>CM057453.1:1094335000-1096830000 GCA_016271365.2 Neoceratodus forsteri
TTTTTTCTATTTCATAAAATAAATTACTACTAAATAGTTAAACTCTAAAAGCTGCTGTCGTACAGACGAAAACTTTGACTCTGGCAGACGAGCGATGTTGACATCCAAGCGCACTCGACGGCGGGAGAAAAGGAACTGTGGCGGTTGGAGGGTCGACGCGAATAGCTCACACAGGTGCGGTCACCATCTCGCGGTGCCCGCATCTTGGCGTCCTAGCTCGGCGCCGACCCTTCCGAAAATTTTTGGCTCCCGCTTGGTCCTAGTGCCTCCAGCGCTATCCCACTAGTGTGAATGAGTGATGGAGACTTAGTCCAGGAAGATCAGAATCTAATCCTGCTGCAGTGCCTGTTGTCGAGGACCCGTCATTTTAAGTCTCTGCTGAAAATTTGAATTCCACTCTTTTTCTCAAGACTATAGATATCGATCCTGGGAAGCTTTTAAGACTCCAATACCTTCATGTTCCTTCTTGGAGACGCTTTCTCAAATGGTATGGAATAATCCTGCTGTCATTCCTTCTGTGGCCAAGTCCATAGATAGGAAGTATGCTGCTCTCAAGGATCGACCTATTTTGGTCTCTCAATCCTTTGTGTACCCTACTGTAGTCTTGGCAGAGAATAAGGTCGTCCTTCCTCAGACTACTACAGCTCGACCTATAAACAAAGAATCTTGTAAGATAGATACTTTAGGTAAGAGAGTCTTTGCTGCATCCACCCTGGGTATGCGAATCGCCAGCTACCAGGGCTATTTCTCTCAATGTGAGTATATTCTTTGGCATTCGCTCAAACAAATGGTTGAAGCTCTACCGGAGTCGTACACTGATTCAGAGCTTCTTCAAACCATAACCACGGGTATCGAGTCCAACAACCAACAGGTTAAAGCAGCTATGGACGCTTTTGATATTGCCTCTCGAGCAGCAGCGGGCATTTGTACCCGCCATCATTCCTGGCTGCGCACTTCAGGCTTCACAAATGATGCCTAGCAACAGGTCATGGCGTAGCCCTTCGGTGTGCATCTCTTCAGTCCTCAAATAGAACAAGCTCTAGAGGCCACACGAAAGACCAGATCGACCATTAAATTGGCTTGACCTGCTCCTGCCCCTCCTCGGGGGGGGGGGTGTTAGTAACCACCAGTTTCACAACTGTCAGTCCTTTCAAGGCAAAGGTAGGGGAGGTTTTAATAAAAACAAAGTCCCTCAGCCTCAAAAGAAAGCACAAGGGCCTAAAGCGCCTGGTGCCACCTGAGTTTCTGACCCAAGTCCCACGTCAGCTGCCTGAGGGGGACTCCTTAGCGGTGGGAGGTCGTCTGACTCAATTCTACAGCCAGTGGTAGTCCATAACATCGGACAAATGGGTCCTACGGATAATCCGCAAGGGGTATTCCCTCAATTTTTCGGAGAACCCTCCAGATTGTCCCCCCAATCGGCAGCCCAGGCTGTCAGTACTTCAGTCAGAACTTCTCACCTCCGAGATACAGGGCCTTCTGAACAGGGCAGTAGAAATAGTTTCGCTGGATCAATGGAACACAGGGTTCTACTCCCATTACTTTCTAGTTCTAAAGAAAACCGGGGGCATGCACCCCATTTTGGACTTCAGAAAAATGAACAAATTTCTTCCCAAGGAGAAGTTCAAAATGATATCGCTGGGAACCCTTTTACCTTTGCTTCATCAGCACGACTGGCTAGCCTCCCTGGACATGCAGGATGCTTACCAACATTATTCCTATTCCCCAAGGCATCACAAATACCTAAGGTTCGTGGCTTTGGGGCAGCATTATCAGTTCAGAGTCCTGCCCTTTGGGCTGTCCTCGGCGCCGCAAGTTTTTACAGTGTTGTGCAATTTTAGCAGCGCACCTCAGAAAGATCGGAATACAAGTGTTCCCGTATCTGGACGACTGGCTTCTAGCAAGTCCTTCCAGACAAGGAAAACTCTACGCCGTATCCACGGCCTCAGACTTTCTCACGTCCATGGGAGTTCTGCTAAATCTCAAGAAATCGTGGTTGCAGCCCTCCCAGAAGCTCATTTTTTTAGGAACTCTTCTGGACACCTCTTGTGCGAGAGCTTTACTTCCAGAAGACAGAAGGCGCGCTATCCTACAGATGGCCCGATGCATCACAGAGAACAGCTCGGTTTGAGCTATCTCGATGCAATGGGTGCTGGATCTCATGGCATCCTCAGTGTTCACTGTACCCCTAGCATGCCTCCACATGAGAACCTTTCAGTGGATGCTCACTACTCAGTGGTTCCCAACCACTCACCCTCAGTCCTTTCTTATCAAGGTGACAAAACCTCTGAAGAAGTCGCTCACCTGGTGGTTGCAAGAGGACAGTCTTCTGGAAGGGTATCCATTTGCTCCCCTGGATCACCTGATCTCCATTTCCACAGATGCGTCCCTGATTGGGTGAGGAGCCCACTCTCAGGATCTCCACACCCAATGTACATGGACTCAAGACGAGTCCCAGCTTCATATAAATATCTTAGAAATGAGAGCCATCCTTTATGCAGTCAGGACTTTGAAGGACATTCTCTGTCACAAGAACATTCTCCTTCAAACAGACAACAAAGCAGTGATGTATTACATCAACAAGAAAGGAGGCTAGGTGGGCGGTTTTCTGCCGGTCCGGCCGAGAACGATGCAGAGGAAGAAACGGTTCAGGCAGCCGAGACTCGAGCCTGCTTCGCTCAACCCCAGCTCTACCTTCTGCCCTTCCGGGATTTGTGCCAGTCCCTTCCCACCAGGTGAGAGGCATAAGCGGGAGAAGGAACCAAGCATGCTGTTAGGACCAGGGAGGTCTCAGTCCCAGGAGCATGGTCTCGACCTATGGTCGAGATCGCCTAACCGGGTGGTTTTTGGATCTTCAGTCGAGCCACGACCGATATCATGGCGAATGAGTTCGAAATTATCGACCCTATGTCACCGGCTCTGGCCGACAACTCCTTGAAAAGGACTCCAGTCCTTGTCTTCCCCGATGAGGAGACCCAGCCTGCTGGTAATCACATCGGGGACCCAGTTCTGGACCCCCGGAAGTCACCGGTTTCGCGAGTCTCTCCTGAGCGAGAGAGTCTGCACACCTGATCTCGGTCGAGGTCTTGAACCCCCTCGACTGACAGGCCGAGGAAGAGCCATAAGCGCTCAAAGAGGCAACGCCATCGGTCATCCTCGTCCTCCTCGGATGAGGAGTGCCTCCGGCACTACGAGGACCTCCTGGCAACAGCTGATCTTGTCCAAGCACAAGCCAACACCAGCTCCTTCCCTGGCCATTACGCGGCTTTTCTCCCAGGCCGAAGTCATACCGAGCCAAAGTTCTTTGGTTCTCCCACGGTCCGAAAAACCCACTTCTTCGGCCTAAACCGGCTTCTCCACCCATAGTGGTGGAACCACCACCTAAGCAGCCCGTGGGAGGAGCTCCTTCGAAAGAAGACTGACCAGACACTGGGCTTCCTTGGCGTTTATCGGTCACGGTCACCCCTGGCCAGCCGCTGTATCCAGACTCCTCTGACTTGGACGTCACCAGGCTTCACTCTTCATCCTGGGGATGATGAGTCGTCTGTTGGCCTAGGGATGGAGGAAGGTCCTTTCTCCTTCCAGGGGATCCTTTGCCTCATCTCTTGAGTCCACAGGGATGGCCCTGGAACCCATCCAGAAAAAGGCGAAGTACCCTCTTACGGACATCCTTAAGAGATGGGATACCCCGACGGAGATCTTTCCGGTGGCCAAGGCCATTGTTGATCCGGCACTCAAACTTTGGCAGCTTCCTGCCTCTTGTCCAGCTCAGTCTGTCCGCTTGGCCTGCAAATACGCGGTGCCTATCGGGTCCCTTTCGGGGTTCACAGCGCACCCTTCGGCCGAGAGCCTGGTGACTGCCTCTGTGTTCAGACGTACTGGCAGATCTTACTTCGAGAGGGCTTTTGAAGTAGGTAATTGCATATAGGACTGAAGCCTGCAGGCGTCAGGACCCCACAGAAAAATTTCTAGCTAGCTGTCTCTGGCAGGGGACCGACCCCATGTCAGGTGACGTCAGTGTGAAGGGGCAGTTCCCCACGCCTGCCTTCCAGTTCTTTCCTGTCTGCTTTTTTTTTTTTTTGAAATTTAACTTTATTAATTTTATAAAATGACATCAAATCAGATTTACATCAGAGCTATCATAGGGTTAGTTGGCAACACCCTGTACACCAAAGTAGTAAATGAGACATATAGTAGGAAAAGGAAAAACCTCCCTATAGTCCCATGCCACCCACTTCCCCCAACCCTAACCCACCCAGAGTGTGCATATTTAGTATATCATAAGATTTTAACATAATACCATGGACACATAGTAAGATAGATGAGGGCAGAGAACTTCAGAGACAAAACCAAATAATCTCTAATGTAAATACGTGTATAATTTGTCCCATTTTTTGTGAAACAGATCCATGCGGTTACGAGAACTAGCCGTGAGTCTCTCCATATTAAAGCAAGTTGATAGGTCTTTCAATCACTCGGTATATGTTATGGTTAATTGGTCCATCCAGTATTTGAGCACCAGCCTTTTAACCACCATAGAGATTAGCGCAATGTGGAATCTGCACTTATGGTTCTCAACTTTGGAATAAATACCCAGGATGCATATTTCTGCGGTGAAAAGACCGTCCAGACCCAAGAGAGGATCCAAGTTGGACTGAATAGAATGCCACAGGGGGGGTCACTTTTTCACATTGCCAAAAGATGTGGAGCAGATTCCCTTCTGATTGCAAACATCTGGAACAGAGAGGGAGAGGTAGTTGCCCTAATCGAGCCAATTTGACCGGAGCATAGTACATGTTGTTTAATATATGATACTATGTAAGTCTAAACCTATCCTGAGTGTGATATCTGTATAGATCTTTCCAGATTCGTGGCCAATTAGGGACGAGATCAGGCAGGAGAGAAGTCCAGACACTAGAGCCCGGGAGGGAGTCCGGAAATTTTAAGACCCAGCAAATAGGAATATATAGTTGAGATTCCATGGGGTTTGGAAGCTAAATCCTGAACTTGGGAAAGGAAGGGGCTGACTTGTGAGCAGCGAAAATCGGTACCAAAATTAGTGCTAATGAGGTGTCTCAGCTGGTATATCTTGAAGATATTATTTTTGGGGACATTAAGCCTGGCCATAATATCCGGAGAAGAGGGGAGAGAGTCCTGAGAGTGTATAGGTTCTCAACCAGGGCTTCTCGTGTTTGAGGAAGCCAATCAAGGGTAATCATTGAGCCTCCTAACCGAATGTTGGGATTTAAAATGAGGGGTTGTGCCAGATCTCTTTTTGGGGAGATTTTGAGGTAGTGCAGGCACTGAGCGAGGATTTTAAGGGAAGTGATAATAGTCGGATTTAATATTGAGAATGGGAGTGCTGAACTGGGAAGAAAAAATATGGTCGGAGAACAGAGATTGGCTTCTACGAGTATTCGTCTTTCGATTTGGAGCCAGATCGGGAGAGGTCCTTCGGCCCTATTTGGGAGCCATCTGCCCAGTTTGGAGAGGTGAGCAGCCCAGTGGTAAAATAATAGGTTAGGGAGACGAAGTCCCCTCTTGTCTTTAGGAAGGCAAAGTTTGGAGAGAGAGCGTCTGGGAGACTTACTTTGCCAGATGAATTGAGAGAGAGTAGAGTGTAAATGTTGCAAGTATGAAAGGGGCTGTCTGAACCAAGAGCGGGAACTGCTCCAGGAAGTTGCAGATGACCTCTTCAGTCACTGGGACCATTCAGAATTGGACCTCTTAGCGTCCCCATGCAACGACAAAATGCAAAATATTTGCTCACTCGATCCAGGGCCTGGTGTTTTTTGGTGAGACGCGTTGTCCCTCTCCTGGACAAGGAGGTTCCCGTATGCTTTTCCTCCCTTCCCTCTCATCCAGGGAGTACTGCTCAAATTGCTGTCAGAGGGAGCCAGGATTATCCTGGTAGTGCCTCTGTGGCCTCGACAAATCTGGTATCCGCTGCTCCAATACAGTCCCACACAAAAGATTAATACACAAGTTAGCCAGCCTTGGAGTGGGTCCCAAGGTGGTAGCCTGGATAAAAAAATTGGCTAGACAAGAGGACACAAAGGGTAGTAGTAAATGGAGTACACAGTGAAGAAAGGAGGGTTACTAGCGGGGTACCGCAGGGTTCAGTGCTGGGACGGTCCTTTTAATGTCTTTATAAGTGACATTGCAGAGGAACTGGAAGGAAAGTATGTCTCTTTGCAGACGACACAAAGATCTGCAACAGGGTTGATAAACAAGATGGAGTGGAAAGGATGAAAAGGGACTTGGCAAGGTTGGAGGAATGGTCAAATGTATGGCAGCTCAGATTCAGTGCAAAGAAGTGCAAAGTAATGCACATGGGAAACAAAAACCCAGGGGAAGAGTACACAATGGGGGGTGAGATACTGACAACAGTAAAAATGGAAAGGGACCTGGGGGTAATTATATCAGATGACCTAAAAGTGGGCAAGCAATGTGAGAAGGCAGTAAGGAAGGCTGAGGGGATACTGGGATGCATAGGAAGAGGCATCAATAGTAGAAAACAGGAAGTTGTTATCCTTCTGTACAGACAGTTGGTGAGACCCCATCTGGAGTACTGTGTGCAGTTCTGGAGATCCGATCTCAGCAATGACATAGACAGAGTGGAGGCTGTCCAGAGGAGGGCAACCAAAATGATGCAGGGTCTGCACCAGAAAACATACTAAGAAAGACTAAAGGAGCTTAATATGTATACCCTTGAGGAAAGAAGGGAGAGGGGGGGACATGATAGAAACTTTCAAGTACCTCAAGGGAATCAACAAAGTCCAAGAAGGTAGCATCTTTCAGAAAAAGAGATGTGCAAGAACCAGGGGCACAATTTGAAGATGGGGGAACGCTCAGAGGTAATGTGAGGAAGCATTTTTCACAGAGGGTTGTGGATGATGAAACAGCCTCCCTGAGAAGGTCATGGAGTCAAGAACAGTGGGGGAATTCTAGAATGCATGGGACAGACATAAGGCAGTCCTAGTGGGGGGTAGGAGGAAGTAAGCTGTTGGTTAACTAGGATCTGCAGCTTATTTGTTAGGTAGGAAAATGGGCAGACTAGGTGGGCCAAGCGGTCCTTATCTGCCGTCAAATTCTGTTTTTATGTTTCCGACAGCTGTCATTGAAACCTCCAGTACAGTTGCCTCTCTCCACCCACTTGCTCTCACAAGAGCAGGGGACGCTCGTCCATTGTGCTCTACAGTCTCTTCACCTGCATGCCTGGCTCCTTCAGTCTTAACAGAAGAGAGATTAGGAGTGTCAGGCAGGGTGGCAGCGAGAAAACCTTCCACATGGGCTGCATAGGCTATGAAGTGGAAGAGGTTCTGCCTTTGGGCAACTGCTCATGCCCTAGATCCCCTGGATTGTCCGGTTCAGCGTGTGCTAGACTATCTTCATCTCTTGGACCTGGGGCTTAGCTACTTGTCCATTAAGGTACACATGTGTGCGGCTTCTGCATACCATGCACCGTTTGGGGAGAGGGCTGTAGCGCAGCTTAATGTATGCAAGATGTTCCTTAGAGGGGTTCTACACATCAGACCTCCCACGAAGGATCCTGTCCCTCCTTGGGATTTACTTTTTGTTCTGGGAAAGCTCACCCTGCCTTCCTTCGAACCAGCCGCGACATGTGAGCTACACTTTCTGTCTTGAAAAGCGCTTCTTTTAGTTGCTATTACTTCTGCTCGAAGGGTTTCCGAGCTTCGGGCCCAGATGTGTAAGGAGCCGCATCTTATTTTTCACAGGGACAGGGTGACCCTGCTTACGAATCGTAAGTTCCTACCGAAGGTGGTGTCAGTACTGACTTTGAACCAAGACATCAAGCTTCCGGTTTATTATCCTGAATTTGAAAATCAGGGAGAGGCTTTGTTACATACCCTGGATGTTCACACAATCCTGAGATATTATATTCATAGGACTAGTTTCTTGAAAGACGGACCAGTTGTTCGTCTCCTTTGAAAACAGGATGACAGAGGCTCCTGTCTCCACACAGTCACTAGCCTGTTGGCTGGTGCACTGCATCTCTTTTTGTTACCAACACCATGGTAAAACCCTGCCAGGCCCTGTCAAGGGTCATTCCAACAGGGCTGTGGCTACCTCATTTGCCTCCTAGAGAAACGTCTCCCCAGCAGACATTTGCACTGCCGCGACCTGGAGCACAGTCCACACCCTCATCAGGCATTGCAGCCTAGAAATTGCTTCCAGGAGGAGAGCAGGTTTCGGACTGGCTGTCCTATAAGGCCTACTCTCATGAGGCTTTGTTATTTTTTGCCCCTCTCCCCGTCAGACCTAGGCCTATCTTTGGGTACTGCTTGGGACTCAGTCCTAAGGGTATTACCTGTTGCAAGAGCTCCCCTTCGAAGTGAGATAGTACAGTTATATAAGAACTTACCGTAGCAGTAGATCTTCGAAAGGAGCTCTTGCAGCAGGTGGCTTTACCACCCTCCATGCCCCAGTAATCTGGGGTTTTATTCCTGAATGTTAATCAATCAATTTTTTATTTATAGTAAAAAAGGTGCCTGTCCAAAACCAAGGCACCTGTACAATAAAATAAAACAAAGTAAAATTACATACATTATATAAATTCCAATAAATATGAAACCAGATAAAAACACTTCAATTACCAAAAGCCAGATCAAACAGGTAAGTTTTTAATGCAGTTTTAAAACTCTGGACGGTCAGGCAGTCTCGTACCCGATGAGGTAGTGTTCCACAGGGACGGAGCAGCAAAGCTGAATGCCCTTGCTCTCGTTGTCTGCAGACGTACCCGGGAACCTCTAGCAGTCCCTCTTCTGTGGATCGGAGAGGACGGGAGGGACAGTACGGGCAAAGGAGATCTTTCAGGTAGCTCAGTCCCTGGTCGTGTAGGGCCTTATAGGTTAACAAAGCAACCTTACAGGTGATCTGCCACTTAATTGGGAGCCAGTGCAGACCGCGGAGCACAGGCGTAATATGACTGGCTCTTGAAGCACCAGTCAACAGCCTGGCAGCCGCGTTCTGCACCAGCTGCAAGCGACGGATATCAACCCCCGACAGCCCTAGGTAAAGGGCATTGCAGTAGTCAAGGCGGGAGGAAACGAAGGCGTGAACCAACGTTGGAAGATCATCGGGAGGAACTAGATATTTCACCCGGGTGATATTTCTCAGATGGTAAAAAGAGGTTTTAACAACTGCTGACACCTGTGATTTCAAAGTCAGACAGTTATCAAACATAACGCCCAGGTTCCGTACCCGGTCTGAGGTAGCTAGCTGGACACCTCCGAGCCACAAGCCCTAAGGTGAACCTGCCAACACACCCGCCTCTCGACAACTCGGGTTCACAACCAGCACCTCAGTTTTTTCAGGGTTCAGCCTTAGCCAGCTCATATTCATCCAGGCCTGGATTTCGGCCAGACAGCTGTTGAGCACTGAAATGGCATCATCCTGTTCAGGGACAAAAGACATGTATAGCCGAGTATCATCTGCATAGCAATGAAAACTCAAGCCATACCGTCTAATAATCTCTCCTAACGGCAGCATATACACTGCAAACAACATGGGCGCTAAAATGGATCCCTGTGGAACCCTCACAGGGCAGGGAGAATGGGGCTGAGGTACAAACCCCAGACACCACTCTGAGTCCTTCCCATGAGGTAGGATTGAAACCATCTGAGGACAGCCCCTGATAGTCCACAGATAAACCGCAGGCGATCCAGCAGCACACCATGGTCCACAGTATCAAATGCTGCAGAGATCAAGATGGAACGAGTCTTTCGATCTCTCGCTATCAGAAGGTTATTTAGTACCCGAACAAGAGCCGTCTCAGTGCTATGCCTCTTCCTGAAACCGGACTGGAGAGAATCATAGATATTGTGGCTGGTCAAATGGTCATCCAGTTGTAAAGCCACCACCTTCTGAATAACCTTACCCAAAAATGGAAGGTTAGAGACAGGCGTATAGTTTCTATGACAGTCAGGATCCAAGGGCTAAAAGGGCTCTGCGGTTCTGCATAGATAGAACCAGGGATATCCATCAGGACAAACAACACTCTGTGTCCTTAAGTGTGACCGGGCTGGGTCAGCCAGTTGCCATCAAATGCATCTCTGCTTGGATAGTGGCATGCCTTTACCATTGTTACTCTTTGGCGCAGGTAAGGTTGGAAGGCCAGGTGCGTGTCCACTCTACCAGAGCAGTTGCTGCGTCCTTGGCGGAGATCCTCTCTTTTCCCATTGATGACATTTACAAAGCGGCTACTTGGAGCTTGGTGCACACTTTTGTAAAGCACTACACTCTGGATGTCCATGTCAGACAGCATGCTTCCTTTTGCAGGACAATCCTTAATGGACTTCTGCCCTGAGTGAACTCCATCTCCTGCCGCCCTACTCTGGGAATTGGTCTTAGCTTGGTACTCTAACCAAGGAGTATGAATAAATGGTGAAGACTTAAGTCCAGAAAGATATGAAAATTAATGAACTGACTATAATTCTTGATCTTTTTGGACAAGTTTTCATTTATTCATATGCCCACCCACCATCCCCTGAGCTCACTCTGTTTCTCATCTTCACACCCTCACTTTGGTTTGGGCTGTGAAGACATTGTTTAAGTTGGCCCTTCTTACATGGGTCAGTCAGGGTTTCTTATGTCCTTGTTAGGTTATGTGTTTATCTAGTTAGTATATGCTGCACCTTCTCAGGAAAAAAGGTACTGAGGCAGTTGGAGGGTCGATGCCAAGATAGCCTATACAGCAGGAGTCGGTCTCGCAGCACTGCGCATGTGCGGTCCTACCTTGGCACCAGCCCTCCTGAAGATTTTTGCCTCCGGCAGGGTCCCAGTGCCTCCAGCTTGTAACCCAACAGTACAAATAAATGGCGAAGACTTGTTCAAGAAGATCAAGAATTACGGTGAGTGAGTCGGCCCGGTGGCGCTGAGGGTTGAGGTACTGGACGCCACACCTCACGTCATGCCAGCGACCTGGGTTCAGGAACAAGCCCGGGTCGGCAAGGGAGGGAGAGGATTGAGTGTCCGATGGACAGCTCTCCTCTCCCAGGGGGGCAGGCTGGGGTTTGTTCGGCGCACCAGCGACTCCCAGTGGAGATCGGGGGCGCTGCAGTGCGCAAACAGCACAAATTAGCGTGGCTGATGTCAGCAGGGTTGCCATGCGCATGACGTCAGGGGTGCCCACGCAAGGGAGGGGTGGAAGCAGGGAGAAAATGGAAAGACACGGTTCCAGGGGTAGGCGACGGCACCAATCCCCCATGCCCTCAACCGGGTCCGACTCTGCCGACTTTCGCAGATCCTCCGCCCGGGGCCCACGTCTGCAGCTGGAGTCTGTTTGTGTGAGAGAGCGCCCAAGGTAGAAGGGGCGGCCCCACCCCAGAGGGGTTAAGCTGGGGATGCCAGCGGCGGGGAGAGGAAGGTACGGTTGGAGGGGACTTCAGACAGGGCAGGAGCAAGTTGGATGCCTGAGAGAGGCTCCTGGGACCTTGACCAGAGGAAAGAAAGTTGAAAAAAAGAAATATGGTGAGTACATCATTTTCAATTTTCTCCACTACATTCTTGTCCTCTGGTGAGCACATACTGAGGTCCCCTGGGTACCAGCCAGAGCTATTGCCAAGGCTGCTGCCCCTTTGTCTCTCCCCACCTTCCTGTCCAGTTTGCGGAGATAGGTTGTGGTTCTTACACCTACTTTTTTATTATTTTATATCCTGTATCTTTTTGCTGTCCCTCTGAGCTAGGTGTCTGTAGCCCTATCTTTTCTCTCTCGCTTGTTTTCTCTCCTGGCAAACAGAGCTGAGGAAGTTAGGGGGACCGGTGTCAGTTACTAGCCAGCCTACTATGTCTGCCTCATGGGTGGTGCTGGCACCGATGTTGGTCCCCTCCCTAACCTGTGAAAGACTTTGCTCTCATGGGGTCCTTATGCCTCTGGCTTAGACCCATCAGTGTGACATGACTGAACGATGAAAATACTCTAAAAGATCAAGAATTTCAGTGAGTATGTTATTTTCATTTGTCGTCTTCAGAACTCTAATCATACAAATTCCCCAAAGGTTGAATCCGTGACTTTTCTTTTTATTATGTTACTAAAGACGTTTTAATTTCAACATGATCTATTGCCTTTTGTACTTGATTTGTTCAAGTTGCTTGCATCTGCTACAAAATTATAATCCTTTTTCTTATGATATCACAGCCTATCATTCCGAACTTGGCTTTGGATATTTTTAAAGAATACTGACTCACAAAATCAGTGAATCCTCTTCTCTTCCCCACCCCAGTACTTCCTATGGAGTAGCAGATCCTTCATAGTTGTGTTCCCCTTTGAAGCGAACATCTCACATGGTTGTTTGTGCTGCTTCTGTAGGAAGTTGATGCCTTGGTACTGGAACTGGAGGAGCTCAAGAGGGAGCAGACCACCTATAAACAGCAGCTGGAGGCCGTGGATGAAGCTCTCAAGTCACTGCAGGAGCAGATTGAGAGCATGGCAGCTGAGGTGTCAAAGACCAAGGTATGTAACTAATGCAGGGGGTTAGCGTAAACGAAAGCTTAAGGCCACTGTCAAAGCACAGGTCAGGAAGCATAGGGAAAACCAGGAGCAGTTGTAGAATTCACCAAAAATATTTATTTACAGTAGCAGTAATGAAGAAATTAACTTGTTCATAATAACTGTACAGAGGAGAAAAAACAGTTTTTCATTGTTTCTTTTGTCCTTTTTCTCTTCAGCAGTTGCAGCTTAGCTCCTTTATAGGTCCTTTCAACCCCCATTCTTAGCAAGCATCCTGTTTTTGTAAATATCAGGTAGGAGCTGCTAGAACAATGTGCTTGCTGAGGTCCCCTTTTGCACAGCTTTTGCAAAAGGCTCAAAGATCTACACTAGGGTAACCTCTAGTTTCCAACAGCTTTCTGCAGTCATGTCAAAATATAAATATACAGTATACATTTCAACAGTAATGCTATATATTTTCCAAACACATGGGGTTCCAATATCAGTTACATTTCCATACAATGATTAGCACATATTTTTATATCAGCAGATATGCAAGGGAGAAAACTGAGAGACAGTGAGAGGCAAAGAACTGCGAGTCTATTAGGTTGATCGAGTCCGAAGTCTCACAGGAAAATTTGGTTGCGCAACCAGAGAAGAGACAGAAAAGAAGATCCTTGCATTAAAACACTTTCTCCATAACAACTGGGGCAGGATCCTATTCCACCCTATCACATACACCACCCTCCTTAAGAGGGAACCTGTTTTATTAAACAGGTTTCCAAAACTTGTTATTAATTATGTACTAACAGTTGCCGCTTTCAGAAATTAAACACATGTACATTATCAATTTTTATATAATAGTACAGCAAACAGTAAAGTTCAAACCCATACCTTTGTTTTTCAGCCTTCAGAATCCTCAATTCCTGATCCATATCTTGACAGAAAATCAGCATTGCTATTCTCTTTACAAGATTTGTGTATCACAGTGAATTTAAATGGCTGAAGTGCCAGGTTACCACCTTGTGATTCTGGAATTTTTATCTTTCATCTGGTTAAGCCAACAGAGAGGATTGTGATCTGTTACAAGAACAAAATCAGTTCCTAGCAAATAAAACTTCAGGGACTCCATGGCCCACTTTGCTGCTAAACATTCCTTTTCTATAGTGGTGTACCTTTTCTCTCTGTCATGCAACCTCCTACTTATGTACAGAATAGGATGTTCAAACAACATGAAGTCTTGCTATATTATGACAATTGCAGTTTGTCCCAGCCTTAGAACTGCTCCGGAGGTGAAAGAGTTAACTTCCATGCCAGGCATGGAATCTGGAACGCGAGCTCGGTTAGAAAAACTCTGTTTATCTTCAAACTGAAACCGTTAGATTCTTTACTCTGCCTCACTGAACAGTCGCTCCGGAGATTCCTCCTACTGCTCGGTTCATTTCTCGGTTAAAAAGTGTTTTTCTCGGTTAAATAAACCGCGATTATATTTATTTTAACCGCAAACCGGTCTGTTCAAGCTCTGTCTGTGGTATCGTAAGTAATTACAGGTTTTTCCTTTTCTGTGTGAAACTTGTAAATGTGTTATCGGTTCGGTTTGAACCGCTCAGGTTGCTTTTAAAACTTATTTTAAACTTATTTCAATACATTTAGAGTGCGGTTCCCGGTTCTTATCGGTTCTTAAAAAAAACGGATTTTATTACGTTTTTTTCCATGACCCGTGACACGGTTGGGAACCGTTAAGGGTGTCTTGCCTGGCATTGCCAGAAAAGGGCAAGTTTTTGGTTAGGCTGGCATTATGTCTGAGAAACCCAAAAGAAAAACTGGGCCCACTGGATTTCAACATTGTAGTGTCTGTGGGAAGCCTTTGCAAGCTGACCCACACACTATGTGTTTATTGTCTGGGGTTTGACCACCTCAATGCAGACTGCCAGATTTGCAAGAATTTCCCTGCAGCTACCCTAGATAAGAGAGTTGGTAGGCTCAGGGAGCGAGAGGCTAAAAAGTCCGCTGACCCGGATGGCCAGCCCGGTTCGGTGCCGACCGGAGGGAGTGCCCTCTGACCAGGGCGAGACTTCCTCGGGCAAACGAAGAGCTGACTCAGAGGAGTCAGTTCCAGCAAAGAGAACTAGAAAATCAGCAGGTGTGGAGTCAAAATTTCCTTCTCCAACTGCTGCAGAGATGGCCAAAGCGATCCAAATTGTCCAGTCGCTTTCCCCGGTTCCGTCCGAACCGCCACTATCAGGTAAAAGGTCGGTTCAGCCAGTTCCACCGGTTCAAGAATATGATATAGAGGAGTTTTATGAACCGGAGGAGGATTATGAACAGTGTGAATGTGATTTTGAGAGTCTGAATGTGCCCATTGAACCGGACATCTCCCCAGACAGACCTTTAGGAGAGTCTCCCCCTAGGTTTTCTGAGTCCCCTTCTCATTTTCTGTTTTATAAAAAAGTTGCTGAAACCCTCCAGCTCCCTTTGGAAGAAGCTGTGGATGAGCAAGAGGAGCCTGACTATGTGGAGATGATGGATATCCCAGAGTCCAGGAGATTGTCTATTCCTTTACATAAATCCTTTAGGAAACAAACAATAAAAATTTTAAAGCTCTAATTCTGTACCTCCTGTGGATAAAAAGATGGACAGGAGGTACACTTTATCAGGTCCTGATACAGAGTTTCTTTCACAGCAATGCAGCCATGTTGGGGTAGTACAGGCTGCAGCCTGTGATGAGGCTAATATTCCCCTGGCTTCACACCCTCCTGACAAGGACTCCAGGAGGATTGATGCCATGGCTAAAAAACAACACATGGCAGCATCCTTGGGACTCAGACAGGCAAATTATATGGCCTATGTTGCAAGATACCAGAAATCCAGATGGGATACTGTTATGGCTTTAGCCAAACAGGCCCCTGGCCAGCTTGCCAAGGAGCTGGAACAGGTGGCTGCTGATGGTATTGAGGCATCCAAGGTGCAATTCCATGCTGCAGTGGATTCTAATTACGTATTTTCAAGAGTCATGACTACATCTGTGGCTTTCCATAGAATGGCTTGGCTCAGGTGTACTAGTCTGTCACAGGATACCCAGGCTAAGGCCATGGATTTTCCGGTTGTGGGAAATTCTCTGTTTGGGGAGTAGACAGAGAATTATATGAAGAAAATGGATGAATATAGAACCACTTATAGGAGTGCACAGGCCAAGGAAAGGCAAGCCGCTCCTCAGAGGCAGCCCCCCAGGGGCAGGAACAGGCCCTTTCACAGGCCTTTTTACCAAGCCCAGGCCTCCTCTTTAGCTTATGTCCAGAGTGGGTTCTTCAGAGGGAGAGGCAGACTGGGTACGAGCAGGCCTGCTCCGACCCCTCAACCTAAAGCCCCTGCCAAACAGGCACCCTGATGGGATGCCCAGGGCTGATTCTCCATTACCTGTAGGGGGCAGGCTGGCTTACTTCGTCCAGGACTGGGAGTCTTTAACATCAGACAATTGGGTCCTGGAAGTAGTAAGCCAGGGCCTGGTTCTCAGCTTCAAAAAATTTCCAAAGATGAGAATCAGATCTTTTCCACCTGCAAATCCACTAGAGACTCTTGCTTTGGAAACAGAAGTCTCAACCCTCCTTGCTCTCAGAGCTGTGGAAAGGGTTTCTCCCCTACACCAGGGCAAGGGACTGTACTCCAGGTACTTCCTTACCCCAAAAAAGACAGGAGAATGGCGGCCCATCCTGGATCTAAGATATCTGAACTACCAAAATTCAAAATGGTGACTCTGGGAATGATTTTACCCTCCCTAAGGCCAGGGGACTGACTAGCTTCCCTGGACCTCAAGGATGCCTACTTCCATGTTCTCATCAGAAGCTCCCACCGAAAGTACCTCAGATTCGAACTGCCCTCAGGCCATTACCAGTTCAGAGCAATGCCCTTCGGCCTTACCTCTGCCCCAAGGGTATTCACAAAATGCCTGGCAGTAGCAGTTGCTCACTTAAGAAGGCAAAAGATTGCCATCTTTCCCTACCTAGACGACTGGCTCATAGCGGGTCAGTCTCCAGACCAAGTCAAATCACACCTGCAGGTTACCCAGCAGCTGCTTACTTCTCTAGGTTTTCTTCTCAATCTCCCAAAGTCAGTTTTAGAACCTGTCCAGCTACTCACCTTCATAGGCGCAGAACTGGACACAAAGCAGGCCAGAGCCTTCCTTCCTCTAGAAAGGGTAAGGACCCTGGTGGCCCTGGCCTCCTCCTTCACTCTGCAGGTCTCTTGACCAGCAAGGCATTTTCTACAGCTCCTAGGACACATGGCTGCTTCCACAGCTGTAGTGCAAGGACCAGATTTCAGATGAGGGACATTCAGTTCCATTTGAGAGCCTTCTGGTCTCTAAGTAGAGCTCCCCTAACCAAGTTGATCCCAGTAACTCGAACCCTGATCCAGGCTCTACAGTGGTGGCAGGATCAGAGCAACCTGAGACAGGGGGTTCCTTTCATCCCTCAATCTCACTCCTTGACCCTGACTACAGATGCTTCCCTTTTGGGATGGGGAGCTCACATGGGCGACCTCTCCACCCAGGGATTGTGGTCCCCCCAGGAGTCTCTGCTCCACATCAATCTGTTGGAACTCAGAGCTGTTTTTCTAGCACTTCAGGTTTTTTCTGCATCTGTTCAGAACAAAGTGGTACAGGTCAGAACAGACAACACCACTACAATGTGGTACATCAACAAACAAGGGGGCACTCGGTCTTCGGCCTTGTGCACCGAGGCAATGAAGTTGTGGTCCCTGGCTTATTCCCTGAACACTTCCCTCATAGCAGTTCACCTCCCAGGCAAGGACAATGTCCTGGCAGATGCTCAGCAAGATTTCCAGGGCCATCACGAATGGTCACTGGATCCCCTAAGTACTGGGGTTAGTTTTTGCCAGGAGGGCACCCCTCAGATAGATCTTTTTGCAGCCCCAGACAATCACCAACTTCCGCTTTTTTGTTGCAGGCCCTCAGTGTTGGGCTCAGTCCCCCTGGATGCCTTCCTTCTCGATTGGGAAGGGAAGTTCCTCTATGCCTTCCCCCCCCCCCCCCTTCCCTCTCCTGTTCAAGGTGCTAGTCAAAATTGGATCTCAACCTTGCAAGATGATTCTGATTGCTCCAGATTGGGCCAGACAGCCCTGGTACCCACTCCTTTTGTCCTTAGCAGTCCATCTTTCCCTGTGTCTCCCCAGGAACCACAATTTGTTAACCTGTGCCCAGGGGAGAGTTTGGTATCCGAGTCTCAAATCCCTCAACCTCAAGGCCTGGCTCTTGAGGAGTTAGTTTGCTGACCTACACCTTTCTCAAGGTGTGCTCGAAATCTTGAAAGCTTCTAGGAAGCCTTCCACCAGGGCTACTTATAACTCTAAATGGAAAAGGTTTTCCATATGGTGCTCTGGGAAGCATATTTCCCCAGAATCTGCTAATTTGCCCACAGTTTTGGACTATATGTTCCACCTAAATACTTTGGGGCTGAGGCCAGCTACCCTGAAAGTGCATTTGGCAGCTGTGTCTGCTTTTATTTCAGCAGGAAAGCCCTCTTCTCTTTCTGCTCACCCTGTATTTTCCAAGTTTTTCAAGGGATTGCTTTACACCAATCTGCCATTCAGGGACCCTGCCCCTGCCTGGGATCTTTGTTTGCATTGCTCAGCTGATGCAACCCCCCTTTGAACCTTTGTCTTCAGCAGAGCTTAAGTACTTGACTTGGAAAACTGTGTTTCTAGTAGCCATCACTTCTGCCAGGCGCATAAGTGAGTTACAAGCTTTGTCAGTGGAGGCTGACTTCATCTCCTTTCATAGAGATAAGGTAGTCCTCAGGACTAACAGGAAGTTTTTGCCAAGGTGGTTTCAGATTTCCACCTTAATCAATCTATATCTCTTCCAGTGTTCTTCACTGACCATTCCTCCTCTGGTGAGAGGAGGTTGCACAGTTTAGATGTTAAGAGGGCCCTTAGTTACTACATAGGCGTGACTAAGGTCACAGGTTTAGGCTCCTCAACTTTTCTCACTTATGGTGAGGTTGGGTTAGGAAACCTGCCACTAAGAGATCCATTGCCAGGTGGATTGTCTCTTGTATCCAATTTTGCTATCAAAAACTGGGTAAGGTTCCCCCTTCAGGCGTGAGGGCTCACTCTACCAGAGGTACAGCTGCGTCCCTAGCTGCGGCCAGGGACATCCCTATCTTAGAGATATGTCAAGCAGCTAGTTGGAAAGCAGTACACACTTTAAGCATTACTCCCTGGACATCCAGGCCAGGAGGGATGCTCGGTTTAGCACAGCTGTGCTTCAGAGCCTATTTCCTAAGTAGGTTCTGTCCCTCCTCCATGGAGGTACTGCTGTGTAGTCTGCAATTGTCATAATATAGCAAGACTTCATGTTGTTTGAAGAAAAAATTACCTTAGTAATGTTGTTTCTTCTAATGGAGTCTTGCTATATTATGACATCCCCCAGCCTGCCCCTCTCAGAACCTCTACTCTTGGGATGGGGTGGGCAGTCCAGTGTTGGCACTTATTGATGCCCATCTTGTGTTTTCCACCCTGTCTTTTTTGGGGTGTTTGGGTGTTGTGTTTATCTTATCTTGTCTTATTTTCTGGGTCCCCTGACTTGAGTCTTGGTGTTGGGACCAGGAAAATGTGTTAATATTTTAGTAGCCAGTTGGCTAGTGTAGGTTTACAGCTTCCACACAGAACCTTAGTGAGTTTTGCTCATAAAGATCTGACGGTTTCAGTTTGAAGATAAACAGAGTTTTTCTAACCGAGCTCACGCTCCAGATTCCATGCCTGGCATGGAAGTTAACTCTTTCACCTCCGGAGCAGTTCTAAGGCTGGGACAAACTGCAATTGTCATAATATAGCAAGACTCCATTAGAAGAAACAACATTACTAAGGTGAGTAATTTTTTCTTCTGTCCCATCTACATTTTGACTTAGGACAGCACCTAGGCCTACCTTGGATGCATCTGTTTGTAGCAAAAATGGTTTCTCAAAGTCTGGGCTTCTTAAAATGGGCTGAACATAATGCAGCCATTATGCCTTGAAAAGCTTCAACACACACAGGGGTCCATTTCACATTATTTCAGTACCGTTTTTTCGTGAGTTCAGTGAGGGGAGTAGCTAACTCGGCAAAGTTGGGAACAAATCTCGATAATAACCAGCCAGCCTTAAAAATGACCTGATATGTTTTTGTTTTAGGGACAGAGCTGTTGGCTACAGCTTGTATTTTAGAAGTCTCTGGCTTAACTTCTCCATTTCCCAGCACATAGCCCAACTATCTGGTTTCCTGCATGCCCAGTGCACATTCGATAGGGTTAATAGATCTGCATTTTTGACAGCTTGGATAACTGCTTGAAAGTGTTCCAGGTGGCTTTTCCAGTATGGACTGTTCACCATGACATAATCCAGGTATGCAGCACAGTAACCAGTGTGAGGGGATAAAATTACACCTATGTACCGCTGGATTGTAGCTGGCGCACTATGTAAACCAAATGGCATGGTGATGAACTGATAGAATCCCATACGGGTGACAAATGCAGTTTTATCTCTGGATTCTTTAGCTAAAGATATCTGCCTGTAACCCTTGGTGAGAGCAAGGGTACTGATATACTTTGCACTCCCCAGTCTGTCCACCAAATCATCTATTCTGGGAATAGGATAACTGTCAAATTCTGACACTTAAGTTTCATAAAATCAAGGCAGATTCTAACAGCCCCTTCTTTTTTTTTTTTTTTTTTTTTACAATTACCATGGGAGATGACCAAGCACACCTAGTCTCCTCTATGATACCCAGTTCTTTCATTTTTTTGTATTTCTTTATCCACGTCAGCTCTTGAAGCTCTTAACCGCTCTGGCAACCTGTATGTTTTTGCCTAATAGGACAAGCATTCCATGTACAAAATACCTGGCTACAGCTTGTCCAGATTTGATCGCCCCACCAAACAAAAGGGTGGAGGAGTTGCCCTTTATTATAAAGAGCATCTCAATGTCTCTGTACTCCAGTCTTGGATAACAAATCACTGTGAAGCTCTGCATACAGTTCTACAACTAGGTGGTGATAAAAGGCTAAATCTGATCTGTGCACAGTCCTCCAAAGGGGCTCTCCTGGCTTAAATGGGCTCTTGGATTATCTGGCCACTCTAAGCGGTAAATCTGAAGTCATACTAATGGGAGACTTCAACCTAGACCTGTCGCGAAGTCACGCGGTACATATACTGAAGTCTCGCCCGACTTAACCTCGCTCAACTTGTCTCTAGCCCTACACGCATCTCTTCCAACTGGACGTAATCTCTCCTGGACTGGATGGCTACAAATAGAGCAAATAAAATAATTGCTACAGGGACCTTTTCGGATTCTATTGGTGATCACCTGCCTAAGTTCTGTATCTGGAATGGTCAGTGCCTTAAACCCCCACTCAAGAATCATTCAATTTGAGATTTTGCCAAACTAAACTGAACTGCACTTCTCGAGGATATTAATAATATAGACTGGTCTCCCATCTGTCACACTGATGATGTAAACACAGAACTTGAATACCTGATGTCTCAGCTTCTGGCCCTTCAGGATCTGCACATCCCTCTGAAAAAAAGGCGTCTTAGGGGCTCCCCTAATAATTGGCTTAAAAAAGACCTCCAACGAGCCATGATAAAGAGACAAGGCCTTGACCTTGGCAAAGAAGTCCCAACAATCAGAAGACTGGGTTAACTATAAACAACTGAGAAATGCCTGCAAAAAAGATATTCGGAAGGCTAAAAGGAGCTACTGCCTTAAGCTTCTCCAATCTTCAGCGGGTGATACCAGGGGTTTTTGGAGCCACATCAAAAATTTCATTGGGCAAAGGCCCAAGACGGCCATTACCGACATGACACTGAATGACTCAAACTGTAACAAGTTACCTACTGTTGCTAATGCTCTTAATGCACAATTCTCTGATCTCTCCGAATACACCGAGAAATTCAACCAACCTCTTTCACCTCCTCCTGAGGTGCATCTTTCGCATGAAACCCCTTTTTGTCTCACATTAGTCTCCTCCACCGAAGTGCTGCATCCCCTCAAATCAGTATCCACCTATGGATCTGCTGGCCCAGATGGGCTACTGCCAAGCTTCTTGAAGCAGGTAGCCTCTGCCCTTGCTGTTCCTATTGCAAGAATCTTTAATCTTTCCATAATAACCCAAACGGTACCAACATTGTGGAAAACTGCTCGCGTTGTCCCTGTTCACAACAAAGGGGATACCAAAAATATGTCAAACTATAGACCAATTGCCATTCTCTCTACCCTAAATAAACTTCTCGAGAAGGCCATCGCTACTTGGGTCACAAATTAACTGCACCTTAACAACCTTATATCCCCTACCCAGCATGGATTCCGAACAGGACACAGCACCGCAAATGCAGTCCTTACAGCGATGGATAAGAGCCTGCTCACTGGGGCTATATTTATCGATCTCACAAAGGCATTTGACCTTGTGAATCACTCTCTGCTACTTTCCAAACTGTCCCGCCTTGGCTTTGACCTGTCATCCATCTCCTGGTTCGATAGCTACCTCTCAGGGAGGTTGCAATTTGTCCAAATTGAATCCGCCGTCTCAAATCTTTCCCCTACCTCTGTTGGAGTCCCCCAAGGATCTATTCTTGGCCCACTACTTTTCTCCCTTTTCATTAACAACTTGCCCTCCCTTCCCTGCTCCTCCTCGTTAATCCTTTATGCCGATGACATGGTGCTTCTCTCCAGTGGTAAAGATCCCTTATCAGTAAGAGCACATCTTCAAGCAGCCTTCAACTGCTTGCAGGAGTGGTTACTACAGAACAGGCTCCTAATGAATGCTAAGAAAACTGTAACTATGCTTTTTGGCCCCCCGTCAAGAATCCGATCTCTTACTCCAGACTTATTGATACCTTCTCTAGATGACTCCCCTTTTGAATTTGTTACTTCCTTCAGGTATCTAGGAGTCACTCTCGACCCATCTCTTGACTTTAACCTCCACATTGCGGCTACATGTAAGACAGTTTACTCAAAACTTGGTCTTGCCTTTAAAATTAGGTCCTCCCTCAATGATGCTGCCCGGCTTGCTATTGCACAAGGATTTCTCCTCCCTGCTCTGACATGTTGCTCTCAGGTTTACCTTAAAACTAGCAAAGGAGCACTCCAGAAATGGAGCACCTGCTATAACAGTATATGCAGATTTGCTCTCTCCGCTCACAGACTTATCCATCATTGCCTGCTCTACTGAAAACTAAATTGGCTCTCCCCAGACTCGCTCAGACACTATTCTGCAAGCTGTACAATTGATAATATGATCAGAACGGGGTCCCCTAAATACCTTGCCGAACTGTTAACTCAGCCCTCCCAAGCATACCTCCTCAGGGCATC
This sequence comes from Neoceratodus forsteri, assembly GCA_016271365.2. NCBI lineage: Eukaryota > Metazoa > Chordata > Ceratodontiformes > Ceratodontidae > Neoceratodus > Neoceratodus forsteri. The sequence goes on from CM057453.1 coordinate 1,094,357,813, forward strand.
TGCTCAAACCCAACTTGAAATTCCCAGATATCTCTCACAAAAAGGAGAACGATCCTTTGACATATCTGCCCCCCGCTTCTGGAACTCCATTCCCCTGCAATTTTGGGTAAAATTTTCCGCAATTTTCCAGTGGCCCTGCTTATCAGTTTCTGGTAAAACTAGCAATGCAGCTTTTGGCATTTTTTTGACCCATTTCTTGAGGAGGTTAACATTGTATATCTTAATAGGATCTTTGCTGTCTGGGTCTCAGTTTCGTAGTTAACAGTGCTAGTACGTCTAAGAACCTTAATAAGGCCCTTGTCACTTCAGTAACTGTTTATTTTCTGTTGTGGGCAACAGTAGCAAAACCTTTTCACCTGGCTCGAAAATGTTTTCTTTTACCCCATGGTCATAATATACCTTCTGCTGGTTTTGAGCTTCTTCCTGATTACTTTGGGCAATTTCAACATATTTTGCCAGCTTCTTTCTTAGGGCACTCATACGATGTTATAGATTGTTTCTGAATGGGGTTATCTTCCCACATTTCTTTTATCACATCCAGTGGCCCTCTTGGCTGCCTACCATAGAGCATTTCAAATGATGAAAACCCTGTTGATGCCTGTGGCACTTCTCTGTAGGCAAAAAGTAGGTACGGCAAGTATTGGTCCTAGTCTTTCCCTTCCCCTTTTACAAACCTTTTTACCATGTGTTTGAGTTTGGTTAAAATGCTCAACAAGACCGTCTGTGTGAGGGTGATAGGGGGAGGTTCTTATGGCAGTGATACCTAGCATTCTGTACAACTCCTTAAGTAATGCAGTACTAAAATTAATACCTTGATCAGTAATAATTTCTTTAGGTATGCCCATTTGGCTGACTTGAGGACTCCGAACTACATTCTCGTCCCTTAGACAAGGAATCCATCGGGAGTCTTTCGACAGAGGAAGGCCCTACTTCCTTCATTGGCATCCTTTGTCTCATCTCCAAATCCACAGGGATTCTCTTAGAACCCAATGAGAAATGGACCAAATACCCCCTCACTGATATCCTCAAACAAGGGGATTTTCCGGCTGAGGCCTTCCCAGTGGCCGAGGCCATTGTTGATCCGGCTTTGGAGCTGTGGCAGCATCCTGCCCTCCTCCCGAATAGCTCGCAAGTATGCCATACCCATTGGTTCTCTTTCAGGATTCTCAGAGCACCCCTCATCCGAAGGATTGGTGACTGAATCTATGTTCAGGCGCTTAAGTAATTCGGGAGACACCGATGGACCCCCTGGACAAAGAGTCCAAAAAATTGGACCATTCAGCCCGCAAAGTCTATGCCTCCTCTTCACTGGGCCTTAGTCAGGCAAGCTCGGCCATCATCATGATGCATTTTTCTCACCCCCTTCTGTTCTCTCTAGATGAGATTCTTCCTCACCTCCCAGCAGACCTCCAGACCACAGTCAAGCAGTTCGCGACCAGGACCAGGCGGTTGCGAAGCAACAACTCCAGGTGGCTCTTTATCTCTGGGACTCCTGCACCCTCTTGGTGGTGGCCCCGATTGCCATGCACCGCAGGGCTTGGTTGAGGGTCTCCACCTTCAGAGCGGACACTCAGCAAAATTGACGGATGTCCCTTTCCTGGGTACTGATCTTTTTGGCTCAGGTGTGGACCTGTCACCCAGTGCATAGAAAAGTCCAGTGCCATCTTGGACTTTGACTTCTGCTCAGGAGGAATCCCAGGGTTCCAAAAAGTAGAAGAGAAAGCGCGTGGATATGTTGTTCATCCACACTGTTTGGCGTTGTCCCCTTCCACTTTAAATCTGCCGGAAGTCTTCAAGTTGGCTCTACCCACCCACCCGAGTGGTATATACCTCTGCTCTGCACCATGATGCCAGATCTTCCTTTCTGCTGGAAGATGCAGGTTGCCTCCCTTGTGCTCTCGCATCTTGTAGGCCCTGGCTTTCACCTCGTCGGTTTTACCAAAATTGAAACTCGTTCGAGTTAGCGATCATGCTTTTGCAGCATCGATCATGGAGGAAAAATCTTCAGGATTTCACTGGTGTCCCTGCGGCCAAAAGATGTCATGCACCAGTCCCCACCTCAAGTGCATCTACTGCCTAGGTGTCTGCCATGACACCTTGTCCTACGGTTATTGCTTGGCCTTCCATCCCATCGTCCTGGACGACTTCAAGGCATGCCTGAAGCTGGGGAGACTAGAAAAAAGGAACATTCCGATGAAGTCCAAGGAGGCTAGGTAGGCGGCTTCCACGGCCGTGGGCTCCGCTGAGCAGCTGGAACACATGAAGGCATCAGAGGAGGAAGCCCTTTGAGCTTTGGCCAATTGAAGCTTTTTTGTTCCTCTCAACCTAGGCTCCACCTTTACGGGTTCTTTCAAAGAGTTGTGCCAGTCTCTCCCCACCCGGGGTGAGGCGCCCTCGGGCTAGCACTCCTCTCACTCTCAGAAGAGAGACTACCTTCGTCTTCGTTCCAACGAAGATGATCTTGGGACCAAGAGTGGTCTGAGTCAAAGAGCATGCGGTCTCAACCTCAGTCAAGATCGCCTCCTCAGCCGCCAGCTTCATGGATCTTCCGTCTGGCCAGGGGACCAAGGAAGTGTCCAACGTTGAGAGAATCCTCGACCCGATTGACCCTTTGTCTCCGGCCAGTGCAGACGACTCCTTAGAACGGACTCCGATCCTGGTATTGCCTGATGAGGAGACCCAGCCTGCTGGTGTCCCCATCAAGGACCCAGTTCCGGACCCTAGGGTTTCGCCGTTCTCATTGGCGTCTCCCGATCAACCAAGTCGGCCTCCCTGATCTCTGTCACAGTCCAGGACCCCCTCGGCTGAACAACCGAGGAAGAGCCATAAGCACTTGAAGAAGAGGCGATGCCACAGGTCGTCCTCTGACGAGGAGAGGCTCTGGCGGAAACTCCGGCGTCTATGAGGACCTTATGTGGCAACAGCTGATCCTAACTGGGCAGAAGCCGGCTCTGCTGCCCATGCTGGCCATTACTTGACTTTCGCCTCCCAGGCAGAAGTCGACCCCTCCGGAACCGAAGTCTCTGGTTCCTCCGCCTGTGGGGCCGGCCTGTCCACCAGTTTGGCCTACTCTGGTCTCGCCACCTATCCTGGTGGAATCACCACCTATGCAGCCTAAAAGAGGGGCTCCCTCGAAAGAGGACAGACGAGACACTGGACTTCCCCGACGTCAGTCGGTTACAGTCACCCCGGACCTCCGCTGGTGGATCGAGGGTGATTTAGGTGGTAGACCGCTGTATCATGACTCTTCGGACTCTGATGTCACCGGGCTCCACCCTCATCCTGGGGATGATGAGTCGTCTGTTGACGCAGGGATGGAGGAAGGCCCTTCTTCCTTCCAAGGGATTCTCCATCTCATTTCCAGCTCCACCGGAATGCCCCTTGAATATATCCAAAAAAATGAGTACCCTCTTACAGATATTCTTAAGAGAGGGGATACCCCTACAGAGGCCTTTCCGGTGGCTGACGCCATTGTTGGCCCGGCTCTTGAACTTTGACAGCATCCTGCCTCATGCCCAGCACCGTCTGCCCGCATGGCCCACAAGTACGCGGTGCCCATGGGGTCCCTTGCGGGGTTCACAGATCACCCTTTGACCTAGAGCCCGGTGACCACCTCTGTGTTCAGGCATACTGGTAGTTCGGCCTACTTGGACCGACCTCCAGACAAAGAGTCCAGAAATATGGACCACACTGCCTGAAAGGTCTATGCGGCATCCTGTTTGGGCCTTCGTCAGGCCAGCTCGGCCGTCATTATGGCACACTTCTCTCATGCTGTGCTCGGGTCATTAGATGAAGTCCTCCCTCATCTCCCCGCAGACACACAGACTATGGTCAAACAGGTCCGTGACCAGGGCTGTGCTGTTGCTAAATAGCAGCTCCAGACGGCCCTGGACATAGAAGATTCTTGTGCGCACTCGATGGCCGCCGTAGTGGCCTCTCGCCGTAGGGCTTGGCTGAGGCTTTCCTCCTTCCCGGCAGATACTCAGCACAAGTTAGCTGATGTGCCTTTCCTGGGGACCAACCTGTTTGGTCCAGGAGTGGCTGGTCACTTACACCGCATAGAGCAGTCCAGTGCCACCTTGGATGTCACTTCTGCCAAGGGTTCTTCGGGCAAGAACCAATAGAAGAAAAAGAATAAGCCCTTTCGGCATTTTACCCTGCAGTCCGGCAGCCCTCCTATCAAGGAGGACATCAGCAGCAGGCTCAAGCTTGGCGCCCTCGGCCCAAGCCTGGACCCCAACAGGCCCGCAAAGGAGGACAAGGCTCAGGTCCTGGAGCTTCCTCCTCCAAGCCTGCCCAGTGACGGGATGGGGTTTGCCACCCTTATCTCCGTCATGCCAGCTCTGGGCCCTCCCATGGGGGATCGGCTCCGCCACTTACTTTCTGCCTGGTCCGCTATCACTTCGGACAGGTGGGTTCTCAAAGTGGTCGGTTTGGACTGCCTCTAGAGTTCTAACAGTACCCTTCCAGCCAAGCTTGCACCCCTCTGGAGGAACGGATTTCTGCGTGCATCCAGTTGACTCTTCGAGACGACATAGCTCAGCTCCTTTGCAAGGAGGCAGTAGCGCCTGTGGCGGATCCTCCTACAGACCCAGGCTTCGTCTCCAGGTACTTCCTGGTGCCCAAACAGACAGGGGGGTTGGCGCCCCATTCTAGATCTCCACGACCTGAATCGGTTTCTCAGGTTTTGCACCTTTCAGATGGTCACTCTGTTCCAGATCATACCATCCTTGGAGCGAAACATGTGGTTCTGTTCACTGGATCAGCAGGATGCAATCTTTCTCATCCCAATCCGTCCGTCGCATCAGCGGTTCCTCCCCTTCAGGGTCTGGGATCCTGTACGAGTTCCGAGCCATGCCATTCGGCCTGTCATCGGCCCCACGGGTCTTCAACAAATGCATTGCAGTGCTGGCGGCCCATCTTGGGCATCGAGTAGTTAGAATCTACCTTACCTCAAAGATTGGCTCCTGGCAGATTCCACCCAACAGGAGATGGAGGTCCAGGGATCTGGCCCTCCAAACCTGCACCCAACTCGGCCTCCTGATCAACGAGGCCAAGTCGGAACTCGTGCCTTCTCAGGTGATGGGCTTCATCGGGGCAGAACTCGACTCTTGTCAAGCCAGAGCTTGGTTCCCCAGCGGACAGGGCGGAGGTTCTGTCCTCCTTTGCCCAGTCATTTCTGGTTGGGCACTTGCGCCCTGCCCGGGACTTTCTGCGCCTTCTGGGTTACATGGCAGCATGCACCTCAGTGGTCCATTGTGACCGGTTGCACATGCACCCCCTCCAATGGGAGCTGGCTGCCCAGTGGATCCAGCGTTATGGTCATTTCGACCAGCTGAATACTGTCACCCAGAAGATGTGGGACGTTCTCCAGTGGTGGACCGCCTAAGAACGATTGCAGGAAGGGATCCCGTTTGTCCGCCCTGAGCCAACGGTCATACTTACGACCGATGCCTCTCTCATGGGATGGGGAGCCAACATGGGGGACAACAGGGCCCACGGGTTCTGGATCCCCGAGGAGTCCCGATGCCACATCAACCTGTTGGAGCTCAGAGCAGTCAGACTAGCACTGACAGCATTCGCGCAGCAGCGTCGGGTCAAGTGGTTCTAGTCCAGACGGACAATACCACGACCATGTACTGCCTCAGCAAACAGGGCGATACGCACTCCCGTCTGCTGTGCAATGAGGCGCTCCGCATCTGAACCCTCGTAAGCCGGTTGGAGGCAGATCTCCTAGCCATCCATGTGGCAGGAGCCTCGAACCAGCTGGCAGGTGCTCTCAGCCACATAGGCCAGACATACCACGAGTGGTCTCTACATCCAGAGGTAGCTTATAGCCTGTTCTCCCGTTGCGGCAAACCAATGGTGGACCTGTTTGCCTCCAGGGTAAACACCAAGCTGAGGCCGTATCATGCCTTCCCCCCTCAGCAGGGCTCGCTGCAGGGAGATGCCTTCCCGAGGCTGTGGACCCCAGGCCTCCTCTACGCCTTCCCTCCATTTCCCTTGATCCACAAGGTGTTACTCAAGGTGAGGCGGGACAAGGCGAAGGTGATTCTGGTAGCCCAGACAAGCCTCGCCAGTTCTGGTATCCAGATCTCCTCCGCCTCAGGCCCCAGAGAGGCTTTGCAGACGCCCGGACCTATATCTCTCAACCAGGGGAAGATCTTCCATCCGGACCTTCAATCCCTGCACCTCACAGCCTGGTACCCGAGGGGCTAGAGTTCCAGGCTTTGGATCTCTTTCCAAAGATGTCTACACCATGGTGTAGGCATCTAGAAAGGAATCGGCCAGGAAATATTACGCCTTCAAATGGAAAAGATTTTCCATTTGGTGTTATGGTAAGGGCTTGGACCCCTTTTCCTGTTCTGTTGCTAACATTCTCGACTACCTTGGTCTCTCCAAAGGGGGTCTTCGACCCTCAGGGTGCACCTAACAGCCATTTCTGCTTATCGGGCACGGGCCGGTCAGCTGACATTGGTGCAGGAGACAGTGGTCGGGCGCTTTTTCAAAGGCCTGGATCACATATCTCCTCCGGTGCGTGAACCTCCACCTCTGTGGGATCTGCTGCTGGTTTTGGCAAAGCTCATGGGCAAGCCATTCAAACCCATGCACAAGTGTGAGCTGTCACACTTGTGGAAGACGGCCTTCGTGGTGGCTATCATGTCAGCCAGAAGGACAAGGGAACTCCAGGCGCTTTCGGTGGAGCACCCTTATCTGGTCTTCCACAGGGACAAAGTTGTCCTGCGCCCAACCCGAAATTCCTTCCAAAGGTGGTGTCAGAGTTTCACCTTAACCAGGTGTTGACTCTGCCGGTTTTCTACCCTAACTACACCTCGGACGGCAAGTACAAGCGCCATACTTTGGACCTGAGACGTGCTCTCTCCTATTGTAAGGAGAGGATGGCGGATATTCGTGGAGAGGTTTGCCAGCTGTTTGTCACTTACGCTGAAGCCGCTTCTGGCAGACCTGCAGCGAAGCGGACTATTGCAAGATGGATTACATCATGCATAGGTCTGTGCTATGAGTTGGCGGGCAAGGAACCTCCCAGAGGGATAAGAGCTTATTCTACCCGCCATACTGCTGCATCGGTGGCTGCTTCCAGGGACATCCCTATCCAGGAACTCTGTCTGGCTGCAACCTAGAAGTCGGCTAACACCTTTATCACCCACTACCACATCTACCTTGAGTCACGCCAGGATGCTGGTTTTGGGGTTTCAGTTCTCTGATCTCTATTCACTAAGTAGGGGGTGTGCACCTTGCCTCCCTCCTCCCAGAGAACTGCTTGTAGTCTGCCAAATAGTGTGGATGAACAACATATCCACTCTCCTAGAAGAACAGGTTACTCACCTGTAACAGTAGTTCTAGGAGTGGTATATGTTGTTCATCCACACGGACACACCCAACCTCCCTGGCTGCAGATGCACACAACCTGGCTTCCATCGGGCTAAGATCTGGCGTCATGCAGAGGAGCCGTGGTATATACCACCCGGGTGGGTGGAAGGAGCCAGCTTGAAAACTTCCGGCAGATTTAAAGTGGAAGGGGACAATGCCAAAGTGTGTGAATGAACAACACATACCACTCTTAGAACTGCTGTTGCAGGTGAGTAACCTGTTCTTCGGCCTTCTGCCCCTGTGGACAAGCACCCCCATTTCCAATCGGGGCAGCAACAGCAGCAGGCTTAACCTTGGCGCCCTCAGCCCAAGTCCGGTCCCCTGGTGGCCCGTAAACCCGGAGGACGGGGTGTTCTGGTCTCCAAGCCTGCCCAGTGACAGGATGGGGGTGACCAACCCCATACCCTGTCACACCAGCTCTGGGTCCTCCCATGGAGGACCGGCTCCACCACTTCCTTTCTGGTTGGTCCACTGTCACAGTGGACAGGTGGGTTTTGGGAGTGACCAGCCAGGGACTGCCTCTGAAATTCAAGCAGTATCCACCAAGCCGAGCCCGTGCCCCACGGGAGGAAATGGTGTCCATACACACTCAGTCGGCTCTCCAAGATGACAACGACCAACTCCTCCGCAAGGAGGTGATGGCCAGAGTCGCGGACCCCCTGTCAACCCAGGGTTCGTTTCCAGGTATTTCCTGGTCCCGAAAATGGACCGGGGGGGCTGGCGCCCCATTCTAGAGCTGCATGACCTGAACCAATTTCTCAGGTACCGCACATTCAGGATGGTAACTGTCTCCGATAATACCATCTCTCGAGCAGAACATGTGGTTTTGCTCTCTGGATCTCCAGGACACGTTCTTTCACGTCCCAATCCGTCCATCTCACCAAAGGATCCTCTGTTTTCGAGTGGAGGGAGCCTTCTTCGAGTTCTGAGCCATGCCGTTCGGCCTGTCGTCAGCCCCCTGGGTCTTCACCAAATGCATTGCAGTGGTGGCGACCCACCTTCGGCATCGGGGGGTGGTCAGAATGTACCCCTATCTCGACAACTGGCTCATAGTGGGGCCCTCCAGACCTGCATTGAACTTGTTCTCCTGGTCAACGAGACCAAGTCGGAACTCGTACCTTCGTAGGTGATCTGCTTCATCGGAGCGGAGCTCGACTTTGCCGAGCCAGAGCCAAGCTCCCGACAGACAGTGAATTTTCTCTCCTCCTTTGCCAATTATTTCTGGTTGGGCACTTGCGCCGTGCCTGGGACTTCCTGCGACTTCTGTGGTATGTGGCGGCCTGCACCACCGTGGTCCATTTGGCCCGGTGGCATATGCACCCCATTAAATGGGAGCTGGCCAGCTATTGGACTCAGCGACATGGTCACTTCAGCCAGCCGGTCTCAGTGACTCAGAAGATGTGGGATGCTCTCCAGTGGTGGACCGTCCTAACAGACTTGCAGGAAGGGATCCAGTGTGTCCGTCCCAAGCAGACGGTCGTTCTCACAACCAATGCCTCTCACAGGCTGGGGTACCCACATGGGGAATCTGAATCCACGGGCTGTGGATCCCCAAGGAATCCGGATGTCATATCAACCTGCTGGAGCTCAGAGCAGTCCGGCTGGCACTGTCAGCGTGCACTCCGCTCCTTCGGGGTCAGGTGGTGCAAGTCCAGGGGGGCACTACCACAACTGTGTACTATCTCAACAAGCATGGCGGCACGCACTCCAGCCTCTGTGCGGGGAAGCGCTCCGTATCTGGACCCTTGTGAGCCGACTGGAGGCAGATCTCCTAGCCATCCATGTAGCAAGAGCCTCAAATCAACTGTCTCGCACTCTGCCTTGTAGGCATGGCGTCCCACGAGTGATATCTTCATCCAGAGGTAGTACACAGCCTGTTCTCCCACTGGGGCAAACATCAGGTGGATCGGTTCGCCTCCATGGAGAACGTAAAGCTGAGGCTGTTTCATGCCTACCCCCTCAGCAGGGCTCGCTGCAGGGGGACGTCTTCTGAAGGCCGTGGACCCTAGGCCTCTTCTGTGCCTTTCCTCCACTTCCTTAGTTCACAAGGTGATCCTCAAGGTCAGGAATGACAAGGCACAGGTGATCCTGGTAGCCCCAGACTGGCCTCACCAGTTCTGGTATCCAGATCGCCTCAGCACCAGACCCCCGAGGCATCTTCCAGCACTCCCGGACCTGCTCTCGATCAATCAGGGGAAGGTATTCCATCCGGGCCTTCAGTCCCTGCACCTCTCCACCTCCAATCTGAAGGGACCCACTATGAGCCAGTCGTCGAGGTAAGGGTACACCCTGACCCCCTCGACACCGAAGATGAGCTGCCACCACTGCAATGCATTTGGTGAAGACCTGGGGGGCCAATGACAGACAGAATGGCATGGTCTCCTTGCAGAGGGTGTGCAATTTCATGCACCCTTACTTGTTGAGGTAAAATGCTCAACAGGGCTCGCTGCAGGGTGTTGCCTTTTCGAGGCCATGGACCCCAGGCTTCTTTTACACCTTCCCTCCATTTCCCTTGATCTACAAGGTGCTTCTCAAGGCGAGGAGGGGCAAAGCAGAGGTGATCCTGGTGGCAACACCAGTTCTGGTATCCAGATCTCCTCAGCATCAGCAGCAGGATCCCGAGACAACTTCCAGCATGCCTGTACCTGATATCAGTCAGTCAAGGGAAGGTATTCCATCCAGACCTTCAATCCCTGCACCTGACAGCCTGGTTCCTGAGCGGCTAGAGTTCCAGGCATTGGGTGTTTCCCAACGATGTCATCAGCGTAGTTGAGGCATCTAGGAAGAAGTCTACCAGGAGGTACTATGCCTTCAAATGGAAAATATTTTCCATTTGGTGTCAGGGCAAGGGTTTAGACCCTAGTTCCTCTCCTGTGGCCAGTATCTTTGACTACCTTTGGTCCCTCTCCAGTGGAGGTCTCTGGACGACTACCCTTAAGGTGCACCTGGCAGCCATCTCCGCTTACCAGGCGCGGGCTGGTCAGCGGACGGTGGCGCAGGAGATGTGGTCTGGCGCTTTTTCAAGGGCCTCGATCACATATCCCCTCCGGTGCGTGAACCTCCACCTCCGTGGGATCTAATGCCAGTATTGGCTAAACTCATGGGCAAGCCATTCGAACTGATGTACAGGTGTGAGATGTCACACCTGTCATGGAGGACTCCCTTCCTGGTGGCTGTCACAACAGCCAGAAGGACTGGGGAGCTCCAGGCGCTCTCGGTGGAGTCTCCTTACTTGGTCTTCCACAGGAACAAGGTTGTCCTGCTCCCAACCCGAAGTTCCTTCCGAAGGTGGTGTTGGAGTTTCACCTTAACCAGGTGTTAACTCTGCCTGTATTCTACCCGAACTACACCTCGGAGGCAGAGTACAGGCTCCCTACTCTGGACCTGAGATGAGCGCTATCTTATTATAAGGAGCGGATGGCTGAAGTTCAGGGAGAAGTTCGCCACCTGTTTGTCACCGTACGAAGCTGAGCTGAAGCTGCACCTGGCAGACCTGTAGCAAAGTGGATGATTGGCAGATGGATTGCATCTTGCATCGATGTCTGCTATTCGTTGGCAGGTAAGGAGCCTCCTGTAGGGTTAAGGGCTCACTCCACCCGCCATACTGCTGCGTCGTTGGCTACTTCTAGGGACGTCCCTATCCAGGCTATCTGCAGGGCTGCTACCTGGAAGACCACAAATGCCTTCATTACCACATCGACCTTGAGTCACGTTGGGATGCTGGTTTTGGAGCCTCAGTTCTCCAGTCACTATTTCCGAAGTAGGGTGTGTACGCCTTGCCTCCCTCCTCCCGGAGAACTGTTAAGAGTTTGCCAATAAGTGTGGATGAACAACATATCCGTGATCCTAGAAAAACAGGTTACTCCCCTGTAACAGTAGATCTTCCATGGAATGGTCTCTTGCAGTAGGTAATTACTTCTGAGAGTTTCCAGCAGAGGGTGCTGTCACATGGCAGCTCTTCCAACAGTTTTCACCAGGGACCTCCCACATATGACATCTTCCTGCTTCCTATATGGGTGGGCGGTCCCTGGTATCCTCAGTTCATTTTCCCACCGTCTTCAGCTTATGCAGCAGCTAGTTCAACCTCTGTGTAGCAGTCATCGACTAGAAATTGGATTACAAAAATGAATGTCTAAAGATTCTTCAACCAAACAAGATCTATTTCGTTCCTGCCATTGCAGTAGGAAGATATACCACTTTGACAATCACACATCTTGTGTATGGTGTCTGGGACCTACACACGACACCAATTCCTGTAACTCCTGTTAGGAGTTTAATAGAGCAACCTGTCAACGACGGTTGCTTGAAATTCAGCATATTCTTACAGAGCAGAAAATGTCCGTTACAGAACCAGGGGGCTTGTACCAAGGGCTCCCCAGCTCTGGTTCTCGTTCTTGGCGTGATAAGGAGCGGGATAAACCCCCCCTCGCCATCCCGGCCACATCACCCGTCGACGGCCACTGTTTCTGTGGCTCCTCCATCGATGGAGTGTCTTTCTACAGCTTTCTCATCGATGGGAGTTCACACCCTCTCGTCAACTGCGCTTTCCAGTGCTTTAAATGCTGTGAAGGCTTTGCCTGTTCCGTCAGCAGGAGCTTATACCCTCTCGTCGACGATGCTATCTGGCGTATTGAATACAGCCAAATACACGACTGCTCTGTCGACAGGGGCTCTTCCCCCATAGACTACGTCTGACATCTTTCATGATGATCATTCCACGGGCTCGTTAATGAGATCCCATATTCCACATGGCAGAGCAGTGGCTTTTGCCTTAATGAATGCCCCTCCGCCCTCACAGGTGCCATCTCGTAGAGGGCATGTGGACAGAGACCAGGACCCTGGTTTATTCTTCCTGGGGGCAAGACCTTAGCACACTGCCCGTCCCATCCTCTCTATCCCCCAATTTTTTTCTCAACCTCCACTTCTTACACACACCCACCCACACACACACACACACCCACCCCCCAAAGAATGGGACATCACCAAGATAGTGACGCAGCTCTTGCATACCATGCGGTATACCCAGCCATCCAACCCAGGAGAGCTGGAGGATCCTTTCCGGTCTCTCTCTCCCCTACGCCTAAAAGATTTCACGGTGACAGGGATACACTATCACTTTGGTCACCTCTTCATAATATGGAAGATTATTTTTCAGGTGAACCTGAACTACCGGTGAATCTCCCCGGTTATATTGATGATGAAGAATTCCAAGATCTGTACTTCCAGAACCCAGAGTCCCCTACTCGGAAATCTTTCTTGGATAAGGACCTACCTCTGCCAGTTGCCACCTCTCCTCCTGATGACCCATCCTTTAGCGAGATGATGGTCCAGATACAAAAAGTCTTTAGGTTCTGTACCACAGAACATGACAAACAATGTAAGGATATGGCAGAATATCTGAAACTGCCAGAGGAGCCGCCCTTAGTGGTGCCCCCACTGATTCCGCCCTATCAAAATGCCATGCTGGCTGCCTGGCATCAACCCTCAGCTATTACTGCTGTTCCACGAAAAGCAGATCTCTTGTATCGGGCTCCCCTGGATCATGCCTTTCTGTCCACCATCCCAGAAGCAGATTCAGTGGTCATTACTGCCGCTCATGATCGTACTAAGAAACCCAAACACATGAGTTCCATACTACCTGATTAATAATCTCGAAGGATTGACTACCTGGGGGGGAAAGGTTTTTGCTTCAGGTACCATGAATATTCGAATCTGAACTATATGGGACATATGGTTAAATACCAGTGTACCCTTGGGGCTTCGGCCATGGACATTATCAATAAACTTCCTCCTTCCCAGGAAAAGGACAAGTTATTGGCCACAGTGTCCACTAGCAATTCTATCTCCCGTCACCTGCTCAGGTCGAGATATGATGCCATAGATACCTCAGCCTGACTCTCAGCTACTGGAGTCTCTCTGCGTCACCATGCTTGGCTTCGCATTTCAGATTTTGCTCCTGATATACAACATAAAGTAGTTAATGCACCCTTTAATGGGTCCAAACTATTTGGGCCAGGTACTCAAACGTTGTTAGACGACCTGCGAGCATCAGGCAGAACCCTTCGTACGGTACATGGCATGTACCATACTCAGCAGCCCACCTATCCTACGCAGTATTCCTCCTATTCCAAAAGGGGTGGAAAATATAAGGCCTCTAACAGAGGTGGCTTTCACGGTTGTGCCCAAGCAGCAACAGGCAACACCTTTGCCACCCACGGCTCCCGTGCCCATCCCTCAGGAAGGGCCGGGCAGCCCAGTGACCTAACAGGGCTTTCCCCTCACCTCCTCGAACAGGTCTCTGAGGCTGTAGGGGGTTCTTTTGCCCTCCGTCTGGAGGCCTGGAATACTATCACTTCGGACAAATGGGTACTTCAGATCATCCTAAGGGGACACACTCTGGAATATCTCTCCGCGCCCCCCTTTGGGTAGTCCAGTATCCTCCAGATCATGTCCCTGTCCTTCTAGAAGAACTGAAGGCACTTTTAGCCAAACAGGCTGTCCTACCAGTGCCCCTTCCAGAACATCAAACAGGATTTTACTCTCACTTTTTTTCTGGTGCCCAAGCGAACTGCAGATCTCAGACCAGTACTAGACTTGAGACACCTGAATCAATATAGTCAGTACAAACATTTTTGCATGATAACTCTAACTGCCATCGTGCCTATCCTAAAACAAGGAGACTGGCTGTGTGCCCTGGATATGAAGGATGCCTACCTACATGTACCCATTCATCCTGCTGATTACAGATTTCTGCGCTTCCACCTTCTGGGTCAAAGCTATCAGTTTCGAGCACTCCCTTTCGACCTCTCACCAGCCCCAAGAGTGTTCACCAAATGCCTAGCGCTGGTAGCAGCAGCCTTACGGAAAAAAGGGCACTTCGTCTTCACATACCTATATGATTGGCTAATCAAATCAGAATCCAGAGAAGCTCTGCTTGCCTCCCTAGCCACTACTCTGAGCATGTTCAATGACCTAGGGATAGCAATCCAAACCCGACAGTCTCTCCAATACATTGGAGCTGTTCTAGACACAGTCATAGCCAGAGCTTACCTTCTGCCTGCTCGTCAGGACACTCTTGTATCTTTGGCTTCGCGAATACAGACTCAGAAAATAGTCACGGCCAGACAAATGCTGAGCCTCCTGGGTCGCATGTCCGCTGCCATTTTGACGGTGGCATTCGCCCACCTTCACATGAGACCTCTCCAGTAGACCCTCCAGAATCAGTGGTCTCAACTAACTGGACAGTTCAATGACCAAATCAGGGTCACTCCTTCTCTGAAATCATCCCTGACATGGTGGACAATTAAAACCAATTTGTGTCACAGAATGCCTTTCCGCTTCCCTCACCCCGAAGGTATGGCCACTCTCCGATCAATCGGAACTCTGGCAACTCCTAGCAATCAGCCCTGATTGGCCCTCAGCCATGGCTTTGAATTTGCGCTCGAAAGACACTCAGCCCTGATCTGTTTTTCTTCCCACTCCCTCCCAGGCCTCCATTAAATACGCTTTTGTCCCGCCCACAGCTGGCTCTACAGCTTCCTTATTGGTCAACATTAGAAGCAATCACAGCTCCCTCCCCTATGAAGCTAGGACTAGCTACCCTCTCTATCTGCTATCTCCCAGCTCCTCCCTCTAGAGCTATGGCATACTGCGCCCACGGTATCCTATTACTCATCTGTCATTCACATTAATGTATCTTATGGACCTAGCCCATACTTCATCCCCTCAGCCCCTACTATCCCTATCCTTTATCGGTGCACATTATTTTCATTGGCGCCCTGCCCTCTGCTACACTACTCTGCTTTATTTCACCCCCTACACCTCTTACTCCCTTCACCTATGTCTCTTAGAGCGCTCCTTAGTCTTCATTCAAAATACCGTGCCTCTTTGGCATACACCATCAGAAACAGGTTGCCCTTAGCAACTACAATTAAACGGGACAAAAGGAATAAAACACTCTGGTCTCTCCTGAGGGGCTCTTAAGCAGCTGTTATTCTTACTCCTCCTATGCTCAAGAAATGTAGAGTTGAACCCTGGCCCACCCACCTTGTTCACCTCACCTACTGAATTTGTGTCAGCTCCAGGCCTTAAGTTAATGTTAGTTAATATCCTAAGCTTGCCCAAGAAAATTGACCAACTTCAAGTATGGGCTCTACATACTGAGCCTGATCTCATTATCACAGAAACCTGGCTAAGAAAATCTAATTTGGACCAACAAGTCACCCTCATGGGCTATAAGTTGTATAGGGCAGACAGGGGGGAGGGGGGCAGCTATTTAAACTAAAGCCAAGTTCTCAGTTAGTGACATCCTTTGCAGCTCAAAAAATAAGGAATATGAAATTGTTTCCTTAAAGCTACACCTCCCCTCCATGGAACACATTACAATTATAGGTTGCTACAGACTCCCTAGTGGTGGAACTGATCTCCTTGATATCCTAAAAACGCTAACAGCCACTGCTAACTCCAAAGTAGTAATCTTTGGGGATTTCAACATGGACTGGTTAACGCACAAATCACACAGGCTAAAGTCTCTCTGTGATGAACTTGGTCTTACCCAACTAGTGTCTGAACCCACTGGGGTCAATAAGGCAAACTTAGCTAACGGCTCACTTCTTGATCTCATTTTATCAACCCTTCCCCATAAAATACTTCATTCGACCGTATTTCATAATATGAGCAACCATAACATTGTAGTCTGTACAAGACTACTAAGAATTGCCATCAGTCCAAGATAATTATCAAACTGTCATTCTGTAAGTTCGAGTCGAACTTCCTGAAAGACCTTAGCCAGGTTAGATGGCAAAGCCTTTATCTTTCTAAAACGGCCGACGAAGCGGTCACGGTCCTGAACAAAAACCTCATCGCATTAGCAAACAAGCATGCTCCATTCATCAAGGTCAGGACGAGAAACATATCACACCCCTGGTTCTCTGATCTAAAGACTGCTCTCTCTAACCATGATAAGCTGTGAGCTAAGGCTAGACACACTAAAAACCCGGTGGATTGGCAAGTGTTTAGAGCCGCCAGGAATGCCTGCGTTAAATGTATTCGATCTGCTAAAGCCAACTACTACATCTCCTCTCTAGAGCAGGCCAAAGGTGACCCCTTAAAAATCTGGAAGACCCTTAAGTCTATTGAAGGGCGACCGGTGGCCCCTCCCCTGCCAACTAAGATGGTCATAAAAGGTACGGCCATGGAAAACAGTACCCATATCCTTGAAGAATTTAACTCTCACTTTTTTACTGCTGGCCTAGCGTTTGATTCATCCCTGTATGCAGCGCGTGCTAACAGCCCGAACGGTACAAACTCCATCGATCTCAAAACGGGCCATCCCTTTCAGCTGCTCCCCCTTAACGTCGGAGAAGTGGAAGATTCTCTTAAGAATTTGGATACCAAGAAAAGTGCAGGGGATGACAGAATTGAACCACTTTCCCTAAAACTTGGGTTCACCTACCTTACGGCCCCAATCTTACACATTTTCAACCTCTCTATCTTCCTCCACAGTACCTTCATGCTGGAAATCAACTCACATCCTGCCTCTATTTAAGTCTGGGGATCCTTGCGATTTACATAATTATAGACCCATCTCTATCTTGCCCATCCTATCCAAGGTCTTTGAAAAGCTGGTTTACGCTCAACTAAAGCACCAGTTAGAAACCTATTCAGTCCTGAATCCAGCCCAGTCTGGCTTCCATTCCAATCACAGTACCGTCACTACCTTGGCTAAAGTAGCCGACGATTGGATCACTGCTATGGACTCCAAGAAGTTCACGGGAGCGGTCTTCTTAGACCTCAGCAAAGCTTTCGATACCGTAGACCACAGCCTAATCGAAACCAGCCTTGCTAAAATAGGTGCCACCCTGCCAACCATCCAGTGGTTTAGTAGCTACCTCTCGGGGAAGGCTGCAAAAAATCAAAGCAGGTGGC
This sequence comes from Neoceratodus forsteri, assembly GCA_016271365.2. Lineage (NCBI taxonomy): Eukaryota > Metazoa > Chordata > Ceratodontiformes > Ceratodontidae > Neoceratodus > Neoceratodus forsteri. The sequence continues at coordinate 1,094,375,132 of CM057453.1, forward strand.
CTGTTCTCCCCCCATCAATCAGCAGAGGAGTCCCGCAAGGCTCCATCTTAGGCCCCATCCTCTTCTCTCTATATATTAATAACCTAGACAGTCATATATCCAACTCAAAATTGCACTTGTTTGCTGACGATACAGTCCTTTACACATCCAAAGCCTCACTGATTAAGGTTAGGGATATCCTCCAAGCTGACTTTGCTCTGCTTGAATCCAATCTCATTAACGCCAAACTCCTCTTAAATGCTAAGAAAACTAAAGCTATGATTTCTCCCCACCCCCCTTTCTCTGCGCCCCGCACTCACCACCCTGCAGAAAGACTTTATAGTTACCTCCTTAGGTGAGCCCTTGGAAGTCACCGACAAATTTAAATACCTTGGTTTCTGGCTAGACAGCAGGCTCACCTTCACTGAACACCTTGACGACCAAGGTAAAAAGACTAAAAATCAGGCTAGGCTTCCTTTACCGCAACAGGTCCCTATTCCCAACTGAAATCAGGACTAGGTTGTCCAAGTCACATTCTTACCATTATTAGACTACGGGGACATTATCTACAACTCTACTACAACTTCAAAACTTAATAAACTGGATATTCTCTACCACCGAGCACTGTGCTTCATTACAAACTCCCCATATAGGACACATCATTGCGACCTCTACTCAGCTGTAGGTTGGACGTCCCTTACAACTAGATGCATTCTCCATGTCAGTATCTGGACTCTAAAGCTTCTCCTTAACAAGCTCCCGCTATGCACTCAGAAAATCAGATTTTATCTTCATGGATGTCCCCAAAACCCGCACCATCTTCGGTAAACGCGCCATCTCCACTGCCTTCCCAGTCACCTGGAACAGGCTCCAATCCTCTCTGAAACTGTCTAAGCTAGTCTCTGTTAGTGTCTTTAAAAAGTTAATTTCTGAAAAAATAAGACTTCTGTAACTGTCAGTAAAACTGTTTTCCTCTATGACTGTATATGTCTTTGTCAGCCCCAAGGTATATATAGATTGAAGTTGCAGTTTCTGCTTGAGTATGATGACCTACTCAGTATGATTTGGTACACTGCATGGAACGCTTGTACACTTGTCTCTTATGTATCTTGCCAGCACTTGAATTTCTGTTGTACACATTTACTGTATGTTTTCTGTTAGCTGTACATGTATCCCAGGACCTCCTTGTGAATGAGCTTGCTCAATGGAGTTTTTTTTCTTGCAATAAACTTGAACCCCCATGCAGATGTTGACCACAGATGCTTCCCCGAACAGATGGGGTGCCCACTTAAGTCCTTATCAGACCCAAGGCCGGTGGACCCGCCTCTTCCCATCACTCTCATTTCAGTCTCCTCGACATGAAAGCGGTCCATCTTGCTCTTCAGGCATTCCAGCCCTTCCTCAATACAGGACTGTTCCTGATTCAGTCAGACAACACTGCAGTGGTGTTTTACTTCAGCAAGCAAGGAGGCATGAAATTGGGCACCTGCTGCATGGAGACCCTTGCAGTCTGGCAAGAAACCATCAAACGCCAACGGCCATCCACTTAGCGGGACAGTGCAATCAGCTAGCAGACCGTCTACGTCGCCAGTCATCCGCTCACGATTGGACACTTCATGAAGAAGTACTCCAAGAAATCTTTGACCTGTGGGGAACTCCACAGCTGGATCTGTTTGCCTCCTCAGTCAGTCACTGGCTCCCGAGTTACTTCTCCATTATCCCGAGCAACAAGGGATGATCTATAGATGCCCTTTCCCGACCTTGGACAGGACTCTGCTTATGTGCACCCTCCCCCGTCCCTCTCTTGCAACAGATTCTTTGAAACTTCAAATGGAGCCAGACACCATGCTTCTCATAGCACCAATGTGGCCGTGTCAACCGTGGTACCCTCTATTTCAACAACTGTCAGCAAGGGAACCCATTCAGTTGCCAGTCAGACCGGACCTCCTGACTCAGTGTCACAGATCCCTCCTGCACCCCAGCCTGAAGACCCTTCATCTTCACTGCTTGGCTCCTGAGGACACATTCATAAATGAACTCCGTGTCCTCTCCTGTTGCCAACATTCTCCTGGCTGCTCGTAAACCAGCAACCAGACGAACATATAATTCCAAATAGAAACGCTTTTCCATATCGCCAGCTTCTCGCTCCCTGGACCCTTACTCTTGTCTGCTGTCGAAGGTTTTAGATTACCTAGCCTCATTATCGGAATCAGGTTTAAGTTACTCCTCCATCAAAGTTCACCTGGCTGCCATATCAGCAATCCATGAACCTTTAGATGGCAAACTTCTGTACCAACATCATTTAGCCAAGATGTCTTTGAGAGGAATGATACTTCTAGGGACATGGATATGTTGTTCAATCCACACTTATTGGCAGGTTCATTGCCGCTTTAATCTTGCCGGAAGGTCTTCAAGCTGGCTCCTCCCACCCACCCGGGTGGTAAAACTCTCGGCTCCGCCCCATGACGCCAGATCTTCCTTACCACTTGGAAGCTCAGGTTCCCTCCTTAGCGCTCTTCGTTTTAGACTGTATCCTAACTCTTCGGTTCGTCCGAAATTGGTTTTGAAGTTTTGTAAACTTGGTCTTCATCTTCCCTCGTGGCTCGATGGACAAATCTATTCCGGCTTTGGAGGTGCCACTTCGCGAGGTCGAAAATGTCCAGGGCGGATCCGCACTCCACGTCGTCTGCTGCCTGGCCTAGATCACGACCTGCAGGCCTGCGAGTTGTGCCGCTCTTTGTCTGCCGACGTCCTGGATGATCGCGCTGCCCGATTGAAGCTCGGGCGCCCGGAGAAGCGTTTTCCGCCGGTAAAGTCTAGAGGCTCGTTGGGTGGTGTCCGCGGCGGCTGGCTCGGCTGAGCACCTCGAGCAGATGAACGCCCTCGAGGAGGAGGTGGCCCAGGCCGCATCTGCCTCCTCCTCGGCTGCGGCATTTATCCGCTCTCTCAGGTTCCTCATATGCGACGTTCAAGGGCTTGTCACTCCCTTTCACGAGAGAGAGGGCCCATCGGACATTCTTCTCTGCCCAAGAAGAAGGAGTCGAAGGGTAAGTCCCACCTTCGGCGAGCGGGGGAGAGGTCCCCTTCCCTGGACAGCCGACCGTCTACTTCAGTCAAGGTTGCGGCTGAGGCCGCTGGCTTCCCCGTGTCCCTGTCAGGCCAGCCTGCCGAGACTCCCATCGAAGCAGTCGAGATTTTTCTCGATCCGTTAGACGGGCTGTCGACTGGTGAAGCAGACGACCCTCCTTCACCTGTTCCCCCGGTGGATACAGAGGATCTGCCTGTGCCTTCGGGGCCGCAGTCCCCAGTTAAAGTGCCCGAGCCGAAGGAAGAGTGGGTGTCCCCCGCCCCTTCCCAGATCCACCTTCGGTCTCGGACATCTTCTCGGTCTAGCCATTCCCGCCATCGGTGGTCTCTGTCTCGATACCGAAGTAAGCGGCAACACCGTTCCTCCTCTTCCTCGGATGAGGGGAGGCTTCGGCGTAAATGACGCTGGCGCTACAAGGAGCTTATGTGGCAGCAGTTGCTGTTGTCCGGGCCTAAGCCGACTCCGGTCCAGACCCCGGCCATCAAGTGGCTGTCGCCTGAACGACCGAAGCAACCACTCACCCCAGTCGAGTTGACCGCTCCAGGGCCGGTTGCTCGGCCAAAACCAGCTGCTCCACCGATTTGTGGTGGAACCTCCGCCTCCACAACCGAAGTCTGGGGCACCGACCAAGGATTCTCGGTCGGGTCACGGCCTGCCCCACAGGTTGTCGGTCACCCTCACTCCCGACCGTCCTCGGCAGGTAGAGGGTGGCTCAGGGCCGAGGCAGCTCTTCGCAGACTCTTCGGAATACGACGATGACTCCTCCCTGTTCTCCAGGCAGGTCGACCTGGAGTCCTCCGGGGGCCAGTCATTGGACGAAAGCCCATCGTCCTTCTTGGGTCTGCTTCGACTCATCTTGGAGTCCACCGGGATGCAGCTCAAGCCCGTGTCCAAACGGGCAAAGTATCCCTTGACGGAGATACTGGACCGGGGGGGATACCCCCACGGAGGCCTTTCCAGTGGCTGAGGCCATTGTCGGCCCAGCCTTGGAGCTTTGGCAGCGGCCTGCTTCCTGTCCTGCGCCCTCGGCCAGGATGGCCAGGAAGTATGCGGTCCCTACTGGCTCTTTGCCTGGTTTCTCAGAGCACCCCTCTGCCGAGGGTTAGTCAACCAGCGTTTTCTGGCGTTCTGGTAGCCTCGGGCGTGGATAAGCCCCCCAACAAAGAGTCCAAAAAGCTGGACTTTGCGGGGCGCAAGGTGTATGCTGCGTCCTCCCTCGGCCTCCGGCAGGCCAACTCGGCCGTGCTGATGGCACACTTCTCCCACGCCCTCTTGGGCTCCCTGGATGAGGTTGTCCCTCATCTCCCGACCGACCTGCAGACCACGGTCTGCCAGGTGCGGGACCAGGGTAGGGCGGTGGTGAAGCAGCAGCTTCAGACTGCTCTGGACATAGGTGATTCCTGTGCCAGGTCAGTAGCGGCCGCGGTGGCCATGCGCCGCAGGGCGTGGCTGAGGATATCCACCTTCACGGCGGATACCCAGCACAAGTTGGCAGATGCCCCTTTTGAGGACTGACTTCTTCGGCCCTGGAGTGGAGGGACACCTCCAGCGGATCGAAAAGTCCAATGCCACCCTGGACTCGGTCACCTCCGTCCAGAGGGACAAAGGCCGCCGTCAGCAACAGCAGAAGTCCTTTCGTCCTTCGGCCCCTGCTCTCGACCGGCCCAACAGCACCAGCAACAGGGCCAGCAGGATCGCGCTTGGTGTCCCAAACCCAAGCCGGCGGCTTCCTCCAACAGAAAGCAAGGAGGTAAAGGCCCAGGAGGTCCCTCGGCTGGTTCTTCCTCCAAGCCTGCCCAGTGACGGGTTGAGGGGTGCCGCCCCCAGCCTTGTCACTCCTCTCTGGATTCCCCTTGTGGGAGGACGGCTCCGCCACTTCCTTTCCGCCTGGTCCGCTATCACCACGGACCGCCGGGTGTTGGAGGTGGTAGGAAAAGGCCTGCTTCTGGAGTTCAAGCAGGCTCCACCCTTTTGAGCCATCGCCCCTCAGTTGGCCACGGGGTCTGCAGCCTCGCTGTCGGCCCGCCGAGCGGATATCGCCCTGCTCCTCGAAAAAGAGGTGATCAGGAAGGTAGGGGATCCTCCTCCAGACCCGGGGTTTGTGTCCAGGTATTTCCTGGTCCCAAAACGGACGGGGGCTGGCGCCCCATTCTCCACCTGCACTACCTGAACAAGTTCCTAAGGTCTCAGACCTTCAGGATGGTCACTCTGGCTCAGATAATCCCATCCTTGGAACGAGGCGTGTGGTTCTGTTCCCTGGACCTCCAGGACGCGTTCTTTCACGTCCCAATCCATCCGTCTCATCAGAGATTCCTCCGCTTCAGAGCGGAGGGATCCCTTTCTGAGTTCCGGGGCCATGTCCTTCGGCCTCTTCCTAGCTCCCAGGGTCTTCACCAAATGCATGGCAGTGGTGACAGCATTCCTGCGGCGCCGAAGGGTCCGGGTGTACCCCTACCTGGACGATTGGCTGATTGCAGCCCCCTCTAGAGTGGAAGCGGAGCGGTCCAGAGATCTGGCCCTCCAGGTTTGCTCTCAGATTGGCCTCCTCATCAACGAGGCCAAGTCGGAACTCCTTCCGAAGCTGGTGATACTCTTCATCGGGGCAGAGCTCGACTCTCTTCGAGCCAGAGCTAGGCTCCCGGCGGCGGACAGGGCCGAGGTTCTTTCCTCCTTTGCCCAATCATTTCTGGTTGGGCAGTCGCACCCTGCCTGGGAATTCCTGCGCCTCATGGCGGCCTGCACCAGTATGGTCCATTGGGCCCGTTGGTACATGCATCCCCTTCAGTGGGGACTGGCCAGCCAGTGGTCACAACGCTGCGATCTGTTGGACTAGCCCGTGACAGTGACCCAGGAGATGTGGAACGCTCTCCAGTGGACCGTTCCGCTACATCTGCAGGAGGGCATCCCGTTTGTCCGCCCCGAGCCGACGGTCTCTCTATCAACCGATGCATCTTTGATGGGTTGGGGTGCCCATCTGGGGGAGCACAGAGCCCACGGCCTCTGGTCCCCTCGGGAGTCCCGATGCCACATCAACCTGCTGGAGCTCCGAGCGGTCCATCTAGCTCTCACTGCCTTCACTCCGTTTCTACGGGGTCAAGTGGTTCAGGTCCAGATGGACAATACCACGACCATGTACTACCTGAACCGCCAGGGCAGGACCTCCATGCTGTTATGCAAGGAAGCTCTCCGCATTTGGTCCCTCGTGCACAACCTGGAGGCGGACCTCCTAGCCATTCACCTGGCAGGAGCCTCCAACACCCTGGCTGATGCCCTAAGCCGGATAGGGGCTGCATCTCACAAGTGGTCTCTCCTGCCAGAGGTAGTACAAGATCTCTTCTCCCACTGAGGTACGCCTCAGGTGGACCTGTTTGCCTCCAGGGATAATGCAAAGCTGAGACTGTTCCATGCCTGCCCCCCTCAGCAGGGCTCGCTGCAGGGGATGCCTTCTCGAGGCCATGGACCCCAAGCCTCTTCTATGCCTTTCCCCCATTTCCCTTGATCCACAAGGTGCTTCTCAAGGCGAGGAGGGACAAGGCAGGTGATTCTGGTAGCCCCAGATTGGCCCCGCCAGTTCTGGTATCCAGATCTCCTCAGTCTCAGCTCCAGGCTCCCGAGGCGGCTTCCAGCCCGCCTGGACCTGATCTCAGTCAACCAGGGGAAGGTATTCCATCCGGACCTTCAATCCCTGCACCTGACGGCCTGGTTCCTGAGCGGCTAGAGTTCCAGGCCTTGGGTCTTTCCGACGAGGTCCTCAACGTTGTTGAGGCGTCCTGTAAGGAGTCGACCAGGAAATGCTACGCTTTCAAATGGAAGAGATTCTCCATTTGGTGTCAGGGGAAGGGCTTGGACCCTTCCGCCTGTCCTTTGGCAAGCATTCTGGACTACTTGTGGTTCCTTTCTCAGCAAGGGCTTCTGTCGACGACCCTTAAGGTGCACCTGGCAGCCATCTTTTCTTACCGGGCGTGGGCCGGGAAGCAGTCGGTGGCGCAGGAAAAGGTGGTCGGGCGCTTTTTCAAAGGCCTTGACCACATTTCCCCTCCGGTGCGAGAACCTCCACCTCCGTGGGATCTACTGCTGGTATTGGCCAAGCTCATGGGCAGGCCATTCGAACCGATGCACGGGTGCGATATTTCCCACCTGTCGTGGAAGACCGCCTTCTTGGTGGCTATCACGTCAGCCAGAAGGATGGAAGAGCTCCAGGTGCTTTCCATCGAGTCTCCTTACCTGGTCTTCCGTAGGGACAAGGTTGTCCTGCGCCCCCACCCAAAATTCCTTCCAAAGGTGGTGTCGGAGTTTCACCTTAACCAGGTGTTGACTCTGCCGGTGTTCTACCCCAATCACACCTCGGAGGCCGAATATAGGCTCCATACTTTGAACCCTAGACGAGCGCTCGCTTATTATAAGGAGCGGACGGCTGAAGTTCGGGGAAAGGTTCGCCAGCTGTTTGTCACCTACGCTGAAGCTGCACCTGGCAGACCTGCAGCCAAGCGGACGATAAGCAGGTGGGTCACCTCCTGCATAGAGCTCTGCTATAGGTTGGCGGGCATGGAGCCTCCCAGATGGATAAGAGCTCATTCTACCCGCCATACCGCTGCTTTGGTAGCTGCTTCCAGGGATGTCCCTATTCAGGATATCTGCAGGGCTGCTACCTGGAAGTCTGCACATACCTTTATTACCCACTACCACATCGACCTTGAGTCACGCCGGGATGCTGGTTTTGGGGCCTCGGTTCTCCAGTCTCTATTTCCCAAGTAAGTATCGGGGGTGTGCTCCTTGCCTCCCTCCCGGAGAACTGCTAGGAGTCTGCCAATAAGTGTGGATTGAACAACATATCCATGTCCCTAGAAATACAGGTTACTCACCTGTAACAGGAGTTCTAGGAATGGTATATCTTGTTCATCCACACGACCCACCCGGCTTCGACGCACAACCTGGCTTCCAGCGGGCTAGATCTGGCATCATGGGGCGGAGACGAGAGTTTTACCACCCGGATGGGTGGGAGAAGCCAGCTTGAAGACCTTCCGGCAAGATTTAAAGCGGCAAGGAACCTGCCAATAAGTGTGGATGAACAATATATACCATTCCTAGAACTCCTGTTACAGGTGAGTAACCTGTACATATTAAACCTCCTGTTAGACGACCCACTCCTCCGTGAGATCTCTGTTTCATTATAGAAAAACTGACCCTCGAACCTTTCGAACCAGCTGCCACCTGTGATCTCCGTTTCCTTTCATGGAAAACGTTGTTTCTAGGGACATGGATATGTTATTCAATCCACACTTACTGGCAGGTTCCTTGCCGCTTTAAATCTTGCTGGGAGGTCTTCTAGCTGGCTCCTTCCACCCACCCGGGTGGTAACTCTCGGCTCCACCCCATGACGCCAGATCTTCCTTACCACTTGGAAGCTCAGGTTCCCTCCTTTGCGCCTTCCGCGCTGTAGGCCTGGATCCAAACTCTTCGGTTAACCCGAACCACGTAAAATTTACAAGACTTCGGTCTTTATCTTCCCTCGTGGCTGCGATGGACAAATCGACTCCCGGATTTCGTCGGTGCCCCTGTGGGCAAAAGATGTCCCGGACCGATCCGTACTCCACGTACGTTTATTTCCTTGGACTCTGCCGTGACTCACAGGCTTGTGAGTTGTGCAAGTCCTTTTTGGCTTCGGTCTTGGAGGCCTGCACTGCCCAATTGCTGTTGGGGCAACCTGAGAAATGTTATCCTCCAGTCAAGTCGAAGGAGGCCTGTTGGGCAGTGTCCGCGGCTGTGGGCTTGGCTGAACAGCTGGAGCAGATGATGCTCCTTGAGGAGGAGGCGGCCCAGGCCACATCATCCTCGGTCGCGGCATTTATCCCGCTCTTCTTGGGCTCCTCTTACACAGCTTCTTTCAAGGAGCTTTGCCAGTCCCTCTCCACCAAGGGAGAAGGGCCTTCGGGACTTTCCTCTTGGTCCAAAAAGGAAGACTCCAAAGGTAAGTCCCACTGTCGACATTCATGGGAGCAGGAGAGGTCCTCTTTCCTGGATAGTCTATACTCGACTTCAGTTGAGGTTGCGGCTAAGGCCTCTGGGTTCATGGTGTACCCCATCAGGTCAGCCGACCGAGACACCCGTTGACGCAGTCAAGGTTTATCTCGACCTGTCGGATGGGCTGTCGACTGGAGAAGCTGACAGCACTTCTTCACCGGTTCCCCCGGTGGAAACTGAGGACTTGCCTGTGCTGGAGTCCCCGATTAAAGTCCCTGAACCGAGGGAGGAGTGGGTTTCCCCGTCCCCTCTCATACCCACCCTCTGAAACACCGAAGGTCTCGGTCTCAGACCTCTTCCCGGTCCAGCCAGTGCTGCTGACATCGGCGGTCTCGGCACCGTGGAAAGTGGTGGTGCCGCTCGTCCTCGTCTTCATCCTCTTCGGAGGATAGGCTCCGGCGCAAATTGCGTCGGCGCTACGAGGATCTAATGTGGCAGCAGCTCCTTTTGACCTGGTATAAGGAGACTCCATTGCCTTCCCCGGTCATTTAGTGGCTGTCACCGGAGCGGCCAAAACAACCCCTCGTAGTGGTCGAGGAGCCGAAGCCAGCATGGTTGTTCGGCCGAAACCAGCTGTGCCATCCATTGTGATGGAACCTCCGCCTCCACAACCGAAGACTGGGGCCCCGGCCAAGGATTCTCGGTCAGGTCAAGGTTTGCCCCATAGGTTGTCGGTCACCCTCACTCCCGATCGACCTCTGCAGGTGGAGGGTGGCTCAGGTGCTCGGCAGCTGTTCGCAGACTCCTCGGAGTCTGATGATGACGACTCCTAGTTCTCCAGGTTGCTTGACTTGGAATCCACTGGGGGTCAGTTGGTGGATGAGAGCCTATCCTCGTTTCTTGGAATGCTTCAGCTCATCTGGGTCCACTGGGATGAACCTCGAACCGTTTCAAAACGGGCCAAATAGCCCCTCACGGAGATACTGGACCGAGAGCATTCCCCCACGGAGGCCTTCCCGATGGCCAAAGCCATTGTTGGCCTGGCCCTAGAGCTATGGCAGCGGCCAGCTTCTTGTCCAGCACCTTCGGCCAGGATGGCTGGAAAGTGTGCTGTTCCCACTGGTTCACTCTCCGGTTTCTTGGAGCACTCGTCTGCGGAGGGTTAGTGACCAACAGCGTTTTCCGGCGTTCCGGGAACGCTCGGGATGTGGACAAGCCACCTGATAAGGAATCCAACAAACTGGACTACTCTGGGCAGAAAGTCTATGCTGCTTCCTCGCTAGGCCTTCATTAGGCTAGCTTGGCCGTTCTGATGGCACACATTTCACACGCCCTTTTGGGCTCCTTGGATGAGGTGATTCCTCATCTCCCAGCTGACCCTCAGACAATGGTCAAGCAGGTGTGGGATCAGGGAAGGGCGGTGGCCAAACATTAGCTCCAGACTTCCCTGGACATCGCTGACTCATGTGCCCGGTCAGTAGCTGCCGCAGTGGTCATGCGCCGCAGAGCTTGGCTGCGGATCTCACCTTACTCAGATGCCCAGCACAAGCCAGATCGCCTTCTAAGTGACTGACTTGTTCGGTCCCGGGTGGAGGGTCATCTGCATAGGATCGAAGTCCAATGCCACCTTGACTCAGTCACGCCTGCCCAGAAGGACAAAGGCTGCCAGCAGCAGCATAAGCCTTTTCAGGCTTCAGCCCCTGCGGCACGTCTGGCCCAGCAACATCAGCATCAGGGCCAGCAGGCTCGCACTTGGCTCCCCAAAGCCAAGCCTGCTGCTTCCTCCAACAGGAAGCCAGGAGGGAGAGGTCAAGGAGGCTCCTCGGTCGGTCCTTCCTCCAAGCCTGCCCAGTGACAGGTTGAGGAGTGTCGCCCTCAACCTCGTCACTCCTCCCCGGGTTCCCCCTGTGGAGGTACGGCTCCGCCACTTCCTTTCCACCTGGTCCAATATCACCATGGACCGCTGGGTGCTGGAAGTGGTAGGAAAGGGTCTGCCTCTAGAATTCGAGCAGTCCCCACCCTATTGAGCCGTCGCCCCATGGGGGGCTACGGGGTCTGCGGCCTCTCTGTCGGCCCATCGACCCGACATTGCCCTGCTCCTCCAGAGGGAGCTGGCGGATCCTCCATCAGACCCAGGGTTTGTGTCCAGGTACTTCCTGGTCCCAAGACGGATGGGGGGCTGGCGCCCCATTCTAGACCTACACGACCTGAACAAGTTCCTAAGGTCTTGAACCTTCAGGGTGGTCACTCTGGCTCAGATCATCCCATCCTTGGAACAAGGCATATGGTTCTCTTCTCTGGCATTTTTTTCACGTCCCAATCTGTCCGTCCCACCAACAATTCCTCCTCTTCAGAGCGGAGGGATCCCTTTACGAGTTCCGGGCCATGCCCTTCAGTCTCTCTCCAGCTCCCAGGGTCTTCACCAAATGCATGGTAGTGGTGACAGCATTTCTGTGGCGCCAAAGGGTCCGGGTGTACCCTTACCTGGACGACTGGCTGATTGCCGCTTCCTCCAAGCCGGAGGTGGAGCGGTCCAGGGATCTGGCCCTCCAGGTCTACTTTCTGATTGGCCTCCTCATCAGAGAGGCCAGATCGGAACTCGTGCCAACGCAGGCGATTCAGTTCATCGGGGCAGAGCTCGACTGTCTTCGAGCCAGATCACGGCTCCTGGCGGACAGGGCCGAGGTTCTTTACTCCTTTGCCCAATCATTTCTGGTTGGGCAGTTGAGCCCTGCCCGGGACTTCCTGTGCCTCCTAGTCCTCATGGCGGCCTGCAACAGCGTGGTCTGTTGGGCCCGCTGGCACATGCGTCCCCTTCAATGGGTGCTGGCCTGCCAATGGTCACAGCGCTCCGGTCCTCTGGACCAGCTGCTGATAGTGTCCCAGGAGATGTGGAACGCTCTCCAGTGGTGGCTCGTTCCAGCTCATCTGCAGGAGGGTATCCCGTTCGTCTGCCCAGAGCTGATGGTCACTCTGATGACCGATGCCTCTCTGGGTTTGGGTGCCCATCTGGGGGAGCTCAGAGCACACAGCCTCTCATCCCCTCAGGAGTCTCGATGGCACATCAACCTGCTGGAGCTTTGAGCGGTACGACTAGCCCTCACCTCCTTCCCTCCATTTGTATTGGGTCAAGTGGTCCAGGTCCAGACAGACAACACCACGACCATGTACTACTTAAACCGCCAGGGAGGGACACACTCCTTGCCTCTGTGCAAGGAAGCTCTTCGCACTTGGTCTCTCGTGAGCAGACTGAAGGCGGATTTCCTAGCCATCCATGTGGCAGGAGCCTCCAACACTCTGGCTGATGCCCTAAGCCGGATAGGTGCTGCATCTCACGAGTGGTCTCTCCTGCCGGAGGTAGTACAAGATCTATTCTCCCACTGGGGCAGTCCTCAGGTGGACCTGTTTGCGTCCAGGGAGAATGCGAAGCTGAGGCTGTTTCATGCCCCCCCCCCCAGCAGGGGTATGACTTCTCGAGGCCATAGACCCCGGGCCTCTTCTACGCCTTTCCCCCATTTCCCCTTGGTCTACAAGGTGCTTCTCAAGGCGCAGGTGATTCTGGTAGCCCCAGACTGGCCCCGCCAGTTCTGGTATCCAGATCTCCTCAGCCCCAGGCTCCCGAGGCGTCTTCCAGCCCGCCCGGACCTGATGTCAGTCAACAGGGGGAAGGTACTCCACCCGGACCTTCAGTCTCTGCACCTAACGGCCTGGTTCCTGAGCGTCTAGAGTTCCAGGCCTTGGGTCTTTCCGACGAGGTCCTCAGCGTTGTTGAGGCATCCCGTAAGGAGTCTACCAAAAAATGCTGTGCCTTCAAATGGAAGAGATTCTCCATTTGGTGTCAGGATAAGGGGTTGGACCCTTCCTTCTGTTCCTTGGCCAGCATTATGGACTACCTGTGGTCCCTTTCTCAGGTAGGGCTTCGATCGACTACCCTTAAGGTGCACCTTGCAGCCATCTCTTCTTACCGGGCGCGGGCCAGCAAGCAGTCAGTGGCGCAGGAAAAGGTGGCCGGGCACTTTTTCAAAGGCCTTGATCACATATCCCCTCTGGTGAGAGAACCTCCACCTCCAATGGATCTACTGCTGGTACTGGCTAAGCTCATGGGCAAGCCATTCGAACCAATGCACAGGTGTGATATTTCTCACCTGTCGTGGAAGACCGCCTTCTTGGTGGCTATCACGTCAGCCAGAAGGATAGGAGAGCTCCAGGCTCTTTCAATCGAGTCTCCTTATCTGGTCTCCCACAGGGACAAGGTTGTCCTGCGCCCCACCCGAAATTCCTTCCGAAGGTGGTGTCAGAGTTTCACCTTAACCAGGTGTTGACTCTGCCAGTGTTCTACCCTAATCACACCTCGAAGGCCGAATATAGGCTCCATACTTTGGACCATAGAAGAGCACTCTCTTATTACAAGGAGGGGACGGCTGAAGTTCAGGGAGAGGTTCACCAGCTGTTTGTCAACTACGCTGAAGCCACACCTGGCACCCCATTCAGGATCTGCATGACCTGAATCCGTACCTCAGGTCACGCACCTTTCAGATGGTCACTCTGTCTCAGATCATACCATCCTTGAAGCGAAACGTGGTTTTGTTCACTGGATCTGCAGGACGCATTCTTTCACGTCCCAAACTGTCCGTCCCATCAGCGGTTCCTCTGCTTCAGGGTCGAAGGGACATTGGACGAGTTCTGAGCCATGTCGTTCGGCCTGTCATCGGCTCCACGGTTCTTCACCAGATGAATTGCAGTGGTGGTGGCCCATCTCCATGGGGTGGGAGGGGTCAGAATTGACTTCTGCATTGATGATCAGCTCCAGCAGGTTCCACCCAACAGGAGGTGAAGAGGTCCTGGGACCTGGCCCTCCAAACCTCCTCCCAACTCTGCCTCCTGATCAACAAGGCCAAGTCGGAACTCGTGCCTTCTCAGGTGATGGGCTTCATCGGGGCAAAGCTCGACTCTTGTCAAGCCAAAGATCAGCTCCCGGCGGACAGAGCAGAGGTTCTATACTCCTTTGCCCAATCATTTCTGGTTGGGCACTTGTGCCCTGCCCGGGACTTTCTACGACTTCTGGGTTACATGGCGGCGTGCTCCTCAGTGGTCCATTGGGCCCGGTTGCACATGCGCCCCCTCCAGTGGGAGCTGGCTGCCCAGTGGTCTCAGTGCCATGATCATTTCGACTAGCTGGTCACTGTAACCCAGAAGATGTGGAATGCTCTCCAATGGTGTACCACCCCAGTCCGGTTGCAGGAAGGGATCCCGTTTGTCCGCCCCGAGCCAACAGTCATCCTCACGACCGATGCCTTTCTCATTGGCTGGGGAGCCCACATGGGGGACAAAAGGACCCACGGGCTCTGGACCCCCGAGGAGTCCCGCTGTCTCATCAACCTGTTGGAGCTCAGAGCAGTCAGACTGGCACTGTCAACTTTCGCTCCTCAGCTCTGGGGTCAGGTGGTTCAAGTCCAAACGGACAATACCATGACCATGTACTACCTCAACAAATAGGATGGTACGCACTCTCGTTTTGCTGTGCAATGAGGCGCTCCGTATCTGGACCCTCATGAGCCAGTTGGAGGTGGCTCTTCTAGCCATCCATGCGACAGGAGCCTCGAACCATCTGGCGTATGCTCTCAGCCACTTAGGCCAGACATCCCATGAGTGGTCTCTCCATCCAGAGGTAGCTTACAGTCTGTTCTCCCACTGGGCAAACCAATGATGGACCTGTTTGCCTCCAGGGAAAACACCAAGCTGAGGCTGTTTAATGCCCACCCCCCTCAGCATGGCTCGCTGCAGGGGGATGCCTTCTCAAGGCCATGAACCCAGGCCTCTTCTATGTCTTCCCTCCATTTTCCTTGATCCACAAGGTGCTTCTCAAGGTGAGGGACAAGGGAAAGGTGATCCGGGTAGCCCCAGACTGGCTGCGCCAGTTCTGATATCCAGATCGCCTCAGCTGCAGGCACCTGGTGCGGCTTTGCACACGCCCGGACCTGATATCACTCAGCCAGGGGAAGGTATTCCATCTGGACCTTCAATCCCTGCACCTCATAGCCTGGTACCTGGGCGATTAGAGTTCCAGGCTTTTGGTCTTTTCCGAAGATGTCTACACTGTGGTGGAAGCATCTAGAAAGGAATCGACCAGGAAATGTTATGCCTTCAAGTGGAAAAGGTTTTCCATTTGGTGTCAGGGTAAGGGCCTTGATCCTGTTCGGTGGCTTACATTCTCTACTACTTTTGGTCTCTCTCTCCAAAGGGGGTCTACGGTCATCGACCCTTAGGGTGCACCTGGCAGCCATCTCTGCTTACCGGTCACGGGCCAGTCAGCCGACGGCTCAGGAGATGGTGGTCGGGTGCCTTTTCAAAGGCCTGGATCACATATCCCTTCCAGTGCGTGAACCTCCACCTTCATGGGATCTGCTGCTGGTACTGGCAAAGCTCATGGGCAAGCTATGCGAACCAATGCACAAGTGTGAGCTGTCACATTTGTCATGGAAGATGGCCTTTTTGGTGGCTATCACATCTGCCAGGACAGTGGAGCTCTAGGCGCTTTCAGGTGATTCCCCTTATCTGGTCTTCCACAGGGACAAGGTTGTCCTACACCTCCACCCGAAATTCCTTTCAAAGGTGGTGTCAGTTTTACCTTAACCAGGTGTTGGCTCTGCCGCTATACTAACCTAATTACACCTCAGAGGCTGAATACAGGCTTCATACTTTGGATCTGAGACATGCTCTCCTTCTATAACAACCTCCTAGACAAAGCCACTTCTTTTGCTCCCACCCCAGTCTCACCTCCTCCTTACCTTGACTGCTCTCGGACTCTCACACTAGGTGTCACACCTCTTTATCTCCTTCGCTACATATAAACACTGTCCTTTACCCTAGTTGAATGCTCTTGACGCTGTACTATGAATGACATTGTAACCTTATTGTATACTAGCTGCCTACTATTCGAGTATTGTATATAAACTGTTTTATTGTTGTCATTGTAACTCTTTGACGTGGAACCTTTGTTAAAGAGCTCTGTGTTCAAAGGTATGATCCGAATCCCTAAATAAATAAAAATAGAGAGAGGAAGGCGTAAATTCGGGGAGAGGTTCGGCAGCTTTTTGTCATATATGCTGAAGCTGCTTCTGGCAGACCTGCAGCTAAATGGACCATTGCAAGGTGGATTACATCATGCATAGGTCTGTGCTGAGTTGGCA
Organism: Neoceratodus forsteri; assembly: GCA_016271365.2. Taxonomy (NCBI): domain Eukaryota; kingdom Metazoa; phylum Chordata; order Ceratodontiformes; family Ceratodontidae; genus Neoceratodus; species Neoceratodus forsteri. The sequence goes on from CM057453.1 coordinate 1,094,391,350, forward strand.
GGCAAGGAGCCTCCCAGAGGGATAAAATCTTATTCTACCAGCCATACTACTGCAGTGGTGGCTGTTTCCAGGGACATCCCTATCCAGGAAATCTGTCGGGCTGCAACCTGGAAGACAGCAAACACCTTTATCACCCATTAGCACATTGACCTTGAGTCACACCAGGTTGCTGGTTTTGGGGCCTCAGTTCTCCAATCTCTGTTCCCTAAGTAGGGGGTGTGCGCCTTGCCTCTCTTCTCCCTGAGAACTGCTAGGAGTCTGCCAAAGAATGTGGATGAACAACATATCCACAATCCTAGAAAAACAGGTTACTCACCTGTAACAGTAGATCTTACTTCGAGAGGGCTCTTGCAGTAGGTAATTACATACAGGACTGACGTTGGCAGGCGGCAGGACCCCATGGAAAAATTTCTAGCTCACAGTCTCTGGCGAGGGACCGCCCCCGCATCAGGTGACCGGCGTCAGTAGATGTCGGTATAAAGGGGCAGTCCCTCACCCCCGGCTACAGTTCTTTCCTGCCGTTAGCTTATACCAGCACCTTGCAGAAAAGTTCCCTGCTCGTCAGGCTCCTTCGTCGGTATTTTAACTGAATATTTTCAATTTTTTTCTTATTCATCGGTGTATGTCGTCCCCTACACCCTCAGAGCACAAAAACTTGTGCGGCGCACAAGGATGGCCATTCCCTGTGCCTTTTTTGCCTAGGCCCCAACCATCCGGTAGAGAAGTGCCAGCACTGCCTCAGCTTTAACGCGGCCACTCGAAGAAGGTGGCAGCAGTCCCTGGAGGCCCATATTTTAAAAAAGAAAATGAACTCCATGGAGAAAGAACTGAAAAAGCTTTGGCAGGCGTCAGCTTCCCCTGAAGACCATCACAAGAAAAAGGATAAAGAATAGCACCGGAACAAGGGCTCCTCTCCCACCGCATCTTCCTTGGGAGTCACCGTGAAAAAGGTAACCTACCCCCCCCCCGGACTGCTCCATGACGGCCGCCTTAGAGGCTTCTACGGTGGCGTCGGCCCGCCCGTCTGGCTCGCGCTCTGGCCCTTCGGACGCCTCCGGGCTTGTGGTGACCTCTGCTCCCAGTAAAGCCATGGTTTTGCAGCCTACTGGTGCAAGCGGCTTCGATAAGCCGGACGTCGGCTCCTCCGCCCGCATGGAGAAGGTTGGTAATTCGCCCGACCCTTGGGGGCAGCTCGGCCCCCATTCCACCCGACCAGGCCGCCCCTCCATCGCGGCCTGTCTCCAGCGAAGGGTCCGTTAAGTTGGACACCAGTCCCTCCGGCGCCCACCCAGATCCCGATGCTGAGCCGCACAGCGGATGAGCAGACACCGTGCGCCCCCCATGTCCGTCATTCCCGGCTCCCTGCAGCCTTCGCTGCCCTCCGGGGACCCTGAGTCTCCTCAGCCAGACCCCGAGGATTCTCCCCCATCCCCAGATGACACTGAGGTTCCTGTTCCAACCGATCTGACGTCGGTTCCCTGGATGCCGACTTCTCGGACACCGGTATTGCTGACGCCGGACGACATCCCACCCTCCCCACCTTTGGGGCCTCCAGCCTGGCTGTCTGCTCTGGCAGCTCCTTCGGCTCCCAGGTACCCGACCCCCGTCATATCTGACGCCGCCATTCTCTGGACCGCCGTATCCAGCACCTCAGTACCCGGCGCAGCTATATCCAATGCCGCAGTGCCAGGTTCCTCAATACCGGACGCCGGGCTTCCTGCTGTTGGGTTATGGATACACGCCTTTTGGGTATAGTCCATACCCGTATCCCCCTCCTCCACCGCCCCCTAAGCCACTGGTGGACTTACAGGAGACTCTGGCCTCCTGGTGGGCCGAGACCAAGGCTCAGCTCACCAGAGAGGTGAAGTCGTCTTCCGATGCCGGTGCCGATTCCCGTACGTCCACGACGACACACTCCCTCCTCACCTCAGGACACCAGGGCTAAACCCTCTGGATCCAGAGAGGGGCAGGACATGCTTCCCCGAGGGATTTCCAAGGGGTCCGTTCCTCCCCCTCGTCGGGAAAGAGAGTCTACCTCTTCCTCATCTTCTTTTTTTTTTTTTTCGGATCCTTCCGACAGTTGTTCCGAGCAAGACGATGAGACATGCTCTCCGTCCAAGCCCCAGCCGATGACTCTTCCGGAGGATCCTTCCTTCACGGAGTTGCTGCGGAAGATCCAGGAAGTTCATAAGTGGCAATACTTGGCGCCGGACCCCCAGCGTAAAAAGCTCGCTGAGCATCTGGATCTGTCCATGACAGCTCCCACTTTGGTGCCACCATGGGTCGAGCCTCATGCCGACCTTATTACCGCTATATGGAAACAACCATCGGCCTTAGCCCCACTTCCCAGGTAGTCGAACAGGCTATACCAGGCTCCCGAGGGTGTTGACATTTTAGACTCCCACCCTCGAGCTGACTCAGTTGTGATTAGCGCCGCTCATGGCTGGTCAGCTGAACCCAAACACCTTAGCTCATCTCCACCTAACATGGAATCCCGCATTCTGGACCAGTATGGCAAGAAGATTTTTGCTTCTTCCATTGTGGGTATTAGGGCCCTGTACTATGTCGGCCACATGGAGGATTACCAGAAGGAGATTCTCAGTGAGGTGGAATCTAAATTGGACTCTCTTCTGGACTCCCAGGTCAAGCAGGAAGTGGCTGACCTCATCTGCTCTGCACGTTCGGCTAGTCGGCACATTCTTCGTGCGACCTACGATGCAGTGGACACTGCTGGTAGGAGCTCAGCTTTCGCCGTAGGCGTATGGCATCACGCTTGGCTCAGAGTGTCAGGGTTGGTCCCGGAAGTGCAGTCCGCCATCCAGGAAGCACCCTTCCGGGGTTTGGTGCTGTTCGGGGGTGATGTCCTTGACATCACCGAACTTGCAGTAGAAGGGGATGGCACTAAAGTCTGTGGACTCTATGTATCATCCCCATCAATCGCAGCGCTGTCCCTTTCGCTGACTGAAACGGCCCAAAAGAGGGCCACTAAACTTCGGGACCCCCAGCTGCCAAGCCCCCACCCACCCAAAAAGCAACGGAGTTTCAGCTGCGCGCTGCCCCACACCATCTTACTTTTTCCCTCTCCCATTACCTCCAGGCTTCCCGGAGGAGCCGGTAGGAGGGATGTTTTCCCTCCACCTTCTGGGCTGGGAGAGGATGACATCAGATTCATGGGTGCTCCAGCTAATCGCAGAAGGACACTCAATAGAGTTTCTGCAGAAACCACCTCGTCACCCTCCCCAAGGTTGTTGTACTCTCGGGAACATCAGCTTCTGGTCCTGGAAGAAATTTCAGCACTTTTACCGAAAGAGGCGATAGAACCTTTCCCCTTTCCCTGCAAGGAATGGGTTACTATTCCCACTTCTTCTTGGTCCCGAAGAAGACAGGAGATGTAAGACCTATTCTAGATCTCAGTTCCCTGAACATTTTCGTGGAGTTCAAGAGGTTCAGGATGCTCTCACTGCAGAGCCTTCTGCCCCTCCTCCGCTTGGGCCAGTGGCTGTGCGCTCTGGATATGCAGGACGTTTACCTGCACATGTCTATCCACCCATCTCACCACGGATATCTCCGTTTTGCTTTCCAGGGGGACCACTACCAGTTCAAGGCACTACCATTTGTCCTCTCCTCAGCTCCTCGAGTATTTACCAAATGCCTTGTGGTGGTGGCGGCCTACCTCGTGTCGGGGTACAGGTTTTCCCGTACCTGGACGATTGGCTCCTGGCTGCCTCGTCCAGGGTGGAACTCCTGCACTGCCTCTCCCTCACCCAGCAGATCTTTGCCTGTCTGGGTATTACCATCAACCATTCCAAGTCTCACTTGATCCCATCCTAGAGGCTCTAGTTTATTGGGGCGATACTGAACACGACCCTAGGCAGGGCCTTCCTGCCACCAGACTGGGCGGCCACACTCCAGACTCAGGTAAGCCTATTGTCCAGCCGCAGGCGGGTCAGTGCAAGGTCAGTTCTTCGACTCCTTGGGCTTATGGCGGCTTCCATCCCGACAGTCCGTCGTGCTCGACTCCACATGAGTCTCTCAGTGGACGCTTCAATCTCAATGGGATCAATTGGTCCTAGTCTCCTCTCCCATGATTCGAGACTTGCAGTGGTGGATGGTTCGAGAGAACCTTTGGGGAGTTCCATTCTTCCTTCCTCCTCCCTCCCAGACTCTGACCACAGACGCCTCGGGCAAAGGTTGGGGAGCACATCTCGGTCCACATCGGACCCAGGGCTCTTGATCCAAGCTCAAATAATCCCTGCACATCAATGTGCTCTAGCTTCGGGTGGTGCTCTACGCTCTCCAGGCACACCACCTGCATCTTCTTCCAGGCCACCTAGCCATCCAGACGGACAATATGTGTCTGGTATGGTACATCAACAAACAGGGTGGGCCTCAGTCCTACCCTCTTTGCAGGGAAGCGATGAGAGTCTGGGATTGGGCAGCACAACACGATCTTCACCTCACGGCAGTTCATGTTCCGGGGGTCGAGAACTCCGTAGCAGACAAACTAAGTCGCTCGTCTGCTCAAACTCACGAGTGGGAACTGGATCAGGGGGTCCTAGACTATATCTTTCTACATTGGGGAACACCTTAGGTGGACCTGTTCACTTCATCTCTAAACGCAAAGCTTCCCGACTTTTGCTCACTCGTTCAAGAGCGAGGCATTTTCTGGAGAGATGCTAGATTGGAGGGACAGAGTCGTCTATGTCTCCCCACCCCCCCGATTCCTGTGATCCCGCGTGTCTTGCAGAAACTCTGCTCAGAAGGGGTACGAATGATTCTGATTGCTCCTTTCTGGCCCAGGCAAGTTTAGTTCTCTCTTCTGCAACAACACTCAGAGGAACTTCCTCTTCCACTGTCACGAATTATATTGACCCAGGATCAGGGGACCCTGGTCCATCCAGGTCTCAGTTCCCTTCAACTACATGCGTGGCTCCTGCAGACATAGCTCAAGCCTGCTTTGGGGTTTCTCCCTAGGTGGCTGAGATCCTGGTGGAGGCTAGGAAACCCTCCACTAGGTCTAATTATGCCATGAAGTGGAAACTGTTCTCAATCTGGGCCACTTCAAAAGGCTTCGAGCCTTTCTCCTGCTCAGTTGGGCAATTGCTGGAGTACCTGCACCATCTCTTCGACCTGGGTCTTAGTCGCTCATCTGTGAAGGTACACATGGCGGCCATTTCGGACTACCACGTTCCCTTCGCAGATAGGACGTTTGCTCAACTGGAAGTCTCTAAGACTTTCCTCAGAGGGGTTCTTTACTTGAGATCCCCTATCCGAGTTCCCTCCCCTCCTTGGGATTTGAACTTTGTTCTTGAGAAACTTACTTTGCCTCCTTTTGAACCGGCGGCCTCAACAGACATGAAGTTCCTTTCATGGAATACGCTTTTGCTAGTGGCCATTACCTCTGCTCGGAGGATTTCCGAGCTCCAGGCCCTGATGTGTAAAATCCCGTACTTGATTTTTCACAAGGAACGTGTGGCTCTGTGCACTAATCCCAAGTTTCTCCCCAAGGTGGTAGCAGAATATACATTGAACCAGTCCATAGAGTTACCCGCCTTCTTTACGGAGTACTCCAATCGGGGAGTATCTACTTCACACTATGGACGTTCACCGGATCCTGAGATACTACACTAACAGAACAAAGGATCTCAGAAAGACTGATCAACTTTTGTCTCTTTGGCCCCCCCAAAAGAGACGGCACTGCTGTTTCCAAGCAATGTCTGTCTAAATGGTTGGGTCATTGCATCACCTTCTGTTATGACAAGTACAACAAGACTCTTCCGGGTCAAATAAGAGGTCACTCCACCAGAGGAGCTGCTGCCTCAGCGGCATGTTTCAAGAATGTGTCAGCAGCAGACATTTGTGCTGCTGCCACTTGGACTTCTGTCCATACATTTACAAAACATTAGAGTTTGGATATTGCCTCTCGCCGTAGAGCAGGCTTCGGGCTTGCTGTTCTGCAAGGCCTCCTTTCTGTGGTTTTACGTGTCCTCCTTAAAGCCTTCACAGCTAGGGGATCTACTTTGAGTAGCTTTCCTCCTCCCGTGTGCTGCTTCTTGTTCCAGACTGCTTGGGACTCAGTCCTATATGTAATTATCTACTGCAAGTGCCCTCTCAAAGTAAGATAGTACAGATCTTACTTCGAGACACAGCTCTTGCAGCAGGTTACACCATTAGGACTGAAGCCGGCAGGCATCAGGACCCCACGGAAAAATTCTAGCTAGCTATCTTCAGCGGGACTCGCCACGTCGGTCCCGCCTCCAACGCCACGCCGTAGTACATAAGGGGCGGTCCCACCAGATTCTCCAGTTCTTTCCGCCATCGACTTGCATGTCTCGACCCTTCGAGTTCGGTTTCTAGCGCAGACACGTGGTAAAGTGTTTTCCTACGGGAAATTGTCTCTCAGAGTTCAGTTTTTTCCTGATGTCCTCCCCCACCTCGGTCACTACCACTCAAGTGCGCCTGTGGGAAGCAGATCCCATTCAAGGATCCGTGATTCGCCTGTGTCCGGTGCCTAGGCCCAGACCACGACACCCGGTCCTGCTCCTTTTGCCAGGGTTTCAACAGCAGAACCCGGATCCGTCGCCAGAAGGCCCTACAGGCATTCCTGCTAGAGGAGCAACTCAAGACCATGGCTTCCAAGGGGGATTCTTCGCAGAAGGCCCACAAGCATGCTGAGAGGCACAGGGAGAAGGCCCCTTTCAGGTCCCGGTCTAGGGCCTCTGATTCGCGCAGCTCTGGCTCCAGGTCCGACCGCTCTCCTTCCCGGGCCAGCTCTCAGCCTCCCCCCGCTGCGGTGAGAAAATCTTCATCCTCTTCTCAGGCCAAGACTCCCAGGCCTTCCTCGTCCTCCAAGGCCCTGGCTAAGTCGGGGGATCGCCACCATCGCCACAAGTCGGGTTCCCGCCATTCTGAACCCGACGTCGGGTCTGCTTCCTTGCCTCCTCCTCTTCACCGGAAAACCAAGAAGCTCACCTCACTTAAGAGGCCGCAGGACCCGACACCAGTTCGTCCGACGTCGGCCTCTCGCCACAGGTCCCCAGAGCTGTCGTCCGTCAGAAGACAGTCGCCGGCCAGGCCAACTCATCACCGGACGCCAGTAGGGGGACCGGCGCCTGCTCCAATTGAGAAGAGGACCCTGACACCTCCGACCGACGTCGGTCAGGAGACCATCACTGAGGAGGAGTTAACTCAGCCCGAGGACCAGACGGGCGACCCCGGTCCTGTTGAGACCCCAGGAACCTCGCCACAACCCGAGCCCCTGTGGAGCCGTTGCCGGGCCTTTCTTTTCAGAGGTGAAGGAGCTTTCACTTACTGGTGGATACCATCAAAAGGACATGGTCCCACTCCACCTCCGCCTCCACCTCCTCCTCCTCCTCCTCCTCCCACACTGGTTGCTCCTCCAGTTCCCAGCCCTGCCTCAGTCTGGGTATACAGGCTGTTACCTCCTCCCGAAGCCCAGGACCCTCCAAAGGGAGACTAGATAAAGGAGACCTTCGTCCAGATCCTCTTCTAGGTCACCCAGTCCCAAGAGACCCAGAAGACGCCGCCGTTCGCCTTCAACGGAGGACACGGGATCAGAGTTTTCTACATCCAGATCCCCATCTCCCTTCTCCAGACCCACGTGAGCTGCCAAAGTCTCCTCCGGATGACCCTTCATTCTCGGATATCATGAGACACATCCAGGAGAACATGGGATGGGATGCAGAAGAGTTGGACCCCGAAAGGCTGCGCCTCGCGAAGTATCTTCGGCAGAAGAACCCCAAGCCTGTGGTAGTGCCACCCTTGGTAGACACTTTCGTGGACATCACCAAGGCAGCGTGGAAGCGTCCACATTCGCTCCCGGCGATGCCGAAGAAAGCTGACCGCTTGTACAAGGCTCCAAGAGAAGACCAGTACTTGACCCAACATCCTCAGGCCGACTCTCTGGTCATAACAGCCTCTCATGACCGGTCCCAGACACTGCGACATCTGAGCACCCTGCCACCGACCCAGAGTCCAAGCAGCTGGACTCCATGGGTAGGCGCACGTATGCTTCCGCTACCTGCGCCATCAGATCCCTGAATTATTTGACCCATATGGTGCAGTTCCAAAATGCCCTGTGGGAGCAGGGTCTGGATGCGGCTGAGAAATTGCCGGAAGGTGAGCAGAAGGAGGAGATGTTGCAGTGCCTCCGCCACGGGTTCGGACGTGAAACCCAGGTGCTACGAAAGCCGCACTCACTCCGCTGGACTTCTCGGCCCGAGCAGCTTCAGGCGTGATGCCTCCGGAGGCACTCTTGGCTCCGTGTCTCCGGTTTTACCTCAGACGTCCAGAAAAACATCATGGATGCCCCATTCGAGGGAGAAGTTTTGTTTGGTAAACCCTCAGAGAAGATAATTACCAAAGTCCAAGAGGCCGGGAAGGCGGTGAGGTCGGTTCAGGCTATGTACCGACCCAAGCTTAGTTCCTTTCGTAAGAACCAAAGCCAATTTCGTGGACGGACGCAGAGACAACAGTCCCGCCTCGTTCCACAATAGAGGGGCTCTGGTTTTCGCAGAGCCCAGGGAAAACAACCCACAGGTTGGAGCCAGCGCGCTCCTAAGCCGGTCCAGCCAGCGGGACCCTCAGCCGCCACAGCCTGACTTTTTCCCGGCCCCCGCCCCTCAGGATCAACGGGACGTCATGGTCGGTGGTCGCATTGCAATTTCCTGCCGGGATGGCAGACTATAACCACCGACAGGTGGAGTTCTTCAGTTGGCCTGAAGAAGCCACTTATAGAATTCAGCGGAAAGCCACCCTAGAGGCCTCCATTGCTCTCGTGTACCCGGTCAGCACAAGTCATTGATCAGGCAAGAGGTGCTCACGCTCCTGCAAAAGGGAGCGATAGAGTACGTCCCAGAGAATCAGAGAGGACACGGATACTATTCCCATTTCTTCCTGGTTCCAAAGAAAACAGGGGACCTCCGTCCGATTCTCAGCGACCTCAATCTGTCGGTCGCCTACAAAAGATTCCGCATGGTAACCCTACCGGGTCTTATTCCCATGCTTAAGCAAGACGCCTTTTTAGCGTCTCTAGATATGCAGGATGCTTACCTGCACATCCCTATAGCTCAAGCGCACAATCGGTTTCTGCGCTTCGAGTTTCTCTGCCATCATCTTCAGTTCCAAGCCCTTCCATTCAGGCTGTCATCGGCACCCAGGGTCTTTACCAAATGCATGGCAGTCGTGGCAGCGTCTCTAAGGAGACAGGGCCATTATGTGTTCCCGTACCTGGACGATTGGCTTCTCGTGGCCGCCTCCAGAGAGGCGTTGCTATGGGCGATCCAGAGCACCCAGGACCTGTTTCGATATCTGGGTATCCTAATCAACCACGAGAAGTCTCTCCTGGTACCGTCACAGAAACTGCAGTTCATAGGCGCAGTACTGGACACCGTTCAGGGAAGAGCATTTCTTCCAGGCGACAGAGCGGAGCGCATCAGATCCCTCATCAGGGAGCTTTCGTCAAACAAGACCGCCTAAGCCAGGTCGGTCCTTCGCTTGTTCGGACACATGGCTGTGACTATTCTACTGTCCCTTTCGCAAGGCTCCACATGCGGTAACTCAGTGGATGCTCAAGGTGCAATGGGACCAAAGGCAAGACCACATGCAGCATCCGTCAGAATCCACGGCGCGATTTGAGACTGGCAGTGGTGGCTAGACCCAGGGACACTCTCTATGGCGTCCCGTTCATAGCGCCGCCCCGGAGGTAATCCTCACCACAGATGCCTCAAGCCTAGGGTGGGGAGCACACCTGGACGGGGTGAAGTCCCAGGGTATGTGGACCCCTCTGGAGGCCCACCTCCATATCAACGTCCTAGAGATGAGGGCGGTCCTTTATGCCCTGCAGGCTTTTCAGCCAGAGATCCCGCCGAGTACTCTCCTGCTTCAGACAGACAACACGGCGGTGATGTATTACCTCAACAAACAAGGAGGCGCGCACTCTTACCCCCTTTGCAGGGAGGCCATGAGGGTGTGGGATTGGGTAATCCGACACGGCGCAAACCTGATCACAGTACATGTTCCCGAGGTGGACAACACAATTGCAGATGGCCTGAGTCGCTCCCAGGCCAGAGTCCACGAGTGGGAACTTCTCCAGGAGGTAGCAGAGGATCTGTTTCTTCGATGGGGAACTCCAGAATTGGACTTGTTCGCCTCCCCATCCAACGCAAAACTGCCCAATTTTTGCTCGCTAGATCCAGGGCCTGGTGTTTTCTGGCGAGACGCGTTGTCCCTCTCCTGGGCGGACAGACTTCTATGCTTTCCCTCCTCCTTCCGCTGATCCAGAGAGTTCTTCTCAAACATGAGGGAGCATGCAACAATGATCCTGGTGGCCCTTTCTGCCCAGGCAGATCTGGTTCCCTTGTAATTCAGCTGTCCCGGGAACCTCCGCCTCCTGCTCATTCAGCTTCCACCTCTTGTCTCAGGAGAAGGTTCACTGGTCCACCCAGACTTGGCGCCACTGAACCTGCATGCATGGCTCCTCCAGACATAGCCATCTTGGCCACGGGTCTTGCAAGAGGTTGTGGAAGTCCTTTCTGCAGCCAGAAAGCCGGTAACGATAGCGATCGTGACGCCATGAAATGGCGCCATTTTTGTCTATGGTCGCAGTTACGCTGCCTTTCCCTTTAGGTTGTCCGTGAAAGCAGTGTTAGAGTACCTGCCTCCTTTTCCGCTCGGGTCTCGCCTACTCCCTATTAAAGTGCACCTCTGTGCCATTTCAGCTTATCACCTCCCGGTGGGACAGCGCTCAGTGGCACAATTAGATGCCTGTCGAGAATTCTTAAGAGGGGTGTTACACCTTAGGCCGCCCATTAAGGACCCAGTGCCTCCTTGGGACTTGCTCTTTGCTTGGAGCAACTCATGCTTCCCCCCTTTGAACCTGCCGCGGATTGCGAGCTGCGTTTTCTGTCGTGGAAAACGTTGTTTTCGGTTGCTGTTGAGTCAGCGAGAAGAGTTTCTGAGCTTCAGGCTGTCATGTGCAAAGAGCCTTATTTAATTTTCCACCGCGACAGAGTATCCCTGAGGACGAATCCTAAATTCTTGCCTAAGGTGGTTTCCACACTCACTCTCTATCAGGATATTGACCTGCCGGTCTACTTCCCTAATTACTCTAACAGAGGAGAGGCGCTGCTTCACACCCTGGATGTTCACCGCAGCTTAAGGTACTGCCTGAGCAGAACTAAGCAGCTTCGTACTTCGGAGCAACTTTTCGTCTCCTTTACCGAAAGGATGACGGGCCAACCAGTATCCAAACAGTCCCTGTCTCGCTGGCTTGTCCAGTGCATCTCTTACTGTTATGATATCAAACGAAAGCTCCTCCCAGGAGCAGTCCGGGGCCATTCCACTAGGGGTGTGGCCACATCCTTTGCAGCACTTCGAAACGTCTCCACCTCTGCCATTTGTGCTGCAGCCACTTGGAGCTCTGTTCATACCTTTATCAGGCATTATAGCCTGGACATCGCTTCACGGCGAAGAGCAGGCTTCGGCCTGGCAGTGCTACAGGGTCTCCTGTCCTAGATTCAGGACCTGGAACGTTCTTTATTTCCTCCTCCCAGAGTGTTTGCAAGCGCTACTGCTTGGGAATCAGTCCTAATGGTGTTACCTGCTGCAAGAACTGTTTCTCGAAGTAAGATAGTACAGTTACGTAAGCACTTACCGTAACAGTAGATCTTCGAAAACAGCTCTTGCAGCAGGTACCTTCCTGCCCACCTTCCCCCTTGGAGGAGGCATGGCTTAAGCCTTTGTTAACAAGGATTTTTTCCCCGTTTGCCTTCTGACGGTGGATCCTCGGTCTCCCATTTCAATGTCAGCCTGCGGCCAGGAATCTGGCGGAACCGCCCCTTGTGCCTCGCCTGGCGTCTGAGGCGGGACCCGATGTCGGGAGACGGTCCCGCTGAAGATAGCTAGCTAGAATTTTTCCGTGGGGTCCTGACGCCTGCTGGCTTCAGTCCTAATGGTGTAACCTGCTGCAAGAGCTGTTCTCGAAGATCTACCGTTACGGTGAGTTCTTACGTAAATGTACTTTATGTAAGAACTTACCGTAACAGTAGATCTTCGACAGAGGCTCTTGCAGTAGGTAATACCTTCCCGCCCTCTATCCCACTAAGCTTTTTCAGCTCTCTTTCCAGTGAGGGAAATGTCCGCTTCTCTCTCATCCGGCCTCTTGTGGCCTGTGGTGGGAAAGAACTGGAAGGTGGGCATGAGGGATTGCCCCTTTATACAAACTTCTCCTGATGCCGGTCACCTGATGTGGGGCCGGTCCCTCGCCAGAGACTGCTAGCTAGAAATTTTTCCGTGGGGTCCTGCCAACATCAGTCCTATATGTAATTACGTACTGCAAGAGCCTCTCTCTCGAAGATCTACTGTTACGGTAAGTTCTTACGTAACTGTACTTTCTAGGAGTGGTATATGTTGTTCATCCACACGGACCCACCCAACCTCCCCGGCTGCAGATGCACAAAACCTGGCTTCCAGTAGGCTAAGATCTGGTGTCACGGGGCATAGCCGAGGTATATACCACCCGGGTGGGTTGGAGGAGCCAGCTTGAAGACTTCCAATGATCCTTAACTCACTCAGCTCTAGAATGGAATCTTGAGCGAGTGCTGTATTCCTGTGTAAAAATGGCTGTTTTCCTGAGCAGTTAGAATGTTCGGAACTAAAATGGTAACACTCCAACTTGGAATATAAATAACTAAAAAAGTATAACTCCTGTCACAAAACGTTCAGCACAAAGTTTTCTCACAATAAAAAAATCTTTAAAATGAGGGATCACACATGTTAGTAGCATTAACCTTTTTTTTTTTTACAGAGCATGTAACAGTGAAAATTTATATTTTTCTCCTTTTAAAAAGAAAACCTTAGAAGTGGCAAATGTCTGTTGTATGATTTTCCATCACACCAACATCTGTGCATTACACTGCCACAGTTTAGAGTATTTCTGTGCTGTTTTACCTAATAAAACAGACCATAAAGCAAGGCATGTGCCAACACTTAATGCTAGTAAACAGACGGAATTCGGAAAAATACTCTGCACAACTGCCCACATGATGCACAAACCACAATAACTAAAAAAGTATGCCTCCTAGCCCCTAGACACCTGCACGGAAACTGTTCACAATAACAAGAGCTTTAAAATGATGGGTCACTCATGTTAGTGGCATTTAAAGATTTGTTTTTTTTTACTGTTCCCGAAATGATAAAAAAGAACATTTTTTTTTACATTTAGTTCCCAAATAAAAACCTACATCATAAAAAGTACACCTCCTAGACCCCAGACACCAACATAATTGTCCACATTAGAGACCTTTCAAATGATGGGTCACATGCATTTCTAGCATTTACAGTTTGTTTGTTTGTTTTTTTACAGTACCTGAAATGGAGGAAAATCACATTTTTATACTGTTATCCCCAAAAAACTGAAAAAAAGTACACCTCCTAGCTCCCAGACACCAGCATACTAATTTTTTTCACAATGAAAAGAGCTTTCAAATCAGGGATCACACATTTCTAGCATTTACAATTTCTTTTAACGGTATCTGCGATGGAGAAAAATAGCATTTTCTTCTCTTTTTAACCCAAATTAAAACCAAAAAAAAATCTGAAAGGTAGCAAATGTATACAATTTAAAGTTGGTATTTTGGTAGGTAGGAATGTTTCCTACTGACCTGCACTTTTCAATAACCTTATCCCCGATTGGTCGATCCAGAAAGTGCATAAGTAGTACAGGACGCACATATAAGCTCTGGGGCTGAGATGAAGTGAATACCTGATGCACATATGCGCTATGGGGACTAGTGGAATTTTCCTGATGACGCATGCATGCGCTATGGGGCTCAGTGAGTTAAAGGGGAAGGGGACATGCCAAAGAGAACTACTGTTACAGGTGAGTAACCTGTTCTTCTAGTGGCTATTACTTCAGCTTGCCGTATTTCTGAACTTCATGCCCTCGTGTAGGGGTCCTTACTTGATTTTCCACAAGGACAGGGCGGTTCTTCGTACCAACCCATCCTTCCTTCCTAAAGTAGTCTCTGAACATACTCTAAATCATTCCTTGAAGCTTCCGGTTTACTACCCTGGCTACTTTAGTACCGGTGAATATCTCTTGCATACCTTAGATATTCATCATATCCTACGTTGTTACACTAGTCGGACCCAGTCGATTAGGAAAACGTCTCAAGTGTCCGGCATCTTTGCCTCTAGCAGACAAGGGCTTCCCATTGCTAAACGAACCCTGTCTTCGTGGTTGGTGAATTGTATTACTTTGTGTTACAAAAAGTACAAACCTTTACCTGGACCTGTCCAAGCCCACTCCATTAGAGCCATGGCCACTACTGCGGCTTGCTTCAAAGGTGCCTCCATTTCAGATATCTGCAATAAAGCTACCTGGTCCATAATACATACTTTCACAAGGCATTACAATCTTGATATTGCCTTGAGACATAGGATGGCCTTCAGCCATGCAGTCCTACAAGATCTCCTATCGTAATTGTCCTACCATATGGACATGACTGCTGGGGGATTCTCCCAGAAGTAATTACCTACTGCAAGAGACCATTCCGTGGAAGATAGTGCAGTTACGTAAAGTCTTACCGTAACTAGATCTGCAAGGAATGTATCTTGCAGTAGGTGCAATCCCACCCTCCGTCCCCCTCCTTCTCCAACAGAGCAAATTCTGGTCCAGTGACTTATGGTTGGGACTCCTTGGTACCTCGACTTCCCCCTCGGTCCTCGCTTTTGCGAGCTGAATTCGGTGGGGGAACTGAGGAGACATGGGACCGCCCACACTTATACAGGAAGCAGGAAGGTCCCTGGTGAAAACTACTAGAAGAGCTGCTGTGCGACAGTGCCCTCTGCTGGAAACTCCCAGAAGTAATTACCTACTGCAAGAGACATTCCTGGAAAATCTGTTGTTACGATAAGACTTTGCATAACTGCACTTCATCGAAGTGATTTATGTTGTTCATCCACACAGACACTCCCGACCACCCTGGCTTCGACGCACAAACCTAACTTCCAGCGGGCAAGATCTGGTGTCATGGGGTGGAGCCGAGGATTATACCACCGGGGTGTGTTGGAGTAGCCAGCTTGAAAAGCGTCTGGCAAGATATTTAAAGGGGAAAGAACATGCCAATAAGTGTGGATTAACAACATATACAACTCCTAGAACTACTGTTACACGTGAGTAACCTGCTTTTTTGCTCCCTGGACCTCCAGGGTGTATTCTTCCACATTCTCATCCATGGCTTCTGGTTCTGAGCAGAAGGGGGTCCTGTACCATTTCCAGGTCATGACATTTGGCCTTTTCTCAGCTCCAAGGGTCTTCAAGTGCATGGCAGTGGTGGCTATCTGGACAACTGATAGCTGGTCCATCCAGAGAGGCCATGATGAGATCTACATCCCTGGCTGTTCCAACCTGCCGAGACTTGAGCCTGTTGGTCAACCCAGACAAGTCCAAACCGGTACCAAAGCATATGAAATAGTTATTTGGGGCAGAACTAGATTCCCAGCAGACCAGGCTCAGGTTCTTACCTCCTTTGCCTGATCGTTTCAGGCTGGGCTCTTGTGCTCTACAGTGGATTTCCTATTGCTGCTGGGGGTATACAGCATCCTGCGTTAGCATGGTTCGTTGGGCCCACTGACAGATGCATCACCATTATTGGGAGCTGGGCAGCCAGCGATCCCAGCACCTAAGCCACTTGGACCAACCAGTCATAGTGACCCAGCCGATGTGGGATGCCATCCAGTGGTCACTGGTTCCAGAACACCTGGAGGAAGGAATCCCGTTTGTCCACCAGGAGCCGATCATCACGCTGACGATGGACACATCTCTGGTGGGGTAGGGAGCACACTTGGGGATCACATGGCCCATCGGCTTTGGTCACACAAGGAGTGCTGTCACCACATCAGCCTGCTGGAGCTCCGTGCAGTGCTCTTAGCCCTGACAGAATTTGCCCCACTAGTCAGGGGTCAAGTCATTCAAGTCCAGACAGTACCACAACCATGCCTTACCGGAGCAGACAGGGCAGCACACACTCCCTTCCATTGTGTTGGGAGGCATTCTGCACCTGGACCCTTGTGCGCAGCCTGGGCGCCAATCTGATGATTCATGTCACAGAGGAGAACAGTCAGCTGGAAGAGGCTCACAGCTGGAAAGGAGAGACTGTTGCTCGAGCGGTCTCTGAATCATAAGATGGTGAACCACCTGTTCTTGATCCATAGAGTACAGGCCAAGGTCAGGAAGGACAAGGCACAGATGGTCCTGATAGCTCCATACCGTCCAGTGCATTTCTGATGCTCGGATCTCCTCAGCCTCAACAGCAGCAGGCCTCTGTGGTGGTTGTCTCTCCACCCAGACCTGCCGACCCAACTTTGGAGGACGGACTTTAAGTCCCTGCACCTTGTTGCCTGGTTCCTGAGCAGCTAGAGTTCCAGGCCTTGGGTCTTTCCAAGGATGTCCTCAACACTGTGGAGGCATCTAGAGGGGATTCAGCCTGTAGGTGCTATGCCTTTAAATTGAAGAGATTTTCCATTTTGTGTTGCGGCAAGGAGCTTGATCCCTTTGCCTGCCTGGTGGCTAACATCCTGGACTATCTCTGGTCCCTGTCCCAGGTAAGAGGGTGAGTGAAGACCCTTAAGGTGCCCCTAGCAGCCATCCCTGCTTACCGGGCATGAGCCGGTATACTGACAATAGCCCAGAAGGTGCTTGGACACTTTAAGGGCCTTGACCACATGTCCTCTCCATTGCATGATCCACCACTACTGGTCTTGGCTGTGCTCATAGACAAACCATTTGAGCTGATGCACAGATCTGAATAGTTACACCTGTCGTGGAAGACAGCTATTCCGGGTGGCTATTACATCCCCCAGAGGGATTGGAGAGCTCCAAGCATTCTCGGTGGACTCGGCCTATTTGGTCTTCCACAGGGACAACCTTGTCCTTTGCCCCAACACAAAGATCTTATCTGTGTCAATCTTCACCTTTCATCGCTGGTGGCTTCAAGCCGGAGGCGCTGGGCACCGCAGGAGCGACTTTTTTTTCCTAAGGGGGAAGAGCCGGTCCGGCACTCGAGGATTGGCCAGTAACAGACGTTGGCTCCTCTTCCACCTCAGTTCTGCTTCTCCCACCGTAGTGTGTGCAGTGACCTCGTGGCAAGCAATTCCTTATGCGCCATCACGGCCTAGTTCATTTCCAGTCACTTGAAACCTTAGTTCTAGGGACAAGGATATGTTGTTCATACACACTTCTTGGCATGTCCCTTCCCCTTTAAGGATCGCCAAAAGGTCTTTAAGCTGGCTCCTCCCACCCACTTGGGTGGTATAGCCCTCGGCTCCACCCCATGATGCTAGATCTTCCTTTCCGCTGGAAGATTCAGGTTGCCTCCTCTTGCTCTCGCTTTTTGTAGGCCCTGGCTTCAAAACATTCGGTTATTCCGAAACTTCAGCTTGTTCAAGTTAGCGACAGTGATTCTCATCATTCCAACATGGAAGATAAATATTCCCCTGGATTTCGACTGTGCCCGTACAGCCAAAAAATGTTACGCACTGATCCGCATACCGCATGCGTTTGTCTGGGTGTTAGCCATGACACTAAGACTTGTGAGATCTCGCCTTGCACCCGAACGTCCTCTAAGATTCTCTCACACACCTCAGATTGGGCAGGCCCAAAAAACGGAATCCTCCAGTGAAATCTAAAGAGGCCCAGTGGGCGGTCTCCACGGCTGCGGGATCCTCCGAACAGCTGGCGCGAATGCAGGCCTACAAAGAAGAAGCAGCGGTGCGGACTGCAGAGTCTTCCTCTCAAGTCATTTTTCATTCCTCTCAACTTGGGCTCTGCCTTTTCGTGTTTCTTCCGAGAGTTGTGCCACACTCTTCCCACTAAGGCCGAGGGACCTGTGGGCTCACTCCTTTTGGTCCCATAAGAGGGATAAGGATCCGAATCAGTCTTTGTCTCGTCGAAGGCGCTCTTGGGATCATGAGCGATCTCAGTCCCAGGAGCCGGCAGTATCGACTTTGGTCGAAATTGCCTCCTCAGCCGTTGGCTTTTCGGTCTTGCCATCTAGCCAGTCGACCGAGGTTAAGATCATTCTCTATCTCATCGATCCGTTGTCGCCCATTCCGGTCGACTTTCTCAGTAGGACCCCGGTCCTGTCTTTTCCTGATGTTGAGACCCAGCCAGCTGGGGATCCCATCGAGAACCCGGTCCCTGATCCTTGGAAGTCACTGGTCCCACCGGTGTCTCCTGAGCGACCGACTCGGCCTGTCCGATCCAGGTCGAGATCTCGGATCCCTCAACCGAGAGGCCAAGGAAGGCGCACAAGCGTTCCAACAAGAGGCAACGCCATCGGTCATCTTCGCCCTCCTTGGATAAGGAGAGGCTTCAGTGGAAGCTCCACCGACGCTACGAGGATGTGATATGGCAGCAGCAGATCATGTCCAGGCAGAAGCCGACCACGGTCTCTACTCCAACCATTACTTAACTTTTGCCTCCTAGGCTGAATCAGACTCCCTTGGAACTGGTGAAATCAGTTCCCCTGCCGGCGGAGCTGGCTAAACCCACTCTGATTTGGCCGGTATCTCTCTCCACAGATTGTGGTGGAGCTGCTGCCTAAAAAGCATTTGGGAGGGACTCCTACGAAGGAAGCTGTCAACCCCAGGTCTTCCTCACGCCTGATCGTCCCAGGCACGTTGAGGGCGACCTTGGCAGCCGATCGTTGTATCCGGATACCTCGGATTCAGACGACACTGACCTTCACTCTCACTCGCAGGATGATGGGTCGGCTGGTGATCTGTCGACGGAGGAAGGCCCTCCGTCCTTTCAAGTGACTTTCTGCCTTATCTCCGAATCCACGGGGATGCCCCTGGAACCAATCCAGAAACTGGCGGAATACCCTCTCATTGACATTCTCAAGAGAGGGGATACCCCGACGGAAGCCTTTCCTGTGGCCGAAGCGATTGTTGGCCCGGTCTTGGAGCTTTGGCATCATCCTGCCTCCTGCCCAGTGCAGTCTGCCCTGATGGCCCGCAGGTATGCTATGCCCATGGGGTCCCTCTCTGGGTTCACAGAACATCCCTCGGCCGAAAGCCTTGTGACCGCCTTTGTGTTCAGACATACAGGCAGTTCTGCCATCACCAATAGACCCCAGGACAAGGATCAAAGAAACTGGACCACTCTGCCAGGAAGGTCTATGCAGCCTCCTCTTTAGACTTCCATCAGGCAAGCTCTGCCGTCGTCATAGCGCACTTCTCCCATGCCCTTTTCGGGTCCTTGGACAAAGTTCTCCCACATCCCCCCACGGACCTTCAGACTATGGTCAAGCAGGTCCGGGGCCACAGCCGTGCCGTTGCCAAGCAGCAGCTTCAGACTGCTGTGGACACTGGGTACTCATGCACCTGTTCAGTGGCAGCCGCGGTTGCCTCACGCCACAGGGCTTGGCTGAGGTTTTCTACCTTCATGGCGGATACCCATTTTGACCAGCTGATCACTGTTACCCAGAAGATGTGGGACGCAGTCCAGTGGTGGACCATCCTAGACCAGTTGCAGGAAGGGATCCCGTTTGTCCGCCCCGAGCCGATGGTCATCCTCATGACCAATACCTCTCTCATGGGCTGGTGAGCCCACATGACTGACAACAGGGCCCATGGGTTCTGTACCCCTGAGGAATCCCGTTACCACATCAACCTGTTGGAGCTCTGAGCAGTCAGACTGGCACTGACAGCATTCGCTCAATAGCATCAGGGTCAAGTGGTTCAAGTCCAGATGGACAATACCATGACCATATACTGCCTCGACAAGCAGGGCGGTAGGCACTCCGCATCTGGACACCCGTGAGCCAGATCCCCCAGCCATCCATGTGGCAGGAGCCTCAAATCAACTGGCGGATGCCCTCAGCCGCATAGGCGAGACATCTCACGAGTGTTTTCTCCATCCACAGGTAGCTTACAGCCTGTTCTCCCACTGGGGCAAACCGATGGTGGACCTGTTTGCCTCCAGGAAAACACCAAGCTGTGACTGGTTCATGCCCCCCCCAAGCGGGGATCGCTGCAGGGGGATGCCTTCTCGAGGCCGTGGACCCCAGTCTTCTTCTACGCCTTCCCTCCATTTCTCTTGATTCACAAGTTGCTCCTCAAGGTGAGGAGGGACAAGGCGCAGGTGATCCTGGTAGCCGCAGACTGGCCCCACCAGTTTTGCTATCCTGATCTCCTCAGCCTCAGCAACAGGCTCCCGAGGCATCTTCCGGCATGCCCTGTCCTGATCCCTGTCAATCAGGAGAAGGTCCTCCATCCGGACCTTCAGTCCCTGCTCCTGACAGCCTGGTACCTGAGTGGCTAGAGTTCCAGGCTTTGGGTCTCTCCGAGGATGTACTCACAGTAGTGGAAGCATCCAGGAAGGAGTCGACCAGAAAGTGCTATGCCTTCAAATGGATAAGATTTTCCATTTGGTGTCAGGGCAAGGGCCTGGACCCTCTTTCCTGTACTGTGGCTAGCATTTTAGACTACCTTTGGTCTCTGTCCAAAGGAGGTCTTCAGTCTTCGACCTTTAAGGTGCACCTGGCAGCCATCTCTGCTTACTGGGCACGGGCCGGTCAGCAGACTGTGGCACAGGAGAATGTGGTCTGGCACTTTTTCAAAAGCCTTGATCACATATCCCCTTGGTGCATGAACCCTCTATCTCCCTGGGATTTACTGCTGGTCTTGGCAAAGATCATGGGCAAGCCATTCAAACTGATGCAGAAGTGTGAGATGTCACACTTGTTGTGGAAGGTGGCCTTCCTGGTGGCTATCACCTCTGCCAGGACAGAGGAGCTCCAGGTGCTCTCGGTGGACTCCCCTTATCTGGTCTTCCACAGGGACACTGTTGTCCTGCAGCCCCACCTGAAATTCCTCCCAAAGGTGGTGTCAGAGTTTCACCATAACCAGGTGTTGACTCTGCCTGTGTTCGACTCGAACTACACCTCTGGTGCAGAGTACAGGCTCCATACTCTGGACCTGAGATGAGCTCTCCTATTATAAGGAGAGGACAGCGGAAATTCCGAGACGAGGTTCGCCAGCTGTTTGTCACCTACACTGAAGCCGCTTCTGGCAGACCTGCAGCAAAGTGGACGATCACAAGATGGATTACATCTTGTATTGATCTCGCTGTAGGTTTGGTGGGTAGGGAGCCTCCTGCAGGGATAAGGGCTCATTCTACCCGCCATACCTCTGTGTTGATGGCTGCTTCCAGGGACATCCCTATCCAGGAAATCTGTCGGGCTGCCACCTAGATGACCACAAACACCTTCATCACAGATTACCACATCGACCTTGAGTCATGTCAGGATGCTGATTTTGGGGCCTCAGTTCTCCAGTCTCTGTTCCCAAACTAGGGGATGTGCGAGCCATCTCGCCGGCGCAGCGGTTGGATTTCCGCTTGCGACGCCAACGAGCCCGGGGAGCTGGAGGGCCGGCCGGGGGAGAGGACTTGAGCGTCCTAGGGACCGCTCGTCCTCTCCAGGGGGAGGGGGGGTGCCAGAGCTCGGCTCTTGCCTTGCCCCGGGTGGAGACCGGAGGTACAGCAAGTCCGATGCAGAACGGAGGGGTGACGTGCCAGACGTCGGCACCTTAGCACCTTGACATCGGGGGACATGGCACGTCAGGGGAAAATGCCTCGCGGCCTCACCGGTAGACGGAGCACCAGGACCCGGCCCCCAATGCCCCTGCCAGGCCAGGAGACAGCATCCCGACGAATGCAGATGTTTCGGGGTGAGAAGCCCCTGCCCCGTACCCGCCTGGGAGGTACAGCCACGGCTCCATGGGGGACGGACTGCTTCGGTCACCTGGTAGGTGAGCGAGGGCTTAAAAGGCCATAGGTGTCTCCTGAAGACGGGGAGAGCCGCGAGGAGAGGGGGGGCATAAAAAAAAAAGATAGGGGATGTGCACCTTGCCTCCCTGCCTCCCTCCACCCGGAGAACTGCTAGGAGTCTGCGAAGAAGTGTGGATGATCAACTTATCTATGTCCCTAGAAAAACAGGATCTTATCTGTGTCGGTCTTCACCATTCATCACCTTTGGGTACTTGACCAGAGGTCATGACCCTGCGGGAGTGGGTTTTTTTTATGAGCAGAGTCGACGCACCATTGGTGCCGCCCTCGAGGCCGATGCATTGCATGGCACTCGCAGGTTGGCTGTTTGGTGTTGTCGATTCTGCCCTCCCGCCAGTTCTTCATCTTCCGCCATCGAGCTCACCTTGTGGGAAGCTTGTGAAGAAAATCTCTTCTGAGAGGCCTACCTTTTGAAGCCTTCATGTCGCAGTTTCGACTGACTTCGACTCCGTGTCAAAGTCCGTCAGCTCCGAGTATCCTGCCGGTTCTGTTCGCCCTTCTCGACGTCGCCTGGTAAGGCTGTTCCTTATTTTATTTTGCAACGTCAGGTCTTGTTTGGTGTTCTTTTTCCGTAGGTCATGTCTCGGTCGGGGCGCAAGAAAACTTTGAACATGGGACGCCCCCCCCCCATGCGTTGGTGCCCATGCAGCTGTAAATACTCCATCACCGACCAGCATGACCGTTGCCTCGTGTGTCTTGGCCTGCGACACAACATGGATTCGCGCGACGCCTGCTTCTCCATGGACTGCCGTGTCATCGAGCAACGCGCGTGGAAAGTGGGATGAGCTCTGTTGACTTTCGGGGATGGGCGCGCACTTGTTTGACCAAGTCACGTTCTCTTGGCCTCTCCTCCAGGTTCCCTCCCGGTTCTATATGGACCGAGGAGAAGGAGGTCTCTGCCTCTCGTAGCCTAGCCGTGGCAGAGGCCTCTTCCGCTGTGCAGGAGGCCCAGTCTGTGTCTCCCGGGGAAGGGTGGGTGGCACCGCTTTGGCAATCGCCCTCCGGGACCTGAGGCCCCCCAGTGTCGTACCTGCGGCTCAGAAGGCCTGGGTCGGTGCTGTCCTCGATGCCATCTTGGGGCAGTAGCCATGGGCTCTGATGGGCTGTCATTGGCACCTGCAGTCTTGCCATTGCTGTCTCGTTAGTAGGCGCAGATGGTGCTAAGCGCGTATGAACTCTGGTGCCCTTTGTGACCGTCTCTTGCCCTGGTGGCTGGGTCAGTGCCGTGGGGGATCTCCGAACTCTGCGCCGAGAGTGCTGCTTGCGGCATCATGGGCCGAGACAGCGCCGTGACAGGCTCCAGGGCTGCTGCCATTATTGGAGCCGTATCTTTTTCTGGCACCGTTCACGGTGCGGCTGGGGATGTCAGCACCGACTCTGGTACAGTCTCTGGTTCTGGTGCCCTTTTCAGTCAGGATGGTAGTATGCGTCCACGCACTGTTTGGTACAGAACTTCGATCTGCACCTCTTCGGAGGAGGAGGAATCGGACTCTGAGTCACACAGGCATTTTGATTCTTTGGAGTTGGCTCCTCACGTGGACACTTCGGTAGTGTCCCCGACTAACCTGGACCAGCCCCCCTCTGTGCAGCAGACAGTGACTCCCGGGGCCAGGGTCAGGGATGCTGACCAGCAGACAGTGATGTAGGCCACCATTGCTCTGCGGCCTGGTCTCGGAGGGTTTTCTGACCCCTCAGTGGTGGTACCCCTCATGTGGTGTGCCTGGATCGCCCAACTTTAGGGCCGATCGGAGCACCCACAGGAGGGGAGGGTACTGCTCCCTGGATAGCTCCTTCAGTGGCCGACCAGGGCTGCCAGCTGCCTAGGCTGGCTCTCTCGAGGAGGAGGGCACTCTCCGATTCTGAGGGGTATGGGGTCCGTGGGCATTTTTCCGGGGCCCACCTGATGCTGGGAGAAGCCAGAAGCGAGATATCTGCCCTCCCTTTGGTTTCCTTGAGAGGGCCCCGTTCTTTGGAGGTAGAGGACTGTCCTTTTGGACTTTCACGGCCCCGGTTACCTCACAGGGGGAGATTCTTAAGGGCGCAGCCTAGGCAGTTCCAGTTTGGTTGATCAGCTGTCTGCTGTGGAGTTTTCCGGAGCTCCTTCTTACCTTAGGGCTCCTGGTGTGCTCCCTAGCCCAGGCGGAGGTCAGCAGATTGCCGTCGTCTGCTCTGTCCCCACTCCTCTGCCGCATTCTCCTGCACTCCCAGGTATTCTTGGTCCCAGCGGTCCTCTCTCCTGTAAGCAGTTCAGAGCGGTGGCTGCTCAATTTCCCTCATGTTAGGGCTACGGACAGACCGTTTTTTCAACCTCCTCTGAGCAGCCAGCTTCTGAACCCTTGATGTCCTCTAACTATTCATGCCCATCTTCTGGGGGAGAGGAGCAGTCTGTCCGCATCTCTCCAGCTGCTGATCTTGGAGAATATCAGCGATTCCTCGTGAGGATGTTGGAGGACTTGCACATCACCCCTCCTACAAAACACAATCCAGAGCACTCAACGCGCGCCTTCCTAGGCGATTTCAGTGCAGACACCCTTGTGTGTCCCCCCACCTGCTCCCTTTCGGGAAGCATTGTTGTGTTCCTGGCAGAGGCCCTTTTCCGGAGTCCCAGCCCCTAGGGATCTCTGCCAGCGGTATTGTGACGCGCCCCCCCTCCCCCGAGTCACCACGTTCTATGCCTCATCCTAGCTCAGGATTGACTTATTTGTATACTCCCGATGGGCTTCACACCCTGCACCGTGACCAGCCCCCAGATCAGTATTCCTTGGTTTGACTTCTGGGGCAGGAGGACATTCTGCTTGGCTCGGCTGCTGCTTTCTATTGCAGCACATCAGGCCCACTATGCATCCTATGACAGGTTCTTGTGGTGGAAGCTAGGTCAGCTCCTAGCTTCGATGCCTGACCCGGAGCAAACCAGACAAGCCATTGCACTCTGTGCACGTGGCGTGGAGCTAGCAAGGCACCAAGCACGGGCATCGTATGACACCAGTGAGGTAGCTACCAGGGTCGTAGGGACAGCAATCTGCACTAGGCTGACGGCATGGCTGCATCTCTCCCGGTTGTCACCCTTGGCCCGCTGTAGGGTGACTTATTTATTTATTTGCTTTTGATGACTGGGTAGGTGCACTAGGTAAGAAACCTGCCTATTTTCAGGCACAACCCGAGAGAATACAATTTACAATGAAAAAGGGACCATTACGGTCTCAGTGGGCCTACCAGGTCACCAAAATTTAAATAAATAATAAACAATAGTACATTAAGACGACAAGCAGTAAAAATCACAACAGTATAGAAAAGGCAAGTGGACAGTACATGCGGTAAAACACCATAACAGCAAAATGTCATCATTAGATTAACATTTTAGTAGTACCATAAGTGAGAATAAATATTTGAACAGAGATGCATAGCTTGCAAAACAACCAGAGTACCAGGTCCTGTGTCCAACGTAGTGAAGACAAGAGATAGTCCACATACACTATCGCAGTGCGGAAGAGGTGGGATAGGGCTGTAGTGCAGGAGCAAGCCACTTGTACCTTAAGTGCAGACGCAGTCACCTGGCACATTTAGGTGGGAAAAAAGTGCAGACTTAAACATTTGGTGCGTTGTAGAGGACTTCACATGAAGGTGGAGTGAATTCCAGAACCTAGGTGCAAAATAGGAAAAAGTCTGCTCCCCCATTTTACTGGAGCATGGCTGAGCTGACAGCAAGGAGGAGGACCTGAGAGTTCGAGTGTGGGGGACAAGGGCCAGCATATCAGCCAGGGCAGCGGGGCAAGGTGTTCTGTTTAGAGAGTCCACGAAGCATCCAAGTTCATATGACCGGACGAAGGGCACTGGGGGACAACCAGTTCAAGGCTGCGTAGAGCTGGCAATGATGGGTAAGACAAGGAGCCAATAATGCGAATCTGCAGATGATATACATCACATCCCACTTATGAAGGACCCCGCAGCTGGCATGGGAGAGTACCAAGAGCATACAGTAGTTGTGGCATGAAAACACCTCTCACCACCTAGCAGCTGGGGTAAGGGAGTGACTCACTCTGTAAGATGCACCAATCCTGGTGTTAACAGTGCAGCATACCTCCTTGACGTGAGAAGCAAAGTCTAGACCTGGATCTAGTGTAACACCAGGGTATTTGAACGTTGTAGTATTCAAGACAGGAGACCCATCGCAGCCACGGACTAGGAGTTTAGGGGATTCTGTTGGTAATTTTCTAGAGGACCCAAAGAGAATGGCCTGGGTCTTGTGAAGGTTTAGGTGTTGATAACTGGAGGACAACCAAGATTGGAGGGTTTGAAAAGCAGGTGATAATTGTTAGTTGAGTTCAGCTATTGACTTGGAGGCAGTGTAAAGAACCCGATCATCGGCGTACATAATAGTATTACAGAGAGGGGAAGGGTTTGGAATGTCATTGCTGTAAAGCGAAAAGAGTAGGGGCCCAAGAATAGAGCCTGAGGTACGCCAGAGGAGATAGGGGCAGGGGAAGAGAGGACCTTGCAGAATGAGACAGTCTGAGAACGATTATCAAGATAACTGCCAAACCAAGACAGGGTAGAAGCAGAGGCCCCGAGCGATTTCAACTTGTCCAGTAGTAGGGGGTGATGAACTATATCAAATGCTTTGGAGAGGTCAATGAACACAGCTGCAGTTAGTAACCCCTTATCCATGTTGCATTTAACATTGCTAGTAAAGAGGGTAAGGGCAGTAGTAGTACTGTGTTCAGCTCTAAAGCCATGTAGCGCAGGGATTGAAGATTAGTGTTAAGGTATTCAGAGACCTGTCGATGTACAATTTTTTCCAGCAGCTTACTGTGCGTCGGCAGGAGAGAAATGGGACAGTAGTTTGATAGAATTTTGTCATCCCCTTTCTTAAACACAGGTATAGTTCTGGCAGTTTTCCATACTGAAGGGACAGAAGCTGAGGAGATAGATAGGTTAAACAGTTTTGTAACCGGGACAGCAAGACTAAGGCCCTGTCCACACTATGCCTCTGTAACGTTACAGAGTACCCAAACCGTTACCGCAACGGTTTGCGTTTACACCTGTAACGTTACAGAAGGCGTTTTCGTAACCATTGTTGAAACCACATATGAGGTGGTTTCAACAGCGATTATAAAATGAATTCACGCCTCGGTAAGGTTACCGGGCGAAGTGTGGACACGTGGTAACTGTCCCCTGCAGGGCCTGTAGCGCAGTACGAGCTGCATCCTGGGAACGGGTGCCGCCGTAACGGTCACCCGGCACCCCTAGTGTGGACCGGCGGTACCGGTCCCATAACAGACACTGCCGCAATGTGGACACACTGCACCGCTCCCCGGCCGTAACGGATTGCATCCGTTGCCGGAGTGGTGTAGTGTGGACAGGGCCTAAAGGTGAATTTTCTAAGAATCCTGTGATCTAAACCATCAGGACCTAAGTTCCCAGAAACGGGAATCGTCCTTAGTAACTTAAGGACTTCTTGGCGCTTAACCGGGGTCAGCACTAGCTCAGTGGGTCCAATAGCAGGTATAGGTGGGGGCGATGGAGAAAAAAGGGATGGAGCTGGGGTAGGGGTGGGAGGAGTAGAAAAGAAGTCATTGAAGGCTTTAGCAGTTGTGTGGGGGTTATTGCAGTGGGTATCATTTATGAGCATCTCATTAGGGGTCAGCGGCTTATTGTTGCCTAGAATTTCCCTGATCTGAGACCAGTAACACCTAGGGTTAGAGGCTGAGGAACTGAGCAGGGTCCTGTAGTACATACTCTTAGCTGTACGGATCTCCTTTTACAGATGTTGCGCAAGGACCTGTAGGCATCTAAATCCGCCTGATTTTTGGAGGACTTCCATACTATCCAGAGTTTGTCCCGATGTTTCAGTAGCTGGAGTAGGGGGCGCTTGAGCCATTTAGTGGCTAACCCTTTTACCTGCCGCTTGGTGACTGGAATATGTTGGTTCTGGAGAGAGAGCAGAATAGAGTTGAAATACTCTGTCGCAATGTTGATATTGGTTATGTAGAGGGGGGACCAGTCAACCAGGTTTAGATCACGCTGGAATGCAGCTGGGTTCAGATTGGAGAAACTGGAAAAGGTTATTACTTTAGGAGGGGGGGAGTAGAGTCCCATGCGCAGAAGACCGGGCAGTGGTCATTTATGGCGTCAGGGAGAACCCCCACATTTGTGATGTTCTCTTCCTGTTTGTCAGGATCCAGCCCAGGAGTGTGTTACAGGCACCCTAGCGGGAGAGACTTGTGGGGGCCTGGATTAGCTCCGCTCACCAGAGAACCTATCTTTTCTCCCGTACGATGAGATGGCGTTTGTCGGGGCAACGTCCTACCCCCTCCGAGGGGTCACCATCTCACTCTCCGCACTCTCGGGCCTCTCCAGGCCCGTGAAGGTTCTCTCTCTCTTAGTGTGTCACCCACTGAGAGCTAAGGGACTCAATCCCTTAGGGTTAAAACCCCCTTTGAGTGGGGCTCAGCACTCACCCAAAGGTGATGAATAGTGAAGATTGTCACAGATAAGATATGGAAATTACGTACCTACCATAATTCTGATCTTTCTGTGTATCTTCACCATTCATCACAATCCCGCCCTCCATCCCCCTGGGGCCTCAGTCTCTGGGTCCTCCTCCTCCCTCTCTGTGTGTATCCTTGACCCCCTCCTTTCTGTTAGTCAGGAGTGGGGTAAACTGGGGCGCATAGAGGGATAATTTTCTTCAGTGGCAGAGTGGTCGGAATGAGGGGCACTCCTTCAGTGCCTTGGCTCCACCCCTGTGGGGCGGGGGTTGGCAGTTGCCTTCCTTTCTTTCCTTCTGCCCATCAATCCTTTGATTTCCTTGTCCTTTGGACATAACCTCCATTAATTTAATTTAAGAAACTAGGTTTCTTACACCGAAATCTCCTTTTGAGAGGGAGGAGATATCCCTGTATCCTGTTTCTTCTTCCAAAATAGCGAATTCTGCTTGTGGGAGTTATTGCCAGTGATTCTGTGCCTTGAATTCTGGCAGTTAGCCTCTTGGCTACTCCTTCGCAGTTCCTATACAAACTGGAGACAGGTCAAGGTTACAGGGTATGTTTCTCCTGTTTTTCCCTTCCTCCTCCTTTTCTACTTCCAGAGATTGGAGCCCCTACCCAACCCCCTTAGTCTTCAAACATGTATCTTCAAATTGGAGAAACTGGAAAAGGTTATTACTTTAGGAGGGGGAGAAGTCCCATGAGAAGACCGGCATGATTTATTGTATGCCGGGAGAACTCCCCATTTGTATGTTCTCTTCCAGTTTGTCAGGATCCAGTCCAGGAGTGTGTTACAGGCACCCTAGCGGGAGAGACTTGTGGGGGCTTGGATTAGCTCCGCTCACCAGAGAACCTGTCGTTTTTCTGTCGCTTATTTCTCCTTTTAGTTAATATATCTTTTCCTTTGTGTGTCCCTTGGACTTCTTTGTCCCACACTGTCAACCCTTTTTCTCATCTCTGCGGTGACTCAGAACTGGCGGGAGGGCGAAGTCGACAACACCTAACGGCCAACCTGCGAGCGCTATGCAGTGCGTCAGCCTCTAGGGCAGCACCGATGGTGCGTCAACTCCGCCAATCCCCAAAGAAAAGATCCCACGGGGTCATGACCTCTGGCCAAGTACTCAAAGGTGATGAATGGTGAAGATACACAGAAGGATCAGAATTACAGTGGGTACATAATTTCCATTTCTAGGAACATGGATATGTTGTTCAATCCACACTTATTGGCAGGTTCCTTGCCGCTTTAATTGTTGCCGGAAGGTCTTCAAGCTGGCTCCTCCCACCCTCCTGGGTGGTAAAACTCTGCTCCGCCCTATGACGCCAGATCTTTTTTACCACTTGGAAGCTCAGGTTCCCTCCTTAGCGCTCTGCGTTTTAGACTGGATCCTAACTCTTCAGTTCGTCCGAAACTGGTTTTGAAGTTTTCTAAACTTCGGTCTTCATCTTCTCTCGCGGCTGTTATGGACAAATCTATTCCCGGCTTTCGGAGGTGCCCTTTCGGGCAGAAAATGTCCAGGACGGATCCGCACTCCACGTGCATCTGCTGCCTAGGCCTAGATCACGACCCGCAGGCCTGCGAGTTGTGCCGTTCTTTCTCGGTCAACGTCCTGGACGATCGCGCCGCCCAATTGCAGCTCGGGCGCCCCGAGAAGCGTTTTCCACCGGTAAGATGAAAAGAAGCTTGTTGGGCGGTGTCCGGCGGCTGGCTCGGCTGAGCAGCTCGAGCAGATGATTGCCATCGAGGAGGAGGTGGCCCAGGCCGCTTCTTCCTCCTCCTCGACCGCGGCATTTATCCTGCTCTCTCTGAGTTCCTCGTACTCGACTTCGTTCAAGGAGCTTTGTCAGTCCCTTTCCACGAAGGGAGAGGGACCTTCGGGACATTCTTCTCAGTCCAAGAAGGAGTCAAAGGGTAAGTCCCACCGTCGGCGTTCGTGGGAGCGGGAGAGGTCTCCTTCTCTGGACAGCCGACCGTCAACCTGGTCGGTTACGGCGAGGCTGCCTTTCACGGTGTACCCATCAGGCCAGCCTGCCGAGACTCCCGTCGACGCAGTTGAGATTTTTCTCGATCCGTCGGACGGGCTGTCGACTGGTGAAGCCGACAACCCACCTTCAGCAGTTCCCCCAGTGGAGACAGAGGATCTGCCTGCACCTTTGGGGCCTCAGTCCCCGGTTAAAGTGCCCAAGCCGAGGGAAGAGCAGATGTCCCCGGCCCCTTCCCAGACCCGCCCTTAGTCCCCCCAAGGGTCTTGGTCTCGGACTTCATCTCGGTCAAGCTTTTCCCGCCGACATCGGCAGTCTGTCTCGGTGCTGAAGTAAGCGTTCCTCCTCATCCTCTTCCTCAGATGAGGGGAGGCTTCGGCGTAAATTACGTTGACGCTACGAGGAGCTTATGTGGCAGCAATTACTGTTGTCTGGGTCTAAACCGACTCCAGTTCAGCTCCCGGCCATCAAGTGGCTGTCGCCTGAACGAACGAAGCAACTGCTCGTCCCAGTCGAGTTGCCCGTTCCAGGGCCGGTTGTTCGGCTGAAACCGGCTGCTCCACCGATTGTGGCGGAACCTCCGCCTCCACGACCGAAGTCTGGGGCACCGACCAAGGATTCTCGGTCGGGTCATGCCTTGCCCCACAGGTTGTCGGTCACCCTCACTCCCGACCGTCCTTGGCAGATAGAGGGTGGCGCAGGGCCGAGGCAGCTCTTCGCAGACTCTTCAGAATCCGACGACGACTCCTTCCTGTTCTCCAGGCAGGTCGACCTGGAGTCCTCCAGGGCCAGTCATTGGACGATAGCCCATCGTCCTTCTTGGGTCTGCTTCGACTCATCTCGGAGTCCACCGGGATGCAGCTTGAGCCCGTGTCCAAACGAGCAAAGTATCCCCTGACGGAGATATTGGACTGAGGGGATTCCCCCACGGAGGCCTTTCCGGTGGCTGAGGCCATTGTCGGCCCAGCCTTGGAGCTCTGGCAGCGGCCTGCTTCCTGTCCTGCGCCCTTGACCAGGAACTATGCGGTCCCTACCGGCTCTTGGCCCGGTTTCTCAGAGCACCCCTCTGCCGAGGGGTTAGTCACCGACAGCGTCTTCCGGCATTCTGGTAACGCTCGGGACGTGGATAAGCCCCCTGACAGAGTCCAAAAAGCTGGACTTTGCCGGGCGCAAGGTGTACGCTGCGTCCTCCCTCGGCCTCCGACAGGCCTGTTGGGCCGTGCAGATCGCACACTTCTCCCACGCCCTCTTGGGCTCCCTGGATGAGGTTGTCCCTCATCTCCCGGCCGACCTGCAGACCACGGTCCATCAGGTGCGGGACCAGGGTAGGGCAGTGGTGAAGCAGTGGCGTCAGACTGCTCTGGACATAGGTGATTCCTGTGCCAGGTCAGTAGCGGCTGCGGTGGCCATGCGCCGCAGGGCATGGCTGAGGATATCCACCTTCACGGCGGATACCCAGCACAAGTTAGCGGACGCCCCCTCTTGAGGACTGAACTCTTTGGCCCTGGAGTGGAGGGACACCTCCAGCGGATCGAAAAGTCCAATGCCACTCTGGACTCTGTCACCTCTGCCCAGAGGGACAAAGGCCGCCATCAGCAACAGCATAAGTCCTTTCATCCTTCGGCCCCTGCAGCTCGACCGGCCCAACAGGCTCGCGCTTGGCATCCCAAACCCAAGCTGGCGGCTTTCTCCAACAGGAAGCAAGGAGTTAAAGGCCCAGGAGGTCCCTCAGCCGGTTCCTCCTCCAACCCTGCCCAGTGACGGGTTGAGGGGTGCCGCCCCCAGCCTCGTCACTCCCCCCGTGGGGGGACGGCTCACAGTTTCCTTTCCGCCTGGTCCGCTATCACCACGGACCGCTGGATGTTGGAGGTGGTAGGAAAAGGCCTGCCTCTGGAGTTCGAGCAGGCTCCTCCCTTTCGAGCCGCCGCCTCTTCGGGGCCACGGGTCCGAGGCTGCTCGCCGGTTTCCATATTGCCTGCTCCTTGAAAAAGAGGTGATCAGGAAGGTGCAGATCCTCCTCCAGACCCGGGTTTGTGTCCAGGTATTTCCTGGTCCCCAAACGGATGGGGGGGGGGGGCTGGCGCCCCATCCTCGACCTGTACGACCTGAACAGGTTCCTAAGGTCTCGGACCTTCAGGATGGTCACTCTGGCTCAGATAATACCATCCTTGGAACGAGGCGTGTGGTTCTGTTCCCTGGACCTCCAGGGCGCGTTCTATCACGTTCCGATTCCTCCGCTTCAGAGCGGAGGGGTCCCTTTACGAGTTCTGGGCCATGCCTTTCGGCCTCTCTCTAGCTCCCAGGGTCTTTACCAAATGCATGGCAGTGATGACAGCATTCCTGCGGCGCCGAAGGGTCCGGGTGTACCCCTGCCTGGACGACTGGCTGATTGCAGCCCCCTCCAGAGTGGAGGTGGAGCGGTCCAGAAATCTGGCCCTCCAGGTTTGCTCTCAGATTGGCCTCCTCATCAGCGAGGCCAAGTCGGAACTCGTGCCGAAGCAGGTGATACTCTTCATTGGGGCAGAGCTCCACTCTCTTCGACCCAGAGCTCGGCTCCCGGCGGACAGGGCCGAGGTTCTTTCCTCCTTTGCCCAGTCATTTCTGGTTGGGCAATCGCGCCCTGCCCGGGACTTCCTGGGCCTCATGGCAGCCTGCACCAGCGTGGTCCGTTGGGCCCATTGGTACATGTGTCCCCTTCTGTGGGGACTGACCAGCCAGTGGTCACAGTGCTGCGATCCGTTGGACCAGCCTGTGACAGTGACCCAGGAGATGTGGAACACTCTCCAGTGGTGGACCGTTCTGGCACATCTGCAGGAGGGCATCCTGTTCGTCCGCCCCGAGCCGACGGTCTCTCTATCGACCGATGCGTCTCTGATGGGTTGGGGTGCCCATCTGGGGGAGCACAGAGCGCATGGCCTCTGGTCCCCTCGGGAGTCCCGATGCCATATCAACCTGCTGGAGCTCCGAGCGGTCCGCCTAGCTCTCACCGCCTTCACTCCGTTTCTACGGGGTCAAGTGGTTCAGGTCCAGACGGACAATACCATGACCATGTACTATCTGAACTGCCAGGGCGGGATGCGCTCCATGCTGTTATGCAAGGAAGCTGTCCGCATATGGTCCCTCGTACGCAGCCTGGAGGCGGATCTTCTAGCCATTCACCTGGCAGGAGCCTCCAACACCCTGGCCGATGCCCTAAGCCGGATAGGGGCTGTGTCTCACGAGTGGTCTCTCCTGCTGGAGGTAGAACAAGATCTCTTCTCCCACTGGGGCACGCCTCAGGTGGACCTGTTTGCCTCCAGGGAGAATGCGAAGCTGAGTCTGTTCCATGCCCACCCCCCTCAGCAGGGCTCATTGCAGGGGATGCCTTCTCGAGGCCATGGACCCCGGGCCTCTTCTGCGCCTTTCCCCCATTTCCCTTGATCCACAAGGTGCTTCTCAAGGCGAGGAGGGACAAGGCGGAGGTGATTCTGGTAGCCTCAGACTGGCCCCGCCAGTTCTGGTATCCAGATCTCCTCAGTCTCAGCTCCAGGCTCCCGAGGCGGCTTCCAGCCCACCCGGACCTGATCTCCGTCAATCAGGGGAAAGTATTCCATCTGGACCTTCAATCCCTGCACCTCACGGCCTGGTTCCTGAGCGGCTAGAGTTCCAGGCCTTGGGTCTTTCCGACGAGGTCCTCAACGTCGTTGAGGCGTCCCGTAAGGAGTCAACCAGAAAATGCTACGCCTTCAAATGGAAGAGATTCTCCATTTGGTGTCAGGCAAGGGCCTTGACCCTTCCTCCTGTTCCTTGGCAAGCATTCTGGACTACCTGTGGTCCCTTTCTCAGCTAGGGCTTCGGTCGACGACCCTTAAGGTGCACCTGGCAGCCATCTCTGCTTACAGGGCGCGGGCCGGGAAGCAGTCGGTGGTGCAGGAGAAGGTGGTCGGGCACTTTTTTAAAGGCCTTGATCACATATCCTCCGGGTGCAAGAACCTCCCACCTCCGTGGGATCTACTGCTGGTATAAGCTCATGGGCATGCCATTCGAACCGATGCACAGGTGTGACATCTCTCACCTGTCGTGTGAAAGACCGCCTTCTTGGTGGCTATCACGTCAGCCAGAAGGATGGGAGAGCTCCAGGCGCTTTCCAACAAGTCTTATCTGGTCTTCCACAGGGACAAGGTTGTCCTGCGCCCCAACCCGAAATTCCTTCCGAAGGTGGTGTCAGAGTTTCACCTTAACCAGGTGTTGACTCTGCCGGTATTCTACCCCAATCACACCTCGGAGGCCGAATATAGGCTCCTTACTTTGGACCCTAGAAGGGCGCTCGCTTATTATAAGGAGCGGACGGCCGAAGTTTGGGGAGAGGTTCACCAGCTGTTTGTCACCTACGCCAGCCGCACCTGGCAGACCTGCAGCCAAGCGGACGATAGGCAGGTGGGTCACCTCCTGCATAGATCTCTGCTATAGGTTGGCGGACATGGAGCCTCCCAGAGGGATAAGAGCTCATTCTACCCGCCATACCTCTGCATCGGTAGCTGCTTCCAGGGACGTCCCTATCCAGGAAATCTGCAGGGCTGCTACCTGGAAGTCAGCACATATCTTCATCACCCATTACCACATCGACCTTGAGTCACGCCGGGATGCTGGTTTTGGGGCCTCGGTTCTCTAGTCTTTATTCCCTAAGTAGGGGGTGGGCGCCTTGCCTCCCTCCTCCTGGAGAACTGCTAAGAGTCTGCCAGACAGTGTGGATGAACAACATATCCGTGTCCCTAGAAATACAGGATACTCACCTGTAACAGGAGTTCTAGGAATGGTATATGTTGTTCATCCACACGACCTACCCGACCTCCCCGGCTTCGACTCACAACCTGGCTTCCAGCGGGCTAGATCTGGTGTCATGGGGCGGAGCCAAGAGTTTTACCACCCGGGTGGGTGGGAGGAGCCAGCTTGAAGACCTACCAGCAAGATTTAAAGTGACAAGGAACCTGCCAGACAGTGTGGATGAACAATATATACCATTTCTAGAACTCCTGTTACAGGTGAGTAACATGTATTTCTAGGAGTGGTACATGTTTATCCACACGGACCCACCCAACCTCCCCGGCTGCAACGCACAAACCTGGCTTCCAGCGGGCCAAGATCTGTTGTCATGGGGACCCCCCTTCCCCCTGGTGGGTAGGAGGAGCTAGCCTGAAGACCTTCCGGTGATCTTTAAAGGGGAAAGGGACATGCTAAGAAGTTTGGATGAACAACATATACAGTAGCATTCCTAGAAGTACTGTTACATGTGATTAACCTGTTTTTCTGCATGCCTTCGTCTCTGCACCAATATGTCTCTGGAGCCTACTGGTAAGATCTTTCTTTTTTATTGTCACCGGGACCTTTCTGCTGTGTTTGTTTTAGTTTCTGTCCGATTATGTCTCGTCCAGAGGACAAGAAAAAAATGTCTAGAGCAGGCCGGCCCCCCATGCATCAGGGTCCCTGCAGCTAGCTTTATTCCACTTCGGACCGACATGATCGTTGCCTGACCTGCCTGTGCCCAAACCACGGCATGGACCGATGTGACACTTGCTTCTCTCTGGACCAAAGAATACTTGAAAATTGCATGCTTAAAGTCTGCCGTACACCACCGACTTTCAGAGGGCAACCACGCACACGGGACGCCAGACACAGGTCCATTGACCCTTCCTCCGGTTCCCCTCCCAGTTCTATATGGGCTTCGGAGGAGAGGGCCTCTACTTCTTCTAGCCTCGTCACAGCGAGGATCAAAATGGACGGGGGATGGGTAGAGAAGAGGGGAGAAAAGGCAGAAGCACTTAATGATTACTTCTGCTCGGTATTTACGAAGGAGAGTAGGGGAGTGCTCCCCAAGGTGGGTGAATGGTGAATAAAGGTTGGGGAGGGAGTAACGGATGGGGGGATCATGGAAGCTAGAGTCCTGGAGAGCGCTGAGAGTGGACAAGGCACCAGGGCCTGATGGCATTCACCCCAGGGTATTGAAGGAGCTAGCAGAGATCCTGGCAGGCCTATTC
Organism: Neoceratodus forsteri; assembly: GCA_016271365.2. Taxonomy (NCBI): domain Eukaryota; kingdom Metazoa; phylum Chordata; order Ceratodontiformes; family Ceratodontidae; genus Neoceratodus; species Neoceratodus forsteri. Next base: position 1,094,427,703 of record CM057453.1, read on the forward strand.
AATGCCTCACTGAAGTCGTGGTGCGTTCCCAAGGATTGAAGGTTGGCTCACGTGGTTCCCCTGCATAAGAGAAACCCCAGAGATGAACCAGGGAACTATAGACCGGTGAGCCTCACGCCCATCGTGGAGAAGCTAATGGAAACGATCCTGAAGGAGAGACTGGTATCCCTGCTGGAGTACAGTGGGCTGCAGAAAAGTAGACAGCGTGGCTTTGTCGTGGGCAGATCTGGCAAATCAACCTGGCAGATTACTATGAGTGAGTGACTAGGCAGATGGACAAGGGCCATGCAGTGGATGCTCTGTACCTGGACTAAAGCAAGGCATTCCATTCCGTGCCACATGGGAGACTTGGAATAAAACTTGAAGGCACAGGAGCGGGGCAAACAATGGTGGGATGGGTGGAAAAACTGGCTGCAGGGAACGCAGCATAAGATGGTGCTGGAAGGGAAACTCTTATCCCCAAGGGCAGTAACGAGTGGTGTTTCACAGTGCTCAGTGCTGGAACCAGTGTTATTTGGGATATTTATTGCAGACATTTCCATGGGCATCAAGAGCAGGATCAGCCTGTTTGCCGACAACACCAAGATAGGGGCGGTGGTGGATGACACAGAGGGATGGCAGGGTCTGCAAGAAGATCAGAAAAAGCTGGAGACTTGGTTGGACAATTGGCACCTGGGCTTCAATGCCAATAAAATCTAAGGTACTGTATTTTGGAGCAAAAAATCCAAGGAGAAACTGCCATCTGTGGGGGGTGCAGCTGGCGGAAGCCAAGGAGGAAAAGGATCTGGGGTTGGTCATCACAGGCTCAATGAACAACTCAGCACAGTGTAAGAAGGCAGCAGCAATGGCCAACAAAATGCTGGGTTGCATAGCAAAGGGAATAACATCGGGGGGGGGTGTTTCTGCCACTGTATAGATCTCTGGCTAGACTGCATCTCGAATACTGCGTGCAGTACTAGCGCCCGTACCTGAAAAGGGGCATTAAATTACTGGAAGAGGTGCAGCACAGAGCAACTAAGATGATCCAGGGGCTGTGGGACTTACCATATGAGAGTAGGCTAAAGGAATTAAACGTGTACCCGCTGGAAGAGAGGACGGACAGAGGGGGATATGATCGGGACATTGAAGTACAGGAGAGGGATAAACAAGACTGGTACAGAGGGGCTATTCAGGGCATGGGTGTGGAGGGACACTCGAGGCCATGACATGGGGATTGAGGAGACACTTTTTTATGGAGAGGGGGTGGGAGGGTGGAACGCGTTACCAGCAGAGGTAATAGCCTGTAAAACAGTGGGCTGCTTCAACAGGGGCTGGGACAGGGCAAGAGGGAGGATAAAGGGAGGTGGGGCGAGGAGGGAGGAGCAGCTGCAGAATAGGGCTGCTAGCTGCATAATCAAGTAGACTCGATAGACCAAATGGCCTTTTCTAGGAGCGTGGATATGCTGTTCATCCACACTATCTGGCTTGTCCCTTTCCCCTTTAAACTTGCCAGAAGTCTTCAAGCTGACTCCTCCCGCCCACCCGGGTGGTAAATACCTTGGCCCCGCCCCATGACACCAGATCTTAGCCCGCTGGAAGCAAGGTTGTGCGCCTAAAGCCGGGGAGGTCGGGTGGGTGGGTGTGGATGAACAACACATACAACTCCTAGAACTACTGTTACAGGTGAGTAACCTGTTCTTCTAGGAGCGTGGATATGCTATCCATCCACACTCTCTGGCAGACTCCAAGCAGTTCTCCGGGAGGAGGGAGGCAAGACGCACACCCCATACTTGAGAAATAGAGATTGGAGAACCAAGGCCCCAAAACCAGCATCCCAGCGTGACTCAAGGTCGATGTGGTAGTGGGTAATGAAGGTGTTTGCTGACTTCCAGGTAGCAGCCAGACAGAGTTCCTGGATAGGGATGTCCCTGGAAGCAGCCACCGATGCAGCAGTATGGCAGGTAGAATGAGCTCTTATCCCTCTGGGAGGCTCCTTGCCTGCCAACTCATAGCACAGACCTTTGCATGATGTAATCCATCTTGCAATGGTCTGTTTGGCTGCAGTTCCGCCAGAAGCGGCTTCAGCGTAGGTGACAAACAGCTGGTGAACCTCTCCTTATAATTTATTTATTTATTTAAGAGTTTAACCAGGCAGGCATACTGAGCTACTAACCACTCATTTCCGGATGCGACCTGGGGGAAGCAATGGGGAACATACAAGCAAAATAGACATACAAGTTTCTATACAGTAGAGAGGCACTATAGTGAAGGGCTATACACGTTTGTAGCTAAGGTGGCCATGTAGCTTAAAGAAATAGGCAGGCATGGAGATAATGCATAGAAAAGATATTTCAATGTACACAATAAAATAAGTTAAAATTAAATCTTGAGTCATTTATGGACACTACCGGAAAAGGGTACATAGTCCATAAAGTAGGGTATTGAGGCCCAGGAGGCCTTTGGGGCTACTAATGTGGAGGTCCGTTGCAGGAGCAGACAGTGAGAAAGTGTTCATGGAGGCGGGAGTTGAGGTGGCTTGAATTAGTGATATGACTGATATCTGCTGGGAGGTCATTCCATAGTTTAGGCAAGCGGTAACTAAACGCAGCCTGACCCATAGTGGTACGCATGCATGGGATATGGAAGCGCCTATTATCTGAGTGTCGCAGCGAGTAGGACGTCATGGGTTGAGTAGTTAGGGTGGAATTTAGGTAGGGCGGGAGGGTTTGGGACCAGAATTTAGCAGCAACACGTGAGCAGTGGATTTGTCTGCGGGCTGAGAGTGAGGGAAAGGCCAGAGAGCTATAGAGGTCACAGTGGTGCATAAGTTTAGGACATTCCAGTATGAAGCGGCAGAAGGAATGAAAGAGTATGTCCAGGCTGGTCAGAGTGGAGGGTGAAGCGGTGCCGTAGACTACATCCCCATAATAGGAGAAAGCACGTCAGAGGTCCACAGTATGGAGCCTGTACTCTGCGTCTGAGGTGTAGTTAGGGTAGTATACCGGCAGAGTCAACACCTGGTTAAGGTGAAACTCTGAAACCACCTTTGGAAGGAATTTCGGGTGGGGGCGCAGGACAACTTTGTCCCTGTGGAAGACCAGATAAGGGGAATCCACCAAAAGCGCCTGGAGTTCCCCTGTTGTTCTAGCTGACATGATAGCCACCAGGAAGGCCGTCTTCCACGACAAGTGTGAGAGCTCACACTTGTGCATGGGTTCGAATGGCTTGCCCATGAGCTTAGCCAAAACCAGCAAGAGATCCCACGGAGGTGGAGGTTCACGAACCGGAGGGGATATGTGGTCCAGGCCTTTGAAGACGCACCTGACCACTGTCTCCTGAGCCAAAGTCGTCTGACCGGACCACATCTGAGCTGACCTCCCTTAAGCGGACGTCGGCCCACCCGTCGGCCAAGATCCACAAGCACTCCTGTGAGCCGGCGGCAGTTCGTCACCCGTCGCCAGTCAGGCATTCTCCCCCCAGGACGCCGGCCGGGGGGGCCGGCGCCTGCTGCCACAGACAGAAGAGTCACACCGCCGCCTACCGACGTCAGTCAGGAGGCATTATCTGAGGAGGAGTCCACTCAGCCCGAGGACCAGGCGGGAGACTCCGTACCCGTCGAGCTCCCACGGGAACCCTCCCCAGAACCAGAGACCCCCGGGGAGCCAACGCCTGGCCCGTCGTCTGGACTCAAATTGGCAGAAGTGAAGGAGCTCTTCACTTTCTGGTGGGACACCATCAAAAAGGATGTGGTCACCACGCACCCTCCTCCCGCACCTGCGGCACCACCGACACCTGCGCCCCCTCCTTTGCCCAAAGGGGCAGCAGGCCGAGCACCTTCCCCCCAGAAGCCAGTAACACCTTCTAGGGGCAGATCTACAGAGAAGAGAAGGCCTCCGTCTAGATCTTCTTCAGGGTCACCCAGCCTCAAGAGACCCAGAAGACGCAGGTATTCGCCGTCGACGGAGGACTCCAGATCTGGCATCTCTGAATGCTCCAGGTCTCCCTCACCGATCAGCATCCCTTCTCCAGACCCACGCGACCTCCCTAGGTCTCCTCCGGATGACCCGTCGTTCTCTGAGATAATGAGACACATCCAAGAGAACATGGGATGGGATGCGGAGGAACTAGACCCGGAAAGATTACGCCTCGCCCGTTACCTTCGGCAAAAGGACCCTAAGCCTGTGGTAGTACCACCCTTGGTGGACACCTTCGTGGATGTCACCAAGGCAGCGTGGAGGCGTCCACATTCCACTCCGGCTATGCCGAAGAAGGCTGACCACCTGTACAAGGCCCCTAGGGAGGACCAGTACTTGGCTAATCATCCTCTAGCCGACTCCCTGGTTATCACAGCCTCTCATGACCGGTCTCAGAAACCGCAACATCTGAGCATGCAGCCACCGGATCCAGAGTCCAAGCAACTGGACATGCTGGGTAGGCGCACTTACGCGGCCGCGACTTGTGCCATCAGATCCCTGAATTACCTGACCCACATGGTTCAGTTTCAGAATACTGCTGGGAACAGGGGCAGGATCTGGTAGAGAAATTGCCAGGCGGTGGCCCAAAGGAGGAACTTCTTCAGCTCCTCTGCACGGGTTCAGCAGGGGACCCAGGTGCTCCCGAGCAGCTGCATGATTCAGCTGGACTCTTCAGCCAGGCGGCAGCCTCAGGCATATGTCTTCGGAGACATTCATGGCTCCGTTCTCGGAGTTTACCCCAAACGCCCAGAAAAACATTTTGGACGCCCCTTCTATGGCGAGTTTTGTTTGGTGATGCATCGGAGAAGGTCATCACCAAATTGCAGGAAGCCGGAAGGCGTAAGATCTGTCCAGGCCATGTACAGATCTAGACTCGGTTCCTTCAGAGAAACCAGAGTCGCTGCAGCCGACTCAGAGGCAACAACCTTGCCCGTCAGCATCAGAGGGGCTCCTTTTCCCGGAAGGCCCAGGTCAAAACGTCCTCAGGTAGGGGCCAACGTGCTTCCAAGTCGGCCCAGCCTGCAGGACCCTCTGCTGCCACAGCATGACTCCTTCCCGGCTCCGCCCCTCCTCTGGATCAACGGGAATCAAAGGTCGGGGGTCGCATCGCAGACCACCTGCCAGGGTGGCGCTTGATCACCACCAACAGGTGGGTGCTACAGCTGGTCAAAAAAGGCAACTTTATAGAATTCTTAGACAGGCCCCCCACGAGGCCTCCTCTGCTCTCCCTTTACTCGGGTCAGCAAGCCCTGCTCATCAAGCAGGAAGTGCTCACGCTTCTGCAGAAGGAAGCTGTGGTGCACGTTCCAGGGAACCAGATAGGAGCAGGATACTATTCTCACTTCTTTCTGGTCCCAAAGAAGACAGGGGACCTCCGTCCAATTTTGGATCTCAGTGACCTCAACATATCGGTCGCCTACAAGCGCTTCCGCATGGTGACCTTCCCGGGACTAATCCCCATGCTGAAGAAAGACGCTTTCTTGGCGTCCCTGGATATGCAGGACGCCTACTTGCACATCCCCTTCGCTCAGGCGCACAGGAGGTTCCTGCGCTTCGAGTTTCTCTGTCGCCACTACTAGTTCCGAGCACTTCCTTTCGGGCTGTCATCAGCACCAAGGGTATTCACCAAGTGCATGGCAGTCGTGGCAGCGTCTCTGAGGAGACAGGGTCACTAAGTGTTCCCGTACCTGGACGACTGGCTTCTCATGGCCTCCTCCCAGGAGGCATTGCTGCTGGCCATTCAGCACACCCAGGCTCTTTTCCAGTCTCTGGGCATCTTAATCAACTACGAGAAGTCTCTCCTGGTACCGTCCCAGAAGCTGCAGTTCATAGGCGCAGTTCTGGACACAGTCAAAGAGAAAGCCTTTCTTCCTGAAGACAGAGCGGAACGCATACGATCCCTCATAAGGGACATGTCAGCGAAGAAAACCGTCCCAGCCAGACTGGTCCTTCGCCTGCTCGGACACATGGCTGCGGCCATTCCAACGATCCTGATGGCAAGACTCCACATGGGGGTAACCCAGTGGATGCTAAGGGTGCAGTGGGACCAAAGGCAAGACCATCTGCAGCAGCCAGTCAGAATCACACAGACCGTGATTCAGGACTGGCAATGGTGGCTAGATCCGGGAACCCTCTCAGTGGGGGTTCCTTTCACAGCGTCGTCCCCGGTGTTGACGCTCTCTACGGATGCCTCAGGGCTGGGGTGGGGAGCGCACCTGAACGGGGTGAGGTCTCAGGGAACATGGACTACTCAAGAATCTCATCTCCACATCAACATATTGGAGATGAGGGTGGTCCTTTATGCCCTGCAGGCCTTCCAGTCTGAGATTCCACCCAGTGCTCTCCTGTTACAGACAGACAATACTGCGGTGATGTATTACCTCAACAAACAAGGAGGCACAGACTCCTCCCCCCTTTGCAGGGAGGCAATGAGTGTGTGGGAATGGGTAACACAACACAGCGCAAACCTCATTGCAGTTCACGTTTCCGGGGTGGACTACATGGTCGAAGGCGGCCTGAGTCATTCCCAGGCCAGAGTCCACGAGTGGGAACTCCTACAGGAAGTGACAGAGGATCTGTTCCACAGATGGGGTACTCCAGAATTGGATCTGTTCGCCTCCCCATCCAACACAAAACTGCCCAATTTTTGCTCGCTAGATCCAGGGCCTGGTGTTTTCTGGCAAGACGCGTTGTCCCTCTCCTGGGCGGGCAGATTCCTCTACGCCTTCCCTTCTTTCCCGTTGACCCAGAGAGTCCTTCTCAAACTTCACAGGGAGTACGCGACGCTCATTTTGATAGTGACTTTTTGACCCAGACAAATGTGGTTCCCGCTGCTGAATCAGTTGTCCCAGTAACCTCCACTGGCCTTACCAATCAGCTCCCACCTGTAGTCTCAGGAGGAGGGTTCATTAGTCCACCCGGACTTACGTTCACTGAACCTGCATGCTTGGCTCCTAGAGACATAGCCATGTTGCGACACGGGGTCTCGCCGGAGGTGGCAGATGTGCTTTCTGCTGCCTGAAAACCGGCGACACACACAACATACGCCATGAAATGGCGCAGATTTTGCCTGTGGTCTGTCTCGCGGTTTCTCACCCTTAGACTGCCCCGAGAAGCTGATTCTGGAGTACCTGCTTTTTCTATTTCAATCCTGGTTAGCTTACTCCTCGATTAAAGTGCACCTTTGTGCAATCTCAGCTTATCATGCCCCCATCGGCCAACGCATGGTGGCCCAGCTGGACACTACCCGTGCCTTTGTAAGAGGGGTCTTCCACTGTAGGCCGCCCATCATGAATCCCCTCCCTCCTTGGGATTTACTCTTTGTCTTGGAGCAGCTTAAGCTGCCACCCTTTGAGCCTGCCGCAGATTGCGAGCTACGTTTTCTGTCGTGGAAAACGTTGTTTTTGGTTGCAGTTACTTCCGCGAGAAGAATCTCCGAATTACATGCTCTCTTGTGCAAGGAGCCTTATTTAATTTTTCATCAGGACAGGGTGTCCCTGAGGACGAATCCCAAGTTCCTGCCTAAGGTGATCTCAGCCCTTACTCTCAACCAGGACATCGATTTACCAGTATACTTCCCTAAGTATGCCAATCGAGGAGAAGCACTGCTTCACACCCTGGATATGCACAGGTGTCTCCAATGCTATTTGTACAGAACCAAACAGCACCGGAAAGCGGAGCCGCTGTTCATTTCAATCGCTGAGAGGATGGAAGGGGCCCCGGTTTCAAAACAAACCCTTTCACGCTGGCTTATCCAGTGTATTTCTTTTTGCTATGACAAGCGTCAGAAACCCTTACCTGGAGTAGTCAAAGGCCATTCGACAAGTAGCTACCTTCTTTGCGGCACTGAAGAACGTTTCTACATCAGCCATATGTGCTGCAGCCACCTGGAGTTCGGTGCACACTTTTATCAGGCATTATAGCCTGGATATCGCCTCAAGGTGAAGAGCGGGTTCCGGCCTTGCTTTTCTTCAGGGTCTCCTGTCCTAGGCTCAGGACGGGGCTGGATCTTTGTATTGTCTCCTCCCGATGGCTTTTCTAGGCGCCATTGCTTGGAAATCAGTCCTAATGGTGTAACCTGCTGCAAGAGCTGTACCTCGAAGAAGATAGTATAGTTACGTAAGAACTTACCGTAACAGTAGATCTTCGAGAACAGCTCTTGCAGCAGGTACTTTCCCGCCCACCATTCCCCCATGGAGGAAGTAGGTTCCAGCCTAACAATATCCTTAGGATCGGAAAGGTCTGTTCTGAATCTTGGCCATCTGATGGCGGGTCCTTGGTCTCCTCTTCTGATGTCATCCAGCGGCCGGAAGTCTCCGGCGGGAGAACTGGGGATTCTGGCGGGACCGACGTCGGAGGCGGTCCCCGCTGAAGACTGCTAGCTAGAAAATTTTCCGTGGGGTCCTGACACCGGCCTGCTTCATCCTAATGGTGTAACCTGCCTCTAGAGCTGTTCTCAAAGATCTACTGTTACGGTAAGTTCTTGCGTAACTGTACTTTCTTTCTGCTGGCAAATTTAGTATGCTTGTAAATGATGTACGGTGAGAGAGACGCCTGGCATTGAGTGAAGTGAGAGAAATGGGAAGTATACAGGGAACAGTGGTGGATACAAGGGGCAGTCCAGAGTGAAATGACAGGAGGAGTAAACCGGGGGATCTAAGTCAGGCCAGCGTGGACTTTACACAGCGTCACCATAATCAAAGATTGGGAGGATCATCTTCAAGACGGTTTCTTTGCAGGCAGGAAGTGGAATGAAGCTTTGTTCCAAATTTAGGATGGAGCTTCTGGTGGATTGCATCCACATGCAGAGAGAAATTGGGGCGATGGTCCAACTAAACTCCAAAGTATTTAAATGAGGAGACGCCCTTAGTCAAATCACCATCAAGTGTTTGGAAGGGGAGGAAAGGTGAAACTCTGGCTAGACTCTGCCTGGTGCCAGAGGTCGTAGAGACCATTGTCTTGGCTTTGAGCAACATTTGATTTGCTTGAAACCAAATGCTACATAGAAACATAGACTTTGACTGCAGATAAGGACCATTTGGCCCACCCCGTCTGCCCATTTCCCTACCTATTGGATAAGCTGCAGAGCCTAGCTAACCAACAGCCTACTTCCTTCTACCCCCCCCACTATAATCGCCTTATGCCTGTCCCATGCATTCTAGAATTCCTCCACTGTTTTTGACCCCATGACCACCTCAGAAAGGCAGTGCCATGTGTCCACCACCCTCTCTATGAAAAAAATATTGCCTCACGTTGCCCCTGAGCTGTCCCCCCTCTATCTTCAATCATGTACCCCCTTGTTCTTGCACATCTTTTTCTGAAAGATGCTACCCTCTTGGACTTTGTTGATTCCCTTGAAGTACTTGAACGTTTCTTTCATGTCTCCCTCCATTCCTCGAGGGGGTATGTGTGTGTGTATATATGTGTGTGTGTGTGTGTGTGTGTGTATGTGTGTATATATATATATATATATCTATCTATCTTAACCCTTAGGCTGCCGGAAGATTTAGACCGCATAGGTTTTTAGGACAAGATATCTTGTCGGCAGCCTAAGGGTTAAGTCTCTCTTCATTTGGTTTCTGGTGCGGAACCTGCATGGATGCTGGAGAAATTCGAATGGACCTGAGTAACCAGGTCAGGGACAGAGGAACCAGAGGTGAAAAGCATAGTTTCCTCTGGATAGTCAGAGGTACAGGCATTAGTGTGGTTATTGGAGAGATGAGAAGAAGGATTGGGTCAAAAGGTAGATTCTTGAACACCTGAGCAGATATGATAGGGGGAGATGGTGTCTCCAATGCAGACAGCTTGCGACCTGCCCTCAAGGTAAATGTGTAATCGACTGAGTTGTTGCAGTGCGCCCCCCCCCACAAAAAAAGAGCTAGTAGAACCAAAACGGACAGTAAAATTAAACAAATAAGTAACCAGTTGTAACTTTTTCATTTCTGCAATAGTTTTCTATTTTTCTTTGCACATTAGAAAGTTTTTTGTGTGATAATGTGTAGAATAGCTCTTAGCCTGGCAGCTGACATGTCTATCCCTATCCCCCACTACTTCACCAGCATTGTGATATTGACAGTGACATCACAGGTGACTGACCTGGCATCTGAGAGGCTGTTCCTAAGCAAAAGTGATGTCACAGTCTGTGAGGTCCAAGTGCTCATAATGTAGTGGGTGGAACAGTGCTAGTTAATGTCAGCTACCAGGCAAAGTGCTGTTCCACAGAGCACACCCATTAACATCAGATACACAGTTTTCTAATTAGCCAAAGAGAAAGGAAAAGGTACCTCAGATATAAAAGGTAGTGGCTGACTGCTTTTAAAACCCAGTATTAATTTTAGGCAGTATACTAGCTCTTTTAGCTTGCTCAGGAGAAGAGGCGCGTGAGTATGTTGAAGTTCGTAGCCAGGTCAACGGACATCCCAGAGATAATCTGTCTCTGGCTCATTCCTGTAAGGATGAAATTAGTGAGCCAGAGAAAGGAGGAGGTGGTTAGTGGGACTTCTGGAAGCCAGATCCTTCAAACAACATGAAGTCTTGCTATATTATGACAATTGCAGTTTGTCCCACCATTAGAACTGCTCCGGAGGTGAAAGAGTTAACTTCCATGCCAGGCATGGAACTTAGAGCACGAGCTCGGTTAGAAAAGCTCTGTCTGGAATATTTCAAACTGAAACCGTCAGATTCTTTACTCCGCCTCACTGAACAGTCGCTCCGGAGATTCCTCCTACTGCTCGGTTCATTTCTCGGTTTAAAAGAGTTTTTCTCGGTTAAATTCAACCGCGATTATTATTATTTTAACCGCAAACCGATCGGTTCAAGCTCTGTCTGTGGTATTGTAAGTAATAGACAGGTTTATTTCTGTGTGGAACTTGTAATGTTTATCGGTTCGTTTGAACCGATCAGGTTGTTTTAAAACTTTATTCTGAAGCATTTAAAGCTATTTAGAGTGCGGTTCCGGTTTTTATCGGTTCTAAAAAAAACTGATTTCATTATGTTTTTCCACGACCCGTGACACGGTTGGGAACCGATAAGGGTGTCTTGCCTGGCACTGCCGGAAAAAGGGCAAGTTTTTGGTTAGGCTGGCATTGTGTCTGAGAAACCCAAAAGAAAAACCGGGCCCACTGGGTTTAACACTGTAGTGTCTGTGGGAGCCTCTGCCAAGGCTGACCCACACACATGTGTTTATTGTCTGGGGTTCACCACCTCAATGCAGACTGCCAGATTTGCAAGAATTTCCTGCAACTACCCTAGATAAGAGAGTTGGTAGGCTCAGGGAACGAGAGCCAAAAAGTCCGCTGACCCGGATGGCCAGCCCGGTTCGGTGCCAACCAAACCAGAGGGAGTGCCCTCTGACCAGGGCGAGACTTCCTCAGGCAAACGTAAAGCTGGACCAGAGGAGCCAGTTCCAGCAAAGAGAACTAGAAAATCAGCAGGTGTGGAGTCAAAAGTTCCTTCTCCAACTGCTGCAGAGATAGCCAAAGCAATCCAAATTGGCCAGTCACTTTCCCCGGTTCCGTCCGAACCGCCACTATCTGGCAAAAGGTCGGTTCGGCCGGTTCCAACGGTTCAAGAATATGATATAGAGGAGTTTTATGAACCAGAGGAGGGGGAGGATGATTATGAACAGTGTGAATGTGATTTTGAAAGTCTGGATGTGCCCATTGAACTGGACATCTCCCCAGACAGACCTTTAGGAGAATCTCCCCCTAGGCTTTCTGAGTCCCCTTCTCATTTTCTGTTTTATAAAAAAGTTGCTGAAACCCTCCAGCTTCCCTTGGAGGAAGCTGTGGATGAGCAAGAGGAGCCTGACTTTGTAGAGATGAACGGATATCCCAGAGTCCCGGAGATTGTCTATTCCTTTACATAAATCCTTTAGGAAACAAACAATAAAAATTTTAAAAGCTCCTAGTTCTGTGCCTCCTGTGGATAAAAAGATGAACAGGAGTTACACCTTGTCAGGTCCTGATACGGAATTTCTTTCGCAGCAATGCAGCCATGTTGGGGTAGTTCAGGCTGCAGTCTGTGATAAGGCTAATATTCCCCTGGCTTCACATCCTCCTGACAAGGACTCCAGGAAGATTGATGCCATGGCTAAAAAACAATACATGGCAGCATCCTTGGGACTCAGACAAGCAAATTATATGGCTTATGTTGCAAGATACCAGAAATCTAGATGGGATACTGGCATGGCTTTAGCCAAACAGGCCCCTGGCCAGCTTGCCAAGGAGCTGGAACAGGTGGCTGCTGATGGTATTGAGGCATCTAAGGTGCAGTTCCATGCTGCAGTGGATTCTAATGATGTATCCTCTAGAGTCATGGCTACATCTGTGGCTTTCGTGAGATTGGCTTGGCTCAGGTGTACTAGTCTGTCACAGGATACCCAGGCTAAGGCCATGGATTTTCCTGTGGTGGGAAATTCTCTGTTTGGGGAGCAGACAGAGAATTGTATGAAGAAAATGGATGAATATAGAACCACTTATAGGAGTGCACAAGCCAAGGAGCGGCAAGCCACTCCTCAGAGGCAGCCCCCCAGGGGTAGAGGCAGGCCTTTTCACAGACCTTTTTACCAAACCCAGGCCTCCTCTTCAGCTTACGTTCAGAGGAAGAGGCAGACGGGGTATGAGCAGGCCTGCTCCCGCCCCTCAGCCTAAAGCCCCTGCCAAACAGGCACCCTGATGGGATGCCCAGGGCCAGTTCTCCATTACCTGTAGGGGGCAGGCTGGCTTACTTCATCCAGGACTGGGAGTCTTTAACATCAGACAAGTGGGTCCTGGAAGTAGTAAGCCAGGGTCTGGTTCTCAGCTTCAAAAAATTTCCAAGATGAGAATCAGATTTTTCCACCTGCAAATCCTCTAGAGACTCTTGCTTTGGAAACAGAAGTCTCAACCCTCCTGGCTCTCAGAGCTGTAGAAAGGGTTTCTCCCCTACACCAGGGCAAGGGTCTGTACTCCAGGTATTTCTTACCCCAAAGACAGGAGAATGGTGGCCCATCCTGGATCTAAGATATCTGAACAAGCACCTTTTAAAACCAAAATTCAAAATGGTGACTCTGGGAATGATTTACCCTCCCTAAGGCCAGGGACTGGCTAGCTTCCCTGGACCTCAAGGATGCCTACTTCCATGTTCTTATCAGAAGCTCCCACCGAAAGTACCTCAGATTCGAACTGCCCTCAGGCCATTATCAGTTCAGAGCAAATCCCTTCGGCCTTACCTCTGCCCCAAGGGTATTCACAAAATGCCTGGCAATAGCAGTTGCTCATTTAAGAAGGCAGAAGATTACCATCTTTCCCTAACTAGACGACTGGCTCATTGTGGGTCAGTCTCCAGACCAGGTCAGATCACACCTGCAGGTTACCCAGCAGCTGCTTACCTCTCTGGGCTTTCTTCTCAATCTTCCAAAGTCAGTTCTGGAACCTGTCCTGGTACTCACCTTTATAGGTGCAGAACTGGACACAAAGCAGGCCAGAGCCTTCCTTCCCTTAGAAAGGGTAAGGACCCTGGTGGCTCTGGCCTCCTCCTTCACTCTACAGGTCTCTCGACCAGCAAGGCATTTCCTACAGCTCCTAGGACACATGGCTGCTTCCACAGCTGTAGTGCAAGGAGCAAGATTTCAGATGAGGGACATTCAGTTCCATTTGAGAGCCTTTTGGTCTCAAAGAAGAGATCCCCTATCCAAGTTGATCCCAATGACTCAAACCCTGATCCAGGCCCTTCAGTGGTGGCAGGATCAGAGCAATCTGAGACAAGGGGTTCCCTTCATCCCTCTATCTCACTCCTGACCCTTACTACAGATGCGTCCCTTTTGGGATGGGGAGCTCACATGGGCGACCTCTTCACCCAGGGATTGTGGTCCCCTCAGGAATCTCTGCTCCACATCAATCTGTTGGAACTCAGAGCTGTTTTTCTAGCACTTCAGGTTTTTGTGCATCTGTTCAGAACAAAGTGGTACAGGTCAGAACAGCCAACACTACTACAATGTGGTACATCAACAAACAAGGGGCACTCGGTCTTGGCCTTGTTCACGAGGCAATGAAGTTGTGGTCTCTGGCTTATTCCCTGAACACTTCCCTCATAGCAGTTCACCTCCCAGGCAAGAACAATGTCCTGGCAGATGCTCTCAGCAGGATTTCCCAGGGCCATCATGAATGGTCACTGGATCCCTGAGTACTGGGGATAGTTTTTGCCAGATGGGGCACCCCTCAGATAGATCTTTTTGCAGCCCCAGACAATCAACTTCCACATTTTTGTTGCAGGCCCCCAGTGTTGGGCTCAGTCCCCCTGGATACCTTTCTCCTCGATTGGGAAGGAAGTTTCTCTCTGCCTCCCCCGTTCAAGGTGCTAGTCAAATCAGATCTCAGCCCTGCAAGATGATTCTGATTGCTCCAGACTGGGCCAGGCAGCCCTGGTAACCACTCCTTCTGTCCTTAGCAGTCCATCTTCCCCTGTGTCTCCCCAAAAACCACAATTTGTTAACCTGTGCCCAGGGGAGAGTTTGGTATCAGAATCTCAAATCCCTGAACCTCAAGGCCTGGCTCTTGAGGAGTTAGAGTTTGCTGACCTACACCTTTCTCAAGGTGTTCTCGAAATCTTGAAAGCTTCTAGGAAGCCTTCCACTAGGGCTACTTATAACTCCAAATGGAAAAGGTTTTCCATATGGTGTTCTGGGAAGCATATTTCCCCGGAATCGGCTGATTTGCCCACTGTTTTGGACTATATGGTCCATCTTAATTCTTTGGGACTGAGACCAGCTACCCTGAAAGTGCATTTGTCAGATGTCTCTGCTTTTATTTCAGCAAGGAAGCCCTCTTCTCTTTCTGCTCACCCTGTATTTTCCAAGTTTTTCAGGGGATTGCTTCATACCAATCCACCATTCAGGGACCCTGCCCCTGCCTGGGATCTTAATGTTTGCATTGCTCAGCTGATGCAACCCCCCCTTTGAACCTCTGTCTTCGGCAGAGCTTAAGTACTTGACTTGGAAAACTGTGCTTCTAGTAGCCATCACTTCTGCCAGGCGCATAAGTGAGTTACAAGCTTTGTCAGTGGAGGCTGACTTTATTTCCTTTCACAGGGATAAGGTAGTCCTCAGGACTAACAGGAAGTTTTTGCCTAAGGTAACTAACAGGAAGTTTTTGCCTAAGGTGGTTTCAGATTTCCACCTTAATCAATCTATTTCTCTTCCAGTGTTCTTCACTGACCATTCCTCCTCTGGTGAGAGGAGGTTGCACAGCTTAGCTGTTAAGAGGGCCCTAAGTTACTACATAGAGCGTACCAAGGGTCACAGGTTTGACTCCCTCCAACTATTTCTCACTTATGGTGAGGTTGGGAAAGGGAAACCTGCCACTAAGAGATCCATTGCCAGGTGGATTGTCTCTTGTATCCAATTTTGCTATCAAAAACTGAGTAAGGTTCCCCCTTCAGGCCTGAGGGCTCACTCTACCAGAGGTACAGCTGCGTCTCTAGCTGCTGCCAGAGACATCCCTATCTTAGAGATATGTCAAGTAGCTACTTGGAAAACAGTACACACTTTCACCAAGCATTACTCCCTGGATATTCAGGCCAGGAGGGATGCTCAGTTTGGCACAGCCGTGCTTCAGAGCCTATTCCCTAAGTAGGTTCTGTCCCTCCTCCATGGAGGTACTGCTGTGTAGTCTGCAATTGTCATAATATAGCAAGACTTCATGTTTGAAGAAAAAATTACTCACCTTAGTAATGTTGTTTCTTTTAATGGAGTCTTGCTATATTATGACCCCACCCACCCACCAGCCTGCCCCTCTCAGTACTTCTACTTTGGGTATGGGGTGGGCAGTCCAGTGTTGGCACTTATTGATGCCCATTTTGTTTTCCACCCCTTCTTTTTTTGGGGTGTTTGGGTGTTGTGTTTTATTTTATCTTATCTTTTTCTGGTCCCCTGACTTGAGTCTTGGTGTTGGGGCCAGGAAAACGTGTTAATATTTAAGTAGCCAGTTGGCTAGTGTAGATTACAGCTTCCACACAGAACCTTAGTGAGTTTTGCTGGTAAAGATCTGGCAGTTTCAGTTTGAAATATTCCAGACAGAGCTTTTCTAACCGAGCTCGTGCTCTAAGTTCCATGCCTGGCATGGAAGTTAACTCTTTCACCTCCGGAGCAGTTCTAATGGTGGGACAAACTGCAATTGTCATAATATAGCAAGACTCCATTAGAAGAAACAACATTACTAAGGTGAGTAATTTTTTCTTATCACCCGAGCCACCAGCCGCCCGGTACCTCTATTCGGTCACGGACCACGGGGCTTCCACCCCAACGGCCGTGACCCTCTGATACTCCCCGGATTACTACCCTGCCTGAGCGGGGCTGCAGCACCCTGACCTAGCACCGCAGATGTCAGGGTTGGTCAGAGGCTCGGCCTGGGGGCTAATTGAAGCCTGCGGTGAGTGTCATCTAGGGCAGCTGGCAGCTCCCTCAGTTTCCTGATTTTCTGGGGGGCAGGGACATGCAATGACGTCCTGCGCCACCGCGCCCCCTGAGGTGCTGCAATGCTCCGGTAGCTGCGGTGCCCCCGGCCTCTGCCGGGGGTCCGTCAAGCGCCGGATGGGTTCCTAACCTTCCCTTGGAGGAGCAGTCCCAGGACACCCATCCTTCTCCCTCTGGCCGGCCCTCTAGCGACCAGAGTCCGTTCCTGAACCTGGGTCGCCAGCATCACAAGTGGAAATCCCACCGCTGCGCTGATGGGCCGGCCTTTTTTAAACTTTTCCTTTCAGTAGCTGAGGTCATAAGATGCTGTGTGCAGCTGTTTTAAAGTGTCCTGTATATCTGTGACAAAGTTGTATATTAGTCTTTCCTCTGGATTAAAAAAATTAAATAATAAGATATTACTTTGCAGGAAGCAGTCAAAAAGGCTCAGGGGGATCTTTCGAAGCAGAAGGAAGTGATAATGGCCAAGGATAAGGAAATAAAAGCGAAATCCACCGAAGTGGCCAAGCTTGGAGAACAGACCAACGAGTGCCAGCTGAAGATCAAAGAGTTTGATCACAACATAAACAAGCACAAGCGGGATAGCACTGATGCAGCTAACAGGGTAAGTCCAGAAGATTTCATCTGTTCAGGGGCAGCACTGGCTGACTCTGCCCAGCTGTGAGCATGTCTTTGTTCAGAAATGAGCTGGGCGGGGAAGGAATCCCTCTTGGTCAAACCAGTTACAAGGTGGCATTGTTCGCGGATGATGTTCTTCTTACCTTACTTTCCCCGGTGACCTCAATACCTGCAACATGGGATCTACTTCATAGGTATGATAGACTTGCTAACTTAAAATTAAATATTTCTAAAACGGAAGCTCTGATGTTTTATTTCCAACCCACTACCAATTTGAAAAACACCCTCCCTATAAAGTGGAGAGGTACCAAAATTAAGTACCCGGGTATCCACATCCCGATCAAATTTCTTCACTTAGAATTAGTAAACTGAGCCAATCTCAGCCCAGATACAAGAGGACTTGAAGGTATGGAGACCACTCCGGTTAACTTTTTTTCAGCGGATAGAAACTATTAGTCTTAATGTCCTTCCCAGATTACTACATTTTTTTCAGAACGTACCAGTCTTTCCAGCTAACTACTACTTTAATTCTTGGGACAAAATTATTTCTAACTTGATATGGGAGCGTCAGAAACCAAGGATAAGGTTTTCTTTGCTTTGTTCCTCAGTGGATCGGGAAAGATCAACCTCCCATATTTAAGGCTGTATGCAACAGGAGCTTTTCTCAAAATTGTACTTATCTGGCTTTCACCCACTACTTTTCGTATGTGGAAAGACATTGAATTTGTCATTAATGATTTACATGATATTAAGAATGTAGTCTTTGCTACTAGGGGCCATTCTCCTCCATTGAGAGACTGTACAGCATTTACGGCCCAGGTCTTGAAGGTATGGCATAAAACCAGACAACATAAAACATTAAAACAAATCATCTTCTATACTTTAATTTCGGCCTATGAGAACTTTCTCCCTGCTAGCTTGGATACTACTTTCCATTCTTGGTGTAGAGTGGGTCTCAACTATTTCTACCAATTCTTAGATACCAATGGTTTATGTTCCTTTTCAGATCTCCAAAAGACCTTTTCTTTACCCGATAGAGACCTATTTAGATACACGCAGGTGAGAAACTATATTGTAAGACAGAGATAGATCTCATTAAGTCGTCGTCCTCCTTCATTTTCTTCCTCATCCTTTTAGATGCTATTGAAAGATACCCTGGAGAGTGACTTATGGGGGAAATTAATTGTTCATCTCTATAAAATACTTAGGGCCACATGGGGAGACTCCTCGTTGTCGATCTTGGAAGCTTGGAATAGAGACTTGGAGACTGACTCCCTTTGAAGAGTGGCAACAGGCAACTTCGAAAGTCATTAAGATAACTTCTTCTAATGTTTGGAGGGAGTTTGCTTGGAAAGCCCGATCACGCTACTTTAGATCCCCGGCGATATTGATAAGATACCTCCCGGAGTCCTGTGGTAGCTGTTGACAGAGGTGTAATTGCTCCTTGGCTGACCTGGGGCACATTTTCTGGTACTGTCCCAGATTGACCCCATTCTGGTGCTCACTACAACTCTAGTGGGGAGACTGCTTCGGGGACAATATTGAACTGACTCCAGAGATGGTGATTCTTTCGGTCTACCCCCTCACAGACCAAGATAGGATCACACTCTACTTCCAGTTTATATACTTGTGGCTAAAAAGGAGATTACCTGCAGATGGATGACACCTTTGGCTCCTTCCCTGGGGGACTGGAGGGGGATTATGGCTGAGATTTATAGATCAGAGCATTTAATTGCCAAACTGCACAACAAACTGCCTCCCTTTGAACTTAAATGGCGTAGATGGGTAATGCATATGTCTTCTAGAGTTCAAGAATTTGTTCCATGAGAAGAAGGGGGAAGGGGGGTGTTCAGCCACCTGCCCAGAATGGATAAAGATTACAGAGATTGGACTGAATTAAAAAGATACTGCTACTTTTTCTATATAGTGCAATCAATAAAGGACGTCAGGATACCAATGGCAGCTTGATTCGGAGACTCCGGTTCACCTCCACGTATAATCTGCTAACATCGACCCACTAGAATATGCTTTCTCTAGCCAAAGCCACTTGTTCCAAAGCCTCTAACTCCAGAGTCGGACACGCCAGCTTTTAAACTGATAGCTGCTAATGAAAGAAAAAAGTGGTAAAATGCAGACGGGAGAGGCTCAGAATGATTGCGTGGAACCAGACGAACACACAGAAATGGAAGAAGCAGACCTAATTACTACCATACTGCAAACAGCTCGCACGGTGAATAAGATCGATCAATCACTTACCGATCTCTGCTCTGAAATTACCCCTATCGAGCATAGGGCGGATCAGCTGGAGCTGGGCCTATCATTAGTGGTTGAACAGGCCGATCAGCGTGATCGCTCATTACTGTATCTAATGGCAAGGGAAAGAGAGTTAAACTGCAAGCTTGATGACCTCGAGAAACTTAATAGAAGACATAAAATTCGAGTATATGGAATGTCTGAAGGGGCTGAAAACAACACCCCCTCCACCATAACCTTTTTACAAAAGGTCCTAAAGGATTCCCTAAACCTTCCGGAAGAATTGGACCTCAGGATGGATCGGGCCCACAGGTCCCTTGCTCCAAAACCCGCCAGTGCAGGGGCCAGACCACGTTCCTTCATAATCAAGTTTACGCTGTACTCTACGAAAGAAGTGGTGCTTTACAGGGCCTGGGAACAAAGGGAGATTATGTACCAGCAGAACAGAATCACGCTTGATAACTAGTACACAACACAGGTCCAGGAACAGAGAAGAGCGCCTGGCCCATAATTAAACAACTTGGAGGCAAAAATATGAGAGCGCAGATCCTGTACCCGGCCAGACTGAGGATTGAGACTGACAGAGGCCCCCCGAGTTTTTTACGGACCTTCTGGCAGCCAAACCATTCCTAGACGACCTGGGCATCAACACTTCACCCCTACTCAAGGAGCAACTAGAGGGAGAGGTGTTGCGAACAGCGTGGTCAATAGCACAGAAGGGGGTTTTAAGAGAAAGGGGTCCCAGCAACCAGCCCCACACACCAGTCTTCGCTCAGATGTGGAAACGCTCATCAAACCCTATTCCTCCTCGAGATACACACAGCAGACAGCAATGAACAGTGACAACCAACAGTAAGATCTCCCTTTTGCAGCGACTTACAAGATGAAGGGTCCTTGAAATGTTCAGCTGTCATGCAAGTCCTGTCCATTTTCTTCTCCCCCATACCTCTCGCCAGTTATATTTCCAGCCTAGATCTTGGGCCCACATCCCACCTGTGTACTCTGGCGGCGGCCCTGGGCTTCTGTCTCAAACATCCAAGCCATGCAACACCTCCACGCAGATGCTGCCTTGTAATTACATGTTAGCATCGGCCGGAGCTGAGTGGAAACAGGCCTAGGATATGAGAGACTGAGAAGTTCACTAAGGAGCTGACGATCCCTCGAGCCTGAAACGTGACTCCTATTGGGGCGACACTTTCTTCTTTTTATCTTATGTCAGATACAGCTCGGAGCCCAGACAACTGCTTACTAAATTTAAATCCCTGTTGCTGAGCCTGTGTCTATCTGCGGGATTAGTGGTTGGGAGGAGATTCCCTCTACCTTCTTGATCACATTATGCTTCTTAACGACAGAGGCAGCTCCGTGGGTCGTAAGTTCTGTGGCTTTCCTTGTCGGGGCTTAAAGTGTCTGGTGTAATCTCTTTGATCAGAAACACCACGCTAGCTTTCTACATATGTATGATTGGAATTCACATCTAAGTCCTCCCTGACAGCTGTAATTACAAGATCATCTTGATTATTCACCTATTAAAATGGCGCATTGGCTTTCTCTAGAAGTGCCTGTGAGAGTCTCCCTCTCGGGGCTTCCCTACCAACAAGTCGATTCTGTTTCAGTTCAGTAATTATCTGGCACGGCTGGGGGGACTGGGAAGGGAGTCGTTTAGCCTCCATGGTGGACTTTTCTGATTTAAAGGCACAGTTCTCTATATGGGAGGGTCCTCAATCTAAATAAAGGTACAGAAGATCCTCCAGTATAGAACCAGATGAGACACCTAAGACCTTAGGATTTGGGAGGGTGGCTGCCTAGGAGTGGTCAATCCCCCTCAAATATCATATCATTTAAGGGAAAGCAACCGAGGTTAATGCAGGTGACTCACAGATGTATAAATTTATTTCATTTTGAGGAAACTCTGCAGCCTTGAGCACCTGGGTTAATTATGGTCAACTTCATTATTTCCATACCAAAATATAAGGAATAATGGAGATTGATCCGGTTAAGTTAAATTACACAGTTTTGGTAGATCTTACTTCGAGACACAGCTCTTGCAGCAGGTAACACCATTAGGACTGAAGCCGGCAGGCGTCAGGACCCCACGGAAAACTTCTAGCTAGCTATCTTCAGCGGGGACCGCCCCCGACATCGGTCCCGCCTCCGACGTCAGGCGTAGTACATAAGTAGGTCCCACCAGATTCTCAGTTCTTTCCCGTCGACTTGCAAGTCTAGACCCTTCGGTTCCAATTCTAGCGCATAGCGTGGTAAAGTTTTCCTTCGAAAATTTGTTGTTTCTTGGTCAGTTTATTATCTGATGTCCTCTCAACCTCGGTCGTTCTTGAAGTGCGCGCAGGAAGCAGATCCCTTTTGAGGATCGCATTACGGCCTCGCGTCTGGTACCTAGGCCCAGACCCGCGACACGGTCCTGCTCCTTTTGCCAAGGTTTCAACAGCAGAACCCGGATCCGTCGCCAGAAGGCCCTACAGCCGTTCCTGCTCGAGGAACAACTCAAGACCATGGCCTCCAAGGGGGATTCTTCAGAGAAGGCCCGCAAACATTCAGAGAAGCATAGGGAGAAGGCCCCTTCCAGGTCTGCGTCTAGGGCCTCTGATTCTCGTAGCTCCTGCTCCAGGTCCGACCGCTCGCCTTCCCGGGCCAGTTCTCAGCCTCCCTCTGCTGCGGTGAGAAAATCTTCGGGCTCCTCTTCTCAGGCCAAGACTTCCAGGCCTCCTTCGTCTTCCAAGGCCCTGGTCAAGTTGGGGGACCGCCACCATCACCACAAGTCGGGTTCCCGCCATTCTGAACCCGACGTCAGGTCTGCCTCCTTGCCTTCTCCTCCCCAGCGGAAGACCAAGGAGCTCACCTCTCTTAAGAGACCGTCGGACCCGACGTCGGCCTCTCGCCACAGCTCTTCAGAGCCGTCGACCACCAGACGACCGTCACCGGCCAAGCCGACGTCCGTGCCTGTCCGGATTGAGAAGAGGACCCCGACGCCTCCAACCGACGTCGGTCAGGAGACTATTACAGAGGAGGAGTTGACACAGCCCGAGGACCAGACGGGCGACCTCGGTCCTGTCGAGCCTCCCAGGGAATCCTCCCCGCAACCCGAGGCCTCTGCGGAGCCGACGCCGGAACCCGACCACCGGCGCCCCTCCGGTTCCTACGCCCACTTCTCCATCCGAGTCTGCAGACCGGTTACCTCCTGCCCAGGATCCCTCCAAGGGGAAGATCAGATAAAAGGAGACCTCCGTCCAGATCCTCTTCTGGGTCACCCAACCCTAAGAGACCCAGAAGACGCCGCCGTTCACCTTCGACGGAGGACACGAGATCAGAGTTTTCAACAGGATCTAGATCCCCATCTCCCTTCCACATCACCTCTCCGGACCCACGTGAGCTTCCAAAGTCTCCTCCGGATGACCCTTCGTTCTCGGACACCATGAGACACATCCAAGAGAACATGGGATGGGATGCGGAAGAGTTAGACCGCGAAAGGCTACGCCTTGCGAAATATCTTCGGCAGAAGGACCCCAAGCCTGTGGTGGTGCCACCCTTGGTAGACACTTTCGTGGACGTCACCAAGGCAGCACGGAAGCGTCCACATTCATTCCCGGCGATGCCGAAGAAAGCTGACCGCCTGTACAAGGCTCCAAAGGAAGACCAGTACTTGGGTCAGCATCCTCAGTCCGACTCTCTGGTCATAACAGCCTCTCATGACCGGTCCCAGAGACCGCAACATTTGAGCACTCTGCCACCAGACTCGGAGTCCAAACAGCTGGACGCTATGGGTAGGTGCACGTATGCTTCCTCTACTTGCGCCATCAGATCCCTGAATTACTTGACCCACATGGTGCAGCTCCAAAATGCTCTGTGGGAGCAGGGTCTGGATCTGGCTGAGAAGTTGCCAGAAGGTGAGCAGAAGGAGGAGATGTTACAGCTCCTCCGGACGGGTTCGGATGTGGGGACCCAAGTGCTACGAGCTGCGGACTCCTCGGCCCGAGCAGGAGCTTCAGGTGTATGCCTCCGGAGGCACTCTTGGCTCTGTGTCCGGCTTTACCCCGGACGTCCAGAAAAACATCGTGGACTCCTCATTCGAGGGAGAAGTTCTCTTTGGTGAGCCCTCTGAGAAGGTAATCACCAAGCTTCAAGAGGCCGGGAAGGCGGTGAGGTCGGTCCAGGCGATGTACCGACCGAGGCTTAGTTCCTTTCATAGGAACCAAAGCCGTTTTCGTGGATGGGCACAGAGACAACAGTCCCGCACCGGTCCACAACAGAGGGGCTCCGGTTCCCGCAGAGCCCAGGGGTAGACAGCCCGCGGGCCGAGGTCAACGCCCAGCTAAACCGGCCCAGCCCGCAGGGCCCCTCCGCCGCCACAGCCTGACTCCTCGGCCCCGCCTCAGGATCAACGGGACATCAAGGTCGGGGTCGATTAGAATTACCTGCCAGGATGGCAGTCTATAACCACCGACCGGTGGGTTCTTCAGTTGGTCGAAAGAGGCCACTTTATAGAATTTGCAGAAAAGCCACCCTTGAGGCCTCCTCTGCTCTCCGTTACTCGGGTCAGCACAAGCTACTGATCAGACAAGAAATACTCGCGCTCCTGCAAAAGGGGGCGACAGAGTATGTCCCAGAGAACCAGAGAGGATACAGATATTACTCCCACTTCTTCCTGGTTCCAAAGAAAACAGGGGACCTCCGTCCGATTCTGGACCTCAGCGACCTCAATATGTTGGTCGCCTACAAAAGATTCCGCATGGTGACTCTTCCGGGTCTTATTCCCATGCTAAAGAGGGACACACTTTTAGCGTCCCTAGACATGCAGGATGCATACCTGCACATCCCTGTAGCTCAAGCGCACAGGAGGTTCCTGCGCTTAGAGTTTCTCGGCCACCATTTTCAGTTCCGAGCACTTCCATTCGGACTTTCATCAGCCCCCAGGGTCTTTAACAAATGCATGGCAGTCGTGGCCGTGTCTCTAAGGAGACAGGGCCATTATGTGTTCCCGTACTTGGACGATTGGCTTCTCATAGCCGTCTCCAGAGAGGCGTTGTTAATGGCTATCCAGAGTACCCAGGATCTGTTTCGGTCTCTGGGCATCTTAATCAATTACGAGAAGTCTCTCCTGGTACTGTCGCAGAAACTGCAGTTCATAGGCGCAGTCCTGGACACCGTTCAAAGAAGAGCATTTCTTCCAGACGACAGAGCGGAGCACATCAGATCCCTCATCAGGGATCTTTCGCCGGAGAAGACCGTCCCAGCCAGGTCGGTCCTTCGCTTGCCCGGACACATGGCTGCGGCCATTCCGACCGTCCCTTTCACAAGGCTCCACATGCGGGTAACTCAGTGGATGCTCAAGGTGCAATGGGATCAAAGGCAAGACCATATGCAGCATCCGGTCAGAATCACGAACGCCATGATTCGAGACTGGCAATGGTGGATAGACCCAGGGACACACTCTATGGGTGTCCCATTTATAGCGCCATCCCCGGAGGTAATCCTCACCACAGACGCCTCAGGACTAGGGTGGGGAGCACACCTGGATAGGGTGAAGTCCCAGGGAACGTGGACCCCTCAGGAGGCTCACCTTCATATCAACGTTATAGAGATGAGGGCGGTCCTTTATGCCCTGCAGGCATTTCAGTCAGAGATCCCGCCGAGTACTCTCCTGCTCCAGACAGACAACACGGCGGTGATGTATTACCTCAACAAACAAGGAGGTGCACACTCTTACCCCCTTTGCAGGGAGGCTATGAGGGTGTGGGATTGGGTAATACGACACGGCGCGAACCTGATCACAGTACATGTTCCTGGGGTGGACAACACAATTACAGACGGCCTGAGTCGTTCCCAGGCCAGAGTCCACGAGTGGGAACTTCTTCAGGAGGTAGCAGACGATCTGTTCCTTCGATGGGGAACTCCAGAATTGGACTTGTTCGCTTCCCCATCCAACGCAAAACTGCCCAATTTTTGCTCGCTAGATCCAGGGCCTGGTGTTTTCTGGCGAGACGCGTTGTCCCTCTCCTGGGCGGACTGATTCCTCTACGCTGTCCCTCCCTTCCCATTGATCCAGAGAGGAGTTCTCAAACTGCGCAGGGAGCATGCAACAATGATCCTGGTGGCCCTTTTCTGGCCCAGACAGATCTGGTTCCCTTTGCTAATACAGCTGTCCCAGGAACCCCCGCTCCCGTTGCCATTCAGCTCCCATCTCTTGTCTCAGGAAGAGGGTTCACTGGTCCACCCAGACTTACGCTCACTGAACCTGCATGCATGGCTCCTAGAGACATAGCCATTTTGCGACACGGGGTCTCGCAAGAGGTTACGGAAGTTCTTTCTGCAGCCAGAAGGCAGTCAACGCATGCGACGTACGCCATGAAATGACGCCATTTTTGTCTATGGTCGCAAGCACGCGGCCTTTCCCCTTTAGGTTGTCCGGTGAAAGCGGTGTTAGAGTACCTGCTCTCCCTTTTCCGTTTGGGTCTCGCCCACTTCTCTATTAAAGTGCACCTCTGTGCCATTTCAGCTTATCACCTTCCGGTGGGACAGCACACAGTGGCACAATTAGATGCCTGTCGAGAATTCCTGAGAGGGGTGTTGCATCTTAGGCCGCCCATTAAAGACCCAGTGCCTCCATGGGACTTGCTCTTTGTCCTGGAGCAACTCACGCTCCTCCCCTTTGAACCTGCCGCGGATTGCGAGCTGCGTTTTCTGTCGTGGAAAACGTTGTTTTTAGTTGCTGTTACATCAGTGAGAAGAGTTTCCGAGCTTCATGCTCTCATGTGTAAGGAGCCTTATTTGGTTTTTCACCAGGACAGAATATCCCTGAGGACGAATCCTAAATTCTTGCCGAAGGTGGTCTCCACACTCACTCTCAATCAGGACATTGACCTGCCGGTCTACTTCCCTAATTATTCTAATAGAGGAGAGGCGTTGCTCCACACCCTGGATGTTCACCGCAGCTTAAGGTACTACCTGAGCAGAACTAAGCAGCTTCGTAAGTCGGAGCAACTTTTCGTTTCCTTTACTGAAAGGCTGATGGGCCAGCCAGTATCGAAACAGTCCCTTTCTCGCTGGCTTTTCCAGTGCATATCATACTGCTACGATATCAAACAAAAGCCCCTCCTGGGATCAGTCCGGGGCCATTCCACTAGGGGAGTGGCCACCTCCTTTGTAGCACTTCGTAACGTCTCCACCTCTGCCATTTGTGCTGCAGCCACTTGGAGCTCTGTACATACCTTTATCAGGCATTATAGCCTGGACATTGCTTCACGGCGAAGAGCCGGCTTCGGCCTGGCCGTGCAACAGGGTCTCCTGTCCTAGAATCAGGACTTGGAATAAACTTTCTAGTTTCCTCCTCCCAGAGTGTTTGCAAGCACTACTGCTTGGGAATCGGTCCTAATGGTGTTACCAGCTGCAAGAGCTGTGTCTCGAAGTAAGATAGTACAGTTACATAAGAACTTACCGTAACAGTAGATCTTCGAGAACAGCTCTTGCAGCAGGTACCTTCCCGCCCACCTTCCCCTTTGGAGGAGGCATGGCTTCTCGAGCCTTTTAACAGGGACTTATACCCCTTTGTCTTCTGACGGTGGATCCTCAGTCTCCCATTTTGATGTCATCCTGCGGCCGGAAGTCTCCGGCGGGAGAACTGGGGAATCTGGCGGGACCGCCCCCTTATGTACTACGCCCGACATCAGAGGTGGGACCGACGTCGGGGGGCAGTCCCCGCTGAAGATAGCTAGCTAGAAGTTTTCCATGGGGTCCTGACGCCTGCCAGCTTCAGTCCTAATGGTGTTACCTGCTGCAAGAGCTGTTCTCGAAGATCTACTGTTACGGTAAGTTCCTACGTAACTGTACTTTCTGCCTATGTACCTGCCGTGGGCTTGCTTTTTGGGTACAGTTTGCCACCCAGAGTTTGTACCTTAATCCCAGTATTTTGACTGGGAAATGCGTGTCTGAGAGGTACTTCCCACGTCCTATTTAGGGGCCTGACCTTGGAAGCACATTGTTTGAAGTTGAACTTTGAGCGGAACTTTGAAATCTTAATACTTCTTTGTTTGTGTGTATATAGTTATAATAGTAAGTGGTGTTGGTGTTGGAGATTAAAGCTGTATTTTTTTTTTATTAGATTGAATCTGAGACATTTAATATTGTAAAAGAAGAAAAATCTATTCAATAGTGTAGAACAGCAACTTAACTAAGTATAGACTTAGGACATGGCTACTGGATATACTAAGACACTGTCTTATAATGTTAACAGACTTAATAGTTCCATTAAAAGGAAAAGGGTTCTAAAATTTATTAGAGAACAGCATTGTCCGGTAGTATTCCTTCAGGAGACACACCTTGCCCCTCGGGAAGCGGACAAACTTCAGAGTAAACTACTCCCCAGAATCTATCATGCCTCCTTAGAGAATGGGGGAAAAAAAAAAGAGGAGTAGCTATGCTTTTGGCAGCTAATCTGCCCTTGAGGAGGAAGAGGTTCGCATCGACCCGGGGGCAAGGTTTGTACTAGTACGGGGGAGGATACAGGATACACAGATAGCATTTGTCTGTGTTTATGCCCTTCCGGACTCCCCCCTTCAGATTTTACTAGAGTCTTATTGAATGGGTCATGATAAAGCATAGGGGTATGTACTACTGGGTGGGGACTGGAACCTCACTCTTAATAGACAACTAGACACTACCTCTCAGATCCCCTCCCCGGGCTCCAAAACAGCAAAATTCTTCAACCGCCTCCTCACAGCTTCCGGCCTGACAGAGATGTGGAGGGAGTTATACCCCACAGCTAGGAGCTATACATGTTACTCTCCGAGGTATAAAATCTTCTCTAGACTAGACATGTTTCTAACCCAGACCTGCGATATGTCTAGGATAGGGCACATGTGGGTAGGTACTGGGGTATACTCAGATCACCAGCCACTCTTCATGAAATAGACCTAGGTCTTTTACAAAAAAGAACACAGTGGTGTTTTAAATTGCTCCCTTCTAAGGGACAAAGATACAATTGAGAAACTAAAAGGTCATTACCCAGACTCTAGCAGATAACTCCAACCCCGGAGTTAACCCACAAACAATCTGGGACTTACTCAAAACCATGATGAGGGGAAAACTGATATCGATAGGTGCTCATAAGCAAAAACAAAGGAGGGCCCTCCAATTGCAACTTAATTCTCAGCTAAAAAACCTACAGACACTACAACAACACTGGACTAAACAGAGGGACAGAGATCAAGGAGACCACAAACAGACTACAAAAACTACAACAAGCAGAAATGGAAAAATCCCTCAATTATCTTAGGCAATCTTATTATGAGGGAAGGGCGAGGGCCTTCAGATTGCTGGCCTTCAGATTAAAACAGACGAGCAAAAGCAACCATAGTAAGGATAAAACATCCCAAAACGGGCAACTTAACCTACAAAGCAGAATAGATAAAGGATGCCATTGTTACATATTAGAGACAACTGTATAGAGCCCAAATCGACACCCTCCCTCAAGACAAAATTAGGTATGTAAATGCCCTGAATCTACCAAAATGAACCCCCTCCTAACAACTTAGCTTTGAAGCACCCATTCAACTGTCTGAACTCCAGGAGGCTATCACTCGACTTAAACCGGGGAAATGCCTGGGCCTGGACGGATTTGGGGAGAAATATATAGGACTCTTGGGAAAGACCTAGCCCCGCATCTGCTTCAGGTTTTGAATGAGTTCTGGGTGGAAGGGGGTGCATTCCCACCCTCATGGGAATACGCAAACATTACGGTTATACACAAGTCCGGGAAGAATTCAGATAACTGTGGCTCATACCGCCCTATCTCGCTACTAAATGCAGACTATAAGATTTTTGCAACGATCATAGCAAAGAGACTGCTCCCCATCCTCCCACAGATAATAAAGACCAGACATGCTTTGTCTCAGGCAGGCAGGCCTCGGACAATGTCAGGCGAACCATCAAAATCATAAATAAAATCAATCAGGACAAAACCCAGCATGTTCGAGCCTAGACGCTGAGAAAGCTTTCGACCAGGTGTCATGGCCATTCCTGTTTGCCGTTTTGGGAAACTTTGGTTCCCCTAAACCCATGATAGAAGCCCTCAAAGCCCTCTACCGTGCCCCCCAGGCTAACATTAGTGTCAATGACTCCGTTTCGGAAAGATTTCCCCTGCTATGGCCACTTCGATGGTTTGCGTGATCTGATCAGTTTACCCCTGCTAAATTAGACCATGTCTTCCGTCGGTGGTCCAGACAAGGCCTGAGCACCCTGGGCCAGATGCTGTCAGAAGGCCTGATTGTGGACTTCCAAACCCTTAAACAAACGTACAGTCTCAGGAACACAGACCACTATAGATATCTGCAACTTAGGGCTTATATAAAGGCAACTAGAGTAGCCGCGGTCCCAAAGCCTGGAGCAGATAACTTTTTAAATGTTATCCACTCAATAACCACGGGCACGCTGGAACGGGGTCATATTTCTGCCCTATATAAAGCCATTACGCAGCTAAAAGCTGGAAGCTCACATGGAACTAAATCCAAATGGAAAAGGGAGACCAACCAGCTCATAACTGATAAGGAGTGGGAAAGAATTTTCCAGTTGGCCAATAAAACCACGCTTTCACCAGGCTGGCGAGAATTCACCTGGAAGGTGAGGATGACATTCTTTTACACACCGGAAATTCGGAGTGATTGAGGTGGGGGAGCATCCTCCGCCTGCTGGAGGATCTGCGGAACCAAACTGGCCAACCATTTTCATATTTTCTGGGACTGCGACAAGCTTATTCCCTTTTGAACAGAAGTGGCCCGAGAGATCTTGGAGGTGATGGGCTGCTCCCCCCAGCTTACACTGAAAAATATGGTCCTGGGACTTCCCAGATGAAATTAGGGGAGCTGATGCTCTATATCTGTGGAACATCCTGGTAGTAGCAGCTCACAAATCGACACTAGAAAATGGCTGTCACCCGACCCCCCAAAAAAAAATAAGAAACAATGGGCTTCCATAGTTAGAGAGATCCAAGAAATGGAAGAATTAACATATAAAATTAACCACAGATTAGCGACCCATGTGCGCAGATGGACACAGTGTGATCTGATTGAGAACAAGACAGAGGAGGATGGGGTCCCTTTTGAGGGAGGGGCGGGAAAGAGGCCGCACAGGAGGGTTTAAACCCTTAAAGAAACTGAGGCCTGGGGAAGGCTAGGTTAAATTTAAGACTGAAGGAACACTTACATATGCAGCCTTTTCCTGTATGTAACTTGAGAAATGGGGATACATTCGATAGTGTCCCCTGTGGTAAATAGCTATGCCTGATTCATAAGTGGAAAGTTGTCAAATTATTAAGTATTGGTATTAGAAGAATAGAATTTTCTTTTATTAAGGGAAGGTGAAACAGCTTAACAATTAATTTGTATGTTAATTTTACTGTAAGAAATTAAATTGTTGATTGAAATTTGGAGATTAATTTTGTATATGTACTCAGATTTCTGATGTATAATGTGAATTTTAAAAAAAGTTTAAGAATGCAATCACAACTATGACAATATTTATTTGTATAGAATGCTTGACTTAAGTGATATTGTGATGGAATATATGTATAATATGTTACATTTTGTCTCCTATAATAAAAAGAAATTAGCTGGGTGGGGTGGGATCGGGGAGGATCTGCTGATTGGGTGATAGGGTTGGGATCTGTCCGGGTCTGCTGAGTAGGGTTGGACTGGAGATGGAGCTCGTGCTGTCATAGAAACATAAACATAGACTTTGACGGCAGATATGGACCACTTGGCCCACCCAGTCTGCCCATTTCCCTACCTATTGGATAAGCTGCAGATTCTAGTTAACCAACAGCCTACTTCCTGCAACCCCCCCACTTTAATTGCCTTATGTCTGTCCCATGCATGTTTGAATTCCCCCACTGTTTTAGACCCCACAACCTCTCCAAGAAGGCGGTTCCATGCGTCCACCATTCTCTCCGTGAAAAATAATTTCTAGGGACATGGATATGTTGTTCATCCACACTGTCTGGCAGGCATCCTTGCCGCTTTAAATCTTGCCGGAAGGTCTTCAAGCTGGCTCCTCCCACTCACCCGGGTGGTTAAACTCTCGGCTCCGCCCCATGACGCCAGATCTTCCTTACCGCTTGGAAGCTCAAGTTCCCTCCTTAATCGCTCGTATAAGACTGGATCTTCCTTGTCAATCTTCACCATTCATTACTGCTTAGGTTAAGCCGGAGGCGGCACCCCTTCTGAGAGTGTTTTTGTTTGTTTTTTTTTGTGTCGGCTCCAACCCCGAGGATGACATACCGCCACATGCCAGGGCAGCCGTTAGGTGCCGTGAGACTCCCTCCATCTCAGTTTCTCCCGCTGCCGAGGCTGTACCTGCCGCGCTGGTAGCGATAGTTTATCAGGTTTTTCCTCTCAGCTGAAGACTCCTCGTGTTCCTCTCAGACATCCACTCGACACCGTATACCGGTAAGACCGTTCCTTTTATTTCTATATTGCGGCGCCAAGTGCTTTATCTCTTTTTTCCTCGTTTAGTTCGCATCGTGTCCGGTTTGGGAGCAAGGCGTAAATCAAAAGCGGGCGGCGCCCCTATCATTCGGTGCTCCTGTAACCCGGCGTTCCTCCGTCTCGGACCGGCATGATGTCTGTCTCCGTTGCCTGGGACCCAACACGACAAGACGCGGCGACGCTTGTTTCTCCATGGACCGCCCGTGTCCTCGAAGTCCAGCGTTCAAGCTTCGGCCAAGACCCACGCCCGACCTTGAGGGTGCGGCATCGGCTCAAGGGATTCCCAGGTAAGGTCTCTAGGCCCTTCCCCGGTCCCCTCCGGGCCTATACGATCGCGGAGGGAGGAGCTTCCTCCTCTTCTCTTGCAAGAGGAAGCTTTCGCGGTGTCGGGGAACGCCGTGGTCTCCTCGGGGCCGCTGACGGACACTGCCGCAGTCACCTCCTTGAGGTGCAGGCCCCCAGTGTCGAGGCCCACGATTTCTGGGCCTGGCACCGGTGGACCCTTGGCGCGCCCTCTGGTGCCGCTTCGGATCCGGCGCCGGTGATCAAGGCGGCACCGCCGCTGGCCTTGCGGCAGCGCTGGCCCGCTCTGCTCCAGCCAGGCTGAGCTGGGAGCCGCACGGCGGGCCCATCTGGTGCGGGCGGGGAGCCAGGACCGGGCCTGGCTGTCGCGAGTGGGCGGGGGTCGTCCGGCGCCGTCCCTGGCACCGGCGCCGTTGCACCGGGGATCCCTGGGGTTGCCAGCATTGAGGTTCTGCTGGTCTCGTCCTCTTCGGAGGCCGATGACACGGATGTGGACCCATCCTGGCACCCTGACTCTTCGGGTCCCGGTGGCACTGGGTGCTAGGTGGCAGGTGGGCCCTTCCACTGTCCCTCATTCGTCCCCCGAGGATCCTCGGCTACGGGTGGCCCTGGGTCCCGGGGTGATGTGGTGAGACTGAGGAGGAGGCTCCATCTCCTAGGGGTCCTGTGACAGCTGCCCTCCCGGTGCTGTTGCCTCCTCTCGGGATGGGGAACACTGCAGTCGAGGAGGAGGGCTCTCTCAGAGTCCGAGGGTGAGGGCAGGGGCGGTGCCCGGTCTCCCCGGCCACCCCTCGTGGGTGGCTAGGAACGTAGCGCGAACCCCGTCCCTTCCCTCTTGGGCCCCGGGTTCCCTCCAGTGGCGTTGTTGTGTACTGCCCTTCTGGACCCATGCAGTCCTGGTTCGTCACAGGGAAGTTCCCCTGCTCTTCCAGGCATCGCATCCTCAGGGTCTCGTCTTGCGGCCTGGTTTTTTGTCCGGGATCACGCCAGCTCGGGCACCGCTCCCCGGATTTCAGAGCCCTGGCAGAGGTCACTTGCCTCTTCGTAGGTGCCCTTCTCCAGTACCTCTGCATCCAGCCCCCGCTCTTCCAGGCCATGTCGGTCCTACGGGGCCGTTATCCTGGGAGCAGTTCAGAGGTTCTGTGGCGGCCTTCCCCTCATACGTTAGATACATGCATGAGCGGGTCTTTCGACTCTCCCCACCACCGCAGGAATCTTCTGGACATTCAAGCTCTCCATCATCCTCGTCTTGCCCCTCTGAGGAAGAGGAACCCCTTGTTCATCTTTCTTCCGACGCTGATTTCACTGAATATCAGCGATTCCTCTTGAGGATGGTGGCAGATCTTCGAATCTCTTACGTTCGACGAGACAATACCGAACGGGAGACGCGTGAATTCCTTGGAGAATTCAGTGCCCAGCACCTGGTGGTACCTTCCTGGCCTATCCCCTTCCAGGAGGTGTCTATCCGTTCCTGGCAGTCGCCAGCCACCCTTTCTCCAGCCCCAGCAGACTGTCGTCGAAGGTATTGTGCCCCTTGGAATCTCTGGGTACCCTTCCCAACCTGTCCTCGGGTTTGGTATACCTAGAGACCCCTTCCGGGTGCCGCCGCCTGGTGCACGACCGCCCACCAAATTCGGATTCCCTACAGTTCGACCGTTGGGGGCGAAGAGTGTTCTCTTCTTCTCGTGCGGTGGCTTGCATTGCATCACATCAGGCTCACCACGCTGCCTACAGTCGGCATCTGTGGTCGATGCTCTCCCAGCTCCTAGCATCAATGCCTGATACGGAGCAAACCAGACAGGCTTTTGCCCTCTCCGCTATAGGTCTGGAGCTGGCAAGACACCAAGCAAGGGCATCTTATGACGCCAATGAGGTGGCTTCCAGGCTTGCGGGGACAGCGATCTGCATTAGGCGGACGGCATGGCTTCGTCTATCAAGGTTGTCACCCCTGGCCCGGCATAGGGTGATGCGCTCCGCTTTCCGGGGGACCCGTCTTTTTCCCTCCAGAGCTAGGAGACTTTGCAGGGGCTTTCAGTCTCCCGCCTCGGGGACATCTCCTAGCTCTTCTCCCACTTAGGCTTTCTTGTGTTAGCCAGGGTCTTCCTTCTGTTCCTCACCAACAGGAGGCTGGGGGTCTTGTTCCCTCAGGGTTCTACCCCCACCTTTTGTCAAGGGGGGAGGGGGCTTGGTACTCACCCAAGCAGTAATGAATGAAGATTGACAAGAGAAGATATGAAAATTACGTACCTACCGTAATTTGATCTTCTTGTATCTTCACCATTCATTTCTGATACCCACCCACCTTCCCCTCAGTGGCCTCCTTCTGTAGGCGCCCTCCCGCCCTGCTCTCTCTCTCCCCTTGGCCTTTATGGTAAAAAATCTATTTTTTCCCCCATTCTCTTTTTTCCTCAAGGTAGAGAGGAACGGCTACGGTTGCAAAATTCATTAATTCTCAGGGAACTCTTTCTGACTGCCCTATGGTGCGATTCCTTACTTTCTTCAGGTCGTGTAGTTTCACAGCCTGGTGGCCATGCCCTGTCTTGGCCTCCTCAAAGTTTGGAATCCCCCTGGCAGGCATTATTTTGCAAAAGCTTCTGTCTGCCTTGTCTTAGCAAGTCGAATCGAGTTCCTCTCTATTTTTCTTACCAGCTGCCTCCGAGAAGGCATGTTTTCTTCCCATATTTTCTGTGGTAGCACTTAACAAGGTGCTAAGGAACTTAGTCCTCTTCCTGGATGGGCGCTCTTCCGGAACAGGTTCTGCTCGGACAGTCTAGGAGCCCTCAACTGGGATGAAGGGACTTGGCATGTTGAGAATTCAGAGAGTCTGCCCTCTCTTGGGTCTGTTCGGAAGGTTTGGTGGAACCTCTCCTCAGTCCTAACTGGGATTCTTGCTTCCTTATTAGTTTCGAGTCTATAAGCCTCTCAACCAACAATGCTCGATGGGCACTGTTCTCCTTCTCAACATGCCTCTTTCTTTCTTTCTTCTTCTTCTTCTGCTCCTCTCCCTCTCTCTGTTCCTCCCCTAGAGCCGCCCCGGAAGGGAGACCCTGCGGTCCCTTAGGGTAGGAATTCTCTCTCCTCTGTCTATTCTCCATCAGCTTAATCCTTTTCAGTTTATTTCCTTCCTTTTTCTATCCTCGGCCTCTTGCCTCACTTTCTTTTTCTTACACTTTTCGCCCTCCAACAGAACTGAGATAGAGGAGAGTTCACGGCACCATCTGCCGCTCGCGCATGACGCTGCACGCCATCCTCGAGGTGGCCCGTTGGAGCCGACTCAAAAATAAAAACTCCCGTAGCGGGTCCGCGCCTCCGGCTTAACCCAAGCAGTAATGAATGGTGAAGATACAAGAGAAGATCAAGAATTACGGTAGGTACGTAATTTTCATTTCCTAACTCTTCGGTTTTCCGAAAATTAAAGTTTAAGGTTTTCTAGACTTCGGTCAACTATTTCCCTCGCGGCTGCGATGGACAAATCGACTCCCGGTTTCCGGAGATACCCATGCGGGCAGAAGATGTCTCGGACGGATCCGCACTCCACGTGCATCTACTGCTTGGACCTTGAGCACGGCCCGCAGGCTTGCGACCTGTGCTCTACTTTCTCAGCCTACGTCCTGGAAGACCGTACTGCCCGTCTGCAGCTTGGGCGACCCGAAAAGCGCTACCCTCCGGTAAAGTCGAAGGAGGCCCAGTTGGCGGTTTCCACGGCGACGGGCTCGGCGGAACAGCTAGAGCAGATGATCGCCCTCGAAGAGGAGGCGGCGCAGGCCGCGTCTTCCTCGGCCGTGGCATTTATCCCGCTCTCCCTGGGATCCTCATATTCTGCTTCCTTTAAGGAGCTTTGTCTGTCCCTCTCCACTAAGGGAGAGGGACCAATATCTGCTGGACCTTCCTCTCGGTCCAAAAAGAAGGACAAGGGTAAGTCCCTCCGTCGATGCTCTTGGGAGCGGGAGAGGTCCCCCTCCCCGAGTGGTCGACCATCGACTTCAGTCGATCCTTCGGCTTCGGCCACAGGCTTCACGGTGTCCCCGTCAGGTCAGTTGACCGAGACTCCCGTCGATGCAGTCGTGATCTTTCTCGACCCGTTGGGTTGTCGACCGGCAAAGCCGAAAATCCTCTCTCCCCGGTTCCCCCGGTGGTGGTTGAGGATCCCGTGGGCTTGCCAGTGCCTCCGTTCCGGAGCCCTTGGGTGACCCTCCGAGCCGAGGGAGAGCGGTTTCCGACCCTCCTCGGAAAGCGAGGTTCTCTGTCTCGGACTTCTTGCGGTCCAGCCGATCCGCCGCCATAGGCGGGTCTCGCACCACAGCAAGCGCGCCGTCCGCCTCCCAGACGAGGGAGGCTTGACGCAAGTTGCGCCGACGACATTAGGCTTCATGTGGTAACAGCTTCTTCTGGCCGGGAACAAGCCGATGTCGCCGCCTTCCCAGCCATTAAGTGGTTGTCACCGAGCGGCGAAGCAACCCTCGCTTAGCCGAGGCGCCTGTTTCAGGCCTGTTGCTCAGCCAAACCAGCTGCTCCACCGATTCTGGTGGAACCTCCACCTCCACAGTCCGCTTGTTGGGGGCTCCGACCGAACTCGGTCGGCCCAGGGTCTGCCCCATAGGCTGTCTATCACCCTCACTCCCGATTGCCCTTGGCAGGTGGAGGTGGCTGAGGCCCGAGGTCCTCATGGACTCTTCTGAGTCCCACGCACGATTCCTCCCTTTCTCCAGGCGCAGTGAACTTGGAGTCCTCTGAGGTCAGTCACTGGACGATAGCCTTCGTCCTTCCTGGGTTTGCTTAGCTCATCTCAGAGTCCACCGGATGCAGCTCAAGCCCAGATCCAAGCAGGCCAATTATCCCTCACGGAGATATTGACCGAGGATTCTCCCACGGAGGCCTTTCCTGTGGCCGAGGCCATTGTGGGCCCGGCCTTGGAGCTCTGGCAGCGCCCTGCTTCCTGCCCTGCGCCCGGCCAGGATGGCCAGGAAGTATGTGGTCCCCACCGTTCTCGGAACATCCCTCAGCCGAGGGGTTGTTATCGACAGCCTCGTGCACAGAAATGCTAGGACATGGACAAACCTCCCGACAAGGAGTCCAAGAAATTGGACTATGCCGGGCGAAAAGTCTATGTTACGTCCTCCCTTGGCCTTCATCAGGCCAGCTCGGCCGTGCTTATGGCACATTTCTCTCATGCCCTGTTGTGCTCCCTGGACGAGGTAGTCCCTCATCTCCCGGCTGACCTGCAGACCACGGTTAGGCAGGTGCGGGACCAGGGCAGGGCAGTGGCCAAGCAGCAACTTCAGACTGCTATGGACATTGGTGACTCATGCGCCAGGTCAGTCGCGGCCACAGTGGCTATGCGCCGTCGGGCATGGCTGAGGATATCCACTTTCACATCGGATACCCAGCACAAGTTGGTGGATGTCCCCTTCCTGGGGACCGACCTCTTCGGCCCTGGGGTGGAAGGTCACCTCCAGAGGATCGAGAAGTCCAGTGCCACCTTGGACTCTGTCTCATCCGCTCAGAGGAACAAGGGCCGCAGACCACAGCCTAAGCCCTTTTTTCCGTCTGCGCCCGCGGCACGTCCGGCCCAGCAACATCAGGGCCAGCAGGCTCTCGCTTGGCATCCCAAACCCAAGCCCGCAGCTTCCTCCTAGAGGAAGCAGGGAGGTAAAGGCCCAGGAGGTCCCTCGGCCGGTCCCTCCAGGCCTGCCCAGTGACGGGTTTGAGGGTGTCGCCCAACCTCGCCACCACCCCAGGTTCCCCCATGGGGGGCTCCACCACTTTCTTTCCGCCTGGTCCGTTATTACTGCAGACCAGTGGGTGTTGGAAGTGGTGGGAAAGGGCCTGCCTCTGGAGTTCGAGCAGGCCCCGCCCTTCAGAGCAGCCTCACTGTCGGGTCGCCGAGCCGATATCGCTATTCTCCTCGAGAAGGAGGTGATCAGAGAGGTGTCGGATCCTTCCTCAGACCCGGGGTTTGTGTCCAGGTACTTTCTGGTTCCGAAACGGACGGGGGGCTGGCGCCCCATTCTCGACCTGCACGACCTAAACAAGTTCCTACGGTCTCAGACCTTCAGGATGGTCACTCTGGCTCAGATAATACCATCCTTGGAACGCAGCGTGTGGTTCTGCTCTCTGGACCTGCAGGACGCATTCTTTCACGTCCCTATCCATCCGTCACATCAGAGATTCCTTCACTTTCGGGCGGAAGGATCCCTTTTCGAGTTCCGAGCCATGCCCTTCGGCTTGTCTCCTGCTCCCAGGGTCTTCACCAAATGCATGGCAGTGGTGACAGCATTCCTGCGGCGCCGAGGGGTCCGCGTGAACCCTTATCTGGACGATTGTCTGATAGCAGCCCCCTCCAGACGGGAGGTGGAGCAGTCCAGGGATCTGGCCCTCCAGGTTTGCTCTCAGGTCGGCCTCCTCATCAACGAGGCCAAGTCGGAACTCGAACCAAGCAGGTGATTCTCTTCATCGGGCAGAGCTAGACTCTTCGAGCCAGAGCACGTCCCGGCGGACAGGGCCGGGTTCTTTCCTCCTTTGCCCGATCATTTCTGGTTGGGCAATCGCGCCTGCCCGGGACTTCCTGCCTCCTGGGTCTCATGGCGGCCTGCACCAGCGTGGTCCGTTGGGCCCACTGGAACATGCACCCCCTTCAATGGGGACTGGCCAGCCAGTGGTATCAACGCTGCATTCCATTGGACCAGCTAGTGACGGTGACCCAGGGGATGTGGAACGCTCTCCAGTGGTGGATCGTTCCAGCTCATCTGCAGGAGGCCATCCCGTTTGTCCTCCCCGAGCTGACTGTCTCTCTATCGACCGATGCCTCTCTGATGGTTTGGGGTGCCCATCTAGGGGAACACCGAGCGCACGGCCTCTGGTCCCCGCGGGAGTCCCGATGCCATATCAACCTGCTGGAGCTCCGAGCGGTCTGCCTAGCTCTCATCGCCTGCGCTCCGTTTCTTTAGGGTCAAGTGGTTCGGGTCCAGACGGACAATACCACAACCATGTACTACCTAAACCGCCAGGGTGGAACGCGCTCCATGCTTCTATGCAAGGAAGCTCTCCGCATTTGGTCACTCGTGCGCAGCCTGGAGGCAGATCTCCTAGCCATTCATGTGGCAGGAGCCTCCAATACCCTGGCCGATGCCCTAAGCCGGATAGGGGCAGTGTCCCACGAGTGGTCTCTTCTGCCGGAGGTAGTACAAGATCTGTTCTCCCATTGGGGTACACCTCAGGTGGACCTGTTTGCCTCCAGGGAGAACGCGGAGCTGAGGCTGTTCCATGCCCGCCCCCCTCAGCAGGGCTCGCTGCAGGGGGATGCCTTCTCGAGGCCATGGACCCCGGTCCTTCTACGCTTTTCCCCATTCCCTTGATTCACAAGGTGCTTCTCAAAGCAAGGAGGGACAAGGCGCAGGTGATTCTGATAGCCCCAGACTGGCCCCGCCAGTACTGGTACCCAGATCTCCTCAGCCTCAGCTCCAGGCTCCCAAGGCAGCTTCCAGCTCGCCCGGACCTGCTCTGTCAATCAGGGGAAGGTGTTCCATCCGGACCTTCAATCCCTGCACCTGACGGCCTGGTTCCTGAGCGGCTAGAGTTCCAGGCCTTGGGTCTTTCCGACGAGGTCCTCAATGTAGTTGAGGCGTCCTGTAAGGAGTCGACCAGAAAATGCTACACCTTCAAATGGAAGAGATTTTCCATTTGGTGTCAAGGCAAGGGCCTTGACCCTTCCTCCTGTTCCGTGGCGAGCATATTGGACTACCTATGGTCCCTTTCTCAGCAAGGGCTTAGGTCGACGACTTAAGGTGCACCTGGCAGCCATCTCTGCCTACCGGCCGGGCCGAAGCAGTCGGTGATGCAGGAAAAAGTGGTCGGGCGCTTTTTCAAAGGCCTTGATCACATTTCCCCTCCGGTGCGAGAACCTCCACGTCCATGGGGTTTACTGCTGGTATTGGTAAAACTCATGGGCAAGCCATTCGAACCAATGCACAGGTGTGATCTCTCTCACCTGTCGTGGAAGACCGCCTTCTTGGTGGCTATTACATCAGCCAGAAGGATGGGAGAGCTCCAGGCACTCTCCATCGAGTCTGCTTACCTGGTCTTCCACAGGGACAAGGTTGTCCTGCACCCCCACCCGAAATTCCTTCCGAAGGTGGTGTCGGAGTTTCACCTTAACCAGGTGTTGACTCTGCCGGTGTTCTACCCCAATCACACCTCGGAGGCCAAATATAGGCTCGATACTCTGGACCCTAGAAGGGTGCTCGCTTACTATAAGGAGCACACGGCTGAAATTCGGGGAGAGGTTCGCCCGCTGTTTGTCACCTACGCTGAAGCCGCACCTGGCAGACCTGCAGCCAAGCGGATGATAAGCAGGTGAGTCACCTCCTGCATAGATCTCTGCTATAAGTTGGCGGGCATGGAGCCTCCCAGAGGGATAAGAGCTTATTCTACCCGCCATACTGCTGCATCGGTGGCTGCTTCCAGGGACGTCCCTATCCAGGAAATCTGCAGGGCTGTTACCTG
The DNA here is from genome assembly GCA_016271365.2 of Neoceratodus forsteri. Classification (NCBI taxonomy): domain Eukaryota; kingdom Metazoa; phylum Chordata; order Ceratodontiformes; family Ceratodontidae; genus Neoceratodus; species Neoceratodus forsteri. Next base: position 1,094,468,271 of record CM057453.1, read on the forward strand.
GAAGTCAGCACACACCTTCATCACCCACTACCACATCGACCTTGAGTCACGCCGGGATGCTGGTTTTGGGGCCTCGGTTCTCCAGTCTCTTTTCCTAAGTAGGGTGTGCGCCTTGCCTCCCTCCTCCCGGAGAACTGCTAGAGTTCTGTTAGACAGTGTGGATGAACAACATATCCATGTCCCTAGAAATACAGGTTACTCACCTGTAACAGGAGTTCTAGGAATGGTATATGTTGTTCATCCACACGACTCCACCCGACCTCCCCGCTCACGCACAACCTGAGTTTCCAGCGGCCAGATCTGGGCGCTGGCATGGAGCCGAGAGTTTTACCACCGGTGGGTGGGAGGAGCTAGCTTGAAGACCTTCCGGCAAGATTTAAAGCGGCAAGGATGCCTGCCAGACAGTGTGGATGAACAACATTTACCATTCCTAGAACTCCTGTTACAGGTGAGTAACCTGTATTTCCTCACATTACCCCTGAGCCATCCCCACCTCTAACTTTAAATTGTGCCCCCTTGTTCTTACACATCTTTTTCTGAAAGATGCTACCCTCCTGGACTTTGTTGATTCCCTTGAGGTACTTAAAAGTTTCTATCCTGTCCCTCTTTTCATCAGGGGTATACATATTAAGCTCTCTCAGTCTCTCTTCATATGGTTTCTGATGTAGACCCTGCTCCATTTTAGTTGCCCTCCTCTGGACTGCTTCCATCCTGTCTATGTCCTTGCGTAGATGAGATCTCCAGAACTACACGCAGTACTCCAAATGGGGTCCCACCACCTGTCTATACAGAGGGATAACCACTTCCCTTTTTCTACTTGTGATGCCCCTCCCTATGCATCCCAGTATCCCCCTGGCTCTCCTTACTGACTTCTCACATTGCTTACCCACCTTTAGGTCATCTGTTATGACTACACCCAGATCCCTTTCCATTATTATTATTGTTAGTACCTCCCCTGCTATTGTGTACTCTTCCCCTGGATTTTTATTTCCCAGGTGCATTACTTTGCACTTCTTTGCATTGAATCTAAGTTGCCATATGTCTGACCATTCCTCCAACCTTGCCAAGTCCTTCTCATCCTTTCACTAGTTGCTCCACTGGTAACCCCCTTTCTTCAGAATGCTCCATTCACTATTACCTTCTGTGTCCTGTTCTGCAGCCAGTTTGCTACCCAGGCTACCACCCTGGGACCCACTCCAGGCTGGCTAACTTGATTATTAATCTTTTGTGCAGGACTGTGTCAAATGCCTTACTAAAGTCTAGGTAGGCCATATCCACAGCCCCTCCCTGGTCTATTACTTTGGTCACCCAGTCAAAGATATCTATTATATTCATCTGACATAACCTTCCTGCTGTGAATCCATGCTGCTTTGGGTCCTGTGCCCCGCTGGCCTCTAGGTACTGAACAATTCTTTCTTTCAGAAGTGATTCCATCATTTTCCCCACCACTGAGGTCAAACTAACAAGTCTGTAGCTTCCTGCTTTTGCCTTGCTCCCACTTTTGTGAAGGGGAATCGCATCTTCCCTCCTCCAGTCCTCAGGTACCACCCCATCTTCCCATGATTTGTTAAAAAGTGTGGTTAGTGGTATCACTAGGTCCTCCCTTAGCTCTTTTAGGATTCTAGGGTGAATTCTGTCAGGCCCTCATTGCTTTGTCCACCTTGAGTTTTAGGAGTTCTTTCAGGACTCTTTCTTCTGTAAATGGACTGGCGCCAACCCCACTACCCAGAGTGCTTCTACTGTTTGGTTTAGGTAACTCCTCTTCTTTTGTGAATACTGAGCAAAAGTATTCATTCAGTATCTCTGCCTTTTCCCTGTCACCCTCTGCCCACCTCCCCTCTCTTTTATTAATCTTCACTATCCCTCCCTTAATCTTTCTATGCTCCCTAATGTACCTATAAAAGGTTTTATCCCCCTTCTTAACTGAGTTGGCTATCTTTTCCTTGGTTTGGGCCTTTGCTTTTCTGACTGCCTTCCCTTCTTTCTGCTTTAATTGATACAGTTCCCTGTCTTGCTCCTTCTGTGATTCCTTTATAGTTTTTGAATGCAGCCTTTTTTCTCCTTAACCTTCCCTGACACTCTTTTGAGAACCATAGTGGTTTTTTATTCCGCTTTGTTTTCTTTATTTGTTTCACACAAAGGCTTGTTGCCTCCATGATGGCAGTTTTGATTTTTCTTCATTGTTCTTCCACCCCTCCTTTCTGGCCATTTGCTAATGCATTCCTCAGGTATTCACCCATTATGCCAAAGTCAGCCCTTCTAAAGTCCAGTATCCTTGCCTTTGTATGTCTTGTCTCCATGGTTTGTTTATTGTGAAGCACACTGTGCAGTGGTCACTTGTCCCCAGATGTCTACTGACTTCTAAATTTGTGATCCTCTCTCTGTCCTTGATATTAACCCCTTCTTAGGCATGTTTGAAATAGATATAGACAGTGTCGGCAGATAAGGGCCTATGGCCCACCCAGTCTGCCCATTTGAGCTTGTAAGTTCAGTTTGTTTTCCTAGAAGCTGTTGCCCCTTAACCCTGACCTCCAGAATTCCTTTGTGTCTATCCCATGCATTCTTAAATCCCGTGATTGTTTCAGCCCCCACCATTTCCTCTGGCAGGGTGTTCCACTTGTCCACCACCCGCTCTGTGAAGAAATTCTTTCTCATGTTTCCTCTGAATCGTCCTCCCTCCAACTTCATCCCATGCCCTCTAGTCCTGGAAATGTGCAGTATTTGCTGCCTTAGCCATAATGATGACACAAAATGCTTGTGTTCAGAGGTTCAGTCAAAACGTATTTGTTTTGAACTATTTCTGCATCATAAGTCTTCTAGTAGTGTATGGGATAACCTGTTCTGGTGTTGAATATCTCCAGGTTGCCAAAATGCTTCAGGATCATGAGTGGATTGCATCAGAAAAGCACCTTTTTGGGCAGGCCAACACTGTCTATGACTTTAAGAACAACAACCCAAAAGAAGCCGGCCAGAGGCTGCAGAAACTGACTGAGAAGAAGGAGAAGCTGGGCCGAAACGTGAACATGAGGGCGATGAACATGCTTTCCCAAGCAGAAGATCGGGTAAACACTGGTCACTTGTGATCCTGAACATAAATGCTGTGGAGAATCTCAGTGTTTCTAAATAATGTTTCAGACATTATCAGAACTAGGGTAGCAATAGCGTAATTAAATTTTACTTATTTGGGCTTACTATGAACCCAAACCATTGTCCGCATATAGCTTCTGTAACTCCTTTTCCTTAAATGAGGCAACAGCTATAACAAACTTATTCCCTACAGAGGCAAAAGACACGTTTGTTTTTTATCTTCACCATTCATCACTGTTGGGTGTAAGCCGAAGCGCAGCACCCTACGGGAGCTATTTTTTGGGTGGGGAGCCAACGGCAGCACCCAAGAGGCCGGCTTACTGCGTGGCGCTCACGAGTTGGCCAGTAACAGCCATTTGCTCCACCTCAGTTCTGCTTCTCCCGTCATCGCAGCACCTTGCCTGCAGCAGCAGCAGAAGAAAAATACTGCATCTTTGTGGCCTAGTTTCGGCGCAACACCGCACCTTCTCAGAGCCGCATTTGACAACGCCTAAGTGAAAACTTAGCCTCTGTTCTGCCGTCCGGTGCTCGGTGCCATTTATTGAAGATCTGGTAAGATCTTTCCTTTTTATTTCTTGAACGGTGTAGTGTCTTTACTGTTTGTTTGCTGCCGTTTGCATCATGCCGGGTTCGGGGGACAAGAAGCGTTCTTTGAAAGCCGGCCAGCCTCCTATGCGTCTGTGTTCCTGCAGTCATCAAATTTCCGTGACGGAGTGTCTTGATGTCTGCTTAACCTGCCTTGGACCTCAGCATGATATGGACAACTGCGATGTCTGCTTCTTGATGGACCGCCGTGTTCTTGAGTACCACACGTTCAAAGTCTGCAGGGCTGCACCGACTTTCCGGGGACGTCGTCACTTGCAGGGATCCAAGCACAGGTCGCTTCACCCTTCCTACAAGTCCCCTTACGGACCTATGCAGTCCAGTGAAGATGGGGCTTCTTCCTCCTGTAGCCTTGCTGCGGAGGAGGCCTCTTATGCAGTGCTGGGGGACCGTTCTGGTGTCCCCGTCGCCCGGAACCAGGCCGGGAGCACCGCCCTTGCTGTCACTTCCTCAGTGGTGCAGGCTACCCCAGTGTCACAGCCCACGGTTGCTGGCTTGGGCAGGGAATGTTCCTCAGCACCACCCACTGGCGCCATCTCAGATCCTGGAGCCGTTCGCGGCTCTGGTGATCAAGACGGTGCCACGAGAGACACTGGGCCCATTCGCATCACAGAGGGTGGGAGAACTCCCTGGGTCGCCAGTTTGGAAGGCTTTTGGATTTCCTCCTCTCTGGAGCCTGATGATCAGGAGGCCGACCCGGACTGGCGACCCGACTCCTCAGAGTCTGTGGGTTCTCCAGGACCCAGAACTGTTGCATCTTCCCAGGTGCCCCTCTCTGTGGCTCCGGTGACTGCGGTCGATGCCAGCTCTCACGCTGAGGGCGATGCCGCATCATAGCTACCCCGGGTCTGAGAAGGGCGGTGGTACCAGTGTTGTGGTCAGGTGTCATCCCCTCCTCTGGAACTGGACCCCCTCTTATGTGGCTCTCCTTGGGTAGTCCGTGGAACTGGGCCGGTCCAAGGCACAGAGAATGAGGAAGAGGACTTCCTCGGAGTTGGCAGGGTTCAGGGAACGGGGCAAGGGGCTGCGGTGCTCCTCTAAAGCCCTTCAGGGCTTGGGGTGGAGCTGCAGTGCTGGGCCCAAGTTCTCTCCCTCGTCCCTTTCGAGGGAGTCCTTGTTGAGTGGGGTTGGGGTCTGCCCATCTGGACACATGTGGCCCAGGTCCCCTCATATGGGTGCTTCCCCTCCAGGGCTCAGTCCTGACTGCTTCAGGCTGGTGGAGCAGCCTTTGACTGATGCGACCTATGGATCCCCCTCATAGTCTGGGATAGCCTGCTAGGTCCCCTAGCCCTGGCAGAGGCGTTTCACTAGCAGGGAAAAGTTTCTCCTCCTTGCCTCTGCGTCCAGCCCCTCTTCTCCCAGACCATGTGGGTCCTTCACGGCCCTTGATCTGGGAACAGTTCAGATCTCAGGCTGCAGAGTTTCTAAGATACGTTAGGGCCATGGAGGAGCAGGTTTTTCGCCCGTCTCCCCCGCTGCAGCCAGAATCTGAATCTACAGGTTCCTCGGCCTTCTCGTTTTCCTCCATCAAGAGAGAGGAGACTTCTGTCCTCCGACTCTGATCAGGCAGGAGTATCAACGTTTCCTCGCAAAGCTGATCGAGGACCTGCACATATCGTATGTAGCAAGACGCAACACCAAGCGTACAACCTGCGCCTTCCTATGCACGTACAGTGCAGATCACTTGGTGGTCCCTTCCTGGCCTGTACCTTTCCAGGAGTCGTCGTACAGCGCCTGGCAGTTTCCTTCCACCACAGATCCAGTCCCTTCGGACTGTTAGCGTCAGTATTGTGCCTCCGTGTCTCCAGGTACATTGCCTCATCCCTCTGCGGGAGTGATGCAGCTGGACACCCCTACCAGGCATAGGCGCCCAGTCTGTGATCAGCCCCCAGATCTGGACTCTGCTGAGTTCGACCACCTGGGGCGGAGAGTTTTCTTCTCGGTGCGGGTAATGCTTTGTATCACTTCTCATTGAGCACACCACGCTGCCTATAACGGGCATATGTGGACAATGCTGGGTCAAGTGCTGGCATCGTTGCCTGATTCGGAGACAGCCCACAGCCCTCGCCGTGATAGACCTGGAGCTAGCAAGGCACCATGCAAGGGCATCTCATGACACGAATGAGATCGCTTCACGGTAGCGGGGACGGCGATCTGAATGAGATGGATGGCGTGGCTTCGTCTGTCAAGGTTATCACCCTTAGCACAGCGTAGGGTGATTGCCTCTGCATTCCGAGGACCTGTCTTTTCTCCCACAGGGCAAGGCAGGATCTGCAGATCTTACTTCGAGAAACAGCTCTTACAGCAGGTTACACCATTAGGACTGAAGCCGGTAGGCGCCAGGACCCCACGGAAATTTTCTAGCTAGCCTTATTCAGCAGGGACCACCTCCGTCGGTCCTGCCCCCGACGTCGGGCATAGTACATAAGGAGGCGGTCCCCCAGAATCCCCAGTTCTTTTCCCACCATCGACTCGCCAGCGTCGGTCTCTACCTAGCGCATGACACTTAGAACTTCAAAAGTTTCTGCATAACTAATGTCCTCTCCAACTCTTTTCATCTGAGGACACCTTTCAAAGTGTGCCTGCGGAAAATGGATCCCTTTTAAGGATCCTCATTCTTCCTGCGTGCGGTGCTTAGGCCCGGACCACGATATTAAGGCCTGCACCTTTTGCCAAGAGTTCAACAGCCGCACCAGGATCCACTGTCAGAAGGCACTTCAGGCTTACCTGTTAGAGGAAAAACTTAGTAGGATGGACAAAGAACCTTCCTCAAGGGGTGATTCTTTCTCCAAGACCCATAAACACAGGGAGAAAGCAAGGTCCAGATTCTCGAACCGGGCCTCGGACTCACGGAGCTCAGGCTCCACCCGATCGGACCGCTCTCTCTCCAGGGCTAGGTCTCAGCCCCCTCCAGTTAAAGTCCGGGCTTCCAGCGGTTCTTCGACTCTTCAGCCTGTCAAGACTTCCAGGCCCTCAGCTTCCTCCACTCCCTCTCTGGCCTCTTAAGTCCTCCGAATGCCCCAAGTCTTCCTCATCCACCCAACGTTGGGACCCCAACTTAAGGTCGGTCTCCCAGCCCCTTAGGGGCCCGGATCCACCACCCAGGAAGACGAAGGACCTGACGTCGCTTGAGGGGATGACGGACCCGACGTCGGCCCGGCGTTCGCCAGACCCAAAGTCATCGACCAAGCGACCGTCTGCTTCGCTGGAGCCGAAGACTGCCCCCAGTGGACACCGGTCACAGGAATTCCACAGAGGAGGACACCACATTGCCTGAAGACCAGGCGGTGAAATAGAGGACGCCGGGCTTCCGAGGGAACCTTCGCCCACGCCGGAGACACCCAACGCCCGACCCTGGCGACAGACCACCAGCGCCAGGCCCGTCGTCAGGCATGAATATACAAGAGGTAAAGGATCTCTTTACCTTCTGGTGGGACACTATCCATAAAGACGTAGTCCCAGTAAAACCTCCTCCTACGACCACCAACCCCTAAGGAGACTTCACCTCCCAGGGGTAGATCCAAGGATTGGGGAATGCCTCCCTCAAGATCTTCATCAGGGTCTCCCAGCCTCAAGCGACCACGACGTCGTCGGTATACTCCATCAGGGGAGGACTCCAGATCGGATACCTCGGATTACTCCAAATCTCCTTCTCCAATCAGCATTCTATCACCTGATCCACACGACCTGCCCAGGTCTCCTCCGGATGATCCCCTTTTCTCTGAGATAATGAGGCACATCCAGGACAACATGTGATGGGATGCTGAAGACCTCGATCTTGAAAGACAGCGCCTTGCCCGTTATCTTAGGCAGAAAGATCCAAAGCCTGTGGTAGTGCCACCCTTGGTGGACACCTTCACGGACGTCACCAAGGCTGCATGGAAGCGTCCGCACTCCACTCCCGCTATGCCGAAGAAAGCTGACCACCTGTATAAGGCCCCGAAAGAGGACCAGTACTTGGCTCAACAACCTCAGGCTGACTCCCTGGTCATTACGGCCTCACATGACTGGTCCCATAGACCGCAGCACATGAGCACACAGCCACCGGACCAGGAATCCAAACAGCTGGATGCCCTGGTGAGGCGCATGTATGCAGCTGCTACATGCTCCATCAGGTCCCTGAACTACCTATCTCACGTGGTAGTTTCAGAATGCCGTGTGGGAACAGGGCTTGGACCTGGTCGATAAATTACTGGATGGCAATCAGAAGGCAGAGCTCCTAAACCTCCTCCGCACAGGGTCTGATGTGGGTACCCAAGTGCTACGAGCCACATATGATTCTGCAAATTCATCTGCCAGAGCTGCAGCTTCAGGCATCTGTCTCCGGAGACTCTCTTGGCTCCGTGTCTCCGGTTTTACCCAGACGTACAGAAGAACATTCTTGACGTCCCTTATAATGGCGAAGTACTTTTTTGGTGAACCCTCGGAGAAGGTTATCACCAAATTCCAGGACGCTGGGAAGGCAGTCAGGTCTGTACAAGCCATATACAGTTCAAGACCTGGTTCCTTTCGTAGGAACCAGAGCGGTTTTCCCAGCCGGCAACAACCGCAGCAGCAGCCACGTTCCGGCCAGCAACAAAGGGGCACTTTTCAACGTAAAGCCCAGGCTAAGTTGTCCCCAGGCAGAGGCCAGCGTTACACCAAACCGGCCCAGCCTGCAGGGACCAGTGCTGCCACAGCATGACTCCTTCCTGGCCCCGGCCCCTCCTCTGGATCAACGGGCACAAAAGGTCAGGGGCACCACTTTTTAGGTGGCAGTCGACAACAATGCATCGGTGGGTTCCCCAGTTGGTCAAGAAAGGCCACTTACAGAATTTTCTCGACCACCCACCGCCAAGACCTCCCCTGCTTTCCTGCTACTCTGGTCAGCATGCCCTGTTCATACAGCAGGAGGTGCTTCACGCTCTTGAAAAGAAGCTAAGAGCACGTATCACGGAACCAGAGAGGTGCAGGTTATTTCTCACTTCTTCCTGGTTCCCAGGAAAACGGGGAGTTCGTGATGGCATTGGACCTCACGACCAACGTCGGGTCCTGTACAAATGCTTCCGCATGGTGAGACTCCATGTCTGATTCCCATGCTCAAGCAGGGTGCTTTTCTAGCGTTCTTGACATGCAGGATGCTTACCTGCATATACCCATAGCTCAAGCGCCGCAGGGCAGTTTTGCGTGGCGCTTGAGTTTCAGGGTCACCATTATCAGTTCCGAGCCCTTCCCTTCGGACTGTCATCAGCACCTCGGGTATTCACGAAGTGAATGGCGGTAGTAGCGGCATCTCTGAGGAGACAAGGCCTCTACGTGTTCCCCTACCTGGACGACTGGCTTCTCATGGCGCCCTCTCGGAAAGCCCTGATGTCGACCATTCATTGTACTCGGTCTCTGTTCGAGACGCTGGGCATCATTATCAATCAAGAGAAGTCACACCTGGTTCCGTCTCAGATTCTGCAGTTCATGGGTGCAGTTCTGGACACCATCCAGGGGAAAGCTTTTCTACCCCAGGACCGAGCGGAACACATCAGATCCTTCATCAGGGACATCTTGGCACGGAAGACCATCCTAGCCAGACTGGTCCTTTGCCTGCTCGGACACATGGCTGCGGCCATTGCGACGGTTCCGCTAGCCCATCTCCACATGCAGGTGACCCAGTGGATGTTACGGGTCCAATGGGATCAAAAGCAAGACCATCTGTAGCTCCCAATTCGGATCACGAAAGCCGTAATCGGGGATTGGCAATGGTGGCTAGATACAAAGAATCTCTCGGTGGTGGTCCCCTTCACTGCGCCGTCTCCGAATGTGACACTCTCCACAGACGCCTCAGGACTCGGATGAGGAACACACCTAGACGGTGTCCAGTCTCAGGGCCTGTGGACAGCCCAAGAGACTCATCTCCACATAAATATTCTGGAAATGAGAGCAGTTCTTTACGCCCTGCAGGCTTTCCGGTCGGAGATCCCACCGGGTACTTTTCTGTTACAGACAGACAATTCAGGTGATGTATTACTCACAAACAAGGAGGCACCCATTCCTACCCACTTTGCAGGGAGGCCATGAAGGTGTGGGATAGGGTTTTACAACACGGCGCAAACCTCATTGCTGTTCATGTACCAGGAGTGGACAGTGTCATCGCAGACGGCCTGAGTTGCTCTCAGGCCAGAGTCCACGAGTGGGAATTACTCCAGGAAGTAGTAGAGGATCTGTTTTGCAGATGGGGTACACCAGAGTTGGACCTTTTCACGTCCCCATCCAACGCAAAACTGCCCAATTTTTGCTCGCTAGATCCAGGGTCTGGTGTTTTCTGGCGAGACACATTGTCCCTCTCCTGGGCGGGCAGATTCCTCTATGCCTTCCTCCCCCTTCTGTTGATCCAGAGGGTCCTTCTGAAACTTCGCAGAGAGCAAGCGACGCTGATACTTGTCGTGCCGTTCTGGCCCAGGCAGATCTGGTCCCTCTACTGCATCAGCTATCCTGGGAATCTCCGGTGTCTCTGCCAATCAGCTCTCACTTGATGTCTCAGGAAGCGGGCTCCTTGGTCCATCCAGACCTTCGTTCTCTGAGCCTGCGCGCTTGGCTGCTAGAGACATAGCCATTTTGCGACACAGGGTCTCGCAAGAGGTAGCTGACATTCTAGTGGCCGCGAGAAAACCATCCACTCATGCTACTTGCGTCATGAAATGGCGCTGTTTTTGCCTATGGGCTCAAGCGCTGGGATTTTCACCTCTAGACTGTCCAGAAAGTCGGTATTGGACTACCTCCTGTCTCTCTTTCAGACAGGCTTGGCCTGCTCCTCGATCAAAGTACACCTTTGTGCCATCTCAGCCTATCACACTCCTATAGGCCAACGTCCCATAACTCAGTTGGACACGGCACATGCCTTCCTGAGAGGTGTCTTCCACCTTAGACCTCCGATTAAGGCTCCTGTTCCTCCATGGGATTTACCCTTTGTCCTGGAGCAGCTTACACTGCCACATTTTGAACCAGCCGCGGATTGAGAGCTACGTCTCCTTGCATGGAAGACGTTGTTTTTAGTTGCCGTTACTTCAGCCAGAAGAATTTCGGAGCTTCATGCACTGATGTGCAAAGAACCTTATTTGGTTTTCCACCAGGACAAGGTATCCTTTCAGACCAATCCAAAGTTTTTGCCTAAGGTGGTCTCCACTCTCACTCTTAATCAGGATATCGATCTACCAGTGTACTTCCCTAAATATTCAAATCGAGGAGAGGCCCTGTTGCACACTTTAGATGTGCATAGGTGTCTGTGATGTTACCTGAACAGAACCAAACACCACCGAAAATCTGATCAGCTTTTTGTATCCTTCGCCCACAGAATGCTGGTAGCTCCCGTTTCCAAACAGTCGCTGTCCAGGTGGCTTATACATTGTATCACATTCTGTTACCAGAAGCGCAACAAACCCTTACCGGGCGTGGTTAAGTGTCATTCCACAAGGGGGGTGGCTACCTCCTTTTCGGCATTAAAGAATGTGTCCACCTCAGCCATTTGTGCAGCAGCGACTTGGAGCACTGTGCACACCTTTATCAGGCATTATAGCCTGGATGTTGCATCGAGGCAAAGAGCGGGTTTTGGTCTAGCAGTCCTTCAAGGACTTCTGTCCTAGGCTTAGGTTTCTCTAAAGGATTTCTACCTTCCCTCCTCCCGATGGTGTGGGATTTCCACTGTTGCTTTGGAATCAGTCCTAATGGTGTAATCTGCTGCAAGAGCTGTTTCTCTAAGTAAGATAGTACAGTTACGTAAGAACTTACCGTAACAGTAGATCTTACTTCGAGACACAGCTCTTGCAGCAGGTAACACCATTAGGACTGAAGCCGCAGGCGCCAGGACCCCACGGAAAACTTCTAGCTAGCTATCTTCAGCGGGACCGCCTCCCACTTCAGGCGAGTACATAAGGGGCGGTCCCACCAGATTCTCCAGTTCTTCCCTCACGACTTGCAAGTCTCCACTCTTCGGTTCCACTTAGCGCCGACATCGTGGTAAAGTTTTTCCTTCCGAAAATTCTGTTTCTTCGGGTCAGTTTGTCTGATGTCCTCTCTGACCTCCGGTCATTCTTCGAAGTGCGCCTGTGGGAAGCAGATCCCTTTTAAGGATCCGCATTCTGCCTGCGTCCGGTGCCTAGGCCCAGACCACGACACCCAGTCCTGCTCCTTTTGCCAAGGTTTCAACAGCAGAACCCGGATCCGTCACCAGAAGGCCCTACAGGCGTTCCTGCTCGAGGAACAACTCAAGACCATGGCCTCCAAGAGGGATTTTTCAGAGAAGGCCCGCAAACATTCGGAGAAGCATAGGCAGAAGGCCCCTTCCAGGTCCCCGTCTAGGGCCTCTGATTCTCGAAGCCCAGGTCCGACCGCTGCCTTCCCGGCCAGTTCTCGACCCCCCGCTGCAGTGAGAAAATCTTCGGCTCTCTCAGGCCAAGACTTCCAGGCCTCCTTCGCTTCCAAGGCCCTGGTCAAGTCGGGGACCGCCACCATCACCACAAGTCGGGTTCCCGCCATTCTGAACCCGATGTCAGGTCTGCCTCCTTGCCTCCTCCTCCCCAGCGGAAGACCAAGGAGCTCACCTCTCTTAAGAGACCGTCTGCCCGCCCGACGTCTGCCTCTCGCCACAGGTCCCCAGAGCCGTCGACCGTCGCCGGCCAAGCCTACGCACCCCCGGACGCCGGTAGGGGGGCCGACGTCCGTGCCTGTCCAGATTGAGAAGAGGACCCCGACGCCTCCGACCGACGTCGGTCAGGAGACTATTACAGAGGAGGAGTTGACACAGTCCGAGGACCAGATGGGCGACCTGGTCCTGTCGAGCCTCCCTCAAGAACCCGAGGCTCCCGCGGAGCTGATGCCGAACCCACCACCGCCATCCGGTCCGGCCGCCGGGTCTTTTCTATCTCAGAGGTTAAGGAGCTGAGGACACGGATCAGAGTTTTCAACAAGATGGGAGAGTGCCTCAGAAAAGCACTAGCAAACAGGCTAGAAGGAGGTGGAGCAACAATGGGGAATTATCAAAACTGCCATCACAGAGGCAACAAGCCTTTGTGTGAAGCAACTAAACAAATCAAAATCGAAAGAAAAGCCACTATGGTTCTCAAGAGAGGTGGCTGTGAAAGTCAGGAAGAAAAAGATAGTATCCAGAAGTATAAGGGGAAACAGAAGGAGCAGGACAGACAGCTGTACCAGTTAAGGCAGAAAGAAGCAGGAGGGAAGTCAGAATAGCAAAGGCCCAAACTGAGGAAAAGATAGCCAACTCAGTTAAGAAGGGGGATAAACCTTTTATAGGTACATCAGCAGCGAAAGACAAAGGAGGGGATAGTGAGGCTGAATAGAGTAAACGGTGGGTGGGCAGAGGGGACAGTGAAAGCAGGAATACTGAAACTAATATTTCTGCTCAGTATTCATAAAAGAGGAGGGGGAAGTGCCTAATCCAATTAACAGAAGCACTCTTGATAGGGGGGTCGATCCCAGTCCTTTCACAGAAGAAAGGGTTCTGCAAGAACTCCTAAAACTGAAGGTGGACAAAGCAGTGGGTCCTGATGGAATTCACCCAGAATTCTAAAAGAATTAAGGAAGGAACTAGTGAAACCACTGGCTACTCTTTTTAATAAATCATGGGAGGATGGTGTGGTACCCGAGGACTGGAGGAAGGCGGATGTGATTCCCTTCACAAGTGGGACCAAGACAGAGGCAGGAAACTACAGACATGTCAGTCTGACCTCTGTGGTAGGGAAAGTGATGGAGTCACTTTGAAGGAAAGAATAGTTGAGTACCTAGAGGTCGGTGGAGCACAGGATCCAAGGCAGCATGGGTTCACAGCGGAAGGTCATGTCAGACGAATCTAATAGATTTCTTGACTGGGTGACCAAAGTAGTAGACCAGGGAGGGGCTGTGGACATGGCCTACCTAGACTTTAGCAAGGCATTTGACACAGTCCCACACAAAAGATTATTAGTCAAATTAACCAGCCTGGGAGTGGGTCCCAGTGGTAGCCTGTAAAACATTGGCTGGACAACAGGACACAGAAGGTAATTGTAAATGGAGTCCACTCTGAAGAAAGGGCGGTTACTAGTGGGTACCGTGAGGGTTCAGTATTGGGTCCAGTCCTTTTAATGTCTTCATCAGTGGCATTGCAGAGGGACTGGAAGGAAAAGTATGCCTTTTGCAGATGACACAAAGATCTGCAACAGGGTATACACAAGGAGGCGTGGAAAGGATGAAAAGGGACTTGGCAAGGTTGAGGAATGGTCAGACGATGGCAGCTAGGATCAATGCAAAAGTGCAAATAATGCACCTGGGAAACAAGAACCCAGGGAAGAATACACAATGGGTGGGAGGTAGTAACAACAACAAAACAGGAAAGGGACCTGGGGGTAATCATATCAGATGACCTTAAGGTTAGCAAGCAATGTGAGAAGGCAGTAGGGAGGGTCAGTATACTGGGATGTATAGGGAGAGGCATCAGCAGCAGAAAACAGAAGTTGTTATCCCTCTGTACAGACAGTTGGTGAGACCCCATCTGGAATACTGTGTCCAGTTCTGAGACCCCATCTCCAAGGACATAGACAGGATAGAGGCAGTCCAGAGGAGGGCAACTAAAATGGTGCAGGGTCTGCAAGAGAAGCCGTATGAGGAGAGACTAAAGGAGCTTAGTATATATACCCTTGAGGAAAGAAGGAGAGGGGACATGATAGAAACTTTCAAGTACCTAAGGGAATCAACAAAGTCCAAGAGGGTAGCAACTCTTAGAAAAGTGACTTGCAAGAACAAGGGACACAATTTAAAGATAGGAGGGCGGTCTAGGGCAATGGAGGAAGTATTATTTCACAGAGAGGGTAGTGGATGCATGGAACAGCCTTCCTGAGGAAGTTGTGAGTCTAAAACTGTGGGAGAATTCAAGAATGCATGGGACAGACATAAGGCAATTCTTGTGGGGGGCAGGAAGATATAGGCTATTGGTTAAATAGGATCTGCGGCCTATCCTGTAGGTAGGGAAATGGGCAGACTAGATGGGCCTAGCGGTCCTTATCTGCCATCAAAGTCTATGTTTCTATGTTTCTTTTCACTTACTGGTGGGATACCATCAAAAAGGACATGGTCCCCACCCCACCTCCTCCTCCTCCTCCTAGACCGGTTATCCCTTCGGTTCCTGCGCCCCCTTCTCCATCTGGGTCTGCAGGCCGGTTACCTCCTCCCCAGGAGCCCAGGATCCCTCCAAGGGGGAGACCAGATAAAAGGAGACCTCCGTCCAGATCCTCTTCTGGGTCACCCAGCCCTAAGAGACCCAGAACACGCCACCGTTCACCTTCAACGGAGGACACGGGATCAGAGTTTTCAACAGGATCTAGATCCCCATCTCCCTTCCACATCCCCTCCCCGGACCCACGTGAGCTCCCAAGGTCTCCTCCGGTTGACCCTTCGTTCTCGGACATCATGAGACACATCCAAGAGAACATGGGATGGGATGCGGAAGAGTTAGGACCCGAAGGCTACGCCTTGCAAATATCTTCAGCAGAAGGACCCCAAGCCTGTGGTGGTGCCACCTTGGTAGACACTTTGTGGACGCCACTCAAGGCAGCGTGGAAGCGCCCACATTCATCCTCGGCATGCTCAAGAAGCTGACCGCCTCACAAGGCTCCAAGGAAGACCAGTACTTGCCCAGCATCCCCAGGCCGACTTCTGGTCATTACAGCCTCTCAAGACCGGTCCCAGAGACCGCAACATTTGAGCACTCTGCCACCGGACCCGGAGTCCAAACAGCTGGACGCTATGGGTAGGCGCACGTATGCTTCCTCTACTTGCGCCATCAGATCCCTGAATTACTTGACCCACATGGTGCAGTTCCAAAATGCCCTGTGGGAGCAGGGTCTGGATCTGGCTGAGAAGTTGCAGCTCCTCCGGACGGGTTCGGACGTGGGGACCCAAGTGCTACGAGTCACAGACGACCCGGAGGCACTTTGGCCCGCTGCCTCCGTTTTTTACCCGACGGCCCAGAAAAACATCATGGACGCCTATTCGAGGGAGATGTTCTCTTGGTGAGCCCTCTGAGAAGGTCATCACCAAGCTTCAGGAGTCCGGGAAGGCGGTGAGGTCGGTCCAGGCGATGTACCGACCGAGGCTTAGTTCCTTTCGTAGGAACCAAAGCCGTTTTTGTGGATGGGCACAGAGACAACAGTCCCGCACCGGTCCACAACAGAGGGGCTCCGGTTCCCGCAGAGCCCAGGGTAGACAGCCCACGGGCCGAGGTCAACGCCCAGCTAAACCGCCCAGCCCGCAGGCCCCTCCGCCGCCACAGCCTGACTCCTCTCCGCACCTACTTCAGGATCAATCGGACATCAAGGTCGGGGTCGATATGCATTTACCTGCCGGATGGCAGTCCATAACCACCGCACTGCTGGGTTCTTCAGTTGGTCAAAGAGGCCACTTTATAAAATTCGAGAAAAGCCACCCGAGGCCTCCTCTGCTCTCCGCTACTCGGCCAGCACAAGCTACTGATCAGACAAGAAATACTCAAGGCCTCCTGCAAAAGGGGCGACAGAGTATGTCCCAGAGAACCAGAGAGGATACGGATATTACTCCCACTTCTTCCTGGTTCCAAAGAAAACAGGGGACCTCCGTCCAATTCTGGACCTCAGCGACCTCAATATGTCTGTCGCCATAAAAGATTCCGCATGGTGACTCTTCCGGGTCTTATTCTATACAAAGAGGGACGATTTTAGCTGCCCCTAGACATGCAGGATGCATACCTGCACATCCTTAGCTCAAGCACAGGAGGTTCCTGCATGCCGAGATTCTCGCCACCATTTTCAGTTCCGAGCACTCCATTTGGACTGTCATCGCCCCCAGGGTCTTTACCAAATGCATGAGCAGTCGTGGGGCTGCCTCTAAGGAGACAGGGCCATTATAGGTTCCCTGCACTTGGATAATTGGCTTTCATGGCGCCCAGAGAGGCGTGTGTTAATGCTATCCAGAGTACCCAGGATCTGTTTCAGCCCTGGGCATCTTAATCAATTACGAGAAGTCTCTCCTGGTACCGCCGCTGAAACTGCAGTTCATAGGCGCAGTCCTGGACACCGTTCAGGGAAGAGCATTTCTTCCAGACGACAGAGCAGAGCGCATCAGATCTCTCATCAGGGATCTTTCGTCGAAGACCGTCCCAGCCAGGTCGGTCCTTCGCTTGCTCAGACACATGGCTGCGGCCATTCCGACCGTCCCTTTCGCAAGGCTCCGCATGCGGGTAACTCAGTGGATGCTCAAGGTGCAATGGGATCAAAGGCAAGACCATATGCAGCATCCGGTCAGAATCACGAACGCCGTGATTCGAGACTGGCAATGGTGGCTAGACCCAGGGACACTCTCTACGTGTGTCCCGTTTATAGCGCCGTCCCCGGAGGTAATCCTCACCACAGACGCCTCAGGACTAGGGTGGGGAGCACACCTGGACGGGGTGAAGTCCCAGGGAACGTGGACCCCTCAGGAGGCTCACCTTCATATCAACGTTCTAGAGATGAGGGCGGTCCTTTATGCCCTGCAGTGATTTGAGTCAGAGATCCCGCCGAGTACTCTCCTGCTCCAGACAGACAACACGGCGGTGATGTATTACCTCAACAAACAAGGAGGCGCACACTCTTACCCCCTTTGCAGGGAGGCTATGAGGGTGTGGGATTGGGTATTACGACATGGCGTGAACCTGATCACAGTACATGTTCCCGGGGTGGACAACACAATTGCAGATGGCCTGAGTCATTCCCAGGCCAGAGTCCACGAGTGGGAACTTCTTCAGGAGGTAGCAGAGGATCTGTTTCTTCGATGGGGCACTCCAGAATTGGACTTGTTCGCTTCCCCATCCAATGCAAAACTGCCCAATTTTTGCTTGCTAGATCCAGGGCCTGGTGTTTTCTGGCGAGACGCGTTGTCCCACTCCTGGGCGGACAGATTCCTCTACGCTTTCCCTCCCTTGCCGTTGATCCAGAGAGTTCTTCTCAAACTGCGCAGGGAGCATGCAACAATGATCCTGGTGGCCCCTTTCTGCCCCAGACAGATCTGGTTCCCTTTGCTAATACAGCTATCCTAGGAACCCCTGCTCCCGTTGCCATTCAGCTCCCATCTCTTGTCTCAGGAGGAGGGTTCACTGGTCCACCCGGACTTACGCTCACTGTACCTGCATGCATGGCTCCTAGAGACATAGCCATTTTGCGACACGGGGTCTCGCAAGAGGTTGCGGAAGTTCTTTCTGCAGCCAGAAAGCCGGCAATGCATGTGACATACGCCATGAAATGGCGCAGTTTTTGTCTATGGTCGCAAGCTCGCGGCCTTTCCCCTTTAGATTGTCCTGTGAAAGCGGTGTTAGAGTACCTGCTCTCCCTTTTCCGTTCGGGTCTTGCCCACTCCTCTATTAAGATGCACCTCTGTGCCATTTCAGCTTATCACCTTCCGGTGTGACAGCGCACAGTGCCACAATTAGATGCCTGTCGAGAATTCTTGAGAGGGGTGTTACATCTTAGGCCGCCCATTAAAGACCCAGTGCTTCCATGGGACTTGTTCTTTGTCCTGGAGCAACTCACGCTCCCCCCCGAACCTGCCGCAGAGTGCGAGCTGCGTTTTCTGTCGTGGAAAACGTTGTTTTTAGTTGCTGTTACGTCAGCGAGAAGAGTTTCTGAGCTTCATGCTCTCATGTGTAAGGAGCCTTATTTGGTTTTTCACCAGGACAGAGTATCCCTGAGGACGAATCCTAAATTCTTGCCTAAGGTGGTCTCCACACTCACTCTCTATCAGGACATTGACCTGCCGGTCTACTTCCCTAATTATTCTAATAGAGGAGAGGCGCTGCTCCACACCCTGGATGTTCACCGCAGCTTAAGGTACTACCTGAGCAGAACTAAGCAGCTTCGTAAGTCAGAGCAACTTTTCGTTTCCTTTACTGAAAGGATGATGGGCCAGCCAGTATCGAAACAGTCCCTTTCTCGCTGGCTTATCCAGTGCATATCATACTGCTATGATATCAAACAAAAGCCCCTCCCGGGATCAGTCCGGGACCATTCCACTAGGGGAGTGGCCACCTTCTTTGCAGCACTTCGTAACGTCTCCACCTCTGCCATTTGTGCTGCAGCCACTTGGAGCTCTATTCATACCTTTATCAGGCATTATAGCCTGGACATTGCTTCACAGCGAAGAGCTGGCTTCGGCCTGGCCGTGCCACAGGGTCTCCTGTCCTAGAATCAGGACTTGGAATGAACTTTCTAGTTTCCTCCTCCCAGAGTGTTTGCAAGCGCTACTGCTTGGGAATCCGTCCTAATGGTGTTACCTGCTGCAAGAGCTGTGTCTCGAAGTAAGATAGTACAGTTACGTAAGAATTTACCGTAACAGTAGATCTTCGAGAACAGCTCTTGCAGCAGGTACCTTCCCGCCCACCTTCCCCCTTGAAGGAGGCATGGCTTCTTGAGCCCTTTAACAGGGACTTATACCCCTTTGTCTTCTGACGGTGGATCCTCGGTCTCCCATTTGATGTCATCTTGCGGCCGGAAGTCTCCGGCAGGAGAACTGGGGAATCTGGCGGGACCGCCCCCTTATGTACTACGCCTGACGTCGGAGGCAGGACCGACGTCGGGGGCGGTCCCCGCTGAGGATAGCTAGCTAGAAGTTTTCCGTGGGGTCCTGACGCCTGCCGGCTTCAGTCCTAATGGTGTTACCTGCTGCAAGAGCTGTTCTCGAAGATCTACTGTTACGGTAAGTTCTTACGTAACTGTACTGTCTTCGAGAACAGCTCTTGCAGCAGGTACTTTCCCTCCCACCATCCCTGCTGGAGGTAGATTTTTTGGTTCCAATATCCTTCTCCTAGGATCAGGTGTTTTCAATACTAATCTGATTGCCATTTGATGGCAGATCCTCAGTCTCCTCTTTTGATGTGATCCAGCAGCCGGGGAGTCTCCGGCGGGAGAACTGGGGATTCTGGGGGACCGCCTCCTTATGTACTATGCCTGACGTCGGGGGCGGGACTGACATCGAAGGCGTTCCCCGCTGAATACTGCTAGCTAGAAAATTTCCGTGGGGTCCTGGCGCCTGCCGGTTTCAGTCCTAATGGTGTAACGTGCTACAAGTGCTGTTCTCGAAGATCTACTGCTGGGTAAGTTCTTGCGTAACTGTACTTTTCGCCTTCCTTCCCCAAGGGAATGGGAGACCCTGCCTCGCCCTGACCAGTCACAGGCTTAAACTGGCCTGGAGTGGGTCTCTTCCTCCTGTGTTTTCCACACGGGAGGCTTATGGACATCTGTCCCTTAGGAAAGTGCTGAACCCCCTTCGGGGGGGGCTTGGTGCTCACCCAGAAGTGATGAATGGTGAAGATTGACACAGGGAAGATATGTAAATTACTTACCTACCGTAATTCTTGATCTTCCTATGTATCTTCGCCATTTATCACTGAATCCCGGCCTCAGTCCCTGAGTGATGCCTCCTCCCTGCTTGCCCTTGTCCTCGGGGAACCAGTTGTGGTTTTCCCATTGTATCCTTAGGGCCCCTCCTTGTTCCTAGGAGGAGGCGATGGGGACCCTTTGGGAGAAGGGCTAGAAGGGCCTCCCAATTAAAAAACTGAGATGGGGGACTCCTGGTGGGCTCCTCTTTCTTTGTCCTGGGTAAGACTTCTAGGGTCGGTCCCCATCCTTCGAACATGTGCCAACTCCTTTTTCGGTCCCCTGGGATGAGGGGAAGGAATGGGGCCGGCAGGGACTCTTCCTTCCCTTTACCCTCCCTATCTTCTTCTCCTCTACCTCTTCAGTCTCCCTCTCTCCCCCAACACACACACACCCCTAACCTCTGTGGTTCTCCTTGGAAACTGTAACCGGGGTGAAGAGTGAGGAATCCCGACTAGGGGTGGGTTGGATTAAGGAGGGAGGGACCTTCTCCATGGATGCTCAGTCTGACCCTGGAAGGGCATAATAATAAGGCCGGGATGCAGATCTTGCAGTAACTGCCTGCAGCCTAGCTGACTGCCTACCTCTGGAGGCACATCCCCCGGTCACTCAAAGCTCTGAGTCGGTCAAGGTGCATGGGTTGATGGGTTCCTCTCTCCTTCCTCCCATTATTCTTTCCCCTTTTTTCCTGTCCGTATGGCCATCCAGGGACTGGAGTCTGTTGGCCCATACTCTCCCAGATCCTCCTCCTTTCCTCTGGTCAACCTATTCTTTTTTCGGTTTATATCTTTTCCCTATACTGTCCCTCGGGCTCCCTTGTCCACCCTCATTTTTCTGTATCCCTCTGGTTTTTCCTGTCTCTCCAGTGAGCAGAACTGAGGTGGAGGAGGAGCCAATGGCCGTTACTGGCCAATCCGAGTGCCACACAGTACGTCAGCCTCGTGGGTGGCGCTGCCAGTACCAGCTCCGCTCCCTAACAAAAAAGCTCCCGCAGGGTGTTGTGCTGTGGCTTACACCCAACTGTGATGAATGGTGGAGATACACAAGAAGATCGAGATTTACGGTATGTGCGTAATTTACATTTCTAGGGACGTGGATACGTTCAATCCACACTGTCTGGCAGGTTCCTTGTTGCTTTAAATCTTGCCAGAAAGTCTTCAAGCTGGCGCCTTCCACCCACCCAGGTGGTAAAACCCTCTGCTCCATCCCATGACAACAGATCTTCCTTACCGCTTGGAAGCTCAGGTTCCCTCTTTAGCCCTCTGCGTTTTAGGCCTGGATCCAAACTCTTAGGGTTTTCCAAAACTAATTTTTAAATTTTCAAGACTGAGGACTTCATCTTCCTTCGCAGCTGCGATGGACAAATCAACTCCTGGATTCCGTCGGTGCCCTTGTGGGCAAAAGATGTCCCGGACCGATCCGCACTCCACCTGCGTTTACTGCCTGAGGCTTGGCCACGATTCGCAGGGCTGCGACTTGTGAAAGTTCTTTCCGGCTTCAGTCCTGGAGGACCGTGCTGCCAGATTACAACTCGGGCCCATTAAGCGGTGTCTGGAGCAGCTGGAGCAGTTGATCACCCTCGAGGAGGAGGCGGCCCAGGCCGCATCTTCTTCCTCCTCACCCATGGCATCTATCCTGCTCTCCTTGGGCTCCTCCTACATGGCTTCTTCTAAGGAGCTTTGTCGGTCCCTCTCCACTAAGGGAGAAGGGCCATTGGGACATACCAGTCGGTTCAAGGAGAAAGATCCAAGAGGTAAGTCCCACCGTCAACGTTCGTGAGAGCGGGAGAGATCCCCTTCACCGGATCGTCGACTCTAGACTTCGGTCGAGGTTGCAGCTGCGGCCGCTGGCTTCACGGTGTCCCTGTCATATCAGCTGGCAGAGACACCCATCGACTCGGTCGAGATTTTTCTCGACCCGTCGGACAGTCTGTCGACTGGAGAAGCAGACAACCCTGCTTCACTGGTTCCCCTGGTGGTTACCGAGGACTTGCCTGAGCTGAAGTCCCCGGTTAAGATCCCTGAGCCAAGGGAGGGGCGGGTTCCCCCGTCCCCTCTCTGACCCATCCTCGGCGACCATGAAGGTCTTCCAGATCCAGCCGGTCCTTCGGCGTGTTGGCACCATGGAAGCAGCGTCGCGGCTCCTCCTCGAGGATAGGCTCCCACGCAGTTACGCCGGGCGCTACGAGGACCCTGATGTGGCAGCAACTTTTGTTGACTCGGTAACAATGTCGACTGTCGCCTTCTCCAGCCATTAAGTGGCTGTCACCAGAGTGGCCGAAACAACCCCTCGTTGTAGATGAGGAGACTACCCCGGCACTAGCTGTTCATCTGAAACCAGCTGCTCCACCCATTGTGGTGGAACCTCCGCCTCCACAACCAAAAACTGGGGCCCCGACCAAGGATTCTCGGTCGGGTCAGGGCTTGCCCCACAGGTTGTCGGTCACCCTCACTCCCGATCGACCTCGGCAGGTGGAGGGTGACTCAGGCGCTCGGCAGCTGTTCGCAGACTCCTCGGAGTGTGACGACGACGCCACCTCCCTGTTCTCCAGGCCGCTTGACCTGGAATCTGCAGGGGGCCAGTCGGTGGACGAGAGCCCATCCTCGTTTTTGGGTATTCTTTGACTCATCTTAGAGTCTACTGGGATGCAGCTCGGACCCGTTCAAAAACGGGCCAAGTATCCCCTTATGGAGATACTGGACCGAGGGGATTCCCCTACGGAGACCTTTCCGGTGGCCGAAGCCATTGTGGGCCCGGCCCTGGAGTTATGGCAGCGACCAGCATCTTGTCCCGCGCCCTCAGCCAGGATGGCTCGCAAGTACGCGGTCCCCACCGGTTCACTCTCTGGATTTTCAGAGCACCCCTCTGCAAAGGGGTTAGTGACCAATGGCGTTTTCCGGCATTCTGGGAATGCTAGGGATGTGGACAAACTACTCAATAAGGAATCCAAAAAGCTGGATTACTCGGGGCAGATGGTGTATGCTGCTTCCTCCCTAGGCCTTCGACAGGCTAGCTCGGCCATGCTGATGGCACATTTCTCACACGCCCTTATGGGTTCTCTGGATGAGGTGATTCCTCATCTCCTGGCTGACCTTCAGACGACGGTCAAGCAGGTGCAGGATCAGGGAAGGGCGGTGGCAAAACAGCTCCAAACTTCATTGGACATTGGTGACTCGTGTGCCCGGTCAGTAGCGGCCGCAGAGCTTGGCTGAGGATCTCCACCTTCACGGGGGACACCCAGCACAAGCTGGCAGACGTTCCGTTCCTTGACACCGACTTGTTCAGGCCCTGAGTGGAAGGCCATCTCCAGAGGATCGAGAAGTCCAACACCACCTTGGACTCTGTCACGTCTGCCCAGAAGGACAAAGGCCGCCAGCAGCAGCGTAGGCTCTTTCGCCCTTCCGCTTCTGCGGCACGTCCGGCCCAGCAACAGGGCCAGCAGGCTCACACTTGGTGCCCTAAGGCCGAGTCTGCCTCTTCCTCCAGTAGGAAGCCTGGAGGTAATGGTCCAGGAGGTCCCTCAGCGGGCTCTTCTTCCAAGCCTGCCCAGTGACGGGTTGAGGTGCGTCACCCCCAGCCTCGTCACTCCTCCCCAGATTCCCCCCTTGGAGAGGACGGCTCAGCCACTTCTTTTCCGCCTGGTCCGCTATCACCACGGACCGCTGGGTGCTAGCAGGGGTCTGCCTCTGGAATTTGAGCAGTTCCCTCCCTATCGAGCCGTCGCCCCACAGGGGGCAACGGGTTCCACAGCCGTTGTCGGTTCATCGAGCCGACATTACCTTGCTCCTCCAGTAGGAGGTGATCAGCGAGGTGGCGGACCCTCCTCCAGACCCAGGGTTTGTGTCCAGGTACTTCCTGGTCCCAAAACAGACGGGTGGCTGGCACCCCGTTCCCGATCTGCATGACCTGAACAAGTTCCTAAGGTCTCACACCTTCAGGATGGTCACTCTGGCTCAGATCATTCCATCCTTGGAACCAGGCGTGGGGTTCTGTTCTCTGGACCTTCAGGACGCGTTCTTTCACGTCCTAATCCATCCGTTTCATCAGCAATTTCTCTGCTTCAGAGCAGAGGGATCTCTTTGAGTTCCAGGCCATGCCCTTCGGCCTCTTTCCAGCTCCCAGGGTCTTCAACAAATGCATGGCAGTGGTGACAGCATTCCTGCGGTGCCAAGGGGTCCAGGTGTACCCTTACCTGGACAACTGGCTGATTGCAGCCCCCCCAGGTTGGAGGCTGAGCAGTCCAGGGATCTAGCCCTCCAGGTCTGCTCTCAGGTTGGCCTCCTGATCAACGAGGCCAAATCGGAACTCGTGCCATCGCAGGTGATTCAGTTCATCAGGGCAGAGCTCGACTCTCTTCGAGCCAGAGCACAGCTCCCGGCGGACAGGGCCGCGATTCTTTCCTCCTTTGCCCAATCATTTCTGGTTGGGCAGTTGCACCCTGCCCGGGACTTCCTGCGCTTCCTGGGCCTCAAGGCGGCCTGCACCAACGTGGTCCGTTGAGCCCGCTGGCATATGCGTCCCCTGCAGTGGGGGCTAGCCATCCAGTGGTCACAGCGCTCCAGTCTCCTGGACCAAACGGTGACACAGGAGATGTGGGACGGCCTGCAGTGGTGGCTCATCTACAAGAGGGTATCCCATTCATCCGCCCCAAGCTGACAGTCATTCTAACGACCAACGCCTCTCTGATGGGTTGGGGTGCTCATCTGGGGGAGCTCAGGGCCCACGGCCTCTGGTCCCCTCAGGAGTCTTGATGCCGCATCAACCTGCTGGAACTTCGAGCGGTGCGACTTGCCCTCACCACCTTCGCTCCGCCTGTACGGTGTCAGGTGGTTCAAGTACAGATGGACAACACCACGACCATGTACTGTCTCAGTCATCAGGGCAGGACGCACTCCTTTTCTCTGTGCAAGGAGGCTCTCCGCATTTGGTCTCTCAGTCCGCCTGGAGGCGGATCTCCTAGCCATCCATGTGGCAGGAGCCTCCAACAGTCTGGCCGATGCCCTCAACTGGATAGGTGCTGAATCTCACAAGTGGTCTCTCCTGCCAGAGGTAGTACAAGATTTGTTCTCCCATTGGGGTACCCCTCAGGTGGACCTGTTTGCCTCCAGGGAGAATGCGAAGCTGGGGCTGTTTCACACCCACCCCCCTCACAGGGCTCACTGCAGGGGGGTATGCCTTGTCGAGGCCATGGACCCCGGGCCTCTTCTACGCCTTCCCTCCATTTCCCTTGATCCACCAGGTGCGTCTCAAGGCAAAGAGGGACAAGGTGCAGGTGATTCTGGTAGCTCCAGGCTCCCGAGGCGGCTTCCAGCCCATGCGGACCTGCTGTCAGTCGACATGGGGAAGGGTCTCCATCCGGACCTTCAATCCCCGCACCTGACGGCCTGGTTCCTGAGCGGCTTGAGTTCTAGGCCTTGGGTCTTTCCGACGAGGTCCTCAAATTTGTTGAGACGTCCCATAAGGAGTCGACCAGAAAATGCTACGCCTTCAAATGGGAGAGTGTCTCCATTTGGTGTCAGGACAAGGGATTGGACCCTTCTTCCTGTTCCTTGGCTAGCATTCTAGACTACCTGTGGTCCCTTTCAAACAACATGAAGTCTTGCTATATTATGACAATTGCAGTTTGTCCCAGCCTTAGAACTGCTCCGGAGGTGAAAGAGTTAACTTCCATGCCAGGCATGTAACTTGGAGCGCGAGCTCGGTTAGAGAAGCTCTGTCTGTATAATTTCAAACCGAAACTGTCAGATTCTTTACTCCGCCTCACTGAACAGTCGCTCCGGAGATTCCTCCTATTGCTCGGTTCATTTCTCGGTTAAAAAGTGTTTTTTCTCGGTTAATTCAACCGCCATTATATTTATTTTAACCACAAACCGGTCGGTTCAAGCTCTCTGTGGTATTGTAAGTAATAGACAGGTTTTACTTTTCTGTGTGGAACTTGTAAATGTGTTATCGGTTCAGTTTGAACAGATCAGGTTGTTTTAAAACATTATTCAAAAATTATTTTAAGTCATTTAGAGTGCGGTTCCCAGTTCTTATCGGTTCTAAAAAAAACGGATTTCATTACGGTTTTTTCCATGACCTGTGACACGGTTGGGAACCGATAAGGGTGTCTTGCCTGGCATTTGCCGGAAAAGGGCAAGTTTTTGGTTAGGCTGGCATTATGTCTGAGAAACCCAAAAGAAAAACCGGGCCCACTGGGTTTCAACACTGTAGTGTCTGTGGGGAAGCCTTTGCCAAGGCTGACCCACACACCACATGTGTTTATTGTCTGGGGTTTGACCACCTCAATGTAGACTGCCAGATTTGCAAGAATTTCCCTGCAGCTACCCTGGATAAGAGAGTTGGTAGGCTCAGGGAACGAGAGGCCAAAAAGTCCGTTGACCCGGATGGCCAGCCCGGTTCGGTGCCAACCGAACCGGAGGGAGTGCCCGCTGACCAGGGCGAGACTTCCTCGGGCAAACGAAAAGCTGACTCAGTGGAGCCAGTTCCAGCAAAGAGAACTAGAAAATCAGCAGGTGTGAGTCAAAATTCCTTCTCCAACTGCTGCAGAGATAGCCAAAGCGATCCAAATTGTCCAGTCGCTTTCCCCGGTTCCGTCCGAACCGCCACTATCTGGTAAAAGGTCGGTTCGGCCGGTTCCACCGGTTCAAGAATATGATATAGAGGAGTTTTATGAACTGGAGGAGGGGGAGGATGATTATGAACAGTGTGAATGTGATTTTGAAAGTCTGGATGTGCCCATTGAACCAGACATCTCCCCAGACAGACCTTTAGGAGAGTCTCCCTAGGCTTTCTTGAGTCCCTCTCATTTTCTGTTTTATAAAAAAGTTGCTGAAACCCTCCAGCTCCATTTGGAGGAAGCTGTGGATGAGCAAGAGGAGCCTGACTATGTGGAGATGATGGATATCCCAGAGTCCAGGAGATTGTCTGTTCCTTTACATAAATCCTTTAGGAAACAAACAATAAAAATTTTAAAAGCTCCTAATTCTGTGCCTCCTGTGGATAAAAAGATGGACAGGAGGTACACTTTGTCAGGTCCTGATACAGAGTTTCTTTCACAGCAATGCAGCCATGTTGGGGTAGTTCAGGCTGCAGCCTGTGATAAGGCTAATATTCCCCTGGCTTCACACCCTCCTGACAAGGACTCCAGGAGGATTGATGCCATGGCTAAAAAACAATACATGGCAGCGTCCTTGGGACTCAGACAGGCAAATTATATGGCCTATGTTGCAAGATACCAGAAATCCAGATGGGATACTGTCATGGCTTTAGCCAAACAGGCCCCTGGCCAGCTTGCCAAGGAGCTGGAACAGGTGGTTGCTGATGGTATTGAGGCATCTAAGGTGCAATTCCATGCTGCAGTGGATTCTAATGACGTATCTTCAAGAGTCATGGTTACATCTGTGGCTTTTCAGATTGGCTTGGCTCAGGTGTATTAGTCTGTCACAGGATACCCAGGCTAAGGCCATGGATTTTCCTGTGTGGGAAATTCTCTGTTTGGGGAGCAGACAGAGAATTATATGAAGAAAATGGATGAATATAGAACCACTTATAGGAGTGCACAGGCCAAGGAAAGGCAAGCCACTCCTCAGAGGCAGCCCGGGCAGGGGCAGGCCTTTCATAGGCCTTTTACTAAGCCCAGGCCTCTTCAGCTTACCGTTCAGAGGGGTTCTTCAGAGGAGAGGCAGACTGGGACCAGCAGGCCTTCTCTCCCCCAGCCTAAAGCCCCTGCCAAACAGGCACCCTGATGGGATGCCCAGGGCCGATTCTCCATTACCTGTAGGGGCAGGCTGCTTACTTCGTCCAGGACTGGAAGTCTTTAACATCAGACAGGTGGGTCCTGGAAGTAGTAAGCCAGGGACTGGTTCTCAGCTTCAAAAAATTTGGAAAGATGAGAATCAGATCTTTTCCACCTTCAAATCCACTAGAAACTCTTGCTTTGGAAACAGAAGCCTCAACCGTCCTTGCTCTCAGAGCTGTAGAAAGGGTTTCTCCCCTGCACCAGGGCAAGGGACTGTACTCCAGGTACTTTCTTACCCCACAAAAGACAGGAGAATGGTGGCCCATCCTGGACCTAAGATATCTGAACAAGCACCTTTTAAAACCAAAATTCAAAATGGTGACTCTGGGAATGATTTTACCCTCCCTAAGGCCAGGGGACTGGCTAGCTTCCTTGGACCTCAAGGATGCCTACTTCCATGTTCTTTCAGAAGCTCCCACCGAAAGTACCTCAGATTCGAACTGCCCTCAGGCCATTATCAGTTCAGAGCAATGCCCTTGCCTACCTCTTCCCAAGGGTATTCACAAAATGCTCGCGGTAGCAGTTGCTCACTTAAGAAGGCAAAAGATTGCCATCTTTCCCTACCTAGACGACTGGCTCATTGTGGGTCAGTCTCCAGACCAGGTCAAATCACACCTGCAGGTTACCCAGCAGCTGCTTACCTCTCTAGGTTTTCTTCTCAATCTTCCAAAGTCAGTTCTAGAACCTGTCCAGCTACTCACCTTCATAGGCGCAGAACTGGACACAAAGCAGGCCAGAGCCTTCCCCAGAAAGGGTAAGGACCCTGGTGGCCCTGGCCTCCTCCTTCACCCTGCAGGTCTCTGACCAGCAAGGCGTTTTACAGCTCCTAGGACACATGGCTGCTTCCACAGCTGTAGTGCAAGGAGCAAGATTTCAGATGAGGGACATTCAGTTCCATTTGAGAGCCTTTGTCTCAAAGAAGAGATCCCTCATCCAAGTTGATCCAGTAACTCGAACCCTGATCCAGGCCCTACAGTGGTGGCAGGATCAGAGCAACCTGAGACAAGGGGTTCTTTCATCCCTCAATCTCACTCCTTGACCCTTACTACAGATGCTTCCCTTTTGGGATGGGGAGCTCACATGGGCGACCTCTCCACCCAGGGATTGTGGTCCCCTCAGGAATCTCTGCTCCACATCAATCTGTTGGAACTCAGAGCTGTTTTTCTAGCACTTCAGGTTTTTTCTGCATCTGTTCAGAACAAAGTGGTACAGGTCAGAACAGACAACACCACTACAATGTGGTACATCAACAAACAAGGGGGCACTCGGTCTTCGACTTTGTGCACCAATGCAATGAAGTTGTGGTCTCTGGCTTATTCCCTGAACATCTCCCTCATAGCAGTTCACCTCCCAGGCAAGGACAATGTCCTGGCAGATGGTCTCAGCAGGATTTCCCAGGGCCATCACGAATGGTCACTGGATCCCCTAGTACTGGGGTTAGTTTTTGCCAGGTGGGGCACCCCTCAGATAGATCTTTTTGCAGCCCCAGACAATCATCAACTTCCTCTTTTTTGTTGCAGGCCCCCAGTGTTTGGCTCAGTCCCCCTGGATGCCTTCCTTCTCGATTGGGAAGGGAAGTTCCTCTATGCCTTCTCCCCCCCTCCTGTTCAAGGTGCTAGTCAAAATCAGATCTGAACCCTGCAGAATGATTCTGATTGCTCCAGATTGGGCCAGACAGCCCTGGTACCCACTCCTTCTGTCCTTAGCAGTCCATCTTCCCCTGTGTCTCCCCAGGAACCACAATTTGTTAACCTGTGCCCAGGGGAGAGTTTGGTATCAGAGTCTCAAATCCCTCAACCTCAAGGCCTGGTTCTTGAGGAGTTGGAGTTTGCTGACCTACACCTTTCTCAAGGTGTTCTCGAAATTTTGAAAGCTTCTAGGAAGCCTTCCACCAGGGCTACTTATAACTCTAAATGGAAAAGGTTTTCCATATGGTGCTCTGGGAAGCATATTTCCCCAGAATCTGCTGATTTGCCCACTGTCTTGGACTATATGGTCCATCTAAATTCTTTGGGGCTGAGACCAGCTAGCCTGTAAGTGCATTTGGCAGCTGTCTCTGCTTTTATTTCAGCAGGGAAGCCCTCTTCTCTTTCTGCTCACCCTGTATTTTCAAAGTTTTTCAAGGGATTGCTTCATACCAATCCACCATTCAGGGACCCTGCCCCTGCCTGGGATCTTAATGTTTGCATTGCTCAGCTGATGCAACCCCCCTTTGAACCTCTGTCTTCGGCAGAGCTTAAGTACTTGACTTGGAAAACTGTGTTTCTAGTAGCTACAACTTCTGCCAGGCGATAAGTGAGTTACAAGCTTTGTCAGTGAAGACTGACTTTATCTCCTTTCACAGGGATAAGGTAGTCCTCAGGACTAACAGGAAGTTTTTGCCTAAGGTGGTTTCAGATTTCCACCTTAATCAATCTGTTTCTCTTCCAGTGTTCTTCACTGACCACTCCTCCTCTGGCGAGAGGAGGCTACACAGTTTAGATGTTAAAAGGGCCCTTAGTTACTACATAGAGCGTACTAAGGGTCACAGGTTTTACTCCCTCCAACTCTTTCTCACTTATGGTGAGGTTGGGAAAGGGAAATCTGCCACTAAGAGATCCATTGCCAGGTGGATTGTCTCTTGTATCCAATTTTGCTATCAAAAACTGGGTAAGGTTCCCCCTTCAGGCCTGAGGGCTCACTCTACCAGAGGTACAGCTGCGGCCAGGGACATCCCTATCTTAGAGGTATGTCAAGCAGCTGCTTGGAAAACAGTACATACTTTCACTAAGCATTACTCCCTGGACATCCAGGCCAGGAGGGATGCTCGATTTGGCACAGCTGTGCTTCAGAGCCTATTTCCTAAGTAGGTTCTGTCCCTCCTCCATGGAGGTACTGCTGTGTAGTCTGCAATCGTCACAATATAGCAAGACTTCATGTTGTTTTGAAGAAAAAATTACTCACCTTAGTAATGTTGTTTCTTCTAATGGAGTCTTGCTATATTATGACCCCCCCCCCGCCTGCCCCTCTCAGAACCTCTACTCTGGGGTTGGGGTGGGCAGTCCAGTGTTGGCACTTATTGATGCCCATCTTGTGTTTTCCACACCTTCTTTTTGGGGTGTTTGGGTGTTGTGTTTTATCTTATTTTCTGGTCCCCTGACTTGAGTCTTGGTGTTGGGACCAGGAAAATGTGTTAATATTTAAGTAGCCAGTTGGCTAGTGTAGGTTTACAGCTTCCACACAGAACCTTAGTGAGTTTTGCTCATAAAGATCTGACAGTTTTGGTTTGAAATTATATAGACAGAGCTTCTTTAACCGAGCTCGCGCTCCAAGTTCCATGCCTGGCATGGAAGTTAACTCTTTCACCTCTGGAGCAGTTCTAAGGCTGGGACAAACTGCAATTGTCATAATATAGCAAGACTCCATTAGAAGAAACAACATTACTAAGGTGAGTAATTTTTTCTTCTCAGCTAGGGCTTCGGTCGATGACCCTTAAGGTGCACCTGGCAGCCATCTCTGCCTACCGGGCGCGGGCTGGCAAGCAGTCGGTGGTGCAGGAGAAGGTGGTTGGGCGCTTTTTCAAAGGCCTTGACCACATATCCCCTCCGGTGCGAGAACCTCCACCTCCATGGGATCTACTGCTGGTATTGGCTAAGCTCATGGGCAAGCCATTCGAACCGATGCACAGGTGCGATATCTCCCACTTGTCGTGGAAGACTGCCTTCTTGGTGGCTATCATGTCAGCCAGAAGGATGGGTGAGCTGCAGGCACTTTCCGTCAAGTCTCCTTATCTGGTCTTCCACAGGGACAAGACTGTCCTTCGCACCCACCCGAAATTCCTTCCGAAGGTGGTGTCGGAGTTTCACCTTAACCAGGTGTTGACTCTTCCAGTGTTCTACCCCAATCATACCTCGGAGGCTGAATATAGGCTCCATACTTTGGACTCTAGAAGAGCGCACTCATTATAAGGAGCGAACGGCTGAAGTTCGGGGAGAGGTTCGCCAGCTGTTTGTCACCTACGCTGAAGCCGCACCTGGCAGACCTGCAGCCAAGCAGATGATAGGCAGGTGGGTCACCTCTTGCATAGATCTCTGCTATAGGTTGGCGGGCATGGAGCCTCCCAGAGAGATAAGAGCTCAGTCTACCTGCCATACTGTTGCTTCAGTGGCTGCTTCTAGGGACATCCCTATCCAGGAAATCTGCAGGGCTGCTACCTGGAAGTCAGCACACACCTTCATTTCCCTTTATCACACTGACCTTGAGTCACGCCGGGATGCTGGTTTTGGGACCTCGGTTCTCCAGTCCTTATTCCCGAAATAAGGGGTGCACGCCTTGCCTCCCTCCTCCCGGAGAACTGCTAGGAGTCTGCCAGACAGTGTGGATTGAACAACATATCCACGTCCCTAGAAATACAGGATCTTCTTCGAGATACAGCTCTTGCAGCAGGTTACACCATTAGGACTGAAGGCGCCAGGACCCCACAGAAATTTTCTAGCTAGCAGTCTTCAACGGGGACCGCCTCAGACGTCGGTCCCGCCCCCAACGTCAAGCGTAGTACATAAGGAGGCGGTCCCGCCAGAATCCCCAGTTCTCCCGCCGGAGACTCCCTGCAGCATCCAGTCCGAATCATGAAGGCTGTGACTGGCAATGGTGGCTAGATCCGGGAACCCTCTCTGTGGGGGTTCCCTTTACAGTGCCGTCCCCGACGGTCACTCTCTCCACAGACGCCTCAGGGCTGGGGTGGGGAGCACACTTGGACGGGGTGAGGTCTCAGGGAACATGGACAGCCCAGGATGTCATCCAGCGGCCGGGAGTCTCCGGTGGGAGAACAGGGGATTCTGGCGGGGCCGCCTCCTTATGTACTACGCCTGACGTCCTGGGTGGGACAGACGTCGGAGGCGGTCCCCGTTGAAGACTGCTAGCTAGAAAATTTCCGTGGGGTCCTGTCGCCTGACTGCTTCAGTCCTAATGGTGTAAGTTCTTACGTAACTGTACTTTACTCACCTGTAACAGGAGTTCTAGGTGTGGTATAAGTTGTTCATCCACACGACCCAAGCGACCTCCTCGGCTACGACGCGCAACCTGGCTTCCGGCAGGCTAGATCTGGCGTCATGGGGCGGAGCCGAGGGTTTTACCACCCGGGTGGGTGGGAGGAGCCAGCTTGAAGACCTTCCAGCAAGATTTAAAGCGGCAAGGAACCTGCCAGACAGTGTGGATGAATAACATATTCCACTCCTAGAACTTTTGTTGCAGGTGAGTAACCTGTATTTTTCAGCTGTCCAAGGACCAGCCGACCTAAATTCCTACATGTTGATTTGTATATAGTACCAGTGATGCCTTGCACTAAGAGTATGTTTTGTTTCTGTAGTGATGCATGTTTTCACTGGGAAGGCTCAATAAATGGGTTGTACGTTGTCAGTCTGGTAGTTTACGATGTGACTAAGTAAATGGCCCATATAGGAGTCTTTTTCACATAAAGTACTTCTGCAAGGAAAATGTGGCTGTGGGTTCTGTTAGCTGGCTTTGCACCTTCATCAGAGCATAGCTGTAGCCTTACTGGCACCACAGGGAACTGCAGTGCTGTGACATGGACTTTCAAGTCAATCAAAAGGGTCTTTTTTTTTTATTTGTTTGTTTAGTACAATGATTTGATGAAGAAGAAAAGAATTGTCGAGAATGATAAGGCCAAGATTCTTCTAACCATCGAAGAGCTGGATCAGAAAAAAAATGAAGCTTTAAAGATCGCCTGGCAGAAGGTAGCTATTTATATAGCTTTGGGATGCATTTTCTTCTCCTTACTTGCAGATGCCACATCTGGTTTCCCTTTTGTTGTCATAAAAGAAGAGCTCCTCTGGCAGCAGTGTACCATCGTGGGGCAGGGTAGGGCTCTACCTCCTGAACCTCCGGTCCCCTGGCAGATGCCAGTGGTGCCCACTCCAGTCCATGCTATGCAGGTGCTTCCTGCACCTGCTTTTCCACCTCCTTGGGTGAAGCCATCGCCACTACAGTCGTAGGTGGGTGCTCTGGCCAAGGACGCCTGTTCGGCCACCAGATTGCCAGTCCAGTTGTCTGTGCAGATCACACCAGGGGAAGATACTCAAGTGTTCAATCCCAGTAAATCTTACTGTAGTCTGGCAAATGCAGTATGGTCTCGCCATAGGACTGCCCCGGAGCTGAAAAGGTTACTAGAACCTATGCAAATGATGGAATGCCAGGCTGGAGCTCTGTTTTCAAACCACTGTCCCTGGTTGCACCACTTTACTCCGCTTGCCTCAGTAAGATGTCTCCGGAGAGCTCTCCTTCACTTGCTTGAAAACTGTTTTTATCATTGTTTTATAAAGTACTGTTTATTTCTTTTGGATTTTAAAGCACTGTCCTTGGTATTCAGGTAGATTTAGTTAGATGTAGCTTCTTTTGGGGTAAGCTGTCCAATTCCTTTTTGGTTCCCGTAACCGGGAAGGAACCAGCATTTTTTTATTTTCTGAAGTAAATTTCAGTTTAAATTAAATTGTCTGACTCAGAAAGTAAGCCAGTTACCATTTAGTTGTTGTTTATCAGGGTAACCCCTGTTTATCGGTTGGCGTTAACCAAGAAAAAAAAAGAGGTTTTTCTTTTCTGGTTATGTCACAGAAAACCAAAAAAAGAACAGGACCTGCAGGTTTCCAGCATTGTACTGAGTGTGTGGAACCTTTTGCAAAAGCTGATCATCATCATTTAATCTGTGTCTTCTGTCTTGGGTTTGAACACCTCAAGACAGACTGAGAGATCTGTTTTAAAAAAAAAAAAAATATATATATTCTGTAGTCAACAGTTGAGAGGCGGTGGGAAAAAATGACTGAAAAGGCTGCTGACCCAGCCACAGATAAACTGGTTCCTCCGGAACCGGAGGAGCTGCCCTCTGAAAGGGGTGAAAGCTCCTCAAGTAAAAAGCGTACCGCTGACACAGCCGCTGAACCGGCTATTGCGGGCAGAAAGAAAAGCACACTGGGCAGGAAACGCAACCAAGGAAAGCTGTGGTTCCGACCGCTGAGGAGATTGCTAATGCAGTCAAAATTATTTAGTCCTTGCAGTCTGGAACTCCGGTTCCGGTTGAGAAACTACCGCTGCTGCAGGCAGCTGTTCAACCCAGGTTCCCGGTTCATTTGGCTCCGGTTGCGACGGTTATGGGGAAGAAGAGGAGAATGAGGACTATGGAGAGCCCATTGAACCAGACTTCTCCGCAGATCCTCACCGCCGTGACTCCCTTGATAAGGGAACTAAGGATTTTACCTCCTGTTATACTTTTATGAAGCAGGTTGCTAAGACCCTTGACCTCCCTACTCAGTCCACTGAGGAGGAAGAGGTCTACAAGGAGATGATGGATATCCCAGCATCAGAGATTGCTGCTGCCCTTCCACAGATCTCTCAAGAAATGGACCTTAGTTGGGCACCCTAGCCATGAAGGGGTGGTGCAGGCTGCAGCTTGTGACAAAGCTGGCATCCCCTGGCCTCTTACCCTCCAGATAGGGATTCTAAGCGGTAGACTCGGTGGCAAAGAAGGTGTACCTGGGGTCATCCCTTGCCATTAGGCAGGCCTCCTATGTGTCTCATGTTGCTAGGTACCAGAAAACTCTTTGGAGTGCGGCCCTATAGATTACAAAGGCTCTCCCATCTCTCATGGCAGCTGACTTGGAGGAGGCTGCAAAGAGAGGTGTTGAAGCTGCTAAGACACAATTTAGGATGGCAGTGGATGCCAGTGACACTGCGTCGAGGCAAATGGCAGCATCAGTGTCCCTCAAGAGGTTTGCCTGACTCAGAACCACCAATCTGACCCAGAATACATAGGCCAAGGCTTTAGATTTTCCCTGTGATCCTATATCTCTCTTTAGGGAACAAACAGAAGCATATATGAAGAAAATGGACGCGTACAAGGCTGGCTACCAGAGTACTACAGCAAAAGAAAGGGCATCCACACCCGCAAGACACTAGAGTAGAGGTGGCAGGGGCAGGACCCACTACAGGCCTTTTTTCCAGCCTCAAGCTTTCCCCTGGTACCAGCAACAGAGGGGATACTTCAGGGGCAGAAGGGGCAGTGGCTGCACTAGTCCCAGCACACAGCCAGCAGCTCAGGCAAAGCAGACACCCTGAGGTGTCCGGGTCGCCTCCCCAATCCCAGTAGGGGGTAGGCTGGCCCACTATCTCCAGGAGTGCCAAAATATCACCACAGACAGGTGGGTCCTGGAGGTAGTGGGCCAGGGTCTGGTCCTCTGCTTCAGGTTCTTGCTAAAGCTGAGTGCAAGGGTCTTCAGACCTTTGTCCCCATCAGAAACAGCTCTGTTGCAAAAGGAAGTAGCCAATCTCCTGTTACTGGAGGCAGTAGACCCAGTTCCCTTGGCACAAAGGGGAAAAGGCTTGTACTTAGATACTTCCTCACAATAAAGAAAACGGGGGAGTGGCGACCCATTCTGGATCTCCAACATCTAAACAGACATTTGTCAAAGCCAAAGTTCAAGATGGTGACTCTGGCTACTATCCTTCCAGCTCTAAGGCAGGGAGATTGGTTCGCATCCCTGGACTTAAAGGGTGCTTACTTTCACATTCCTCTCAGGTAATCTTACGGAAAGTACTTCTGGTTCAGACTGCCATCAGGCCATTATCAATTCAGGGCAATGCCCTTGGGACTGACCTCTACCCCAAGAGTCTTCACAAAATGCCTGGCTGTGGTTGTGGCTCACTTAAGGAGGCAGGGGTAACAGTATTTCCCCTACCTGAACGACTGGCTATTTGTAGGTCAGTCACCTCATCAAGTCAAAGAGGCACTGGCAGTCACACAGGATACCTTGCAGTCATTGGGATTCCTGGTAAATGTAAAGAAGTCAGTTCTGGAGCCAGTTCAGCTCGTTGAATTCATAGGGGCCGATTTGGATACTCAAAGGAAGGCTTTCCTCCCACAGGAGAGAGTGAACAGCCTGGTGCAGGTGGCCAGTTCCTTCAAACTGTAACATCCAAAGCCAGAAAGGCATTTTCTGCAGCTTCTGTGCCACATGGCAGCATGTTCTGGTGCTGACCGCCTTTGCTCCATATCTCAGGGGTCAATTGGCTCAGGTCCAGACTGGCAACACCACAACCATGTATTACCTCAAGAAGCAGGGTGGCACACACTCCCTTCTGCTGTGCAGGGAAGCTCTCCTCATCTGGAACCTCGTGTGCAGCCTGGATGCCAATCTCCTGGCCGTCCGTATGGCCAGTGTTTCCAACCAGCTGGCGAGTACTCTCAGCCGGATGTGCGAGGTGTCTTATGAGTGGTCTCTCCATCCCAAGGTAGTGCACAGTCTAAAGGAGAACCGGGCCTGGAATGGTCAGCAGCAGACCTCCTGGAGGAGGCCGACCACTCCCCCTACCACTCTCCCAGGCGCCTGGACTCGGCAGGACGCAAGTCTGCGGCGGCCTACTCTCCCCCGGTGCATATAGCAGCGGGGGAAGGCCTGGAGGGCAGGCCCAAGGTCCTTACCTTAGCATTCCTCGTTTGATGCTTGCCGGCGAAGGTTGGGGGTTATGTCCCAACCTCACCGCTGGCATTCGAGTGCGGTAGTCCACACTGAAGCAAGCCTCGCACTGGTCCATGTCGTGGTTCGGCCCTAGGCAAGTGAAGCATTGGTCATGCATGTCCGTTACAGTGAACCAACTTCCACAGGGGCACTGACGCATGGGGGAACGCCCCACCTTCCAACTTTTATGCCCGAACTCGACATGGCACCAACCGCACAACCAGGGCGCCAGATAAGGCGAGTACTGACCGGTTTACTCACCTTATTTTAAGAAATATTCTTCTGAAAATGTTTTAAACAGGTACCAGTACTTGCCCAACATTTGTAAATGCTCCACACTCCATAGAATAGTGCTTCGTAACATGACTTGTGAGTCAGAAGGAGCAGTTTTTTTCCAAATGTACAGCACTCATATGCATTCCAATTTTGTTTTACTCACTATATTTTAAAACTGGGGAGTAAATTACTCCTACATGCCAACATTATAAGGAGCACTGTTGGCACCTGATCAATTCTCAGCTAGAAAAAAACAGCATTGTTTTTAAAAAGTATTCCTCACTCCACTATGTCCAGACATTTGTACGCATCTGAATTTGGTTTTACTCACCTTACTTTCAAAATAAGGAGTACAGTACTCATCCCAAAGTTTCCTATCTGAAGCCCTATGCACAACAGAAAAGCGAAACACTTGATGCTGACTAACTTGAGGAAAGAAATAAAACTGAGCCGAAAATGACGTAGAAGAACGGTGTCAAGTAACTTTTTGAGCGAGCAGAAACACAGAACGGTTAGTGAGGCAGTTGATCCTCTCAGGTATCACTGTCCCACGGAGCACCTGCCACCTTGACGGTGGGAACAGCAGAACTGATGGAATGGAGGGGACAGCAGCAGTTACTTGCCAGCCTGTGAGTGTCACGCAATACGTCAGCCTTGAGGGCAGCACTGTCTCTGACGTCATCTCTCCTCCTAGAGCAGAATAGCTTTTTCTTAAAGCAGAAAAGCTTCCCGCTGGGTCCTGCAACTTCGGCTGGAACCCACCAGTGATGAATGGTGAAGATTGATACTGGGACAATCAGCAGAATTCTGTTTGTTTGATAATCTGAATCTCTCTCCTCCCCTCCATGTGTACTCTTTACCATCTTTATAATCATTAATATCCCTTTTAAATTTGCTCATTTTCATGCTTCATATATGGTTATCATAGTCTGTCAACAGAGCAAGGAAAGGTATTGGAAGAGATGGTCTTTAGAGAACAAAATGAAAGAAACCATAGAAACAGCAAACCTAAAGACACTTTTGGAAAAAATAGAAAAATCATTAATAGACTATGATAACCATATACGAAGCATAAAAATTAGAACATTTAAAAGGGATATTCACAATTATAAAGATGGTAAAGTGTACACGGGGAAAAAATCAGATTATCAGACAAACATTTACAATTTAGAGGATACAGTGACATCAGGCACGTTGGACTCAGAATGCTGAACAGAGACCCTCAAGGGGTGGCAATTTGAGAAGGTTTTATCCTAGACGTTCTAATTATAACCGATCCTTTAGAAGGGCCCCCTACAGAGAATGGTGGAATTATTATGGCCAACAATATTGTGACCCTTATAGATTGAGTGGCGACAGAAAGAAAGACAACAAGAGAGGGATTTTCACAGTGATTCTGAGGCGGTTGTGATTTCAGGTGTAAGGGGAAAGGAAAGAGAAAGATACAGGACGGGAGGAGAAAAAGAGACAAGGTCCATGAACTGAGATCCAGTTCGCAGCAGAACTGACAGTATTTATTCTATCCCAAAGAGAGCAAACTTTTAACTGAAGAAAAAGTTTTGAACAAAGGACTGTCATCCAGTTTAACAGAGAAATTAAACCCTTTTGAACTGAAAAGTTTTTAAGTAAAATCAGACTAAAACATTTTTTGGCACGAAAGAGCCATCAATGGAAAATCCTATGAAACAAAAGAAAGATGCCTTTTAAAACATGCCTTGGGCACAAGATCCAATTTTGACCCCATTGGTTATACTCCAACTTGTATAACCACATATACAGAAAAAGTAAACGGAGAGAGAGAAAATAGAAGGGAGTGAGAGAAGAAAAACAAATTGTAATATAACTAGAAAGGAAAAAGAAGCATTAGAAAACCTAGGCACAGGCAAATCCATCAGTATTAAATCTGCTGACAAGGGTGGGGGAGTTGTCATCCAGGACCAAAGTAAGTATCGAGAAGAATGTTTCAGACAGCTAAATGAATGGACATATGAGAGAATACATAGAATTCCATTACAGGAGCTTAAAGCACAAATGACTGAAATAGTGACAGAAGCCACCGATAGAGGCATGATTGAACAATGGATAGGACAAGAATTAATAAATAGAAAACCAAAAATACATTTATTTTACTGCCTTCCAAAAATCCATAAAAATCAAACAGAACCACCAGAAAAACCCAGCATGTTGTGCATTTAATGTATCACAGAACCTCTGTTAATATATGTTGATTATTATTGTAAAACTTTGGTCCCAAATATGTGGTCGTATCTAAAAGAGAGCAAGCATCGTATTCAAATAGAGAATCTGAATTCTACTGTAGATAATTTGGCAGACAGCTTGATCTTCCTGGACATGGTCTCCGCCACTCATTCACACTGGGACTACGCCGGAGACTCTAGGGCCCAACGGGAGCCAAAATTCTTCAGGAGGGCCGGCGCTGGGTAGGGCCACAAGGAAGCGGCACCGCAAGCTTGGCTCATGCCGTATAGGTTATCTGGTGTCGACCCTCCAACCACCTCAGTTCCTTTTTCCCCCGCCGTAGAGTGCACTTCAGTGACGACACTCACCCACCTGCCAGGAGTCAAAACTTCACGTCTATATGACAGCAGCTATAGTCTTCAGTTTCGATTAGTTTCTTAGTTTTATTGTTTTCTAAAGAAAATAAAATAGTAATTTTTAAA
Source organism: Neoceratodus forsteri (assembly GCA_016271365.2). NCBI lineage: Eukaryota > Metazoa > Chordata > Ceratodontiformes > Ceratodontidae > Neoceratodus > Neoceratodus forsteri. Next base: position 1,094,508,622 of record CM057453.1, read on the forward strand.
AGTAACAACGCAGAAGTCGTCTTCAGCCCTCCTTCGGAGTCTACCATGAATGGGGCAGGTGACAGTAGGGAGACTTCGCATGAAAGCTGTTCAGTCAGCGGGCTGGGTCTGGTCGCCACCCTTTATTGGGGCGACTACATCCATTCAAGTGCTCGTGGGATTGGGCGATCTTCCCAAAAGCACAGAAGGAACGGTCCCATTCTCTGCACCCCTCAAGCTCTTCTTTGGCCTCCTGGTCGAAAAAGAATCTGCACCACTCGAGGTCGCCTTCTGGTATGTCTGCTTGTCTATAGTCTGTTTCCGGAGGTAGAGGCCAGACTCCACCTCTTCCAGGGTTCCCTTCCGTCTCTGTCCCTGGTTCCCGGCATTCTCGACTCCGGAGTCCCTCCCTGCCCGGCAGCGGGTCCTCCTGTGAGCAGTTTCAGCATTGGGCCGCTCTTATGGAGCAGTGGATATGGTGGTTGTTCCGGCTACCTGAGTCAGTGAGTCAGTCATCGGAGCCTTCGGGCCTATCGGTCTCGGACTTGCGGGCAGGACGGTTGGGGCTTCCTTGTCACTCTGTGCCATCGACGCAGCACTCTGGTGTTCATCCCCCTCACATGGCTGCAGCGCAGGTGTCCACACCGGTGCCTTTATCTCCTGCTTAATTTCTTTGATCTTACTTCGAGAAACAGTTCTTGCAGCAGGTTACACCATTAAGACTGAAGCTGGCAGGCGCCAGGATCCCACTGAAATTTTCTAGCTAGCCGTATTCAGCGGGGACCGCCTCCGTCGGTCCCGCCCTCAACGTCGGGCTTGCTACATAAGGAGGCGGTCCCCCAGAATCCCCAGTTCTTTTCCCGCCATCGACTCACCAGCATCAGCCTCTCCGTGTCTACCTAGCGCACGACGACTTAGAACTTCAGGTGTTTTCTACAAAACTAATGTCCTCTCCAACGCCTTCATCTGAGGGACACCTTTCAAAGTGTGCCTGCGGAAAACAGGTCCCTTTTAAGGATCCTCATTTTTCCCTGTGTGCGGTGCTTAGGCCCGGACCACGACACCAAGGCCTGCACCTTTTGCCAAGAGTTCAACAGCTGCACCAGGATTTGCCGTCAGAAGGCACTTCAGGCTTACCTGTTAGAAGAGAAACTTAGCAGGATGGACAAAGAACCTTCCTCCCGAGGTGACTCTTCTTCCAAGGCCCATAAACACTGTGAGAAAGCAAGGTCCAGATCCCCGAACCAGGCCTCGGACTCGCGTAGCTCAGGCTCCACCAGATCTGACTGCTCTCCCTCCAGGGCTCGTTCTCAAGGGCACCCCCGGTCAAAGTCCAGGCTACAGACGGTTCTTCGACTCTTCAGCCCATCAAGACTTCTAGGCACTCGGCTTCCTCCATTCCCTCTCGGGCCTCTTCCAAGTCTTCCTCATCGGCCCGACGTCGGGACCCCGACTCCAGATCGGTCTCCCAGGGGTCCAGATCCACCACCCAGGAAGACGAAAGACCTGACGTCCCTAAAGAAGATGACGGACCCGAAGTCGGCCAAACACCTTAAGTCGGCCAGGCGTTCAGTGGAGCCGAGGACATCGGCCAAGCACCAGGCGCTGGCCAGCGCTCGCCGACCAAGTCGCCGGTCAAGCAACCGATGTCGGCTTCACACTCACTGGAACCAAGACCCCCAGTCGCCGGTGGACACCAGTCGTAGGGATTCTACGGAGGAGGACACGACATTGCCTGAAGACCAGGCGGGCGACACAGAGGATGCCAGGCTTCCGAGGGAAACTTTGCCCATCCCGGAGACACCCGCGGACCCAGCACAGGCCCTTCGTCAGGCATGAACATACAAGAGGTGTAAAGGATCGCTTTACTTTCTGATGGGACGCCATCTGAAAAGACGTCCCTGTAAAACCTCCTCCTCCTCCTCCTCCTCCTCTTCCTACTCCTTCACCTCCTATGCCCCCTCCTCCACCACAGGGGCCAGCAGAATGACCACCAGCCCCTAAGGAGCAGACTATACCTCCTAGGAGTAGATACAAGGACCGCAGAAGGCCTCCCTCAAGATCTCCATCAGGGTCTCCCAGACGTCGGTACATTCCGTCAGGGGAGGACTCCAGATCGGATACCTCGGAATACTCCAGATCACCTTCTGCACTCGGCATCCCATCACATGACCTACCCAGGTCTCCTCTGAATGATCCTTCTTTCTCTGAGATCGAGGCACATCCAGGACAACATGGGGTGGGATGCTGAAGACCTAGATCCTGAAAGATAGTGCCTTGCCCGTTATCTTTGGCAGAAACATCCAAAGCCAGTGGTAGTGCCACCCTTGGTGGACACCTTCACGGACCTCACCAAGGCTGCGTGGAAGCGTCCGCACTCCACTCCCACTGTGCCGAAGAAAGCTGACCGCCTGTACAGGGCCCCGAAAGAGGACCAGTACTAGGCTCAACAACCTCTGGCTGACTCCCTGGTCATTACGGCCTCGCATGACCGGTCCCAAAGACCGCAGCACATGAGCACACAGCCACCGGATCAAGAATCCAGACAGCTGGATGCCGGGGGGGGATGTATGCGGCTGCTACATGCTCCATCAGGTCCCTGAACTACCTATCTCACATGGTACAGTTTCAGAATGCCCTGTGGGAACAGGGCCAGGACCTGGTTGATAAATTACCGGATGGCAATCAGAAGGTGGAGCTCCTAAACCACCTCTGCACAGGGTCTGATGTGGGTATCCAAGTGCTGTGAGCCACATACGATTCTGACGGACTCATCTGCCGAGCTGCAGCTTCAGGCATCTGTCTCCAGAGACGCTCTTGGCTCTGTGTCTCCGGTTTTACCCCAGACGTACAGAAGAACATTCTTGACGTCCCTTACAATGGCAAAGTACTTTTTGGCGAACCCTCGGAGAAGGTTATCACCAAACTCTAGGACGCTGGGAAGGCAGTCAGGTCTGTACAGGCCATGTACAGATCAAGACCTGGTTCCTTTCGTAGGAACCAGAGCCATTTTCGCAGCCGGCAGCAAAGGCAGCAGCCACGTTCCGGCCAGCAACAAAGGGGCACTTTTTAACACAAAGCCCAGGCTAAGTCGTCCCCAGGCAGAGGCCAGCGCTACACTAAACCGGCACAGCCTGCAGGAACCAGTGCTGCCACAGCATGACTTCTTCCCGGCCCCTGCCCCTCCTCTGGATCAACAGGCACAAAAAGTCGGAGGTTGCATCGCTCGCCACATTTTAGGGTGGCAGTCGATTACCGCCGATCGATAGGTTCTCCAATTGGTCAAGAAAGACCACTTCATAAAATTTCTCGACCACCCACCGTCAAGACCTCCCCTGCTTTCCCGTTACTCGGGTCAGCAGGCCCTGCTCAAACAGCAGGAGGTGCTCACACTTCTCGGAAAAGAAGTTATAGAGCACGTATCACAGAACCAGAGAGGTGTGCAGGTAATTCTCACTTCTTTCTGGTTTCCAAGAAAACAGGGGACCTCCGTCCAATACTGGACCTCAGCAACCTCAACGCGTCGGTCCTGTACAAACGCTTCCACAAGGTGACCCTCCCAGGTCTGATTCCCATGCTCAAGCAGGGCACTTTTCTAGCATCCTTGGACATGCGGGATGCTTACCTGCATGTACCCATAGTTCAAGCTCACAGGAAGTTTTTGCGCTTTGAGTTTCAGGGTCACCATTATCAGTTCCGAGCCCTCCCTTTCAGACTGTAATCTGCACCTCGGGTATTCACGAAGTGCATGGCGGTAGTAGTGGCAACTCTAAGGAGGCAAGGCCACTACGTGTTCCCCTACCTGGTCGAATGGCTTCTCATGGCGCCCTCTCGGGAGGCCTTGATGTCCGCCATTCACTGTACTCTGTCCCTGTTCGAGACGCTGGGCATCATTATCAATCAAGAGAAGTTACGCCTGGTTCCGTCTCAGATTCTGCAGTTCATGGGCGCAGTTCTGGACACCGTCCAGAGGAAAGCTTTTCTACCCCAGGACCGAGCGGAACACATCAGATCCCTCATCAGGAACATCTTGGCAAAGAAGACCGTCCCAGCCAGACTGGTCCTTTGCCTGCTCGGACACATGGCTGCGGCCATTGCAACAGTCCCACTAGCCCGTCTCCACATGCGGGTGACCCAGTGGATGTTACGGGTCCAGTGGGATCAAAAGCAAGACCATCTGCAACTTCCAATTCAGATCACGAAGGCCATAATCCAGGATTGGCTAGATTCGAAGAACCTCTCGGTGGGGGGTCCTCTTCTCCGATTGTGACACTCTCCACAGACGCCTAAGGGCTAGGATGGGGAGCACACCTAGACGGTGTCTGGTCTCGGGGCCTGTGGACAGCCCAAGAGACTCATCTCCACATAAATATCCTGGAAATGAGAGCAGTTCTTTACGCCCCTGCAGGCTTTCCAGTCGGAGATTCCACTCTTCTGTTACAAACAGACAATTCTGCGGTGATGTATTACCTCAACAAACAAGGAGGCACCCATTCCTACCCGCTTTGCAGGGAGGCCATGAGGGTGTGGGATTGGATTTTACAACATGGCGCAAACCTAATTGCTGTTCATGTACCAGGAGTGGACAATGTCGCCGCAGACGGCCTGAGTCGCTCTCAGGCCAGAGTCCACGAGAGGGAACTAATCCAGGAAGTAGTAGAGGATCTGTTTTGCAGCTGGGGTACACCAGAGTTGGACCTTTTCGCATTCCCATCCAACGCAAAACTGCCAAATTTTTGCTTGCTAGATCCAGGGCTTGGTGTTTTCTGGTGAGATGTGTTGTCCCTCCCCTGGGCGGGCAGATTCCTCTATGCCTTCCCCCCCCTTTCTGTTGATCCAGAGGGTCCTTTTGAAACTTCGCAGAGAGCAAGCGATACTAATACTTATTGCGCCATTCTGGCCCAGGCAAATCTGGTTCCCTCTACTACATCAGCTGTCCCGGGAATCTCCGATACCTCTGCCAATCAGCTCTCACTTGCTGTCTCAGGAGGCAGGCTCCTTGGTCCACCCGAACCTTTGTTCGCTGAGCCTGCACGCTTGGCTCCTAGAGACAGTCATTATGTGACACAGGGTCTCGCAAGAGGTAGCTAACGTTTAGCGGGTGCTAGAAAACCGGCCACTCATGCTACTTACGCCATGAAATGGCGCAGATTTTGCCTATGGGCTCAAGCTCGGGGGGGTTTGCCACTAGATTGTCCAGAAAGATCAGTCTTGGACTACCTCCTGTCTCTCTTCCAGACAGGCTTGGCCTACTCCTCGATGAAAGTACACCTTTGTGCCATCTTAGCCTATCACACTCTTATAGGCCAACGTCCTAGCTCTCAGTTGGACACGGCACAAGCCTTCCAGAGATGTGTTCTCCATCTTAGACCTCCGATTAAGGATCCTATTCCGCCTTGGGATTTACCTTTTGTCCTGGAGCAGCTTATGCTGCCATCCTTTGAACCAGCCGCGGATTGCGAGCTACGTCTCCTTACATGGAAAACGTTATTTTTAGTTGCTGTTACTTCGGCCAGAAAAGTTTTGGAGCTTCATGCACTGATGTGCAAAGAACCTTATTTGGTTTTCCACCAGGACAGGGTATCCTTACGGACTAATCCAAAGTTTTTGCCTAAGGTGGTCTCGGCTCTCACTCTTAATCAGGATATCGATGTACCAGTGTAGTTCCCTAGATATTCGAATCGAGTAGCGGCCCTGTTCCACACTTTAGATGTGCGTAGGTGTCTTCAATACTACCTGAACCGGACCAAACACCACCGAAAATCGGACCAGCTTTTTGTCTCCTTCGCCCACAGGATGCAGGGAGCTCCTTTTTCCAAACAGTCACTGTCCAGGTGGCTTATACATTGTATCACGTCTGTTACCAGAAGCGCAACAAACCCTTACTGAGCACGGTTAAGGGTCATTCCACAAGGGGGGTGGCTACCTCCTTTGCGGCCTTAAAGAACGTGTCTACCTCGGCTATCTGTGCAGCAACGATTTGGAGCACTGTACACACCTTTATCAGGCATTATAGCCTGGATGTGGCATCGAGACGAAGAGCAGGTTTTGGTCTAGCAGTCCCTTCAAGGACTTCTGTCCTAGGCTTAGGTTTTACTAAGGATTTCTACCTTTCCTCCTCCTAATGGTGTGGGATTTCCACTATTGCTTGGGAACCGGTCCTAATGAGGGTATTGCGCAAGAGCTTGTCAAGTAAGATAGTACAGTTACGCAAGAACTACCGTAACAGTAGATCTTCGAGAACAGCTCTTGCAGCACGTACTTTCCCTCCCACCATCCCCGCTGGAGGTAGAATTTTTTGTTCAGATATCCTTCTCCTAGGATCAGGTGTTCTCAACACCACTCTGATTGCCATTTGATGGCGGATCCTCGGTCTCCTCTTCTGATGTCATCCAACGGCCGGGAGTCTCCTGCGGGAGAACTGAGGATTCTGGAGGACCGCCTCCTTATGTAGTATGCCTGACATCAGGTGTGGGACCGATGTCTGAGGCAGTCCCCGCTGAATACTGCAAGCTAGAAAATTTCCGTGGGGTCCTGGCGCCTGCCAACTTCAGTCCTAATGGTGTAACCTGCTGCAAGAGCTGTTCTCGAAGATCTACTGTTCTAGGGACATGGATATGTTGTTCATCCACACTGTCTGGCAGGTTCCTTGCCGCTTTAAATCTTGCCGGAAGGTCTTCAAGTTGGCTCCTCCCACCCACCGGGTGGTAAAACTCTGCTCCGCCCATGACGCCAGATCTTCCTTGCCGGCTTGAGGCTCAGGTTCCTTCCTTAACGCTCTGCGTTTAAGACTGATTCCTAATTCTTGAGTTCAAATTCAAAAAGTTTTTGCTAAAAGACTTCGTGGTCTTCTCCCGCGGCGCGATGGACAACAGACTCGGTTTCGGAGGTGCCCTCGTGGGCAGAAGATGTCTAGGACGGATCCGACTCACGCATGCGCTCACTGCCTGGGCCTTGAGCACGCACCCACAGGCCTGCGACTTGTGCTCTTCTTTTTCGCCCACATCCTTGAAGACCGTTGTCTCGATTGGAACTGGGGCGCCCGAGAAGAATTCCACTGGTGAAATTCAAGAGGCCTGTTGGCAACCGCGCAGCGGGCTCGGCGGATCAGCCTCGAGCAGATGATCGCCTCGAAGAGGAGGTGTGCAGGCCACTTCTACCTCAGCTGCAGCATTTGTCCCGCCTCTCTCGGTGCCTCGTACTCTGCTTCTTTAAGGAGCTTTGTCTGACCCTCTCGACGTAAAGGTGAGGGTCCAACTTCTTCGGACCTTTTCCAGGTCCAAAAGAGCAAAGTAAGTCTCTCCGTTCTACGCCTTGGGAGCGGAAAGATCCTCCTTCTTGTCGACAGTCTACTGGTCGACCTCAGCTTCGCCACTGGCTTCACGGTGTCCTGCCAGGCCAGTTGACCGAGACTCGCGTCGACGCGGTCGAGATTTTTCTCGACCCATTAGACGGGTTGTCGGCTGGAGAAGCTGAGAATCCCCTCTCCCCGGTTCCCCCGGTGGGAGTTGAGGATCCCATCAGCTCGTCTGTACCTCCGGAGCCGAGGGGAGTGCCGATTTCCGACACTTCTCCTCGGCCTAGTCGAGACTCTCTGTCTCGGACATCCTCGCGTCCAACCGATCCACCACCACAGGCGGTATGGTCATACCGCTTCGGATTCAGGAGGCTTCGCTAGTAGAAGGCCGTGGAGGTACGAGGAACTCGTGGCAATAGTTCTTTGATCGGGAAAGGCCGACCCAGTCGCCTTCCCTGCCATTAAGTGGTTGTCACCGAGCGGCCGAACAACCCTCGCTTAGCCGAGGAGCCTGTTCCCAGGCCGGTTGTTCAGCCAATTCCAGCTGCCCCCTCGATTCTGGTGGAACCTCCGCCTCCACAGCCGTTAGTTGGGGCTCCGACCAAAAATTCTCGGTCGGCCTTGGGTTTGCCCCATAGGCTGTCTGTCACCCTCACTCCCGATAAACCTCGGCAGGTGGAGGGTGGCTCAGGCCCGAGGCAGCTCTTTGAGGACTCTTCTGAGTCTGAGGATGGTTCCTCCCTCTTCTCCAAGCGCATGGACTTGGAGTCCTCGGGAGGGCAGTCAGTGGACGATAGCCCTTCGTCCTTCTTAGGGTTGCTTCGGCTCATCTCGGAGTCCACCGGGATGAAGCTCGAACCTGCTTTAACGGGCCAGGTATCCTCACGGAGATTCTGGACTGAGGGGATTCTCCACGAGGCTCTTCCGTGGCCGGGCTTACAGTGGGTCCGCCTTGGAACTTGGCAGCCCTGCTTCCTGCCCTGCGCCTCGGCCAGAATGGCCAGAAATATGGTCCCACTGTTCCCTGTCCGTTTTTGAGCACCCTCGCCAAGGGGTTGGTTACCGACAGATGCTTCCGCGTACAGGAACGCCAGGGATGTGGACAAACCTCCAGACAAGGAATCCAAGAAATTGGATTATGCCGGGCGAAAGTCTAGGCTAGGCCTTCTCGGCCTTCGTCAGGCCAGTTCGGCCGTCCTCATGGCACATTTTTCTCACGCCCTGTTGGGCTCCCTGGATGAGGTTGTCCCTCATCTTCCCGCGTATCTGCAGACTACGGTGAGGCAGGTGTGGGACCAGGGCAGGGCAGTGGCCAAACAGCAGCTCCAGACTGCTTTAGACATCGGGGACTCATGTGCCAGGTCGGTGGCGGCCGCAGTGGCCATGCATCGTCGGGCTTGGCTGAGGATATCCACCTTTACCTCGGATACCCAGCACAAGTTGGTGGATGTTCCCTGTTTGGGGACTGACCTCTTCGGCCCTGGGGTGGAAAGTCACCTGCAGAGGATCAAGAAGTCCAATGCTACCTTGGACTCGGTCTCTTCCACTCAGAAGGACAAAGGCCGCAAGCTAAGCCCTTTCGTCTCTTCCATTTGCGGCGCGCCCAGCCCAGCAACGTCAGGGCCAGCAGGCTCGAGCTTAGCATCCCAAACCCAAGCCGTCGGCTTCCTCCAACAGGAAGCAGGGAGGTAAAGGCCCAGGAGGTCCCTCGGCCGGTCCTTCCTCCAAGCCTGCCCAGTGACGGGCTGAGGGTGTCCCCATCCCTGTCACTCACCCTGGTCCCTCTGTGGGGAACGGCTCAGACACTTCCTTTCCGCCTGGTCCGCTGTTACCACGGACAGGTGGGTACTGAGGTAGGAAAAGGCCACTCTAGAATTCGAGGAGGCCCCGCCCTTCAGAGCCGTCGCACTTCGGGGGGCCTTGGGGTCCGCAGTCTCACTGGCGGCTCATCGAGCCGACATCACTCTCCTCCTCCAAAAGGAGGTGATCACGGAGGTAGTGGACCCCACTTTAGACCCGGGGTTCGTGTCCAGGTATTTCCTGGTTCCGAAACGGACGGGGGGATGGCGCCCCATTCTCGACCTACACGACCTGAACAAGTTCCTAAGGTCTCGGACCTTCAGGATGGTCACTCTGGCGCAGATAATACCATCTCTGGAACACGGCGTGTGGTTCTGCTCTCTGACCTACAGGACGCGTTCTTTCACGTCCCTATCCGTCCGTCACATCGAGATTCCTCCGCCGAGCGGAGGGATCCCTCCAGTTCCAAGCCATGCCCTTCGCTTATCTCCAGCTCCCAGGGTCTTCACCAAATGCATGGTAGTGGTGACAGCATTCCTGCGGTGCCAAGGGGTCCGGGTGTACCCTTACCTGGACGATTGGCTGATAGCAGCCCCCTCCAGACGGGAGGTGGAGCGGTCCAGAGATCTGGCCCTCCAGGTTTGCTCTCAAGTCGGCCTTCTCATCAACGAGGCCAAGTCGGAACTCGAGCCGAAGCAGGTGATCCTGTTCTTCGGGGCAGAGCTCAACACTCTTCGAGCCAGAGCACGGCTTCCAGCGGACAGGGCCGACGTTCTTACCTCCTTTGCCCAATCATTTCTGGTTGGGCAATTGCGCCCTGCCCGGGACTTCCTGCGCCTCTTGGGTCTCATGGCGGCCTGTACCAGCGTGGTCCGTTGGGCACGCTGGCACATGCGCCCCCTTCAGTGGGGACTGGCCAGCCAGTGGTCACAACACTGCGATCCATTGGACCAGCTAGTGATGGTGACCCAGGAGATGTGGATCGTTCCATCCCATCTGCAGGAGGGCATCCCGTTTGTCCGCCCCGAGCCGACGGTCTCTCTATCGACCGATGCCTCTCTGATGGGTTGGGGTGCCCATCTGGGGGAACATCGAGTGCACGGCCTCTGGTCCCCACGGGAGTCCTGATGCTACATCAACCTGCTGGAGCTCCGAGCGGTCCGCCTAGCTCTCGCCGCCTTTGCTCCGTTTCTCCGGGGTCAAGTGGTCCGAGTCCAGACGGACAATACCACGACCATGTACTACCTGAACCGCCAGGGCGGGACGCACTCCATGCTTCTTTGCAAGGAAGCTCTCCGCATTTGATCTCTTGTGCGCAGCCTGGAGGCAGATCTCCTAGCCATTCATGTGGCAGGAGCCTCCAACACCTTGGCCGATGCCCTGAGCTGGATAGGGGCTGCATCTCACGAGTGGTCTCTCCTGCCGGAGGTAGTACAAGATCTGTTCTCCCACTGGGGCTCACCTCAGGTGGACCTGTTTGCCTCAAGGGAGAACGCGGAGCTGAGGCTGTTTCATGCCTGCCCCTCAGCAGGGCTCGCTGCAGGGGATGCTCTCGAGGCTGTGGACCCCGGGCCTCTTTTACGCCTGTCCCCCATTTCCCTTGATTCACAAGGTGCTTCTCAAGGCGAGGAGGAACAAGGCGCAGGTGATTCTGATAGCCCCAGGCTGGCCCCACCAGTTCTGGTACCCAGATCTCCTCAACCTCAGCTCCTGGCTCCCGAGGCAGCTTCCAGCTCGCCCGGACCTGCTCTAAGTCAGTCAGGGGAAAGTGTTCCATCCGGATCTTCAATACCTGCACCTGACGGCCTGGTTCCTGAGCGGCTAGAGTTCCAGGCCTTGGGTCTTTCCGACGAGGTCCTCAATGTTGTTGAGGCGTCCCGTAAGGAGTCGACCAGAAAATGCTACGCCTTCAAATGGAAGAGATTCTCCATTTGGTGTCAGGGCAAGGGCTTGGACCCTTCCTCCTGTTCTGTGGCAAGCATTTTGGACTATTTATGGTCCCTTTCTAGTCAAGGGCTTAGGTCGACTACCCTAAAAGGTGCACCTGGCAGCCATCTCTGCTTGCAGGCACGGGCCGGGAGCAGTCGATGCGGGAAAAGGTGGTCAGGCGCTTTTCAAAGGCCTTGATCACATTTCCCCCCCTCCGGGGCGAACCTCCACCTCCGTGGATTTACTGCTGGTACTGGCAAAGCTGGCGGGCGTTTATTCGAACCAGTGCACAGGTGTGATCTCTCACCTGTTGTGGAAGACCGCCTTATTGGTGGCTATCACGCCAGCGAGAAGGATGGGAGAGCTCCAGCGCTCTGCACGAGTCTCCTTACCTGGTCTTCCACAGGGACAAGGTTGTCCTGCGCCCCCACCCGAAATTCCTTCCGAAGGTGGTGTCGGAGTTTCACCTTAACCAGGTGTTGACTCTGCCGGTGTTCTACCCCAATCACACCTCGGAGGCCGAATATAGGCTCCATACTCTGGACCCTAGAAGGGCGCTCGCTTACTATAAGGAGCGCACGGCTGAAATTCGGGGAGAGGTTCGCCAGCTGTTTGTCACCTACGCTGAAGCCGCACCTGGCAGACCTGCAGCCAAGCGGACGATAGGCAGGTGTCGGAGTTTCACCTTAACCAGGTGTTGACTCTGCCGGTGTTCTACCCCAATCACACCTCGGAGGTCGAATATAGGCTCCATACTCTGGACCCTAGAAGGGCGCTCGGTTACTATAAGGAGCGCACGGCTGAAATTCGGGGAGAGGTTCGCCAGCTGTTTGTCACCCACGCTGAAGCCGCACCTGGCAGACCCAGCCAGCCGGATGACAGGCAGGTGGGTCACCCCTGCATAGATCTCTGCTATAAGTTGGCGCAGCATGGAGCTCCCAGAGGGATAAGAGCCTATTCTACCCATCATACTGCTGCATCGGTGGCTGCTTCCAGGGACATCCCTATCCAGGAAATCTGCAGGGGTGCTACCTGGAAGTCAGCACACACCTTTATTACCCATTACCACACCGACCTTGAGTCACGCCGGGATGCTGGTTTTGGGGCCTCGGTTCTCCAGTCTTTATTCCCTAAGTAGAGGGTGTGCGCCTTGCCTCCCTCCTCCCGGAGAACTGCTAGGAGTCTGCCAGACAGTGTGGATGAACAACATATCCATGTCCCTAGAAATACAGGTTACTCACCTGTAACAGGAGTTCTAGGAATGGTATATGTTGTTCATCCACACGACCCACCCGACCTCCCCGGCTTTGACGCACAACCTGAGCTTCCAGCGGGCCAGATCTGGCGTCATGGGGCGGAGCCGAGAGTTTTACCACCCGGGTGGGTGGGAGGAGCCAGCTTGAAGACCTTCCGGCAAGATTTAAAGCGGCAAGGAACCTGTCAGACAGTGTGGATGAACAACATATACCATTCCTAGAACTCCTGTTACAGGTGAGTAACCTGTTTTTACGGTAAGTTCTTACGTAAGTGTACTTTCTTCCCTCGACAGCTCAACAGCCGTCGAGTGGTCAGCTTCCATCGAGCCTGTTTTTAGCCAAAGGCTAGGCCACTAGCTCCATGGTAACCCTGTCAGGCTTGTTGACAGTGACACAGGCTGACCAGATGGTCGAGATCTTTCTCAACCCAGTCAACCCATTGTCTGAAGGGATCAAGGACGACTGGATCTCTAGGACTCCGGTCCTTTTGATTGTCTCAGGAGGGTCAGGGGCAGCCGGCAGAGCCGGTTGTCTCCTCTCAAGAGTTGCCTCGCTCTGGGGTCCAGCAACAGAAGTTAGTCTATGTGATCTACATGGTCCCTCTGCCTGCCTCGCAAAGTCATCGTCATTTGAGATCGTGATCAAAGGATTCCTTGTACTCGCAGTGTCTTCTTCGACGTGACGTAGCAGGTTGTTTCAACACTATGACGAGCTGATGTGGCACCAGTGGGTGATTGGGCAGGGTAGGCCCGTACTGTTGACCCTGGCGATTCCCCTGGTGGCCTTCAGCCTGGCCTGTCCCGCTCCTGCTGAGATGACTGTTGCCGACAGCTGTCTCTTCTGCCCCCCCCAATCCAGGTGGAACTGCTGCCATGACAGCTGTTGAAGGGAGCTCCTACTAAAGACTCATCCAACTTCCGGCTTGCCAGGTTGGTTGTCCATGAAGATTACCCACTTGGACAAATCTTGACTGGTGCACAGCGAGAAGCCGCTGAGGGCTGTCTTTGAAGAGTCTTAGTACCCCGGTGGGTCCTCCATGCTGTCCTCACGGACCCCTGGCTTCGACTGGGAATCGGTTGAAGAACTCGCCACCAACCATGGGCCAGTGTGTTTTGGGGCCATGCTCAGATTGGTTTCCGAGTCCATGGAGATTCCTCTAGAGCCAGTTAAAAAGAGGGTTAAATTTCCCCTGACTGAAATCCTGGACAGGGATGAATCACAGGTGGTTGCCTTTCCAGTGGCCGAGGCCATCCTTGAACCAGCCCTGGAGCTCTGGCAGCATTCTGTTCACAGTGCACTCTGCCTGTATAGTCTGCCAGTACGGGGTCCCACACAAAACTAGAACAAGCTGCCTTTAGCGAAGCACTGGGGTGTTTTTGCCTCCTTGTCTTGGTTTATTTTGTATGTACCTAGATTTGCACTGGTAATAGAGGCACGGTGATGGTTCCAAGATTTTCTGAGCCTTATTTTTACCACTTTGGAGTGCAGCTGGATCTAGTTTAGTGTTAATCCTATGCTTGGGGTTAATAGCCCCATTCCAGCAGCACTCCTCTGGTTCCTTGTCCATTTTCTCGGCCATTCCTTCGACTGAGGGGTTGGTGACCAACTCGCTCTCTGGAAAACCGCAACGTTAGGTATCTGGACAAGGCCCCCAATAAGGAGTCCAAAAAGCTGGACCATGCAGCAAAGAAAGTGCATGCTGTCCTCCTGGCTGTCCTTCAGACAAGCTATGGCTTGATGATAGCCACCTTCATTCGCTCACTGAGAGTTCTGGACCATGTCCTCCATCACCCCTCTGCTGACTTGTAGCTGGCGGTTAAAACAATCGGACCAGGATCAAGTGCTGGCACCAGCAGCCCTGGACATCGGCAACTCTTGATCTTTCTTCGAGACACAGCTCTTGCAGCAGGTTACACCATTAGGACTGAAGCCAGCAGGCGTCAGGACCCCACGGAAAAATTCTAGCTAGCTGTCTTCAGCTGGGACCGCCCCCAACGTCGGTCCTGCCTCCGACGTCAGGCGTAGTACAGAAAGGTATGGTCCCGCCAGATTCCCCAGTTCTTTCCCGCCGTCGACTTGCATGTCTCGACCCTTCGGTTCGGTTTCTAGCGCGTGACGCGTGATAAAGTGCTTTCCTACGGGAAATTTGTTCTCCGAGTTCAGTTTTTTCTCTGATGTCCTCCCCTACCTCCAGTCACTCCTCGAAGTGCGCCTGTGGATGCAGATCCCTTTTAAGGATCCGCACTCTGCCTGTGTCCAGTGCCTAGGCCCAGACCACGACACCCGGTCCTGCTCTTTCTGCCAGGGTTTTAACAGCAGAACCCGGATCCGTCGCCAGAAGGCCCTTCAGGCGTTCCTGTTAGAGGAGCAACTCAAGTCCATGGCTTCCAAGGGGGATTCTTCGCAGAAGGCCCACAAGCATGCTGAGAAGCACAGAGAGAAGGCCCCTTCTAGGGCCTCCGACTCGTGCAGCTCTGGCACCAGGTCCGACTGCTCTCCTTCCCGGGCCAGCTCTCAGCCTCCCCCCGCTGCGGTGAGAAAATCTTCTTCCTTTTCTCAGGCCAAGACTCCCAGGCCTTCCTCGTCCTTCAAGGCCCTGGCTAAGTCGGGAGATCGCCACCATCACCACAAGTCGAGTTCCCGCCATTCTGAACCCGTCCGGTCTGCTTCCTTGCCTCCTCGCAAAACCAAGGAGCTCACCTCACTCAAGAGGCCGCAGGACCCAACGCCGGCTCGTCAGACGTTGGCCTCTCGCCACAGGTCCCCAGAGCTGTCATCTGCTAAAGACCGTCGCCCGGCCAGGCTGCTCATTACCGGACGCGGGACCGCGCCCGCCTCCCTATTGAGAAGAGGACCCCGACGCCTCCGACCGACGCCGTCAGGAGACCATTACTGAGGAGGAGTTAACCCAGCCCGAGGACTAGACGGGCGACCCCGGTCCTGTTGAGACTCCCAGGGAACCCTCGCCGCAACCCTCGCCCCCTGTGAAGCCGACGCCGGGTCCCGACAACCGGCGCCTGGACCGTCGTCGGGTCTTTCCTTTTCAGAGGTGAAGGAGCTTTTCACTTACTGGTGGGATACCATCAAAAAGGACATGGTTCCCACTCCACCTCTGCTTCCTCCTCCTCCTCCTACTACTACACCGGTTGCTCCTCCGGTTCCTGTGCCCCTGTCTGCATCTGGGTCTGCAGGCCGGTTACCTTCTCCCCGGGAGCCCAGGATCCCTCCAAGGGGAAGACTCGATAAAAGGAGACCTCCGTCCAGATCCTCTTCTAGGTCACCCAGTCCCAAGAGACCCAGAAGACGCCGGCGTACGCCTTCGACGGAGGACACGGGATCAGAGTTTTCTACATCCAGATTCCAGTCTCCCCACTCCATCCCTTCTCCGGACCAACGTGAGATGCCAAAGTCTCCTCCGGATGACCCTTCATTCTCGGATATTATGAGACACATCCAAGAGAACATGGGATGGGATGCGGAAGAGTTAGACCCTGAAAGGCTACGCCTTGCGAAGTACCTTCGGCAGAAGGACCCCAAGCCTGTGGTGGTGCCACCCTTGGTAGACACTTTCGTGGACGTCACCAAGGCATCGTGGAAGCGTCCACATTCGCTCCCGGCGATACCGAAGAATGCTGACCGCTTGTACAAGGCTTCAAGAGAAGACCAGTACTTGACTCAGCATCCTCAGGCCGACTCTCTGGTCATAACATCCTCTCATGACCAGTCCCAGAGACCGCAACATCTGAGCACCCTGCCACCGGACCCAGAGTCCAAGCAGCTGGACGCCATGGGTAGGCGCACGTATGCTTCCGCTATCTGCGCCATCAGATCCCTGAATTATTTGACCCACATGGTGCAGTTCCAAAATGCCCTGTGGGAGCAGGGTTTGGATGCGGCTGAGAAATTGCCGGAAGGTGAACAGAAGGAGATGTTGCAGCTCCTCCGTACGAGCTCGGACGTGGGAACCCAAGTGCTACGAGCCGCATACGACTCCGCGGACTCCTCGGCCTGAGCAGCAGCTTCAGGCATATGCCTCCAGAGGCACTCTTGGCTCCGTGTCTCCGGTTTTACCCCGGATGTCCAGAAAAACATCATGGATGCCCCATTCAAGGGAGATGTTTTGTTTGGTAAACCCTCAGAGAAGATAATTACCAAACTCCAAGAGGCCGGGAAGGCGGTGAGGTTGGTTCAGGCCATGTACCGACCCAAGCTTGGTTCCTTCCGTAGGAACCAAAGCCGATTTCGTGGACGGACGCAGAGACAACAGTCCCGCCTGCTCCACAACAGAGGGGCTCCGGTTTTCACAGAGCCCAGGGAAAACAACCCGCAGGTCGAAGCCAGCGCACTCCTAAGCCGGTCCAGCCAGCGGGACCCTCAGCCGCCACAGCCTGACTCCTTCCCGGCCCCCGCCCCTCAGGATCAACAGGACGTCATGGTCAGGGGTCGCATTGCGAATTTCCTGCCGGGATGGCAGACTATAACCACAGACAGGTGGGTTCTACAGTTGGTCGGGAGAGGCCACTTTATAGAATTTGCGGAAAAGCCACCCTCGAGGCCTCCTTTGCTCTCCCGGTACCCGGGTCAGCACAAGTCATTGATCAGACAAGAAGTACTCGCGCTCCTGCAAAAGGGAGCAAAAGAGTACGTCCCAGAGAGGACACGGATACTATTCCCACTTCTTCCTGGTTCCAAAGAAGACCTCCGTCCGATTCTGGACCTCAGCGACCTCAATTTGTCGGTCGCCTACAAAAGATTCCGCATGGTAACTCTTCCGGGTCTTATTCCCATACTGAAGCAGGACGCCTTTTTAGCATCTCTAAATATGCAGGACGCCTACCTGCACATCCCTATAGCTCAAGCGCACAAGAGGTTCCTGCGCTTCGAGTTTTTCGGCCATCATCTTCAGTTCCGAGCCCTTCCATTCGGGCTGTCATCAGCAGCCAGGGTCTTTACCAAATGCATGGCAGTCGTGGCAGCGTCTCTAAGGAGACAGGGCCATTGTGTGTTCCTGTACCTGGACGATTGGCTTCTCATGGCTGCCTCCAGCGAGGCGTTGTTACAGGCAATCCAGAGCACCCAGGTCCTGTTTCGATCTCTGGGTATCCTAATCAACCACGAGAAGTCTCTCCTGGTACCGTCGCAGAAACTGCAGTTCATAGGCGCAGTACTGGACACTGTTCAGGGAAGAGCATTTCTTCCAGATGACAGAGCGGAGTGCATCAGATCCCTCATCAGGGAGCTTTCATCGAACAAGACCGCCCCAGCCTGGTCGGTCCTTCGCTTGCTCGGACACATGGCTGCGGCCATTCCTACTGTCCCTTTCGCAAGGCTCCACATGCGGGTAACTCAGTGGATGCTCAAGGTGCAATGGGACCAAAGGCAAGACCACATGCAGCATCCGGTCAGAATCATGAACACCGCGATTCGAGACTGGCAGTGGTGGCTAGACCCAGGGACACTCTCTATGGGCGTCCTGTTTATAGCGCCGTCCCCGGAGGTAATCCTCACCACAGACGCCTCAGGTCTAGGGTGGGGAGCACACCTGGACGGGGTGAAGTCCCAGGGAACGTGGACCCCATCTGGAGGCCCACCTCCATATCAACGTCCTAGAGATGAGGGTGGCCCTTTATGCTCTGCAGGCATTTCAGTCCGAGATCCCGCCGAGTACTCTCCTGCTTCAGACAGACAACACGGCAGTGATGTATTACCTCAACAAACAAGGAGGCGCACACTCTTACCCCCTTTGCAGGGACGCCATGAGGGTGTGGCATTGGGTAATCCGACACGGCGCGAACCTGATCACAGTATATGTTCCCGGTGTGGACAACACAATTGCAGACGGCCTGAGTCGCTCCCAGGCCAGAGTCCACGAGTGGGAACTTCTCCAGGAGGTAGCAGAGGATCTGTTTCTCTGATGGGGAACTCCCGAATTGGACTTGTTCGCCTCCCCATCCAATGCAAAACTGCCCAATTTTTGCTTGCTAGATCCAGGGCCTGGTGTTTTCTGGCGAAATGCGTTGTCCCTCTCCTGGGCGAAAAGATTCCTCTACGCTTTCCGTCCCTTCCCGTTGATCCAGAGAGTTCTTCTCAAACTGCGCAGGGAGCATGCAACAATGATCTTAGTGGCCCCATTCTGGCCCAGGCAGATCTGGTTCCCTATGCTAATTCAGCTGTCCCGGGAACCTCCGCTCCCATTGCCATTCAGCTCCCACCTCTTGTCACAGGAGAAGGGTTCACTGGTCCACCCGGACTTACGCTCACTGAACCTGCACGCATTGCTCCTAGAGACATAGCCATCTTGCGCCACGGGGTCTCGCAAGAGGTAGCGGAAGTCCTTTCTGCAGCCAGAAAGCCGGCTACACATGCGACATATGCCATGAAATGGCACTGTTTTTGTCTATGGTCGCAAGCATGCGCCTTTCCCCTTTAGGTTGTCCGTGAAAGCGGTGTTAGAGTACCTGCTCTCCTTTTCTGTTCGGGTCTCGCTTAGTCCTTGATTAAGTGCACCTCTGTGCCATTTCAGCTATCACCTCCCGATGGGACAGCGCACAGTGGCACAATTAGATGCCTGTCGAAAATTCTTAAGAGGGGTGTTACACCTTAGGCTGCCCATTAAGGACCCAGTGCCTCCTTGGGACTTGCTCTTTGTCCTGGAGCAACTCACGCTCCCCGAACCTGCCGCGGATTGCGAGCTCCGTTTTCTGTCATGGACAACGTTATTTTTGGTTGCTGTTACATCAGTGAGAAGAGTTTCTGAGCTTCAGGCTCTCATGTGCAAAGAACCCTATTTAATTTTCCACCAGGACAGAGTATCCCTGAGGACGAATCCTAAATTCTTGCCTAAGGTGGTTTCCACACTCACTCTCAACCAGGATAGTGACCTGCCGGTCTACTTTCCTAATTATTTTAACAGAGGAGAGACGCTGCTTCACACCCTGGATGTTCACCGCAGCTTGAGGTACTACCTGAGCAGAACTAAGCAGCTTCGCACTTCGGAGCAGCTTTTCGTCTCCTTTACGGAAAGGATGAAGGGCCAACCAGTATCCAAACAGTCCCTGTTTCGCTGGCTTGTCCAGTGCATCTCTTACTGTTATGATATCAAACGAAAGCCCCTCCCAGGAGCAGTCCGGGGCCATTCCGCTAGAGGCGTGGCCACATCTTTTGCAGCACTTCGAAACGTCTCCACTTCTGCCATTTGTGCGGCAGCCACTTGGAGCTCTGTTCATACCTTTATCAGGCATTATAGCCTGGACATCGCTTCACGGCGAAGAGCAGGCTTTGGCCTGGCAGTGCTACAGGGTCTCCTGTCCTAGATTCAGGACCTGGAACGTTCTTTCTTATTTCCTCCTCCCAGAATGTTTGCAAGCACTATTGCTTGGGAATCAGTCCTAATGGTGTAACCTGCTGCAAGAGCGGTGTCTCGAAGTAAGATAGTACAGTTACGTGAGAACTTACCGTAACAGTAGATCTTCAAGAACAGCTCTTGCAGCAGGTACCTTCCCGCCCACCTTCCCCCTTGGAGGAGGCATGGCTTAAGCCTTTGTTAGGAATTTTTTCCCGTTTGTCTTCTGATGGTGGATCCTCGGTCTCCTATTTCGATGTCAGCCTGGCTGGAAGTCTCCGGCAGGAGAACTGAGAATCTAGGACACCCCTTATATGCCTCGCCTGGCGTCTGAGGCGGGACCGGCGTGAGCGGTCCCCACGAAGATAGCTAGCTAGAATTTTTCCGTGGGGTCCTGACGCCTGCCGGCTTCAGTCCTAATGGTGTAACCTGCTGCAAGAGCTGTTCTCGAAGATCTACTGTTACGGTAAGTTCTTACGTAACTGTACTTTACCAGTCCATGGCAGTGTTAATCGCGATGCATTGCAGGGCTAGCTATGGATATCCAATTTCATGGCAGACACCCAGCACAAATTGGCCAATGCCACCTTCTTGAGCACCGACCTTTTTGGCCCAACGGTGGAAGCACATCTCACTAGGATTAAGAGGTCCAATGTCACCCTCAATTCTGTGACATTCTTCCCGAAGGACCTGAAAGGGGAGAAGCTGAAAAAGACCTTTCAGTTTCAGCCCTTTCCATCGCAGCAACTGAGGCAGCAGCAGCCCCAGTACGAGCAGTCTCAGGTCTGGCACCCAAAGTTCCCCGGTCAGAGCCCCAGAAGGGAGGTAGTGAGGGTAGTAATGCCCCTCCAGCAGCTAGTGTCCCCTCCAAAGCTGCCCAAAGACAGTTTGGGGGGATGTCTGCCTCAGCTCCCTGTGGGGGGTCAGCTTTGCCATTTCTAGCAAACTGGTCCATCATCACCTCTGACAAATGGGTGCTAGAAGTGGTGGGCAGAGGGTTCCTCTCTACTTCGAGGCTGTACCGACCACATGCACCAAGGGAGTCCATGGTGTCGCAGGGCATCCTGTCTGCCTTCAGGGAGCATCTTGCTCAGCTCCTAAAGAAATGAGCCATAGCCAATATCCTGTATTCCACGGCATGCCAGGGTTTCATTTCTAGGTACTTACTGGTTCTGAAAAAGGTTTGGGCTGGGGGGTGGGTTGGGCTGGCACCCCATACTGTATCTTTACGATCTAGATCAGTTTTTGAGGAAGCACAAGTTCCAGATGGTTACTCTGAACTAAATTGTTCCATCCTTGGAGCAGGACATATGGTTCTGCTCCCTGGACCTCCAGGATGCCTTCTTCCACATTCCAGTCCATCTGTCCCACTGGCTTTTTTTTTTTTTCAGATCTTACTTTGAGAGTCAGCTCTCACAGCAGTTAACAGAGGTACGACTGAAGATGGCAGGTGGCAGGACGCGCCCGGAAAACTTCTAGCAGTCTTTGGTGGGGAACGCTCCCTGACATCAGCCCGCCCCAACATAACGCATTGTATAAAGGGAGGGTGGTCCCCGGCGTCCCTCAGTTCTTTTCCTGCTGTCAACTCGTGTTCATCGGCTCCACAGATCGCCTCTCGCTAGTTAGGCCGCCATTTTCCCAAGTTTCTTAGCTAGATGATTTTTTTTTTTTTTTTTTAACGAAAAAGTCTGCTTTTTCTGCTTTGGTAGTTCTGCATGTCTTCTCAGACATCCTCCCTCGAATGGCACCCTTCCAAGTGTGCCTGCAACAATCAAATCCCATCCAAGAATTGGCACTCAGCCTGCCTGCTGTGCTTAGGCCCCGACTAAGATACCCAGTCCTGCCTGCACTGCCAAAAGTTTAACAGGACGAGAATCCGCAGATAGAAGGCCCTTGAGACTTTTCTCACAGAGCAATGTTTAACTGCTATGCAGAAAGATTCCTCTTGGGCGGGGAGGGTGAGTTCTTCCCATCAGAAAGCCTCGGGAAAGCACCACAGGGAGATGAGGAAGGAAAAGGGGAAAAAGGCACCTCCCTCCAAATCTAGATATTCAAACCCACTCTGCCTCCTGGGGCAGCTCTGACTGTGCCTTCCAGGTAATCTGTTCTTCTTTCCGGCTAATGGTTGTCAAACCCCACCCCTGTTCGGGCATCGGGAGCTAAAGGCCGTGGCTCTGGGTCCTTGGGGCCCCAACCTGCAGCCACTTAAAGTGCAGCCACCTGATCAGGTACATGGTACTGATGAGTATGCAGTAGAGCATCTGGATGATATTGCCCTCTTCAGTGCCAGTTGGAAGTAACACCTGTCCCACCTGACGGAAGTGTTGGGCAAGATAAAGAGGGCCGGGCTCACTGTCAAGGCTGAAAAGTGCCAGGTGGCCATAGCGGAGGTGGCATACGTAGGACATGTAGTAGGACCACGGCAGCTATGTCCCAATCAATCCAAGATTGAGGCGATAGAAGCGTGGCACAGACCTGAACCCCAGAAGCAGGTTCGAAGCTTCCTAGGGACTGCTGGATACTGTTGAAAGTTTGTACCAAATTACAGTATCCTGGCAGCTCCCCTCTCTGGCCTACTAATGAAAAAGAATGCCCAAAATGGTAAAATGAGTGCCAGCCTGTGATTGAGCCTTCACACGGCTAAAGGAGGCACTGCGCAGTGCCCCCGTGTTGGCCAGTCCAGATTACAGTAAGCTATTTGTAGTCCAAAGAGATGCCTCAGATGTGGGGATTGGAGCAGTCCTCAGTTAGACCTCTAACCAAGGGAAAGATCACCCCATAGTGTACCTTAGCAAAAAGTTGCTTCCCCGGGAGCAGACATATTCCACAGCTAAAAAGGAATGCCTTGCACTGGTATGGGCCCTGAAGAAATTAGAACCGTACCTCAATGGGAGGCACTTTGAGATACAGATCGATCATAATCCCCTGTTGTGGCTGACTCAGATGGGTAAGATGAATGGTCATCTCTTAAGGTGGAGTGTTGCCTTACAGGGGTACAATGTGACCATTACCCACAGCGCCGGATCAGCCAATGCCAACACAGATGGGGGCTATCTTGCCAGTTAGAGCAGTGAACAGAATTTGTGAAAATCGTACCATACCTAGGGATGGATTCCCACATTCAATCTAGGAGGAAGGTATGTGGTGTACTGCCCACATGCTACTCCTTATTTGTAGATATAATTCCATTGTATATATGTTTTTTATGTAATTCTGTGTATATGTACATGCCACAAAATGCCATTGTTAATTCAAGGGGACATAAGAGAAAGACTGGATTTTTACAAAAAGGTTTTGACCTTCCTTTGACCTGGAAGGCCAACTTGCTTGTCAGGAATCTGACAAGTTAATGTCAAAGGCTTTGGGGATCATTGATCAGAGGGGTATTTCCAGTAGTTAACTGACCAAGGGAAACCAAGATGAATAAAGTGTTCAGGAGATGTCCCTTTTAACTTCAAAAAAAGCAGGATGCTGTATTCCAAGGTACTGCTTTTGATGAGATGAAAGAAAGAAAAAAACAGGAAACTTCTAACAGATCTGTGTGAAATTCTAACAGGACACTGTGAATTAGCTTATAGGGTGTATACTGATGCATCAAAGTTTTAACTTTGACAGTCATGTTATTGGTTAATTATTGAGCCAAAACATTGTGTTGGGGGATGCGCAAGAGTGACACCCGGTGGCCTAAAATGGAAGGGCCAGCCTCTATCCACAGACAGGTATATAAATAGCCCAGATCAGGGCATTTACACACACTTTTTCATCTGGACACTCTGCTTGATACACAACAGATGCCAAACTACTGAAAACCTTCATCCACTACTTCTGGACTTCAATTTATTGCAAATATAAGGTAGATTTTTTAGCTTACAGTTTTAGTGCGTTTCACTGTACAGTTTTCCATTTTTGTTTATGCGTATTGTAACCCAATTGGTGTACGTTCTGTTTAGTTGTAACTGTATTTAAGTATTTTAGTAAAACTTTTGTTTTCTAAAGAATATCTGCCCGAGTGAGAATTTCTTATATTGCTTGTGTGACTGTAGAAGGTTTATTAATAATCGGTGAAAACATTTCTTGCCAAAGGGGTCTCACTAATAGCAACCAAACTGAGAAACGGGTCTGTAAGGAATCTGGAAGGATAGGGAGAATACCAAAGTCTCAGGGACGAGTCTGCAGGAATCTTGAACGAGGCTTTTGCATTTCCTTTAGGGAGAAGGTCAAATCAGACTTGCACTGCTACCCCAAAGAGAGTGGTATGCTTGGGTCTTCCTCCTTTGTGTAATGGCCAAGGAAGGGTTCATATTTGGCCACAAGACTGGAGACTGGTATTGTGTTCTTATCCAGAGTTAGAGGGATCCTGGATCCTCGTGGCAGAGATGCAGTCGTAACCTTGGCGAGCATTCAGAAAGTACGACGAGGGTATCCCTGCGCCTCCCCCATGCCAGTCACAGATTGCACTTAAGGGTGGGCACTGTGAGCCCAGTAGGCCTTATCCCCAGGAGTGGATTTGTGACAGGCATGGCTGGAGTTCAGGGAGAGTTTCACCAGCTGTTTGTCCACCTACACTGAAGCAGCAGCAAGGAAGACAGTTTGCAGATGGATTCTCTCCAGCATCGACCTCTGCTATAGGTTGGCTGGTAGGGAGCCTCCCATAGGGCTCAGTGCTCATTCCACCAGACATCTGCAGGGCTGCTACTAGAAGTCAGCACACCCCTTCATTTCCCACTAACACATCCACCTGGAGTCATGCTGGTATGCTGGTTTTTGTGACCTCAGTTCTTGAATCCGTGTTAGTCAGATAGGGGTATGCGCCTTACCCCATCCTCCCAGGGAACTGCTAGGAGTCTGCCTAAGTGTGGATAGTGCACCCATATCCAGGCCCCTAGAAATGAGGGTTACTCACCTGTAACCATAGAGCTTACCTGGATTAATCTTCATACAAGTCGGAGGCTCTGGGACCCTGCGGGAAGCTCATAACTCTAAGCTTTTCCTCTGGAGGAGGGGACGATGTCGGGAACGGCGCCGCCCTCAAGGTCAGTGTATTACGTGATGCTCGCAGGTTGGCAAATAACGGACGCCAGTCCCTCCACCACCCCATTTCTGTTTTTAGGAGGCAGCAGCTGACAACTCCATGGGAGCAGCACAGTAGTTCTAGGATTCAAAAAGTTCTGTTTGGATACGCAGATCTTCCTGGACTAAGTCTCCACCGCTCATTCACTCTAATGGGACTATGCCAGAGGCACTAGGACCCCATGGGAGCCAGAAATCTTCAGGAGGGCCGGTTCCGGGATAGGACCGCATATGCACGGCACCTTGAGACTAGCTCACACCGTATAGGTTATCTCGGCGTTGACCCTCCAACCGCCTCAGTTCCTTTTCTCTCCCAACATCGAGTGCACTTCGGTCACGATGTCACTCGCCTGCCAGGAGTCAAGTCTTCATCTATACGACAGCAGCATTAGCCGTTTTCAGTATTCATTTAACTTTCTACTTTTAATGTCCTTTTCTTATTTAAAAAAAAAAAAGGAAGAAGTTCTCAGCCTGCCATCAGTGGAGTTGACCTCAGACGGTAGTGGTGACAGTAGGGAGACTTCTTTTGAAAGCTGTGATGGCAGTGGGGCTTTATCCAGTCCACCGCCCTTTGCAGATGGGGTGTCCCAACCACTGGCAGTCCAGTGCTGGGGTGGGGGGGACAGTCCACACGAAGCACAAAATTAGCGGGCCCGACCTCGATCAGGGACCCGGCTCCACTCAAGCTCTTCTTCCTCCTGTTGGTGGAAGAAGACTCATTACCACTTGAGGTCGTCCTCTGGTATGTCTATGCGGGGATTGTGGATGGTGGAGAGCGGTAGGCCTGACTTGACTCCGGTAGAGTCCTTTGTGGCTCTGTTCTTAACAGCTGCGATCTTCAACACTGGATCCTGTCTCTGTCCTCGATGGGGCTCCAGTGAACAGTTTCACTTCTGGGCTACTCCTTTAGAACAGTGGGTTCGAGGTCTGCCTGGCTGTCCTGACCAGTGGTCCCGACCCTGGGGCCTTCCGGCTGCTGGGCCACGTTGAGTTGGTCAGGCCAGGATGTTGCACGGTACCCTGTCTGGTGCCTGCACCATCGAGACCGACTCAAGGTGGCTTACCCCCCTCTCCTTTTTCCCTGCAGGGGCCGTTACGGGTACAGTCCCCACACACACACTTTTTCTTCAGGTCAAGAGTGGTGCTGGCGCTGTGTGTATTGCCAGCCGCCCTTTGTGGTGCAGGTGCTGCAGCAATCCCAGTGCTGTGATGGTGCCAAACTGTTCGGCACCGCACAGGTGGTAGTGTGTCCCGTGATCCTGGCATAGTCCTGTCTTTTGGAGTTTTTTTTTTACAGGACTAGAAGTGGATCCGGATGATTCTCTCCCTGTCCTGCTTTGTTGAAGACGCAGCGGATGACTCATTTTAGGGGCTGGAATGCAAGCCCTCTGTATCAACAGAGCCTGTGATTGAAGATCTCTTTCCATCAGGGATATGGGTCCCCCATAACATTTCATTTGTGGACCACAGCAGACTTCTACGTCTTGAATTCCTACATCCTCAGTACGAGTACACCTTGCGGAACACACTCAGTTCAGTGGCCAAGAGCCTCCCAGAACTTGATGCTGCATTACAAGAGGCATGTAGCCCAATAATCAACTAAAAGCTTTTATAGACGCCTATGTCACTCCCTCTAGAGCAGCTACCATTGGCAGCAGGTGTTTAATGTCTCCTTGATGGTGCTTATTTGTTCAGCCCTCAGGTTAAGCTTTGGAGGCCACTCAGAACATCAGGGCTGTCATTTAAAACAGCAGGCTGACTCTTGCTGCCCCTTAGAGGGACGGGAACCTTCGACATTCTAGTAGCACAGTCCTTTCAAGGTTGAGGCTTAGACTCCCAGTTTCACAGAGATTTCCCCATACCCAGGCAGCAGCTCAGTCTGTCCACCCTTCTTGCTTCTGAGATTCTGGGTTGCTGTGGAATCAGGGCAGTAGAAGTTGTTCCACGGCAGATCGGAACACAGGTTCCTATGTCTGTTCCTTTGGCTCTGAGAAAACAGATGGCATGTTCCAATTCTCAACCTTGGAAGGTTAAACAAATACCTGTTCAGGGAGGAGTTTACTAAAACATCGTCGTTCAAGTCTCCACTTCCTGGACGTTTGGCTCCTAGCCAGCCCATCTGGGCAGAAGACACAAGAAGCAGTTTCCACAACTTCTCGGTTGCTCATTTCCAGGAGGGGTTTTCTGATTCTGGGATGGTGCCAGATTCACCTTCCCAGCAGCTCCTCTTCATACAAGTCTTCTAGGGCGGGGGGGGTTTTCCTCGCGAAAAACGCGAGAAACAACATCTCCAGATGTCTCATTACATCAGGGAAACAACTCTGTTAGAGCCCTTTTTAAGGCAGTGGAGGCTGGGACTCCTGGCATCGTCCACAGCAAACAGTGGTCTCCGACCACGCCTCCGCAATCCTCCACTTGCATGACAGAGCCTCTGACAAATTGCCATCACTCCTGATCGGTTGGGGAGCTCACTGTCATGGCCTCCACACTCCGGTGTGGAGCCAGGAGGAGCCTCATCTTCTCATAAATACCTTGGAGATGAGAGCAGTCTTACACACTGTCCAAGTCCTGAAGGATGCCCTCTGCCGCAAAGTGATCATGCTTCGAATGACTAAGCTGTGATGTATTACATCAACAAGCAGAGTGGAGCACCTTCCTACCCTCTGTGCAGGAATGTCGTGAGGATGTGTGAGTGGTGTCTCGAGCATGTTGCATCAGTTCAGACGTGCAGTCACTATTCGAGTGGTGCGGTTCAAACCTGGTCCTTTTTGTATCCCCTCTCAATGCAAAACTGCCTCTATCCTGCTGCAGAAATCCAGAACCTGGTGTTTTCTGTCAGGATGTATTCAGAGCAGTGAAGAAGACACTTTCTTTACGCTTCTTCCTCTTCCCTTAGTTCAGAGGGTGCTGCTCAAGTTGTAGGCACAGGGGGCAGGATGATTCTCATCGTTCCAGACTGGCCTTGACCGATATGATGTGCATTGATCAACAGACCATCAGAAGTTCCCCCAAGGCAACTCCCTCTACTAGCAGACCTTCTGACACGGGGTCTTTGGTCCATCCACCCTGCGCGCCATTCATCTCCATGCCAGGCTCCTGAAGAGACAAAAGTGGGCAGGTTTTAGGTATCATGGACAATCGCAGTAATCTTCTTAGCCACGCATAGGCCTTCCACCAGGAAGGCTTATACGGCTAAGTCGAAACGCTTCTCCATCTGGTGTGCAAAGTCCCATCTGGACCCCTTGCAATTGCCCACCAAGAAAGGTGTTGGAGTGCCTTTTGGATCTGTCAATCGCAGGTCTGCTATACTTGGCAGTGAAGGTACAACTCTGCATTTCGGCCTATCTTGAGCCAATACAGAACATGTCACTGGCTCAGTTGCTGTTAGTCAAGAGATTCCTAAAAGGTATCCTATACACTAAGCCCCTGTTAGTTGACCGGTGGCTACATGGGGTATTAACCTGGTGCTAGATTGCTCACCCATAATCCCTTGAGCTGCTAGCTACCTGTAAACTGAAATTTGTGACCTGGAAGACATCACTCTCAGGGTCCCCGAAATCCATGCTCCGGTTTCAGACCCCCCCTTAACACCATCTTTCACGAGGACATGGTGGTACTCCATACTCGCCCTAAATTCCTACCCGGAGTGGTTTCGGACTTTCACCTTAACCAGCCTTTGCTTCTCCCTAGTTACTTCGCTAACTTCCAGAATGAAGGAGAGCGCTCCCTTCATTCTCTGGAACAGTGTTCCCATTAAGGCTGCAGATCTGGGGGTGCACTGCACCCTCTCCAAAACTGTTCAGGGGTACAAAATAAATTATAAGGGTTCATTCTACCATTTGTACAACATTTTTGCAGGGTGCATATACTTCAAACAGAATTATGGGGGTACAGTGTACCCCCTTCACACAAAAATGTACTTGAATTTCAAAATTTGTACTTGAATCAAGTACAGATGGGGTAAATGGGAACACTGCTCTGGAAGTTGAGGAGTCTGTGATTCTGCATCAACAAAAGGAAAGAGATGCGCCATCCAAGCAACTCTTGTAGCTTTCAGCATGCCTCAACTAAGTCAGCCTGTTTGCTATTAGATGTATTTCTGCATGGTTAGTAGCATCTCTTCAATACTGCTAATCCATGGCGCAAATCAAGTTGGAAGGCTGGGTTCACACCCACTCTACCAGAGTGGCTGCGGCTTCCTTGGTGGAGATTCATAATGTACCCTTTGTAGACATCTGCAAGGCAGCAGCTTGGAGTCCAGTGCATATCTTGTGAAGCACTACGTTCTGGGTGTCCATGCCAGACAGCTCACTCCTGCCGCTCTAGTGTGGGGGGGGGGGGGTCGATTTTTAGCTCAGTACTCTCCCGTTAGTGTGAATGTGTGGTGGAGACTTTTATTCCAGGAAGATATGGAAATACCTACCCTAATTCTTGATCTTTTTGGACGAAGTCTCTACTACTCATTTACACGCCCACCCACCATCCCCCTACCTCCCTCTTTCTGTTTTTGATCTTCATTTCTTTGTTGTTTGGGCTGTGAGGACATTGTTAAATTGACCCTTCTTACATGGGTCATCTTATGCCCGGAAGTTAGGGTTAGGTTTTCTTAAGTTAGTTTACGCTGCACCTCCTCGGTCAAAAAGGTACTGAGGCGGTTGGAGGGTTGACACCGAGACAGCCTATACAGCACAAGCTAGTCTTGTGGAGCCGCACATGCATGGTCCTATGCTGGCGTTGGCCCTCTTGAAGATTTTTGGCTCCCGCGGGATCCTAGCACCTCTGGCGTAGTCGCATTAGTGTGAATGAGTGGTGGAGACTTTGTCCAAGAAAATCAAGAATTACGGTAAGTACACAATTTCCTAGCCGCCGCCAACTTGTCGCCGTTTTTGACACCATTCCTCTTATTTTCAAATGTTTTGTGGCATCAAGTCTTTCTCTTCATTTTTATTATTTTTTTGTGGCTGATCATGTCCATTTTGGGGCAAAAGCATTCTTCCAAGGTGGGGACTACCCCTCCATGAATTGATACCCCTATGGTAGTCTCATGACCGTAACGGACCTGTATGACCAGTGTTTTACTTGCCTGGGGCCATGTCATGACATGGATTTGTGCGGCGCCTGTTTTTCAGTGGAGCGCCTGCACCATGGTGACCCGCGGTGTTGTTGGGGAGAGACCTCTCTCAACTTTCAGTGTGGTCGGAGTCGTGCACAAAGGCGGCCAAGGTAAGGTCCTGGCTCTTCCCTGGGCCTCCCCACTGTTATACACACAGAGAACAGACCTCTGTTGTCTGGTGTCTCACCAGGACCAGACACCAGAGGAGGTTGGACAGACATTCTGCCTCTGGGGGCGGTTGGGCACCCTCATGGCCACGGGCTGCCCTGGTGTCAGCCTCTGCTGTCGTAGGGAGACTGCCGGCGGCTGGGCGGGGCTTTGGCTCCTGACACTTATCCCCAGTGTCAGTTTGCAAAATGGTGCTGTTGCTGCGCTGGGTCCTCTCTGACACCGTCCTCGGTGCTGGGGCAGTTAATGTCCGGGGTGTGTCTCTAGGGATCTCCAGTAGTTTCCTCAGAATCTGAGAATGACTGTGACAATTCCAACTGGCAACCCAGCTCTCCGGA
Organism: Neoceratodus forsteri; assembly: GCA_016271365.2. Taxonomy (NCBI): domain Eukaryota; kingdom Metazoa; phylum Chordata; order Ceratodontiformes; family Ceratodontidae; genus Neoceratodus; species Neoceratodus forsteri. The sequence continues at coordinate 1,094,538,914 of CM057453.1, forward strand.
GCCCTGGGTGCTTTCTGGGCCCAGTCCAAGCTCCTCTCCTTTGCTCTCTTCTCTGGCCAGCGCCTTCCATGGTGCCTCCTCTCCCTATGCCGGTGCTGCCTCTGGGGGCAGCTCCGCGGTCAGTGCCACTGCTGTTGGCTGCGAAGTGTTTGGTGCCGCTTCAGTTGTCTGCACCAGTGCGGGGGCCAAGGAGGAATTTAAGGCCGTCCTTGGTGCCAATTTCATCCTTACTTCCTCTCTGAGAGCAGTGACTAAGGTGGAGCCTCTTTCGAGGGGAGGTCTCGATCCTCTGGCTCGGGTTTGATAGGACCCCATCAGGGAACCCAGTCTGTCCCAGTGGCCTTGGCTACCCCGGGGCAGAGTCAGAGTGCTGATGCGGGCTCTCCTTCTCCTGCTAGTGATTGGAGCCCTGTTGTTGGTGGGGACAGGGTCCTCCCTTCTGGGCCTATACGGCTCTGGCTTCCTCACCTGGGATCTCCACACACACACACACACACACACACACACACACACCCCAGCACTACCCTGTTCGCTGTGAGCAGGTTGAGCAGCAGTCGATGGCTGGGCAGCACAGCCCCTCCCTCAGGAGGCGTCCCCTGCTTGCTACCACAGCCCTGGCAGAGGGCCTGTGGTCTCTCGGGACCACTCTTCTCCTGCCTCCTCACTGCCTCCTCCTCCTCCCAGGACTCTCCAGTCCCCTGGGTCCCCTTACCTGGAAACAGTACAGAGCGACAGCGAGTACGTTCCCCATCTACTATAGGGCCATGGATGAGATGGTTTTTCCACCTCCCACATCTCCTCTGACGTGGATTACACTGATTATCGGTGGTTCCTTGTGGTGATGTTGGAGGAACTCGATGTTCCCCAGCTGTAGACCACAATCCTGTGCGTGCGATGTTGTCCTTCCTCAGGTAGTGCAGTCCGGAATCCATCATGATCTCTCTGTAGCCCACCCTGCATGGAGGGAGTTGCACGGTGTCTGGCAGTTTCCCACCTCTTCTGTTCTGGCCTCTCAGGACTGCCAGCACAGGTATCGCGCTCTGCCCCGGGTCTCCAGGAGCTATGCCCCATCCTACTTGTGGACTGGAGTGGCTGGATACCCCTGCGGTGCTTCTTTGCTCTTTAAGAGAGTCCTTCCCCCCTCCTCCCCGAGGCTGACTCTGCAGAGTTTGATTGCGGGAGCAGAAGAGTTTTTTCCTACGCGTCTCTTGCTATCTTTCTCTGCACACCAGGTAGCCTATGCAAGGCAAAGACACAAAAGTAAGTGCACTCCGGAATGACTCAAGTAATTCATTTAGTACCCGTCATTTATTTATTGTTGACCGGGTAAGTGCACTAGACAAATCCTGACTATTTTCAGGCACGACCCAGGGAAGGGGGATACAGATGAATGCCGACTGACTTTGAACCAGATTAAGCTGTTGGTGGTATTTTTAGTGAGTGAGGAAATTTGGCCAGGACACCGGGGAAATTCCCCTACTCTTTTCGATAAGTGCCATGGGATCTTTAACATCCACCTGAGCTACCACCAATCCAGATAGATGGGACCTCGGTTTAACATCTCATCCGAAAGACGGCACCTCAGAAGTGCAGCACCCATCTCATGCTGCACTACAGTGTCAGTACTGGGATATTAACCCAAGTGCCAGATGTGGGAACTGAACCCACAGCCCTCAGATCTCCCGGCCTCAGAGGCGAGTGTGCTATCTACTGAGCCACTGACACTGCATTAGTCTGTTTGGAAATACAGCACAACTGCAGCTGAATAGACCTAAGAATCACACCGGGAGCCTTGCAGTTATTTCTAGTAGATAGCGTTTTATTTAATATCCACACAGACAGTAGTTGCAGAGGACATGCACAGAGAGCTGACTTAGCCTCCACGCTTCTGGTAGACGCACCCTTTTTCATGAGACATAGTTTCAAGGGGTGTAACATACATATATTTATGCATAGACCAATTTGTGCACTCAAATAACACGTGCAAAGTGAAACAAGATGTGAGCACGCTTAAATCAGTAATCATTCCAATCAAATGCTACATCATAGTATAAAAAAAATGTTAAGCCAAAATCAAGATCAAAGTAAATTTTGTATTAACTAATGTAAATCTCAGTACCATTGAATGGCTATTTCGTTCCCCCGGTGATAGCCACGCTGGTGGTCGTGAGGGCTTATGGAGCTGCCCTCCCCCTGAGCAAGAAAAAAGGAATCTCTCCGCTGGTGGTCGCGAGGGCATTATGGAGCCGCCTTCCCCTCAAGCCGAAACGCAAGGTACAATAAGAGGCACCCAGGCGCGTCTGTACTCAGCTGTGTCTCTGAGGACTGCAGTGTCTCTGAAGACTGTGTGAAATTTGCCTTAAGGATTTTCGGTCTCCACGCTAGTGAAGATAGTTTTTTGTTTTTAACGGTTTCCCAAATTTGTAGCCTAAACAGTCTGTTGCTGCAAGTGCCTTAAGTGCTGGTGCGACCGCAACTGGAAAAGAGCTGGGGACGGTGTTTCTTTTTGGTGCCAACTCCCAGTTTGAATCCCTTAGGCTGTAATGCTGTTTTATCGTACTTATTCGTGCCTGATTTACTGCCTCCTTGGTTTAAGATTTAGATAAACTTCAGTGTGTCTTTTCTAGCCTAATTTCTACCTGTTTTACAAATTTACAAATGTTTGCTTTCAGATTAGTCTGAGCCCTTAAGCGCCAGTCCCAGTTTGAATGGTAGTCTGTAAAGCTGTCCCTTCACATATCCCTATTCCTAGTTATTTCCTGCCTACTCTTAATTTTGCCCTCAGTATAAAAGGCCCTTGCTGCACATTTTGTAATTTGGATTCAATTCACTTCTCCGGTAAATCTACTGCTATTCAAACACAGGACTGTTTGTTGTTTTCAGGAGTGTACTGTGTAGGAATCTGGTGACTAATCCTATGCTCCTTGTCTCCCCCAACATACCATTCCTATAAATACCTCTGTTGTCCCTCTCCCATCTTCCCGGTGATAGCCACGCTGGAGTAGTCATGAGAACTCACAGGCCGCCTCCCGAGCAAGAAAAAAGGAATCTCCGCTGGTGGTCACGAGGGCACTACGGAGCCGCCTTCCCCTCAAGCCGAAATGCAAGGTACTATAAGAGGCACCCAGGCGCATCTGTACTCCGCTGTGTCTGAGGTTCTCTCCCCGCTGACGCTTCACGTCAGCTGCCTCATCGTCCCCACCACCACCCTTGGTGAGCAACTCCCTATATAGACTGTGTCAGGTGACTTTTTTTAACCAAACTCCCTATTGTCCCATTTGCAGCTTATCAGTTCTCACCACTAGCGGCCACTACAGCTAATTGCTGCACTAAATCCCCCACTCTAGCAAAGCCATGCTGCACATAGCCTATAAATCTGTTTTAGGGATAGCCTTTCTTACCACATTGGCATCCCTCCCACCCTCGCTTCTCCCTAAATCACAGCTCAGTCCCCCAGAAATCACTTCACAAAACACCCACACTTGTCCCTGCTCCTCCTTCATGTTTGGACAGTACCCCCTCGGGCCACACTGCTACTGGATTCCTGGTCCGTCCGTCCTCCCCCATCTTTTCACACTGGTCTGACAGTGCTGAAACTCCCTGTGTCAAGTTATTTCTCACAGCCCTCTCCCGGACTCCCTCTGCCCACCACAGGCCAAAAACATTTTCTGACAAATTCAAAACTGGTACTAACCTTAGTACTCCTCCTCGCAGTGATATCGAGCTAAACCCCCGACCAGCCACCCACACTACCCACAACCCTTCCCCCAATGGCAAACTACCCAGAGGCCTAAAAATAGCCCACCCAAATATACACAGCCTCCTACAAAAACTGCCCTTGCTACAACCACTAGTATTATCACTGAGACCTGGCTGAAACCACACAACCTGGACGCAGAAGTAGCTATTCCTGGTTACTCCATCACTCGACATGACCGCCTGGGCACCAAGAGCAGTGGCGGTATAGCCATTTACATATCATCCCTGGTAAATTTCTCGCCGGTCTCACTATCCGCTCTCCCGGAAACCGACGCCTTACTAATAAAAAAAAAAATCTCCTTATCCCACTCAATCCCCATATTTATAGCAGGCTCCTATTGTCCCCCAGACTCCCAACTAAACTCAGTCACAGCGCACCTGGACACCCTAAAAACCATTAGTTCAGGAGGGGAGCTCCACATCCTTGATGATTTTAACCTGAACTGGCTCTCTAGTAGATCACTGAGCCCACGCGCCTAAACCACAAAACTCTGAACCACTCCTTGCTAGACTGGGCCCTCACTTCTCACCTGCACAGGATAATAGCCTCTGGCCTCCTTCCAGACTCCCTGAGCGATCACCATATGATATATGTAGTAAGACAAATATTTAAAGCCAAGTCACCCCCACGAAAAACTCTCCTCATCAGGTCATATAAATCCCTTAATCTAGTAGGTCTCCTTAATGACTTAACAAACTTGGACTGGTCTTACATTCCCAAGGCCACCTCCATGGACTGCGCCCTAGACTTCAAGTCTAAATTTCTTGCCGTCTTGGACCACTATGCCCCACTCAAAAAGGTTCAAGTAAGGGGAGCCCATCTGCCATAGATCACTGCAGACCTCATGGACCACCTCCGCGCCAGGGACCAGGCATGGAAAGCCTACAAATCATCAGGGACGCACGCCAACCCCCTACACTATCGAACACTTAGAAATGCTTGCACCAGGCTTATCCGTCAGACAAAAGCCCACTACTTCACATCATCCTTCCAAAAAAATCTAAATCATCGAGCCAAGTTTTGGAGGTCAATCAAATCACTTTTCTCCCCTCCCACCCAGCCTCCCACCCCTGCCCTTGATGTAGGCGGCTCCACCACATCAGAACCACATGCAGTTGCCACAGTTTTCAACATGGTGTTCACTACACTAGCCCACCGCCCGCTACACACCACCAGACATCCACATCCCTACCCGCTCAAACCCCTCACCCAACTTTCTCCTTCTCCCTGGTTACTCCATCCAAAGTATTCAAAGCCCTGTTTGCCCTAAATCCCTCTAAGGGTAAATGCCCCTCAGGTTTGGATGCCAAAATGCTCTACCTTTCTGCCCCAGCAATCGCCATGCCTCTAGCATCCTTTTTTTAACCTTTCCTTCACTACAGCCTCTATACCCTCAGATTGGAAGCATGCCACAGTCATTCCCTTCCCTAAAGGCGGTGACCCATCCTCCCCCGGAAACTACCGCACCATCTCCCTCCTACCCATTCTACCCAAAATCAGGAACTAGTCCTCTCACAACTTAGCGCCTTCCTTGTCTCCTCCTCCTTTACTCCAAACCAGTCGGGTTTTAGGAAATCCTACTCCTCTGTCACTTCCCTTCTTAGACTCACTGACTCCATCTTGACAGGCATGGACAAAGGTCACATCACATCTGCCATTTTTATTGACCTGTCTAAGGCTTCCGACACAGTCTCACATGCCCTTCTCCTGTCGAAACTCTCCAACGCAGGTCTCTACAGTGCGGCCATCAGCTGATTCAAATTATACCTGGCAGACAGGACCCAATCAGTAAGAATTGGCGCCTCCGCCTCCAACCCCTCTCTGTCACTATTGGTGTCCCCCAAGGCTCTGTCCTTGGCCCAATCTTGTTCTCCATTTTCCTCAACGACCTGCCATCAACCTGCCCGCATACATCCATTCACATGTACACAGACGATACAGTACTGTATACCTCAGGCCACTCCCCACTGGAAGTAGCATCCAGACTCCAGCAAGATTTCACCAAAGTTCAGCTCTGGTTTTGCGCTAATCAACTTATTCTCAATGCCAAGAAAACTGTCTCCTTAACCTTCGGCACAAGACTTGATGAGACCCCCTTAGAAGTTTGTACCTCCTTCAGATACTTTGGGGTCTTTCTGGACCAACACCTCGACTTTTCTACTCGCATCGAAGCAACCCACAAAAAACTGCACCCCAGGCTGGGTGCTTTATACCGGAACCGTAGCTGCATTCCGCTGCCAGCCCGCAAAGAAATACTGCTGAAAATGATCCTCCCTATTTTTGACTACGGGGTCGTAGTATTTAGTGCCGCCTCTAAATCCACCCTGGCTAGACTAGATTCCCATTTCTGGACTCTCCACCCACCACTGCGACCTCTACAGGTCCCTTAACCTCCCCTCACTTTTTGACAGACGCCAGTACTACTGTAATAGACTCCCAGCCAAATTCTGGGCCCAGTTATTGCCCTCCTACCTCGCCTCAACCCTAACTGCTCAAACACCATCTACATACTCAGAAATTTCGACTCACGGCTCCTTCAAGTCCCGTACATGGCGACCTCTGCCGGCCAGTCGGCTTTTAGAGCCAGACTACCAAAACTATGTAACTCCCTGCCTGCGGACATCCAGCACGCCCCCTCCTCTCGGCAACAAATTTCCCTCCTTAAAGGGCAAGTCTCCACAAACTGCTCATGCTGCCTAGCCTCACACTAGAATGGCCAGCTCGCCAGCTGCTACTACTATGGTTCATTCAAAAGGTTCAACTCTGTCCCAGTTAGTTGTCACTGCACTTTCTACAAATTACTGCCTGTTGCTTGCTGTGTTCATACTGTTTATATTCATGTGTATATCTTTTGTATATAATCTGACATTTCAATATTCTATATTTTGTGTATCTGTTTTTCATATGTATGTATCATCCCGTCCCCAACAAACCCCCAGGATGCATCTGGAATCGAGCGGTAGTCTGCTCAGTATACCTTCCTGGTAAAACTTTTAAATAAAATACAAAATACATTTGATTTGATCAGTTGTCTTATTAATGTTAATGCAAATGGATATCAGCCCCAATCTCTCATTTAGAACTGCTTTTATTCAGACATGATTGTGTTCTTCTAATGCATCTGAGAGTTGGAAAAAACTCAACTGCTGAACCATGCATTTTTAAATAGTATTCATCTTTTAGAAACAGCAGCAAAATGACAACTGTTGCAAGAAACTTTGACATCAGGTAGCCATGGGGAAGACGATAGAAAAGTGGATATAGAAGTATATTTGTTTTGAAGAAGATTAGTTTATTTATGTTAATGATAGTTATGCAGTATACAAAAAAGATGCTGAAAAGCTAGTAAAATATAAGATGACTGGTGAATCGGTACAAAGATTCCATGCACCTTCTAGTCGATCAGCACCAGACCAATTCCAGATTAAATACTGGATCTCAAAAGGATGTGGCTAAAAAAGAAAGAAAAAATAGAACAAGTTAAAGAACTAAGACCCATTAAAAAATTATTTTACAATGTTTTCAGACAGTCTGATAAACCACATTCTTAACTTTTGAGGGACTTGCTAACATGCAATGACCTACTGGTATACATTTAAGATTTTTGTTTCAAGAACCGGAGGTCAATTTGGTTGCAAAAAGTCAAACTATGTTAGCAGTCAAACTGCATAAAAGGAAGCATAAGGTTTAGCAATGGCAGAAAAAGGGCAGTGGTTCAGTAAAACAATCATGTTTTAAGGGAAGAGAAAGGAAATGAATAGAAGAGATGTAGGAAAAGGGGGGGGCACTCAAAAGGTCAAATGGATAATTAAAGAAAGATAAATGCGGAGGAAAGAAAGTAGTTAGGGGTAAAAATGAAAGGTTAATAGAAGGCATGATCGAAATTCACAGCAAAAAAGATATGTTTATATTGCTGTCACTACTGGATCTATTCATTTTACAATATTGCAATTACAGATGTGGTTTCACATCCCACCAATCATTCAAACCATTGAGTTTCACTGCTTTTGATCTGTAACTCCAAAAGCTTTCTTTTTCTATTAAGGTGTCTTTCCTGTTGCCTCCATATTTGGGTAAAGGTACATGTTCCAGGCCAATACATCTTACAGACTTGGGGTCAGATGACTGGGTTGATCATGAAGTGGCTCCCTACAGGTGTATCCATCCTTGCATTTATTATGGACCTAACATGCTCCTGCAGCCTTTGTTTTAAGGGTCTCATAGTGCATCCTACATATACTAGGTTACAGGTGCACCACAGGGCATACTCACAAAGTGGGGTGTCACAAGCTATTAATTCTCTTATGTCTACAGTGATGTCTTGAAACCTAGGATGTATGAATTTTTTAGTAGGCACACAATATTTGCAAATGTTGGATTTTTTACACTGAAAGAAGTCTTGTGGTTTTTTTAGGGAACCAACCTCTATCTGTTTCTTCTAACCCCAGGAATCCACTAATATTATTACTCTTGCAGTGCTCCGTTAAGCCAGCACTGCCCCAGAGAGATTAGAATGCTATGCTAATCATGGAATGTTTAGCTCGTGCATCGATTTTCAACTGCCTACATTCTACTTCAGATTTCTTCTCTCTGCTGCAAAGTTCAGGTGCCCTGGAGATCGCTCAGTCAAGATGGATTACTATAGTGCATGGAGCAAAAAAAGTATTTTTTTATTTTTCATTACTGCCTAGTGTCTTTTTTTTTTTTTTTTTTTTTTTTTTTTTTTAGTGTTTTATACCTCATTAGTTTTAAACTTGTTTGATTCCACACAGGTTCCTTTGAACCAAGGACCAACTGACCTTTTTTTAATTTAATCAGAACCTTTTTAGAGGGTTCCGGTTACTTTATTCTTTAATTTTATTTAATTTGAACTGCTTTTCAACAGAGGTTTTTTGGTTTTCCTCAGTGGTTTCTCGGTTCGAGATCCAATTGGAACCAATAGTTTTTTTCACTTTATCGGTTCCTGAACCGACTGTTATTCTATTGAAACAGACTGCAAATATTTAAATTTAGTCTATTTTTTGGTCAGTTACTGGTTCCTGTGTTCTATGTCAGACAAGGCTAAAAAGAAAACAGGACCCCGTGGGTTCAAGAATTACTTGAAGTGTGCAGAGGTTTTTGCTAAGGCAGACAAGCATGATCTTTGCTTGATCTACCTTGGGTAACAGCACTTCAATGAAGACTGTGATATTTGTAAGTCTTTCCCTGTTAAGACAGTGGAAAAATGCAGGGAGAGGCTTAAAAGAAAACTAGAGGAGGGGTCCATGAGCTCTAACCAGTCCACCCCCTCCAAGACTGTGGTGCTTCCTTCCAGGGCCTCTAAATCCACCCTGATACAGGTGAGGGCTCTGGCAAGAGAAGCAATCAACCGTCTGCCTCAAAAATTAAAGAAAACCAAGCACACTAACACCTCGGCTGAAATGCCTCAACGGGTCCCTCAGGTGCCTATTAATGCTCCTCCTTCTGAGTTGACACATGCTTTCGCCTTACTCCAGGTGCTGCAGGATTTATTACCCCCTCAGCAGCCTGTGATTACTACTGCTGAAAAGGCAACTGTTACCCCTCTTTTGCCTACTGCTACAGTGGCAAATGAGGAGGATGACCAAGATGGAAGAGGGATTGAACCGGAGGTGTCACCAGAACAGGATTTTGGCTCCCCTCCCAGACCCTCAGAGGATTTTTCTTCCCATTTTTCTTTTGTTAAGAAAATGGTAGAGACCCTCGATCTGCAAACAGCTGAAGAGATCCAGGATGAAGAGGAGGCACAATACATGGAGCTTATGGGGCTGACACCCTCAAAAAGGCTCCTTCTGCCTGTCTACAAATTCTTTAAGGAAGATGTTTTAGAAATCCTAAAGGCTGCCAATACAGTCACACCCACAGACAAAAAGTGTGACAAGAAGTATCAGTTAAAAAGATCTGATGCTGAGTTTTTTTTAGTCACCCAGACCACCAGGGTATTGTACAGCAGGCTGCCTGTGAGAAAGCCAGAACTCCCTTATCCTCTCATCCCCGAGAAGGACTCGAGAAAGGTGGACAGCATGGCAAAAAGGGGTACCTTTCAGCATCCCTGGCAATTCGTCAAGCCAGCTACCAGGCCTGTGCAGCCCTTTATCAAAAGGCTCTCTGGCAGTCAGTAGTGGACAATGTTGAGGCTAACCCCTCTTTAACAGTGTCAGAGCTGTTAGATGTGACAGGGTAGAATAGGACCCTGTCCCATTTGGTTTGGAGAAAGTATTTAAATGCAAGGATCTATATTTTTTCCTTTTCTCTCTCTTCTCTGTCTGGTTGCGCAACCAAATTTTCCTGCGAGTCCTTGGACTTGATCAACCCAAACAGTCTCGCAATCCTTTGCCTCACTGTCTCTCTGTTTTCTTTTGCTGTCTGTTTCTCCCTTGCATTTCTATATCTGCTAATATAAAATATATGAGAATCAATGTATGGAAATGTAGTTGATATTGGGATCATTTTTGTTTAGAAAATTGTATTACTATTGAAATGTATATATTTATAATTTGAGATAACTGCAGAAAGCTAGAGGTTACTTGGGAGTAAATGCCTGAGCCTTTTGCAGTTGCTGTGTGGACCTCTGGAAGTTCTCAGTGTTTTAGCAGCTCCTGAAATTTACAAAGAACAGGATGCTTGCAAAGGATGGGGGTTGAAAAAGACATAAAAACAGTTAAGCTTGGCTGCAAGGGAGATTTTTTACAAGAAAGGTTTTATTTTTTGTTCTGTACATAGTTATTCTGAACACGTTTATTTTATGTTACTGCAACTACAAATACAGTTTTGTGGAATTTTACAACTGCTCCTGACCTATGCCTTAACCACACTAGACACAGCAAAATTGGGCCTGGAGGCTTCCAAATACCAATTTCAGATGGCAGCTGACACCGATGATACAGCTGCAAGGTGGATGGCTGCTACCATTGCTCTAAGAAGATGTGCCTGGCTGAGGGCTACCAACCTCACCCAAGACACCCAAACTAAGGCAGTGGACTTTCCTCTTGAAGGCCACCCTCTGTTTGGTGTTCAGACTGAGGCATATATGAGAAAAAAACAAATATAAAGCTACTTTTAGGAGCAACTCAACCAAAGACAGGCCCTCTACTTCAAATTAGTCTTATTCTAGGGGAGGCTGGGGCAGGTCCTCTTTTAGGAGGCCTTTCTTTCAGGTACAAGCTGATCTTGATTCGAGAAACAGCTCTTGCAGCAGGTTACACCATTAGGACTGAAGCCGGCAGGCGCCAGGACCACACGGAAATTTTCTAGCTAGCAATATTCAGCGGGGACCGCCCCCAACGCCTGTCCCACCCCCGTCAGGCACAGTACATAAGGGGGCAGTCCCCCAGAATCTCCAGTTCTTTTCCTGCTGTCGACTCGCCGGCTTTGGCCTCTCTGTCTCTACCTAACGCACTACAACTTAGAACTTCCAGAGTTTCTACACGACAAATGTCCTCTCCAACTCCTTCATTTGAGGGTCACCTTTCAAAGTGTGCCTGTGGAAAACAGATCCCTTTCAAGGATCCTCATTCTTCCTGCGTGCGTTGTTTAGGCCCAGACCATGATACTAAGGCCTGCACCTTTTGCCAGGGGTTCAACAGCCACACCAGGATCCGCCGTCAGAAGGCACTTCAGGCTTACCTGCTAGAGGAAAAACTTAGTAGGATGGACAAGGAACCTTCCTCCACGGGCGATTCTTCCTCCAAGGTCCACAAACACTGGGAGAAGGCAAGGTCCAGATCCTCGAACCGGGCCTCGGATTCACGGAGCTCAGGCTCCACCCAATCGGACAGCTCTCCCTCCAGGGCTAGGTCTCAGCCCCTTCCAGTCAAGGTCCGGGCTTCCAGAGGTTCTTCGTCTCTCCCACCCAATAAGACCTCCAGGCTCTCTGCTTCCTCTGCTCCCTCTTGGGCCTCTTCAAAGTCTTCTGAACGCCACAAGTCTTCCTCTTCCACCCGACATCGGGACCCCAACTCCAGGTCAGTCTCCCAGACCCCTAGGGGCCTGGATCCACCACTCAGGAAGACGAAGGTGTTCACCGGAGCCGAGGACATCGGCCAGACACCGGCCAGGCATTCGCCGGACACGAAGTCGTAGGCCAAGCGACCAACGCCGGCTTCGCCAGAGCTGAAGATCTCCTCCCCCACCCACCGTGGACACTAGTCACAGGGATTCCACGGAGGAGGACACCACATTGCCTGAAGACCAGACAGGTGACACAGAGGATGCCGGGCTTCCGAGGGAACCTTCGCCCACCCCGGAGACACCCGCGGACCCGACGCCCGACCCCAGCAACAGACCTACGGCACCAGGCCCGTCATCTGGCATGAATATACAAGAGGTAAAGGATCTCTTTACTTTCTGGTGGGACACCATCCGCAAAGACGTGGTCCCAGTAAAACCTCCTCCTCCTACTCCTTCACCTCCTACACTCCCTCCTCCACCACAGGGGCCAGCAGGACGTCCACCAACCCATAAGGAGCAGATTCCACCTCCCAGAGGTAGATCCAAGGATTGGAGAAGGCCTCCCTCAAGATCTCCATCAGGGTCTCCCAGCCCTAAGCGACCCAGATGCCGTCGGAATACTCAGGGGAGGGCTCCAGATCGAATACCTCTGAGTACTCCAGAGCTCCTTCTCCACTCAGCATTCCATCACCTGACCCACATGACCTGCCCAGGTTTCCTCCGGATGATCCCTCTTTCTCTGAGATCATGAGGCACATCCAGGACCACATGGGGTGGGATGCTGAAGACCTCAATCTCGAAAGACAGCACCTTGCCTGTTATCTTCGGCAGAAAGATCCAAAGCCTGTGGTAGTGCCACCCTTGGTGGACAACTCATGACGCCACCAAGGCTGCGTAGAAGCGTCCGCACTCCACTCCCGCTGTGCCGCAGGAGGCTGACCGCCTGTACAAGGCCCCAGAAGAGGACCAGTACTTGGCTCAACATCCCCTGGCTGACTCCCTGGTCATTACAGCCTTACATGACTGGTCCCAAAGACCGTAACACATGAGCACACAGCCACCGGACCAGGAATCCAAACAGCTGGGTGCCCTGGGGAGGCGCATGTATGCGGCTGCTACAGTCGTGGCCAAAAATATTGGCGCCCTTGCAGTTTTTTCTAATAATGCACCATTCCTTCCAGAAAATTGTTGAAATTAAAAATATTTTGGTATCCACATATGTATTTCTTTGGTTTGCAGTGGAATAAAACACAAAAAGCAGAAAAATTTACTAAGTCTTAGCTTATTCCACATAGAAATCCTTAAATGGCCCGGACAAAATTATTGGCACCTTTTAGAAGTAGTTAGAAATAATTAGATTTCAAGCAGGTGATTCTCCTTCACTTTCGAATTAAACTCACCTGTGGTGAGTTGCAGGTGCCTGCAATATAAAAATCACTCATTCAACCAGTTTGAATAGAGAAAAGGACTCATTCTCCTGTGTTGTCACTGTGTGTACCGCAATGAGCATGGAGAAAAGAAAGACAGCCAGAGAATTGTCTGAGGAGGTCAGACAGAAGATTGTAGCTAAGCATGGACAATCTCAAGGCTACAAATCAATCTCCAGAGACCTTGATGTTCCTGTTTCACCGTGCGTAATGTTATCAGGATGTTTAAGGCCCATGGCACTGTAGCCAACCTCCCTGGACGTGGCATAAGAGAAAACTTGATCGAAGATTGTAGCGCATAGGATTGTTCGAATGGTGGAGAAAGCACCTCGATCAACTGCCAAACAGATTCAAGCTGACCTTCAGACACAAGGTACGACAGTTTCAACTCGCACCATCCGTCGCCAACTCAATGAAAGGGGGTTATATGGTAGGAGGCCCAGGAGGACCCCACTGCTGAGAGAGAGAGAGACATAAGAAAGCCCAACTGGGGTTTGCCAAAACACACCTGAACAAGCCAAAATCCTTCTGGGAGAATGTCCTGTGGACAGATGAGACCAAATTAGAGCTTTTTGGTAAAGTACATCATCTCTGTTTACAGAAAACAAAATGAAGCCTTCAAAGAAAAGAACACCTTTCCTACAGTCAAACATGGAGGAGGTTCAGTGATGTTTTGGGGTTGCTGTGCTGCACTGGCACTGGGTGCCTTGAACGTGTGCATGGCATCATGAAATCTGGAGATTACCAGGCCATTTTGGAGCGCAATGTTGAACCCAGTGTCAGAAAGCTGGGTCTTCCAGCAGGACAATGACCCCAAACACACTTCAGAAAGCACCCAGGAATGGTTCAAGACAAGACGCTGGACTGTTCTGACGTGGCCAGCCATGAGTCCAGATCTAAATCCCATTAAAGACCTATGGAGAGATCTGAAAACAGCAGTTGGGAGAAGGCACCCTTCAAATCTGGGAGAACTGGAGCAGTTTGCACAAGAAGAGTGGGCTAAACTGCCAGTAGAGAGGTGCAAGAGGCTCATCCATGGCTATAGGAAGCAGTTGATTGCAGTTATTTTGACCAAAGGCTGTGCTACCAAATATTAAGTCTAGGGTGTCAATAATTTTGTCAATGCCATTTGTTTTCATTTTCTGATTTAAAGGATATATTAAATTCTGAATCAAAAACAAAGGTTCTGTAATATTAACAGAGAAATAAAGAATTCTAGGGACATGGATATGTTGTTCATCCACACTCATTGGCAGGTATCCTTGCCGCTTTAAATCTTGCCGGAAGGTCTTCAAGCTTGCTCCTCCCACCCACCCGGGTGGTATAACTCTCGGCTCCGCCCCATGACGCCAGATCTTCCTTACCGCTTGGAAGCTCAGGTTCCTCCTTAACGCTTCCGCGTTTGTGACTAGTTCCTATTTCTCCGCTTGCGGATTTAAAAATAAATTTTGCAAAAAGACTTCAGTCTTCTATCCCTCGCTGCGATGGACAAATCGACTCCCAGTTTGGAGATGCCCATGCGGGCAGAAGATGTCTCGGACGGATCCACACTCACGTGTGTCTACTGCTAGGCCTTGAGCGACCCCGAGCTTCGGCCTGTGCTCATCTTTCTCGGCTCTCGTCCTCGGAAGACCGTGCTGCCCGGTTGCAACTGGGCCGTCCCGGCGTTCCCTCCGGTGAAGTCCAAGGAGGCCCGGTTGGCGGTGTCCGCGGCGTCGGGCTCGGCGGATCAGCTCGAGCAGATGGTCGCCCTCGAAGAGGAGGCGGCGCGGGCCGTATCTTCCTCGGCCGCGGCATTTATCCCGCTCTCTCTGGGTTCTTCCTACACGGCTTCTTTTAAGGAGCTTTGTCTGTCCCTCTCCACTAAAGGAGAAGGGCCTGCGTCTGCTGGACCTTATTCTCGGTCCAAAAAGAGGGACAGGTAAGTCCCTCCGTCGACGCTCTTGGGAGCGGGAAAGGTCCCTCTCCCCGGGCCGTCGACCGTCGGCTTGGTTGACCGCTCGGCGTGCCACTGGCCTCACGGTGTCCCGTCAGGTCAGTTGACCGAGACTCCACCGATGAAGCTCCAGATTTTCTCGACCCATTGAACGAGCTGTCGCTTTAGCAGCCAGATTCCCCTCTCCCAGTTCCCCGGGAGGAGTTGAGGATCCGTGGGCTCGCCTGTGCCTCCGGTTCCGGAGCCCTCGGATGGACCATCCGAGGCGAAGAGTCCGGTTCCGGCCGACACCTCCCCGCACCGACCTCGGAAATTCCGGGACTCTCAGTCTCGGTCTCGGACCTCTTGGTGGCAGCCGATCCCACCGTCATGGCGGTCTCGGTCTCGGCACCGCGGTAGCCGGCGTCGCCCTTCGTCCTCCTCCTCGGATGAGGAGGCGGCGTAAGTGCGTCGGCAGTGCGAAGACCTTATGTTGCAACAACTCCTCTGGCGGGGAATAAGCCGACCCGTCGCCTTCGCCGCCATTAATAGCTGTCACGGGCAGCCGACACAACCCCTCGACTTATCCGAGGAGCCTATACCCAGGCCGGTTGTTCGGCCAAAACCAGCTGCTCCACCGATTCCGATTGTCAGTTACCCTCACTCCCGACCGACCTCGGCAGGTGAAGGGTGGCTCAGGCCAGAGGCAGCTCTTCGAGGACTCTTCCGAGTCCGAAGATGATTCCTCCTTTTTCTCCAAGCGACTGGACTTGGAGTCTTCAGGAGGTCAGTCAATGGACGATAGCCGTCGTCCTTCCTAGGACTGCTTCGGCTCATCTCAGAGTCTACGGGATGGAGCTCAGACCCGTTTCCAACAGGGCCAGGTATCCCTCACGGAGATTCTGGACCGAGGATTCTCCGGCGGAGGCCTTTCCGGTGGCGAGGCCATAGTGGGTCCGGCACTGGAGCTTTGGCGAGCGCCCTGCTTCCTGCCCTCGCCTTTGGCCAGGATGGCCAGGAAGTATCGCGGTCTCCGGTTCCTTGTCCGGTTTTGGAACACCCTCTGCTGAGGTTGGTTACCGACAGCGTTTTCCGGTAGCGCGCGTAGCGCCAGGATGTGGACAAACCTCCTGACAAGAGTCCAAGAAATTGGACTATGTCGGGGCGAAAAGTTACGCTACGTCCTCTCTCGACCTCGTCAGGCCAGTTCGACCGTCCTCATGGCACATTTTTCTCATGCCCTGTTGGGCTCCCTGGATGAGTCATCCCTCATCTTCCGCCCGATCTGCAGACTACGGTTAAGCAGGTGCGGGACCAGGGCAGAGCAGTGGCCAAACAGCAGCTCAGACTGCTTTGGATATAGGGGACTCATGTGCCAGATCGGTGGCGGCCGCAGTGGCTATCGTCGGCGGGCTTGGCTGAGGATATCCACCTTTGACCGGATACCCAGCAAGGTTGGCGGATGTTCCCTTTTGGGACTGACCTCTTGACCCTGGGGTGGAAGGTCACCTGCAGAGGATCGAGAAGTCCAATGCCACCTTGGACTGGGTCTCTTCCGCTCAGAGGACAAAGCGCAGACCACAGCCTAAGCCCTTTCGTCCTTCTCTGCCCTCGGCCTTGCCCAGCAACGTCAGGGCCAGCAGGCTCGGCCTTGGCATCCCAAACCCAAAGCGCCGGCTTCCTCTAACAGGAGGCAGGAGGAAAGGGCCCAGGAGGTCCCTCGGCGGTCCCTCCTCCAAGCCTGCCCAGTGACGGGCTGGGGGTGTCGCCTCATTCCCGTCACCTTACCTGGGTCCCCGTGGGGGCGAGCTCAGCACTTCGTTCCGCCTGGTCCGCTGTTACCACGGACAGGTGGGTCTTGGAGGTGGTGGGAAGAGGCCTGCCTCTGGAATTCGAGCAGGCACCACCCTTCAGAGCCGTGACCCCTCGGGGGCCTTCGGGATCCCCAGCCTCACTGGCGGCTCGTCGAGCCGACATCGCCCTCCTCCTCCAGAAGGAGGTGGTAAGAGAGGTGGTGGACCTCCTTCAGACCCAGGGTTTGTGTCCAGGTACTTCCTGGTTCCGAAGCGGACGGGGCTGGCGCCCATTCTTGACCCTGACCTAAACAAGTTCCTAAGGTCTCGAACCTTCAGGATGGTCACTCTGGCTCAGATAATACCATCCTTGGAGCAGCGCGTGTGGTTCTGCTCTCTGGACTTGCAGGACCCGCGTTTTTCACGTCCCTATCCGTCCGTCTCACCAGAGATTCCTTCGCTTCCGAGCGGAAGGATCCCTCTTCGAGTTCCAAGCCATGCCCTTCGGCTTGTCTCCAGCTCCCAGGGTCTTCACCAAATGCATGGCTGTGGTGACAGCATTCCTGCGGCGCCGAGGGGTCCGGGTGTACCCTTACCTGGACGACTGGCTGATAGCAGCTCCCTCCAGGAAGGAGGCGGAGTGGTCCAGAGATCTGGCCCTCCAGGTCTGCTCTCAACTGGGCCTCCTTATCAACGAGGCCAAGTCAGAACTCGAGCCGAAGCAGGTGATTCTATTCATCGGGGCGCAGCTCGACTCTCTTCGAGCCAGAGCGCGGCTCCCGGCGGACAGGGCCGAGGTTCTTTCCTCCTTTGCCCGATCATTTCTGGTTGGGCAATTGCGCCCTGCCCGGGACTTCCTGCGCCTCCTGGGTCTCATGGCGGCCTGCACCAGCGTGGTCCGTTGGGCCCGCTGGAACATGCGTCCCCTTCAGTGGGGACTGGCCAGCCAGTGGTCCTGGCCTCGATCCCTTGGACCAGCTTGTGTCGGTGACACAGGGAGATGTGCAGCTCTCCAGTGGTGGACCGTTCCAGATCATTTGCAGGAGGGCATCCCGTTCGTCCGCCCGAGCAGACGGTCTCTCTGTCGACCGATGCCTCTCTGATGGGTTGGGGTGCCCATCTGGGGAACACGGGCTCATGGCCTCTGGTCCCCGGGAGTCCGATGCCACATCAACCTGCTGGAGCTCCGAGCGGTCCGCCTAGCTCTCACCGCCTTTGCTCCGTTCCTCCGGGGTCAAGTGGTCCGAGTCCAGGCGGACAATACCACGACCATGTACTATCTAAACACGCCAGGCGGGGCGCGCTCCATGCTTCTATGCAAGGAAGCTCTCCGCATTTGGTCACTCGTCGCAGCCTGGAGGCGGATCTCTAGCCATTCACGTGGCAGGAGCCTCCAACACCCTGGCCGATGCCCTGAGCCGGATGGGGCTGCATCCCACAGTGGTCTCTCTCCCGGAGGTAACAGCATCTGTTCTCCTTTGGGGCACACCTCAGGTGGACCTGTTTGCCTCCAGGAGAGCAGAAGCTGAGTCTGTTCCATGCCGCCCCTCAGCAGGGCTCGCTGCAGGGGATGCCTTCTCGAGGCAATGGACCCGGGCCTCTTTTCGCCTTTTCCCCATTTCCCTTGATCCACAAGGTGCTTCTCAAGGCGAGGAGGGACAAGGCGCAGGTGATTCTGATAGCCCCAGACTGGCCTCGCCAGTTCTGGTACCCAGATCTCCTCAGTCTCAGCTCCAGGACTCATGGCAGCTTCCAGCTCGCCCGGACCTGCTCTCAGTCAATCAGGGAAGGTGTTCCATCCGGACCTCCAATCCCTGCACCTGGCGGCCTGGTTCCTGGCTGTCAGAGTTCCAGGCCTTGGGTCTTCTCGCGAGGTCCTCAATGTAGTTGAGGCGTCCCGTAAGGAGTCGACCAGAAAATGCTATGCCTTCAAATGGAAAAGGTTTTCCATTTGGTGTCAGGGCAAGGGCTTGGACCCTTCCTCCTGTTCCTTGGCAAGCATCTTGGACTATTTATGGTCCCTTTCTAGTCAAGGGCTTAGGTCGACGACCCTAAGGTGCCTGGCAGCCATCTCTGCTTACGGGCGGGCGAGAAGCAGTCGATGTAGCGAGGAGAAGGTGGTCTGGCGCTTTTTCAAAGGCCTTGATCACATTTCCCTCCAGTCGGGAACCCCACCTCCGTGGGATCTACTGCTGGTACTGGCAAAGCTCATGGGCAAGCCATTCGAACCTATGCACAGGTGTGCTCTCTCTCACCTGTCGTGGAAGACCGCTTCTTGGTGGCTATCACGTCAGCCAGAAGGATGGGAGAGCTCCAGGCGCTTTCCATCGAGGTCTCCTTACCTGGTCTTCCACAGGGACAGGTTGTCCCACGCTCCCACCGAAATTCCTTCCGAAGGTGGTGTCGGAGTTTCACCTTAACCAGGTGTTGACTCTGCCGGTGTTCTACCCCAATCACACCTCGGAGTCGAGACATAGGCTCCATACTCTGGACCCTAGAAGGCGCCGCTTATTATAAGGAGCCATGGCTGAAATTGGGAGAGGTTCGCCAGCTGTTTGTCACCACGCTGAAGCCGCATCTGGCAGACCTGCAGCCAAGCGGACGATAAGCAGGTGGGTAACCTCCTGCATAGATCTCTGCTATAAGTTGGCGGGCATGGAGCCTCCCAGAGGATAAGAGCTCATTCTACCCGCCATACACTTATAGCAGTGGCTGCTTCAGGGGCGTCCCTATCCAGGAAATCTGCAGGGCTGCTACCTGGAAGTCAGCAAACACCTTCATTACCCACTACCACATCGACCTTGAGTCCGCCGGGATGCTGGTTTTGGGGCTCGGTTCTCCAGTCTCTCTTTCCCAAGTAAGTATTGGGGTGTGCGTCTTGCCTCCCTCCTCCCGGAGAACTGCTAGAGTCTGCCAATGAGTGTGGATGAACAACATATCCATGTCCCTAGAAATACAGGTTACTCACCTGTAACAGGAGTTCTAGGAATGGTATATGTTGTTCATCCTACCACTCCACCCGACCTCCCGGCTCGAAAGACAACCTGAGCTTCCAGCGGGCCAGATCTGGCGTCATGGGGTGGAGCCGAGAGTTATACCACCCGGGTGGGTGGGAGGAGCAAGCTTGAAGACCTTCCGGCAAGATTTAAAGCGGCAAGGATACCTGCCAATGAGTGTGGATGAACAACATATACCATTCCTAGAACTCCTGTTACAGGTGAGTAACCTGTATTTGTGGAGACCAAATACTGTACTGTTGTTAATTTCAACTTTTGTTTAGAGGAATTGTGAGTTATTTGAAAAAGTGCAAGGGCCCCAATATTTTTGGCCATGACTGTACGTGCTCCATCAGGTCCCTGAACTACCTATCTCACATGGTAGTTTCAGAATGCCCTGTGGGAACAGGGCCAGGACCTGGTCGATTAAATTACGGGATGGAGATCAGAAGATGGAGCTCCTAAACCTCCTTCACACAGGGTCTGATGTGGGTACCCAAGTGCTACGAGCCGCATATGATTCTGCGGACTCGTCTGCCAGAGCTGCAGCTTCAAGCATCTGTCTCCAGAGACATTCTTGGCTCTGTGTCTCCGGGTTTACCCCGGACATACAGAACATTCTTGACGTCCCTTATAATGGTGAAGTACTTTTTGGTGAACCCTCGGAGGAGATTATCACCAAGCTCCAGGACGCTGGGAAGGCAGTCAGGTCTGTACAAGCCATGTACAAAGACCTGGTTCCTTTCGTAGGAACCAGAGCTGTTTTCACAGCCGGCAACAACGGCAGCAGCCACATTCCGGCCAGCAACAAACGGACACTTTTTAACGTAGAGCCCAGGCTAAGTTGTCCCCAGGCAGAGGTCAGCGTTACACCAAATCGGCCCAGCCTGCAGGGACCAGTGCTGCCACAGCATGACTCCTTCCTGGCCCCACCCCTCCTATGGATCAACGGGCATAAAGGGTCGGGGTTGCATCGCTCGCCACTTTTTAGGCTGGCAGTCGATTACCACTGACCGGTGGGTTCTCTAATTGGCCAAGAAAGGCCACTTCATAGAATTTCTCGACCACCCACCGTCAAGACCTCCCCTGCTTTCCCGTTACTCGGGTCAGCATGCCCTCCTCATACAGCAGGAAGTACTCAACGTTTCTTGGAAAAGAAGCTATAGAGCGCATACCACAGAACCAGAGAGGTGCAGGTTGTTATTCTCACTTCTTCCTGGTTCCCGAGAAAATGGGAGATCTCCGTTTTGATACTGGACCTCAGCGACCTCAATGCTCGGTCCTGTACAAACGTTTCCGCATGGTAACCCTCCCAGGTCTGATTCCCATGCTCAAGCAGGGCGCTTTTCTAGCATCCTTGGACATGCAGGATGCTTACCTGCATATTCCAATAGCTCAAGCGCACAGGAAGTTTTTGCACTTCGAGTTTCAGGGTCACCATTATCCGTTCCGAGCCCTTCCCTTCGGACTGTCAACACCTCTGGTATTCACAAAGTGCATGGCTGTAGTAGCGGCGTCTCTGAGGAGACAAGGCCACTACGTGTTCCCGTACCTGGACGACTGGCTTCTCATGGCGCCCTCTCGGGAAGCCCTGATGTCCGCCATTCACTGTACTCTGTCCCTGTTCGAGACGCTGGGCATCATTATCAATCAAGAGAAGTCACGCCTGGTTCCGTCTCAGATTCTGCAGATCATAGGCGCAGTTCTGGACACCGTCCACGGGAAAGCTTTTCTGCCCCAGGACTGAGCTGAACACATCAGATCCCTCATCAGGGACATCTTGGCAAAGAAGACTGTCCCAGCCAGACTGATCCTTTACCTGCTCGAACACATGGCTGCAGCCATTGCGACGGTCCCGCTAGCCCATCTCCACATGCGGGTGACCCAGTGGATGTTACGGGTCCAATGGGATCAAAAGCAAGACCATCTGCAGCTCCCAATTCGGATCACGAAGGCCGTAATCAGGGATTGGCAATGGTGGTTAGATTCGAAGAATCTCTCGGTGGGGGTCCCCTTCAGTGCGCTGTCTCCGATTGTGACGCTCTCCACAGACACCTCAGGGCTAGGATGGGGAGCAAACCTAGACGGTGTCCGGTCTCTGGGGCCTGTGGAGAGCCCAAGAGACTCATCTCCACATAAATATCCTGGAAATGAGAGCAGTTCTTTACGCCTTCAGGCTTTCCAGTCGGAGATTCCACCGGGTGCTCTTCTGTTAGAGAGACAATTCCGCGGTGATGTATTACGTCATCAAACAAGGAGGCACCCATTCCTACCCGCTTTGCAGGGAGGCTGTGAGGGTGTGGGATTGGGTTTTACAACACAGCACAAACCTCATTGCTGTTCATGAACCAGGAGTGGAGAATGTCATCGCAGACAGCCTGAGTCGCTTTCAGGCCAGAGTCCATGAGTGGGAACTACTCCAGGAAGTAGTAGAGGATCTGTTTCGCAGATGGGATACACCAGAGTTAGACCTTTTCGCATCCCCATCCAACGTAAAACTGCCCAATTTTTGCTCACTAGATCCAGGGCCTGGTGTTTTCTGGTGAAATGCGTTGTCCCTCTCCTGGGCGAGCAGATTCCTCTATGCCTCTCCCCCCCTTCCGTAGTTCCAGAGGGTCCTTTTGAAACTTCACAGAGAGCGAGCGACGCTACTACTTATCGCACCGTTCTGGCCCAGGCAGCTCTGTTTCTCTCTGCTACATTAGCTGTCCCGGGAACCTCCGGTGCCTCTGCCAATCAGCTCTCACTTGCTGTCTCAGGAGGCTGGCTTCTTGGTCCATCCGGACCTTCATTCGCTGAACCTTCACGCTTGGCTCCTAGAGACATGGCCATTTTGCGACACAGGGTCTCGCAAGAAGTAGCTGACGTTCTAGCGGCCGCTAGAAAACCAGCCACTCATGCTACTTACGCCATGAAATGGCGCAGATTTTGCCTATGGGCTCAAGCGCGGGGGGTTTCGCCACTGGATTGTCCAGAAAAGTCGGTCTTTGACTACAGACAGGCTTGGCCTACTCCTCGATAAAAGTACACTGTTGTGCACTCTCTGCCTATCACACTCCTATAGGCCAACGTCCTATCTCTCAGTTGGACATGGCACGAGCCTTCCTGAGAGGTGTTCTCCACCTTAGACCTCCGATTAAGGATCCTATTCCGCCTTGGGATTCACCCTTTGTCCTGGAGCAGCTTACGCTGCCACCTTTTGAACCAGTCACGGATTGCGAGCTACGTCTCCTTACATGGAAGACATTGTTTTTAGTTGCCGTAATTTCGGCCAGAGGAATTTCGGAACTTCATGCACTGATGTGCAAAGAACCTTATTTGGTTTTCCATCAGGACGGGGTATCCTTACGGACCAATCCGAAGTTTTTACCTAAGGTGGTCTCGGCTCTCGCCCTTAATCAGGATATCGATCTACCAGTGTACTTCCCTAAATATTCAAATCAAGGAGAGGCCCTGTTGCACACTTTAGATGTGC
This sequence comes from Neoceratodus forsteri, assembly GCA_016271365.2. Taxonomy (NCBI): domain Eukaryota; kingdom Metazoa; phylum Chordata; order Ceratodontiformes; family Ceratodontidae; genus Neoceratodus; species Neoceratodus forsteri. The sequence continues at coordinate 1,094,562,248 of CM057453.1, forward strand.
ATAGGTGTCTTCAATACTACCTGAACAGGACCAAATGCCACCGAAAATTGGACCAGCTTTTTGTCTTCTTCGCCCACAGGATGCTGGGAGCTCCTGTTTCCAAACAGTCGCTATCCAGGTGGCTTGTACATTTTATCACGTTCTGTTACCAGAAGCGCAACAAACCCTTACCGGGCGCAGTTAAGGGTCATTCCACAAAGGGGGTGGCTACCTCCTTTGCAGCCTTAAAGAACGTGTCCACCTCAGCTATCTGTGCAGCAGCGACTTGGAGCACTGTGCACACCTTCATCAGGCATTATAGCCTGGACGTTTCATCGAGGCGAAGAGCAGGTTTTGGTCTAGCAGTTCTTGAAGGACTTCTGTCCTAGGCTTAGGTTTTACTAAGGATTTCTACCTTCCCTCCTCCCAATGGTGTGGGCTTTCCACTATTGCTTTGGAATCCGTCATATTGTGTAACCTGCTGCAAGAGCTGTTTCTCGAAGTAAGATAGTACAGTTACGTAAGAACTTACCGTAACGGTAGATCTTCGAGAACAGCTCTTGCAGCAGGCACTTTCCTTCCCACCATCCCCGCTGGAGGTAGATTTTGTTGTTCAGATATCCTTCTCCTAGGATCAGGTGTTTTCTACATTATTCTGATTGCCATTTGATGGCGGATCCCCTCAGTCTTCTCTTCTGATGTCATCCAGCGGCCGGGAGTCTCCGGCGGGAGAACTGGGGATTCTGGGGGGCCGCCCCCTTATGTACTATGCCTGACGTCGGGGGCAGTTCCCGCTGAATACTGCTAGCTAGAAAATTTCTGTGGGGTCCTGGCGCCTGCCAGCTTCAGTCCTAGTGGTGTAACCTGCTGCAAGAGTTGTTCTCGAAGATCTACTGTTACGGTAAGTTCTTACATAACTGTGCTTTACCTGGTAAAGCCCAGGTTCAAAATGGTCACAGTGGCCATGATTTTTTCCAACATTGCAAAAAGGGGACTGGCTAGCCTCCTTGGATCTAGAGGACGCATATTTCTATATTCCCATAATGGAGTCGCACAGAAACTATCTCAGATTCAGACTCCCCTCAGGCCACTACCAGACATTCCCTTGTCAATCTTCACCATTCATTACTGCTTGGGTGTAAGTCAGAGGTGCGCACCCGCTACGGGAGTTTGTTTTTTGGGGTTTTTTTTTTTTTTGGAGAGGAGTCGACAACACCGCCACCAAGAGCGACTCACTACGTGGTGTGCAAGGGGCAGCCGTTAGGCGCCGCAGACTCCTCCTCCATCCCAGTTCTGTTTCTCCCGCCATCAAGGCTGCACCTGCTGCGTGGAATCTGAAATTGTTTACTGTGCAACTAGGCCATGTTGTCGAGTTCAATGCCTCTTTCTATCTTCTGCATCCTGGTTCATTTCCCAACGTCATCTAATTTGTAAAACCATGTCATTTTATTATTTTTGACGCCGCCGGGAGCTTTTCTGTTTCAAAGTTTATTTTGCATCATGTCTGGTTTGGGAGCTAAACGCAAATCGAAAGCCCTTATGCCTCGGTGCCCCTGTGGCCGACATTTTTCCATTTCGAACAGTCATGATGTCTGCCTTCGGTGCCTGGGACCTAACCATGATATGGATAGATGTGACGCCTGTTTCTTGATGGACCGCCGTGTTCTCAAAGTCCACGCGTTCAAAATCGGCAAGGCCCCGCCGACTTTTGGAGGACGGTGTTGCTCTCGGGCCTCCCAGGCCAGATCTCTAGACCCTGCCTCCGGGGCCTATACGGTCTGGTGAGGAGGAGGCCTCCTTATCTTCAAGCCTTGCCGAGGATGAGGCCTCTTTCGCGGTGTCTGAGGAACGCTGTGGTCCCTCCTGGAGCCGCGGTGGAGATGCACCGCCTCAGCAGTTGCTTCTTCGGAGGTGCATGCTCCCCCGCTGTCACAGCCCACAGTTTCTGGGTCCGACACTGGTGGACCCTCGATGCCACCATCCGGCGCTGTCTCGGATACTGGCATCATTCACGGTGTCGGTGATTGGGGCAGCGCTGGTTTGGTTTGGCGGCACCATGGGTCCAGTATACTCTGCGGCACTGGGGACTCAGCCAGAGCCGCGTGCGAGTCTGATCCGGGCTCAGGAGCTCTGAGTGGTGCGCCAGCACCGGACAACGCCACGGGGTCACTGGCACCATTCATGGCGCCTTTTCTCAGTGGACTTCTGAGGTGGCCAGCATCGAGGTCCTTCTGGTAGACTCTTCCTCGGAAGCAGATGACTCAGACGTGGACCCGGTCTGGCTCCCCGATTCTTCAGAGTCAGTCTTCTGTGGAACGTGGTGTCAGGCGGCCCAGCACTCTCATTTCTCAGTCTTCACAGAGGTCTTCCTCTGAGGGCTCCCATGCTGGGGGTGGCCTGGCGTCCATGGGGGAGTGCAGATTGGGAAGGGGGCTGTGGCAGCTGCTGATCTTCTTCAAGATACAGCTCTTGCAGCAGGTTACACCATTAGGACTGAAGCCGGCAGGTGTCAGGACCCCACGGAAATTTTCTAGCTAACAGTCTAAAGCGGGGACCGCCTCTGACATCGGTCCCGCCCGACGCCAGGCGAGTAATGTAGGAGGCAGTCCCGCCCAGAATCCCCAGTTCTTTCCCCGCCGCGAGTTTGCAAGTCTCGACCTCCTCGTTAGTTCTACCATGCATGACCACCAGGAAAACTTTCAAAATCAATTCTCTTCGGTCGTTTTTTCGTCTGATGTCCTCTCCAACTTCAGTGGAGGGCCATTCTTTGAAGTGTGCCTGTGGAAAGCAGATTCCTTTCAAAGACCCTCATTCGGCCTGCATTCGTTGCCTGGGTCCAGACCACGACACCCAGGCTTGCCCCTTCTGTCAGGGCTTTAACAGCTATACTAGAATCAGCCGACAGAAAGGCCTCCAGGCTTTCTTTCTCGAAGAAAAACTTAAGGCCATGGAACCTTCCTCCAGAGGGGAATCTTCAGGGAAGTCACACAGGCACCATGAGAAGCACCGGGAGAAGGTGAGACCCAGATCCCCTTCCAGGGCCTCGGACTCCCGCAGCTCCGGCTCCAGGTCGGACCGCTCTCCGTCGAGGGCCTGCTCTCAGCCTCCCCCGGTTGTGGTCAAATCGGTCAGTGGTTCCTCTACTCTGTGGCCTGCCAAGACCTCCAGGCCCGCTTCCTCGGCTAAGGCATCGTCCAAGTCTGGGGAGTCTCACAAGTCGTCCTCCCGGCATTCGGCACCCGACGTCCGGTCAGTCTCCCTACCGCTGCCACCCCAGCGCAAGACCAAGGAGTTGACCTCCCTTAAGCGGACGTCGGACCCGACGTCGGTCAAGGTACACAAGCACTCCAGGGAACCGGCGACCGTTCGTCACCCATCGCTGGTCAGGCAGTCCCCCCCCCAGTACACCGGCAGGGGGACCGGCGTCAGATACCGCAGTCAGGAGGACCACACCACCGCCTACCGACGTCAGTCGGGAGGTGCTGTCGGAGGAGGAGTCTACCCAGCCCGAAGACCAGGCGGGCGATCCCGGACCAGTTGAACTCCCACGGGAACCCTCTCCAGAACCAGAGACCCCCGGGGAGCAGACGCCCGGCCCCGACGACAGGCCACCGGCACCTGGTCCGTCGTTGGGCCTACACTTGGCAGAAGTGAAGGAGCTCTTCACCTTCTGGTGGGACACCATTAAAAAGGATGTGGTCACCACGCAGCCTCCTCCCACGCCCACTGCACCCCCGACGCCTGCACCCCCTCCTTCACCCAAGGGGTCAGCAGGACAAGCACCTCCCCCAGGAGCCAGCAGCACCTCCTAGGGGTAGATCTTTGGAGAAGAGAAGGCCTGCGTCAGGATCCTCTTCAGGGTCCCCCAGCCCCAAGAGACCCAGAAGACGTCTGTATTCACCGTCCACGGAGGGTTCCAGATCTGACATCTCTGAATGCTCCAGGTCTCCTTCACTAATCAGCATCCCGTCTCTGGACCCACGCGACCTCCCTAGGTCTCCTCCGGATGACCCCTTGTTCTCCGAAATAATGAGGCATATACAGGAGAACATGGGATGGGATGCCGAGGAGCTCGACCCGGAAAGACTATGCCTTGCCCGCTACCTTTGGCAAAAAGACCCCAAGCCTGTGGTAGTGCAACCCTTGGTGGACACCTTTGTGGACGTCCTGAAGGCAGGCGTGGGCGTCCACATTCAACCCTGGCAATGCCGAAGAAGGCTGACCGCCTGTACGAGGCCCCAAGGGAGGACCAGTACCTGGCTAATCATCCTCTGGCCGACTTCCTGGTCATTACAGCCTCTCATGACCGGTCTCAGAAACCGCAACATTTGAGCATGCAGCCACGGATCCGGAGTCCAAGCAGTTGAGGCGTGCTGGCGCGAAGCGCCGCGTACCAGCGTAAACGTCGCCGATTAGATCATTGAATTACCTCACCCATGGTTCAGTTCCAGAACGCGTTGTGGGAACAGGGACAGGACCTGGCGGAGAAACTGCCTGACGGTAGCCAAAAGGAAGAACTCCTGCAACTCCTCCGTACGGGTTCAGACGTGGGGACCCAGGTGCTCAGAGCTGCATACGATTCTGCAGACTCTTCGGCCAGAGCGGCAGCCTCAGGCGTGTGTCTCCGGAGACACTCATGGCTTTGTGTCTCCGGGTTTACCCCGGACGTCCACAAAAATATCATGGATGCTCCGTACTATGGCGAAGTTCTGTTTGGTGAAGCCTCAGAAAAGGTGATCACCAAATTGCAGGAAGCTGGGAAGGCTATTAGATCTGTCCATGCCATGTACAGATCTAGACTTAGTTCCTTTTGTAGGAGTCGCTATCGCAGCCAGACCCAAAGGCAACAACCTCGTTCCGGCCAGCGATAGAAGGGCTCCTTCTCTCGGAAAGCCCAGGCTAAGACATCCTCAGGCAGAGGCCAACGAGCCACCAAGTCGGCCCAACCTTCAGGATCCAATGCAGCCACAGCATGACTCCTTCCCGGCTCCCGCCCCTCCTCAGGATCAATGGGAAACGAAGGTCGGGGGTCGCATCACGGACCACCTGCCAGGGTGGCAGTCGATCACCACCGACAGGTGGGTGCTACAGTTGCTCGAAAAAGGCCATTATATAGAATTTGTAGACAACCCTCCCACAAGGCCTCCTCTGCTCTCCCGTTGTTCGGGTCAGCATGCCCTGCTCATACGGCAGGAAGTGCTCACGCTTCTACAGAAAGGAGCTTTGGAGCACGTTCCAGGGAATCAGAGAGGAGCAGGATACTCTTCACACTTCTTCCTGGTTCCAAAGAAAACAGGGGACCTCCGTCCAATCTTGGACCTCAGCGACCTCAATATGTCGGTCATTTACAAGCGCTCCCGCATGGTGACCCTCCTGGGACTAATCCCCATACTGAAGAAGGACGCTTTCTTGGCATCCTTGGACATGCAGGACGCCTACCTGCACATCCCTATTGCTCAAGCGCACAGGAGGTTCCTGCGCTCGAAGTTTCTCGGCCGCCATTATCAGTTCCAAGCACTTCTTTCGGGCTGTCATCAGCACCCAGGGTATTCACCAAGTGCATGGCAGTCGTGGCAGCGTCTCTGAGGAGACAGGGCCACTATGTGTTCCCGTACCTGGACGACTGGCTTCTTATGGCCTCCTCCAAGGAGGCATTGCTGATGGCCATTCAGCGTACTCAGGCCCTTTATCAGTCTCTGGGCATCCTAATCAACTACGAGAAGTCTCTCCTGGTACCGTCCCAGAAACTGCAGTTCATAGGGCAGTTCTGGACACCGTCAAGGCCTTTCTTCCCGAAGACAGAGCGGAACACATCCGATCCCTCATAAGGGACCTATCAGCGAAGAATACCGTCCCAGCCAGATTGGTCCTTCGCCTGCTCGGACACATGGCTGCAGCCATTCCAACAGTCCCAATGGCAAGACTCCACATGCAGGTAACCCAGTGGATGTTAAGAGTGCAGTGGGACCAAAGGCAGGACCATCTGCAGCATCCAGTCAGAATCACGAAGGCCGTGGTTCGGGACTGGCAATGGTGGCTAGATCTGGGAACCCTCTCTGTGGGGGTTCCCTTCTCGGCGCCATCCCCGGTGATAACACTCTCCACAGACACCTCAGGGCTGGGGTGGGGCGCGCACTTGAACGGGGTGAGGTCTCAGGGAACATGGACTATCCAGGAATCTCATCTCCATATCAACATATTGGAGATGAGGGCAGTCCTTTATGCCCTGCAAGCCTTCCAGTCGGAGATTCCACCGAGTACTTTCCTGTTACAAACAGACAATACTGCGGTGATGTTTCACTTCAACAAACAAGGAGGCACACACTCCTACCCCCTTTGCAGAGAGGCCACGAGGGTGTGGGAATGGGTAATACGACACGGCGCAAACCTCATTGCAGTTCACATTCCTGGGGTGGACAACACTGTCGCAGACAGCCTGAGTCGCTCCCAGGCCAGAGTCCACGAGTGGGAACTTCTACAGGAGGTGGCAGAGGATCTGTTTTACAGATGGGGCGCTCCAGAATTGGATCTATTCGCGTCCCCATCCAATGCAAAACTGCCCAATTTTTGCTCGCTAGATCCAGGGCCTGGTGTTTTCTGGTGAGATGCATTGTCCCTCTCCTGGGCGGGCAGATTCCTCTACACCTTTCCCGTTGATCCAGAGAGTCCTTGTCAAACTTTGCAGAGAGCATGCGACGCTTATCTTGATAGCGCCTTTTTGGCCCAGGCAAATTTGGTTCCCGCTTCTGGATCAGTTGTCCCGGGAACCTCCACTTCCCTTGCCAATCAGCTCCCACCTGTTGTCTCAGGAGGAGGGTTCACTAGTCCACCCGGACTTACATTCATTGAACCTACATGCTTGGCTACTAGAGACACGTGGTCTCGCAAGAGGTGGCAGACGTGCTTTCTGCCACCAGAAAACCGACAACATACGCCATGAAGTGGCGCAGGTTTTGCCTGTGGACTCAAACACGCGGTTTCTCGTCCTTAGACTGTCCTGAGAAGCTGGTTCTGGAGTACCTGCTTTCCCTTTTTCAATCTGGGCTAGCTTACTCCTCGATCAAAGTGCACCTTTGTGCAATCTCAGCTTATCATGCCCCATAGGCCATCGCATGGTGGCCCAGTTAGATGCTACTGTGCCTTTCTAAGGGGGTCCTCCACCTAGGCCGCCATTATGGATCCCATCCTCCTTGGGACTTGCCCTCAGTCCCTGAGCAGCTTACACTGCCAGCTTTTGAACCAGCCAGAGATTGCGAGCTACGCTTCGTCGTGAAAATTGTTTTAAGTTGCTGTTACTTCGGCGAGAAGAATCTCCGAATTATATGCTCTCATGTGCAAAAAGCCTTATTTAATTTTCCACCAGGATAGGGTATCCCTGAGGACAAATCCTAAGTTCCTGCCTAAGGTGGTTTCAGCCCTTACCCTTAATCAGGACATCAATTTACCAGTGTACTTTCCCAAGTACACCAATCGAGGAGAAGCACTGCTTCACACCCTGGATGTTCACAGGTGTCTCAGATATTATCTGACCAGAACCAAACAGCACCGGAAAGTGGAGCAGCTGTTCGTATCCTTCGCTGAGAGGATGAAAGGGGCCCCCGTTTCGAAGCAGACCCTTTCACGCTGGCTCATTCAGTGTATCTCTTTCTTTTATGACAAGCGCAGAAAACCCTTGCCAGGAGCGGTCAAGGCCATTCCACCAGAGGAGTGGCTACCTCCTTCAGAGCACTGAAGAATGTGTCCACTTCAGCTATCTGTGCTGCAGCCACCTGGAGCTCGGTGCATACTTTTATCCGCATTATAGCCTGGACATTGCCTCAAGGCTAAGGGCTGGTTCTCGCCTAGCCGCTCTCAGGGACTTCTGTCTTAGGCTCAGAAGGGGTCTTATATCTGCCTTCCTCCTCCCGATGGCTTTTACAATGTCGCCATTGCTTGGGAATCAGTCCTAATGGTGTAACCTGCTGCAAGAGCTGTATTCAAGAAGATAGTACAGTTATGGAAGACTCATCAGAATAGATCTTTCGAGAACAGCTCTTGCAGCAGGTAACTTCCCGCCCACCATTCCCCCTTGGAGGAAGTAGATTCTAACCTAACACCCATCGTTCGGATTGGAAAGGTCTGTCCTTCGTCTTGGCCATCTGATGGCGGGTCCTCGGTCTCCTTCTGATGTCATCCAGCGGCCGGAAGTCTCCGGCGGGAGAACTGGGGATTCTGGCGGGACCACCTCCTTATGTACTACGCCTGACGTCGGGGGCGGGACCAACATCGGAGGCGGTCCCCGCTGAAGACTGCTAGCTAGAACATTTCCGTGGGGTCCTGATGCCTGCCGGCTTCGGTCCTAATGGTGTAACCTGCTGCAAGATCTGTTCTCTAAGATCTACTGTTACGGTAAGTTCTTAAAACTGTACTTTTCCGTTGCTGCTGCGCCTTCTCGGGGTGTTTTAAGGGTCCTGTCTTTGGGAGTTAGCCCGGGAGACCTCGGGATCGACGGACCCTGTCGCTGGCATCGAGAAGGAGGGTGTCCTCTGAGTCTGAGGGGTTGAGGGGCATCCAGTTCCGCCTGCTACCCCTCGGGGTGTAGGGAGGAGCCGTAGCACCGAGCCCCGCCTCTCCCTCTTGGGCTTGAGAAACCCCTCCAGTGGCGTTGCTGTGGGTTGTCCTTTTGGATCCATGCAGCTCCAGGTGCGTCACAGAAGAGATTCCCCTGCTAGGCTCTTCCAGGGTTTGTGTCCCCAGGGTTCCGTTTTGCAACCTGGTTTGATATCCAGGACCCCTCCAGCTCGGGCTCCGTTCTCCAGTTTCAGAGCCCTAGCAGAGGACAGTTGCCTTCTTGTAGGGGCCCCTCTCCCATTCCTCTGCAGCCACCTCCCTCTCTTCCAGGCCATGTCGGTCCTACGGGCCCGGTATCCTGGGAATTGTTCAGAGGTTCTGCGGAGGCCTTCCCCTCATATATGTTAGGTACATGCATGAGCGGGTTTTTCGCCTCTCCCCATCACTGCAGTCCTCTGGACATTCAAGCTCCTCACCATCCTCTTCTCCCTCCTCTGAGGAAGAGGATCCCTTTGCTCAACTTTTAGCCGACGCTGATTTCACGGAATATCAGCGCCTCTGTTGAGGATGGTTAAGGATCTCCATATCTCCTTTCTCAGACGTGACAATACCGAAAGACAGACACGTGAATTCCTTTGGGAATTCAGTGCCCAACATCTGGTGGTACCTTCCTGGCCTGTCCTTTTCCAAGAGGCATTTATCTGCACCTGGCAGCCTCCAGCCACTCCTTTTCCAGCCCCGGTAGACTGCAGGAGGAGATATTGTGCCCCATTATATTCTCTAGGTACACCCCCCAACCCGCCCACAGGATTGGAATTCCTAGAGGCTACCTCCGGGCCCCGTCGCCTGGCGCACGACCATCCACCGGACTCGGGTTCTCTACAATTTGACTGGTGCGGGAGAAGAGTGTTCTCTTCCTCTCGTGCGATGTTATGCATTGCATCACATTGGGCTCACCATGCTGCCTACAACAGGCATTTATGGTCTATGCTCTGCCAAGTTCTAGCATCAATGCCTGATATGGAGTAATCTAGACAGGCCATTGCCCTCTCTGCTATAGGCCTGGAGCTGGCAAGGCACCAAGCAAGGGCATCCTGTGATGCCAGTGAGGTGGCTTCCAGGCTTGCGGGGACAGCGATCTGTATTAGGCCGACGGCGTGGCTACATCTATCAAGATTGTTACCCCTGGCCCGGGCGAGGGGTGATCCATTCCATTCGCTTGAGGGACCCGCCTTTTTTCCACCAGGGCTAGAAGGTTTCTGCAGGAGCTATCTCCGTCTCCGAGGGACACATCCTAGCTCTCCTCGGTCTTAGACTTCCTGTCTCTTCAGGCCAGGGTCTCTTCCTTCTGCTATTTACCAGCATGAGGCTGAGGATCTTGTTCCCTCAGGGTTTTTTTTCCTAGTCCCCCTTCGGGGGTGGGGGCTTGGTTCTCACCTAGTTAGTAATGAACGGTGAAGATTGACAAGGAAAGGAAAATTATGTACCTACCATAATTATTGATCTTCTCTTGTATCTTCACCATTCATTACTGATACCCACCCACCTTCCCTCAAGGCCTCCTCCCTGCTCGTTCCTCCTCCCCCCACCCCCAATGGCCTTAAAGCCTAACTTTAAAAAAAAAAACATTTTTGAGCCTTCCATTCTTCTCTCAGAACGGATTCTTTATTCGAGGAAGAGAGGGGAACGAGTAAAACTTATCTCTATCCTGAGGGAACTCTTTCTGATTGCCCCTGAGGGTGACCTCTTGGCTCCTTCTTAAGCCATGTTGTTCAATTCACAGTTAAAGAAACCGTTCCTCATATGGTTCGGTTCCTTTTTCTAGTTCCCCTCTGGCATGTCTGAATCTCCTTTTTGCACCAGCCTTTGCTAGTAAAACGCTGTCCTGGCACTCCAATTGCCTTGAACTGGTGATCTGTTTTGCCTCCTTCAGGGATTCAGACTGAGTTTCCACTCTGTCCTTTCTCGCAAGGGGTGCCCTCTGTGGGGCTTCAAATCCACACAAACACACACACACACACACACACACACACACACGTGTGTTAGCACGAATCACGTTGCTAATGGGCCTGCTTCCCCTTCCTAGCTGGCTGCTCTCCTTCTGGAACAGATTTTCTGCCTTGGCAGTCTGTGAGCTCTCAGCTGGAGTATAAGGGGTTAGGGATGACTGGAGGTGCAGAGAGTCTGCCTTTTGTGTACCAAGCTGTGCCAAAGTTCAGTCGAACCTTCTTCACCAGTCTTTTCTGAATAGGATCTTTGCTCCCTCTCTTTGGGTCCGAGCTTACGAGCCTTCAAGCCAAATTTTCACAACTTGGCAGAACTTCTCTCTCCTCCCAACATTCCACTCTCTTTCTCTTCTTCTTCCTTTTCTCTCTCTCCCCTATCCATTCCTCCCTCAGAGCTGCCCTAGGAGTGAGGTGTTCAGTCCCTTAGGGTAGGTTTCCCTCTTTTCTGTCCCCTATCGGCTTATTCATTTTTCAGTTTATATCCTTTCCTTTTCCTATCCTCGTCTCTCTTGCCTCGCTCTCCCTTTTTTCTTATTATTTCGCCTCTCCAGCTTACAGAACTGGGATGTAGGAGGGTCTCTGCAGCCTAGTGGCCACCCTCGCACACCACGTGTCGTCGCTCTTAGGCATGCAGTGTCGACTCCTCTCCCAGAAAAAAAACTCCCGTGGCGGATGCGTGCCTCCGGCTTACACCCAAGCAGTAATGAATGGTGAAGATACAAGAGAAGATCAAGAATTACGATAGGTACGTAATTTCCATTTCTCAACACTTCCCTTCAGCCTTACCTCTGCACCAAGGGTCTTTACCAAGTGCATAGCATTAGTAGTGACACACGTCAGAAGACAGGGTGTCACAATTTTTCCTTATCTGGACAATTGGCTAATTGTGGGGAAATCCCACCAACAGGTGTCAGACCACCTTCAGGTAACCTAAGATGCACTGCTGTCCCTGGGATTCCTTCTCAATACCCAAAAGTCAGTCCTGATCCCTGTGCAGGTTCTGTAGTTCATAGGTGCAGAACTGAATACAGTAGTGGGAAGAGCTTTTCTCCCTTAGGAGAGGGCAGAAAGCATTCAGCTTCTGACAGACTCATTTGCCCTAGGCAGGCCAAAGCTAGCAAAACAGTTTTTTTAAACTGTTGGGGCACATGGCTGCAGCAACAAGCACAGTCATAGGTGCCAGGTTTCAAATGAGAGATATTCAGTTCCACCTCAGAGCACACTGGTGCCAAAGGTGGGACCCCCTCTCAAAGCCAGTACCAGTCACACAAACATTACTACCATACCTCTCAACCTCCTGCCTCATAAATCAGGGACATGGCTTAAAAAAATCAGGGACACATTTTTAAAACTGGTGCTATCCACTCAGGAAGCTATTAGAATAAGGGACTCGGTGTATAATACATTTTCTGAAGAATAAGAAGTCTGCAACTGTATTGTTTGACATCATTTTATTCTTACAATCATCACTGTTTAGTCAGGGGAACACAGATTTTAGGAGGGACAGAGTAAAATGTTGAGGTGAAATCAGGGACATCCCTGAAAATCAGGGACACTTGAGAGGTATGATTACTACAGGCCCTCCAATAGTGGAGGGAACTGGGAAATTTAAGGGAAGGGGTTCCATTTCTGCAGGAACCTCCCTCCCTGGTTCTCACAACCGATGCTTCCCTGCATGGTTGGGGTGCTCACTTAGGGGATCACACCATCCAGGGTACTTGGGAGAGTGCAGACTCGCTCCTGCACATAAACCTGCTGGAGTTGAGAGCTGTTTATCTGGCCCTTCAGGGTTTCTCTCATCTCATGCAGGGAAAGGTGGTACAAGTCGGAACAGACAATACCACAACAATGTATTACATCAACAAACAAGGAGGGACAAGGTCCACTCCTCTGTGTACAGAGGCAATGAAGATATGGAGCCTCGCTAACCCTCTAAATGCCTCTCTACAGTCAGTTCATCTGCCAGGCAAGGACAACACTTTGGCAGATGCCTTGAGCAGGATAAACCAGGCCCATCACAAATGGGCATTGAACAAGCAAGTGGTGAATGTTCTACTCAGGAGGTGGGGGACCCCAGAAATAGACCTTTTTGCTTCCCACCAAAATCACCACTTATCTCTTTATTGCTGCAGGGCCCCAGTGAAGGGGACAGTTCTAATAGATGCTCTGATTCTGGACTGGACAGGCAGGCACCTCTGTGCCTTTCCTCCTTTTCCTCTGATACTCAGGGTGCTCATCAAGCTCAGGTCACAACCAGCTTCGATGATTCTGGTAGCCCAGATTGGGTAAGATATGCTTTGGTACTCCCTGCTGCTCTCAATGTTTTTGAGCAAACCGATTCACCTCCCTCAGAGGTACAATCTACTGACTTCCTTTCAGGGGAGGATAGTATACCCCAATCTCCGGTCTGTCAGGCTCAAGGCCTGGCTCTTGAGGACTTGGAATATACAGATTGCCAATTCTTTGAAGCAGTTTTAGAGGTCCTTAAGGGTTACAGGAAGCCTTCCACCAAGAAAACCTATGCCTCAAAATAGAAAAGATTTTCCATTTGGTGCAGTGACAGGGGTATAGTTCCAGCCCAGGCTGGGATCCCAACCCTTCTTGATTATTTGTCTCGCCTGCACTCCCTTCGGTTGCAGCATTCAACTCTGAAGGTGCACTTGGCTTCAGTTTCGGCATACCTTTCAGCTAGAAAGGGTACCTCCCTGGCATCAAACCGTATATTCAAAAGATTCTTTAAAGGGCTCTCTCAGTTGTTTTCCCCCTCACAGGGAACCAGTGCCAGCATGGGACCTTAATATTTGCATTGCCTAGCTTATGCTTCCGCCCTTTGAGCCTATGGCATCTGCAGAGCTAAAATTTCTTACCTGGAAGGTAGTTTTTCTGGTAGCAGTCATTTCTGCCAGACCGATAAGTGAGCTACAGGCCCTCTGTGTGGAACAGGACTATGTTTCTTTTCACGTGGGCAAGGTTGTGTTGAGAACTAATAGGAAGTTCCTCTCCGCATTGAGAATTTTCTTTACTGAACATTCTAGCACAGGCGAGCTTAGATTGTACAGCTAGAATGTAAAAAGAGCACTGAGTTATTACATGACATACCAAAGATCATAGGCAGGACAGACAACTGTTCCTCACCTATGGGGAAGTAGGTAAAGGTACTCCTGCTTCAAAGAGGACTGTCTCTTAATGGACAGTCCAGTGTATTCAGGTTTGCTACTCAGACAAGCAAGGTCCATCCCTCCCTCTAGTCTTAGGGCCCACTCTACAAGGGACACAGCTGCCACTATTGCAGCTGCCCGAGAGCTACCTCTAATAGAAATATGTAAAACGACTACCTGGAGGTCAGTCCACACCTTCACTAAGCAGGGGATGAAACATCCCCAGGTCCGAGTCGGGGCCAGCATAGAAGCCATGGGAGGACAGGCACTCGCCAGCCAGTTAGAATCGGACTTGGCTGTGCAGTTCAATATTACGCATGCTTGCCGGTATTTGTATTTGACTGGCAGGCTTCTGAGTGTTGCCATTTTGGTCTGTCTCCACCAGTGTTCCCACTCACTCATAAATGTGCATGAATCACGTAAAAATTAAGAAATTCACACTCATTTATGTGTGTAGAGGGTACACTGCACACAAAGGACTGCATACAGGCATGTGTGCTGTTAGTACATGCACAGCACAGTGCACACTGCCCCTTTAATTGCGATTGTGCTCCCCCTTAGTTCTGCCTAGTTACCTCAATGGCCAGCTCCTATTGGCTGCATCAGTTTCCCCCTTCCACTACAGCAAGTTAAGTTGGCACCAGCGGTGTTATACCTAAGGCTAGATCGAGGAGCCATGGAGCCGCGGGATACACGTGTTGATGTCTGTCTCGATCAGAAGAGTTGGTTGGCACAAAGAAGCTCAGCACCAGGAGACAGAGCAGGTCAAGATTATTCTGTAGAGACCCTCCCGAGTCCCGTCCCTGACTTGCAGCATGCATGGATCCCAGGGACAACAGGCAGGTATGGGACATAAGTGTAGGCCTCTCCCGGGAGAGCGAGAGAGTGCGAGTGTGCCTCGGCCCAGCCCCAAAGTGTACCCCATGCTCCCACCTGTAAGCCCGGCCATCAAATATTAATTAAATTGAAGCGTCCGCTGCCCCTGTAAAATTGAGCAGTAGGTTCTGTGTGCTTGTTTTTAAGGTTAGCCAGCAGGTGATTACGTTCTATGTTCCCCGGTTTCTCTTCCGCCGTGACTGAGTTGTGGTCTGGGGACACCGACTTGCCGAGTGATCTAGCTTGTCTGGACAGACAATTTCATTCAAGAAAAAAGAAACCAGGCCAGTCTGACAGTCATAGAATTATTTTATTTGCGACGGAGAAACAAGTACTCAGACAACACATTTCTGGGCCGAAATCAAGCCGCACAGTCTAAAATATCTAGAGTCACAAATATTTGTTTGAGACAGAGAACTAAGTACTCTGTAATAACCAATTGAATCTGTGATGAAATCAAGCCAATGAGTGTGACAGTCTGTTAAAATATCCAGAGTCACAGATTTAATATTTTAATTGTGTGAGACAGGGAAACAAGTACTCAGTAAATATCAATTTGGGCTGAAATCAAGCCAGACAGTGTGACAGTCAGAACATTGTATTTCTGCTTTGGTAATAATACTGTATGCCGCAGAAAAAAGGTGTGACTTACTGTGTCCTGATACAGACGTGCCCTAAAAATGTAACATAAGACCTGGACTTATGCATCCCCCCAAAATTTTTCAGCCTCTGAAAGGGTAAGTTGTGGTTAGGATAGCTACGTCTGAGAAACCCAAAAGAAAAACCGGGCCCACTGAGTTTTAACACTGCAGTGTGTGTGGGGGGAGGTCTTTGCTAAGGCTGATCCCCACACCACCTGTGTTTATTGTCTGGGGTTTGACCACCTCGATTCAGACTGCCAAATCTGTAAACATTTCCCTAAGTCTACCCTGGAAAAAAGATTAGGTAGGCTTAGGGATAAGGAAACTAGAAGTCCACTGACCCGGATGGCCAGCCGGTTCAGTTGACCAAAACCTGAGGAGTGCCCTCTGACCAGAGGCGTGCCGGGCAAGGAGGGAGAGCTGATCCTGAGGGATCAGTTCCTATAAAAAAGAAAAAATCAGCCAGTTCGGATCGGAGACCCATTTTTCCGACCGCCCGAAGAGATTGCTGCAAGCGATAAGGATTGTAGAATTGTTCTGTCTGATCCAGCGCCTCGGCAGCCAACTGGCAAGTCAAGCTTCTCCGGGCCCGCATTATGCCCCTGAAGATTTTTGTGAACCGGATTTGGAGGGGGATGAAGATTATGATGATGGTGTGGAAGGTCTGGATGAGCCCATTGAACCGGACATCTCCCCAAACAGGCCTTCTGGTGTTTCCCCTCCGAGGCTTTCTGAGTCCTCTTCCCACTACATGTTTTACAGGAAAGTGGCAGGAACCCTCCAGCTCCCTGTGGAAGAAGCTGTAGAGGAACAAGAGGAATCTGATTATGTGGAGCTGATGGACATCCCAGAGTCCAAGAGACTGTCTATTCCCCTTCATAAGTCTTTTGAGAAACGGACACAGAAGATTTTAAAAACTCCAAATTCTGTGCCTCCTGTCGACAGAAGGATGGACAAATGGTACACCTTATCAGGTTTATGTACAGAGTACTTGTATCAACAATGCAGCCATGTTGGGGTTGTGCAGGCTGCAGCCTTTGATAAGGCTAATGTACCCTTGGCTTCACCCCCCCCCCAACCCGATAAAGACTCTAGGAAGCTGGATGCCATGGCAAAGAAACAGTACATAGCATCCGCCAGGGGTCTCAGGCAGAGCTAATTATATGGCCTATGCAGCCAGGTACCAGGAGTCCAGGTGAGAGACTGTACTGGCACTGGCTAAGCAGGCCTCTCTCTCCCCAGCTAGCCTCCGAGCTGGAGGGGTCGCTGCTGATGGGAGTGAGGCATCTAAGATACAGTTCTAGGGACATGGATATGTTGTTCATCCACACTCATTGGCAGGTATCCTTGCCGCTTTAAATCTTGCCGGAAGGTCTTCAAGCTTGCTCCTCCCACCTACCCGGGTGGTATAACTCTCGGCTCCGCCCCATGACGCCAGATCTTCCTTACCGCTTGGAAGCTCAGGTTCCCTCCTTAACGCTCTGCGTTTGAGACTGTTCCTATTTCTCCATTTGCGGATTTAAAATAAATTTTTGCGAAAGACTTCAGTCTTCTATCCCTCGCTGCTGCGATGGACAAATCGACTCGGATTGGAGATGCCCATGGGCAGAAGATGTCTCGGACGGATCCACACTCCACGCGGTGTCTACTTTAGGCCTTGAGCACGACCCGCAGGCTTGCGACCTGTGCTCATCTTTCTCGGCCCTACGTCCTCGAAGACCGTGCTGCCGGATTGCAACTGGGCCGTCCGAGAGCGCTTCCTCCGTGAAGTCCAAGGAGGCCTAGTTGGCGGTGTCTCATGCGGCGGGCTCATGATCAGCTCAGCGGATGGTCGCCAAGAGGAGGCGGCGCTGGGTCAGATCTTCCTCGCCGTGGCATTTATCCCGCTCTCTGGGCTCTTCTACAGGCTTCTTTAAGGAGCTTTGTCTGTCCCTCCCACTAAAGGAGAAGGGCCCTTCGTCTCTGGGACCTTATTCTTGGTCCAAGAGGGACAGGGGTAATCCTCCATCGACGGCTCTTGGGAGGCAGGAAGGTCCCTCTCCCGGTTGTCGACCGTCGGCCTGGTCGACCGCATCAGCTGACCACTGGCCTCACGGTGTCCCGTCAGGTCAGTTGACCGAGACTCCCACCGATGAAGTCGAGATTTTCTCGACCGTTAGATGGGCTGTCGCCTTTAGCAGCGAGATTCCCCTCTCCGGTTCCCCGGAGGAGTTGAGGATGCCGGGCTGCGCCTGTGCCTCCGGTTCCGAGCCCTCGGATGGACCATCGAGCGAAGGAGTGCGGTTCGGCCGACACCTCCGCACCGACCTCGGAAATTCCGGGACTCTCGGTCTCGGACCTCTTAGCCGGTCCAGCCGATCCCGACCGCCATAGGCTCTCTGTCTGAGGCACCGCTGTGCGGCGTTGCCGCCGTCCTCCTCCTCGACGAGGGAGGCTTCGCTTAAATTACGCCGACGCAATGCAGGACCTTATGTTGCAACAGCTCCTCCTGGCGGGAGTAAGCCGGCCCGTCGCCTTCCCGGCCATTAAGTGGCTGTCACCGAGGCGGCCGGCTAGCAACCTCGACTTATCCGAGGGCCTATACCCAGGCGGTTGTTCGGCCAAAACCAGCTGCTCCACCGATTCGGTGGAACCTCCGCCTCCACAGCCACCAACTGGGGCTCCGACCAGAGATTCTCGGTCAGCTAAGGGTCTAGCCCGCCGGCTGTCAGTTACCCTCACTCGACCGACCTCGGCAGGTGAAGGGTGGCTCAGGCCAGAGCAGCTCTTCGAGAGACTCTTCGAGTCGAGAAGATGATTCCTCCTTTTTCTCCAGCGACTGGACTTGGAGTCTTCAGGAGGTCAGTCAATGGGCGAGCAGCCCGTCGTCTTTCCTAGGACTGCTCGGCTCATCTCGGAGTCCACTGGGATGGAGCTCGAACCCGTTTCCAAGCAGGCCGGTATCCTCACGGAGATTCTGGACGAGGGATTCTCCGGCGGAGGCCTTTCCGGTGGCCGAGGCCATAGTGGGTCGGCACTGGAGCTTTGGCGCCCTGCTTCCTGCCCTGCGCCTGGCCAGGATGGCCAGGAAGTATCACGGTCCCTACGGTTTCCTTGTCCGGTTTTGGAACTGAACCCGGCGTCAGGTGGCTTCCTTGCCTCCTCGCAAGACAGCAGAGCTTACCTCTCAGAAGAGACGCAGGACCCGGCGGCTGGTCTGCGCCCGTCGTCATCCTCTCGCCCACAGGTCCCGGGCCGTCTGCCAGGCGGCCGTCACCGGTAGGTAGCCTTCATCGGACGCGGTAGGGACGGCGCCCGCTCCTAATAAGAGACCCGATGCTTCCGACCGGCGTCGGTCAGGAGACCATCACCGAGAGAATTGACTCAGCCCGAGGACCAGACAGGCGACCCAGTCCTCGGGGCGCCCAGGGCCTCGCCATTACGAGCCCTATGGAGCCGGCGCGGGGGCCAGACGACCGTCCACGGCGCCCGGACAGTCGCCAGACGCCATGGTAGAAGTGAAAGGGCTGTTCCTTACTGGTGGGACACCATAAAGAGACATGGTTCCCACCCACCTCTTCCTCCTACACTGATTGCTCCTCCGGTTCTCGCCCCCCTCCCTATCGAAAGTCGGCAGGCCCGACTGCCTCCTCCGGGAGCACAGAACACCTCCAAGGGGGAGACCAGACAAACGGAGACCTCCGTCCAAATCCTCTTCCAGGTCACCCAGCCCTAAGAGACCCAGAAGACGCCGACGATCGCCTTCGACGGAGGACACGGGATCAGAGTTCTCAACATCCGGATCCACGCGAGATGCCAAAGTCTCCTCCGGATGACCCTTCGTTCTTGGATATTATGAGACACATCCAAGAGAACATGGGATGGGATGCGGAAGAGCTAGACCCGGAAAGGCTACGCCTTGCAAAGTATCCTCGGCAGAAGGACCCCAAGCCTGTGGTGGTGCCACCCTTGGTAGACACTTTCGTGGACGTCACCAAGGCAGCGTGGAAGCGTCCACATTCGCTCCCGGCGATGCCGAAGAAAGCTGATCGCTTGTACAAGGCTCCCAGGGAAGACCAGTACTTGACTCAGCATCCTCAGGCCGACTCTCTGGTCATAACAGCCTCACATGACCGGTCCCAGAGACCGCAACATCTGAGCACCCTGCCACCGGACCCAGAGTCCAAACAGCTGGACGCCATGGGTAGGCGCACGTATGCTTCCGCTACCTGCGCCATCAGATCCCTGAATTACTTGACCCACATGGTGCAGTTCCAAAATGCCTTGTGGGAACAGGGTCTGGATGCGGCTGAGAAACTGCCGGAAGGTGAGCAGAAGGAGGGAGATGCTTCGGCTCCTCCGTATGGAGTTCGGACGTGGGAACCCGGTGCTACGAGCCGCGTATGATTCGCGGACTCCTACGGCGAACAGCAGCTTCAGGCGTATGCATCCGGAGACACACTTAGTTCGCGTGCTCCGGCTTTACCCCAGACGTCCAGAAGAATATCATGGCGCCCATTCGAGGAGAAGTCTTGTTTGGTAAGCCCTCAGAGAGATTATTACCAAACTCCAAGAGGCGGGAGAAGCGGTGAGGTCGGTTCAGGCCATGTACGAAGCCCAAGCTTAGTTCCTTTCAGAGAAACCAGCCCGGTTTCGTGGGCCGGACGCAGAGCAACAGTCCGCCCACAACAGAGGGCTCCGGCTTCGCAGAGCCAGAGGAAACCACCCGCAGGCCGTAGCCAGCATACTTCCAAGCCGGTCCAGCCAGCGGGACCCTCAGCCGCCACAGCCAGACTCCTTTCCAGCCCCCGCCCCTCAGGATCAACGGGAAATCATGGTCGGGGGTTGCATTGCGAACTTCCTGCCGGGATGGCAGACTATAACCACCGACAAGTGGGTTCTTCAGTTGGTCGGAAGAGGCCACTTTATGGAATTCGTAGAAAAGCCACCCTCGAGGCCTCCTTTGCTCTCCCGGTACCCAGGTCAGCACAAGTCACTGATCTGGCAAGAAATACTCGCGCTCTTGCAAAAGGGAGCGATACAGTACGTCCCGGAGAACCAGAGAGGACAAGAATACTATTCCCACTTCTTCCTGGTTCCAAAGAAAACAGGGGACCTCCATCCGATTCTGGACCTCAGCGACCTCAACGTGTCGGTCGCCTACAAGAGATTCCACATGGTGACTCTTCCGGGTCTCATTCCAGTGCTGAAGCAAGACGCCTTCCAGCGTCTCTAGACATGCAGGACGCATACCTGCACATCCCTATAGCTCAGGCGCACAAGTGGTTCCTGCGCTTTGAGTTTCTCAACCACCACCTTCAGTTCCGAGCCCTTCCATTCGGACTGTCATCCGCACCCAGGGTTTTTACCAAATGCATGGCAGTCGTGGCAGCGTCTCTAAGGAGACATGGCTTTTATGTGTTCCCGTACCTGGACGATTGGCTTCTCATGGCCGCCTCCAGAGAGGCGTTGTTACGAGCGATCCAGAGCACCCAGGTCCTGTTCCGATCTCTGGGCATCCTAATCAACCACAGAAGCTCTCCTGGTGCCGTCAGAAGCTGCAATTTATAGGCGCAGTACTGGACACAGTTCGGGAAGAGCATTTCTTCCAGACAACAGAAGCGGGCGCATCAGATCCGTCATCAGGAGTTGTCGTCGAACAAGACCGTCCCTGCCAGGTCGTTCGCTCGCTTGCTCGGACACATGGCTGCGGCCATTCCTACCATCCCTTTCGCAAGGCTCCACATGCGGTTAACTCAGTGGATGCTTAAGGTGCAATGGGATCAAAGGCAACACCACATGCAGCATCCGGTCAGAATCACGAACACCGTGATTCGAGACTGGCAGTGGTGGCTAGACCCAGGGTCACTCTCCACGGGCGTCCCGTTTATAGCGCCGTCCCAGGAGGTAATCCTCACCACAGACGCCTCAGGTCTAGGGTGGGGAGCACACCTGGACGGGGTGAAGTCCCAGGGTACG
This sequence comes from Neoceratodus forsteri, assembly GCA_016271365.2. Classification (NCBI taxonomy): domain Eukaryota; kingdom Metazoa; phylum Chordata; order Ceratodontiformes; family Ceratodontidae; genus Neoceratodus; species Neoceratodus forsteri. The sequence continues at coordinate 1,094,583,416 of CM057453.1, forward strand.
TGGACCCCTCTGGAGGCTCATTTCCATATCAATCGTCCTAGAGATGAGGGCGGTCCTTTATGCCCTGCTGGCCTTTCAGTCAGAAATCCCGCTGAGTACTCTCCTGCTTCAGACAGACAACACGGCGGTGATGTATTACCTCAAAAGACAAGGAGGCGCACACTCTTACCCCCTTTGCAGGGAGGCCATAAGGGTATGGGATTGGGTAATCCGACACGGCGCGAATCTGATCACAGTACATGTTCCCGGGGTGGACAACACGATTGCAGACAGCCTGAGTCGCTCCCAGGCCAGAGTCCACGAGTGGGAACCTCTTCAAGAGGTAGCAGAGGATCTGTTTCTTTGATGGGGAACTCCAGAGTTGGACTTGTTCGCATCCCCATCCAACGCAAAACTGCCCAGTTTTTGCTCGCTAGATCCAGGGCCTGGTGTTTTCTGGCGAGATGCGTTGTCCCTCTCCTGGGCGTACAGATTCCTCTACGCTTTCCCTCCCTTCCCATTGATCCAGAGAGTTCTTCTCAAACTGCGTAGGGAGCAAGCAACCATGATCCTTGGGGCCCCCTTTTCGCCCAGACAGATATGGTTCCCTTTACTGAATCAGCTATCCCGGGAACCTCCGCTCCCGTTGCCGTTCAGCTCCCATCTCTTGTCTCAGGAGGAAGGTTCACTGGTCCACCGGACTTAAGCTCACTGAACCTGCATGCATGGCTCCTAGAGCGTAGCCATCTTCGTCGCGACGGGTCTCGCAAGAGGTTCGGAAGTTCTTTCTGCAGCCAGAAAGTCAACGATAACGCACGACGCCATGAAATGGCGCCGTGGTCGCGAAAGCACGCCATTTTTCCCCTTTAGGTTCCCCGGTGAGAGTAGTGTTGGACTACCTGCTCTCCCTTTTCCGTTCGGGCCTAGCCTACTCCTCTATCAAGGTGCACCTCTGTGCCATCTCTGCCTACCACCTTCCGGTGGAACATCGCACAGTGGCACAATTAGACGCCTCTCGGGAATTTTTGAGAGGGGTGTTACATCTTAGGCCACCCATTAAGGACCCAGTGCCTCCATGGGATTTGCTCTTTGTCCTGGAACAACTCATGCTCCCCCCCCCCTTGAACCTGCAGCGGATTGCAGCTGCGTTTCTTCGTTAAAGCGTTGTTTTTGGTTGCTGTTACTTCAGCGAGAAGAGTTTCTGAGCTCCATGCTCTCATGTGCAAAAAGCCTTGTTGAGTTTCCACGGGACAGAGTATCCATGAGGCCGAATCCTAAATTTTTGCCTAAAGTTGTTTCTGCACTCACTCAATCAGGATATTGACCTGCCGGTCTACTTCCGAATTACTCTAATAGGGAGAGCGACTGCTCCACACCCTGGATGTTCACCGCAGCTTGAGGTATTACCTCAACAGAACTAAACAACTTCGTAGTTCAGAGCAACTTTTCATTTCCTTTTCTGAAAGGATGATGGGCCAACCAGTATCCAAACAGTCCCTGTCTCGCTGGCTTGTCCATTGTATTTCATACTGTTATGATATCAAACAAAAGCCCCTCCCGGGAACAGTCTGGGGTCATTCCAGTAGGGGTGTGGCCACCTACTTTGCAGCACTCCGAAACGTCTCCACCTCTGCCATATGTGCTGCAGCCACTTGAAGCTCTGTGCATACATTTATCAGGCATTATAGCCTGGACATCGCCTCTCGGCGAAGAGCCAGCTTCAGCCTGGCGGTGCTACAGTGTCTCCTGTCCTAGATTCAGGACCTGGAATGTAATTCCTAGTTTCCTCCTCCCAGAATGTTGACAGCGTTACTGCTTGGGAATCGGTCCTAATGGTGTAACCTGCTGCAAGAGCTGTGTCTCGAAGTAAGATAGTACAGTTACGTAAGAACTTACCGTAACAGTAGATCTTCGAGAACAGCTCTTGCAGTAGGTACCTTCCCGCCCACCTTCCCCCTTGGTGGAGGCATGACTTAGGCCTTTACTATCAGGGATTTTTCCCTTTTGACTTCTGACAGTGGATCCTTGGTCTCCCATTTCGATGTCAGCCTGCGGCCAGAAGTCTCCGGCGGGAGAACTGGGGAATCTGGCGGGACCGCCCCCTTATGTACTACGTCGGAGGCGGGACTGACGTCGGGGGCGGTCCCCGCTGAAGATAGTTAGCTAGAATTTTTCACGTGAGGTCCCTGGCCTGCCGGCTTCAGTCCTAATGGTGTAACCTGCTGCAAGAACTGTTCTCGAAGATCTACTGTTGCGGTAAGTTCTTAAGTAACTATACTTTACTCACCTGTAACAGGGTTCTGGGAATGGTATATATGTTGTTCATCCACCGACCCACCGACCTCCCCGGCTTCGACGCACAACCTGAGCTTCCAGTGGGCCAGATCTGGCGTCATGGGGCGGAGCCGAGAGTTTTACCACCCGGGTGGGTGGGAGGAGCCAGTTTGAAGACCTTCCGGCAAGATTTAAAGCGGCAAGGAACCTGCCAATAAGTGTGGATGAACAACATATACCATTCCTAGAACTCCTGTTACAGGTGAGTAACCTGTATTTCAGCGGTGATGTATTACCTCAACAAACAAGGAGGCACCCACTCCTACCCGCTTTGCAGGGAGGCCATGAGAGTGTGTGAGTGGGTCTTGCAACACGGCACAAACCTGATTGCAGTTCATGTTCCCGGAGTGGACAACATCATCACAGACAGCCTGAGCCACTCTCGGGCCAGAGTCCACGAATGGGAACTTCTGCAGGAGGTGGCAGAGGATCTGTTTAGCAGATGGGGTACTCCAGAATTAGACCTGTTCGCGTCCCCATCCAATGCAAAACTGCCCAATTTTTGCTTGCTAGATCCAGGGCCTGGTGTTTTCTGGTGAGACTCGTTGTCCCTCTCCTGGGCAGGCAGATTCCTCTATGCCTTTCCTCCTTTCCCGTTGATCCAGAGAGTTCTTTTAAAACTTAGCAGGAAGCAAGCGACACTCATCCTGATTGCACCCTTCTGGCACAGACAGATCTGGTTCCCTCTCTTGCATCGACTATCCCGGGAACCTCCAGTGCCTTTGCCAATCAGCTCCCATCTACTGTCTCAGGAGGCGGGTTCATTAGTCCATTCGGACCTACGTTCACTGAACCTGCATGCTTGGCTCCTAGAAACACAGCCATGATGCGATACAGGGTCTCGCAAGAAGTGGCAGATGTGCTTTCTGCCGCCAGAAAACCGGCTACCTACGCCATGTAAGCTCAAACACGCAGCTTTCCGCCTTCTGACTGTCCGGAAAAGCTGGTACTGGACTACCTGCTTTCCCTTTTCCTCTCCGGCCTGGCTTACTCCTCGATTATAGTGCACCTTAGGGCATTTCAGTCTACCATGCCCCCATAGGCCAACGCACTGTGGCCCAGCTGGACACGACTCGGGCCTTTTTGAGGGGCATCCTCCACCTTAGGCCACCAATTAAAGATCCAATCCCTCCATGGGACTTACCCTTTGTCCTGGAGCAGCTCACCCTGCCAACTTTTGAACCAGCCGCGGATTGTGAGCTACGTTTTCTGTCTTGGAAAACATCATTTTTAGTTGCAGTTACTTCTGCCAGAAGAATTTCGGAAATGCACGCTCTTATGTGCAAAGAGCCTTATTTGGTTTTCCACCAGGACAGGGTATCCCTAAGGACTAACACAAAATGTTTGCCTAAGGTGGTCTCAGCTCTCACCCTTAATCAGGACATCGATCTAAAAGTGTATTTTCCGAAATACTCTAATCGAGGAGAAGCCCTTCAGCACACCTTAAATGTGCATAGGTGCCTCAGATACTACCTGACCAGAACCAAACACCGAAAGTTGGACCAACTTTTCGTCTCCTTTGCCCACAGGATGAAGGGAGCTGCTGTCTCTAAGCAGTCACAATCTAGGTGGCTCATCCAGTGCATTACTTTCTGTTATCAGAAGCATAATAATCCCTTACCGGGCGCGGTCAAGGGTCATTCCACTAGAGGGGTGGCTACTTCCTTTGCGGCGATGAAGAACGTCTCCACCTCAGCTATTTGCGCTGCGGCTACCTGGAGCTCTGTGCATACCTTTATCAGGCATTACAGTCTGGACATTGCAGCGAGGCGAAGAGCGAGGTTCGGTGTAGCTGTCCTTCAGGGACTTCTGTCCTAGGCTCAAGTTATCTCAAGATCTCTACCTTTCCTCCTCCGATGGTGCATGATTGCCTTTACTGCTTGGAAATCAGTCCTAATGGTGTAACCTGCTGCAAGAGCTGTATCTCGAAGTAAGATAGTACAGTTACATAAGAACTTACCGTAACAGTAGATCTTCGAGAACAGCTCTTGCAGCAGGAACTTTCCCTCCCACCATCCCCGCTGGAGGTAGGTCGGAGTCAAGCATCCATCTCATAAGTTGGGACATTCCTATTGCCTTGTTTTGCCATGTGATGGCGGATCCTCGGTCTCACCTTCTGATGTCATCCAGCGGCTGGGAGTCTCCGGCGGGAGAACTGAGGATTATGGGGAGACCTCCTCCTTATGTACTACACCCGATGTTGGGGGCAGGACCGACGTCGGAGGCGGTTCCTGCTGAAGGCTGCTAGCTAGAAAATTTCCAAGGGGTCCTGGCGCCTGCCGGCTTCAGTCCTAATGGTGTAACCTGCTGCAAGAGCTGTTCTCGAAGATCTACTGTTACGGTAAGTTCTTGCGTAACTGTACTTTACTACATTGAGCGTACTAAGGCTCACAAGTTTGATTCCCTCCAGTTTCTCATGTATGGGGAAGGGCAAATCTGCCACTAAGAGAACTGTTGTCAGATGGATTGTCTCTTATATTCAGTTCTGCTATGAGAAGCTAGGCAAAATACCTCCCTCAGGCCTGAGGACTCATTCGACTAGAGGTACAGCTGCTTCCCTGGCTGCGGCCAGGGATATTCCTTTGCTAGAGATATGTAAAGCAGCCACCTGGAAAACAGTCCATACATTTACCAAGCTTTACTCCCTGGACATCCAGGCTAGGAGTGATGCTCAGTTTGGTACAGCAGTACTGCAGAGCCTATTCCCAGGGTAGGTTAGATTCCCTCCTCCATGGAGGTACTGCTTGGTAGTCTGCAATCGTCAGAATACAGCAAGACTTCATGTAGTAATTATGTTTCTTCTAATGGAGTCTTGCTGTATTCTGACCTCCCTTCCTGCCTCCCCTCTCAGAACCTGTTTTTGGGAAGTGGACTGGCAGGTCCAGTGTTGCACCCCAGGGGTGCATTTGGGCACTCCCTCTTTTTAGAGAGGGGGACTGGGTTATATTATTAATTTAACAGTCTTAAGTTGTTAACTACCTGTTTTTTTATTTTAGATTTCTTGATTTAAGTATTTTGGGGATCCAAAATATTTGGTTTCATTTGGCTAGTAAAAATTTTGCAATTTCCACATAGTAGTATCAGCTTGTAAGAATCTGATGGTTGCGCCTCAAAGTGCAGCAGACAGAGGTTTGAACCGAGCTCAGCTCAACATTCTATGCTTTGCATAGAAATTAACCCTCTACTCTCCGGGGCAGTTTGACTGCTGGGGCTAACTGCAATAGTCGGAATACAGCAAGACTCCCTTAGAAGAAACATAATTACTAAGGTGAGTAATTTTTTCTTCCTGCCAGTGTCTCCTGAGTGACCGAGTCGGCTTGTCCGCTCTCGATCGAGGTCCCGGACCCTCTCGACCGGAAGGCAGAGGAAGAGCCACAAACGCTCTGGCGACATCATCGGTCGTATTCGTCCTCCTCGGACGAGGAGAGGCTCCGGCACTACGAGAACCTCATGTGGCAGCAGCTGATTTTGACCAGGCACAAGCTGACCCTGGCTTCCACCCCGGCCATTACTTGGCTTTCACTTTCTAGGCCAAAGCAGACTCCTTCGGAGCTGATCAATTCGGTTCCCCCACCTGCGGAGCCGGCGAAACCTCCAGTTTGGCCTAAACCGGTCTCTCCATCAATAGTGGTGGAACAACCACCCAAGCAGCCTGTGGGAGGGGCTCCCTCTAAAGAAGATAGGCCCGACACTGGGCTTCCCCGGCGTCTTTCAGTCACTGTCACCCCGGACCGGCCTCTGCGGGTCGAGGGTGAGCTGGGAGGTCGACCGCTGTATCCAGATTTCTCAGATTTGGATGTTACCGGCCTGCATTCTCATCCCGGGGATGACGAATCGGATGGTGGGTTAGAAACGGAGGAAGGTCCTTCGTCCTTTCAGGGCATTCTTCGCATCATCTGAGTCCACAGGTATGCCCCTGGAGCCAATCCAGAAAAAGGCGGAGTACCCTCTTACAGACATCCTTAAGAGAGGGGATACCCCGATGGAGGCTTTTTCTGTAGCAGAGGCCATAGTTGGCCTAGCCTTGAACTCTGGCAGCGCCCTGCCTCTTATCCAGCACTGTCTGCCCGCACGGCCCGCAAGTATGCAGAGCCAATGGGATCCCTTGCAGGGTTCACAGAGCACCCTTCGGCCAAGAGCATGGTGACCGCCTCTGTGTTCAGGCATACTAGCAGTTCTGCCGACACTGACTGACCTGAGAAAGAGTCCAAGCACTTGGACCATTCGGCCAGGAAGGTCTATACGACTTCTTCCTTGGGCCTTAGTCAAGCAAGTTCAGCCGTCGTCATGGCATAATGCCCTCTTGGGGTCTTTGGATGAAGTCCTCCCACATCTCCCTGTGAACATGCAGACCACAGTCATGCAGGTACGGGATCAGGGCCGAGCTGTTGCCAAACCGTTTCAGACAGCCCTGGACATTGGGGATTCTTCTGCACGTTAGATGGCAGCCGCAGTTGCCTCTCATCGCATGGCTTGGCTGAGACTGTCCTCCTTCCCATCGGATACTCAGCACAAACTGTCTGATGAGCCTTTCCTGGGCACGGACCTTTCCGGCCCAGGTGTAGCTAGTCCCCTTCAGCTCATTGAGCAGTCCAATGCCACCTTGGACATTACTTCTGCCAAGGGTTCTTCGGGCAAGAACCAGCAGAAGAAAAAGAAGCCTTTTCGGCACTCTTCCCTTGCGTCACAGCAGCCCTCCTTTCAAGAAGGACAGCAGTATCAGCAACAGCAGCAGGCTCAAGCTTGGCACCCCCAGGCCCTCCCAAGCCCGTAAAGGAGGCTGAGGTTTGGGTTCTGGATCCACCTCCTCCAAGTCTGCTCAGTGACTGGGCGGGGGCTGCCTCCCCCTCTCCCGTCATGCCTGCTCTGGATCCTTCCGTGGGGGGCCAGCTCCGCCACTTCCTTTCCGCTTGTTCAGCTGTCATTTAGGACAGGTGGGTTCTCAAAGTGGTCGGTCGGGGACTGTCTCTAGAATTCAAGCAGTATCCTCCAAGCCCACGCCCCTCGGGATGAAAGAGTATCCGCCCAGACTCAGTCGGTTCTTCGAGACATCGCTCAGCATCTCCTCAAGGGGGCAGTAGCTCCAGTGGCGGATCCTCCAGCTGAACCAGGCTTTGTCTCCAGGTACTTCATGGTGCCCAAGCAGACGGGGGTGTCCGGTGCCCCATTCTAGATCTGCACGACCGAAATCAATATCTCCAGTCGCGTTCTTTTCGGATGGTCACTCTGTCCCAGATCATACCATCCTTGGAGCGAAACATGTGGTTCTGTTCACTGGATCTGCAGGACGCGTTCTTTCACATCCCAATCCGTCTGTCTCATCAACGATTCCTCCACTTCAGTTTCAAAGGGACCCTGTAAGAGTTCCGAGCCATGCCGTTCGGCCTGTCATCGGCCCCATGGGTCTTCATCAAATGCATTGCAGTGGTGGCGGACCATCTTTTTGGGGGTCAGGATTATCCCTACCTCAACTATTTGCTCTAGCAGGTTCCACCCAACAGGAGGTGGAGAGGTCCAAAGACCTGGCCCTCCAGACCTGCTCCCAACTCGGCCTCCTGCTCAACGAGGCCATGTCGGAACTTGTGCCTTCCCAGGTGATGGACTTTATCAGGGCATAGCGTGACTCTGGTCAAGCCAGAGCTTGGCTCGCGGCAGACAGGGCATAGGTTCTCTCCTCCTTTGCCCAATCATTTCTGGTTGGGCAATTGCACCCTGCCCGGGACTTTCTGCACCTTCTGGGTTACATGGCGGCGTGCACCTCAGTGGTCTGTTGGGCCCGGTTGCACATGCGCCCCCTTCAGTGGGAGCTGGCCACCTAGTGGACTCAACGCCACGTTCCTTTCGACCAGCTGATCACTGTAACCCAGAAGATGTGCGATGCTCTCCACTAGTGGACCACCCCAGACCGGTTGCAGGAAGGGATCCAGTTTGTCCGCCCCAAGTCGACGGTATTTCTCATGACCGATGCATCTCTCATGGGATGGGGAGCCCACATTGGGGGGGGGGGGCATGGGCTCTGGACCCCTGAGGAGTCCTGATGCCACATCAACCTGTTGGAGCTCAGAGCAGTCAGACTGGCATTGTCAGCTTTCGCTCCTCAGCTCCGGGGTCAAGTGGTTCAAGTCCAGACAGACAATACCACAACCATGTGCTACCTCAAACAGGGCAGCACGCACTCCCATCTGCTGTGCAAAGAGGTGCTCTGCATCTGGACCCTCATCAGCCCTTTGGAGGCAGATCTCCTAGCCATCCATGTGGCAGGAGCCTCTAACAATCTGGCGGATGCTCTCAGCCGCTTAGGCGAGACATCCCACGAGTTGTCTCTCCATCTAGAGGCAGCTTACAGCCTGTTCTCCCACTGGGACAAACCGATGGTGGACTTGTTTGTCTCCAGAGACAACACCAAGCTGAGGCTGCTCCATGCCCGCCCCCCTCAGGCCTCCTCTACGCCTTCCCTCCTTTTCCCTTGATCCCCAAAATGCTTCACAATGTGAGGTTGGACAAGGCAAAGGTGATCCTGGTAGCCCCAGATTGCCCGCGCCAGTTCTGGTATCCAGATCTGCTCAGCTTTAGCTGCAGACCGCCGGAGCGGCTTCCAGCACACCCGGGCCTGATATCTCTCAATCAGAGGAAGGTATTCCATTCAGACCTTAAATTCCTGCACCTCACAGCCTGGTACGTTAGCGGCTAGAGTTCTAGGCTTTGGGTCTTGCCGAGGATGTCTTCACCGTGGTGGAGGCATCCAGAAAGGAATTGACCAGGAATGTTACGCCTTCAAATGGAAAAGGATTTCCTTTTGGTGTCATGACAAGGGCCTGGACCCTTTGTCCTGACCAGTGGCTAATGTTCTTGACTATCTTTGGTCTCTCTCCAAAGGTGGTCTGCGGTCATAGACCCTTAGGGTACACATGGCAGCCATCTCTGCTTACCGGGTGCAGGCCGGTCAGCCAACATTGGTGCAGGAGACAGTGGTCGGGCACTTTTCCAAAAACCTGGATCACATATCCCCTCCGGTGCGTGAACCTCCACCTCTATGGGATCTTCTGCTGGTACTGGCAAAGCTCACGGGCAAGTCACTCGAACCAATGCACAAGTGTGCCTTGTCACACTTGTGGAAGACAGCCTTCCTGGTGGCTGTCCTGTCTGCCAGAAGGACAGGGGAGCTCCAGGCACTTTCAGTGGACTCTGCTTATCTGGTCTTCCACAAGGACAAGGTTGTCCTATGCCCCCACCCGAAATTCCTTCCGAAGGTGATGTCAGAGTTTCACCCTAAGCAGGTGTTAACTCTGCCGGTTTACTACCCCAGCTACACCTCAGAGGCCGAGTACAGGCTCCATACTTTGGACCTGAGACGTGCTCTCTCCTATTATAAGGAGAGGATGGTCAAAATTCAGGGAGAGGTTCGCCAGCTGTTTGTCACCTACGCTGAAGCCGCTTCTGGCAGAGCTGCAGCAAAGCGGACTATTGCAAGATGGATTACATCATGCTTTAGTCTGTGTTATGAGTTAGCGGGCAAGGAGCCTCCCAGAGGGATAAGGGCTCATTCTACCTGCCATACTGCTGCATTGGTGGCTGCTTCCAAGGACATCTCTATCCAGGAAATCTGCCGATCTGCTTCCTGAAAGTCAGCAAACACCTTCATCACCCACTACCACATCGACCTTGAGTCATGCCAGGATGCTGGTTTTGGGGCCTCAGTTCTCCAATCTTTCCTAAGTAGGTGGTGTGCGCCTTGCCTCCTTCCTCATGGAGAACTGCTAGGAGTCTGCCAAAGAGTATGGATGAATAACATCCACAATCCTAGAAAAACAGGGTATTCATCTGTAGCAGTAGTTCTCGGAGCGGTATATGTTCATCCACACGGACTCACCCGACCTCCCCGGCTGCAGGTGCACAACACCTGACTTCCAGCTGGCTAAGATCTGGCGTCGTGGGGCAGAACCGAGTGTTATACCACCCAGGTGGGTGGGAGGACCTAGCTTGAAGACTTCCAGCAAGATTTAAAGTAGAAGGGGACATGCCAAAGTGTGTGGATGAACAACATATACCACTCCTAGAATTACTGTTACAGGTGAGTAACCTGTGTGTTTTGTTTTTTTTTTTTTGTTTTGTTTTTTACTCTCTGAGTTGGTTATTTTAGTTACCGGGGGTGTGGGGATCGGAGTCCCCCACATGGGAATGTGCAGGGGGGGCAATGCTCCCAGCATGTTGTGCTTATTTACAGTCGTAATGCCCGAAATATTGCTGTTAGGCATACAATCCGTTCGGGATTTAGCATTTTGGGCACACTGACTGGGGATGCTGAGCGTCAGCATCCTGAGTTTAGGGATTACATAATATATCTGACAAAACAGCCATTGGCCAAGTGACTGGTCAGTTGCATCACGTTCTGTTATCAGAAGATGACAAACCCTTACCGGGACCGGTCAAGGGTCACTCCACCAGAGGGGGTCAGTACATCCTTTGTGTCCCTCAGGAACGTTTCGACAGCAGATCTCTGTGCAGCTGCTATTTGGAGTTCGGTCCATACCTTCATCAAGCACTACAGTCTGGATGTTACTTCCAGAAGGAGAGCAGGTTTCAGCCCAGCGGTCCTGCAGGGACTTCTCACCTGTGGTGCCTAGGGCACTGATCTTATCTGTGTCAGTCTTCACCATTCATCACCTTTGGGTACTTGGCCAGTGGTCATGACCCCACAAGAGGTGTTTTTTTTTGTTTTTGTTTTTTTTTTGGGGGTAGGTAGAGTCGATGCACCATCGGCTCGCCCTCGAGCAGGCAGCACTGCAGCCTTGCGGGTTGGCGTTGGTGTTGACTCCGCCGTGAGGTCGCCTTGTGGGTAGCTGTGAGAGAGAACGTCTGAGGTCTACTTCTGTCTTGAAACCTTCGTGTGTCGCAGTCCTTCGGCTCAGAGTTATCCTGCCAGTTCTGTTCCCTCTATTCGACGTCGCCTGGTAAGACTGTTCCTTATTTTGTTTTGCGACGTCGGGTCTTGTTTGGTGTTCTTTTTCCTTGGGTCATGTCTCAGTTGGGGGCAAGAAAACTTTGAAGACGGGATGGCCCCCCATGCGTTGGTGCCTATGCGGCCTTGGTGCCCATGCTGCCGTAAGTTCTCAGTCACCGACCAACATGACCGTTGCCTCGTGTGTCTTGGCCCACTTCACAACATGGATTTGTGCGACGCCTGCCTTTCCATGGATCGTCATGTCATCTTACAACACGCGTGGAAAGTTGGACAAGCTGTACCGACTTTCGGGGGCCGGGTGCACACTAGTCGGTCCAAGCTGTGTTCTCTTGGCCTTTTCTCCGGGTCCCCTCCCAGTTCTATACGGACCGAGGAGGAGGGGGCTTCTGCCTCTCGTAGCCTAGCCTGGCAGTGGCAGAGGCCCCTTCATGGTGCAGAGGGGCCCGATCTGTCTCCCCTCCCCGGGGACTGGCAGGAGGCACTGCCTTGGCAATCCACCCTTTGGGGGTGAAGGATCCCCTGGTGTCGTACCCTCGGCTCGGAAGGCCTGAGTCGGCGCCATCCTCAACGCTGTCTGTTGTCACCATGGGCTCTGGCGGCGCTGTCATCGGTGCCGGTCTTGCTCGGCGCCGTTGCTGCTGTCAGCTCGGTTCGCGGTGCCGATGGTGCTAGCAGCACTGTGGGAGGCTGGACAGCACCGTCCCTCACTGACTCTCGCCCTGGTGCCATCCGTGGCACCGGTTTGAGCATGGTGCTGTGTCCAGCTCTGGAGCTGCTCGGAGCTCAGCGCCGAGAGTCGCGGTCGGGGCCGTCACTGGCACCATGTCTGCCCACCAGTTGCGCTTCGCGGCGCCCGTAGGGCCTGATCGGCACCATGGGGATTCCGTCCTTGGCGCAGAGAGCACGGGCGGTGCCGTGACAGACTTCGGCTCAGAGGCTGCTGCCATCGTTGGAGCCGTGTCTTCTTCTGGCACCATTTGCTGTGTGGCTGGGGATGTCTGCACAGACTCCGGTGCAGTCCCTGGTTCTGGTGCCCTTTTCAGTCAGGATGGTAGCGGACGTCCGCGCACTCTTTGGCACCAAACTTCGATCTCCACCTCTTCGGAGGAGGAATCGGACTCTGAGTCAGACAGGCAGTCAGACTCTTTGGAGTCGGCTGCTCATGTGGACACCTTGGTAGTGTCCTCGACAGGCTGGGGCCAGCCCCCATCTGAGGAACGGACAGTGACTCCCGGGACCAGAGTCGGGGTGCTGACCAGCAGACAGTGGTTTAGGCCACCATTGCTCTCAGCCTGGTCTTGAAGAGTTCTCTGACCCCTCAGTGGTGGTACCCCCTCATGTGGTGTGCCTGGATCGCCCAACTTTGGGGCCGATCGGAGCACCCACAGGAAGGGAGGGTGCTGCTCCCTGGATAGCTCCTTTGGGGGCCGACCAGGGCTGCCAGCTGCCTAGGCTGGCGCTCTCGAGGAGAATGGCACTCTCGGATTCAGAGGGATCGAGGGGTATGGGGTCCATGCGGCAGCCTTTTTCTGGGGCCCACCCGGACTCTGGGAGAAGCCGTAGCGTGGATCTCGCCCTTCCCTTTCAGTTTCCTCAAGAGGGCCCCATTCTTTGAAGGTAGGGGACCGTCCTTCTGGACTTCAATGGCCCTGGTCACCTCACGGGGGGAATTCTTCAGGGCGCAGCCTAGGCAGTTCCAGTTTGGTTGATCAGCTGTCAGCTGTGGAGTTTTCCGGAGCTTCTTCCCTTAAGGTTCCTGGTGCGCTCCCTAGTTCAGGCGGAGGTCAGCTGATTCCTGTTGTCTGCTCTGTCCCCACTCCTCTACCACATTCTCCTGTGCTCCCGGGTATTCTTGGTCCGAGCGGTCCTCACTCCTGGGAGCAGTTCAGAGCGGTGGCTGATCAATTTCCCTCTTGTGTTAGGGCTATGGACAGACAGGTTTTTCAACCTCCCCCTGAGCAGCCAGCTTCTGAACTCTTGAGGTCATCTAACTCCTCATCCCCCTCTTGTGGGGGAGAGGAGCCATCTGTCCAGCTGCTGATCTCACAGTATCAGCAATTCCTCGTGAGGATGTTGGAGGACCTGTGTATCACCCCACCCACTCAACACAATCCAGAGCACTCGATGCACGCCTTTCTAGGCGATTACAGTGCGGACACCCTTGGCCTGCTCCCTTTCAGGAGCGTTGTTTCGTTCCTGGCAGAGACCCTTTTCTGGAGTCCCAGCCCTAGGGATCTCTGCTGAGTGGTGTGTGCGTGCCCGCTGTCCCGAGCCTCCGAGTTTCCATGCGCCATCCCAGCTCAGGATTGACGCAATTGGATGCGCCCAACGGGCTTCACGCCCTGCACCGTGACCAGCCACCAGATCAAGATTCCTTGGATTTTGACTTCTGGGGGAGGAAGACATTCTACTCGGCATGGTTGCTGCTTTCTGTTGCAGCACATCAAGCCCACTATGCAACCTATGACAGGTTCCTGTGATCCAGGCTAGGTCAACTCCTAGCTTCGATGCCTGATATGGAGGAAACCAGATGAGCCATTGCACTCTCTGCATGTGGCCTGGAGCAAGCAAGGGCATCGTATGATGCCAGTGAGGTAGCTACCAGGGTCGTAGGGACAGCGATCTGCACTAGGCGTTCGGCATGGCTGCATCTCTCCCAGTTGTCACCCTAGGCCTGGCGTAGGGTGATTAACTCCGCTCACCAGAGAACCTATATTTTCTCCCGTAGGAGTGAGCGGGCGTTTGTGGAAACTTCTCGCCCTCCGGAGGTCCCCGTCTCACTCTCCCCACTCTCTGGCCTCTCCAGACCCGTGAAGTTTCTCTGTCTTAGTGTGTCACCCACTGAAAGCTAAGGGACTCAGTCCCTTATGGTTAAAACCCCCTTCGGTGGGCTCTGCACTCACCCAAAGGTGATGAATACTGAAGACTGACACAGATAAGAGATGGAAATTATGTACCTACCATAATTCTGATCTTTCTGTATATCTTCACCATTCATCACAATACCGCCCTCCATCCTCCTGGGGCCTCTGTCTCTGGGTCCCCCTCCCTTTCCGTGCCCATTCCTCGCCCCCCTCTTTTCTGTTAGTCAGGAGTGGGGTAAACTGGGCACATGGGGGATAATTTTCTTAGGGACAGAGTGGTCAGGATGGGGGTGGCACTCCCATCTTCTGTGCTTCGGCTCCACCCCTGTGGGGTGGGAGTTGGCAGTTGCCCTCTTGTCTTTCCTTCTCCCCATCAATCCTTTCATTTCCTTGTCCTTTGGACATAACCTCAGTTAATTTAAGAAACTAGGTTTATTACACCAAAATTTCCTTTTTGAGAGGGGGGAAATATCCCTGTATCCTGTCTTTCTTCCAGAATAGCCAATTCAGCTTTTGTTGGAGTTATTGCCAGTGATTCTATGCCTTGAATTCTGGCAGTTAGCCTCTTAGCTACTCCTACAGCAGTTCTATACAATCTGGAGTCAGGTCAAGGTTCTAGGGTATGTTCCCCCAACACTCTTATCCTTATTTCTAAAATCCTTAACCAACCCTCCCTCCTCCTTTCTACTTCCAGAGATTGGGGCGCTACCTAATCCCATTAGTCTTTCAAAGTTGTTCTGTCCTCTGTCGTTTATATATTTTTCTTTTGTCTGTCTTTTGGTCTTTCTTGTCCCTCTCCCAACCCTTTTTTCACCTCACATCTCAACCTGCAAACTCCATAAATTCTTCTGACCCTCTGGGGGCGATGATGACAACCCATCAAAAATAGCTCCACGGGGTCATGACCTTGACCAAGTACCCAAAGGTGATGAATGGTGAAGATGCACAGAAAGATCAGAATTACGGTAGGTATGTAATTTTTTTTTTTCAGGCCTCCACCCTAATGGCCTGGGTCTCTTGTTAGTATTGCTTGGGACTCAGTTCTATTGTTATTACCTGCTGCAAGAGCTCCACCTCGAAGTAAGATAGTACAGTTATGTAGGAACTTACCTTAACAGTAGATCTTCGAGAGGAGCTCTTGCAGCAGGTGGCTTTCCCTCCCACCTGCCCCCGGGGTTTAGTGATTGTTCTTCTCTTTGGGGGATGGGAGATCCTCCTCAGTTCCTCATCTTGATCATCAGCTGGGTCTCCGGGGGCAAACTGAGGTGGTGCCGAGGGACTGCCCCCTTTATACCAGGGGTAATGGGGTGGGGCCGACGTCCGGGGCGGTCCCCTGCCTTAGACTGCTAGCTAGAACTTTTCCGTGGGGTCCTAATGCCTGGTGGCATAGTCCTATTGGTATTACCTGCTGCAAGAGAACCTCTCGAAGAGCTCCTATTACAGTAAGTTCCTACATAACTGTGCTCTCGTGTGCCTGCTTCACAAAATTTGAAATATTACTGCAATTTCAATTTAGCTTCAGAAATTGTCCATAAGGGACCAAATTCTTTAGCTTGGTGGGATGGAAACTGTCAGATTTTAATATGCAAGGCGCCTGTGGGCCTAACTGAGGCAGATCCTGGTAGTGATGCCTGACAGCGAGGCAACCAGATGGGTCATCACCATTTCTACCCGTGGCTTGGAGCTGGCGAGACACCAAGTGAGGGCATATTACAATGCCAACACTGTAGCCTCCAGGCTAGTAGGAACAGCAGTCTGCATTAGGCGGATGACATGGCTCCAGCTATCCCGGTTGTCACCCTTGGCCCGGCGTAGGGTGATTGTCTCGCCCTTCTTGGGGGGCCCAATATGTCTCCCATAGGGCCAGGCGAGCACTGTTGGGGCATCCTGCACGTCAGAAGGTTTGACCTGACCCTGAGCGGCTAGACCCTTGAAGGTCTCCCTCCTCTTGTGAGACCCTCAGAGGAGGCTGAGGTGATTCCCCGGAGTTGCCAGAGTCACTTTATGATGCTTAGTACTCACCCACGGTGATGAATGGTGAAGATTTATCTAGATAAGAGATGAAAATTACATACCTATCATAATTCTTGATCTTCCTGGTTATCTTCATTCCTCAGTGCTTCCCACCCACCATCCCCTTTTGGGCCCTAGTCTCCTAGGCAGTGCCTCCTCCCTGCTTGCTTTCTCCCTGTCTGAGGCCACTTGTGGGTCTAATCTCGCTGCCACCTCCAGGTCCCCCAACTCTTCCTCTGGAAGCACTAGGGAGCCACCTCTAGAGAGAAGGCAAGCAGGGACTCCTGCCCTTGTGCCAGGGCTTCCCAGGGGCCCCACTCAACCTTGACTGAGACTCCTTTGGGGCGGTTATATGTGCTGGGTTTCTCCTGTTTTTTTTTTCTCCTTATCCTTGTCTCCCATGCCTCCTTGTGCTTCAAGCTCTAGGACTGTCTCTCATCCCCGTCTTGGTCACAGGGGCGCAGGGAACCCTCTATTTCCTTTTTGGAGCCTTTGGGTTGCTACTTTTCTCCTCGTTAACGACCCACTTCTGGGTTGTCCGTGGGACAGGGTCCCCTCGAACCCTCTACTCCAACCCCCTTGCTCCCTTTTTGAGAGTGCAAGTCCTCCATCTTCCACCACTTTTTTGGTGGGGTTGGGCTCAAGTGGTTCAACACTCCACTCGGGATCTGGGGCTCACCTAACCAGGTGATCACCCTCCCTCACCTGTCCTGAGGGACCTTGTCGCGAGGTGGGCCCTTTCCCCATCCCTATGCAGCGGTGGGGTGGGAAGAGAGATTCAGGTGGACCCCCCACTTTTCTCTCTGTGGACTGGGAGGGCTGTGACCTTTAAATGGAAGGGGCAGGGATCTCTGTCTCTTGCCTGCAACATTCTGTGGTGCTTACTCCATGGATCTTGAAGCAGGTGAAGCCTCTCTTGAATCCTCCTGTACTCGTCACCTAGGGTCTCCACCCCAACAAAAAAAAGTCACTGCTCTTTGGTCCACAGAGGAAAACCCTCCTTGCTGGGGTCCACCTTTCTCTCTCTCTCTCTCTCCCACCCCCCCCCTTTTTCCTTTTCTTTCCTTCCTCCCTCTTCCCTCTCCATTCTCACCCCCTCCTTGGCCTGCCCAGTGGTTGGTGGTCTCCCTACCCAGAAACCTTAGAGCCCTATCGCCTCTCCTGTGGCTTTATTCCTTTTTCAGTTTATATCCTTTCCTTTTTCTATCCATTGGGCTCCCTTGCTCCACCTTCCCTCCCTCCCTTTTCCCTCTATCTCTAATTTCCTCTCCGGCGAGCAAACCTGGGGTGGTGGAGGGGTAGACATCCGTTACTGGCCAACCCGCGAGCGCCATGTAATAAGTTAGCCTCGAGGCGGCACCGTTCCCAATGTCCACCCCTCTTCCAGAGAAAAAGGTTATAGTTTTGAGCTTCCCGCAGAGTCCTAATGCCTCCAGCTTGTACCCACCAGTGATGAATGGTGAAGATATGCAGGAAGATCAAGAATTACGATAGGTACATAATATTCATTTCTAGGAGTGGTATATGGTGCACATCCACACGACCCACCTGACCTCCCTGACAAGTGGCACATGAATCTCAACTTCCAGTCTGCAACAACTGACGTCACGGGGCAGAGCCAAGGAGTATAACACTGTGTGGGTGGGAGGAGTTTAGCTTGAAGACGTTTTGTCTAGATTTAAAGGGAAAGGAAGACTGTCACAGCGTGGATGTGCACCATATACCACTCCTAGAATTACGGTTGCAGGTGACTAACCCTCATTTGTGTGGCCTGAGGGGTGGGCAAGATGGGCCCAAAGCCCAATCCATCACCACAGTGCTGTGTTGCTGTTACAGAAATTGTAGCTGTGCTCATTGATTCCTTGGGTTCCACTGTGAACAGAACTGCAGAGATGGGGAGAGTTTGTCATCCAAAAATTACATTTATGTTTCTGTCCTTTTTGTGTCTTTTAGGTGAACAAGGATTTTGGCTCAATCTTCTCAACTTTGCTTCCGGGTGCAAACGCTATGCTAGCACCCCCAGAAGGCCGTAGTGTTTTGGATGGTCTGGAGTTCAAGGTTGCCTTAGGAAACACCTGGAAGGAAAACTTGACAGAACTCAGTGGAGGGCAAAGGTTGGTGACATTTTTTTCACTTTTTTTTTTTTACTCCAGTCGCCAGCCCCTAGGGACTCCCTCAGATGTAGCCTCGCAGGCAGCTTTCTCCCGTCCAGTCTGTGACCCTCCCAGCCCCAGGTCTCCAGAACCCCATCCTGCACTCCTAGCCCGCGCAACACACACACACCCGGTAGTGCCACCATCCACTTACTTTTGGCGCACCTTCAATCCAATCTGCAGGAAAAGTGAGGCTGGAGGATATTGGGGACCTGGTCGGGCAGGATCAGGCAGTGGGCATAGGGCTGCTGTGGGCTCGTTATCGTCCTCCCAGGTGCTGGGATGTTTCCTTGTTCGAGACGTGTGTGACTCGCGGAGTCATGGACATACAGTGCCGTCCAGCACCCGCACCCATCCCGCAGATGTCTGCCATCACCTCCACCACTTCCTGATGTGTTCCCAAGCTGTAACACCCACAGCCCACCCATGCCCCTGGAGAAGGAGAGTAGTCCTCCTAACGCTTATTCCTCTCCTCCCCCGCAACCCGAGCCCAGGTCACTGATGTGGTGCGAAATGTGGCATCCAGCGCCTCAACCCTCAGCACCATCAGGCCAGCTAAGTTTGGCGTCTTGTGTTTAAAACAAATTTTTTTTTTTTTTTTTTAACCAGTTCTGACCAGCCACAGCAGGCTAGTAGATCTTCTATGGAGTTATCTCTTTAAGCAGGTCACACCTATGGAATTACTGCCATAGGCATCAGGATCACAAGGAAGCTTTTTCTGTAGCAGTCTACTAGAGGCCGCCCATTCCGATGTCATATGCCAACATCGCCCTGTTATTTAAACATGGGCAGCCCTGCTCCCTCCTCAGTTCTTTCCTGCCATTGACCTGACACTCACGGACTCTAAGGAAGCTTCATTGTTCAGCCGACCGCTAAAATTTACGAACATACGAAACTGCCAGCAGATACAGGCAGAGGATGAAAAATCCCCAAGTCCGAGATGCACAGAAACCACAAGAGGACTTGAACTGCACAGCCCAACTAAGTCTGACGGACTTGGCTGTGCAGTTCAGTGTTACCACGCATGCACGGTATTTCTGTGAGATTGACAGGCTTCTCCTTCACTCCTCCCCCCCAAGAGCGCACTTACCTCTGGATGCATCTAGCTGAACGGGACCACTGGAGTGCCTCTGAGACCGTAGGGCGCTGTCACTCTGAGATTTCTGCCATGTTCAGGTGGCTCAGACAAGGTGATCCAACTGCACTGGGAGGATTAGTCTTGTGGGAGTGATATGCAGCTATGCAGGATCAGCCACAGAGATCACATGTGCATCAAACGGAGTGATCGGTGACTGATCTGCACATGAGTGAGTGATTTCAGACTGCGCCATCACTCTTGGTCCGAATATGGAACTCGTCAGATGTGTTCTTGCTCTTGACTGCGTGGCTGATTTAGTGCAAACTTCCACTGCACTTTCTTTAGCTCTAAAACTTTATTTTTCAGGTCCTGGTGTTAGGGATTACTGGCTACACTTGAACAATAACGTTTGGAAATAATTTTGTTGGAGACGCTGGGCAGAATAACCAAGTGGGGGGGGAGTGGAGCAAGAAAAGGAATTTGTTGGACACAATATTTGGGGGCTGCTCTGATAATAAATACTGCCTATTTGGAAAATTTAAGCAGTCTACTGGGCTCATCAACCCTCTGTGCATTGGGTGACTTTGTGAGACCTTGCAGGACTTGGGGTAAATAATCTTACTTCAAGAGGAAGCTCTTGCAGCAGGTAACACAAGTAGGACTGACGCCATCTGTCGGCAGTTCCCGGCAATTTTTTTTTTTCCAGCAGTACTGACGTGGGAATGCCCCCCACTGATGTCTGCTCCACCCCCGACATCACCCTATGTAGGGGAGGAGTTCCCCACGTGCTCCAGTTCTTTCCCGACACACGGTCAGGGATAGTTCGCCTTTGGTTACCGCTCGCAGTACCGATCGCTCTCCTTTCTTCTCCACCATTTTCATAGTAGTTTTCGTTGCTTCTATGTCATCTTCCTCCAAGGGGCACGTCAACAAGTGCTCCTGTGGGCGACAGATACCCCCTAAGGATGGCCATTCAGCTTGTCTCTTCTACCTCTGGCCCGACCACGAAGCCAACATCTGCCCCCATTGTCAGGCCTTCAAACTCCCGAATGCATATCAGGCATCAGAAGTCTCTTTCTGCCTTTTTAGCGGAGTCGAAATTGGCCCGCGATGGAGCGCGCCTAGTCTTGGGGAATCCGACCATCCTCCCGCCCACAAGCACCAGGAGAAAGAGAGGTCCCACTCCAGGCCCAGGTCCTCTGGCTCGAAATCTGGGTCGTCAGAGCATGATTCCCCACCTCACAACCCTCAAATCGTCTACGGGATCTTCTGCGGCCAAGTCTTCAGGGACCACCCTCCAACCTGTGAAGGTGCATCCGCCCGCCGAGAAGGCTCTCTCGCCAGGCGCAGGTAAGCCCTCCTCCCACTTGGCCTCCTCTTCCAAGGCCGACTCCTGGGAGTTGAGCAAGGCCTCCGGGTCTTCAGGCGGCAGGACCTGATCCTTGCCACCGAAATCCAAATATTCAGACCGGCGCCCGCCTTCAGCGGCTGACCAACGCTTGGTTGAAAAATCTTAGAAGCACAAGTCCGACCATCCCAAGGTTAACGCCTCTGAGGGACGCCCGTCTGGCTCAAAGGACAAGTAGACGACGGACTGACATCCGCCTGCAGTCCCTCCGGCTACCACTCAAGCGAAGGTCATCCCACCGCCGGTCAAAGTCCTCCCGACGCCGGCCACCCTGGTGCCTTCCGTCGTCAGTTCCGAGACCCCATTGCCACAGTCATCGGAGCCTGACAACAGGGGAGCTGACGCCCCTTAGACCTGGGCACCGGCGACAAGGGTTCAGACCCGACAGCGGTACCCCGTGACAACAGGGCCGGTACAGGCTCCGGTGCTCCTCTTCTGCCCCTGGTTCCCCTAAATTGAACCTTTCGCAGGTTAAGGAGCTCTTCTCCCACTGGTGGGACACAGTGAAACGCGATCTCCCAGTGGGGGGCACCTCTTCCCACGCCCACTCCGGTTCCAGTGCCTGATGCCTCGGAGCCATCTGACCAAGAGGTAGAGAAGGAGCCAGCACCCAAGAAACATAAGGACAAGGGACACAGGAGGACCATGTCCAGCAGTTCTTCCCGCTCTCCCTCTCCGGACAAGAGGCGTAAGAGGAGACGGCACAGGTCCCCATCTTCTTAGAACTCTGATTCCTACGTGGACTCGGACACTTCTCGTGCGGACTCAGACATCGGTCCGGATTTAGGGGACACGGAGGGACACCCAAAATCCCCTCCGGATGACCCTAGCTTCATGGAGGTGATGAGGCACATCCAGGCCAACATGGGCTGGGACACTGAGGCTCTGGACCCCGAGCGACTGCAGTTGGCTAAATACCTCCGCCAAAAAGACCCTAAGCCGGTGGTCACCCCCTCCTTTGGTAGACACTTTTGAGTATGTCACATTCGCGACCTGACAGTGCCCTCACTCCTCCTCTGCCGGGCCCAAGAAGGCTTATCGGCTCTACCAGGCCACTAAGGACCACCCTTTCTTGGCCGAACCACCCACAGCAGACTCAGTGGTGATTTCGGCAGCTGACGACCGTTCGCAGAGGCCCAAACCCCTGAGCACCCAGCCTCCTGACAGAGTCTCAAAGCAGCTGGATTCCATGGGGCGCAAGGTGTACTCTGCTGCCACCTGCAGTATCGGGAGTCTCAACTTCCTGACACACATGGTCCAATTCCAAAACGCCCTTTGGGAACAGGGATTGCACATTGTACAAAGCATGCCAGATTGCCCTCGGCGGGGAGAGCTTGCAAAACTGCTTCAGACTGGCTCAGACGTCGGTACCCACCTTCTGAGGTCTGCCTATGACTCTGCGGACACCTTTTCAAGGGCGGCAGCCACTGGCATTTGCCTCTGACGTCATTTTTGGCTTTGGTTTCTGGGTTCGGTCCAGACAAACATTCTGGATGCTCCCTTCAAGGACTTCGTTCTCTTCGGCGAGGACATGGAGAAGATCACCACCAGGCTGCAGGACTCCGGCAAGGCCATCCAAACCGTGCAGTCCATGTACTGCCGGAAAGAGGGTCGATCTCGTAGGCCCCGTTTTCGTGGCCATGGGGACATCAGCTTCAGCAGCCTCGCTTCCAGCCACAGTCGCAGCAAGGCGGCTTCCGTCGCGAAGCGACCAGAGGATCCTCTGCCTCCTCCTCTAGACAGGCCATGGCAGCCACTGCCCCCGCCTGACTATCCAGGCCACCCTCCTTCCCTAGACACCTCATCAAGGGAGCTGGTCGGAGGTCGCCTTTACCTCTATCCAGATAGATGGAGTCAAGTGACCTCCGAAAAGTGGGTCCTCAAGCTCGTGGAGTTCGGGCACTCCATCGAGTTTGACGCCATTCCGCCGGACAGACCACTGCCCCATCCCGTTATCCCAGGGAACACTGGGCGCTGATCAGAAGTGAGCTTTTATCCCTTTTGGACAAAAACTCCATCGAGCTGGTACCCCCCAGCCAAGCAAGAGAGAGGGTTCTTTTCCCCATTCTTCCTAGTCTCAAAGAAGTCTGGAGACCTCAGCGATCTGAACCAATGGGTCTCTTACCAGAGATTCCGGATGGTCTCCCTCCCCACTTTCCTGCCCCTCATTTCAGCGGGAGACTGGCTGGCGTCCCTGGACATGCAGGACGCCTACTTGCATATCCCTATCGCCAGGTGCCATCGAAGATTTCTGAGGTTCAGGTTCGAAGACAAGGACAATCAGTTCAGAGTCCTTCCCTTCGGTCTCTCTTCAGCCCCCAGGGTCATCACCAAGTGCCTGACGGTGGTTGCCACAGCACTGCGGAGACGGGGCCATATCGTGTTTCTTTATCTGGACAACTGGCTTATCCTGGCTCCTTCCAGGTCCCGCCTGTTGGAAAACATCAGGGACTCCCATTTCGCTGTTTCGGCGCTTGGGGATCACAGTCAACAGGGACAAGTCTCATCTTCTCCCATCCCAGAAACTCCAGTTCAATGGAGCTCTTCTGGATACCACTCTCGGGGAAAGTGTTTCTTCCCTCCGACAGAGCAGTTCGGATTCAGGTCCTGGCGTACCAGATCTCTTCAGCCTCAAGAGTCCCTGCAAGGCTCCTCCTCAGACTGTTAGGGCATGTGGCAGTCACCATAATTGCGGTCCCTGTGGCACGACTACGCATGAGAACCATCCAGTGGTCGTTTAGAGTTCAGTGAGATCTAACACTAGACAGTTTGGACGCCTTGATCCGGATTTTGGAGCCAATCTGCCGGGAATTATGCTGGTGGATGTCATCACAAAATTTGCTGGCGCGTATCCCCTTCCACACAGGGGCACCGACCCAGGTTCTGACCACGGACGCGTCGTCCTCCGGATGGGGCGCCAACTTGGGGACACATCGCACTCAGGACTCCTGGTCCCCAATAGAGGAAGATCTGCATATCAGTGTTCTGGAGCTAAGAGCAGTTCTTTATGCCCTTCAAGCCCTTGTCTCTGTCCTAGTGCCGGGCCACCTGTTGGTCCAGACGGTCAACACTTGGGTGATGTTCTACATCAACAAACAGGGTGGCACACAATCGTATCCCCTCTGCCGGAAAGCCATGTGGGTGTGGGATTGGGCTGTGGAGCATCAGCTCATGTTAACGGCGGTACACGTTCCAGGGGAACAAAACGTGTTAGCCGATGCACTCAGCAGGACAAAGTCGCAGGCTCACGAATGGGCGCTGCTTCAAGAAGTCGCAGATCACATCTTCTGCCGGTGGGGGACACCAGAGCTGGATCTCTTCACATCACAATTCAGCATAAAACTGCCCAGTTTCTGCTCGCTAGGTCCAGAGCCTGGGGTTTTTTGGCAAGACGCGTTGTCCCTCTCCTGGAAAGAGAGGATCTTACTTCGAGATACAGCTCTTGCAGCAGGTTACACCATTAGGACTTAAGCCGGCAGGCGCCAGGACCCCACGGAAATTTTCTAGCTAGCTGTCTTCAGCAGGGACCACCTCCGACATCTGTCCCTCCCCCGACGTCGGGCACCATTAGGACTTAAGCCGGCAGGCGCCAGGACCCCACGGAAATTTTCTAGCTAGCTGTCTTCAGCAGGGACCACCTCCGACATCTGTCCCGCCCCCGACGTCGGGCGTAGTACATAAGGAGGCGGTCCCACCATAATCCTCAGTTCTTTTCCTGCCGTCGACTTGCCAGTATCGGCCTCTGTCTCCTTTCTAGTGCGCGATGACTGCAGAACTACGACGATTTTCGTCTTCTTTTTGGATTTGATCAACTGATGTCCTGTCCAACTCCATCCTTAGAGGGTCACCACACGAAGTGCACCTGCGGCAAACAGATCCCCTTCAAGGATCCCCATTCATCCTGCGTGCGCTGCCTAGGCCCGGACCACACCACCAAGGCCTGCTCCTTTTGCCAGGGTTTTAACAGCCACACCAGGATCCGCCGTCAGAAGGCACTTCAAGCGTTTCTCCTGGAAGAGAAACTGAAAAGCATGGACCACAAACCTTCCTCCCGGCTAGAGCCTTCAAGCAAATCCCATAAACACCGGGACAAGCACCAGGAAAAGGTGAGGTCCAGGTCTCCTGCAAGGGCCTCGGACTCCCGAAGCTCCGGCTCCAAATCGGACCGCTCTCCTTCCAGGGCTCAGTCGCAGCCTCCCCCGGTCCAGCTCAGGTCCTCTAGCGGTTCTTCCTCTCTCCAGCCTCTGAAGACTTCGAGGCCCTCAGCCTCCTCCACACCTTCCAAGGCCTCGTTGAAGTCGGGTGAGCGCCATAAATCTTCCTCCCGTTGCCAGGACACCGATGCCAGGTCAGTCTCCCAGCCACCCCGAGGTCCGGATCCGGCGCCTCGCAAAACTAAAGACCTGACGTCCCTCAAATGGACGTCGGACCCAGCGTCAGCCACCTGGCGGCCAGACATCCAGGCTCACAGGAGCCGGCGGCACCCGTCGCCCGGCCAGGCGTTCGCTCGAGCGTCGGCCTGGGGACCGACATCAGCTACCCGGAGTAAAGACCGCACCCTGTCACCGGCGGCGGTCAGAGGACTCCACCGAGGAGGGCGCTACACAGCCCGTAGACCAGGAGCGCGGCACCCGAGGCGCTGGGCTCCCAGGGGAACCTTCCGGGCGGGGAAACACCGAGGACCGCGCCCGGCGACAGGCCACGGCGCAGGCCCATCTTGGGTATGAATCTTGCGGAGTAAAGGGCTTTTACCTTCTGGTGGGATGCCATCAAGAAAGATGTGGTCCCCATGCCGTCGTCCTCCTGCTACTCCTACTCCTTCACCGCCTACGCCCCCTCCTCCACCTAAGGGGCCCGTAGGACGGCCTTCATCCCCCAAGGAGCAGACGCCACCTCCTAGGGGTAGATCTTCAGACAGGAGAAGGCCTCCCTCCAGATCCCCCTCAAGGTCACCCAGTCCCAAGAGACCCAGACGACGCCGGTACACTCTGTCGGGGGGAGGATTCCGGTCGGATACTTCAGAGTATTCCAGATCACTTTCTCCTCTCAGCATTCCCTCTCCTGAGCCACACGACCTACCCAGGTCTCCTCCGTATGATCCCTCCTTCGCTGAGATCATGAGGCACATCCAGGAGAACATGGGGTGGGATGCTGAGGAGCTTGACCCCGAGCAACAACGCCTTGCCTGCTACCTTCGGCAAAAAGACCCGAAGCCTGTGGTAGTGCCCTTGGTGGATACCTTCACGGACATCACCAAGGCTGCTTGGAAACGTCCGCATTCCACTCCCATGGTGCCGAGGAAGGCTGACCGCCTATACAAGGCCCCTAGGGAGTACCAGTATTTGGCAAGCCACCCTCTGGCTGATTCCCTGGTCATCACTGCTTCACATGACCGGTCTCTGAGACCTCAGCATTTAAGCACCCAGCCACCGGACCAGGAATCCAAGCAATTGAACGTCCTGGGAAGGCGCACGTACGCAGCTGCTACTTGCGCCATCAGGTCACTGAACTGTCTGACCCATATGGTTCAGTTCCAGAACGCCCTGTGGGAACAGGGTCAAGACCTGGTTGAGAAGATGCCCGATGGCAAACACAAGGAGGAGCTCTTGAACCTCCTCCGCACGGGTTCAGATGTGGGGACCCTAGTGCTCAGAGCTGCATATAATTCTGCGGACTCTTCAGCCAGAGCTGCAGTCTCAAGCGTTTGTCTCCGGAGACGCTCTTGGCTCCGTGTCTCCGGATTTACCCCGGACATCCAGAAAAACATCCTAGACGTCCCTTATAATGGCGAAGTCCTGTTTGGTGAAGCCTCAGAAAGAGTAATCACTAAACTCCAGGGCGCAGGGAAGGCAGTCCGATCTGTAGAAGCTATGTACAGGTCTCGGCCTAGTTCTTTTCATAGGAACCAGAGCCGTTTCCGTGGCCTGCTACAAAGACAAAAGCAACGTTCTGGTCAGCAGCAGAGGGGCACTTTGTTACGCAAGGCCAAGGCCAAGTCATCCCCAGGCAGAGGCCAACGATTCTCAGTCGGCCCAGCCTGCAGGTCAAACGCTGCCACAGTATGACTCCTTCCTGCCCCCAGGATCAACAGGAAAGAAAGTCGGGGGGGTCGCATCGCACGCCACTTTCCAGGGTGGCAATCGATCACCACCAACAGTTGGGTTCTGCAACTGGTCAAAAAAGGCCATTACATAGTTTTTTGGCAGCCCACCTACAAGACCTCCCCTGCTTTCCCGTTATTCGGGTCAGCATGCGCTGCTCATACAGCAGGAAGTGCTCGCGCTTCTGGAAAAAGAAGCCTTGGAGCACATTCCAGAGAACCAGAGAGGACTAGGGTACTATTCTCACTTATTCCTGGTTGCAAAGAAAACAGGGGACCTCCGTCCAATACTGGACCTCAGCGACCTCAACCTTTCGGCTGCTTACAAACACTTCCGCATGGTGACCCTCCCGGGCCTAATTCCTGTGATGAAGCAGGGTGCCTTTCTGGTGTCTTTGGACATGCAGGACGCCTACCTACACATTCCCATTGCTCAGGCGCACCAGAGGTTCCTGCGCTTCAAGTTTCAGGGCTGCCATTATCAGTTCCGAGCTCTTCCCTTCGGGCTGTCATCGGCAGCTCGCGTGTTCATGAAGTGCATGGCAGTCGTAGCCGCGTCTCTGAGGAGGCAGGGCCACTACGTGTTCCCATACCTGGATGACTGGCTTCTCATGGCGCCTTCCCGGGAGGCCTTGATGGCTGCCATCCACTGCACCCAGTCTCTGTTTCAATCTCTGGGCATTCTCATCAACTACAAGAAGTCACGCCTGGTTCCATCCCAGAAGCTGTAGTTTATCGCAGCAGTTCTGGACACCGTCCGAGGGAAAGCTTTCCTTCCCATGGACAGGGCGGAACTCCTCAGATCCCTCATCAGGGAGTTGTCGGCGAAGAAGACCATCCCAGCCAGACTGGTCCTTTGCCTGCTCGGACACATGGCTGCGGCCATTGTAACAGTCCCGCTAGCCCATCTCCACATGCGGGTAACCCAGTGGATGTTACAGGTACAGTGGGACCAAAGGCAAGACCATCTGCAGCATCCAATCCGAATCATGAAGACCGTAATTCAAGATTGGCAATGGTGGCTACATCCAGGTAACTTCTCGGCGGGAGTTCCCTTCACAGCGCCATCCCCGACTGAGACTCTCTCCACAGACGCCTCAGGGCTCGGGTGGGGAGCACACCTCGACAATATTCGGTCTCAGGGCCTGTAGACAGCCCTAGAGTCTCATCTCCACATCAATATCCTAGAAATGAGGGCAGTCCTTTACGCTCTGCAGGCCTTCCAGTCGGAGATTCCACCGGGTACACTTCTGTTACAAACAGACAATTCCGCAGTGATGTATTACCTCAACAAACAAGGAGGCACCCACTCCTACCCGCTTTGCAGGAGGCCTTGAGAGTGTGGAGTGAGTCTTGCAACAGGCGCAAACCTGATTGCAGTTCATGTTCCCGGAGTGGACAACATCGCCATGAACAGCCTGAGGCGGCTCTCAGGCGGAGTCCACGAATGGGAACTTCTGCAGGAGGTGGCAGAGGATCTGTTTCACAGATGGGGTACTCAGAATTAGACCTTTTGCGTCCCCATCCAACGCAAAACTGCCCAATTTTTGCTCGCTAGATCCAAGGCCTGGTGTTTTCTGGCGAGATGTGTTGTCCCTCTCCTGGGCGGGCAGATTCCTCAATGCCTTTCCTCCTTTCCCGTTGATCCAGAGAGTTCTTTTAAAACTTTGCAGGGAGCAAGTGATGCTCATCCTGATCACACCCTTCTGGCCCAGACAGATCTGGTTCCCTCTCTTGCACCAGCTATCCTGGGAACCTCCAATACCTTTGCCAATCAGGTCCCATCTACTGTCTCAGGAGGCGGGGTCCTTAGTCCATCCGGACCTACGTTCATTGAACCTGCATGCTTGGCTCTTAGAGACATAGCCATGAAGCAATACGTGGTCTCGCAAGAAGTGGCAGACGTACTCTCTGCCACCAGAAAACCGGCTACCCATGCAACTTACACCATGAAATGGCGTAGGTTCTGCTTGTGGGCTCAAGCGCGCGGCTTTCCGCCGTTGGACTGTCCAGAAAAGCTGGTACTGGACTACCTGCTTTCCCTTTTCCACTCTGGACTGGCTTACTCCTCGATTTAAAGTGCACCTGTGTGCCATTTCAGCCTACCATGCCCCCGTAGGCCATCGGACGGTGGCCCAGCTGGACACTGCTCGTGCCTTTAAGGGGCGTCCTCCATCTTAGGCCTCCAATTAGGGATCCAGTCCCTCCATGGGACTTGCCTTTTGTCCTGGAGCAACTCACGCTGCCACCATTTGAACCAGCCACTGATTGCGAGCTACGTTTTCTCTCTTGGAAAATGTTATTTTTAGTTGCAGTTACTTCTGCCAGAAGAATTTCGGAAATGCATGCTCTTATGTGCAAAGAGCCTTATTTGGTTTTCCACCAGGACAGGGTATCCCTAAGAACAAACCCAAAATTTTTGCCTAAGGTGGTCTCGGCTCTCACCCTTAATCAGGACATTGATCTACCAGTGTATTTCCCTAAGTACTGTAATCGAGAAGAAGCCCTGTTGCACACTGTAGATGTGCATAGGTGTCTCAGATACTACCTGACCAGAACCAACCACCACCGAAAATCGGACCAGCTTTTTGTCTCCTTTGCCTACAGGATGATGGGAGCTCCTGTTTCAAAACAGTTGCTGTCCAGGTGGCTCATTCAGTGTATTAAGTTCTGTTACCAGAAGTGCAACAAACCCTTACGAGTAGCGGTTAGGGTCATTCCACAAGGTAGCTACGCGCTGTGTCCTAAAGAATGTGTCCACCTCGCCATTTGTGCTGCAGCTACTTGGAGCTCCGTGCACACTTTCATCAGCTATTATAGCCTGGATATAGCATCGAGGTGAAGAGTAGGTTTTGGTCTAGCAGTCCTTCAAAGACTTCTGTCCTAGGTCTACGTTCTGTCCAGGATTTCTACCTTCCCTCCTTCCAATGGTGTGGGATTTCCATTATTGCTTGAGAATCGGTCCTAATGGTGTAACCTGCTGCAAGAGCTGTTTCTCGAAGTAAGACAGT
Organism: Neoceratodus forsteri; assembly: GCA_016271365.2. Classification (NCBI taxonomy): domain Eukaryota; kingdom Metazoa; phylum Chordata; order Ceratodontiformes; family Ceratodontidae; genus Neoceratodus; species Neoceratodus forsteri. The sequence continues at coordinate 1,094,613,318 of CM057453.1, forward strand.
ACAGTTACATAAGAAAACTTACCATAACAGTATATCTTCGAGAACAGCTCTTGCAGCATGTACTTTCACTTCCACCATCCCTGCTGGAGGTAGATTCTAATTCCAAAAATCCTTCTCCTAGGATCAGGTGTTCTCAGCATCTCTGATTGCCATTTGATGGCAGATCCTCAGTCTCCTCTTCTGATGTCATCCAGCGGCCGGGAGTCTCTGGCGGAGAACTTGGGATTCTGGGGACCGCCTCCTTATGTACCATGCCTGACATCGGTAGGGATCGGCGTCGTGGCGGTCCCCGCTGTATACTGCTAGCTAGAAAATTTCCGTTGGGTCCTGGCCTGCCGGCTTCAGTCCTAGTGGTGTAACCTGCTGCAAGAGCTGTTCTCGAAGATCTACTGTTACGGTAAGTTCTTGCGTAACTGTACTTTCCCACTACCACATCGACCTTGAGTCACGCTGGGATGCTGATTTTGGGGCCTCGGTTCTCCAATCTCTGTTTCCCAGGTAGGGGGTGTGCGCCTTACCTCCCTCCTCCCTTAGAACTGCTAGGAGTCTGCCAAAGAGTGTGGATGAACAACATATCCACGCTCCTAGAAGAATGTTACTCACCTGTAACAGTAGTTCTAGGAGTGGTATATGCTGTTCATCCACACGCACCCACCCGACCTCCCCAGCTTTAAGGCGTACAACCTTGCTTCCAGCAGGCTAAGATCTGGTGTCATGGGGTGCAGCCGAGAGTTATACCACCCGGGTGGGAGGAGCCAGCTTGAAGACTTCCGGCAAGATTTAAAGGGAAAGGGACATGCCAAAGAGTGTGGATGAACAACATATACCACTCCTAGAACTACTGTTACAGGTGAGTAACCTGTTCTTTTGGTTTTGGGCTGAAGCAAGCCTCTCCAGTGTGTCTGACAGTTAATATAGTTAGACTGTCAGAAGTCTGACGTACAGTTACTAAATACTTTTCTGGGCTGAAGCAAAGCCTGCGTCAGTGTGTCTGACTATATTTTGTTTGAGACAGAAGTCAGGATACAGTCACTAAATATTTTTCTGGACTTGGCAAAGCCAGTGCGTCATTCTTTTGTCTGAAATTACACCCATCCGATAAATCACAAAGTTTGCACAAGCACTGCCAGTTAGTTGTGTGATAAATACAATTTAAAAAATATTTCTAATTAGCTAATGCATTGTCACCACAGTCAGCTCATGTCGTGCAGTGTATCAGTCATTGAGTCTTGTATTATATCCGTCTGCCCTTGCTAACCCAATAAGCAAATTATTTTTTGGCCACTACACTGCTGCTTTAACATGTGTGTCTATTTCCATCCTTACCTCATTATACATTTTCTATACAAATTTGTCTATTCTTCTGACCTACTTCTCAGAGCAATTTCTCATGGCAAAATGAGCTTATTAAAGTTTGGTTTCTCAAAATCTGGAGGAGCAAGTACCAGTAGTACTACAACATCCAGTTCTGCTAAACGTAAAAGTTCTGGCGATAGCCTTACCAAGGATCAAAGGTATGACAGAGAAAAAAGGTCAGGAATTTCCATCCTGAATGGAAAAAATAATTTCCATGGCTGGATTACAATGAAGAAAAATCTGTAATGTACTGCATATATTGTAAGGCCTACCCCCAAATCTGTGATTCTAACTTTGCTATGGTTAAAGGATCGGGTGATCTTACGTTAGACCCCATAAAGAGGCATGATTTGACGAGGGAAACACATCAGTTGCACAAAACATTACTTAAAGGATACCGCCCATTCGCCTGTCAGAAACTGCTCTGAGTCAGTCCTTTCAAAAAAGGCACATGACACCAAAAGAACTTGAGAAATACATTTTATTTAACACTGCATACTCTGTGGCAAAGAATGGAAAACCTTTTTCTGATTTTGAAATGATTTGTGAGATCCAGCGTAAAAATTGTTTAAATGTTGGCAACAACTACATGAATATGGCAAGTTACCATTTGTTTGTGGACAACATAGCTAAAATAATACAGTCAGCAGTAATTGATGAGTTTGAAAATGCCTCCTTTTTGAGCATTCTTGCAAATGGAAGTACAGACCACTCTATTATTGAACAAGAAATTGTCTGCCCGAGATATGTAGGTGTTACCTGTTTGCCAATCACACACCTAATATCCGTGGTGCCACTTGAAACTGCAAGTGCTGCAGTTGGATTTAATGCTGTTGAAGAAGCTTTACAGTCAGTGGGTTTGCTATTACCAGAACTGACAGGCAGTGGACATCCAGCACTTGTATGTGCTAGTTTTGATGGTGCATCAGTTAATCTAGGTGAACGGACAGGAGTCGTCATTAGACTCTGATCACTTTTGCCAGATGTTATTGGCATTCACCGTGTTGCCTACTAACTTGAGCTTGCCATTTTGAATGCAAACATTTCAAATACATGACCAAATTTGAAGACTGTTTAAAAGGCATTTTCAGATCTTACTTCGAGACACAGCTCTTGCAGCAGGTTACACCATTAGGGCTGAAGCTGGCAGGCGTCAGGACCCCACGGAAATATTCTAGCTAGCTATCTTCAGCGGGGACCACCCCCGACGTCGGTCCCACCTCAGACGTCAGCGTAGTACATAAGGGGGCGGTCCTGCCAGATTCCCCAGTTCTTTCCCGCTGTCGACTTGCATGTCTCGACCCTTCGGTTCGGTTTCTAGCGCGCGACGCGTGATAAAGTGCTTTTCTACGGGAAATTTGTTCTCAGAGTTCAGTTTTTTCTCTGTCCTCCCCGACCTCCAGTCACTCCTCGAAGTGCGCCTGTGGGAAGCAGATCCCTTTTAAGGATCCGCACTCGGCCTGTGTCCGGTGCCTAGGCCCAGACCACGACACCCGGTCTTGCTCTTTTTGCCAGGGTTTTAACAGCAGAACCTGGATCCGTCACCAGAAGGCCCTACAGGCGTTCCTGTTAGAGGAGCAACTCAAGTCCATGGCTTCCAAGGGGGATTCTTCGCAGAAGGCCCGCAAGCATGCTGAGAAGCACAGAGAGAAGTCCCCTTCTAGGGCCTCCGACTCGCGCAGTTCTGGCTCCAGGTCGGACCGCCTCCCTTCCTGGGCCAGCTCTCAGCCTCCCCCTGCGCGGTGAGAAATCTTCTTCCTCTTCTCAGGCCAAGACTCCCAGGCCTTCCTCGTCCTCCAAGGCCCTAGCTAAGTCGGGGATCGCCACCATCACCACAAGTCGGGTTCCCCATTCTGAACCCGGCGTCAGGTCTGCTTCCTTGCCTCCTCGCCAAAACCAAGGAGCTCACCTCACTCAAGAGGCGCCGCAGGACCCGGCGCGGTTAGTCGGCGTTGGCCTCTGCCACAGGTCCCCAGAGCCGTCGTCTGCCAGAGACCATCGCAGCCAGGCCTACTCCATGACCCGGACGCCGGTAGGGACGGCGCCAGCTCCTATTGAGAAGAGGACCCTGACGTCGGTCAGGAGACCATCACTGAGGAGGAGTTAACCCAGCCCGAGGACCAGACGGGCGACCCCGGTCCTGTTGAGACTCTCAGGGAACCCTCGCCGCAACCCGAGCCCCCTGTGGAGCCGACGCCGGGTCCCGACAACCGGCGCCTGGACCGTCGTCGGGCCTTTCCTTTTCAGAGGTGAAGGAGCTTTTCACTTACTGGTGGGATACCATCACAAAGGACATGGTCCCCACTCCACCTCCTCCGGTTCCTGCGCCCTCGTCTCCATCTGGGTCTGCAGGCCGGTTACCTCCTCCCCAGGAGCCCAGGACCCCTCAAAGGGGGAGACTCAATAAAAGGAGACCTCCGTCCAGATCCTCTTCTAGGTCACCCAGTCCCAAGAGACCCAGAAGACGCCGCCGTTCGCCTTCGACGGAGGACACGGGATCAGAGTTTTCTACATCCAGATCCCCATCTCCCTCTCCATCCCTTCTCCAGACCCACGTGAGCTGCCAGAGTCTCCTCTGGATGACCCTGATCTCCGGATATCATGAGACACATCCAGGAGAACATGGGATGGGATGCGGAAGAGTTAGACCCGAAGGCTGCGCCTTGCAGTATCTTCGGACAGAAGGACCCCAAGCCTGTGGTGGTGCCACCCTTGGTAGACACTTTCGTGGACGTCACCAAGGCAGCGTGGAAGCGTCCACATTCGCTCCCGGCGATGCCGAAGAAAGCTGACGGCTTGTACAAGGCTCCAAGAGAAGACCAGTACTTGACTCAGCATCCTCAGGCCGACTTTCTGGTCATATCAGCCTCTCATGACCGGTCCCAGAGACCGCAACATCTGAGCACCCTGCCACCGGACCCAGAGTCCAAGCAGCTGGACTCCATGGGTAGGCGCACGTATGCTTCCGCTTCCTGAGCCATCAGATCCCTGAATTATTTGACCCACATGGTGCAGTTCCAAAATGCCCTGTGGGAGTAGGGTCTGGATGCGGCTGAGAAATTGCCAGAAGGTGAGCAGGAGGAGGAGATGTTACAGCTCCTCCGTACGGGTTCGGACGTGGGAACCCAGGTGCTACGAGCCGCGTACGGTTCCGCGGACTCCTCGGCCCGAGCAGCAGCTTCAGGCATATGCCTCCGGAGGCACTCTTGGCTCCATGTCTCCGGTTTAACCCCGGACGTCCAGAAAAACATCATGGACGCCCCATTCGAGGGAGAAGTTTTGTTTGGAAAACCCTCAGAGAAGATAATTACCAAACTCCAAGAGGCCGGTGAGATCGGTTCAGGCCATGTACCGACCCAAGCTTAGTTCCTTTCGTAGGAACCAAAGCAAATTTCGTGGACGGACACAGAGAGAACAGTCCCGCCCGTTCCACAGCAGAAGCGGCTCGGGTTTTCGCAGGGCCCAAGGAAAAAACCCGTATGTCGGAGCCAGCGCGCTCCTAAGCCGGTCCAGCCAGCGGGACCCTCAGCCGCCACAGCCTGACTCCTTCCCAGCCCCCGCCCCTCAGGATCAACGGGATGTCATGGTTGGGGATCGCATTGCAAATTTCCTGCCGGGGTGACAGACTATAACCACCAACAGGTGGGTTTTACAGTTGGTCGGAAGAGACCACTTTATAGAATTCACGGAAAAGCCACCCGAGGCCTCAGTTGCTCTCCCGGTACCCGGGTCAGCACAAGTCATTGATCAGGCAAGAAGTGCTCACGCTCCTGCAAAAGGGAGCAATAGAGTACGTCCCAGAGAACCAGAGAGGACACGGATACTATTCCCACTTCTTATTGGTTCCAAAGAAGACAGGGGACCTCCGTCCGATTCTGGACCTCAGCGACCTCAATTTCTCGGTCACCTACAAAAGATTCCGCATGGTAACTCTTCCGGGCCTTATTCCCATGCTGAAGCAGGACGCCTTTTTGGCATCTCTTGATATGCAGGACGCTTACCTGCACATCCCTATAACTCAAGCGCACAAGAGGTTCCTGCGCTTAGAGTTTCTCGGCCATCATCTTCAGTTCCGAGCCCTTCCATTCGGGCTGTCATCAGCACCCAGGGTCTTTACATGCATGGCAGTCGTGGCAGCGTCTCTAAGGAGACAGGGCCATTATGTTTCCCGTACCTGGAGATTGGCTTCTCATGGCCGCCTCCAGAGAGGCGTCTCGGGCGATCCAGAGCACCCAGGACCTGTTTCGATCTCTGGGTATCCTAATCAACCACGAGAAGTCCCTCCTGGTGCCGTTGCAGAAACTGCAGTTCATAGGCGCAGTACTGGACACCGTTCAGGGAAGAGCATTTCTTCCAGACGACAGAGCGGAGCGCATCAGATCCCTCATCAGGGAGCTTTCGTCGAACAGGATCGCCCCAGCCTGGTCGGTCCTTCACTTGCTCGGACACATGGCTGCAGCCATTCCTACTGTACCTTTCGCAAGGCTCCACATGCGGGTGACTCAGTGGATGCTCAAGGTGCAATGAGACCAAAGGCAAGACCACATGCAGCATCCGGTCAGAATCACGAATAACGCGATTCGAGACTGGCAGTGGTGGCTAGACCCAGGGACACTCTCTATGGGCGTCCCGTTCATAGCGCCATCCCCGGAGGTAATCCTCACCACAGACACCTCGGGTCTAGGGTGGGGAGCACACCTGGACGGGGTGAAGTCCCAGAGTACGTGGACCCCTCTGGAGGCCCACCTCCATATCAACGTCCTAGAGATGAGGGTGGTCCTTTATGCCCTGCAGGCCTTTCAGTCAGAAATCCCGCCGAGTACTCTCCTGCTTCAGACAGACAACACGGCGGTGATGTATTACCTCAACAAACAAGGGCGCACCTCTTACCCCTTTGCAGGAGGCCATGAGGTGTGGGATTGGGTAATCCTACAGCGCAAAACTGATCACAGTACATGTTCCCGGGGTGGACAACACGATTGCAGACGGCCTGAGTCGCTCCCAGGCCAGAGTCCACGAGTGGGAACTTCTCCAGGAGGTAGCAGAGGATCTGTTTCTTCGATGGGGAACTCCAGAATTGGACTTGTTCGCCTCCCCATCCAACGCAAAACTGCCCAATTTTTGCTCGCTAGATCCAGGGCCTGGTGTTTTCTGGCGAGACGCGTTGTCCCTCTCCTGGGCGGACAGATTCCTCTACGCTTTCCCTCCCTTCCCGTTGATCCAGAGTGTTCTTCTCAAACTGCGCAGGGAGCATGCAACAATGATCTTGGTGGCCTCATTCTGGCCCAGGCAGATCTGGTTCCCTTTGCTAATTCAGCTATCCCGGAACCTCCGCTCCCGTTGCCATTCAGCTCCCACCTCTTGTCTCAGGAGAAGGGTTCACTGGTCCACCCGGACTTATGCTCACTGAACCTGCACGCATGGCTCCTAGAGACATAGCCATCTTGCGCCCACGGGGTCTCGCAAGAGGTTGGAAGTCCTTTCTGCAGCCAGAAAGCACGACAGCTGTCACGACATATGCCATGAAAATGGCGCCTGCTTTTTGTCTATGGTCGCAGCACGCGGCTCTTCCCTTTAGGTTGTCCGTGAAAGGCGTGTTAGAGTACTTGCTCTCCCTTTTCCGCTCGGGTCTCTGCCCACTGACAGTGCACCTCTGTGCCATTTCAGCTTATCACCTCCCGATGGGACAGTGCACAGTGGCACAATTAGATGCCTGTCGAGAATTCTTAAGAGGGTGTTACACCTTAGGCCGCCCATTGAGGGACCCAGTGCCTCCTTAGGACTTGCTCTTTGTCCTGGAGCAACTCCGTTCCGCCCCGCCCCTCCACCTTTGAACCTGCCGCGGATTGCGAGCTGTGTTTTCTGTCGTGGAAAACGTTATTTTTGGTTGCTGTTACATCAGCGAGAAGAGTTTCTGAGCTTCAGGCTCTCATGTGCAAAGAGCCCTATTTAATTTTCCACCGGGACAGAGTATCCCTGAGGACAATTCCTAAATTCTTGCCTAAGGTGGTTTCCACACTCACTCTCAACCAGGATAGTGACCTGCCGGTCTACTTTCCTAATTACTCTAACAGAGGAGAGGCGCTGCTTCACACCCTGGATGTTCACCGCAGCTTGAGGTACTACCTGAGCAGAACTAAGCAACCCGCGCCCGGAGCAGCTTTTGCCTCTCCTCTACCGAAAAGGATGAAGGGCCAACCAGTATCCAAACAGTCCCTGTCTCGCTGGCTTGTCCAGTGCATCTCTTTCTGTTATGATATCAAACGAAAGCCCCTCCCAGGAGCAGTCCGGGGCCATTCCACTAGGGGCATGGCCACATCTTTTGCAGCACTTCGAAACGTCCCCACCTGCCATTTGTGCTGCAGCCACTTGGAGCTCTGTTCATACCTTTATCAGGCATTATAGCCTGGACATCGCTTCACGGCGAAGAGCAGGCTTCGGCCTGGCAGTGCTACAGGGTCTCCTGTCCTAGATTCAGGACCTGGAACGTTCTTTCTTATTTCCTCCTCCCAGAGTGTTTGCAAGCACTATTGCCTGGGAATCAGTCCTAATGGTGCAAGAGCTGTGTCTCGAAGTAAGATAGTACAATTACGTAAGAACTTACCGTAACAGTAGATCTTCGAGGACAGCTCTTGCAGCAGGTACCTTCCCGCCCACCTTCCCCCTTGGAGGAGGCATGGCTTAAGCCTTTGTTAACAGGAATTTTTTCCCGTTTGTCTTCTGACGGTGGATCCTCGGTCTCCCATTTCAATGTCAGCCTGCGGCCAGAAGTCTCCGGCGGGAGAACTGGGGAATCTGGCGGGACCGACGTGGGGGGCGGTCCCCGCTGAAGATAGCTAGCTAGAATTTTTCCGTGGGGTCCTGACGCCTGCCGGCTTCAGTCCTAATGGTGTAACCTGCTGCAAGAGCTGTTCTCGAAGATCTACTGTTATGGTAAGTTCTTGCGTAACTGTACTTTTTAATTTTTGGTCTCCAAAGTGCAGGAGAGAACTTAAAGAAGGCACAGAAGTTCTCAGTGAGCATCTTGCACATTTCACGGCTGTAAAGCAAGTCAGGTGGCTAGCAAGCAGAGAGAGACCAGTTGTGGCATTAGAAAAATACCTCAACATTGTGGCAGTGCATCTGTAGCACAAATTTGTGGATGGCAACAGGGCAGACGATGCTAACAGAGCTAAGGGCTACCACAAGGAACTAACCTCTGTGAATTTCATCAAAGTTCTCTATTCCTTCTTAGATTTTTTGCCAGTTCAGCAAAAGTTGATAGATTATCAAAAACATTCCCGTTGGCAGACTAGTTAATTGATGAAATACCAGAACATATAGAAAAAGCCGTTCTGCAGCTAGAAGCACTTTAAAGTACTCCTGGAAATATCTTAAAAAATTCCAGAAACAGTGTAACGCAGAAGAACATATGTTTGGCAAAACAAAAATCCATGGAATACCTGGAAGTGAAGCTGAACTTCACACATTTGTTAACGATACTGTCACCTACATCCAGAACAGGTTTGGTGTTCTCTCAGAGAAACCTTTGTCTTTGCTTCAGATTTTGAGCTTTCTCAACTGGCCAGCGGAAAAGGAAGATCTAGCAACATTTGGCAATGCTGAGCTAACTGAACTCATCACAGATGACCCTTTCTCTGCTCACTTCTCAGAACTTGATAAAAACTGTGCTATAGATGAGTGGGTGCAGCTGAAGTTATACCCTTCTTGATTCTGAACCAAACCTCTCATAACTATGTACTAGTTGGTGTTACAAATGAAAATTCCTGAACGTGGACCAGACTCGATAAAGGTCCCTATGCAAAAGCTTATTGAGATTCTGCTAACAATTTCCCCTTCCACAAGTGAATGTGAAAGAGGATTTTCCAAAGCTAATTTCATTAAAAATAAATTACGAACAACCCTGACACAAGTCTTTAGAGAATCAGCTGCTTATCATGAGTGCAGGACCAGCTGTCTCCGAATTTGATCCACTGTCATCAGTTAAGTACTAACTTGACAATAGTATGGGTACTATCCATTCGTCTGGTCACAAATGTCCATCACCAAAAGAAACAGAAGAAAATCAGCCAGAAGCAAGTTGCAGTACTAATGCTGTCTTACAATGTCTCTGCCTCTCTGTAACCTTTCTCTGACTCACTGAAGCATCCTAAGGGGGGGAAAGCAATTATTTTTTTTGTTAAAAATACTGTACGTCGCTTAAAAATGTTGTGACTTACTGGATCCTGATACGGACTTGCCCTAAAAATGTATCAAGTCCTGGACTTATGCATCCCCCCAAAAATTTTCAACCCCTGACAGGCCATACGGTCTATCAGGTCTGCTCGATTGTGCAGCTAGCAGTCCATTACTCTGCAGCTGCCTCTCCCTCCCTCCACACACCCCTCACGGTGTCCCTCCCCCTCATTTTATACCATCTCCTTTTAAAGCTGCCCACCATCTTACAGGACACCACCTCCTTGGGTAGCACGTTTCACTTAGACACCACCCTTTCCGTAAAATAATGTATCCTCATTACTCTCCTGAATCTCCCCCCTCCAATCTCGGCCCATGTTTCTCTCGTGTCCTTCCCTCCCCTCAACTTGAAAATCCCCTCTGTACCAACCTTGTTTATACACTTAATGTATTTAAAGGTCTCAGTCATACCCCCACCTTCCTCCAGGGGGTACATATTCAGCTCCTGTCGTCGAGGCACAGATCAGGAAGCATAGGAAAAACCAGGAGCAGTTGTAGAATTCAAAAAGTATTTTATTTGTACTAGTAGTAACAAAAAAATAAAACTTGTTCTGTACAACTATTTACAAAGGCCAAATAAATAAAGATCCATCTGAGTTTTTCTTCAGTCTCTGTGTCCATCTGACATGCAATTGCAGCTCAGCTCTTTTGTAAGTCCTTCCAACCCCCATTCTTAACAAGCATCCTGTTTCTTCCAAAGTGTTCTTGTATGTTTTAGGTAGGTGCTGGCAGGAGCACAGCATCCCTGAGCTGAGGCCCTTTTTCACAGTTCTTCTGCAAAAGGCTTAAAAAGTTGCACTCTGGTAACCTCTTGAGGTTTCCAATAGCTTTTTTCAGTAGTTTCTAACCACAATTATATATATTTCAAAAATTAACACTATATAATTTCTAAACAAAAGGGATCCCAATATCAGTTACATTTCCATACAGTGACTTGCATCTGTTTTTATATCAGCAGATATGCAAGGGAGGAAAAGAGACAGTGAGAAGCAAATAATTACGAGACTGTCAGGATGATCAAATCCTAGGTCTCACAGGAAAATTTGGTTGTGCAACCAGACATAGAAGAGACAGAAAAAGAAAGAATAGAACAGATCCCTGCATTCACTCTTTCCATAACAACTGGGACAGGGTTCTATTCCACCCTGTCACAGCTCCCTCAGCCTCCCCTTGTAGGGTTGTCTTCCAATCCCTGTATCATCTTTGCTGCCCTGTGCTGGACCCCCTCCAGTAATCTAATATCCTTCTTCAAATATGGGCACCAATACTGCACGAAGTACTCCAGGTGCGGTCTCACCAACAACCTGTACAAGAGCATGATCATCTTCCCCCTTCCTGGAGGTAATACCCCAAGCAATATACCCCAGCATCTTGTTGGCCTAAGCTTCCACTTTCCTGCACTGTGCTGAGTGGTTCGTATGCCCTTTTATCATCACCCCAAGATCTTTCTCCTCGTCTGTAGTGGCTAACTGCTGCCCTCCCAACTGATAACACCTCCTTGGGTTCCTTGCTCCCAAGTGCATGACCTTGCACTTCTTAGCATTGAACCCCAGCTGCCATGCAACTGACCAATCCTCGAATTTAGCTAGATCATCCTGCAGCCCATGCCACCCTTACCTTACCTTTTATTTTCTTCTGCCTTAGACGTCACTTTATTTAAGTGAGTCCCTTTCCGTTTGTATGTCGAGGACTACTGATCTCACTTCAAGGGTTATACCATAGGGACTGAAGCTGACAGGCGCCAGAACCCCACGGAAAACTTCCAGCTAGCATTATATAGTGGGGAGACGGCCCCTGACGTTGGCCCGCCCCTGACATCGGCCAATAGTATATAAGGGGCGGTGCCCCAGCCCTACCTCAGTTCTTTTCCCACCATCAGCCCGTGCACATCTGCTCCACAGACGCCTTCTGCTCCAGTTGACCGCCATTTTTTGCCATTACCCATGCTTTCTTTTCTTGTAAAAATATGAAATTTCTTCTTTTGCACTGTATGTCTTCATCTCCGACCTCTTCAGTGAAACAGCGGTGGTCCAAGTGTCCTTTTGGCAAGCAGATCCTGTCGATGGACGGCCACTCTCTGTGCCTCTTCCGCCTAGGCCCAGAGCACAACAATGAGGCCTACGAACAGTGCTTGAAGTTCAGCCAGAGGACCAGGATCCACTGCCAAAAGGCCCTTTAAAGCTTCTTGCTAGACAAGAAGGTTGCAGCAGTGGAGAAACAAATCCAAGGTAAAAGTTCCTCCTTCTGTCCGATTTCTGGGGCCTTCACCTCTTCATCCTCCCACCAGGAGAAAGTCTGATTGAAAACAAACACAGGGATAGGCATAAGGATAAGTCTTCTCCCGTTCCTGGTTTCCTCACTCTTAAGTCGACTGGGTCCTCCTCCTGTGGGAGATTAGACTCTGTACCCGCGGCAGCCCTCTCTCCTCCTGGGCTCCCTGTGGTTAAGTCTTCTGCCCTCATCCACATATCGGGCAGTGGTTCTTTGGGGTCAAGGACTTTGTCCTCCACCTCCCAGCCCCTACTGCTTCGGCCCTTCCATCAACCTTTGGACTAGCAGCCAGGCGGCTTGGCCGGGTTTTCTTGGGGTGACTGATCTTTACTCGTCATCCACGGCAACCACTAAGTCGGCCTCTGGCTGTGGGGCTGACGTCACTCAGCGATACCAGGGGAATGCATCCACCTCCCGTAGAGTGACACCTCTACCCAATTCAGGAGTTGGTTCCCCTAAACAGGCATCCCTCCGAACGATGCCGGCAGTTCCCCCCCAACTGGCGTCTGTTCCGCCCTGTAAGGTCGATACGGGCACCCCGGCGTATCTCTCAGCAACTGCTCTTCCTTCGCTGGATTGTCCTGCATCGCCAGTGGATATAACCACTGCTAAGCAGACGCCCGGTAACCTGACCCCCGTTGGGCCAACGCCAGTAAACACCACTCCACATGATCCAATGCCTGGGTTGCTGCCTCTGCAGGGACCAACTCCAGTTAACCCTCCTAACCCGCAGAATCCTCTGCTAGATCTGACTGTCCTTTTCACCTCCTGGTGGAATGTGGTGAAAGGTGACCTGCAAGGAGCCCACCATGCAACTGGATGACACTGGCAGTGGTCGCTCCAAGCGTCATGGGAGGAAGCATAGCCGCTCGTCCTACAGATCCTCTGACAGGCACAAACGTCAGTCTCATGGCTGTAGACACCGGCGTTTGACCTCGAGGTGGTCTTCCTCACGGGAGTTGGGCCGTAGCTCTTCCTCTTCCTCGAGGTCATCCGAATCATGGTTTTCCTCCTCTCCTGCAGACCCGAAGGACACCCCCAGATGACCTGACCTTCATGGAGGTTATGTGGCATATCCAGTCGAGTATGGGCTGGGATAGCGCAGATTTGGACCCCGAAAGACGCCGCTTGGCTGTCTTTCTCCGCCAGAAGGACCCAAAGCCCATGGTGCTCCCTCCTTCCCTCCTCTGGTGGACATTTTTATGGACGTCACCAAGTCAGCATGGAAACAACCGTCTTCCACCCCGCTGTTTCCAAAAAGAAAAGCTGACCGCTTCTACAACACTCCCAGGGATGAACCCTATTTCAGGGAACAGCCAGCTGTGGACTCTATGGTTATCACAGCAGCTCATGATCGGTCCAAGAGGCCACGCCATTTAAGTACTCAGCCTCTGGACAAGGACTCCAAGCAGATAGATCAACTTGGCAGAAGGATGTATACCTCGGCTACCTGTGCCATCCGCTCTTTAAATTTTTTGGCCCACATGGTCCAATACCTGAACGCCCTGTGGGAGGAGGCCATGGAACTGGTCCAGACTCGGCAGGATGGTCCTCAGAAGGCTGAGCTGCTTCATATTTTAAAATCAGGCTTGTACGTTGGCACCAATGTCTTATGTTCGTCCTACAACACGGCAGACGCTGCAGCTAGGCAGCAGCCTTAGGAATTTGTCTTTGCCGCTATTCCTGGCTCCACATCTCTGGATTTACTCAGAATGTCCAAGCAACAATGATGGACGCCCCTTTCAAAGGTTCTGTCCTTTTTGGTGAGGACTCAGAGAAGATCATCACTAATCTCCAGGAGTCTGGCAAGACTCATCTGTACACACCATGTACAGATCTAATCAAAAGCAAAATGTTTGCCAGCCATTTCATAGGTCGTCCGGACAACAGTCCAGAGGCCAGCAAAATAGAGGGGCATTTAAGTGTAAAACCACTGCCCAGGCCTTCGGAGGTTCAGATCCTAGAGCCCCTAAAACTTCCCAGGACTCCCTGCCTGTCCTTGGTTCCTTGGCCTGACTCCTTACCCGGCCCCCCTCCTTCAGCAGAATCCCTGGGGGAGGCGGTAGGGGGTCACTTTTCTCTTTGTCTAGAGGGATGGCAAAGACTAATGACAGATTCATTTGATAGAGAAAGGACGTGTCCTGGAGTTCATGGAGATACCTCCAGACAATCGTCCCTTGAACTCCCATCATCCTCAGTCACACCTCTCCCTTATCCAGGAAGAGAACGAGGCGCTTCTGCTGAAACTGGCCATAGAACCAGTTCCTCCAGCTCAGAGGGAAAAGGGATTTTATTCCCACTTTTTCCTGGTCCCGAAAAAGATAGGACTTATGACCCATCCTGGATTTCAGCCACCTGAACATGTACATAGATTACCAACAGTTCAGAATGGTCACCCTTCCAGGTCTGCACCCCCTCCTTCATCAAGGGGATTGGCTGTGCTCCCTGGATATGCAAGATGCGTACCTCCACATATTGGTCTTTCAGCCCCATTGGAGGTTCCTTCGTTTCAGCTTTCAGGACAGCCATTATCAGTTTCGCACCCTGCCACTTGGCCTGTCCTTGGCTCTCCAAGTCTTTACAAAGTGCCTGGCTGTAGTGGAGGTGGCCCTCAAAAGATAAGGTCATTGCGTCTTTCCTTACCTGGATGACTGGCTCCTAGCAGCCCCGTCCAGGGATTGGCTGCTCAGCACCATGGAGAACACCTTTACTTTGTTTTGGGACATAGGCATAACCCTCAACCTCCCGAAATCCCTCCCATGGCCCAGCCAAAGGCCGCAGTATATCGGAGTGATTCTGGACACTGCCGAAGGCAAGGCTTTTCTGCCCCCAGGCAGAGCAGAGCGTCTCAGGGAACAGGCTCGCTTGGTTTCCTCCACTTGCCAGGTCCTAGCCAGAGTATTCCTGAGACTGTTGGGACACATGGCAGTGGCCATGGCAACGGTCCCTCTCGCACACCCACATGAGGGTCCCCCAGTGGACCCTGCGAGTCCAATTGGATTGACTCGCAGACGAGTTAGCGCAGCTGGTGACGGTCTCCACTCCGGTGCATCAAGCTTTGGTCTGGTGGCTGGACCCCTGCAGTCTGTCTTGGGGGTCCTCTTTTGGCAGGGGTCTCCCTCCCAGATCCTGACCATGGATGCATCCAGTCTGGGTTGAGGTGCTCATCTGGCAGACCTTCAGACATAAGGCACTTGGTCTCCCCAGAAGGAGCTTCTCCATAACAACAGTTTGGAAATGCGGGCGGTTCTTTATGCCCTCCAGGCTATACAGACGAATCTGTTCCCCAGTCCTCTACTTATTCAGACATACAACATGTCAGTGGTCTTCTACATCAACAAGCGGGGGGAGAGGAGGCCATGAGAGTCTAATATTGGGCCATCAAGCATCATCTGGAACTGGTGGGGGGTGCTGTGGAGCTCCAACATGGCGGCAGCTTGAAATCGGAGATCATCTGGTTACGGAATCAAAACAACATAAATAACCTTTAAAAGTTATCTGAGCTGTTAATGCTTTACATCTACTATAATCGGAAGCCATAAGCAATAGCATGAGTCCAGAAAGGATCTCAAAATAACAATCACACAGCCTGGATGTCTACCTATTGGCTGCGGCTCTTACTCGTGCCTCAGGGCCTGGTACTATTAAAGACTCTGTGGCACCGGAACTTCCTACATCGCAAATTCTAGCGATGTTAAAAAAAAAAAAAAAATTTAAAGAAACAGGAGACGAGACAAACGTTTGGCAGCAGTGGAAGCCAAGCTCCTAGAGAACGATCGTACCACTCAAGAGAATGTAGCAGCAATTAAAGATATTAAGGCAGAATCGGAAAGGCAGCAGGAATACAATGCTGCTACAATCAGAGATATCCACTGCGTGAAGGCAAAACTCGAAACCCTGGAAAACCAGCAGAGACAAGCCAACATACGTATCGTCTGCTTTCCCTCTAAATATTCAGGAGCCACAGACCTACAAGCAGCAGTAAACAAAATGATCTTTGTAGACTTACAATTGCTACCTCCTGACTCTGGCATACAGATAGTGAAGGCGTTCACTTTTCCTCAGCGGCCTAAACCATGCGGTGACTCTCAGCGGGAACTACATACAGCAATTGCGACTCTCTCAGCGCCGGAGGTACGAATTGCCCTACTTCAGGCTGCTCGCTCCAGAGGGGAGATTAACTGGGAAGGAAACAGTCTGTCCTTTTTTCCAGATCTGGCCACTCAGATGCAATCCCGGAAAAAGGAGCTGCAGGTGACTAAAAAGTTGTTACTGCAAAACAGGATACAAGCAAGGCTCAATTACCCGGCCCGACTTCACATTAGACATGCTGGAAAGGCGCACATCTTTGTTGACCCGGAGGCAGCTTCACGTTTCGCGGAGAAATTGATAGATCTTACTTCGAGACACAGCTCTTGCAGCAGGTTACACCATTAGGACTGAAGCCGCCAGGCGCCAGGACCCCACGGAAAAATTCTAGCTAGCTAACTACAGCGGACCGACTGGCGTCGGTCCATACTCCGGCGTCAGGCGTGGTACAAAAGAGGCGGTCCGCCAGATTCCTGATTCTTTTCTCCGCTGTCGACTTAGCTACCTGACCCTCTTCGGTTACCACCAGTCTAGCTACGACGAGTGAATAGCGTTCTTTTTCGAGCAAAATTTTCAAACTCTTCAGACCTCTTCAAGCAAGATCTTGATGTCATCACCAACTTCGGCCATCCTTCAAAGTGCGCTTGTGGAAAGCAGATCCCGCTCAAGGACCCCCCACACGGCTCATGGCCCGGTGCCTAGGGCCCAGACCACGATACCCGGCCTGTCCTTCTTGCCAAGGGTTCAACAGCCGTACAGGATCCAGGCCAGAGGGCTTTTGGAGGTTCTTCTGAGGAACAACTGAAGACCATGTCCTCCAAGGGGAAAGCTCCAGGGTCCACAAGCACGCGGAGAAGAGAAGGAGAAGGCCCCTTCCAGGTCCCCTTCTAGGGGTTGAGTCCCGTAGTCTGTTCAATCTCCCGCTGCAATCAAGAAACCTTCATCTCAGGAGAAATCCATGAGCCTTCCTCCTCCCAGGGCCTTGGCGAAGTCCGGGAACGACACCATCACCACCGCAAGTCGGGTTCCCGCTCCTCGGTACCCGAATGCCAGGTCTTCGCCAGTGCCTCCACGAAGACGTTGGAGCTCACGCCTAAAGGCCTGTAGCCCAGACGCCGGCCTCGACACGCCAGCCGGCGCCTCTTCTTCCCTGGAGCCGCCGTCGGCCCGACGACCGACGCCGGCCATTACATCCCAGCGGACGCCGGTAGGGGGACCGACGCCCGCCCCTCCTGAAAAGAAGAAGGCCCTGTTGCCTCCGACCGACATCAGTCAGGAGCCTCTATCGGAGGAGGACCTAGAGCAGCCCGAGGACCAGACGGGCGACCCCGGTCCCGTAGGTACTCCCAGGGATCCCTCGCCATTACCAGAGCCCCCTGTGGAGCCGACGCCGGGACCCGACGACCGCCCACCGGCACCCGGGCCGTCGTCGGGCCTCTCTCTAGTGGAGGTGAAAGATCTGTTCACCTACTGGTGGGATACCATTAAAAAAGACATGGTTCCCCCCCCTCCTCCCCTCCTCCTCCTACTCCGGTTCCTGCCCCCCCCTCGCCATCGGGGTCGGCAGGTCGTGTTCCTCCTCCCCGGAGCCTAGAACTCTCCCAGGGGAGACCTGATAAACGGAGACCTCCGTCGAAATCCTCTTCTGGATCACCCAGCCCCAAGAGATCCAGGAGACGCCGACGTCGCCTTCAACGGAGGACACGGGATCAGACTACTCCACCCCTAGATCCCCATCTCCACTCTCCATCCCTTCTCCGGACCCACGTGAGATGCCTAGATCTCCTCCGGATGATCCCTCGCTCCTTGATATTATGAGACATATACAAGAGAACATGGGATGGGATGCTGAAGACTTAGACCCCGAAAGAGTGCGACTCGCCAAATATCTTCGGCAAAAGGACCCCAAGCCTGTGGTACCACCCTTGGTTGACACTTTCGTGGACGTCACCACAGGTAAGCGTCTGCGTCTCGCCTCGCCTCCTGGCGACGAAGAAAGCTGATCGCTTGTACAAGGCTCCTAAGGACGACCAGTACTTGACGCAGCATCCTCAGGCCGATTCTCTGGTCATCACAGCCTCACATGACCGGTCACAGAGGCCACAACATTTGAGCACCCTGCCACCGGACCCAGAGTCCAAACAACTGGACGCATTGGGTAGGCGCACGTATGCTTCCGCTACCTGCGCCATCAGATCCCTGAACTATTTAACCCACATGGTTCAGTTCCAGAACGCTTTGTGGGAACAGGGTCTGGAAGCGGCTGAAAAGATGCCCGAAGGTGAGCAGAAGGAGGAGATGCTTCAGCTCCTCCGTACGGGTTCAGACGTGGGGACCCAAGTGCTAAGAGCCGCGTATGACTCCGCGGACTCATCGGCCCGAGCAGCAGCTTCTGGCGTTTGCCTCCGGAGACACTCTTGGTTGCGCGTCTCCGGTTTTACCCCGGATGTCCAAAAGAACATCTTGGACGCCCCTTTTGAGGGAGAAGTATTGTTTGGTAATCCTACAGAAAAGATCCTTACCAAACTCCAAGAGGCCGGGAAGGCGGTAAGGTCGGTTCAGGCCATGTACCGACCTAAGCTTGGTTCCTTCAGAGGAACCAAAGCCGCTTATGCTTGGACGCAGAGGCAACAGACCACTCCGCTGCACCTCAGAGGGGCTCTGGTTTTCAGAGCCCAGGGCAAACACCCCGCCAGCCGAGGCCAGCGCTCTCTCAGGCAGGCCCAGCCAGCGGTCCATCTGCCGCCACAGCCTGACTCCTTGCGGCCCCGCCCCTCAGGATCAGCGGGAGTTTATAGTCGGGTCCGATATGAACTTCCTGCCGGGATGGCAGGCCATTACCACCGACAGGTGGGTTCTTCAGTTGGTCAGTCTAGGCCACTTTATAGAATTCGAGGAAAGCCACCCCGAGGCCTCCTTTGCTCTCCCGTATCAGGTCAGCACAAAGCCTTGATCTGGCAAGAAGTACTCAGCTACTACGAAGGGGAGCGATAGAGTACGTCCCAGAGAACCAGAGAGGACTAGGATACTATTCCCACTTCTTCCTGGTTCCCAAGAAAACAGGGGACCTCCGTCCAATCTTGGACCTCAGCGACCTCAATGTGTCGGTCACTTACAAGAGATTCCGCATGGTGACCCTTCCGGGTCTTATCCCCATGCTCAAACAGGACGCCTTTTTAGCGTCCCTAGACATGCAGGATGCCTACCTGCACATCCCTATGGCTCAGGCGCACAGGAGGTTCCTGCGCTTCGAGTTTCTCGACCACCACCTTCAGTTCCGAGCCCTTCCTTTCGGACTGTCCTCCGCACCGAGGGTCTTTACCAAGTGCATGGCAGTCGTGGCAGCGCTCTGAGGAGACAGGGCCACTCACGTGTTCCCTGCACTGGACGACTGGCTTCTCATGGCCGCCTCCAGAGAGACGCTGCTTCTGCAATCAAGAGCACCCAGGATCTGTTTCGATCCCTGGGCATCCTCATAAATTACGAGAAGTCTCTCCTGGTACCGTCGCAGAAACTGCAGTTCATAGGAGCAGTTCTGGACACTGTTCGGGGAAGAGCCTTTCTTCCGGCCGACAGAGCGGAGCGCATCAGATCCCTCATAGGGACCTATCACTACAAGGTTGTACCTGCCAGGTCGGTCCTTTGCTTGCTCGGACACATGGCTGCGCCATTCCTACTGTCCCTTTCGCAAGACTCCACATGCGATACTCCAGTGGATGCTCAAAGTGCAATGGGACCAAAGGCAAGACCACTTGCAGCATCCGGTCAGACTCACGAATTCAGTGATTCAAGACTGGCAGTGGTGGCTAACCCCAGGTCGCCCTCATCAGGCGTCCGTTCATTGCGCCGTCTCTCGAGGTCACCCTCACCACAGACGCCTCGGTCTTGGGTGGGGCACACCTGGACGGGTAAAGTCCCAGGCAGTGGACCCAGATGGAAGCTCACCTTCACATCAACGTGCTGGAAATGAGAGCGTCCTCTATGCCCTGCAGGCCTTTCAGTCAGTTATCCCACCGTGTACTCTTCTACTTCAGACAGACAACACGGCGGTGATGTATTACCTCAACAAACAAGGAGGCGCACACTCTTACCCCCTTTGCAGGGAGGCCATGAGAGTGTGGGATTGGGTAATCAGACACGGCGCGAATCTGATCACTGTGCACGTTCCCGGAGTGGACAACACGGTTGCAGACGGCCCGAGTCGCTCTCAGGCCAGAGTCCACGAATGGGAACTCCTTCAGGAGGTAGCAGAGGATCTGTTTCTTCGATGGGAACCCAGATCTAGACTTGTTCGCCCCCATCCAACGCAAAAACTGCCCAATTTTGCTCGCTAGATCCAGGGCCTGGTGTTTTCTGGCAGACGCTTATCCTCTCCTGGGCCAACAGATTCCTCTACGCTTCCCTCCTTTCCGTGCTGATCCAGAGAGTTCTTCTCAAACCGCGAGGAGCACGCAATAATGATCCTAGTGGCCCCATTTTGGCCCAGACAGATTTGGTTCCTTTGTTGATTCAACTATCTCGGAACCCCGCGCCTGCTGGCCAGCTCCCACTTACTGTCTCAGGAGAAGGGTTCACTTGTCCACCCGGACCTACGCTCGTTGAACCTGCATGCTTGGCTCCTAGAGACATAGCCATTTTAGCGCACGGGGTCTCGTAAGAGGTTGCAGAAGTCCTTTCTGCAGCCAGAAAGCCGGTAACGCATAAGTGACGTACGCCATGAAATGGCGCCGTTTAGGTATGGTCACAGCACGCGACCTTCCCTTTAGGTTGTCCTGTGGGAGTAATATTAGAATATTTGCTCTCCCTCTTTCATTGGTCTAGCCTACTCCTCTATTAAAGTGCACCTCTGTGCCATTTGACTACCACCCGGTGGAAATCGTACAGTGGCTCAGGTGGGCGCCTCTGAGATTTTCTTGGGAGTGTTGCACCTAGGCCTCTATTAGAGACCCTGTGCCTCCATGGGATTTGCTTTTGTCCTTGAACAGCTCACGCTTCCCCTTTGAACCTCCATGCGATTCGAGCTCGTTTTCTGCCGTGGAAACGTTGTTTTAGTTGTTGTTACCTCGGCAAGAAGAATTTCTGAACTTCCGCCTCATGTGCAAAGAGCCTTATTTAGTTTTCCACGGGACAGAGTATCCCTGAGGACTAACCCTAAATTCTTGCCTAAGGTGGTTTCTTCACTCACTCTGAACCAGGATATCGACCTTCCGGTCTACTTCCGGACTACTCTAATAGAGGAGAGGCTCTGCTCCATACCCTGGATGTTCACCGCAGCCTGAGGTTTTACCTCAACAGAACTCAGTCCTTTCGTAGTTCTGAGCAGCTTTTCATTTCCTCTCTGAGAGAATGATGGGCCAATCAGTATCCAAACAGTCCTTTCTCGCTGGCTTGTCCAGTGTATTTCTCACTGTTATGGTATCAAACAAAAGCCCTCCGTACAGTCGGGTCATTCCACTAGAGGGTGGCTACTTCCTTTACAGCTCAAAAATGTTTCCACCTCTGCTATGTCTGCAGCCACTTGGAGTTCTGTGCAAACCTTTATCAGGCATTATACTGGACACGCCTCTCGGCGAAGGGCTGGTTTTGGTCTTGGCTGTATTTCAGGGTCTCCTGTCCAGGTTCAGGACCTGGTTTTATCCTTTAATTTCCTCCTCCGGTTTTCTGACAGCGTTACTGCTTGGGAATCAGTCCTAATGGTGTAACCTGCTGCAAGAGCTGTGTCTCGAGAAGAGATAGTACAGTTACGTAAGAACTTACCGTAACAGTAGATCTTCGAGAACAGCTCTTGCAGCAGGTACCTTCCCGCCCACCTTCCCTTGAGGAAGCATGGCTCAGTCTTTCTGAGCAGGAATTGTTATCTTTCTGTCTTCTGGACGGATCCTAGGTCTCCCATTTTGATGTCAGCCTGCAGCAAAAGTCTCAATGGAGAACTGGGGAATCTGGGGGACCGCCCCCTTTGTATACCACGCCCTGGCGTCGGATGACCGGCGTGAGCGGTCCCAGCTGTAGTTAGCTAGCTGGGAATTTTCCGTGGGGTCCTGGCGCCTGGCGGCTTCAGTCCTAATGGTGTAACCTGCTGCAAGAGCTGTTCTCGAAGATCTACTGTTACGGTAAGTTCTTACATAACTGTACTATTCTCTACATCCAGTCGCTTGTTCTTCAGATGAAGAGGGATGATAGCTATCTTTCGGAAGTAAGAGGACATAACATTTAAATGGTGGACTTAGCGGCCCTAATACTATAACTCGTGGTGGACTTGCTTCACTTTTCTTCATCATTTTATTTTAAAATTAAGGGCTAATTTTGGACAGTTATCAATCTATAACCAAGGTTGTGGTGATTTTTGTGGCTAGTTAGACCCGACATCATGTTTGTACTCCAGTTATTAATATCTTTCCAGGTCCATCTTGCAAATGAGCATTGCTCAATGATGTCCACCTGGATAAATAAAGATTTGATTGATCTTTTAACAGATTTTTAAGAGGAAGCTGTAAATGTTGAATGTTGGTGTACTTGACACCTCTCAATTTGTGAATTGTTATATTGCCTGTTTAGTACCCTGGCTTCACAGAGCAGGTTGCCATGCTTGCAAAGGTCTGTGAGTAACTTAATCAACTTAATTGGGACCAGGCCTTCTGGTAATTATGAAGTTTACAGTTATACTCTGTTTATTTTGCTCTCCCCCCATTAAGTTCTTCAAGGCAACTGACCTCCTGGCTTCATAGACCTTATCTATAGATGGAGGTGAGAGGGTAATTGCTCTACAGCAGGAACAGTTTGACTTACACTCCTAGCAATTGTACTGGCGACTTCCGCATTGCCTGGACTACAATTTCTAGTTTTTTAAATAAAAATGTTGTCAAATTCCTCTGTACAAGTAAAGTGGAGGCTTGCATGCCTCTTACTCATACTTTTTTATGTGAAACAGTATGCTGTATCATCATAAAATGCAAAATAAAAAGTTAAAAAAAAAAAAAAAGCGTCATCTGGAACTCGCCACGTTGCATGTTCCAGGCGTACAGAAAACCTTGGCCAACAGCTTAAGCCAGTCTCGGTCCTGGGTGCATGAATGGGAACTCCTGCAATCCATGGCCGAAGAGCTATTTGACAGGTGGGGCTGGCCCGAGTTGGACCTGTTAACATCCTCACTCAGTGACAGACTGCCCAATTTTTGTTTGCTAGATCCAGGGTCTGGTGTCTTCTGGCGAGATGCATTGTCCCTCTCCTGGACAGGGAGGTTTCTGTATGCCTTCCCTCCCTTCCCATTATTGCAGAGAGTTCTTCTCAAAGTTTTAGTCTGAGGAGGCAGGAATGATCCTAATAGCTCCTTACTGGCCATGTCTCATTTGGTTCCCACTTCTTCAGCAGCTGGCAGTGGAACCCCCAATCCCCCTGAGCTCAAGCTTTCTCTCCGAGGAACGGGGTACCCTGATCCATCCAGACCTCAAGTCGCTGCACCTGCATGCATGGCACCTACACACCTAGCAGTTGGCTCGGGTTGGGGTTTCCCCCAGAGTGGCAGTTGTTTTAGTGGCTGCTAGAAAGCCTTCCACCAGAGTTACTTACTCGATGAAGTGCAAACGGTTCTGCCTTTGGGCTTCTGCCCACTATCTTGATCTGTTCACATGTCCTGTGAACTTGGTTTTGGAGTACCTCCTTTCTCTATCAAACTCAGGGTTAAGCTACTCCTCCATTAAGGTGCACTTATCTGCTGTTTCTGCTTATCACGCACCTGTAGAGGGCAAAACCCTGCCCGAGCTGGATCTTTTCTGCAGGGTATTCTGCACCTCAAACCTCTCATCAGGGACCCTGTCCCACCTCGGGGATCTTTTATTTCTGTTGGAGAAACTTACGCTGCCTCCCTTCAAACCAGCCGCAAGTTGCGAGCTACTCTTTGTCACAAAGCATTATTTTTAGTTGCCATTATTTCTGCTCGAAGGATTTCTGAGCTTCAGGCTCTGATGTGCAGAGAGTCTTATTTAGTTTTCCACAAGGACCGGGTGTCCTTGCGGACGAATCTGAAGATCTTACTTCGAGAGGGAGCTCTTGCAGCAGGTAACACCATTAGGACTATGCCATCAGGCACTAGGACCCCACAGAAAACTTCTAGCTAGCAGTCCAAGGCAGGGGACCGCTCCCCACCCCCACCCCCCACCCTGAAGTCCCACATGGCATAAAGGGGCCATACCCCAGCACCACCTCAGTTCTTTTTCCCGCTGTCGACCCGTATGGGCTCCATGGACACCTCTCTTGCAGTGACTGCCATTTTCACACTTCGCGCAGTACCAATCATTTAGAGTTTTTTGCCTTGCCTTTTTCCTTTTTGTGGCTGTCTTTTCCACAGTGCAGGTCCAAGTGCACGTACGGCAAGCAGGTCCTGGCTAGAGACTGCCATTCAGCCTGCCTTATCTGCTTGGGCCTGGGCCACAAGCCGAATGACTGCCCACATTGCCAAAAATTTAATAAGAAGACCCGCATTCACCACCTCAAGACTCTGGAGGACTTACCTCCTGGAACAGCAAGTGACCACCATGCAGAGGACCCATTCGGGACACAGTTCTTCTTCCTCAGCCAGGGACTCCTCTCCCAGAGAGGGAAGAAATCGGGCAGGAAATGCCATCACAGGGACAGGTCAGAATCCTGCTCTAGGTCCCCTCACAAGACCTCCACATCCTCTGCCTCTGGCGGAAGGCCAGAATCTGTCTACCCCCTGGCTCATTGACTCTCCCCAGGGTTTCTGCCAAGACAACTTCTGCCTCTTTCCATTCGCACAGCAAGGAGTCGTCTTGGCATGGGCGTTCGCCCGACCCTGTGTCCCCGGCCTTAAGGTCCCACAAGCAGTCGCTAGGGTCTAAGCCAGACGGACATGTGTCTTCTTCGGATGGGAGTCTATCGCCCGCAAGGCCTTGGAGTCATCTGACAAGTCAAAGGGGTCGGGTGACACCTCCAGATGCCGGGAATCTTAGTGCCGCCAGAAGCACCTGCCACCTCGTGAAAAGGCATTGACCACGTCGGAGGATCGCCAGTTCTCAGTGCCTTCTGGTTCCAAGTTGGAACCAGACCATACACCCTCTCGCAAAAGGCCGTCTACTCCACAGGGCCAGGTGACAGGTCACACACCTGAGGACCGAACGCCTTGACCTCTGAGGGACACTACCTCAGCACCTCTGATCCCAACGCCTGATGACAGTCAGCCGGTAGACCAGACGACTCTGCTGAACACATCACAAGGGCAGCCGTAAGGGCCCCCTGAACGTCTCTACCCTGCCGCCAGCACAGCCTGTCATCTCGTTGTCGGAGGTAGGAGCTCTGTTCAATTCATGGTGGAGCACCATAAAAGGAGACCTGCTGCCTAAACCACGGGAGCTGTCCCCAACCCTAGGAGTCTCCCACTGCTGGATCCATCCAGAGACCGCATCTGTCGCCAGACCGCCCATCGTCCATACCCTCATCTAAGGGACGTCCACATTCATCCTCATATGAAGATTCAGGAGACTTTTCCTCCTATTACTCTTCCGAGGATGAGCTCCCGCTGCCCTCTCTGGACCATAAAAAGGATTCCCCCAGGTCTCCTCCAAATGACCCTTCCTTTTTGGATGTAATGAGGCACATCCAATATCTTAACCAGTGGAACATGGAGTAACTTCACCCAGAACGCTGTCGCTTGGCCAGATTACTAGTGGCAAACAACCCAAAACCCTTGGCTGTCCCTCCACTAGTAGAGCCATTTCAGGACGTCACAAAATTGGCCTGGAA
This sequence comes from Neoceratodus forsteri, assembly GCA_016271365.2. Classification (NCBI taxonomy): domain Eukaryota; kingdom Metazoa; phylum Chordata; order Ceratodontiformes; family Ceratodontidae; genus Neoceratodus; species Neoceratodus forsteri. The sequence continues at coordinate 1,094,639,025 of CM057453.1, forward strand.
GCACCTTTCCACTATTTTGGCCGTCCCCAGGAAGGCAGACTGCCTATATAGGACACCGAAAGGAGAGCCTCATCTGAGCGAACAATCAAAAGCAGACTCCATGGCGCTGACCGTCGCTCATAGCAGGGCACAGCAGCTGAGGCATATGAGCTCACATCCTCCTGATCCTGAGTATAAGAAACTGGATCAGATGGGCCGAAAAGCCTGTTCCTCGGCCACCTGCACAGTCGGGTCCCTAAACTTTTTGGCACATATGGTTGTGTACCAAAAGTCCTTGTGGAACAAGGTCTTGGGTTTGGCCAAAGATAAGCTGGGTTCCAATAATAAATCTGAGCTTATGGCTGTTATCCAGTCTGGCATTGAAGTAGGCAAACACTGCTGCCAGGGCAGCTGCCACAGGAGTCTGTATGAGACGCCACGCCTGGCTCCAGGTCTCAGGATTCCTGCAGGACGCATTCCTTGATGCACTCTTCCAAGGGTCGGTTCTCTTTGGCTCAGATACTGAGAAACTGATCACTGGACTACAGGACTCTGGTAAAGCGGTTTCCAACGTCCACCATATGTACAGGTCAGAACCAGCTAATACCAGACGGTACCCCTTTCACAAAAATCAAGGCCAACAGGGAAGGCATCAGCAACTTAAAAGGGATTTTAAGAGAAGGGCTCTCCCCTGCCTTCAGGCACTCAAGGACTCAAAAGTGCAAAAAATGCCAGAGCACTCCTGCCTACCCCTCGCCTCGGCATGACTCCCTGCCTGCCCCCCTACCTCTGTCTGAGTTTCAGGGGGAGGCAGTAGGTGGGAGGTTTTCCCTCTACCTAAAAGGATGGTCGGACATTACCACAGATCAGTGGGTCCTCCAGATAATAGGAAGAGGTTACGCCCTGGAGTTAAAGGGACACATTCATGTACAGTGGCAGACATAGTTTGAAAGCCCATGAAATGTTCTTTTGATTGAGGTATTGGGCATACCTGTAGCTGGAAGCAGTCCAGAGACATAGATGACTGAGTCTGTGCAATATAAATACTACATTAAAGCCATTCTTAGAACCTTGTGGTGTCAGTGACGATCAAGCAGTGCCTAACTGCTGCTAGTTTCTGGCAGAGGGAATCTTGTTTTCAGAGCAAGCAGCTGACTAAAAAAACTACAGAATTTCTTACTGATAAATCACTTCTATCTCAGCAGGAGTCAGTGCCTGTTGGGATTAAGCAAACAGATACTTTATTAGAAGCAGGGGGTCTCATTTAAGTAAAAAGAAAAAGAAAGTCACTGTGTTTCTCTGTTTGAGGAAGGGGGCTATATCAACTTAGTTTGCTAAATCAGGAGCAGAGAAATTAATTGGGGGGTGGCTTGAACAATAGAAAAGTAGCTGTCTCCAACTACAGCTTCCTGCTGCTAGTTTCTGGCAGAGGGAATCTTGCTTTCAGAGCAAGCAGCTGACTAAAAAAGCTACAGAATTTCTTACTAATTGCCCTCCTTTCCACCCCTCCACCCTCCCACGCTAAGCCAGTTCTACTTTTATAGCCACTGGATTTGACTGACAACAGAACTTCCTGTTTGGCAGTAGGAAGGGAAGGATCACTGAGACGCATTAGTTTCGTCAATCTTGAAGAGAAAAAAAATATCTCTTTCTAAGGATGTGGATATGTTCAATCCACACTTCTTAGCAGCTACCTTGCTGCTTTAAGATGTGCCGGAAAGTCTTCAAGCTGGCTCCTCCCATCCACCCGGGTGGTAAAACCCTTGGCTCTGCCCCATGACGCCAGATCTTCCTTACTGCTTGGAAGTTCAGGTTTCCTCCTTAGCGCTCTTGCGTCTCTAGGCTTGGATCCTAAACCTTCGGTTTTACCGAAAATTGTTTTGAAGTTTACGTGACTTCAGTCTTCTCCTTCCTTTGCGGCTGCGATGGGCTCTAAATCCACTCCCGGCTTACATCGGTGCCCTTGCAGGCAGAAAATGTCTCAAACCGACCTGCACGCCACGCACGTCTACTGCCTTCGTCTTGCACAGATCACAAGCCAGTGGTCCTTTTCATCATCGGTTCTCGAAGACCGCGCTGCCCGACTCCATCTGGGGCATCCAGAAAATCGTTTTCTGCCAGTGAAGTCGAAGGAGGCCCATTGGGAGGTGTCCGGCGGCAGGCTCCATGGAGTAGCTGGATCAGTTAATCGCCCTCGGGGAGGAGTCGGCCCAAGCCATGGCTTCATCACCCTCGGCGTTTATCCCGCTCTCCTTGGGATCCTCCTACACTGCTTCCTTTTGGGAGCTTTGCCAGTCCCTCTCCACCAAGAGAGAGGGGCCTTTAGGGGACTCGCTTCTGTCTGTCAAAGAGAGATCTTCCTCGACCTGTTAGGTTGGCTGTCGACTGGAGAGGCCGACAACCCTCCTTCACCGGTTCCCCCGGGGCCTACCGAGGACTTGCCTCAGCCTCCCGAGCCAAAGTCCCTGGTCAAGAACCCCGAACCGGAGGATGTGCGGGTCTTCCCCGCCCCTTCTTTGACCCATCATCGGCAACCTCAACGATCTCTGTCCTCTTCCGTGTCGGGCAAGTCCCGCCGACACAGGCAGTCTCGGTCCCAACATCACGGAAAGCGGCATTGCCGCTCAACCTCATCATTCTTGGAGGAGGAGAGGCTCCGGCGCAAGTTGTCAGCGCTATGAGGATATGATGTGGCAGCAGTTCTTATTGGCCAGCAACAAGCCGACTCCGTTGCCTTCCCCAGCAATAAAGTGGCTGTCGCCCGAGTGACCGCAGCGACCTTCTGCCCTCGGTTCCTTGGTCGAGGAGCTGACTCCGGCACTGATTGCTCAGCCGAAACCAGCTGCTCCACCCATTGTTGTGGAACTGCCGCCTCCTCAGCCAAAGACTGGGGCCCCGGCCAAGGTTTCTCGGTCGGGTCAGGGCTTGCCTCACAGGTTGTCAGTCACCCTCACCCCCGATTGGCCTCGGTGGGTGGAGGGTGCAATGTTTATGCTGCCGCCTCCCTAGGCCTTCAACAGGCTAGCTCAGCTGATGGCACACTTTTCACATGCCCTTTTGGGCTCCCTAGATGGGGTGCTTCTTCATCTCCCAGCTGACTTTCAAACGACGGTCAATCAGGTGTGGGATCAGGGAAGGGCGGTGGCCAAGCAACAGCTCCAGACTGCTCTGGATATTGGAGACTCTTGTGCCCGGTCAGTAGCGGCCGCAGTAGCCATGCACCGCAGGGCTTGGCTGTGGATCTCGACTTTCGTGGCAGATACCCAGCACAAGCTGGCAGACGTCCCCTTCTTGGGCACCAACTTGTTCTGGCCTGCTGTGGAGGGCCACCTCCAGCAGATTGAGAAGTCCAGTGCCACCTTGGACTCTGTCTCGTCTGCCCAGAAGGACAAAGGCCGCCAGCAACAGCGTAAGCCCTTTCGCCATTCCTCTCCTGCGGCACGACCGGCCTAGCAGCACCAGCAGCGGGGCCAGCAGGCTCACGCTTGGCACCCCAAGGCCAAGCCTGCTGCTTCCTCCAACAGGAAGCCTGGAAGGAAGAGTCCAGGTGGCTCCTCGGCCGGCCCTTCCTCCAAGCCTGCCCAGTGACAGGTTCAGGGGTGCCACTCTCACCTTGTCACTCCTTCCCTGGACCCCCTCCCCAATAGGGGCGGTCAGCTACTTTTCAGCCTGGTCCACTATAACCACGGACCGCTATGTTGAAAGTGGTCAGCGGGGTCTGCCTCTGAATTGAGCAGACCCTCCCATCCGAGCCGGCACCCTCAGGGCTGCTGGTTCCGCAGTCTCTGTTTGGCCCATCTAGCCGACATAGTTCTGCTCCTCCAAAAGGGGGTGATCAGCAAGGTGGCAGATCCTCCACCATGCCCAGGGTTTGTGTCCAGGTACTTCCTGGTCCCAAAACAGATGTGGGGCTGGCACCCCATTCTCGATCTGCACGACCTGAACAAGTTCCTAAGGCCACGCACCTTTAGGATGGTCACTCTGGCTCAGATAACACCATCCCTGGAACTAGGCGTGTGGTTTTGTTCTCTGGCTCTCCAGGATGCATTCTTTCACGTCCCAGTCCATCTGTCTCATCGGTAATTCCTCCGCTTCAGAGCGGAGGGATCCCTTTACGAGTTCCAGGCCATGCCCTTCAGTCTCTCTCCAGCTCTCAGGTCTTCACCAAATGCATGGCAGTGGTGACAGCATTCCTGCAGCACTGAGGGGTCCGGGTGCACCCTTACCTGGACGACTGGCTGATAGCAGCCACCTCCAGGTTGGAGGTGGAGCGGTCCAGAAATCTGGCACTCCAGTTCTGCTCCCAACTTGGCCTCCTGATCAACGAGGCCAAATCAGAACTCATGCCATCGCAGGTGATTCAGTTCATCGGGGCAGAGCTAGACCCCCTTCGAGCCAGAGCCCGGCTCCCAGCAGACAGGGCCGAGGTCCTTTGCTCCTTTGCCCAGTCACTTCAGGTTGGGCAATTGCGCCCTGCCCGGGACTTCCTGTGCCTTCTGGGTCTCATGGCAGCCTGCACCAGTGTGGTCCGTTGGGCCCGCTGGCTTATGCGCCCCCTACAATGGGGGCTGGCTTGCCAGTGGTCTCAGCGCTCCAATCCTCTGGACCAGCCTGAAACCATGACCCAGAATATGTGGGACGGCCTGCAGTGGTGGCTCATCCCAGTTCATCTGCAGGAGGGTATCCCGTTTGTCCGCCCTGAGCAGACGGTCATCCTTACAGGTTGGGGTGCCCTTCTGGGTGAGCTCAGGGCCCACGACCTCTGGTCCCCCTCAGGAGTCCCGATGCCACATCAACCTGCTGGAACTTTGAGCAGTACGGTTAGACATCACCACCTTTGCTCCATTTGTATGGGGTCAAGTGGTTCAGGTCCAGACTGATAACACCACGATCATGTACTGTCTCAACCGTCAGGGCGGGACACACTCCTTGCTCCTGTGCAAGGAAGCTCTCTGCATTTGGTCTCTCGTGATCAGCCTGGAGGCAGATCTCCTAGCCAGCCATTTGGCAGGAGTCTCTAACAGTCTGGCCGATGCCCTCAGCCGGATAGGTGAAGCATCTCACAAGTGGTCTCTCCTGCCGGAGGTAGTTCAAGACCTGTTCTCCCATTGGGGCACTCCTCAGGTGGACCTGTTCACCTCCAGTGAGAACGCGGAGTTGAGGTTGTTTCATGCCTGCCCCCACCAGCGGGGCTCGCTGCAGGGGGATGCCTTCTCGAGGCCATGGACCCCGGGCCTCTTCTACGCCTTCCCTCCATTTCCCTTGATCCACAAAGTGCTTCTCAAGACGAAGAGGGACAAGACGCAGGTGATTCTGGTAGCCCCAGACTGGCCTCGCCAGTTCTGGTATCCAGATCTCCTCAGCTCCAGGCTCCCAAGGTGGCTTCCAGCCTGCCCGGACCTGATCTCAGTCAGCAAGGGAAGGTGTTCCCTGAACCTGACAGCCTGGTTCCTGAGCGGCTAGAGTTCCAGGCCTTGGGTCTTTCTGACGAGGTCCTCAACGGCGTTGAGGCGTCCCATAAGGAGTCGACCAGAAAATGTTACACCTTTAAATGGAAGGGATTCTCCATTTGGTGTCAGGGCAAGGGGTTGAACCCTTCATCGTGCCAGTTGGCTAGCATTTTGTACTACCTGTGGTCCCTTTCTCAGCTAGGGCTTCGGTCAACGACCCTTAAGGTCCACCTGGCAGCCATTTCTGCTTACTGGGTGCGGGCTGGCAAGCAGTCGGTGGCACAGGAGAAGGTGGTCTGGCATTTTTTCAAAGGCTTAGGCCACATATCGTCTCTGGTGCGAGAACCTCCACCTCCGTGAGATCTACTGCTAGTATTGGCCAAGCTCATGGGCAAGCCATTCGAACCAATGCACAGGTGCGATATCTCCCACCTGTCATGGAAGACCACCTTCTTGGTGGCTATTATGTCAGCCGGAAGGATGGGAGCGCTCCAGGCACGTTCCATAGAGTTTCCGTATCTGGTCTTCCACAGGGACAAGGTTATCCTTCGCCGCCACCCGAAATTCCTTCCGAAGGTGGTGTCAGAGTTTCACCTGAATCAGGTGTTGACTCTGCCGATGTTCTATCCCAATCACACCTCGGAGGCCGAATATAGGCTCCATAGACTGGACCCTAGAAGAGCACTCACTTATTATAAGGAGCGGATGGCTGAAGTTCGGGGAGAGGTTCGCCAGCTGTTTGTCACCTACGCTGAAGCCACACCTGGCAGACCTGCAGCCAAGCGGATAATAAGCAGGTGGGTCACCTCCTGCATAGATCTCTGCTATAGGTTGGCGGCCATGGAGCCTCCCAGAGGGATAAGAGCTCATTCAACCTGCCATACCGCTGCTTCAGTGGCTGCTTCTAGGGACGTCCCTATCCAGGAAATCTGCAGGGCTGCTACCTGGAAGTCAGCACACACCTTTATTTCCCATTACCACATTGACCTAGAGTCACGCCGTGATGCTGGTTTTGGGACCTCGGTTCTCCAGTTCTCATTCCCCAAGTATGGAGAAGGGGGAGCGCGCCTTGCCGGCCTCCTCCCGGAGAACTGCTAGGAGTCTGCCAAGAAGTGTGGATTGAGTAACATATCCACGTCCCTAGAAATACAGCTTACTCACCTGTAACAGGAGTTCTAGTAGTGGTATATGTTCATCCACCCGACCTCCCAGCTCAAGACAGCCTGGCTTCCAGCGTCTAGATCTAAGGCCATGGGGCAAGCTGAGGGGTTTTACCACCCACGTGGGTGGGAGGAGCCATCTTGAAGACTTTCCGGCACATCTTAAAGCGGCAAGGTGCCTACTAAGAAGTGTGAATGAACAACATATACCACTCCTAGAACTCCTGTTACAAATAGTAACCTGTATTTCTAGGAGCATGGATATGTTGTTCATCCACACTCTCTGGCATGTCCCTTTCCCCTTTAAATCTTGCCGGAAGTCTTCAAGCTGGCTTCTCCCACCCACCCGGTAGTAAATACCCTCGGCCCACCCACGCCAGATCTTCTTTCCGCTGGAAGATACAGGTCTCTCTCGTGCTACTTTAGCAACAGAGGTCTCTGGCTTCTCGCAATGTCGATCTTACCGCAGATCTCTAAAACTCATCAGTTATCAACCCATTACAGCGCATCGGACATGGAGGACAAATCGTCCCCTGAATTTCGCCGGTGTACCTGTGGCCAGAAGATGTCGCGCACTGATCCCCACCTAACATATGTTTATTGCCTCGGTGTCGGACATGACACCTCGTCTTGCACCTTCTGTCTGGCCTTCCATCCCAACATTCTGGATGACCGAAAGACGCGCGTAAAATTAGGGAGACTGGAGAAAAGGGACCCGCCAGTGAAATCGAAGCAGGCGAGGTGGGCGGTTTCCACGGCCACGGGATCTGCCGAGCAGTTGGAACAAATGAAGGCATTCGCGGAGCAAGCGGCACAAGCTTTGGCCAGTCTAAGCTTTTTTTGTTCCACTCAACCTTGGCTCTACTTTTACGGGCTCCTTCAGGGAGTTGTGCCAGTCTCTCCTCACTAGGGGTGAGGCACCCACAGGCTCGAACTCCTCCCACCCTCGGAAGAGGGATAAGGACCCTAAATCTTTGACTAAACGGAGACGCTCCTGGGACCGAGAGAGGTCAGAGCCCCAGGAACATGCGGTCTCGACTTCGATTGAGATTGCTTCCTCGGCTGCCGGCTTTACAGACCTTCCGTCTGGCCAAGGCACCGAGACCAAGGAAACAGCTGAACCGGCCGAAATTACGCTCGACCCAATCGAGCCTTTATCTCCGACTCCATTCGACGATTCTTTAGAAGGGACTCCGGTCCTTTCCTTTCCCAATGAGGAGACACTGCCCTCGGGTGTCCCGATCAAGGAAACTGTCCCGGAACCTCGTTTTTCACAGACTCCGGTGACTCCCGATCGACCAAACTGACCCCGTCATTCTCGATCGAAGACTAGGACCCCTTTGGTCGAACGGCCGAAAAAGGGCCACAAACACTCCAAGAGGAGGCGCCGCCACAGATCTTCATCCTACTCGGACGAAGAGAGGCTTTGACGGAAACTCCGTCAACGCTATGAGGATCCTATGTGGCAACAGCTGATTCTGACCAGGCAGAAGCCGGCCGAACCGGCCATAACTTGGCTTCCGCCTCCCAGACCAACACTGACCCCTCTGGAACCGAAAGCCCTGGTTATCCCGACTCTGCCTATTACGGTCTCCACCGATTTTGGTGGAGCCACTGCCTAAGCAGCCTCAGGAAGGGGCTCCCTCAAAAGAGGACTGACAAGACACCGGGCTTCCCTGACGTCTGTCAATCACGATCGTCCCTGATCTCCCTCAGCGTATCAAGGGAGACCTAGACGGGAGACCGTTGTATCACGACTCTTCTGACTCGGATGACACTGGTTTACACTCTCATCCTGGGGATGATGAGTCATCAGTGGCGGGATTGGAGGAAGGTCCTTCCTCCTTTCAGGGCATCCTCCGCCTGATCTCCGAATTGACCAGAATGCCCCTGGAGTCCATCCAGAAAAAGGCGCAGTACCCCCTTACGGATATCCTCAAAAGGGGGGGATACCCCGATGGAGGCCTTTCCAGTGGCTGAAGCCATCTTTGGCCCGGCCCTTGAGCTTTGGCAGCGTCCTGCTTCCTGCCCAGCTCCGTCTGCCCACGTGGCACACAAGTATACGGTGCCTGCGGGGTTCACAGAACATCCTTCGGCCGAAAGCCTAGTGACTGCTTCTGTGTTCAGACGTACTGGTAGCTGTGCCGACACTGACAGACCCCTAGACAAGGAGTTCAAGAATATGGACCATTCTGCCCGTAGGGTCTATGCGGCCTCCTCCTCAGGCCGTCAGGCCAGCTCGGCTGTTATCATGGCACTCTTCTCTCATGCCCTCCTAGGGTCATTGAATGAAGTCCTCCCTCATCTCCCAGCGGACATGCAGACCACAGTGAAGCAGGTCCGTGATCAGGGCCATGCTGTTACAAAACAGCAGCTCCAGACAGCCCTGGACGTTGGAGATTCCTGTGCCCACTCCTTAGCAGCCGCAGTGGCCACTCGCCGCAGGGCTTGGCTGACGCTATCCTCCTTCCCGGCGGGTACCCAGCACAAGTTAGCTGAAGTGTCCTTCCTAGGCACCGATCTCTTCGGTCCAGGAGTGGCTGGTCACCTCCAGCGCATAGAGCAGTCCAATGCCACCTTGGATGCTACCTCTGCGAAGGGTTCTTCGGGCAAGAACTAGCAGAAGCGCAAGAAGAAGCCCTTTCGGCACTCTTCCCCTGCGGTTAGACAGCCCTCCTACCAAGGAAGTTGGCAGCAACAGGAGGCTCAAGCTTGGCACCCCAGGCCCAAGCAGGGTCCTCAACAGCCCCGTAAAGGAAGCTGAGGTGCTGGTCCAGGAGCTGCCTCCTCCTCCTCCTCTAAGCCTGCTCAGTGATGAGTTGGGGGTTGCCACCCCTACACCCGTCATGCCAGCTCTGGGTCCTCCGGTGGGGGGCCGGCTCCTCCACTTTCTTTCCACCTGGTCCGATATCACCTTGGACAAGTGGGTTCTGAAAGTGGTCGGAAAGAAACTGCCTTTGGAATTCGAGCAGTACCCTCCCAGCCGAGCCAGCGCCCCTCAGGAGAAAAGGATCTCAGCTTGCACTCAATCAGCTCTTCGAGACAACATTGCTCAGCTCTTCCGCAAGAAGACGGTAGCTCCAGTGCCAGATCCTCCTACAGACCAAGGCTTTGTGTCCAGGTACTTCCTGGTGCCCAAGCGGACGGGGGGTTGGCGGCCCATCCTAGATCTCCACGACCTGAATCAATATCTCAGGTCTCGCACCTTCCGGATGGTAACTCTGAACCAGATCATACCATCCCTGGAGCGAAACATGTGGTTCTGTTCACTGGATCTGCAGGACGCGTTCTTCCATGTCCCAATCTGTCTGTCTCATCAGCGGTTCCTCCGTTTCAGGGTCGAAGGGACCCTGTACGAGTTCCGAGCCATGTCATCGGCCCCGAGGGTCTTCACCAAGTGCATCACAGTGGTGGCAGCCCATCTCCAGTGTCGAGGAGTTCAAATCTACCCTTATCTCGACGACTGGCTCTTGGCGGATTCCTCCCTTCAGGAGGTGGAAAGATCCAGGGATCTGGCTCTTCAAACCTGCTCCCAACTAGGCCTCCTCATCAGTGAGGCCAAGTTGGAACTCATGCCCTCTCAGGTGATGGGCTTCATCGGGGCAGAGCTCGACTCTCGTCAAGCCAGAGCTCGGCTTCCGAAGGACAGGGCGGAGGTTCTTTCCTCCTTTGCCCAATCATTTCTGGTTGGGCTCTTGCGCCCTACCCGGGACTTCCTGCGCCTTCTGGGTTACATGGTGGCGTGCACCTCAGTGGTCCGTTGGGCCAGATGGCACATGCGCCCCTTCCAATGGGAGTTGGCTGATCACTGTGACCCAGAAGATGTGGGACGCTCTCCAATGGTGGATCGCCTCAGAACGGTTGCAGGAAGGGATCCCGTTTGTCCGCCCCGAGCCGATGGTCATCCTTAGGACTAATGCCCCTCTCATGGGCTGGGGAGCCCACATGGGGGACAACAGGGCCCATGGGTTCTGGACCCCCGAGGAGTCCCAATGCCACATCAACCTGTTGGAGCTCAGAGCAGTCAGACTGGCACTGTCAGCGTTTGCTCCTCAGCTCCAGGGTCTAGTGGTTCAAGTCCAGATGGACAATACCACGACCATGTACTACCTCAACAAACAGGGCGGCACGCACTCCTGTCTGCTATGCAAGGAGGCAGTCCGAATCTGGACCCTCGTCAGCCGGTTGGAGGCTGATCTCCTAGCCATTCATATGGCAGAAGTCTCGAACCAGCTGGCAGATGCTCTCAGCCGTATAGGCCAGACATCCCACAAGTGGTCACTCCATCCAGCGGTAGCTTACAACTTGTTCTCCCGTTGAGACAAACCAATGGTGGACCTGTTTGCCTCCAGGGAAAACACCAAGCTGAGGCTGTATCATGCCCACCCCCCCTCAGCAGGGCTCGCTGCGGGGGAGGGGTGCCTTCTCAAGGCCGTGGACCCCAGACCTCCTCTACGCCTTCCCTCCATTTCCCTTGATCCACAATGTGTTACTCGAGGTGAGGAGGGACAAGGCGAAGGTGATCCTGGTAGCCCCAGACTGGCCGCGCCATTTCTGGTACCCAGATCTCCTCGGCCTCAGCTGCAGGCCTTTCTAAAAGGTTGGCTCATTGTATCATCTTCTGTTACAAGTACCACAAGACCCTACCGGGTCAGGTCAGAGGTCACTCCACCAGAGGAGTAGCTGCCTCTGCAGCTTGTTTCAAGAATGTGTCAACGGCAGACATCTGCGCAGCCTCGACTTGGTCTTCTGTCCATACTTTTACGAAACATTACAGTTTGGATATTGCCTCTCGCTGTAGAGCAGGCTTCGGGTTGGCTGTACTCCAAGGTCGTCTTTCCTAAGACCCGTTCATCCAGAGGTTCCATTGGTTGGATAGTTTTCCTCCTCCCGAGTGCTTTTCCTTTCTTCCAGACTGCTTGTTATTCAGTTCTATATGTAATTACCTACAGCAAGAGCCCTCTCGAAGTAAGATAGTACAGTTATGTAAGAACTTACCGTAACAGTAGATCTTTGAGAGAGGCGCTTGCAGTAGGTAATGCCTTCCTACCCTCCATCCCCCTTGGCTTTTCAGCTCCTTTTCCAGGAAGGGAAATATCCGCTTCTCTCTGTTACAGTAAGTTCTTGCGTAACTGTACTTTCCACTCCCCATTTGTAGGAAGGGGACCCTGGTCCATCCAAACCTCAGCACCTCCATCTGCATGCTTGACTTCTGAGGATATAGCCATCTGCAGGTTTGGGGTCTCCAACAGAGTGGCAGAGGTCCTGGTGGCTGCCCGAAATCCTTCCACTCCAGCCACATATGCCATGAAGCGGAAGCGGTTTGCCATCTGGGCTGCCAAACATAATCTGGACCCCTTTATCTGTCCAGTAAGCCAGATCCTGGGCTACTTGATCTTTCCTGTGTCAGTCTTCACCGTTCATCACTGGTGGGTGGTTGGCCAGAGACGAGCCGCCCCATGGGAGCCTTTTTTTTTTTAGAGGAGTACAAAAACATCCTAGCTGACAGCCTCAGCCACTCTCTCTCAGGCTCACGAGTGGGAGCTACAACAGGAAGTAGTAGATGGCCTTTTTGAAAGATGGAGACTTCCAGAATTGGACCTCAACGCCAAACTGCCCAGTTTCTGCTCACTAGATCCAGGGTCTGGTGTTTGTTGGTGAGACGCGTTGTCCCTCTCTTAGACAGGGAGATTCTTGTATGCCTTCCCACTGCATCAGAGAATACTGCTCAAGCTACAAGCGGAATGAGCCGTCATGATTCTTATAGCGTCATTCTGTCCTCAACCAATTTGGTTCCTGTTGCTGCAACAGTTGTCATCGGAGCTTCCAATTCCTTTATCCCTGTCTCCTCACTTGCTCTCCCAGGAACGAGGTACATTTGGTACACCAGACTCTCCATTCTCTGCACCTGCATGCATGGCTCCTGCAGACTTAGTCAGGGACAGATACGGAGTATCCACAAGGGTAGCGGAGGTCCTAGTGGCCATGAGGAAACCCTCGACCCAGGGCCACATTCACCATGAAATGGAAGCGCGTCTGCCTATGGGCTACATCCCGTCACTTGGATCCGTTCACCTGTTGGGTGAATTCGGTCCTGGGAGTATCTCCTTTCCCTGTCTGATGCGGGACTCAGCTATTCGTCCATAAAAATTCACCTTTCTGCACTGTCAGCTTATCATGTACCAATGGATGGCAGGACCCTGGCGCAAATGGACCTGTCCCGTACCTTTTTGCGTGGTATAATGCACATTAAGCCACCCAGGTGGGACCCTATTCCCCCATGGAATATCTTATTCATGTTAGCTGGCTTTACAGACCTTTCGTCTGGCCAAGACCAGCTGCAAGTTGCGAGCTACACTTCCTGTCTTGGAAAGCGTTGTTTTCAGTTGCCATTACTTCAGCCTGGAGGATTTTCAAGCGTGTGGCTCTAATATGTAAAGAGCTTTATTTGATTTTTCACATGGACTGGATATCCCTGCATACTAATCCTAAATTAGTCCAGAAGGTGGTGTCCAAGTTCACTCTTAACCAGGACATTCATCTCCCTGTTTATTACCCAGAGCACTCAAATAAAGGGTAAGTCTTACTGCATACTCTGGATGTTCACAGAATTCTTCATTTTTACTTTGACCTTACTCGGTCTTCTAGGAAGTCAGACCAGTTGTTTGTCTCTTTCGCCCAGAAAATGTTAGGGGCACCAGTGACTAAGCAAACATTGTCCAGATGGTTGGTCAGTTGCATAGTTTTTTGCTACCTAAAGTACAACAAACCTATCTTCCTGGACATAAGTCTCCACCACTCATTCACACTAGTGGGATTGGCGCCGGAGGCACTAAGACCCATCGGGAGCAAACTTTTGCTGGAGGGCGGCGAAAGCGCAGCGCCCGCGAGAGATATCTGGCGCCCATGAGCAGCGGCTCGAGCGGTAATGACCATCTGGCGGCGACCCTCCAACCGCCTCAGTTCCTTTTTCCGGCCGCCGAGTGCGCTTCAGTGACGACGTCCTCGCCTGTCCGAGTCAAACTTCAAACTAGCGCATAGTTTTCAGTTTGTTTTTTGTAACATTATCACGATAGTAGTATAGCTAGTTTTATTCTATTTTTTAAATAATTTTTCTAATATTTAAATTTAACTTACTTGAAGAAGTCTGGCCTACTGGGCCAGTCGACCATAGGCAGGTCAGGTGACGGAGGAGACTTCGTGTAAGCTGTTCAGTCAGCCGGGCTGGGTCCGGTCAGCCTCCTTCTCCTCAGCGGGGTTCCGACTATGGTCAGTCCGATGCCGGGGATGGGCGGTCCCCCGCCGGCATAAAATAAGCAGTCGCTTTCTGGCGCTCGGTCGACCTCGAACTCTTCTTGACCCACAGGTCAAAAAGAGAGGCATCACTCGAGTCGCCCTCTGAGTATGTCTGGCGTCGACGGTCGGTTATCGTTGCTAGTTGCGGTCTCCTTCTTGAGTCGCAGCTTCCGATAATCGTCGTCCTCGACATCGGGCCTCCCGCCTATAGGTAGGGCTCCAGATGAGCAGTTTCATCAGTGGGCGCTCTTATGGAGCGATGGCTGGAGGTTGGTTCTTCTGCCTGGCTGGTTACCTCGGAGCCCTCGGGCTCCTCCGGCGATCAGGTAGGCGGTTGGACCTTCCTAGTCGCGGCGCCTTCCTCGGTGCTAGCGACTCCGTGCTTGGTGTTTCCCCCTCACATGGCTGCGGCGCGAGGGCCTCACCGATGCCCTTATCTCCTGGTATTTTCCTTCTCTTGTTTCCAGGTTCCGGGGCTTTTCGGCGCCTTCTGCAAGGTCTGTGGCGTGTCGGCGCCGTTGGTGGCCTCCACGTTTTCATGGCGCCACCGGTGAGTACCCGTTGGGTCGAGGCGGCGCCCGTTGGCGGCGTCGTCCGTGCGGCGCCGTTGGCAGCGCGTGCTTGGCGGCGTCGTCCTTGGCGCCGCCCGAGGCGTTCGCGAGGAGCGATGCCTCTTAGGCGCCCGTGCGCCTCCTCGATGCCATCTTCAGCCCGTTTTGCCGTCTCGGCCCGGCAGCCACAGGGACTCTCCTTGTTTTCTGCCATTTCCTCCTCTAATTTCACTCCTTTCCTGTCAAACAGTCCTTTCTGGACCATCAGGAGATGATGTTGAGCCTGACCCAGACCTCGGTTGGGTGATGAAGTGGAGAAACAGGATCTTTCTTTGCTACAGAGCCTGTGGTGAGGACCTGTCCTTTAAGTCTCTGTTGAAGAACCTGGGATCACTCTTTCTCTCCAGACTACAGACATCGATCCTGGGAAGATATTAAGACTCCAGTATCTTCATGCTTGGAGATCCCTGGTTTGACTCCTCCGATTCAGCCTTCCTTGAGCGCTGTCTCAAATGGTATGGAATAACCTGCTCTTATTCCCTCAGTGGCTAAATCCATTGATAAAGTATTCAGCTCCCAAGGATCGTCCCATTTTGGCATCCCAAGCCTTTGCGGATCCTATTGTAGTCCTGGCAGAGATGACAAGGTCGTTCTTCCTCAAACTACTACGCTAGACCTATTAACAAAGAGTCTCGTAAGATTGATACATTAGGTAAGAGGTCTTTGCCTCCACTCTAAGTATGTATTGCCAGTTATCAAGGCTATTTTTCTCAGTATGAGTATATCCTGTGGCACTCTATGAAAAGAATGGTTGAAGCTCTTCCAGATTCGGATTCAAGTCAGAGCTTCTTCTGACCGTTATTAAAGTATTGAGTCAATAACCAACAGGTCAAAGCCGCCATGGATGCTTCGACACTGCTTCTGCGCTCAGCAGCAGCGGAGTTGTACTGGCGCCATTCCTGGCTGCGTACTTCTGGCTTCACGAATGATGCTCAGCAGCAGGTGATGGCGCTGCTGCTGATGGCTCCTTTCTTTTTGGCCCTCAGGTGGAGCAAGCCTTAGAGGCCACTCAGAAGACTAGATCGGCCATTAAGTTGGCCAGACCTCCGCCTGCCCCTCTCGGGGCATGTGAACAGGCGTCAGTTTCATAGTCGTCAGTCCTTTCAGAGGCAGAGGCAGGGGAAGCTTCCATAAAGCCAGCCTGCCCAACCTCAAAGAAGGCGCAGCATAAGCGCGGGGACAAAAGCTCCCAAGCGCTACCTTATAGTCGTTGGCCCAAGTTCCATCCACTCTGCCGGGTGGAACTTTCTCCTCGGTGGGAGGTGCGTCTGATGTACTTCTACAACCAGTGGAAGTCCCAACCTCAGACAAATGGGTTCTTCGGATAATTGCGAGGGTTACTCTCTCAATTTCTTGGAACCCCCAGTGTCCTCCCATCACAACAACCCAGGTTGTCGGCCTCTCAGTCAGATCTCCTCACCGCGGAGATCCAGGGCCTTCTGAACAACAGGGCAATAGAACTGGTGCCCGCATCTCGAAACACAGGTTTCTCCCATTACTTTCTGGTTCCAAAGAAATCTGGGGATGCGCCCATTCTAGACCTCAGAAAGTTAAACAAATTCCTCCCAGGAGAAATTCAAGATGATTTCCCTAGGTACCCTGTTACCCTTGCTACATCAACACGACTGGCTGGCCTCTCTGGATATGCAGGATGCTTACCAGCATATCCCGTCCACCCGACCCACCGCCAAATTCCTCAGGTTTGTAGCTTTGGGTCAGCATTATCAGTTCAGAGTCCTGCCCTTTGGGCTATCCTCGGCCTATGAGTTTTTACAAAGTGTTGTGCAGTTCTCGCGGCGCATCTCAGGAAAATCGGACTCAGTGTTTCCCTACCTGGACGATTGGCTTCTAGCCCTTCCGGCCAAGGGACTTTGGAAGCCGTGCAAGCGACTTCCGTCTTCTCACGTCCATGGGAGTTCTGCTGAATTTGAAAAATCTCAACTGCAACCCTCCCAGAGGCTCCTTTTCATAGGGGCTTCTAGACACCTCTTCAGCGAAGGCTTTCCTTCCAGAGGACAGAAGACTCGACATCCTTCGTATGGCCCGTTACATCAGGAGAACCAATCGGTTACAGCTCTCTCGATACAGCATGTTGGGTCTCATGGCGTCCTCGGTCTTCACTGTCCCTCTGGCCCGACTGCACATGAGAACCACCCAGTGGATGCTCTCCACTCAGTGGTCCCCGACCTCTCACCCCCAGTCTTATCCATCAAGGTGGCGGGCCCTTGAAGGTCTCTCACCTGGTGGTCTCAAGAAGAGCAATCTCCTGGAAGGATTCCCTTTGCTCCCCGGATCATCAGATCTCCATCACCACAGATGCATCGCTAATGGGATGGGGAGCTCACTGTCTCTCCCTCCACACTCAAGGTGTATGGACTCAGTTCGAAACTCATCTCCACATAAATGTCCTGGAGATGAGAGCGGTCCTCTATGCAATCCGAGCTCAGAAGGATGTCCTTTGTCAGAGAACATTCTCCTTCAAACGGACAACAAAGCAGTGATGTATTACATCAACAAGCAAAAGCGGTGCTCATTCTTATCCCTTTGCAGGGAAGCAATGAGGGTGTGGGAGTGGTGCTTGGAGCACAAGTCTCTGATTCAGCGGTTTATCTGCCAGGTATACAAAGCGACCTAGCAGATCACCTCAGCAGAAGCGGAGGCAGACCCTCACAGTGGTCTCTCGATCCAGCCGTAGCTCGTCCCTGTTCAAAGAGTGGGGACTCCAGACCTGGACCTTTTGCATCCCACTCAGCATAAAACTGCCTCTCTTCTGCTCCAGAAATCCAGGGCCTGGCATTTTCTGTCAGGATGCGTTCAGGCTGCGGTGGACAAAGCGCTTTCTTCGCCTTTCCACCACTTCCTCTAATCCAGAGAGTACTCTCAAGTTCGAGTCTCAGGGGACCAAGATGATTCTCATTGCTCCTTCCTGGCCTCGGCAACTATGGTTTCCTCTACTCAACAGTATGTTGGCAGCCTCTCGAGACCACTTCCTTTGCAAATCAGTCTTCTGACTCGGGTTCGTTGGTCCATCCCAACCTGAAATCACTTCACCTTCATGCTTGGCTCCTGAAGAGATAGAAGTGATCGGTTCAACGTCTCTGTAGAGTCTCAGACATCCTTCTGGCTGCTCGGAAGCCAGCCACCAGCGTCACGGCTTCCAAATGGAAGCGTTTTTCTCTCTGGTGTAAAAATCCTCTTGGAATCCCTTTTCCTGTCCTCCTGGCAAGGTTCTGGAGTATCTTTTGGACCTATCAAACTTAGGTCTTCAATACTCCACAGTTAAAGTTCACCTTAGTGCCATCTCAGCGTTCCATGAGCGGTTTCTTCCTTAACTCTGGCTCAGTTACCTATGGTGAAGAGATTTCTTAAGGGATTCTCCATACCAGACCCCTGTTAAGCGTCCAGTTGCAGCCTGGGACATTAACCTGGTGCTGGACATGCTCACTCGGAAGCCTTTGAACCCTTAGCTACCTGTGAGCTAAAATTTCTTACCTGGAAGACTGCCTTCCTGGTGGCCATTACCTCAGCCCAGGGGTCTCTGAGATACATGCACTGATTACGGACCCTCCGTATACTGTATTCCATAAGGACAAGGTAGTTCTCCGTACTCATCCTAAATTTCTTCCAAGGTTGTGTCAGAATTCCATCTGAACCAACCTCTGGTACTCCGCTTACTTCTAATTTCCAAAATGAAGGAGCAGGCTCTTCATTCCTTGGATGTTAAGAAGCCTTGCGGTTCTATTTAGATAGAACCAAGGATGTTCATGAAGACTCAGCAACTGTTCGTTTCTTTCAGCGACACCGGCTGGGTCAACCTGTCGCTATTAGATTATCTCTTCATGGTTAGTGGCATGCCCGTCATTGCTATTCCATGGCTCAAGTTAAATTAGAAGGTAGAGTGCGCTCACTCTACTAGGAGGTGCACGCATCCCTAGCGGAAATCGCAATGTTCAATTGCAGATATATGCAACGCCACTACCTGGAGCTCAGTGCATACTTCGTTAAGCACTATGCACTGGATGTTCATGCCAAGCGGCATTCCGCGTCGGCAGAACTATCCTTAATGGGCTTCTATCTTAGGCAGCGTGAGCTCTGGCTTTCCTGCCGCCCTTTTGGGGATTATCAACTTGGTACTCTCCCTGTGTGAATGAGTGGGGAGACTATGTCCAGGAAGATAGGAAAAGTGCATACCTACCGTAATTCTTGATCTTCTTGGACGAGTCTCCACCACTCATTCACACGCTCCCCCTCCATCCCCGAGCTCACCGCTGTATTGGTCTTCACTCCCTCAAATCTTTAGGCGTGAGGACTTCTTTGCTGACCCTTCTTACACAGGTCATACGGACTATCTTATGTCCGTTTTTAATATTAGGTTTACCCTTTTAGGTTAGTTGCTGCCTCCTTGGTAAAAAAGTACTGAGGCGGTTGGAGGGTCGTCGCCGAGATGGTCATTACCGCTCGAGCATTCAGCAAGCGTGTCTCTGGCGCCGTCTCCGACCCTCCAGCAAAAGTTTGCTCCCGATGGGTCTTAGTGCCTCCGGCGCCAATCCCACTAGTGTGAATGAGTGGTGGAGACTCGTCCAAGAAGATCAAGAATTACGGTAGGTACGTAATTTTCCTTTACTGGGACTGGTTAAAGGTCACTCCACTAGGGGTGTTGCTACTTCGTTTGCATCCCTACAAGACGTCTTGGCAGCTGATCTCTGTGCAGCTGCCACTTGGAGTTCCGTCGATACTTTCATTAAACACTACAGTAGAAGGAGGGTCGCCTTGGCCTTGCCTTCCTCCAGGGACTGCTCTCTTAAGAGCGCTGGTGTTTTTTTCTCTATAACCACTGCCCATCTGACTTGGATTGTATCCTTGTTTTGCTTGGGACTCAGTCCTAATGGTTATTACCTGCTGCAAGAGCTCCATCTCGAAGTGAGATAGTGCAGTTACAACTTACCATGACAGTAAATCTTCGAGAAGAGCTCTTGCAGCAGGTATGCTTTCCCGCCCACTATCCTCCATGGTTATATAAATTTTCTTCTCTATGGGGAATGTTGGAACATCATCGTTTTCCCCATCCGTTATACTAGCTGGTCTCCAGCAGGCAAACTGAGGTGGTGCCGGGGGGCCGCCCCCTTTATACCATTAGTGACATCAGGGGCAGGGCCCCCTGCCTTGGACTGCTAGCTAGAATTTTTCTGTGGGGTCCTAGTGCCTGGCGGCATAGTCCTAATGGTTATTACCTGCTGCAAGAGCTCTTCTCAAAGATCTACTGTTACGGTAAGATCTTACTTCGAGACACAGCTCTTGCAGCAGGTTACACCATTAGGACTGAAGCCGGCAGGCGTCAGGACCGCGGAAAATTCTAGCTAGCTATCTTCAGGACGACCCGTCGGTCCCACATCAGACGTAGTACATAAGAGGCGGTCCGCCCGATTCCCATTCTTTCCGCGCGTCGACTTGCATGTCTCACCCCTCGTTCAGCTCTAGCGCCGCGACGTGGTTAAGTTCTTTCTACAGGAAATTGGATTTCTTCAAGCAAGTTTTCTCTGATGTCCTCTCCGACCTCCGGTCACTCCTCCAAGTGTGCTTGTGGAAACAGATCCCTTCAAAGACCCTCACGCGACCTGCGTCCGGTGCCTAGGCCCAGACCACGATACCGGGCCTCGCTTCTGCCAGGGTTTAATAGCAGAACCCGGATCCGTCGCCAGAAGGCTCTTCAGGCTTTTTTGCTGGAAGAAAAGCTAAAGACCATGTCTTCCAAGGGGAACTCCTCTAAAAAGACCCACAAGCACGCTGAAAAACGAAGGGAGAAGGCCCCTTCCAGGTCCTCAGACTCACGCAGCTCCGGTTCCAGGTCCGACCGCTCCCCCTCCAGGGCCAGCTCTCAGCCTCCCCCTGCTGCGGTTAAGAAGTCTTCCTCTTCTCAGGCCAAGACTGCCAGGCCGTCCTCGTCCTCCAGGGCCTTGGTCAAGTCTGGGGATCGCCACCATCATCATAAGTCGGGTTCCCGCCCTTCTGAACCCGACGTCAGGTCGGCTTCCTTGCCTCCTCGCAAGACCTTGGAGCTTACCTCTCTGAAGAGACCGCAGGACCCGACGCCGGTGCGTCCGTCATCGTCCTCTTGCCATAGATCCCCGGAGCCGCTGTCGGCCAGAAGACCGTCGCCGGCCAGGCCAACACCTCATCGGACACCGGTAGGGGGACCGGCACCCGCTCCTATCGAGAAGAGAACCCCGACGCCTCCGACCAACGTCGGTCAGGAGACCATAACCGAGGAGGAATTGACTCAGCCCGAGGACCAGACGGGCGACCCCGGTCCTGTCGAGACGCCCAGGGAACCCTCGCAGTTACCCGAGCCCCTGTGGGCAGGCGCGGGACCCGACTACCATCCACCAGCGCCCGGACCGTCGTCGGGCCTTTCCATGGTAGATGTGAAGGAACTGTTCACCTACTGGTGGGACACCATAAAGAAAGACATGGTTCCCACTCCTCCTCCTCTTCCTCCTACACCGATTACTCCTCCGGTTCCTGCACCCTCCCCACCCACCCCGCCATCGGGTCGGCAGGCCGATTACCTCCTCCCGGAGCACAGAACACCTCCCAGGAGAGACCAGAGAAACGAGACCTCCGTCCAAATCCTCTTCTAGGTCACCCAGCCCTAAGAGACCCAGAAGACGCCGACGATCGCCTTCGACGGAGGACACGGGATCAGAGTTTTCAACATCCAGATCCCCATCTCCCCTCTCCATCCCTTCTCCGGATCCACGCGAGAGGCCGAAATCTCCTCCGGATGACCATTCGTTCTCGGATATTATGAGACATATCCAAGAGAACATGGGATGGGATGTGGAAGAGCTAGACCCGGAAAGGCTACGTCTTGCCAAGTATCTTCGGCAGAAGGACCCCAAGCCTGTGGTGGTGCCACCCTTGGTAGACACTTTTGTGGACGTCACCAAGGCAGCGTGGAAGCGTCCACATTCGCTCCCGGCGATGCCGAAGAAAGCTGATCGCTTGTACAAGGCTCCTAGAAAAGACCAGTACTTGACTCAGCAGCCTTAGGCGGACTCTCTGGTCATAACAGCCTCACATGACCAGTCCCAGAGACCGCAACATGTGAGCACCCTGCCACCGGACCCAGAGTCCAAACAGTTGGACGCTATGGGGGCGACGCTTCCGCTTACCCGCGCCATCAGATCCCTGAATTACTTGACCCACATGGTAGTTCCAAAATGCCTTGTGGGAACAGGGTCTGGATGCGCTGAAAACTGCGGAAGGTGAGCAGAAGGAGGAGATGCTTCAGCTCCTCCCGTGCGGGTTGGACGTGGGAACCAAGTGATCTGAGCAGCGATGACTCCAGCGGACTCCTCGGACAGCAGCTTCAGGCGTATGCATCCGGAGAGCACTCTTGGTTGCGCGTCTCCGGCTTTACCCTGACATCCAGAAGAATATCATGGATGCCCCATTCGAGGGAGAAGTCTTGTTTGGTAAGCCCTCAGAGAAGATTATTACCAAACTTCAGAGGCGGGGAAAGCGGTGAGGTCGGTTCAGGCCATATGCCGACTCAAGCTTAGTTCCTTTCGCGGGAACCAAAGCCAATTCGTGGAGACGGACGCGAGGCAACAGTCCGCCCGCTCCACAACAGAGGGCTCCGGCTCGCAGACCCAGGGAACAGCCCGCAGGCGAGCCAGCATACTTCCAAGCTGGCCCCCGCCCCTCAGGATCAACGGGAAATCATGGTTGGGGGTCGCATTTCGAACTTCCTGCCGGGATGGCAGGCTATAACCACCGACAGGTGGGTTCTTCAGTTGGTCAGAAGAGGCCACTATATAGAATTTGCAGAGAAGCCACCCTCGAGGCCTCCTTTGCTCTCCCGGTATCCGGGTCAGCACAAGTCTCTGATCTGGCAAGAAGTACTCGCGCTCTTGCAAAAGGGAGCGATAGAGTACATCCCGGAGAACCAGAGAGGACAAGGATACTATTCCCACTTCTTCCTGGTTCCAAAGAAAACAGGGGACCTCCGTCCGATTCTGGACCTCAGCGACCTCAACATGTCGGTCGCCTACAAGAGATTCCGCATGGTGACTCTTCCGGGTCTTATTCCCATGCTGAAGCAAGACGCCTTCTTAGCGTCTCTAGACATGCAGAACACATACCTGCACATCCCTATAGCTCAGGTGCACAAGAGGTTCCTGCGCTTCGAGTTTCTCGACCACCACCTTCAATTCCGAGCCCTTCCATTCGGACTGTCATCCGCACCCAGGGTCTTTACCAAATGCATGGCAGTCGTGGCAGCGTCTCTGAGACAGGGCCATTATGTGTTCCCGTACCTGGACGATTGGCTTATCATGGCCGCCTCCAGA
Source organism: Neoceratodus forsteri (assembly GCA_016271365.2). Lineage (NCBI taxonomy): Eukaryota > Metazoa > Chordata > Ceratodontiformes > Ceratodontidae > Neoceratodus > Neoceratodus forsteri. Next base: position 1,094,661,872 of record CM057453.1, read on the forward strand.
GAGGCGTTGTAATGTGCGATCCAGAGCACCCAGGTCCTGTTCCGATCTCTGGGCATCTTAATCAACCACGAGAAGTCTCTCCTGGTACCGTCGCAGAAGGTGCAATTTATAGGCGCAGTACTAGACACCATTCAGGGAAGAGCTTTTCTTTCAGACGACAGAGCGGAGCGCATCAGATCCCTCATCGGGAGTTATCTTCAACAAGACCGTCCCGCCAGGTCGGTCCTTCGCTTGCTCGGGCACATGGCTGCGGCCATTCCTACCATCCCTTTCGCAAGGCTCCACATGCGGGTAACTCAGTGGATGCTCAAGGTGCAATGGGATCAAAGGCAAGACCACATGCAGCATCCGGTCAGAATCACGAACACCGTGATTCGAGACTGGCAGTGATGGCTAGACCCAGGGTCACTCTCCACGGGCGTCCCGTTTGTAGCGCCATCCCCGGAGGTAATCCTCACCACAGACACCTCAGGTCTAGGGTGGGGGGCACACCTGGATGGGGTGAAGTCCCAGGGTACGTGGACCCCTCTGGAGGCTCATCTCCATATCAGTGTCCTAGAGATGAGGGCGGTCCTTTATGCCCTGCAGGCCTTTCAGTCAGAAATCCCTCCGAGTACTCTCCTGCTTCAGACAGACAACACGGCGGTGATGTATTACCTCAACAAACAAGGAGGCGCACACTCTTACCCCCTTTGCAGGGAGGCCATGAGGGTGTGGGATTGGGTAATCCGACACGGCGCGAATCTGATCACTGTACATGTTCCCGGGGTGGACAACACGATTGCAGACGGCCTGAGTTGCTCCCAGGCCAGAGTCCACGAGTGGGAACTTCTTCAAGAGGTAGCAGAGGATCTGTTTCTTCGATGGGGAACTCCAGAGTTGGACTTGTTCGCATCCCCATCCAACGCAAAACTGCCCAATTTCTGCTCGCTAGATCCAGGGCCTGGTGTTTTCTGGCGAGACGTGTTGTCCCTCTCCTGGGCAGACAGATTCCTCTACGCTTTCCCTCCCTTCCCGTTGATCCAGAGATTTCTTCTCAAACTGTGCAGGGAGCATGCAATAATGATCCTGGTGGCCCCTTTCTGGCCCAGACAGATCTGGTTCCCCTTGCTAATTCAGCTATCCCAGGAACCTCCGCTCCCGTTGCCGTTCAGCTCCCATCTCTTGTCTCAGGAGGAAGGTTCACTGGTCCACCCGGACTTACGCTCACTGAACCTGCATGCATGGCTCCTAGAGACATAGCCATATTGCGACACGGGGTCTCGCAAGAGGTTGCGGAAGTTCTTTCTGCAGCCAGAAAGCCGGCGACGTATGCCATGAAGTGGCGCCGTTTTTGTTTATGGTGCGAGCACGCGATTTTTCCCCTTTAGGTTGCCCGGTGGAGTGGTGTTGACCACCTGCTCTCCCTTCCGCTCGGGCTCAGCCTACTCCTCTATCAAGGTGCACCTCTGTGCCATCTCTGCCTACCACCTTCTGGTGGGACATCGCACAGTGGCACAATTAGAGCCCTCTCGGGAATTTTTGAGAGGGGTGTTACATCTTAGGCCACCCATTAAGGACCCAGTGCCTCCATGGGATTTGCTCTTTGTCCTGGAACAACTCACGCTTCCCCCCTTTGAACCTGCCGCGGATTGCGAGCTGCATTTTCTGTCGTGGAAAACGCTATTTTGGTTGCTGTTACTTCAGCGAGAAGAATTTCTGAGCTTCACGCCTCATGTGCAAAGAGCCTTATTTAGTTTTCCACCGGGACAGAGTATCCCTGAGGACGAATCCAAATTTTTGCATAAGGTGGTCTCTGCACTCACTCTCAATCAGGATATTGACCTGCCGGTCTACTTCCAACTACTCTAATAGAGGAGAGGCTCTGCTCCACACCCTGGATGTTCACCGCAGCTTGAGGTATACCTCAACAGAACTAAACTGCTTCGTAGTTCTGAGCAACTTTTCGCTTCCTTTTCTGAAAGGATGATGGCCAACCTGTATCCAAACAGTCCCTGTCTCGCTGGCTTGTCCAGTGTATTTCATTCTGTTATGATATCAAACAAAAGCCCCTCCCGGGTACAGTCCGGGGTCATTCTACTAGGGGTGTGGCTACCTCCTTTGCAGCACTCCGAAACATCTCCACTTCTGCCATATGTGCTGCAGCTACTTGGAGCTCTGTGCATACATTTATCAGGCATTATAGTCTGGACATCGCCTCTCGGCGAAGAGCCGGCTTCAGCCTGGCGGTACTACAGGGTCTCCTGTCCAGATTCAGGACCTGGAATGTATTTCTCTAGTTTCTCCTCCCAGAATTTTGGCAGCGCTACTGCTTGGGAATCAGTCTAATGGTGTAACCTGCTGCAAGAGCTGTGTCTCGAAGTAAGATAGTGCAGTTACGTAAGAACTTACCATAACAGTAGATCTTGAGAACAGCTCTTGCAGCAAGTACCTTCCATCCCACCTTCCCCCTTGGAGGAGGCATGGCTTCGCCTTCACTTTCAGGATTTGTTCCTTTGACTTGACGGTGGATCCTCGGTCTCCCATTTCGATGTCAGCTCATGGCCGGAAGTCTCCAGCGAGAACTGAATGATCGGACCGCCTTATGTACTACGCCCGACGTCGGAGGCGGGACAGACATCGGGGTCGGTCCCCGCTGAAGATAGCTAGCTAGAATTTTTCCATGGGGTCCTGACGCCTGCCTGCTTCAGTCCTAATGGTGTAACCTGCTGCAAGAGCTGTTCTCGAAGGTCTACTGTTACGGTAAGTTCTTACGTAACTGTACTTTCTCACGTATCTGTACTTTTCCTAAAATGGTGGTAATGTAGTATCAACATAAGGCAGATCGTGGGAGATCTCAGGACTGCTACTAGCTGCTGGTGAGCCCAGTATGCCATTTAACTATCTTTCATTGGAAGTTAATCCCCAGGTCATTCTTTTTTTTTTTTTTTTTTTTTTTTACTGTATTTCCCTCCGGTCGCGGCTTGTGGGACCTTCTGTCAGGCATCTGGTCCTTTATCCTGCCCGCCTGTGGCTCCCTCAGTCTGTGCTCCCCCCCCCATCCAGCACCCCCAGTTTCATCCGCCCGGGGAGGGTCGCCCTCTCATTTTGGGCTGACTTGTAATTGACTCTGGCTGCAGGTGGGGCCCAGAGGGAGGAACTGGAAGGCCAGCCAAGGAGGACCCGGCAGAGAGCATGGGGGACAGCTGCCATTGCCTGTCCCACAAAGCCGGTGTTTTCCCTGTTCTGTGCTAGACCCCACCCCCACCCTGCGTCAGCACTCTCCGATGCACGGCAACCCTGCTGGCGTCGGCCACACTGTTCTCATGCTGTCTGGCTTGCTGCAGCATCCCCTGGTCTCCACCAGGGATCTCCAGCGCGCCGAGCCGTCCCATCCCAGTCTCCCAGGGAGTAGAGCACCACGGGGCCTCGTCCTCAACCCGCCCCTGCCAACCCACCAGCGCCCGAGCTCACTCCCGAACCCAGGTCGCTGGCATAGTGCAAGGTGTGGCGTCCAGCGCCACTAGGTCAGCGCTCCCCAGGTCCTACTTGAAAAAGATTAGCTAAATCCATGCATGATGTACATACAAAATTCCCTCACACTTGCTAAATTGTTCCACTGATTCATCTCCTACCTTCATTAGGTCTCTGGTGGCTTTGTCACTGATCCTGGCTATGCTGCTCTTCAAACCTGCCCCTATTTATATCCTGGATGAGGTGGATGCTGCTCTGGATCTATCTCACACTCAGAACATAGGACAGATGCTTCGAACACACTTCAGACACTCTCAGGTAAGAAAAGAGTGGGTTAGCTTGAAATTCGTCTTGGTAGACAACTTGTTATTTTGACTCAGATTTGGAAAAGAATCATCAGCATTTTTATAGTGTTTTTCATACACGCTCCCAAAGCCCTTTACGAGCAATGAGGGGCTGATAGTGAAGTGACAATGTGTTGTGGCAGCCATTTTGCACATCAACACCCACAGACGGCCTTGGACAGTTGAATGAACCTGTTTTATGGAAAGGGGAATATTTATCAGGACACCAGGGAAAATCCTCTCTTGCGAACTCGTCCTGCAGCCCAGTCTTGCTTCAAATGTTCAAACCTGATTTTTGCCCATGGTATCCAGTATTTATTTTCATTTTTAAGAAGGGAACCTATGTGTTTTAAACAAACAAAAAACACTGCTTTACAAAGAAAAAAGGGCCGCAGGGTTAACCATGCCAATGCCCCTTCTTGGGGGTGGTAAGGTAAAGTTTATCCAAAACCCAAATACGCTCAGTAGGCGGTAGCGAAAATTAAGTGGAAGATATTGATGGTCGCCTTCAGGTTACTCACTAGGAAACAATTATACCATATCGTTCTTAGTAAGGCTTTTCCAGAAGACCTATTTTTTTTGTTTTGTTTTGTATTTTTTTTTGGTCAAGATAGGGGTATTGAGATTTCTGAGATACTGGATTTGCTGATTGACCGATGTTATTCCCTTAAGAATGTGGAGTGCTTTATGGTTGGCTTGCCATGGAAAGCTGAATGTTAAAATCCCCCCCCCGCTTAGCCAGAAAGGCTCCCTCATTGGCCCATACATTGTGCATGTGTCCACCGTTGCGGCGACACCAAGGCCAGCCCACCCGGTGTTCCTCTCTGGGTTAACCCCCCAGGGTGTGACCTCCCCCATTTACCCCTTCAGACATCACATCTGGTGTCCGGGCAGGGAGCAGTAGGCCAGCTACACAGTGGCAACGGTGTGACTTGGGTGTCATTGAGCTCGTCTGGTGGGTTTTTGCTGTAACCGTGGAAGGTGTAGCATGCAGTGACACTGCAGCGTGAACACACAATGCGTCAGGCACGCGCCTCTGTTGCCAGTTCCGGACACCAGTGACAGGGCGTCCTGTGGTCACCTAGGAGCCCTGCACCGGGAGATACTAAACCCCCCACACCCCTGGAGGTGGAGAGCGTGCAGAGGTTGCTCAATCCACACACACACACACACACACACACCCTCCTTCTAGCAACCCAGGTCCGTTCACGAACCCAGAGATGCCATCGGCAGTTCTGCCAATGGGCTGGCTGGACAGCTGGTTAAAAACAATCGTAAGCATAGAAGTGTTGAAATGTTTTGCCCTCAGGAATCCTGTATAAATTTGTGTGAAACACAAGAACATCTGTTGCATTGTCCATTTATTTCAACTTTTGGGAACCTGGCAGCAGATTCAGTGGGTATACCCAGTCTTCAAGAACTTATGAAGCTGTGGTGTGAGGGAGTTCATGAAACTGAGCAGGGGAATTACGACAAAAGTGCATTACATATTTGGTGTGCTGTATGTAGATTTTTCATTTGGTAAGTTATATACCAATTAGTTTTACCACAGACATTGGTTACTGGGGAATAACTTTTGAATATGATTCTAGGGTCTGTCAGGAAGCTGTGTTACTCTAAAGGAGCTCATTTGTCTGCTCATATAAGTTGTTGAAAAATATGTCTTAGATTGTCCCCATGTGAAGGAAGGTAGAATATTAATACTGTACAAACTTTTCTCAGTATTTTCTTTACATGATTTTGTTTTCATAATTTCTTAATGAAGTTGCTTAAATGAGTTTGCTTTTTCTGTAAGTAATGTATAATATGCTTGTCTGTATCGTTTTTTTTGTTTTGTTTTGTTTTAAATAAAATTCCCCTACCCCTGCAAAAAGTGCCTTGAGTTATTTTACTTCAACCTGGACACCCACCAGGACAGCACCAGAGATGGGTAGAAGGGACCTTTGTTTGACAGCACACCCCAACAGTACAGCACCCCCCTTAGTACTGCACTGTATGAGCCCAATCCCAGAGTGGTAGGTGAACCTATGACCTTCTGGTCCAGAGGTGGATGTGCTGCCAACTGAGCCATGCTGGCACCTGGAAAATCTGCAGAATCCTACCTCTCCACTCTCCCACATTGTACACAGAGATAAAAAAAAAAATAATCATTTTCTCACTCTGTGGTGCTGGCATAGCATGTCATGCTCCCACGTGGCCGGTGATGTTATGTGAGTGCTTCATAGTCGGCATTTCCAGGCTCCAGGTGGGGAGGGAGCAGCCATCTGCTGCACTAGTATCTCTTGTGGTTCAGAAATGACCTGACATTGTGAATGACTACGCAGCATATCCCACCACCACCACCACCTCTTGCAGACTGATGCTGTTACGACGGGGGACTGAGTGGCAAAAAGGGGGAACAAAATTGATGTCCAGACCATCTTGACAGCCAGGCCTCTGTCTCTGATCCCTCCCCAGTGCCATCATATATGAATTCAGATTTTCAGGCCTCATCTACCCTACCGCCTGACTTAGGCCCTCACCCAATCAATCAATCTTTATTTTACCAGGCGAAACACCATTAAGTAAAACTCATTTGTAAGATGGACCACAGGGAATAATACAAACAAATAATGCATCAGGTAGAACAAATACATATAGAACAATTTGCAGGTGAGAAAAATAACTATATACAGAGGTATTATGTACACATTAGTACAGTGAGACTTAAATGAGAAGAGTAAGGAACCTGTCAGGACATAATTGGGGAGAGGCCCTGAGCAGTAAGGAGGAGTATAGGTCAGTGCTTGAAACAGTTGCAGGTTTCGATTAAGAATGGTGCCAGCAGGGATTTAAAGGTGGCCAGCTCGATAGGTAGTGCTATTTTTAGTGTCTCTTGGGCGCTGTTCTAGAGAACAGGCAGGGCATGGCTTATGGAGGCTTTGCCAAGGCGTGTTCTGACCCTGGGGACAAGAAGTGTGATATGTGAAAGGTTCCTAAGGGGATAGCTCCTCTCGGTGCAGGCAGTCCGGAATATACTGGAGCAGACTGTTATTGCTCGATATGTCCAGATGATTGCTTTTTCTGACATCTAAATTTAAGGGATAGCCATCCAAGCCCTGAGTATAAGGAGCAGTGATGGGTGGAGAATGGGCACCGATAATAAATTTCAATGCACAGTGGTAGAGTGTGTCAAGCATAGCCAGAGCTGTGCTTGGGACTTGGCCGTATATGAAAGCTACATAATCAAGGAGAGGAAGAAAGGTGGATTGGACCAGATGGATTTTAGCTTCATGAGTGAGTAGGTGCCTGATGCGGAAGAACATTCCGAGCCTTTGCTTCAGTTTTTTCGCAGTTTCCTCTATATGAACAGTAAAGGACAATTTATGGTCAACCCAGAATCCCAGGTACTTGAATTTAGTTACAAACTCCCAAGTTTTCCCCAAGTAGAGTAGTAATTTGAGGTCCAGGGCAGAGGCCTGATGTTTTTGTAGGAGGTGAAAGGAACATTGCCTTGGTCTCTTTGGCATTTAGTAGGAGCTTTAAGTGAAGGAGGTTTTGTTGCATACGGTTGAAGTCTAGTTGTAAATCACTACAAGCAAGCTCCGGGGTGGGCCTGTCCACGTAAAGAACCGTGTCATCTGCAAAGAGATGAGTGTTGGACTTTATACTGAGATTAATGTTGATGTAGACCACAAATAGTAAAAGGCCTAAGATTGACCCTTGTAGCACACCTCTCATAAGAGATTTTAGCAGAGAGAGGTCCCCATCAGCTTTGATCTGTTGTTGATAGCAGGTTAGGTAATCAGAGAACCAGTTCAGCGCTTGGGCATCTAAGTTGATGTTTTGCAAGGAAAGTAGGAGGAGGCCATGATCCACGGTTTCAAAGGCCTTGCTAAAGTCAAGAAAAAGGGCACAGGCCTGATTTTTTTCATCCATCACTTTTAACCAGTCTTTAGAGACCTTGGCAAGGGCAGAGACTGTACTGTGACGTGGCCTAAAACCAGACTGCACTGGGTTCAGGGTGTTGAACGTTTCCAGATGCTATCTAAGCTGAGAGTTGACAATTTTTTCAAGTATTTTGGAGAGTATGGGAAGGAGAGATATAGGTCGGTAATTATTTAAGTCACACAGATCGCCAGATTTAAAAAGAGGAACTACGTGAGCTGCTTTCCAGACTGGCGGGAGAAGGCCCTGCGAGAGGGACAAATTGAAAAGGTGTGTGATGGGAGGGGACAACACATGATGGCCTACTTTTAGATGATAGGGCTCAGTGCGTTCAGCACCCACACTCTTTCTGGTATCTAGACGCATTAGAAGGTCCTCTACTTCTTTTATCGTCACTGTGCAGAAGGAAAAAGGAGCGTCTTAGGAAGGGGAGTTTGGGCGAAGCCTGGGCCACAAGTTTTTGCCTCAGAAGGTATTAGCAGGGAAGAGTCAAATGCTATCCCAGTGGTAGCAAAATGGTTATTGAGGAGGTCTAGGATGGTTTGCTTATTGGAGGTAAAGGAGTCACCCGTAGAGATTTTTTGCAGGAAGGGAGTTAGCTGGATGGTGTCTTTCCACCTCCTTTAAAGTCCTCCAAAATTTTGCAGGGCAGTCAATGGAAGAAGCTAATTGGTCTCCAAAGTATCTAGCCTTTTCAGCACAAGTAAGTTTGGTCCGCCTTTAGAGCTAAAAGGAACCAGTGAACCAGTCTGACGGGAGCTTGGTTTTCCATGCTTTTTTCCATAGCGCATCCCTATGGTTCAGCAAGGTTTTCAAGTCAGCGGTAAACCAAGGACAGGATTTTCTCCTGGTGCGAACCTTAGTCAGTGGAGCATATCGATCTAAGACCCCAAGAACTGTACCCCGGAAGAGCTCATGCGCCTCAGCCACCGAGGTGGCCAGGTAGAAGTTTTGCCACTATGAGTTTTGGAGGTCAAAAAAGAAGGCATATGGGTCGAAGTTACGGCAACTTATTATATAGGTGTATCTGGAAGTGGATGTTTGCTTAGGAGTGGCCCTTACGCAGGCTATGGGACAGTGATCCGAATACACTAGAGTGGGTATTGGGGTGGGGTTTGTTTACTAAGATCAGGTCTAGTAGAGTGCTATGGGCTGGACTTTTGTTAGAACAGGTGAATTCAGTGATAATTTGTGCCAGACCAAGGGTGTCACAGAGGTCTTTTAGAGGGGAAGAACTTGGTGAGAACCAGTCAAGATTAAAGTCTCTCAGGACGAAGACCTCGGAGGGTACCTTATCCATGATATATGTTAGGTGCTGCATTACCTTTAGCCCTGCAGGAGGAGGCCTGTAGCAGGCGATAAGTGAGGGAAGTAGCACCTTTAGAATCAGACATTCAAACTCCTTTGGTACAGAGGTGGAGTCAGTTACAGAGGAAGAAAATTTGTCGCGAATATCTATCACGATCCCTCTCCCTCTAGACAACCTGTCTGCTCTAAAGACATTATACAACGGGATATTAATTTCATGATCTGCGGTGGAAGGCCTAAGCCATATTTCGGAGACCACAAGCACGTCTGGTGAGGTGTGACTGATCTATGTCTGTAAGGAGTGGAGCTTCCTTAGTAGACTACATGTATTTAGATGAAGTAGCCTCAGTCCCTTTAGAGTACCCAATTAAGCAGGAGACGTGGTGGGAGAGATAGGCCCAGGGTTCAAATCCACATTACCAGAGCAAAGAAGTAGCAGGAGGAGAATTTTCTTCAAGGCAGTTAATAGTTTAAGGAACCTGGCTTTACCCCTTTTGCGGCAGTTAGAGTTGGGAGTATTGTTAGTGGATGCCGAAAACTAGCTAATAGGGCTCAGGGATGCATAAAGTAATACCCTGGTAGACAGACGAAAGTGTAGCTTAACATGGGATAGGGACAAAGGACAAGCATTGTGCTTGTAACTGGGAAAGGGGAACCCAATGGAGGGAGAGGGTGCAAAATTAAGCCTATAACCGAGGGAAAGACAAGTTTGGAAGGAGAAGGACAATCTTTACTATGGTCAACATTGTGTGGCTCTGTATAAGGGTCCAGGGTGACGAAGAACAAACCAAGCAAACAGCAGAGGCAAAGCACAGCAGCTTGCATATTGGCTTTAGGTGCACACTGGTAGGCAGAGGGAAGAAATACTCTTGGCATTCACGAATGTGGGCACAGATGAGAAGTTTCCTCAAGGGCTTCAGGCTAAGTAGATTGGCCAGTAGGGAGTAGGCAAAGCCATTGGGAGGGGAGATGAGCACATTTAAAGACTGGTGGGGGGAGTGAAATTTCCCCTAATACAATTTTAAAAGGTTTTAGCTAAACAACCGAGCCCTGGAGCAAGCGAAAACCGGCAATTCTAGCCTGAAGAAGCCAGCTTGAAGTGCTGGCCAATCGGAGCTAGAGCCGTAAAAGCATCCACCAAAAGCGCTCTAGGAGAGGATGGAAAGGCCAGTCATCGTTCTTCCAGAGCCACGGGTCAGACTAGGGAGCGTACCTGCTACAGTGAGCTTTCATCGGGCAGTGGAGGCACGCGGTCGGCAGCCTTCTCAGCCACGGTCACCAAGATCCAGGAAGCGCCCAATGAGGGGCAAAGACAGCACCTGCTACAGTGAGCTTGCCGTCGGGCAGGGGAGGCGGCACGGTTGACCTCCTTTTCAGCCATGACCGCCAAGATCTAGGAAGCGCTCGATCAAGTGTGAAGACCGCGCCTGCTACAGTGAGCTTGTCTGGTAGGGCAGGCAGCGCGGTTGGTTGCCTTCTCAGCCACGGCCGCCGAGATCCAGGAAGCTCCCGATCAGGGGCAAAGACGGCACCTGCTACTGTGAGTTTGCTGTTGGGCAGGGGAGGGAGCGCGGTCGCCTCTCAGTCATGGCCCCTGAGATCCAGGAAGCGCCCGATCAGGTGCAAAAAGACAGCTTGCCACAGTGAGCTTGTTGTCGGGCAGGGGCAGGCGTGGTTGGCTTCCTTCCCAGCCACCCACCACTGAGATCCAGGATGCGCCTGATCAGAGGTGAACACATCACCCAGCAGGGGAGGCAAGCTTTGGAGGTAGCTGGCTACTTTGGGGGGGGGGGGGCTCAGCAGGCAGTAGATGTGTGGGGCAGTAGCGGCCAGGTCTTTAGCTGAAACGGTGTGATTTAAAAAAATCCTAGTTTTAGGGACATGGGTATAGTGTACAATTCGCACTTCTGGCAGTATCCTTTCCCTTTAAATCTCCTGCCAGAAAGTCTTCAAGCTGTCTCCTCCCACCTACACAGGTGATGACTGCTCAGCACTGCCCTGTCACATCAGATCTTCCTTTCTGCTGGAAAATGGTTCCTTCCTTGCCACTCTTGTGCTGAGCTGGTCCTTTGCTTTCTAAAACTTTTCGGATTGCGAATATTTCAGGCGATTCCTTCACCTCATCCATGATGGACAACTCAGTCAGTACTGGGATTTAATAAAATACTTGTGCAGGCAGAAGATGTCCCAGACAGACTCGCCATACCATGTGAGTCTACTGCCTAGGCCATGAACACAATCCCCAGGCATGTGGCCTATGTTGCACCTTGCATCCTAACACGTTGGAAGACCAGCACGCGTAACTTCTTTTGGTTCGTCCGGATGAACGGGATCCTCCCGTTAAATCCAAAGATGCCCATTGGGCGGTGTCCACAGCTGTAAGGTCTGCTGAACAACTTGTGTATGTTTGAGGAAGCTGCGGCCCAGGCCGCGGAGCATGCTTCTTCGGCTTCAGTCTTTTTGCTGTTTCCTTTGGGCGCCACCTTTTCGGAGGCGTTAAGAATTTGTGCCAGGCCCTTCCTACCTTTGGGTAGGGCCCTTCTTCGGACACAAAATCCAAGTCCAAAAAAAGAGACTAAGAAAAAGTCTTGTTGTCAGTTGTGGGATCACGAGCGTTCTAGGGCCTTGAATTTCTGCACTTCTATGGAGGCTTGGACTACAGTCGATCCTTCAGCCCAGGCCACTGGCTTCATGGTCTCCTCGTCGGGCCAGTTGATCAACCTGTCAATTTTTTTCCAGCCAGTCGACCCATTGTCGCCAGATGAGGCCAGTACCTCCCTCTCTGAGACTCTAGTCCTGCCTGTTACCTCCCAGGGAAGGTTGGACCAGAATGCTGATTCGCTCACTCCGCCTCAGGATCTGGTGAACTGGGAGGATCCTCTGCTTTTGCCGACTCCCTCTGAGACCTACTGTCATGTTGGCATCAGCGTCGCCGCTACTCCACTTCTTCTTCCTCCTCGGACGAGGAGAGGCTCCGGCACAAAATGCATCAACGCTTTGAGAAGCTTATGTAGCACTAGTTCATGTTCTCAGGAGTTAAACAACTTCCAGCTCCCACCCCTGCTATAACATGGCTCCCGCCACCCAGGCCTCTACCTACTCCAGCTCATCCGGATCTGTCTAGGCCTGTTCTGTCTTCTCCACCGATCCAGGTGCTGCCACTCAAATAGTCGCCCCTGGGTCATGCCAGGCACCTGTTGGTTCCGGGATGGCTGTCGGACAACATGACTCCCAATTGGCCCCGTAGGGTCAGCGGGAACTCTGGTGGTCGAACACGCTTTGATAAATCCTTAGTCGTAGGGCTGCTCCGTACACTCCCGTTTGTTGGACGACAAGGATTTGTCAGTGGAGCATGGTTCCACTTCCTTCTCTGGCCTCCTCCAACTTATCTTGGAGTCGACGGATCTCGCAATGGAGCCTGTCCAGAAACGGGTTTAGTACCCGCTCACTAAGCTTCTTGATCGGGGTGACTCCCCTTCGGAAGCCTTCCCGGCCACTGAAGCCATCTTGACCCTGCTCTGGAGCTTTGGCAGCATCCGACCTGTTGCCCTGCACCTTCAGCCCAGATGGCCCGCAAATATGCAGTCCCTACTGGTTCCCTCTCGGGATTCACCAAACACTCCTCTGCTGAGGGTCTGATGGCCAACTCTGTCTTCCGGCATACCAGCATCATTGGGGATATGGATAAGCCTCTCAACAAGGAATCCAAGAAATTGGATCATATGGCCAAGACAGTCTAGGCTGCCTCCTCCCTCTGCCTTCAGCAGGCAAGTTCGGCCCTTTTGATGGCCCAGTTCGCTCACTCCCTTTTAGACATGCCGGATGAGGTGCTTCCCCAGCTCCCGGCCAATTTAAAGACTATAGTCAAGCAGGTCCGGGATCAGGGCTGAGCTGTGGCTAAACAGCAACTCCAGACAGCCATGGATATTGGCGAATCTTGTACCAGGTCCATGGCGGCCTCAGTTTCCATGCGCTGCGGGGCTTGGCTGAGGATGTCAACCTTTACAGTGGATGCCCAGCACAGGTTGGCGGATGTCCCTTTCTTGGGTATCAACTTGTTCGGGTCGGGGTTCGAAGGGCACCTCACTCGTATCGAGATGTCGGATGCCACCTTGGACTCGGTGACTTCCACCCAGAGGGATCCCAAGGGCTCTAAGGCTGAAAAGAAGCCCTTTCACCCCCTCTGTCCCTGTGGCCAAGCTGCCCCAGGCTCCAGCTGGGCAACAGGCCCAGGCCTGGCATTCCTGGCCAAAGTCCATTGCTTTCGTCGTCCGGAAACCAGGAGGTCGAGGTCCCAGTGGTCCTTCAGCCAGTCCCTTCTCTGCCTTCAAGCCTGCCCAGTGACGGGATGTGGGGTCCGGCTCCACCACTTCCTTTCCGCCTGGTCTGCTCTTACCACAGGCAGGTGGGTTCTCGGGATGGTCGTTCAGGGTCCATCTCTGGAATTCAAGGCTTACCTGCCTTGCTGAGCCCGTGCCCCACAGGAGGACATGGTGTCCTCCAACATTCTGGCAGCCCTATGGGAAGTCATTGCCCAGCTCCTTTGGAAGGAGGTTGTTGCTCCTGTCTCAGATCTGCCACTACATCCAGGGTTTGTCTCCAGGTATTTCCTGGTGCCAAAACGGATGGGGGTTTGGCAGCCCCATCTTAGATCTGTACAACTTGAACAAATTTCTTTGGTTGCGCACCTTCCAGATGGTTACTGTGTCCCAGATCATACCATCTATGGAGCAGAACATGTGGTTTTGCTCTCTGGATCTTCAGGACGCGTTCTTTCGCCTTCCAGTCTGTCCGCCCCACTGCTGGTTATGTGCTGTGTGAATTCTCTTCAAGTTCCATACCATGCCCTTTGGCCTCCCCTCGGTTCCCAGGGTCTTCACCAAATGCATTGCAGTGGTGGTGGCAGCCTACCTGAGGCGTGTAGGGGTCCGGGTATACTCCTACCTGGATGACTGGCATGTAGCGGATCCCTCCAGGAAGGAGGTGGAGTGGTCCAGGGATCTGGCCCTCCAAATCTGCATGTCTAGGCTTCCTGGTCAACTAGGCCAAGTCGGAACTCGTCCCCTTGCAGGTGATTCATTTCATCGGGCAGAGTTCGACTTTTGCAGAGCCAGGGCAGAGGCTGTCTCCTCCTCTGCCCGATAATTTTGGGTTGGGCAGTTGCATCCTGCTTCGGACTTCCTGCACCTCTTGGGATACATGGCGGCATGCACCAGCATGGTCTGTTGGGTCCTGTGGAGGATGCACCCTCTGCAGTGGGATCTTGCCTGCCGATGGTCTCAGCGCAAGGACTACTTCGCTGTGACCTAGCTGATGTGGGACACACTCCAGTGCTGGTTAGTCCTGGAACATCTGCAAGAAGGGATCCTGTATGTCTGCCCAGAGCCAACGGTCATCCTGATGACCAGTGCCTCCCTGATGGGCTGGGGTGCCCACCTGGTTGACCACAGAGTCCACGGACTCTACCCTGAGGAGTCCCGATACCATATCAACCTGCTGGAGCTTCAGGCAGTTCGGCTGGCGCTGATGGCCTTTGCTCCAAACATTCAGGGTCAAGTCATTCAGGTCCAGGTGGACAACACCGTGACCATCTACATCATCAACAAACAGTGCAGGAAGGACACACTCCCTTCTGCTGTGCAGGGAAGCTCTCCACATCTGGACCCTCATGCTCAACCTGAACACAGATCTCTTGGTCATCTATGTGGCCGGCATCTCCAACCAGCAGGTGGACACTCTCATGTGGGCAAGGTGTCTCACAAGTGGTCTGTCCATCCGGAGGTAGTACTCAGCCTGTTGTCCCAGTGGGGCACCCCTCTGGTGGACCTGTTTGCCTCCAGGGAGAACGTGAAGCTGAGGCTGTATTGTACCCACCCTCCTTGGCAGGGAACGCTGCAGGGTGATGCCTTCTCGAAGCCCTGTACCCTGGGCCTCCTCTGTGTCTTTCCTCCATTCTCCTTGATCCACTAAGTGTTGCTCAAGGTCAGGAGGGACAAAGCAGGGTGATCTTGGTGGCTCCGGACTGGCCCCGCCAGTTTTAGTACTCCGATCTCCTCTGCCTCAGCAGCAGACTCCCGAGGCATCTCCCTCTACGCCTGGACCTGTTCTGTTGCAGTCAGAGGAAGGTGCTCCATCAGGACCTTCAGTCCCTGCACCTGATAGCCTGGTTCCTAAGCGACTAGAGCTCCAGGCTTTGATCTCTCTGAAGATGTCCTCACCATGGTTGAGGTTTCTCTGAAGGAGTTGACCTGAAAATGCTATGTCTTCAAATGGAAGAGGTTCTCCATTTGAGACCAGGGCAAAGAGCTGTACTCTTTATCTTGTCCGGTGGCTGGCATTCTCAACTACCTTTGGTCCCTCTTTCAGTCGGGCCTTCGGTCGACGACCCTTAAGCTGCACCCGGCTGCCATCTCTGCATACTGGGCACGGGGTGGTATGCAGTCAGTGGCATAGGAAAAGGTGATCTTACTTTGAGTTGGAGCTCTTGCAGCAGGCTATAACCATAAGGACTAAGCTGCCAGATGCCAGGACCTCACGGAAAATTTCTAGCAGTCTTAAGCAGGGACATTCCCTGACATCAGCCAGTGGTATAAAAGGGGTGGTCCCCAGCCCCACCTCGGTTCTTTTCCCGCCATCGACCCTTTCGCATCGGCTCCATAGATGCCTCCTGCTATAGTCTACCGCCATTGCGCATTTACCCACGTTTCTTTTATTTTCTTAAAAAATAGTGACAACTTTTACCTTTACTCTGCATGTCGTCTTCTCCAACTTCCTCAGTTGACTGGTGAAAGTCCAAGTGCGCATGCAACAAGCAGTTCCCATCAAAAGACCGCCATGCAGCCTACCTCTTCTGTCTAGGCCCAGACCACAATACGGAGGCCTGCCAGCACTGCCAGAGCTTTAACCAAAGGACTATGATTGGTCGACAGAAGGCCCTTAAAAGCCACCTTCTTGAAAAACAGCTTGCAGCCATGCAGAAGCAATCCTTGGGGAAAAGACCACCTTCTTCTTCTTCCTCTTCCATCTCAGGGGTCTCCACGTCACCAGTGACGCACCGGGAGAAGTTGTCTCCGGGGAAGCACAGGTCCCGGGATAAGGAAAAGAAGACCCGGACACCCTCCCATTCTAGGTCTCCTCACAAGGAGACTGCTTCTGGTTCCTCCTCCCACGGGAGGCCGGACTGTTCTCCCCAGCTTGCCATCACTTCTTCCTGGCCGCAGGCGGAGGTTCGTCAGGAAGTGGGACTTCAGTCTCGGCCCTGCAGCCCCTGAAGGTGAAGGCTATTCCTAAGTCTTCGGTCTCCTCCTCAGGTGGCGTGGCCGGTGCTACTTCAGACGGCAGGTCCATACCCAGCATCTGCCCGGCATCAGCTATGGCCTCTAAGCTTACAGATAAGGCTCCCTGACGCCAGGAGCATGCATCCTCCTCTGCGGCTTCCATGACACCTCCGCCCCATTCCACGGTGTTGTCACCACGGGCTCACGCTCAACTGGCACTAGCCGTGTCCCCGGACCAACGCCAGCAGACACCCGTTCTTTCGCCAGCTTCTTGCATTGCCTGTAGACATGATTGTCTCCCGTACAGACGCCAGAGGGCCTGATGGCCAAGGATCCAACGTCCGCCTGCTGACCCACTGGTCCCTCCGGTACCTCTTCGTGAGGTGAAGGACCTTTTTCATGTATGGTGTAATGAGGTCAAAGGCAACCTCCTCCCTACCAAGCCTCTCCCCACTCTTACCGAGCCAATTACAGTGGATACTGTGCTGGAACCCAGGGAGCCTACTCCGCCACCCAAGAGCCCTTCTCCACACTCTTAACGACTGGCATAGGGGCCGTTCTGAGTACAGTGGCCAAAGGCACCGATACTTACCTTCTAGGTCCTCATCACTCCAAGGGCAGAAGCCAATGTAGGAACTCCTCTGACTCTGAGGACTCGAGCCGCAGCTCAACTTCCTCCTCGAGAGCCTCTGAACCCAGGGGTCATCCTCACACCCTGGACCACATGGACACTCCTAGGTCCCCTCCTGATGCCCAGCATTCATGGACGTCATGAGACCTATCCAGGCTATTAACAGCTGGGAGACAGAAGACCTGAATCCAGAGTGGCATAGCCTGGCCAAGTACCTCCGCCAAAAGGAGCCTAAGCCTTTAGTGGTGCCCCCACTGGTAGACACCTTCCAGGACCTTACCAAACACCCTTCTTCTTCGGCCGTGTCCAAGAAACCGAATCGGCTCTACAGAGCTCCTAGGGACAAGCCCTTCCTTGCTGAACATCCAGTGGCCGACTCGATGGCAGTCACCGTGGTCCATGACAGGTCCAAGAGGCCCAAGCACCTTAGCAACCAGCCTTCTGAACAAGAATCCAAGCACTTGGACCAGCTAGACAAGAAGGCCTCTTTCACCTGCTCTATAAGGTCCTTGAATTTTCTCACCCACATGATGCAATACCAAAACACCTTGTGTGAAAAGAGTTTAGAATTGGTCCAAGCTCTGCCGGATGTGCCACAGAAAACAGAGCTTCTGGACCTATTGAAGTCTGGCTTAGACATAGGCTCACATGTTTTGTGTGCCTCTTATGATGCAGCAGATACAACCGCCAGGACAGCAGCTACCGGCGTCTGTATCCGGTGCCATTCATGGCTTCGCGCTTTACCCAGGACCTTCAGGTCGGAATCATGGACCTCCTTTTAAGGGCTCGGTCCTCTCTGAGGACAAGGTCGAGAAATTTATTACTCGCCTCCAGGATTCTGGCAAGGTTATCTGGTCGGTACAAGGCCAACCGTAAACCTTTTAAGAAGCAGTTCTTTCATAGATCCTCTGGAGAGCAGTCTCGAAACCAGCCGCAGCAGCGAGGTGTTTTTTAAATTGTAGCTTATTATTTTCTCATTTTCAACAGACACATCTTAAAAAGAAAAGCACAACACTATAGCCTACAAACAAACAAATGCTACGTAGAATAATGCAATTACAAATGGAGTTAATATTCGTATGCATATAGAACTTGTAGACCTGCACTTCAACCTTACGACAGGCCTTTGAACAAATTGTGTACTATTTAAAAAGATGCATAAACCTGAGTCAAAGGTCAAAACCCAGGACCTATTCGTGTCAACATTTCATATGCATTTTCCACATAGGGAGTCTAACAAAGTATACATATAAAACAATATTTAAGCATGCTAAGTATTAACTTCTACCAAAGAGCTTACCTCCCTCCCACCCCCACCCCCCACACAGCAGGTTTAATAGATACTAGTTGAAACTGTTCTCAGAGAGTTCATTATTTAACCATTCAAGTCTTTCTTGCTAAAATCTCTAAAGTAGAGATGCTTCTTTAGTGCTAAGAAACTCAAAGAAAGGGAACCAGCGTGTTTCTTAAGAGTCAAGTCTCAGATTTAAATTGCCCGCCTCTCCATTGTTTTAATTTGGTGCAACACAGTAGCCAATGCTCCTCACCTGAGGTATCTCAGAGAGCCATAACTGTAATATAGCCTTTGGGCTGCGGTTGTCAGGATAGGAAATAAATTGGCCTTAACACCTCTTAACCATGGTCCCAAGTATAAAGTAGCATGGATGCTTAGGATTTGTACTTGTAAAATCCGCTGACTCGTTACTGACATGGTTCCAATAATCTCTGAGTTTATTACAACTCCAAAAAATATGTTCATGGGACCCCACCATCCCGCAACCCCTCCAGCATTTATCTGATTGATTTTGCCCGAAATGTTTATCACAGGCGTTCTAAAAAATCTTGAGTATTTGCCACTGGAATTGCCTCCATGCAGAGGAAGATGTGGTTCTGTGTGCCAACCTCCAAATCTGGTCCCACTTTATAATTTCCCCCTCCATACCAAACTCTTTTTCCCAAAGGGTCTGAATTTTAATTCTGGCATCTGATACCTCCACACCACCTACTGAGTATAATAGAGATATCAGATGAGTGTTCGAGCGGGCTCGGTAGCCAACTTCAAACGAGTATCCAGGAGTGGGTTAGCATCCCTGAGTAACCGGTCACCTCCACTGATTGAAGATAATGTCTGATTTGCAAGTAACCATAGAAGTCAGAAGCCAGAACTTTGAACTCTTGTTGGATCTGAGAGAAATTTTTTATAATATCTCCTGCGTACACCTGTGCGAAGTATCTAAGGCCTAAGTTTGCCCATCGTCTAAACATCTGGTTCTCCCTACCTGGCTGAAAATCAGCTCTGTCCAGGATCTTACCATAATGGAGAAACCCTACTTTGTAAGTTCCTGTCTTTTATAACCTGAGACCAGACTTTAATCATTGTCTTCAGCCATGGGTTTGGCAGTCCCTGTAACACCCTGTAATTGCTTCTGTTAAATAGAATTGATGCTAGGGTACGTGACTTGAAAGTCTGAGTATCCATTTTAACCCAGCTTCGTTTTTCTCCCTGTAGTGTATAGGCTGCCAAATGCTGCAATTGAACCGCTCTAAAATAATCCTTGAAATCAGGAACACCTAACCCTCTCTTTCTTTTTGGCAATTTCAGCAGAGCCCAGCTAAGCCTAGGTCTCTTCCCTGCCCAAATAAACTTAATAAGAAGCTTTTGGATATCCAACCAGAACTTCCTAGGGGGGCATAAGGGGATTGTATCAAATAGGAAGAGCATTCTCGGGAGGATATTCGTTCTCACTGATTCTACCCTGCCAGAGATTGTAAGAGGTAGAGCAGACCACCTAGCACAGTCCTTCCGTACTGTCTCCAGTAGCCTGAAATGGTTAGTTTGATATAGCTTAGTAAGGTCCTTTGGTATATGGATCCCCAGATATCTAAAACCATTAATGTTCCATTTCAACTTAGTTAAATCTCTTACCCCCTTGGGAACGGGAGCTCCGATAGAAACCATCTCAGACTTGGATTTATTTATTTTAAAACCGGAGATACCACCGAATTCCCCAAGGAGAAAGAGCAGCAGGTATAGACACCTAAGGGTCCTTAAGGTACAGTATAGTAGGGTGTCATCCACATAAAGAGAGATGCGGTTATCCACCTCACCCACCTTGATCCCAACTATATCCCTGTACGTCTGAAATGCCCCCGCCAGGGGTTCCAAACTTAGCGCAAATAGAAGGGGGGGAAGGGGGCAGCCCTGTCTAGTCCGCCTCATGATGGGAAATGAGCCAGAGAATACCCTGTTCAGTCGTACTCTAGCTGATGAGTTACTGTAAAGAGCAGGCACCCATGCACGAAATTTAGGCCCTAACCCAAACTTCACCAGTACTTCACCTAGATAATCCCATTCTAGGCGGTCGAAGGCCTTTTCGGCATCGAGTGTGATAATTACAGCCAGGTCTCCCCTCCCATTATTTTTACAATGTGACATCACCGTAAGTAATCTTCTTACATTGTCATGTAAGTGCCTTCCCGGCATAAATCCTACCTGATCGGGATGCACCATTTGAGTCACCACCCCCTGTAGTCGATCCGCCACCATCCTAGCAAAGATTTTAACATCAAGATTCAGAAGCGAGATGGGGTGATAGCTACCACATAGGGTGGTACATACATAGATACATAGACAGTGTCGGCAGATAAGGGCCTATGGCCCACCTAGTCTGCCCATTTGAGCTTGTAAGTTCAGTTTGTTTTCCTAGAAGTCTATTTCCCCTTACCCCTGACCTCTAGAATTCCTTTATGTCTATCCCATGCATTCTTAAATCCTGTGATTGTTTCAGCCCCCACCACTTCCTCTGGCAGGGTGTTCCACTTGTCCACCACCGCTCTGTGAAGAAATTCTTTCTCATGTTTCCTCTGAATCGCCCTCCTCCAACTTCATCCCATGCCCTCTAGTCCTGAAACATCTTTTCACTTAAAAATAGTGTTTTCCTACACCCTGTTCCTCCCTGTAAGATACTTGTATGTCTCTATCATATCCCTCTCCCTCCTCTCCTCCAGGGAGTACATGTTCAGTTCCTTCAGCCTGTCTTCATAGGATTTGTGATGCAACCCATGCACCATCTTTGTTGCCTCCTCTGAACCTTCTCTACCCTGTCTATGTCCTTACGTAGGGTATGGTCTCCAGAACTGTACACTGTACTCCAGGTGGGGCCTCACTAGTGTCTTGTATAGCGGAATTATGACCTCCCTTTCCTGCTGGTGATGCCCCTGCCTATACATCCCAGCATCCTATTTGCTTTACCTGATGCCTTGTCACAGTGTTTCCTTCCTTGAGGTCATCCGAGATGACAACCCCAAGATCCCTTTCCTGCTTGGTGCATGCTATATCCTCACCCCCAACTGATATATTGTGCCAGGGTTTTTGTGCCCCATATGCATTATCTTGCACTTTTGCATTGAATTTCAACTGCCAAACCCTTGACCATTCTTCAAGTTTCTGCAGGTCCCTTCTCATTCTGTCTACACCTCTGGTGTGTCTACTCTGTTACAGAGCTTTGTGTCATCAGCGAACAGTGAAATTCTGCCTTCTATATCCTGTGCAATGTCACTGATGAAGATGTTGAATAGGACCGGTCCCAGCACTGATACCTGTGGTACCCCACTGGTCACTCTTCCCTCTGTGGAGTGACAGCCATTTACCACCACCCTCTGTGTCCTGCCACCCAGCCAGTTACCTACCCACCACACTACTGTCCTGCCCACACCCATATTCCCCAGTTTGTGTAGTAGTCTTCTATGTGGCACAGTGTCAAAGGCCTTGCTGAAGTCCAGATAGGCCATGTCCACTGCCCTCCTCTGATCCACCTCCCTAGTCACCCAGTCAAAAAATTCAATGAGGTTGGTATGACATGATCTCCCCCTGGTGAAACCATGCTGCTTTGGGTCCTGTAGTCCATTGACAACCAGATGTTCCACCAATCTCTCCTTCAGTAGTGCTTCCATGATCTTTCCCACTACCGAGGTGAGGCTGACTGGTCTGTAGTTCCTGCTTCCTCTTTGTTCCCACTTTTGTATAAGGGACTACATCTGCTGTCCTCCAGTCTTTGGGTACCTCCCTGTTTCCAGTGATTGGCTGAACAGGATAGCCAGAGGTTTAGCCACCACCTCTCTTAGTTCTTTAAGGACCCTGGGTGCACCCCATCTGGCCCCATTGCTTTGTCAACTCTTATTTCCAGTTCCTTCAGGACCCTTCTCGTGTAAAGGGACTTGTGTCCATTTCTGCACCATTCTCACCCTTGTACTCCCTTCAGACCATTACTACCCTCTTCCTTAGTAAAGACTGAGCAGAAATACCTGTTCAATATGTCAGCTTTACTGTTGTCATCCTCCACGCTGCTCCCATCCTCCCCCTTCAGTCTAACTATCCCTCCTTTGTCCTTCTTTTTTCACATATGTACCTGTAAAGGTTTTGTCCCTTTAACCACTGATTTTGCAATGTGTTCTTCTGTCTGAGCTTTGGCTTCCTTACTGACTTCCCTGCCTCCCTTTGTTTCTCCTGGTACTTCTCCCTATCCCCTTCTGCCTGTGTTCTTTTGTATTGCCTGAATGCAGTCTTTTGGCTTTCACTTTCTTTGCTACCTCTTTGGAAAACCATAATGGTCTCCTCTTTCTTTTCCTCTTGCTAACCTGCTTAATGCATAATTCTGTTGTTCTTATAATCCCCATTTTAAATACCGCCCACTGTTCCTCAATCCCTGATTCCTGTCCCATTCCCCTTAATGCCTCTTTCAAGCATCTCCCCATTTTCCCAAAGTCTGCCCCCCTTCTCTGGTTTGGGAATAAGTTACCAAGGCCTGTGTCCAAGTATCCGGAGCCTCTGAGGGGTTGTGTGCCACGTTACATATTTGTGACAGTAGGGGGGCCAACTTGTCCTGAAACTTCTGATAAAATTCAGCGATAAAGCCGTCTGGACCGGGGGCCTTATTGTGTTTGAGGTTTTTAATAACCTCCACCAGTTCGAGTTGAGAGAAGGGACGGTCCAGCTCCTTCTCGAGCTCCACTGATAAACTAGGCAGGTTAAGCCCTTCCAAGAATTTTTTTATTTTGCCCGATTGATTAGCCGCAGACCCCGACATGTATAAGTCTTCGTAGAACTTTTTAAAACAGTCTGCAATTTGGACCGAGTCTGTGACCATCCCACCGGGCCTTCTGGGGTCCTTCACCCCTGCAATAAACCTATCCACCTCTTGTTTTCTTAACCTAAAGGCTAAAAGCCTACCTGCCCTATTACCCCCTACATAATACCTTTGTGCTGTGAATCTGAGGGCGTTCTCTGTTTTCACTGAGAGAAGTTGTTCTCTCGCTGTCTTAAGGTCTTCTAACAAGGAACGAGGGCCCCCTTTTTTATGTAAGTCCTCTAATTCTTTGTTCGAGTTTGTCTTGTTGCTGCTGCCTCGCTTTCTTTTGCTGAGATGCATATGCAATTGCCTCCCCTCTTACCACCGCCTTCAGTCCTTCCCATAAAAACTTAATCTTTGACACTGACCCTGTATTTTCTTTAATGTAATTATCAATTACCTCTTTAATTTTAGTTATGAACCCCTCATCTTTAAGGAGCCCAGCATTCAAGCGCCATAAGGACTGCCTGTGCCGCAGTCCTAGACTAAGAATCAGACTGATCTTTGCATGGTCCAACAGGCATATAGGATAGATCTGTTGGTCCACTATGGACCCCACCCATACCCTGTGTACATAAAACCTATCCAGGCGAGAGTAGGATTCCTTCGGATGGGAATAAAAGGTGTAGTCTTTACTAGATGGATATTTGTCTCTCTGTGTCTACCATACCCGCTTCCATGCATAGGTGAGAAAGGGTTTTTGCCCCCAGACCAGCTTCCACCTTCTCCTGCCTCGCAGATTTATCTACCAGAGGGTCCACCACACAGTTCCAGTCTCCCTCCCCACCCACCACCACCACCTGACCTGCGGATAATGAAGTTATAACTCCGAAGACATACCTGAAAAAATCAGGGTCAGTAGGTGTCTGGGCATAGACATTTACCATGTGCAGCACTCTATCTGCAATTTTGCCTGAGAGAATTGCCAGTCTACCCTTCCGTTTATGAAGGAACCCGTCTTTGTGAAACCTAGGCCTTTCCACGCCGAGATGGCCACCCCTGCCTTTTTTGGATTCTGGTGCGATGAGGCAAACACCTCTCCGACCCACAACCTGCCTAATTTCTTATGTTCCATTTCAGAAAGGTGGGTTTCTTGCAAAAGGGCGATATCTCATCTCGTCTTTGCTAGGTATTTTAATATCTTATGCCGCTTGGTCGGGGAGCCCAACCCCTTAACATTGAAAGAAACCAATTTTAGAGTCCCCATCAGAAAACCAGACTTCTGACTTCTCGCATTCAGCCCCAGTTCCAGCTCTTATGCAGGGTCCATTTAAACATTTCACATCCATCTCGATCTCTATTAAGCGCCAAAAGGCATGCATCTGAGACACCTTGCATGGTCCAGAGTACCTTGCTGCATTACCCCATCCCCATAATTCCCAAAACAAAAACTCCCCCATCCCCAAGTTATCTACTACCAGCAAACTTTCAAGAGGAAAAACACATTTTCCAAACTGAACTATGTACAGACAAACCACTAAGGGCCTGCCATGGAAGGACGCTCTTTCCGCCCGGGAACTTAGGCCTACTAATTGACCCCACGCCTTCCGCTCTCCAAAGGAGTGACAAGATCGGCGGTTCCCCGGGGTGAACCTTCAGATGGAAGGAAAGTAATTTCCTAACGGGGTACAGCACTGTAAAACTACTGGCTGACCTCCGATGGGCAACCTATCCCCTGAAATTTCTTCCGATGAGTGCGATTAATCAGGGTTCGAGGTGAGTGGTGGATTAGCCCTCCTCTAGACCCTGTTCTTTCTTTTTTGAAATGTATCTGGTGCTAACCAATTAATCTGAAAAAAACCACAGGGGTCGGGCCCTCGTTAAAACTCGGCTGGGTATTGATTGTGGACTTGTTTCGTCGTCGAGCAAGCCTTACCAGTCTCATAGGTAGCTCTCGCCCTAGTATTCGAGAGGGATGGGGGAGGGATGGTAGAATATCCGTGCACCTTCCCTTTTCAGTGAACCCGACATCCGAGCGGCCTCAAGCATTAATAAACGTGGCCGTCAGCAGATGGGGTTAAGCAGAGAAAGTATTTAACCAAGAGTCATCCCTTTTCTCCCGAACGTAACATCAACTTCCTACTTTAGAAAGTTTACCTTTGAGAAGCAGAGGGTTCCCCCCACTTCCCTCCAAGAGGATCACAGGCTCCCAAACCCAGAAAAGAAATATGTACAGTTTGTGCACAGTTTATTCTCCTGCTATTAGCTTAGAGCAATGGTAGAGTAATCAGCTACCTATGCCCCAACCAAGGGGCAGACCATGGGGCGGTTTCAGGAAAAGTCTTCAACCCATCCATCATCTCAGGTTGATTGATTATCTTGTAGCCTTTTCCCAACAGAATTAAATCCTTGTAAAGGGACTCGTCCGGGCCAGTTCCTCTAGCTGTAGCGCCTCTTGCAGAACCTTTTTCCGCCGTTTCCCAGCACAGTTGTAGCAAGGCCTGCTTCGACAGTTCTAAATGAAGATCTGGGAGATTAATACCTGCTTTCTGCAAGGGCTTGCTGGCGTGTAGTAGCGAGTCATATAGCTTACTGCCTGAAGTCCAGTGGACAAGTAGCTTAGCAGGATATCTGAACTGGGCTTTTATTTGCTGCTCTTTAAGCTGCTTAATTACCGCCAGAACCCGTTTTCTTTTCTGCATAGTCACGGGGGGAAAGTCGTGGTCAAAATACACCCTTTTTCCATCCAAATTTAAGTCCCTCTTCGCCCAGGCCTTACGGAGTACCATGTCTTTGACTGGGAATCTATGAAATCTGACAAGAATCGAGCGCGAGGAGGCCTCTTTCTTAGGCTTTGGGCCAAGTGCCCGATGTACCCGCTCCTACTCTAAGGGCTTTGTGCTGGGGATGTCTAGCTCCTGGCAAAGCCAGGTTTTTACGAATTCCACTGGACCATCCTGTTCTGCTCCCTCCGGGAACCCGAAAATTCGAATGGTTTTCCTTCGTCCTCTTGATTCCGCATCCTCGGCTCTCGCAGTGAGCTCCCGTTCTCTCCTGGCCAAAAAGAGTACCGCTCTACTGAATCGTATGGAGTCATTCCTGAGCCCATCAAGGCCCGTTTCTAATTCGTCGGTCCTCCACTCAAGACGCTTCAACTCCTGCTTGATATCCTTCACATTAGAATCAATGCGATGCAGCATTTTAACAATATGGACTGTCGCTCGGCCATCAAGGGAGCTGCCTCGAGATGTAGTTTCTTCCTCTTCCCCACCCGAGCCTACTGCTGATTCCGAGGCACTAAACGGAGTATTACTTGGGCTACGTTCTTGGATTGATCTGTGTCTATTGGGAGGCTTAGTTTTACTTCTGCCTCACGATTTTGCTGACTGGCTCATTTCTTTTTCAGACACTATCAATTTACAACTCAGCCCGCTGTAAAAAGCACCGGATTTTTTAAATTAATTCCCACCACTACTGCGGAGCTCTGACTTAAACTTCCTTTCGGTACAGTGACGTCACCGGAAGTTGTCCAGTGAGGCAGTTTTAAACGCAAGGCCACCTCCCAGACCCCTGGGGGTTCCTCATCCAGAACTACCCAATCTTCCCAGGCCACTCTGCCCACCCTTAGTGTTTCAGCCTGACTAGTTGCCAGGCCCCCCCTCCCCTCCCCCGCCCTAAGAAGAGACCCTGGGGGATGCAGTGGGGGCCGCTTTTCCTTCTATCTGGAGTGATGGAGCAAAGTAACTGCAGACCAATGGGTTCTTCAAATCAAAGAGAGAGAGAGAGAGAGAGGACATACGCTTGAGTTCCTGGAGAGGCCACTGGAAAATCCGCCAGTGTCCTACCACTACCCTCAATCTCGCATCACCCTGATTAAAGAGAAAATTCAGGCACTTCTTCAAATGCAGGCCATAGAGCTAGTCCCTCCAGGTCAGAGAGAAAAGAGATTTTACTCTCACTTCTTCCTAGTGCCTAAAAAAGACCAGGGATCTTTGTCTAATTCTGGACCTCGGTCATCTGAATCAGTACATAGAGTACAAAAGGTTCAGAATGGTCACTCTCCCAGGCTTACTTCCCGTTCTTCACCAAGGGGACTGCTCCTCTCCTTGGACATGCAGGATGTGTACCTTCACATCCTAGTGTTCCAGCCACATAGACGATACCTGCGCTGCTTCTTCCAGGGGCATCATTACCAGTTCGAGCTCTGCTGTTCGGCCTGTCCTCGCTCCCAGAGTTTTCACCAAGTGTCTAGTGGTGGTTGCTGCTGCCCTCAAGAAAAAAGGCCACTATGTCTTTCCTTATCTAGACAACTGATTTCTGACAGCACCCACAAGGGTTCAGCTGTTACGGACACTAGAAGACACCTTTACTCTCTTCAGAGAACTGGGGATCGCTCTGAATCTGCTGAAGTCATCCCCGTGGCCCAGCCAAAGTCTCAATATATTGGGGCCATACTGGATAAAGTACAGGGCAAAGCCTTTCTACCACCAGACAGAGCAGACCGCCTTCTATTCCAAGCTCAAATTGTCTCCTTGTCAAGGCTCAGCCAGGGCATTCTTACAAATGCTGGGTCACATGGCAGCTGCCATTCTGACCATCCCTCTGGCTCACTTACATAGGAGGGTCCCCCAGTGGACACTCAGGGTACAGTGGGACCAACATTCAGATGATCTGGAGCAACCTGTCAGTCTCCGACCCAGTTCGTCTGATCTGGACTTGTTGGATGGACTCTGCCAATCTTTCCAAGGGGGTCCTCTTCAGACAGGAGTCCACGCGGCAGGTCCTGACCACGGACGCCTCAGGACAGGGTTGGGGAGCCCACTTGGCAGACCCAGGGGACCTGGTCCTCTTTAGAGCAGTCGTTGCATATCAACATTCTAGAGATGCGAGCGGTCCTCTATGCCCTACAGACATTTTAAACTGACTTTCTCCCAGGCCCTTTGCAAATCCTGACAGACAATCTGTCAGTGGTCTTTTATATTAACAAGCGGGGGGAGCTAATTTGTTTTCCCTCTGCCGGGAGGCCATGAGGGTCTGGTATTGGGCACTGGAGCATCGCATGGAGCTCACCGCACTCCGTGTTCTAGGCATCCAACTCGTCTTGGCCTACAGCCTAAGCAGGTCTCAGTCCAGAGCCCACAAATGGGAACCACTCCAGTCAGTCGCAGAGCCACTGTTAGACAGATGGGGATGGCCAGAGTTGGACCTTTTTGCATCCCCACTCAACACCAAACTGCCCAATTTCTGCTTGCTAGATTCAGGGCCTGGTGTTTTCTGGTGCGACGCGTTGTCCCTCTGTTGAACAGGGATGTTTCTGTATGCTTTCCGTCCCTTCCCTCTACTCCAGAGGGTCCTTCTCAAGCTGCAGTTGGAGGGAGTGGAGATGATTCTCTTAGCTCCCTACTGGCCTCATCAGATTTGGTTCCCTCTGCTCCAGCAGTTAGTTGAGCCTCCGGTTCCTCTGCCTCTGAGCTCGCACTTGCTCTCCCAGGACCAGGGCACTCTAGTCCATCCAGACCTCAAGTCTCTGCACCAGCATGCATGGCTCTTGCAGACTTAGCAGTTGCCAGATCTGGGGTTTCCCCTAGAATAGCTGATCTATTGGCTGCTAGAAAACCTTCCACTAGGTCCACCTATGCTATGAAGTGGAAGTGGTTCTGCCTGTGGGCCTCGACTCTTTCACCTGCCCAGTGAACTCTGTTTCAGAGTATCTCCTCTCTCTATCTGATACCGGTCTGAGTTACTCCTCCATCAAGGTGCACCTTTCTGCCATCTCTGCATATTATGCACCTGTAGAGGGCAAGATCCTTGCCTAATTGGATCTGTCCAGCACTTTTTTGTGGGGCATCCTGCACCTGAAACCTCCCATTAGGGACCCGGACCCTCCCTGGGATCTTTTCTTTATGCTGGAAAAACTTACTTTGCCTCATTTTGAACCGGACACAGAATGTGAGCTACAGTTTGTCATGGAAAGTGTTATTTTTCGTTGGCGATGTGACGTAGACAGCCAGCTCTGAGTGCTATATCTAATTTTTTTTATTACATATAAAATATGTGATGGGAAGGGCAGTCAGAAGACCCACAGTCTTGCTGAACTTACACATCCCCCAAAAAAACAAGGATAAGTTCAAAGGACAGGAGGTATTTAAACTACAGAGATCTGAGATTCAATTAACATGTTAAATTTGCTTTGATCACAGGAATTGAAATTAGCCATTCATGGCATCCCCAGGGAATCCTTTGTTCTAGGGACATGGATATGTTGTTCAATCCACACTTATTGGCAGGTTCCTTGCCGCTTTAAATCTTGCCGGAAGGTCTTCAAGCTGACTTCTCCCACCCACCCGGGTGGTAAAACTCGCGGCTCCGCCCCATGACGCCAGATCTTCCTTACCTCTTGGAAGCTCAGGTTCCGTCCTTAGCGCTCTGCGTTTTAGACTGGATCCTAACTCTTCGGTTTGTCCGAAATTGGTTTTGAAGTTTTCTAAACTTCGGTCTTCATCTTCCCTCGTGGCTGCGATGGACAAATCTATTCCCGGCTTTCGGAGGTGCCCTTGCGGGCAGAAAATGTCCAGGACGGATCCGCACTCCACGTGTGTCTACTGCCTTGGTCTAGATCACGACCTGCAGGCCTGCGAGTTGTGCCGCTCTTTCTCGGCCAACGTCCTGGATGATCGCGCTGCCCAATTTGAAGCTCGGGCGCCTCGAGAAGCGTTTCCCGCCGGTAAAATCAAGAGGCTCGGCGGTGTCCGCGGGCGTGTGGCTCGGCTGAGCAGATGATCGCCTCTGAGGAGGCGGCCCAGGCCGCATCTTCCTCCTCCTCGCCCGCGGCATTTATCCCGCTCTCTCTGAGTTCCTCGTATACGGCTTCATTCAAGGAACTTTTGTCAGTCCCTTTCCACGAAGGGAGAGGGGCCATCAGGACATTCTTCTCGGCCCAAGAAGAAGGAGTCAAAGGGTAAGTCCCACCTTCGGCGTTCGTGGGAGCGGGAAAGGTCTCCTTCCCCAGACAGCCGACCGTCGACTTCAGTCGAAGTTGCGTCTCAGGCTGGTGGCTTCACGGTGTCCCCGTCAGGCCAGTCTGCCGAGACTCCCGTCGACGCAGTCGAGATTTTTCTCAATCCGTTAGACGGGCTGTCGACTGGTGAAGCAGACAACCCTCCTTCACCGGTTCCCCCGGTGGAGACCGAAGATCTGAATGCACCTTCGGGGCCGCAGTCCCCGGTTAAAGTGCCCGAGCCTAGGGAAGAGCGGGTGTCCCCAGACCCGGTCTCGGTCTCGGACTTCATCTCGGTCAAGCCGTTCCCGCCGACATCAGTGGTCTCGGTCTGAATACTGAAGTAAGCGGCGACACCGTTCCTCCTCGTCCTCTTTCTCAGATGAGGGGAGGCTTCAGCGTAAATTACGTCGGCGCTACGAGGAGCTTATGTGGCAGCAGTTGCTGTTGTCCGGGTCTAAGCCGACTCCGGTCCAGACCCCGGCCATCAAGTGGCTGTCACACCCGAACGACTGAAGCAACCACTCTCCTCAGTCGAGTTGCCCGTTTCAGGGCCGGTTGCTCGGCCAAAACCAGCTGCTCCACCGATTGTGGTGGAACCTCCGCCTTCACAACCGAAGTCTGGGGCACCGACCAAGGATTCTCAGTCGGGTCACAGCCTGCCCCACAGGTTGTCGGTCACCCTCACTCCCGACCGTCCTCGGCAGGTAGAGGGTGGCTCAGGGCCGAGGCAGCTCTTCGCAGACTCTTCGAATCCGACGACGACTCCTCCCTGTTCTCCAGGCAGGTCGACCTGGAGTCTTCCGGGGCCAGTCATTGACGATAGCCCGTCAGTCTCTTCTTGGGTCTGCTTCGACTCATCTCAGAGTCCACCGGGATGCAGCTCAAGCCTCGTGTCCAACGGGCCAAGTATCCCCTGATGGAGATACTGGACCAAGGGATTCCCCACGGAGGTCTTTCCGGTGGCTGAGGCCATTGTCGGCCCAGCCTTGGAGCTGTGGCAGCGGCCTGCTTCCTGCCCTGCGCCCTCGGCCAGGATGGCCAGGAAGTATGCGGTCCCTACCGGCTCTTTGCCCAGTTTCTTGGAGCTCCCCTCTGCCGAGGGGTTACTTACCGACAGCATTTTCCGGTGTTCCGGTGATGCTCGGGATGTGGATAAGCCCCCCGACAGAGTCCAAAAAAGCTGGACTTTGCCGGGCGCAAGGTGTACGCTGCGTCCTCCCTCGGCCTCCGACAGGCCAGCTCGGCCGTGCTGATGGCACACTTCTCCCACGCCCTCTTGGGCTCTCTGGATGAGGTTGTCCCTCATCTCCCAACCAACCTGCAGACCAGGGTAGGGGGGTGACGAAGCAGCAGCTTCAGACTGTTCTGGACACAGGTAATTCCTGTGCCAGGTCAGTAGCGGCCGCGGTGGCCATGCGCCGCAGGGCGTGGCTGAGGATATCCACCTTCACGGCGGATACCCAGCACAAGTTGGCAGACATCCCCTTCTTGGGGACTGACCTCTTCGGCCCTGGAGTGAAGGGACACCTCCAGCAGATCGAAAAGTCCAATGCCACCCTGGACTCGGTCACCTCCGCCCAGAGGGACAAAGGCCGCCGGCAGCAACAGCAGAAGTCCTTTCGTCCTCTGCACTTCGACAGGGCCAGCATGCTCGCGCTAGGCGTCCC
This sequence comes from Neoceratodus forsteri, assembly GCA_016271365.2. NCBI lineage: Eukaryota > Metazoa > Chordata > Ceratodontiformes > Ceratodontidae > Neoceratodus > Neoceratodus forsteri. The sequence goes on from CM057453.1 coordinate 1,094,693,547, forward strand.
AAACCCAAGCCGTCGGCTTTCTCCAACAGGAAGCAAGGAGGTAAAGGCCCAGGAGGTCCCTCGGCCGGTTTCTTCTCCAAGCCTGCCCAGTGATGGGTTGAGGGGTGCTGCCCCCAGCCTCGTCACTCCCCCCTGGGTTCCCCTGTGGGGACGGCTCCGCCACTTCCTTTCCACCTGGTCCGCTATCACCACGGACCGCTGGGTGTTGGAGGTGGTAGGAAAAGGCCTGCCTCTGGAGTTTGAGCCGGCTCCACCCTTTCGAGCCGTCGCCCCTCGGGGGGGTCACAGGGTCCGCAGCCTCGCTGTCGGCCTGCCGAGCCGATATTGCCCTGCTCTAAAAAGAGGTGATCAGGAAGGTGGCGGATCCTCCTCCTCCAGACCCAGGGTTTGTGTCCAGGTACTTCCTGGTCCCAAAATGGACGGGGGGCTGGCGCCCCATTCTTGACCTGCACGACCTGAACAAGTTCCTAAGGTCTCAGACCTTCAGGATGGTCACTCTGGCTCAGATAATCCCATCCTTGGAACGAGGCATGTGGTTCTGTCCCCTGGACCTCCAGGACGCATTCTTTCACGTCCCGATCCGTCCGCTCTTCAGAGCGGAGGGATCCCTTTATGGGTTCCGGGCCATGCCCTTCGGCCTCTCCCTAGCTCCCAGGGTCTTCACCAAATGCATGGCAGTGGTGACAGCATTCCTGCGGTGCCGAAGGGTCCGGGGTGTACCCCTACCTGGACGACTGGCTGATTGCAGCCCCCTCCAGAGTGGAGGCAGAGCGGTCCAGAGATCTGGCCCTCCAGGTTTGCTCTCAGATTGGCCTCCTCATCAACGAGGCCAAGTCGGAACTCGTGCCGAAGCAGGTGATAATCTTCATCAGGGCAGAGCTCGACTCTCTTCGAGCCAGAGCTCGGCTCCCGGCGGACAGGGCTGAGGTTCTTTCCTCCTTTTTCCAATCATTTCTGGTTGGGCAATCGCCCCCTGCCCGGGACCTCCTGGGCCTCATGGCGGCCTGCACCAGCGTGGTCCGTTGGGCCCGTTGGTACATGCATCCCCTTCAATGGGGACTGGCCAGCCACTGGTCACAACGCTGCGATCCGTTGGACCAGCATGTGACAGTGACCCAGGAGATGGTGGAACGCTCTCCAGTGGTGGACCGTTCCGGCACATCTGCAGGAGGGTATCCTGTTCGTCCGCCCCAAGCCAACAGTCTCTCTATTGACTGATGCATCTCTAATGGGTTGGGGTGCCCATCTGGGGGAGCACAGAGCACACGGGCCTCTGGATCTTACTTCGAGATACAGCTCTTGCAGCAGGTAATACCATTAGGACTGAAGCCGGCAGGCGTCAGGACCCCACGGAATTCTTCTAGCTAGCTATCTTCAGCGGGGACCGCTCCCGACGTCGGTCCCGCCTCCGACGTCAGGCGTAGTACATAAGGGGCGGTCCCGCCAGATTCCCCAGTTCTTTCCCCGTCGGATGACTTGCATGTCCTCGACCCTTCGGATCGTTTCTAAGCACGCAACGCACAGTCAAGTTCTTCCTTCGGGAAAACACTGTTTTCTCCGGCTAAGTTGCTGTCTGATGTCCTCTCCAACCTCCGCTGAAGGCCATCCCTCGAAATGCGCCTGTGGGAAGCAAATCCCGTTCAAGGATCCGCATTCGGCCTGCGTCTGGTGCCTAGGCTCAGACCACGACACCCGGTCCTGCAATTTCTGCCAGGGGTTCAACAGCCGGACCCGGATCCGTTGCCAGGAGGCTCTCCGGGTGTTCCTGCTCGAGGAGAAGATTAAGGCCATGGACACCTCCAAGGGGGATTCAGCAGATAAGGCCCGGAAACACTCTGAGAAGCACGGGGAGAGGGTTCCTTCCAAGTCCCCGTCTAGGGCCTCTGACTCCCGTAGTTCTGGCTCCCGGTCCTACCGTTCGCCCTCCGGCCGGTTCTCAGCCCCGCTGCGGTGAAGAACACGGGCTCCTCTTCCTCTTCACAGGCCAAGACCTCAGACCCTCTTCATCGTCTTCCTCCAAAGCCCTGGTTAGGTCTGCGGACCGTCACCATCATCACAAGTCGGGTTCCCGCCATTCCGAACCCGATGTCAGGTCTGTCTCCTTGCCTCCTCCTCCCCAGAGAAAGACCAAGGAGCTCACCTCTCTGAAGAAGCCGTTGGACCCGACGTCAGCCCGTCCGACGTCGGCCACCCAACACAGGTCCCAGGAGCCGTCGACCACCAGATGCCCATCGGCAGGAGGGCCGACGTCCGTACCCGTACGTGTTGAGAAGAGGACCCCGACGCCTCCTACTGACGTCGGTCAGGAGACCATCACAGAGGAGGAGTTGACGCAGCTCGAGGACCAGACGGGCGAACCCGGTCCTGTCACACCTCCCAGGGAGCCCTCTCCACAACCTGAGGCCCCTGAGCAGCCGACGACCGGCCACCGGTGCCCGGTCCATCATCGGGCCTTTCCCTTTTAGAGGTTAAGGAGCTCTTTTCTCACTGGTGGGATACCATCAAAAGGGATATGGTTCCCACACCGCCGCCTCTTCCTCCTCCTCCACCACCTGCGACCCCTCCGGCTCCTGCGCCCCCTTCCCCATCCGGGGCTGCAGGCCGAGTACCTCTCCCCCAGGAGCCTACGGACCCTCCAAAGGGGAGACCTGATAAAAGGAGACCTCCGTCTAGATCTTCTTCAGGGTCACCCAGTCCTAAGAGACCCAGAAGTTGCAGTCGTTCGCCTTCGACGGAGGTTACGGGATCGGAGTTCTCATCAGGATCCAGATCCCCCTCTCCTCTTCACATCCCCTCTCCGGACCCACGTGAGCTTCCTAGATCTCCTCCGGATGACCCATAGTTCTCCGAAATCATGAGACATATCCAAGAGAACATGGGATGGGATGCGGAAGAATTAGGCCCTGAGAGATTACGCCTTGCTAGGTATCTTCGGCAGAAGGATCCCAAGCCTGTGGTGGTACCACCCTTGGTGGACACTTGTGGACGTCACCAAGGCAGCGTGGAAGCGTCCACACTCGCTGTCAGCGATGCCGAAGAAAGCTGACCGCCTGTACAAGGCCCCTAAGGAGGACCAGTACTTGGCTCAACATCCTCTGGTCGACTCTCTGGTCATAACAGCCTCTCATGACCGGTCCCAGAGACCGCAACATTTGAGCACCCTGCCACCGGACCCGGAGTCCAAACAGCTGGACACTATGGGTAGGCACGCGTATGCTTCTGCTACTTGCGCCATCAGGTCCCTGAACTACTTGACCCACATGGTACAGTTCCAAAATGCCTTGTGGGAACAGGGACTGGATCTGGTGGAGAAATTGCCAGAAGGTGAGCAGAAGGAGGAGATGTTACAGCTCCTTCATACGGGTTCGGACGTGGGAACCCAGGTGCTGCGAGCTGCGTACGATTCCGCGGACTCCTCGGCCAGAGCGGCAGCTTCAGGCGTATGCCCCCGGAGGCACTCATGGCTCCGTGTCTCCGGATTTACCCCGGACGTTCAGAAAAACATCACGGACGCCTCTTTCGAAGGAGAAGTTCTTTTTGGTGCACCCGCTGAGAAGGTTCTCACCAAGCTCCAAGAGGCCGGGAAGGCGGTGAGGTCGGTCCAGGCAATGTACCGACCGAGGCTTAGTTCCTTTCGTAGGAACCAAAGCCGTTTTCATGAACAGACACAGAGACAACAGTTCCGCACCAGTCCACAGCAGAGGGGCTCCGGTTCCCGCAGACCCCAGGGAAGACAGCCCGCGGGCCCCTCCGCCGCCACAGCCTGACTCCTTTCCGGCCCCGCCCTCAGGATCAACGGGATATCAGTTGTCGGGTCAGATATAATTTCTGCCAGGATGGCAGTACATAACCACCGACAGGTAGGTTCTTCAGTTGGTCGAAAAAGGCCACTTTATAGAATTCGCAGACAAGCCACCCTCGAGGCCTCCTCTGCTCTCCCGTTACTCGGGTCAGCACAAATTGCTTATCAGGCAAGAAATACTTGCGCTCCTGCAAAAGGAAGCGGTAGAGTATGTTCCAGAGAACCAGAGAGCGTACGGATACTATTCCCACTTCTTTCTGGTTCCGAAGAAAACAGGGGACCTCCGTCCAATCCTGGACCTCAATATGTCGGTCGCCTACAAACGATTTCACATGGTGACCCTGCAGGGACTTATTCCCATGCTAAAGAAGGACACCTTCTTGGCGTCCTGGACATGCCGGACTTGACAATTGCATATACCCGTAGCTCAAGCGCACAGGAGGTTCCTGCGCTTCGAGTTCCTCGGCCACCACTTCCAGTTCCGAGCTCTCCCGTTCGGACTGTCATCGGCCCCCAGGGTCTTTACCAAATGCATGGCAGTCATGGCAGCGTCTCTAAGGAGACAGGGCCACTGTGTGTTTCTGTACTTGGACGATTGGCTTCTCATGGCCGCCTCCAGAGAGGCGTTGTTGATGGCTATCCAGAGCACCCAGACTCTGTTTCGGTCTCTGGGCATCATAATCAATTACGAGAAGTCTTTCCTTGTACCGTCGCAGAAGCTGCAGTTCATAGGTGCAGTTCTGGACACCATTCAGGGGAGAGCATTTCTTCCAGACGACAGAGCGGAACGGATCAGATCCCTCATCAGGGATCTCTCGGCAAAGAAGACTGTCCCTGCCAGGCTGGTCCTTCGTCTGCTCGGACACATGGCTGCAGCCATTCCGACTGTCCCTTTGGCAAGGCTCCACATGCGGGTTACTCAGTGGATGCTCAAGGTGCAGTGGGACCAAAGGCAAGACCACATGCAGCATCTGGTCAGAATCATGAACGCCGTGATTCGAGATTGGCAATGGTGGCTAGACCCAGGGACACTTTCTGTGGGTGTCCCATTTACAGCGCCGTCCCCGGAGGTAATCCTCTCCACAGACGCCTCAGGGCTGGGGTGGGGAGCACACCTGAACGGGGTGAGGTCCCAGGGAACGTGGACCCCTCAAGAAGCTCATCTCCACATCAACATTCTGGAGATGAGGGCGGTCCTTTACGCCCTGCAGGCCTTTCAGTCAGAGATCCCACCAAATACTCTCTTGCTGCAAACAAACAATACGGTGGTGATGTATTACCTCAACAAACAAGGAGGCGCACACTCTTTTTTGCAGAGGCAGTGAGAGTGTGGGATTGGGTGTTGATCACGGCGCGAGCCTGATTGCAGCCCACGCTCACGGAGTGGACAATATTAATCGAGACGGCCTGAGTCATTCCCAGGCCAGAGTCCACGAGTGGGAACTTCTTCAAGGGGTAGCAGAGGATCTGTTTCTTCGATGGGGCACTCCAGAACTGGACCTATTCGCTTCCCCATCCAACGCAAAACTGCCCAATTTTTGCTCGCTAGATCCAGGGCCTGGTGTTTTCTGGCGAGACGCGTTGTCCCTCTCCTGGGTGGACAGATTCCTCTACGCTTTCCCTCCTTTCCCGTTGATCCAGAGAGTTCTTCTCAAACTGCGCAGGGAGCATGCAACAATGATCCTGGTAGCCCCATTCTGGCCCAGACAGATCTGGTTCCCCTTGCTAACGCAGCTGTCCCGGGAACCTCCAATTCCGTTGCCTTTCAGCTCCCATCCCTTGTCTCAGGAGGAAGGTTCTCTAGTCCACCCAGACTTACGCTCACTGAACCTGCATGCTTGGCTCCTAGAGACATAGCCATTTTGAAACACAGGGTCTCGCAAGAGGTGGCGGAAGTCCTTTCCGCGGCCAGAAAGCCGGCAACGCATGCGACGTACGCCATGAAATGGCGCCGTTTTTGCTTGTGGTCGCAAGCACGCGGCCTTTCCCCTTTAGGTTGCCTGGTGAAAGCGGTGTTAGAATACCTGCTCTCCCTTTTCCATTCGGGTCTCGCCTACTCCTCTATTAAGATGCACCTCTGCTCTATTTCTGCTTACCACTTCCCAGTGAGACAGCGCACAGTGGCGCAACTTGACGCCTCTCGAGATTTTCTGAGAGGAGTGTTACACCTTAGACCTCCCATTAAGGACCCTGTTCCTCCATGGGATTTACTCTTTGTCCTGGAACAACTCACGCTCCCACCTTTTGAACCTGCCGCAGATTGCAAGCTGCATTTCCTGTCATGGAAAACGTTATTTTTAGTTGCTGTTACGTCAGCAAGGAGAATTTCCGAGCTTCACGCTCTCATGTGTAAGGAACCTTATTTGATTTTCCACCAGGACAGAGTGTCCCTGAGGACGAATCCTAAGTTCTTGCCTAAGGTGGTCTCTCCACTCACTCTCAATCAGGACATTGACCTGCCTGTATATTTCCCTAAATATGCTAATAGAGGAGAAGCGCTGCTCCACACCCTGGATGTTCACCGCTGTCTTAGGTATTACCTGAACAGAACTAAACAGCTTCGCAAGTCAGAGCAACTGTTCGTTTCTTTCGCTGACAGGATGATGGGCCAACCAGTATCGAAGCAGTCCCTTTCTCACTGGCTTGTCCAGTGTATATCATACTGCTATGATACAAAGCAGAAACCCCTCCCTGGTACAGTCCGGGGCCATTCCATTAGAGGGGTGGCTACCTCCTTTGCAGCACTTCGTAACATCTCCTCCTCTGCCATCTGTGCTGCAGCCACTTGGAGCTCTGTGCATACTTTTATCAGACATTGCTTCACGGCGAAGAGCCGGTTTCGGCCTGGCCGTGCTACAGGGTCTCCTGTCCTAGAGTCAGAACTTGATAAGGACTTTCCTAGTTTCCTCCTTCCAGATTGCTTACAAGCGTTACTGCTTGGAAATCAGTCCTAATGGTGTTACCTGCTGCAAGAGCTGTATCTCGAAGTAAGATGGTGCAGTTACGTAAGAACTTACCGTAACAGTAGATCTTCGAGAACAGCTCTTGCAGCAGGTACCTTCCCGCCCACCTTCCCCCTTGGAGGAGGCATGGCTTTCCGAGCCTTTGGCAGGGGTTTACGCCCTTTTACCTTCTGATGGTGGATCCTCGGTCTCCCCTTCTGATATCGTCCTGTGGCCGGAAGTCTCCGGCGGGAGAACTGGGGAATCTGACGGGACCGCCCCCCTGTGTACTACGCCTGACGTCGGAGGCGGGACCGATCTCGGGGACGGTCCCCACTGAAGATAGCTAGCAAGAAGAATTCCGTGGGGTCCTGACGCCTGCCGGCTTCAGTCCTAATGCTGTTACCTGCTGCAAGAGCTGTTCTCGAAGGTCTACTGTTATGGTAAGTTCTTACGTAACTGTACTTTCCCTCTGGAGTCCCGATGCCATATCAACCTGCTGGAGCTCCGAGCGGTCCGTCTAGCTCTCACCACCTTCGCTCCGTTTCTACGGGGTCAAGTGGTTCAGGTCCAGATGGACAATACCACGACCATGTACTATCTGAACCACCAGGGCGGGACACGCTCCATGCCGTTATGCAAGGAAGCTCTCCTCATATGGTCCCCCGTGCGCAGCCTGGAGGCGGATCTCCTATCCATTCACGTGGCAGGAGCCTCCAACACCCTGGCCGATGCCCTAAGCCAGATAGGGGCTGCGTCTCACGAGTGGTCTTTCCTGCCGGAGGTAGTACAAGATCTCTTCTCCCACTGGGGCACGCCTCAGGTGGACCTGTTTGCCTCCAGGGAGAATGCGAAGCTGAGTCTGTTCCATGCCCGCCCCTCAGCAGGGCTCGCTGCAGGGGATGCCTTCTCGAGGTTGTGGACCCGGGCCTCTTCTCGCCTTTCCTCCATTTCCCTGATCCACAAGGGTGCTTCCCAGCAGGAGGGACAAGGTGCAGGTGATTCTGGTAGCCCCAGACTGGCCCCGCCAGTTCTGGTATCCAGATCTCCTCAGCCTCAGCTCCAGGCTCCCGAGGCGCTTCCAGCCGCCGGACCTGATCTCAGTCAACCAGGGAAGGTATTCCATCCGGACCTTCAATCCCTGCACCTGACGGCCTGGTTCCTGAGCTGCTAGAGTTTCAGGCCTTGGGTCTTTCCGGCGTCCTCAGCGCCGTTGAGGCGTCCCGTAAGAGTCGACCAGAAAATGCTATGCCTTCAAATGGAAGAGATTTTCCATTTGGTGTCAGGAAAAGGGCCTGGACCCTTCCTCCTGCTCCTTGGCAAGCATCCTGGACTACCTGTGGTCCCTTTCTCAGCAAGGGCTTCGGTCGATGACCCTTAAGGTGCACCTGGCAGCCATCTCTGCTTACCGGGCGTGGGCCGGGAAGCAGTCTGTCGCGCAGGAGAAGGTGGTCGGGCGCTTTTTCAAAGGCCTTGACCACATTTCCCTTCTGGTGCGAGAAGCTCCACCTCCATGGGATCTACTGCTGGTATTGGGCAAGCCATTTGAACCGATGCACAGGTGCAATATTTCCCACCTGTTGTGGAAGACCGCCTTCTTGGTGGCTATCATGTCAGCCAGAAGGATGGGAGAGCTCCAGGCGCTTTCCATTGAGTCTCCTTATCTGGTCTTCCACAGGGACAAGGTTGTCCTGCGCCCCCTTCCGAAGGTGGTGTCGGAGTTTCACCTTAATCACACCTCGGAGGCCGAATATAGGCTCCATACTTACCCTAGAAGAGCGCTCGCTTATTACAAGGAGCGGACAGCTGAAGTTCGGGGAGAGGTTCGCTAGTTGTTTGTCACCTACGCTGAAGCCGCACCTGGCAGACCTGCAGCCAAGCGGATGATAGGCAGGTGGGTCACCTCCTGCATAGAGCTCTGCTATAGGTTGGCAGGCATGGAGCCTCCCAGAGGGATAAGAGCTCATTCTACCCGCCATACCGCTGCATCGGTAGCTGCTTCCAGGGATGTCCCTATCCAGGATATCTGCAGGGCAGCTACCTGGAAGTCGGCACATACCTTTATTACCCACTACCACATGGACCTCGAGTCACGCCGGGATGCTGGTTTTGGGGCCTCGGTTCTCCAGTCTCTATTTCCCAAGTAAGTATCGGGGGTGTGCGCCTTGCCTCCCCCCTCCCGGAGAACTGCTAGGAGTCTGCCAATAAGTGTGGATTGAACAACATATCCATGTCCCTAGAAATACAGGTTACTCACCTGTAACAGGAGTTCTAGGAATGGTATATGTTGTTCATCCGCTCGACCCACCTGACCTCCCAGGCTTCGACGTACAACCTGGCTTCCAGCGGGCTAGATCTGGCGTCATGGGGCGGAGCCGAGAGTTTTACCACCCGGTTGGGTGGGAGGAGCCAGCTTGAAGACCTTCTGGCAAGATTTAAAGCGGCAAGGAACCTGCCAATAAGTGTGGATGAACAACATATACCATTCCTAGAACTCCTGTTACAGGTGAGTAACCTGTATATTTTGCTCTAGGTGTCATATGGAAGGAGCATGCATGGGTTATGAATAACCTTCCAGGAACCAGCTCAAAGAGGTTGATGGCTGGGCCAAACGGGGCCCAGATGAATTTTGAAGGCCAAATATACATTCCCAGGGAACCCTTGAATTACATCGAAGAGACTTTAAGGTGTGGATTCCAAGGCCCAGACGGGATTAAAGAGGCAAATAACACTTTTGCTTTGAATACAGTGACTTAGATCAAAGAAACTTTTGAGATGTACATGTAGCAGAGCACGAATCAGTTTTGTCTGGTTAACCTGAGGAGAGGAAAGTCAATGAGGTCACTTATTATGTTTTTGTAAATATTTTATTTAGACATCCTGTGTTACATAAAATAGATTTTTATTACACCAAGGCGGAGTTTGGTGACCTCAGAGAAGGCCAGCTCAGAACTGTGTTTAATTGCTGAGAGAACCTTGACAGAGATACACAAGACAATATTTCTGACAGAGAAGGACAACATCAGCACTTTAGGAGAGAAGTATTGTGTATAAGAGAGCTTAGTTTGTACATTTAAAAACCTGTTTTGTTTTTAAGATTGTATATGTTTGGGATATTTGTTCTGTATTTATTGTTCTGTTTTGATACTTTAAAGTAAAGAGATTTTTACAACAAAAACTGTCTAGAGTGCCTTGACATTTCTTTTTATTTCAAGTGGAGCTTTTAAAGTTTATAAGTAACACTGTGTATGAGCTTATTGTATACCAAACTGGGAAATGGATAGAGTTCTCTAAAGTCTTGCATAGAGTTCTAAGGGTTCATTTGAAAGACCTGGTTGGGTGCCGTAGGCAAAAGATATCTGCCCCCCCACCCCCCGAAGACAGAATTATCTGAGCCTGATAATTGGATACGCTAACAAGAAGTTATCAGTTTGAATCCCTCCAGAGCTTGAGACTAAGGTGACTTGAACCCACAAAACAGACAAGAGGGTTAACTTGTTATGTTCACTGTCCACAAATCATACATTCAGAGGTTGGCACTTTGGGAGTAGAGGTCTGACCAACTGAGCGAGTTTGTGACAGATTGGTTGGCAGCAGTGGCATAAAAAGTTTGGTGGTATAAGCTTCATTGTACAGTGGGTAAGCTTGAGACCGTTTAGCTCACTTGTAAAAAAAGAAAGGCAGTGTTTTATTTCAAAAGGAAACAGAACTATATCCTTTGACTTACAGTTAAGTTTGTACTCATTTTATTTTTTTTTTTCTAAAGTGCCAGTCAGATTAGCGTAGTCAAATAAGACAATGGCTTCCGACTACAGCAGGCACACTGTAGATTTCTTAAAGCAGTTGTGCGGGGACAGGGGAGTCCCATTTGGGGTGAAAGCCAGTAAGCAGAACCTCATAGAGGCCGTGATGGTACTGTAGCAGATACCCAGAGCAGCGAGTCACAGACCGTGACTGAAAGGGACAAAACCTCAAGTCTGGAAGGGCTAGCATCCAGTGAGGGGTCCCGAGCCGATGAGGCAGACAGCAGCAGGGGATGGTCACCAGTATCCTGAATCCAGGGGTACTCAAACTGCAAATTGAGTTGCACAGGATGGAACTGGAGGCAGAGTGACAACAGAGAGAGGCGGATCGTGAGGCAGACCGTGAGGAATGTGAGCGCCAGCGAGAGGCAGAGGAGAGGAAGAGGAGCGCCAGTAGCAACGCAAACTGGAGAAGCTACGACTGCAACCAGCGGCACCAGGGCAGGTAAGTGGCTTGGGTTTCACTGGGACTGCAGGACTGGGTTACAAATTGAACTCCAAATTAAGAGCTGAGTTTAACGAAGGGGAGGACATGGACGCCTTTTTAAATTCTTTTGAAAAAGTTTGTATTCAGGCTAAAATTCCTAGAGAGTCATGGAGCTTCCAGCTGTCCCCGCTACTTACCGGAAAAGCTCGGGATGCATTGGGTCAAATGGACAATGAAGACAGCAATGATTACAGCAAGTTAAAAGCTGCACTGTTAAAAAAGTTTGAATTAACTGCTGAATCATACAGAGCTAAATTCCATAAGCTCAGGAGAAGCCCTGATATGAGCTACGAGGAGCTAGCCACGAAACAACGTCAGTTTTTAAAACGTTGGTGGAAAGGAATTGAGGCAAACACTGTTGATAAAATTGAAAATGTGATTTTTATTAGAACAGTTTTATTGGGTATGCCCAGCAGAGTTAAAAACTTGACCAAGATCCAAAAACAGTACAAGAGGCTGCTGAACTCTCGGACCGCTATGCCAAGAGCAGACCTGCTCTGAGAGCAAATGGGGCAAGTGTGGCAGCGCAGAAAGGGAAAAGCGCGCCTTCAGGGCAGCTAAAACCCTCACTGCCTCCACCGAAACCAGTTAGCCCCAGGTTTCAAAGAAAAGATTTCTCTGAAGTAAGAAATATTTGTTGGTTATGTAAAGAAACTGGGCACATTGCCAGACAGTGTCCAAGAAGGGCAAGCAATAATACGCAAAGTAGTACCAGAAAGGAAGTGGGTTGTTTGTATGTCCCTGGAAGCATGCCAGTGAACATGAGGGAACACATGCACCCAGTCATGGTAAATGGCGTACAGACACAGGGGTTAAGGGACACAGGGGCATCCCTGACATTGGTAAAGGGGGATCTGGTACAGCCTGGTCAGCTTATACCCAATAAATACTTAGTTTTTCCTTCCCTCGCAGCCCCCTTTTTTAGTATCTCAGCCCCCTTTCATACCTTTTTACAGCTTAGCGTCACCTGATTAAGACCTCCACACCAACTCCTGGCACTTACTTCTACCCCAACCACTCCTCCATACCTCCTACTACTAGTAGCCTTAGCCCCTCTCTGAATCTCCCACCAGCGCCTCCATATCATTCGTCAGAGGCTGTTTATCATCATTTTTGCAGTCATAAATCATTACATCTGTTTGTCTGCGTTAGTTTGCCCTGGAGCCTGTAACCACCTGTTACCATGTATTGCATGCTTGCTTTGGCTCCTCTATTGGATTTTGGACATTCTGGTTTCTTCTAGGGTACTTCTACTGTATCCTACCTTGTTCTGTTAGGTTGAATCATCCTTATCCTTCATTTGTATATATGTTTATATTACTGTATCTGTTTAAATATAAGTGTTCTTTATATGTCTGCTATTGTACCTTCAATTTGATCCTTGACCTATCAGGTCCATCTTGCAAATGAGCTTTGCTCAATGATGTCCGCCTGAATAAATAGATTTGATTGATTGATTGAAATACGTGACTGTACAGGACTTTGCTGGTGAAGAGAAAACAGTGCCACTGGCCACTGTTCTCTAGGACTGGGGTGAAATAGGGGAACTGTGCAACACGTGGCTGTAGCCAACACATTAGCAGTGGATGTGATCCTGGGTAACAGTCTCCAGCTGGGGGTGGTATGTGCAGTTATCCGTAGTCAAGCAGCCAGGGAAAATTGTAGATCTTACTTCAAGAGGGCTCTTGCAGTAGGTAATTACATATAGGACTGACGCCGGTAGGTGGCAGGACCCCACGGAAAAATTTCTAGCTAGCAGTCCCTGGCGAGGAACCGCCCCCACGTCAGGAGACGTCTGTATAAAGGGGCGGTCCCGGATGCCCGCCTTCCAGTTCTTTCCTGCCGTTAGCTCGTGCAGTGCCTCACAGAAAAGTTTGTGCTTCGTCAGCCCTACCTTCATCGTTTTTTTACCGAAAAATCTTATTTTTTCGACACCGTCAGTACTAACGTCGATGTATGTCGTCCCCTACACCCTCCGAGCACAAGAACAAGTGCAATTCGTGCGGCTCCCAACTACCGCACAAGGACAGCCACTCCATGTGCCTGTTCTGCCTAGGCCTGGATCATCCAGTCGAGAAGTGCCAGCATTGCCTTAGCTTTAACTCGGCCACCCAAAAAAGACTGCAGCAATCCCTGGAGGCCCATATTCTTAAAAAGAAAATGATCTCTATGGAGAAGGAGCTTAAAAAGCTAAGTCAGGCGTCCACTTCCCCCGAAGGCCATCAAAAGAAGGAGGACAAGAGGCACGGGAAAAAGGCTCTTTGCGCTCTCCATCGAAGTCGGGCATACAAATAACATCCTCGGGGATCGCTCCTCGGCAGCCGCCTCGGAGGTTTCTGACGGCAGCCGCCCGTCTGGCTCGCGCTCGGGCCTTCGCGGCGCCTCTGGGCAGTTGGAGGCTTCCGCCCCGGTTCAGCCACAGGCTTGCGGCCTACCATCGTGGGCGACTCCGGTAAGCCGGGCGTCTGCTCCTCTGACATCCGCCCGGAGAGGGCTGGTAAGACGTCCAACCCTTCGGGGCGACATACGGCTTCTTCCCCACCGGACCAGGCCGACCCTTCCTCTCGATCTGCCTCCGGTGAAGGCTCTCATAAGTCAGACGTCCCCGACGACGGAACCCCCCAACGTCAGTCGCTCCTGGTTCACCGCAGCCTTCACTGCAGTCTGGGGAACCAGAGTCCCCCCATCCTGATCCCGAGGACTTTTCCCCTCCATCCCCGGGTGCAGCTGGGAATTTTTTGCCTCCGTTAGTCCCTCCTCCATCTGGAGCGACGGACCTGACATCGGCTCCCCGGACACTGGCTCCGACGTCGGTACCTCCGGCATCAGGGCCTCCGCCGCCCCTGACGCCGGCCCACTGACTCAGGGAGAGTTCCTTGCCCCATCGGGTTCTCCCTCCGGCTCTCCTGCCACGGGACTCCACCCGCAAGGTTCCCAGCCGGGTTGTCTCAGCAGGCAGCGCCCCAGCTTCCGGGTTTTGATACGCCTCCATATGGATATAGCCCATATTCTTATCCCCGCCTCCTCCTCCTCCACCGCCTCAGGGGTTGCCGGTGGACCTGCAGGAGACTCTGGCCTCCTGGTGGACTGAGGCCAAGGCTCAACTCACCAAAGAGGTCGAGAGCCACCTTCCAGCGACAGTGCCGTCCCAGGTTCCTGTATGCCCCAGGCGGGACACTCCCTCCGGACTCCAGGGTTCTTCCGTCTGGATCCAGACAGGGGCAGGACACGCATCCCCGGGGACTACCCAAGGGACCCGTTCCTCCCCCAGGTTGGGAAAGGGAGTCTTACTCTTCTTCTTCCTCCTCTTCACTCTCGGACTCTTCCGACGGCTGCTTCGAGAGAGACGACGAGCCTCGCTCTCCGTCGAAGTCCCGGTCGAGGACTCCTCCGGAGGATCCTTCTTTTATGGAGTTGCTTAGAAAAATCCAGGAGGTCCATCAGTGGTGCTCTTTGGAACCAGTTCCTCAGCGTCTGAAACTCGCTGAACATCTGGATCTGCCTGTCACAGCTCCTACACTAGTGCCACCCTGGATAGAGCCTCACACCGACCATGTCACCACAATATGGAAACAGCAGTCAGCCTTAGCCCCACTTCCCAGGAAGTTGAACAGGCTATATCAGGCTCCAGAGGGTGTTGATTTCCTAGATTCTCACCCTCGTGCTGACTTGGTCGTGATTAGCACCACTCACGGCCGGTCGGCGAACCCAAAGCATCTTAGCTCGTCACCTCCTGATAAGGAATCTCACCTTCTGGACCAGTACGGGAGAAAGATTTACGCTTCCTCCACACTGGGGATTAGGGCCCTGAACTACGTCGGCCACATGGGGGACTACCAGAAGGCCATCCTTACTCAGGTGGAAGCCAAGCTGGACTCCTTGCCTGACTCCCAAGTCAAACAGGAGTTGGCTGATCTCGTCCGCTCTGCTCATTCGGCCAGTCGCCACATGCTACGTGTGACATTCGACGCAGTGGACACTGCTGGGCAGAGTTCTGCTTTCGTCGTAGGCCTGCGGCGTCATGCTTGGCTCCGCGTGTCATGTCTGGTCCCGGAGGTACAATCTACTATCCAGGAAGCACCTTTCCGGGGGTTGGTGCTTTTCGGGGGCGATGTCAAGGACATCATTACTGATTTGCAGGAGAAGGGGACGGCTCTGAAATCAGTTGATTCCATGTACTATTCCCATCAGCAGCAGCGCCATCCTTTTCTCAGATGGAATCGGCCAAAGGCGAAACCCCAGGGAAGGTGGGCCACAAAACTGGCCCCGCGGCTGCAAGCCCCTCCCCCAAAAGCAGCGGGTGCTTCTGCTGCAGCACTGCCCCACACCACCTGACTCCTTTCCTCTCCCACTGCCTCCAGACTCCCCGGAGGAACCGGTAGGAGGGAGGTTTTCCCTCCATCTTCCGGGATGGGAGAGGATAACCACAGATTCTTGGGTGCTCCAGCTCATAGCAGAAGGACACTCCATAGAGTTTCTTCAGAAACCACCCCGCCACCCCCCTCAGAAGTCGTCGTATTCACGGGAACACCTTCCTTTGGTCCTGGAGGAAATATCTGCTCTTCTGATGAAGCAAGCGATAGAGCCCATCCCCCTTCATCTTCTGGGGACGGGTTACTATTCCCATTTCTTCGTGGTCCAAAAGAAGACGGGAGATCTCAGACCAATTTTAGATCTCAGTTCCCTGAATTTTTATGTAGAGTACAAAAGATTCAGGATGCGCTCTCTGCAGAGCCTTCTGCCCCTCCTCCGGCCGGGTCAATGGCTTTGTGCCCTGGATATGCAGTATGCCTATCTGCACATTCCCATTCGCCCCTCCCATCGCAAATACCTTCATTTTGCGTTGCAGGGGGACCACTACCAGTTCAAGGCGCTCCCGTTTGGTCTATCCTCAGCCCCCCGAGTATTTACCAAATGCCTGGCGGTGGTGGCGGCCCTCCTGTGTACCAAGGGAGTACAGGTGATCTTACTTAGAGATACAACTCTTGCAGCAGGTTACACCATTAGGACTGAAGCCAGCAGGCATCAGGACCCCACGGAAATCTTCTAGCTAGCAGTCTTCAGCGGGGACCGCCTCAGACGTCGGTCCCGCCCCCGACGTCAGGCGTGGTACATAAGGAGGCGGTCCCGCCAGAATCTCCAGTTCTTTCCCGCCATCGACTTGCATGTCTCGACCCTTCGGTCTGTTTCTAGCGCGCGACGCCTGGTAAAGTTCTTTCCAACTTGGAAAAATCCGTTTTTCTACAAAGTCTGCCATCTGATGTCCTCTCCAACCTCCGTGGAAGGCCATCCATCGAAGTGCGCCTGTGGGAAGCAAATCCCTTTTAAAGACCCGCATTCGGCCTGTGTCCGGTGCCTAGGCCCAGATCACGACACCCGGGCCTGTACCTTCTGTCAGGGGTTTAATAGCCGGACCCGGATCCATCGCCAGAAGGCCCTGCAAGCGTTTCTTCTCGAAGAAAAAGTTAAGACCATGGATTCTACCTCCAAGGGGGAATCGTCTGAGAAAGCCCGGCGACATCTCGAAAAGCACAGGGAGAGGGTGAGATCAAAACCCCCTTCTAGGGCTTCCGACTCCCGTATCTCCTGCTCCCGGTCCGACCGCTCCCCTTCCCGGGCCCGCTGTCCGCTTCCTCCGGCTGCAGTGAAGACTTCTTCGGGTTCTTCTTCTCTACCTCCAGGCCCTCTTCTTCTGCTTCCAAGGCCTCGCCGAGGTCAGAGGACCGCCACCACAAATCCAGCTCCCGTCACCCGGAGACCAAGGAGCTGACTTTACTCAAAAGGACGTCGGATCTAACGTCGGCTCACCCGACGTCTGCCAAGCACCACCAGTCCCGAGACCTGACTGCTGCCAGACACCCATCGCCGGTCAGGGTTTTCGCCACACGGACGCTGCCAAGGGACCGACGCCATTCCTGTAGAGAGAGGAGAACACTCACGCCTACCGACGCCGGCCAGGAGGCGCTACGGAGGAGGAGCTGACCCAGCCAGAGGACCAGACGGGCAACCCGGTCCTGTCGCACCCCACCAGGGAACCCTCTCCTGAACCCGAGATCCCGGGGGAGCCGACTCCGGAACCCGACCACCGGCGCCAGGTCCATCGTCGGGTCTCAGTATTTCAGAGGTTAAGGAGCTATTCACCTATTGGTGGGATACCATAAAGAAGGATGTGGTTCCCACACCTCCTCCTCCTCTTCCTCCTCCTCCTCCACCTGTGACTCCACTGGCCCCAGCGCCCCCCACCCCATCCGGGGCAGCAGGCCGAGTACCTCCCCCACAGGAGCCCGTGGAACCTCCTAGGGGCAGACCAGACAAGAGGAGACCTTCGTCCAGATCTTCTTCAGGGTCACCCAGCCCTAGGAGACCCAGAAGACGCCGTTATTCGCCTTCGACGGAGGACACGGGATCAGACTTCTGGGACGGATCCAGATCCCCTTCTCCCATCAGCGTCCCCTCTCCGGACCCACGTGAGCTCCCAAGATCTCCTCCGGATGACCCATCGTTCTCAGAGATTGAGGCATATCCAGGACAACATGGGCTGGGACGCAGAGGAACTTGACCCAGAGAACTACGCCGCCAGGTACCTTCGGACAAAAGATCCAAAGCCTGTGGTGGTGCCACCCTTGGTGAACACCTTTGTGGATGTCACCAAGGCAGTGGAACGTCACACTCGCTCCAGCGATGTCGAAGAAGGCTGACCGCCTGTATAAGGCCCTAGAGGAGGACCAGTACTTGCATCACATCCTTTGGCGATTCTCTGGTCATTACAGCCTCACATGACCGGTCCCAGAGGCCGAACATTTGAGCACCCTGCCACCGGACCCAGAGTCCAAGCAACTGGATGTTATGGGCGGGTGCACGAGCGCCCGCTACTCTGCGCCATTAGGTCCCTCAACTATCTAACCCACATGGTCCAGTTTCAGAACGCCTTGTGGGAGCAGGGACTGGATCTGGCGGAAAAGATGCCAGAGGGTGAGCAGGAGGAGGAGTTGCTACAACTCCTCTGCACGGGTTCGGACGTGGGAACCCAGGTGCTGCGAGCCGCGTACGATTCCGCGGACTCCTCGGCCAGAGCGGCAGCCTCAGGCGTATGCCTCCGGAGACACTCTTGGCTCCGTGTCTCCAGATTTACCCCGGACGTCCAGAAGAACATTCTGGACGCCTCCTTCCACGGAGAAGTTCTTTTTGATGAGTCCTCGGAGAAGGTCCTCACCAAACTTCAAGAGGCCTGGAAGGCGGTGTCTGTCCAAGCCATGTACAGACCAAGCTCAGTTCCTTTCTCAGGAACCAGAGCTGTCTGAGGTCGGATGCAGAGATAGCAGTCTCAAGAACAGGGCCTTCTCCTAAGAGCCCAGGGAGTTGTCCGCAGGCAGAGGCCAACGCCCTGCCAAGTCGGCCCAGCCTGCAGGACCCCTCAGCCACCACAGCATGACTCCTTCCCAACCCCGCCCCTCAGGATCAACGGGACACCAAGGTCGGGGGTCGTATTGCAGACCATCTGCCAGGGTGGCAGTCTATAACCACAGACAGGTGGGTTCTTCAATTGGTTGAACAAGGCCACTTTATAGAATTCGTGAACAAGCCACCCACAAGGCCTCATCTGCTCTCCTGTTACTCGGGTCAGCACAGATAGCTCATCAGGCAAGAAGTACTCGCACTCCTACAAAAAGGAGCGGTGGAGTACGTCCCGGAGAACCAGACAGGAACCGGCTACTATTCCCACTTCTTTCTGGTTCCAAAGAAAAAAGGGGACCTCCGTCCAATATTGGACCTCAGCGACCTCAACATGTCGGTCACCTATAAATGTTTTCGCATGGTGACCCTCCAAGGGCTCACTCCCATGCTGAGAGAGGACTCCTTAGCATCTCTGGATATGCAGGACGCCTACCTGCACATCCCCGTAGCTCAAGCGCACAGGAGGTTCCTGCGCTTCGAGCTTCTCTGCCACCACTTTCAGTTCCGGGCTCTTCCTTTTGGACTGTCATCGGCCCCCAGGGTTTTTACCAAGTGCATGGCAGTCGTGGCAGCGTCTCTAAGGAGACAGGGCCACTATGTGTTCCCGTACCTGGACAACTGGCTTCTCATGGCCGCCCCCAGAGAGGCGCTGTTGTTGGCTATCCAGAACACCCAAGCTCTTTTTCAGTCACTGGGCATTCTTATCAACTACGAGAAGTCTCTCCTGGTACCGTCCCAGAAGCTGCAGTTCATAGGCGCAGTTCTGGACACCATCCAAGGGAAAGCCTTTCTTCCCGAGGGCAGAGCGGAGCGAAGAAGACTGTCCCTGCCAGACTGGTCCTTCGCCTGCTCGGACACATGGCTGCGGCCATTCCAACCGTCCCTATGGCAAGGCTCCACATGCGGGTAACTCGGTGGATGCTCAAAGTGCAGTGGGACCAAAGGCAAGACCACATGCAGCATCCGGTCAGAATCACGAACGCAGTGATTTGAGACCGGCAATGGTGGCTATACCCAGGGACACTCTCTGCGGGTGTTCTGTTTACAGCGCCATCCCCAGAGGTAATCCTCTCCACAGATGCCTCAGGGCTGGGGTGGGGAGCACACCTGAACGGGGTGAGGTCCCAGGGAATATGGACCCCTCAGGAAGCTCACCTCCACATCAACATTCTGGAGATGAGGGCGGTCCTTTATACCCTGCAGGCTTTTCAGTCAGAAATCCTGTCGAGTACTCTTCTGCTCCAGACAGACAATACGGCGGTGATGTATTATCTCAACAAACAAGGAGGCGCACACTCTTACCCCCTTTGCAGGGAAGCTATGAGAGTGTGGGATTGGGTAATCCAACACGGCGCGAGCCTGATTGCAGTTCATGTTCCCGGCATGGACAACACAATTGCAGACGGCCTGAGTCATTCCCAGGCCAGAGTCCACGAATGGGAACTCCTTCAGGAGGTTGCAGAGGATCTGTTTCTTCGATAGGGCACTCAAGAGTTGGACCTATTCGCTTCCCCATCCAACGCAAAACTGCCCAATTTTTGCTCGCTAGATCCAGGGCCTGGTGTTTTCTGGCGAGGCGCGTTGTCCCTCTCCTGGGCGGACAGATTCCTCTATGCTTTCCCTTCCTTCCCGTTGATCCAGAGAGTTCTTCTCAAACTACGCAGGGAGCACGCAACAATGATCCTAGTAGCGCTTTTCTGGCCCAGGCAGATCTGGTTCCCCATGCTGACGCAATTGTCCCGGGAACCTCCAGTCCCGTTGCCTTTCAGCTCCCATCTACTGTCTCAAGAGGAGGGTTCACTAGTCCACCCGGACTTACGTTCACTGAATCTGCATGCCTGGCTCCTCGAGACATAGCCATTTTGCGACACGGGGTCTCGCAAGAGGTGGCGGAAGTTCTCTCCACTGCCAGAAAGCCGGCAACGTACGCCATGAAATGGCGCCAATTTTGCCTGTGGTCTCAGGCACGTGGCCTCTCCCCTTTAGAATGCCCAGAGAAATCAGTTCTGGAATACCTGCTTTCCCTCTTCCACTCAGGCCTTGCCTTCTCCTCTATTAAAGTTCACCTCTGTGCGATTTCGGCCTACCACTTCCTGATAGGTCAGCGCACAGTGGCACAGCTCGATGCCTCTCAGGACTTCCTGAGGGGTGTTACACCCAGGCCACCCATCAAGGATCCTGCCCCTCCTTGGGACCTACTCTTCGTCCTGGAACAGCTCACGCTCCCCTTTGAACCTGCGCGCAGATTGAGAGCTGCGCTTTCTGTCGGAAAACGTTATTTTTAGCTGTCTCGTCAGCGAGGAGAATTTGCGAGCTACATGCTCTCATGTATAAGGAACCTTATTTAATTTTCCACCAGGACAGAGTGTCTTTGAGGACGAATCCTAAATTCCTGCCTAAGGTGGTCTCTGCCCTTACTCTTAACCAGGACATCGATCTGCCTGTGTACTTTCCCAAGTACGCTAATAGAGGAGAGGCATTGCTTCACACCCTGGATGATCTTCCCTTGTCAATCTTCACCATTCATTACTTCTTGGGTGTAAGCCGGAGGCGCACACCCACCACGGGAGCTTTTTTTTTTAAAGTCAGCTCTAACAGCGCTGCCCTCGAGACCGACGCATTGCGTCATGCGCAAGGGGCGGCCGTTAGTAGCTACGGACTCCTCCTCCATCTCAGTTCTGTTTCTCCTGCCGTTGAGGCTGCACCTGCTGCGCGGTAGCGAGAAGTGAGAAGTTTCGCCGTCGATATTTTTTCCGACTCCTCGTCGTCCTCAGTGTTACACTCGACGCCATACCTCGGTAAGACCGTTCTTTTTCCATCTGTAAGGCATCGGGTGTTTCCCTACTGTTTTTGCCTTATTTGTTTAGATTATGTCGGTTCTGGAGCTGCGCGCTTTGCAAGACGGCCGCGCGCCGGGTGCTCCTGTGGCCAGCATTTTTCCTGTCCCCCGACCGGCATGATGTGTGTCTTCGCTGCCTGGGACCCAACCATGACATGGATTCGCAACGCTTGTTCTCCATGGACCGTCGCACTCCCAAGTCCCATGTTGCCTGCTCGGCAAGGCCCGCCGACCTTCGGGGACAGCGTCGCTCAAGGGATCTCAGGTAAGGTCTCTAGACCCTTCCTCCGGGTCCCTCCCCGGCCTATACGGTCCATGGGAGGAAGACTCCCTCCTCTTCTCTTGCGGGGAAGCTTCTTCAGTCAATCGGGAACGTGCGGTCCCTCTGGGGCCATGACGGTGACACCGCCTGCAGTCCCCTCCTCGGAGGTGCAGGCTCCAGTGTCGAGGCCCATGATTTCTGGGCCGGACACCGTGGACCTCGACGCGCCTTCGGTGCAGTTTTGGATCCGGCGCCTGTTGGCGGTGCCGTGTCAGCGCCGCCGCTCTGGCCCCAGGCGCCGTTGGCGGTTTCGCTCCAGCGGCGCGGCGGGTCGGTTTGAACATCGGGAGCGGCGCCGTGGGCCTCGCTGGTGCAGCGGGAGAGGTAGGGCGGGTCTGGCTGTCGCTGGTGTTCGGGGGTCGTCCGGCGCCGTTCACGGCGCCATTGCCACGAGGACCCCGGGTGGCCAGTATCGAGGTCCTGCTGGTCTCTGCCTTCCTGAAGCAGACGCACTGGATGTGGACCCATCCTGGTACCTCACCTGGAGTCGGGTCTCCTGTGGCACGGGTGCCAGGCGGCGCAGCGGCCCCTCCCACTGTCCCCCCTCCCGTCCTACCCTGAGGGCTCTCTGGCTGGGGGTGGCCTTGAGTCCCAGACGGGTGATGTGGTGGGGACTAAGGGAGAGGCCCTCCTGGGGACCGGTGACAGCTGCCCTCCCGGTGCTGCTCTCTCTGGGGCGGGAACGCTATGTCGAGGAGGAGGGCTCTCTCGGAGTCCCGAGGGTTGAGGGCAGGGGGACGGTGCCCTGTCTCCGTTGGCCACCTCTGGTGGGGTGGCTAGGAGCCGCAGTGCTGAACCCCGCCCTTCCCTCCGGGGCTCTAGAGTGCCCTCTGGTGGCGTTGCTGATGGCTGCCCTTCTGGAACCATGCAGTCCCGGGTTCGCCACAGGGGAGGTTCTCCCCCTGGGCTCTTCCAGGCTCCGCTTCCTCAGGGTTCCGTCTTGCGGCCTGGTTTGTTGTCCGGGACCCCGCCAGCTCGGGCTTTGTTCCCCGGATTTCAGAGTCCTGGCAGAGGTCAGTTGCCTCCTCGTAGGTGCCCTTCTCCCATATCTCTGCCTCCACCCCCTCCGCTCCCGGGCCATGTCGGTCCTACGGGTCCATTATCCTGGGAGCAGTTCAGGGGTTCTGCGTCGGCCTTCCTCTCATACTGTTAGATATATGCATGAGCGGGTCTTTCGACTCTCCCCACCGCCGCAGGAGTCCTCTGAGCATTCGAGCTCTCCATCATCCTCGTCTCCCTCCTCTGAGGGAGAGGAACCCCCTGCTCATCTCTCCTCTGATGCTGATTTCACCGAATATCAGCGATTCCTTTCGAGGATGGTGAGGGACCTTCAGATCTCTTATGTAAGGAGAGACAATACCGAACGGGAGACACGTGAATTCCTTGGAGAATTTAGTGCCCAGCACCTGGTGGTACCTTCCTGGCCTATCCCCTTCCAGGAGGCGTCTATCCGTTCCTGGCAGTCGCTAGCCGCCCCTTCTCCAGCCCCGGCTGACTGCCGTCGTAGGTATTGTGCCCCCTCGGAATCCCTGGGTACTCTTCCCAACCCGCCCTCTGGCTTGGTGTACAGAGACTCCCTCAGGCGCTGCTGCCTGGCGCCAACCGCCACCGGATCCGGATTCTCTGCATAGTTCGACCGGGGCGAAGAGTGTTCGCTTTTCTCCAGTGTTGCTTGTATAGCATCTCATCAGGCTCATCACGCTGCCTACAATCGGCATCTGTGGTCGGTGCTCTCTCAACTCCTAGCATCAACGCCTGATACGGAGCAAACCAGACAAGCTGTTGCCCTCTCCGCTATAGGCCTGGAGCTGGCAAGACACCAGGCAAGGGCATCTTATGACGCCAATGAGGTGGCTTCCAGGCTTGCAGGGACAGCGATCTGCATTAGGCGGACGGCATGGCTGCGTCTATCAAGGTTGTCACCCCTGGCCCGGCGTAGGGTGATGCGCTCCGCCTTCCGGGGGACCGTCTCTTTTCCTCCAGAGCTAGGAGACTTTTGCAGGGGCTTCCTCCGTCTCCACGTCCTCGGGAGGCACCTCCTAGCTCTTCTCCCACTTAGGCTTTTCTCTGTACTAGCCAGGGTCTTCCCCTTCTGTTTCTCACCAACAGGAGGCTGGGGGTCTTGTTCCCTCAGGGTTCTACCCCTTCCCCCTTCTAGGGGGAAGGGGGGCTTGGTACTCACCCAAGAAGTAATGAATGGTGAAGATTGACAAGGGAAGATATGAAAATTACGTACCTACCGTAATTCTTGATCTTCTCTTGTATCTTCACCATTCATTACTGATCCCACCCACCTTCCCTCAGTGGCCTCCTTCTGGCATCTCCCCTCCGTCTCGTTCCTCTCTCTTATTGGCCTTTATGCAAAAAAAATTTCTTTTTCTGTCTTTGCCATTCTCTTGAATGGTTTCAGGAATACTTTACTCTAAGATTCATTGGCATTTATTTGCAGAAGTGCTGGGTCATGAGGAGATGCCGACTGTCGCTGCGCCGTGTTTTCAGGCGAGGCACTTCTGGGGACTCTGTCTAACACTGTCTGGGCAGTTATTAGTCCCAAGAAAACTTCTGCTAATCAATTACTAAGCCCTGGAATCCCTCCCTCTTTTTCCCCAGAGTGAAGAGGAACGAGTACGGTTATAAAATTATTTTCCTTAATGCTGAGGGAACTCTTTCGGACTGCTTTATAGTGCAATCCCTTGCCTTTTCAGGTCATGTTTCCTCATAAGCCTGTTAGCCATGCTCTGTCTTGACACCTTTTACAAGGACCCTTCAGCAGGCATTGCTACAAGAAAAGCACTTGCAACCGCTGGCTAACCTTGCCAGCTTCAAGTCTCTATCTGCCTTGACATAGGAAGTCCGATTGAGTCCCTCTATATTTTCTTACAAACCGCCTTCAAAAAGGCTCAGTTTCTTCCTATACTCTTCTAGAGCAGCTCTTATTAGGCTGCTTGCGACTTAGTCCTTTCCTAGATGGACGCTCTTCCGGAACAGGGTCTGCTCAATCAGTCCAGGAGCCCTCAACTAGGATAAAGGAACTTGGCATGTTGGGAGTCCAAAGACTCTGCCCTCCTTGGTCTGTCTAGCGGGTTCGGTGAACCTTCTCTTCAGCACTACCAATAGGGATTCTTGCTCCCTTGTTAATTCGAGCCTTGAGCCTCTCAGCCAACAATGCTCGCTGGGCATTATTGCCTCCTCAACATGCCACTCTTTCTTCTTTTCTTTCTACTTCCTTCATCCTTTCTTTCTCCTTCCCTTTTCTCTCTCTCTGTTCCTCCCTAGAGTCACCCCGGAAAGGAGGCCCTGCGATCCCTTAGGGCAGGAATACTCTCTCCACTGTCTATTCTCCATGGCTTATTCCTTTTTCAGTTTATTTCCTTCCTTTGCTATCCCTTGGCTAGCTTGCCTCGCTTTCTCTTTTTCACACTATATTTTGCCTCTCGGCTCACAGAACTGAGATGGAGGAGGTCAGTACTAACGGCCCCTCGCGCATGGCCTGTCACGTCGGGTCTCAAAGAGCGAGCGCCGTTAGAACTGACTTTAAAAAAAAAAGCTCCGTGGCGGGTGTGCGCCTCCGGCTTACACCCAAGAAGTAATGAATGGTGAAGATACAAGAGAAGATCAAGAATTACAGTAGGTACGTAATTTTCATTTCACCGCTCCTTAAGGTACTACCTGAACAAGACTAAACAGCTTCGCACGTCTGAGCAGCTGTTCGTATCCTTCGCTGGGAGGATGTTGGGCCAACCAG
This sequence comes from Neoceratodus forsteri, assembly GCA_016271365.2. Classification (NCBI taxonomy): domain Eukaryota; kingdom Metazoa; phylum Chordata; order Ceratodontiformes; family Ceratodontidae; genus Neoceratodus; species Neoceratodus forsteri. Next base: position 1,094,718,942 of record CM057453.1, read on the forward strand.
TCTCTAAGCAAACCCTTTCTCACTGGCTTGTCCAGTGCATTTCCTTTTGCTACGACAACAAACAGAAGCCCCTTCCGGGCACAGTCCGGGGCCACTCAACAAGGGAGGTGGCTACCTCCTTTGCAGCACTGCGCCATGTCTCCACCTCGGCCATTTGTGCCGCGGCTACCTGGAGCTCAGTGTACATGTTCATTAGGCACTATAGCCTGGATATTACCTCACGGCCGGAGGGCAGTTTCGGCCTTGCCGTTCTACAGGGTCTCCTGTCCTAGAGTCAGGATTTATTCAAGATCTCTCCGTTATGCCTCCTCCCAGAATGCTTAGAGGCGCTACTGCTTGGGAATCAGTCCTAATGGTGTAACCTGCTGCAAGAGCTGTATCTTATCTGTGTCAATCTTCACCATTCATCACAGATGGGTACTGGCCGGAGATCAGGACCCCACGGAGCCTTTTTTTTTTTTTTTTTTTTTTTAGGATAAGCGGGTCGGCGCAGCGTCGGCGCCGCCTCGAGGCGACGACGGGCGCCGAGATTAGCCGTTAAGCTGTGTCGACCACCTGCTTACCAGTTCTTCATCTCCCACCATCGAGATCACCTCGTGGGAAGCCACAGAAGAAGCTTTTTGACTGTGTTAGGCTTTAGCCTTTGAATTTGTGCGTTTGTCTGTCGGTCTGCTAGTTCTGGGTTCTGCCTCCACTCGACGTCGCCGGTAAGATCTTTCCTTTTATTTTACAGTATAGCAACGTCGAGTCTATTTTTGGTGTTTTTTTTCCGCAGGTCATGTTGCGGTCGGAGGGCAAGAAACTTTCAAAGTAGGCGACCCCACATAAATGGCCATGCGTGCGGCATTGTACTCCGTTACCGACCAGCATGACCGGTGTCTCGCGTGTCTTGGCCCGCTTCACGACATGGATTCGTGTGACGCCTGCTTCTCCATGGACCGCCGCGTCCTAGAACAGCGCGCGTTCAAAGTAGGGCGAGCTCCGCCGACTTTCGGGGGTAGGGTTCGCACTCGTCGGGCCAAACGCGCTCTCGGCCTTTCCTCGGGTCCTCTCCGGTTCTATTGAACCGAGGAGGAGGGCCTCGGCTTCTTGCAGCCTAGCCTTGGCGAGGCTCCTCCCGCTACTGGGAGGCCCGTCCGCTTCCTCCCGGGAGGCGGGCGGGAGCGCCGTATGGCAATCACCCCTTTGGGGTGAAGAGCTCCCCTAGTGTCGCTCCCGCGATTCGGCAGGCCGGGTCGATGCGCGGTCCGGCGCCATTCACGGTGCCGTGGGCTCTGTCGGCGCCGACTCTTCTCGGCGCGTTCGCGGCACCGGCGCTGCTCAGCGCCCGTGACCTGGATTGCGCCGCCTTTCACTATGTCTCGCCTCGGCGCGAGTTGAAGCTGCGGCGCCGTGGGGCCTTCAGAGCCGTCTGTCGGCGCCGTCCTCAATGCCATTCGGCAGCGCCCGTGGAACTAGCGGTCCCGTGTTCAGCGCCCGAGTCCGCTTCTGGGGCGTCAGTGCCGCTCCAGTCTCGATTACCGTTCGCGCGGCGCTGAGGGGCCTGGCGTTGACGGCGAGGCCATTGCTGGGGCTGCCTTCGGCGCCGTCTCTGTTCCTGGTACCGCCCCCGGTGCCAGTGGACTTGACGGAGCCGCGGCTGGCCCTGGCTCAGGACCTTTGGCCCGAGCTGCCCTGCTGCCTTCTGTCAGCCCCGCTTGCGGGGCTGTGGAGGGCGCGGGGGCCGCCTCGGCCACTGCTTTGGCTTCCGGGCCTCTCGGTAAGGTCGCCTTTCCTAGCCCTCCTGCTGTTTGGCTTAGGGCCTCGGACTCTACCTCTTAGGAGTCGAGCGAGCAGTCACACCCTTCGGGGTTGTCTGCAGAGGAGAACGAGCCAGTGGTCTCCACGACGAGTCGCAGCCAGCCCCCTTCTGAGGAGCGTCAGGTTATCCCCAAGGTTGGGGTCAGTGGTACTGACCAGCAGGCTATGGTGCAAGCCACCATTGCCATGCAACCTGGCCTTGGAGGGTTCCTTGACCCCTTGGCGTGGTACCCCCTTCCGTAGTGTGTCTCGATCACCCAACTTTGGGGCCCGTCGGGAAGCCTATGGGAGGGGAGGGTGCTGCTCCCTGGGTCTCCCCTTCGGGGGCAGCCCAGAGTTGCCAGCTGCCTAGGTTGGCCCTCTCGAGTACCAGGACCCTCTTGGACTCTGAGGGGTGGAGGGGTGTGGGGTCGGCGGGCCGGCCTTTCTCTGGGGTCCACCCCGGCCCTGGACGAAGCCATAGTGCGGACTTCCGCCCGTCCCCCTCCGGTTCCTTGAGGGGGTCCCATTCTTTGGAGGCAGGGGACCGTCCTTCTGGATCTATACGGCCCCAGTCACCTCACTGGGGGGATTCTTCTGGGCGCAGCCTAGGCAGTACCAACGTGGTTGTACAGCTGTCAGCTGCAGAATCTTCTGGGACACCCTCCTCGGGTGTCCATGGTCCGCTCCCTAGCCCTGGCAGAGGTCAGCCGACTTCTTCTCTCGGCTCTGCCCCTATCCCTCTGCCGCATTCTCCAGCACTCCCAGGCATTCTTGGTCCTAGCGGCCCTCTCACCTGGGAGCAGTTCAAGCGGTGGCTGCTCAGTTCCCTGCCTCACGTTAGGGCCATGGACGCCAGGTTTTCAACCCGAGCAACCACCCTCGGGCGTATGGTGACCTCCAGCTCCTCATCCCCCTCTTCTGGGGGAGAGGAACCATCTGTCCATATCTCTCAGAGTATCAGCACTTCCTCGTGAGGATGTTGGAGGACCTTCACCTTTCTCCCCTGTCAGTCAGTAATCCTGAGCATGCGGCGCACGCCTTTCTAGGCGATTTCGGTGCGGCCACCCTTGTGGTGCCGCCCTGGCCTGCTCCCTTTCGGGAGGCATCCATGCGTTTCTGGCAGAGGCCCTTCTCTGGAGTTCCTGCCCTTAGGGACCTCAGCCAGAGGTATTGCGCTCCCCCTGAGTCTCCAGGTTCTATGCCTCATCCACAATCCGGATTGACGCACCTAGACACTCCTGACTGGCTTTGCGCCCTCCACCGTGACCGGCCCCCAGATCAGGACTCTTCGGGTTTTGATTTCTGGGGGAGGAGGACTTTCTACTCAGCACGGTTGCTTTTCTCCATCTCCGCTCATCAGGCCCACTATGCAGCCTACAAAAGGTTCTTGTGGTCAGCGCTGGGTCAGATCCTAGCTGCTTTTCTGACTCGGAGCAAACCAGGCGAAACCATCGTACTCTCTGCGTGGCCTGGAGCTAGCAGGCACCAAGCAAGGGCATCTTCACGGCCCAATGAGGTAGCTACCAGGGTGAGTAGGACAGCGATCTGCACCAGGAGATCGGCGTGGCTTCGCCTTTCCGGTTGTCACCCTTGGCCGGCGTGGGTGATTTGCTCCGCTCACCAGGGAACCTATCTCTTTTCCAGTAGGGTGAAGCGGCGTTTGTCGGGGCAAATTCTTCCCCCGGGGACCCGTCTCGCTCTCCCACTCTTGGGCCTCCTCAGGCCCAGAAGGTTCCCCTTAGTGTGTCACCCACTGAGGGGCTAAGGGACACTGTCCCTTAGGGTGCAATTATCAACCCCTTGGGAGGCTTGGTACTCACCCATCTGTGATGAATGGTGAAGATTGACACAGATAAGATATAGAAATTACGTACCTACCGTAATTGCGAGTCTTTCTGTATCTTCACCATTCATCTAATCCCTCCCGCCATCCCCTGGGGCTCCAGTCTCTGGATCCTCCTCCTCTGTGCCTACCCCTCTTTTGGCGAGGGTAAAGTTGGGACACACAGGGTGGTTTTCTTCCCTAAGGGGTACAGTTAGAGTGGCACTTCTTCTCTACTACTTATCTTCACCCCTACGGGGTGAGAACTGGTGGTTGCCCTCCTTCTGTTATCCATCTGATTTTTAAAAAAAAAGGGGGGGGGGCCCCCCTTTTTTTCACCAAATATCTTTACAGAGAGAGTACTGAGTCCCTGTACCCTGTCCTTCTCCAGAATAGCAGACTCTGCTTTGGGGTATTGCCAGTTATTCTGTGCCTTGAATTCTGCCAAATGAGCTTTGCTACTCCCTGCAGTTCCTATACAGTCTGGTGGCGGACAAGGGTCCTGGATCCTTGTTACCTCTCACTCTCTCTCCTAAATTTTCTCCCCCATCCTCTTCCAGAGATTGAGGCCCCTACCCAATCCCCTTAGTCTTAATTCTTCTATGCTGTCCTCTCAGTCGTTATTTCTCCTTTTAGTTCAGTTTTTTCTCTTCGTTTTTCTGTCCCTTGGACTCTCTTGTCCCATCCTCCATCCCTTCCTCTTACCTCTCCGGCGACTCAGAACTGGTAGGCAGACGGAGTCGACACAGCTTAACGGCTAATCCTCGAGCACCACGTAGTACATCGGCCTCGAGTGCGGGCGTAATGCTCATCGACTCCGCCTATCTTCAAAAAAAAAAGGCTCCCTGGAGTCCTGATCTCCGGCCAGTACCCATCTGTGATGAATGGTGAAGATACACAGAAAGATCATAATTACAGTAGGTACATAATTTCTATATCTCGAAGTAAGATAGTACAGTTACGTAAGAACTTACCGTAACAGTAGATCTTCGAGAACAGCTCTTGCAGCAGGTACCTTCCCGCCCACCATTCCCCCCCTTGGAGGAGGTATGGCCTATTCAGGCCTTGGCAGGAGCTAGCGCTCTTTATTCTTCTTCTGATGGCGGATCCTCGTCTCCCCTTCTGATGTCATCCAGCGGCCAGGAGTATCCGGTGGGAGAACTGGGGGTTCTGGGGAGACCGCCTCCTTATATCTAGTAGCCTAACGTCGGGCGGGACCCGAAGTCGGGCGGTCCCGCTGAAGACTGCTAGCTAGAAGATTTCGATGTGGTTCTAGCGCCTGCCGGCTTCAGTCCTAATGGTGTAACCTGCTGCAAGAGCTGTTCTCGAAGATCTACTGTTACGGTAAGTTCTTGCGTAACTGTACTTTCCCTTACCTGGACGACTGGCTCCTGGCGGCCTCGTCCAGGGAGGAACTCCTGCATTTCCTCTCCCTCACCCAGCAGGTTTTTGCCTGCCTGGGTAATACCATCAACCATTCCAAGTCTCATCTGGACCCTTCCCAGAGGCTACAGTTCATCAGGGTGATCCGCGATACGAGCATGGGCAAGGCCTTCCTGCCTCCAGACAGGCGGCCTCCTTCGAACCAGATATGTCTGTTATCCGACGCCAGGATGGTCTCGGCGGAGTCAGTCCTTCGCCTTCTCGGGCTCATGGCAGCCGCTATACCATCGGTCCCACGCGCTCGACTCCACATGAGGATCTCTCAGTGGACTCTACGCTCTCAGTGGGATCAACTAGTGGACGACCTAGATCACTCAGTTCTGATCTCATCGCCGATGATGCGAGACTTGCAATGGTGGATGGTTCGAGAGAACCTGTTCCGGGGGGTCCCTGTCTTTCATCCTCCCCTCTCCCAGATTCTAACCACAGACTCCTCAGGCGAAGGTTGGGGAGCCCATCTAGGCCCTCATCAGACCCAGGGCTCTTGGTCCAGGCTAGAACAAGCTCTTCACATCAATGTGCTCGAGCTTTGGGCAGTGTTGTACGCTCTCCAAGCCCTTCACCAATACATCCTTCCCGGCCACCTAGCCGTCCAGACGGACAACATGTGCATAGTGTGGTACATCAACAAGCAGGGAGGAACTCGGTCCTACCCTCTATGCAGGGAGACTATGAGGGTTTGGGATTGGGCAACACAACACGACCTTCACCTCACAGCGATTCACGTTCCAGGAGTCGACAACACCCTGGCAGACAGGCTAAGTCGCTCTTCTGCTCTGACTCATGAGTGGGAACTGGACCAAGGGGTCCTAGACAATATCTTCCAATTTTGGGGAACACCACAGGTCGACCTGTTCGCATCCCCCCAAAACGCAAAACTTCCCACCTTCTGCTCGCTCGTTCCAGAGCGAGGCACTTTCTGGAGCGACGCTCTGTCTCTAGACTGGAAGGACAGATTAGTCTATGCCTTTCCCCCAATTCCTCTTATCTCACGAGTCTTGCAGAAACTAGCTTCAGAAGGAGCGAGAATGATTCTGATCGCTCCTTTCTGGCCCAGGCAAATCTGGTTCTCTCCAACAATATTCAGAGGATCCTCCTCTTCCTCTATCTTGAGGTTTGTTGACCCAGGATCAGGGGACCCTGGTCCATCCAGGCTTCAAATTCCTTCAACTGCATGCATGGCTCCTGCAGACCTAGCCCAATCCCATTTTGGTGTGTCTCCCAAAGTGGCGGAGATTTTAGTGGAGGCCAGAAAACCCTCCACCAGGTCCACTTATGCCATGAAGTGGAAAAGATTCACTATTTGGGCCGCCTCCAAGAACGTGGAGCCTTTCTCCTGTTCAGCGGGGCTTCTGCTGGAGTGTTTACATCATCTGTTCGACCTGGGTCTCAGCCATTCCTCTTTGAAGGTACACATGGTGGCTGTTTTCGGCCTATCATGTTCCCTTAGCGAACAAACTTTCGCTCAACTGGAGGTCTCTAAGACCTTTCTCAGAGGTCCTCCATCAGGCCCCCATCCGTACTCCTGCGCCTTAGGGACTTGAATTTTGTTCTTGAGAAACTTACCTTCCTCCTTGAACCTGCAGCTTCTGCAGATTTGAAGTTTCTTTAAATGGAAGGCGCTCTTCTTGGTGGTCATTACTTGACTTCGAAGAATCTCCGAGCTCCAGGCCGTGATGTGTAAAATCCCTAATTGATTTTTCACAAGGAGCAGTTGCTCTTATACCGAATCCTAAGTTTCTCACCTAAAGTAGTAGCAGAGTCTACCTTAAATCAGTCCATAGAGCTACCTGCCTTTTTTACGCAGTACTCTAATCAAGGGGAATATTTATTCCATACTATGGATGTTCACCGGATTCTGAGATACTACACCAACAGGACGAAGGATCTCAGAAAGACTGATCAGTTGTTCGTCTCTTTTGCTCACAAAAGGGAAGGCAATGCTGTTTCCAAGCAATGCCTGTCTAAGTGGTTGGCTCATTGCATCACTTTCTGTTATGACAAGTACCACAAGACCCTCCTGGGTCAAGTCAGAGGCCACTCCACAAGAGGAGTAGCTGCCTCTGCAGCTTGTTTCAAGAATGTCTGTGGCAGACACATGCGCTGCTACCACCTGGACTTCAGTCCATACCTTCTGAGACTACTACAGTTTGGATATTGCCTCTGTAGTAGAGCAGGCTTGAGCTAGCTGTTTTGCAAGGCCTCCTGTCTTGAGGCTTGCAGCTGAAAGCTATTTCTTGGAGTAGTTTCCTCCTCCCGGTGCCTTTTCTTTATTCCAGACTGCTTGGGATTCAGTCCTATATGTAATTACCTACTGCAAGAGCCCTCTCGAAGTAAGATAGTACAGTTACATAAGGACTTACCGTAACAGTAGATCTTCGAGAGAGGCTCTTGCAGTAGGTAATACCTTCCTGCCCTCCATCCTCCTAGGCTTTTTCAGCTCCTTTTCCATGTAGAGAAATATCCGCTTCTCTCTCATCTGGCCTCTTTTGGCCTGTGGCGGGAAAGAACTGGAAGGCGGGCGTCTGGGACCGCCCCTTTATACCGATGTCTCCTGACGCCGGTCACCTGACGTGGGGGCAGTCCCTCGCCAGGGACTGCTAGCTAGAAATGTTCCGTGGGGCCTGCGGCGTCAGTCTATATGTAATTACCTGCAAGAGCCTCTCTCGAAGATCTACTGTTACGGTAAGTCCTTACATAACTGTACTTTCCCTGAGCCCCCCAGAAGCCATTGGGGAAAATGAACCAGCCTCTCTCTCCTGTGGGGGAGACTGATAAAAAGAGGGTAGAAATTTCCCCAGTAGCAAGTAACCACATAGCTACAGAGGGTTACTCCGAAGAGGAGGGTGACCTCTTGTCAGAGAGTTGGGATTGACAGTGATCCTGAGGGCCCTGACGCTAGTGCTAGGGACCCTAGTTTAGCAACTGAAGGGGACCTGTCCCATGCCTTGGGAAGGTGTGAGGGGTTCGCAGCTGCTCAGAGAAGTGACCCTAGTTTAGAGAAGCTGAGGGCTTGGGCAGACTCAGACAGTGCACAGGGAGGTGACAGCAGACATAAGGTTTATTGGGAAAATGGACTTATGTATACACAGGCAGTACAGGCAGGGGGTGCTAGGAAGGCAGCTTGTTCCCCAGGGATATTGTGAGCAGTTGCTCAAGGTTGCCCATGATATTCCCTTGTCTAGTCATCTGAGAATTGCGCGCACAACGCAGCAGTTAGCCCAGAATTTCTACTGGCCTAACTTCACCCAGCAGGTGAAGGAGTATTGCAGATCTTGTCACTGGTGCCAAGAAATAGGGAAGGCGGGCAAGAAAACCCAAGCCACCCTAATCCCATTGCCCATCGTGGAGGAGCCATTCCAGAGGGTGTGAATGGATATTGTGGGGCCTTTAAATACCCCCGCTCCTCAGGGAAGAGATTCATCCTGACTGTGGTGGATTATGCCTCCCGGTACCCAGAGGCAGTCACCCTATTCTCTCTGAGGACAAAGTGGCAGATGCCTTGCTTGGGATTTTCTCCCGTGTTGGGTTTCCGCAGGAGGTAATCACCGATTGAGGGGGTTTGTTCATGTTGGACCTAATGAAATGTCTATGGAAGAAGTGTGGGGTGGTGCAGAGATGCACGACACTGTATCACCCACAAGCCAGTGGGCTTGTGGAACGCTTCAATGGTACCCTAAATTCAATGCTCCAGGCGTTTGCTGAATAGAATGGGAGGGACTGGGAGAAATACCTTCCCCACCAGTTGTTTGCATACAGGGAGGTGCCCCAAGAGTCGACATTTTCCCCCTTCGAACTTTTGTATGGACACTGGGTGCGTGGGCCCCGAGACTTAATCCAGGAGCACTGGGAAGGCAAGCACGCCACCCAGGGAACTCCTATTGTGGATTACATCCTAAGGTTTGGGGAAAGGCTGAAGGAGCTTATGGGGACAGTCCAGAGCAACTTGGCAGCTGCGTAACAGAAACAAAAGGTATGGTATGACCGCAGAGCCAGAGCTCGCTCGTGCATGGTGGGTCAGGAAGTCATGGTCCTTATTCTGGTCTGGAAAGACATGCTGCAAGCTGAGTGGCAGGACCATACAAAGTGGTTAGGAAGGTAAATGACGTAAACTACATTGTGGAGTTATCTGACCGTAGACACACAGCAAGGATGTACCATGTCAACATGATGAAGCCATATGCAGATAGGGCTGACATGGTGTTCGCAGTGTGTAGTCATGGGGAGAGGACCGACGGAGACCCCCTTCTGGACTTGCTGGAAGAGAGTAAGCGGGAGTCCTCTGGAGGCATTAAAATTGTCTCCCCAGCTGACCCCGGACCAGATCCAGAAAGTGAGGTAGGTTTTAGCAGACTTTGTCCCTTTGTTTAGTGCCAAGCCTGGACTAACCCCCTTAGCAACACATGATGTGGAGACAGGGACACAGACGCCCATATGGCGGACAGCATATCGGGTGTCAGAGGCTGTCCAAAAGGACATTAGGCAGGAAGTGGAGGAGATGCTGGATTTAGGGGTAATCCAGAGATCCCACAGTCCCTGGGCCTCACCCGTAGTCCTTGTACCCAAGCCAGATGGCTCGACTTGATTCTATATAGACTAGACTATCGTGGACTGAATGCAGTCACGAAATCAGACGCCCGCCTGATGCCCCGGACAGATGAACTCCTGGACAAGTTATGGGGGGCCTACCTTACGACCATTGACCTAACAAAGGGGTATTGGCAGGTAGAGTTGACACAGAGCTAGGGAGAGGTCGGCCTTCATCACTCCGATAGGCTTATTTGAGTTCAAAGTAATGCCTTTCGGAATGAAGAACGCCCCGGTCACTTTCCAAAGGTTGGTGAACCAGCTGTTAAATGGTGCTGAGGAGTATGCCGTGGCGTACCTGGATGACATTGCCATCTTCAGTACCAGCTGGGAGGAACACCTTTCATACCTTAGGGAAATGCTGGACAGGATACAGAGGGCCGGGCTCAGTGTCAAAACCGAGAAGTGCCAGGTGGCCATGGGGGAAGTGGCATACCTCGGACATGTGGTAGGCCAAGGACAGTTCCATCCTAGCCAAATAAAGATAGAGGTGATCCAGGCATGGCCCAGACCAGAAACCCAGAAGCAGGTCAGGCGCTTTCTAGGGACAGCAGGATACTACAGAAAGTTTGTACCTAATTACAGTGCCCTGGCTGCTCCCCTATCTGACCTGACAAAAAAATGCCAAGGAAAATCAGCTGGGCCCAGCCTGTGAGGAAGCCTTTACCAAACTGAAGGAGGCACTGTGCAGTTCTCCTGTTTTGACAAGTCCAGACTATAGCAAAACTTTTATAGTTCAGACGGACGCCTCAGACATGGGTATTGGGGCAGTACTAAGCCAGACATCCAGAGGAGGGAGGGACCACTCCATTGCCTACCCGAGTAAAAAATTGCTTCCCAGGGAGCAAGCGTACTCCACTGTGGAAAAGGAGTGTCTTGCCATAGTGTGGGCCCTAAAGAAATTGGAGCCATACTTGTCTGGGCAGCCTTTTGTGGTGCAGCCTGCCACAACCCCCTAGTTTGGCTGACGCAGATGGGGAAAAACAATGGCAGACTGCTCCGATGGAATCTTGCTTTACAAGGGTATGATCTGAAAATCATGCATGGGGCCGGAGCCAAGAATCAGAACTCCGATGAGCTGTCTAGGGTCTATAAAGAGTGAACTGATTTGGGAAGCTCATCCCATGTAGGGGATAGAGCACCCAAATTCAGTCTAGGTGGGGAGGAGTGTGACGTAGACAGCCAGCTCTGAGTGCTGTATCCAATTTTTTTTTATTACATATAAAATATGTGATGAGAAGGGCAGTCAGAAGACCCACAGTCTTGCTGAACTGACATATCCAAAAAACCCCAAGGATAAGTTCAAGGGACAGGAGGTATTTAAACTACAGAGATCTGAGGTTCAATTAACATGTTAAATTTGCTTTGATCCCAGGAAATGAAATTAGCCATTCATGGCATCCCCAGTGGAATCCTTTGATTTTGCTCTTGGTGTCATATGGAAAGAGCATGCATGGGTTATGAATAACCTTCCAGGAACCGGCTCATTTCATCAAAGAGGTTGATGGCTGGGCCAAACAGGACCCAGACGAATTTGGAAGGCCAAATATACATTGCCAGGGAACCTTTGAATTACATCAGAGAGACCTTTGAGTTGTAGATGCCAAGGTCCAGACAGGATTAAAATGGCAAATACACTTTTGCTTTGAATACAGTGACTTAGATCAAAGAAACTTTTGAGATGTATGTGTAGCAGAGCACAAACCAGTGTTGTCTGGTTAACCTGAGGAGAGGAAAGTCAGTGAGGTCACCTATTATGTTTTTTAAATATTTTATTTAGGCATCCTGTGTGTTATAAAATATAGATTTTTGTTACACCAAGGCGGAGTTTGGTGACCTCAGAGAAGGCCGGCTCAGAACTGTGTTTAATTGCTGAGAGAACCTTGACAGAGACACACAAGACAATATTTCTGACTGAGACGAGGACAACATCAGCACTGTAGGAGAGAAGTATTATGTGGATGAGAGCTTAGTTTGTACCTTTAAAAACCTGTTTTGTTTTTAAGATTGTATGTGTTTGGGATATTTGTTCTGTATTTATTCTGTTTTGATATTTTAAAGTAAAGAGATATTTTTACAACGGAAACTGTCTGGAGTGCCTTGACATTTCTTTTTAAGTGGAGCTTTTAAAGGTTATAAGTAACACTGTGTATGAGCTTATTGTATACCAAACTGGGAAATGGATAGAGTTCTCTAAAGTCTTGCATAGAGTTCTAAGGGTTCATTTGAAAGACCTGGTTAGGTGACCGTAGGCAAAGATATCTGCCCCCGAAGACAGAATTATCTGAGCCTGATAATTGGGTACGCTAACAAGAGGTTATCAGTTTGAATCCCTCCAGAGCTTGAGACTAAGGTGACTTGAACCCACAAACAGACGAGGGTTACCGTGTTCTGGTCACTGTCCACAAATCATACACTCAGAGGTTGGCACTTTGGGAGTAGAGGGCTGACCGAGTTTGTGACAGGCGTTACTTATGCTGGAAGGATTTATGAGCTCCAGGCTCTGATGTATAGAGTGCCTTATTTAGTTTTTCACAAGGACAGGCTGTCCTTGAGGATGAATCCTAAATTTCTGCCTAAGGTGGTTTCCAAGTTTACTATGAATCAGGACATCCATCTACCAGTCTATTACCCAGAGTATTCCTGCAGCAGGGAAGCTTTACTTCATACTCTGTGTAGTCGAGGCACAAGTCAAGAAGAATAGGAAAACCAGGAGCAGTTTTAAAATTCGAACAAGTGATTTATTAACAGTAAAATAAAAAATGAAATTGTTCAGTATAAACAGAGAAAGTCCATCTGGGTTTCTTCTCAATTTTCAATCTCGGTCTCTGTTTCTCTTGCAAGAAATTGCAGCTCTGTTCTTATAAGTCTTTGCAACCTCCATTCGTTAAGAAAACAACATGCTTCTCACAGTGTTCTTGTAAGTTTCAACAAGTGCAGCAAAAAGAACATTGTGACCCAGAACTGACCTCTTGCTTACAGCTTCTCAGAGAGTTTGCAAACGGGTTAACCTCTTGAGTTCCAAACAACTTTTTTGCAATCCTTTCAACAGTATAACTATACATTTCTGAACAAAGGGATCCCAGTATTAGTTACATTTCCACCTAATAATTCACATATATTTTTATACCAGCAGATATACAAGGGGGGGGGAGACAGAACAGCAAGTGAAGATAGAGGCAGAGAATAGCAAGACAGTTGGGATGCTCAAGTCCTAGGTCTCACAAGAAAATTTGGTTGTGCAACCAGACAGAGAAGAAACAGAAAGGGGGAGAATTGAACAGATCCTTGCATTTAAACTTCTTCTCCAGAACAACTGGGACAGGGCTCTGTTCACCCCTGTCGTATAACACCCCCCCCCCCCGCCAAGAGGTAACCTGTTTTACAAAAACAGGTTTCCGAAACTTTCTTTAAATTCTCCTTTGACATGACAGTAGCTTATAATCTTTATAGTTCAGTGCATATGCAGCATATCAAGCAGAGAAGTTTCAACTAGCACATTTTTTTTCAACCTTCAGAATTCACAGTTCCAGATCCATATCTAGACAGAAAATCAGCAGTGTTATTCTCTTTCCCAGATTTGTGCATCACTTTAAATTTAAATGGCTGTAGTGCCAGGTGCCACCGTGTGATTCTACAATTTTTATCAGTCATTTGGTTAAGCCAACATAGAGGATTGTGATCTGTTACAAGTACAAAGTCATCTCCTAGTAAGTAAAACTTAAGGGACTTCATTGTCCACTTTGCTGCAAGACATTCCTTTTCAGTGGTGGAGTACCTTTTCTCTCTGTCGTGCAGTTTCCTACTAATATAGCGAATAGGATGTTTTTTCCCATCTATATGCTGACTCAAGACTGTACCTAGGCCTACCTCTGATGCATCTGTTTGTAACAAAAATGGTTTCTCAGAGTCTGGGCTTCTTAAAACAGGGGCTGAACATAATGTAGCCTTAATGGCTCGAAAAGCTTCATCACACTCTGTGGTCCATTTCACATTATTCAGGTACTGTTTTTCATGAGTTCTGTGAGGGGAGTAGCTACCTCAACAACACTGGGAACCAATCTCCGATAATAACCAGCCAGCCCTAAAAATTACCTGGCATATTTCTTGGTTTTGAGGACAGGGCTGTTAGCTACAGCATCTATCTTGGAAACCTCTGGCTTGACTTCTCCATTTCCCAAAACATCTGGTTTCCTGCATGCTCAATACGCACTTGGTAGCATTGTCAGCCCTGTCTTTTTGATTGATTGGATAACTGCTCGTAGGTGTTCCAGGTGGCTTTTCCAGTCTGTACTATACACCACAACATCATCCAGATATGCAGCACAATAACCAGTGTAAGGGGATAAAATTACATCCATGTACCACTGGAATGTAGCAGGTGCACCATGTAAACCAAACAGCATGGCGGTGAACTGATAGAAATCTATAGGAGTGGCAAATACAGTTTTGTTTCTGGATTCTTTAGCTAGTGGGATTTGCCAGTAATCCTTGGTGAGATCAAGGGTACTGATTTCCTTGCACGTCCCAGTCTGTCCACCAAATTCATCTATTCTGGGCATAGGATAACTGTCAAATCTTGACACTTGATTAAGTATCCTAAAATCAAGGCAGATTCTTACACCCACTGCCTTTTTTGTTTACAATCACCATTGGTGATGACCAAGCACTTCTCGACTCTTCTATGATAGCCAGTTTTTTCATTTTTTATATTTCCTTAACCACGTCAGCTATTAATCGCTCTGGTAATCTCTGTGTTTTGTCTAATAGGGCAAGAATTCCTTGCCACTGTTACGTGCTCAACCCCTTTTGCTTGGCCTGGTACTATGGTAAAAGTACTGTTAAATGTCTTTAGCAAGTTACAGATTTATGTGGTTTGTTCGGAGGTTAAGGAAACATTCACCTTAACAGCATCAGCAGTAATTGTTTGTTCCAGTCTATCATAATCTACATCAATATCTTCTTTCTTTATCATTTTCTGGTAAAACTAGCAAAATAGCTTTTGGTGTTTTTTTCAACCCATTTCTTGAGGAGGTTAGCGTGCTATATCTTGGTAGGATTTTTCCTGTCATGGGTCTCAATCTCCCAGTTAACTGTGCCAATACATCTAAGCACTTTATAAGGCCCTTGCCACTTCATTAACAATTTATTTTCTGCAGTGGGTAACAGTAGCAAGACCTTTTTACCTGGTTCAAAAACTTTTTCTTTTACCCCATGGTCATAATACACCTTCTGCTGGTTTTGGGCCTCTTCCTGATTACTATGGGCAATTTCAACATATTTTGCAAGCTTCTTTCTTAGGGCACACACGTAATATGTAATAGATTGTTTTTGATGGGGGGTTATCTTCCCATGTTTCTTTTATTACATCTAGTGGCCCTCTAGGTTGTCTACCGTACAGCATTTCAAATGGTGAAAAACCTGTAGATGCCTGTGGCAGTTCTCTGTAAGGAAATAGCAGATAAGACAAGTATTGGTCCCCAACCTTCCCTTCCCCTTTTACAAACCTTTTTAACATGCGTTTCAGGGTTTGATTAAAACGCTTAACAAGACCGTCTGTCTGAGGGTGACAAGGGGAGGTTCTTATAGCAATGATACCTAGTAGTCTATACAGCTCCTTAAGTAATGAAGCACCAAAATAACTACCCTGATCAGTAATGATTTCTTTAGGGATGCCCACTCGGCTGAACATTTTGGCAAGCTCTGCTGCCACTTTTGGGGCTGTGACAGTACGTATTGGAACTGCCTTTGGGTATTGAGTAGCATAGTCACATACTACCAAAAGGAATAGATTACCCTTTTTACTTTTGTCTAAGGGGCCAACCACATCCATTGCAATTCTCTCAAAAGGCACATCTATCAAGGGTAGGGGCACTTTGTCTTTTTTAGTCACTGGGGCTACTTTCTGACACTCAGCACAAGAACTGCAATAGGTAGCAACATCTTCATGAATTCCAGGCCAGTAAAATCTGTACAGCGATCTGGCAAAGGTACAATCCCTCCCCGAGTGACCAGCCATAGGACTATCATGTGCTATTTGTAACAACTCAGATCTATACTTTTGTGGTATAACCAATTGTTCTGTCTGGTCCTGTGTCTGAGGTTTAACCCATATTCTGTACAGTAACCCATTACATTTTTTAAACATGGTTTCACCCCCAGCTGCTTAAAATAACCCTGGAGAGAAAGATCATTAACTTACGCTGAAAGAAAATCACAAATCAGTTTACTTTCAGCATTTTCATATGTTAATTCTTTATGTCCATCAATCTGTTGTTGCCACTGTTTCTTCTGGAGTAGTCTTTCTTTCCTGGACGTTTGGAGCTGTACTCAAGTCCGAATCAAAATCAGCAAAAGGAAGAGTCCCCACCATCTGAGATTTTTTTTTTTTTTTGCGCCTGAGCTCTTGTTACCACTGCTGCTGAAACATCAGAATTTACTCCTCCTTTGATTAACTCAATAAATCATGGAAAGTAATTTCCAGTAATCACAGGTACAGGTAACTTAGGTACTACCCCCACTTTCATTTGGTGTGACACTCCATTAATAGTCACTTGAGTGGTGGGATAGTATTGAGTGTCCCCGTGGATGTAGATGACACCAGTACCTGGTCCTTTTGGATATTGTTTTCCCAGCACTTCAGTATGCACTAGGGTCTGTCTGCTTCCCGAATCTGTAAGTCCCTTCACAGTCTTATCTCCCACCGTCACATCTGTTTAGTACTTGTCCCAATTTGCTAAGCACAGATCTGCTCCAGTGTCACTCTTCTTACGACAATTTCTTGCAATATGACCTGGCTTATTACAGTTAGAGCAAATAACGTCTTTAGGCAGAGATTTGTTACCCTCACCAGAGTTCTTGTCAGGCTTGGAACTTAAATGGGGAAAAAGAGTCTTACCTGTGCTTGGCTGTAACCTCGCTGCTGTGGCATCTGTCTGGCCATTTGGTAGTCTTCGGCCAAATAAACAGTCTTTTCCCCACTTTCTGGTCGGTGTTCCTTTACCCAAAGCTGCTCATCTGTAGGCAGGATGTTGATGAATTGCTCCATTGCAAATGTGTAGACTTGTGGTACTGTTTTGCCCTCTGGTTGGAGCCATTTTATCAGGAGTTCTCAGAGTCGGGTGAAGGCTTCTCGAGGATTGTCGACTGTGTTGTACTTCAGAGATTGAAATCTCTGCCTGTAGGTCTCTCCTGAGATGTCATGCCTTTTCAGGATTTTGCTTTTCACCAGGTCATTGTTTTCTGACACTGCAGTGTCCATGTTGCAGGAGGCAAGTTGGGCTTTACCTGTCCGGACCAGTCTGATTGTCCATTGCTGCTTTGGCCACTGGCAGGCTGTGATGTATTTTAAGTTGTTTGTGTCTTGTTGCTTTGCTGGACCAGTGCCAGACCCTCCTGCTTTGATAACTTGCAAGGCATCCATCCATTGCTGCATCTCTTCTTTTCTCTGCTGTTCGAGTTGTTGCATTTCTTCTTTTCTCTCTGCTTCTAAATGTTGAATCTCTTTTTCTGTCTGCTTCTCCTTTTCTTTTTGTTGTATAGCCCTCCATTTGAAAAAGGCAGTCAGGCTTTCAGTTTCTGTCACTGCCTGTTCTTTTTGTATAACTGGTGCTAGCTGTACAGTCTCAGCTAGTTTGGCTGCCATTCTTCTGGTAATGACTCCTGGGCTTACTACTGCAGAATCCATACCTTTCTTCTATGTTTCCCTAGTACCAGGTCTAGTACCCACGCACAAAACTCTTGGCTTACAGTATGCATGGCGTAAATCCTACTGTTAACACCATCTGTCATCGAGGCATAGGTCAGGAAGCATAGGAAAACCAGGAGCAGTTGTAGAATTCGAACAAGTGATTTATTTAACAGTAAATTAAAAAAAAAATTGTTCAGTATAACAAATTACAAAGGCAGTATAAACATAGAAAGTCCATCTGGGTTTCTTCTCAATTTCCAATCTCAGTCTCTGTGTTTTTCTTTCAACCCCCGCTGATTAAGAAAACAGCATGCTTCTCACACAGTGTTCTTGTAAGTTTCAAAAAGAACATTGTGACCCAGAACTGACCTCTTGCTTGCAGCTTCTCAGGGAGTTTGCAAACAGGTTAACCTCTTGAGTTCCAAACAGCTTTTTGCAATCATTTCAACAGTAAATCGATGTACATTTCTAAACAGATCCCAGTATTGGTTACATTTCCACCTAATAATTCACGTATTTTTATACCTGCAGATATGCAAGGGGGAGGAAAGATAGAACAGCAAGTGAAGATAGAGAGAGAGCGAGAGGCAGAGAATGAGAAGACCGTCAGGGTGATAAAATCCTAGGTCTCACAAGAAAATTTGGTTTCCCAACCAGACAGAGAATAAACAGAAAATGGGGGAATAAAACAGATCCTTGCATTTAAACTCCTCCAGAACAACTGGGACAGGGCCCTATTCAATCCTGTAACACTCTGGATGTTCACCAGACGCTTCGTTATTATCTTAACAGCACCAGTCCTTTCAGAAAAAACAACCAGTTTGTTTCCTTTTCCCCAATATCTGAAAGGGCCCCAGTTACTAAGCAAACATTGTCTAAGTGGTTAGTTAACTGCATTGTTTACTGGTATCGTAAGTATGACCGGCCTTTACCGCGCCCGGTAAAAGACCACTCTAGCGAGGGTGTTGCTACCTCGTTTGCCTCCTTGAAGAATGTGTCCGCAGCAGATGTTTGTGCGGCAGCTACCTGGAGATCTTACTTCGAGAGGGAGCTCTTGCAGCAGGTAGTACCATAGGACTATACCGCCAGGCACTAGGACTCCACAGAAACATTTCTAGCTAGCAGTCCAAGGTGGGGGACTGCCCCCTGACGTCGGCTCCAACGTCCTGTGTGGTATAAAGGGGTGGTCCCCCAGCACCACATCAGTTCTTTTTTTCCCGCTGTCGACACACTAGGATCTGCTCCACGGACACCTCTCTCATGGTCGACCGCCATGTTCATGCTTCACGCAGTACCGCTCGTTACTGTTTTTTTCTCCGACATTTTTCTCGTTTTGTGAATGTTTTTTTCATCCACACAGCAGCAGAAGTCTAAGTGCGCATGCAGCAAGCAGATCCCAACTAGAGACGGCCATTCAGCCTGCCTTATCTGCTTCAGCCGAGCCACAAGCCAGACCACTGCCAGCATTGCCAAAAGTTTAATGAAAAGACTAGAATCCGTTGCCTCAAGACTTTAAAGGCATATCTACTGGAACAGCAAGTGGCCGCAATGCAGAGGACCCATTCGGGACACAGTTCTTCCTCAGCCAGGGATTCCTTCCCCAGAGACAAGAAATGGGGCAGGAAGCACCATCATAGAGACAAGGATCAAGCCAGGTCAGAATCCCACCCCAGGTTCCCCCATAAGACCGCTACGTCCTCCTGTCTCCAGCGGGAGGTAGGAATCTGTTCCCCTCAGCCCTTTGACTCTTCCCGGGGTTACTGAGAAGACTCCTGCCTCTTCACATACGCAGGACAGGGAGTCGCATGGGCATTCGTCCACCCCTGTGTCCCTGGCTTTAAGGCCCCACACGCAGTCACTAGGGTCCAAGTCAGATGGACAGGCATCTTCTACGGGCGGCAAGTGTGAGTCTTCCCGCAAGACTTCAGTGTCATCCACCAGACACCAGGAATCAGAGTGCCATCAGAAGCACCCGCCACCTCGTAACAGGGCGTCAACCACTTCGGAAGGACACCAGACCTCGGGGCCTTCTGATTCAGCCTCAGAACCGGACCAGACGCCTCCTGCTAAACAGCCATCTGCTCCAAAGGACCAGGCAATAGGTCACACGCCTGAGGACCAGACACTTGGGCCTTTCAAACGAGGTTCGAACCCTTCGTCCCCACTTCTTCCTAAGGAGCTGGATGTCCAACCTCTGGGGGACACTACCCCAGTAGGAACAGTGCCACCAGTCCCAAAGCCCGATGGCAAAGAGCCAGCGGACCGGACACACTGCAAGGGGCCCCAAACATACCTACCCTGCTGCCAGCACAGCCTGTCATGCCATTGGCTGAGGTAGGAGCTTTAATTCATGATGGAATACCATAAAAGGGGATCTGCTACCTAGACCAAGAGAGCAATCCCATAGCCCTAGAGGTCTCCCACCTTCCACTCCACCCAGGGAGTCCTCGCCCCAGAGACCTCTGAGATGGCCCCCGTCGTCAGGAGATGATGACCAAGGGTCTCCAGAGGCCATGGTTGACCCGCGTCATCCATACCCTCATCCAAAGGACGTCCGCATTTGTCCTCAGAAGACGATGTAGGGGACCCTTCCTCCTACTACTCCTCCGAGGACGAGCTACCGCTACCCTCTCCGGACTGTGAGAGATTCTCCCAGGTCTCCTCCAGACGACCCTTCACTTTTGGATGTGATGTGGCACATCCAGTATCTTAACCAGTGGGACACGGAGGAACTTGACCCCAAACGCTGCAGCCTGGCAAAGCTCTTGGGGCAATGATCCAAAACCTTTGGTCATTCCTCCACTTGTGTAGCCATTCCAGGACATCACAAAACTAGCCTGGAACCACCCCTCCACCACTTCGGCTGTCCCTAGGAAGGCAAGACTGGCTATATAGAACACTGGAAAGGGAGCCTCATCTGAGTGAGTAACCAAAGACTGACTCCATGGTGTTGACGGCCGCTCATGGCTGGGCACAGCAACCAAAACATATGAGCTCCCAGCCACCGGACCCAGAATCTAAGAAACTGGACCAGGTGGGCTGCAAAGTCTACTCCTCGGTCACCTGCACAGTCGGGTCACTCAGCTTTTTGGCACACATGTTCATGTATCAAAAGTCTTTGTGGAACAAGGCCTTGGACTTGGCCATGGCTCAGCCTGACTGACAGCAAATCCGAGCTCATGGCAGTCTTTCAGTCTGGCATTGACGTTGGCAAGCATGTTTTAAGAGGCTCATACAACTCTGCAGATCCGGCAGCCAGGGCAACTGCCACAGGGGTGTGTGTATGAGATGCCACACCTGACTACGGATCTCGGGATTCCGGCAGGACCTGCAGGACGTAATCCTAGAAGCACCCTTTCAGGGATCAGTTCTCTTTGATCGAGAAACTGATCACCGGGCTACAGGACTCCGGCAAGGTGGTTTCCGACGTACACAGACTGTATAAATCGGAACCAGCAACTACCAGACACCACCCCTTTCGTAAAAACCAGGGTCAACAGGGAAGGCGTCAGCAACCAAGAGGGGGTTTCAAGCAAAGGGTCCCTCCCCTGCCTTCTGGCACCCAGGGACCCAAAAGTGCAAAAAATGCCAGCGCTCCCCTACCTACCTACCTACCCCCTCTGCCTCGGCATGACTCCCTGCCTGCCCCCACCACCACCTCCAGTGGAGTTTCAGGAGGAGGCAGTAGGCAGGAGATTCTCCCTGTACCTCAAAGGATGGTCAAAAATTATCACGGATTAGTGGGTCTTCCAGATAATAGTAAGAGGATACACCCTTGAGTTCACACAGATTCCACCAGACAGCCCACCTGTCCCCCCACCCACTGCTTCCCATCACACAGGACTCTCATAAAGGCAGAAATTCAAGCCCTCTTGTAAAAGAGAGCGATTAAGGCAGTACCTCCAGGTCACAGAGGAAGAGGATATTACTCTCATTTCTTTCTTGTGCCGAAGAAGACAGGACCTTCGTCCCATCCTAGATCTGAGCCAGCTGAACAGTTCTATCAAATACAAAAGGTTCAGGATGGTGACTGCCTGGTCTGCTCCACATGATCTACCAAGGGGATTGGCTCTGCTCCCTGGACATGCAGGATGCCTATATGCACATAAACATAAAGTGGCTCAGCTGGTAGCTCACTCGCCTCTGAGGCTGGGAGAGCAGAGATCAGAAGGCTGTGGGTTCTATCCTCACACCAGGCACTTGGATTAAATCCGAGTACTAACACTGTAGTGCAGCATGAGGAGGGTGCTGCACTCCTGGGGAGACATCTTTCGGATGAGACATTAAACCGAGGTCCCATCCACCTGTTCTGGTGGTAGTTAAGGTAGATGCTAAAGATCCCGTGGCACTTCTCTAAAAGAGTACATGAATTTCCCTGGTGCCCTGGCCAAATTTCCCCCCATTCACTAAAAATACTACCAACAGCTTAATCTGGTTCAAGGTCAGTTGGCATTCATCTGTATACCCTTCCCCCAGGTCGTGCCTGAAAATAGGCAGAATTTGTCTAGTGCACTTACCCGGTCAACAAAAACTAAACAAACATCCTACCATCCCACCGAAAGTATCTCCGCTTCACCTTCCAGGGAGAACACTATCCGTTCAGAGCAATGCCATTCGGCCTTTCATCAGCACCGAGGGTTTTCACAAAGTGCCTAGCAGTTGTGGCAGCAGCTATCAGGAGGAGTGGTCATTGTTTATCCATATCTGGACGGCTGGCTTCTTATAGCCTCAACAGAAGAACAGCTGCGTCATTCAACAGAGGAGACCTTCTGTCTGTTTCAAGAGTTAGGTGTCGCTCTGAACCTCCCCAAGTCGTTCCCCTGGCCTACCCAAAGGCTACAGTATATAGGGTTGGTCTTGGACATCATCAAGGGAAGAGCCTCCCCCAACCCCCAGCCCCGGACCGAGCAGACAAGTTACAGGCGATTGCTCGGAGGGTCATTTCTACAAATCTGATCCTAGACAGAGTGGTGCTGCAGCTTTTAGGCCACATGGCCGCAGCCATTACCACCGTTCCCCTTGCCCGACTGCACATGAGCGTCCTGCAGTGGAACCTCAGGGTTCAGTGGGATCAACCAGTCAGGATCTCCAGAGCAGTACATCATATTCTGGAATGGTGGATCACCCCTTCTCCACTAGATGTCTGCTTCCCTTTCAAAACCCCAGTCCTTGGCAGGTCCGAACTATGGATGCCTCGGGGCTGGGATGGGGGCGCATCTGGCATCCCACCAAACAAGAGGCACCTGGACTTCAATGGAATGCAATCTCCACATAAATGTGCTGGAAATGAGGGCTGTTCTGTATGCTCTGCAGGCCTTCCAGTCAGTGCTTATGCCAGGTCTTCTGTTAGTACAGTCAGACAACACTCCAGTAGTCTTCTATCTCAACAAGCAAGGGGACACACATTCTTTACCCCCTGTACAGAGAAGCCATGAGAGTTTGGCAGTGGATCACAACCTGGAAATAACAGCGGTTCATGTTCCAGGGATTCACGATGTCCTCGAAGACAGCCTAAGCCACTCTCTGTCTCATAGTCATAAATGGGAGCTACTGCAAGGGGTCATAGACGTCCTCTTCGAAAAGTGGAGTTGGGCAAAACTGGACCTCTCTGCATCCCCACACAACGCCAAATTGCCCAGTTTCTGCTAGCTAGATCCGGGCCTGGTGTTTCTTGGCGTGACACATTGTACCTCTCTTGGACAGGGAGGTTCCTGTATGCCTTCCCTTCCGTTCCTTCAGAGAGTGCTACTCAAGCTGCAGGCAAGAGCGCGCACGTATGATTCTCGTAGCGCCTTTCTGGTCTCGTCAGATCTGGTTTCTGTTGCTCCAGCAATTGGCATCGGAACTGCCAGTCCCATTACCCCTGTCCACTCGCTTCCTCTCCCAGGAGCAGGGAACCCTAATACATCCGAATCTGCATGCATGGTTTCTACAGACTTAATCAGGGACAGATGTGGGGTGTCCTCTAGAGTGGCAGAGGTTCTCATGGCAGTGAGAAAGCCCTCAACTAGAGCAGCGTGTGCCTTGAAATGGAAACGTTTCTGCTTATGGGCATCCCCCCATTCCTTGGACCTTTTCCACTGTCTGGTGGAATCTGTGCTGGAGTACCTTCTTTCCCTATCAGACAGGGGACTCGGCTACTCATCCATTAAAGTGCACTTTTCTGTGCTGTCTGCTTACCATGCACCAGTGGAAGGGAAAGCTCTGGCACAATTGGATCTATGCAAGACCTTCCTATGGGGTATCTTGCACATCAGACCTGCCAGGAGGGAACCTGTCCTTCCATGGGACCTTGTTTTTATGTTAGAAAAACTTACGATCTTCTTCGAGGTACAGCTCTTGCAGCAGGTTACACCATTAGGACTGAAGCCGGCCGGCGTCAGGACCGCAGGAAGAATTTTCTAGCTGGATCTTCAGCAGGGACCGCCTCCGACGTCGGTCCTGCCCCCGACGTCAGGCGTAGTACATAAGGAGGCGGTCCCGCCAGAATCCCCAGTTCTTTCCCGCCGTCGACTTGCATGTCTCAACCTCTTTGGTTAGTACTAGCGCGCGACGTCCAGGAAATCCTTTCCAAATCGGAAACTTTGGAAGAAATTCTTCTTCAAGACTACCTTTCTTCGTCTGATGTCCTCCCCAGCTTCAGTGGAGGGCCATCCTTCTAAGTATGCTTGTGGGAAGCAGATCCCGTTTAAAGACCACCATTCGGCCTGCGTTCGCTGCCTGGGCCCGGACCACGGCACCCAGGCTTGCTCCTTCTGCCAGGGCTTTAATAGCTGGACCAGAATCCGCCGACAGAAGGCTCTCCAGGCTTTCCTCCTAGAAGAAAAGCTCAAGGCCATGGAACCTTCCTCCAGGGGGGAACCTTTGGGAAAGTCCCACAGGCACCACGAGAAACATCGGGAGAAGGTGAGACTTAGATCCCCTTCCAGGGCCTCGGACTCCCGCAGCTCCAGCTCCAGGTCGGACCGCTCTCCGTCGAGGGCCCACTCTCAGCCTCCCCCGGTAGTGGTCAAATCTGCCAGGGGCTCTTCGACTCTACAGCCTGCCAAGACCTCCAGGCCCTCTTCTTCTGCTAAGACCTCGTCCAGGTCAGGGGAGCATCACAAATCTTCGTCCAGGCACTCGGCCTCCGACATCCTGTCTGTCTCCTTGCCTCCGCCTCCCCAACGCAAGACCAAGGAGCTGACCTCAGTTAAGC
The DNA here is from genome assembly GCA_016271365.2 of Neoceratodus forsteri. Taxonomy (NCBI): domain Eukaryota; kingdom Metazoa; phylum Chordata; order Ceratodontiformes; family Ceratodontidae; genus Neoceratodus; species Neoceratodus forsteri. The sequence goes on from CM057453.1 coordinate 1,094,743,464, forward strand.
GGACGTCGGATCCGACATTGGCCAAGGTCTACAAGCTCTCCTGTGAGCCGGCGGCAGTTCGTCACCCGTCGCCGGTCAGGCATTCTCCCCCCAGGACGCCAGCCAGGGGACCGGCACCTGCCGCCGCAGACAGAAGAGCCACACCGCCACCGGTCAGGAGGTGTTATCGGAGGAGGAGTCCACTCAGCCCGAAGACCAGGCAGGCGACTCCGGACCCTTCGAGCTCCCACGGGTACCCTCCCCAGAACCGGAGAGCCGACGCCCAGCCCCGACAACAGACCACCGGCGCCCGGCCCGTCGTCAGGACTCAACTTGGCAGAGGTGAAGGAGCTCTTCATTTTCTGGTGGGACACCATCAAAAAGGATGTCACCATGCACCCTCCTCCCGCACCCGCGGCACCACCGACACCTGCGCCCCCTCCTTCGCCAAAAGGGGCAGCAGGCCGAGCACCTTCCCCCCAGGATCCAGTAGCATCTCCTAGGGGTAGATCTACAGAGAAGAGAAGGCCTCCGTCTAGATCATCTTTAGGGTCACCCAGCCCCAAGAGACCCAGAAGACGTCGGTATTCGCCGTCAACGGACGACTCCAGATCTGACATCTCTGAATGCTCCAGGTCTCCTTCACCGATCAGCATCCCTTCTCCAGACCCACGCGACCTCCCTAGGTCTACTCCGGATGACCCCTCGTTCTCAGAGATAATGAGACACATCCAAGAGAACATGGCATGGGATGCGGAGGAACTAGACCCGGAAAGACTACGCCTTGCCCGTTATCTTCGGCAAAAGGATCCTCAGCCTGTGGTAGTACCACCCTTGGTGGACACCTTCATGGACGTCACCAAGGCAGCGTGGAGGCGTCCACATTCGACTCCAGCTATGCCGAAGAAGGCTGACCACCTGTACAAGGCCCATAGGGAGGACCAGTGCCTGGCTAACCATCCTCTGGCCGACTCCCTGGTCATTACAGCCTCTCATGACCGGTCTCAGAAACCGCAACATCTGAGCACGCAGCCACCGGATCCAGAGTCCAAGCAGCTGGACATGCTGGGTAGGTGCACTTACGCGGCCACGACTTGCGCCATCAGATCCCTGAATTACCTGACCCACATGGTTCAGTTTCAGAACGCGTTGTGGGAACAGGGGCAGGATCTGGTAGAGAAATGCGAACGGTGGCCCAAGGAGGAACTTCTTCAGCTCCTCCGTGCGGGTTCCAGGCGATAGGGACCGAGTGCTCGAGCAGCGTGCGACTCTTCGGCCAGAGCGGCAGCCTCAGGCGTATGTCTCCGGAGACACTCATGGCTCCGTGTCTCCGGGTTTACCCCGGACGTCCAGACAAACATTTTGGATGCCCCCTTTCATTATGAAGTTTTGTTTGGTGAAGCATCGGAGAGGGTCATCACCAAATTACAGGAAGCCGGGAAGGCCGTTAGATCTGTCCAGGCCATGTACAGATCTAGACTCAGTTCCTTTCGTAGGAACCAGAGTCGTTTTCGCAGCCGGACTCGGAGGCAACAACCCCGTTCTGGCCAGCATCAGAGGGGCTCCTTCTCCCGGAAAGCCCAGGTCAAAACGTCCTCGGGTAGGGGCCAACATGCTACCAAGTCGGCCCAGCCTGCAGGACCCTCTACTGCCACAGCATGACTCCTTCCCGGCCCCCGCCCCTCCTCAGGATCAACGGGAAACAAAGGTCGGGGGTCGCATTGCAGACCACCTGCCAGGGTGGCGCTCGATCACCACCGACAGGTGGGTGCTACAACTGTTCGAAAAAGGCCATTTATAGAATTCCTAGACAAGCCCCCCACGAGGCCTTCTCTGCTCTCCGTTACCACGGGTCCACGCCCTGCTCATGAAGCAGGAAGTGCTCGCACTTCTGCAGAAAGAAGCTGTGGAGCACGTTCCAGGGAACCAGATAGGAACAGGCTATTATTCACACTTCTTCCTGGTTCCAAAGAAGACAGGGGACCTCAGTCCAATTTTGGATCTCAGTGACCTCAACATATCGGTCGTCTATAAGCACTTCCGCATGGTGACCCTCCCAGGACTAATCCTCATGCTGAAGAAGGATGCTTTCTTGGCGTCCCTAGATATGCAGGACACCTACCTGCACATCCCCATCGCTCAGGAGCACAGGGGGTTCCTGGCGCTTCGAGTTTCTCGGTCACCACTACCAGTTCAGAGCACTTCCTTTCGGGCTGTCATCAGCACCAAGGGTATTCACCAAGTGCATGGCAGTCGTGGCAGCGTCTCTGAGCAGACAGGATCACTACATGTTCCCGTACCTGGACGACTGGCTTCTCATGGCCTCCTCCAAGGAGGCATTGCTGCTGGCCATTCAGCACACCCAGGCTCTCTTCCAGTCTCTGGGCATTTTAATCAACTATGAGAAGTCTCTCCTGGTACCGTCCCAGAAACTGCAGTTCATAGGCGCAGTTCTGGACACAGTCAAAGGGGAAAGCCTTCCTTCCTGAAGACAGAGCGGAACGCATACAATCCCTCATAAGGGACATATCAGCGAAGAAAACCGTCCCGGCCAGGTTGGTCCTTCACCTGCTTGGACACATGGCTGCGGCCATTCCAACGGTCCCGATGGCAAGACTCCACATGCGGGTAACCCAGTGGATGTTAAGGGTACAGTGGGACCAAAGGCAAGACCATCTGCAGCAGCCAGTCAGAATCACACAGACCGTGGTTCAGGACTGGCAATGGTGGCTAGATCCGGGAACCCTCTCAGTGGGGGTTCCCTTCACAGTGCTATCACCGGTGTTGACAGTCTCCACAGACGCCTCAGGGCTGGGGTGGGGAGCTTTTCCTTTTTCAATCCGGGTTAGCTTACTCCTCGATTAAAGTGCACCTTTGTGCAATCTCAGCTTATCATGCCCCCATAGGCCAACACATGGTGGCCCAGCTGGACACTACCCGTGCCTTTTTAAGAGGGGTCCTCCACCTTAGGCCACCCATCAAGGATCCCGTCCCTCCTTGGGATTTACCCTTCGTCTTGGAGCAGCTTACGCTGTCACCCTTTGAGCCTGCCGCAGATTGCGAGCTACAGTTTCTCTCGTGGAAAACGTTTTTGGTTGCAGTTACTTCGGCGAGAAGAATCTCCGAATTACACGCTCTCATGTGCAAGGAGCCTTATTTAATTTTTCATCAGGACAGGGTGTCCCTGAGGGCGAATTCTAAGTTCCTGCCTAAGGTGGTCTCAGCCCTTACTCTCAACCAGGACATAGATTTACCAGTATACTTCCCCAAGTACGCCAATCAAGGAGAAGCACTGCTTCACACCCTGGATGTGTACAGGTGTCTCAGATACTATTTGACCAGAACCAAACAGCACCGGAAAGCGGAGCAGCTGTTCATATCATTCGCTGAGAGGATGAAAGGGGCCCCAGTTTCAAAACAAACCCTTTCACGGTGGCTCATCCAGTTTATTTCCTTTTGCTATGACAAACGTCAGAAACCCTTACCAGGAGTGCGGCACTGAAGAACGTCTCTACGTCGGCCATATGTGCTGCAGCCACCTGGAGTTCGGTGCACACTTTTATCAGGCATTATAGCCTGGATATCGCCTGAAGGCGAAGAGCGGTTTCCGGCCTTGCTGTTCTTCAGAGCCTCCTGTCTCAGGCTCAGGACAGGTCTGGATCTCCGTATTGCCTCCTCCCGATGGCTTTTCAAGGCGCCATTGCTTGGGAATCAGTCCTAATGGTGTAACCTGCTGCAAGAGCTGTACCTCGAAGAAGATAGTACAGATACGTAAGAACTTACCGTAACAGTAGATCTTCGAGAACAGCTCTTGCAGCAGGTACTTTCCTGCCCACCATTCCCCTTGGAGGAAGTAGGTTCCAGCCTAACACTATCCTTAGGGGATCGGAAAGGTCTGTTCTTAGTCTTGGCCATCTGATGGCGGGTCCTCGGTCTCCTCTTCTGATGTCATCCAGCGGCCGGAAGTCTCCGGGGGGAGAACTGGGGATTCTGGCGGGACCGCCTCCTTATGTACTACGCCTGACGTCGTGGGCGGGACCAACATCGGAGGCGGTCCCCGCTGAAGACTGCCAGCTAGAAAATTTTCCGTGGGGTCCTCACGCCGGCCGGCTTCAGTCCTAATGGTGTAACCTGCTGCAAGAGCTGTTCTCGAAGATCTACTGTTACGGGAGGTTCTTACGTAACTGTACTTTGCCTCCTTTTGAGCCAGCCGCAAGCTGTGAGCTATGTTTGCTGTCCTGGAAAGCGTTATTTTTAGTTGCCATTACTTCCACCCGAAGGATTTCTGAGCTACAAGCTCTGATTTGTAAAAGAGCTTTATCTTATCTTCCACTGAGACAGAGTTGCCCTGCGTACAAATCCTAATTCCAAAAGTTGTCCGAATTCACTTTAAATCAGGACATTCAACTACCAGTTTACTACCCAGAGTATTCAAACAAAGGGGAGGCCTTGTTACATACTCTGGATGTACGTAGAATCCTCCGTTACTATATAGACCATACTCGTTCGTAAAGAAAGACAGACCATTTGTTTGTCTCCTTCGCCCAAAGAATGTTAGGAGCTCCAGTGGCCAAATGGTTGGCCATCTGCATTGCAGTCTGTTAAAAGTACGACAAACCCTTGCTGGGACTGGTCAAGGGTCATTCCACAAGAGGTGTCACAACCACCTTTGCGTCCCTCAAAAATGTGTCTGCAGCAGATCTCTGTGCAGCTGCTACTTGGAGTTCGGTCCACACCTTCATTAGGCACTACAGTCTGGACATTGCTTCCAGGAGAAGAGCAGGTTTTGGCCTTGCGGTCTTGCATGGACTACTCTCCTAAGGAAATTGTTTATACTAGTCCACCACCCTTCTGACCTGGGTCACTTCTTGTACTGCTTGGGACTCGGTCCTAATGGTGTTACGTGCTGGAAGAGCGCCCTCTCGGAGTAAGATAGTACAGTTACGTAAGAACTTACCGTAACAGTAGATCTCTGAGAGGAGTGTCATTGAGGCACAGGTCAGGAAGCATAGGAAAAACCAGGAGCAGTTGTAGATTTAGCAAAAAGTGTTTAAGTACTAGCAGTAACATAAAAAAAAAACATTTAGAATAACTATTTACAAAGGCAGAATAAACAGAGAAGATCATGTTTTTTTCTAAAATGTTCTTGTATGTTTCAAGCAGGTGCCGCCAGAACATAATGTCCCAGAACTGAGGCCCCTTCTCCACAGCTTCCGAAAAAGGGCTTAAAAAACTGGCCTCAGGTTAACCCCTTGCTTTCCCAGTAGCTTTTTCAAATTATCTCAAACTATAATTCTGTACATTTCAACAGTAACACTATATAATTTCTAAACAAAAGGATCACAATACCAGTTACATTTTCACATAATGATTAGCATATATTTTTATACCAGCAGATATGCAAGGGAGGAAAAGACAGAAACAGCAAGGGAAGACTGAGAGACGGTGAGAGGCAGAGAATTGCGAGATTGTCGGGGTGATCAAATCCTAGGTTTCATGGGAAAATTTGATTGCGCAACCAGACAGCCAAGAGACAGAAAAGAACAGAACAGATCCCTGCTTTCAAACTCTCCATAACAACTGGGACAGGGTCCTATTCAACCCTGTCACATACACCCCCTCCTTAAAAGGGAACTTTTTTTTTTTTAAACAGGTTTCCAAAACTTTATATTAATTCTCTACTACTAATAGCATCTAACTTTCAGAAACTAAGCACTTGTGCAGTATCCTTTTTTCTATGATAGTACAACAGACAGTAAAGTTTAAACTCATACATTTGTTTTTCAACCTTCAGAACCCTCAATTCCTGATCTATATCTTGACAGAAAATCAGCATTGCTATTCTCTTTACCAGATTTGTGTATCACCTTGAATTTAAATGGCAGTAGTGTCAGGTACTACCTTGTGATTCTGTAATTTTTATCTTTCATTTGGTTAAGCCAACAGAGAGGATTGTGATAAGTACGAAGTCTGTGCCTAGCAAATAAAACTTAAGGGACTCCATGGCCCACTTTGCTGTTAAAGAGCAGCTTTCTAGTAGCCGCCTCCCCTAGCCCATTTGATGGTTTGCCTCCCTAGAAGTAATCTCATGAAGTTGGGCATAAAAAAGCCATTTTCTGCAAGAAGATATATCCCTCATAATACTCACCTAGCAAAAAAAACACCGACTTCCCGGTAGGACAAACATGCCCCCACATCGGCCCATGCAGCCCTGTTTTGTGATGTGACAAAACAAAGGCTGCATGAGCGCGCCCCATTGCTTTCTATGGGGCCGGTATTTTCAGATATATTTATACCCTTTAGTGTTGGGATTTTATTCTATCAAATTGATTGACTAATTGCGGCCCAATTGGTAGATTGATAAACTTTGATAGAATAAATCCCAACATAAAGAGGTATAAATACTATCTGAAAAACCTCGAACCCATAAACAATGGGAGTGCGCTTACGCAGCTTTTTGTCACATCACAAAACGGAACTCTTGATAATTTATGTTTATCCCAAGAGAATCAATATTTTTTTTTTGCCAGCTGAGGAATTTTAAAGTTCACGAGGGATATATCTTTTTGTAGGAAATGGCTTTTTATGCCAAACTTTGAGATTACTTTGGGGAAGGTAAGCCATCAAACGGGCTGGGGGAGAGCTGAAACACGGATATTCGGAAGCTGCTCTTTAAACATTCCTTTTCAGTGGTAGAGTACCTTTTCTCTTTGTCATCAAACTTGCTACTCATGTATAGAATAGGATGTTCCGTCCCATCTATATTTTGACTCAGGACTGCACCTAGGCGTACCTCTGATGCATCTGTTTCTAACAAAATGGTTTCTCAAAGTCTAGGCTTCTTAAAACAGGGCTGAACATGGCTCGGGGGGACCATTTCACATTATTCGGGTACCATTTTTACGTGAGATCGGGTGGGGGGGTAGTAGCTAACTCAGCAAAATTGGGAACAAATCTCTGATAACCAGCCAGCCCTAAAAATGACCTGTCATGTTTATTTTAGGGACAGGGCTGTTAGCTACAGCTTCTATTTTAGAAATTTCTGGCTTAACTTTTCCATTTCCCAACACACAGCCCAAATATCTGGTTTCCTACATGCCCAGTGCACATTTGGTAGATGAATAATCAGACCTGCATTTTCGATGGCTTGGATAACTGCTCAAGGTGTTTCAAGTTTTTTTTCTAGTCTGGACTATACACCATGACATCATCCAGGTACGCAGCACAGTAACCAGTGTGAGGTGATAAAATGACATCCATGTACTGCTGGAATGTAGCTGGTGCACCATGTAAACCAAATGGCATGGTGGTGAACTGATAGAATCCAACAGGAGTGGCAAATGCAGTTTTGTCTCTGGATTCTTTAGCTAACGGGATTTGCCAGCAACCCTTGGTGAGATCGAGGGCACTAATATACTTTGTACTACTACTCTGTCCACTAAATCATCCATTCTGGGCATAGGATAACTGTCAAATTCTGACACTTGATTGTTTCCTAAAATCAAGGCATATTCTAACACTCCCTTCTTTTTTGTTTACAATTACCATTGGAGATGACCAAGCACTCCTCGACTCTTCTGTGACACCCAATTCTTCAATTTTTTGTATTTCCTTAATCACATCAGCTCTTAACTGCTTTGGTAACCTGTATGTCTTTTGCCTAATAGGGTGAGCATTCCTTGGCACTATTATGTGCTTGGCCCCTTTTGCTCAGCCTGGTACTGTGGTAAAAGTGCTGTTAAATGTCTGTAGCACATTACGAATTTCTGCAGTTCTGAGGTTAAGGAAACATTCACCTTTATAGCATCAGCAGTTACAGTTTGTTCCAGTCTATCATAAGCTACAACAATATCTTCTTAATCAATTTCTGGTAAAACCAGCATAACAGCTTTTGGTGGGGTTTTTTTTTCAACCCATTTCTTAAGGAGGTTAGCATGGTATATCTTAGTGGGATTTTTCCTGTCAGGGGTCTCAATCTCGTAGTTAATGGTGCCAGTGTGTCTTAAGCACTCTAAGTCCCTTGCCGCTTCATTAACAGTTTTTCTGTTGTCGGTAACGGTAGCAAAGTGTTTTCACCTGGCTGTCTTCTATGATCTGTGGGGCTGTTTTGCCCTCTGGTTGGAGTCATTTTATCAGGAGTTCTTTGAGTGGGGTGAAGGCTTCTCGAGGATTGTCGACTGAGTTGTACTTCAGAGATCGAAATCGCTGTCTGTAGGTCTCTCCTGAGATGTCATACCTTTTTCAGGATTTCGCTTTTCACCAGGTCGTAGTTTTCTGACTATGCAGTATCCATATTGCTGTAGGCATGTTGGGCTTTCCCCTCTCCGGTAAGGTACCAGTCTGATTGTCCATTGCTGCTTTGGCCATTGGCAGGCTGTGGCAACTCTTTCAAAAGTTGTCAGGTATGCCTCGATATCATCCGAGGGACACAACTTTGTAAGTTTAATGGCTTTTAAGTTGCTTGTGTTTTGTGTCTTGTCTGGATCTGTGCCAGATCCCTCTGCCTTTGATAGCTTGCAAGGCATCCAGCCATCACAGCTCCTGTCGCATCTTTTCTCTCATCTGCTGCTTCTCTTCTCTCCTCTGCTTCTCTGTCTTTTTGTTGTATAGCCCACCATTTGGAAAAGTCCATCAGGCTTTCAGGTTCTGTCACTGCCTGTCCTTTTTCCATAATTTGTGCTGGCTGTACAGTCTCAGCTTGGACTTCTGTCTCTGCTAGTTTGGCTGCCATTCTCTTGGTAACCACTCCTGGACTTGCTGCTGCAGAATTCATACCTTTGTTTATGCTTTCCTGGTACTAGGTCCAGTACCCACGCACAAAACTCCTGGCTTAGAGTATGCACTGTGTAATCCCACTTAGGCTGACACCGTCAATCATCGAGGCACAGGTCAAGAAGCATAGGAAAAACCAGTAGCAGTTGTAGAATTCGCAAAAAGTGTTTAGTAGTACTAGCAGTAAAATAAAAAAAAAATGTTTATAATAACTATTTACAAAGGTAGAATAAGCAGAGGAGATCCATCTCAGTTTTCCTTCAATCTCTGTCTCTCTCTTGCAAGAATTTGCAGCTCTGTTTTTATGTCTTTGCACCTCCCCCTTAACAAGCATCCTTTTTTTTTTCCCTAAAATGTTCTTGTATGTTTCAGGCAGGTGCAACCAGAACACAATGTCCCAGAACTGAGGCCCCTTCTCTACAGCTTCTGAAAAAGAGCTTAAAAACTGGTCTTGGGTTCACCCCTTGAGTTCCCAGTAGCTTTACGCAGTCATTTCAAACTATAGTTATGTACATTTCAACTGTAACACTATATAATTTCGAAACAAAGGGATCCCAATATCAGTTACATTTCCACAATGATTCGCATATATTTTTATACCAGCAGATATGCAAGGGAGGAAAAGACAAACAGCAAGTGAAGACTGGGAGACCGTGAGAGGCAAAGAATGCATGACTGCCAGGGTGATCAAAGCCTAGGTCTCTCAGGAAAATTTGTTTGCGTAACCAGGCAGACGACGGACAGAAAAAGGAAGGAACAGAACAGATCCCTGCATTGAAACTCTCCATAACAACTGGGACATGGTCCTATTCAACCCTGTCACAAGGAGCTCTTGCAGCAGGTGGATTTCCCTCCCACCTGCCCCCGGGGTTATGTAACTGTACTTCTCTCTGTGGGATGGGAAAACCTCCTTTGTTCCCCATCCTGAATGCCATCTGGGTCTCGGCGGGTGAACTGAGGTGGTGCTGGGGGACCGCCTCCTTTATACCATGCGGGACGTTGGGGCAGTGCCAACGTCAGGGGTCAGTCCCCCACCTTGGACTGCAAGCTAGAAATTTTACTGCGGGGTCCTAGTGTCTGGTGGCATAGTCCTAATGGTGTTACCTGCTGCAAGAGCTCCTCTCGAAGACCTACTGTTGCGGTAAATTCTTACGTAACTGTACTTCTAGGATCATGGATATGTTGTTCACCCACACTCTTTGGCGTGTCCCCTTCCACTTTAAATCTTGCCGGAAGTCTTCCAGCTGGCTCCTCCCACCCATCTGGGTGGTATAACCCTCTGCTCCGCACCATAATGCCAGATCTTACTTTCCGCTGGAAGATTCAGGCTGCCTCCCTCGTGCTCACGTATTTTGTAGGCCCTGGCTCAAAAACATTTTATTATTCCAAAAATCCATCTAGTTCGGATTAGCAATCGCAACTCTATACCTTCGATTATGGAAGACCAGTCTTCCCCCGGATTTTGCCGGTGCCCTTGCGGCCAGAAGATGTCGCACACTAATCCCCACACCGTGTGCATTTATTGTCTCAGTGTCGACTGTGACACCTCAAAATGCAGTATGTGTCTAGCTTTCCATCCTAATGTCCTCGACAACTGTCTCGCACACCTGAAGTTGAGGAGGCCGGAGAAACGGAACCCTCCGGTGAAATCCAAGGAGGCTTGGTGGGTGGTTTCCATGGCTGTGGGATCCACCAAGCAATTGGAACATATGCAGGCATTCGAAGAGGAAGTGGCTCATGCTCAAACTACTAGGAGCCTCTTCATTCCACTCAACCTGTGCTCCACCTTCTCGGGTTCCTTCCGAGAGTTGTGCCAGTCTCTCCTGACCAAGGGAGAGAGTCCTGCAGGCACGCACTCCTCTCGATCCCATAAGTGAGATAAGGATCTGGGATCGTCTTCATCCCGACAGAGACACTCTTGGGAGTGGGAGAGATCTCGGTCCCATGAACATGCGGTCTCAACTTCGGTCGAGATGGCTTCTTCAGCCACTGGCTCCTCGGCTTTGCTGTCTGGCCAGTCGACCGAACTGTCGATCAACGATGTAGAAATTGTCATCGACCCGATCGATCCTTTATCGCCGACTGCGGTCAATGATTCTCTCAATCGAACTCCAACTCTGATATTCCCTGACAAGGAGACCCAGTTGCTGAGACTCCCATCAAGGAAGTGGTCCCCAAGCCTGGGAAATCACCAGTCCCGCCGGTGTCTCCCGAGCAACCGAATCGGCCTGTCTGATCCCAGTCGCGGTCCCGGACCCCCTAGACCGAATGGCCGAGGAAGAGCCATAAACGCTCTAAAAAGAGGTGACGCCATCAGTCGTCTTCGTCCTCCCCGGACAAGGAGAGGCTCCGGCGGAAACTCCGGTGCTACGAGGACCTCATGTGGCAGCAGCTGATTTTGACCGGGCACAAGCTGACCCCAGCTTCTACCCCAACCATTACTTGGTTTTCACCTCCTAGGTCAAAGCCGACTTCTTCAGAGTCTTATCAAGTCGGTTCCACCACCCGCGGTTCAGCCTAAATCGGTCTCCACCAATCGTGGTGGAACCACTGCTCAAGCAGCCTGTGGGAGGGGCTCCTTCCAAAGAAGATAGGTCAGACACCAGGCTTCCCACGGTGTCTGTTGGTCACTGTCACCCCGGATCACCCTGGGCAGTCGACCATTATATCCAGATTCTGATGTGACCGGCCTGCATTCTCATCCCAGGGATGACGAATCAGCCGGTGGGTTAGAGACGGAGGAAGGTCCCTCGTCTTTTCAGGGCATTCTTCGCCTCATCTGAGTCCACAGGGATGCCCCTGGAGCCAATCCAGAAAAAAGCAGAGTACTCTCTCATGGACATCCTCAAGAGAGGGGATACCCAACGGAGGCTTTTCCTGTTGCCGAAGCCATTGTTGGCTTGGCCTTAGAACTCTGGCAGTGCCCTGCCTCTTATCCAGCTCTGTCTGCCCGCATGGTCCGCAAGTATGCGGTGCCCATGGTGTCCTTTGCCGGGTTCACAGAGTACCCTTCAGCCGAGAGCCTGGTGACCGCCTCTGTGTTCAGACATGCTGGCAGTTCTGCTGACACTGACTGACCTCCTGAGAAAGAGTCCAAGATTTTGGTCCATTCAGCCAGGAAGGTCTATGCGGCTTCTTCCTTGGGCCTTCCTTCAGGCAAGTTTGGCCGTCATTATGGCACACTTCTCCCACGCCCTTCTAGGGTCTTTGGATGAAGTCCTCCCACATCTCCCCGCAGACATGCAGACCACGGTCAAGCAGGTCCGGGATCAGGGCCGAGCTGTTGCCAAAGAGCTTAAGACAGCCCTGGACATTGGGGATTCTTGTGCCCGTTCAGTGGCAGCCGCAGTTGCCTCTCACTGCAGCGCTTGGCTGAGGCTCTCCTCCTTCCTGGCGGATACTCAGCACAGACTAGCTGACGTGCCTTTACTAGGGACCAACCTTTTCGGCCCTGGAGTGGCTGGTCACCTTCAGCGCATTGAGCAGTCCAGTGCCACCTTGGACACTACTGCCAAGAACCAGCAGAAGAAAAAAGACTTTTCGGCATTCTTCCCCTGCGGCTCAGCAGCCCTACTTTCAAGGAGGGGACAGCAACAGCAGCAGGCTCAAGCTCGGCGCCCCTAGCCTGGACTCTCCCAGGCTTGTTAAGGAGGCCGAGGTTTGGGTCCTGGATCCTCGTCCTCCAGGCCTGCTCAGTGACAGGGCGGGGCCTGCCTCCGCCTCTCCCGTCACACCAACTCTGGGTCCTCCCGTGGGGAGCCGGCTCCACTACTTCCTTTCCGCCTGGTCCGCTGTCACTTTGGACAGGTGGGTTCTCGAAGTGATCAGTCAGGGACTGCCTCTGGAATTCGAGCAATACCCTCCACGCCGAGCCTGCACCCCGCGGTAGGAAAGAGTATCCGCTCAGACTCACTCGGCTGTCCAAGACAACATCGCTCAACTCCTCTTCAAGGAGGCTGTAGCTCCAGTGGCGGATCCTCCAGCAGGCCCAGGCTTTGTGTTCAGGTACTTCCTGGTGCCCAAGTGGATTGTGGGGGGCTGGCACCCCATTCTAGATCTGCACAACCTGAATCAATATCTCTGTTCACGCACCTTTCGGATGGTCACTCTGTCCCAGATCATATCATCCTTGGAGCGCAACATGTGGTTCTGTTCACTGGATCTGCAGTATGTGTTCTTTCATGTCCCAATCCGTCTGTCCATCAGCGGTTCCTCTGCTTCAGGGTCGAAGGGACCCTGTACGAGTTCCGAGCCATGCCGTTCGGCCTGCCATCGGCCCCATGGATCTTCACCAAATGCATTGCAGTGGTGGCGGTCCATGTCGGGTCGGAGGTCAGGATTCATCCTTACCTTGATGATTCGCTCCTAGCAGGTTCCACCCAACAGGAGGTGGAGAGTTCCAGGGACCTGGCCTTCCAGACCTGCTCCCAACTCTGCCTCCTGGTCATCGAGGCCAAGTCAGAACTCATGCCTTCTCAGATGATGGGCTTCATCGGGGCAGAGCTAGACTCTTGTCAAGCCAGAGCTCGGCTCCCAGCAGACAGGGCAGAGGTTCTCTCCTCCTTTGCCCAGTCATTTCTGGTTGGGCAATCGTACCCTGCCTGGGACTTTCTGCGCCTTCTAGGTTACATGGCGGCGTGCACCTCAGTGGTCTGTTGGGCCCGGTTGCACATGCGCCCCCTCCAGTGGGAGCTGGCCGCCCAGTGGACTCAGCGCCATGGTCATTTCGACCAGCTGATCACTGTAACCCAGAAAATGTGGGACGTTCTCCACTGGTGGACCGCCCCAGACCGGTTGCAGGAAGGGATCCAGTTTGTCCGCCCCGAGCAGACGGTCATCCTTACAACTGATGCATCTCTCATGGGCTGGGGTGCCCATATGGGGGACAGAAGGGCCCACAGGCTCTGGACCCCCAAGGAGTCCCGATGCCACATCAGCCTGTTGGAGCTCAGAGCGGTCAGACTGGCACTGTCAGCTTTTGGTCCTCAGCTCCAGCGTCAAGTGGTTCAAGTCCAGATAAACAATATCATGACCATGTACTACCTCAACTAACAGGGCAGCGCGCACACCTGTCTGCTGTGCAGGATGGTGCTCCGCATCTGGACCCTCGTGAGCCATCTGGAGGCAGATCTCCTAGCCATCCATGTGGCAGGAGCCTCAAACCATCTAGCGGATGCTCTCAGGTGCTTAGGCGAGACATCCCACGAGTGGTCTCTCTATCCAGAGGTAGCTTACAGCCTGTTCTCCCACTGAGGCAAACTGATGGTGGACCTGTTTGTCTCCAGGGACAACACCAAGCTGAGGCTGTTCCATGCCCGCCCCTCTCAGCAGGGCTCGCTGCAGGGGATGCCTTCTCGAGGCTGTGGACCCCAGGCCTCCTCTACGCCTTCCCTCCAGTTCCCTTGATCCACAAAGTGGTCCTCAAGGTGAGGAGGGACAAGGCGAAGGTGATCCTGGTAGCCCCAGACTGGCCGTGCCAGTTCTGGTATCCAGATCTCTTCAGCCTCAGCTGCAGGCCTCCAGAGAGGCTTACAGCGCGCCCGGATTCGATATCACTCAATCAGGGGAAGGTATTCCATCCGGACCTTCAATCCCTGCACCTCACAGCCTGGTACCTGAGCGGCTAGAGTTCCAGGCTTTGAGTCTCTCCAAGGATGTCTTCACCGTGGTGGAGGCATTCAGAAAGGAATCGACCAGGAAATGTTGCACCTTCAAATGGAATCGGTTTTCCATTTGGTGTCAGGGCAAGGGCCTGGACCCTTTGTCCTGTCCAATGGCTAACATTCTTGACTACCTTTGGTCTCTCTCCAAAGGAGGTCTGCGATCATCGACCCTTTGAGTGCACCTTGCAGCCATCTCTGCTTACTGGGCGCAGGCCAGTCGTTGGCACAGGAGACAGCGGTCAGGTGCTTTTTCAAAGGCCTGGATCACATATCCCCTCCGGTGCATGAACCTCCACCTCCGTGGGATCTTCTGCTAGTGCTGACAAAGCTCATGGGCAAGCCATTCAAACCAATGCACAAGTGTGCCTTGTCACACTTGTCGAAGACTGCCTTCCTGGTGGCTATCATGTCGGCCAGTAGGACAGGGGAGCTCCAGGCGCTTTCGGTGGACTCCCCTTATCTGGTCTTCCACAGGGATAAGGTTGTCCTACGCCCCCACCCGAAATTCCTTCCGAAGGTGGTGTCAGAGTTTCACCTTATCCAGGTGTTAACTCTGCCGGTTTACTACCCCAGCTACACCTCGGAGGCCGAGTACAGGCTCCATACTTTGGACCAGAGACATGCTCTCTCCTCGTATAGGGAGAGGATGGCAGAAATCCAGGGAAGAGGTTCGCCAGCTGTTTGTCACCTATGCTGAAGCCGCTTCAGGCAGACCTGCAGCAAAGCGGATGATTGCAGGATGGATTACATTGTGCATTAGTCTGTGCTATGAGTTGGCGGGCAAGGAGCCTCCCAGAGGGATAACAGCGCATTCTACCCGCCATACCGCTACATCGGTGGCTGGTTCCAGGGACATCCCTATCCAGGAAATCTGCCAGGCTGCTACCTGGAAGTCAGCAAACACCTTCATTTCCCATTACCACATTGATCTAGAGTCACGCCGGGATGCTGGTTTTGGGGCCTCAGTTCTCCAATCTCTGTTCCCTAAGTAGGGGGTGTGCGCCTTGCCTTCCTCCTCCCGGAGAACTGCTAGGACTCTGCCAAAGAATGTGCATGAACAACATATCCATGATCCTAGAAAAACAGGTTCTAGGAGCGTGGATATATTCTATCCACACTTCTTTACATTGTCCTTTTCCCCTTTAAATCTACCGGAAGTCTTCAAGCTGGCTCCTCCCACCCACCTAGGTGGTATATTCCTCAGCTCTGCCCTGTGACGCCAGATCTTCCTTTCCACTGGAAGATGCAGGTTGCCTTCCTCATGCACTCGTATTTCGTAGGCCCTGGCTTTCAAATTGTCGGTTTTACTGAAGCTCAAACTCGTTTGAGTTAGCAATCGCACTTTTGCATTATCGATCATGGAGAAGAAATCTTCCCCTGGATTTCGCCGGTGTCCCTGCGGCCAGAAGATGTCGCGCACCGATCCCCACCTCACGTGCGTCTACTGCCTAGGTGTCGGCCATGACACCTCGTTATGTAGTTTTTGCTTGGCCTTCCATCCCAACATGCTGGATGACCTCAAGGCATGCCTGAAGCTGGGAAGACCAGAAATAAGGAGGCTAGGTGGGCGGTTTCTGCAGCCGCGGGCTACGCCGATCAACTGGAACAGATGTAGGCGTTCGGGGAAGAAGCGCCGCTTTGCCGGCCGTCAAGCTTCTTCGTCCCGCTGAACCTGGGCTCCACCTTTACGGATCCTTTAAGAGTTGTGCCAGTCTCTCCCCACCTGGGAGAGGCCCTGGCTCACACTGCTCCCGCTCTCGGGAAGTGAGATAAGGACCCATAAATCTCGTCCCAGTGAAGGCATTCTTAGGACCGAGAAAGGTCAGAGTCCCAGAAACACTCAGTTGAGATTGCATCCTCGGCTGCCGGCTTTTCGAATCTTCCGTCTGGCCAAGGGACCGAGGAAGCGGCCGATGAGGTCGAAATTATCCTCGACCCGATCGACCCTTTGTCGCCGAAGACTCTTTATAACGGACTCCAGTCCTGGTATTTACTGATGGCGAGATCCAGCTCGCTGGCGCCCTATCCAGGACCCGGTTCCAGACCCTAGGATTTCACCGATACCTCCAGTGTCTCCCAATCGACCGTGTCGGCCTCCCCGATCTCTGTCAAGGTCCAGGACCTCCTCGGCCGACTGAGAAAGAGCCATAAGCGCACGAAGAAGAAGCAACACCACAAGTCATCCTCATCCTCCTCGGACGAGCAGAAGCTCCGACGGAAACTCCGGCGCTGTGAGGACCTTATGTGGCAACAGCTGATCGTGACCGTACAGAAGTCAGCTCCGCCGCCTACCCCTGCCATTACTTTACTGTCGCCTCCCAGGCCGAAGCCTCTGGTTCCTCTGCCCATGGAGCTGGTCCGTCCACCAGTTCGGCCTGCTCTGGCCTCTCCACCTATTCCGGTGAAACTGCCACCTAAGCAGCCTGTGGGAGGGGCTCCCTCGAAAGAGGATCAACTAGACACCGGACTTCCCCAACGTCTGTCGGTTACAGTCACCTCGGACCTCCCTCAGCGGGTCAAGGGTGATTTAGGCTGTAGACCGCTGTATCACGATTTTTCGGACTCTGATGTCACCGGACTCCACTCTCATCCAGGGGATGATGAGTCGTCTGGCACGGGGATGGAGGAAGGACCTTCCTCCTTCCAAAGGATTCTCCGTCTCATTTCCAACTCCAAGGGAATGCACCTGGAATCTATCCAAAAAAAGGCAGAGTACTCTCTCACAGATATTCTTAAGAGGAATCGAGCGGAGGCCTTTCCTGTGGCGAAGCCATTGTTGCTAGCCCTTGAACTCTTGGCAGCACCGTCTGCCCGCGCAGCCTTCAAGTACAATTGGATCCCTTGCCGGGGTTCACAGAGCACCCTTCAGCCGATAGCCTAGTGACCGCCTCTGTGTTCAAGCGTACTGGCAGTTCGGCCAACACTGACCGACCTCCGGACAAGTCCAAAAATATGGACCACACTGCCCGTAAGGTCTAAGCGGCCTCTTCCTTGGGCCTTCATCAGGCTAGCTCGGCTGTCATTATGGCACACTTCTCTCATGCCCTTCTCGGGTCATTAGACAAAGTCCTCCCTCATCTCCCCACGGACATGCAGACCGCGGTCAAACAGGTCCATGACCAGGGCCATGCTGTTGCCAAACAGCAGCTCCAGACTGCCCTGGACATCAGGGATTCTTGTGCCTGCTCGATGGCCGCCGCAGTGACCTCTTGCCGCAGGGCTCGGCTGAGACTTTCCTCCTTCCCAGCGGATACTCAGCACAAGTTAGCTGATGTGCCTTTCCTGGGGACCAACCTGTTCGGTCCAGGAGTGGCTGGTCACCTACAGCGCATAGAGCAGTTCAGTGCCACCTTTGATGCCACCTCTGCCAAAGGTTCTTCGGGCAAGAACCAGCAGAGGAAGAACAAGAATAAGCCCTTTCGGCGTTCTTCCCTTGCGGTTCGGCAGCCCTTCTATCAAGGAGGTCGCCAGCAGGCTGAAGCTTGGCGCCCTCGGCCCAAGTCTGGACCCTAACAGGCCCGCAGAGGAGGCCAAGGCTCAGGTCCTGGAGCAGCCTCCTCCAAGCCTGCTCAGTGACAGGATGGGGGTGGACACCCCTATTCCCATCACACCAGCTCTGGGTCTTCCCCTGGGGGGCCAGCTCCACCACTTCCTTTCCACCTGGTCCGCTATCACTACGGACAGGTGGGTTCTCGAAGTGGTCGGTCAGGGACTGCTTCTAGAGTTCGAGCAGTACCCTCCCAGCTGAGCCAGCGCCTCTGGGGAAGAATGGATCTCTCATGCATCCAGTCGGCTCTTGAGGGCGACATTGTTCAGCTCCTCCTCAAGGAGGCGGTAGCTCAGTGGTGGATCGTCTGCATGCCCAGGGTTTGTCTCTCAGGTACTTCCTGGTGCCCAGCAGGACAAGGGGTTGGCGCCCATTCTAGATCTCCACGACCTGAACTAGATCATACCATCCTGGTGCGAAACGTGGTTTTCGCTTGTCATCAGCCCCACGGTCTTCACCAAATGTGTTGCAGTGGTGGCAGCCCATCTACGGCGTTGGGGGGGGTCAGGATTTATCCTTACCTCGACGACTGGCTCCTAGCAGGTTCCACCCAGCAGGAGGTGGAGAGGTCCAGGGATCTGGCCCTCCAAACCTGCTCCCAGCTCAGCCTCCTGATCAGCGAGGCCAAGTCGTAACTCGTGCCGTCGCAAGTGATGGGCTTCACAGAGCTTCTGGATGTTCTTCATTCTGGTCTGGACGTAGGGAAACACGTTTTACAGGCTTTCTATGACTCTGCAGGTAGAGCCACTCGAGCTGCAGTGACTGGAATCTGCCTTCGCCATCACTCCTGGCTAAAGGTATCTGGGTTCAGGCAGGACCTCCAGGATTCTGTCCTGGATGCCCCTTTTCACAGCTTTGTCCTCTTTGGAAAGAGGGTGCAAAAGATTATCACAGAACTGCAGGACTCCGGGAAAGCCGTGCAGTCTGCACCAGATGTAAAGAACTGAGTCCCAACAACCCAGACAGAAGCCTTTTCGGCACCCAGGTGCCAGTAGACAGAGAGGAGGACAACAACCCCTAGGTTCCTTCAAGCGTAAGGTTCCCTCTCAGCCCCCCAGGAACAGCGGGCCCAGGAGTACCAAATCCTCCCAGCCCTCGCTGCCCACCTCAGCCACTCATTCATGACTCCTTGCTGGCTCCCCCTCCTCCGGCGGAGGAAGTGGGGGAGACTATAGGTTGTCGGTTCTCCCTCTACCTAGAGGGGTGGACCAGCGTGACAGCAGATGCTTGGGTTCAGGACATTGTAGGAAGGGGTTATACACTGGAGTTTACCCAGAGCCCTCTGGACATTCCTCCAGCCTTCTCATGGTATTCCCCAACCCACGCAGCCTTTATCCAGGAGAAGATTCAGGCCTTGCTATTCAAATGAGCTGTCGAACCTGTTCCACCATCTCAACAGGGAATCTGGTTTACTCCCACTTCTTCCTGGCCCCCAAGAAGATGGGAGATTTAAGACAATTCTGGATCAAAGTCATCTGAATCAGTACATAGAGTACAACAGATTCAGGATGGTGACCTTGCCCAGTCTGATCCCCATGCTAAATCAAGGAGATTGGCTTTGTTCCCTGGATATGCAAGACTCCTGCCTCAATATCCTGGTGTTTCCAGCCCACCAGAGGATGTCAGTCAGTTCACTTTTCGAGGGAACCATTACCAATTTCAAGCTCCTTCCTTTCGGTCTATCCTCAAAGCCCAGAGTGTTTACCAAGTGTCTCGCGGTGATGGCAACTGCATTAAGGAGACGGGGTCATTTCATCTACCCCTAGCTAGACAACTGGCTTCCAACTGCCCCCTCGAGGCAGCAGGTAGTTAGCTCTCTCTCTCGGACACCTTTCTGATGTTCCAGCAACTGGGGATAACCGTCAACATTCAAAAGTCCTGTCATTGGCCTTACAAGTGGCACACCAGTCTTGCTTCCAGTGGGCAAGATCTGACGTCACGGGGTGGTGCTGAGGGAGTTAGCACCTGCGTCAGTGGGAGGAACCAGCTTGAAGACTTTCCAGCAGGAGATTTATAGGGAAAGAATACTGCCGGAAGTGTTTGTACACCATATACCACTCCTAGAACTACTGTTAAAGGCGAGTAACCTGTTCTTCTTGGTGCTCTACAGGCTGTTAGAACATGAAAGAACTTTTGTTGCTATGATATGTATTCATTTGAAGTATGTGAGGAAATTTGCGATCAGTACCGGGTGCACCTTCTGCCCAGCCCTGTAGTTTTGGTATAGGAATCCCAAGGGTTATCCATACTGTCTCTGATTGTAAGAAAGGCAAGCCTTTTTAAAACATCGTATTGTTATAACCTAATAGCAGTCTTTTTCTATCACTTTTGAGATTGTGAGGAGACATTTTGGTCAAGTGCTAAAAATTTCCTTGTTTTTCCCTCCATCACAGTTTGTTGTAGTGTCTCTGAAAGATGGTATGTTCAACAACGCCAATGTCCTGTTCAAGACCAAGTTTGTGGACGGCGTCTCCACAGTCACCAGATTTTCACAGAACCAGAATGCAGGCCACAGCCGGCCAGAAAAATCAAAATCACGAGACAGAAAGAACCAGCAGGCAGTGCAGAGCTGAAACAGTAGCTGAAAAATCATGCTAATGGAACTGTAACGACACAGTCATGTACCTCCAGTTTTATATCACACAAAAAGGAAAAAGCTGCCACCCTAGAATGGTGAATTAATTAAAAGTTATAGACTTGACCTCTGGTCAATCTTTGTTCAAGGACTGAAGCTGCTCTGTCTTCTGTTATGTTTTTGTTTTTACTTGTTTGTATGGTCTATCACTAGTTTGTCACCCTTTTTTTCCCATGTATATGTTCAGATTTATATCCTAGACGCTGTTATCTTTGGAGGATGACAGCGTCATAATGAGGTATGCACAGTTGCCCCCCTCCCCCCAACACAAAAAAAAAATCTAGCATGATTTGTTGCAAGAAACCTGGTGTAAACTGTACAGTATTTGCTAATTAGACTTTTTATTTGGGTATACAAAATGTGTCATTGCAACTTTTCTGATGGCAGAGAAATCCTGTATGTCATTGGCAATCACAATCTTCTTGGAGGATAGCCCCTCCATTTGGTGACACCTTTGTAACTATAGCCCGCAGCTGTCCACGACAATGTCCTACATCTATGTGTATATAAACATAGGTGGCCCCATCACTCCTAAGTTCTGTTCCTGCCGTTGTTGATCTTTGTCAGAGCTGCTGAAGGAAACACCATTAAGTAGTTGCCATTTATTTTTACTTTAACAATTTATTTTGTCATCTCTGCATGCCGCCAAAGTCGAAAGAGCCTTTATTTTGGTACTGTAAGTGTGGAGAGAAAATTTACAAAGACACAAATGTGGCCTATGTGTGCTGCTTGGGCTTGTCTCACAACATAAGGATTTGTGAGATTCGCCAGAGCTTCAACCAGGCTACGTGGCAACACCGCAAGAAAGCTCCAGAAAATGATGTTCTTCTTAAAACTTTGAAAGCCATGGAGAAGGAACAAGGCCCAAAATCTGTCTCCCTCACTGATGGGTGAAAAATGGCCATCAGAGTTGAAGGATGGGGACTGGGAATGGTCATCACTGCAACCCTCATCATCTGGCCACAAGCACAGACATAAAGGATTCTACTTTGCCAGCAAGGTCCCGGTCACCATTGAGCTAAGGTAAATCTACTGCGTCACGCCTGCTTCCGTGGCATTGACAGCCCCCTCCCCCCCAACTATCTGAGACACCAAACTGAGGGCTTGACTTAAGCACAGCCATACCTGCTATGGATGGTAGGACGTCATTGTCAGGCTTAATTCCTAACTGGATAACTGGCTGATAGGCTATCCAAAGAGACAGTGGAGCACTCCTGAGATCTGGCCCTGCAGAAATTTGGGCTGTTGGTTAGCCTGGCCAAGTTCGAACTACTCCCCATGCAGGTGATTAATTTCATCAGGGTAGAACTAGACTCCTTATCGGCTAAGGCCCCGACTCCCTGCGGACCAGGCATCTGATCTTGCCTTCTTTGCCCAGTCGGTTCAGGGTGGGCACTCATGCCCTGCCCAGGACTTCCTGTGGCTGCTTGACTACATGGCATCTTGCATCAGCATGGTTCGGATAGCCCACTGGCAGATTCGCCACCTGCAGTGGGAATTGGGCGGTCAGTGATTCCAATGCCTATGATACTTGGACCAGCCGGTCACAGCGGCCCAGCTGATGTTATGCTATCCAGTGGTGGCTGATCCCAGAATATTTGTAAGAAGGAGTTTTGTTTGGATGCATCTCTGGGGGAATGGGGATTGTACCTTTGGGACCACTGGGTTCGCAGACTCTGGTCACCCAGAGAGTCCTGTCACCATGTCACCCTGCTGCAGCTCCATGCAGTGCGGCTAGCTGTGAGGGAATTTGCTCTTCTAGTCAGGGGTCAGGTCATGCAATTGCAGACAGCACCACAACCGTACTTTACCTGAATCAACAGGGCAGAATGCACTCACTTCCATTGTGTCAGGAGGCCCTCAGCACATGGACCCTTCTGTGCAGCCTAGGTTCAGCTCTCCTGGTAATTCATGTCGCAGGAGCAGACAGTCAGCTGACAGACTCTCTCAGCTGGGTGGACTAATCGTCACACGAGTGGACTCTGCATCAGGAGGTTCACCACCTCCTGATGCAGGGTCCACTTGTTCCCATTAGGTACCTTTGTGGTGGACCTGTTTGCCTCCTGGGAGAAATCAAAACTGAGGTTGTTCTGTGCCCGACCCTCACAGTCCGACACTACTGGGTGATGCCTTTGTGAGGCCCTAGACTCCAGGCCTCCTGTATGCTTTCTTCCCTTTCCCCTGATCCACAAGGTGGTGAAGGTATGGAGGGCAAGGCACAGATGATCTTCATAACTCCAGACTTGAGTAATTTCTGGTACCTGGATCGTCTCAGCAGCAGATCATGGTTGTGGCGTTTGCGTCTTCATCTGGATCTGCTGACCACACAACTGGGGAAGGTTCTACACCTCAAAGACTTGTTCCTGAGCGGCTAGAGTTCTAGGCTCTGTGTCTTTCAGAGAATGTACTCCATGTGGTGAAGTTCTCCTAAGTAGAATCTCCAATTAT
The DNA here is from genome assembly GCA_016271365.2 of Neoceratodus forsteri. Taxonomy (NCBI): domain Eukaryota; kingdom Metazoa; phylum Chordata; order Ceratodontiformes; family Ceratodontidae; genus Neoceratodus; species Neoceratodus forsteri. The sequence goes on from CM057453.1 coordinate 1,094,766,508, forward strand.
AAGGCTTCAGATGGTAAAAGTTTTCCATTTTGTCAGGGCATGGAGCTTGATCCTCTTTCCTGCCTTGTGGCTAGCATCTTGGAATATCTCTGGCACCGTGAGACTGATTAATGACCCATAAGGTACACTTGTCAGCCATTTGTGCATACCAGACATGGGCTGGTATGTGGACGGTGGCACAAGAGAAGGTGGTCAGGAAATTTTTTAAGGGCCTTGACCACTTGTCCCTGTTGGTGCATGAGCCACCACCACCTTGGGACTTATTGCTGGTAGTGGCAGTGCTCATAGGTAAGCCTTTTGAGCCTATGCACAGGTGTGAGATGTCACACCTGTCATAAAGACTGCCTTCTTGGTAGCCATCACATCAGCCAGGATGACTAATGAGCTCCAGGTGCTCTCAATGGAGCCTCCATATCTAGTCTTCCACAGGGGCAAGGTAGTCCTTCACACCCACCTGAAGTTCCTCATGAAGGTTGTCTTGGAGTTCCACTTCAACAAGGTGATGAACCTCCCAGTCTACTTAACAGACCTATTTTCAGAGGCCGAATGCAGGCCCCATTCCTTAGACCTGCAGTGGGCCTCCTATATACGAGTGGTGGCTGGAGTTGGGGTTGAGGCTCACCTGTTCTTTGTAACATATGCTGAAGCTGTGCCTGGCAGACCGGCAGCTAAGAGGACATTTGGCAGGTGGATCACTTCTTGTATCAACCTCTGCTATAGGTTGGACAATAGGAAGTCTGCCATAGGCCTCAGGGCTCATTCCACTAGACACACTGCTGCCTCAGTGGCTGCTTTCAGGGACATCCTTATTCAAGAGCTCTTCGGGACTGCTTTCTGGAAGTCTGCACACACCTTCATCTTCCATTACAGTATCAACCTAGAGTCTCACTGGAATGCTGCATTTGAGGCCTCTGTTCTCCAGTCTCTGTTTGCCAAATAGGGGTGCACACCTTGCCCCCTTCTCCCAGAGAACTACTGGAAGTCTAAGTGTGGATAAGTGAACCACATCCATGCCTCTAGAAAAATAGGTTACTCATCTGTACCCATACTACTAGGAGTGGTATATGGTTCACATCCAGACCACCAACCCGGTCTCCCCTGGCAAGTGGCACATGGATCCCTGCTTCTAGTGTATAAGATCTGATGTCCCAGGTCTGATTGGAAGGATATGCCACCTGGGTGGTGGGAGGAGCTTTGCTTGAGGATGTTCCGGTGAATCAGTTCTTAAGGAAGAACAGCCATCATATCGCCGGCACAGTGGTTGAATTTCCACTTGCAGCGCAGATGATCCAGATTCTGGAACAGCCCCGGGAGTCGGAGGGCCGGCTGGGGGGGGAAATGGATCAAGTATCCTAGGGACTGCTCTCCTTCTCCAGGGGGAGGGTGGGGAAGAGTGTCCGGTGCTTTGTGGACCCCTGGCGGAGGCTAGGGGTACCACCGCGACCAGCGACGTAACGTTGGGGAGGGTGGACCTGAACGTCACTGCACGTCCCCGCCCCCAGGGAAGCAAGCATCCACAAAAAAATCAGCCCCCCAGTATGACTACCCACTCCGCTGACTGCCTCAGACGTCCGCCGGGGGGGTCCCACTCCCGTGGCCCCGACCCAGGCAGTAAGCCAGGGCTTGCCAATAGTGTCCATTGGGAGGGGGAGCCCAGCCCAGGGGGGCAAGCCTGGGCATTGGGGCAGTCCAAGAATAAAGGGGGTTCTGGACCAAAAACAACTGCCATCATGTGGATATGAACCATACCACTCCTAGAACTATGGTTACAGGTGAGTAGCCTATTTATCTTCAAGAGAATCTGCTTCATTGAGCCAGTGCCATCCCTGCCTCCATCCCCTTTCTGCTTCGGTGAGGGTTACATCAGATAGTGTGCTTGAACCTAATCCATGCATCATATATCCAGGTCCATGCCTCTCCTTATATGCCTGGTGCTGGTCTTATCTCCTGGGTCCCCATGGTTGGAGGTCCTCAGAGTCTACACTGCAGCAGGGAACTTAAGAGTGATGGGGCGGCCCACATTTATATACACACAGATGTAGGATGTTGTGGGTGGCCCACAGCTAGCAAAAGTTTCCATGTGGTCCTAGTGCCTCACAGCTATAGTTCCAAAGATGTGACCTAATGAAGGAGATTCTCTCTAAGATTTACTGTTACAGTAAGTACGTAACTGTCCTATCTGTGCTCTGGTTATCAACTCAGAGCAGCAAAGAAATGAGACACACATTCTCTTGCAAGTTCCCACTCATTCAAACTTGACTGTTCATGCTGTAGCCCAGAGATTCGTTGCATAACTAAAGTGTTTGTTTTTTTCAGGCCTGTTTGATTATGAGAGAAAAAAATATCAATTTTTTAAACATTTCCTGCACTTCTTTCATGCTTTATTTTTCATGTTTTTAATTATATTCATTTCCATGACATTAAAGGATTTTCATTGTACGTGTCCTTTTTTTTTAAACATTTCCTGCACTACTTTCATGCTTTATTTTTCATTATATTCATTTCCATGACATTAAAGGATTTTCATTGTACGCGTCCTGTTTTTTTTTTTGATTGCTGGATTTAACTCCTTATCCCAGTTTTCTCAATGAAAGTTTTTGTTTTAAACTAAATACACTGAATTGACAATGCTTACAAATATGCCAGCAGAATTACAGTCAATCTTCAAATTACAGCTAGAATTCACCTATTTCTAACCCCTTTATGCATATCACTAGTACCAAAAGAAGAGATGAACACATGAAATCTACATTTGATTAAAGTCAAAGTATAACATTTCCAACAGATTGTGTAATGAATTCATTAAATAAGAACATATTCGAATCAGCTTCCCTTTTTCCAAGTACAATCATTATTAAAATAACCTTATTTCTGTGTATATTGGCAAAGAGAAGAAGAAAGAGCTTGAGAAAATAAATTATAGAGCCAAAAATGACAGGCAGAGTGTCACATTTATTACTTCTCATGTTTTGCAGAGATAAATACTTCCTAATATCTGTTGTTACTGCTAGGATACCACCACCAGGCCATGTGAGAGACAGAAATAAATGTGTTTAAAGCAATAGTCACTTCCTTGTTAGAGGGTTTTAATGACCGCTTTCAGAATCTCCATAAAATAGCCTGTATATAGTACCCAATCTAAAATTAAATTTGTTACTAATTCCCTTAAGGCCTAATGCCAGTTTTTCCATTTTGATATTTTCCAATAATTGTGACTTGCATTCTTGATATGATGGGATTTTTCCTTCCACCCAATATTTAAGCAGTAGGTTCATTGGTGAAAAGTGGGGTTTAAACTTGTGAAGGGGGGTGGGATGGGAGAAAAGGCAGTCAAGGGGATGCCGATAAAGGAGGGACTCTGTCTCCACCCCTCCTGGGGACCAGGAGGATTGCAGGAAAAGACCAACTGGCAAAGTGCAGACCAGGAGAAAACAGAATCCCCAAGGGAACACGAGCAGGAAATAAAACTATAGGAAAAGGGTGGATGGTAGTCTCCATAAATGCCAGGAGCTGGGCAATAAAATGCCTGAGCTCCAGGCGATGTTAACTGAGGGAGCAGTGGATGTGGCAGCAGTCACTGAGACTTGGGCCACTGCAAGACATGACTGGGACCTGAACCTGGAGGGTTACACTATGTTCAGGAAGGACAGGGGGGAGGGAAGGGGAGGAGAGGTAGCAATGATGGTAAAAAACTGCATTGGCATAGGGGGAGTCGAGGAGGCAGAGGGAACCGTGGAGGCGATTTGGGTCACCTTGATAACAAGGGGGGGCAAGAGAGTAAAAATAGGAGTGGTGTATAGACCCCCTGCCCTGGCGGAGGAGCTGGAGGACAGTCTGGTGGCAGATGTTAGGAGACACTGCAGACTGGGCAGAGGAAAGGTGGTGGTGTTAGGGACTTAAACATGCCAGGAACAGACTGGGAGACTGACATCCTCTGTGACCAGGGAACAGAGGTTGTTGGATGTCTTTCAAGACGCTCCTAACTCAGCAGGTGAGGGAACCGACAAGGGAGGCACGGTATTGGATGTGGTCCTGCAGACAGTGACCAGATTGGGGCCTGGAGGTAAGGGACCCATTGGCGGGAGTGACCATGCCACAGTCTGGTTCTGCCTGGACCTAGGAGGGTAGAAGGCTGCACAAAGACGGAAGTAACTGACTTCAGGGGTGGATTTTAAGGAAATGGAAGGATCCTTAAGGAGCATTTGGATGGGATTGGGTCAGACATGGACGCTGATAGTAGGTGGGAAATCATCAGAGAGGGGTGCAGGATGCTACCAGCACCTGTGCAAGAGTAAGACGAAAATCGTAGGGCCTAAAACCCTGTTGGTGGACCAGGGAGGTTCTAGAGGTGTGCGGGAAGAAAGCAGCCTATAAGAAATTCAAGTGCTCAAGGAGTGAAAGGATCGAGGGAGTATGAGCTGTTGGCTAGAAGGGCCACTAGAGTGGTGGGAGGGCGGCTAAGGCAAGGAAGGAGCAGAACCTGGCCAGGGAAATTAGGAGAGGGAAAAGGGTTCTTTAGATACATTGGGGAAAGACGAAGGGTGAAGGGCAGATTAGCAGGATTAAATCAGGGGAGAGATGGGCACAAGACCCAGAGGAGCAGGCTGAGGTACTAAATGAGTACTTCACCTCAGTTTTCACCAGGAAATGGGGATGCTGCATCACATGGGAGGAGACAGAGATAATGAGGAGGGGGACCCTACCAATCGGCAGGTCTGGGGAGGGGGGCATCACTGGCAGGTGGGGGAGGGCTAAGCAGGAGAAGAGGTACTGGAAGTGGAAATCACAGCAGAGAGAGTGAGGAAGCCCTCAGTCTCTTAAGACGGAGAAAGCACCGGACCGGATAAATTACATCCTACAGTGCTGAAGGAACTTGCAGATGTCCCATGAAACCCCTGGCAGAGCTTTTCACCATCTCTGAGGACAGGGTGGGTGCCCCAAGACTGGAAGGTGGCGATGTAGTGCCTATCCACAAGGGGATCAAGGAGGTGGCAGGGAACTACAGGCCTGTCAGCCTGACATCAGTGGTGGGCAAGGTGATGGAGGGCATTGTCAAGGGAGTGGCTGGGGGGCCCTGGATAAGTCAGGGTGCCTGGACGATAGACAGCATGGATTCATCCGGGAAATCGTGTCAGACAAACCTGGTGGAGTTCTATGACTGGGTGACAAGTGCCTTGGACCTGGGTAGACCAGTGGATGTCCTCTTTCTGGACTTCAGCAAGGCATTTGACTCTGTTCCTCACGGGGGCCTGTTGGATAAACTAGGAGAAATGGGGGTGGGAAACCAGATGATCCGATGAATAGGCAATTGGCTCCAGGACCGGACCCAGAGGGTCATAGTTGGTGGGATAATCTCTTCCCAAGAAGGGTCATTAGTGGGTCCCACAGGAACAGTCCTTGGGCCCTTCTGTTCAACGCCTACGATTCGACATAAGGACAGAATCAGGAGGAGAGGAGTCTCTTTGCAGATGACTCAAACTGGGGGCAGTGGTGGATGGGGAGGAGGGGAGGGTGGCCCTGCAGGGGGACTTGGAGGCTCTGGAAAGATGGTCTAGAAAGTGGAAGCTGAGGTTTAATGCAGGGAAATGCAAGGTACTCCACCTGGGGGGCCAGATACCCAGGCCAAGTGTACACCTTGGGGGGGGGAAATACTACAAGTCTCAATGGCTGAGAGGGACCTGGGGGTGGTGGTGGATGTCAAGATGAACAACTCTGAGACTTGTAGGAGGGCAGCAGCCAAGGCCAACAGGATGCTGGGATGCATCGCTAGGGGATCACCTCAGAAGGAGGGAAGTGATACTCCTCTGTATAACTGCTTGGTGAGGTTGCACCTGGAGTACTGCGTGCAGTTTGGAGGCCACACTTAAAGAGGGACATTAACCTCCTGGAGAGGGTCCAGAGGAGGGCAACCAAAATGATTTGGGGCTTGGGGACAGGACCTATGAGGAGAGGCTCAAGAGCTAAATATGTACACTTTGGAAGAGAGAAGGGACTGGGGGACATGATAGAGGTCTTCAGGTACATGAAGAGGGTAAATAGGGGAGGAACAGTGAAGGTGCTTCAAGGAAGGGCCACTAGAGGGCATGGGTGGAAGCTGGAGGGGGAAGTTTCAGGAGAAAGGAGGAGGTGCTATTTCACTGAGAGGGTGGTAGAGCCATGGAATGCACTACCTAGGGGCTGGTGGAGGCAGAGACAGTGGAGGGGTTCAAGAGGGGGTGGGACAGGTACAGGGGAAGGGTTCAGGAAGCAAAATCCAATGCAGCAAGAATATCCAGAACTGGGAAGGGAGAAGCCAGAGAAGGCGAGGGGGACAGCTAGGTCAGCACCCAGGGTGGGGGCTGACCAAACGAGCAGACACGAAAGACCATTAGGCCTATTCTGCTGGCATTTTAGTATGTTTCGTACTGATGCCCCAATCAGCAATAAAGAATACTTTTATTCCAACGTCCAGTAAGTGTTTTCATCAAAATGACCTGTAACACAAGTCTCTGTTGTCACGCATAGTTGGACAGTCAGAAAACATGCATCTTATCTGATCCCACAAAGGTTTAATCATTGTACATTTCCAAAACATGTGTCCCAGAGTTACATTCATTGCAGTTTGGACTGTCCTGTAAGCCCATTGTGTACCTAATGTATGGAGTATAGTATAGGTTATGTATTGTTTTAAAATGTGTGGTTTTAAGATTAACTGTATTGAAAGCCTTAGCCAAAAACAACCAAATCTTTCCCCAGTCCCAATCATTGGTGCTCACTCCCAATTCCTTTGACCACTATCTGATGGAATCTGGAGCCAATCCTCTAGTGCACTCTAGAAGAAGACCATACCTGTGTGAAATTGAGGGAAACATATACAGTACAATGTACTTAGGAAATTCATGGTATTCTCATCTACTGCTGAGTCCAAATGAATTGCATATGTAATAACTATTTTCAGATTTTCATAAAGACTTTCCTCTTCCACAATCCCATATTTAATTTTAAGTGTTCTAAAGGGTAAGAAATTGTCACCCTTAACCATATCCTGAACCCTAACTCCCTACTTTAAGCAATTCATATTAAACAGGACCCATTTGACATAAAATTAGTGATCTTACTTTGAGATACAGCTCTTGCAGCAGGTTACACCATAAGGACTGAAGCCGGCAGGCAGCAGGACCCCACGGAAAACTTTTAGCTAGCTATACAGAGCGGAGAACCGCCCCCAATGTCCAACACATCATAAAAGGGGCGGTCCCCCTGCATACCTCAGTTCTTTTCCGACCGTCGACTCATGCGCATTGACTCAACAAACACCTTCAAGATGACGAACGACAGAATTTAAGGCAATTTCCTCGAGATTTCATCTTTTTGACAAGTACATCTTCCTCAACTCCTTCTCTAGAAGGACACCCCTCTCAGTGCGCTTGAGGCAAACAGATCCCCTTCAAAGGTGGAGCACTCTGCCTGTGTGCGGTGCCTAGGCCCAGACCATGATATCCAGGCCTGCTCCATTTGCTAGCAGTTCAACAGTAGAACCAGGATCTGCCGCCAGAAAGCACGTTAGTTTTCTCATGGAAGAAAAACTTAAGGCCGTGGAGAAAGATCCATCCTCTCACGGGGAAGCTTTGCATAAATCGAGGAAACACAAAGGCAAGCACCAGGACAAGGATGGGACTCAATCCTCGAGTCGGGCCTCAGACTCCCAGGCTAGCTTCAGTTCTGCCCGATCGGACCGCTCTCCATCCCGGGCCAGGTCTCAGTGCGCCCCCCAACCCTGTCAGAACTTCAGGGGTCTCTGGTTCAGTGTCCTTACAGCCACTGAAGACCAAATCCAAGGACAGCCGTCCCTCTGGGTTGGCCGACAGGTCGGAGGCTTCCGGATCACCACAAGCCTCAGTCCAAGCTTTCCAAGGCTCACGCCTAGTGCTGATGCCAAGGACCGACGCCAGGACACCGATAGCTCAGTCTCCCAGCTGCCCAAGGGCTCGGACATTCCCTCAGCGGAAGACTTCCAGAGCTTCACGATCGCTAAAATGGGCGACTGAAATGACGGCGCCAAACCATCGCCTGCACAACGCCCCTAAGAACCAGACGCCTCTGACTCCGGGCACAAGGAGACATCAGGAGGTTGCCGGTGCTCATGGCAACGATTTACCAAACGCTGGGGACGCCAAAAACGGTCTACCCGACAACCCCTCACCCACCGACGCCTAATGCTAGACGGACACCGCGCCAGGCCTTCATCTGTCTGAACATACAAGAAGTCAGAGAACTTTTCAGCTTTTAGTGGGACACCATTAAGAAAGACGTTGTACCAGAAACCCCCGGTGAGGCACCGACACCAGATCCTCGAGACCTTTCTCCACAGCCTAGGAGCAGGTCCAAGGCCAGATACTCTAGATGTCGGAGTCTGAAGAGACCTTCGCACTCCAGGACCCCTTCAAAATCCCCTAGTGACCACAGAAGAAAAAGGCCCCGATGAAGATCCCCCTCTTCGTCAGGCGACGACTCAAGCCCCAATTCTTAGGGCACTCCTCAGTCACTCTCTCTCCTTTTGAGCCTCCATCTCCAGATCCTCACAACCTTCCCAAATCGCCACCGGATGACCCATCATTCTCCGATATTATGCGCCACATTCAGGAAAACATGGGATGGGAGACTGAGGATTTAGACCCAGAACGACAACGCCTGGCATGTTTTTTGAGGCAAAAAGACCCCAAGCCTGTGGTGGTTCCTAGTGGACACTTTCCAGGATGCTACCATGGCTGCCTGGAAGCATCCTCATTCAATTTCAGCAGTCCCCAAGAAGTCCGACCGGCTTTATAGAGCCCCACGGGAGGCTTCCTATCTATCTCAACAACCCGTGGCTGACTCGTTAGTCATCACGCCTTCGCACAACCGCTCCCAGCGGCCCCAACACCTCAGTATACAGCCCCCAGACCAGGAATCCAAACAATTGGACTCACTGGGTTGTCGTGTGTATGCCTTTGCTACGTGCTCCCTCTGGTCCCTCAACTATTTGATGCTCATGATGCAGTTTCAACGTGCATTGTGGGACCAGGGACAGGACCTACTGAAGGACTTCCCAGGGGTTGAGAAGGAGGAGCTCTTAAACCTCCTTCGCACAGGTTCCGCAGCGAGAGGTGCCTTAACAGGTGTTTGCCTCCAGAAACACTCCTGGTTGAGGGTCTCTGGATTTACTCCAGACGTCCAGAAAGGAATCATGGACGTCCCCTACAACAGAGCCGTCTTGTTCAGTGAAGACTGAGAGGGTCATCACCAGACTTCAGGATGCCAGGAAGGCGGTTAGAACGGTTCATGCTATGTATAAATCCAAGTCTGGTTCCTTTCGCAGATCACAGAATCGCTTTCGTGGCCTACAGAGCAGACAACCTCGGTCGGGCCAACAGCAACATAGAGGCAATTTCGGTTGCAAGAACCAACAGAGATTCTCCTGAGGTCAGGGCCAGAAAAACACTAAATCTACCCAACCTGCCAGAGCCACCACCGTCACAGCATGACTCCTTCCTGGCCCCTGCCTCCCAACCCCCGGATCAAAGGTTAAACAACTAAAATTAAAAAAAAAGAGGGAAGAGAGGGTCAGGGGTTGAGTGGCTTCCCACCTGTCAGGGTGGCAGAGGATCACCTCCAACCAGTGGGTTCTTCAGCTCATCAGTCAAGCTCACTCTATAGAGTTCCTCGACCGCCCAACGTTAAGACCTCATCTGCATTCCCATTATTCAGGACATGTCAACTGGAGTGCAGTTGCAGCAGCCACTCCGAAGAGTGGGGGTATTCTAGATGCCCTACAGGGGACATGCCTTAGACAACTAGTATTGGATCCCACTCGAGAGGGAGCAATCTTAGACCTGGTTCTCTCAAATGGAGATGAAGAGAGGATCACAGATGTAGAAGTGGGTAGCCATCTGGGAACTAGCGACCATCGAACAGTATAGTTCACAATAAACACAGGAATAGAGTCAAGCCATACAAAGGCAAAAGTACTGGACTTTAGGAGGGCTGACTTTGCCAAAATGGGTGAGTGCCTAAAGAATGCACTAGCAAATGGGCAGGAAGGAGGGGTGGAAGAACAATGGGGAATAATAAAAACTGCCATCACAGAGGTAACAAGCCTTTGTGTGAAGCAAATAAACAAAACAAAACTATGTAAGAAACCACTATGGTTCTCAAAGGAAGTGGCAGTGAAGGTTCAAGAGAAAAGAAAGCATTCAGGAAGTACAAGGAATCACAGAAGGAGCAGGGCAGAGAACTGTATCAGTTAAAGCAAAGGAAGCTGGGAAGGCAGTCAGAAAAGCAAAGGCCCAAACCAAGGAAAAGATAGCCAACTCAGTTAAGGGGGATAAAACCTTTTATAGGTACATCAGGGAGCAAAGGAAGACCAAGGGAGGGTTAGTGAGGCTTAATAAAGGGGAGGGAGGGTGGGCAGAGGGTGACTGTGAAAAGGCAGAGATACTAAACAAATATTTTTGCTCAGTATTTACAAAGGAAGAGGGGGAGGTACCTAAAACAAATAGTAGAAACACTCTGGATACAGAAGTTGATACCAGCCCATTTACAGAAGAAAGGGTTCTGAAAGAACTCTTAAAACTGAAGGTGGACAAAGCAATGTGGCCTGATGGGATTCATCCCAGAATTCTAAAAGAACTAAGGTAGAACTAATGACACCACTGACTACCCTGTTTAACAAATCATGGGAGGATGGGGTGGTACCCGAGGACTGGAGGAGGGCAGATGTGATTCCCCTTCACAAAAGTGGGAGCAAGGCAGAAGCAGGAAACTACAGACCTGTTAGTTTAACCACAGTGGTAGGGAAAATGATGGAATCACTTCTGAAGGAAAGAATTGTCGAGTATCTAGAGGCCAGAGGGCACAGGACCCAAGGCAGCATGGATTCACAGCGGGAAGGTCATGCCAGACAAATCTGATAGATTTCTTTGACTGGGTGACCAAAGTAGTAGATCAGGGAGGGCTGTGGACATGGCCTACCTAGACTTTAGCAAGGCATTTGACAGTCCCACACAAAATATTAATATACAAGTTAGCCAGCCTGGGAGTGGGTCCCAAGATGACAGCCTGGGTAAAGAATTGGCTGGAGACTAGGACACAGAGAGTAATAGTAAATGGAGTCTACTCTGAAGAAAGGGGGGTTACTAGTGCGGTACCGCAGGGTTCAGTATTAGGACCGGTCCTCTTCAATGTTTTTATAAGCGACATTGCAGAGGGACTGGAAGGAAAAGTATGTCTCTTTGCAGATGACACAAAGATCTGCAACAGAGTTGATGCACAAGGTGGGGTGGAAAGGATGAGAAGGGACTTGGCAAGGTTAGAGGAATGGTCAAATGTATGGCAGCTTAGATTCAATCTAAGAAGTGCAAGGTAATGCACCTGGGAAACAAAAACCCAGGGGAAGAGTACACAATGGGGGGTGAGATACTAACAACAACAAAAATGGAAAGGGACTTGGGGGTAGTCATATCAGATGACCTAAAGGTGGGCAAGCAATGTGAGAGGGTAGCAAGGAGGGCTGGGGGGATACTGGGATGCATAGGGAGAGGCATCACCAGTAGAAAACAGGAAGTTCTAGGGACCTGGATATGTTGTTCATCCACACTGTCTGGCAGGTATCCTTGCCGCTTTAAATCTTGCCAGAAGGTCTTCAAGCTGGCTCCTCCCACCCACCCGGGTGGTAAAACTCTCAGCTCCGCCACATGACGCCAGATCTTCCTTACCGCTTGGAAGCTCAGGTTCCCTCCTTAACGCTCTGCGTATAAGACTGGTTCCTAATTCTTGGTTTTCCGAATTTAAAAGTTTTTTTGCTTAATAGACTTCGGTCTTCTATCCCTTGCGGCTGCGATGGACAAATCGACTCCCGGTTTTCGGGTGCCCTTGTGGGCAGAAGATGTCTCGGACGGATCCACACTCCACGTGTGTGTACTGTTTAGGCCTTGAGCACGATCCGCAGCTTGCGACCTGTGCTCTTCCTTCTCAGCCCACGTCCTCGGCTGACCGCGCGTCTGCTTACAACCAGAGCGCCCGAGAAACGCTTCTCCTCGTAAAGTCAAAAGAGGCCCGGTCGGCGGTTTCCGCAGCTGCGGGCTCGGCGGATCAGCTAGAGCAGATGATCGCCCTCAAAGAGGAGGCGGCGCGGGCTGCATCTTCCTCGACCGCGGCATTTATTCCGCTCTCCCTGGGTTCCTCTTACACAGCTTCCTTTAAGAGCTTTGTCTGTCCCTCCACTGGGGAGAGGGACCAACGCCTGCTGGACCTTCTTCTCGGTTCAAGAAGAAAGACAAGGTAAGTCTCTTCGTCGGCGCTTTTGGGGCGGGAAGGTCCTCTTCCCGGTTATCGGCCATCGACTTTGGTCGATCGTTGACCGGCCACTGGTCTCATGTGTCCCCATCAGGTCAGTTGACCGAGACTCCCGTCGACGCAGTCGAGATCTTCTCGACCCGTTGGACGGGTTGTCGACCGGGGAAGCCGAAAATCCCCTCTCCCCGGTTCCCCCAGTGGGAGTTGAGGATCCTGTGGGCTTGCCAGTGCCTCCGGTTCCGGAGCCCTTGGGTGTTCCCTCCGAGCAGCGGGAGGAGCCGGTTCCACCCATCCCTTCCCTGCACCGTCCTCTGAAAAGCCGAGGTTCTCGGTCTCGGACTTCTTCGCGGTCCAGCCGATCCCGCCATCATAGGCGGTCTCGGCACCGCGGTAAGCAACGCCGCCGCTCGTCCTTTTCCTCCTCCTCCTCGGATGAGGGGAGGCTTCGACGCAAGTTGCGTCGACGATACGAGGACCTCATGTGGCAACAGCTCCTTCTGACCGGGAACAAGCAGACACCGTCGCCTTCCCCGGCCATTAAGTGGCTGTCACTAGAGCGGCCGAAACAACCCCCCATTTTACCTGAGGAGCCTGTTATCAGGCCGGTTGTTCGGCCAAAACCAGCTGCCCCACCGATTCCGGTGGAACCTCCGCCTCCACAGCCGCGGTTTGGGGCTCCGACCAAGAATTCTCGGTCGGCTCAGGGTCTGCCCCATAGGCTGTCGGTCACCCTCACTCCCGATCGCCCTCGGCAGGTGGAGGGTGGCTCAGGCCCGAGGCAGCTCTTTGTGGACTCTTCTGAGTCTGACGACGATTCCTCCTTTTTCTCCAAGCGAGTGGACTTGGAGTCCTCTGGAGGTCAGTCGCTGGACGACAGCCCTTCGTCCTTCCTGGGGTTGCTCAGACTCATCTCGGAATCCACCGGGATGCAGCTCGAGCCCGTATCCAAGCGGGCCAAGTATCCCTCACGGAGATATTGGACCGAGGATCCTAAGAGGCCTTCCTGTGGCTGAGGCCATTGTGGGCGTGTGCCTTGGAGCTCTGGCAGCGCCCCTGCTTCCCTGCCTGCCTTCGCCAGGAAGTATGCGGTCCCTACCGGTTCCCTGTCCAGTTTCTCGGAACATCCCTCGGCCGAGGGGTTAGTTACTGACAGCATTTTCCGGCGTGCCGGAAACACTAGGGACGTGGACAAACCTCCCGACAAGGAGTCCAAGAAATTGGACTATGCCGGGCGAAAAGTCTACGCTGCGTCCTCCCTTGGCCTTTGTCAGGCCAGCTCGGCCGTACTGATGGCACATTTTTCTCACGCCCTGTTGGGCTCCCTGGACGAGGTGGTCCTTCATCTCCCGGCTGACCTGGAGACCACGGTTAAGCAGGTGCGGGACCAGGGCAGGGCAGTGGCCAAGCAGCAACTTCAGACTGCTTTGGACATCGGTGATTCATGCGCCAGGTCAGTAGCGGCTGCAGTGGCTATACACCGTCGGGCATGGCTGAGAATATCCACCTTCACAGCGGATACCCAGCACAAATTGGCGGATGTCCCCTTCCTGGGGACCGACCTCTTCGGCCCTGGAGTGGAAGGCCACCTCCAGAGGATCGAAAAGTCCAATGCCACCTTGGACTCTGTCTCATCCGCTCAGAGGGACAAGGGCCGCAGACCTCAACCCAAGCCCTTTTGTCCGTCTTGGCCCCCGGCACGCCCGGCCCAGCAACACCAGGGCCAGCAGGCTCGCTATGCCCCAAACCAAGCCTGCGGCTTCCTCCTCCAGGAAGCAGGGAGGTAAAGGCCCAGGTGGTCCCTCGGCTGGTCCCTCCTCCAAGCCTGCACAGTGACGGGTTGAGGGTGTCGCCCCAACCTCGTCACCTCACCAAGTTCCCCGTGGAGGCGCTCCAATACTTCCTTTCCGCCTGGTCTGCTATTACCACAGACAGGTGGGTGTTGGAGGTGGTAGGAAAGGGCCTGCCTCTGGAGTTCGAGCAGGCCCCACCCTTCAGAGCCGTCGCACCTCGGGGGTCCAAAGCCTCGCTGTCAGCTCGCAGAGCCAACATCGCTCTCCTCCTCGAGAAGGAGGTGATAAGAGAGGTGGCGGACCCTCCCTCAAACCCGGGGTTCGTGTCCAGGTACTTCCTGGTTCCAAAACGGACGGGGGGCTGGCGCCCATTCTCGAACCTACACGACCTGAACAAGTTCCTAAGGTCTCGAACCTTCAGGATGGTCACTCTGGCTCAGATAATCCCATCCTTGGAACACGGGCGTGGTTCTGTTCTCTGGACCTACAGGGCGCGTTCTTTCACGTCCCTATCCGTCCGTCCCATCAAAGGTTCCTTCGCTGAAGCGGAGGGTTCCCTTCGAGTTCCAAGCCATGCCCTTCGGCTTATCTCCAGCTCCCAGGGTCTTCACCAAATGCATGGCAGTGGTGACAGCATTCCTGCAGCGCCGAGGGGTCCGGGTTTACCCTTACCTGGACGATTGGCTGATAGCAGCCCCCTCCAGACAGGAGGTGGAGCGGTCCAGAGATCTGGCCCTCCAGGTTTGCTCTCAGGTCGGCCTCCTCATCAACGAGGCCAAGTCAGAACTCGAGCTGAAGCAGGTGATTCTTTTCATCGGGGCAGAGCTCGACTCTCTTCAGCCAGAGCACGGCTCCCAGCGGACAGGGCCGAGGTTCTTCCTCCTTTGCCCAATCATTTCTGGTTGGGCAATTGCGCCCTGCCCGGGACTTCCTGCGCCTCCTGGGTCTCATGGCGGCCTGTACCAGCGTGGTCCGTTGGGCCTGCTGGAACATGCGTCCTCTTCAGTGGGGGTTGGCCAGCCAGTGGTCCCAATGCTGCGATCCATTGGACCAGCTAGTGACGGTGACCCAGGGGATGTGGAACGCTCTCCAGTGGTGGACTGTTTCAGTTCATCTGCAGGAGGGCATCCCGTTTGTCTGCCCCGAGCCGACGGTCTCTCTATCGACCGATGCCTCTCTGATGGGTTGGGGTGCCCATCTGGGGGAACACCGAGCGCACGGCCTCTGGTCCCCGCAGGAGTCCCGATGCCACATCAACCTGCTGGAGCTCCGAGCGGTCCGCCTAGCTCTCACCACCTTTGCTCCGTTTCTTCGGGGTCAAGTGGTCTGGGTTCAGATGGACACTACCACGACCATGTACTATCTAAACCGCCAGGGTGGGACGCGCTCCATGCTTCTATGCAAGGAAGCTCTCCGCATCTGGTCACTCGTGCGCAGCCTGGAGGCGGATCTCCTAGCCATTCATGTGGCAGGAGCCTCCAACACCCTGGCCGATGCCCTAAGCCGGATGAGGGCTCGTCCCCACAGTGGTCTCTCCTGCCGGAGATAGTACAGATCTATTCTCCCATTGGGGCACACCTCAGGTGGACCTGTTTGCCTCCAGGAGAATGCGAGTTGAGGCTGTTCCATGCCCACCCCTCAGCAGGGCTCTCTGCAGGGGATGCTTCTCGAGGCCGTGGACCCCGGGCCTCTTCACGCCTTTCCCTGTTCCCTTGATGCACAAGGTGCTGCTCAAAGCAAGGAGGGCAAGGCGCAGTGATTCTGATAGCCCCAGACTGACCCGCCAGTACTGGTACCCAGATCTCCTCAGCCTCAGCTCCAGGCTTCCGAGGCAGCTTCCAGCTCGCCCGGACCTGCTCTCAGTCAATCAGGGGAAGGTATTCCATCCGGACCTTCAATCCCTGCACCTGACAGCCTGGTTCCTGAGCGGCTAGAGTTCCAGGCCTTGGGTCTTTCCGACGAGGTCCTCAACGTAGTTGAGGCGTCCCGTAAGGAGTCGACCAGAAAATGCTACACCTTCAAATGGAAAAGGTTTTCCATTTGGTGTCAGGAGCAGGGCCTGGACCCTTCCTCCTGTTCCTGGCGAGCATATTGGACTACCTGTGGTCCTTTCTCAGCAGGGCTTAGGTCGGCGACCTTAGAGTGCACCTGGCAGCCATTTCTGCTTACCGGGCATGGGCCGGCAAGCAGTCGGTGGCGCAGGAGAAGGTGGTCTGGTGCTTTTTCAAAGGTCTTGATCACATTTCCCCTCCGGTGCGAGAACCTCCACCTCCGTGGGATCTACTGCTGGTACTGGCAAAGCTCATGGGCAAGCCATTCAAACCAATGCACAGGTGTGAACTCTCTCACCTGTCGTGGAAGACCGCCTTCTTGGTGGCTATCACGTCAGCCAGAAGGATGGGAGAGCTCCAAGCGCTCTGCATTGAGTCTCCTTACCTGGTCTTCCACAGGGACAAGGTTGTCCTGCGCCCCCACCCGAAATTCCTTCCGAAGGTGGTGTCGGAGTTTCACCTTAACCAGGTGTTGACTCTGCCAGTGTTCTACCCCAATCACACCTCGGAGGCCGAATATAGGCTCCATACTTTGGACCCTAGAAGGGCGCTCACTTACTATAAGGAGCGCACGGCTGAAATTCGGGGAGAGGTTCACCAGCTGTTTGTCGCCTACGCTGAAGCCGCATCTGGCAGACCTGCAGCCAAGCAGACGATAGGCAAGTGGGTCACCTCCTGCATAGATCTCTGCTATAAGTTGGCGGGCATGGAGCCTCCCAGAGGATAAGACTCATTCTACCCATACTGCTGCATCGGTGGCTGCTTCCAGGGACGTCCCTATCCAGGAAATCTGCAGGGCTGCTACCTGGAAGTCAGCACACACCTTCATCACCCATTACCACATCGACCTTGAGTCACGCCGGGATGCTGGTTTTGGGGCCTCGGTTCTCCAGTCTCTCTTTCTCAAGTAAGTATCGGGGGTGCTTGCCTTCCTCCTCCCGGAGAACTGCTAGGAGTCTGCCAGACAGTGTGGATGAACAACATATCCATGTCCCTAGAAATACAGGTTCTAGGGACATGGATATGTTGTTCATCCACACTCATTGGCAGTATCCTTGCCGCTTTAAATCTTGCCGGAAGGTCTTCAAGCTTGCTCCTCCCACCCACCCGGGTGGTATAACTCTCGGCTCCGCCCCATGACGCCAGATCTTCCTTACCGCTTGGAAGCTCAGGTTCCCTCCTTAACGCTCTGCGTTTGCGACTGGTTCCTATTTCTCCGTTTGCGTTTAAAAATAAAAATTTGCAAAGTCTTGATCCCCGCGGCTGCGGTGGACAAATCGACTCCGGATTTGAGATGCCCATGCGGCAGAAGATGTCTCGGACGGATCCACACTCCGTGTGTCTACTGCTTAGGCCTTGAGCACGACCCGCAGGCTTGCGACCTGTGCTCATCTTTCTCGGCCTCGTCCTCGAAGACCGTGCTGCCCGATTGCAACTGGGCCGTCCCGAGTATGCCTCGGTGAAGTCCAAGGAGGCCCGGTTGGCGGTGTCCGCGGCGGCGGGCTCGGCGGATCAGCTCGAGCGGATGGTCGCCCTCGAAGAGGAGGCGGCGCGGGCCGTATCTTCCTCGGCCGCGGCATTTATCCCGCTCTCTCTGGGTTCTTCCTACACGGCTTCTTTTAAGGAGCTTTTGTCTGTCCCTCTCCACTAAAGGAGAAGGGCCTGCGCCTGCTGGACCTTATTCTCGGTCCAAAAGAGGACAGGTAAGTCCCTCCGCGGACGCTCTTGGGAGCGGAAAGGTCCCTTCTCCCGGGCCGTCGTCGCCGGCTTCGATCGCTGCTTCGGCGTCCCACTGGCCTCCACGGTGTCCCCGCCAGGTCAGTTGACCGAGACTCCACTGATGAAGTCGAGATTTTCTCGACCCATTGACGGGCTGTCGCCTTTAGCAGCCGAGATCCCTCTCCCGGTTCCCCGGGAGGAGTTGAGATCCTGGGTCGTCCTGTGCCTCCGGTTCCGGAGCCCTCGGATGGACCTTCGAGCCTAAGGAGTGCCGGTTCCGGCCGACACCTCCCGCACCGACCCCGGAAATCGGGACTCTGGATCTCGGTCTCGGACCTCTTCGCGGTCCAGCCGTTCCCGCCATAAGCGGTCTCGGTCCCTGCACTGCTAAGCGGCGTCGCGCTGGCCCTCGCCTCCTCCTCGGATGAGGGAGGCTTCGGCGTAATTACGCCGGCAGTCGAGACCTTGCGTTGCAACAGCTCCTCCTGGCGGAATAAGCCGACTCCGGCGCCTTCCCGCCATTAAGTAGCTGTCACCGGAACGCCGACACAACCCCGACTTGTCCGAGGAGCTATACCCAGGCGGTTGTTCGCGAAAACCAGCTGCTCCACCGATTCCGGTGGAACCTCCGCCTCCACAGCAACTGTGGGGCTCCGACCAAGGATTCTCGGTCGGCTAAGGGTTTACCCCATCGGCTGTCAGTTACCCTCACTCCCGACCGACCTCGGCAGGTGAAGGGTGGCTCAGGCCAGAGGCAGTCTTCGAGGACTCTTCCGAGTCCGGAGATGATTCCTCCTTCTTCCAAGCGACTGGACTTGGAGTCTTCAGGAGGTCAGTCAATGGGCGATAGCCGTCGTCCTTCCTAGGACTGCTTCGGCTCATCTCGGAGTCTACGGGATGGAGCTCGAACCCGTTCCAAGCGGGCCAGGTATCCCCTCACGGAGATTCTGGACCGAGGGGATTCTCCGACGGAGGCCTTTCCGGTGGCCGAGGCCATAGTGGGTCCGGCACTGGAGCTTTGGCAGCGCCCTGCTTCCTGCGCCTTCGGCCAGGATGGCCAGGAAGTATGCGGTCCCTACCGGTTCCTTGTCCGGTTTTTCGGAACACCCCTCTGCTGAGGGGTTGGTTACCGACAGCGTTTTCCGGCTCGCCGGCAACGCCAGGGATGTGGACAAACCTCCTGACAAGGGTCCAAGAAATTGGACTACGTCGGGCGAAAAGTTTACGCTGCGTCCTCTCGACGCCGTCAGGCCAGTTCGGCCTCCTCATGGCACATTTTCTCATGCCCTGTTGGGCTCCTCTGGATGAGGTCATCCCTCATCTTCCGCCCGATCTGCAGACTACGGTTAGCAGGTGCGGGACCAGGGCAGGGGAGTGGCCAAACAGCAGCTCCAGACTGCTTTGGATATAGGGACTCATGTGCCAGATCGGTGGCGGCGCAGTGGCTATGTCGGCAGGGCTTGGCTGAGGATATCCACCTTTACTGGATACCCAGCACAAGTTGGCGGATGTTCCCTTTTGAGGACTGACCTCTTCGGCCCTGGGGTGGAAGGTCACCTGCAGAGGATCGAGAAGTCCAATGCCACCTTGGACTCGGTCTCTTCCGCTCAGAAGGACAAGGCATGACCACAGCCTAAGCCCTTTAGGTCCTTCGGCCCCTTGCGCCTGCCCAGCAACGTCAGGGCCAGCAGGCTCGACCTGGCATCCCAAACCCAAGCCGCCGGCTTCCTCTAACAGGAGGCAGGAGAAGGGCCCAGGAGGTCCCTCGGCGGTCCCTCCTCCTCCAAGCCTGCCCAGTGGCGGGCTGAGGGGTGTCGCCCCATCCCGTCACCTTACCCCTGGGTCCCCTGAGAGACGGCTCCGGCCTTCCGTTCCACCTGGTCGCTGTTACCACGGACAGGTGGGTCTTGAAGGTGGTGGGAAGAGGCCTGCCTCTGGAATTCGAGCAGGCACCACCTTTCAGAGCCGCGCCTCGGGCTTCGGGATCCCCAGCCTCACTGGCGGCTCGTCGAGCCAACATCGCTCTCCTCCTCCAGAAGGAGGTGGTAAGAGAGGTGGTGGACCTCCTTCAGACCCAGGGTTTGTGTCCAGGTACTTCTGGTTCCAAGCGGACGGGGGTGGCGCCCCATTCCGAATCACGACCTAAACAAGTTCCTAAGGTCTCGAACCTTCAGGATGGTCACTCTGGCTCAGATAATACCATCCTTGGAGCAGCGGCGTGTGGTTCTGCTCTCTGGACTTGCAGGGCAGCGTTTTCACGTCCCTATCCGTCCGTCTCACCAGAGATTCCTTCGCTTCCGGCGGAAGGATCTCTCTTGATTCAAGCCATGCCCTTCGGCTTGTCTCCAGCTCCCAGGGTCTTCACCAAATGCATGGCAGTGGTGACAGCATTCTCATGGCGCCGAGGGTCCGGTGTACCTTACCTGGACGACTGGCTGATAGCAGCTCCCTCCAGGAAGGAGGCGGATGGTCCAGAGATCTGGCCCTCCAGGTCTGCTCTCAACTGGGCCTCCTTATCAACGAGGCCAAGTCGGAACTCGAGCCGAAGCAGGTGATTCTATTCATCGGGGCGCAGCTCGACTCTCTTCGAGCCAGAGCGCGGCTCCCGGCGGACAGGGCCGAGGTTCTTTCCTCCTTTGCCCGATCATTTCTGGTTGGGCAATTGCCCTGCCGGGACTTCCTGCGCCTCCTGGGTCTCATGGGCCTGCACCAGCGTGGTCCGTTGAGCCCGCTGGAACATCGTCCCCTTCAGTGGGGACTGGCCAGCCAGTGGTCTGGCAGCTGCGATCCCTTGGACCAGCTGTAGCCGGTGACACAGGGGATGTGGAGCGCTCTCCAGTGGTGGACCGTTCCAGATCATTTGCAGGAGGGCATCCCGTTCGTCGCGCCGAGCCGGTGTCTCTGTCGACCGATGCCTCTCTGATGGGTTGGGGTGCCCATCTGGGGGAACACCGGGCTCATGGCCTCTGGTCCCCACGGGAGTCCCGATGCCACATCAACCTGCTGGAGCTCCGAGCGGTCCGCCTAGCTCTCACCGCCTTTGCTCCGTTCCTCCGGGGTCAAGTGGTCCGAGTCCAGACGGACAATACCACGACCATGTACTATCTAAACCGCCAGGGCGGGACGCGCTCCATGCTTCTATGCAAGGAAGCTCTCCGCATTTGGTCACTCGTGCGCAGCCTGGAGGCGGATCTCCTAGCCATTCACGTGGCAGGAGCCTCCAACACCCTGGCCGATGCCCTGAGCCGGATAGGGGCTGCATCCCACGAGTGGTCTCTCCTGCCGGAGGTAGTACAGCATCTGTTCTCCCTTTGGGGCACACCTCAGGTGGACCTGTTTGCCTCCATGGAGAACGCGAAGCTGAGTCTGTTCCATGCCGCCCCCTCAGCAGGGGCTGCTGCAGGGGATGCCTTCTCGAGGCAGTGGACCCCGGCCTCTTTTATGCCTTTCCCCATTTCCTTGATCCACAAGGTGCTTCTCAAGGCGAGGAGGGACAAGGCGCGGTGATTCTGATAGCCCCAGACTGGCCTCGCCAGTTCTGGTACCAGATCTCTCAGTCTCAGCTCAGGACTCCGGCAGCTTCCAGCTCGCCCGGACCTGCTCTCAGTCAATCAGGGAAGGTGTTCCATCCGGACCTTCAATCCTGCACCTGACGGCCTGGTTCCTGGCGGCTAGAGTTCCAGGCCTTGGGTCTTTCCGGCGAGGTCCTCAATGTAGTTGAGGCGTCCCGTGAAGAGTCGACCAGAAAATGCTATGCCTTCAAATGGAAAAGGTTTCCATTTGGTGTCAGGGCAAGGGCTTGGACCCTTCCTCCTGTTCCTTGGCAAGCATCTTGGACTATTTATGGTCCCTTTCTAGTCAAGGGCTTGGGTCGGCGACCCTAAGGGTGCACCTGGCAGCCATCTCTGCTTACGAGTCGCGGGCCGGGAAGCAGTCAGTGGCGCAGGAGAGAAGGTGGTCTGGGCGCTTTTCAAAGGCCTTGATCACATTTCCTCCAGTGCGGGAACCCCCACCGTGGATCTACTGCTGGTACTGGCAAAGCTCATGGGCAAGCCATTCGAACCTATGCACAGGTGTGCTTTCTCTCACCTGTCGTGGAAGACCGCCTTCTTGGTGGCTATCACGTCAGCCAGAAGGATGGGAGAGCTCCAGGCGCTTTCCATCGAGTCTCCTTACCTGGTCTTCCACAGGGACAAGGTTGTCCTGCGCCCCCACCCGAAATTCCTTCCGAAGGTGGTGTCGGAGTTTCACCTTAACCAGGTGTTGACTCTGCCGGTGTTCTACCCCAATCACACCTCGGAGGCCGAATATAGGCTCCATACTCTGGACCCTAGAAGGGCGCTCGCTTATTATAAGGAGCGCACGGCTGAAATTCGGGGAGAGGTTCGCCAGCTGTTTGTCACCTACGCTGAAGCCGCATCTGGCAGACCTGCAGCCAAGCGGACGATAAGCAGGTGGGTAACCTCCTGCATAGATCTCTGCTATAAGTTGGCGGGCATGGAGCCTCCCAGAGGGATAAGAGCTCATTCTACCCGCCTATACTGCCGGTAACGTGGCTGCTTCCAGGGACGCCCCTATCCAGGAAATCTGCAGGGCTGCTACCTGGAAGTCAGCAAACACCTTCATTACCCACTACCACATCGACCTTGAGTCACGCGGGATGCTGGTTTGGGGCCTCGGTTCTCCAGTCTCTCTTTCCCAAGTAAGTATAGGGGTGTGCGTCTTGCCTCCCTCCTCCCGGAGAACTGCTAGAGTCTGCCAATGAGTGTGGATGAACAACATATCCATGTCCCTAAAATACAGGTTACTCACCTGTAACAGGAGTTCTAGGAATGGTATATGTTGTTCATCCATTCCATACTCCGGCCGACAACCTATACTCGCGGGCCGATCTGGAGTCATGGGCGGAGCCGAGAGTTATACCACCCGGTGGGTGGAGGAGCAAGCTTGAAGACCTTCCGCAAGATTTAAAGCGGCAAGGATACTGCCAATGAGTGTGGATGAACAACATATACCATTCCTAGAACTCCTGTTACAGGTGGGTAACCTGTATTTACTCACCTGTAACAGAGTTCTGAAATATTATATATTGTTCATCACCATTCCTCCCAGCTTTGACGCACAACCTGAGCTTCCAGCGGGCCAGATCTGGCGTCATGGGGCAGAGCCGAGAGTTTTACCACCCGGGTGGGTGGGAGGAGCCAGCTTGAAGACCTTCCGGCAAGATTTAAAGCGGCAAGGATATCTGCCAGACAGTGTGGATGAACAACATATACCATTCCTAGAACTCCTGTTACAGGTGAGTAACCTGTATTTATTATCCCTCTGTACAGACAGCTGGTGAGACCCATCTGAGTACTGCGTGCAGTTCTGGAGACCCAATCTCCGCCAAAGACATAGACAGGATGGAAGCTGTCCTGAGGAGGGCAACTAAAATGGTGCAGGGTCTGCACCGAAAGACATATGAAGAGAGACTTAAGGAGCTTAATATGTATAGCCTCGAGGAAAGGAGGAGAGGGGGGATGATAGAAACTTTCAAGTACCTCAAGGGAATCAACAAAGTCCAAGAGGGTAGTATCTTTCAAAAAAAGAGGTGTGCAAGAACAAGGGGGCACAATTTGAAGATAGAGGGGGGGCGGCTCAGAGGTAATTTAAGGAAGAATTTTTTCACAGAGAGGGTTGTGGATGCATGGAATGGCCTTCCAGAGGAGGTTGTGGAGTCAAAAACGGTGGAATTCAAGCATGCATGGGAGTGTCATAAGGCAATTCTAGGGGTTGGGGGTAGGGAGAAGTAGGCTGCTGGTTAACTAGGATCTGCAGCTTATCCACTAGGTAAGGAAATGGGCAGACTGGTTGGGACAAGCGGTCCTTATCTGCCGTCACATTCTATGTAGTATGCCCTGCTCATCCAGCAGGAGAGCTCGGCACTCCTTTCCAAGGACGCCATCGAGGTTGTACCAAGGAACCAGAGAGAAAAAGGATACTGTTCCCACTTCTTCCTTGTTCCAAAGAAAACCGGAGATTCAAACAACATGAAGTCTTGCTGTATTCTGACATATGCAGTTAGATCCTGCCTTTCAACTGCCCCCGGAGAACAGAGTTGAACTTTCCATGGCCAGCATGGAATGTTCACCACAAGCTCTGTTGAAGCCCCTGTCTGCTGCTGTTTAAACTCCAATCGTCAGATTCTTTACTCCGCCTCATAGAACAGTCACTCCGGAGATTTCTCCTTTGCTCGGTTCAAAAAAAAAAAAAGTCGGTCGAAGTGTCATTTTTTCACTCGGTTTCTACAGAATTGCTGTTACCGCTCAGTCGGTTCAAGTCTGTCTGTGGTACCATGAGTACTAGATAGGTTTTCTGTATAGTTTCTGTGTGGAACTTCTAAATTGTGGATCGGTTCGGCTGAACCGATCAGTTTCAGGTAAAAAAAAGTTTGTGATTTATTTAGAGTGTGGTAACCGGTCCGTATCGGTTCTTAAAAAAGAACGATTTTATTATGTTTTTTTTTTCCAAGACCTGTGACACGGTCAGGAACCGATAGAGGAGTCTTGCCTGGCGGATTGCCGAAAAAAGGGTAAGTTTTGGTTAGGATTGGCCATGTCTGAGAAATCCAAGTTAAACTGAGCACTGGGTTTCCAACACCACGTGTGTGGGAAGTCTTTGCTAAGGCTGATCCCCACACCACCTGTGTTTATTGTCTGGGGTTTGACCACCTCGATTCAGACTGCCAAATTTGTATGAATTTTCCCAAATCTACCCTGGAAAAGAGATTAGGTAGACTGAGGGAAAGGGAGGCCGAGAAGTCCACTGACCCAGGGCGGTACTTATTTGAGCAAAAGGAGAGCCGATTCTAAGGAGCCTGTTCCAGGAAAAAGAAAAATTGTCTGGTTTGGACCCAGAAATTCATACTCTGACCGCCGATGAGATAGCCAAGGCAATAAGGATAGTACAGTCGCTTACTTCGGTTCCGACCGAACCGGCACCATCTGGCAGGGGTTCGGTTCGGTCGGTTCCCTCGATTCCGGATTACACTTTGGAAGAATTTTATGAACTGGATGAGGAGGAAGGAGAGGATGATGATGGTGATTATGAAAGTCTGGATGTGCCTATTGACCCGGACATCTCCCCAGACAGACCTTCAGGTGTTTCTCCTCCTAGGCTTTCTGAGTCCCCTTCTCACTATATGTTTTACAAAAAAGTGGCTGAGACCTTCCAGCTTCCTGTGGAGGAAGCAGTAGAGGATCAGGAGGAGCCTGATTTTGTTGAGATGATGGACATCCCAGAGTCCAGGAGACTGTCTATTCCCCTCGACAAATCCTTTGGGAAACGGACACACAAAATTCTTAAGTCTCCTAATTCCATACCTCCTGTGGACAGACGAATGGACAAGAGGTATACTCTTTCAGGCTCAGACACGGAGTTCCTTTTCCAGCAATGCAGCCATGTTGGGGTAATGCAGGTTGCTGCCTGTGATAAGGCAAATATCCCCTTGGCATCACGCCTCCCAGACAAGGACTCCAGGAAGATTGATGCCATGGCAAAGAAACAGTGCATGACAGCATCTTTGGGACTCAGGCAGGCTAACTATATGGCCTACACAGCTAGATACCAGAAGTTCAGGTGGGACACTGTGCTGGCTCTGGCTAAACAGGCCCCTGACCAGCTTGCCAAGGAGCTGGAGCAGGTGGCTGCAGATGGGATTGAGGCATCTAAAGTACAATTTCAGGCTGCTGTGGACTCCAATAATGTTTCATCAAGAGTCATGGCTACATCTGTGGCTCTTCGGAGGATGGCTTGGCTCAGATGTACTAGCTTCTCACAGGATACCCAGGCTAAGGCCATGGATTTCCCTGTTATTGGTAATTCTCTGGGGAGCAGACAGAGAACTACATGAAAAAGATGGATGAGTACAGGATCACTTACAGGAGTGCTCAGGCCAAAGAAAGGCAAGCAATTCCTCAGGGCCAGGCCTTTCCAAAGGCCTTTTTACCAAGCTCAAGCTGCCTCTTCTTACTCTGAGGGGGTTCTTTAGAGGGAGAGGCAGACAGGGGATGAGCAGGCCTGCATCCACCCCTCAGCCTAAAGCCCGTGCCAAGCAGACACCCTTATGGATCTGCCCGGGCCGATCCTCCCATACCAGTAGGGGGCAAGCTGGCTTACTTTGCCAGGACTGGAAGTCTCTAACAACAGACAAGTGGGTCCTGGAAGTAGTAAGTCAGGGGCTGGTTCTCGGCTTCAAAATATTTCCCAAGATAAGAACCAGATCCTTTTCACCTGTGAATATATCAGAGACCCTTGCCTTAGAGGCAGAGGTTTCTTCCCTCCTAGCTCTCAGAGCTATAGAGAGGGTTCCCACCCTACACAAGGGCAAATGATTGTACTCCAGGTACTTCCTAACCCCCAAAAAGACAGGAGAATGGCGGCCCATCCTGGACCTAAGATATCTGAACAAACACCTTTTAAAGCCAAAGTTCAAAATGGTGACTCTTGGAATAATTCTTCCCTCTCTATGGCCAGGGGACTGGCTAGCCTCCCTGGACCTCAAAGATGCCTATTTTCACATTCCCATCAGGTGCTCCCAGAGAAAGCATCTCAGGTTCGAGTTGCCCTCAGGCCACTATCAATTCAGATAAATGCCCTTTGGCCTAACATCAGCCCCAAGGGTTTTCACAAAGGACCTGGCAGTACTGGTTGCTTTCCTAAGGAGAAAAAAGATTGCCATCTTCCCATACTTGGACAACTGGCTCATAGTAGGTCAGTCTCCAGACCAAGTCAAGTTACATTTGCAAGTGACCCAGCAAGTGCTCACTTCCGTAGGATTCCTTCTCAACCTTCCAAAGTCAGTTCTCAAACCAGTACAGCTCCTCACCTTCATAGGGGCAGAGCTGGATACAGTAAAGGCAAGAGACTTCCTTCCCCTGGAAAGGGCAAGGACCCTCATGGAACTGGCCTCTTCATTCACCCTTCAGGTGTCTCGACCAGCAAGGCATTTCCTTCAGCTTCTGGGCCACATGGCAGCTTCCACAGCAGTGGTCCAAAGAGCAAGATTCCAGATGAGGGACATTCAGTTCCACTTAAGAGCCTTCTGGTCCCAAAGAAAGGATTCCCTTACCAAACTAGTCCCAGTGACTCGAACCCTGATCCAGGACTTGCAATGGTGGCAGGATCAGGACAATTTGAGACAAGGGGTTCCTTCTGTCACTCAGTCTCATTCAGTGATATTCACCACAGATGCTTCCCTGCTGGGCTGGGGAGCCCATGTGGGGGCCTTACCACCCAAGGACTGTGGTCACCTCAGGAATCTCTGCTTCACATCAGTCTCTTGGAACTCAGAGCAGTGTTTCTGGCACTGCAAGCTTTTTCCAAATCTGTGCAGAACAAGGTGGTCCAGGTCAGAACAGACACCACCACCACCATGTGGTACATCAACAAGCAGGGAGGCACTCTGTCTACGGCCTTGTGCACAGAAGCAATGAAGTTGTGGTCCCTGGCCTATTCCCTGCAAACCTCTCTGATAGCAGTTCACCTCCCAGGGAAGGACAATTTCCTAGCAGGTGCTCTGAGCAGAATATCCCAGGGCCATCACGAATGGACCCTAGATCCTCTAGTTTTAAAAGTGATTTTCTCGAGATGGGGCACTCCAGAGATGGATATTTTTGCAGCCCCAGACAATCACCAACTTCCTCTCTTTTGTTGCAGACCCACAGTCTTGGACTCAGTCCCCCTGGATGCTCTGATTCTGAATTGGGAAGGGAAATTTCTGTATGCTTTTCCCCCCTTCCCTCTCCTGTTCAGAGTGCTAGTCAAGATAAGGCCACAACCATGCAAAGTGATTCTGATTGCTCCAGACTGGGCCAGACAGCCCTGGTATCCCCTGTTGCTGTCCCTAGCAGTCCACCTTCCCCTGTCACTTCCCAGGAATTACAACCTGTTGACATCCTCGCAGGGGAGGATTTGGTACCCAAATCTTCGGGGTCTCAATCTCAAGGCATGGCTCATGGAGACTTAGTTTGCAGATCTGCATCTTTCCCAGGGGGTTCTGGATATCCTTAAGGCTTCTCGAAAGCCTTTCACCAGAAAGACTTGCAACAGAGGGAGGTGCATCTAGGTTTACGTTTGTTTGTTAGAATTCTTAAGATTTTCAGTGCAGGAAGAGTTTAAAAGCACAGCTGACTTATTTTGGGACTGACAGCTTTCAGAGCACAAACCACCAGGCCTGTTTTGGGGCTGGGGAGGTTTACCTGTGTCTGACTTGGATGTGTGGATTTTTCTCTGTTTGATTAGCAGGGTATTTTCTCTGTCAAATTGTTGTGTAGGGCATCTTGCTGACAGGAAGGCACTCATCGCAGTGGTGGGTCAGAGCTTTTAGCTGATTGTTTTGTGAGGGCATAGTTTAGGCCCAACTCCTTCCCACCCCTCACCCCACCTACCCCTGGAAATAGTTCCTTTATACCTGGGGTTCTGACATCATTTCTCAAGAGTGCAAGGTGCATATCACTGTCATATCCTCTCTAGCACACTGCACTGACAATATAAGCATACACATTGTATAATATATATATATTTCTATATAACAAACCAATCACACACACAAAAAAAAAAATGTGGGGAGTAGTGCAATGTAATGGCTGTGGGACAGCAGTCTTTCTGGAGGCTGAGATGCTGCCCTATTTGCAGACAACTCTCTGCCCTGAGGGAGGAAGTTGCCCGTCTTCAGGCCACACTTGACAGTAGTAAGGGAACCTTCCCCCAGGCCACACTGGCCGGTAGGAAGGGAACCTCCCCCATCCAGGGAGCACCAGAGCTACCACCACTACCTCAGAGGTTGCGAAGAAAGCACAGCAGTTGGACCACAGTGGGCTCAGGGAGAGTGAGAATGGTGGAACAGAGGCACACCCAGTCAGTTGTTCCACACCACAATCCATACACCATTCTGGGGGAGCATAGCTCCCCTATGGATGCTCCCGCAGAGGAGACTAAGGAGGCTGAGGACAACTGTCACAAGTGAGGCCCACAGGAAGGAGGCAGAGGACACCACAAGGAAAGGAAGCAGCTCCTGGTGGGGGACTCAATTATTAGGGGGATAGAACTGGGGGGAGCAGGGAAAACTGAAGTAAGGTGCCTGCCTGGTGCCATGGCTTGGAGAGACAGAAAGCGCATCCTCAGGATCACGAGAATAGCTGCACGGGAGTCTGAGCTGGACGTCATTGTCCACCTAGGGATAAATGACTTGGCTCATCATGAGATTAGAGCCGTGCAGAAAGACTTTGTAGAACTGGGGAGGGCCCAAGACAAGTAGCACACACAATATCCTTCTGAGGTGCTGCCTGTCAATGGCATGAGTGGGCGAGGTACTTTGCACCATGCAGTTTAATGAATGGTTGAAAAAATGGTGTGGAGCACAGGGTTTGGCTTCATTGGGAACTGGGGTTCCATCTGGAGGACACCAGCCTATACTGGCAGGATGGTCTGCATCTGTCCAGGAAGGAGCGAGTCTTTTGAGCAATCGGTTTAAATGCTTCATTGGCAAGCTTTTAAACTAGTCAAGGGAGGCACTGATAAGCAGCAGGAAAATCCAGCCTCTCCCTACAAAACAGGGTACTAAATGAGAAAAAGACCGAGGTAGAAAGGTCAGTGGGGATGCTGCAAAGAAGGTAAAGCCATCAAAAATGGAGAGCAATGAATACCAATGCCCGTAGTCTGAGTAACAAGCTTTCTGAATTAGTGGCCTTGATGGAGGAGGAACATCTGGATATCGTGGCAGTCACAGAAACATGGTACACACAAAACCATGACTGGGACGTAAACATACCAGGATACACTATCTACAGGGAGGGTAAAAGAGGAGGAGGAGGAGGAGCAGCTCTTTACATAAGGGAAGGAATCAAAGCAACAGAACAAAAGGGAAAACAGGAAGGAGAAGCAGCACTGTGGGTAAATTTGGAGACCGGCAATGGCACCACAATCCGCACAGGGGTTGTATACAGACCTCCTTCTCAGGGGGAGGAAATGTACAAGGAAATGATAGAATACTTAGAATGGCAGAAAAAGGGGAGATATTGCTGATGGGTGATCTGAATATGCCAGATGTTAACTGGAGTGCAGTTGCAGCAGCCACTTCAAAGAGTGGGGTTATTCTAGATGCCCTACAGGGGGCATGTCTTAGACAACTAGTATTGGAGCCCAGTCGAGAGGGAGCAAACTTAGACTTGGTTCTCTCAAATGGAGATGAAGAGAGGATCACAGATGTAGAAGTGGGTAGCCATCTGGGAACTAGCGACCATCGAACAGTATGGTTCACAATAAACACAGCAATAGAGTCAAGCCATACAAAGGCAAAAGTACTGGACTTTAGGAGGCTGACTGCGCTTAAATGGGTGAGTGCCTAAGAATGCACTAGCAAATGGGCAGGAAGGAGGGATGGAAGAACAATGGGAATAATAAAAACTGCCATCACAGAGGTAACAAGCCTTTGTGTGAAGCAAATAACGAACGATGTAAGAAACCACTATGGTTCTCAAAGGAAGTGGCAGTGAAGGTTCAAGAGAAAAGAAAGCATTCAGGAAGTACAAGGAATCACAGAAGGAGCAGGACAGAGAACTGTATCAGTTAAAGCAAAAGGAAGCTGGGAAGGCAGTCAGAACAGCAAAGGCCCAAACCAAGGAAAAGATAGCCAACTCAGTTAACGGGATAAAACCTTTTATAGGTACATCAGGGAGCAAAGGAAGACCAAGGGAGGGTTAGTGAGGCTTAATAAAGGGAGGGAGGGTGGGCAGAGGGTGACTGTGAAAGGCAGAGATACTAAACAAATATTTTGCTCAGTATTTACAAAGGAAGAGGGAGGTACCTAAAACAAACAGTAGAAACACTCTGGATACAGAAGTTGATACCAGCCCATTTACAGAAGAAAGGGTTCTGAAAGAACTCTTAAAACTGAAGGTGGACAAAGCAATGGGGCCTGATGGGATTCATCCCAGAATTCTAGAAGAACTAAGGTAGAACTAGTGACACCACTGACTACCCGCTTTAACAAATCATGGGAGGATGGGGTGGTACCCGAGGACTGGAGAAGGGCAGATGTGATTCCCCTTCACAAAAGTGGGAGCAAGGCAGAAGCAGGAAACTACAGACCTGTTAGTTTAACCTCAGTGGTAGGGAAAATGATGGAATCACTTGAAAGAAAGAATTGTTGAGTATCTAGAGGCCAGAGGGCACAGGACCCAAGGCAGCATGGATTCACAGCGGAAGGTCATGCCAGACAAATCTGATAGATTTTTTGACTGGGTGACCAAAGTAGTAGATCAGGGAGGGCTGTGGACATGGCTTACCTAGACTTTAGCAAGGCATTTGACACAGTCCCACACAAAGATTAATATACAAGTTGGCCAGCCTGGAGTGGTTCCCAAGATGACAGCCTGGGTAAAGAATTGGCTGGAGAATAGGACTCAGAGAGTAATAGTAAATGGAGTCCACTCTGAAGAAAGGGGGGGTTACTAGTGGGGTACCGCAGAGTTCAGTATTAGGACCGTCCTCTTCAATGTCTTTATAAGCAACATTGCAGAGGGACTGGAAGGAAACGTATGTCTCTTTGCAGATGACACAAAGATCTGCAACAGAGTTGATGCACAAGGTGGGGTGGAAAGGATGAGAAGGACTTGGCAAGGTTAGAGGAATGGTCAAATGTATGGCAGCTTAGATTCAATCTAAGAAGTGCAGGTAATGCACCTGGGAAACAAAACCCAGGAAAGAGTACACAATGGGGGGTGAGATACAACAACAAAAATGGAAAGGGACCTGGGGGTAGTATATCAGATGACCTAAAGGTGGGCAAGCAATGTGAAGGGCAGCAAGGAGGGCTGGGGGGATACTGGGATGCATAGGGAGAGGCATCACCAGTAGAAAGCAGGAAGTTATTATTCCTCTGTACAGACAGATGGTGAGACCCCATCTGGAGTACTGCGTGCAGTTCTGGAGACCCAATCTCCACAAAGACGTAGACAGGATGGAAGCTGTCCAGAGGAGGGCAACTAAAATGGTGCAGGGTCTGCACCGGAAGACATATGAAGAGTGACTTGAGCTAAATATGTATAGCCTCGAGAAAAGGAGGGAGAGGGGGAACATGATAGAAACTTTCAAGTACCTCAAGGGAATCAACAAAGTCCAAGAGGGTAGCATCTTTCAAAAAAAGAGGTGTGCAAGAACAAGGGGGCACACTTTGAAGATAGAAGGGGGGTGGCTCAGAGGTAATTTAAGTAGTTTTTTTCACAGAGAGGGTTGTGGATGCATGGAGCGGCCTTCGGAGGAGGTTGTGAAGTCAAAAACAGTGGTGGAATTCAAGCATGCATGGGACAGTCATAAGGCAATTCTAGGGGTTGGGGGTAGGAAGAAGTAGGCTGCTGGTTAACTAGGATCCGCAGCTTATCCATTAGGTAGGGAAATGGGCAGACTGGGTGGGCCAAGCGGTCCTTATCTGCCATCAAAATCTATGTTTCTATGTAACTCCAAATGGAAAAGATTCAGCATTTGGTGTTCTAAGAAAAATATTTCTTCAGATTCTGCTAGATTGCCTACAGTTCTGGACTATATGGTCCATCTTAATGGCCTAGGCCTCAGGCCAGCTACCCTTAAAGTACATTTGGCAGCTGTTTCTGCTTTCCTTTCAGTAGGCAAGCCTTCCTCTCTGTCATCCCATCCTGTAAGTTTTTCAAGGATTGCTTCACACCAATCCCCCCTTTAGGGATCCTGCTCCTGCTTGGGACCTTAATGTTTGCATTGCTCAGCTTATGCAACCCCCCTTTGAGCCTTTGTCCTCTGCAGAGCTCAAGTACTTGACTTGGGAAAACTGTGTTTTTGGTGGCCATTACTTTTGCCAGGCGTATCCGTGAACTGCAAGCCCAGTCAGTGGAACCTGATTTCATCTCTTTCCATAGAGATAAAGTGGTCTTAAGAACTAACAGAAAGTTTTTGCCTAAAGTGGTTTCAGATTTCCACCTCAGCCAGTCTGTCTCTCTCTGTTTTCTTCACTGACCATTCTTCCTCTGGAGAGAGGAGGCTACACAGCTTAGATGTTAAAAGAGCCCTGAGCTGCTACATGGAGTGCACCAGGGGTCACAGGTTTGAATCCCTCCAGTTGTTCCTCACGTATGGAGAGGTTGGTAAGGGCAAACCTGCCACTAAGAGATCTATTGCCAGGTGGATTGTTTCTTGTATACAATTCTGGTACAAAAACTAGGTAGAACTCCACCCTCAGGCCGGGGGGCTCATTCCACTAGAGGTACAGCTGCTTCCCTGGCTGCTGCCAGGGATATTCCTCTCATAGAAATTTGTCAAGCAGCCACCTGGAAAACAGTCCATACATTCACCAAGCATTACTCTCTGGATATCCAGGCTACGAGTGATGCTTGGTTTGGCACAGCAGTACTTCAGAGCCTGTTTCCAAAGTAGGTTCTGTCCCTCCTCCATGGAGGTACTGCTTGGTAGTCTGCATATATCAATACAGCAAGACTTCATGTTTGAAAAAAAAAATACTCACCTTAGTAATGTTTCTTCTAATGGAGTCTTGCTGTATTCTGACCTGCCTCCCCTCTCAGAACCTAGTTTTTGGGATGTGGGTGGGCAGGAGCAGTGTTGGCACCCTAGGGGGGTGTCCTTTTTTCACCTCCTTTTATTTTGGGTGAGTGATTGTGTTTCGGATGTGTTTTGTTTTGGTTTCTGACTTGAGTCTTCTTTTTGAAACCAAAATACCCTTTTATATAGATGTAGTTGCCAGTTGGCTAGTTTTGAGTTCTGCAGTTTCCACACAGAACTTCTAGTGAGTATTGCTCATAAAGATCTGACGGTTGGAGTTTAAACAGCAGACAGGGGCTTCAACCGAGCTCATGGTGAACATTCCATGTTGGCCATGGAAAGTTTAACTCTTTGTTCTCTGGGGCAGTTGAAAGGCAGGACCTAACTGCATATGTCAGAACACAGCAAGACTCCATTAGAAGAAACAACATTAATAAGGTGAGTAATTTTTGCCTTTCGCCCGATCCTGGACATCAGCGACCTTAACATCCATGTGATGTACAAACGCTTTTGCATGGTTACCCTACCGGGTCTCATTCCCATGCTCAAGCAAGGCGCTTGACTAGCGTCTCTGGACATGCAGTATGCATATTTTCATCTTCCCATAATTCTGTCACACAGGAAATTCCTGCACTTTGACTTTTTGGGATATCATTATCAGCTCCGAGCACTTCCATTCGGCCTGTCCTCGGCACCACTTGTCTTTAACAAGTGCATAGCAGTCGTAGCAGCAGCTCTCAGGAGACGAGGCCATTATGTCTTCCCCTATTTGGACAACTGACTCCTGATGGCCTCCTCCCCTGAGGCATTGGAGAAGGCCATTTACGACACCTCCCTATTCCAGTTTCTAGGGATCATCATCAACCAAGAGAAGTCATCTCTCACTCCCTCGCAGAGACTACAATTCATTGGCGCAGTTCTTGATACCCATCAAGGGAGAGCCTTCCTGCCCACGGACAGAGCGGAACACATCAGGTCACTGATAAGGACTATCACGGCACAAAATCTGGTCTCTGCTCGGACCATTCTTTGCCTGCTCAGACATATGGCGGCAGCCATCGCCACAATCCCCCACGCTCGCCTCCACATGAGTTACTCAGTGGACACTGAGAACCCAATGGGACCAGAGGCAGGATCACTTAGACCAGCCAATCAGACTCACGGCCGGTCATTCAAGACTTACAGTGTTGGCTGGTCCCGGGACATCTTTCCGTGGAGTCCCCTTTGTGGTGTCAGTGCCATCTCTGACCCTCAACTACCGCTTTGGGGTCCATCTGGGGAGCTCATCTGAGAGACACCAGAACCCAGGGAACCTGGTCACCCCTGGAGACTCACCTCCATATCAATGTCCTGGAAATGAGAGTAGTCCTTTACACCTTACAGGCTTTGCAGTCAGAGATCCCACCGGGTCATGTGTTGGTCCAAACGGACAACACCTCGGTGATGTATTACATCAACAAACAAGGAGGCGCTCACTCCTACCCCCTTTGCAGAGAGGCAAAACGGGTGTGGGAAGGGGCATTACAGCACGACATCACACTTACCGCAGTGCATGTTCCTGGAGTGGACAACACTGTTGCAGACCTCCTGAGCCAGTTGAAGGCCAGGGCTTACAAATAGGAACTAATACAAGAGGTTGCTGAGGACCAACGATGGGGGACACCAGATGTCGACTTATTCACGTCCCCATACAACGCAAAACTGCCCAATTTCTGCTCGCTAGATCCAGGGCCTGATGTTTTTGGCAAGATGCTCAGTCCCTCTCCTGGACAGGCAGGTTCCTCTACACTTTCCCACCCTTCGATCCAGAGGGTTCTTCTCAAGCTCCGATCGGAATGGGCGTCGATCTTGATAGCATCCTTTTGGCCCAGACAGGTCTGGTTTCCGCTGCTTCACCAGCTGGCTCAGGAGCCTCCCTTACCCAGTCAGCTCTCATTGGCTGTCCCAGGAGGCCGGCTCCCTAGTCCTTCCGAACCTCAAATCCCTGAACCTGCATGCCTGGCTCTTAAAGACATAGCCATTCTTAGGCACGGAGTCTCGCAAGGCGTTGCCGATATCCTGGTGGCAACTAGGAAACCTTCAACTCACGTCACTTATACTCTGAAATGGCGGAGATTTTGTCTATGGGCTCATGATCTCGATGCTCTTCGATGCCCTGAGAAATCTGTTTTAGACTACCTCCTATCCCTTTTCCAGTTGGGACTGGCATATTCCTCTCTGAAGGTACACCTCTCTGCCGATTGAGCGTACCAAACACTGGTCGGTCAGCATTCATTAGCCCAATTAGAGGCTTTCTGCACTTTTCTGTGTGGTGTCTTGCATCTCAAATCCCTGATTAAGGATCCAATTCCTCCTTGGGACCTTCTTTTTGTTTTAGAGCAGCTTACGCTGCCTCCCTTTGAACCATCCGCGGATTGAGAGCTTCGCCTTATCTCCTGGAAGGCGTTATTTTTAGTTGCCGTTACTTCAGCACGGAGGATCTCTGAGCTTCAGGTGCTCATGTATAAAGAGTCTTACTTGATTTTCCATAAGGAAAAGGTGTCCTTAAGGACCAATCCTAAGTTCCTTACCAAGGTGGTTTCGGCCTTAGCCTTAAACCAGGACATTGACCTTCCGGTATACTTCCTCCAACTACACGAACAGAGGGGAAGCCCTCTTGCACACTCTAGATGTGCATAGGATTTTGAGATTCTACTTGGCCAGAAACCGTTTGCACAGATAATCTAACCAACTGTTCTTATCCTTCACTCGAATGATGTTGGGTGCACTCATATCGAAACAAACTCTCCAAGTGGCTTGTTAACTGCATTGTCTTCTGTTACCAGAAATGCAATAAACCCTTGCCGGGACTGGTAAAGGGCCATTCTACAAGGGGGGGGTGGCTACCTCCTTCGCTGCCTTGAAAAATGTAGCGACATCCATTTGTGCGGCTGCTACTTAGAGTTCAGTGCTCACTTTCATGAGACACTACAGTTTGGAAAGCACCTACAGGTGTAGAGCGGGTTTTGGGCTGGCAGTCCTCCAGGGACTTTTGTCTTGAGAGGTTCCTTTCTATCTCTCTCTCTCTCCTATCCTCCTCCCGACTGGGTTAGCATTGCACCCTTACTGCTTGGGAATCTGTCCTTATGGTGTAACCTGCTGCAAGAGCTGTATCTCGAACTAAGAGTACAGTTACGTAAGAGCTTACTGTAACAGTAGATCTTCGAGAACAGTTCTTGCAGCAGGTAGTTTCCCTCCCACCTTCCCCTTAGGAAGTTTGGTTCTAACTCAGAGCATCTCGAGCGCATCAGATTTATTACTCTTCCTCTGGAAGTGGATCCTCAGTCTCCCCTTCTGAATTGCACCGTTATGCCAGGAGTCTCCGGCAGGAGAACTGAGGTATGCTGGGGGACCGCCCCTTTTATGAAGTGTCTGGGCCGGGGGCCAACATCGTGGGCGGTCTCCCGCTTGGTATAGCTAACTAAAAGTTTTCCATGGGGTCCTGCTGCCTGTTGGCTTCAGTCCTTATGGTGTAACCTGCTGCAAGAGCTGTTCTCGAAGATCTACTGTTACGGTAAGGTCTTACATAACTGTACTTTATTCCAAATTGGTTGCCTCTTGGAATTGTAGAGATCCAGGAAGACCAGAGATTTAATGCATCTCAAAACTCTGATAGAATCTAGTAAGACTTTGGAGTTCTTAATTGTAACCTATTTAGCATAAATTATGGCCTGTAGATCCAAAGATTGCCTTTTGACCAGATGTGTTTCCAATAATACCCATTTCGGAGTATAAGCTTAACCATTATTATATGTAACCCAATGTGATAGCTGAGATAATCTGGTCGCTAGATACTGTAGTAAAGAAATAAGTCTGGAGGTTGTAGCCCTCTTTCTTTTTTGTTCCTAGTGAGCTTATAATATGCCAACCTAACTCTCTTAAAATTCCATATAAACTTTGAAATGTGTGAGTTTAACCCTTCAATCCGTTTTTTATTAATATGGCATGGTATCATAGAGAAAACATATGATACTTCTAGGCAAAATATTCATTTTAACTTGAGTCGAGCCGGACCCACATCCTCAAAGGCAATTTATCCCATTTAGTTAAGGAATCTACTACTTTTGATTTAAGTAAAGCCAGGTTTTTAGAAATTGTTTTGCTTAGTTTTATATAGTTTAATACCTAAGCAATCAAATACGTTCCTGTGCCCAGGCCAACCCCAAGGATGTTACTTCTGCCTTGATGCAATATCTGTTAAGTGGTAAAAAGCTTGTTTTTCCCTAAATTCAGTTTATAACCAGATATTTCCCCATGTATCTTCAATATATCAAGTATTCTGGGAACTGAAGTTTTGGGTTCAACAATAGTTATCAACAAATCATCTGCATAAACCGATGTACGCAGATCCAAGTCTCCCATAATAAAACCCTTTCAAACAACATGAAGTCTTGCTGTATTCTGACAATTGCAGTTAGCTCCAGCCTTTGAACTGCCCCAGAGAGTATAGGTTTAAATTTCTATGCAGGGCATAGAACGTTGAGCTCGAGCTCGGTTGAAGACTGTCTGCAGTACTTTGAATCCAAACCGTCAGATTCTTTACTCCACTTCACTGAACAGTCACTCTGGAGATTTCTCCTGTTGCTCGGTTCAAAGACTCGGTTAAAGTGTCAGTTTTCTGAATTATTTTACCGCGATTCGGTTCACTCTGTCTGCAGTACAGTAAGTACTTAGATAGTGTTTTTGGATTGTGGAAATTGTAAAAGTCCCGATCGGTTCGGCTGAACCAATCCTTTAGGTCTTTTGTTTTAGTCATTTTAGTGTGTGGTTGCTGGTTCTTATCAGTTTAAAAAAAAGACGTGTTTTTAGCAGTTTTTTCAAACACCTGTAACACAGTTAGAAACCGATAAGAGAGTCTTGCCTGGTGGCTGCGGAAAAGAGGGTAAGTTTGCTTAGGTTGGCCATGTCTGAGAAACCCAAGAAAAAAGACGGGCCCACTGGGTTTCAACACTGCAGTGAGTGTGGGGAGGTCTTTGCTAAGGCCGATCCCCACACCACCTGTGTTTACTGTCTGGGGTTTGACCACCTCGATTCAGACTGCCAAATATGTAAGAATTTTCCCAAGTCTACCCTGGATAAGAGATTAGGTAGACTTAGGGAGAAGGAGGCAGAGAAATCCGCTAACCTGGAAGGCCAGCCCGGTTCGGTTACCACCAAACCAGAAGGAGTGCCCTCTGACCAGGGCGATACTCCTTCGGATAAGAGGAGAGCTGATCCTGAGGGGGTCAGTTCCTACAAAAAGGAAAAGTCTGCCGGTTTGGATCCAGAACTCCATGTTCCGACCACAGAAGAAAATTGCCCGAGCGATTCGGATTGTGGAATCTGTTTGGTCTGTTCCTCCGGTTCAGGATTATGCCCCTGAAGATTTTTATGAACAGGATTTTGAGGAGGGGGACTGTGAACAATGTGAGGATTATGATGATGAGTGCTTAGAAAGTCTGGATATGCCTATAGAACTGGACATCTCCCCAGACAGACCCTCTGGTGTGTCCCCTCCCCACTTTCTGTTTTACAGGAAAGTGGCAGAAACCCTCCAGCTTCCTATGGAGGAGGCTGTGCAGGACCAGGAATAGCCTGACTTCGTTGAAATGATGGATATCCCAGAGTTTGAGACTGTCTATTCCCCTTCATAAGTCTTTTGGGAAGCAGACTCGAAACATTCTAAATTCTCCTAACTCTATACCTCCTGTGGACAGAAGGATGGACAAGAGGTGTACTCTGTCAGGCTCGGATACAGAGTCTCTTTCTCAGCAATGCAGCCATGTTGGGGTAGTGCAGGCTGCAGTCTGTGACAGGGCAGGCATTCCCTTGGCTTCACACCACCCAGATAAAGACTCCAGGAAGTTGGGTGCCATAGCAAAGAAACTGTACATGGCATCCTCTTTGGGACTCAGGCAGGCTAATTATATGGCCTATACAGCCAGGTACCAGAAGTCCAGATGGGACACTGTACTGGCACTGGCTAAGCAGGCTTTCACCCAGCTGGCCAAGGAGCTGGAGGGGATGGCTGCTGATAGGATCGAGGCATCCAAGGTTCAGTTTCATGCTGCTGTGGACTCCAATGATGTGTCGAGTCATGGCTACATCTGTGGCTCTTCGGAGAATGGCTTGGCTCAGATGTACTAGCCTTTCACAGGACACCCAGGCTAAGACCATGGATTTCTCTGTGGTGGGTAATTCTTTGTTTGGGGAGCAGACAGAGAATTACATGAAGAAAATGGACGAATACAGGACCACTTACAGGAGTGCACAGGCCAAGGAAAGGCAGGCAACTCCTCAAAGACAGCAAGCCAGGGGCTGGGACAGGCCTTTCTACCAAGCACAGGCCTCTTCTCCCTTTTCCCAGAGGGGGGTTCTTTAGAGGGAGAGGCAGAAGGGGGATGAGCAGGGCTGCATCCACCCCTCAGCCTAAGGCTCCTGCCAAACAGACAACCTGACGTGTCAGCCCAGGTCAACTCACCCATACCAGTAGGAGGCAGGCTGGCTTACTTCGTCCAGGACTGAAGTCTGTTACTTCAGACAAATGGGTCCTGGAAGTGGTAAGCCAGGGACTGGTCCTCGGTTTCAAAAGATTTCCAAAGCTGAGGCCCAGATCTTTTCCACCTGCAAGCACCTCCGAATCCCTTGCCTTGCAAGCAGAGGTTTCATCTCTGTTGGCTCTAAAGGCCATAGAGAGGTTGCCTTACCTACACAGGGGCAAAGGTCTGTACTCCAGGTACTTCCTTACCCCCAAAAAAGATGGGAGTGGTGACCCATCCTGGATTTAAGATATCTGAGCAAGCATCTGTTAAAACCAAAGTTCAAAATGGTGACTCTGGGAATAATTCTTCCCTCTCTAAGGCCAGGGGACTGGTTAGCCTCTCTGGACCTCAAGGATGCCTATTTTCACATTCCCACCAGGTGCTCCCACAGAAAGTACCTCAGGTTTGAATTGCCTTCAGGCCATTATCAGTTCAGAGCAATACCCTTTGGCCTGACATCAGCTCCAAGGGTGTTCACAAAGTGCCTGGCAGTAGTGGTGGCCTTTTTAAGAAGGAAGAAGATTGCAGTGTTTCCGTATCTGGACGACTGGCTCATTGTGGGACAGTCCCCAGACCAAGTCAAGTCAGACCTCCAAGTGACCCAGCAAGTGTTCACTTCCTTGGAGTTTCTTCTCAACCTTTCCAAGTCAGTTCTCAAACCTGTACAGCTTCTCACTTTTATAGGAGCAGATCTGGATACAGTCAAGGCAAGAGCTTTTCTTCCCGTACAGAGGGTTACAGCCATTTCAGAGCTGGCCTCCTCTTTCTGCCTTCTGGTTTCTCAACCAGCAAGGCATTTCCTTCAGCTTCTGGGTCACATGGAAGCTTCTACAGCAGTGGTCCAAGGAGCCAGGTTTCAAATGAGGGACATTCAGTTCCATCTAAGGTCCTTCTGGTCCCAAAAGAAGGATCCTCTTACCAAACTAGTTCCAGTGACTCAGACTCTGATCCAGGCACTTCAGTGGTGGCAGGATCAGGACAATCTCAGGCAAGGGGTTCCTTTCGTCAATCAGCCCCACTCTGTGGTCCTTACCACAGATGCTTCTCTGGGGTTGGGAGCCCATCTCGGGGCTCTCACAGCCCAGGGACAGTGGTCCCATCAGGAGTCCCTCCTGCATATCAGTCTTTTGGAGCTCAGGGCAGTGTTCCTGGCTGTGCAAGCATTCTCTCAGTCAGTGCAGAACAAGGTGGTACAGGTCAGGACAAACTCCACCATGTGGTACATCAACAAGTAGGGAGGCACTCAGTCCACGGCCTTGTGCACGGAAGCCATGAAACTATGGTCTCTGGCTTACTCTCTGCAGACATCCTTAGTTGCAGTCCACCTTCCGGGAAAGGACAATGTGATAGCAGATGCGCTGAGCAGACTCTCCCAGGGCCATCACGAATGGTCTCTGGATCCCCTGGTGCTAGAAGTGATTTTTTTTCAGGTGGGGCACTCCAGAGATAGATCTCTTTGCAGCCCCAGACAATCACCAACTTCCTCTGTTTTGTTGCAGACCTCCAGTACTGGGCTCAGTCCCTCTGGTTCTGAACTGGGAAGGGAAATTCCTCTATGCCTTCCCTCCTTTTCCTCTGTTGTTCAAAGTTATGGTCAAAATGAGGTCACAATCCTGCAAACTAATTCTGATTGCTCCAGACTGGGCCAGGCAGCCATGGTATCCCCCCTGCTGCTGTCCCTAGCAGTCCATCTTCCCCGTCTCTCCCCAGGAAGTACAATCTGTTAACCTCATCGAAGGGGAGGATTTGGTCCCTCAATCTCAAAGCATGGCTCTTGAAGAGTTAGAATATGCAGATTTGCATCTGTCCCAAGGGGTTCTGGACATTCTCAAAGCCTCTCGCAAGCCTGCCACCAGAAAAACTTACAGCTCCAAATAGAAAAGATTCAGCATTTGGTGTTCCAAGAAGCATATATCCCCAGACACTGCTGAATTGTCTACAGTTCTTGATTATATGGTTCATCTTA
Organism: Neoceratodus forsteri; assembly: GCA_016271365.2. Taxonomy (NCBI): domain Eukaryota; kingdom Metazoa; phylum Chordata; order Ceratodontiformes; family Ceratodontidae; genus Neoceratodus; species Neoceratodus forsteri. The sequence continues at coordinate 1,094,808,473 of CM057453.1, forward strand.
AAGCGATTTACCAAGTTTTGATATATGAACGCATATACTGCAAGGTGACTGCATATAGAACTGATTCACAATGTATTTTGATAGATGCATAGCCTATTTTAGCAAATTAAATCAGGTTTTCACCCTCACAAACCAGGAAGTGTCATTTTGCGTATTGGGGCCTGTATTTGGTGACCTTTGACACTCATTACCTTTGCAATGTCACCACAGGGAGATCTGTGCTCTGCAATTAAAACTAGTTCTTGGTCACAGCAATTCTGTCTTGATAACAGAGCTCTTGGTCACGGCATGCAGCATGACAATAGCAATGTCAAACAGTTCATTTTCAGGGTCCGATGATGAAAGCATTATGTTGTCCTGCACTAACAATGATCTTTCGGACACTGACATAGTGCCACAGTTTGACAGCCACTGCATAGTAGACCCCCATAGGGATGACCCTATAACAACAGCGAGAATGATGTGGGCAGTAGCTCAGGCAGTCACAGCAGTAGTCCCGACCCATTCCAGTACAGAAGTGAGAGCAGGCTTAGCAACACGGACTGTTAATATTATATTTTGTTACTTAGAGCAATGGTCAAATGTATGGCAGCTTAGATTCAATGCTAAGAAGTGCAAGGTAATGCACCTGGGAAACAAAAACCCAGGGCAAGAGTACACAATGGGGGGTGAGATACTAACAACAACAAAAATGGAAAGGGACCTGGAGGAAGTCATATCAGATGACTTAAGGGTGGGCAAACAATGTGAGAGGGCAGTAAGGAGGGCTGGGGGGATACTGGGATGCATAGGGATAGGCATCACCAGTAGAAAACAGGAAGTTATCCCTCTGTACAGACAGCTGGTGAGACCTCATCTGGAGTACTGTGTGCAGTTCTGGAGACCCAATCTCTGCAAGGACATAGACAAGATGGAAGCTGTCCAGAGGAGGGCAACTAAAATGGTGCAGGGTCTGCACCAGAAGATATGATAGAAACTTTCAAGTACCTCAAGGGAATCAACAAAGTCCAAGAGGGTAGCATCTTTCAAAAAAAGAGGTGTGCAAGAACAAGGGGGCACAATTTGAAGATGGGGGGGTGGCTCAGAGGTAATGTAAGGAAGTATTTTTTCACAGAGAGGGTTGTGGATGCATGGAACGGCCTTCCGGAGGAAGTTGTGGAGTCCAAAAACTGGTTGAATTCAAGCATGCATGGTACAGTCATAAGGCAATTCTAGGGGGTGGGGGTAGAAAGAAGTAGGCTGCTGGTTAACTAGGATCTGCAGCTTATCCATTAGGTAGGGAAGTGGACAGACTGGGTGGGCCAAGCGGTCCTTATCTGCCGTCAGATTCTGTGTTCCTGTGTTAGTGCTATGGTTTGGTTCCCGTCATTACTGTCATTTTACTGTACAAAATCGAGGTGTGGTGTGTGTTCTGTTACTCCCAGCATTGATGTGCCCACACAAATGCTAGTGATAGTACCCTGGGTTTTTATGTTTCTTTTTTTGGGGGGGGGGTTGCTTTCCCTAAGCTAATGAGTTGTTGGCCACTCCAGCTTGACACTGAGAGCATAGCTTGATCTAGTGGCATTGCTTGAGCAGGATAAATGGCTCACAATGTGTCCAAATTCCTCACCTGGTACTACAGTACTTAGTAGTGACCTCCCACTAATTGATTTATCAGTCACTTACTCTGATGGAGCACAGGGTAGAAATTACAAGCAGACATCTTGTACCCCAACCACTCCAAATCCCCCAGCTGCACACATACACTTAGGAAAATGCTGCAGCATAGAACTTTTATTGTCTGTAAATTATTTATACTGTTTGGGTCTGTCTTTGCCCTAGTGCCAACTGGTCTACGCTATAGCTTTCTTCTCTGTGTATGTTTGGGGGTGGGGGCCTGCTTGTACTTTCCCCTTTAGAGGTATCAGTGATTGAGTAGTGTGTTGAAGTCACTGGTTCCCCTGTTTACGGCATGTTATAAATTTAAAACTACAAATTATTGCACCAGCTTTGTGTTACCTCTAAACGCTCAGGAACTATACAGACTGCAGCTGTCATTAGTGTCTGCATAAGCATCTGTAATACCATCCTGGCATTGGCTTATTGCTGCTACATGTGTGCCTCCAGGTGCATTATGAATTGAGCAAAAAATACACAGTACAGTCGGTGATCATCCCCCACCCCCCAAGGTTAAAAATGACACTGCCAGTACCCTTCTCATGGAGAAAGAGACCACATTTATGTTTAGATAGCCTAAGTACTGTTTGATTGGTCCACTACAAAAAGGGACATATCCTTGTGGTAGGTACTCAAGTGTTAAGAATGTATTTGAACCACCCTTCCTCACTTATGTCACCATACTTCATTACCAATTCGGTCTGTGTCAAGCCGTTTGTGTTTTCCCATTTTTTCCATTACAGTGGATCTCTGATGCACATGCTTAAAGTGTACAGCAAATGCAACAGATGGTACACTATACCGTCTCCCATGCCTTACCGATGTCATGGTGCATTGTGTAGACTTCCTGCATTCATTGCTGTGTAGCCCATATTTTGGTTCAGACATTATTCCCTAAGTATGCTGAACTGACTAGCACACTTTACAATTTAACACCATAGAAGCCGTACATTGGTGCCACAGTGTCGGGAGAGGATGGCAACTGCAGTCTCTTCTTTTGCTAATGCTCTGGAGCACATACAATGATGCTATAATCCTAATTATAAATAAAGACTGTATGTTAAAATGTTAAAAAAAAAACTGTTTTTAATTTTGAGATACACTGTAAACTATGTACAGTATAACTATGTACAGTATATAACTGATTTTATTGCATTCATTTATAAACTTAGCGAGGAGCTGGCAAGCTGGAGAAACAATTCAGTGCACCATGTTCCTTTATTCATTCACATCTAAGCATACTTTGGTGATCAGTGTTATGGTGCCTGCATGAGAACACCAAATGAGCCCAAGAAAACACAGGAGCACAAGAAAAAATATAAACTGTTTATAATGGTGGTGGCACTCAGAAATGCAACAGCTAAGGCAGTTTACTGAAACAATCACACTGGAAGCAGCACTTACCAATAATGTGCAGTTTATTGCACTGTTCTCCTGGGATTGGACTGGGTAGATCAGTGCTTATACTCTTGCTGCACATTACAATTCTGAACTGTTGAAAAAGTCATCCATTTAACACAGACCTCTATGTACCAATACTGGAAAGCTTACTTCAATTTATAGATTTTCCCAGTTCAAAAGTCGTCCTTTTGTGTCCCAATACGCTACAGATTACAGCTCCACTCAGTTAAAATAATGTATTTTTTATACAGACTTGTTGTTATAATTATGTACTTGCGGCAGTTATTAAAATTGTAACACTGTACTCAAGCAATGTAGATTGTGATGTTCCTAGAACCAATTAACCTAGGACACAGAGCTTAGTCATATGAGTAAAATTGAAAATCATGAGAAATCACCACTTCTGCAATCCCAATAGCAAGTATAACAGCTGCCAATATAACAGTTTCAGTCATCAGTGCTGTAATTTTTGCCAGTTCAGTTTTGGATCTGCACTCACTGAGGCTGGGTCCAGGAAAGATGAATGAACAAGCAGTGAGAAAGATGCAGTGGGAACACCTTCCCTGTGCTGATGTCACTTATGCATGTGGATGCACTGCTCATGTGTGAACTTCAAACAAAGAAAAAAACATGTAGAGACAACTGTGGCACAAATATGTTAAAAAAAAACTAAGCATCTGAATATATTTAATACTTAACTTCAGGGCAGCTGAGCTTTGCATCACTCAGTGAAGGGAAGGTAATCTGCAAACATGACATCAGGGGAAGTTGGTAAATCACTTTAATGGTCTAGGCCTCAGACCAGCTACTCTCAAGGTACATTTGTCAGCTGTTTCTGCTTTTCTGTCAGTGGGAAAGCCTTCCTCTCTGTCATCTCATCCTGTATTCTGTAAGTTTTTCAAAGGATTGCTTCATACCAATCCTCCTTTTAGGGATCTTGCTCCTGCCTGGAATTTGAATGTCTGCATTGCTCAGCTTATGCAACCCCCTTTTGAGCCTATGTCCTCAGCAGAGCTCAAGTACTTGACTTGGAAAACTGTGTTTTTGGTTGCTCTTACCTCTGCCAGACGTATCAGTGAATTGCAAGCTCTGTCAGTTGAACCGGACTTCATCTCATTCCACAGGGACAAGGTGATCCTTAGAACCAATAGGAGGTTCCTACCAAAAGTGGTTTCTGATTTCCACTTGAACCAATCCATGTCTCTTCCTGTGTTCTTCACTGATCATGCTTCCTCAGGAGAGCGAAGGTTACACAGTTTAGATGTTAAAAGAGCCCTTAGATCTTCTTCGAGATACAGCTCTTGCAGCAGGTTACACCATTAGGACTGAAGCCGCCAGGCGTCAGGACCCCACAGAAATTTTCTAGCTAACAGTCTTCAGCGGGGACCACCTCCGACGTCAGTCCCTCCCCCGACGTCAGGCGTAGTACATAAGGAGGCGGTCCCACCAGAATCCCCAGTTCTTTCCCGCCATTGACTTTGCATGTCTCGACCTCTCGGTTAGTCTAGCGCGCGACGACAAGGAAAACTTTCAAACCTTACAAATTCAACTCTCTTCAGTCGTTTTTCGTCTGATGTCCTCTCCAACTTCAAAGACCCTCATTCGGCCTGCATTTGTTGCCTGGGCCCAGACCACGACACCCAGGCTTGCCTCTTCTGTCAGGGCTTTAAGAGCCATACGAGATTCCGCCAACAGAAGGCCCTCCAGGCTTTCCTCCTCGAAGAAAAACTTAAGGCCATGGAACCTTCCTCCAGAGGGGAATCTTCAGGGAAGTCACACAGGCACCATGAGAAGCACCAGGAGAAGGTGAGACCCAGATCCCCCTCCAGGGCCTCGGACTCCCACAGCTCTGGCTCCAGGTCGGACCGCTCTCTGTCGAGGGCCCGCTCTCAGCCTCCTCCGGTTGTGGTCAGTGGTTCCTCTACTCTGCGGCCTGCCAAGACCTCCAGGCCCGCTTCTGTGGCTAAGGCCTCGTCCAGGTCTGGGGAGTCCCACAAGTCGTCCTCCCGGCATTCGGCCCCCGACATCCGGTCAGTCTCCCTACTGCCGCCACCCCAGCGCAAGACGAAGGAGCTGACCTCCCTTAAGCGGACGTCGGACCCGACATTGGTCCATCCAACGTCGGCCAAGGTACACAAACACTCCAGGGAGCCGGCGGCCGTTCATCACCCATCGCCGGTCAGGCAGTCATCCCCCAGGATGCCGGCGGGGGGACTGGCGTCAGATAACGCAGTCAGGAGGATCACACCACCGCCTACCGACGTCGGTTGGGAGGTGCTGTCGGAGGAGGAGTCTACCCAGTCCGAAGACCAGGCGGGTGATCCCGGACCCCCGTCGAACTCCAACGGGAACCCTCTCCAGAACCAGAGACCCCCAGGGGGCCGATGCCCGGCCCCAACGACAGGCCACCGGCGCCCGGTCCATTGTCGGGCCTAAACTTGTCAGAAGTGAAGGAGCTCTTCACCTTCTGGTGGGACATCATCAAAAAGGATGTGGTCACCATGCAGCCTCCTCCCGCGCCCACTGCACCCCTGATGCCTGCACCCCCTCCTTCACCCAGGGGGTCAGCAGGACGAGTACCTTCCCCAGGAGCCAGCAGCACCTCCTAGGGGTAGATCTTTGGAGAAGAGGCCTCCGTCAAGATCCTCTTCAGGGTCACCCAGCCCCAAGAGACCCAGAAGGCGTCCGGTATTCACCGTCCATGGAGGTTCGGATCTGACATCTCTGAATGCTCCAGGTCTCCTTCACTGATCAGCATCCCCTCTCCGGACCCACGCGACCTCCCTAGGTCTCCTCCGGATGACCCCTCGTTCTCTGAAATAATGAGACATATTCAGGAGAACATGGGATGGGATGCCGAGGAGCTTGACCCCAAAAGACTATGCCTTGCCCGCTACCTTCGGCAAAAAGACCCCAAGCCTGTGGTAGTGCCACCCTTGGTGGAGACCTTTGTGGACATCACCAAGGCAGCGTGGAAGCATCTACATTCGACCCCGGCAATGCCGAAGAAGGCTGACCACCTGTACAAGGCCCCAAGGGAGGACCAGTACCTGGCTAACCATCCTCTGGCCGACTTCCTGGTCATTACAGCCTCTCATGACCAGTCTCAGAAACCGCAACATTTGAACACGCAGCCACCAGACCCAGAGGCCAAGCAGCTTGACGTGCTGGGCAGGCGCACGTATGCGGCCGCGACTTGCGCCATTAGATCATTGAATTACCTCACCCACATGGTTCAGTTCCAGAACGCGTTGTGGGAACAGGGACAGGATCTGGCAGAGAAACTGCCAGACGGTGGCCAAAAGGAGGAACTCCTGCAACTCCTCTGTACGGGTTCAGATGTGGGGACCCAAGTGCTCAGAGCCGCATACGACTCTGCGGACTCTTCGGCCAGAGCGGCAGTCTCAGGCCTGTGTCTCCGGAGACACTCATGGCTTTGTGTCTCCGGGTTTGCCGAGCGTCCAGAAAAATATCATGGGCAGCTCCTTACTATGGCGAGTTCTGTTTGGTGAAGCCTCGAGAAAGGTGATCACCAAATTGCAGGAAGCATGAAGGCTATTAGGTCTGTCCATGCCATGTACAGATCTAGACTTAGTTCCTTCGTGAGGAACCAGAGTTGCTTCGCAGCGGACCCAAAGGCAACAACCTCGTTCCGGCCAGCAACAGAGGGGCTCCTTCTCTTGGAAAGCCCAGGCTAAGACATCCTCAGGAAGAGGCCAACGAGCTGCCAAGTCGGCCCAACCTGCAGGATCCAATGCTGCCACAGCATGACTCCTTCCCGGCTCCCGCCCCTCCTCAGGATCAATGGGAAACGAAGGTCAGGGGTCGCATCGCGGACCACCTGCCAGGGTGGCAGTCGATCACCACCGACAGGTGGGTGCTACAGTTGCTCGAAAAAGGCCATTATATAGAATTTGTAGACAACCCTCCCACAAGGACTCCTGTGCTCTCTCGTTATTCGGGTCAGCACGCCCTGCTCATACGGCAGGAAGTGCTCACGCTTCTACAGAAAGAAGCTTTGAAGCACGTTCCAGGGAATCAGAAAGGAGCAGGATACTATTCACACTTCTTCCTGGTTCCAAAGAAAGCGGGACCTCCGTCCAATCTTGGACCTCAGCAACCTCAATATGTTGGTCATTTACAAGCGCTTCTGCATGGTGGCCCTTCCAGGACTAATCCCCATGCTGAAGAAGGACGCTTTCTTGGCATCCCTGGACATGCAGGACGCTTACCTGCACATCCCTATTGCTCAAGCGCACAGGAGGTTCCTGCGCTTCGAGCTTCTCGGCCGCCATTATCAGTTCCGAGCGCTTCCCTTCGGGCTGTCATCAGCACCCAGGGTATTCACCAAGTGCATGGCAGTCGTGACAACGTCTTTGAGGAGACAGGGCCACTACGTTTTCCCGTACCTGGACGACTGGCTTTTCATGGCCTCCTCCAAGGAGGCATTGCTGATGGCCATTCAGCATACTCAGGCCCTGTTTCGGTCTCTGGGCATCCTAATCAACTATGAGAAGTCTCTCCTGGTACCGTCCCAAAAGCTGCAGTTAATGGGGAATTCTGGACACCATCAAGGGGAAAGCTTTCCTTCCCGAAGACAGAGCGGAACGCATCTGATCCCTCATAAGGGACCTATCAGCGAAGAAGACCGTCCCAGCTAGATTGGTCCTTCGCCTGCTCGGACACATGGCTGCGGCCATTCCTACAGTCCCGATGGTAAGACCCCACATACAGGTAACCCAGTGGATGTTAAGAGTGCAATGGGACCAAAGGCAAGACTATCTGCAGCATCCAGTCTAAATCACGAAGGCCGTGATTCGGGACTGGCAATGGTGGCTAGATCCGGGATCCCTCTCTGTGGGGGTTCCCTTTACAGCGCCGTCCCCGGTGATAACACTCTCCACAGACACCTCAGGGTTGGGGTGGGGAGCGCACTCGAACGGGGTGAGGTCTCAGGGAACATGGACTACCCAGGAATCTCATCTCCATATCAACATATTGGAGATGAGGGCGGTCCTTTATGCCCTGTAAGCCTTCCAGTCGGAGATTCCACCGAGTACTCTCCTGTTACAAACAGACAATACTGCGGTGATGTATTACCTCAACAAGCAAGGAGGCACACACTCCTACCCCCTTTGCAGGGAGGCCATGAGGGTGTGGGAATGGGTAATACGACACGGCGCAAACCTCATTGCAGTTCACGTTCCCGGGGTGGACAACACTGTCGCAGACAGCCTGAGTCATTCCCAGGCCAGAGTCCACGAGTGGGAACTTCTACAGGAGGTGGCAGAGGATCTGTTTTACAGATGGGGCACTCCAGAATTGGATCTATTCGCATCCCCATCCAACGCAAAACTGCCCAACTTTTGCTCGCTAGATCCAGGGCCTGGTGTTTTCTGGTGAGACGCATTGTCCCTCTCCTGGGCGGGCAGATTCCTCTATGCCTTCCCTCCTTTCCCGTTGATCCAGAGAGTCCTTCTCAAACTTTGCAGGGAGCACACAACGCTTATTTTGATAGCACCTTTTTGGCCCAGGCAAATTTGGTTCCTGCTTCTGAATCAGTTGTCCCGGGAACCTCCGCTTCCCTTGCCAATCAGCTCCCACCTGTTGTCTCAGGAGGAGGGTTCACTAGTCCACCCAGACTTACATTCACTGAACCTACATGCCTGGCTCCTAGAGACATAGCCATGATGCGACACGGGGTCTCGCAAGAGGTGGCAGACGTCCTTTCTGCTGCCAGAAAACCGGCAACACACACAACATACGCCATGAAGAGGCGCAGGTTTTGCCTGTGGACTCAAACATGTGGGTTCTTACCCTTAGACTGTCCTGAGAAGCTGGTTCTGGAGTACCTGCTTTCCCTTTTTCAATCCGGGCTAGCTTACTCCTCGATCAAAGTGCACCTTTGTGCAATCTCGGCTTATCATGCCCCCATAGACCATCGCATGGTGGCCCAGTTGGATGCTACTCGTGCCTTTCTAAGGGGGGTCCTCCACCTTAGGCCGCCTATTAAGGATCCCGTCCCTCCTCGGGACTTGCCCTTTGTCCTGGAGCAGCTTACACTGCCACCTTTTGAACCAGCCGCAGATTGTGAGCTACATTTTCTGTCGTGGAAAACGTTGTTTTTAGTTGCTGTTACTTCGGCGAGAAGAATCTCCGAATTACACGCTCTCATGTGCAAAGAGCCTTATTTAATTTTCCACCAGGATAGGGTATCCCTGAGGACAAATCCTAAGTTCCTGCCTAAGGTGGTTTCAGCCCTTACCCTTAATCAGGACATCGATTTACCAGTGTACTTTCCCAGGTACACCAATCGAGGAGAAGCACTGCTTCACACACCCTGGATGTTCACAGGTGTCTCAGATATTATCTGACCAGAACCAAACAGCACCAGAAAGTGGAGCAGCTGTTCGTATCTTTTGCTGAGAGGATGAAAGGGACCCTGGTTTCGAAGCAGACCCTTTCACGCTGGCTCGTTCAGTGTCTCTTTCTGTTATGACAAACACAGAAAACCCTTGCCAGGAGCAGTCAAGGGTCACTCTACCTGAGGAGTGGCTACCTCATTTGCAGCACTCAAGAATGTGTCCACTTCAGCTATCTGTGCTGCAGCCACCTGGAGCTCGGTGCATACTTTTATTAGGCATTATAGCCTGGACATCGCCTTAGGCAAAGGGCTGGTTTCGGCCTAGCTGTCCTCCAAGGACTTCTGTCTTAGGCTCAGATGGGGTCTTAATCTCTGTCTTTCCTCCTCCCGATGGCTTACATTGTCACCATTGCTTGGGAATCAGTCCTAATGGTGTAACCTGCTGCAAGAGCTGTATCTCGAAGATAGTACAGTTACGTAAGAACTTACTGTAACAGTAGATCTTCGAGAACAGCTCTTGCAGCAGGTACCTTCCCGCCCACCATTCCCCCCTTGGAGGAAGTAGGTTCTAATCTAACACCCATCCTTCAGATAGGAAAGGTCTGTCCTTAGTCTTGGCCATCTGATGGCGAGTCCTCGGTCTCCTCTTCTGATGTCATCCAGCGGCCAGAAGTCTCCGGCGGGAGAACTGGGGATTCTGGGGGGCCTCCACCTTATGTACTATGCCTGACGTCAGAGACGGTCCCCGCTGAAGACTGCTAGCTAGAAGATTTCCGTGGGGTCCTGACGCCTGGCGGCTTCAGTCCTAATGGTGTAACCTGCTGCAAGAGCTGTTCTCAAAGATCTACTGTTACGGTAAGTTCTTACGTAACTGTACTTTACTACATAGAACGTACAAAGGGTCACAGGTTTGACTCCCTCCAGTTCCTCACTTATGGGGAAGTAGGTAAGGGCAAACCTGCCACCAAGAGAACTATTGCCAGGTGGATTGTGTCCTGTATCCAGTTTTGTTATGAGAAACTGCGAAAAATTCCTCCCTCAGGCCTGAGGGCTCATTCCACTAGAGGTACAACTGCATCTCTGGCTGCGGCCAGGGATATTCCCTTGTTAGAAATTTGCCAAGCAGCCACCTGGAAAACAGTTAATACCTTCACCAAGCATTACTCCCTGGATATCCAGACTCGGAGTGATGCTAGATTTGGCTCAGCAGTGCTTCAGAGCCTATTCCCAAAGTAGGTTCTGTCCCTCCTCCTTGGAGGTACTGCTTAGTAGTCTGCATATGTCAGAATACAGCAAGACTTCATGTTGTTTGAAGAAAAAATTACTCACCTTAGTAACTGTGTTTCTTCTAATGGAGTCTTGCTGTATTCTGACCTCCTTTCCTGTCTGACCTCTCAGAACCTGTTTTTGGGAAGTGGGTGGGCAAGTGCAGTGTTGCACCCAAGGGGTGTCTTCAGCACACTTCCTGTTGGGTGCTTTAGTTTGGTTATTAAGAATTTGTTATGCTTTATTACCTGATTTTTGTTTGTTTTTTGGATTTCCTAACTTGAGTCTTCCTTTGAGAACCTAGACCGTTAGTTGCCAGTTGGCTAGTAGAAATGTTACAATTTCCACATTCTGATAGGTCAGTGAGTTTTTAGCTCGTAAGAATCTGACAGTTTGGATTCAAAGTACTGCAGACAGAGTCTTCACAACGAGCTCGAGCTCAACGTTCTATGCCCTGCATAGAAATTTAACCCTATACTCTCCGGGGCAGTTCAAAGGCTGGAGCTAACTGCAATTATCAGAATACAGCAAGACTTCATTAGAAGAAACACAATTGCTAAGGTGAGTAATTTTTTCTTATACCTCTATCTGCATTAATTTTACGTATGGGGGGGGGTCTGTTGTCAAATTAAAGTGGAGACAATGGACAACCTTGCTTAGTGCCTCTACCAATGGGAAAATATGGTGAAATCATACCATTCATAACTATAGCTGAAGACAGATTTTTATATAAAAGCTTAACCCATTTTATAAACTTCTCAGGGAACTGAAACAGTTCCAGGGTGGTAAATATGTGTGACCACTATATATGGTCAAATGCCTTTTCAGCATCAAGAGATAGCAAGCCACACGGACTATGATATTTATATGCCTTTTCCATAATATGACAGTTTCCTCATATTATCCAAATATATACGCCCTTTCATAAATCCAGTCTGTTGTGTGGATATTAAATAACGGCTCTAATCTATTAGCTAAAACCCTTGCCAAAATTTTAACATCTGTATTTATGAATGAAATTGGTCTAAAACTATTGCAGTCCTGTGGATCCTTTCCTTGCTTGAGAAGTGTAGTGATCTTACTTAGAGAGGAAGCTCTTGCAGCAGGTAACACACATAGGTCTGACGCCACCTGGCGGCTGTTCTCTGCAATTCTTTTTCTAGGATCGTGGATATGTTGTTCATCCACACTTATTGGCAGAGCCCCTTTTCCTTTAAATCATCCGGAAAGTCTTCAAGCTGGCTGCTCCCACCCACCTGGGTGGTATAATCCTCGGCTCTGCACCATGATGTCAGATCTTCCTTTCCACTGGAAGATTCAGGTTGCCTCCTTCATGCTCTCGCGTTTTGTAGGCCCTGGCTTCAGAAACTTCGGTTATTCCGAAAATTCGTCTTGTTCGCGTTAGTGATTGCAATTACTTTTCTTCAATCATGGAAGATAAGTCTTCCCCCTGATTTTGCCGGTGTTCATGTGGCCAGAAGATGTTGCGCACCGACCCGCATGCCATGTGCATTTGTTTGGGTGTCAGCTATGACATGAGAGTTTTGCCTCGCGTTCCAACCCAACATCCTCAATGACCGTCTCACACGCCTTAAACTGGGGAGGCCAGAAAAACTGAACCCGCCGGTGAAATCCAAGGAGGCCCGGTGGGCAGTTTCCATGGCCGCGGGATCCACCGAGTAATTGGAGTGCATGCAAGCCTTCGAGGAGGAAGCGGCTCATGCCGTGGAATCTTCCTCTCAGAGCTTCTTTGTTCTGCTCAACCTGGGCTCCACCTTCTCTGGTTCCTTCCGAGAGCTGTGCCACTCTCTCCTGACTAAGGGAGAGAGTCCTGCGGGCACACACTCTTCTCGGTCCTGTAAGCAGGAGAAGGACCCGTGACCATCTTCATCTCGAAGGAGACACTCTTGGGCTCGGGAGAGATCTCAGTCCCAGGAACTGTCCATTTCTAGGGACATAGATATGTTGTTCATCCACACTGTCTGACAGGCTCCTTGCCACTTTAAATCTTGCCGGAAGGTCTTCAAGCTGGCTCCTCCCACCCACCCGGGGGGGTAAAACTCTTGGCTCTGCCCCATGACGCCAGATCTTCCTTACCACTCGGAAGCTCAGGTTCCCTCCTTAATGCTCTGCATATAGACTGGATCCTAACTCTTCCATTCGCCCGAAAATAGTTTTAAAATTCTCAAGACTTCGGTCATATTCTTCCCTCGCGGCTACGATGGACAAATCGACTCCTGGTTTTCGGCGGTGCCCATGCGGGCAGAAGATGTCCCGGACGGATCCGCACTCCACGTGCGTCTACTGCCTAGGCCTTGATCATGACCCGCAGGCCTGCGAGTTGTGTAGATCTTTCTCGGCCAACGTCCTTGAGGACCGCGCCGCCCGGTTACAACTTGGGTGCCCCGAGAAGCGTTATCCGCTGGTGAAGTCCAAGGAGACCCATTGGGCGGTGTCCACAGCGGCGGGCTCGGCTGAGCAACTCGAGCAGATGATCGCCCTCGAGGAGGAGGCGGCCCAGGCCTCATCCTCATCTTCCTGGGTCGCGGCATTTATCCCGCTCTCTCTGGGGTCCTCCTACACAGCTTCTTTTAAGGAGCTTTGCCAATCCCTTTCCACGAAGGGAGAAGAGGGGGCCATCGGGACACTCTTCTCGGTTGAAAAAGAAGGACTCGAAGGGTAAGTCCCACCATCGACGTTCGTGGAAGCGGGGGAGATATCCCCTTCCCCGGACAGTCGACTTCGGTCAAGGTTGCGGCTAAGGCTGCTGGCTTCACGGTGTCCCCGTCAGGTCAGCCGGCCGAGACACCTGTCGACACTGTCGAGATTTTTCTCGGCCCGTCGAACGGGCTGTCGACTGGTGAAGCCAACAACATTTCATCACCAGTTCCCCCGGTGGAAACCGAGGACTTGCCTGCACCTCCTATGCCAGAGTCCCCGGTCAAGGTTCCTGAGCTAAGGGAGGAGCGGGTGTCCCCCGCTCCCTCCCAGACCCATCCTCGGAAACACCGAGGATCACGGACCTCGTCTCGGTCCAGCCAATCCCGCCGAGATCGGCGGTCTCGGCACCAAGGTAAGCGGTGGCGCCACTCATCCTCGTCTTCCTCCTCAGAAGAGGAGAGGCTTTGGCGCAAATTGCGTCAACGCTACGAGGACTTAATGTGGCAGCAGCTCCTTTTGTCCAGGCACAAGCCAACACCGTCGCCTTCCCCGGCCATTAAGTGGCTGTCACCTGAAAGGCCGAAACAGCCCCTCGCGGTAGTCTAGGTTCCCAAGCCTGGGCCGGTTGTTCGGCCGAAGCCAGCTGCCCAACCGATTGTGGTGGAACCTCCGCCTCCACAACCGAAATCGGGGGCGCCGACCAAGGACTCTCGGTTGGGTCAGGGTCTGCCCCACCGGTTGTCGGTCACCCTCACTCCCGACCGTCCTCGGCAGGTGGAGGGTGGCTCAGGCCCCAGGCAGCTCTTTGCAGACTCCTCAGAGTCTGACGACGACTCCTCCCTGTTTTCCAGGCCCCTTGACCTGGAGTCTTCCCGGGGGCAGTCGATGGACGAGAGCCAGTCATCGTTCATGGGTCTGCTTCAGCTCATCTCGGAGTCCACCGGGATGCAGCTCGAGCCTGTATACAAGCGGGCCAAGTATCCCCTCATGGAGATACTGGACCGAGGGGATTCTCCCATGGAGGCCTTTCCGGTGGCTGAAGCCATTGTTGGCCCAGCCTTGGAGCTTTGGCAGCAGCCGGCTTCCTGTCCTGCACCTTTGGCCAAGATGGCCAGGAAGTATGCGGTCCCTACTGGCTCTTTGTCCGGTTTTTCGGGAACACCCCTCTGCGGAGGGGTTGGTCACCGATAGCATTTTCCGGCGCTCCAGGAACGCTAGGGAAGTGGATAAGCCCCCCGACAAGGAGTCCAAAAAGCTGGACTATGCCGGACGCTAGGTGTACACTGCATCCTCCCTTGGCCTCCGTCAGGCCAGCTCGGCCGTGCTGATGGTGCACTTCTCCCAGGCCCTCATGGGCTCCTTGGATGAGGTGATCCCTCATCTCCCGGCTGACCTGCAGAATACGGTCAAGCAGGTGTGGGATCAGGGAAGGGCGGTGGTGAAACAGCAGCTCCAAACGTCACTAGACATTGGAGATTCCTGTGCCCGATCAGTAACGGCTGCAGTGGCCATGCGCCGCAGAGCCTGGCTGAGGATATCCACCTTTACGGCGGATACCCAGCACAAATTGGCGGACGTCCCCTTCTTGGGGACTGACCTGTTCGGCCGTGGAGTAGAAGGCCATCTCCAGAGTATCGAAAAATCCAACACTACCCTGGACTCGGTCACCTCCGCCCAGAAGGACAAGGGCCATCGTCAGCAACATAAGTCCTTTCGACCTTCTGCTCCTGTGGCATGTCCGGCCCAGCAACACCAGCATCAGGGCTAGCAGGCTTGCACTTGGCACCCCAAAGCCAAGCCTGTGGCTTCCTCCAACAGGAAGCAGGGAGGAAAAGGCCCAGGAGGTCCCTCGGCTGGTCCTTCCTTCAAGCCTGCCCAGTGACAGTTTGAGGGGTGTCGCCCCCAGCCGTGTCGTTCCCCCCATAGGGGGACGGCTCCGCCACTTCCTTTCTGCCTGGTCCGCTATCACCATGGACTGCTGGGTGTTGGAGGTGGTAGGAAAGGGCCTGCCTCTGGAGTTCGAGCAGGCCCCGCCCTTCCGAGCTGTCACCCCTCGGGGGGCTACGGGGTCCGCAGCCTCTCTGTTGGCTCATCGAGCCGACATTGCCCTGCTCCTCGAAAGGGAGGTGATCAGGAAGGTAGCGGATCCTCCACCAAGCCTGGGGTTTGTGTCCAGGTATTTCCTGGTCCCGAAACGGACGGGGGGCCTGGCGCCCTGTTCTAGACCTGCACGACCTGAACAGGTTCCTAAGGTCTCGAACCTTCAGGATGGTCACTCTGGCTCAGATCATTCCATCCTTGGAATGAGGCATATGGTTCTGTTCTCTGGACCTCCAGGATGCATTCTTTCACGTCCCAATCCATCCGTCCCACCAGAGATTCCTCCACTTCAGGGCAGAGGGGTCCCTCTACGAGTTCCGACGCATGCCCTTCAGCCTTTCTCTAGCTCCCAGGGTCTTCACCAAATGCATGACAGTGGTGATAGCATTCCTGCGGCGCCAAAGGGTCCAGGTGTACCCCTACCTGGACGACTGGCTGATTGCGGCCTCCTCCAGAATGGAGGTGGAGCGGTCCAGGGATCTGGCCCTCCAGGTTTGCTCTCAAGTTGGCCTCCTTATCAACGAGGCCAAGTCGGAACTCGTGCCAAAGCAGGTGATTCAATTCATTGGGGCAGAATTCGACTCTTTGCAAGCCAGAGCACGGCTCCTGGTGGACAGGGCCGAGGTTCTTTCCTCCTTTGTCCAATCATTTCAGGTTGGGCAATTGCGCTCTGCCCAGGACTTCCTGCACCTCCTGGGCCTCATGGCGGCCTGCACCAGCGTGGTCCATTGGGCCCATTGGCACATGCGTCCCCTACAATGGGGACTGGCCAGCCAATGGTCACAGCACTCCGATCCTTTGGATCAGCTAGTGACAGTGACCCAGGAGATGTGGAACACTCTCCAGTGGTGGACCGTTCCCGCTCATCTGCAGGAGGGCATCCCATTTGTCTGCCCCGAGCTGATGGTCTCTCTATTGACCGATGCCTCTCTGATGGGTTGGGGTGCCCATCTGGGGGAACACAGAGTGCATGGCCTCTGGTCCCCTCGGGAGTCCCGATGCCACATCAACCTGCTGGAGCTTTGAGTGGTTCGTCTAGCCCTCACCGTTTGTACGGGGTCAAGTGGTCCAGGTCCAGGCGGACAATATCACGACCATGTACTACCTAAACCGCCAGGGTGGGACGCGCTCCATGCCTCTGTGCAGGGAAGCTCTCCGCATTTGGTCCCCCGTGCGCAGCCTGGAGGCAGATCTCCTTGCCATCCATGTGGCAGAAGCCTCCAACATTCTGGCCGATGCCCTAAGCTGGATAGGGGCTGCCTCCCACGAGTGGTCTCTCCTGCCGGAGGTAGTACAAGATCTGTTCTCCCACTGGGGCATGCCTCAGGTGGACCTGTTTGCCTCCAGGGAGAATGTGAAGCTGAGACTGTTTCATGCCCACCCCCCTCAGCAGGGCTCGCTGCAGGGGGATGCCTTCTCAAGCCGTGGACCCCAGGCCTCTTCTACCTTTCCCCATTTCCCTTGATCCACAAGGTGCTCCTTGAGTGAGGGAAGAGGACAAAGCGCAGGTGATTCTGGTAGCCCCAGACTGGCCCATGGTTCTGGTATCCAGATCTCCTCAGTCTCAGCTCCAGGCTCCTGGCGGCTTCCAGCCCGCCTGGACCTGATCTCAGTCAGTCAGGGAAGGTATTCCATCTGGACCTTCAATCCTGTGCACCTGACAGCCTGGTTCCTGAGCTGCTAGAGTTCCAGGCCTTGGGTCTTTCCAACAGGTCCTCAACATTGCTGAGGCATCCCTGAAGAAGTCAACCAGAAAATGCTAGCTTTAAATGGAAGAGATTCTCCATTTGGTGTCAGGACAAGGGTCTGGACCCTTCCTCCTGTTCCTTGGCTAGCATTCTGGACTACCTGTGGTTCCTTTCTCAGCAAGGGCTTTGGTCGATGACCCTTAAGGTGCACCTGGCAGCCATCTCTGCTTACCGGGCGTGGGCCGGAAAGCAGTCGGTGGCGCAGGAGAAGGTGGTCGGGCACTTTTTCAAAGGCCTGGATCACATATCCCCTCCAGTGTGTGAACCTTCACCTCCGTGGGATCTACTGCTGGTACTGGCAAAGCTCATGAGCAAGCCATTCGAACCGATGCACAAGTGTGAGCTGTCACACTTGTGGAAGATGGCCTTCCTGGTGGCAATCACATCTGTCAGAGGGACAGGGGAGCTCCAGGCACTTTCCGTAGACTCCCCTTATCTGGTCTTCCACAGGGACAAGGTTGTCCTGCGCCCACACCTGAAATTCCTTCCGATGGTGGTGTCAGAGTTTCACCTTAATCAGGTGTTGACCCAGCTGGTGTACTACCCCAATTACACCTCGGAGGTGGAGTGCAGGCTCCATACTTTGGACCTGAGACGAGCTATCTCCTATTATAAGGAGAGGACGACGGAGATTCAGGGAGAGGTTCGCCAGCTGTTTGTCACCTACGCTGAAGCTGCTTCTGGCAGACCTGCAGCAGAGCGGAAGATTGCTTGATGGATAACATTTTGCATTAGTCTGTGCTACAAGTTGGCAGGCAAGGAGCCTCCCAAAGGAATAAGAGCTCATTCTACCCACCATACTGCTGCATCGGTGGCTGCTTCCAGGGACATCCCTATCCAGGAAATCTGTTGGGCTGCTACCTGGAAGACAGTAAACACCTTCATTACCCACTACCACATCGACCTTGAGTCACCAAGATGCTGGTTTTGGGGCCTCAGTTCTCCAATCTCTGTTTCCCATGTAGGGGGTGTTTGCCTTGCCTCCCTCCTTCCCTCCTCCCAGAGAATTACTAGGAGTCTGCCAATAAGCGTGGATGAACAACATATTCATGATCCTAGAAAAACAGGTTCTAGGATCATGGACATGTTGTTCATCCACACTCTTAGGCATGTCCCCTTCCACTTTAAGATGGACCGGAAGTCTTCAAGCTGTCTCCTTCCACTCACCGGGGTGGTATATACCTCGGCTCCGCCCCATGATGCCAGATCTCCCTTTCCGCTGGAATATTCAGGTTGTCTCCCTTGTGCTCACGCATCTTGTAGGCCCTGGCTTTCAAACCTTCAGTTATTCTGAAAATTCACATTGTTCATGTTAGCGATTGCAGGTTTGCTGCTTCGATTATGGAAGACAAGTCTTCCCCCAGATTTCGTTGGTGCCCTTGGGGCCAGAAAATGTTAACTTTTCAAATCCTCACACCCAGCGTGTGCATCTATTGCCTCGGTGTCTACCATGACACCTCAAAATGCGACATGTTGTCTCACCTTACATCCCAACGTCCTCAACGACCGTCTCGTACGCCTGAAGCTGTGGAGGTCAGAGAAGAGAAACCCTCCGGTGAAATCCAAGGAGGCTTGGTGGGAAGATTCCACGGCTGCGGGATCCACCGAGCAATTGGAGCACATCCAAGCGTTCGAGCAGGAAGCTGCTCGGGCTGCAGAGACTTCTCGGAGCTTCTTCGTTCCACTCAACCTGGGCTCCACCTTCTCGGGTTCCTTCAGAGAGTTGTGCCAGTCTCTCCCAACCAAGGGAGAGGTGCCTGCGGGCTCACACTCCTCTTGATCCCATAAACGGGAGAAGGATCCGGGATCATCTTAGTCTCAACGGAGACATTCTTGGGAATGGGAGAGATCTCGATCCCAGGAACATGCGGTCTCGACTTCAGTCGAGATTGCTTTTTCGGCCGCTGGCTTTTCGGCTTTGCTGTCTGGTCAGTCGACTGAATTATTGATTGACATAGAAATCTTGATTGATCCAATATTGCCGACTCCGGTCCACGATTCCCTCGATCGAACCCCTAATGTGGTTTTTCCAGATGACGAGACCCAGCCTGCTGGGACTCCAGTCGAAGTGGTCCCTGATCCTGGGAAATCACCGGTCCCGCCGGTGTCTCCCAAGCAACCGAGTTGGCCCGTCCGATCTCAATCAAGGTCCCTGACCCCCTCAACCAACAGGCCGAGGAAGAGCCATAAACACTCTAAAAAGATGTGACACCATCGGTCGTCCTCTTCCTCCTCGAATGAAGAGAAACTCCGGCACTACAAGGGTCTCATGTGGCAATAGCTCATTTTGACCGGGCACAAGCAGACTCCAGCTTCTACACCAGCCATTAGCTGGCTTTCACCTCCTAGGCCGAAGCCTACTCCTTTGGAGCCGACTAAATCTGTTCCTCAGCCTGCGGAGCCGGCAAAACCACCAGTTCTGCCCAAAATGGGATCTCCACCAATTGTGGTGGAAATACCGCCCAAACAGCCTGTGGGAGGGGCTCCTTCCAAGGAAGAGAGACCAGACACTGGGCTTTCCCCTGCGATTGTTGGGGGTCACCCCGGACCGCCCTCAGCGAGTTGAAGGTGACCTGGGTGTTAGGCCATTATACCCGGATTCCTCTGATTCAGACATCCGCAGCTTGCATTCTCATCCAGGTGGTAATGAATCAACTGTTGGCTTAGAGAGGGAGGGGAAGGTCCCTCGTCTTTTCAAGGGATTCTTCACCTCATCTCTGAATCTACAGGGATGCCGCTGGAGCCAGTCCAGAAAAGTCGGAGTACCCTCTTATGAACCTCCTTGAGAGGGGGATACCCTGACGGAGGCCTTTCCTGTGGCTGAGGCTATTGTTGACCCGGCCCTAGAACTTTGGCAATGCCCTGCCTCTTGTCCAGCTCTGTCTGCTCGCATGGCTTGCAAGTATGCAGTGCCCATGGGGTCCCTTGCAGGGTTCACAGAGCACCCTTTGGCCAAGAGCCTGGTGACCACCTCTGTGTTCAGGTGTACTGGCAGTTCTGCCGACACTGACCGACCTCCTGATAGAGTCCAAGCTTTTGGACCATTCAGCCAAGAAGGTCTGTGCGACTTCCTCCTTGGGCCTTCGTCAGGCAAGTTTGGCCGTTGTCATGGCACACTTCTCTTACGCCCTTCTAGGGTCACTGGATGAAGTCCTCCCACATCTCCGCACAGACATACAGACCACTGTCAAGCAGGTCCGGGATCAGGACCAAGCTGTTGCCAAACAGCAGCTTCAGACGGCCCTCTAGCAGGGATTCTTGTGCCCGCTCGATGGCTGCCGCAGTTGCCTCTCATCGCAGGGCTTGACTGAGGCTCTCCTCCTTCCTGGTGGATACCCAACACAAACTAGCTGACCTGCCCTTCCTCAGGACTGACCTGTTTGGCCCAGGAGTGGCCGGTCACCATCAGCACATTGAGCAGTCCAATGCTTCCTTGGACGCTACTTCTGCCAAGGGTTCTTCGGGCAAGAACCAGCAGAAGAAAAAGGAGCCTTTTCAGCATTCTTCCCCTGCAGCTCAGCACTCCTCCTTTCAAGGTGGATAGCAGCAACAGCAGCAGACTCAAGCTTGGTGCCCTCACTAGCTAGCACACTAACAGGCCCATAAGGGGCCGGTTCAGGTCCTGGATCCTCTTTCCTCCAAGCCTGCTCGATTGACGGGCAGGGCTGTCAACCCATCTCCATCACCTCAGCTCTGGGTCCTCCAGTGGGGGGCTGGCTCCACCACTTCCTTTCTGCCTGGTCCGTTGTCACTTCAGACAGGTGAGTTCTCGAAGTGGTCAGTCAGGGACTGCCTCTGGAATTCAAGCAGTACCCTCCAAGCCAAGCCAAGCCCCTCAGGAGGAAAGAGTGTCCGTTCAGACCCAGTCAGCTCTCCGAGATGACATCACTCAGCTCCTCCTCAAGGAGGCAGTAGCTGTAGTGGCAGATCCTCCAGCAGACCCAGGCTTTTTTTTCCAGGTACTTCCTGATGCCCAAGCGGACCAGGGGCTGGTGCCCCATTCTAGATCTGCACGACCTGAATCAATATCTCAGGTCATGCACCTTTCGGATGGTCACTCTGTCCCAGATCATACCATCCTTGGAGTGAAACATGTGGTTCTGCTCACTGGATCTGCAGGATGCATTCTTTCACGTCCCAATCTGTCTGTCCCATCAGCGGTTCCTCCGCTTCAGGGTCGAAGGGACCCTGTACGAGTTCCGAGCTATGCCGTTCGGCCTGTCATCGGCCCCATGGGTCTTCACCAAATGCATTGCTGTGGTGGAGGCCCATCTCAGGCGTTAGAGGGGGGGTCAGGATTTATCCTTACCTCGACTATTGGCTCCTAGCAAGTTCCACCCAACAGGAGGTGGCGAGGTCCAGGGACCTGGCCCTCCAGACCCACTCCCAACTCGGCCTCCTGATCAAAGAGGCTAAGTCAGAACTCGTGCCTTCTCAGGTGATGGGCTTCATCGGGCCAGAGCTCGACTCTTGTCAAGCCAGAACTCTGCTTCCAGCGAACAGGGTGGAGGTTCTTTCCTCCTTTGCCCAATCATTTCTGGTTGGGCAATTGCACCCTGCCCGGGACTTTCTGCGCCTGCTGGGTTACATGGTGGCGTGCACCTCAGTGGTTCATTGGGCCCAGTTGCACATGCACTCCCTCCAGTGTGAGCTGGCCGCCCAGTGGACTCAGTGCCATGGTCATTTCGACCAGCTGATCATTGTGACCCAGAAGATGTGAGACGCTTTCCAGTTGTGGACCATCCCAGGCCATTTGCAGGAAGGGATCACGTTTGTCCGCCCCAAGCCGATGGCTGTCCTTATGACTGATGCCTCTCTCATGGGCTGGAGAGTCCACATGGGGGACAACATGGCCCATGGGCTCTGGACCCCCGAGGAGTACCGATGCCACATCAACCTGTTGGAGCTCAGAGCAGTCAGACTGGCGCTGTCAACTTTCGCTCCTCAGCTCCAGGGCCAGGTGGTTCAAGTCCAGATGGACAATACCATGACCTTGTACTACCTCAACAAACAGGGCAGCACACACTCATGTCTGCTGTGCAGGGAGATGCTCCATATCTGGACCCTCGTGAGCTGGTTAGAGGCAGATCTCCCAGCCATCCATGTGGCAGGAGCCTTAAATCATCTGGCGGATACTCTCAGCTGCTTAGGCAAGACATCCCACGAGTGGTCTCTCCATCCAGAGGTAGCTTACAGCCTGTTCTCCCACTGGGACAAACCGATGGTGGACCTGTTTGCTTCAAGGGAAAACACCAAGCTGAAGCTGTTTCATGCCCACCTCCCTCAGCAGGACGATGCCTTCTCGACGCCGTGGACCCCAGGCCTCTTCTACACCTTCCCTCCATTTCCCTTGATCCTCAAGATGAGGAGGGACAAGGCGAAGGTGATCCTGGTAGCCCCAGACTGGCTGCTTCCAGCATGCCCAGACCTGATATCACTCAATCAGGGGAAGGTATTTCATCTGGACCTTCAATCCCTGCACCTCACAGCTTGGTACCTGAGCGGTTAGAGTTCCAGGCTTTGGGTGTTTCTGACAATATCTACACCATGGTGGAGGCATGTAGAAAGGAACTGACCAGGAAATGTTACGCCTTCAAATGGAAAAGGTTTTCCATTTGGTGTCAGGGCAAGGGCCTGGACCATTTGTCCTGTCCAGTGGCTAGCATGCTCGACTACCTTTGGTCTCTCTCCAAAGGGGGTCTGTGGTCATCAATGCTTAGGGTGCACCTGGCAGCCATCTCTGCTTACCAGGCCTGGGCTGGTCAGCTGACGTTGGTGCAGGAGACAACGGTCATGCACTTTTTCAAAGGCCTGGATCACATATCCCCTCTGGTGCGTGAACCTCCACCTCCGTGTGATCTACTGCAGATACTGGCAAAGCTCATGGGCAAGCCATTCGAACCAGTGCACAAGTGTGAGTTGTCACATTTGTTGTGGAAAACGGCCTTCCTGGTGGCTATCACGTCAGCCAAAAGGACAGGAGAGCTCCAGGTGCTTTTGGTGGACCCCCCTTATCTGGTCTTCCACGGGGACAAGGTTGTCCTATGCCCCAACACACGAAATTCCTTCCGAAGGTGGTGTCGGAGTTTCACCTAACCAGGTGTTAACTCTACCGGTATACTACCCTAACTAAACCTTGGAGGCTGAGTACAGTCTCCATACTTTGGACCTGAGACATGCTCTTTCCTATTACAAGGAGAGGACAGCGGAAATTATGGGAGAGGTTCACCAGCTGTTTGTCACCTATGCTGAAGCCGCTTCTGGCAGACCTGCAGCAATGCGGATGATTGCAGGATGGATCACATCATGTATAGGTCTGTGCTGTGAGTTGGCGGGCAAGGAGCTTCTCAGAGGGCCATACCACTGCATCGGTGGCTGCTTCCAGGGACATCCCTATCCAGGAAATCTGCCAGGATGCTACCTGGAAGCCAGCAAACACCTTCATGACCCACTACCACATCAACCTTGAGTCACAGCGGGATGCTGGTTTTGGGGCCTCAGTTCTCCAATCTCTGTTCTCTAAGTAGGAGGTGTGTGCCTTGCCTCCCTCCTCCCAGAGAACTGCTAGGAGTCTGCCAAAGAGTGTGGATGAACAACACATCTGCGATCCTAGAAAAACAGGTTACTCACCTGTAACAGTAGTTCTAGGAGTGGTACATGTTGTTCATCCACACGGACCCACCGGACCTCCCCAGCTGCGGACGCACAACACCTGGCTTCCAGCAGGCTAAGATCTGGCGTCATGGGGCGGAGCTGATATATATACCACCTGGGTGGGTGGGAGGAGACAGCTTGAAGACTTTCTGGCTGATCTAAAGGGAAAGGGACTCTGCCAATAAGTGTGGATGAACAAACATATACCACTCGTGAACTACTGTTACAGGTGAGTAACCTGTTTTTCTAGGGACATGGATATGTTGTTCAATCCACACTGTCTGGCAGGTTCCTTGCTGCTTTAATTCTTGCCGGAAAGTCTTCAAGCTGGCTCCTCCCACCTACCCGGGTGGTAAAACCCTCGACTCTGCCCCATGACGCCAGATCTTCCTTACCGCTTGGAAGCTTAGGTTCCCTCCTTAGCGCTCTGCGTTTTAGGCCTGGATCCTAACTCTTCGGGTTCACCGAAAATTGTTTTAAAATTTATGAAACTTCAGTCTTCTTCCCTCGTGGCTGCGATGGACAAATTCACTCTCAGCTTCCATCGGTGCCCTTGAGGGCAGAAGATGTCCCAGATCGATCCGCACTCCATATGCATTTACTGCCTGGGTCTTGCTCACATTCCGCAGGCCTGCGATCTGTGCAAGTCCTTCTCGGCTTAGGTTCTAGAGGACCGTGCTGCCAGACTGCAACTTGGGCGTCCCGAGAAATGATACCCGCCGGTGAAGTCAAAGGAGGCCCGTTGGGCATTGTCCGTGGCTGTGGGCTCCGCGGAGCAGCTGGTCACCCTCGAGGAGGAGGCGGCCCAGGCCATTTCATCTTCCTCCTCGGTTGTGGCATTTATCCTGCTCACCTTGGGCTCCTCCTGTACTGCTTCTTTTAAGGAGCTTTGCTAGTCCCTGTCCACCAAAGGAGAAGGGCCATTGGGACATTCCAGTCGGTCTAAGAAAAAAGAACCAAAAGGTAAGTCCCACAGTCGATGTTCGTGGGAGCAGGAGAGATCTCCTTCACCGGACCGTCGGCTCTCGACTTCGGTCGAGGTTGCAGCTAAGGCCGTTGGCTTCATGGTGTCCCCATTAGGTCAGCCGGCCGAGACATCCGTCGATGCGGTCAAGATTTTTCTCAACCCGTTAGATGGTTTCTCGACTGGAGAAGCTTGGCAACCCTTCTTCACTGGTTCCCCGGTGGTAACGAGGACTTGCCCATGCCTCCGTGCAAGTCCGGTAAAGGACCCTGATCCAGGGATGAGCAGGTTCCCCTTCCCTCTTTTGACCCACCTCTGGGTGACCCGAAGGTCTCGGTCCCCTCTTCCAAGTCGAGTAGATCCCACCGGTGGTCTCCAGTCTAGAGCACCATGGAAGCAGCGCCGCGCTTCGTCCTCTCCAGAGGATAGGCTCGGCAGTAAGTTCCGTCGGCGCTATGAGGACATGTGGGCAGCAACTTTTATTGAATGGTAACAAAGCTGACTCCTTCGTCTTTGGCAGTTAAGTGGCTGTCACGGAGCGACCGAGCAACCCTTTGTAGTCATCGGATCCGACTCGGCGCTGCTTGTTCGTGAGCCGAACTGCTCCACCCATTTGGTGGAACCACCGCCTCCTCAACCGAAGACTAGGGGCCCCAACCAAGGATTCGGTCAGGGTCAGCAGGGCTTGCCCCACAGGTTGTCAGTCACCCTCACTCCTGATCGACCTCGGCAGGTGGAGGGTGGCTCAGGTGCTCGGCAGCTGTTTGCAGACTCCTCGGAGTCTGATGAAGACTCCTCCCTGTACTCCAGGCCCATTGACCTGGAATCCGCTGGGGGTCAGTCAGTGGACGAGAGCCCATCCTCATTCCTGGGTATTCTTCGACTCATCTGAGGAGTCAACTGGGATGCAGCTCGAACCCGTCCAGAAACGGGTCAGGTATCCCCTCATGGAGATACTGGACCGAGGAGATTCTCCCACGAGGCCTTCCCGGTGGCCAGCGCCATTGTTAACCTAGCCCTGGAGTTGTGGCAGCGGTCATGCTTCTTGTCCTCGCCTTGGCCAGGATGGCCCACTGGTGCGATCCCCACGGTTCCTCTGGTTTCTCGGAGCACCCATCTGGCGGAGGGACTGGTGACCGATAGTGTTTACTGCCGTTCAGGAAATGCTAGG
Source organism: Neoceratodus forsteri (assembly GCA_016271365.2). Lineage (NCBI taxonomy): Eukaryota > Metazoa > Chordata > Ceratodontiformes > Ceratodontidae > Neoceratodus > Neoceratodus forsteri. Next base: position 1,094,834,461 of record CM057453.1, read on the forward strand.
GATGTGGACAAACCGCTCAATAAAGAATCCAAGAAGCTGGATTACTCGGGGCAGAAGGTTTACGCTGCTTCCTCCCTAGGCCTTCGACAGGCTAGCTCGGCTCTACTGATGGCACATTTCTCACACGCCCTTATGGGTTCCCTGGATGAGGTGATTCCCTATCTCCTGGCTGACCTTCAGGCGATGGTCAAGCAGGTGTTTACTGAGCACCCCTGGTAGGAAGCCTTGTGACTACCTCAGTATTCAGGCGGACGGGCAGCTTAGCCGATACTGCCCACCCTCCAGACAAAGAGTCCAAACTCATGGACCACTCGGCCCGAAAGGTCTGTGCTGCATCATCTTTGGGCCTTCGTCAGGCAAGCTCAGTTGTGATTATGGCACACTTCTCTCACGCCCTCTTGGGGTCGCTGGATGAAGTTCTTCCCCACCTCCCAGCTGACATGCAGACCACGGTCAAGCAGGTCAGGGACCAGGACAGAGCTGTTGCTAAACAACAACTCCAGACTGCTCTGGACGTGGGTGATTCCTGTGCCGTTCACTGAGCTGCAGTGGTATCCACTCCGCCGAGGGTTTGGCTGAGGTTATCCTCCTTTCCTGTGGATACTCAGCACCAAGCTGGCTGATGTGCCCTTCCTTGGCACCGACCTCTTCCGACCCGGGAGTGGCGAGTCACCTGCAGCGTGTCGAGCAATCTAATGCCACCTTAGATGCTACATCTGCTAAGGTTCTTCAAGTAAGAACCAGCAGAACCGCAGGAAGAAACCTTTTCGTCAGTCTTCCCCTGCGGTCAGACAACCACCCTTCCAGGGGGTCAACAACAACAACAGGCTCGGGCTTGGCGCCCTAGGCCCAAGCAAGGTCTCCAACAGCCACGCAAAGGAGGCCGAGGTGCTAGTCCAGAGTGCCTCCTCACTCCTCTAAGCCTGCCCAGTGCCGGGCGGGGGTGTCCTCCCCGTACCCGTCACTTCAGATCTCGTCCTCCGTGTGGAGGCGGCTCCATCCGCCGTTTCCGCCTGGTTCGGTATCACCAGGACAGATGGGTCCTAGAAGTGGTCGGGCAGGATCTGCCCTTAGAAGTCGAGCAGTACCCGCCCAGCCGAGCCCGTGCCCCACGAGGAAGGGCGGATCCTCAATCGCCAATCTGTCCTCCAAGGCGACATTGAGCTGCTCCTCCTCAAAGAGGTGGTGGCCCAGTGCGGATCCTCCCTTCAGACCCAGGCTTTGTCTCCAGGTATTTCCTGGTGCCAAAACAGATGGGGGTTGGCCCCATTTTGATCTGCATGACCTGAATAGGTATCTCAGGTCCCGCACCTTTCCGGATGGTAACTCTAATCAGATCATACCCATCCCTGGAGGCGAAATATGTGGTTCTGCACTGGATCTTCAGGGCGCTTTTTCCACGTCCCTATCGTCCGTCTCATCAGCGGTTCCCTCCGCTTCAGGGTCGAAGGACCCTGTACGGAGTTCAGAACCATGCCGTTCGGCCTGTCCTTGCCCCAAGGGTTTTCACCAAATGCATTGCAGTGGTGGTAGCCCATCTTCGGCGTCAGGGGTTCGTATTACCCCTACCTTGACGATTGGCTCCTGGCGGGATCCTCCCTTCAGGAGGTGGAGAGGTCAGGACCTGACCCTCCGAACCTGCTCACACTTGGGCCTTCCTGATCAATGAGGCCAAGTTGGAACTTGTACCTTCCAGGTGATGGGCTTCATCGGGCTGAGCTCGACTCTGCTCAAGCCAGAGCTCAGCCTCAAAGCGACAGGGGCGGAGGTTCTCTCCTCCTTTGCCCAATCATTTTAGTTGAGCACTCACGCCCTGCCGGGTCTTCCTCTCGCCTCCTGGGCTACATGGCAGCATGCGTCGAGGTGGTCCAGCTGGGCCAGACCGCATCACGCCCCCCTCAGTGGGAGCTCGCCGCCCAGTGGTCTCAGCGTCAGGGTCTTTCGACCAGCTGGTCACGGTCCCCAGAGGATGTGGGACACTCTCCAATGGTGGACCCGTCCCGAGTCATCTGCAGGAAGGGATCCCGTTCGTCGCCCGAGCCGGCGGTCGTCACTATGACCAATATGCCTCTCTCATGGGCTGGGGAGCCCACGGGGGGACCACAGGCTCATGGGCTCTGGACCCCAGAGGAGTCCCGATGCCACATCAACCTGTTAGAGCTCAGGGTAGTCAGACTGGCTCTGTCAGCTTCGCTCCTCAGCTCCGGAGTCAAGTGGTTCAAGTCAGGCCGGACAATACCACGACCAAGTACCTACCTCAACAAACAGGCGGCACGCACTCCCGTCTGCTATACAGGGAGGTGCTCCGGATCTGGACCCTCGTCAGCCGACTGGGCGAGATCTCCTAGCCATCCACGTGGCAGGAGTCACCAGAACCAACTAGGCGGATGCTCTCAGCTGCTTAGGCCAGACATCCCACGAGTGGTCTCTCCATCCAGAGGTAGCTACTACCTGTTCTCTCGTTGGAGTAAACCATTGGTAGACCTGTTTGCCTCCAGGAGAACACCAAGCTGAAGGCTGTTCCATGCCCCGCCCCCTCAGCAGGGGCTCGCTGCAGGGGATGCCTTCTCGAGGGCCGTGGACCCCAGGCCTCTTTCGCCTTTCCTCCATTTCCCTTGATCCACAAGGTGTTACTCAAGTTGAGGAAGGACAAGGCGAAGGTGATCCTGGTAGCCCCAGATTGGCCACGCCAGTTCTGGTATCCAGATCTCCTCAGCCTCAGCTGCAGGAACCCAGAAGCGGCTCAGTACGCGCGGACCTGAGTTTTCTGAACCAGGGAAGGTCCTTCATCCAGACCTTCAATCCCTGCACCCTCACAGCCTGGTTCCCTGGCGCTAGAGTTCCAGGCTTTAGGTCTTTCTGAAGATGTCTACACGTGGTGGAGGCATCTCGAAAAAATCGACCAGGAAATGTTATGCCTTTAAATGGAAGAGATTTTCCATTTGGTGTCAGGGTAAAGGTCTGGACCCCTTATCCTGCTCGGTGCTAACATTCTGGACACTAGCTAGTCTCTCTCCAAGGGGTCTTGGTCATCGACCCTTAGGGTGCACCTTGCAGCCATCTCTGCTTACCGGGCGCGGGCCAGTCAGCCGACGTTGGCTCAGGAGACGGAGATCGGGCGCTTTCTCAAAGGCCTGGATCACATATCCCCTCAGGTGCGTGAACCTCCACCTCCGTGGGATCTTTTGCTGGTTTTGGCAAAGCTCATGGGCAAGCCATTCGAACCCATGCACAAGTGTGAACTCTCGCACTTGTCATGGAAGACTGCCTTCCTGGTGGCTATCACGTCAGCCAGAAGGACAGGGGAGCTCCAGGCGCTTTCGGTGGACTCCCCTTATTTGGTCTTTCACAGGGACAAAGTTGTCCTGCGCCCCCACCCGAAATTCCTTCCGAAGGTGGTGTCAGAGTTTCACCTTAACAGGTGTTGACCCTGCCGGTATATTACCCTAATTACACCTCGGGCGCGGTATGGGCCCATACTCTGGACCTCAGGCGTGCTCTCTCCTATTATAAGGAGGAGGCGCGGAAATGGAGAGGTCGCCAGCTGTTTGTCACTCACGCTGAAGCGCTTCTGGCAGACCTGCAGCCAAGCGGACTATTGCGAGATGGATCACATCATGCATGGAGTCTGTGCTACGAGTTGGGCGGGTAAGGAGCCTCCCATAGGGCTAAGGGCTCATTCTACCCGTCATACGGCTGCTTCGGTGGCTGATTCCAGGGACATCCCTATCCAGGAAATCTGTCGGGCCACTATCTGGAAGTCAGCAAGCACCTTTATTACCCATTACCACATTGACCTAGAGTCACGTTGGGATGCTGGTTTTGGGGCCTCGGTTCTCCAGTCTCTATTCCCTAAGTAGGGGGTGTGCGCCTTGCCTCCCTCCTCCCAGAGAACTGCTAGGAGTCTGCCAGACAGTGTGGATGAACAACATATCCATGCTCCTAGAAGAACAGGTTACTCACCTATAACAGTAGTTCTAGGAGTGGTATATGTTGTTCATCCACACACACCCACCCGACCTCCCCGGCTTTAGGCGCACAACCTAGCTTCCAGCGGGCTAGATCTGGCGTCATGGGGCGGAGCCAAGGTATTTACCACCCAGGTGGGTGGGAGGAGCCAGCTTGAAGACTTCCGGCAAGATTTAAAGGGGAAAGGGACAATGCCAGACAGTGTGGATGAACAACATATACCACTCCTAGAACTACTGTTACAGGTGAGTAACCTGTTCATTCTACCCACCGTACTTGTAAGTCCTCCTCCTGCTCGGCTTCCGTCTCAACAGCCAACCTCCTGGAGTCGAGCAAAGGCTCCAGGCACTCCAGCATCAGGGCATCATCTCTGCCGCCAAAAAGTAAACACTCCGACTAGCGTCAGCCCCCGGCATCTGACTGACGTCTGGAGAAATAGGACAAACACTCTGACCATCTCAAGGTCGCAGAGGGACACCCATCTGAGTCCGGGCGCAAGTGGGCGCCGGACTGACACCCTGTCATCACTCCACTGGCTTCCACCACGCCCCCCCCCCGCCGGCAAAGGTGGTTCCATCGTCAGTGATGGTGGTCCCGACACCAGCCCGTCAGTTCTGGGACCCCTTCTCCCCAACAGACACCAGTCCATCCGACGTCAGAGCCCAATGACGGAGTTACCGACGCATGCCCCCTCCGCCGTCACGTACCATACCAACGCCAGTCATCCAGGACACTGGCATATTATTTAAGGAACACAGGTTGCAGTACCATATCTATCCCTGAGGAGGCTCTGTTGAGTGAAACCGGTCTCATTGTTTGGTGCCTGGTGGTGTGAGTACGGCTGCTGTTACCACTATATGTAATTTTTATTCATTAAAGTTGTGAAATTTTGCAAGGTAAGACGAGTGGCGCCCTCCTTTTTTTGCTCTATCTTGGGGACCAGGGGGGACACCCTAAATCCTCTCCTGATGACCCTAGCTTTATTTAGGTAATGAGGCACATTCAGGAGAACATGGGCTGGATACAGAGGCCCTGGACCCCAAGTGCCTGTGGTTGGCTAAATACCTCTGCCAAAAAGACCCTAAGCTGGTGGTCATCCCTCCCATGGTCGACACCTTTGAGGATGTCACGCCATTTGGAGGTGCCCTCATTCCTCCTCTTCCATACCCAGAAAGGCTAATCAGTTGTACCGGGCACCTAAGGACCACCCCTTTTTGTCCGAACCATCCACTGACATGAGACTGGCTGGCTTCCATCGATATGCAGGACGCGTATCTGCATATCCCAATTGTCAGGTCTCATCGAAGATTCCTGAGGTTCAGGTTCATGGGAAGGTGCTATCAGTTCAAAGTCCTTCCCTTCATTCTCTCTTCAGCCCCCAGGGTATTCACTAAATGCCTGGCGGTGGTCATCGTGGCGCTTCAGAGAATGGGCTACTTCGTGTTCCCTTACCTGGACAACTGGCTCCTCCTGGTTCTCTCCAGGCCTCACCTGTTGGAAACCATCAGAGACACCCTTTCGCTTTTTCAGCAGCTGGGGATTACTGTCAACAGGGACAAGTTTCAGCTTCTCCCCTCCCAGAAGCTTCAGTTTGTCATGGCCCTTCTTGATACCACAGTCGGGAAGGTTTTCCTCCCCTTCAACAGAGCGAGCTGCATCCAATTCTTGGCATCTCAGGTCTCTACAGCCTCAAAGGTCCCAGCAAGACTCCTCCTCAGGCTGCTGGGACACATGGCGGCAGCCACTGTTTCAGTCCCTCTAACACGACTGTGCATGCGGACCATCCAGTGGTCCTTGAGAATCCATTGGGATCAGACACGGGACAATTTGGATCCCTTGATAAGGATCACGGAGCCAATCCGCCGAGAGTTACTCTGATGGATGTCGTCACAAAACCTTCTGGTGGGGCTTCCCTTCCATCTGGGGGAGCCCCATCCCAGGTTGTGACCACGGATGCTTCGTCCTCGGGATGGAGCACTCATTTGGGGACCCATCGTACCCAGGTTTCCTGGTCCCCAATAGAGGAAGATCTGCACATCAATGTCCTGGAATTGAGCGTGGTTCTATATGCTCTCCAGGCCCTACCCTCGGTCCTGATGCCAGGCCACCTGTTGATTCAGACAGACAACACATCCGTTATGTTCTACATCAACAAGCAGGGCACCACACACTCTTATCCCCTCTGCCGGGAAGCTATAAGAGTGTGGGACTAGGCACTGAAGCATCAGCTCACCTTGATGGCAGTTCACGTTCCTGGGTCACAGAACATGCTGGCCAATGCTCTCAGCCGAACCAGGTCGCAGGCTCATGAATGGGAGCTACTTCAAGAAGTTGCAGATCAACTCTTCAGCAGATGGGGACTCTAGAACTAGACCTCTTCGTGTCTACATCCGACACAAGACTGCCCATTGTCTGCTCGCTATGGCTAGAGCCTGGAGCTTTTTGGCAAGACGCATTGTCCCTCTCCTGGAAGGAGAGATTCCTTTATGCTTTCCCTCCCTTCCCTCTGCTGCAGAAGGTGCTTTTCAAAGTGCAGTCAGAGCAGTCCACCCTCATTTTGATAGCCCCACTGTGGCCCCGTCAGATTTGGTTTCCATTGCTTCAGCGTTTAGCAGCAGAGCCTCTTTTTCCTCTTCCAATCTCATCTCTGCTTCTGTCTCAGGACAATGGGTCCCTGGTTCATCCGAATATGCGCTCCCTTCACCTGCATGCCTGGCTCCTCAGGACCTAGCTAGAACTAGGTTTGGAGTCTCAGACAAGATAGCACAGGTTTTGGTTGAGGCGCATAAGCCTGCCATCAGGGCCACTTACGCTACGAAGTGGAAACGTTTTTTCATCTGGGCCGCAGCCAAGAAGGTGAACCCTTTGGTCTGTCCAGTTAATTCAGTGTTTGAATACCTGCTTTCCCTTTCAAAGTCGGGTCTCAGCTACTCCTCCATCAAAGTACACCTGGCCGCCATCTCTGCCTATCACATACCGGTCCAGGGTAAGACTGTGGCTCAGATGGAGGTTTCTAAGGCTTTCCTTCATGGTATTCTACATATCAGACCTCCGATCCAGGATCCTGTCCCTCCTTGGGATCTGCTCTTTGTTCTAGAAAAGCTGACTCTTCCCCCTTTCGAGCCAGCAATGGAGGCCAAGCTTCGTTTTCTATTGTGGAAAACCCTGCTTTTGGTAGCTATTATTTCGACAAGGTGTATTTCAGAGCTTCATGCTCTTATGTGTATCCCATCTAATTTTTCACAAGGATAGGGTTGATCTTCACACCAATCCGAAGTTCCTACCAAAAGTAGTCTCAGAGCTCACTCTCAATCAGGCTGTCCCACTCCCGGTGTATTACCCGGAGTACTCTAATAATGGGGACATGTTGCTTCGTTCTCTGGATGTTCACAGGACACTTCGTTGTTACCTGGCCAGAACCAAGAGGGACGGGAAGTCCGACCAGCTGTTCATTTCCTTTATGCAAAGGTCCTTAGGTTGCCCAGTTACCAAGCAGACGCTTTTGCGCTGGTTGCTCAACTGCACTTCCTTCTGCTATGAAAAACATAAGTCTGCTCATGGGCCAGTCAAGGCACATTCTACCAGGGCAGTCGCCATCTCCTTTGCGGCTTTAAAAAGGGTCTCGGTGGCTGACATTTGTGCTGCCGCCACTTGGCACTTTGTTCACACTTTTGTCAGGCATTATAGCCTGGACATCGTTTCCAGTCACAGAGCAGTATTTGGCCTTGCGGTTCTGCAGGGCTTGGTCTTGTGAGAGATCCCTCCTGCTCCCCTTTGCCTGTCTTTCCTTCTCCTCCTCCTCCCAAGGGTTATCTTTAGTTCATACTGCTTGGGAATCAGTCCTATATGTGTTACCTGCTGCAAGAGCTTGCTCTAGAAGTAAGATAGTACAGTTGGCTGGCCCGGTGGGGCAGAGGGTTGAGGTGCTGGACGCCACACCTCGAACCACACTGGCGTCCCGGGTTCAGGAACGGACTCGGGCACCGGGGGTTGGCAGGGGAAGGAGTAGGATGGAGCATTCATAGGACTGCTCTCCTCCTCTGGGGTGGGTCAGGGACGCATGGTCACTCTGCAGTGACCCCCGATGGAGACCGGGAGCACAGCAGAGGGATCGCATTACAGGGAACACCAGGAAAAACAGAAATACTGCTCTGGGGACTGGCCGGATGAAGGCTGTCAGCCCCGGACACCTCTGGAGACTCCCAAGAAGCCATGGAAAGCTTCAGCAGTGCCAGGACCAAGGAAAAATAGAGTGCCGGTCTCCTCCCCACCGGTGCCTTCCGCCTCAGAAGAGAGGGACCCACCTGGTACAGGGTTACACCGGGCTGTCCCAAGAATGGCTGCAGATCTGAGATAAGGTGGCTTGGGGGAGATAGTAGGGGGATGTCTGATGGTCATGGCAGCCTGAAGGAGAGGCAGCTCCAGAGCACGATGGGGGGGGGTATAAATAGAATATACAAAAAAAAGATAGTACAGTTGGGTTTTAAATAATTGATTAGCAGTTTTTTCTTAGGACAATACTAATGGTACAGAAAGTATTTATATAGATTTTCTAGAAGTGCTGTGTTTGTTAAACACAGTGAGGCAAGAGCTATGCATTTTCACAAAGATTTGGCACTTTTATGAGCAAAACGCTAATCAATTTTTAGAGTTAAATAAAACCCTGAGTTACATAAGAACTTACCGTAACAGTAGCTCTTTGAGAGAAGCTCTTGCAGCAGGTATGTTTTCCCTCCCTCCTTCCCCCCAGGATAAGATCTCAACTATGACGGCCATTCTTTTCTGTTAAGGGGAGAACATATGCAGTCCTATTTTTGTCGCCTCATGCGATTCCGCTTGCCTTTGGTGGGCGTGAAAAAACTGGAACATGTGAGGAATTCCTCCTTTATGTAGGGTGACGTCAGGGGTGGACCCGACGGTGTTCCCACATCGGTACTGCTAGAAAAAGAATTGCTGAGAACAGCCGCCAGGTGGCGTTAGTCCGATACGTGTTACCTGATGCAAGAGCTTCTCTCGAAGATCTACCATTATGGTAAGTTCTTGCATAACTGTACTTTATTAACCCTCTGGTATGATCACCTGAAAGAGTCCCTCTCTCCAGCCCTTCATTAAAAACATTTCTCAAAATTGGCACCACTTCTTTAACTAAAGCCCTGAAAAAATTCACTGAGTACCCATCTGGACCTGGAGCCTTATTTGGTTTCAAGGAGTTGATAGCCTGAATAACTTCCCCTTCTGTTATCAAGGACTCTTGTCTGGCCTTGTCATCCTGCACTACCTTAGGTATTGTAAGTCCATCACAGAATTCCAAAAGAGTATCCCCTTTACTTGTGGTGTCTTCATTATAGATTTCCTGGTAAAAGTCATGAAATATCTGATTAATTCCCCTTAAATCTGTAGATCTTACTTCGAGAGGGCTCTTGCAGTAGGTAATTACATGTAGGACTGACGTCGGCAGGCGGCAGGACCCCACGGAAAAATTTCTAGCTAGCAGTCCCTGGTGAGGGACCGCCCCCACGTCAGGTGACCGGCATCAGGAGACGTCGGTATAAAGGGGCAGTCCGGACGCCCATCTTCCAGTTCTTTCCGCGTTAGCTCGTGCATGTGACAAGTTCAGGCTTGGTCAGTCTTCTTCCTCCTACCTTTCACAGCTTTTTTTTTCACCGAAAAATCCTATTTTATACTACAATCGTCAGTGTTAATGGCGGTGTATGTCGTCCCCTACACCCTCCAAGCACAAGAACAAGTGCGACTCATGCGGCTCCCAAGTACTGTGCAAGGATGGCCACTCCCTGTGCCTGTTCTGCCTAGGCCCGGATCATCCAGTTGAGAAGTGCCAGCATTGTCTTAACTTTAATGCGGCCACCCGGAAAAGACGGCAGCAATCCCTGGAGGCCCACATTCTCAAAAAGAAGATGAGCTCTATGGAAAAGGAGCTTAAAAAGCTAAGGCAGGCATCTACTTCCCCTGAAGGCCATCGAAAGAAAAAGGACAAGGACAGGCACCGGGACAAAGGCTCCTCCACCGCATCTCCCTCGGGAGTCGTGGGCACTCAGGTAACATCCCCTCCGGGGGATCGCTCTTCGACGGCTGCCTCGGAGGTTTCTGAGGTGGCATCGGCCCACCTGTCAGGCTCACGTGCTCGGGCCTTGCGAAACCTCCGGCGACTATTGGAGGCCTCCGCCCCAGTACACGCCGCAGGATTGAGGCCTACCTCAGCGGGCGACTCCGTAAGCCAAGGCCGGCTCCTCTGACGCTCCACCCGGAGAGGGCCGGTAAGACATCCGACCCTTCGGGGCAACGCACGGCTTCCCCACCGGACCAGGCCGACCCTTCTTCTCGACCTGCCTCCGGTGAAGGCCCTCGTAAGTCGGACACTGGCTCCTCCGGCGTCCGCTGAGAGCTCGCGCCTATGCCTCACGTCGGCTCGTCCGACGTCCGGCCGGCCAGGGAACCGACGTCGGACCCCCCAACGTCCGTCATTCCTGGTTCCCCGCAGCTTTCGCTGCAGTCTGGGGATCCAGAGTCCCCCCACCCTGATCCCGGGGACTTCTCCCCTCCGTCCCCTGGAGCAGTGGGGGATTTGCAGCCTCCGTCAGTCCCTCCTCTGGGTGCGACAGACCTGACATCAGCTCCCCGGATGCCAGCTCCGATGCCGGCCCCTCCGACATCGGTTTCCCCGGCATCAGGGCCTCCGCCGTCGGCCCTAATGTCGGCCTTACTGATGCAGGGAGAGTTTCTCCCCCCATCGGGCCCCCCCTCCGGGCTCTCCGTCTCGGACCCGCCTGCGAGGTTTCTGGCCTGGCCATCTGCGCAGGCAGCCCCCCCCGGCTCCTGGGTACCTGCCATCTTATCCGACACCGGTTTACCTGGGAATGCCATATCCGACGTCGAAGTACCCAACGCTGGGCTTTCTGACGCTGCAGTACTCGACGTCTCAATACCTGATGCCGGGTTACCCACAGCTTGGTTTTGGATACACACCATATGGGTATCTCTCATATTCTTATCCCCCGCCTCCTCCTCCTCCACTGTCCTCGTGGCCGCCGATGGACCTGCAGAAGACCCTGGCCTCCTGGTGGTTTGAGGCCAAGTCTCAGCTCACCAAGGAGGTTGAGAGCTGCCTTCCAGCAACAGTGCCATCTCAGGCTCCTGTACGGCCCAGGAGGCACACTCCCTCCCCAGCCCTGGATTCCAGGGTTCTTCCCTCTGGATCAAGGAAGGGGCAGGATACGCGTTCCCGGGTGCTACCCAAGGGACCCGTTCCTCCCCTGGGTCGGGAAAGGGAGTCTTATTCTTCTTCATCCTCTTCACTCTAGGATTCCTCGGATTCTTACGATGGATGCTCCGAGAGAGAGGACGAGTCCCGCTCTCCGTCGAAGCCCCGGCCGAGGACTCCTCTGAAGTCTCCTCCGGAGGATCCTTCCTTTACGGAGTTGCTTAGAAAGATCCAGGAGGTCCATCAGTGGCACTCTTTGGAACCAGATCCTCAGCGTCTGAAACTCGCTGAACATCTGGATCTGCCCGTGACAGCTCCTACACTAGTGCCACCCTGGATAGAGCCTCATGCCGACCTTGTCGCCATGATATGGAAACAGCCGTTGGCCTTAGCCCCACTTCCAAGGAAGTTGAACAGGCTATACCAGGCTCCTGAGGGTGTTGATTTCCTAGATTCTCACCCTCGCACCGACTCGGTCATGATTAGTGCCACTTATGGCCGGTCGGTGAACCCAAAACATCTCAGCTCGTCCCCTCCTGAAAAGGAATCCCGCCTTCTGGACCAGTACGGAAGGAAAATTTATGCTTCCTCCACACTGGGGATTCAGGCCCTGAACTACATCGGCCACATGGGGGACTATCAGAAGGCCGTCCTTACTCAGGTGGAAGCCAAACTGGACTCCTTGCCTGACTCCCAAATCAAACAGGAGTTGGCTGATCTCGTCTGCTCTGCTCGTTCGGCCAGTCGCCACATCCTGCGTGCGACATACGATGCAGTGGACACTGCTAGGTGGAGCTCCGCTTTCGCCGTGGGTCTACGGCATCATGCCTGGCTCCGCGTGTCAGGTTTGGTCCCAGAGGTGCAATCTGCCATTCAGGAGGCACCTTTCAGGGGGTCGGTGCTTTTCAGGGGTGATGTCAAAGACATTATCACCGACTTGCAAGAGAAGGGGACTGCTCTGAAATCAGTGGATTCCATGTACCGTCCCCATCAGCAGCAGTGCCGTCCCTTTCGCAGACGGAATCGGCTAAAGGCGAAACCACAGAGAAGACGGGCCACCAAATGTCGGGCCCCCGCAGCTGCCAAGCCCCCTCCGCCCAAAAAAGGAACGGGTGCTTCAGTTGCGTCGCTGCCCCACGCCACCTGACTCCTTTCCTCTCCCACCGCTTCTGGACTTCCTGGAGGAACCGGTAGGAGGGAGGTTTTCCCTCCACCTTCCGGGATGGGAGAGGATAACCACACATTCTTGGGTGCTCCAGCTTATAGCGGAAGGACACACCATAGAGTTTCTTCAGAAACCACCCCGCCACCCCTTCTCTGAAGTCGTCGTACTCAAAGGAACATCTTCCTTCGGTCCAGGAAGAAATCTATGCTCTTTTCATGAAGCAAGCGATAGAGCCCATCCCCCTTCATCTTCAGGGGACGGGTTACTATTCCCATTTCTTCCTGGTCCCAAAGAAGATGGGAGATCTCAGACAGATTTTAGATCTCAGTTCCCTGAATCTTTATGTGGAGTATAAAAGGTTCAGGATGCTCTCTCTGCAGAGCCTTCTGCCCTCCTATGGCCGGGTCAATGGCTTTGTGCCCTGGATACGCAGGATGCCTATCTGCACATTCCCATTCGCCCCTCCCATCGCAAATACCTTCGTTTTGCATTTCAGGGGGACCACTACCAATTCAAGGCGCTCCCCTTTGGTCTATCTTCGGCCCCCCGAGTATTTACCAAATGCTTGGCAGTGGTGGCGGCCCACCTGCATACCATGGGAGTACAGGTGTTCCCTTACCTGGACGACTGGCTTCTGGTGGCCTCGTCCAGGGAGGAACTCCTGCATTTCCTCTCCCTCACCCAGCAGGTCTTTGCTTGCCTGGGTATTACCATCAACCATTCCAAGTCTCATCTGGACCCCTCCCAGAGGCTACAGTTCATCGGGGCGATCCTCGATACGACCGCAAGCAAGGCCTTCCTGCCTCTGGACAGGGCGGCCTCTCTTCAGGCCCAGATTTGTCTGTTATCTGACCACAGGAAGGTCTTGGCAAGGTCGGTAATTCACCTTATCGGGCTCATGACGGCCGCTATACTGACGGTCCCCCAGGCTCAACTCCACATGAGAATCTCTCAGTGGACGCTGCGCTCTCAGTGGGACCAACTAGTGGACAACCTAGATCAATCAGTTCTGATCTCCTCGCCTATGATGCGAGACTTGCAGTGGTGGATGGTTCGAGAGAACCTGTTTCAGGGGGTCCCTTTCTTTCATCCTCCCCCATCCGAGACTCTAACCACAGATGCCTCAGGCGAAGGCTGGGGAGCCCATCTAGGCCCTCATCGGACCCAGGGCTCCTGGTCCAGGTTAGAACAAGCTCTCCACATCAAAGTGCTCAAGCTTTGGGCAGTGTTGTACGCTCTCCAAGCCCTTCATCAATACATCCTTCCAGGCCACCTAGCCGTCCAGACGGACAATATGTGCGTAGTGTGGTACATCAACAAGCAGGGAGGAATTCGGTCCTACCCTCTATGCAGGGAGGCAATGAGGGTTTGGGATTGGGCAACACACCACGACCTTCACCTCATGGTGATCCACATTCAAGGAATCGACAACACCCTGGCAGACAAGCTAAGCCGCTCTTCTGCTCTGGCTCATGAGTGGGAACTGGACCAAGGGGTACTAGACGATATCTTTCAACTTTGGGGAACTCCGCAGGTCGACCTGTTCGCTTCCCCCCAAAACGCAAAACTTCCCACCTTTTGCTCGCTCTTTCCAGAGCAAGGCACTTTCTGGAACAACGCTCTGTCTCTAGACTGGAAGGACAGATTCGTCTATGCTTTTCCCCCAATTCCTCCGATCCCACGAGTCATGCAGAAACTAGCCTCAGAAGGAGCGAGAATGATTCTGATCGTTCCTTTCTGGCCCAGGCAAATCTGGTTCTCTCTTCTACAACAGTATTCAGAGGATCCTCCTCTTCCTCTTCCTCTATCTCGAGGTTTGTTGACCCAGGATCAGGGGACCCTGGTTCATCCAGGACTCAAATCCCTTCAACTGCCTGCATGGCTCCTGCAGACCTAGCCCAATCTCGTTTTGGTGTGTCTCCAAAAGTGGCGGAGATTTTAGTGGAGGCCAGAAAACCCTCCACCAGGTCCACCTATGCCATGAAGTGTAAGAGATTCACTATTTGGGCCACCTTCAAGAATGTGAAGCCTTTCTCCTGTTCAGTGGGGCTTCTGCTGGAGTATTTACGTCATCTGTTCGACCTGGGTCTCAGCAATTCCTCTTTGAAGGTTCACATGGCAGATATCTCAGCCTATCATGTTCCCTTCACAGACAAAGCTTTCGCTCAACTGGAGGTCTCTAAGACCTTTCTCAGAGGGGTCCTCCATCTGAGGCCCCCCATCCGTACTCCTGCCCTCCCAGGGACTTGAATTTTGTTCTCGAGAAACTTACGCTTCCTCCCTTCGAACCTGCAGCCTCTGCAGATTTGAAGTTTCTTTCATGGAAGACACTCTTCTTGGTGGCCATTACTTCGGCTCGAAGAATCTCCAAGCTCCAGGCCCTGATGTGTAAAATCCCCTACCTGATTTTTCACAAGGATCGAGTCGCTCTTCGAACGAATCCTAACTTTCTACCTAAGGTAGTAGCAGAGTCTACCTTAAATCAGTCCATAGAGTTACCTGCCTTTTTTACGCAGTACTCTAACCAAGGGAAATATTTACTCCATGCTATGGATGTTCATCAGATTCTGAGATACTACACCAATAGTACGAAGGATCTCAGAAAGACTGATCAGTTGTTCATAGATACATAGATACATAGACAGTGTCGGCAGATAAGGGCCTATGGCCCACCCAATCTGCCCATTTAAGTTTGTAAGTTCAGTTTATGTTTTCCAGGAAGTCTGTTGCCCCTTACCCCTGACCTCCAGAATTCCTTTATGTCTATCCCATGCATTCTTAAATCCCGTGATTGTTTCAGCCCCCACCACTTCCTCTGGCAGGGTGTTCCATATGTCCACCACCCGTTCTGTGAAGAAATTCTTCCTCACGTTTCCTCTGCTCGTCTCCTTTACTTCCAAAAGGGAAGGCAATGCTGTTTCCAAGCAATGCCTATCCAAATGGCTGGCTCATTGCATCACTTTCTGTTATGACAAGTACCACAAGACCCTTCCGGGTCAAGTAAGAGGCCACTCCACAAGAGGAGTAGCCGCTTCTGCAGCTTGTTTCAAGAATGTGTCTGCGGCAGACATATGTGCTGCCGCCACCTGGACTTCCGTCCATACCTTTATGAAACACTACAGTTTGGACATTGTCTCTCACTGTAGAGCAGGCTTCGGCTAGCTGTTTTGCAAGGCCTCCTGTCTTAAGGCTTGCACGGCTAGGGTTTTTTCTTGGAGTAGTTTCCTCCACCCGGTGCTTTTTCTTTATTCCAGACTGCTTGGGATTCAGTCTATCACCAGTACCTACTGCAAGAGCCCTCTCAGTAAGATAGTACAGTTACGTAAGAACTTACCGTAACAGTAGATCTTCGAGAGAGAATCTTGCAGTAGGTAATACCTTCCCGCCCTCCATCCCCCTAGACTTTTTCAGCTCCTTTTCCATTGAGGGAAATATCCGCTTCTCTCTCGTCCGGCCACTTTTGGCTCGTGGCGGGAAAGAACTGGAAGGCGGGCGTCCGGGACCGCCCCTTTATACCGACGTCTCCTGACACCGGTCACCTGATGTGGGGGTGGTCTCTCGCCAGGGACTGCTAGCTAGAAATTTTTACGTGGGGTCCTGCCACCTGCAGACGTCAGTCCTATATGTAATTACCTACTGCAAGAGCCTCTCTCGAAGATCTACTGGTACGGTAAGTTCTTACGTAACTGTACTTTATCTGACTACCCCTTGTCCTTTAATAGATGAAGTAGTTGTGGAAGAACAATTGTTTTAATCTTATTGCTAAGAGTCTAGAAGCCTTGGGTCCTGAATCCACATAATTAAATTTTGCTTTCCTGATTGCAAACTCTGCTTCTGTCGTAATGCTATCATTATATTCTGCCTTTAATTTAGACCGAGTCCATGCTCTTTCTGAATCAGTCCTTGGAGAGTCTGTTCTACCTTGTCAATTTTCTTCAGTAAATCAGCCTGCACTTTCATATGTCACTTCTTATTAGTTGCTCCAATACTTGTCAACACCCCCCTTAACCAACATTTAAGTGTATCACACAGATTACTCCAGGACGTTTCCTGTGGATCATTAAGAGAAAGGAAATCCTTAATATGATACTTCATGCTGTTAACCATCTGCGTTTCAGTTAGTATGTAATTATTAATCCTCCACCTACTGTCTTTTCTATCATTAAGTGTCCTATTGGAGTTCATCAGAACCGGCGAATGGTCTGAGATAACAGTATTCAAAGTATTAACATAGTTTACTCTGTCAAGCATTCCCTCAGGTAGGAGTATGTAATCAATCCTTGAGCCAGATTTATGGCAAGGAGACCAAAATGTATATTCACGTACATCGCGGTGCGAAGCTCTCCGAACATCTACTGACCTAGCATTCTGCAATAAATCCAATAGATCTTTATCTACCCTATCCCAGTGTGAGCTTGGCCTAGACCTGTCCAGCATAGGGTTAAGTACAGCATTAGTGTCTCCAGCTGCTATGACCGTCGTGTTCTCATGCTTAATTATAATGTCCAATATTGTGTTGAATACTTTGTGATCACTGGATGTGGGCCCATATACATTAATGAAACTATATACGTTTTCTCCTATTGTTCCGGAGACCAATACATAATGCCCTCCTGGATCCGCTATCTGATTATGTAAAATAAAATCAATATTTCTGGCAAACAAGATTAAAACACCAGCTCATTTGGAGCTGTTGCCAGCACCATGCACCTGTCCTACCCACTCCCTCTTCATTAGATTAAAGTTCTCTGTTGTTAAATGGGCCTCTTGTAAAAATGCAATTGAAGGTGATAATTTTTTTAAAGTGTCTAATAACAGTATACCTTTAAGCTTGTGATTAAGTCCCCGCACATTCCATGATACCAAATTTAAAGTGTTCAGAATCGTCATGTCAAACTATTAGCGTGTATTTGCTCAAGCCCCATCGGCTAGGTCTCTCAGATTTCTCAAACACAATCAGACACATCCCTGTCCTTTGCTTCCACTAACGTAAAAATAGAGAATGTAAAAAAGAAAAATATGAAAGGGTAAAGGAAAGAAAAAAAAGTTATAAAATTGCATTCCAACATATATAAAGTGTAACACCAAAGTGCTATAGAGCAATACCTATCTCAGAGTAATGTATTCCCACAATGACTTTTGAGCCCTATAATCCCCAAATCCCTTACAATTCTTGAATGAACCAGCTACACAGCAAACAAGAAAGGCCCTCCAACCTCTGTCCCATTTGTTATATAAAGTTAGCTAAGTACCATGAGTAAGATATCAACTTATAAGACCTAATAGTCTCCAAAGATGTACATTTACTGTTTTTATCACAGTTAAATTCCTATCTTCTGTATTACAATGAAATAATGAAAACCTTAAATATGATTTACAAGCACGTAGCAATAAATTGTGTTATTCTATTTTCAATATTATTTAGTCCCACTCTCTTGTAATCAGAATAAACTTGTATTTCAGTAAATGCAGATCTTACTTCGAGAGGGCTCTTGCAGTAGGTAATTACACATAGGACTGATGCTGGCAGGCGGCAGGACCCCACGGAAAAACTTCTAGCTAGCAGTCCCTGGTGAGGGACCGCCCCCACGTCAGGTAAGCGGCATCAGGAGACGTCGGTATAAAGGGACGGTCCCTGACGCCCACCTTCCACTTCTTTCCCGCCGTTAGCTCGTGCAGCTCCTCGCGGAAAAGTTTGTCGCTCGTCAGACTCCCTTCGTCGGTGTTTTAACAAGTATTTTCACTTTCTTGATAAAATCGTCAGTCATCTGTCGATGTATGTCGTCCCCTACACCCTCGAGCACAAAACAAATTGTGACTAAATGGGCGCTAACTCCTGCACAAGGATGGCCATTCCTGTGCCTGCTTTGTCTGAGCCCTGATCATCCGGTGAGAAGTGCCAGCACTGCCTCAGTTTAACGGCTACCGGAAAAGCGGCAGCAGTCCTGAAGCCCACATTCTCAAGAAAAGATGAGCTCCATGGAGAAGGAACTCAAAAAACTGTGGCAGGCATCCACTTCCCCCAAAAGCCATTGGAAGAAAAAAGACAAAGAGAAGCACCGGGACAAGGGTTCCTCCACAGCAACTCCCTTGGGAGTCGCTGTGTTACAAGTAACATTCCTTCCAGGGGACCGCTCCTCGGCGGCACCTCAGAGGCTTCTGGTAGGCGTCGGCCCACCCGTCTGGTTCATGCTCAGGCCCTTCGGGTGCCTCCAGGCTATTGGAGGCCTTTGCCCTTGGTATGGCCGTAGCTTCACGACCTACTGGCGTGGGCAGCTCTGGTAAGCTGGACGTCGGCTCCTCCAACGCCCACACGGAGAAGGCTGGTAAGTCGCACGACCCTTCGGGGCAGCGGGCGGCCCCTCTTCCATCGGACCAGGCTGCTCCTCCATCGCGGTCCACCTTCAGTGATGGGTCCCGTAAGTCGGATGCCGGCTCCTCCGGCACTCGCTCAGATCCTGCTGATAAATTGCACATCGGTTCGCCCGACATCCGTACAGCGGAAGAGCTGACGCTGGACCCTCCCACGTCCATCGTCCCTGGCTTTCTGCGCCTTCGCTGCCCTCCGGGAACCCTGAGTCTCCCCAGCCCGACCCCGGGGATTTCCCCCCCATCCCCGGGAGATGCTGGGGTTCTGCCTCCGTTAGACCACCCACCTGCGGGTCCACCGGATCTGACGTTGGTTCCCCGGATGCTGGCCCTGACACCGGTACCTCCGATGCCCGCTTTGCCGACACCGGCCGACGTCCCGCTCCCGGATGTCGCCCCGACACCAGGCCCTCCTGACCTTCCAACCCGGACCCACCCGTGAGGCCTCTGTCCGGGCTGTCTGCTCCGGCAGCTCCTCTGGCTCCCAGGAACCATCCATCGTATCCGACGCTGGTCTACCCGATGCCGCAGTACCTGGCGCCACAATACCTGATGCCTGGTTTTCCGCCACCGGGTTTCGGATACTCTCCTTATGGATATAGTCCATACCCATATCCCCCCCCTCCACTGCCCCCTCAGCCGCCAGTGGATTTGCAGGAGACTCTGGCCTCCTGGTGGGCTGAGGCCAAGGCTCAGCTCACGAGAGAGGTGGAGAGTCATCTACCGATGATAGTGCCAGTTCCGGTTCCCGTACGTCCATGACGATGCACTCCCTCACCACCTCCGGACACCAGGGCTAATCCCTCTGGGTCCAGAGAGGGGCAGGACATGCTTCCCCGAGGGCTTCCCAAGGGGTCCATTCCTCCGCCTGGACGGGAAAGGGAGTCTCTTTCTTCTTCTTCCTCCTCGGACTCTTCTGACGGCTGCTCCGAAGGGACGACGGGCCATGCTCTCTGTCAAAGCCCAGGCCAAGGACTCCTCCGAAGTTGCCTCTGGAAGATCCTTCCTTTACAGAGCTGCTACACAAAATCCAGGAGGTACATAAGTGGCAATCTTTGGAACCAGACCCTCAGTGGATGAAACTCACTGAGAATCTGGACCTGCCCGTGACAGCTCCTACCTTGGTGCCACCCTGGATCAAGCCTCATGCTGACCTTGTTACCACCGTTTGGAAACAGGCGTCAGCTCTAGCCCCATTTTCTCGGAAGTCGAACAGGCTATACCAGGCTCCCGTGGGTGTTGACTTCTTAGACTCTCACCCTCGTGCTGACTCAGTAGTGATTAGCGCCGCTCACGGCCGGTCGGCTAACCCAAAACACCTTAGCTCGTCGCCATCTGACAAAGAATCCCGCCTACTGGACCAGTATGGCACTAAGATTTTTATTTCTTCCACGCTGGGAATTAGGGCCCTGAACTATGTCGGTCATATGGAGGATTACCAGAAGGCTATTCTTACTCAGGTGGAAGCCAAATTGGACTCCCTGCTGGACTCTCAGGTCAAGCAGGAGTTGGCTGACCTTGTCCGCTCTGCACATTCGGCCAGTTGACACATGCTTTGTGCGACCTACGATGCAGTGGACACTGCTGGATGGAGCTCAGCTTTCGCCGTAGGCTTATGTCGTCACGCTTGGCTCCGTTTGTCAGGGTTGGTCCCAGAAGTGCAGTCCGCTATCCAGGAAGCGGGGGTTGGTGCTTTTCGGTGGTGATGTCAAGGACATCATCACCGATTTGGAGGAGAAGGGGATGGCACTAAAGTCCATTGACTTTATGTGCCATCTCCACCAACCCATAACACCGTCCCTTTACCATGACGGAATCGGCCCTGAGTGAAACCTCCTGGAAAGCGGGCTACTAAACGGGCCCCCACAGCTGCTAAGCCCCCCCACCCAAAAAGCAGTGGGTGCTTCAGCTGTGGCGCTGCCCCACACCACCTGACTCCTTTCCTCTCCCACAGCCTCCGGACTCCCCAGAGGAACTGGTAGGAGGGAGGTTTTCCCTCCACCTTCCGGGCTGGGAGAGGATAACATCAGATTCTTGGGTGCTCCAGCTGATCTCAGAAACCACCTCGCCACCCCCCCAATGGTCATCGTATTCTCAGGAACATCTTTTCTTGGTCCAGGAAGAGATTTCAGCTCTGTTGCTGAAAGAAGTGATAGAACCCGTCCCTCTTCATCTTCAGGGGACGGGTTACTATTCCCACTTCTTCCTGGTCCCGAAGAAGACAGGAGATCTAAGACCCATTCTAGATCTCAGTTCTCTGAATCTTTTTGTGGAGTACAAAAGGTTCAGAATGCTCTTCTTGCAGAGCCTTCTGCCCCTCCTCTGTTCGAGCCAATGGCTGTGCGCTCTGGATATGCAGGTTGCTTACCTGCACATTTCCATTTGCCCGTCTCACCGCAAATATCTTCGTTTTGCATTCCAGGGGGACCACTACCAGTTCAAGGCACTTTCTTTTGGCCTATCTTTGGCTGCCCGAGTATTTACCAAATGCCTTGCGGTGGTGGCGGCCTACCTGCGTACTCGGGGGGTGCAAGTTTTCCTGTACCTGGATGATTGGCTCCTGGCAGCCTCATCCAGGGAGGAACTCCTGCACTGCCTCGCCCTTACCCAGCAGGTTTTTGCCTGCCTGGGTATTACCATCAACCATTCCAAGTCTCACTTGATCCCATCTCAGAGACTACAGTTTATAGGGGCGATTTTAGACACGACCATTGGCAGGGCCTTCCTGCCACCGGACAGGGCGTCCACTCTCCAGACTCAAATAAGTCTGTTGTCTGGCCGCAGGTGGGTCAGTGCAAGATCAGTCCTTCGCCTCCTCGGGCTCATGGCGGCTACTATCCTGACAGTCCCTTGCGCTCAGCTCCACATGAGAGTTTCTCAGTGGATGCTCCGCTCCCAATGGGATCAGTTGGTGGACGACTTAGATCACCTGGTTCTAGTCTCCTCACCAATGCTCCGAGACTTACAGTGGTGGATGGTTCGAGAGAACCTGCTTCAGGGAGTTCCTTTCTTCCTTCCTCCCCCCCCCAGACTCTAACCACAGACGCCTCGGGCGAAGGTTGGGGAGCCCATCTCGGTCCCCATCGGACCCAGGGCTCTTGGTCCAAGCTCGAACAGACACTCCACATCAATATGCTCGAGCTTCAGGCAGTTCTTTACACTCTCCAAGCCCTTCACCTGTACATTCTTCCTGGCCACCTAGCTGTCCAGACAGACAATATGTGCGCGGTTTGGTACATCAACAAACGGGGGGGAATTCGGTCCTACCCTCTTTGCAGGGAAGCAATGAGAGTTTGGAATTGGGCAGCACAACATGACCTTCACCTCACGGAAATTCATGTTCCGGGAATAAACAACACCTTGGCAGACAGGCTAAGTCACTCGTCCGCTCTGGCTCACAAGTGGGAACTGAACCAAGGGGTTCTAGACGGTATCTTCCGACACTGGGAAACTCCACAGGTCGACCTGTTAGCTTCTCCTCTAAACGCAAAGCTTCCAAACTTCTGCTCGCTCGTTCCAGAATGAGGCGTTTTTTGGAGAGACGCTCTGTCTCTAGATTAGAAGGACAGATTCGTCTATGCCTTTCCCCCAGTTCCTTCCTCTGATCCCATGAGTCTTGCAGAAACTAGTTTCAGAAGGAGCACGAATGATTCTGATCACTCCTTTCTGGCCCAGGCAAGTTTGGTTCTCTCTTCTACTGCAATACTCAGAGGATTATCCTCTTCCTCTTCCTCCATCATGAGGTTTGCTGACCCAGGAGCAGGGGACTCTGGTCCATCCAGGTCTCAAGTCACTTCAGCTTCATGCATGGCTCCTGCAGACATAGCTCAAAGTTGTTTTGGGGTTTCTCCCCAAGTGGCGGAGATTTTGGTGGAGGCTAGAAAACCCTTCACTAGATCTATATACGCCATGAAGTGGAAAAGGTTCACTATCTGGGCGGCTTCGAAAGACGTGGAACCCTTTTCCTGTTCTGCTCGGCTACTGCTGGAGTACCTACGCCATCTTTTTGACCTGGGTCTTAGTCACTCTTCTCTGAAAGTTCACATGGTGGCCATCTCGGCCTATCATGTTCCCTTTGCAGACAGGACATTCGCTCAGCTGGAGGTCTCTAAGACTTTCCTCAGAGGGGTTCTCCATCTGAGACTTCTTGTACGTACTCCCGCCCCTCATTGAGATTTGAACTTCGTTCTTGAGAAACTTACTCTGCCTCCTTTTGAACCGGCGGCTTCCGCAGACTTGAAGTTCCTTTCATGGAAGACTCTCTTCCTTGTGGCCATACTTCCGCCCAGAGAATTTCGAGCTCCAGGCCTGATGTGTAAAATTCCATGTTGATTTTCACAAGGGCGATGTGGCTCTGCGCACTAACCCTAAGTTTCTTCCTAAGGTGGTAACGGAGTCTACTCTGAACCAGTCCATAGAGTTACCCACCTTTTTACGCAGTACTCCAATCAAGGGGAGTATTTGCTCCATACTATGGATGTTCACCGGATTCTGAGATACTATACTAACAGGACAAAGGATCTCAGGACGACTGATCAACTGTTTGTCTCTTTTGCACCCAAAAAGGAAGGCAATGCTGTTTCTAAGCAATGCCTATCTAAATGGTTGGCTCACTGTATCACTTTCTGTTATGACAAGTACAGCAAGACCCTCCCGGGTCAAGTAAGAGGCCACTCCACCAGGGGAGTCGCTGCCTCAGCATCTTGTTTCAAGAATGTCAGCGGCGGACATCTGTACTGCCGCCACTTGGACCTCCGTCCATACCTTTACAAAACATTACAGTTTGGATATTGCCTCTTGCTGTAGAGCAGGCTTCGGGCTTGCTGTTCTGCAATGCCTCCTCTCTTAAGGCTTGCACAGCTAGAGGTTCTACTTGGAGTAGATTTCCTCCTCCCATGTGCTTCTTCTTGTTCCAGACTGCTTGGGACTCAGTCCTATATGTAATTACCTACTGCAAGAGCCCTCTCGAAGTAAGATAGTACAGTTACGTAAGAACTTATCGTAACAGTAGATCTTCAAGAAAGGCTCTTGCAGTAAGTAATACCTTCCTGCCCTCCATCCCCGTAAGCTTTTTCAGCTTCTTTTCCATGGAAGGAAATATCCGCTCCTCTCTCATCCGGCCTCCTTTGGCCTGTGGCAGGAAAGAACTGGAAGGTGGGTGTCGGTGACCGCCCCTTTATACGACATCTCCTGGCGCGGTCACCCTGGCGTGAGGCGGTCCCTGTCAAGGACTGCTAGCTAGGAGTTTTCCGTGAGGTCCTGCCACCTGCGCATCAGTCCTATATGTAATTACCTACTGCAAGAGCCTCTCAAGATCTACTGTTACAGTAAGTTCTTACGTAACTGTACTTTTGCATCCTTTTTTTTTACTTTCTCTTTTTTATCCTCCTTTTTCTTGCCCTTGCGGTTAACTCCTTCGGATCACCCATCACGTCCGGACCCCAGATCCAGGGTCTGCCCCTAGAGTGCCCCCTCCCTCTAGCTACACAGAGGGGTCTGTCCCAGTATTGGTGGTCTGTGCAGCCGGGGCGGTCATTCTCTAGGACCGCGAGGGTGTTTTTACCCATCGTTCTGTGTTCTCCCAATCCCAGCCCCCTTAGGACGCCGGTGCTTAGGACAGACGTCCAGAGAGGCAACGTGCGGGTGCACGTCTTCCTCTCATGCGCCGTATGACATCCCCCCCTCCAACTCCAGTATATCAGAGCCACCAATCCCTTCAAGGGCCAGTGCTCCCACCGACACTCTCTATGGGAGTGTCAGATGCTACTGCGTCCCTGGTATCCCACCCCTGAGGGTGGAGAGCATCCGCTGGAATGCTTGATCCTCCCTCCCCCTGCTAACCCCCAGCAACCCGAGTCCATTCTCGAACTCGGGTCACCAGCATAGCACGAGGTATGGCACCCAGTGCCTCCACCCTCAGCGCCACAGGGCCAGCACAGTTTGCATCCTTAGCCTCAATTTGATCTACAGGTAATATTCATAGCAACCTGCACCTATTTAACTGGGATTTCTATATACAAACCCATCAAATGTAACTCAATATAATTACAGTCTAGAAACCCCCAATATGATGCAGTGTTATCTTCGCTAAGCAGAAGAAACGAATACACCCAAACCTACAATGGGAAAAACTTTTATCCATTTTTAAATCCCTTAAAATCTGCAAGAAGGAAAAACAGGGAAAATGAAGCAATTTATCAAAATCATCTCCACGTTATCTTGATAAAGTAGAAGGTCACCGTGCTTTCTTAGAAGGATTTTCACTTCAGTCCTGCTATTCCTTACATAAAAAAGTGGAAGAAGTTACAAATAAACATTTTAGTGGTAAAATCCCCCCATAAACAATCATTCAAAAGAAAATAAACAGTCAGATGTTTTCTTTCTCGGCAATTCTGTTCAGCGTCAGCTTCCCATAATGCCGTTCTCAAGGTTCATGCAAGCCCCGGATGTCCCATTCATGTGCATGAGCATGCAGTACAAAAGCGTGCACGCTTCCAGTTCTCCAGTCGTCTCGCGCAGAAGGCAGAATGTTCCAAAGCTCGAGAGCTCACTGTTAGTATTTCAAAACAACATTCTGGTGAGTAAAAATTGAAATGGTGAACTTCCCTTTTTGGGCACACCTCACTCCCATCAGAGAGATTTAATCTACTGGCAGTACTTGGAGTGAGGGACTCATCTGAAAATATTCATACCAACAAGCATAGGAAGCAGTACGAGAAGCCTAGGGCAGCATTACACAACTCTTTACAGCCCAATGCCCTATGTAACAAAAACAAAAGTGAAAATTACATTCCATCTGTATCTCCCAAACTTCGCTCCCCCAGTAGGCTACTCACATTAGTCTTAGCTCATTCTGTCTCCAAACCATTTGACCATAAAGGAGCCCCATTAACACAGGCTCCCCTCTCAGGGTACCTCCGTTTTAAGCCTACACGGCAGGACCTTAGTAAAAATAAAGACCTTGTGAGCAATAAACCTATGTAATTCCTTTAGAGCCATTGCATGGGAGTTCACAGATTTCTATTCCATGTTATATCTTTTGTTTATTATTGCTATAAAGCAACTCTGGGCAAGCAATAAGTGACACACCGCCTTTCAGCTCCCCAATTTATATACTTCCATAACCAAAATCTGAAATGTTTTTAAATCGTTTGAGCCCTCTCCCCCGAATGTCACAGCTCACTATTATTGTGTTTGTTTCCAATAACAAGATATTAAAAGGCGTTAAGGCAGTATCAGAATGCACAAAAACAAAACCCTCCCACCATCAGTGAAATTATATCAAAAGCCATTATTTCCACTCTCATTAAGATGCAAAGCCAAAGTTCTTGAATATCTGAGGGAAGTCACAGCTTAGCCGCCTCATACCCATTATATTCCTTAATGCCATTGGGACGCCAGACTCTCAGTTTAGTAGGAAAGAAAAGTCCATATTTATATCCAGCCCCACGCTTTCTTTTAATAGGGAAGAATGCATTTCTTTTTTTTAATGGTCTCTGGTGGCAAGTCATTGAAAACTTTAAGGGAGCAGCCTTCAAAGGAGATATTGATTGTATTTCTTAGAGCTCTCTGGATTTGTACTTTTTGTTGAAAGTTAAGCAGTTTAATTACAAAAGATGGGTTTCTTATTTTTTTACCAGGTTTGGGCTTTAATCAACAGTGTGCTCATTCTATTAAATATTTAGCACTATCATGTGAGGGACCCGCAATGCTTATGAATAATCTGTTAGTAAACTATAGGATCAGCTCCTTCAGTCCCTTCACAGAGCTCAAACACTCCAAGATTTTCTTCTATTCCTGCTTTCCAAATCCTCAGTTTTGCTTTCCAGTACCATAATTCTCCAACTATTCTGAACACTCTCCTTTTGTTCTTTATTAGTTAAGTCTTCTACACTACTAATTCTGACCTCCGCTTCCTGTATTCTTTTTGTGTACCAAAATTTCTTTTTTCACTTCTTTTAAATTCTCAGCCTTACACCCCAAAGTAAGCCGCATACCACATATTTCATGTATTAACGATTCAAAGTGGGCAATTCTAATCGGGGAGTCACAGTTCTTCTTTTTAGCATTTGATTCAGGAGCTTCATTTTCATTTTCCTCTGAGCTATTCTCTGAGGGAAGGGGGTGTTTCATTGGATTAGCTTCTTCTAACATACAGACTAAATTCTCTCTTGAATCCATTTAAAATCCAATTTCGAAGATAATTTGTGAAGAGACTAATCAATGCAATTTTCAGAGACTAGAGATTACCTGGGTTTGTACCTCGTGTGTTAATTGTTGTCCCATTAGACGAAAGTTGTCAGCAGTCTGTATGGAATCACCAGTCCCGTTTGATGCGATTGATAATGCCAGATGATTTATTTATTAATAAAATGATCGCAACTTGTTAGAGGCTATGAAGATAAATACTGGTTGCCACTACATACTACTACTCAGGGTAGTTTTTCTTTGCAAGGAGGAGGGCAGCGATGGAGCTCACAGGAAAGCGTCCGCTCTGCTTGCCGACATTCGATCGAACCATCCCTTATCCCAGTTAAAATGTAAGTAGAAATTCTTCCAGTCCCTGGCACACCCTTTCGGCCCTGGATCTTCCAGGAATCAGTCTTCACCATTGATTTCATTTGTGGGTCTGAAGGCACTAGGACCCTGCTGGGGCAAAAAAAAAAAAATTGTAGGGACATGGATATAATTCACTTACTCATGGTTAGCAGTTCTACTAGAAGTGCTAATTAATCATAATGTCTTACAAGCTAAGCTTCTCCCACCACCTGGCCGATATCTGATCCATCTCCACCCTGTGATGTCAAATCTTCCTTTACACAGGAAGAGTTTGGTCTGCTCCTTCGCAGCTCCGTGCATTGTAGGGCCTGAAGTGCGTCAAGTCGAACTTATTTTTTCAATTTTCGAACTCTTTGCTATTTCCCTGGGTTCTACTCCAGCCTCAGTGACCGAAGATGGAACACAAAGACGTGAAGCCAGCTCCCAGTTTCAAATTGTGCGTACGTGCCAACAGAAGAGGTCACAATGGACCCACATGTGTCGTACCTTTTCTGCCTAGAAAACAACACACAGTGTCATAGGTTGCAGCTGTCACAAATCCCACTCCTAGGGTCAGGCCCTCTGCTACCACAGTGCCTAATCTTTAAGTACAATTCGTGAACAGGGGACAAATAGGGACATGCTCCTGTTTGTTTTGGGTCCGAGCAACAACCAATCTCAAGTCCTGGGGTCAATTATGAACCATTTTTAGCTAGCACACCCAGGTAACAGGTGCAAATATCACACTCTCTTCGGGGAAAGCAGCACAGTACTTGACCCAGCAGGCATACAACCAACCTGGTTCTCAAATTCCCCCACCTTCTGACTCAATGAGGCTTGGGTATTCTTCTTACCTTGCTGGATCTTTACACAGATCCTTCTTAGCATGGCTGTATAAGGTGACACAATAAGCATTTGACAGTTGTATTAGAATATTAAGACTGTTCCACCATTCACACACAAATGAGAATGTCTCAGGCAGCGTTTTAAGGGAAAACAATGTTTACAAAAATTAAAAATAGTAAATAAAATACAAAACATATCCTGACCATTTGTACTGTTCAATTTCGTGTATGAATTTATTCACCTGGCTCCTTGTAGGCCTGTACTGACAACTGTTTTGTATCTGTTCTTGTTGATTGTCATTGATTGTTACTGTACCCTCCCGTGTCGTGCTTGAAAATAGGCAGGACTAATGCCTAATGCACTTACCCGGTTACCAAAAGCTAATAAATAAATAAATATATACATTAAGGGTGTGACACTTGGCCAGCTGGTTATCATTATTGTATGATATTTGTAATATGAAAATATAGTATGTGATTGTCTCACATAAGACAGCCTGTGCTTCCATGGGTGTTCCCCTCCAGGTTTCAGTGAAGCTACAGGATATGTAAACTGACCAGGAGATCTCTGTAATGTAATTAACTTCCTTGAGAAATTGCATTTTATGGCCTTTTTATGACCTCATGCTTTGGAGGTTGGAAACTAAATATACATTTTATTACAGGACAGGGCGTCATTTAGCTGATTCCTGTTGGCTATATCGCACCTAGGTGGCAGACTACAGGGTTGTAAACCTCAAAGGAACCAGTGGATGAAAGACTCATAATTTAGGACTACCTGACACACAGAAGCCAATGTGTAAACATTGGGCACACAGTATTTAGCACCAACGAGGTATCTTTAGGGGTCCCACAGGGGTCAATACTGGGGCCCTTACTATTCAGCC
This sequence comes from Neoceratodus forsteri, assembly GCA_016271365.2. NCBI lineage: Eukaryota > Metazoa > Chordata > Ceratodontiformes > Ceratodontidae > Neoceratodus > Neoceratodus forsteri. Next base: position 1,094,863,453 of record CM057453.1, read on the forward strand.
TCTTCTTAAATAATCTTCCTGAAGCCTGTGACACTAAACTGATACTTTACGCAGACGATGTTGTACTTCTCACCAGCAGTTCATCAGTAGTCGCCCTCCACTCTGAACTGCAGGCATCCTTCTACAAGCTGGAAGACTGGTTCTGTAGCCATAAACTTCTATTAAACTACAAAAAGATCAAGGTGATGCTCACAGCCAGCCCACAGCACAAAAAGAAAAGAAGCTCCCTCCCCATCTTTAATAAAGTCACTGAGCCGCTCACTCCTTCAAGTACCTGGGGGTCATCATTGATGACTCTCTCACCTTCACCCAACACATCAACACAGTGGTAAAGGCAGTGAACACCAAGCTGGGTGTACTCTATAGGCATAAAACTCCAGAGGCCCTCAGTCTCCAGCTCCATCCTTTCTACCATTGACTATGGATTGGTGGTCTACGGCACAGCAGCAGACACTGCACTAAAAAGGATTCACATTGCCCTCAACAAGGCATGCAGGCTCACAATGGCTGCAGATAGAAATATCCACACCTGCGTCTTATATGAGCAGACTAATTGGCTGCCATTAAAGAACAGGATTATATTCCAAACGTGTCTCCTTGGAAAAAAGGTGCTAATGGGTAACCCCCCCATGCATTTCTAGCATCCTACCAGCTATACCACCAGAGGCAGAATGAGGGGGGGCCCTATCAACACCTTTCCATAGAACTGTGCAGGGACAGCATACTTTCAGCTACAGGGCACCCCTCCAATGGCTCAATGAAATCCCAGCGTACATTCTAAACTCCCAATGCATCTCGCAATTCAAAAATGGCCTAAGGCAACACTTTCTTACTAGGACAGTTTATGACTGCCACTAGGACTATAATGCCCACTCACCCACACTCCCTTTTCCCTTCCTTTTACCCCCACTCTTCCCCCTTGCCCTATCCCTCTGTCTACCTCTTCCCTCCATGCCTTTTCCCCACTGGATCAACCTTATAACCAACCTACTACCACTACCACCCAACTCCTAGACAAAGCCACTTCTTTTGGCCACCCACTCTCTCCCCCCTCCCCCTCACCTTGCCTCCTCCTCAGACTCTCACACTAGGTGCAACACCTCTTTATCTTCTTCACTATATATAAACACTGTCCTTTACCCTAGTTGTATGCTCTTGACACTGTACTATCACCATTGGTACCATGGATGACATTGTAACCTTATTGTATACTAACTACCTACTATTAGAGTATTGTATATAAACGGTTTGTTATTGTTGTTATTGTCACTGACGTGGAACCTTTGTAAAAGAGCTCTGAGTTCAAAGGTATGGTTTGAATCCCTAAATAAATAAATAAAATATTTTGGGAAATGAGTTTTTGCTAATGTCACCTTATTTAATATACCTCCTGATTAGACATCATGTTTGTGTTTTCTTTTTATGCTAAAAGGAGGAGCTAGATGACTCACAGAATGGGTGTGGACACCCAGTTTAAACTGATACTTGTGTCTGAAATGAATGGTCATTTCATTTTGGGACTCTAGAGAGACACAGTTCTCTAATCTAACTGCACTTACAGGGGTAATACATTAGATAGAAAAGATCTAAATGTATTTTGGTAGGAGTTTGTTCTGTAGTTTTCCTTGTTTTTCTTTTATGTGATTGTGATGCTCTTTGATATTTGTTCTGTAGTTTATCTTACTGTTTTTATCCATTTTTAGTAAACATATTCTTTAAGATTCGGCCTGAGTCTCCGCCATCATTTTTGCATGTGGAGTGCCTGTATTTTTAAGTCTCACAACTGTTCAACGGCTTGATGGTGTTACTAAACTGGGAAAAGGTAAGAATATACCTAAGGTCTATTATAGCGTTTTAAGGGTTCATTTTGGAAGCCTGGCGTGGTGCCCCTGGCAAAAGATTGTACCGCAATCCTCGAAGAGGGTACGTATCTGAGCCTGTACCTTGGGTATGCTAGCATAAGGTTCACAGTTTGAATCCCCCCATAACTTGAGACTAAAGGTGATTCAGACCCAAAAGCAGACAGGAGGGTTACCCTGTCTGTTACCTGTTCACACTGTTGCGCTCTGAGGTTGGTAATGTGGGGGCAGAGAGCCTGACCTGCTGAGTGCGTTTGTGACAGATGGTAGAAAATAAATGGACAATTATAAACAAACCCCCTTGTACTGAATAACTAATCCTACCCCAGTTTCAATTGGTAAATAGTGGTGCTGAAATTACCTATTTTGGCAGAAGTCCAGGAACAAAAGTGTCTGTTCTTTCAGCCAGACTTCACCATTATCAGAATGGCAATACTGTCCCACACATGTCGCAGCACATAAGGTCACTCTTAGCCCTGTAATTAATTTGTAACATGACCAAGGTATAACCAAATGTTTCATCTTACTGCCTGTTTTGAAATCTGCAAAGAGAGTAACATTTTAAATATAACAAGACAATCTCTTATTTATCAAAGCATAGTTTGACAGCATTCTTTTTGATCTCTCAGCAAAACAGTCTGAGGACCACCTCTCAACATTGTGAGACTTTTGACATAGACTGACTAGGGAGCATTCTTCCTCCTGTCACCTCGTAAAAAGGCAATATTTTCAGTTCAATGCACCCAACTCTCTGAGAGCATGACTTTTATGATTTTCACACAGGTGTTGTTAGGCATGTGTCAGTTTCTTTTAAAGTTAGCTGTTTCCTTCCACTCAGAGGTAGAACAGTATATTTTTGAAAATCCAGGGTTCCAGGCTGACTGCCATGTTTCACAAGCAGAAATTCAAAAATATATAACAAAATTATATACAAATAGTAACAGGTTAGATGGCTGTTGTGACACTCCTCCCTCCTAGACTTAATTTGGGGGAATGCTGGCCCGGTGGCACTGAGGGTTGAGGCGCTGGATGCCACATCTCACACCACACTGGCAATCTGGGTTCGGGAACAAGCTCGGGTCATCAGGGGTCGGCCGGGGGGGAGGAGGATAGAGCATTCCAGGGACTGCTCTCCAGGGAGAGACACCCGCATATGAGCTGGTTCTTAGTGGTGGCTGGGGGCTAGGGTGAGTCACAGAGCAAGAAAGGGTCAGCACGGTAGACATCAGAGTGGTGCTCGGGAGCATGTACCGCTGTGTCATTGGTGTCATTGCACGCCCATACTGTGAGGGGAACTTGGGTGTTAAAAATCTGACTAATGCATAAGGGACAGGCCACGGTGTTGCACCGATTGTTCCTAAGGCTCCATGGCCCTGACCCTTGGCCTTCCACTCTTGGGGACTGCGATGTGGCCTAGAGAGAGAGGGTGAAGGGCAAGGAGGTGGTAGCTCGGGCACGGTGTCCAATGCAGGAGCCACTAGCCAAAGACCTGATATGATGCACCATAGGAACACCCCAGCTGAGGAGGTAAGGCTAAAAGAAATAAACAAAAAGAATTTGGGGGAGTCTATTCCTAGGTATGGGATGAGTTTCCAAAATTCAGTTCACTGCTCTAACTGGAACGATAGACCGCCAGCATTTGTGTTTGCCAATCCGGCCCTATGGATAATGGTCATATCGTATCCTTGTAATGCAAGACTCTATCTTAGAAACTGACTGTTTGTCTTATCCATTTGTACCAGCCAAACTAGGGGGTTATGAACTGTCTGTACCTCAAAGTGCCCCCGGTATAGGTATGGCTCTAATTTCTTCAGTGCCCACACCAAGGCAAGGCATTCCTTCTCCACTGTAGAATAAGTCTGTTTCCTAGGAAGTAATTTCTTACTGAGGTACACTATTTTGTGATCTTTCCCTTGGTTAGAAGTCTGGCTAAGTACTGCCCCAATACCCATGTCTGAGGCATATGTCTGGACTACAAATGGTTTACTGTAGTCTGGACTGGCTAACACAGGAGCTCTGCATAGTGCCTCCTTTAGTTGTGTAAGGGCTCGTTCACAGGCTGGTTACCAGTTTACCTTTTTAGGCATTCTTTTCTTTAGCAGGCTAGATGGGGAGCTGCCAGGGCACACTGTAGTTTGATACAAATTTTCGATAGTACCCTGCGATCCCTAGAAAACTCCGAACCTGCTTTTGTGTTTCAGGTCTGGGCCACGCCACTGTTGCATAAATCTTTGCTTGATTAGGACAGAGCTGTCCCCGGCCTGCTACATGCCCTAGGTATGTCACCTCAGCCATGGCCACTTGGCACTTTTCAGCTTTCACAGTGAGCCTGGCCCTCTGAATCCTGCCCAGCACTTCCTTAAGGTGGGACATGTGTTCCTTCCAGCTGGCACTGAAGATGGCAGTATCATCCAGTTACACCACAGCATGTTCTTCAGTACCGTGTAACACCTGGTTCACCAACCTTTGGAAGGTGGCAGGGGCAATCTTCATTCCAAAAGGCATTACCTTAAATTCAAATAACCCTATCGGAGTGATGAAGGCCGACCTCTCCCTAGCTCTGACAGTTAACTCCACCTGCCAATACCCTTTCGTCAGGTTGTTACTGATAAAGTATGTCACCCCTCCCAACTTGTCCAGTAGTTCATCCGTCCGTGGCATTGGGTAGGCGATAGGCTTCATGACTGCATTGAGCCCACGATAATCCACACAAAAATGAGTAGAGCCATCCAGTTTGGGAACAAGGACTACGGTTGAGGCCTAGGGGCCATGGGATTTCTGGATTACCCGTAAATCCAGCATTTCTTCCACCTCCCTCCTAATGTCCTTTTGGACAGCCTCTGACGCATGGTATGCTGTCTGCCATATGGGCACTTGCATCCCCCTGTCTACATCATACATCGCTAAGGGGGTTAGTCCAGTCTTGGCATTAAACAATGGGGCAAAGTCTGCTAAAACCTCCTGTACTTCCTGGATCTATTCTGGGGTCCACTGGGGTGACAGTTTGATTGCCTCCACAGAGAACTCCTGCTTGCTTTCCTCCAGCAAGTCCAGGAGGGGGTCTTCCTCATCCATCCCTTCCCCAGAACCACACACTGCAAAGACCATGTCAGCCCTATATTGTATATGGCTTCATCATGTTGATGTGGTACATCCTTTGGGTATGTAGGATGCATAGCACACAGTGGGCAACAACTTTACCCCCATTTCTCCTTTAATTGCACCCTCAGCCTTGTGCAGGCAGGGTCACCCCATCCACTGGTGGGGTACTACCCTGCCCTACTATAGTTGACCTCTGCTATCCCCCCCCCACAATATCCTTCCCCCAACACCCCCACTCTCTTGCATCACTATATATAAATTACTCTCTCATCACCTATAACCTGTGTCCTACCAGTAGGGCTGTTCACCGCCCTGCCCAAATAGGGATAACAGGACACTACTGAATTTCAACTCCCTTCCCCTCCTTGGATACCCCCACTTACAGTAACTCTTTTTCATTACCCTGCCACATTCTACTTCTCCTCTCCTCCTACCCCCCTTCCAGTAAACATAGCCTAACACTGGCCTACCCCTACACACAATTAAGCACTTATAACCTAGCCCTATACCCCTCTTGTATGCACTTTAGTCCACCCTGTCATCTCTGTTTGCCTCGAAAATTGTGTTCTGCCTGCGTCTCTCCATAAATTTCCTTTCCATTCTGCCCTCCACAATTTTTCATTTCCTTCTTCCATTCTTCCTCTCTTTACTACAATCACTGTAAATCTTGAATATCTATGTTACACTAATGGCTACCAGTTACTATTGTCACCTTACCATCTAGTGCTACTTACTGTTACCAAGTTATTATATGTGTCCCAGTGTTTATTTTATTTATTTAGTTTTTGTTGACCGGGTAAGTGCACTAGACAAATGCTGCCTATTTTCAGGCACAACCCGGGGAAGGGGGATACAGATGAATGCCAACTGACCTTGAACCAGATTAAGCTGTTGGTGGTATTTTTAATGAATAAGGGAAATTTGACCAGGACACCGGGGAAATTCCCCTACTGCAATTCAGCAGTAGGGGGCTGGCGGAGCAACAGGGAGCTCAGTCAGTAGTGACTGGACTGCAGCACGGATGGCCACGTTACCGGAGCATGTTGGAGAGGCTCCTCTGAGAGAGGATTGCCTTATTGTCGGAACGGTGCAGTCGGCACCGCGTATGTTACAACCCGAGCTTACAGCACAATATTTGGATGCGATGGGAAAGCAGCAGACAGCTCCGGGAGCATTCTCTGAGACGGAGCGTGAATCTTTCACTTACACTGACCAGAAGTCTGTTAAAGTAAACAAGGCGGTACCACAGATACTAGCGGCTGTTTCCCTACTTCCGGAGGGAGAGAAAAGAGGTGACGCGGACGACGTTGTTTCTGAGACACCAGAGGAGGAAGCGATACCGGAACAAGTTCAGGAGGACAGCGAGACGAGCGGAGAGCGTTTTCAACGAAAGGCAGAGCAGAACCTTGGTAATATTCCCTTCGGAGAACGTAAGGAGAGAGACCGACTGGACTGTGTGTATACTAAGGTAACAATTTCAAGTACAACTATATCGGGGGCGGCTATTACCGCTATGGACAAACCGGAGGTGTTACAGGACTCGAATATGGCACTCTTGGAATCAGTTGGTACGGATGTTGTTAGTGGGGTTGGTGTGGGGAATGGGGAGACTCCCTGTATTTATCAAACAACTCCCTTTCAACAGGACGGAGTTTCTGATTTTTTTCAATCAACGTCTTAGGCCTGGTATGACCAAAGTGGGAGAGACTGGTATGGAAAAAAAAACTACTACTACGCTTTTATTTTCTAAACATCCTCCAGAAGCACCAAACAAAGCTGGTAGATTTGAGGAAGACATTTCAAAACAAACAGTTCCATCTGAGGCTGCACTTTCCTTGTGCACTGAGTCTACTGCACAGACCTCACAGGTGGAAGCTTGGTCTCCTGATCAAGCTTTAAGAGAGGCGGGTTGGACACTAAACAAGGGAACCTGGCACCCATCTCCTGACTGGGACCCAACTTTGAACTTTTCACAAGCTACGCCAGCTTGGAAACCTAATATGCCTTTGCCTGTGGTTTCTGAACCAGGAAGGAAGTGAGGTACCACATGATATGCCACAGACAGCATTAGACAATTTGGTACCACTGGAATCTGATGGGCAGCAAACTGATGGTCTAGTACATGTTTCACCAATTAAAAAACCTTTGATGTCTGAATTGTTTTCTAGAACTAAACAGGAGGCTGCCCCTCGAAGGAACGCAGTACGAATTAGATACAAGGGTGGTTTGGAAAGCAGGCCTGACAGAGGATATGTAGGAAAATGTTTGTTGAAAGACTCCCTACATTTTTCACCTAGAGAAGTTTTCGCATTTATAAATATATCCGGAGAGGATAATTTTGATGTTAGTTTTAGATCTGCCCTAGCATTAGATTTGTTCTGGGAAAGATATAATCAAGTGAAGTTTTCACCTCTATGGACACCCTTTTTTGTAATTCCTCTGACAAAACCATTAATAAAATTTGTTACCATTATGTTTCGGAACGAGGGTGTGCATGTGGATGACATTTCATACTGGTTGAGGCAGAAGTGTGAGGTCTTAAGCCCCCCTGAAGCCATTTTAGATTCTGAGCAGTTTTGGACCGGGGGATGGAAATTCAAAGTAAAACTTCGGCAAACAGAGAAAGGAGTAGAACATATACCTAACTCCTTCCTTTTAGGAAGAGATAGAGGGGTTTGTTTCTATGCAGGGCAGCCCAGAGCCTGTTACAGGTGTGGTGCTCGCACCCATCTGTCAAGTTCCTGTGACAAGCCCCGATGCGAAAACTGTGGGGAAATTGGACATGGGGTACTTCAATGTGAGAAACAAACATGGTGTGATTTATGTGAAGGGTTTGGTCATGTTTTTTCTGAGTGTGAATGGGCCGCAAAAAATAAATCATCCTCTGGTTGTCCTGAATTACTGATTCAAGAGGCACAAGATAAAATCATTTTACATGTGGAAACCGAGATCAGATCTCAAAGGAACCAAGTGTACCAGTTTTAAATGATACAGGATCAAATGTGGTAGAGGATGAACAGTTGAAGCTACCTTGGTAGATAGTTTAGAAACAGAAGTGGTACAGGAAGTAACGGAAGGAAAAGGGTGGTACGTCCTTTGTATTAGTACCTGTCGTAGATCCTCGAGACATAAAAATCAAATTTAGGGCCTCCCGATTGAAACTGAATCAAATAATCCTTTCGGTATAACTTCCTCTTGGGTGATACAGAATTTAATAGTCAGGAGTTAGACTCCCAACGATTACGAGATAGTTCCCTTCTCCTTTGAGAGTTTCTGAAGGTTATAAAGGAAAAAGAAAAAAAAAGAAAAAAGATAGCTAACAGTTTTTTTCCTTTTCTTGAGGAATGATCATTACCCTAGGATCTATAAATGTACACAGCCTTTTGAATCAAAAAGAAGGAGCTAGTATTTGAGTATATTCATTCTCAAAATTTGCAGATTTGTTTATTGCAGGGAACCTGGATGTATTCTCTGGATCAAAGTAGGTTTTTCAACATCAATGGTGCTGGGGCCTTCTTATTGGTCCTTCGGTCAGGATTCCGCTGATGGGATAGGGGTTGTGTTTAACTCATTTCATTTTCCTTAATTAAATTAATAGATGTAGTACCTGGCGGTTATTGATCCTTGATGGGGTATGGAAGTCTTTAACGTGCAGATTTATTAACGTTTACTGTTCTCAAATTAAATCCAAGCGGGTAGCCTTATTCCACATGATTAAGCCATATTTGTTTACCTCGAATAAAATTTTTTATACGGTGATTTCAATTGAACTTAAGACACGGATAGGTAAAAATAAACCTAAGGAAAAAGGAAAGATAGAAGGAGTTAAGAAGATATACTGTGATTCTAGGGCTTTAGAACAATTAATTAAAGGATCTGGTTTGGTAGATGGTAGAAGTAGACAACGAGGAGATAGATTTTACTTTTTAAAAATACATTTACTTCTACTATTGACTATATTTTTGTTTGGATTCGGTAGTTTTTGAGTTCTTTACTCTTCCGGTTTCTTTCTCTGATCATTTGCTTTTGGTGTGTAAAATTAGTCCTGTGAGATTACCGGTTAAACCAAGAGCTAGATGGAAATTGAATGCGACGTTGCTTCAGTGTTCAGAAGTTAGAAATAAGTTTACTTTCTTGTTACAGGCTAGATTGCCAGTAGCCTTTTTGTATGAAGATTTGGGGGAATGGTGGGCAGATTCAAAAAAGGATTTTTCATCATTTTTCATAAATATTGGTAAAACTAGGGAAAATGTTAAGTTTTTACATTATCTTAAATTGAGGCAACAACTGTATGACCAGATTTCTATTGCTAATATTTCTAAAAGTGATAACTCTAACCAAATTACGTTCCTGAAACAACAACTTAAAGAATGGCAATACAATAGGGCGGTAACTTTGCAGGCTTTGTTTAAATTCGGAAAAAAAAAAAGTCCTGAAGGTGATCCTTATGAGGCCTTTAAAAAATATAGATCTACTACTCTTCTTGATGGTCTAAAAGATGAAAATGGTAATATTATTACAGAGCAGGAGACACTGACAAAGATGATAGAACATTTTTTTCAGGCTCATGAACCTGTAAATGCTCCCAGTTGTTTACGGATAGAACAATTCTTAGCAACATTAGATAAACCTAAACATCTTACAGGTCTCGGGAATTTAGTATTGCCCATTTCAAAACAAGAAATTATTACAGCTATTAAGCACTTGAAACCTGGAACATCACCTGGTAAAGATGGCCTGACGATAGAATTATATAAAGCATTTCCTGATTCCTTTGCAACAAGTTTAGAGTTAGTGTTTAATTCTTTCCTTCTTTCTGTTAAGTTTCCGCTTTGGTTTTCTGAGGGTCTCTTAATCTTTTTATTTAAATCTGGGATAGGTATTTATTGGATAATTGGCGGCCTATCACTTTACTGAACTCAGACTATAAGATATTGATGAGTATTTTAAATGTTAGATTGAAACTACTTGCAATTCAGGTTCTGTCCCTCATCAGTATTGTAGTATACCAGGTAAATCGATCTTTCAAGCACACCACCTTATTAGAGACTGGATAGAATATGTTAACATGGGTAATCAAACTAGTTGTATGGTATCAGTAGATCAAAGAAAAGCGCTTGACAGGGTATATCACCGTTCTTATTCCTAGTTTTATCTTATTACGGGGTGCATCAGAATTTACGTAACTTGGCTTCAGGAGCTATATAACACTAGCTTGACTTACCCTATGCTGAGTACTATGATAGGACCTGGTTTTCATATTCCTACTGGAGTAAGGCAGGGCTGCCTTTGAGCCCTTACTGTATGTATATGCAATAGATACTTTGATTAAATATGTATCATGCCAAGGATTATGGGATGGGATTATAGTTCCTTTATTACACCAGAATGTCAGAGCTTTAGCTTATGCTGATGATTTGTGCTTGTTTTTCATCACAGATCAAATAGTGTTATTTTGGATTCAATGTTACAATATTCTGAGGTCTCGAATGCAAGTTGAATCCTTTTAAAAGCAGAGGATTATTTATAGAGGCTAAACTTCCTAAATCTAAAATTATTGAAGGTATTCATATATCCACTGAACCTTTAAAGATACTTGGGATATGGTATGGACCCCAGAATTTGCCTTTATTGAATTGGGAAAAAGGTTTACAAGCTGTTGAGGCTAAAGTTAATATATGGAAACATTGGAGATTACCAAAATTACAAAGGGTTGCAGTCATAAAAAAATTCCTTGTTCCATTATTGTTGTATATTGCTCAAGTAGTTCCACTTCCACCTGTACTAGAAACTAGACTTTATAGTTTATTTTTTCAGATGTTATGGGCTAATAGAGCAGCAATTAAGCATCATTATACCTATTTATCAAGACGCAGCGGAGGGCTGGGGATGATTGATCCAATCATCTTTTTTCCACTTTATTTATTTTTCAAATTTCAAGCAATATGGGACTTGGACCAAAGGACTGACTTATGGTTATTATCAGTCATACTGAATAAATACTTAAAGGCTTGGTTGCAAGATACCCTAAACCCACTCCTACTTTGGAGATTCCTGTTTTTCCTGCCTATCATTAAGAAAATATATAAATGGAAACTAACAAAAGATAATATACGAAGCTGTTCAGGAAAGTCATTATATAGTTTGGTGATGACACTTCTATATCCTAGTGAACCTGCTTTTAAAAACTGTCCATCCCAAAATATTGAAGCAGTGCTTATAAGATTGAATAATGCTAGGCTACACAGTTATATGTGGGAATTAACATGGTTATCGGCTTATGGTCGTATTGGGGTAAGAGGAAATGCCAAATATAAAGCGCATTCTGAACGTAATTGCCCTTATCTACAATGTATAAATGTAGAGAAAACTATGGAACATTTTTTGTTTGACTGTTCTTATGCTAAATCTTTATGGACATTTTTAATGATTAAATGGGATATGAAATGGTTAGGTACAATTGAGTATAACATTTTGGTATTAGGTAATTGTTCACATCTACAATCTAAATACGATATTGGAACATTTAATATATTATGTTGTACCTTAATCTATTACCTTTGGCAGGCTAGATGCCAATGGGTGTTATATCAGAAATTAATGCCTCTAGATGTTGTTTGTTGTTTGATAAGTAGAGCTGTACAACGGTGTATATGGCAGATGTTACTTTTGCATCACCTAGAACAATTATAAATTGGTGGAAGGGTATGGTTATTTTATTAAATACAAGTAATGTGATGGAACATGTTAGAGTTGAGCTTAGTGGCATTAAAAAAAAAAAACCCTGCTATAAATTCATGGGAGTAAGTATATGTCCTGTTACAGTATTTTTTCTTTTTTGTCTGATGAATGTTTCTCTGTTATATTGTATTATGCGATGTAACAATGTAAAACTTTGATGTATTGGTGTGATTAACACTGTTGTTATGATTTGTTTTGATGTTATTATAATAAAAAATTCCCCTACTCTTTTCGATAAGTGCCATGGGATCTTTAACATCCACCTGAACTACCACCAATCCATGCAGATGGGACCTTGGTTTAACGTCTCATCCGAAAGGCGGCACCTCAGAAGTATAGCACCCCTCTTATGCTGCACTACAGTGTCAGTACTGGGATATTAACCCAAGTGCCAGATGTGGGAACTGAACCCACAGCCCTCTGATCTCCTGGCCTCAGAGGCGAGTGTGCTACCTACTAAGCCACTGACACTGACAATGTTACCAACTGTTGCCAAATTGCTATGTGTCTTCATATCTACTATAGTTAACTGTTGCACTGTTAGCCAATGTGATCCATCTATAATCCCTCTTGCTCTCATTGTATGCAAGTAAGCAAATTGTATTCCAGCATTATAACATTTCTCTGTATTCTTCCCCATTGTTCCCTACCTCCCAGATCGCATCGGGAGACGAGCAACTTGTTGCTCAGCGTGCCCTCCTGCTGAAACATTTCAATAAATAAAAATATATCCTGTCAGGCAGTTCCACAATCAATGTAATTTACGTTATTCACCTGTTTAACTACTCTGTATGGTCCTGCCCACTCGGCTTGCAGCTTATCTTTCAGGACTGGGATTAGGACCATGACCTTCTGACTCACATTGTACGAGCGAGCTCTGGCTCTGTGGTCGTACCATACCTTTTTCTGGGTGGCTGCCAGGTTGCTCTGGGCAGTTCCCATAAGCTCCTTCAGCTTTTCCCTAAACTTGAGGACATAATCCACTATGGGAATTCCCTGGATGGTGTGCTTGCCTTCCCAGTCCTCCGGGATCAAGTCTAGGGGCCCACACACCCTGCATCCATATAAGAGCTCAAAGGGGGAAAATCCTGTTGACTCTTGGGTTATCTCCCTGTATGCGAACAACAGGTGGGGAAGGTATTTCTCCCAGTCCCTCCCATGCTGTTCATCAAATGCTTGGAACATCGATTTTAGGATACCATTAAACCTTTCCACAAGCCCATTGGCCTGTGGGTGATAAGGTGTCACGTGTCTCTGTACCACCCCACACATCTCCCACAAACACTTCATCAGGTATGACATGAAGGAACCCCTCTCGATCAGTGATAACCTCCTGCGGTAACCCAACATGGGAGAAAATCCCTAGCAAGGCATCTGCCACTTTGTCCTCAGTAAGGATAGGGTGACTTCCTCTGGGTACCGGGTGGCATCATCCACCACTGTTAGGATAAACCTCTTCCGGGAGGAGCTGGGGGTATTCAAAGGCCCCACAATATCCATTCCTACCATCTGGAATGGCTTCTCCACTATGGACATGGGAATTAGGGTGACTTGGATTTTACTATATCCACCTTCCCTATTTCTTGATACCGGTGACAAGACCTGCAATATTCCTTCACCTGCTGGGTGAAGTTGGGCCAATAGAAATTCAAACAACATGAAGTCTTGCTGTATTCTGACAAATGCAGTTAGAACGACCGGTTCAACTGCCCCATTGCACTGGTCGGTCTAATTGCATTTGTCAGAATACAGCAAGACTCCATTAGAAGAAACAACATTACTATGGTAAGTAATTTTTTTCTTCTGGGCCAGTCATTGCGTAATGTACGAGATTCCAAGATGTCCAGATGTGGGGATATCATGAGCAATCTTGAGCAACCACTCACGGTACCCCTGGGGAATGATAAACTGCCTGCCCATCTCCCTTCCCTCTGTCCTTACATCCTGCGTATACAGCGGTCCATTGTCCCAATACATTCTGTCTTCCATTACCTCCCTGTGTCCCGTCAGATTCTGCACAAGCCCTCAGTCTCTCTGAACTAGGGTTATTTGTCTGAGCAGCTGCAAAATCTTTACATATTCCCAAGGCATGGCACAGGCACCCTTCAGTTTCTAAACTAGGGTCCCTAGCTGTAACGTCAGGGCATTCAAGGTCACTGGCATCCCTTGCCCTCTGACCACTGGTTACCCCTCCCTCCTCAGAGTAAGCTTGTGTAGCTGTTTTGTTCACTGCTACCTGGGGAATTTCTACCTCCCTTTTACTACTCTCCATGTCAGGAGACACAGGCTAGGGAAACCAGCCTAACAGTGTTTTCCACAGGAGCTTCTATAGGGTCCAGGGAACCACAATTTGCCTTTGCCAACTGACTTCGGTAACAGCACACAGCACCCCCTCTTGGAGATTATTCCCTATAATCACATCCAGGGCAAGATTTTCTGCCACTGCAACTTTTGCAGTCTTTCCTGTCTCACCCCAATCCAGGAAAACACTAGCAAGTGGCAGAGTTTTCTCCTCCCCAGTGAATTCCCTTACTGTAATGAACTGATTAGGTATCAGCTGTTCAGGCTTAACCAAATCTCCTTTTACCAAAGTAAGGGATGCCCCATGTCCCTCAACTCATGCGTTTGCACCCCATTTACAGTAAGCAGGTGTATGTGCTCCCTCATGTTTATAGGCTTGCTTTCAGGGATACACAGTGCATTCACCTCTGTTCGAGCACCACTTTGTGCCTTTTTAGGACACTGTCTTGCAAGATGCCCAGGTTGTTTGCAAAACCAACAATCATCATTTCTTTCATCAGGCAAATCCTTTCTTTGTAACCTGGGGCTGCCTGCTTTCTGTGGAGGCAGTGAGGGTTTTAGCTGCCCTGAAAGCACACTTTTCCCTTTCTGCGCTGCCACACCTGCCCCACTCCCTTTCAGAGCAGGCCTGCTCCTGACATAGCGGTCCAAGAGCTCGGCAGCCTTCTGCACTGTTTTTGGATCTCAGTCCTCCAGCCAGGTTTTCATCTCTGCTGGGCAAGCCCAAAGGAATTGCTCTAAAATTACCACATCCTCAATTTTCTCTATAGAGTCTGCTTTGACCCCTTCCCACCAAAGTTTCAAAAACTGACGTTGCTTTGTGGCTGGTTCCTTGTAGCTCACGTCAGGGCTTCTCCTGAGCTTATGGAACTTAACTCTGTACGTTTGAGCTGTCAGTTGGTACTTTGCAAGCAATGCAGCTTTAAGTTTGTCATAATCATTACTGTCCTGATTGTCCATTTGACCCGATGCGTCATAAGCTTTCCCGGTAAGCAGCGGAGATCGTTGGAAGCTCCAGAACTCTATGAATTTAAAAATGCATCCATATCCTCCCCCTCTTTAAATTTAGCCATCAATTTAGAATTTAATTTGTAACCCAGTCCTGGAGTTCTAGGTTCATCCATGCCACTTACCTGCACTGGCACTGGTCTTTGGAGTTTTAGTTTCTCCAATTCATATTCTTGCTGGTGCTTTCTCTCCTCATCCTCTCTCTGAAGCTGTCGCTCTCTTTCCTCTGCCTCTATCTGAAGCTGGTTTTCTTTTTCTTGCTTCTCCAGCTCCATCTGGAACTTCCTCCATTCAAATTCCAGCCTCATTCTCCTCAACGCTAGCTGTAGCCTGATCCCTTATGACTCCAGAGTTGTAATGACTCTCTCCTGGTGCTGTGGCTCTCGGTTCTCACTGCCCTCCTCCCTGGGACTGGACACTGCGATAGACTCTGGCACCACCATGTCCAAGGTCTGGTCCCTTTCAGTCACCGACTGTGACCTGAGGTCCTGGGCAGTCGCTTGTGCATTGGCTGCCACAAGAGCCTCCATGAGGTGCTGTTTGTTTCACCCCTCACTTCAGACTCCTCTTTCCTGGCACAACTGCCTCAGGTATTCCGAAGTGTACTCGCTGTAGGTGGAAGCCATCTTCTTCCCTAATCTACAGCTACACTAGCTTGTAACCGAAAAAACAAATAAAACCGGTAGGTACCTTAGACTGTAACCAAAATGATATATCTCCTTTAAAATCTCTGCCTTGTTTGTGTGTGAACTGTTACAGTTTATCAATCTGACACACTGGACTGTTGATGCTTGTGTCACCAAATAGTTGCACAGTATGCAACAAATCTTTCAGATCCCAGCACTGCGCATCAAATCTGTCACAAACCCACTCCTGGGGTCAGTCCCTCTGCTACCACAGTGCCTAACCTCTAAGTGCGATTTTTGAACAGGGGAGTAACAGGGACACCCTTCTGTTTGTTTTGAGTCTGAGCAACTACCAGTCTTGAGTCCTGGGGTCAAATATGAACCCTTTTTGGCTAGCACACCCAGGTAATAGGTCCAAATATCACACACTCTTTGGGGAAAGCAGCACAATACTTGACCCAGCGGGCATACAACCAATCTGGTTCACAAATATCCCCCCCCCCCGACTCAATAAGACTCGGGTATTCCTCTTACCTTGCTGGATCTTTACACAGATCCTTCTTAGTGTGGCTGCATAAGGTGACACAATAAGCATTTAACAGCTGTGTTAGAATATTGACTGTTCCACCATTCACACACAAATGAGCATGTCTCAGACAGCATTTTAAGTAAAAACAAAGTTACTAAAATTAAAAATAGTGAATAAAATACAAAATACAGAACATATATACATTAAGGGTATAGTCAGAAAATAAATGGACAATTATAAACAAACTGCCTTGTACTGAATAACTAATCATACCCCAGATTCAGTTGGTAAATAGAGGTGCTAAAATTACCTATTTTGGCAGAAGTGCCTTTCTTTGAGTTCAGGAACAAAAGAATCACTTTGAAGTCCAGAACACAAGTGTCAGTTCTTTCAGCCAGGTTTCACCATTATCAGAGTAACAATATTGTCCCACCCTCCTTGTGGTGTTCACAGCACGTGAGGTCACTCTTAGCCCTGTAATTAATTTGTAACATGACTAATGTATAACCAGATGTTTCAGATTACTTGCCTGTTTTGAAATCTGCAAAGACAGCAGTATTGTAAATATAACGAGACAATCTCTTCTTCATCAAAGCATAGTTTGACAGCATTCCCTTTTCAGTGGCAGAGGAGTGTACCAAAAAGTGGGGTGTCTGAACTGCATAGAACACCTCAGTCTGGGGCACTGTTCAATTCAATGTCTGACCTTTCAACTACAAAAGTGAGGGGTCTCAGCAAAACAGTCTGAGGACCACCTCTCAACATCGTGAGACTTTTGACATAGACTGACTAGGAAGCATACTCCCTCCTGTCACCTCGTAAAAAGGCAATATTTTCACTTCAAAGCACTAACTCTCTGAGATCATAACTTTTATGATTTCTACACAGGTTTTGTTAGGCATGTGTCAGTTTCTTTTAAAGTTAGCAGCTTCCTTCCACTCTGAGAGAGAGGGCAGTGTATTTTTGAAAATCCAAGGATCTTCCTGGACATAAAGCCTCCATGACTCATTCACACTAATAGGAGTACACTGGAGGTGCTAGAACCCAGTGGGAGCCAAACTCTTTCAGGAGGGCTGGCGCCAAAGTGAAGCCATGAGGGAGCTGCACTGGTATAGACAACGTCGGCGTTGACCCTCCAACCGCCTCAGTTCCTTTTTTCCCCACCGTCAAGTTTGCTTCAGTGACGATGTTGCTCGCCCACCGGGAGTCAAAACGTCAACTAGCAGCTAGTTTTCAGTTTTATTATTTTGTAAGATTTCACGAACGTACCAATTACATTTTAAAAGTATACTTTTATTATTCTACAAAAAAGTCTTCAGCCCTCCATTGACGGAGTTGACCATGAGTGGGGCAGGTGATGGTAGGGAGACTTTGCATGAAAACTGTTCAGTCAGTTGGGCTGGGTCTGGTCCGCCGCCCTCTCGGGGGGGGTCTGACAACAGGTGGTCCAGTGATCAGGGAGAGGGGTGGTCTCCCCAGAAACATAAAAGTAAACGTTACCATTCTCGGCATCATTCATCCTCGAGCTCTTCTTTGGCCCACCGGTCGAAAAAGAGACGGCATCACTCGAAGTCGCCCTCTGGTGCATCCTCATGTAGATGGTCAGTTTTCATGCCCAGAGATGGTCTTCGCCTCTTTCAGAGTCTCCTCTGGCTTTTGTCTCTGATGACCAGCATCTTCAACACCGAAGTCCTTCCCCGCCTGCTGGAGGACTTTCCGGTGAGCAGTTTCACCATTGGGCCACTCTTATGGAGCAGTGGGCATGGAGGTTGTCCTGACTGCCCGAACTGGCTAGTCCATCGCTGGGGCCTTCGGGTCTGTTGGTTTCAGATTGGCAGGCAGGGCAGTTGAGACTGCCGAGTTGTGCAGCACCTTCTTCAGTGCCGTCGACTCCACGTTCCTGTGTCTACCCCCTCACATGGTTGTGGTGTAGGAGTCCTCACCTATGCCTTTATTTCCTACTATTTTTCCTCCTTTACCTTGAAATTGCAGTTTGCAGACTTCTGTTGTGGTGCCACAGTCTGCGGTGCCATCCTTCCCGGCGCTGTGATCAAAGCTGGCTTCTCCAGTGTCAAGTTTGCTTGCGGTGCCGCGTGTGGTGTCGGCACTGTGCCGCATCCACTGCTGGGATCATTTTCTGTGCGGGGTGTGATGTCAGTGTTGTGTTGCCTCTCTCTCTGTGTCAGTGTTGCTTCTGTACTTTGCTCTGTCCTCTTTGGCGGTGCAGCTTCCATTTCAGAGGTTTTTGACTCTGATTCTGTCTTCTCCTCCTCCTCTTCCTCCTGGTTTTCACCCCTTTCCTGTCTATACAGTCCCTCCTAGACTGTCTTGAAATGACATTGAGCCTGATCCTGATCTTCGGCTGGGTGATGATTTTGATGCCGAGTCCGCCTTAGGGGCGGGGATCAATCCTCCTGTAGAGCCTGTGGTCGAAGACCTTTCTCTTAAGTCTCTGCTCAAGAATTTAAATTCTACCCATTCTCTTCAGACCACATAAATCAATCCTGGGACGCTTTTAAGTCTCCAGTATCTGCATGTTCTGGAAATCCCTACAGATTTAACTCCTCCGGTGCAGCCCTCTTTCAGAGACCCTTTCCCAGATGGTGTGGAG
This sequence comes from Neoceratodus forsteri, assembly GCA_016271365.2. Lineage (NCBI taxonomy): Eukaryota > Metazoa > Chordata > Ceratodontiformes > Ceratodontidae > Neoceratodus > Neoceratodus forsteri. The sequence continues at coordinate 1,094,882,230 of CM057453.1, forward strand.
CAACCCACCTCTTATTCCCTCCGTGGCAAAGTCCATAGATAGGAATTATACCCCTCCCAGGGATTGTCCCATCCTGGCCTCTCAAGCCTTTGCTGATGCCATAGTGGTCCTGGCAGAGAATGACAAGGCTGTCCTTCCTCAGGAATCCACAGCTCATCCTATAAACAAACAATCTCACAAGATCGACACCTTGGGTAAGCGAGTCTTTGCTGCTTCAACCCTGGGCATGCGCATTGCTAGCTACCAGGGTTATTTTTCTCAATATGAGTATGTGCTCTGGCATTCACTCAAAGCAACAGTAGAAGCTCTGCCCGAATCAGAAGTTAATTCAGAGGTACTAAAAACCATTACTAGAGGTAGCAAGTCCAACAATCAACAGATTAATGCTGCCATAGGCGCTTTAATCTGCCTCAAAGTGGCGGTATTGGTATTGCACCCATCGCCATTCTTATTTGCACACTTCGGGCTTCTCGAATGGTGCCCAACAAAAGATCATGTCCTTACCTTTTGACAGTATGTATCTTAGTATGTATTTCAGTATGTATCTGTTTGGACCTTTTGGAGTTTTGGACTCTTTAACAAATCATGGGAGGATGGGGTGGTACCTGAGGACTGGATGAGGGCAGATGTGATTCCACTTCACAAAAGTGGAAGCAGGGCAGAGGCAGGAAACTACAGACCTGTTAGTGTAACCTCAGTGACAGGGAAAATGATGGAATCACTTCTGAAAGAAAGAATTGTTGAGTACCTAGAGGCCAGAGGGGCACAGGACCCAAGGCAGTATGGATTCACAGCAGGAAGGTCATGTCAGACAAATCTAATGGATTTCTTTGACTGGGTGACCAAAGTAGTAGATCAGGGAGGGGCTGTGGACATGGTCTACCTAGACTTTAGCAAGGCATTTGACACAGTCCCTCACAAAAGATTAACGTACAAGTTAACCAGCCTGGGAGTGGGTTCCAAGATGGTAGCATGGGTAACAAAATTGGCTGGAGAACAGGACACAGATAGGAATAGTAAATGGAGTCCACTCTGAAGAAAGGGGGTTACTAGTGGGGTACTGCAGGGTTCAGTTCTAGGACCAGTTATCTTCAATGTCTTTATAAGTGACATTGCAGAGGGATGGGAAGGAAAAGTATGTCTCTTTGCAGATGACACAAAGATCTGCAACAGTGTTGATACACAAGGTGGGGTGGAAAGGATAAGAATGGACTTGGCATGGTTGGAGGAATGATCAAATGTATAGCAGCTTAGATTCACTGCTAAGAAGTGCAAAGTAATGCACCTGGGAGACAAAAACCCAAGGGAAGAGTACACTATGGGGGGGTGAGATACTAACAACAACAAAAATGGAAAGGGACCTGGGGGTAGTCATACCAGATGACCTAAAAGTGGGCAAGCAATGTGAGAGGGCAGTAAGGAGGGCTGGGAGGATACTGGGATGTATAGGAAGTAGCATCACCAGTAGAAAACACATGAAGTTGTTATCCCTCTGTACAGACAGCTGGTGAGACCCCATCTGGAGCACTGCGTGCAGTTCTGGAGACCCAATCTCTGTAAGGACATAGACAGGATGGAGGCAGTCCAGAGGAGGGCAACTAAAATGGTGCAGGGTCTGTACTAAAAGACATATGAAGAGAGACTTAAAGAGCTTAATATGTATACCCTTGAGGAAAGGAGGGATGGGGGGACATGATAGAAACTTTCAAGCACCTCAAGGGAATCAACAAAGTCTAAGAGGGTAGCATCTTTCAGAAAAAGAGATGTGCAAGAACAAGGGGGCACAATTTGGAGATAGACGGGGGCGTCTCAGAGGTAATGTGCAGAAGTATTTTTTCACGGAGAGGGTTGTGGATGCATGGAACAGCCTTCCTGTGGAGGTTGTGTAGTTAAAAACAGTGGGGGAATTCAAGAATGCATGGGACAGACATAAGGCAATTCTAGGGGTTGGGGGTAGGAGGAAGTAGGCTGTTGGTTAACTAGGATCTGCAGCTTATGCATTAGGTAGGGAAATGAGCAGACTGGGTGGGCCAAGCAGTCCTTATCTGCCGTCAAATTCTATGTTTCTATCTAAGTGGAGCAAGCACTAGAGGCCACTCAGAAAACTAGGTCCGCTATTAGGACAGCTAGGCCCCCTCCTGCTGCCTCTCAAGGAGGCGGGAATAAGCGTCAGTTTCATAACCGTCAGTCCTTTCGTGGCTAAAGCAGAGGAGGTTTCATTAGGAACTAAACCCCTCCACCACAAAAGAAAACACAGCAAAAGGCACAGGGCCCAAAAGTGCCCAGTGCCACTCTCTGACTTTCCGGCCCAGGTCCCACCTCAGTTGTCCGAGGGGGACTCTTCCTCGGCAGTAGGAGGACATCTGACTTATTTCTATGACCAGTGGAAGTCGATAACATTGGACTAATGGGTCCTCAGGATAATCGGTGAGGGGTACTCTTTCAACCTATCAGAAACCCCTCCGGATCACCCTCCCAAGCGGCAGTCCAAGCTGTCTGCTACGCAGTCAGACCTTCTTGCTCCAGAGGTGCAAGGCCTTCTGAATAACAGGGCAGTAGTAGTAGTCCTGCTGGATCAGTGAAACACAGGTTTCTACTCCCACTACTTTCTGGTTCCAAGGAAAACAGGTGGTATGCGCGCCCTATTTTTGACCTCAGAAAGTTAAACATGCTCCTCTACAAGGAAAAGTTCAAGATGATATCACTCGGTACCATTACCTTTGATTCATCAACACAATTGGCTAGTCTCCCTGGACATGCAGGATGCCTACCAACACATTCTCATACACCCAAAGCACCACAAGTACCTAAGGTTTGTGGCATTGGGTCAGCACTACCAATTCAGAGTCCTGCCCTTTGGGCTATCCTCGGCGCTTTGACTCTTTACAAAGTGCTGTGCAGTTCTCACAGTGCATCTAAGGAAAACTGGAATTGTATCTGGATGACTGGCTTCTCACAACCTCACCAGACAAGAGACTCTGGAGGCTGTGGCTACGGCCTCAGACTTCCTTATGTCCATGGGAGTTCTGCTCAACCTGAAAAAGTCGCATCTGCAGCCCTCACAGAAGATTCTCTTCATAGGAGCCCTTCTGGACACCTTCTGTGCAAAAGTCTTCCTTTCAGAACACAGAAGGAGCGATATCCTACAGATGACCTGCTTCATCAGAGAGAACAGCTCAGTTTGAGCTCTTTCGATGCAGTGGATGCTGGATCTCATGACATCCTCGGTGTTCACTGTACCTCTGGCTTGTCTCCACATGAGAACCTCTCAGTGGATGCTCAGCACTCAGTGGTCACCAACCACTCACCCTCAGTCCTTTCACATCAAGGTGACACAACCGTTGAAACGGTCACTCAGCTGGTGGTCTCAGGAGGACAACCTTCTGGAAGGATTTCCCTTCGCCCCTCTAGATCCCCCAGATGTCCATTACCATGGATGCATCCTTACTGGGCTGGGGAGCTCACTGCGAGGTACATGGACCCAGGATAAGTCCCAACTCCACATAAATGTTCCAGAAATTAGGGCCGTCCTCTATGCAGTCCGAGCTTTGAAGGACACACTCTGTCACAAGACCATTCTCCTTCAAACGGACAACAAGGCAGTGATGTCTTACATTAACAAGCAGGGCGGTGCACACTCTTACCCATTATGCAGGGAAGCAGGGAGAGTATGGGAATGGTGCCTGGAGCACAAGGCTCTGATTCAGATGGTCTACCTGCCAGGAGTACAAAACGAATTGGCAGACCGTCTCAGCAGAACAGACAGATCCTCACGAGTGATCTCTCAACTTAACCGTCGTTCAGTCACTCTTCAGAGTGGGGAACTCCGGACCTGGACCTTTTTTGCATCCCCACTCAATGAAAAACTGCATCTCTTCTGCTCCAGAAATCCAGGACCTGGCATTTTTTGTCAGGATGCATTCAGGTCGCGGTGGACAAAACACTTTCTGTACACATTTTCTCCTCTTCCCCTAGTTCAGAGAGTGCTGCTCAAATTGGAGGCACAGGGAGGTAGACTGATTCTCATTGCCCCATTTTGGCCCCCCCAGATCTGTTTTCCTCTAATCAACAGGTTATTGGAAACCTCCCCAAAAGTGCTTCCACTCCAGACAAACCCTCTGACCCAGGATCCTGTAGTTCATCCCAACCTGAGGTCCCTTCACCTCCACGCCTGGCTCCTGAGGAGAACAGGTTTAACATTTCTCATAGATTTTCAAATATTATCCTAGCTGGGTACAAGCCAGCTACTTGAAAAACATACACAACTAAGTGGAAGCATTTCTCTATCTGGTGTGCGAAATCATCTTGGAATCCCTTTTCTTGCCCACCAAGTAAAGTCCTGGAGTACCTCTTAGACCTCTCTAACACAGGTCTACGGTACTCTACAGTCAAAGTTCATCTTTGTGCCGGCCTGGTGGCGCTGAGAGTTGAGGCGCTGGATGCCACACCTCGCGACACGCCGGTGACTCAGGTTCGGGAGCAAGCCAGGGCTGTCGGGGGGCGGCAGGGAAGAAGAAGATTGAGCATCCATAGGACTGCTCTCTTCTCCTGGGGTGAGATCCAGGGTGTACCGAGCTCAGTAGCTGCTCCCAGCAGAAGGCTGAGCACTTTTGTTCAATAGCATGGTTCAGTAAATAGAGGTGTTGGCATTGGCAGGACGTCTGTGGGAGGACTCACGCCGGCATCCATTGCTCACCACACCAATGGGGGAAAGTAAGTAAATAATCCCTGCCTCCTGATAGGTGAAGGATGGTCCAGGGGCTGGTCACCATGCCCAGTGTCGGGTCTCTCTATTCGCTCCTCTGATCTCCTTCCTGCCTATGCTGCTCTTCTAGATTGTAGATAGAGTGCCAGAAAGGAGTAACGGCGGTCCCGCCTCAGGGGACTCAGAGCCGGGGGGTTGGGTGGCTGGGCTAGTGGTTGGAGAACTGTGTGCCCTCTGAGGAATTGAGTGGAGGATTTCAGACAGGTGGGATCCACTTCCAAGCCGTGTGTCCATCTAGAGAGAGTTCAGGGTAAGGCAGTGCTATAAATTGAGTTTAAAAAGAAAGTTCATCTTTGTGCAATTTCCGCATACCATGAACCTGTACTTTCTATGTACTTGGCTCTGTTACCTGTGGTTAAATGGTTTCTTAAGGGCATTCTGCATAACAGAACCACCCATTAGATGTCCAGTTGCAGCCTGGGACATTAGTCTCATGCTAGACATGCTCACTCGTAAACCCTTCTAGCCTCTAGCCACTTATGAGTTGAAATTTCTAACTTGGAAGACGGCCTTCCTGGTGGCCATTACTACCACCCATAGAGTATCAGAAATACACACTTTGGTCACAGACCCTCCATACACTGTATTTCACAAGGACAAGGTGATTCTTAGGACTCATCCTAAGTTCCTTCCTAAGGTTGTCTTGGAATTTCATTTGAATCAACCTTTAGTCCTTCCTACCTACTTTGCAAATTTCCAGAATGAGGGAGAGCATACCCTTCATTCTTTGGATGTAAAGAGAGTTTTGTGGTTCTACCTTGACAGGACAAATGAGATCCACAAGGCTTAACAACTGTTTGTCTCTTTCAGCACAACCTGGCTGGGTCAATCTGTTGCTATCAGGTGCATTTCAGCATGGTTAGTGGCATGCCTTCGCCACTGCTACTCCATGGCACAGGTCAAGCTGGAAGACAGAGTGTATGCTCACTCTACCAGAGCAGTTGCAGAATCTCTGGCTGAAATCCTCAACATGCCCATTGCAGACATCTGCAATGCGGCCACTAGGAGCTCCGTACACACGTTTGTAAAGCACTACACCTTGGATGTCCATGCCAGACAGCATCAGTCCTTTGGCAGGACAGTCTTTAATGGTCTTCTGTCCTAAGTGAGCTCCTCTCTCCTGCCACCCATCTTAGGGGATTATTTTAGCTCTGTACTCTCCCATTAGTGTGAATGAGTGGTGGAGACTTTATGTCCAGGAAGATATGGAAATTATGTACTTACCGTAATTCTTTTTTTTCTCCTCCTCGCGACCCCTTCTCTTGGGATACACTCTCACCTTTTCAGCCTTGCTCACCTACCTGGTGACCAGTGCAGTCCATCCCCCATGGAGCCGTGGTTATCCCCCCAGGCGGGGTACGGGGTGGGGGCCCATGCACCCGAGATGTCTGTCTTTCGTCGGGATGCTGTCTCTGGGCAGGTATGGGTATTGAGGGTCGGGGCCTAGTGCTCCGTCTACCAGGAGGCCGTGAGGTGTTTTTCCTGTGTTCTCTCGCGATGTGCCATGTCCCTGATGTCAAGCGCTAAAAAGCGCCCGATGTCTAACTGTCGCCCCCTTATTAGCCGCCGGTCTGTTATACCTCGGGTCTCCACCCGAGGTCAGACAAACGAGCTCTAGTTCCCCCCTCCCCGGAGAGGACAGGCAGTCCCTGGGGCGCTCAAGCCCTCTCCCAGCTGGCCCTCCAGCTTCCCGGGCTCGTTTTGAACCCGGTCGCTGGCTGGCGTCTGCGAAATCCAACATGCCAAGCGGGCCGGGCCTACCGTAATTTTTGATCTTCTGACGTAAGTCTCCACCATCATTCACATGCCCACCCACCATCCCTAGCTCACTTCTCTATTTAGGTCTTCGCCTTCAATCGTTGGGATGTGAAGACTTTGTTCTTTGACCCTTCTTACATGGGTCATTTGGACTATCTTATGTCCGATATTTAGGTTAGTTAAGCTTGCCTCCTCAGAAAAAAAAAAAGGTACTGAGGCGGTTGGAGGTCGGCGCCAAGTGATCTATACTCATGAGCTGGCTCATGCCGCTCCTCCTGGCTCCACCTCAGCGCCAGCCCTCCTGAAAAAGTTTGCCTCCCGCTGGGTCCTAGTGCCTCTGGTGTACTCCCATTAGTGTGAATAAGTGGTGGAGACTTCGTCCAAAAAGATCAAGAATTATGGTAGGTACGTCATTTCCATTTCCATGATGCCTTGCTGACATGTTTCACAAGCAGAAATTCAAAAATGTATATTTATAACAAAATTATATACAAATAGAAACAGGTTAGACGGCTATTGCAACATCGGCCTCTGCCAGATTTTTATTTCGTTTTTTTTTTCCCCAAAATATTTTTTATTCACGTTGATACATAAAATAATTGTAACATTTTTTACATTATTACACATTTATGTTCAACCCCCCCCTTGGCTTTTTCTGGAAGGTATACACTTTAATGTTACATTAATATACAGAGGTAATACTATATACATAACATGTCAAAGGTTTCTATTGGGGTTATTTATAATTCATATCTAAATACCTATATCCAGAACCCTTAAATCTTCATTAATGGTTCTATATTTTCTTGGATTTCCCTCCATCTTGACCCCGTTATATCATCTGAAATAGTATGTTTCATATATATTTTCATTTAATAATGTTTCTTTCATAATTGTCCACCAATTATATATTTCAAATTTTGGTAATTTCTGTGTTTTCCAATGATTCAAAATCATATGTTCCAACGCCATTGTTGATAATGCCAATATTTTTAATTGTTGGGGGTACATCTTTTTTGTAGAAAATTTTTTGAATAAGAATACATTGGGATCAAAAGGGAGATCTATTTCAAATTGATTTTTGATGATTTTATTCAGTTCTGACCACCATTCTTTTATTTCAGGTCAGTCCCAAAAACAGTGTATGAGTGTACCTTTGTACCCACAGTTGTGCCAACATTTCTCATAGTATTCTTTATTAATTTTAGAAATTTGTTAGTCACATAGACCCTGTTCAAAATCTTCAACTGTATAGATCTGTTTTTTGCTGAGACATAGGCTGGGATATTCAGAGGGGTTGCACCTGGCACAACCCCACATTGTGCTCCGGCGGGATACTGAAAAGGCTGCAAATCCCGATGCACCGGAGTGCAATGTAATCCTATGCAGCACAGATGTAGGGGGTGTGCCCGTGCATATGCGGCACATCCTGATATTCAGCCTGGGATGTGCGGTGCATATGCTGGCGCAACCCTGCATTACGCCGCATGGGGGGCTCAGAGTTGAGCCCGTGAGGAGTGGGAACAACTCCTGGCCTCCCAAAGGTGGGCTGCTGTATTGCAGGGTGCAACACAGCAGCTGTCAGCCGTGGGTGGCCACCCGCCCACCCAGAACACCGTCCACAAGCAGACACATCACCCTGGTAGTTCAATGGTCCCCAACGCCCATAGCCATGATCGTGGTAATTGGCAAATGAAGGAGTCCCTGGTAGTCTAGTGGCTGCCTTCCCGATTCCCCCGAGTCCCCACGAAATGTCAGTTACGACCCTCCCTGGTGGTGCAGTGGAACCCCCCCAACCCACTGCCCCGATCACAGTACAAAACTGCAAAATATATCCTGGTGATCCAGTGAAACTCCCACTCCTCCCACCCACACTGAACCCCTTGCCTGCTTCCCCGTCATCGGTCGGCAGCTGCAACCCGCCATATACTGCCCGTCTCACCACAATGATGGGTGTTAGTATGAAGATAAGCCCATTGGTCCCCAATGTGGGACCAATGGGCATGCAGGGCATACTGTACTAGACAGTCCCAAATATGTGAATGAAGGGGTTAGGTGTTGGTGGGAGGGTGGAAGGCACACTGGATCACCAGGGATATATTTTACATTTTGTACTGTGATCGGGCAAGGGGGGGGGCCCACTGCACCACCAGGAGGGTCAGTAACTGACATTTCGGGAATTGGGGACCACTAGATACCCGGGGGTCATTTATAGCATTTTTCGGGGACTCAGGAGGAAGGGGGAACCACTAGACTACCAGGGACTGTACTGTTTGACATATACTGCGATTGCGGCTCTGGGGCGGGGAATCCCACTGCACACGTCATGCTGTGCAGGGTGTCAGGCATGCACATGCGGCCATAATGACATGTAAATGGCCCCATTTGCGCCATGCATGTATTATGGCCTCATTTGCATGCTCCCTGCTGAATATCGCAGGAGTTGCACTGATGCATCCCTGTGCTCCCTATCTGTGGCTTGTGTCGACGCAGTGCCACTGCGCCTTGCTCAGTATGTGCGCTGCCTTGCCATATTCAATGGTGCTGCACCATGGTGCATCACCGTTGAATATCATCCAGCCCCAGTGCCCAGTGCATCCCAGTTGCGCTGCACCCAGGTTGTGCCTCTGCCTGGCACAGTTTGAATATCTGGGCCATAGTTTTTATGACCTAAAGTTATTGATTCCTACTGATAATCTGTAAAAGGAGTTTTTAACTGGGAGTTCTATTTAGTATTTATGTGTATGGTTTTTCTCTTGTTCTGCTACCATTTTATAAAATCTGGATACTATGTCATGTTGACCTTTATTTATTATATTAATATGTTGTTTTTGGATATTACCTGATTCTTGAAGGGGTGTTTTAAAAGTATTAGGTATTTTTTTTTATTTATTCCGTTATGTATAGTAGTAGTTCAGATTCCATCTTTGGTCGGGAATCTTATCCTTTATTTGTTTGTAAGTGGGAAGTTGAGCTTCTATTAATAGGTCATCCCATTCTAATATTTTTTTTATCTTTTAAAATCTAGTGTTAAGCCGTTTCGTCTTTCCGTTTTGTTTCTCATCTAAGTTAAATGGGGGAAACATTCCTGTGGTGTTACCGGTTTTTAGTGTAGTATCTCCGGTTCCTGTTTTGTCAGATGGAATCTGTTTTGCTGTGTTTTGGCCTTTCCTTGTCTGCATGGAGGAGGTAGTAGATTTTTTGTTTGCAGCTTAGCACCCACTTCATTTTGCTTCCTTTCTGGTCTGGTCTGGATATTATACCAAACGTTCTGAAGGCTTTGTGTTTTTTCTTTGTCCCCTCTTCTTTATCCAGCAGTGTCTCTTTGTGACATTTTGCATACTGAGCGTCTCCCAGTTGGATCTTAGTGATACTTTTAGATTTTAATGTCCGTTCATTTAGATGTAAAATCACTCATCCCCTTCCATATAGATGCGATGGGAAACAGGTCTAGCGGGAGGATTTTCAGCATGCAGCCTACATGGTGTCCTGTAGATCCGCCATTGTGTTTCCTCCTCTCGTGGGAGAAGCTCTTATTTTTATTTTAATTTTTTTTTTTATTATTCTTTTTTGGTAACCAATAAGGCCTACTAGTCTCCATTGCCTATTTTCAGTGATGACCTGGGAGCACTGGAGAGTCTTAAGTGACATGCTCAGTCACACAGTATGCAAGTGGAGGTTGTGGGAATGAAACCCAGGTCTGCTGGATGTACCAAGCTCATTTATAGCTTGTTACTCTAACTGCTAGACTGTCCTCCCTGGAGGATCACATGGCACAGCTTCTTGTCTGATCAGGACCCAAAACTATCGCAAAAAGGCCTCTGTGGTGGTGGTGGAGTCAGCAGCTCAACTAACGTCTGTGGAAGAAGCAATGACAAATGCTGTGGGCACCTCAGCACTGCTCCTGGCTGGGGCCAGTGTCTGAGAGTTCTTCACCAGTGAATTCCAGGAGATGTGTTGGGCCCTCCATGCCTTCAGGAAGAGTCCTGCCCACCACAATAAAAGCACAAGGAACACAGTCACCAATTCTGAGACCAGGAGAGATCATGCTCCTCCTACTTCCTCAATGACTTGACACATGTTGAGCACCTGACATTGGTCAAGGGCCAGGTTGCAAGCTCCGCGGTGCCACCATCAGGCTTGTCAACCTGGACACCAGCCGATCAGTAGCTGGAGGAAGCTGAGTAGTTCTTCAAGTCCCCAGTGTTCCTGTTTCTCACTCAGGAGGACATGGACTGGTCAGTGTTTCCAGCCAGTTCCAGTAGGGAACAGCCTACACTGGAGTTCATTCCACCAAAGCCAGTACACGTAAGCTGCACTGCACTCCCGGTAGCTTCTCTTCAGTGTTGACCCACAGGTCAAGGGTCGAGGTACCACTCACACTTTCGGTCTCTCACAACTTGGAGGTGTCGCTGTCGACATTCCTCAGATAAGAAGAGGCTGTACCGGTGCATGCAGTGGTGCTATGAGGAACTCCTCTGGCCTCAATTGGATATGGGAAGGCAGGACTCTACCAAAATCCCTGTGGTCAACTGGCCAGCTCCAGTGAAGCCCACGCTAGTCCTCCCAAGACAGTTGTCATTGACAGCTGTTTTTCTGGAGCCCTATGCTGCGACAGGCTTGCTGGTCCAGGTCTCGGTTGAAATCACCCAGTCGGATGACTGGTTGGTTCGCAGCAGGCAACAGTCGAGGGCCATTTTTGATGAGTCCTCTGACTACTCTGATGGTTTTTCCATGCAGTCATCGAGGATGCATACCTACGACCACAAGTCAGTTGAAGAGATGACTACCAACCATGGGCTGGTGTCATTCAGGGCTCTACTTCAACTTATGTCAGAGTTCCTATCTATCCCCTTGGAGCCTGTGCAGAAAAGGGCTATATACCTTTTCACAGAAATCCTTGACGGGTTGCCTTTCCCGTGACTGAGGTCAGTTTGGGACCAGCCTTGGAAGTTTGGCAGCATCCTGCCCCGGCACCCTCAGCCCGTATGGTCTGCAGGTATGCGCTTCCTACTGGCTCTCTGTCCAGGTTCTCAGACCACCCCTTGAGTGAGGGTCTGATCTCTGACTTGGGGAGGGGGGAAGTCTGGAAACACTGGGAACATGGACAAGTGCGTGCACACATACACGCACACACATACATGGAGTTGAAGAAGCTTGACCATGCAGCCAGGAAGGTCTATGCCTCTTTCTCCCTCTGTCTCCATCAGGCAAGCTATGCCTTGTTGATGGCCCACTTTGATCTATCCTTATTGGGAGTGGTAGATAATGTCCTCCCTCACCTCCCTGCTGACAAGCAGTTGACTGTGAAAGTGGTCAAAGACCAGGGGTCAAACTCTTGCTAAACAGCAGCTCCAGGCAGCCTTAGATATTGGCAACTCATGTGCCCATGCCATGGCAGTGGCCGTCGTGATGCATCACAGTGCCTGGCTGAGGCTCTCCACCTTTACAACAAACACTTGGCGCAGGTTGACTGATGTCCATTTCTTGGGCACTGATATCTTTGGCCCAGGGGTGGAAGGTCATCTCACAAGGATTGAGAAATCCATTGCCACCCTGGACTCAGTCTGGCACTCCAAGGCCAAGGTCTCTGGCCAGGGGGCCCATGAGAAGCAGGGGCAGGAGAAGTGGTACCCTCCAGCCCCAGCAGCTGGAGCTCCTCTAAAGCTGCCCAGTGATAAGTTGCGGGGGTATGGTTTGCCACTTCTCACCACACTGGTTCACCATTACTATGGATAAGTGGGTTCTCAAGGTGGTAGGCAGAAGGCTGCCTCTCAGTTTTGAGGCTCTCCCACAATACCGATCCAACACTCTGATTGAGTCCTTAGTGTTGCAGGACACACTGTCTGCCCTTGGGGAAGACATTACTCAGCTCCTTGTGAAAGGAGCTGTAGCTCGTGTCCCAGACACCCTGGTAACTCAAGGGTATGTGTCCAGGTGCTTTCTGGTCCTGAAACAGATGGGGGTGCTGCTGCCCCACACCGGATCTGTACGATCTCAAATCAGTTCATGCAGAAGCACAAGTTTTAGATGGTCACTGTGACACAGATTATACCATCCCTGGAGCAGGGCATGTGTTTCTGCTAACAATCCAAAGGTAGCTTTGATTGTGAGCTTTGGTGCGGTGGCCAACAGGTAACCAAACTGAAAGTTCAATAACAACGCAAGTTGCAACCACACTCACAGAAATGGATTTAATACATCACCCAAACGCTGGGCTTAGTGCCAATATACAGCTTTATTGTGAAGTAATCTCCTGGGTGAAGCACAGAAAGAACTGTGAGCCACTATTGCCCTGGCACTTCAAGAATCCCTCTCTTCGTTTGGGAGCATGGCACATGAGATAAACATCAGTTTAAATACTGAGTGTTATTAGTATTAAACAGTTTAAACAATGACATCACACAAATAATGTATTCATATGTAAAAAAAGGTTATACTGACGTGAAGGACAGTATATACAGCAATCTACAGTGTCTGAACTGCTACTTCTAGTATTTTAAATACATATAGCATGAATAACGAGCTGCAGAAGTGCTTTTCTAACTATTAAATCTGCTATAATTTCAGATCTTACTTCGAGTCGGAGCACTTGCAACAGGCTATAATCATAAGGACTAAGGCACCAGGACCCCACAGAAAACTTCTAGGTAGCAGTATTCAGCAGGGACTGCCTCCTGATGTCGGTCCACCCCCGACATCGGCCGGTGGTATAAAAGGGGTGATCCCCAGCTCCATCTCAGTTCTTTTCCCACCGTCGACCTGTTCACATTGGCTCCAGGAACGCCTCCTGCTACAGTCGACCGCCATTGCGCATTTACCCGCATTTATTTTCTTTTTCTTCTAAACACAGTGATTTCTTTCTTTTTCTGCATGTTGTCTTCCCCAACTTCTTCAGTTGAGCAACAGATGTTCAAGTGCATGTGCGGCAAGCAGCTCCCATCAAAAGATAGCCACGTGGCCTGTCTTCTCTGCCTGGCCTAGACCATGATACGGAGTGCTGCCAGCTCTGCCAGAGCTTTAACCAAAGGACTAGGATTAGCCACCAGAAGGCACTTAAAAGCCACCTTCTAGAGAAACAGGTTGTCACTATGCAGAAGCAATCCTCAGGGAAAAGCCCTTCTTCCTCCTCCTCGTTAGTGACACATCAGGAGAAGTCATCTTCAGGGAAGCACAAGTCCCAAGAGGAGAAGACCTGGACTTGCTCCCATTCCAGGTCTCCTCACAAGAAGACAGCTTCTGGTTCCTCCTCCCACGGGGGGGTCAGACCGCCCTCCCCGGCCTGCTCTCCCTCCCTCTGGGCAGCTGGTGGTAAAACCTCCTGCCTTAGTGCTGACAGCAGGCAGAGGTTTGTTAGGGTCCAGAACTCTGGTCTCTGCAGCTCCCGAAGGTGCAGGCCATTTCCAAGTTTTTGGCGGCCTCCTTGGGCAGCACAGCCAGGGATTCTTCAGGCAGTGGGTCAGCGTCTTCTCATCTGCCCAACCTTGGCATCGGCTATGGCATCTAAACCTTCGGATAAGGCTCCCAACATCCGGAGCATGGGTCCGCTTCTGTGACACCTCTGCCCTGTTTCACGGTGTCCTCAATAAAGGCTTCTGCTCAGCTGGCATCAGTCACATCCCCAGACCGTTGCCAGCAGACATCAGTTCTTTCAACGCTGGGTACTGCGGCGTCACACCAGGCAACACCTGAGCTGTCGCCAGACCCTCCTGCATCGCCAGTAGACATGACTGTCTCCCCAACACCAACAACAGAGGGCCTGATGCCCGGATGTCCAATACCTACCGACCCTCCACCCCAGGCACTGGCTGGCCCATCAGGTCCTCAGATTCCCTTCAACAAGATGAAGGGCCTTTTCCGCTTCTGGTGGAATGAGATTAAGGGTGACCTTCACCCTGTTAAGCCTTCTGAGCCTGTCGTAGTGGAACCTGAGTCGGAACCCAGGATGCCTGCACCCTGGCAACTGGCATATGGGTTGGTCTAAACACAAGGGCTGGTGACACAGAAATTCTTCTACTAGGTCATCAGGCCAACACCAGTGCCGCTGTATGGACAGACGCCAGCATGAAATCTCTGACTCTGACTCTGAGGACTGAACCCAGGGGTTGCCCTCCCACGCCGGACAATAAAGACACCCCAGATCTCCTCCTGATGATACAACTTTTATGGATGTCATGAGGCACATCCAGGCCAATAACTGCTGGAAGACAGTGGCTTCGGGTCTCTGGGTTTACCCAAACCTTCAAGATGGAATCATGGACCTCCCTTTTAAGGGTTCAGTCCTGTGTGGGAACAAGGCAGAGAAGCTCATCACTCGCCTCCAAGAGTCTGGAAAGGCTATCTGGTCGGTCCAAAAGATGTACAAAACCAGAAGCCATTTAAGAAGCAGCCCTTTCATAGACCCTCCTGACAGCAGCCTTGAAACTAGCAGCAGCAAGGTGGATTTAAACACAAGGCCACCTCTCAGACCTGTGGGGCTTCCTCATCCAGAGCCTCCAAATCCTCCGAAGCCACTCTGCCTACCCCTGGAACTACAGTCTGACTCCCTGCCAGACCCCCCAGCAGAGATCCTAGGGGAGGAAGTGGGGGATCACTCCTCCCTCTATCTGGAAGGGGTGGAGCAAAATAACTACCTACCAATGGGTCCTTCACATCATAGACACAGGACATACTGCAGTTTCTGTTATATTCACTGTCTTTTAAGTCTCGCACTCTTCGTGATGCTGACTGACCTGCTAATATTTAGCGCCCGCTAATAATTCGGTGAATGACAAAGAAAAGGGGGTAATGTCAATGACCAACGAAAACAAAGTTTAACAGCATATGTCATAAAGATACCCAAGAAATCACAGCAAAACAAATGAACAATGAACCCAAAAAAACTGTTCATGCTCAATGAGCTGCTCCGAGCTGCTCCTCATATTCTGCATTCGGCATTTCCCCAAAACATTACTCTGCACTGAATGGCTCTGCAACAACATTAAAATAAAATTTACTGTAGTAGCAGCAGCAAAAGATCTTAATAGCATGTTATAACACGCTGCTACTAACAGTGTTAAAACTCACCTATCGGGACGTCCAGACATCGCTCGTGTGCTCCATATATTCCAGACTCCGTGAATCCACGAATGCACTCTTCCCTCTTGTCCTTAAGTTTTGCCACACTCTCCTCGAGCCACAAAGCATGCTTTCCCTTTATTGTGGTTATTTTCAAGTCGATCTTAACCCGTACACCATCAGCCAGCTGACTTGAAATAAGAGCACAAACAACAATGAAGACAAGTGCAGGCTAAGGCTAAGCTGGTTTTGTAATAACCAGTTGCTATTTCTGACCAATTACAGTATGCTGTCAATTACTGTTAATTGCTGTGTAAGCTGTTGTAAAGCTGATGGCAATGTACTGATAGAGCACATCACTAATGTGTGTAATCACTGTAGTCACTGTTTTTAAGTGGCTGCCAATGATGTAATTGGTAGCGGTTAGCAGAAGCACGTAATTAAAAGACCACGGATAAGTTGGGAATGGACAGATCGCTAACATTTCAGGACGCTAATATTTTCTGGACTACAGTACATTGGAGTTCCTGGAGAGGCCACCGGAAAATCTGCCAGTGTGTCCTCCCACTATCCTCAGTCACACAACACCCTGATGAAAGATGAAATTCAGGCACATCTTCAGAAGCAAGCCATAGAACCAATTCCCCCAAGTCAGAGAGAAAAGGGATTTTATTCCCATTTCTTCCTTGTACCAAAAAAGACAGGGGATCTTCGCCCCATTCTGGACCTCCACCATCTGAACAAGTACATAAAGTACAAAAGGTTCAGAATGGTCACCCTACCAAGCTCACTTCCCCTTCTTCACCAAAGGGGACTGGCTCTGCTCTCTGGACATGCAGGATGCGTACCTTCACATCCTAGTGTTCCAACAAGATACCTGCACTTCCTTTTCCAAGGGCATCACTATCAGTTCTGTGCTCTGCCGTTTGGCCTGTTTTCTGCTCCCAGAGTCTTCACCAAGTGCCTAGCAGTGGTTGCTGTGGCCCTAAGGAGACAAGGCCATTACATCTTTCCTTACCTAGATGACTGGCTTGTAACAACACCCACAAGGGTTTAGCTGTTAGGAGCTCTATAAGACACCTTTACTCTCTTCAGAAAACTGGGGATCACCTTGAACCTGCCAAAGTCATCCCCATGGCCCAGCCAAAGACTACAATACATCAGTGAAATACTGGACGCAGTAGAAGGCAAGACCTTCCTGCCACCAGAAAGAGCAGATCCTTTCCTGTCCCAAGCCTGGACGGTAGCCTTGTCCCATCAGACCTCAGCCAGGACATTCTTGCGGATGCTAGGTCACATGGTGGCTACCATTCCAACTGTCCCTCTGGCTCGTTTGCACATGAGGGTCCCTCAGTGGACACTCGGGGTGCAGTGGGACCAACGTTCTGATGACATGTAACAGCCTATCACAGTCTCTGACCCAGTTTGTTGGGCCCTAGACTGGTGGATGGAACCTGTCAACCATTCTAAGGCGGTTCCCTTCAGACAGGAGTCCCCACACTAAGTCCTAACTACGGATGCCTTGGGGCAGGATTGGGGCGCCCACTTAGCAGACTCAAAGGACCTGGTCCCCTGTGGAGCTGACTCTGCACATCAGTGTTCTTGAGATGCGAACGATCCTGTACATCCTACTGGCGTTTCAAATGGGTCTTCTCCTGGGCCCTTTACTAATCCAAACAGACAATATGTCAGTAGTCTTTCACATCTATGAGGAAGGGGGGAATCACTTGTACCCCCTCTGTAGGGAGGCTATGAGGGTATGATATTGGACTCTGGAGCTCACCGCTGTGCATGTTCCATGCACCCAAAACACATTGGCCAACAGTCTAAGCAGGTCTCGGTCCAAAGCCCACATATGGGAACTACTCCAGTCAGTCGCAGAGCAACTGTTGGACAGATGGGGACAACTAGAGCTGGACCTTTTTGCATCCCCACTCAATGCCAAACTATCCAATTTCTGCTCGAAAGATCCAGAGTCTGGTGTTTTCTGGCAAGGCACATTATCCCTCTGTTGGACAGGAAGGTTTCTGTACACCTTCCCTCTACTTCAGATGGTCCTTCTCAAGCTGCAGTTGAAGGGACTGGAGATGATCCTCAGATCTTACTTCGAGTGGGAGCTCTTGCAGCAGGCTATAACAATTAGGACTATACCGCAGGCACTAGGACCCTCTGGAAAAACTTTTCAGCCAGCAGTATACAGCAAGGATTGCCCCCGACATAGGCCCCACACCGACGCCAGCCCTGGTACAAAAGGGGGCAGCCCCAGCTCCACCTCAGTTCTTTTCCCGCTGCATCCCGCTCACGAGAGAAGAAATCTTCATTTCAGCTTGCCAGAAACAGCTAAGTAGCTATTTTTTCACCCATTTTTGTACCGTTTTCGATGGTTTTTCTCAAGTTCTCAACGGATGTCTTTGCTGTTGTCGGTCTCTCCAGAGCCACAATCAAACAAGTGCAACTGTGGTAGGCAGATCTCTGCTAAGGAAGGGCACAAGAGCTGCATCTTTTGTCTTGGGCCAGACCACGACACCGCGGCCTGCTCAGCCTGCCAGGCGTTCACCAGCCGGACCTGGATCCGACATCTCAAGGCCCTGAAGGCGTTCCTTTTGGAAAAGAAGATGGATCTGCACTCCTCAGAGGGGAAACACAAGGAGAAGACCAAGCACCATGGGAAAGACTGTAGTCCGTCCTGGCACCGGTCCCGGTCATGGTTCCGTTCTCGCTCACGGCCCCCTCCCAAGGGGGCCCGTGTTTCCCTGGGCTCAGGTGAGCATTCCAAATCTGCTAAGGCTAAGGCCAGCCCATCGGGGGAGAAGCCAGCCAACCTAAGGTAACCCCGCTAAGAGTTACCACCAAGCCCTTGGAGATAAAAGCTTCGGCCCCACCTCCCAAGGCACCGGTGCTGCCTGCTAAAGGCGTGCCTCTGGAGCCGAAGGACTCTCTGGTGCCCCCCGGCAGCATGCCGTCATCGGTGCCACCACCGATGACAGTTGAAGGGGCTAAGGATGAGGGCGTGGCCACGGAAGAGCTGACGTCCCCATCTCCCAAGTCCTCCTCCCCCAGGCTCCCAAGAGGGCTCTCCTTCACCAGCCGACGTCCTGGGATACTCCCTTTCTGGGCCACGTGGCTGAAGTTTTCTCAAAGGATGAGCTGCAGGAGTTGTTCTCCTTTTGGTGGGGATAGGTCCAGAAGCGGACCCCCCATCGCCGGCTTAGACACCGGTACCAGACCCAGTGGGCAAACCACAGCCTGGAGGTGAGCCTTCCCCAAGGAAGTCCCCAGAGCGGCTGCCTACACCTCCAACCAGGGCTCATTTCCACGCTCGGTCCAAAGACCACTGCCGGCACTCCAAAGACTCTGGAGACCGTCACCAGTCTAGGTCTCACACGCGCAGCCCTTCTCGATCTCCTAGACGAGAGCGCTCCTGACGTTGGTCCTCTGACAGACGTCGGTCTTTGCTCTGTCGCCGGTCTCGGGACCGGAGTCAGTCTTCTGACTGACATCGTTCCCCCAGCTACCGATGACAGAAGGAGTCTGGTCATAAGGAGAGATCTGACTATTACAGACTGAGTAGTCGATCTCCCTCTTCTTTGTCGGCATCTTCTTCCTCTCTTGACTTTTAGTGGTCCCTGGTAGAGAAGGACCAGCCTCTCTCGCCTCCAGAAGTTCTGACCTTTATGGACATCATGAGGCATATCCAGGCCTCCAATGAGTGGGAAATGGAGAACCTGGATCCAGAACGCCAAAGGTTGGACAAATACCTGAGGCAAAAGGAGCCGAAACCATTTGTGGTCCCTCCTTTAGTGGACACTTTCCAGGACCTGACTCAGACTACCTGGAAGCGTCCAGTTTCCATCCCGGCTGTTCCCAAAAATCAGGCAGGTTGTATAAGGCCCCGAGGGCAGAAGCCTTTTTATCAGAGAACCCTCAGGTGGACTCTTCAGTCATCACGGCTGCCCATGACATATCCAGACAGCTGAAGCACCTTAGCTCACAGCCTCCCAATTCGGAGTCTCTGTATTTGGACAAGATGGGCAAGAAAGTTTACTCTGCCTCCACCTGCTCCATCTGGTCCCTTAATTTCCTGATGCATATGGTCCAGTATCAGAATGCGCTGTGGGAGAGGGGACAAGAGCTACTGAGAGCCATGCCAGATTCCGAGAAGAAGACAGAACTTCTGGACATTGTTAAATCGAGCTCCGACATAGGTTCTCATGTCCTGAGAGCCTCGTACGATACTGCAGATATGGCAGCCAGGGCAGCCGCTTCTGGGGTGTGCCTTCAGCGCCACGCCTGGTTAAGAGTTTTGGGTTTTCACCAGGATCTGCAGTCCGGTATCAAGGATTTGCCATTCCAAAGTACTGTGTTGTTTCGGCAGGAGACGGAAGTTTGATTTCGCATCTCCAGGAGTCAGGCAAGTCCATCTGGTTGGTCCACCAAATGTACAGCGGTGACCAGCGACGGCAATGGAAATGGCCATTTCGCAAACCCTTAGGTAGTCAAGGTGGACAAGCCTGTGGTAATCAGCAGGGCCAGAGAGGTGGCTTTCGTAGGAGAGCGGTAACCAGCAACCTGGAGGCGCTTCTAATTGTGGGCCCAAGTCCTCCCAGGCCTCTCTGCCCACGCCCGGCTCAGCCCAATGACTCCCTTCCACCACCCCTCCTCCAAGGGAAGACTCAGGGGAGACAGTTGGGGACTGCTTCTCCCTTCATCTCGAAGGGTGGAGATTGATAACTGCGGACCAATGTGTCCTGGATTTTGGCAGGAGAGAACACATGCTAGAGTTCACAGAGTTTCCTCTAACTACTCCACCAAAGTACTCCTGGTTTCATCCTTCTCACATCCCAATTCTAGAAGGAGAAATTTGGGCCCTCTTGCAGAAAAAGGCAATAGAGGTAGTCCCCTTGCATCAGCGGGGAAAAGGGTTTTATTCCCACTTCTTCTTGGTCCCAAAAAAGACAAGGGACCTTCGTCCCATTCTGGACCTCAGCTCTCTCAATCTCTTTATAGAGTACAAAAGGTTCAGGATGGTGACCCTTTCAGGACTACTCCCCCTGCTGCACCAAGGAGTCTGGCTCTGCTCCCTAGACATGCAAGATGCATATATGCATATTGGGGTCTTCCCTCCCCACCGGAAGTTTCTGAGGTTCCACTTCCAAGGGGAGCACTACCAATTCCGAGTTCTTCTGTTCAGCCTCTCCTCCACTCCATGAGTCTTATAAAAAGGTTGGCAGTGGTGGCTGTGGCTCTAAGGTGCATGGGGCACGACGTTTTCCCTTACCTCGACGACTGGCTGCTTACAGCCCCATCCAGGTCAAGCCTACTTCACGCCCTCGGAGACACCTATACTCTATTTCAAGAGCTGGGGATCTCCCCTGAACCTTCAGAAATCATCCCCTGAGCCCAGTCAAAAACTCGTCTTCATTGGAGTGATCCTGAATTCTATCCAGGGCATGGCTTTCCTTCCCCTGGACAGGGGTGATCGCCTGCGAGAGATTGCCGAATAGATCTCAGTAACTCATCAAGTTCCAGCACAGAACTTACTCAGGCTACTGGGGCACATGGCGGCGGCCATTTCAGTCACTCCTCTGGCCCGCCTCCACATGCAGGTCCCACAGTGGATGCTCAGGGTACAGTGGGACCAGGGCTACGATGATCTAGACTTTCTGGTCAGGATCACCAAGCCAGTCAGGAGAACTTTGCTTTGGTGGATGGACCCCTGGAATTTAGAGAAAAAGGCATCAGGTTTCGTCCGGAGCCACCAGGTCAGACTCTTATGACAGATGCATCAGATCTGGAATGGGGAGCACACCTGGGTTTCTTCTTCAAACGCAAGGGGTTTGGACATCCGAGGAGCGATCTCTCCATATCAATGTATTGGAGATGTGAGCGGTTCTCTATGCCTTACAGGCCTTTCAAGAAGACCTGGTGCCGGGCTGTCTTCTAATTCAAACAGACAGTAAGGGGGTCATCTTCTACATCAACAAGCAAGGGGGTACTCATTCGTATCCCCTTTGCAGGGAGGCAATGAGAGTCTGGCACTGGGCGCTGGAGAGAGGCGCATTCTGCAGTCTGCAGTGTACGTTCCAGGCATCCTGAACAATCTGGCCAACAGCTTAAGCAGGTCTAGTTCCATAGCACATGAGTGGGAGCAGCTACAGTCCATAGCAGATCAGCTGTTCGACAAGTGGGGTCATCCAGAGCTGGACCTCTTTGCGTCACCACGCAATGCCAAATTGCCAATTTTTTGCTCGCGAGAGCACACGCCTGGAGTTTTCTGGCCAGACGCATTATCCCTTTGCTGGGCAGGGAGGTTTCTCTATGCCTTCCCACCCTTCCCTCTCATTCAGAGAGTTCTGCTGAACTTACAGGCAGAAGGGACTTGAATGATTCTAGTAGTCCCCAGATGGCCTCGGCAGATTTGGTTCCTACTCCTGTAGTGGTTATCCACGGAACCTCCAACTCTGCTGCCCATTTGCTCGCAGTTGCTATCCCAGGAACAGGGGTCACTGGTCCATCCAGATCTTCATTCCTTACATCTGCATGCTTGGCTCCTTCAGATGTAGCTCAACAGAGATACGTGGTTTCCCCGGAGGTGGCAGCAGTTCTAGTGTCAGCAAGGAAGCCCTCCACCCACTCCGCCTATGCTATGAAATGGAAGCGGTTTTGTTTATGAGCCTCATCACAGCATTTGGACCCCATCACCTGTCCAGTGACCTCAGCGTTACAGTACCTTCTCTCCTTGTACCAACATGGCCTGAGTTACTCCTCTATTAAGGTGCACATGTGGGCTGTCTCCGCCTATCATGCTCTGACTGGAGACAAGGCGATAGCACAGTTGGATGTAGCCCGCACCTTTTTGAGAGGAATTTTGCATATGAGACCTCCCATTAGGGATCCTATCCCACCCTGGGATCTCCTTTTTGTGTTGGAAGAGCGCATCCTCCCACCATTCGAGCCAGCAGCTGATTGTGAGCTGCGTTATCTTTCTTGGAAGGTATGTTTTTTGGTTGCTATTACCTCAGCTTGAAGAGTTTCTGTGCTTCAGGCTCTGATGTGTAAAATACCATTTTTAGTTTTTCTCAGGGAAAAGGTTTCCCTTAGAACAAATCCTAAGTTTCTTCCAAAAGTGGTCTCGGAGTTGACCCTCAACCAGTTGGTTGACCTTCCAGTCTATTTTCCTTCCCCATCTAATAGAGGGGAGGCTCTCCTTCACACATTGAATGTCCACAGGATGTTGAGGTATTACCTCAAAAGGACGGCTACGCACCGTCAGTTGGAACAACTCTTTGTGGCCTTTGCACCACAATGCTTGGGCAAACTGGTGACCAAGCAGATGATTTCAAAGTGGATCGTCCTCTGCGTATCCTTCTGCTATGAAAAGCACAATAAACCCCTACTGGGTCCAGTTAGGGGTCACTCCACCAGGGGAGTGTCTGCTTCTTTTGCCACCCTGAGAAATGTCTCTATAAGGGACATACGTTCGGCCATTATCTGGAATTCAGTACATACCTTTGTCAAGCATTACAGCTTGGATATTGTCTCCAGATGCCGTGCCAGGTTTGGTCTGGCTGTTTTGCAGGGACTTTTGTCCTAGGCCTCCGGAGTCAGTATATTCCACCTCCTGGTGTTGACTGTCTCTTTGGCGTGGGACTGCTTGGTATTCAGTCCTAATTGTTATAGTCTGCTACAAGAGCTCCCACTCACAGTAAGATAGTACAGTTATGTAAGAACTTACCATAACAGTAGATCTTCGAGAGGAGCTCTTGCAGCAGATGTTACTTTCCAACCCGCCTTCCCCCTCGAGGTCTGCAGATCTTCATCTATATCTTCATGGAGTGCTTAGTCTCCTTCTCTTGTCAGGGCTTGTTCGCTGGCCTCAGCGGGGGAACTGGGGTGGAGCTGGGGCCTCCCCCTTTTGTACCAGGGCTGGCGTCGGGGCAGGGCCGACATCAGGGGAGGTCCCTGCTATATACTGCTGGCTGAAACGTTTTTCTGGAGGGTCCTAGTGCCTGCGGCATAGTCCTAATTTTTATAGCCTGCTGCAAGAGCTCCTCTTAAAGATCTACTGTTACGGTAAGTTCTTACGTAACTGTACTTTCCCGACTATTGTGACGCTCTGCCACCTGCTTATTGTTATATTGTATAATATTTGTGTTATAAATAAAATGTGCATGGTATGTGACCGCCTGCTTATGGATGGTAGTCAGTGTAAGGAGACTTGACCTTTGACCTCAAAAGTGCCAGTGTGAGGAAACAGCAGGATGTGATAGACTAGTGAAACCACTAATTAAAGCCTTCCTTCCAGAGAGACAGTTTATTACCCCTTATAACCTGCTCCTGCTTTTGAAGCTGGGAACTAAATATGAATTTTATGACACTAGAAGGAAGGGAAGTCATTTGGCTGATCCTTTGTGGTTTTCTTACCTAGCAGAGAACTAGTGACAGACTGTGGGGATATGAAACATCAAAGGGAATGTTTTGCTCAAAGAGTCTCATAGTTTGGGAAATTGCTAGTTGCTGATTTTCACAGTAATAACATGCATCCTTGTGGCTATCCATACTCAGATTACAGATTCATCACAGTTATAACAGTGACCTCATGGGTGACATCACCAGGAGGTGGGGAAAACTGACTTTTGAATGGGGCCTGCATCTGACAAGTTGTGGCAGAAGGACTCCCTGAATATCAGACACACTTAGTCTGTGGACTGGTAACTAGGCACTTTAAAAATATAATTCAGCTGGAACTTTTAAGTATTTGTGGTAGGCGTATTTGTGTTCTGGAACTTCCCATTTATTTTATGTGACTGTAAGTTATTAATATATTTGTTCTGTGTTTGATATTTTACCTATTTTATACATTTTTGTAAACAGAATTTTCCTTGAAATACTGCCTGTGTCTTCTTAGTTTTCTTTTGTATGTGAATGCTGAACCAGTGTTTAAGTCTGACAGCTGTCAAGGGCTTGAATGTGTTACTAATCTTGCTTAAGGTAAGAATATACCTAGGTCTCATATTGAGTCATAAGGGCACTTTTGGAAACCTGGCTGAATGCCACTGGGCAAAAGATTGTACTGCATTACCAAAGGGGGTACATATCTGAGCCTGTTAACTAGGTGCGCTAGCATAAGGTTCACATTTGACCCCCAGGACTTGAAGCTAGTAGATGATTCAAACCCAAAATAGACAGGAGAGTTGCCCTTTCTGTCTCCTGTTCACACTATTGCACTTTGAGGTTAGCACTGTGGAAGCAGAGGGCCAGACCTGCGGAGTGCGTTTGTGACACTGGCCTCGTCAGATTTGCTTCCCTCTGCTTCAGCAGTTAACAGCAGAGCCTCCGGCTCCCTTGCCCCTGATCTCGACTTACTCATCCAGGACCAGGGCACTCTATTTCACCGGACCTCAAATCACTGCACCTGCATGCATGACTCCTGCAGACTTAGCAGTCACCAGATTTGGGGTTTCCCATAGAGTGGCTGATGTCCCAGTGTCTGCTAGAAAACCCTCCACTAGATCCACCTACGCTATGAATTGGAAGTTGTTCTCCCTCTGTGTGTCTGCTCACTGCCTCGATCCTTTCACCTGTCCAACAAACTCCATTTTAGAGTATCTCCTCTCTCTATTTGATTCCAGTCTGAGCTACTCCTCTATCAAGGTGCACCTTTCTGCCATTTCTGCATACCATGCACCTATAGAGGGCAAGACCCTTGCCCAGTTAGATCTGTCCCACATCTTCTTGCGGGGCATCCTACACCTGAAACCTCCCACCAGCGATCCTGTCTCTCCAGAGGACCTTTTGTTATTGTTGGAAAAACTTACTTTCAAACAACAGGAAATCTTACTGTATTCTGACTTATGCAGTATGGTCTCACCATAGGACTGCCCCGGAGCTGAAATGGTTGATAGAACCTATGCAAATGATGGAATGCTAGACTCGAGCTCAGTTTTCAAATCACTGTCCCTGGTAAACAGCTTCTAAACCGTCAGATTATTTACTCAGCTTGCCAGGTAGTAATTGTTTAGATTTTAGTTCATTTAGGGTAAGTAGTCGTTTTTCTCCTCTGTTTCCCAACCAGGAAGAAACCTACAATCTGCCTTCTTTTCCTTTTTTGTATTTCTTTAGAAAGTTAATTTTATTCTGTCCAACTCAGTATAGTCAGTTATTTTAGTTAATTTAACCAGGGTAAGTCCTGTTTTTTTGTGTGGGTCCTTTTTACCAGTCTAACCCCAGGGCTATTATCCTTAAAGTTTCAGCATAACTCCTGTGAATTTTATTCTGTCTAAACAACCGAAAAAATAAGAGAAAGAGAGAAATTTGAGTTTTGTGGCTGGGTTATGTCACAGATGCCTAAAAACGAACAGGACCCACAGGTTTTCAGCACTGTACCGAGTGTGGGGATCTTTTTGCCAAAGCAGATCCTCATCTGATTTGTTTATTCTGTCTGGGGCTTGACCACCTTCAGACAGATTGTGAAATCTGTGCCAATTTCCCTCAGTCGACCCTTGAAAGAAGGCAAAAAAGGCTAAGGGAAAAAATGGCCAAGAAGGCTGCTAATCCAGCTGATGAGCAACTGACTGGACTGGAGGGGCTGCCCTGTGGCAGGGGTGATAGCTCTGCTAAGAAAAGAACTGTGGATAAGGCTGCTGAACCGGCTATCATGGTTGAAAAGAGAAGCACCAGGAACCATAACCGAAACCAACCGCGGTTCCTTCTGCAGAGGAAATCGCTAATGCAATTCGGATAATTCAATCTTTGCAGTCCTTGGTTCTGGTTAATCCTCAACCGGTTCCCAGAGCTCCCAGTTCACAGGCCCTCGGCTCAACCAACCAAGGTGACCAAAACAAGGAGCCTTTTCCAGATACTGGTTATGGGGATGGACCAGATGATGAAGATGAGGATGAAGACTACAGGGATCTTATAAAACCTGATATCTCTCCAGTCCCTCATAGACCAGACTCCCCTGATAAGGGAAATGAGGATTTTTCTTCCTACTTTGCTTTTATGAAGCAAGTAACCCAATCTCTCGACCTCCCATCCTAAGAATCAGTTGAGGATGAGGAGGAAGAAGACTATAAAGAAATGATGGACGTTCCCCCATCAAAAAGGTTGCTCCTTCCACTTCATAAGTCCCTGAGAAAGCAGATCATGAGGATTCTGCAGACACCCACTTCTATTCCACCTACAGACAATAAGGTAGATAGAAAGTACTGGATCGCTAAAAATGGGGCTGAGTTTCTTTGTGGACACCCCAGCCATGAAGGTGTGGTGCAGACTGCAGCTTGTGAGAAAGCTGGCATCCCTCTGGCTTCCCATCCTCCAGAAAAAGACTCTAGGAGGATAGATTCTGTTGCCAAGAAGATTTATATGGGCTCTTCTTTGGCTATTAGACAAGCTTCCTACATGACCTACTTAGCCAGATACCAGAAGAACATATGGTCTACAGTTTTGGAAGTGGCCAAAGCAGTTCCTCCTCCCATAGCTGCTGACCAGGAGGAGGCTGCTAAGAGAGGCACTGAAGCCTCTAAGACACAGTTCAGGATGGCAGTGGATGAAAATGACACTGCATCCATACAGATGGCGTCAGCTGTGTCCCTGAGGAGGTTTGGGTGGCTTAGAGCTACTAACCTTACAGAGGACACCCAAAACAAAGCTATAGACTTTCCCTGTGATACGGTGTCTCTGTTTGGAGAACAGACCGAGTCATACGTGAAAAAGATGGACGAGTATAAAACTGCTTGTAAAAGTGTAGCAGTTAAAGAAAAAGCTGCCACCCACCAGAAACACCATCCTAGGGGTGGCAGAGGCAGAACTCCCTATAGGCCCTTTTTCCAGCCTCAAATTTTTCCCCAGTACCAGCCATGGGGATACTTTAGAGCCAGGGGCAGAAGGGGTAGTGGCCGCACCTGCCCTACTGTGTAGCCAGTAGCTCAACAGAAGCAGACACCCTGAGGGAATTGTTTGGGTCACCTCCCCATCCCCAGTAGGGGGCAGGTTGGCCCATTACTTCCAGGAACACTATCACCACAGACAAGTGGGTCCTGGAGGTAGTGGGCCAGGGACTTGTTCCAACTTCAAAGCTCTGCCAAAGCTCAGGTAAAGAACTTTCAAACCATCTTCCCCGGTAGAAACAATCCTGTTAGAATCAGAGGTTTCAAACCTCCTTGCACTCCAGGCAGTGGAATCAGTACCTCGGCAAGGGGCTATATACGAACATACGAACATATGAAATTTGCCAGCAGAGAAAGGCCTAGGAGGTGTATCAAGTCTGCTCGAATGTGCAGCTAGCACCCCTTATTCTGCAGCTGCCCCTCCCTTCCACCCTTCCCCTTCATTAACCCTCCCCCTTGTCCTGTCCCATCCTCGCTGAAGCAGTCCACTGTTCTACTGCATACCACTTCAGCAGGTAACATTCCACCCAGCCACCACCCTCTCTGTAAAAGTGTCCTCATCCCCTCCTGAACCTTCCTTGCTCCAGTCTCATATCATGGCCCCTGGTGGCCCTCCCTCCTTACTTTGAACAGCCCCTCTGTACCCATCTTGTTTATTCCTTTCATGTATTTAAAGGTTTCAATCATGTCACCCCGTCTCTCCTGTCCTCCAGTGAGTATATGTTCAACTCCTTCAACCTCCTCTCGTATGATAAGTCCCCCAGCCCCTTGATCATCTTTGTCGCTCTGTGCTGCACCCCCTCCAGTAACTTAATGTCCCTTTTCAGATACGGACGCCAGTAGTGCATGCAGTACTCCAGGTGTGGTCTAACTAAAGACCTATACAGTGGCAGAATCACCTCCTCCCTCCTCGAGGATATACCCCTTGCAATACAACCCAGCATTTTGTTGGCCTTTGCAGCTGCCTTCCTACATTGTGCCGAGTTGTTCATTGACCCTGTAATGAGCACACCCAGATCCTTCTCCTCCTCCTCCTCCTCTGTCTGGGCTAGCTGCACTCCCCTTAGCTGGTAACTCCTCCTTGGGTTCTTCATCCCAAAATGCAGCACCTTGCACTTTTTGACATTAAAGCCCAGTTGCCAGGTGTCTGACCAGGTTTCAGGCTTTGCCAGATCATCTGCAACCCCTGCCATCCCCCTAAGTCATCCACCACTGCACCTACCTTGGTATCATCAGCAAACAGACTGATCTTGCTCTTGATATCCCATGATATGTCTGCAATGAATATCCCAAACAACACTGGTCCCAACACTGAGCCCTGTGGAACACCACTCATCACTGCCCTTGGGTGTGAGAGCTCCCCACCCACCACCACCCTCTGTTGCCTTTCCTGCAGCCAGTTTCCTACCTATCTCACCGCTTTGCACCCGCCCCTGTGCCTACTAACTTCCTTCCCAGCCTTCCATAACCGTCAGTGCTTTTCGTTGAATGCCATACTGAGTCCAGATACAGGACATCCACTGCATGGCCCCTGTCCAGTTGCCTAGTTACCCAGTCATAGAACTTGATCAGGTTGGTTTGGCAGGATCTGCCACATATGAAGCCATGCTGTCTGCTGTCCTGTAGTCATTTGGCCTCTAGGAGGGCTACCAGCCTCTCCTTCAGGATAGTCTCCATTAGCTTACCCACGATGGATGTGAGGCTCACTGGTCTGTAGTTTCCCGGTTCATCCTTGGGGCCACTCTTGTGGAGGTGCAACACATGAGGCATCCTCCAGTCCTGAGGTACACACCCCGAATGTAGTGAGGCATTAAATAGGTCTGCCAAAGGTCCTGCAAGGACCTCTGCCAGCTCCTTCAGTACCCTGGGGTGGATGCCATCTGGGCCTGGTGCCTTGTCCACCCTCAGTGCCTTCAAACCCTCTCGAACTCTGCTCTCCATGATTTCCCCATCTGTCACCACTTCCCCCCTGCTTTTGCCATTTCTCCCACCTTGGTGTCACCCCCCCTTCTCTTTAGTAAATACTGAGCAGAAGTACTCATTTAGTGCTTCCACCTTATGCACCCTGCTTCCACCCAATCCCCTCCTTCCTAATCCTTACTATGTGTCCTTACAGCTCCTTTTCTCCTGATGTACTTAAAAGTCCTTCTCCCCTTCTTAATGCCTTGTGCCAGCCTGAGTTCCGTAGATGCTTTGGCTCCCTACTGCCCTTGTCACCTCCTTCGATCTGTCAAATACCTCCCTGTCCTACCCTCCCTGTTTTCTTGTACTTCCTAAAGGCAACTCTTTCCTCCTTACCTTTTCCATGACCTCCTTGCTCAACCAGATCGGTTTCTTAGCCCTAGCCTTCTTGCTCTGGGCTTTGCAGCAGGTTTTGGTTGCCTCCACTATCCCCAGCTTTATGAGCTCCCACCTCTGGTTAGTGTCCATACTAGATTGAATTCTGGCCAGGTACCCTTTTACCACTTCCCCAATCCTCCCAAAGTCGGCCCTCCTGAAGTCCAGCACTATTGTGCCAGATTCCACTCCTTCCTTGCCCATATCCAATGTGAGCCATACTGAGCGGTGGTCACTCCCTGACAGCGGTTCCTCCATTGTAAGTTCTCTCACAAAGTCCCCATTTGCCAGCACAAGGTCAAGGGTATTTCCTAACCTGGTTGGTTCACTGACCATTTGCAGCAGGAAGCTGTCCTGGAAGGCATCCAGCAGTACCTGCTCCCTTCTGTTCCTGGTTGTTGGGGTGCTCCAGTCCACTCCTGGCATGTTGAAGTCCCCCACAATCACCACACATTTTCAAGATACTTCCTTACAGTGAAAAATACAGAGGCGTGGCAACCCATTCTGGATCTCAGGTACTTAAACAAGCATCTGACAAAACACAAGTTCAAGATGGTTACTCTGACCGCCATTCTTCCTTACCTCAGACAAGGAGACTGGCTGGCACCTATAGACCTCAAGGATGCATACTTCCACATCCCAATCAGAAAGTCACACAGAAAATATCTCAGGTTCAGGCTACCTTCAGGCCACTATCAGTTCAGTGCGATGCCCTTCAGACTCACATCTGCCCCAAGAGTCTTCACAAAGTGCCTGGCAGTAGTGGTGATGGCTCACCTGACATGACAAGGAGTATCAGTTTTTCCTTACCTAGATGACTGGGACAATCTCCCCAGCAAGTAAGAGAGGCATTGTCCTTAACACAAAATGTTTTATCCTCTCTAGGTTTCTAAGTGAACAAAAAAAAGTCTGTTCTGGAGCCAGTTCAAATCCTCAAATTTAAAGCGGCAGAACTGGACACAAACAGAGGAATAGCTTACCTGCCTCAGGACAGGGTGGACAGCATCATCCAGGTAGCCAACTCCTTCAAGCTTCATGTCTCAAGGCCAGCAAGGCACTTCCTCCAGTTGTTGGGACACATGGCAGCCTCCGCAGCACCTGTGCTGGGAGCCAGATTTCAGATGAGAGACATACAATTCCACTTGAGAGAGTATTGGTCCCAGAGAAAGGATGTTCAGTCAAAACTAGTTCCAGTCATAGCCACTTTTCTGCAAGCCCTTCAGCAGTGGCAGGAAATGGACAATCTCAGACAAGGGTTCCCTTCATACAGCAATCCCCCTCTCTGATACTCACAACAGATGCATCCCTCCTGGGATGGGGAGCACATCTGGGAGATCTTACCACTCATGGCACATGGAGCCAGCAGGAATTCTTTCTGCACATAAATCTTCTAGAGCTCAGGGCAGTTCTGCTAGCTCTTCAGTTCTTCTCCAGTCAAATCAGCGGGCAGGTGGTGCAGGTTAGAACAGACAACACAACCACCATGTACTACATAAACAAACAAGGGGGAACAAGGTCAACTCCTCCATGCACAGAGGCAATGAAAGCCTGGGCCTTGGCTTACTCTCTCAAGGTTTCCCTCACATCTGTTCACTTTTCAGGCAAGAGCAATGCCCTGGTAGATGCCCTCAGCAGAATAAACCAGAGCCATCATGAGTGGTCAGTGAACAAGCAGGTGTTACAAACCATCTGCAGGCCCCCTATCAAGGACACAGTTACTCTGGATGCACTCCTGCTGGATTGGACAGGGAGGTTTCTGTATGTCTTCCCTCCTTTTCCCCTGTTGCTGAGAGTGTTAAACAAACTCAGGCTCCAACCAGCATCAATAATTCTCATTGCCTCTGATTGGGCCAGACAGCCTTGGTACTCCATGCTCCTGTCATTGTCGATAGCCAGGCCATTCAGCCTTCCCAGGAGGTACAACCTACTCATGTCCTCTCAGGGCAGGATCATGTACCCCAACCTGCTATCCATCAGACTCAAGGTGTGGCTCTTGAAGACTTAGAGTAGGTAGGATTGCTTCTCTCAGAAGGAGTTATGGACATCCTCAGTGTTTCCTAAAAAGCTTCTACTAAAAAGACTTATGCTTCAGAGTGGACAAGATTTTCCTTTGGTGTCAGGGTAGAGGTTTAGACCATATCCAGGCTAACCTTTCTATAGTCTTGGACTATATGTCCCATTTGCACTCCATAGGTCTTACCATTGCCACCTTGAGGGTACATCTAGCAGCTGTTTCAGCTTACCTATCAGCAGGTAAGCCATCTTCACTAGCCTCCAAGCCTGTGTTTAAAAAGTTTTTTAAGGGGTTGTTACATTTGCATCTACCACATAGGGAGCCTACTCCTATGTGGTATCTGAATATTTGCATAGCTCAGCTTATGCAGCCCCCTTTCGAGCTCATGGCTACAGCAGACCTCAAATATGTGACTTGGAAAACAGTGTTCCTGGTAGCTATTACCTCTGCAAGGAGAATCAGTGAGCTCCAGGCATTGTGCACAGAGCAAGGGTATATTGCTGTCCACAGGGACAAAATAGTTCTCAGGACTAACAGAAAATTTCTCCCCAAGGTGGTATCAGATTTTCACTAAATCAGTCTGTCACCTTACCAGTGTTCTTTACTGACCATTCTTCCTCAGGTGAGCGCAGACTACACAGCCTGGATGTGAAAAGGGCAGTCAGCTATTATCTGGACCATACAAAGGGTCACAGGGAAAATCAGACCCAGCTCTTCTTCACTTATGGTGAGGTGGTAAAAGGTAGATCTGATAAGCAATCCATTGCCAGGCGGATTGTTATCTGTATTCAGTTATGTCTATAGTAAGGTGGGAAAGCAACCACCTGTGGGCCTCAGAGCCCACTCTACCAGGGGTACAGCAGCCTCTCTGGTGGCTGCCAGACAGATTCCCCTAGTGGACATCTGTAAAGCTGCAACTTGAAAAACAGTCCACACTTTCACCAAACTACTCTTTGGATGTCCAGGCCAGAGGTGATGCCAGGTTTGGCACAGCAGTCCTGCAGAGCCTGTTTTCTAAACAGGTTCTAGCCCTCCTCCAAAGGTACTGCTTGGTAATCTGCATAAGTCAGAATACAGTAAGATTTCCTGTTGTTTGAAGAAAAATTTACTCACCTTAGTAATTTTGTTTTTTTCTAAGGGAATCTTACTGTATTCTGAGCTCCCTCCCTACCTCCCCTACTAAAACATAAGGTCACTGCACTACTGCTGTGGTAGAGTTGGTGCAATCCTGGGGGTATCTACAGTTCTTGTTTTTTGGGCATCTGTGACTTGAGTCTTAGTGATGTCATTAAGGGAAAAAATCTTTTTAAAAAGGGGGTAAACCTCATATTGTTGTTCTTTCCTTGTTTCTATTTGGGAAGGGAGTTATAGGTGTATTGTTGTTATTGCTATTAGCATTATCTTTATTTTATAGTAGTAGGAAACTGCTTAGAGCAGGCTTTGTAAGAATCTGATGGTTTAGAAGCTGTTTACCAGGGACAGTGATTTGAAAACCGAGCTCAAGCCTAGCATTCCGTCATTTGCATAGGTTCTATTAACCATTTCAGCTCTGGGGCAGCCCTATGGTGAGATCATACTGCGCAAGTCAGAATACAGTAAGATTCCCTTAGAAGAAACAAGATTGCTAAGGTGAGTCATTTTTTCTTGCCGCCCTTTGAACTGGCCGCAGAATGCGAGCTACACTTTCTGTCATGGAAAGTGTTATTTTTAGTTGCCATTATTTCCTGTTCAAAGGATTTCTGAGCTGCAGGCTCTGATATGTAAAGAGCCCTATTTAGTTTTTCACAAGGACAGGGTGTTCTTGAGGACAAATTCTAAGTTCTAGGATAGTGGGTAGGTTGTTCTATCCACACTGTTTGGCATGTCTCTTACCCTTTAAATCTTGCTGGATGGTCTAAAAGCTGGCTCCTCCCACCCACCTAGGTGGTATATCCCTCAGCTCCACCCCTTGATGCCAGATCTTCCTTTCCACTGGAAGATTCAGGTTCCCTCTTTACTGCTTCCACATTGAGTGGGCCCTGGCACTTAATCCTTTGGACAAATTACTGAAAATGTAACTCGTTAGTTTCTTCTCCATAAATTTGCAATAGCGACCATGATGGAGGATGAGTCCTCACCCGGGTTCCACCGGTGTCTTTGCAGGCAGATGATGTCCTGTACTGACCCGCATACCATGTACATTTACTGCCTGGGTCATGACCATGATACCCAGGCCTGCGTCTTTTGTTGCATGTTCCATCCTGCAGTTTTGGATGATCGCCTTGCACATTTTCAGCTCGGATGACTGGAAAAATGGCACCCACCAGTCAAATCCAAAGATGCCCATCATGTGGTCTCCACAGCCATGGGATTTGCTGACCAACTGGAGCAAATGAAAGCCTTCAAGGAGGAGGAGGCGGGTTGCGCTGCCAAGCAATCCTCTTCAATTTCGGTCTTCGTCCCACTCACACTGGGCTCTTCCTTCTCTAGATCCTTCAAGGAGTTGTGCCAGTCTCTCCTGACAAAAGGGGAGGGCCCGTCCAGTTCACACCCTTCCCGCTCCCATAAAAATCAAAAAGGGTTGAGAGAGGATTCGTCATGTTGACGTCATTCTTGGGACAGAGAGAGAGAGATCTCGGTCCCAGGAGTCTGATGTTTTGACTTTGGTCGAAATTGCAACCTCGGCCGCTTGCTTCACGGTGCCCCCATCAGGCTAGCCGGCTAAGATGCGGGACGATGACCTGGTCAAAATTGTCATCAACCTGTTGTTGACTGAAGCCAACAATTCTTTATTCAGGACTCTGATCCTGCCAGGACCTATGGAGGAGGAGACCCAACCCGCTGGGACTCCACCCACGGTCCCTCTCCCTGACCTGGAGGAGCTGCGGTTCTCCCCAGCTTCTTCCGAGCACCCCGTTAGTCCCCCGATGATTGGG
Source organism: Neoceratodus forsteri (assembly GCA_016271365.2). Classification (NCBI taxonomy): domain Eukaryota; kingdom Metazoa; phylum Chordata; order Ceratodontiformes; family Ceratodontidae; genus Neoceratodus; species Neoceratodus forsteri. Next base: position 1,094,916,964 of record CM057453.1, read on the forward strand.
GTCTTGAACACCCTTGACCAACAGGCCAAGGAAGTCTCACAAGTGGCACTCCAAGAAGCGACGCCGCTGCTATTCACCCACGTCCTGCTTGGTTGAGGAGAGGCTTTAATGCAAGTTGTGTCGACGCTACGAGAACCTTATGTGGCAACAGCTAATGCTGACCAGTCTGATGTCCACTCCGGCCATCACATGGCTGTCACCCTCTAGGCTGATGCAGATTTCTCCGGAGCAGGTCGACTCCACCCCATTGCCCGTGGAGCCGGTGAAGACCCTCCCAGCTCAGCCGAAGCCAGCCTCTCCCCTGATCCTGGTGGAGCTCCCACCTAAACAGCCTCTTGCAGGGGCTCCTACCAAGGAGTTCTGGCCCATTAGGGGCCTCCTGCACAGGCTGTCCATCACCCTCACTCCTGACTGTCCATGACTGGTTGAAAGTGACTTCGGTGGTCGGCCACTATATCTGGAGTTCAAGGACTCCGACTTGAATTCGCGTTCATGCAACTATGATTCAATGAGTCTTTCGATGGAGGTAGGTCCCACATCCTTCCTGGGCATCCTCCATCTCATCTCTGAATCCATGGGGGTGCCTTTGGAGCCTGTTGAAAAATGAGCCAAATATCCCCTGATATAATTGTCACACTTGGACAGCTGGTTCTGATCCCTGTATCATTTTTTTGTAAATATAAAAAAAAAGTGTGATGGACTGTGTCAAGAGAAACCACTGTCTTGCTGAAGTTGACACAAACCCCCAGGGATAAGTTCAAAGGACAGGAGGTATTTTAAACTGCAGATTTCTAAAATGCAATTACCTTGTCAATTTGTTTTGATCCCAGGAAATAAAATTAGCCATTATGACATCCTCAGGGAAATCCTTTGATTTTGCACTAGGTGTCATAATGGAAAGATCATATTTGTGTTTTGGGTGTCTCCCGGGAAGCCAATTCACTTCATCAAATAGACCTTTGATGTACAGGTCCCAGACTGCATTGTAGTCCAATATGCATATGTGAGGGGGTGTCGTCAGAGGGAAGCCAGTATTACATCAAAGAGACCTTTGATGTCTGTAGATACCAGGGCCCAGACGACATGAAGGAGGCCAAAATACTTTTGCTTTGAATATACAGTGACTTACATCAAAGAGACTTTTGATGTGTGTGTGTGTACGTGAAGCAAGAGCCCAGACCAGTTTGGACCAGTCATCATGAGAAGAGGAGATTTATTTTGTCATCTATTATTTTTTAAATACCTTAGTAGGCCATCATGTGTTATAAAATATAGATTTTTATACACCAAGGCGGAGTTTGGTGACCTCAGAAAGAAGGCCAGCTCAGGACTTTTTTTTATTACCATGTAATGCTTTCTTCCACTTGCTGCAGCACATTACCAGCTTGGGGCATCCAGCCGCTGACTCTGCCCCTTGGAAAACTGGGTAGCTCAAACTGCACCCAAGAGGATCCAGGATGGCCATCTTGCCATCCCACTGGAGGGCTCCCCCTCTGCCTCATCCAGCCAGGATAGCCCCAGACCCTACCCGACAGGATTCTGCCAAAGTCCTCCAGGTGGCTCGGAGTGCAGCCATCAAGCTGCATGGTCGTGCCCAGCCATTTTCCTCCTGATTGGTCCCCCTGGAATGCAGACGTGCAGTGATGTCCAGGCACAGCGTGCCAATGTCCGCCACGTTCCCCCTCCAGATCACCAGCACTAGTAGTGCTTCCAAGCATCACCAGGAGCTGCTACAATGTGGCAAGATTCCCCAACCCATCCCAGGACTGGGAGAGCAGTCTACGGATGCTCAATCCCAGTCCTCCCCTGCCAACCCCTGACGGCCTGGGCTCATTCCTGAACCCGGCTCGCCGGCATGGCGCGAGGTGAGGTGTCCAGTGCCTCAACCCACACTGCCACCGGGCCCGCTCAGGACTGTTTTTATACCTACTGAGCAAACCTTGAGACACTTTCATATTTCTGACTGAGAGAGGAGGAACATCAAAGAACTGAAAGAAAGATTAAGAAGTAAGGACCTTAGACAAGATTAGTCTGAGTATTATTATTTGTAGGAATCTGCACTTTTACACCTGTTTGTTTTAAGGCTGCATGTGTTGGGATATTTTGTTCTGTAATATTTTCTGTTTTCGTATTTTTTTAATATATATTTTAAAATGGAAACTGCCTGGTTTGCCTTAAAATCTCTTTTCATATAAGTGGAGCTTTAAAGGTTATAGTTGACACTGTGTATGAGCTTATTGTTATACCAAACTGGGAAATGGATGGAGTTCTCTAAGGTCTTGCATAGAGTTCTAAGGGTTCATTTTGTAGACCTGGTTAGGTGCACATAGGCAAAGATATCTGGCCCCCCGAAGACAGAATTATCTGAGCCTGATAATTGGGTATGCTAACAAGAGGTTATCAGTTTGAATCCCTCCAGAACTTGAGACTAAGGTGACTCGAACCCACAAAACAGACAAGAGGGTTATCTTGTACTGTTAATTGTCCACAAAGCCTATGCTCAGAGGTTGGCACTTTGGGAGTAGAGGGCTGACCGGCTGAGTGAATTTGTGACAGATTGGTGGCAGTGGTGGGATAAAAAGTTTGGTGGTATAAGCTTCATTGTTCAGTGTGTCAGCTTGAGACCATTCAGCTCACTTGGAAAAAAAGAAAGGCATTGTTTTATTTCGAAAGGAAACAGAACTATATCCCTTGACTTACAGTCAAGTTTCTACCCATTTTATTTTTTTTCTGAAGTGCAGTCAGAGTAGCAGTAGTCAGGGAAAATGGCTTCCGACTACAGCAGGCACATTGTAGACTCCTTAAAGCAGTTGTGCAGGGACAGAGGAGTCCTGTTTGGGGTGAAAGCCAGCAAGCAGAACCTCTTAGAGGCCCTGATGGTAGCAGATACCCAGAGCAGCGAGTCACAGACCATGACTGGAAGGGACCAAACGTCAAGTGTGGAAGGGCTAGTGGCCAGTGAAGGGTCCTGAGCTGATGAGGAGGACAGCAGAGTGACTGTCAGTGAAGGGCAGCAGGAGAAGGTCACCAGTATCCTGAATCCTGAGGTACTCAGGCTGCAAATTGAGTTGTGCAGGATGGAACTGGAGGCAGAGCAACAACAGAGGGAGTTAGACCGTGAGGGGCAAGAGTGCCAGTGACCTGCAGAGGAGAAGAGGGAGCAAGAGAGCTGAGAGGCAGAGTGAGAATGCAGAGAGGCAGAGGAGAAGAGAGAGGAGTGCCAGTGGCAACATGAACTGGAGAAGCTACGACTCCAACCAGCGGCACCAGGGCAGGTAAGTGACTTGGGTTTAACTGGGACTGCAGGACTTGGTTACAAATTGAACTCCAAATTAATAGCCGAGTTTAAGGAAGGGGAGGACATAGCTGCCTTTTTAAATTCTTTTGAAAAAGTTTTTATTCAGGCTAAAATTCCTAGAGAGTCCTGGAGCTTCTAGCTATCCCCGCTACTTACTGGAAAAGCTCGGGATGCATTGGGTCAAATGAATAATGAGGACAGTGATGATTACAGCAAGTTAAAAGCAGCACTGTTAAAAAAGTTTGAATTAACTGCTGAATCATACAGAGCTAAATTCCATAAGCTCAGGAAAAGCCCTGATATGAGCTATGAGGAGCTAGCCATGAAAAAATGTCAGTTTTTAAAATGTTGGTGGGAAGGAATTGAGGCAAACTCTGTTGATAAAATTGAAAATGTGATTTTATTAGAACAGTTTTATTGGGCGTGCCCAACAGAGCTAAAAACCTGGCTAGAGGACCAAGATCCAAAAACAGTGCAAGAGGCTGCTGAATTCTTGGACCACTATGCCAAGAGCAGACCTGCTCTGAGAGTGAATGGTGTGAGTGTGGCAGTGCAGAAAGGGAACAGCACACTTTCAGGGCAACTAAAACCCCCACTGCCTCCACCAAAACCAGTTAGCCCCAGGTTTCAAATAAAAGATTTATCTGAAGTAAGAAATGCATGTTGGCTGTGTAAGGAAACTGGGCATATTACCAGTCAGTGCCCCAAAAAGGTGAGCCGTAATACATAACAGGGTGCTAGAAAAGAAGTGGGTTGTTTGTGTATCCCTGGGAGCATGCCAGTGAACATAAGGGAACATATGCACCCAGTCGTAGTAAATGGTGTACAGACGCAGGGGTTAAGGGACACAGGGGTATCCCTGACATTGGTAAACGGGGATCTGGTACAGCCTGGTCCACTTATACCCAATAAATATGTAACTGTACAAGGGTTTACTGGTGAAGAGAAAACATTGCCACTCACTAGTGTTCTCCTGGACTGGGGTGAAACAGGGGGAACTGTACAACAAGTAGCTGTAGCCAAAACATTAGCTGTGGATGTGATCCTGGGTAACAATCTCCAACTGGGGATGGTATGTGCAGTTACCTGTAGCCAAGCAGCAAGGGAAAATAGTAGTTCCATGAACTCCCACAGAGACCAGTGTGAAAACTGCTGAGAGGTTGGTTCCCCAGCCTGTGTCTCCAGATGGGGAGACTTATAAAAAGAGGGTAGAGATTTCCCCAGTAGCAAGTAACCACACAGCTATAGAGGGTTACTCTGAAGAGGGAGGGGTGACTCCTTGTCAGAGGGTTGGGATTGACAGTGATCCTGATGGCCCTGATGTTAGTGCTAGGGACCCGAGTTTAGCAACTGAAGGGGACCTGTCCCATGCCTTGGGACTGTGTTAGGGGTTTGCAGCTGCTCAGAGGAGTGACCCTAGTTTAGAGAACCTGAGGACTTGGGCAGACTCGGAGGGCACACAGGGAGGTGACGGCAGACATAAGGTTTATTGGGAAAATGGATTTATGTATACACAGGCAGTACAGACAGACGGAGGGATGCTAGGCAGGCAGCTTGTCGTTCCCCAGGGATATCGTGAGCAGTTGCTCAAGGTTGCCCATGATATTCCCTTGTCTGGTCATCTGGGAATCGCACACACTATGCAGCGATTAGCCCAGAATTTCTACTGGCCTAACTTCATCCAGCAGGTCAAGGAGTATTGCAGGTCTTGTCACTGGTGCCAAGAAATAGGGAAGGCGGGCAAGAAAACCCAAGCCACTCTGATCCCCTTGCTCATAGTGGAGAAGCCATTCCAGAGGGTGGGAATGGATATTGTGGGGCCTTTAAATACCCCCAGCTCCTCAGGGAAGAGATTCATCCTGACTGTGGTGGATTATGCCACCCGGTACCCAGAGGCAGTCGCCCTATCCTCTCTGAGGACAGACAAAGTGGCAGATGCCTTACTTGGGATTTTCTCCCATGTTGGGTTTCTGCAGGAGGTAATCACTGATCGAGGGGGTTCCTTCATGTCAGACCTAATGAAATGTCTATGGAAAAGTGTGTGGTGGTGCAGAGATGTACGACATCATATCACCCACAAGCCAATGGACTGGTGGAACGATTCAATGGTACCCTAAAGTCAATGCTCTGGGCGTTTACTGAACAGTATGGGAGGGACTGGGAGAAATATCTTCCCCACCTGTTGTTTGCATACAGGGAGGTGCCCCAAGAGTCGACAGGATTTTCCCCCTTCAAACTCTTATGTGGACGCCGGGTACGTGGGCCCCTAGACTTGATCCAGGAGGACTGGGAAGGCAAGCACGCCACCCAGGGAACTCCCATTGTGGATTACGTCCTAAGGTGTAGGTAAAGGCTGAGGGAGCTTATGAGGACAGCCCAGAGCAACCTGGCAGTTGCCCAACAGAAACAAAAAGTATGATACGACTGCAGAGCCAGAGCTCGCTTGTACATGGTGGGTCAGGAAGTCATGGTCCTTATTCCGGTCTGGAAAGACAAGCTGTAAGTTGAGTGGGCAGGACCGTACAAAGTGGTTAGGAAGGTAAATGATGTGAACTACGTTATGGAGTTACCTGACCATAGGCAGACAGAAAGGATGTACCATGTCAACATGATGAAGCCATATGCAAATAGGGCTGACATGGTGATTGCAGTGTGTAGTCATGGGAAGGGGATGGATGAAGGAGACCCCCTTCTGGACTTGCTGGAAGAGAGTAAGCAGGAGTGCTCTGTGGAGGCAGTAAAATTGTCTCCCCAGCTGACCCCGGGCCAGATCCAGAAAGTAAGGGAGGTTTTAGCAGACTCTGCCCCCTTGTTTAGTGCCAAGTCTGGACTAACCCCCTTAGTGACACATGATGTGGAGACAGGAACACACGCCCATACGGCGGACAGTATATTGGGTGTCAGACGCTGTCCAAAAGGACATTAGGAGGGAAGTGGAGGAGATGCTGGATTTAGGGGTAATCCAGAGATCCCACAGTCCCTGGGCCTCACCTGTAGTCCTTGTACCCAAAGCAGATGGCTCGACTTATTTCTGTGTAGACTATCATGGACTGAATGCAGTCACAAAGTCAGACGCTCACCCGATGCCTAGGACGAATGAACTCCTGGACAAGTTGGGAGGGGCAACCTACCTTACGACCATTGACCTGACAAAGGGGTATTGGCAGGTAGAGTTGATGGACAGAGCTAGGGACAGTTCGGCCTTCATCACTCCGATAGGCTTATTTGAGTTCAAAGTAATGCCTTTCGGAATGAAGAACACCTCGGCCACTTTCCAAAGGTTGGTGAACCAGGTGTTAAATGGTGCTGAGAAGTACGCCGTGGTGTACCTGGATGACATTGCCATCTTTAGTACCAGCTGGGAGGAACACCTATCCCACCTTAGGGAAGTACTGGACAGGATACAGTGGGATGGGCTCACTGTCAAAGCCGAGAAGTGCCAGTTGACAATGGGAGAGGTGGCATACCTTGAGCATGTGGTAAGCCAGGGACAGCTCTGTCCTAACCAAATAAAAATAGAGGTAATCCAGGCATGGCCCAGACCAGAAACTCAGAAGCAGGTCAGGAGTTTTCTCAGGACAGCAGAGTACTATAGAAAATGTGTACCCAGTTACAGTGCCCTGGCTGCTCCCCTATCTGACCTTACAAAGAAAAGGATGCCCAAGAAAATTATCTGGGGCCCAGCCTGTGAGGAAGCCTTTACCAGACTAAAGGAGGCACTGTGCAGTGCTCCTGTTTTGACAAATCCTGACTATAGTAAAACCTTTATAGTTCAGACGGATGCCTCAGACGTGGGTATTGGGCCGGTACTGAGCCAGACATCCAGTGAAGGGAAGGACCACCCAATAGCCTACCTGAGTAAAAAGTTACTTCCCAGGGAGCAGTCATACTCCATGGTGGAAAAGGAGTGTCTTGCCATAGTGTGGGCCCTTAAGAAATTGGAGCCATACTTGTATGAGCAGCATTTTGTGATGCAGACTGACCACAACCCCCTAGTTTGGCTGATGTAGATGGGGAAAAACAATGTTTGATTACTAAGATGGAGTCTTGCTTTGCAAGGATATGATATGACCATTCTACATAGGGCTGGAAAACAAAATCAGAACTCAGATGGGCTGTCCAGGGTGTATGAGGAGTGAACTGATTTGGGAAGCTCATCCCATGCAGGGTGATAGAGCCCCCAAATTCAGTCTAGGTGAGGAGGAATTATCACACTTGGACAGCTGGTTCTGATCCCTGTATCATTTTTTTGTAAATATAATAAAAAATGTGTGATGGACTGTGTCAAGAGAAACCATTGTCTTGCCAAAGTTGACACAAAAACCCCCAGGGATAAGTTCAAAGGACAGGAGGTATTTAAAACTGCAGATTTCTAAAATGCAATTACCTTGTCAATTTGCTTTGATCCCAGAAAATAAAATTAGCCATTCATGATGTCCTCAGGGAAATCCTTTGATTTTGCACTAGGTGTCATAATGGAAAGAGCATGCTTGTGTTTTGGGTGTCTCCCAGAAAGCCAGCTCACTTCATCAAAGAGACCTTTGATGTACAGGTCCCAGACTGCATTGTAGTCCAATATGCATGTGTGAGGGGGTGTCGTCAGAGGGAAGCCAGTATTACATCAAAGAGACGTTTGATGTCTGTAGATACCAGGGCCCAGACGAAATTAAGGAGGCCAAAATACTTTTGCTTTGAATATACAGTGACTTACATCAAAGAGACTTTTGATGTGTGTGTGAAGCAAGAGCTCAGACTGGTTTGGACCAGTCAACATGAGAAAAGGAGATTTATTTTGTCATCTATTATTTTTTAAATACCTTAGTAGGTGATCATGTGTTATAAAATACAGATTTTATACACCAAGTCGGAGTCTGGTGACCTCAAAGAGAAGGCTGGCTCAGGGCTGTTTTTAAGCCTACTGAGCACCCTTGAGACACTTTCATATTTCTGACTGAGAGAGGAGGAACATCAAAGCACTGAAAGAAAGATTAAGAAGTAAGGACCTTAGACAAGATTAGTCTGAGTATTATTATTTGTAGGGATCTGTACTTTTAAACCTGTTTGTTTTAAGGCTGTATGTGTTGGGATATTTTATTCTGTAATATTTTCTGTTTTCATATTTTTTTAATGTAAAGATATATTTTAAAATGGAAACTGCCTGGTTTGCCTTGAAATTTCTTTTTATATAAGTGGAGCTTTAAAGGTTATGGTTGACACTGTGTATGAGCTTATTGTTATACCAAATTGGGAAATGGATGGAGTTCTTTAAGGTCTTGCATAGAGTTCTAAGGGTTCATTTTGTAGACCTGGTTAGGTATCCATAGGCAAAGATATCTGGCCCCCGAAGACAGAATTATCTGAGCCTGATAATTGGATATGCTAACAAGAGGTTATCAGTTTGAATCCCTCCAGAACTTGAGACTAAGGTGACTTGAACCCACAAAACAGACAAGAGGGTTACCTTGTACTGTTAACTGTCCACAAATCCTATGCTCAGAGGTTGGCACTTTGGGAGTAGAGGGCTAACCGGCTGAGTGAATTTGTGACAATTCTCAGAAATGGGGATTCCCCATCTGAGGCCTTCCCAGTAGTCGAAGCCATAGTTGTCCCAGCCTTGGAGCTTTGGCAGCACCCAGCCTCCTGCCCTGCACCCTCAGCCAAGATGGCCAACAAGTATGTGGTTCCCATCGGCTGTTTCAGTGCTCGGGCAATTCTGGGGACACTGATAGTCCTCTGGACAAAGAGTGTAAGAAGTTGGACCATTCAGCCAGGAAGGTCTATGCTGCCTCCTCGCTTGGTCTCTGACAGGCGAGTTTAGTCATCATTATTGCACACTTCTCCTATGCCCTCTTGGACTCTTTGGATGAGGTGCTTTCTCATCTCCCCATGGACCTTCAGAAAATGGTCAAGCAGGTATGGGACCAGGGTCAGGCTGTTGCTAAACAGCAACTCGGAACGGCTCTGGATATTGGGGATTCTTGTGCCCATTCGGTGGTGGTCGCAGTCACCATGTGCTGCAGGGTCTGGCTGAGGGTCTCAATCTTTATGGCAGGCACTGAGCACAAACTGGTGGACGTTCCTTTCCTGTGTGCTCACCTGTTCAGTCCAGGAGTTGAAGGTCACCTCCAGCGTATCTAGAAGTCCAAAGCCCCCTTGGATTCAGTTACTTCCACCCAAAAAGAACCTCAGAGTTCTAAAAAGCAGAAGAGAAAGCCCTTTTGGCCTTCTGTCCATGTGACCAAACAGCCCCATTTCCAATCTGGGCAGCAGCAGCAGGTTCAGTCTTGGTGCCCTTGGCCCAAGTCAGGGGCTCAGGCAGCCCGTAAGCCTGGAGGGAGGGGCTCCAGTGATCCCCCCACTGGATCCTCCTCATCCAAGCCTGCACAGTGACGGGATGGGGGTTGCTAACTCCATACCTGTCGCACCCACTCTGGGTTCTCCAATGGGGGGTCAGCTCTGCCACTTCCTTTCTGTCTGGTCTGCTGCCACAATGGACAGGTGGGTCTTGGAAGACGTCGGCCAGGGTCTGACTCTGGAATTCGAGCAGTACCTACCAAGCTGAGCCCGTGCCACATAGGAGGAGAATGTATCTGCCCACACTCAATTGGCTCTCAGAGATGACATCGCCCAACTCCTCCGCAAGGAGGTAGTGGTCAGAGTCACAGATCCTCCTGTCAACCCAGGGTCCATTTCCAGGTACTTCCTAGTACCGAAATGGATGAGGGGCTGGCGCCCAATTCTAGATCTGCACAACCTGAATCAATTTCTCAGGTCTTGCACCTTCAGGATGGTAACTCTGTCCCAGATTATGCCATCTCTTGAGCTGAACATGTGGTTGTACTCCCTGGATCTGCATGACATGTTCTTTCACATCCTGATCCGTCTGTCTCACCAAAGGTTTCTCCGCTTCAGGGTGGATAGAACCCTCTATGAGTTCCAAGCCAAGCCATGCTGTTCGGCCTGTCATCAGCCCCCAGGGCCTTCACCAAATGCATAGCAGTGGTGGCGGCATATCTTAGGCCTCGAGGGGTCAGAGTGACTATTGGTTCATAGCAGGTCCCTCTAGACTGGAGGTAGAGAGGCCCAGGGATCTGGCCCTCCAAGTCTGCCTCAGCTTTGGCCTTCTGATCAATGAGGCCAGGTCAGAACTCTTGCCCTCGCAGGTGATATGCTTCATCAGGGCAGAGTTTGACTCTTGCCAAGCCAGAGCCAGGCTCCCAGTAGACAGGGTGGAGGGTTCTCTCCTCCTTTGCCCGATAATTTCTGGTTGGGCAATTGTGCCCTACCAGGGACTTCCTGTGACTTCTGGGTTACATGGCGACCTGCACCTCCGTGGTCCGATGGGCCCAGTGGCATATGCACCCCATTCAATGGGAGCTGGTCAGTCAATGGACTCTGTGCCTAGGTCATTTCAACCAGCTGGTCACTGACCCAGAAGATGTGGGACACTGCCCAATGATGGACCATCCTAGAACATCTGCAGGAAGGGATCCCGTTTGTCCACCCTGAGCCGATGGTTATCTTCATGACTGACACCTCTCTCATGGGCTGGGGTGCCCACATGGGGACCACAGAGTCCATGGGCTCTGGACCCCCGAGGAATCCCAAGGCCACATCAACCTGCTGGAGCTCCGAGCAGTTCAGCTGGCACTGATTGCATTTGCTCCATTCCTTCGGGGTCAAGTGGTTCAGGTCCAGACGGACAACACCACAACCATGTACTATCTCAACAAACAGGGTGGCACGCAATCCTGACCTCTTTGCACAGAAGCTTTCTCTGCATCTGGACCCTCGTGAGCCAACTGGAGGTGGATCTCCTAGCCATTCATGTGGCAGAAGCCTCAGATCAGCTGGTGGATGCCCTCAGCTGAATGGGCAAGGTGTCTCACGAGTGGTCTCTCCATCCAGAGATAGTGCACAGTCTGTTCTCCCAGTGGGGCACCCCTCAGGTGGACCTGTTTACTGCCAGGGAGAATGCAAAGCTGAGGCTGTTCCATGCCACCCCCCTCAGCAGGACTTACTGCAGGGTGAGGAGTGACAAGACACAGGTGATCCTGGTCACCCCAGACTGGCCCCACCAGTTCTGGTATCCAGATCTCCTCAGCATCTGGCTTCTGAGGCATCTTCTAGCATGCTCAGACCTGCTGTCTATCAATCAGGTATTCCACCTGGACCTTCAATCCCTTCATCTGACAGCCTGGTTCCTGAGTGGCTAGAGTTTCAGGCTTTGGGTCTCTCCAACGATGTACTCAGTGTAGTTGAGGCATCTAGGAAGGAGTCGACCAGGAGGTGCTATGCCTTCAAATAGAAGAGATTCTTCATTTGGTGTCAGGGCAAGGGGTCTGGACCCTTCATCCTGTCTGGAGGCTTGCATCCTCAACTACCTTTGGTCTCTTTCCAAAGGAGATCTTCAGTCTACAGCCCTTAAGGTGCACCTGACAGCCAGCTCTGCTTATCGAGCATGGGCCAGTCAGCAGACAGTGGCACAGAAGATGGTGGTCTGGCATTTCTTTAAAGATCTCAACCATATTTCCCCTCCGGTGCATGAACCACTACCACCATGGGATCTACTACTGGCACTGGCAAAGCTCATGGGCAAGCCATTCAAACTGATACACAGGTGTGAGATGTCACACCTGTCATGGAAGACCACCTTCTTGGTGGCTATCACATCAGATAGAAGGATTGGGGAGCTCCAAGCGCTCTCTGTAGAGCCTCCCTATGTGGCCTTCCACAGGGAGAAGGTTGTCCTGTGCCCCAACCTGAAGTTCTTTCTGAAGGTGGTGTTGGAGTTTCACCTAAACCACGTGATGACTGTGCCAGTGTACTACCCTAATTACACCTCAGAGGCAGAGTACAGGCTCCATACTTTGGACCTGAGATGAGCGCTCTCTTATTACAAGGAGTGTATGGCTGAAATTCGGGGAGAGGTTCACCAGCAGTTTGTCACCTATGCTGAAGCCACACTTGGCAGACCTGCAGCGAAGTGGACAGGTGGCAGATAGATCACATCATGCTTTGATCTCTGCTATAGGTTGGCAGGTAAGGAGCCTCCCGTAGGGCTAAGGGCTCATTCCACCCACCATGCCGCTGCATCAGTGGCTGCTTCTAGGGATGTCCCCATCCAGGATATCTGCAGGGCTGCTACCTGGAAGTCAGCAAACACCTTCATTTCCCATTGCCACATCAACCTAGAGTCATGACGGGATGCTGGTTTTGGGACCTCAGTTCTCCAATCTCTGTTCCATAAGTATGGGGTGTGCGCCTTGCCTCCCACCTCCTGGAGAACTGCTAGGAGTCTGCCAAACAGTGTGGATAGAACAACTTATCCACAATCCTAGAAAAAAAGGTTACTCAGCCTGTAACAGTAGTTCTTCCTGGACATAAAGTCTCCACCGCTCATCCACACTAATGGGCCTTTGATATGCAGGATACTTACCTGCACTTCTCAGTCTTTCAGGCCTATCACCACTACCTCACATTCTCCTTTCAGTGGGAACATTACCAGTTCAAGGCCCTTCCCTTTGGCCTCTCCTGTGCACCTCAGATGTTTACCAAGCACCTTGCAGAAGTGGCAATGGCCCTGAGACACATGGGCCACTACGTGTTCCCCTACCTCGACAACTGGCCTCTGTCAGCCCTGTCGAGGGAGCAGCTGGAACTTTCCCTTTCAGCTACCCTGGCCCTTTTTGTGCAAGTGGGAATTACTGTCAATTATTCTAAGTCCCAACTTCCCCTTCCCAATGTCTCCAGTTTATTGGAGTGGTGTTGGACACGGCCCAGGGTATGGCCTTCCTCCCTTTGGACAGGGCAGAAACCTTGCAGAAACAGGCTCATTTAGTAGTCTCCAGCAGGTGGGTTCTGGCCAGGTTGGTGCTTCTGCTTCTTGGCTTTATGGCAGCAGCTATCCCCACTGTCCCTCTAGCCAGGCTTCTTATGCGAATTTCACAGTGGACGCTCAGAGCACAGTGGGATCAGAGGTCGGGCAACCTAGACCACATGGTCTTGGTCTCCAGTTCGATGCAGCAGGATCTCCTATGGTGGTAGGATCTCAACAACCTCACCAAGAGGGTTCCCTTCCAGTCCCCTCCTCCCACTCAGACTCTGACTACAGATGCATCAGGGATGGGTTGGGGCATTCATCTAGGGAGCCACTGGACTCGAAGGCTGTTGTCTCCATCAGAGCTCTCTCTGCACATAAATGTGTTGGAGATGAGGGCAGTTCTGTATGCTCTCCAAGCCTTCCAGCATTTGCTCCATCAGGGCCCACTATTAGTCCAGTTGGACAATATGTGTGTGGTCTGGTACCTCAACAAACAAGGGGGCACTCGCTCGTGTTCTCTCTGCAGAGAAGCTATGCAGTTGTGGAACTGGGCAATTCTGCACCAGATACACCTCTCTGTGGTTCATGTTCTGGGCATGCAAAACATCCTAGCGGACAGTCTCAGCCACACCAGAGTAAGAGCCCATGAATGGGAGCTCAAGGAAGCAGTGGTCAATGATATATTTGGCCTATGGGGTCAAACAGACCTGGATCTGTTCACCTCCCCATATAATGCAAAACTACCCAGATTTTGCTTGCTCACTCCTGGGTATGGCATTTTTTCAGCAAGATATGCTCTCTTAGCTGGACAGGGAGGTATTTGTATGCCTTCCCTCCCTTTCCAGTCCTGCAGAGGGTGCTGCTCAAGCTTCAAGCGGAAGGGGCTCACATGATCCTGATCATCCCGTATTGGCCTCATCAAATATGATTTTCACATCTTCATCAGCTTGCAGTGGAGCCTCTGGTTCCCCTGCTCCTCTGCCATGATTTTCTGACTCAGGAAAGGGCATGCTGGTCCATTCAGGGCTGAAATCCCTTCACCTTCACGTGTGGCATCTCATGGCATAGCTGCTTCACAGTCCTTGTAGAGGCCAGAAAGCCTTCTACGAGGGTGACGTATGTCATGAAATGGAAGTGTTTCTCCATTTGGGCCACTTCGAAGGGTAGGGATCCCTTTTTGTGCCCTGTTCCTCAAGTCATGGAGTATTTACTACACCTCTCTAACCTGGGCCTGAGTTACTCTTCGCTGAAGGTTCACCTGTCTGCTATCTCTGCCTACCACTCCTTAGTGGAGGGCAAAACTTTGGTTCAGCTGGAGGTTTCCAAAACCTTTCTGAAAAGGATCCTCCCACCTGAAACCCCCGGTGCGCAGTCCCGCGCCACCTTGGTATCTAAATGTTATTTTGGAAAAACTGACCTTACCTCCTTTCGAACCAGCTGGTAGTTGTGATATGCATTATTTATCATGGAAAGTGTTCTTTTTAGTTGCGGTTAATTCTACTCAAAGGATTTCCGAGCTTCAGGCCCTGATATGTAAGGAGCCTTATTTGATTTTTCAGAGACCGGGTGGCTCTTCATACCAATACTCAGTTTTTACCAAAGGTGGTTTCTGAATTCACGCTGAATCAGTCTATTCAAATCCCAGTCTATTACCCTGAGCATTCCAATCGGGGGAGGCAATTCTGCATACCTTAGACGTTCATAGAATCTTGTGTTATTATACTAACCGCACTAAGTCTGTCTGGAAGATGGACCAACTTTTTGTTTCATTTGCACCCAAGAGAGAAGGTGCAGCAGTTTCCAAACAGTGTTTATCCAAGTGGTTTGCAAACTGTATTGATCTTCCCTGTGTCAGTCTTCACCATTCATCACTGGTGGGTGTCGGCCAGATGCGTAGCACCCTGCAGAACCTTTTTTTCCCCCCTTCATTCATCTGAATGGGGTGGAGTCAGCACCACGGTGCCGCCCATGAGGCGGACACATGGCATCGATCTCGTGGGTTGACCATAACTGGCGCCGGCTCCTCATCGCCTCAGTTCTGCTTCTCTCACCAGCAGCACCTCACCAGCCAGCTTGTGCTAAGTGCATCATTGTGGCCTAGTCTGGGCTGTTTTTCTATGCCAAACTTCGACATCGTTGACGCCGCCGTCTCAGTTCTTCCATCCACATGGTGCCGTTTTTAAGATTACAGTAAGATCTTTCCTTTTATTTTGTAAATGGCACTGAGTCTTTTCTGTGTTTACTGTTTAGTTGCCTTCGGACATGTCGACTTCATCCAGGGACAAGAAGAAATGTTCCAAAGTGGGTTGGGCCACTATGCGCCGGTGTTCCTGTGGCAAACAGATGTCCGCTATGGATCGACATGACTATTGTCTAACCTGCCTGGGTTCACAGCATGATATGGATCAGTGCGACACATGTTTTTCCATGGACCAGAGTGTTTTGGAATACTGCGCATTTAAAGTCAGCTGCCCGTCGCTGACTTTTGAAGGACGCTTTCGCACCAGGGATGCTAAGCGCAGGTCCCTTTGCCCTTCCTCTGGGTCCCCTCCTGGCTCTATATGGGCTGCAGAGGAGGGGCCTCCATCCTTTCTGGCCTTGTCATGGCGGAGGCTCCTTCCATGGTGCTGGAGGGTCAATCTTTGCTCCATTCGGGGCCAGGCCGAGAGCACCACATCAGCAGTCGTCTCCTCAGAGGGCAAAGGCTCCACCAGTGTCACGGCCCAGGGCTGCTGGCCCAGCATGGGTGGCTCCTCAGCACTGTTGCCGTCTCCGATTCTGGTGCCGTTACTGGCACTGGTGATCGAGGTGACACTGCGAGTGGCACTGAGCCTGCGTGGGTGGGAGAGCCTCCGGGGTTGCCAGGGTGGAGGTCTACTTCATCTCTGGAACCAGATGATCCAGTGGTGGATCCCAACTGGCAGCCTGACTTTTCTGAGTCTGAGGACCTTCCCGTGCTCGGTGCCACCACGCCCTCCCAGGTTCTTCCCCCGGAGGCCCGGCTGTTGCACTTGGTTCTGGGCCCAGCACAGAGGTAGGAGCCAGGTCTCTGGGTGCCGAAAGCGATTCCGGGACTGTAGGGGTGGTGGTCCCACCCTTGGAGTCTGGGGTGGATGCCAACCCTGGGGTTGGTGTGACCCGGGATCCTGAGGAAGGGATAAGGACAGGGGTCTCCTCTCCCTCATTCCCCTTCGGGGGGGCCTAAGGGGTTGGAAATGCCTCTGTCTCTGGGAGTGAGGAAGAGGTTAGCCTCGGAGTCAGTGGGGTTGAGGGAATGGGTTGCAAGGCAGCAGTTCCATCATGGGGCCCTCTGGGGCTCGGGGTGGAGCCGAAGTCTTGTGCCCAGTTTCTCTCCTCCATCTCCTTTGGGGAGACCTCATTTGATGGGGCTGGGGCCAGCCCTTCTGGACCAATGCAGCTCTGGACTCCTCACAGAGGAGTGTCCCCTTCAGGGCTTAGCCCTGACTGCTTTGAGATAGTTGGGTAGCTGGTGGTTGCGGAGACCTCCAAGAGGTGTGAGGTCACCTGCTAGGTCTGCTAGCCCTGGCAAAGGCTGTGTGCAGGGATGCCTTTCCCCTTTGCTTCTGCATCCTCCCCCTTAGCTCCCAGGTCACATTGGTCCTACAGGTCCTTTAATTTGGGAACAGTTCAGGGCCACTGCTGCTGCCTTTCCCAGCTATGTACATGCCATGGATGAGAGGGTCTTCCACTTTTCTCCCCCACAGCAGTTGGACTCTGAATTCTCAGGGTCATCTGCCTCCTCGTCCTCACCTTCCTCACCTGAGGAAAGGGAATCTAAAGTCCATCTGTCCTCTGATGCTTACCAGACGGGGTATCAGCGCTTCCTCACAAGGCTGGTGGATGAGCTTCACCTCTCCCATCTGGCAAGACGCAATCCTGAGCGGGCAACTTGAGCATTCCTTAGCGAATTTAGTGTGGATCACCTGGTGGTCTCCCCTTGGCCGGTGCCTTTCCGGTAAGAGTCATTCTGTACCTGGCAGTGTCCTTCCTCCCCAGATCCTGTCGCCAGGGATTGCCAACACAGGTATTGCACACCCCAAAAATCTCCAGGAGCTATGTCTCACCCTGCTTCAGGGGTTGAGATCCTGGACACTTTTTCTGGGCATAGACACCCGATGCATGACCGACCCCTGGATGTGGACTCTGTGGAGTTCGACTGCTGGGGACTGAGTTTTCTCCTCGACGTGCATTATGTTGTGTATCTCCTCTCATCAGGCACACCACGCTGCCTAAAACAGACATTTGTGGTCTCTGCTCAGCCAGGTACTGGTGCAGCTGCCTGATTCAGAGGCAACCAGACAAGCCATTGCCCTCTCTGCTCAGGGTCTGGCGCTTGTAAGGCACCAGGCAAGGGCATCTTATGACACCAGTGATGTAACCCCCCTACAAATGAGGGTTCCCAAAAAGTCTTCCTTGAGCTTGCCTAAATGCTCACTGCCAGGCTGGTGTCCTGCGTTTGAGCAGTTTAAATTTGATTACCAGAGCCTTTATAGCCTCTGTGTACTGTCTGTTTAAGAGCTGCCTGATTGCAGCTTAAGTAATCTGAGAGGGAGCTCTGTTGAAAGATGTAACTGTTTACTGAAAATCATTTAGAGTGATAATGATAATGTAGTTTGTCTAATCTGCTTTCTTTGTAGCAAGGACTGTTTTGTTTGTCTCCACTATCTTGGTCCTGGACTGCAAATTGGACCAATCAGTACTGGTGGGACCTAAAATGTAGCCGGACTACAGGAGCTGTCTGAATTCAAAATCTGTAGGAACTGTAATTTGAACATTTTGTGCCTTTTTTGCAACTGAAGGGGGAGCTCTTGCTTTGACTGACAGCCAAATCAACCAACCAAATCGTTTGGATCTTGGGGAAGTCCCGGGTTTGCAGTTTTCAATTAGATCTAAGCTGAAAGCTGAACAAGAAGGAGCAGAAGTGATTCTGTGCAGCAATCCTGAGTGGATTCGCATGGGAGAACTTTGAAAAGGCTATGTTTTTGGCCTGCATGTCGGTGTGCTGCTCCTGAGTGGGAGAGAAGAGAATTATTTTGAACTAAATCCAAGTTTGTGTGACTAAAGTAAGCTACTGAAGTGGGCCAGGCTCAACCTGAAGAAGACCGAAGATTTTGCTGAATGCGATCGGCCTGTCAGGAGTTTCAGCTACCCCTAAGCTCCCGGTGTGTGCAGAGACTTTGCGATTGTGACTGGGAAGCGCTTTGCCTGGTACAGTAGAATTTCCATACATGTAAATGTGCTATGAGCTGCTGGTGGGTCATGAGTTAGTCCCCCACTGTGTGAACTGTGTTCTGCTTGCTGGAAGCTATATCCAGCCCAAAACGGACTGCATCCAAATTTATCTCCATGCAGTCTGGGCCTTGCCAGACTGGCCCAGCCAGACTATCCACTGCACAGAGAAGCCATCGACGAGAGACCTGCCTGGGGATCAGCCCCCTGCTCCATGCTTGAACAGGAACGACGCCTCTGTGACTCATGTGTGCTCTGCTTCTCCTGGCATTCCAGATCAACAACCTGCAGTCTCGATTTTCATCCAGCCTGTGTCCGGTCTTTGGTATCATGAGCAAATACCAGGGTAGCTCCCTGTAACAACAGCTTAATCTGAGTGTGTCATCTGACTGTCTTGTTGTTTCGTTTCCCTTTACGAACTGAGCCCTCTGGCTCCAGATTACAAATATTGTGTACTGTGCATATTGTGTTTTCCATCACAGGGTCCCAACCAGCTGCAACCCCAGGCATCGGTCCTGGCTAGCCCATCTCTTCTCCACCTGGGTACCCAGAGGTGGACTGTGTGGGGGGACTCAAAGCGCATGCATAACTGCTTGATTGATATAACCTTCAAGCTAATTAACCTGATTTTGCCCCCTTCCTTGTTCAAGTCCCCTGAATAAATCAGATCTAACTTTTTCTGCATGTAATCTGACTGTGATTCCAGTTTGTGCTCAAAGTACTGTACTGTTGCTATTTGCCATGCATAACCTTATTTTACAGGGGGTCCCCAGGGTCGAGCCAGAGGAACCAGCCCTGGTGGTAAGTGCAAACAGTGTGGGTACTTGTGTGGTGTACCAGGGGTATTGTGAAAGTGATTATTGTACAGTGTTCAGGCCACTAGAGGGGAAAGAGGGGGGTTACAGTGTCCCGGAGGGCTGTGCCCAGGTTAGCTTGACCACTACCAACCCTGACCTCTGGGTGGAGGCACCCGTTTCAGAACTTAGGCTCCTTAACCTGCTACTAGCCAAGCAGGCAGGGGTAGTAGCCCTTGGGATAGTGCCACATAGGGGTTACATCTTGGAGGCTCACCGCTGGGATTAGTGTCCCCTAGTGGCCAAATGTGTGAATTGTTGTTAAAAATAAATGGCTACCCTGACAGAAGTGGCTGTACACCAGTTGGTGGGGTGGTGTACTGGGCAGGAGATCAACCCCCAAAATGCTACACTTATCCTGGATATTTTCCTGGGTACCAATAAGGACACTGTAGAGGGAGTACTTTCCAAGGTTGAATGTTCACAAAACCCTGTGGTGGTGGGTCAACAGGCTAATCTGCTCATTCAAAGTTTCATGGTGTTAGTACAGTGTAAGGACCCAGTAGGCAGTTCCAAAGTGCCATGGACTGTCACCCCCGAAGGAGCCCTCACTGCCTGGAGAGTGATAACTAAAGACAGTAAAGACCCCTGGGAGAATGAGCCCCCCCCCCACTATCTGAGACTTTTGAGGAGAAATTTGCTAAGTTGTTGCTGGAAGAAGGGAAAACTGTGGAGGAGTTAAATAAACTATTCCTGCCACCTGGAGGTGTTCCTCCCCCAACACCCTCTCCCACTCCAGCACCTGTTATTGCCCCTCCTTCTGTGCCCATGTCAATGCTGGCTCCTATGTCTGTATCTGCCATTAGTCACGACTCTTACCGAAGCAAGGGGAGGATGATTGGGAGACCTGGATAGATTGTGTTGCTCCTTTGGTACCTGAATGGCAGTGTGCGGAGGCTGAGAAATGGAAAAGGATCATAGAAAGTTTGAGGAGTCCAGCCCTGGAGACCATTAAATTTCTGAGGTCCACAAACCCTGATGCATCTGCCCAGAAGCACCTATCTGCACTCAAAGGCAATTTTGGGAGCATTGAGTCAGGGGAGAAACCTGATGTGGAAATTTCGAGGTACAAAACAATGGCCAGGGGAAAGTTTGTCTGCATATGTTACTTGTCTGGAAAGAGCGCTGCAGAAGGCTTACCGAGAAGGTGGGGTAGCTGCCAATGATTTAAACCATTTGAGGTTGGGGCACATACTGCAACATGCAACGCATTCTAAATTGCAGCTCCTTCAATTAAGGCTCCCAGACAGAAGGGGTAACCCACCGGACTATTGCGACTTGATAAAAGAACTCCGGGAGGTTGAAGATGAAGAGGGGGATTGTAATTCTAGGGTGAGCGCAGTCCAAGTGATCATGGCATCGGAAGGCCCTTCCATAGTGGGGACCAATGAGGGTGTGCTGCCGTGGGACGAACTGCTGAGGGAGTTCAGGGAAACAAAACACAGTCTCTTTATGAAGGACGCTCCTACAAGTACAGGCACCGACCCTTATCCAACTGCATCTGCTATGGGGGTGGGGGTGTCCACCAAGGCATCTCTTACTGACAGCAGCTCAAAACTCAATGTCTTGACTATGGAAGTAAGAGAATTGGTGAGATGTCTCAAAATGCTTACCACACAGCATACAGAGATGACACCAAGGTTTTCAGTTGGTAGTACCACTGCCCCAGCTCCCAGTGTGATGCCTCGGCCACCCCAAATCTCAGAAAACATATTTTGCCATAATTGTGGGAAGGATGGGCAAATGAAGAGAGAATGCCGGTCCACAAAAGACCTAGATAAAGTTGTATATAGGCGTCAAGGCAAGCTTCAGAGAACGAATCAGTGGTCAAGGAGTGCCCAAAATGACCACAGTAAGGGTTCAAGAAGTAGTAACTCAAATCCCTATGTGGCTAAATCATCTGTCCAGGCCCCTGCTGCTGTCCTTCCAGACTGGTCCAAAATAGTGGGCCCTTCAATGGAGACTACTGTGGCTGTGAGTGGTATCCCTACTCAGGCTATGCTGGACAGTGGGTCGCAAGTGACCATTGTATTTAAGGACTGGTATGACAAACACTTATCTGCTGTGCTCTTACAGTTCCTGGAAGGTCTACATGTGTGGGGGTTGAGTGACAAGTCTTATCTCTACCTAGGATATGTCTGCCTCTGGTTGTCATTTCCTGCAGCTGTAACTGGTGTAGAGGAGCAAGTTAAGACACTGGCCTTAGTGTGTCCCCCTACTGGACTGTATGATGGGGTTCCCCTGTTAACTGGGACCAATGCCATATGTTTGGGAGACTGGCACAACTCTGTCACGAGAAACAAGGGCAACAGACTGGGAGGGCCCTAAGAATTCCCGCTCTAATCAAGAGGGCCTATGATTTGCAACAGAACCCCAAGGGAGTGGACCAAGATGAACCGGTAGGGGTCATGTGGAAGAAGGATCCCGATTCAATGGTACTGGCCCCTAATGCCAGTGTACCGTTCAAGGGGAGGTCCGCCTCCGCAAACATGTCAAAAACAAAATACTGATGTTGGACGTGCCAGGCTATGGAAAATTGCTGGAAGGATTGTTGGTTAAGCCCAGCATCTTGCCAGCTTGTGCTCATGCCTATGCATGACGAGTGATGGTCCAGATTCATAATGTGTCAGATCAGGAGATCTGGGTGAACAGAGGATGCACCCTAACTATGGTACACTGTGCAGACACTGCAGTGTTGCCCAGCAACAAACCCCCTGGCAAGACAGAAAGAGTGACTCCCGACTTGTTTGATTTTGGTGACTCCCCATTGCCAGCTGAATGGAAGACTAGAATTAGCCAGAAACTTGCCCAGAGAGATCAAGTGTTTTTGTTGAAGGAATGGGACGTGGGATGTGTCCAGGGTGCAGAGCATCACATACGCCTGCATGATGAATGGCCATTTCGAGAGAGGTCTCGATGCCTAGCCCCTGCAGACATAGACGATGTGAGAAGATACTTGCAGGAAATGCTTGCAGCTGGTGTGATACAAGAATCCAGGAGCCCATATGCTTCTCCCATTGTGGTTGTGCATAAGAAAAATGAGACAGTATAAATGTGTGTGGATTATCAGACCCTCAACAGGCGGACCATCCCTGATCAATACACCATGCCCCATATACAAGATGCTCTGGATTGTTTGAATGGGAGCAAATGGTTCTCGGTGTTGGATCTTCGCAGTGGATATTACCAGATTCTGATGGCTCTGGAGGACTGTGAGAAGACAGCCTTCATCTATCCGTTTGGGTTCTATGAATTCTTGAGAATGCCACAGAGGATATCGGGTGCCCCAGCCACCTTCCAGCGACTGATGGAATGAGCTGTGGGAGACATGAATTTTCTGGAATGCCTGGTGTACTTGGACGATGTCATTGTGTTTGGTAGCTTCCAAGAAGAACATGAGAGTTGGCTGTTCAAAGTACTAGACTGACTGGAAGATTTCGGCCTCAAGTTGTCCATTGACAAGGGCCAGTTTTTACAAACCTCTGTGAAGTATGTGGGGCACATAGTGTCTACAGAGCGGATAGAGACTGATCCTAGTAAAGCTGAAGCCTTGACTACTTGGCCCCAGCCCCACAATTTGAAAGAACTACAATGTTTCCTGGGATTCTGTAGCTACTACCGCTGGTTCATAAAGGACTATTCCGAAGTGATTCGGCCACTCTTGAATCTTACCCAGGGTTACCCTCCTACCAATCAAAAATACAAAAAAGGGACCATCAAAGAACCAGACAAAGCATATTTCTGCCCAGGTGAACTTTTCAGGTCCCGTTGGATGCCTGACTGTGAAGCAGCTTTCCACGAAGTCATATACCAGCACACCCATGCCCCCATCCTCACTTATGCTGATCCCACCAAACCCTATGTGCTGCATACTGACGCCAGTCATAGAAACATAGAAACATAGAAGTTGACGGCAGATAAGGACCGCAAGGCCCATCCAGTCTGCCCATTTCTTTTTCTACCTTATAAATGTGCCTTCGGCCTTTGCTCTGTCAGTGACCTATCTATTCATAGTCATTTGTATTGCTCCTTATGCCTATCCCATGCCTGTTTGAAGCTCCCACTGTATTCATAGCCACCACTTTTTGTGTAAGCCATTCCATGCATCCACCACCCTTCTGTGAAAAAGAATTTCTCACATTCCCCTTAATCGCCTCCTCTAATCTCATGCTGTGTCCTCTTGTCCTGCTATTTTTCTTATATTTAAACATGTTAGACTCTTTCACCTTGTTTATGCCCTTAAGGTGTTTGAATGCCTCGATCATATCACCTCTCTCCTCCTTTGCTCAAGGGTATACATATTGAGCTCGTTAATCTGTCCTCATATGTCTTCTGATGCAGTCCCTGCACCATTTTGCTGCCTTCTGACCTGCCTCATTTGGTTAATGTCCTTGTGAAGGTGTGGCCTCCAATACTGCACGCAGTACTCCAGATGGGGCCTAACTAGTGTCTTGTACAGAGAGGATTATTACCTCCTCTTACGACTTGTGATACCCCTACTAATACACCCTAACACCCCTAGCCTTACCTACTGCTTTAGAGGTCTGCTTGGATGATTTTAGGTCATCAGTGATGATGATGCCCAAGTCTCTTTCTTCCTTTGTGACTGCTAGCAACTCCTCCCAGCCTATAGGTGGCTTCAGGGTTTCTCTTCCCTATGTGCATGATTTTGCACTTCTTTGCATTAAATCCCAGTTGCCACTCTTCTGACCATTCTGCTAGTTTATCCAGATCTATTCTCATTCTGCCCACCCCATCTGGATCATCTACTCTGTTGCAGATCTTGGTGTCATCTGCAAACAGACAAGCCTTACCCTCTAGTCCATCTGCAAGGTCACTAATGAAGATGTTGAAGAGGACTGGCCCCAGGACTGATCCTGAGGTACCCACTTGTGACTTGCATCTCTTCTGACTGTATACCATTTACCACCACTCTCTGTTTTCTGCCCGTCAACCAGTTTGCCACCCAGTTGACCAACTTCTGACCCACCCTGAGCCTACCCAGCTTATTTATCAATCTTCTATGTGGAACAGTGTCAAAAGCTTTGCTGAAGTCAAGGTAGGCGACATCAACTGCTCCCCCTTGGTCCACCACTCTGGTTACCCAGTCAAAGAAATCTATGAGATTAGTTTGACAGGACCTTCCTTTTGTAAACCCATGCTGTCTTGGATCCTGTGCCCCTATGGATTCCAGGTGTTGCACTATCCTTTCCTTAAGGAGTGCCTCCATAATCTTGCCCACTACTGAGGTAAGACTGACCGATCTGTAGTTCCCCGCCTCCTCCCTGCTACCACTCTTGTGGAGCAGGATCACATGAGCCCTTCTCCAGTCTTCTGGGACCTCTCCTGTGCTCAGAGACTCACTAAACAATTCTGCTAATGGCTTTGCTAGTTCCTCCTTTAGCTCCTTAAGTACCCTGGGATGTATGCCATCAGGTCCCATTGCCTTATCCACCCTGAGCTTAGCAAGCTCTTGTAGGACCCTTTCTTTTGTGAAGGGAGTAGTGCTCACCTCCCTCCCCCCTGTGTCCATGATGCTGAGCTGTGGGCCCTGTCCTACCTTCTCTTCAGTAAATACTGAGCAAAAGTATCTATTTAGGATAGATACCCAGGGTGACCCTGCAGGGTCTAGGAGCTACACTGTATCAAGACCATGAGGATGGTTTGAGACCAGTGGCATTCACCAGTAGGAGCTTGACCCTGTCAGAGCGAAACTACCCTGTGCACAAGTTGGAGTTCCTTGCGTTAAAATGGGCCATTGCCGACCAGTTTCATGTTTACCTCTATGGGGCTAAAATATTGGTGAGGACTGACAATAACCCATTGACCTATGTAGAGATTTCAGCTAAGTTAGATGCCATGGGGCACCAGTGGCTTTCTGCACTGTCAGCATATGATTATGCTGTCGAATACAGACCGGGCCTGAATCATATTGCTGCTGATGCCCTATCCCGGAGGACGATTTCCAAGAGCGACTGGGTCAGGCTGTCTGAACCTGACATCTGAGCATTGTGCCAAAAGTGTGATAGAAATGAACAGATGTCTTCGGACACAGCGGACTGCTTAGCAGATTGCTTGGGCCCCTCTGACACCTGCGTACCGGCTGCATATTGCCACTTTTCTGCTCTAGATATTAGTGCACTACCTCAGTTTGACAGTGACAGCATTCAGTGGGCTCAATCCCGAGATCCTATGATTCAGCCAGCACTTGACGCCCTTTGTGCAGGAAAAGATGTGTCCAAGTTGGGTTCCTCTGATTTGCGAACCACTTTGTTGTTTAAAGATGGCCCCAGGTTGAAGCTGCTTAATCAGTTGTTGTTGAGAGAGACAGTAGATCGTGGTGGCCAAATAGACAAGCAACAATTGGTCCTGCCCACAGCCTTCAAAGATTTAGTACTGAGGTCCCTCCACAAACATATGGGCCACCTCAGTAGCGACAGGACCCTTGACCTAGTACGATCTCGATTCTACTGGCCCAGGATGGGGGCCAATGTTGAACATCATGTAAGGACTTGTAGTTGCTGCCTGCAGAGAAAAGCCTTGCCTCAGAGGGCTGCCCCCCTTGTCAGCATTACTACCAGCACCCCAATGGAACTAGTCTGCATAGACTTCTTGAGTTTAGAGCCTGATCAGTGAAACATTGGCAATGTGTTAGTTGTTACGGACCATTTCACACGGTATGCACAAGCTTTTCCCACCAAAGATCAAAAAGCATCTATCGTGGCCAAGGTGCTAGTGGAAAATTTTCTTTGTCCACTATGGGGCCCCCCAGTGAATTCACTCTGTTCAGACCTGGGACTTTGAGAGTCAGCTAATCAAAGAAATGCTCTCTCTGTAGGTGGTGCGAAAGTCAAGAACCACCCCTTATCACCTGCAGGGGGATCCTGTTTTTTTTTTTTTTGAATTCTGTTTTTTCCTCCAGCCAGTGGAATTCTCTCAGGATCCTGTAGTGTCCCCCCCCCCCGACTCTACCTCCGTGTCTGAGAGGCCTCCTGAAACCTGGCACCACCCCGGCTTTAACCTTGGTTCTGAGCCCTCCAAGGTATGGCTGCCCTATCCACCCAGGGCGCTCTATCTGCAAATTCGGGCCGGGCTGGGCTCGGCCCAGGTAAGGAGTGCCCCCGGCAGTGGAGTGTGGTCCTGGTGGATACAGGTGCCATCACCTATCCACTTGGTTGGGTATTTTTGCTTTGTCCCCACCCCCTCCCTCGTTCCTCCCCTCTCTCCCTGACGGAGTCCGACATGCAATGATGCCAGGGAACGTCTTGCCATAACTCCACAACCTTCTATTTCTGGCCCTGAGTGTTGCAGTACCTCCGGTCTCCATCAGCAGTTGCCACAGTGCCGGGCGGAAATCCCTGCCCCCCCCCCAAGGAAGGAGAGCTGTCCTTCAGAATCTCAATCCTTCCTCTCCCCACCAACCCCCGACAAACCAGGCTTGCTCCCGAACCCAGGTCACCGGTGTGGCACGAGGTGTGGCATCCAGCACCTCAACCCTCAGTGCCACCAGGCTAGTAACGCAGGGGAATCCTCAACCAGAATGCTTTAACCACACCCTGCTAGACATGCTAGGCACCCTCCACCCAAAAGATAAGCATAAATGGAGCCAGCAGATTAGCAGCTTGGTACATGCATACAATTGCACGAAGAATGATGCTACCGGGTTCTCTCCCGACCGCCTCATGTTCAGGAGAGAGGCCCAGCTGCCTGTTGATGGCTGTTTTGGGGTTTCTCCCAATGGGGTCCAAGCCGAAGATTACCTGCAATATGTACAAAAACTTAAAGCTCAATTGAACCATGCCTATCAACTGGCCCAGACAATGTCCGCCAAAAGAAATCTAGTCAACAAAGAGAGGCATGATAGAAAGTAAAGGCTCAAGAGCTTAGACCTGGAGACCATGTGTTGTTGCAAAATTTAGGATTGCATGGTAAACACAAAATTGCTGATCACTGGCACCATCTTCCCCATGTCATAGTTGGAAAGTTGGATGATTTGCCAGTGTACAAAGTACACCCAGAGAATAACTCCAAAGCTGTCAAGACCATGCACCATAACCACTTGCTACCTATTGGTCAAGTTATAATTGAGGCTGAACCCACCAAGGTTGATTCCTCTGGACCAGTGACTCATGCTGCTGCAAGAAAGAAACATAGTCAGCCTGCCCCCGTGGTTGCCAATTTAAGACTTCCCTCACAGCAGGCTCAGAATGATAGTGACTGCTAGTCTAACTCGGATGACAGTGAGTGTGATAATGCCTAATACCCCTCATATGAACTGAGTCAGTTGTTTTGCGGAAATCCTATGTCAAATTATGGGGATGAAGCTGGGCCTTCTGGACTGCCTAACGCCTCGGCATCATCCTTGGAGCCAATGCTCCCTGAAGGTGAAGTGCAAAGTATCACGTCTGAGGATGCTGAGTCTTTGTGTATCGTGGAACTGTATGATTTGCCTGAAGGAGAGGCTGATGGTATGAGTCTTTCTGGTGACATGCCAGAACTTGAGGAACACTATGAGAGTGCTGACAGCCCCTTCAGTGCCACAGTGTCTTCAAAATGAGCCAAATGTTGTAGAAACAGAGACTACAGAGCAAGGGGCTGACAGTGCTCCCAGCTTGGACATTCCCCTTCATGCAGAGACACCCCCCACAAGTGATGAAAGCTCCAAGACCATTGCTGAAAGTACAGAGACTGTGGTGGTTCACCCCAGAAAGACTGGCCGAGCTGTCAAGCCAGTGGTGCGCTTCAGTTATGATTCCCCCGGGAGGCCAGTGGCTTTGCCTCTCAATGTAGTCCACAAAGGTGTTTATGCCTCTCAGAGCTCACTGCCCAAATTGAGCTTGATGGCCTATTCCAGGTTACTTGTTCTGCCCTCTCACCATGGTGCCCCTGCCCCATCCAGCCCCAAGTTAGCTGATAGGGAAGGGCCCCCCTGCATTGTTTAGGGTACAAGAAGTTATTACATGATTCTGTATAGTAATATTCAATTTACCTGTGTGAAATATACATAATTTATTGTCTGAATGGAAATGATATAGTGGAGTACATTGAAATGTAAAGTAAAGTGACATGTTATGCCAATTAATGAATCAGATAGTACTTGTATAGCATGCTGATGGCATAAATATCTTGTATATGTTGCATTTTCAGTGTTATGATGTTACAGACTTGACACAGACACCAAGTTTTCCCAGGCAGGGAAGGGTGTAACCCCCCTACAAATGGGGGTTCCCAAAAAGTCTTCCTTGAGCTTGCCTAAATGCTCACTGCCAGGCTGGTGTCCTGCGTTTTAGCAGTTTAAATGTGATTATCAGAACCTGTATAGCCTCTGTGTACTGTCTCTTTAAGAGCTGCCTGATTGCAGTTTAAGTAATCTGAGAGGGAGCTCTGTTGAAAGATGTAACTATTTACTGAAAATCATTTAGCGTGATAATGATAATGTAGTTTGTCTAATCTGCTTTCTTTGTAGCAAGGACTGTTTTGTTTGTCTCCACTATCTTGGTCCTGGACTGCAAATTGGACCAATCAGTACTGGTGGGACCTAAAATGTAAACGGACTACAGGAGCTGTCTGAATTCAAAATATATAGGAACTGTAATTT
The DNA here is from genome assembly GCA_016271365.2 of Neoceratodus forsteri. Classification (NCBI taxonomy): domain Eukaryota; kingdom Metazoa; phylum Chordata; order Ceratodontiformes; family Ceratodontidae; genus Neoceratodus; species Neoceratodus forsteri. Next base: position 1,094,945,787 of record CM057453.1, read on the forward strand.
GAACTTTTTGCACCTTTTTTGCAACTGAAGGGGGAGCTCTTGCTTTGACTGACAGCCAAATCAACCAACCAAATCTTTTGGATCTTGTGGAAGTCCCGGGCTGCTTGCAGTTTTCAGTTAGATCTAAGCTGAAAGCTGAACAAGAAGGAGCAGAAGTGATTCTGAGCAGCAATCCTGAGTGGATTTGCATGGGAGAACTCTGAAAAGGCTACGTTTTTGACCTGCATGTCAGTGTGCTGCTCCTGAGAGGGAGAGAAGAAAATTATTTTGGACTAAATCCAAGTTTGTGTGACTAAAGTAAGCTACTGAAGTGGGCCAGGCTCAACCAGAAGAAGACCGAAGATTTTGCTGAATGCGATCAGCCTGTCAGGAGTTCCAGCTACCCCTAAGTTCCCGTTGTGTGCAGAGACTTTGCGATTGTGACCGGGGAGTGCTTTGCCTGGTACAGTAGAATTCCCTTACATGTAAATGTGCTATGAGCTTCTAGTGGGTCGTGAGTTAGTCCCCCACTGTGTGAACTGTGTTCTGCTTGCTGGAAGCTGTATCCAGCCCAAAACGGACTACATCCGAATTTGTCTCCATGCGGTCTGGGCTTTGCCAGACTGGCCCAGTCAGACTACCCACTGCACAGAGAAGCCATCGACAAGAGACCTGCCTGGGGATCAGCCCGCTGCTCCATGCTTGAACAGGAACAACGCCTGTGCGACTCATGTGGACCTTGCTTCTCCTGGCATTCCAGATCAACGACCTGCAGTCTCGATTTTTATCCAGCCTGTGTCCAGTCTTGGGTATTGTGAGTAAATACCAGGGTAGCTCCCTGCAACAACAACTTAATCTGGGTGTTTCATCTGATTGTCTTGTTGTTTTGTTTCCTTTACGAACTGAGCCCTCTGGCTCCAGATTACAAATATTGTGTACTGTGCATGTTGTGTTTTCCATCACAGGGCCCCAACCAGCTGCAACCCCGGGCATCGGTCCTGGCTAGTCCATCTCTTCTCCACCTGGGTACCCAGAGGTGGACTGTGTGGGGGGACTCAAAGTGCATGCATAACTGCTTGATTGATATAACCTTTAAGTTAATTAACCTGATTTTGCCCCTCCCTTGTTCAAGTCCTCTGAATAAATCAGATCTAACTTTTCTGCATGTAATCTGACTGTGGTTCCAGTTTGTGCTCAAAGTACTGTACTGTTGCTATTTGCTGTGCATAACCTTGTTTTACAGGGGGTCCCCATGGTCGAGCCAGAGGAACCAGCCCTGGTGGTAAGTGCAAACAGTGTGGGTACTTGTGTGGTGTACTAGGGGTATTGTGAAAGTGATTATTGTACAGTGTTCAGGCCACTAGAGGGGAAAGAGGGGGGTTACAGTGTCCCGGAGGGCTGTGCCCAGGTTAGCTTGACCACTACCAACCCTGACCTCCGGGTGGAGGCTCCCGTTTCAGAACTCAGGCCCCTTAACCTACTACTAGCCAAGCAGGCAGGAGTAGTAGCCCTTGGGATAGCGCCACATAGGGGTTACAGTGAGGTAGCCTCCAGGCTTTCAGGGACAGCGATCTGCATCAGGTGGGCAGCATGGCTTCGTCTATCATGGTTGTCACCCTTGGCCCAGCATTGGGTGCTTCTCTCCACTTTTCGGGGCAACTGCCTGTTTTCCCGCAGCACAAGGAGGGCACTTCAGGGTTGCCTTCCTTCTCCCAGTCATCAGAAGACCCCTCCCCACCCTGACCAGTCACAGACCTAAATGGCCTGTAAGGGTCCTCTCCCCTCTGTAGTCTTCCCCTGCGAGGGCTGAGAGATTCACATCCCTGAGGGAAATTCTGGGCCCCCTTCGGGGGGGCTCAGTACTCACCCACCAGTGATTAATTGTGAAAATTGACAGAGGGAAGATATGAAAATTACATACCTACCGTAATTCTTGATCTTCCCATGTATCTTCACCATTCATTATTGAATCCCACCCTCCTACCCCTCAAGGCCTCAGTCCCTGGGGTAGTCCTCCTCCCCACTCGCCCTCCTCCCTCTGCTGGGTGGGGCTTCTCTTATCAGTCTGTGCCCTTCCGGAAAACTGAAGAGCTCATGCTAGGAGGAGGGTGAGTGAGGCCTGCAACCTGGCCTTGGGGGTGTCTCCCCCAGCACCACCTTGCTCCTGCCTCATGGTGATGTCTCCCCCCTCCCCCAGCTTGGCCTGGATCCACTGGGTTTGGGCCGACCCCTTGGAGGGGGGAGCTCTGCTGAAGCCGGTGGGGGGAGAGGTGTGCAGGGATTCCTCCCTTACTATCTATCCTTCTTTGTCTCTTCTCTCCTCCCTGGGGTGACAGAGATGTGGCCCATTGGATAGGGCACCCCCTTCTCCCTTGAGTCTCTGGAGACATGGCAACCGGGGGGGGAGCCCTGTCCAAGGATGTCTTCTACTTACCGTTTGGGTGGGACCATGGCCGTGCCTTAAACTTAGGGTCCAGCAGCAGCTGTTCTCCTGTCTGGAGCTGCAAAGGGTCTGAGGCTTGCACCACCGGGGTGGTGGGGCAAGGTTCTCTGTCAGACAACTTAAACCTGGATCTCCTCAGCTCCTCCTTTCATGGGAGGCACGGCACCGTGCTGAGCCCCCCCCCCCCCGGCTCCTCCATTCCTTCTCTTCTTTTTTTTTTCTTCTCCTCTTTTTCTCTTCTCTCCTTTCAGTGCTCTGGCTAGCTGTCCAGGGGCTAAGGCCAATACCACACCCACGGGTCTTCCACTGCCTCAATCCTCTGGCTGGCATATTTCTTTTTGTGCTCATTCCTTTCCTTTTTCTAGCTCTTGGGCTGTCTTATGCCCCAGCCTTCATTTTCTCTGTCACTCTGTGTTTCCTCTCACTAGCATGCAGAACTGAGGCAAGGGAGGAGCCCATGCCAGTTATGGCTAACCTGCGACCACGACACCATGCATCTGCCTTCATGGGTGGCAATCTGCAGTGCTGGACTTCTCCCCTTCAGGCGACGAAAAAGCTCCCTGTGGGTGCTACGCCTTTGTCTGACACCCACAAGTGATGAAGGGTGAAGATACACAAGATCATCAAGAATTACGGTAAATACGTAATTTTCATTTTTCTGTTACCAGAAGTATGGTAAAACCCTCCCGGGGGAAGTTAAGGGACATTCTACCAAAGGCATAGCTGCTTCTACTGCTTGCTTCAGGAACATGTCAGTTGCTGACATTTGTGCTTCAGTCACTTAGAGCTCTGTGCACACTTTCACCAAGCATTACAGTCTGGACATTGCCTCTAGGTGCAGGGCTAGCTTTGGTCTAGCTGTCCTCCAAGGCCTTCTCTCCTAAGTTCTCTGCCTTTCTGCAGACCTTTTCTGCCTCCTGTGTTTCAGTTCCTTCTGATTCACATTGCTTGGGACTCAGTCCTCAAGGTTATTACCTACTGCAAGAGCCCTCTCAAAGTAAGATAGTACAGTTACGCAAGAACTTACCATAGCAGTAGATCTTCGAGAGAGGCTCTTGCAGTAGGTAACCTTTTTCCCTCCCTCCTTCGCCCATCTTCTGCTGCTCTTCTTCTTTGACTCTATCTTGGTTCCAGGAGCCTAAATTTTCCGTTCTTCTGTTGCTCTGCTCCCTTTGAAGGTCTTTGGCAGGAGAACTGGAAGATGGGTGTGGGGACCACCCACTATATAGTGTCACTCTGACATCCATCAAGTGACGGCGGGTGGGCGGTCACCTGTCAGACACTGCTAGCTAAAGTTTCCATGTGGTCCTGATGCCAGGGGATGCAGTCCTCAAGGTTATTACCTACCGCAAGGGCATCTCATGAAGATCTACTCTTACGGTAAGTTCTTACGTAACTGCACTTTCTGCAGGGGCACCTTCCTTCTCCCAGATCCTGGAGTGCCAGGCCTGTTTGGGCCCCCTCCTCCTCTGGTTATCCCCCACAGGAGACTGGGGGAATTATTTTCCTTCAGGGTTTGCCATCTTGGCACTCAGACCCATTATTAATGAATGGTGAAGATTAATTTGGGGAAGATATGGAAATTACGTACTTACCGTAATTATTGATCTTCCCAAATATCTTCATCATTCATTACACCCTCCTTCCCTAGGATCAGACACTCAGCAGCCCAGTCCCCTTCTTTCCTTCCCCTCTTTCCCTGAGGTCAGGGTGAGGCTTGAGCAAACCCTGTGTTATCTCAGATTGCTGTCAACCTCACCAATGCATTGCTAGTGAGGCAATCCTGTTGGTTTACAGAGGACGCATCTACAGGTTGAGTGGCTGAGTCCTCCACCAAGCAGGCCACGGGGCCTCACTCTTCACTCACCCTTGGAACTGTTGCTCCTCTTCCACGCATTGGTTGATAACCAGCTCTGGCAAGCTTAGCCTGAGTGGACAGTGAGGTCTCACATGAATCTTGGAAAGAGGGAAAGAAAAGATGGAGGAAGACAGGTAAGAGAGTCTTATCTTGAATGCTGAGTAAGATGGTGTTCAGAAGGGGAAGCTTCTGCTGTTGCAGAATGGTCTTTGAACCCTTCCCCAGCTTCTCCTCCCCCTTTTTTTTTTTTAAAAAAGGGGGAATATTAATACTACTTTAGGAAGAAAGAGTGGCTCCCAGGCCTCTGACCTCTTCCCCCATGGTCTCCTTCCCCACCTTCTCCTCCTCCATCTTGGTTAACATCCTCTGGAACCCCTCGAGGTTCTTAGGGCAGCTCCTAGCCCTGTCCAGGGGAGCATGGTCCACTGGGCTTAATCTAGAGGAGGGAGGTTCTACAGGGATCTGAGGGGCCCCCACGGGGGAATAGGTCAGTTCTTCTCCTTTTCACCTGTCTTCCTTCTTTCTCTCCTTTCTCCTTGGTTGTTTTATTCTGCTTAGGGCTGCCCAGTGTTCTGGTCACCCCTTCCTGTCCTTTTTAGTTAATTCCTCTGGTCTTACCCTTTTCTTCAAGTCGGCCTTTATATTATTTTTAGCTGCTCTCTTTCACTCGGCACTCTGGCCCTCTGCTGTACCCAGCTTTCCATTTTCTCCTCTCCTGGCAGGACAGAACTGAGTGTGGGGAGTCAGCGTCCGTTACTGGCCAACCCATGAGCAGAAAGCAAGCCTCGTGGGCAGCGCCATCCCGAATGCATCTTCTCCCAGCTCAAAAAATGTAAAGAGGCAGTGCTCTTTTTCCATGCAGGGTTCTGACTTCAGGTAGGACCCATTAGTAATGAATGGTGAAGATATTTGGGAAGATCAATAATTACTGTAAGTATGTAATTTCCATTTCTGTTCACACTTTTGTCAAACACTACAGCTTGGACATCGCTTCTAGGTGTCAGACTGTCTTTGGCCTTGCGGTACTCTGAGGCCTGCTGTCCTGAATGCTTCTGGCTACCTTTAGCCTCCACCCATTCCTGTCAGTCTCTTCTTCTTGACTGCTTGGGACTCTGTCCTTATGGTTACAGCCTGCTGCAAGAGCTCCAACTCAAAGTAAGATAGTACAATTACGTAAGAACTTACCATAACAGTAGATCTTCGAGAGGAGCTTTTGCAACAGGTGCTGCTTTCCCTCTCTCCTTTCCCCTGGTATTCCTTCTGCTTTATCCTTTATTCCAACTCGAACCTCCTCAGTTATCCAACCCTCCTAAGCACTGGGTCTCCAGTGGGAGAACTGAGGTGGGGCTGGGGACCACCCCTTATACCATTGGCTGATGTTGGGGGTGGACCGATGTCAGGTGGTGGTTCCCACTGAAGACTGCTAGCTAGAAGTTTTCTGTGGGGTCTTGGTGCCTGGTGGCTTAGTCCTTATGGTTATAGCCTGCTGTAAGATCTCTTCTTGAAGATCTACTGGTACAGTAAGTTCTTACATAACTGTACTTTTTAATTTGTACATTTCTAAAGACACAATATGTGGTATAGAAAATAGGCATATATAGAATAAAAGAAAGAAAAAAATGAAAAAAGGTAACTGCGATCCAAGATCTCCTTATAAATAAATACAAATTGTATACTGATTTGTGGAGCAAGAACATGTAACATAAGGAAAAAACAATAGAAGCAGGTAAGGCATGGAAATCGGGAAGGAAATGGGGGAATAGGGGAAACAGAAAAAGAACACAAATACAAACATACATGGATTAGTGGTGTGCCCAAGTATCCATAATGGGGAGCAAAGAGGTGAACTGTACCTGCAAAATAAGCATAGAAAAATATTGAGAAATATTGTATATACATTATATACATAACAACTTGCTAAAACAAGTAATCATTGCACCCTCAGAGTATTATTCCAAAAACTATTGTAAATCCCACTGGTCCTTAAGACCCAAAGGTTTGATGCACTGTAAAGTGAAAATCCAAAAACTTCCTTTACGTTGTAGAATATTCTTCCTATAACCTGTCATAGCCTGAGCCTCCCCATTTTCCAAACCCATAAATTTCAAGGACTTTGGACTCAAATTGTGTTTGTCAGTGAAATGCCATCCTACTGGTGTGTCAAATCTTTGATTAAAGATGGACCTGATGTGCTCTTGTATCCACTGTTTTAAAGGGTGGATGGTCTTGCCTACATACTCCATATTGCAGGGGCACCAGAGGGCATAGAGAGTAAAGGGGGTATTGCATGTAATACATGGTTGAATGATAACCCATTTGGTGCTATCATGATGTACAAATCTACCCCCTGGTTGTGCATGCTTGCACATGTTGCAGCACATGCACTTAAAAAATCCCTTGGATCTCTGTGGTAACCAATTCATCCTAGCTTCAGTACATACTCTGAGTACATGACTGCGAACCAGCATGTCCTTAAAGTTTTTAGCTCTTTTAAAGGAAACTCTGGGTTTTATTCCTGTTGAGATCCCAACCACTCCATCACTCAAAAGAACTGGCCAGTTACGGTGAATGATGTTACCAACTGTGGCAAGCTACCCCACTGCTAGTCCTTATTTGTAGATATAATTCTGTTGTATATATGTTTTTCTATACATAATTATGTGTATATGCACATGCCACAAAATGTAAGTGTTAATTCAAAGGGACATAGAGAAAAAAATGGATTTAAAAAAAAAAAAGGTTTGACTGTCCTTTGACCTACAAGGCAACTGCTTGCCAGGAACTGAGACTGCATTCTCGGGTTTGTTTGTTTTTTTACAGAGATATGCCAAAAGCCATTTGTAGGTCATAAAACCATGCACTCAGGAGCAGAATGCTTTGATCCAAGAAATCTATTATAATATATCACATTGTATGAAGTAACAGGAAAGAAAACATCCTTCTAGAAAACCTGTGTGAAATTCTAACAGGTCACTGAATTAGCTTACGGGGTGTATACCGATACATCAAAGGATTAACTTTAACATCTGAGTAGATCAGTTTTATGAGCAGCCCCAAATAAGGGAGCCCCACAGGTTAGGGTGGGGAGCAGAATCCCCATCGCAATGGCCATTTTAGCCGATGGCATGATCATATAACTAGTCTTATATGCAACACCCAGTTTGGAGTTGACAGCTATGCAAACAGACTGTACATGAAGATTAAGATCAAGAGATTGATCTAGCAGGATGCCCAGGTACTTGAAAGAGGTCACACATTCCAGTAATTGACCTTCTAAGTCCTGCAACGTCAGTGCTGTTGTGCAAGCCCGGAGCTTTGGGGCCAATCCAAGCAGCGTGGCTTTAGTTTTGCTAGTGTTGACAGGCAGTTTGTGGTCATATAGCCAGTTTTGGATATTGTTAAAGTCAGAGGAAAGGGTTGTGTTGATAGTGTCTATATTAGTAGAACTTGTATAGATGACAAGATCATCAGCATATAGAATAGCAGAGCAGGATTTTAGAGCAGCTCCAATGTTATTTATATAAAGAGAGAATAGGAGGGGCCCTAGGATGGAGCCCTGAGGTACATCAATATTAATGGTGGTATTGTTCGATACAGAGGAATTAAATTTCACCACTTGAGTTCTATTTGTCAGGTAGCTTTCATACCAGTCAACAACAGAGGAGGAAAAATGCAGGTGTCGAAGCGAGGAGAGAAGCAAAGTGTGATCAACAAGGTCAAAAGCCTTTGTGAGGTCAATAAAGACAGCCCCAGTCAGATTGCCAGTATCCATTTTTGAAAGAGTGTCTGTGGTGAATTTAAGGAGTGCAGTCGATGTGCTATGTCCTTTCCTGAAGCCATGTTGGGTATCCAAGAGCAGACTGTGCTTAAGTAGATAGCCAGTTGTCTGAGTTGTGACAATTTTCTCCAGGATTTTGCTCAGTACCGAGAGTATGGCAATTGGTCTGTAGTTCATGACAACCTTAGGATACCCTTTTTTAAGTACAGGTGTTATCCGAGCAGCTTTCCAGAGGTCAGGGACCACTCCACCTGAAAGTGAGAACGTATAAACTTTGGCCAGCGGTAATGCAATAAGGGGAGCTGCCAGTTTCAAGAGGTGGGGTTCAAGGGAGTCTGAGCCAGAGCTGGTATGATCAGAGATGGACCTCAGGAGCTTCAGGACTTCCTTTCTACAGCCTTAAAATAGAATGGAGGAGTATAAGGAGGCACAGGGGACAACACTTCCAACTTATCTAGACAGGTTCCTGATGAGGAGTGGGAGGACACTGCAGTGGGATCGAATGAAGAAGTATATTGGGAGAGATCAGAGAAATGCAGGTTGAAAGAATTAGCTATGGTTTGTGAGTCATTGCAATGCACATAATTTATCAGCATATCACCAGGGGTAGTTGACTGTGAGGATCCTAGGAAGGATTTGATGTGTGACCAGAATTTTCTGTGATCATTGGCTGAGTTAATCAGTAGGTCTTTACAGTACTTGCTCTTAGCAGCTCTGACTTGTCTTTTACATGAATTCCATAGAGTACGGTAAGCGTTGAAATCTGTTTGCTGGCCTGATGTTTTGTAGCACTTCCAGAGTTTATCTCTAAGGTACAAACTTTTGAGCAAGTCTTTGTTTAGCCATCTTGTTTGTTTACCCCTCACTCTCCAGGTGATCTTTGGGGCATGTTTACATTGAACTGTAAGGAATTTAGTGATGAAGAGGTTAAGAGCATCCTGAGAACAGTGTGATAGATAGATCTCCGACCAATCAATTCTGGAGACGTCATACAGAAATACCTCTTGGTCTAGGTGAGCAAAGTTTGTGAGAGTGATGAGACGTGGTGGAGGAGATGGAGGTACCTCCAAGGACAGGATGCAGAAAGTAGGACAGTGGTCATTTAAGGCATCAGCAAGAGTACCAGCGGCTGAGATGTGTTTGATCCAGTTTATCAGCACCCAGTCCAATAGTGTGCCTAGTGGTGATGAAGACAGACTTCTAGTCGGCACTGTCACCATCTGATGCAGGTTGTAGCTATGAGTCAGAGACTGAAGAGAACTGAGAGCTGCCCCAAGCCAGTTTAAGTTTGGGTCCCCTAAGATGACAATCTCGTTATGATTAAAATTCTGAGAGGTATTTTCCAACAGGTACTCTAGACCTGCAATTCCTCCCACTGGAGTGTTATATGCACAGATAACATGCAGTTTCTTGGCTCTCAAAGCAAGGGTAGCATGCAAGTATTCACATACCGATTGAGCATCCGGGATAGCGAGAAAAGAGACAGTCAGTTTATTTTTGTAGTACAGAGCAACTCCACCACCTCGTTTGTTCGATATCCTATCCCTTCAAATAATAGAGTAATTTGGCAGGGAGCAGAGGGAGTCAGTAACTGATGGTTTTAGCCAGGTCTCAGTGAGACAGAGGATATCGAGATTGTACAGTTTGACCCATGACTCCAGTTCCACAAAGTGACACGTCAAACTTCTTATATTCAATTGTGCAATTAACAGCCCATGTTTGGACATACTATGTATGTCATCTGCTGAGAAATAAGCATCTGGTGGCCCAGGATTTGTCTCTATATCCCCAGATAGCAGAATGACAATGATGACAAGGAACCACAGTCCCACATTTAGAAAAGGACGGGATAATGCGGACTTGTTCCGTAGTTTCCTAAACATATAGAGAGAATGGTAGGGACAACCCTTTTGGTGGAGAAGAAGATTAGTTTGCAGTATCCTTGTATTATAAACAATAAGGTTGGAGAAAGTAAAATTATAGTGCTCAGTCCCAGATTTATTTGAGCCATCCTCATTCCATAAGGATAGTGTAATTCTGTCAAGGCAAAGTAGGACAAGAAAAGTTACGAGGGCAACCCCCAGACAGCTGTTGGACATGGTGTGACTGTTGGTACAACATTGGTTCAACTCATGACAGAGGTCATCCAGGGTCACAGCTAGGCAGGGATTGACAAGAGGCTTTAGCTATGCAAGACCTTGCAGGCATGCACTCCCCCAGTCCCATTACATTGATAGCCTAGGTCACACCTACTCAAGTACAAGTGCAGGATGTGAAATCCTTTTGTCCTTGTGCTTCCTTTGTTATTTAAAGTGGTTGTTTAAAAGCCCACAAATAGATCCCTTGGGAGCAAGCCAGACGAAAATGTGGATTCGAGCAGGACCCAGAGTCACTGGAGTTTGTCCGACCTAGTTGCTTGATTTCTGTTTTGCTTAGGATAGCTTCCAAAAAAGTTGATTTTAAATTGAAAATGCAAATACCTTGTGGTGATGTTTTGCAGAAAATCCAGTCCAGGAGACCTTTACAGATGTAATGAGCAAGAATGGCATAGTAACTCCAAACAGAAGATCTTGTAAATCCCCAAAAACTTAACTACAGACACAGACAAACACAAACAGCAACCCACACTTCCAAGATGCTGGGATTTATGGACACGCTTTGGTTTGTTGAAAAGCACTTTAAAAATAAATTTTGAGTGATTTTTTGACTCTACCTATGTATAGAAAACTCAGGTACTATATATGCTGTACAAAGTACTGCAGGAAGTCCTCACAGCTTTTTGTTTCATTTTCCCATGGCAAAGAGTGCACCCCACTCTCTAAACAGTGCTTGTCCAAAGGGCTAGCAGACTGCATTATTTTTTTACAGGAAATGTTATGTGTAGTGCAGCTTTAAGACATGCTAGACAGTACAGCTTTGGGGAATGCATTTACTGTAACTCTTCCTATGTGTGTTGAGATAAGTGTTCCCCCGTATCTGTGCTGTATGGAAGTAAACAGAGAAGGCCTAAATTTTCATGATGCATGTTTTTCTTGTTACTAAGACCCTGGTGTATTTAAGGTACTTATTTTCGGCCACCAAATACAACAAACTGGCGTCAAGGATGGTGGACATTTTCATAGCTCTATCTTACTGAATTACACCATTTTGTGACTTTCTGCATTGGAGGTAAGTAAGCAATTTGAAATTGTACAGTATCATGACAACTTCAGCCATCTTTGAGATTTTTACAGAAATGGACTGGGATACATGGTCCAGATGGTTTGATCAGTGGTCATTACTTAATCCTGCCATACAAGCTGCTAAAAATGAACAGCTACAGGGTGAACTTATTCAAGTTGCTTTTTGTACTTTCTTGGGGAGTGAAACCTTTAAACTTTTATGCAGCCTGTGTGCACTGGACCGGCCAGAGAATTTGTCATATCAAGAGCTAAAGGCTAAACTGAATGCACAATACAGTTCAACAACTTTCCCAAGGGCTGAATGTTATAAATTCTACAGTTACCAACAGAAACCAGGTCAGTCATTACAATCTTATTTGGCTCAGATCAAAAGCTTAGCTTTCACATATGAGTGGAGCAGGGAGCATCTTGAATCTAATTTAGCTGCTAAGTTTGTTATGGCGATGAATAATGAACACCGTATTCAGCAGTTACTTTCTGTAAGTGTCAATAAATCTGCTGATGAACTTTTACAGTTGGCACAAATGTGTGAGGCTGCAGAAAATGAAGCTCATGCTAAGATGAACACTAAAAATGAGGTGCAAGTAACTGCAGTAAACCCCAAATTGAAACAGCTCATACCTAAGTCTAAACCACTGTTTTCAATGAAAAATTCAACCACTCCACCCAAACTGCATGGCCAGTACAAATGTACATCATGTAGGTCTTCTCAGCATAGCAGGGACCAGTGCAAATTCAGAAAAGTTCAGTGTCATGCATGAAAACATCAGGGTCATATGGCTAAAGTCTGCAGAAGCAGGAGAACTGCAGTGGTCAATTCAGGGAGCACAGACAGTGCAGTGGTTCCTACTGCACCACAAATGCAGACTAAACATGTTCCTCCTTTCTATGAGTTACTTCAATTGCCACAACGGAGGCATCAGTTGCTTTTAATGGTAGACTCTGCTTCCCCAGTTACTTTTATTTACCATCAAACATAGTCTGATCTGGATAAGCCACCATTATCTCCTTGTAATAAGTTGCTGCATGCATTTGAAGAGCAACCAATTCAGTCACTGGGCTTGTTTAGCACTTTAGTACGCAGGACTGATTCTCCTAGTACACCTTTAACTTTTCTGGTTTCAAAAAAGAGGGTGTCAACATTTTGGGCAGAGCTGCTCAGATTCTTCTAAACATTCATACTGATCCAGCAGATTTTGGCCTACTTGCTGCTGTCCAGGTATCACAAGGCAGTACCCCGCCCAAGCTTGGGGAGATTTTAGACTTGTATCCAGAGCTGTGGAAGGGCCTGGGATGTTGCACAACAGCTAAAGCAAAGCTAGTTACAAAGCCTAATGCAGTCCCTAAGTTTTGTAAACCGTGGACACTTCCTTTTTGCCTTAAAACTGGTGGTTGAGGCAGAATAGGACAGACTGGAAAAAGCAGGTGTGTCATCGGTACATCAATGGTACTGTCTCCTCAGATCCTGCCCTCATTGCCACTCACCTCAATAATTCCTTTACCAACCTTATCCCAGTGCTCCCTGACAATTTCTTCAGTCCTCCGCCCCCCAGGACTGTCCCACCCATCTCACGCCCCTTGTTCCACCTGCGTTGTGTCACCTCTCAAGAAGTCAGGCCATACTTGCTTAAAGCCTTAAAGTGTAACACTATTGGTAATGACTCCCTAGATCCCTGTCTTCTACGTCAGGTCCAGGACCAGGTCATCTCACCTATCACCTGCCTCTTTAATAAGTCCCTCTGCCTCGGACAATTCCCCTCTGTCTGGAGGGTCGCTACTGTTACCCCTATCCACAAAGGTGGTGACAGGACGCTTCCAGGTAACTACTGGCCTATCTCAATCCTCTCTCCCCTCTCTAAGGCCTTAGAGAAAATTGTGGCCACCCAAATCTCTGGCTACCTCTCTAAATATGATGTTCTTTGCCCTGAGCAGCATGGGTTCAGAGCTAGCCATAGCACCAATACTACACTCCTGGAGTTCGCTAACTTCCTTCACACCTCATTGGACTCTGGCTCCTTGGCTGGTGTGGAATTCATTGACCTGTCTAAAGCCTTTGACACCGTCTCACATCCTCTCTTGTTAGCTACCCTCGACCATCTAGGCTTTGTCACTGGTCCAGTTTCCTGGTGTGCCAGCTACTTGTCGGCCCACTCTCAATGTGTGAAAGTTAGTGGAACTCTTTCCAGCACCTGCCCAATCCGCTCTGGAGTCCCTCAAGGCTCTATTCTCGGACCTTTACTCTTCTCCCTCTTCCTCAACTCGCTACCCAGTGAATGTGCAGGAAAGATCCTACTCTACGCTGATGATGCAGTACTCTTTACCTCTAACAGTAATCCCATTTCACTCCAGAATTCTCTTCAGCAAGCCTACGATGCCGCTGAAACCTGGTTCACTGAGCACCGACTCATCATCAACCTAAAGAAAACCAAAGCCATGCTCTTTGCCCACCCCCAAAAGAAGTCCAGCAATTTTCCTCTCGTGGTCCACTCCACCCTCAATATCCCTATCGAACTTGTTCACTCCTATAAATACCTTGGTATAATCTTTGACCCTGCCCTCTCCTTCCATGACAATATCTCTGCCCTGACCTCTGCCTCCAACACACGGCTGGGTATCCTTTACCGTCACAAAAACTGCCTCCCCTCAGATGCCCTCTGCCTGGCTGTCACCTCCTCTGTCATATCCCTAATTGACTACGGCCTTCCTGTCTATGGTGCAGCAGATCAGACGGCCCTGTGCAAGGTACGCCTTACACTTAACAAAGCCTGTAGACATATAACCAGTGCTCCTAGACTTATCCACACCTGTCTGCTTTATTCCATGGCCACCCTACTCAACCTGGATGAGCGGCTTATGTACCAAACCTGCCAACTCACCTTTAAAGCCCTCCATGGCCAATCCCCCCGGCCTATCAGACTCAATCCGCTGGGCTAATCCCACAGTGCACACCCGCAGCTCCTGCAAAACCGTTCTGGTCATACCAAGGACTAGGACCACACAAGGCCAAAGGGCTTTCCCTTACAGAGCACCCTCCTGGTATAACTCCCTCCCTGCTGGTATCTCTGACGCTCCCTCGTTAGCATGCTTTAAACACAGCCTCAGAAATCACCTGCTCACCTCACGCAGCTGCTGCTGCCCTTAAACCTCCTCCTGACAATGCTCACTGAGCTACACTCCCTTCCTACTCGACAATCTTGCTTGCTCACTCTACCTCTCCAGGCCTTCTCCCAACCCCTGCTTCCCATCTTCCTATCTTATCCTCCTTTACCCACAACCCCCCAACCCTAACTAGCCTATATATTGTACTTATGTCTTGGAAATACCTGTAACATTGACTGACACCTATTGTGAACCTGTATTGCTGATTTTCTGTTGTCGCTTGTACCACTGTTTTTGTCCTCTATGTGACAAGGTACCTTTGTAAATGAGCCCCTGGCGCAAAGGTTGTTAAACTGATGTTTAAATAAACAAAATAAACAAATAAACAAAAGGTTTCAAGTTCAGATTGGGCTGCTCCAATTGTGGTGGTATCTAAACCAGGTGGTAAGGTTTGAATATGTGGAGATTTTAAGGTGACACTTAATCCAGTACTTAGCACAGATGTATTTCCTTTACCCTTAGCAGAGGAACTTTTTCATAGACTGAATGGTGGTGAGGGGTTCTCTCAACTGGACCTTACTGATGCATACCTTCAAGTGGAGTTGGATACAGACTTTCAGAAACTGGTAGTGAGTAATACACACCACAGACTGTACAAGTACAAACGATCATGTTTTGGCCTTAGTTCTGCACCTGCTATTTTTCAAAAAGTGATTGAGCAAATGATGGGTGATATACCAGGTGTTGCTTATTATTTGGATGACATCATTGTCACGGGCAAGACAGAAGCAGAACATTTATTTAACTTGCAAAATACTTTAGAGAGATTGCAACAGAGTGGATTCAGACTCAGGAGAGAAAAATGCCAATTTTGTCAACCAAGTGTCACGTACTTAGGTCACAATATTGACAAAGATGGAATTTGTCCAAATGATGAAAAGGTGGAAGCCATTGTGTACATGCTTGAACTGCAGAATGTTTCAGAGTTGCGCTCATTCTTGACCACTCCTCAAGCTTGCTTAGGTCCCTTCTCATGTTCTCTACTGCTCCCGGAGTTTCAGCCCTGTTGCAGATCTTTCCTTCCACCACCCTTCTCAGCTAGTTTAAATGCTTGTCAATGTAGCATTTAAACCACCCATTAAGAACTCTGGTTCCCCCTCCTGGATAGATGCAGGCCATCTCCCCTGTAGCAAGATTAACTTTTAGGGTTGAATGTTGCAACCCCAGGGAATGCAGATGGGACAAATAATCTAGGAGGGTTGGAATGCCAGCCTGTGCTGGGATTAAACTCTTTTCTGTACACCAGATAGAAAATCTTTTCCATTTTGAAGCATAAGTTTTCTTAGTAGAAGCTTTTCTATAACTTTTAAGGACTTCTAAAACTGCTTGAGAGTATTGAGAGTCTGGATACTCTTAAGTCCTCAAGAGCCAAGCTTTGAGTCTGAGAGACCTGAGATTGGGATATACCACCCTGCCTTGGAAGGAGGTGAGCAGATTGTACCTTTGAGGGAAGTAGATTGGTTCACTCACTGACATTGAAAGTAACAGGGAGTACCAAGGCTGTCTTGGCCAGTCTGGTGCTATCAAAATCATCGAGGCTGGCTGTGACCTGAGCTTGATGAGTACTGTGAAAATCAGAGGAAAGGGAGGAAAGGCATAAAGTTATTTCCCTTTCCAATCGAGAATCAGGGAATCCATTGGGACCATTCCCTTCACTGGGGCCCTGCAGCAATAAAGGGGTAAATGGTGATCCTGGTAGGAAGCAAAAAGATCCATTTCTGGGGTTCCCCACCGCCTGAATAGGACTTGCACTACTTGACTGTTCAGTGCCCATTCGTAATGGGCCTGGTTCATCCAGCTAAAGGCATCTGCCAGTGTATTGTTCTTCCCTGGCAGATAAATTGCTTATAGGGAGGCATTTATGGAGTAAATCAGGCTCCATATTTTCATTGCCTCTGTGCATAGTGGAGTGGATCTTGTCCCTCCTTGTTTGTTGATGTAGTACATTGTAGTGGTATTGTCTGTTCTGACCTGAAACACTTTTCCCTTTATGAGATGAGTGAAAGCCTGAATGGCTAGGTGCACTGCTCTTAACTCTAAGAGATTTATGTACAGAAGTGACTCTGCACTGCTCTAGGAGCCGTGAGCTGAGTGGTCCCCTAGGTGGGCACCCCATCCTAGGAGGGAGGCATCTGTTGTGAGCACCAAGGAGAGGGGCTCTTGTAGGAAAGGCACCCCATCCCTTCAATTGTCTGGATCCTTCCACCACCGGAGGGCCTGTAGAAGAGTTTTTGTTACAGGAATTAGTTTTGAAAGTGGATCTCGTCTCTGGGACCAATGGGCCTTGAGGTAAAATTGAATGTCCCTCATTTGGAATCTGGCACCCATGATTGCGGTTGTTGCTGCAGCCATGTGGCGTAGTAGCTGTAAAAACTGAGAAGCTGGTTTTGACCTGCCCAGGATGAATGAGCTTGCCAGAAGCTGAATAGCCTGTATTCTTTCCAAGGGTAGGAAGGCTTTCTCCAGAATTGTATTGAGTTCTGCCTCTATGAACTGCAATACTTGGACTGGGGTGAGAATGGATTTCTTGACATTTAGAAGAAACCCCAGGGAGAAGAGAACACTTTGAACTAATAGTAAGTGTTCTGACACTTGTTGTTGGGATTTTCCCACAATCAGCCAGTCATCCAGATATGGAAAAACTGTGACACCCAGTTTTCTGAGATATGCCACTACTACTGCTATGCACTTTGTGAATACCCTTGGTGCAGAGGTAAAGCCGAAAGGAGGTGTTGAGAACTGGTAGTGGCCTGAGGAGAGAGAACCTGAGATATCTTCTATGTGTTTCTCTGACAGGGATGTGGAAATATGCATCTTTTAAATGCAGAGAGGCCAACCAGTCCCCTTTTTGTAGTGTTAGCAGAATTATTGCTATTGTGTCCATTTTGAATTTGGGTTTAACCAAATACTTGTTTAGACGTCTGAGGTCTAGTATAAGCCGCCACTCTCCAGTCTCTTTTGTTGTTAGGAAATACCTGGAGTAGAACCCTGGCCCTCTTTAGTTGGGTGGAACAGGCTGGATTGCTTTTAACAGTAGGAAGTTTTTCACCTCCTGCTCCAGCAGGTCTCTTTGTGAGGGAGGAACTGATGCAAAACATTTTACCCTGGGGGGGGAGGGACTTGAAACCAAGGGAGAGACCCTGACCCACTATTTCCAAGATCCACCTGTCTGATGTTATTTTTGACCAGTCCTAGAGATAGTGGGAAAGTCTGCCCCCTACTGCATGTAGAGAGGCAGCCTGAAGAGAAGAGTCAGAGATTCTGCTTTTGCTGTGCTGAGGTTGGGTAGCATGGGACCCTCTGCAGGAGTCTCTTCTGCCCCTGGCCCTGTAGAAACCCATCTGCTGGGGTTGGTACTGTATCTGCGTAGTAGCCTGCACCTGAAAGAAAGATCTTCTAAAAGTAGACCTGCCCCTGCCTCCCCTTGAATAAGATGTAGAGGGAGAAGGTTTGTCCCTGGTGGAATTACTTCTGAAAGCAGTCTTGTATTCGTCTACTTTCTTCATGTAGGCTTCAGTTTGTGCACCAAAAAGTGAATGGCCCTCAACTGGAAAATCCATTGATTTGGTTTGAGTGTCCTGGGTGAGGTTAGTAGCACTCAGCCAGGCAAACCTTCTCATGACTATAGTACCAGCCAACCATCTGGCAGCGGTGTCATTTGTATCTGCTTCCATCTGGAATTGGTATTTGGAAGCCTCCAAACCCAATTTGGCTGTCTCTAGCAATTCAGAAACAGTGAGAGAAGGATTTGCTTATGCATTATCCACCACAGACTGCCAAAAGCCTTTTGGTAGAGAGCAGCATAGGCCTGATAAGAGGCTTGCCTGATAGCAAAGGATGCTGAGAGGCACCCCCTCTTAGCCATACTGTCCACCTTTCTGGAATCTTTTTCAGGTGGATGAGAAGCCAAGGGGGTTGGGGCCTTCTCACAGGCTGCCTGCTGCACAGTGCCCTGATGATCTGGATGCCTGAATAAAAAGTCAGCACCAGATCTTTCCAGTTGGTACTTTTTGTCACATTTTTTATCAATAGGTGTGACAGTCTGAAGAGCTTTTAATATTTCCAGAATATCTTTTCTGAAAAATTTATAAAGAGGAAGGAGAAGTCGTTTTGAGGGTTTTAGCCCCATTAGTTCTACATATTGAACCTCTTCTTTATCCCGTATCTCCTCAATTGTCTGGAAGTCCAGTGTTTCCACCATTTTCTTAATGAAAGAAAAATGGGAGGAAAAATCCTCTGAAGGCCTGGGGGGGGGGGGGGAGCCAAAGTCTTGCTCCGGTGACACCTCAGGCTCTATTCCTTCCTTCCTTCTCCACATCATCATCATCCACCTCACCACCCATAGTGGAAACAGACACCAGAGTGGTGGCAGCTGTTTTATCAGGTGGAGCAGTTACAGGTTTCTGGGCAGGGAGCAGGCCCTGCAGCACCTGTAACAAAGCCAGGGCTTGTGAAATGTCAGCAGGAGAGGGACTATGTGATGGCACCTGAGGGACCCCTTGAGGCATTTCAGCCGGGGTGTCAGTGTGCTTACTTTTTTTAAGTCTCTTGGCAGGCACCGGAAAGTCAGCCGGCTGATTGCCTCTCTTACTAGAGCCCTCACCCATATCAGGGTTGGATTTTAAGGCTCTAGAAGGAATTGCCACATTTTTTGAGGGGGTGGACTGGTCAGAGCCCAGGGTCCCCTCTTCAGTCCTTCTCTTCAGTCTCTCCCTGCGCTTCTCCACAGTTTTTTCAGGGAAAGACTTGCAAACCTCACAATCTTTACTGAAATGCTTTACACCAAGATAGAGTAGACAGAGATCATGTTTGTCAGCTCTAGCAAAAACCTCTCTCTGCACATTTAACACAATTCTTAAAGCCTGTAGGTCCTGTGTTCTTTTTAGGTTTATCCGACATTGTAATGAAACAAGACTCAGAAACTGCTAAAATATGAAAATATAAAAGATTTAGCAGTCGGTTTCAGTAATAAAGCGGTTGGTTCGGAAACCGACAACTTTTAAACAGAACCGCAGTTCCGATCGGTTCAGGAACCGAGAACCGCTATTAGAACTGGAAAACCTCGGTTCCAAATTAGTAGATTTAAATGTTTTTAAAACGAAAACACTCAGAAACTTACATAGAGTTTCCTTTTGAAATTTACTAAGCAATCGGTTGCCCCATGGTTCAAAGGAACCGCGAAGTACCGATAAGAAAAACGAAATAACTTATAAATGAGGTAAAATTGCTAAAACTCAATAAGAATAAGGTAGTAATGAAAAAATAAGACAAAATGCTTAAGTTTCTTTTGTTCTTATGCACAATTTAGACAATCTTGATAGAGAGATCTCCAGGGCGTCTGAACTTTGCAGCAGAGACAGAAAATCTGAGGTAGAATCCAGGCAGTTAGAATAGGGCAGTTTGAAAATGAATGCACGAGCTAAACATTCCATAATTACCATAGCATTCTATTTGGCTCCAGGGCAGTGTTAACTTAAAGGGGCACTGCAAAGAGTAATAATATTAGTGGATTCCTGGGGTTAGAATAGATGGATAGAAGGCATGGTAGAAAAAAAGTCCGGAAATATTGTCTGTACTGTTTGACTGACTAACCAGAGGAGAGTGAAAAAAAACGTGGACCAATTGCATACTAGAATTGAGACAGAACAAAAAAGGGATACCCAAAGTCGGGATAGTTATCCAACATTATTTCTTCCAGAACTAGAAGAGGAAGAGATAGTGGAACCACAGGATTTGCGACAAGATGTGGCCGATGCTAATCAGATTCCAGTGCAACAGCCTCAAGTCCTGCTACATCAGTCAGGATGTACAAGACGTCCACCAAAGAGGATGGACTTGTAGAGATATAGCCTAATGACATGACTAACTAAAAGGGACATTGCAGTAATAACTCTGATAGTTTCATACTATTTTCTGAATTATTGACTTATGTACTTTCTAGCTAAGTCAGGAGGGATTGTTATGTGTAGTGCGGCTTTAAGAAATGTTAGATAGTACAGCTTTAGGGAATGCATTTACTGTAACTCTTCCTGTGTGTATTGAGATAGGTGTTCCCCCTGTATCTGTGCTGTATGGCAGTAAACAGAGAAGGCCTAAATTTCTATGGTGCATGATTTTCTTATTACCAAGACCTTGATGTATTTAAGGTACTTATTTTTCGGCCATCAAATACAACAGGAAGTACAGAAAGGAACTTCCTGGTGTGGTTAGGGTGTCATACCACTAGATGCATAACCACCTCTGTTGCTTGTTTTAAAAATGTCTCTGCTGCAGACATCTGTGCAACTGCTACCTGGAGTACTGTTCGCACCTTCACTAAACACCACATCCTGGACATTGTCTATCGTAGCGGTCTAGCTTTGGCCTAGCTGTACTACAAGGCCTTCTTTCGTAAGCCTGTAGGTTCCAGCCACACAGACTTTTCCCTCTTAGTACTGCTTGGTACTTGTTCCATAGGTGTGGCTGGATGAAAGAGAGAGATCCTCTAAGAAGATAAAACTGCTATGTACTTACTGTAACAATAGATTTTTGAGAGAAACTCTTTCCTCAGGCCATGCCATCCCACCCTCCTTCCACTGTGTGGCCTACAGCACTGGGTTTTGCTTTCCTTTCTACAGTCTGTTATCTTTCAGGCCCTCTGCCTCACCTGGTTCACAGAGTGCTGGGTTCTCTCCTGGTACCCTACAGGAAGGTCCTCCGAGTGTGATCACCAGCGAGGAACTGAGGAGAGGAGGGGCCAACCACAGTTATGTACATGCTGATGGCTGACATCATTGTGGGTGGCCCCTGCCTGACTGCTTACTAAAATTTCCGTGTGGTCCTAGCACCTGGTGGCTATAAGTTCCATAGTTGTGGCCTGATGAAAGAGTCTCTGTCGAAGATCTGTTACAGCAAGTACGTAACTGTTTAATTTCTGAGATCCTGGACAGAAACGACTCCACAGGGGTTGCCTTTCTGATGGTCAAGGCTATCTTGGGACTGGTGCTGGAGTTTTGGCAGCACTCAGCTTCCTGCCAGGCACCCTCTGCCTGTATGGTCTGCAAGTATGCGGTCCCTACCAGCACCTTGTCTGGATTTTCAGACCATCCTTCGGTCAAGGGTCTGCATGCTGACTCTGTCTTTCATATATTCAGGAATACTGGGGATGTGGACAAGCCCCCTTCGATAAGGCATCCAAAAAGCTTGATCATGCAGCAAAGCTCTATGCTGCATCTTACCTTGGTCTTTGTCAGGTGATCTACATCCTGATGATGGCCCATTTTGGTCAGTCCCTATTGGGAGTTCTAGATCATGACCTCCCACACCTCCCTGCCGACAAGTAGCTGGCAGTGAAAATGGTCCAAGATCAGGGTTAAGTGCTGGCTAAACATCAGCTTTAGACAGCCTTGGATGTGGACAATTCTTGCACCTCTGCACTGACAGTGGCCGTCTTGATGCATTGCAGGGCCTGGCTAATGATTTCCACCTTTATGGCAGACACCCAGCACAAGTTGGTTGATGTCCCCTTCTTGGACACTGACTTCTTCGGCCTTGGGATGGAGGGCCACCTCACCAGGATTGAGAAGTCCAATGCCACCTTGAATTCTGTGACCTCATCACAAAAGGATTCAAAAGGGCAGAAGTTGAAGAAGCTTTTTCAGTTTCAGCCCATTCCCTCACAGCAGCCTAGGCAGAAGGGACCTTCACAGGCTTGGCACCCCAAAATCAAGTTCTCTGTTCAGGGCCCCAAAAAATGCAGGGGTAGGAGTAATAGTGCTCTTCCAGCACCACATGCCAGTGCCTCCTCCAAAGCTGCCCACTGATGGGTTGTCCCATCCCTGCTGCAGCTCCCTGTGAGGGGGAGTTGGCTGTGCCACTTCTGGCATGGTTGATCCATAATTACTTCAGTCAAGCGGGTCCTACATGCAGTGAGCGGAGGGTTGCCTCTCAACTTTGAGGCCTTCACACCTTTCTGACCTCACGTGCCAAAGGAATCTTTTTTTTTTAACCTTTGTTTTACCAGGAGAGAGACACTAAGCTGAAAGCTTGTTTACGGGTGTAAACTGGGAGCACAAGGAAGTTAAGTGACTTTCTCAGGGTCTTTTTATGTGGAGAGTTAGTCCTTCTATTTCTTTCTTCCATCGCTGCCACTGCAGAAAGAAGATTGCCTCTGCAGATGAACATTCCATCTGTGTCTGCTGTCTTGGGACTGACCACAAAGTTTCTGATTGTGAGCTTTGCCAGACATTTAATCAAACAACCCTTCAGTGATGCAAAAAGGCTATTAAAAAATTCTTGATAGATCAACAGGTAGACAGCTCTGGGCAGGGATCCTCCAGGACCCCGGCCCCCCAGCCACTGGCTGGTTCTTTGAGCTCCCAGGCTTCCAAGGCCCAAGACAAGTCCTCAGGGAAAAGTCATAAGAAAGACAGAGATCGCGACCCCCCCATGTTGATCTTACTCCCCGACGGCCTCTCCTTCTTCTGGGGGATCTTTGTTGGCTGTAGCCACTCCACTGAAGAGAACTGCTGTTCAGGTCTCTGTGCCCGCCAGTCCCATACCAATAGCACTACTGCCCAATTATCTGGGCGCCTGGCTGTCGACCTTTGGGTGTCGGCCCGTCTATTGTCGATGACAGGTTTGTCATTGACAGCTTTTCTGTCGCAGCCTGCCTCTTCTCCTACTAGAGCTACAGGCTTGTCGGGTTCTCAAGACACAGCAGATGGGTCATCAACACCTGTGCCATCGAATCCCCCTCCACTGACACCCACTGTTGACCTGAATGAGGTCCTGATCGAGTTCACCAAGGTGCTTGTACAGCAAATGGGCACCTTAAACTGGCCCCCTTAGCCTACACTGTTGATAGCAGCTTCATCGTTGACATTGACTCATCGGCCCTGGAAAGCTTCCTATGTGTTGACAGTGCACCTGATGCCAGACCCAGAGACTGAAGAGATCAACGTTGAGGAGCAGTACCATCCAAACCTCATTCTTTCTGATGATGTGGAGGCAGAAGAGAAGGAGGTCCTACTCTCTGACAGATATAAGCTGTCAATGACAAAGGTGAAATAAGGAACTTAGAATTATCAGGAAAAGACATTCTTTCAAGCAACAGAGGGAGGTGGATCTAGCTTTACGTTTGTTACAATTCTTAAGATTTTCAGTGCAGGAAGAGTTTAAAGCACAGCTGACTTATTTTGGGGCTGACTGCTTTCAGAGCACAAACCACCAGGCTGTTTTGGGGCTGGAGAGGTTTACCTGTGTCTGACTTGGATGTCTGGATTTTTCTCTGTTTGATTAGCAGGGTATTTTCTCTGTCAAATTGTTGTGTAGGGTATCTTGCTGACAGGAAGGCACTCATCGCAGCGGTGGGTCAGAGCTCTTAGCTGATTGTTTTGTGAGGGCACAGTTTAGGCACAACCCCTTCCCACCCCTCACCCCACCCACCCCTGGAAATAGTTCCTTTATACCTGGGGTTCTGACATCATTTCCTCAAGAGTGCAAGGTGCATATCTCTGTCATATCCTCTCTAGCACACTGCACTGACAATATAAGCATACACATTGTATAATATATATATTTCTATATAACAAACCAATCACACACACAAAAAAAAGTACATAAACATGTGGGGATTAGTGCAATGTAATGGCTGTGGGGCAGCAGTCTTCCGGGAGTCTTTCTGGAGGCTGAGATGCTGCCCTATTTGCAGACAACTCTCTGCCCTGAGGGAGGAAGTTGCCCATCTTCAGGCCACACTGGACAGTAGTAAGGGAACCTTCCCCCAGGCCACACTGGACGGTAAGAAGGGAACCTCCTCCATCCAGGGAGCACCAGAGCTACCAATACTACCTCAGAGGTTGCGAAGAAAGCACAGCAGTTGCACCACAGTGGGCTCAGGGAGGTTGAGAATGGTGGAACAGAGACACACCCAGTCAGTTGTTCCACTCCACAGTCCATACACCATTCTGGGGGAGCATAGTTCCCCTATGGATGCACCCGCACAGGAGACTAAGAGGCTGAGGACAACTGTCACAAGGGAGGCCCATAGGAAGGAGGCAGAGGACACCACAAAGAAAGGAAGCAGCTCCTGGTGGGGGACTCAATTATTAGGGGGATAGAACTGGGGGGAGAAGGGAAAACTGAAGTAAGGTGCCTGCCTGGTGCCATGGCTTGGAGGGACAGGAAGCGCATCCTCAGGATCACGAGAACAGCTGCACGGGAGTCTGAGCTGGATGTCACTGTCCACCTAGGGACAAATGACTTGGCTCAACATGAGATTACAGCAGTGCAGAAGGACTTTGTAGAATTGGGGAGGGGCCTAAGACAAGTAGCACACACAGTATCCTTCTCAGAGGTGCTGCCTGTCAATGGCATGAGTGAGGCGAGGGTACTTTGCACCATGCAGTTTAATGAATGGTTGAAAAAATGGTGTGGAGCACAGGGGTTTGGCTTCATTGGGGACTGGGGTTCCACCTGGAGGGACACTAGCCTATACTGGCAGGATGGTCTGCATCTGTCCAAGAAGGGAACAAGTCTTTTGAGAAATCAGTTTAAATGCTTCATTGGCAAGCTTTTAAACTAGTCAAGGGGGGAGGTGCTGATAAGCAGCAGGAAAATCCCAGCCTCGCCCTACAAAACAGGGTACTAAATGAGAAAAAGACCAAGGTAGAAAGGTCAGTGGGGGATGCTGCAACAGAAGGTAAAGCCATCAAAAAATGGAGAGCAATGAGTACCAATGCCCGTAGTCTGAGTAACAAGCTTCCTGAATAAGTGGCCTTGATGGAGGAGGAACATCTGGATATCATGTCAGTCACAGAAACATGGTTCACACAAAACCATGACTGGGACGTAAACATACCAGGATACACTATATACAGGAGGGACAGGGAAGGTAAAAGAGGAGGAGGAGGAGTAGCTCTTTACATAAGGGAAGGAATCAAAGCAACAGAACAAAAGGGAAAACAGGGAAGAGAAGAAGCACTGTGGGTAAATTTGGATACCGGCAATGGCACCACAATACGCACGGGGTTGTATACAGACCCCCTTCTCAGGGGAGGAAATGGACAAGGAAATGATAGAAAGTATACTTAGAATGGCAGAAAAAGGGAGATATTGCTGATGGGTGATCTGAATATGCCAGATGTTAACTGGAGTGCAGTTGCAGCAGCCACTTCAAAGAGTGGTTATTCTAGATGCCCTACAGGGGCATGCCTTAGACAACTAGTATTGGAGCCCACTGAGAGGAGCAATCTTAGACCTGGTTCTCTCAAATGGAGATGAAGAGAGGATCACAGATGTAGAAGTGGGTAGCCATCTGGGAACTAGCCACCATCGAACAGTATGGTTCACAATAAACACAGTAATAGAGTCAAGCCATACAAAGGCAAAAGTACTGGACTTTAGGAGGGCTGACTTTGCCAAAATGGGTGAGTGCCTAAGGAATGCACTAGCAAATGGGCAGGAAGGAGGGGTGGAAGAACAATGGGGAATAATAAAAACTGCCATCACAGAGGTAGCAAGCCTTTGTGTGAAGCAAATAAACAAAACAAAACGATGAAAGAAACCACTATGGTTCTCAAAGGAAGTGGCAGTGAAGGTTCAAGAGAAAAAGAAAGCATTCAGGAAGTACAAGGAATCACAGAAGGAGCAGGACAGAGAACTGTATCAGTTAAAGCAAAAGGAAGCTGGGAAGGCAGTCAGAACAGAAAAGGCCCAAACCGAGGAAAAGATAGCCAACTCAGTTAAGAAGGGGGATAAAACCTTTTATAGGTACATCAGGGAGCAAAGGAAGACCAAGGGAGGGATAGTGAGGCTTAATAAAGGGGAGGGAGGGTGGGCAGAGGGTGACTGTGAAAGGCAGAGATACTAAACAAATATTTTTGCTCAGTATTTACAAAGGAAGAGGGGAGGTACCTAAAACAAACAGTAGAAACACTCTGGATACAGAAGTTGATACCAGCCCATTTACAGAAGAAAGGGTTCTGAAAGAACTCTTAAAACT
Source organism: Neoceratodus forsteri (assembly GCA_016271365.2). Lineage (NCBI taxonomy): Eukaryota > Metazoa > Chordata > Ceratodontiformes > Ceratodontidae > Neoceratodus > Neoceratodus forsteri. The sequence goes on from CM057453.1 coordinate 1,094,972,169, forward strand.
GAAAGTGGACAAAGCAATGGGGCCTGATGGGATTCATCCCAGAATTCTAAAAGAACTAGGGTAGAACTAGTGACACCACTGACTACCCTTTAACAAATCATGGAGGATGGGGTGGTACCCGAGGACTGGAGGAGGCAGATGTGATTCCCCTTCACAAAAGTGGAGCAAGGCAGAAGCAGGAAACTACAGACCTGTTAGTTTAACCTCAGTGGTAGGGAAAATGATGGAATCACTTCTGAAGGAAAGAATTGTTGAGTATCTAGAGGCCAGAGGGGCACAGGACCCAAGGCAGCATGGATTCACAGCGGAAGGTCATGCCAGACAAATCTGATAGATTTCTTTGACTGGGTGACCAAAGTAGTAGATCAGGGAGGGGCTGTGGACATGGCCTACTTAGACTTTAGCAAGGCATTTGACACAGTCCCACACAAAAGATTAATATACAAGTTAGCCAGCCTGGGAGTGGGTCCCAAGATGACAGCCTAGGTAAAGAATTGGCTGGAGAATAGGACACAGAGGAGAATATTAGTAAATGGAGTCCACTCTGAAGAAAGGGGGGTTACTAGTGGGGTACCGCAGGGTTCAGTATTAGGACCTGTCCTCTTCAATGTCTTTATAAGCGACATTGCAGAGGGACTGGAAGGAAAAGTATGTCTCTTTGCAGATGACACAAAGGTCTGCAACAGAGTTGATGCACAAGGTGGGGTGGAAAGGATGAGAAGGGACTTGGCAAGGTTAGAAGAAGGGTCAAATGTATGGCAGCTTAGATGCTTTCAGAGCACAAACCACCAGGCTGTTTTGGGGCTGGGGAGGTTTACCTGTGTCTGACTTGGATGTCTGGATTTTTCTCTGTTTGATTAGCAGGGTATTTTCTCTGTCAAATTGTTGTGTAGGGTATCTTGCTGACAGGAAGGCACTCATCGCAGCGGTGGGTCAGAGCTCTTAGCTGATTGTTAAGTGCAAGGTAATGCACCTGGAAAACAAAAACCTAGGGGAAGAGTACACAATGCGGGGTGAGATACTAACAACAACAAAAATGGAAAGGGACCTGGGGGTAGTCATATCAGATGACCTAAAGGTGGGCAAGCAATGTGAGAGGGCAGCAAGGAGGGCTGGGGGGATACTGGGATGCATAGGGAGAGGCATCACCAGTAGAAAACAGGAAGTTATTATTCCTCTGTGCAGACAGCTGGTGAGACCCCATCTGGAGTACTGCATGCAGTTCTGGAGACCCAATCTCCGCAAAGACATAGACAGGATGGAAGCTGTCCAGAGGAGGGCAACTAAAATGGTGCAGGGTCTGCACCAGAAGACATATGAAGAGAGACTTAAGGAGCTTACTATGTATAGCCTCGAGGAAAGGAGGGAGAGGGGGACATGATAGAAACTTTCAAGTACCTCAAGGGAATCAACAAAGTCCAAGAGGGTAGCATCTTTCAAAAAAAGAGGTGTGCAAGAACAAGAGGGCACAATTTGAAGATGGGGGGCTCAGAGGTAATTTAAGGAAGTATTTTTTCACAGAGAGGGTTGTGGATGCATGGAATGGCCTTCCATAGGAGGTTGTGGAGTCAAAAACAGTGGTGGAATTCAAGCATGCATGGGGCAGTCATAAGGCAATTCTAGGGGGTGGAGGTAGGAAGAAGTAGGCTGCTGGTTAACTAGGATCTGCAGCTTATCCATTAGGTAGGGAAATGGGCAGACTGGGTGGGCCAAGCGGTCCTTATCTGCAGTCAAATTCTATGTTTCTATGTTTCTAGATCTACAGCTTTGTCTGTCAGTCAGTCCTCTGTCAAGCATACTCCCAGGTCTCCCCCTGAGGACCCCACATTTTTAATGTGATGAAACAACTGTCCTCAGTCATGGGCTTCCACACTGAGGAAGAGGATGCCACCAGAAAATATCTGGTGGATTTCCTGAAGATTCCAGAATCTCCCCCAAAGATCATTCAACCAATGCTTCCAGCAATGAAGAATGTAGCCACTGCAGCTTGGTACAGACCAAACATGGTGCCAGCTGTGCCACGAAGGGCAGACAAACTTTATCATGCCCACCCTGCCAGGGTCTTCCCTGTTATGCTGCCCAGCCCAAGACAGACTCAATGATCATTAAGGCAGCTCATGACAGATCAAAGGTACCTAAGCGCTTTAGTGCCCTTCCCCCAGACAGAGTCTTGTAGAATTGACCTATGGTGAAAAAGGGTTTATGTCTCCTCCACACTAGGTTTGAGGATTGCAAACTATCTGTCACACATGGTAAAAATACCAGAATGTCAATTGGAAAAGTGCAAGGCTGCAGTCCAGGCCCTTCCAGAGGGCATCCAAAAGCACAAACTGCTTCAGTGCCTCCAGGCAGCTGAGGATGTTAGCAAACATCTCCTCAGAGTATTGAATGACATGGCTGACACTATTGCCAGGACAGCTGCCATGAGCATATGCCTCTGCAGGCACTCCTGGCTCAGAGTATTGGGGTTTACAGCTGACGTGCAGCAGAAAGTGCTTAATGCCCCCTTCAGTGGCATCAAGCAGTTTGGTCCTGATGTCCAGGATCTCATAAATGATCTGCAAGCCTCGGGCAGGGCCCTCAAATTGGTCCATTCCCTCTATCATACCCAACCAAAGGGTAAAGGATGGCCTCCTTTTCATAAACAGTAGGCTTGGAACAGCTCTCCGTCCCCAGGAAAAACACAGAGCCCAGGCTCCTTTTCCTGCCCCCTCCAGTGCTGGAGCACTGGCCAAGTGCCCCAGAAGTGAGGAACTAGCCTCAGTGGCTGGCTCCACCTCTGCTTGACTCCTGGTCCCGGACCAGGAGGTGGTGGTCAGAGGTTGGTTCTCCCTCCTTCTGAACCAATGGAGAACCAAAACTTCAGATGCATGGATTCTGCAGATCATAGAAAAAAGGCACATCTTGGAGCTCATTGAGCAACCTCCAGACACCCAGCCTCCACCCTCCAGTTGTCCCTCGGCTCACTTGTCTGTTCTCTGGGAGGAAGTACAGTTTCTTCTGCACAAACAGGCCATACAGCCAGTGCCCAGGTGCCAGAGAAACAAGGGGTTTTATTCCAGGTTTTTCCTGGTCCCTAAAAAGACCAGAAATCTGAGGCCCATTTTTAGAGGATTTTCAGAGGACCTCATTCTGTTTGTCCAGTACAAAAAGTTCCAGATGGTAACTTTGACAGGTCTGATGCCCCTCCTCAAGACGGGGGACTGCTCTGCTCACTGGACATGCACATCATGGTCTTTCCTCCTCACAGGAAGTTTCTCCATTTTGCCTTTCAGGATGAGCATTATCAGTTCAAAGTGCTGCCCTTTGGCTTATCATCTGCACTGCGAGTCTTTACCAACTGCTTGGTAGTGGTCACATCAGCTCTCAGATGAGAGGGATTATATGTCTTCCCTTATCTGGATGATTTGCTCCTAAAGGCCCCATCCAGGGAACAGCTTTTGCTGACTTTGGAGTGAACTCTACATCTCTTTCAATCCCTGGGCATTACCGTCAACCTGCCCAAGTTGGTTCTAGTACCGTCCCAAAGGCTGCAGTATAGGGGCAGTTCTGGACTCAGCGCAGGAGCAGGCCTTCCTGCACCAAAACAGGGCAGAGTACTTCATAGCCCAAGCTCAGGAAGTTGCCCAGAGCCGGTACATTCCTGCAAGGGTATATCTCAGATTGCTGGACCTGTTGGCAGCTGCCAAACCCACTGTTCTGCTGACCAGGCTCCATATGTGTACCCTCCAGTGGACCCTACGGTTGCAGTGGAACCAGCACATGGATGAGTTGGACCAACCAGCCCCGGTCTTTTCCCCAGTATGCAAGGTACTGCAGTGGTGGATGGACCCCTTGAATCTGCTTCAAGGCATTCCATTCCAGTTCTTTTCCCCACAGCAGATCCTAACCACTGATGCATCAGGTCTGGGCTGGGGAGCACATCTGGGTCCATTCCAAACCCAGGGCTCTTGGTCTCAGTGGGAAGCCTTCCTGCATTTCAATGTCCTGGAGATGAGAGTAGTGCTCTATGTCATGCAGGCTTTTCAGGAACACCTTACTCCAGGTCAGCTGCTGGTGCAGTTGGACAATCTAAGTGTAGTGTACTACATCAACAAGCAGGCAGGACTCACTCATACCCCCTTAGCAGGGAGGCCATGAGAGTGTAGTACTGGGCATTAGCTCACAGTCTGACACTCGGCAGTCCACATGCCTGGCGTCCTAAACACTCTGGCAGACATTCTTGGCAGGACTCAGTCAAGCATGCATGAATGGGAGAATCTCTCATCCGTCGCAAAATACTTGTTCAACAGATGGGGTCATCCAGAGATGGACCTTTTTACATCCCCATTCAACACAAAACTGCCCAATTTCTGCTAGCTAGATCCAGGGTCTGGAGTTTTCTGGCAAGACGTGTAGTCCCTCTCTTGGAGCAGGAGGTTTCTTTATGCATTCCCTCTGCTTCCCCTGATCCAGAGATGCTAATCTAGTTGCAGATGTAGGGGGCCTGCATGATCCTAGTGACTCCATTCTGGCCTCACCAGATATGGTTCCTTCTCCTTCAGCAGATAGTGGAGGAACTTCTGATCCCTCTTTCTCTTTGCATGAATCTGCTGACCCAGGATCAGGGGACCCTGGTCCATCCCAACAGCAAGTCCCTCCATCTGCATGCCTGGCTCCTGAGAACATAGCCATCGCCAGGTTTTAGGTCTGTAACAGGGTGGCGGACGTCTTTGTGGCTGCTTGAAAGCCTTCCATTCCAGCTACATATGCCAAGAAGTGGAAACAGTTTGCCATCTGGGCAGTCAACCATAACTTAGACCCTTTCACCTGTTCGGTGAATAATATCCAGGACTACCTGATTTTGCTATCCAACTCAGGCCTCCAATATTCTTCCCTCAAGGTCCACCTTTTGGCTATTTCTACATTTCATGAGCCAGTGGGTGACCACATGATTGCTCAGCTGGATGTCCCCTGTATCTTTCTTAGGGGAATCCTGCATCTGAAACCTCCAATCCATTCCCCTGTCCCGGTTTGGGACTTGAATTTTATTTTGGAAAATTTGACCCTTTCTCTCTTTGAGCAAATCTTGACTTGCAATGTGCTCTTTCTGTCTTGGAAAGCGCTGTTTTTTTTATTTGCAATTATTTCTCCTTGAAGAATTTCAGAGCTTCAGGCCCTCCGGTGCGAAGAGCCTTATTTGATTTTTCACAAAGACAGGGTGTCTTTGCACACAAATCCTAAGTTTCTGCATAAGGTGGTTTAAGAGTTCATACTCAGTCTATTCACCTTCCTGTTTATTTTCCTGAGCATGCCAATCCAGGGGAAGCACTGCTCCATACGTTAGATGCGCGCAGAACTTTGAAGTACTACCTGCTTAGGACTAAGGAGTCCAGAAAGTCAAAGCAGTTTGTTTCCTTCGTCTCAGGTACAGAAGGCATTTCAGTTTCTAAGGAATGCTTATCCAAATGGTTGGTGACTTGCATTACGTTTTGCTGCAAGTACGGCAAAGAGTTGCCTGGTGCTGTTAAAGCACATTCCACCAGAGGAATGGCTACCTCAGTGGCTCATTTCCGAGGGGTCTCAGCTGCTGACATTTGTTTGGCTACCACCTGGAGTACAGTCCATACTTTCACCAAGCACTACAGTCTGGACATTGCCTCAAGAGCCTGTGCAGGTTCTGGCAGGGCTGTGTTACAGGGACTCCTGTCTTAAGTTTATGGAGAGCCCTCCTCCCACACTGTCTGTTTTGCAATTGTAACTGCTTGGTACTTGTTCCTACCATGTTACCTGATGACTGAGACAGCCCTGAAGAAGACAGAACAGTTATGTAAGAACTTACCATAACAGTAGATCTTCAAGGGGATTTCAGTCATCAGATATATTTTCCCTCCTACCATTCCCCTTCTTGGGGCTCCTGTCTAGGAACTGGTAATCTGATGTATCCAGCTTTTCACTTAGGTCTGGGAACCTCTTTTCTCTCCTCGGTCCCCCAGGGCAAGAGCCTAGCTCCCTTAGTCTCTGGGAGGAAAGAACTGAGGAGAAAGCTGGGCCGGCCATGTCTATATTAGGCTGGTGACGTTGACGGATGTCGACGACGTGATGGCCCCAGTTATACTACTGAAAATCTTCCATGTGGATTCCCCTTCACTGACAGAGAAGGTTCCTATGGTGTTACCTAATAACGGAGATCCCTTCAAAGATCTACTGTTATGGTAAGTTCTTACCTAACTGTTCTTTCCATGCAGACATTCCAGGTTGTGCCATTCGGCCTTTCCTCAGCAAACAGGGTCCTCACTAAGTGCATGGCAATGGTGGCAGCATTCCTACAGCACCAGGGAGCCAGGGTATACTCATGCCTGGACATCAGGCTGATAGTGTGGCCATGCAAGAAGAGAGTGAGGTGGTCCAGGGACCTGGCCCTCCAGACCTGAAGAGACTTGGGCCTTCTGCTCTCTCTGACCAAGTCTGAACCACACCCTTTGCAGGTGATTAACTTCATCTGGGCAGAGCTTAACTCCATTCAGGCCAAGGCCCTGACTCCCTTAGGACCGGGCAATGGATCTTACCTCTATGGCCCAATGCCCGATCATTTCAGGTTGGATGCTTATGCCCTGCCCAGGACTTCCTGAGGCTGCTGGGCTATATGGCATCTTGCAGCAGCTTGGTCTGATGGGCCCACTGAGAGCTGCATCACTTTCAGTGGCAGCTGGGCTGTCAGTTGTCCCAGCACCTAGGCCACTTGTACCAGCTGGTCTCAGTGACTTGACCTATGTGAGACACCATCCAGTGGTGGCTTATCCCAGAACATCTGGAGGAAGGAGTCCCATTTGCCCACCCAGAGCCGACTGTCATTTTGACTACAGATGCATCTCTGGTGGGATGGGCAGTGCACATTGGGACCACATAGCCCACGGGCTTTAGACCCCAAGGAGTCCCATCACCACATCAACCTGCTGGAGCTCCTGGAAGTGCATCTAGCTCTGATAGAATTCACTCCTTTTGGCCAGGGTCAGGTCATGCAAGTCTAGATGGACAACACCACAACCATGTTTTACATGAACAGACAGGGCAGGCACACACTCCCTTCCTTTATGTTGGGATGCCTTCCACACCTGGGACCTCGTGAGCAGCTTGGGTGCAGATCTCTTGGCGATTCATGTCACTGCAGTCGACAACCAGCTGGCGGATGCCCTTAGCCGGGTGGATGTGATGTCGCACAAGTAGTCTCTGCATCAGGAGGTGATGAGCCCCCTGTTTTGTCCTGTGGGATACTCCTCTCATGAACCTCTTGGCCTCCTGGGAGAACACCAAGCTGAGGCTGTTTTGTGCCCACCCCTCAGTCTGGGACACTGCTGGTGGATGCATTCACAAGGCCCTGGACCCCAGGCTTCCTGTACGCCTTCCCTCACTTCCCCGATCCACAAGGTGGTGGTCAAGGTGTAGAGGGACAAGGCATAGATGATCCTGATCACCCCTGACTACCCCCACCAGTTCTGGTACCCGGACCTCCTCTGCCTCAGCAACAGACCTTTGTGGTGGTTTCCCCTGCGCCCGGATCTGTTGTCTTCATCGAGGGAAAATCCTGCACCTGGAGCTTCAATCCCTGCACCTCACAGCCTGGTTTCTGAGCCGCTAGAGATCCAGGCTCCGGGACTTTTGGACAATGTGCTTCATGTTGTGGAGGTATCCCAAAAGGAGTCAAACTCATCAGTGCTACACCTTTTAATGGAAAAGATTTTCTATTGCATGCCAGGGCAAGGAGCTTGATCCCTTTGCCTGCCCCTTGGCTAGCATTCTTGACTATCTATGATCTCTCTCCCAGCTGGGGCTGAGATCGACAACCCTCAAAGTGCACCTGGCATCCATCTCTGCATACCAGGTATGGGCTGGCATGCTGTTGATGGTGCAGCAAAGGGTTGTCAGGTGCTTTTCTAAGGACCTTGATCACTTGGACCCACCGGTGAGCCGCCAACACCACCTTGGGATCTGTTGCTGGTTCTGGCAGTGCTCATGGCAAGCCTTTTCAGCCTGTGCAGTGGTGTGAGATGTCACACCTGTCATGAAAAACTGCCTTCTTGGTGGCGATCACCTCTACCAGAAGGATCAGTGAGCTCCAGGTGCTCTTGGTGGATCTGTGTACCTGCCGCAGGTCCAAAGGTCAGGGTTTGTAGTGGTTAGACTAGCTTGGTCACAGCCCTCTGGGACACTGAGACCCCCTTTTATTCCCTCTAGTGGCTCACACAATGCACAGAAGTTACAGTCCCAATACCCCGCATGTACACACTGTTCATTCATAAAGTACCACTTACCCTCAGCCTGTCCTCATAGGACTTGTGATGCAATCCCTGTACCATCTTTGTTGCCCTTCTCTGAACCTTCTCTACCCTGTCTATGTCCTTACATAGGTAAGGTCTCCAGAACTGTACACTCTACTCCAGGTGGGGCCTCACTGGTGTCTTGTATAGTGACATTATGACCTCCCTTTTCCTGATGATGATGCCCTGACTATGCATCCCGGCATCCTATTTGCTTTACCTGTTGCCTTGTCACACTGATTCCCTACCTTGAGGTCATCAAAGATGATAATCCCAAGGTCCCTTTCCTGCTTGGTGCATGCTATAGCCTCACCCCCCCAACTGATATGTTGTTCCAGGGTTTTTATGCCCCATATGCATTATCTTGCACTTCTTTGCATTGAATTTCAACTGCCAAACCCTTAACCATTCTTCATGCTTCTGCAGGTCCCTCCTCATTCTGTCTACACCCTCTGGCATGGTCACTCTGTTACAGAGCTTCGTGTCATCAGCTAACAGAAAAATTCTGCCTTCTAGGTCCTGCGCAATGTCACTGATGAAGACGTTGAATAGGACCAGTCCCAGTACTGATCCCTATGGTACCCCACTACTTAGTCTTCCTTCTGTGGAGTGACAGCCATTTACCACCACCCTCTGTGTCCTGCCGCCCAGCCAATTACCTACCCACCACACTACTATGCTGCCCCCTCCCATATTCCCCAGTTTGTTTAATAGTCTTCTATGTGGGCACAGTGTCAAAGGCCTTGCTGAAGTCCAGATAGACCATGTTCACTGCCCTCCCCTGATCCACCTCCTTTGTCACCCAGTCGAAAAATTCAATGAGGTTGGTCCTGGCATGACCTCCCCATGGTGAAACCATACTGTCTTGGGTCCTGTAGTCCACTGGCAAACAAATGTTCCACCAATCTCTCCTTCAGTAGTGCTTCCATGATCTTCCCACTACTGTGGTCAGGCTGACTGGTCTGTAGTTCCCTGCTTACCCTTTGTTCCTGCTTTTGTATAAAGTGACTACATCTGCTGTCCTCCAGTCTTTGGGTACCTCACCTCTTCCCAACCCTGTGATTCCCAACTCGGATACGTCTAGGGTGGTTCATGGAGAATAAATGTGTGAGAGCAATATTTGAGGAGTCTTCAGACGCTGAAGGGTCCTCTATGCAGTCCTGCAGGAACCTGGGCTTCAACCGTGAGTTGACCTCGGAAGTCTCTACTGAACATGGACCTGTCTCCTTCAGGGCTGTGCTTTGGCTTGTCTCTGAATCGATGGAGATTTCCCTTGGAGTTGGTCCAGAAGTGGGCCAAGTACCCCCTTACTGAGATCCTCGACTGGGATGATTCCCTGGTGGTTGCCTTCCCTGTGGCAGAAGCTATTTTAGGTCCCACACTGGAGCTATGGCAGCATCAGGCTTTGTGTTCAGCACCATCAGCCTGCATAGTCCACAAGTATGCAGTTCTGACCAGTTCTCGTCCCAGTTTTTCAGACCATCCTTCAGCCAAGGGATTGGTGGTTGGCCCGGTTTTTTGAGAGATGGGAAATGTCGGGGATGGGGACAAGCTGCCCAACAAGGAGTCCAAGAAGCTGGACTATGCAGCTAAAAATGTCTATGCTGCATCCTCCCTGGGTCTCCATCAGACGAGCTCCACCTTGATGATGGCCAACTTCGGACACACCCTCATGGGTGTCCTGGGCCATGTTCTTCCCCGCCTTCCTGCAGACCTGCAATCAGCAGTCAAGATGGTCAGAGACCAGGGTCACTCCTTAGCTGAGCACCATCTCCAGACAGCCTTGGACATTGGCAGCTCCTGCACCTGGTCTGTGGAAGTGGCAGTTGCTATGCGCTGTAGAGCCTGGCTGTAGATTTCCACCTTTATGGCAGATACCCAGCACAAACTGGCTGATGTTCCCTCCTTGAACACTGACCTGTTTGGTCCAGTGGTGGATTGACACCTCACTAGGACTGAGAAGTCCAATGCCACCCTGGATTTGGTTATGTCCTTGCAGAATGACCCCAAGGGACAGAAACCGAAGAAGCCCTTTCAGTTTCAATGTGTTTTTTGATGTGTTCTACCCCTGCAGCCCAAAACCATAGCAGCCCCAGCTGGCGCAATCCAATGTCTGGCAACCTAAGTCCAAGGTCACCAGCCAAGGCTCCAAGAAACCTGGATGCTGGGGCATCAGGGCCCATTTGGCAGCCAGCACCAGGGCCTCCTCTAAGGCTGCTTAGTGACAGGTCAGGGAGTGTCTGTCTTCCACCTGTCAGGTCCCTCCCTCCCTCAGCTTCCCGTAAGTGCCTGGTCCACTGTCACTTCGGAGAGCTGACTTCCAGTGGAAAGAAAGATCTGCTATCACAGGGCAGAGCCGAGGAGGATATCACCCAGGTAGGTGGGAGGAGCTTAGCTTGAAGATGTTCTGGCTGAAATTAAAGGGAAGGGAAGACTGCCTAAGAGTGGATAGTGCACCATATCTATGCCCCTAGAACCCTCATTTCTTTTTTTTTGGGCCCCCTCCGGCTTCCCCAACCCAGATGCGAGGTTCGCCCTGCCTCAGCCGCTGACCCCACATGCTCAGGACTGACCCTTCCCGAATAGGGCTGCCGTAGCAGAGTTAGGTGGCCAGAGGATCGGCGTGCTGCTGCTGGCTCATTAGCAGGGAGCCGAGGATTTTCTTGATTGCTTTTTTCCCTCGCGGGGACGCAATGACGCCCAGCGCCTGCCCTGCCCCTTCCAGTAGGGGTCTGAGTGCTTGTGGTACCTTCAGCCTCCACTGGAGGTCCACATTGCGCTGAGCACTTGACCCCCTCCCCCCAGAGCAGGAGAGCAGTCCTTCGGATGCTCAATCCTGCTCTTCTGGCCAGCCCTCCGACTCCCGGATCCATTCCCGAACCTGGGTCGTCGGCACCGCAGATGGCCACCATGCCTCTGCACCAGTGGGCCTGCAGAGCCCTCATTTCTAGGGACGTGGATATGATGCACTTATCCACACTGTGGCAAACTCCTAGCAGTTCTCTGGGAGGAAGGAGCAAGGCTCGCACACCCCTACTTGACAAACAGGGATTAGAGAACTGAGGTCCATAAATCAGCATCTGGCATGACTCAAGGTCAATGTGGTAGTGGGAAATGAAGATGTGTGCTGACTTCCAGGTAGCAGCCCTGCAGATCTCCTCCTTCACAGCTCTTTACTTGCTTATTGCATCCTCAGGCATAATTTGGTGCTTTTCCACTTTCCTCAATAAAATGGAGTGTGACGAACCCAGAACCGTCCCCTGTTCCAAGACGTGCATCACGTGCAACCAAAAGATGTCACGTACTGACCAGCATGCCTCATACATTTACTGTCTCGGGGAAAAGCACAACCCACAGACTTGTGCCCTCTGTAACATTCTGTTCTCTTTCTCTCTTGAGGACTAGTACACCTGCCTCCTTCTAGGTCGTCCAGACAAAAGGGATCCTCCAGTCCATTCCAAAGACCATTTCGGTGGTAGCAGGTTTGGCCTCCCAGCTGGCCACTCTTGAAGAAGCAGTGGCCCAGGCTGTGGCAGCCTCATCATCGTCTCTCATGCTGCTCCCAGTGGGTGCCAGTGTTTGGGCTTCATTTTCCAGTTCCTTCCGGGACAGGGCCCTTCCTGAGGGGATGAATCTATGAAATTGAAACAGAACCATCGCAGGTTGTGGGACTGGGAACGGGCACACTCTTCCCGCTCCTGTGACTCCTTTGATTGCTTGATGGCTGTTGAGCTTTCAGCTTCAGCTGATCCTCCTCGGGCCAAAGGGCAGGCTGCTAGCTCCATGGTGACCTCATCTGACTTGTTGGCTGAGATGTGGGCCAACTAGCCAGTCAAAATTATTCTCAATATGGTTGACCCATTTTCAGACAAGTTGAGGGATAATTCACTCTCCCAGACTCTGGTCCTCTTGGCCCTCTCTCAGGAGGGACAGGAGAAGTCAGCCAACCAGGCTTTCTCCTCCTAGGAGATTCAACCTTTGGGAGTCCCACATCTCTTGCCATTGACACGCTCGTCGCCGGTCAAGGACCCAATCCCAGTCTTAGGACTCTGGACATTCCTGCATTCAACTCTGTTCCAGGAAGCACCGTTGACACTCCTCTTCCTCCTTGGATGATGAGAAACTATGCTGCAAGTTTTGGCAGCATTACAAGGAGCTGATGTGGGAGCAGTGGGTTCCTGAGCATGGCTAGTCTCTTCTGCAGGCCCCAGTGCTCCCCTAGTCACCTCCAGTGAGGCCCATCCCAGTTCCACCCTGTTCAGTTGAGCCTATGCCAGCCTCTCCACTGATCCTTTTGGAGCCTACGCCCAAGCAATCCTTGCACAGAGCTCCATCCAAGGCTGCTTGCCCTGCTACTGGCCTTCCTAGCCATCTCTCTGTCCAGATCACCCACCTCGATAAATCCAGGGTGGTCAATGTGGACAAAGGGCTGAGGGTGGTGTTCAAAGAGTCATCAGACACTGAGGGCTCCTCCGTCAACTCCTCTAGGACCTTGGGCTTCAATCAAGAGTCCACCAAGGAGCTTACAGTCTTGCTCCATCTCATCTCTGAGTCGATGGAGAGTCCTCTGGAGCTGGTCCAGAAGCGGGCCAAGTTCCCCCGATGGAAATCCTCGACCGGGACTGGAGTTGCCTTTATGATGGTGGAGGCTATCCTGGGTCCTGCTTTGAAGTTGTGGCAGCATCCAGTTTCCTGTCCTGCACCATCTGCCCATATGGTTCACAAGTATGCAGTCCCGACCAGGTCTTTCCCTGGTTTCTCTGATCACCCCTTGGCCAGGGGGTTAGTAGCGGATTCCGTCTTCCATTAAGACAGGCAATGTTGGGGATGTTGACAAACCTCCTGACAAGGAATCTAAGAAGCTGGACCATGCAGCAAACAAAGTTTACGTTGTGTCCTCCCTTTGCCTCAGTCAGGCGAGCCCTGCCATTATGATGGCCAGCATTGGGCACGCCCTTATGGGGGTCCTGGACCATGTCCTTTCCCACCTCTCTGCAGACTTACAGTTGGCAGTTAAAGTGGTCCAAGAGCAGGGTCACACCCTTGCCAAGCACCGGCTTCAGATGGCCTTGGACATAGGTAGCTCTTGCGCCTGGTCCCTGGCAGGGGCAATGGCTATGCACCGCAGAGCCTGGCTTAGGATTTTCACCTTTACTGCAGATATCCAGCACAAGCTGATGGATGTCCCCTTTTTGGGCAACAATCTCTTTGGGCCGGGGTAGAAGGAAACCTAACCAGAATTGAGAAGTCCAATGCCAACTTGAACTTGATCACATCCTTGCAAAAGGACCCCAAGAGACAGAAGCCAAAAAAGAAGCCTTTTTCATTTCAGGCCTTTCAACCACAGCAGCCCCAGAAGGGGCAGTTACAGGTCTGGTGGTCTAAATCTACATCAGCCAACCAAGGCTCCAAGAATCCTGGAGACTGGGGCAATGGTGTTCCCCCAGTGGCCGGCACTAGGTCCTTCTCCAAGGCCTCCCAGTGACAGGTCAGTGGGTATCCACATCCCAGCTGTCATGTCCCTACCTCAGTTCCCCTTGGGGAGTCAGCTTCGCCATTTCTGGCATATCTGGTCTGCTATCACTATGGACAAAGAGTGTTGGAAATGATGGGTTGAGATTTGCCTCTCGACTTTTAGGCTGTCCCACCTCACCGGGCCCATGCCCCACAGGAGTCTGTGGCTTCTTTGGACATGCTGTCCTCCCTTAGGGAGAACATCACCCAGCTCCTTGAGAAAGGCACTGTAGTCCATGTCCTGGATGCCATGGCTGGTCAGTGCTTAATGTCCAGGTCCTTTCTGGTCCCCAGACAGATAAGGGGTTGATGCCCCATACTGGATTTGCATGATCTGAACCAGTTCCTGAAAAGGTACAAGTTCTGGATGGTCATGTTGAATCAAATAATTCCATTTGTGAAGCAGGACATGTGGTTCTGCTCTCTGGACCTCCAGGATGCCTTCTTTCACATTCCAGTTTGTCATCAAGGCATAGATAAAGAAGCATAGAAAAACCAGGAGCAGTTATAAAGTTTGCAAGTAGTGTTTTATTATTATCAATAACAGTAAAATAAAAAATAAAAATTGTTCAGTATAACTATTTACAAAGGTAGTACAAACAGAAAACAAAGTCCTTCGTCTGAGGGTATCTCTAATTTCAAGTTTCAGTCTCCCCAGCCAAAAATGTTGCTGCTCTTTTTATAACAAGTCTCTGCCTGACAATTAACTTCTTCATCCTGAGCTCGTTAAGATGATCTCCTGTTTCCAACAAAATGCTCTTGTCAGTTTCTTTGCAGGTGCAACAATGGAACATGGTGACCCAGAACTGACCTCTTGTTGACAAATCTGCGAAAGTTTGCAAACAAGCCTGAGAGAAGCTCAAATTGCATCTCAGGTTAACCCCCTAAATTCCAAATAGCTTTTTGTAATCATTTCAATAATATAACTATATTCATTTTCAAACAAAGAGACATAATGATTCACACATATTTTTATAACCACAGATATGCAAGGGGAAGAGAAGACAGAAACAGCAAGTGAAAGCAGAGAGATAGCAAGAGGCAGACAATCATGAGACCATCAGAGAGATCAGTTCCTAACCCACAGACTGCCAACAGAATTAGAACGTATTGGAGCTCTGGATGGATATATCAGTCCGCGGCCCTGTAAGGGCTGTCTCACGAGAACATTTGGTTGCACAACCAGACAGATAATAGACAGAAAAGGAGAGGAGAGGACAGAACAGATCCTTGCGTTTAACTCTTTCTGCATAACAAATAGGACAGGGCCTTACTTAACCTGTCACACAGTTCATCTATCCCACTGGCAATACTTTCGGTTCCACGCAGAGGGGGGTTCTGTATGAGTTCTGGGCCATGCATTTCAGCCCCTAGAGTCATCAAGTGCATCACAGTGGTGGCAACATTCTTGAGGCTCTGCAGTGTCCAAATATATCCTTACCTGGACAACTGGCTGATTCCCGGTCCCTCCCAAGAGGTGACTGAGCAGTCCAGGGATCTAGCCCTGCTCGGCCTTGGGTCTGTTCATTAGCTCAGTGTAGTTGGAACTCAACCCCTTGCAGGTCATCCACTTCACTGAGGCAGAGCTCAACTCACTCTGGGCCAAGGCCTGACTCTCAGTGGACCAGCCAGCGAACCTTACCTCCTTTGCTCGATCATTTCAGGTTTGAAACTTGCGCCCTGCCTGAGACTTCTGCAGCTGCTGGACCACATAGCGTCTTCTACCAGCATGGTCCAGTGGGCCTGCTGGCAGATGTGTTCCCTGCAGTGGGAGCTGGCCCTCCAGTGGTCTCAGCACCTAGGTCACCTGGACCAGCCAGTTGTGGTGACACAGTGCATGTAGGATGCCATCCAGTGGTGGCTTGTCCTGGAACACCTGCAGGAAGGCGTCCCATTTATCTGCCCAGAACCGATGGTCTTTCTGTTGACCAACACATCTTTGGCAGGTTGGAGTGCCCACTTGGGGGCCCACGGGCTCTGGACTCCCAAGGAGTCCCAATGCCACATCAACCTGCTGGAGCTCCATGCAGTGCATCTGGCTCTGACAGCATTTGCTCCCATCAGTTCAGGGTCAGGTCATGCAGGTCTAGATGGACAATACCACGACCACGTACTACCTCAACAGGCAGGGTGGAACACATTTCCTCCAGCTGTATCAGGAAGCACTCCACACCTGGACCCTCCTGCACAGCTTGGATGCTGATCTCCTAGTAATTTATGTGGCTAAAGCCTCCAACAACTGGCAGACACCCTCAGCAGAGTGGGCAAGATGTCTCACAAGTGGTCGCTTCATCATGAGGTGGTGAACCACCTGTTCTCCCAACAGGACACGCGCCTGGTTGATCTGTTCACCTCCTGTGAGAATGCAAAGCTGAGGCTGTTCTATGCCCACCTATCTCAATGTGGGACGCATATGTGGGATGCCTTCACGAGGCCCTGGACCACAGGTCTCTTTTATGCCTTCCCTTCCTTTCCCTTGATTCACGGGTGCTTGTGAAGGTGCAGAGGGACAAGGTGCAGATGATCCTAGTATCCCCAGATTGGCCGTGCCAGTTCTGGTACCCATATCTCCTCCACCTTAGCAGCAGCAGGACTCCATGGTGTTTACTGATACACCTGGATCTGCTTTCCTGTTAGAAGGGGAAGGTCTTACACCCAGACCTTCAGTCCCTGCACCTGACAGCCTAGTTGCTGAGTGGCTAGAGTTCCAGGCTTTGCATCTCTGTCTGAAGAGGTTCTCCAGGTTGTGGAAGCCTCCCAGAAGGAGTCAACCCACCAGTGCCGGGCAGAGAGCTAGACCCTCTGTCCTTCCCCCTGACTAGCATTCTGGACTACCTGTGGTCCCTCTCCCAATCAGGCCTGAGGTCGATGACCCTCTGGGTGCACCTAGCCACCATCTCTGCATACCACACACAGGCGGGTATGCCAACAATGATGAAGGCAAAGGTGGTCAGGCACTTCTTTAAAGGCTTCGACTACCTGTCCTCGCCAGTGCATGGAGCACCACCATTGAGGGACTTGTTGCTGATCTTGGCAGTACTCATGGGCAAGACATTCGACCAATGCATAGGTATGGCATCTCTCACCTGTTGTGAAAGATCAGCTTCTTGGTGGCCATCACCACTTCCAGAAGGATCAGTGAGCTCCAGGTGCTCTTGGTTAAGTCTCCATACTTGGTGTTCCACAGGGACAAGATTGTCCTCCGCCTCAACCTGAAGTTCCTCACGAAGGTTGTTTCAGGGTTTCACCATAACCAGATTATCAATCTCCTAGTGTACTTCACCAATCCAACCTCGGAGGCCAAACGCAGGCTCCATACACTGGTTCTCAGGCGAGCGCTCACTTATTACACGGAGCGCACAGCTGTAATTTGGGGAGAGGTTTGCCAGCTCTTTGTCACCTATGCTGAAGCTGCACCTGTCAGACTGACAGCAAAGCAGACAATTGGCAGGTGGATCATCTCCTGCATCAACCTTTGCTTTAGGTTGGCTGGTAGGGAGCCTCCCATAGGGCTTAGGGCTCATTCCAGCAGACATACAGCTGCCTCAGTGGTTGTTTCCAGGGATGCCCTATCCAGGAGATATGCAGGGCTGCTACCTGGAAGTCAGCTCACACCTTCATTTCCCATTACCACATCAACCTTGAGTCATGCTGGGACATTGGTTTTGGGAACTTGGTTCTCCAGTACCTTTTGTCCAAGTAGGGGTGTGCAAATTACCCCCTCCTCTTAGTGAACTGCTAGGAGTCTGCATAAGCATGGATAATGTACCATATCCACGTCCTTAGAAATGATGATTATTCACCTGTAACCATAGATCTTCCTGGACTTAAAATCTTTATCATTTATTCATGCTGCTTGGTTAGACGCCGGAGGCACTGGGACACCGCAGGAGCCAAACATCTTCAGGAGAGTCAGCGCTGAGATAGAACCACGCATGTGTGGCACCACAAGACCAGCTTGTACCTGTGTAGGATACCTTGGCATCGACCCTTCAACTGCCTTAGTTCCTTTTTGCCCACCATCAAGTGCGCTTCAGTGATGATGATGCTCGCATACTGGGAGTCAAAATCTTTACATCTATATGGCAACAGCATCTAGTTGTTCTGTTTTTAGTTTGATTTATTATTTTCCTCTCAGCCCTGCCAATTGAAGGAGTCGACCATGGATGGAGATGGTGATGGTAGGAAGGCTGTTCTGGCAGCTGGACTGTGTCTGATCCACCGCCCTCTCATGAGGAGGGATCCGAACATGTACAGTCTGGTGTTTGGGAGGGAAGGAGGACAGTCTTCCCATAAACACTAAAAGAAGCAGTCTGGCCCATTCCTGATCCAGGTCAAGGACCTGGCACTGCTCTGCCTCGAGTTCTTCTCCTTTCCATCGGAAGAGGAAGAAGTGGTACCACTCGAGGTCACCCTCTGGTATGTCTGCCAAGAGATCTTCAGTGGTCGGGAGCAGTAAGCCATCTCCGGCTCCACCTGGTTCTCTGGCAGCTTCCTCTCACAATCCCTCAGATTCTCAACACTAGAGCCCTCCTCTGTCTTCTTGTGGGGTTTCCAGTGGGCAGTTTCACCACTGGTCTGCTCTAATGGAGCAGTGGGTACAGTGTCTGTCTTGTTTGGCCCACCCGGCAGATCCAGTTCCAGGGCCCTCGGGCCTCTGAGCTGCAGTTGGGTCCTTCAGGGCAAGTTGAGCGTTCAATGCCAGCAATGGAATTTTCTCTCTTGCCAGTGCCTGAGCTGCAGATGCAAGTCCAACATGCCTTTCCCCTTCATTCTGTTTCCTCACAGGGATCAGCACAGGTACCATCTCTATCCCCTTCTTTTACTTCTAAGTCTGGAGTGGATCTTCTGGTGGTGCCATCCCAGTCGACGTTGACTTTGGTGCCAGACACGGCACCGACTCTCCATGAGCCAATGTCAGGTACAGCGCCAGGAATGGTGGTGCCACGTCCGGTGCTGGGTCCTGTGGTGCTGGGAGCTGTGGTGCAGGGATCAGCATTAGGGTCCATGGTGCCAGGTTTAGTGCTGGTTCAAGTATCTCCTGTTTATCTTTTGCCCAGACCAGGCAGTGGCTTATTAGGGGCAGCTCCCACTCCTTCTGAGGGAGTCGAGGAGCAAGATGAGTCTGATCCCGACCTCATAATTTCTGAAGGTGATGAAGACTTGTTCTTCAGTTTGGATGGTAAGCCCTCACTTCCAGCTGAAAACCCAGTAGAAGACCTTTCCTTCCAGTCTCTACTTAAGAATGTGAGGGCAACTCTGGATCTGCAGACATCTCCTGAAGACCCAGGTAGACTTTTGCGCCTGGAGTGGATTCATGTTCCTAATATTCCAGTGAACCATATGCCACCTGTTCCTCCACCCTTTGAAACTTTGTCCAAGGCTGTGTGGGTGAGACCTGCTCTTATTTCTTCTGTCTGCAAATCTATAGACAGGAAATATGTCCCTCTCAAGGAGAGAGACATTTTAGCCTCGCAACCCATCGCAGATGAGCTGGTTGTTCTCACTGAAAATGACAAAGCTGTTCTTCCATATGAAGTATTAGCACATCCTATCAATAAAGAATCTCATAAGATAGATACCTTGGGGAAAAGAGCCTTCATAGCCTCAACTATGGGCATGCGTAATGCCAGCTATCAAGGGCACTTCTCCCAATCCGAACATGCCCTTTGGACCGCCCTTAAATACCTAGTGGAAGGTGTCCTGGAGTCTGACTCCAAAATGAAGATTTTACAGACTGTTACCCGAGGAATAGAATGTAATAGCCATCAACTTAAGGCTTCTATGGATGCTAATGACACAGCTTTCAGGGTGGCCACCACTGGAATCTGTATTAGATGATATTCCTGGCTTAGGATATTAGAGTTTTCCTCTGATGCTCAGCAGCAAGTCATGAATGTCCCTTTGATGGTACTTATCTGTTTGGCCAACAGGTAGAGCAAGCCCTGGAGGCCTCTCAGAAAACCAGGACTACCATTAAAACAGCCAGGCTGGCTCCTTCAGCCCCTTCAGAGAGGCAGGAACCATCAATTTTTTCATAACAGGCAGCCTTTTCGAGGAAGAAGCCGAGGAGCCCCAAACAAGCACCAGTCTCCTCAGCCACAAAAGAAAATGCAACAGAAAGCACAAGGGCCAAAAGCACCCAGTGCCACCCTTAGAAAGTCTGGCACCTGTCTAACCTCAGTTGCCCAAGGTGGACTTGTCCACAGCATTGGGAGGTCATCTGATTCAGTTTTAGAACCAATGGCACAGTCTGTAAGTCATTCAGTCAGACCTTCTCACTTCAGAGATACAGGACCTTCTCAAAAACACGGCAGTGGAAGTAGCTCCCTGGGAGGAGTGGACTATGGGTATCTATTCTCATTACTTTCTGGTTCCAAAGGGGACAGGCGACATGCACCCCATTGTCAATCTCAGAAAGCTGAACAAGTTCTTATACCATGAGAAGTTCAAGATGGCCTCCTTGGGGATACTTCTACCACTTCTCAATCAACACGACTGGCTGGCATCTCTGGACATGCAAGATGCCTACCAACACATTCTGGTATACCCAAATCACCACAAGTACCTTTATTTTGTGGCTTTGGGTCAGCATTACCAGTTCAGAGTCCTGTTCATTGGGTTCTCCTCGGCACCTTGAGTCTTTACCAAGTGTTTTGCAGTTCTCGCTGCACACCATCAAAAGCCTGGTGTTCAAGTCCTTTCCTACCTAGATGATTGGCTTTTGGCAAGCCCATCAAGGCAGAAGACACAGAAAGTGGTATCCACAGCTTCTCAGTTCCTTACCTCCATGGGGGTCCTAAACCTGGAGAGGTCACAGCTTCAATCCTCCCAGCAGCTCCTACTCATAGTGGCCCTCTTAGACACAACAAAGGTGAGGGATTTTCTCCTGGAGGACAGGAGGAATGATGTTCTCCAGATGGCTTACTTCATCAGAGAGAACAACCTGGTATGAGCTCACTCCATGCAGCGGATGTTAGGCCTCATGGCTTCATCCGTTTTCACAGTGCCTCTAGCTCGTTTGCATATGAGGACCGCTTAGTGGATACTCAGCACACAATGGTCCCCAACAACTCATCCACAGTCTTACATCATCAAAGTGACAGAGCCTCTGTGGAGATCACTTGTGTCATGGATGCAAGAAGAGAATCTTCTACAAGGTCTATCTTTTGGTTTTGCCCCACCAGAGTCTCAGATCACCATCACCACGGATGCATCCCTGCTGGACTGGGGAGCTCACTGCCGGGACCTTTTTAACTCAGAGAGTGTGGACTCAGGACGAGTCTCATCTTCACATCAATGTTCTGGAGATGAGAGCAGTCATGTAAGCCCTCTGAGCCCTAGAAGAGGTTGTCAGTCACAAAATAATTCTTCGTCAAATGGACAACAAAGCTGTGATGTACTACATCAAAAAGCAAGGTGAGGCACACTCCTACCCTCTATTTCTTGTGGCATTTAACATATACAAAATCACATATATATATATATATATATATATATATATATATATATAAAACAGAAATACATCTGCAAATAATGATTGGCAGTGGCTAGCTTGGCCATATCCCTCCATCCTAGACTGAATTTGTGGGAACACGCCCCTTACTGCATGGTAAGGTTTTCACAAATTCGGTTACTGTTCCAATTGGCGAGATAGACCAATGGTGTTTGCATTGGCAGATCTGGCCCTGTGCTTAATAGTCATGTCATAGGCCTGTAGGGCAATACTCCACCTTAAGAGATGACCATTTGTGTTACCCATCTGATTTAGCCACACCAGGGGTTTATGATCGGTCTATACCTTGAAGCACCTCATACAGATACAGCTCTAATTTCTTTAGGGCCCATAACAGCACAAGGCATTCCTTTTCTACCGTGGAGTATGCCCACTCCTGGGGAAGTAACTTTCTGCTCAGGTATACGTTTGGGTGATCTTTTACCTGATTAGAGGTCTGACTGAGGACTGCTCCAATCCCCACATCTGAGGCATCACTCTGTACTACAAACTGCTTAGTGTAATCTGGACTGGCCAACACAGGGGCACTGCACAGTGCCTCCTTTAGCTGTATGAAGGCTCATTCACAGGCTGGCTCCCACTTTACCCTTTTTGGGTTTCTTTTCTTCAACGAGCTAGATAGGAGGGCTGCCAGGGTACTGTAATTGGGCACAAACTTTCGGTAATATCCTGCAGTCCCTAGGAAGCTCCTAACCTGCTTCTGGCATGGGTCATGCCTCTATTGCCTCAATTTTTGCTTGATTAGGATGAAGCTGCCCTTCCCCACTACATGGCCTAAATATGCTACCTCTGCCATAGCCACCTGGCATTTTTCTGCCTTTACAGTGAGCCCTGCCCTCTATATCCTGCCCAACACATCCTTCAGGTGGGACAGATGTTTCTTCCAGCTGGTACTGAAGATGGCAATATCATCCAGGTAAGCCACTGAGTACTCTTCAGTATCATGTAACACCTGGTTGACTAACCTTTGGAATGTGGCAGGGGTATTCTTCATTCCAAAAGACATTGCCAGAAACTCAAATAATCCTATTGGAGTGATGAAGGCTGACCGTGCTCTAGCTCTGGCAATTAACACCACCTGCCAGTACCCTTTTGTCAAATCAGTTGTGGTAAGGTATGTCGCCCCTCCCAACTTGTCCAATAGTTCGTCCATCCATGGCATTGGGTAGGCGTCAGACTTCGTGACTGCATTGAGTCCATGATAGTCCACACAAAAGCAAGTAGACCCATCTGGTTTGGGGCTCGAGGACTGTGGATGAGGTCCAGTGACTGTGGGATTTCTGGAGTACCTCTAAATCCAACATTTCCTCCACCTCCCTCCTAATGTCCTTTAGGATGGCCTCAGACACCCGGTAGGCTGTCTGCCGTATGGGCGCTTGCATCCCTGTGTCTGTATGGTGTGTCACTAAGGGGGTTCATCTAGGCTTGGCCGTAAACAAAGGCGCAAAGTCCTCTAAAACCTCCCTCACTTCCTGGGACTGTTCTGGGGTCAGCTGGGGTGACAGTTTGATTGCCTTCACAGATGACCCCTGCTTGCTTTCCTCTAGCAAGTCCAGTAGGGTGTCTTCTTTGTCTATCCCTTCCCCAGGACTACACACTACAAATACCATGTTGACCTTATTGGCATATGGCTTCATCATGTTGAGATGGTACATTCTATGGTATGTAATCTCCTGGCTTGCATCTGAAAATAGGCACTTGACTGTCTAGATGTTGCAGACCAAAGATGGTGGCCACGCTGGGCTAAGCCGTCACAAGCAGCAGCAGTTTAGTTTTTAGTTTTAGTTTTTAGTTTTATTTTCATTGTTATTTATTCGTTTTTACTTTAGTTTTATTTTAGTTTTAGTTAGAGTTATTGTTAGTGGTAGTAAGACAGGGACACTGAAGTGAGCTAGTGAGAGAGTAGTGAGCATTAATCGGCTTTAGAGAGGGTAAATGTGGAGTCACAAAATGTGCTATATGCACTAGTTTCCATGTTATCTAGTGCAGAAAATTGGTTGTGCTAGATAAAACATTCTTTTCTAATTGAGGTCCTTTTGGGTTTAGCTTTCTTACCTATCCAGGAGCTGGAGCTAGAGTTTTTGGTGATTGGAGGGATAAGTGGAGGATCCAGAGTGAAGAGGATGGCGTACTGGAGTGAGGAACCACAGGAGCAGTACCTGCGAAAGCCAGAGCGCATGAGGGAGATGCTTGTTGACTGGATGAAGACCGGAATTAATATCAATCCATCCAGGAACAAACTGTGAGCAATGTATTTATCCTGCTTGCTCAATTTAACCTTTCTCTGGAGTTTTCATGATTGTTGTGGGCAGTGGGTTGGTTCTGGCTTGGCCCAGGGGTGACCACTTGACCGATGCAGAGTCAAGTGGGAGACACAGATGGGGGTCCACTGCATGGTGGACAAAGGTCTGTCTGTGCCTCCTAAGGGGCCCAGGGGGTTGGTCGGTGGACTGATTCCCCCTGGATGCTGTAACTGCGGACTGGGCAGGTGGGCGGGTGGCTGCCTGCTGGGTGTTGGCTATGTGGCCCTTGTTTTTTCCACACAATCCTCACTAGTGCCTTATTCTCTGTTTGGGCCTGCCCTGGACAGCTGTGAGGCAGCAGTTGGGGCTAGAGGCCTGTGTGGTGATCGACTGGAGTCTGGGACCTATGGTTCACCTGAATCCCTGGAGAAGATTTTGTTATTATATTTGGGACTGGTCCTAAGGATCCTCTTCCTGGGACAGGAAACTGGCTTGACCTTAGAAGGACCTCTTAAGCAACTTTTGGCAGTAAGAGTGCCTTATAGTTTCATTTACTTTCTTTAAATGTCCACTAGGCTTTTCAAGTTCAAGTGGCAGTTGAACTTTGACTAGTCATTTTGGTTTTGTCCATAAATGTGGGAGCTCTATGGACTCCAAAAGAACCTTCTTAAATTAAGAGACTTATAGTGACTGCTCTTTTACCTGCTACTTGCAAACTGCTATATTATTTTGGTTAAATTTTCATTTTATTTATTCTGTTAAGTTAGTGTTTGGGGTGACTGGGAGGAGGAGGAGGAGGAGTTTTGAGTGTTAAGTAGTTGATTGAGTGTATGGTGTTTTAGTATGTGGTTATTGTACTGTTTGTGTAAGAGTGGAGTGGATGAGTGTTTGTGTGAGTTTTGGGTGGTGTTGGTTGCTGGTGGCTTGTGGGAAATGTGCTAGGGAGATATGAAGATGGTCAGGCTCTATTCT
Source organism: Neoceratodus forsteri (assembly GCA_016271365.2). Classification (NCBI taxonomy): domain Eukaryota; kingdom Metazoa; phylum Chordata; order Ceratodontiformes; family Ceratodontidae; genus Neoceratodus; species Neoceratodus forsteri. Next base: position 1,094,996,711 of record CM057453.1, read on the forward strand.
CCTACCAGGCTCAGGGACCTCCGTCCGTTTAGTTGTCCTCCACTGTCCCCAGAGGCATATGGAGTGTGCAGGGCTCTGGGGATAGCTAGGAGGAGAAGAAGAAGGGGGGGCTGGACCTGGTGGGGGATTGGGGTGGGTGGATTGGTGTAGTGGGAACAAGGAGATGCCCTGGGGCAAAATGGGTCCAGGAAAAGGGTCCTCCCTGTCTTTTTCCCAAACCCAAGGGTTCTGCTTTATGCAAGCAGGTGACGCAATCTTCCTCAGTTGCTCTTCCTACCCGGGTGGTGTTATGCAATGCCAGGTCTATCAGGAACAAGACTGCTTTAATAGCGGATCTTGTTAGGTCATTGGAACTGGCTTGCATCACCAAGACCTGGCTGGATGAAAATGCTGGCCCTGTGTTGGCTTCAGCAGTTCCAGCTGTGTACTCAGTGATACACCGCCCAAGGATGGATTGAAGGGGCGGGGGTGTAGCCATCTGTTTTAGATCAGAACTGGGTCTTATGGATGTACCAGTGGGGACCATCAACTCCTTTGAGTGTATCGTGGGCTCTGGTGTAGCGTGCAGGATACTTCTCATCTACAGTTCACCAGGAGACAGGAAATTTTTCCTGTAGGAAGTTGTGGACTTCATCATTGATGAGGTTTTGGAATCCCCCAGATGGTTAATTCTGGGGGACTTCAATGCCTAGGCTGATGATGAACTCTCACAATTTGGATGGGACTTCCTCCAACTAATGACTTTGTTGGACCTTACATGGGTTATTACCTCCACAACCCACATTTGCAGTCACTCCTTTGACTTGGTGTTCCTTCTGGGGATGGAGATCTCTGACCTGGTGGTGGAGCCAGTCAGTTGGTCTGATCATCACACCACAGGATTCAGTGTCATGGCTCCTCCCAATGGGCCTGCCCCTACGGAGATGGTCCAGTACCGCCCTTTGAGGGGTGAGACCCCAGATGGTCTAATGGGGGTGCTGGACCTATCAATCATACCGGGCGAATGCATGGATCCAGGGAATCTTGTACTAGCCTATAATAAGGCGGTAACAGAGACCCTGGATTCCATAACTCCTGTTTGGGTTTCTCCCCTCACTCTTCGACCAAGGTCCCCTTGGTTTGATGGGACCTTGAAGAAGATGAGGAGAGCGGGACGAAGGCTAGAGAGGTGTTGGCGGAAATAGGGCCTGGATGGAGACAGACTTAGATTGATGGACCATTATGTAGTCTATCAATCGACAATCACCCATAAGAAGGCAGAGTTCCTGTCCAGGGATATTGCTGCTGTGCAGAACCAACCAGCTCAGCTCTTCCAGACTGTCAACAGATTGTGCAATCCAATCTGTCTTCAGCCTGGTGGAGCCTTTTCACAAGAGAGATGAGATGAGTTTACTCGGTTCTTCGCAGATAAGGTTGTCAACATCAGGTCCAGGATCTGTTCAGCCCCCTCTATTGTGTACTGTGGAGATCGGCTGGGGGTTGTGGATGCCTAGTCTGCTTGGTCTGACTTTGGCCAGATAGAACTCATAGACATCGTGAGGATCGTCCAGACTTTGCTGCCAACCTGCTGTAGTTTGAACCCGGGCCCAATGTGCCTTCTTGTAGGGTGTGTTGATGAAATTGGCCCTGTCCTAGGCGAGATAGTCTGGAACTCATTGGAGGGGGGGTCTTTCCAGACCCCCTAAAGGAGGTGGTTGTATAACCTCTCCTTAAGAAATCCTCCCTTGATCCGGATTGGCTGGCTAACTACAGACCTGTCTCTAACCTGCCCTTTGTGGGTAAGGTTATTAAGAAGGTGGTTGCGTGCAGCTAGATGATCATTTATCTACCCACGATGTCTATGATTCTCTTCAGTTGGGTTTCAGGAAGAGATAGCACTGAGATGACCCTTGTCTGGCTGCTTAATGATTTCCTGATAGCGAGAGATTGGAGGACTCATTCCATCTTGGTCCTCCTTGATTTCTCTGCAGCATTTGACACTGTGCACCATGGTGTGCTACTGGAGCACATGCGGTTCATCTGTAGACTATCTGGCACAGTCCTCAAATGGTTTTGATATTTCCTCGAGGGTAGATCTCAGAGAGTGGTGTCTGGGATTTATTCTTCAGCCCCTCTCCCCCTATCCTGCGGGGTACCGCAGGACTCCATTTTTGCCACCCATGTTATTCTCAGTGTATATGTTGCCATTGGGAGATATCATTAGGCAGTACGGGCTGAGTTTTCACTGCTATGCAGATGATATTCAGCTGTACGTGTCCTTTGTGCCCGGGCAAGGTGGGTTCCTCTTGGCTTTTAACAACCATCTCTCCGAGGTCCAGGACTGGATGAGTGCTAGCTGGCTGTGGTTGAACCAGGCCAAGACTGAAGTGTTGGTTGTGGACCCAGGTCACCAGAAGGAGGGTTTGTCAGCAGGGCAGCCCTCTGGGCTTTGGTGTGGGGGCGTTCAGCTGACTACCTCAGATCAGGTACACAACACGGAAATTATGTACCTACCGTAATTCTTGATCTTCTTAGATGAAGTCTCCATCACTCATTCACACTAATGGGATCTATGCCAGAGGTAGTAGGACCCACCAGGAGCAAACTTTTCAAGAGGGTCGGCGCCAGAGATGGGGCAGCGAGGAAATGGCACCATGAGCCGTGGCTCGTGCAGTAAAGACTACCTCAGCGTAGACCCTCCAACCTCCTCAGTACCTTTTTTTCCAAGGAGGTGCAGCGTAACTAACCTAGAGGTCTGACCTAACAAAATCAGACATAGGAGAGTCCAAATGACCCGTGTAAGAAGGGTCAACAATAGAGTCTTCACAACCCAGCCGTTGAGGGAGTGAAGACCAAAAACAGAGATGTGAGCTCGGGAGATGGCAGATGGGCATGTGAATGAGTGGTGGAGACTTCATACAAGAAGATCAAGAATTATGGTAGGTACGTAATTTCCATATCTTCCTGGACATAAAGTCTCCACCACTCATTCACACCAATGGGAGAGTACCGAGCTAATAAACCCCTGAGATGGGCAGCAGGAGAAACTAAGAGCTCACACACTTAGGACAGAATTCCATTAAGAATAGTTCTACCAAATGACAGATGTCGTCTGGTAGGACATCCAAAGCATAGTGCTTAACAAAAGTATGCACTGAGCTCCATGTAGCTACATTGCAAATATCTGCAATGGGCACATTGTGGATTTCCACTAGAGATGCCACGACTGCTCTAGTAGAGTGGCCGTACATTCTGCCTTCTAGCTTAACCTGTGCCATAGAATAGCAGTGGTGGAGACATGCTACCAGCCACGCTGAAATGCATCTAATAGCGACAGGTTGACTCAGCCGGGTCTCGCTAAAGGAAACAAACAGTTGTTGAGTGAATTTCTTTTGTACTATCTAGATATAGTCACAGTGCTCTCTTAACATCCAAAGAATGAAGGGAACGTTCCCCTTCATTCAGAAAGTTAGCAAAGTAGGTGGGTAGGACTAAAGGTTGGTTTAGATGAAATTCTGAGACAACCTTAGGTAGAAACTTAGGGTGGGTCCTAAGAACTACTTTGTCCTTGTGAAATACAGTGTACGGGGGTGGGGGGGTCTATGACCAGAGCATGTATTTCAGAAACTCTACGGGCCAAAATGATGGCCACCAGGAAGGCCATTTTCCAAGTGAGGAACTTCAACTTGCAGGTAGCTAGAGGCTCGAAAGGTTTCCGAGTGTGCATGTCTAGCAGAAAGTTAATGTCCCAGGCTATGACTGGACATCTGATAAGAGGTCTGGTATGCAGAATACCCTTAAGAAACCTCTTAACTACAGGTAACTGAGCCAGAGACAAGGAATGTACTGGCTCAAGATAAGCTGAAATGACACAGAGATGAACTTTGACAGTAGAGTACTGCAGACTGGAATTTGAGAGGTCTAAAAGGTACTACAAGACTTTGTTTGGTGGGCAGAAAAAAAGGTTCAAAGAGGATTTTGCACACCAGAGAGAGAAACGCTTCTATTTGGCTGTGTAGGTCTTTCTAGTGGCTGGTTTATGCGCAGCTAAAAGAATGTCTGAAACCCTACAGGAAACATTGAGCCTATTCACCTCTGTCTCTTCAGGAGCCAAGCGTGAAGGTGAAGCGTCTTCAGATTGGGATGAACCGCGGGCCCCTGGGTCAGAAGGTTTGTCTGAAGGGGAAGTGACTTCGGGAGGGTTGCTGACAGACTGTTGAGCAGTGGGAACCATATCTGTTGAGGCCTGAAGGGATCAATGAGAATCATTCTGTTTCCCTGGGACTCAAATTTGAGAAGTACCCTCTGAATTAGTGGAAGAGGAAAGGAGTATAGAAAGCATTTTGTCCACTGCAGCCGGAACATATCCTGACAGAAAATGCCAGGTCCTGGATTTTTGGAGCAGAAGAGAGGCAGTTTTGCATTGAGTGGGGATGCAAAAAGGTCCAGGTCTAGAGTTCCCCACTCTTTGAAGAATGACTGAGCGACGGTTGAGTCGAGAGACCACTCGTGAAGATCTGTCTCTATTCTGCTGAGATGGTCTGTCAGCTCGTTCTGCATGCCTGGCAGGTAAACCACATGGATTAAAGCCTTGTGCTCCAGACACCATTCCCACACTCTCATAGCTTCCCTGCATAATGGATGAGTGTGCCCTGCCTTGCTTATTGATGTAATACATCATGCTTCATTGTCCGTTTGAAGGAGAATGTTCTTGTGACAGAGTATATCCTTCAAGGCCTGGACTGCCTAGAGAACAGTTCTCATTTCCAGGACATTTATGTGAAGCTGGAACTCGGCCTGAGTCCACGTACCTTGGGTGTGGAGATTCTGGCAGTGAGCTCCCCACCCCATCAGGGACGCATCCATAGTAATGGAGTTCTGATAATCCAGAAGAGCAAAGGGATACCCTTCCAGAAGGTTGTCCTCCTGCGATCACCAGGTGAGTGACTTCCTTAGAGGTTCTGTCACCTTGATGAGAAAGGACTGAGGGTGAGTGGTTGGGGACCACTGAGTACTGAGCATCCACTAAGAGGTTCTCATGTGGAGACGTGCTAGGGGTACAGTGAACACTGTGGATGCCATGAGATCCAGCATCCGTTGCATTGAGATAGCTCAAATTGAGTTGTTCTCTCTGATGTACCATGCCATCTGTAGGATATCACTCCTTCTGTCCTCTGTGAGAAAAGCTCTCACACAGGAGGTGTCCAGAAGAGTTCCTATGAAAAGGAGTTTCTGGAAGGGTTGCAACTGTGATTTGTTGAGATTTAGCAGGACTCCCATGGACGTGAGGAAGTCTGAAGCCATGGCTACAGAGTCCAGAGTTTCCTGTCTGGAGGGGCTTGCTAGAAGCCAGTCGTCCAGATATGGGAACACTTGAATTCCAATTTTTCTGAGATGCGCTACGAGAATTGCACAACACTTTGTAAAGCCTCGCTGATAATGTTGACCCAACACCATGAACCTTAGGTATTTGTGGTGCTTTTGGTGTATAAGAATGTGTTGGTAGGCATCCTGCATGTCCAGGGAGGCTAGCCAATCATGTTGATGAATCAAAGTTAGAAGGGTACCCAGAGATATCATCTTGAACTTTTCCTTGCGAAGGAATTTGTTTAACTTTCTGAGATCCAGAATGGGATGCATGCTGCCAGTTTTTTCCGGAACTAGAAAGTAATGGGAGTAGAAACCTGTGTTTTGTTGGTCCAGCGGAACTACTTCTACTGCCCTGTTGTTCAGAAGGCCTTGTACCTCGGAAGCAAGAAGGTCTGACTGTACTGTCGACAGTCTGGGTTGTCATTTGGGAGGATGATCTGGGGGGGGTTCTGAAATATTGAGTGAATACCCCTCGTGGATTATCTGGAGGACCCATTTGTCTGATGTTATATACTTCCACCGGTCATAGAACTGAGTCAGACATCCTCCTACTGCTGATGAAGAGACCCCCTCGGGTAGTTGAGGTGGGACCTGGGCCAAGAACTCAGAAGGTGGCACTGGGTGCTTTGGAGCCTTGTGCCTTCTGCTGCATTTCCTTTTGTGGCTGCAGGGTGTGCTTTTTGTTAAAACCTCCCCTGCCTCTGCCCCAAAAGGACTGACGGTTGTGAAATTGATGCTTGTTGGCACCCCCCCCCGTGAGGGGGTGGGTGCGGGTCGAACTGTCTTAATAGCTGACCTAGTCTTCTGTGTGGCCTCCTGAACTTGTTCCAACTGGGATCCGAACAGATACATGCTGTCGAAGGGTAAGGCCATGACCTGCTGCTGGGCATCATTTGTGAAGCTCGAAGCATGTAGCCAAGAGTGGCAACGGGTACAAATGCCCACTGCCACCGCTCGAGAAACAGTATCGAAAGCATCCATTGCAGCTTTAACCTGTTGATTATTGGACTCGATACCCCCGGTTATGGTGTGAAGTACTCTGAATTAGTTTCTGACTCAGGCAGAGCTTCTACCATTTGCTTGAGCGAATGCCAAAAGACATACTCATACTAAGAAAAATAGTCCTGGTAGCTGGCAATACGCATACCCAGGGTGGAGGCAGCAAAGACTCTGTTATCTAAGGTGTCTATCTTATGAGATTCTTTATTTATAGGCTGGGCTGTAGGTGCCTGAGGGAGAACAGCCTTGTCATTGTCTGCTAAGACTACAATGGGATCAGCAAAAGCTTGTCAGGCCAAAATGGGTCGATCCTTGGGAGCAGCATATTTCCTATCTGTGGACTTAGCCACAGAAGGGATAAGAGCAGGATTGTTCCATACCATCTGAGAAAGGGTCTCAAAAGATGGTTGTACCGGAAGAGTGAATTCTGCAGGGATCTCTGGGACATGTAGGTATTAGAATCTTAAAAGTGTCCCAGGATCGATTTCTGTAGTCTGGCAAGAAAGAGTGGAATTTAAATTTTTCAGCAGAGACTTAAAGGAAAGGTCTTCGACCGTAGGCTCTGCAGCAGGATTGATCCCTGACCCTTCAACATCATCACCCAGCCGAAGAGCTGGGTCAGGCTCAAAATCATCTCTTGACAGTCCGGGGGACTGTATGGACAGGAAAGGAGTGAAAATCAGAATGGAAATTAGAAGAGGAAAGAATCGGAGTCGAAAAGCCCTGGAGGCTGGACGGCACCACACCAAGCATCAGCGCCAGTGAAGAACACGACGCTGAACCCAAGGAAGTCGATGCCATCTGAAACAGCCCGGCGCATGGAGCTGAGAAAGGCCACGGTGCCAACAGAGCCCCCTGGCACCACGGACAGCACCGACAGAGCCCCTGGTGCCATGGACAGTGCTGACAGAGCCCCCAGCACCATGGACGGTGCCGACAGAGCCCTCGGTGCCTCGGATGACTCCAAAACTGTGCCAAGGCTATGAATTTGAAGGAAAACAAGGAAAACAAACAGGAGATAGAGGCATCGGTGTGGACCCCTGTGCCGCAGCCATGTGAGGGGGAAAAACACCTGAGCACGGAGTCAACAGCACCGAAAAAGGTGCCGTGTGACTAGGAAAGTCCAGCCACCCTACCTGGTCCCTCGAGCAGCCCAAAGGCCCCAGAGTGACTGGGCCAGGCAGCTGGACCAACCTCCAAGCCCATTGCTCCATAAGAGCAGCCCACTGGTGAAACTGCTCATCTGAGACCCATCCAGTAGGCGGGGATGGGCTCTGATTTTGAAGAGGTTGGGCACCAGAGCCAGAAACCGGCAACTCAGAGAGAGGAGAAGACCGGTGCCTAGCCCAAATGACCAACCATCGATGTGCAGACATACCAGAAGGTGACCTCGAGTGATGCCTTCTCTTTCTCAACTTGTGCACCAATGAAGAACTCGAGGCTGAATGGTGCCGCGAATTGAACCGTTTCCTTTTATGCTTTCAGGGAGACCACCCATCTCCCTGAGCATTGGACTGTCCATTGTCAGACCCACTCTCTGGGGAGGGGCGGTGGTCTGGACTCAGCCTGACTGACTGAACAGCTTTCATACAAAGTCTCCCTACTGTCACCTGACCAGCTCATGGTCGACTCCGTCAATGAAGGTCTGAAGACTTCTTTTATTAATCAATAAAATTAAATCTGCTTGGTACTTTCGAAGCTAAATTATGAAACAATAAACTGAAAACTGTGCTGCTAGTCTGACTCGTGGCAGGCAAGCGACATCATGACTGAAGCACACTCGACGGGGAAAAAAGGAACTGCGGCGGTTGGAGGGTCAACGCTGAGGTAATCTTTACTGCATGAGCCACAGCTCACGATGCCACTTCCTCGTGGCCCCATCTCTGGTGCTGACCCTCTTGAAAAGTTTGCTCCTGCTGGGTCCTAGAGCCTCCGGCATAGATCCCATTAGTGTGAATGAGTGGTGGAGACTTTGTGTCCAGGAAGATCTGGACGTTATTTTTGACAAAGGCCTGACACTTAAATCTCAGGTGTCAGCCATTGTGAAGACCTCATTTTTCCATCTGAGGAATATCACCCAGGTGAAGCATCTGGTTCCTCCTGATGATCTTCCAATGTTGGTCCACACCTTTGTGACATCCCGCCTTGATTACTGCAATGCCCTCTACCTAGGGCTACCAGGGGTTGATATCCGCCAATTGCAGCTAGTGCAGAATGTGGCAGCCAGACTTTTGACCAGTACCTCTAGGACCAGTCATATTATGCCTGTGCTGTGCGGACTGCACTGGCTGCCAGTACAGCGGCAGGTCACCTTCAAGGTCGGATTACTGACCTATAAAGTCCTACACGAACAGGGACCCCACTACCTGCAAGATCTCCTTCGCCCTTACAGCCCCCTCCACCCTGCTGATGAGGGATTTCTAGAGATTCCTAGGGTACATTTGAAGACATCTGGAGCTCGGTCTTTCGCTTTTGCAACCCCTACCCTGTGGAATTCTCTACCGCATCAGGTTCGAGAGTTCCTGATCGTCCAGAGCTTCAAGGCAGCATTAAAGACATACTTATTTAGCCTGGCGTTTCTGGATTCTGTTGAATGATTTAAAATGTTGGTGTATGATCTTCAGTCTGTTATTTATTTATATATGTGCTGGTTGTTCATGATTGTTTTAAGTTATTTTATTTATATGGTTTTATGTGCAAGTACTTTGGTTCCTGGAAAAGCGCTTTTTGGAAATAAAGAATGATTTGATTTGATTAGTGTGATTACCTGGTTAACAAAAGCTAAATAAATAAATGTCTCCTGTCAGGCAGTTCCACAATGTAGTTTGTTATTGACCTGCTGGACTACCTTATATGGTCCTGCCCACTCGGCCAGCAGCTTGTCCTTCCGGACCATTACTTCCTGACCTGCAATGTATGAGCAAGCTCTGGCTCCATGGTCATGCCAGACCTTTTGCTTCTGTTCAGCAGCTGACAGGTTGCTTTGGGCTGCTGCCATTAGCTTCTCCCTAAACTTATGGGCATACTCCACTATGGGAGTTCCCTGGGTGGCGTGCCTGCCTTCCCAGTCCTCCTGGATCAAATCTATGGGCCCACGCACCCTACGACTGTAAGAGTTTGAAGTGGGAAAACCCTGTCGACTCTTGGGGTACCTCCCTGTATGCAAACAACAGGTGGGGAAGGTATTTCTCCCAGTCCCTCCCATGCTGTTCAGCAAACGCTTGCAGCATCAATTTTAGGGTACCATTAAAATATTACACAAGCCCATTGGCTTGTGGGTGATAAGAAAAAATTACTCACCTTAGTAATGTTTCTTCTAATGGAGTCTTGCTGTATTCTGACTATTGCAGTGATATCCAACCTTTGAACTGCCCCGGAGAGAAAAGAGTTAACTTTCCATGCAAGGCATGGAACGCTGAGCTCGAGCTCGGTTGAGACTCTGTCTGTTGTTGTTTGAACCCAAACCGCCAGATCTTTATGAGCTAAACTCACTGGGCGTCCTGTGTGGAAACTGTAAACTTACACTAGCCAACTGGCAACTAAATCTAATAAAAAGGTTTTTTGGTTCCAAGGCAAAGACTCAAGTCAGGAAACCCAAAAAACAAAACACAACACATACCCAAAAATAAGAGGGTGAGAAAGGGGGGCACCTCTAGGGTGCCAACACTGTTCCTGCCCACCCACATCCCAAAACCCAGGTTCTGAGAGGGGAGGTAGGGGGGAGATCAGAATACAGCAAGACTCCATTAGAAGAAACATTACAAAGGTGAGTAATTTTTCTTCAAATAACATGAAGTCTTGCTGTATTCTGACTATTGCAGACTACTGCCAGTACCTCGTTGGAGGAGGGACAGAACCTACTTCGGGAACAAGCTCTGAAGCACTGCTGTGCCAAATCGAGCATCACTCCTAGCCTTGATATCCAGAGAGTAATGCTTGGTGAAAATATGTACTGTTTTCCAGGTGGCTGCTTGACAAATATCCAAGATAGGAATATCCCTGGCAGCAGCCAGGGAAGCAGCTGTACCTCTGGTAGAGTGAGCCCTCAGGCCTGAGGGTAGGATCCTACCTAATTTTTCATAGCAAAATTGTATACAAGAGACAATCCACCTGGCAATAGATTTCTTAGTGGCAGGTTTTCCCTTACCAACCTCACCATAAGTGAGGAACAGTTGGAGGGAGTCAAACCTGTGACCCTTGGTGCGCTCTACGTAGTAGCTAAGGGCCCTTTTCACATCCAAGCTGTGCAGCCTCCTCTCCCCAGAGGAGGAATGGTCAGTGAAGAAAACAGGAAGAGACATAGACTGGTTAAGGTGGAAATCTGAAACCACCTTAGGCAAAAACTTCCTATTAGTCCTGAGGACCACCTTATCTCTATGGAAAGAGATAAAATCAGGCTCCACTGACAGGGCCTGTAACTCACTTATGCGTCTGGCAGAAGTAATGCTACCAAGAACACAGTTTTCCAAGTCAGTGCTGAAGCTCTGCTGAGACAAAGGCTCAAAAGGGGGTTGCATAAGCTGAGCAATGCTAACATTAAGGTCCCAAGCAGGGGCAGGGTCCCTGAAGGGAGGATTGGTATGCAGCAATCCCTTGAAGAATTTATGGAATACAGGATGAGCTGAAAGGGAAGAGGGCTTGCCTGCTGACAAGAAGGCAGAGACAGCTGCCAGATGCACTCTAAGTGTAGCTGGTCTGAGTCCCAAGCTATTTAGATGAACCATATAGTCAAGGACTGTAGGCAACCCAGCAGACTCTGGAGAAATATGCTTCCCAGAGCACCAAATAGTAAACCTTTTCCATTTGGAGTTGTAAGTCTTTCTGGTGGAAGGCTTTTGAGAAGCCTTTAAAATATCCAGAACACCTTGAGAGAGATGCAAAGCAGCAAACTCTAACTCTTCAAGAGCCAGGCCTTGAGATTGAGAGATTTGAGATCCGGATACCAAACCCTCCCCTGAGAACATGTTAACAGGTTGTAATTCCTGGGAAGAGACAGGGGAAGGTGGACTGCTAAGGACAGCAAGAGAGGGTACCAGGGCTGTCTGGCCCAGTCTGGAGCAATCAGAATCACTTTGCAGGGTTGAGACCTGATTTTGACTAGTACCTTGAACAGGAGAGGGAAGGGGGGAAAAGCATATAGGACCTTCCCTTCCCAATTGAGAACTAGAGCATCCAGGGGGACTGAGCCCAACACTGGGGGTCTGCAGCAAAAAAGAGGAAGTTGGTGATTGTCTGGGGCTGCAAAAAGATCTATCTGTGGGGTGCCCCATCTGGAGAAGATCACCTTCAAAATCAGGGATCTAGGGACCATTCGTGATGGCCCTGAGATATCCTGCTGAGAGCATCTGCCAGGACATTGTCCTTCCCTGGGAGGTGCACTGCTATCAGAGAGGTATTCAGGGAATAGGCCAGAGACCACAACTTCATTGCCTCTGTGCACAAGGCCGTAGACCGAGTGCCCCCTTGCTTGTTGATGTACCACATTGTGGTGGTATTGTCTGTCCTGATCTGAACTACTTTGTTCTGAACAGACTTGGAAAAAACTTGAAGTGCTAGAAACACTGCTCTGAGTTCTAAGAGATTGATGTGAAGCAGAGATTCTTGAGGTGACCACAACCCGTGGGTGGTCAGATCCCCCAAGTGGGCTCCCCAGCCCAAGAGGGAGGCATCTGTGGTAAGGATTAGAGAATGAGATTGAGTGACAAAGGGAACTCCTTGCCTTAGGTTGTCCTGATCCTGCCACCATTGCAAAGCCTGGATCAGGGTTTGAGTCACTGGGATTAGCTTGGTCAGAGAATCCTTTCTCTGGGACCAGAAGGCTCTTAAGTGGAACTGAATGTCCCTCATCTGAAATCTTGCTCTTGGACCACTGCTGTAGAGGCAGCCATGTGGCCCAGGAGCTGTAGAAAATGCCTTGCTGGTCGAGACACCTGGAGGGTGAATGAAGAGGCCAGTGTAACAAGGGTCCTTGCCCTGTCCAGGGGAAGGAAGGCTCTTGCCTTTATTGTATCTGGCACTGCCCCTATGAAGGTGAGGAGCTGCACTGGCTCTAGAATTGACTTTGAAAGATTCAGAAGGAATCCTAGAGAAGTGAGCAGTTGCTGAGTTATCTGTAGGTGTGACTCTACTTGGTCTGGAGACTGACCTACTATGAGCCAGTCGTCCAGGTATGGAAAGATGGAGATCTTTTTTCTCCTTAGGAAAGCAACCACTACTGCCAGGCATTTTGTGAACACCCTTGGAGCTGATGTTAGGCCAAAGGGCATTGCTCTGAATTGATAGTGGCCTGAGGGCAACTCGAACCTGAGGTACTTTCTGTGGGAGCATCTGATGAGAATGTGGAAATAGGCATCCTGAGGTCCAGGGAAACTAGCCAGTCCCTGGCCTTAGAGAGGGTAGAATTATTCCCAGAGTCACCATTTTGAACTTTGGCTTTAAAAGGTGCTTGTTTAAATATCTGAGATCCAGGATGGGCCGCCATTCTCCTGTCTTTTTGGGGGTTAGGAAGTACCTGGAGTACAATCCTTTTCCCTTGTGTAGGGGTGAAACCCTTTCTATGGGTCTCAGAGCCAAGAGGGAAGAGACCTCTGCCTCTAGGGCAAGGGCCTCTGAAGGATTTGCAGGTAGAAAGGGCCTGGTTCTCATCTTGGGAAATTGTTTGAAGCTGAGAACCAGGCCCTGGCTTACTACTTCCAGGACCCATTTGTCTGATGTTAAAGACATCCAGTCCTGGACAAAGTAAGCCAGTCTGCCCCCTACGGGTGGTGGAGAATCGGCCTGGGCAAACTCATCAGGGTGCCTGTTTGGCAGGGGCTTTAGGCTGAGGGGTAGTAGCAGGCCTGCTTGTACCCCGTCTGCCTCTCCCTCTGAAGAACGCCCTCTGGGCAAAGGCGGAAGAGGAGGCCTGGGCTTGGTAGAAAGGCCTATGAAAAGGCCTGCCCCTGCCCCTGGAATGCTGCCTCTGGGGAGTGGCTTGCCTTTCCTTGGACTGAGCACTCCTATAGGTGGTCCTGTATTCATCCATTTTCTTCATGTAGTTCTCTGTCTGCTCCCCAAACAGAGAATTACCAACAACAGGAAACTCCACGGCCTTAGTCTGGGTATCCTGAGACAGGCTAGCACATCTGATCCAAGCCATCCTACGAAGGGCCACAGATGTAGCCATGACTCTAGATGAAACATCATTGGAGTCCACTGCAGCATGAAATTGCACCTTGGATGCCTCAATACCATCCGCAGCCACCTGCTCCAGCTCCTTGGCAAACTGGCCAGGCACCTGTTTAGCTAGAGCCATCACAGTGTCCCATCTAGACTTCTGGTATCTAGCTGTATAGGCCATATAATTAGCCTGCCTGAGTCCCAAGGATGCTGCCATGTACTGTTTCTTTGCCATGGCATCAATCTTCCTGGAGTCCTTATCTGGGGTGTAGCCAAGGTATATTTGCCTTATCACAGGCAGCAGCCTACACTACCCCAACATGGCTGCATTGCTGGAAAGGAACTCCAGATTCTGAGCCTGAAAGAGTATACCTCTTGTCCATTCTTTTGTCCACAGGAGGTATAGAATTAGGAGTCTTTAAAATTTTAAATGTCTGTTTCCCAAAAGATATATGGAGGGGAATAGACAGCCTCCTGGACTCTGGGATATCCATCATCTCAACATAATCAGGCTCCTCCTGATCCTCTACTGCTTCCTCCATAGGAAGCTGAAGAGTTTCAGCCACTTTTTTGTAAAACATAAAGTGGGAAGGGGACTCAGAAAGTCTAGGAGGAGAAACCCCTGAAGGTCTGTCTGGGGAGATGTCTGGGTCAATGGGCACATCCAGACGTTCATAATCACCATCACTATCCTCATACTCTCCTTCCTCCTCCTCCTCCTCCGGTTCATAAAAATCCTCTAAGTTATAATCCGGAACCGGGGAAACCGACCGAACCGAGCCCCTAACCGATGGTGCCGGTTCGGTCGGAACTGGAGTTAGCGATTGAACAATCATTATCACTTTGGCTATTTCATCAGCGGTCGGAGAAAGAACTTGTGGATCTGAACCGGCTGATTTATCCCTTCTTTTTCTTTTAACCGGAACCGACTCCTCAGAGTCTGTTCTCCTTTTGTCCGAAGAAGTTTCGCCCTGGTCAGAGGGCACTCCTTCTGGTTCGGTTGGAACCGAACCGGGCTGGCCATCCGGTCAGCAGATTTTTAGCCTCCCTTTCCCTCAGCCTACCTACTCTCTTTTCCAGGGTAGCTGTGGGAAAACTTTTCAAATCTGGCAGTCTGAATCGAGGTAGTCAAACCCCAGACAATAAACACAGGTGGTGTGGGGTCAGCCTTAGCAAAGGCTTCCCCACACCTACAATGTTGAAACCAGTGAGCCCGAGTTTTTTCTCTTGGGTTTCTCAGACATGGCCAGTCCTCCAAACTTACCCTTTTTTCCAGCAATCTGCCAGGCAAGACACCTTATCGGTTCCCGACCGTGTTATAGGTCGTGGAAAAAGCGTAATGAAATCCGTTTTTTAGAATCAATAAGGACGGTTACCACACTCTAAAAGCAGAACATACTTTTTAACAAACCTGATCGGTTCAACCGAACCGATCCAATGTTCTAAGTTCCACACAGAAGCAAACAATAATAACCTATCTAGTACTCACGGTACCACAGACAGAGACTGAACCGACAGGTTAAATGGAATAAATTCGGTTGAAACCAAGGGAAAAAATGACACTTTAACCGACTAAATTGAACCGAGCAAAGGAGAAATCTCCGGAGCGACTGTTCAGTGAGGCGGAGTAAAGAATCTGGCGGTTTGGGTTCAAACAACAACAGACAGAGTCTCAACCGAGCTTGAGCTCAGCATTCCATGCCTTGCATGGAAAGTTAACTCTCTCCTCTCCGGGGCAGTTCAAAGGTTGGATATCACTGCAATAGTCAGAATACAGCAAGACTTCATGTTGTTTGAAGGTGTCATGCATCTCTGCACCACCCCACACTTTTCCCACAAACACTTCATCAGGTGCGACATGAAGGCACCCACTTGGTCACAGATAACCTCCTGTGGAAACCTGATACAGGAGAAAATCTCTAGCAAGGCATCTGCCACTGTATCTGCCCTAAGGGAGATGAGTGGGACCACCTCTGGGTATCGGGTGGTGTAATCGACCACAGTCAGGATAAACTTCTTCCTGGAGGAGCTTGGGGTGCTCAAAGGTCCCACAATATCCATTTCTGCCCTCTGGACAGGCTCCTCCACAATGGGCAAGGGAATTAGGGCAGCTTTAGTTTTACTACACACCTTCCCTATCTGTTGGCATCGGTGACAAGACCTGCAGTATTCCTTCGCCTACTGGGTGAAGTTGAGCCAATAGAAACTCTGGACCAATCACTGCACTGTGTGTGCGATGCCCAGATGTCCAGACATGGGGATGTCATGAGCGACCTTGAGCAATCACTAACGATACCCCTTGGGAATGATAAGCTGCCTGCCCATCACCTGTCCCTCTGTCCTCACATCCTGGGCATACAACAGTCCGTTGTCCCCAAATGCCCTATGTCTCATCTCACCTCCATGTGTCCCATCAGATTCTGCACAAGCCCTCAGCCTCTCCAAGCTAGGATCAGTCCTCTGAGCAGCAGCAAATTCCTCACATTTTCCCAAGGCATAAGACATGTCCCCTTCAGTTCCTAAACTGGGGTCCATAGCTCTAGCGTCAGGGCAGTCAGGGTCACTGCCATCCTTAACTTTCTGACCAATTGTTATCCCTCCGTCCTCAGAGTAACCTTCTGTAGCTGTCAGGTGCATGGCTACCTGGGGTAGTCCTACCTCCCTTTCACTACCCTCCATTTCAGGAGACACAGGCTGGTGATCCAGCCTCCCATTTGTTTCCACAGGGGCTTCTAATGGGTTCAGAGAACTACAAGAGGCCTTTGCCATCTGACTGCAGGTAACCACACACACACACCACCCCCTTCTGGAGACTGTTCCCTATAATCATATCCAGGGCGAGGTTGTCTGCCACTGCCACTTTTTACACCATCTCTCCTGTCTCACCCCAATCCAGGAGAACACTAGCTAGTGGCAGAGTTTTCTCCTCTCCTGTGAATCCTCTCACAGTGATAAACTGATCTGGTATAAGCTGGTCAGGCCCAATCAAATCCCTTTTTACCAGGGTAAGAGATGCCCCCGTGTTCCTTATTCCATGGGTTTACACCCCATTTACAGTAACCGGCTGTATGTGTTCCATCATGTTTACAGGCATGCTTTCAGGGATACACAATGCACCCAACTCTGTTCAAGCACAACTTTGTCCACTCTGTGCCTTTTTAGGACACTGTCTAGCAAGATGCCCTGGCTGTTTATAAAACTAACAGTCATCATTTCTTTTATCCAAGAAAACCCATTTTGGTAACTTGGGGCTTCCCCCTTCAGCGAAGGCAGTGAGGGTTTTAGCTACCCTGAAGGTGTGCTTTTCCCTTTCTGTCCTGCCACACCTGCCCCACTTCCTTTCAGAGCAGGCCTGCCCCTGGTATAGCAATCTAAGAGCTTAGCAGCATGCTGTGCTGTTTTTGGATCCCAGTCCTCTAACCAGGTTTTTAGCTCTGCTGGGCAAGCCCAAAAGAACTGCTCTAGCAACAGAACCTCCTCAATTTTATCCACAGTTTGCTTCCACCCCCTCCCACCAAAGTTTGAAAAACTGACGTGCTTTGTGGAGAGTTCCTCAAAGCTCATGTCAGGGCTTTTTCGGAGATTCCGGAATTTAACCCTGTAGGCTTCAGGAGTCAGTTCATACTTTTTAAGCAAAGCAGCTTGAAGTTTTTCATAATCTTGGCTATCATTATTGCCCATTTGGCCTAGCGCCTGATGCCCTTTACCAGTAAGTAGCGGGGATAGCTGGAAGCTCCAGGACTCCCTGGGTATTTTGG
This sequence comes from Neoceratodus forsteri, assembly GCA_016271365.2. Lineage (NCBI taxonomy): Eukaryota > Metazoa > Chordata > Ceratodontiformes > Ceratodontidae > Neoceratodus > Neoceratodus forsteri. The sequence goes on from CM057453.1 coordinate 1,095,013,975, forward strand.
CCTGGATACAGACATTTTAAAACAAATTCAAAAATGTATCCATATCATCCCCTTCTTTAAATTCAGCTATTAATTTAGAGTTTAACATACCCCAGACCTGGAGTTTCAGGTTCATCCCTGCCACTTTCCTCCTCTGGCACTGGACGTTGGAGTCTTAGCTTCTCCAGTTCAAACTCTCTCTGGCACTGCCTTTCTTTTTCCTTGGCCTCTCTCTGGCACTGTTTTTCCTGCATCTCCATTTTGAACCTCTTCTGCTCTCTTTCTTGCTGGGCTTCGAACTTTCTCTGCTCCAGCTCCAATTTCCTTAGCTCAAATTGTAGCCTGATCCCTTGCAGCTCCAGCTCTGCGTTGGCCTTTCCCTGGCACTGTGGCTGTGGGTTCCCTCTGGTCTTGCTGTCCTCCTCCCTGGGACTGGACACTGTGATGTACCCTGGCACCCCCATGCCCAAGGTCTGGTCCCTTTCAATCACTTGCCGTGACTCGAGGTTCGGGGCAACCACTTGCTCATCGGCTGCCATGACAGCCTCCATGAGGTTCTTTTTGGTTCGCCCCTTGTACTGGACCCTTCTTTCCTGATACAACTACCTCAGGTGGTCTGCAGTATATTTGCTGTAGTTGGAAGCCATCTTCTTCCCTAACTACTGCTACACGTACACCGACCCCCCCCCAAAAAAAAAAACAGGGTAGGGAACTTTCTACTGTGATCAAATTTTTTTTTCCCAATCTCTGCCCTGTTTGTGTGAATATTGTTTTCAGTTTATCATTCTGATCCACTGGCCTCGAACCCAACTGTTATGCCTGTGCCACCAATATCTCTCGAATCGCAACACTATGCCACCAGATCTCTCAGATCCCACCACTGTGCACCAAATCTCTCACAAACCCACTCCTGTGGATCAGGTCCACTGACCTCACAGTGCTCACCCTTAAGTACACTCCATGACAGGGAGGGGGAAAACAGGAGTACCCTCCTCGTGTCCTCCCAGAGTGCTTACTGAGTTCACAGCTGAACACCTGCCACTTACAAACATACAAATCTGCCAGCAGAAACAGATCACCCCATCTATCAGCATCTGCCCAAGTGTGCAGCTAACACCCTAGATTGCAGCTGCCCCAACCCCTTCCCCATCTGTCATTCCCATGACGGCATCAGCCCCCTTCACCCAGACCCTCCCTCTTGATTTGTCCCACTCCCTTTTAAAATGTCATACTGTCTTGCATGATACCACCCTCTCCATGAAGTAGTGCCTCCTCATCTCCTTCCAAAATCTTTCACCCTCCAAACTTAGTCCATGCCCCCTCAGGTCCCTACTCCACCTAGGTTTAAACACCCCTTCAGTGCTAGCTTTATTTATCCCCTTCAAATACTTGAATGTTTCAATAATACTCCCCCCTCCCTCCTCTCCTCTAGTGTGTACATATTCAGCTCATTCAGCCTGTCTTCGTAGGCCTTGCCCTCCATCCCTTGTAACATTTTTGTTGCCCTCCGTTGCACACCTTCCAGTAAATTAATATCCCTCTTCAGATCCGGCCACTAGTACTGCACACAGTACTCCAAGTGTGGCCTGACCAAAGATCTGTAGAGGGGCAGGATCACCTCCCTATGCCTGGACAAGAAACCCCTTGCGATACAGCCTAGCATCCTGTTTGCTTGCTGCTGCTTTCCTGCATTGGGCAGAGTTGTTCATGGTCCCTGTTACCAACAACCTTAGGTTCTTCTCTTTCTCAGTGATCCCCAGCCTCACCCCTCCCAACCAATAATCTTACCTTGGGTTCTTTGCCCTGAAGTGCAGAACCTTGCACTTCTTCACATTGAATCTCAGCTGCCATTTCTCTGACCATACCTCCAGTCTGGTTAGGTCCCCTTGTAATTGTTCCCATCCATCATCTTCATCCACCACTGCCCCCATTTTGGTATCAGCTGCAAACAGACTAACCCTGCTCCCAACTCCATGTACAATATCTGAGATAAAGAGCCCAAATAGCACTGGGCCCAGCACCGAGCCCTGCGGCACACCGCTCATCACTGGTCTAGGTGTTGAGAGCTCCCCCCCACTACCACCCATTGCAGCCTCCCCTGCAGCCAGTTCCTTATCCAGTTTGTCAGCTTTGTTCCCACCCCTGCAGCAGTCAGCTTTGTCCCCAGCCTCCCATGAGGCACTGAATCGAAGGCCTTGCTGAAGACCAAGTACAGGACATCTACAGCATGACCCATGTCCAGCTCTCTTGTTACCCAGTCGTAATATTCTATTAGACTGGTCAGACAAGACCTCTCTGAGATGAACCTGTGCTGCCACCCATACTGGAGGTCACTGCCCTCGAGGAACGACACTAGCCTCTCCTTCAGTATTGTCTCCATAAGTTTACCCACTATGGAAGTGAGACTGACAGGCTGCTAATTTCCTGGCTCATCCCTAGGGCTACTCTTCTGTATGGGCACCACATGGGCCACCCTCAAGTCCTGAGGCACCCATCCCATGTCCAGGGAGGTACTGAACAGGTCTGCCAGTGGTTCGACCAACACCTCCACCATCTCCCTCAGCACACTGGGGTGGATGCCATCAGGACCTGGTGCCTTGTCTGCCCTTAATGCCCTCAGACACTCAGAGTACTCTACTCCCCTCGATCATTCTGTCTGTCATCTCCTCCCCCACCCCCACCCTCCCAGTCCATGGTGGTAGTGGACCATCCTTGCCCTTCATGAAAACAGAGCAAAAGTATTCATTTACAGTAGTACTTGTGCTTGTTCCTCTCCCTTTTCCACCCACTCCCTTCCCCACTTTATCTTCACTATATGGTCTCCACACTTTCTCTTTCCCCTGACTCATCTGAAAAAAGTCCTTCTCCCCTCCCTTGATACCCTGCACTAACCTTAGCTCCCTAGAGGCCTTGGTTACTTTCACTCGCTCGGTCACCTCCTTGGACCAACTCACATAAGCCTCCCTGTCTTCTTCCTTCCTCATTCTCTTGAACTTCTGGTATGCAACTCTCTTCACCCTCACCCCTCTAACACTTCTCTGTTCAGCCAGCATGGTTTCCTGGCTCTGCACTTCTTGCTGTTAGTCCTGGTGCAAGCTTCTGTAGCCTCTGTTAGCCCATTTTTTTTATGCTCCCTCCCAGCTCCGGGCCAGCCTCTCCTTCAGGCCATCTATGCCCTCCGAGCCGCACTGCCTCAGATCAGCCACCTCTTCACCCCATATAGCAGCCCCCCCAGATGACCCCCAGACATAACCCTTCACCAGGGGGGGTGCCAGCGGGGGCAACCAGCACCAAACCTGTTCCAGGGTGTTGCTGGGGATGGTGTGTGCACTGTCCTTGGACTCACGGCTACGGGAGCTGGCAACCGCCATCCAGTTGGCTACAGGGCTCTTTTCCTGTTTGCTCCCCGGCAGTGTGGTGTGCCACAATGTAAGGCTGATGCCAACGTTCACCACGCCTCCTTAGTGTGTGGAACCCTGCACATTGCTGTACCCCCAGCCTCCGCTAGGGGTCAGCAAGTGCCGGGTCATGTCCCTGCCCTCTCCTCGAGAGAAGGTGAACCGTCAGCCGACGCTCAAGCCCTCTGTCCCTGGCCAGCCCTCCAGCACCCGATTCCATTCCTGAATCCGGGTCACTGGTGTCGCAAGTGGAAATCCAACCACTGTGCCTGTGGTCTGGCTCATTAGCCCTGTTTTAATAATTTCCCACTTTTGCTGTGTATCCATCTCTGGCCTAATACCCTGAAATCTCCCTTGCAGTATTTCTCTCATCCTCCTGAAGTCCACCCTCCTAAAATCCACTACCTCTTGTCTCAGAGGGCTTACTGAATTCACAACTGAATACCTGTCATGAGGTCCCAGGGCTCCATCTTTGCTCTGGATAAGGGTGCAATACCTGTCTTGAGTCTTGTAGCCAAATAAGAACGCCAGCTTTTGATAAAGGACTTGTGTCCGAAACGCGTCAAGCGGTTTTACTGGTGCAATAAAGGCAATTTTATTTTGTATGCTCTGGATCCTATTATTATTGGGGGCTTGTGTGTGCTTCAGCTTTTTGTGTACTAAATAAGAACTCCTTTTGGTTGTTGCACAAAGGGGGACAATCCAGGCATTATGATCTCTTTGGGGTAGCCTCATAACCCTGATTTTGCCATCTCCCACAGGGCATACAATAACCTGGTTCAAATCTCCACAGACTCTTCCCTGAGACTTTTGTATTCTCCCTATCTTTACCCAGATTTCTCTTTACAGATCCTTGTTCAATTGGTAGCTTATGGTGGCACCCCTTAGCAATAACAGTTTGGTCACAGATTATTAATAAACATCCCAGAATCACACACAATATAAAAATCACGCTCAGGCAGGTTTCTTAAAAACAAATGTTTTTACTAAATAATTATCATATATTTACAACTAAAAGATTTAGAAATGTAGTCACAGAATAACACAAATAACAGTGGGCATGTACAAGAAAATGCACTATAAACTTTTATCTAAGTTTTACCTTAAGATCGTAGTAAATTGAAGTCCAGAAGAATAAGTGAAGTCTGAAAAGTCCTTTCTTTCTTTTTCAGCTACTGGCTTTCAGTGTCTGCTGGCAGTTTGTTATGTGTCTTGTCAGGAAAGGTGTCCTTTGAAATGCTCCAGGAAAAGAGAGTTTGCATCTGTTTCAGAGCGCCTTAAATAGTCTGCCAAAATCCCAGGTCTGGTTCTAACTTGTAGGCCAGTAGATGTCACTCTTGTGCTTTCCAAAAATTGTAGGGAATTATTATTATTTCTTATTTAGGTTCTTATATCACCACTTCCTGGCACAATAACAACATTTCAGAATTGGTTCCTTTGATGCCCTACTGCCCTACAATATAACACTTGTAAGACAATTCACACCAGCCTGTCAGGAATGGCTATTTCCCAGATCCTGGTTCCCAAGCATCCTGCCTTTGACGTGCAAAGGTTTATCCCCTGAAACTTTTTTGTTACCTCTATTTCCCTCAATTAAGTTTACAAGGCAACTCCACTCCCCTTGGAGTGTAATTTAGTTTCCTGGCAAGTAGCTGGTTCCTAGGTCACAGATGAAAATCAGACATTTGAAAAATCCATTCTCTCTTTCTATATGACCCCTTTTCTTAACACTGGCATTTTCTTGTGGCATTTAATATTCACAAAATCATATATATATATATATATATATATATATATATATATATATATATCAGAAATACATCTGCAAATAATGATTGATGGTGGCTAGCTTGCCACACACCTAAAAAGGAACAACCATGATAAAGTTAGGGGGAGACAAAAGGAAAACAGGAAATGTTACTGAAGTAGTCTTTTTTTTTTACTTTATATTTACTGATTTTACATGTAAATCATGTACAAAATGCAATTCGTCTTGGAAACATCGAGTGTACAGTTCACAAGGAAACAATTTCCATGCTATTCAGGATATCAGTATCTCCAAACTGGTTCTTTAAATTGGGAAGGGAAATTCTAAATATCTCCAAAACTAAAAGTCCACATTTCTGTGTAGCTGTTGCCCATGAACAGGTGGAAAAACCTTTCTAAAATTATCCTAAAATGTTTAAAATATTGTCTTGCTCTCAGAGCATGGGGTCCACCATTTTACCTACAGAGACTTTCTAACGGGTAAAAAAGAAACCCCCTAAGATAAATTTCAGGCACAGAAAACATAGGCTAGCATATATGATAACCTTTTGAACTATATCAAGACTGGGGGAGAACACAGCTATATTCTCCCAGCTTACTCAATATTATTATTTAAGACACCATAGGGTTATGTAACCATATCAACAGGAAAGACTCTTAGTAAATCTAAACGTTAAAACTTATATAACAGCAACAAGTAAAGCCCTTAAGAATAAACGATGGCATCACAGCTAGTCAATAATCGCTGGTAGGTGATTATTATGTTCAGATGCATTGAAACGAGAAAGAAAGTCACCAAGGAATCCTTGTTCAGGTTTCTTCGAGGGATTTGTCGTCCGACTGCTGGGTTGAATTATTCTGACGTTGTGCATCCAAACTGGTAACCCACTTCCCCACATCCATCAGATCTGTAAATATGAATACTTTACTTTGATAGACAAGCTTGGTGGGGAAGAGGACTGCATGTGGTATTTCTAAATCTTGAAGCTTCCTTCTAACACCATCAAATGTTTTCCGTTGCTGACGAGTAGAGTAAGACAAGTCCGGGAAAAGATGCACCATACGTCCTTGGATACTCAAAGGACCCAGTCATTTTGCTAGATTGAGAATAGAGTCTCTAGTTCCCATACTGTTTGCCACCACCATAAGCACACTTGGAGCTTCTTCGGCTTGTCTACCTTAGGGACAAATTCTGTAAGCCTTGATAAACGGCCATTCCGAGAAGTCCCCATGTCCAATAAACTGCTCCTTGATCCATTCTTTAAAAGAAGAGTAGGGGATGCTCCCCTTTCATCCCCTCTGGCAAACCTATCATGCAGATGTTCGCACTCCGTATCTGATTTTCTAACAGCTCCAATTGGTTATTTGTATGTTGAGCTTCTTTTGAGTGACCTGCGCTGATGGCATTGCACTTGTTAGCATGCTGCTGCAGATCACCTACAGAGTTCTGAAGTTGCTCCACTGACGACTCCACTAAAGTTGTCCAGCCAGTTAGTCCATCCAACTTTGTATTCATGGCTGTGACCAGAGAGATTACAGTCTAAAGTTTGTGGCCTAGTGACTGCATCATTTCTTCTTCTTGGAGCTAGTCGAGGGCTACTGCCCTGTCGCTCTCATTGCCGGGCCCCCAGCTGCCTGCCCATGTTCCTTCTTTTTGGGATTGCCCATCTTATTTTCTGTTCTCTCCGCTAGACTTAGAGACTTTCTTTTGTAGCTGATGATGAATTTAAAGGTATTATTTGTCTTTTAAAAGTTTTATAGATACAGAGCTGCTCCTTCTGCATCAGTCAAGCTTGGGCTCCACAGCGCCCCCCCCCCATTACTGAAGTAGTCTTCATAGCTGTAAAAGGTAAATTACTAATCAATACATATTTTCATCTCAGAAAATTTAAAAGTCTTGCTGAATAATAATGTACTACTCCAAAAACAGATCTTCCTGTTCAGAGTTCCCTGAGTGTACCTAAACAAGGACAGAATAAAAACGACAAAACATAATAAATTATGAAAAAATATGGAACACAGCGAAAAACTAACTTAAAGGGAGAACATTCAAACAAACACATTAATGCAAATGTGGAAGAACATCCCAATTGTCGTGAAGCCCTCTAGGTAACAGGACAACGAGAGTGTAAATTAAATGTTTTTCTTTCAGAAGAAGACTTCACAAGATCATTTGTTCTTGGGTAGGTAGGAACATGATCAATCCCCATGATGTGTAATGAATGTAAAATCATCATGATGCTTACTGTGTCAGTGTTGGCTCACTGGAATGTCACACTTTCCAGAAGTAATTGAACGGATCTGTCCCTGGATCCTAACCTTCATAGGTTGGATATTCCTGCCTACATAAAGGGAAGGGCATTCACACCAGAATGCATATACTGTACAATGTTTTCAGTCCTACAAGTAATCAAATATCTCACTTCATAACTGGATTGATTCATAGGGCTAACAAAGGTGCATTTCAGGCAACTGAAATAAGTCAAGCAAGGGAATCATAATTCTTTGTTATGTACATGTAGCTAGAGGAAATGATCCAAATTAGGATCTTAATATACACTGTATGATTTAGAACTTGCATCATGGTCCCATATGTGTGTGTGTGTGTGTGTGTGTGTGTGTGTGTGTGTGTGTGTGTATCTACTGCTATATCTCAATACCTTGTCTTGGTTTGTTTTATTATATCAAGTCTAGGTCTTATATAGATTCCTGCCATTAAATATCCCAGGTCTGATGGATACATTGTATTTTTAATAAAATTTAAATATGGAAACTTATGACCTCTTGTTGAATAATATATTTGTTCCTCTAGGCACAATCTTGGGTACCTTGATTCAGGCAACTGAAATAAGTAGAGTAAGGAAACTGTAATTCTTTCTTGTATAAGTGTACCTAGAGGAAACTGTCCAAATTCAGATCTCAATATAAACTGTATGAAGGAACACAATTTAGAACTTGCAACATGTTTCTATTTATTTTATTTATAACCCTTTCTAATTTACTGTGATTACATAAACCCCATATTTCTCAAGCACAGAGCATAGTGGATTTCACTTTTGCATTTAGTACTGTTAACATGCCATCTACTAAGGATCCCCTGTATTTATGATTAAATCTTTGTATACCACCTTGTGCTTTCTGCATTTTAATCCATTAGTTCTAAATGTCTTATCCATTTCACTGTCGATGAATAGCATACACCCAAATAATAATAGTGTTTTAATGTCATAAGTGGTTCTTTGTTTATATAAAGGTTTTGGTTAACTCTCCTATTAGTCCCACAAATTAACAACTGTGTTTTCCCCTTGTTGATGTGCACTGAATTCTGATTAAATAAATCAGCAAATTTACCTAATTACTTTTGCAGTCCAAGTAATGACGTGGATACAAGCACCACATCATCTGGATAGGCAAGCAAACTAATTGAGATGTCTTTAACTTTTGGTAAATGAAAATTATCTTTAAGTTGAATTAGTATCACATTCTGGCCTAAACTGAATAATGTTCAAATATAAACTGAATAATGAATAAACAAATTCTTCACAATTTGTGCTTTCCTCCTATTTTGCATCCACTGGGTCCTCCTCTTTTACCTTTGTTCCTTCCTTTCCTTCTTATGACCTCTGCTTTGACTTCTCTATATTCTCTCCCTACTTACATTTCCCCTCTCCCAATCCCCCACCCCCCCACCTTCTTATACACTTCAGTCTAGGAACTCCTGCACTTTCCTAATTCCATACTCCAAATCTGCTGCTGGGCAATCTACTTTCTCCTCTTATTTTCCTTTTATTTGGAACACCCCTGTCCCCTAAACTTTACTTTTCTCCTTCCTAGCTCTGTCTCTCTCATACACTATCTGAAACTTCTTTTTGCTCACAAGTGCTCTTGTTTAGGTACTGGCTAGTTTGCCCCCAATCTAATTTACTCATTCTTCTTAACCTACTCCTTGTGCCTTCTCTTTGTCGATTTGTGTTTTTCGATACCCCCTTCCCTCCTCTTGTTTTTGTCTCTGCCTGTTAATCATTTTGTTGTACTCCCAACATTGCCCCATCTATCTGTACCTTATATCTATTCTTGTTATTTTGCTTAATTTATGTAAATTCTTGTTTAAACTCCTTAATTCCCATTAATATACTTGTTTTTGGGATTGTTTAATAGGATATCCAATATAATTCTGCAAAATAGTTTTTGTGTAGCATCAATGAAACTTATTGGTCAATACATGGCTGGGTTGTCTATTTCTCTGATTTTAAACACGAAATATATGATGATCTTCTTCAAGGATATCGAGGCTATCTCCCTCCACTGAACTACATCATGGAACTGTAAGCTGTCAGCATCAGAACTACCTCGGAGATTTTGCTGGCTGGGGCTGACCAAGTCAACATGCATTGTCACCACCTATATAATGTGAGTGGCCCCATGATGCTTCAGTTCCCTGCTGGAGACAAGCTCAGAGGATCATCAGACTGGTAAGAACTAAAGCAACCAGGACCATACCAGGCACACAGGAAAGGATATGGAAACTTGAGTAAATATGCCAAATTCAGCCATAAGAGGAGAACCAGCATGCGAGAGCAAGCAGGATAACTACCCATCACCCACAAAAGGGGGCAAGAAGACAGAGAGAGCTGTAGCTCAGTGGAGGAGATTCTCTTGAAGATTTACCATTACTGTAGGTTCCCAGCTCAAGAATAAGGGATGATTCTATTTTGGAGTATTGTGTTAAGTAAAAAACACAAAATTGGAAGCCACCCTTGAAAATTAAAGCTTATATGTATCCACTACAAGTCAATAAGAGCCGGGACCCTTGTCTGATTTCATGCTTATGACAGCCTGGAGGCTAAGTATAGTTCAATTATCCAACTGTTTGTGCAAATTCTCAATTGTACATGCATAATGAGATGTTACCTGGCTAATTTTCCTCAAAACATGTATAAGAAAATATTTTCTCATTCTTATTAGCTCTAAATATAATAGGTATTTTGTTTTTTGTGACAGGGATCCTGAGGTTTCTCTTTCTTCCCAAGGGATACCTTGTGGGACCAGTTTAAAAAAAAAGATTAAATCAGGAAGTCATTATCTACATGGTGGAATGCCCTGGTGAGGTCCACAAAAAAACTGATGCCACACACTGCCCTGTATCCATAGATTTGTGCATATAATCGTAGAACCTCACCAAGGCAGTCTCCATAATATGCTTTGATCAAAAGCCATGTTGTAACCTTGTCAACAAATTATGCTGAGAGAGGACTTCATTAGTTTGGTCTAAGACAATCCTGTCAAACATTTTAGAATGAGGTGCCAGTAGTGAAATGGCACAAAAGTTGGATACTATGTTTTTCAATACAGATTTGTGTATGGGTGTAATAACAGCATTTTTCCAATATTTAGGGAATACTTCATAGCATAATGAATGGTTCATTAATTTAGAGGCAGAAGACACCATGGCCTTGCTTGTCAATTTAATAAGCCTGAAATCAATAGTCCTCCAGGAATCATCTTCAACATTCATTCATGTACAGGAAATAATGGTCAAAGAGCCACTGGATGGAAGTGACCATTGTGCAGTGTGGTTCCAGTTGGATATGGACAGGGAAAGCATTCTGACTAAGACCAAAATCTTGGATTTCAGGAGGGCGGACTTCAGGAAAATGGGTGAAGTACTAAGGAGCCATCTGGCGGGCATCAGAGCAGATATGGGGGTGGACCAAAGGTGGTCCATCATTAAGGAAGGAATACTGGTTGCCACAGATGAGTGCATTAGGCTAAGGGGGAAGATCACAAGGGCAAAAGCGCCCAGCTGCTTCAGTTCTGGGGTTGCCCAGGCAGTAAGGGAAAAGAGATTGACCTATAGAAAATTCAGGAAGACCAAGAGAGAGGTAGATGGGGAAAATTACCTAAGGTTGGCTAGTGAGGCAAGTAAGGAAATCCAGTGAGCAAAGGCACAGAAGGAGCTGCAGATAGCTGAAGGAATTAAGAAGGGGAAGAAGGCTTTATTTTGCTATATAAGTGAGAAACGGGACAAGAAGTAAGGGACTGTTAGGCTTAAGAAAGGGGTGGAGTGGATGGAGGATAATGGGGGAAAAGCAGAGATACTAAATTTATTTATTTATTTATTTGGGATTCAGAAACACCCTTGAGTCATAGACTCATTTCCAAAGGATCCACATCACAGAGATAAGATTCAGACTGACATTACTAATAACAGAACAGTGAATAAAGTTCAGATAAATTTACAATGAGCAGTAGGCAAACATTCAGCTACAATGAGCGGTAAAAACATTCAAATATGAGGAATTGCTTAGTGGTGGTCATTACATAACAGGTAGTACAGATTGGAAACAATTTCTAACATTGTCTGCTTAGACTGAGAAGCAGACGGGGGAAGCGGTATACGTAGGCCAGGGGCCATCGTCAAGGCTATCATCAGCTCATGAGCAGTTGCAGGCACTTGAGGTCAGGAGATGTTCCCTAAGGTGGATTTTGAAAGGCCCATGTCTAGGTTCATTTGCCAAGGGGGCAGATAGGCTGTTCATCCACCAAGGGGGCCCTATAGATAAAGGATCTTTGGAATACAGAGGTCCGGCAGCCAGGCACTGAGAGGAGGGGCTTGTCAGAGCTACAAGTGTGATGCTCCTTAAGTTCAGGGTTGGCTAAAGGGGCTAGCCCAGAGGGGAAGAGACCAAGGGCAATTTTTTTAGCCATGAGGAAGGTGTGGAACCTGATTCTGTTGTCGAGGTTTAGCCAGCTGGTATCATTATAAAGTGAGCAGGTGTGTGTGTGCTGGTCACGTCCCAGGACAAGGCGGCAAGCTTTATTTAGGGAGAGATGGAGACTATCTAGGGCAGTGGTATTTGCTGCTCTGTAGATCAGTAAGCCGTAATCTAACAGCGAGAGAACCAAGGAGGAGATAGCAAGCCTGAGGGCTTCCAGGGTGAGACAGTGTTTGAAGCGGTGTTACAGTCCCAACTTGACATTTAAGGACATGAATAGGTGGGAAATATGAAGGTGGAAGTTAAGTGCAGGGTCCAAGGTGATGCCCAGGTATTTGAAGGAGCCTACTTGCTCCAGGAGGGTCTGGTTTGCAGTTAGAACTAGAGGGCAATGCTCCATTCTTGCGTTCTGCGGGTGGAAGAACAGCATAAATTTGGTTTTTGAAAAATTAATAGTAAGGCGCTGAGTGGTGAACCAGTTCTCAGCACAGCTAAAGGTGGCCTAGAGGGAGCAGTGGAGTTGAAAGGGGTCAGGGTTGGAGGAGAAGAGGACAGCATTGTCCGCATACAGTAAAAGATTGCTGGGGCAGGACATTGGGAGGGAGCTGAGGAATAGGCTGAAAAGCAGCGGCCTGAGAATGGAACCCTGTGGAACGCCAGAGAGGACAGCAGACTTTTGGATAAGGTGTTCCCTATTTTGACCTGCTGGGACCGGTTCATGAGGTAGTCAGTAAACCAGCCCATCACATCATGGGAGAAGCCCAGGTTGGCCAAGGTGGTAAGTAGGAGGGAGTGGTTGATGGTGTCAAATGCCTTTATGAGGTCTATGTAGACAGCACCAGTGATGTGGCCCTTATCCAACGCAGAGTGTATGTGGGTTGTAAACTCAAGAAGGGAAGTGGTAGTACTGTGCCCTTTGCAGAAGCCTTGTTGTTGTTTACAGAGTAGGTTGTATCTGGAGAGGTGATCAGTGAGTTGGTTCGACACAATCCGCTCTAAGACCTTGGATAGGGGCAGGAGTATGGAGATGGGCCGATAATTATTGGTATCGGAATGATAGGGGTAATGGCAGTGGATTTCCACTTGGAGGGGAATTTACCTAGACACAGGGAGCAGTTTAAGATGTGAGTTAGCGGGTTTAGGACCTCCCGAAGGGTGAGTCAAAGGAGCTTCACATCAAGTGAGTCACTGCTGAAGGAGGAGTGGCTCAGAGCTTTTATGAGATATGGTGCTGCAGAATTGGGAGTAATTTGGCGTAGGTAAAAAGGGGGGGCTTCTAGGGGGTAGGGGAGCAGGAAGAAGGTGGATCGAAGAAATTAGGGGGAAGAACATGGTTGAGGTTTGAGAAGGCATGATTGAAAGCCTCAGCAATTTGGGTAGGGTCAGAAGTCAAAGATCCATTGACCAAGACCTGATCGGGAACAGGATTAGGGTCTTTTCCATAGATTTCCTTAATGTCGTTCCAGAACTTACACCCTGAGCCCCAGGAGGTGGTTAAAGAGGACTTATAATAATCTGCTTTTGCTTTGCGCACGGCCCAGATGCACTTTTTCCGAGCATCTCTGTACTTTTGCCTATCGAGCAAGAGGCCAGACTCATTGGAGACTTGCCACAATGCTTCCCTTGCCTGCATCAAGGCCAGGAGGCGATCGGAGATCCAAGGCACAGTATTGCCTCTGACCATTCTTTTGATAAGATGGGCATATTTGTCACATATATTGTTAAAGGCCAGGATGAAGAGGTCAAGTGCTCTATCAGGGTCAAGGGAGTTAGTAACGAATGACCAGTCCAATGCACTGAGGTGTGCTTTAAGAAGTGTCAGCTTACCAGGGCCTAGTTTGCACTGCAATATTAATTTTGGAGGAGATCTAGGAGCTTTGCAAGTCCAGGAACAGAGAATGGGGGAGTGGTTACTAAGTACATTTGGAAGGACGGTGACATTAGTGATTTTGTGTGGCTGATTTGTGAAAACGAGGTCTAGCAGAGGAGAAGAAGACCCAGTGCGTGGATCCTGACGGGTGGGTGACGTGACCACTTGGGATAGGTCTTGGGCTGTGGCAACATCCATGAGTGGTGAGGTGTCCCTACCTAGCCAATTGATATTGAATTGTCTGAGTATAATCTTTTCCGCATGAGATGGGAGGGTGTCCAGATAGGACAGTAATGAGATGAAGGATACCTTTTGGTCCTTGGGGGAACTGTAAATAACAGTGATCAGGAGCGGGGTTTGGGAGCATCCCAAGGTTAGTTTAAGTGTGAGAGCTTGTGGTCCTGGACCCAGTATGGGGGTGGGGAGCAGCTGCTCGTGTAATATAGCCTTGCTGTAAATAGCGCCACCATCCCCACGCTTACCCTTCCGGTCAACGAGGTAGATGTTGTAGTCGGAGAGGGTAATGGATGAGTCGGGGATCCTAGGATTAAGCCAGGTTTCACAGATGGCTATGACATCAAGCTGATGCTGAAGGACCCAACCCTGGAAGGAGTCCCACTTTTTTAAGAGACTGCAGACATTAAGGGAGGCAATACAAAGCCCATGGACAGGGGGTTGTATAGTTGGTTGGGTTGCTGGAGGTCCAGGATTAGGGTGTACATTACCTGACATAAGAAGGAGGAGGAGTATGAACCCAGGTACAACGTACCAGAAACTTTTTTTTACTGTATTGAGTGAGCCTTCCAATCACACAGGGGTCGAGAAGATAGGAATGGGGAGGTGGAGTATAAGGGGGGTAGCTAGTAGGAGGGGTTGAAATGAGGGAAGGGGAGACTGCACCAGTGATAGAGGGTGGTATGGCCAACACATGGAGCAAGGTGGGGCTAGCGTGGTGCGCCTAGGGTGGTGCTCATAGGTGGTGATTGCAGCAGAGAATGCTATATGCTCATGCACATCCGCAGAGGCTGGGAGGGAGAAAGGGGGGCCCCGTGCATTAGAAGGAAGCCAGGCATCCAGGTTATTGTCAGACCCAAAGATGGTGAGGGTATTTGTGAAGTGTAGTGGTTGGGGGGGGGTCAGGGTAGTCAGTAATAGACAGCATAGCTGGAGAATTAAAGGAAGCATAGTGGTGAAAGGAGTAGTCCTAGGAAGTGGGATTAAGCCAGAGGCAGTGGAGCAACCACTAGTGGTGAATGTGTATAAGCTGCAAATGGAGATGTGGGCTGATTGGTTCTCACCTCACAACCTCTCCCTATATAAGGGCGTGCCGACCAAGGGTGGTGGTGGGGCAGTGGGGAGCTGATGCTATGCATTGGCGGGCCACTTAATTCAAGTCTGTAGAGTGCTGGAACAGAAGGGCTCCTTGTGGCAAGCCGTGCACATACCTGGCGAAATGAATAAATACTTCTGTTCCGTCTTCACCAGGGAGAAGGACGGACCAGTGCCTTCAGGAGGGAAAGGAGGGAAAAGAGGAGCGGGGGGGAGGGGAACACAGATGCAGTGACAGAGGAGGATAGAGTGAGGGAGAGGCTGCTGGCATTGAAGGTGGACAAATCACCATGGCCTGGACAGAGTACATCCAAGGGTACTAAAGAAATGAAAATTATGTACCTACCGTAATTCCTGATCTTCTCTTGTATCTTCACCATTTGTTACTGCTGGGTGTAAGCCGGCAGTGCGCGCCTGCTACGGGAGTCTTTTTTTATTTTTTGGAGGGAGGAGTCGGCACCTATGGCGCTGCCCATGAAAGTGACGCACTATGTGTGCGAGGGGTGGCCGTTAGGTGCTGCAGACTCCTCCTCCATCCCAGTTCTATAAGCCAGAAAGGTGAATAAAAGAATAGAAGTATAAAAGCAAGGCAAGAGAGCTGAGGTTTAGTAAAAAGAAGGAAACAAACTGAAAAAGGAATAAGCTGATAGAGGACAGGAAAGAGGAGAACCCTACCCTAAGGGACTGCAAGGCATCACTCCTGAGGCGGCTCCAAGGAAGGAACAGATAAGGGAGAGAGGAAAAAAAGGGAGAAGAAGAAGAAGAGAAGGGGATGTTGGGAGGAGGGAAAAATTCTGCCAAATTGTGAGTTAAATTGGCTTAAAGGCTTATGAGCTCAGAACCAAAAGGTAATGAAGCAAGGATCCCTTCAAACAAAATTGGCCTAAAAGGTTCAACCGAACCTTTTGCACATCTTGATGCACACAAGGCAGATTTCCTACACCTCCAGCCATCCTGAAACCCATCACTCAAGCTGAGAGCTCACAGATTGCCAGGGCAAACAATCTGTTCCAGAGGGAGAGCGCCCAACCAAGAAGAGGAACAAAGGACCCCACCAGCACATTGCCATGTATTAATAATTGTGGGGAGAAGGGAGAAGGGGGGGATTGAAGCCCTAAGAGGGCACCCCTTTGGAAAGGTGGACAGAACTAGAGAAGGAAACTCATTCCGACTCCCTCGGAGGCAGAGGCCCAGAATCAGATCACCAGTTCCAGAAGGTAAACATTTTTTAAAATGGGCTAAAAGACTTGACTAGCACCAGACTGGTGTACACAGGAAGATCCAGAGATACCAGCGATGTCCGAGAACCAAACGAACAGGACAGTTCAAAAACTTTCTTGTAAACTGGTGATTAAACTAAGTTGGCCTAAGAAAATAAGGTGCCAGAGGGGACACCTTCAAGGGTAGTCAGAAAGAGTTCTCTCGGGTGAAAAATGAAGCTCGCTCTACTCACTCTCCTCCCTTTCCAGAATTATGTTACCTTCTTCTGAGAGAAGAATGGAAGACCTGAAGGCTAGGGATTTAGGCTCTAAGGGCCATGAAAGGAGAAGGGGAGGGAGAGCAAGCAGGGCGGAGGGGACGCCCCAGAAGGAGGCCCATGAGGGGAAGGTAGGCAGGATTCAGTAATGAATGGTGAAAATACAAGAGATCAGGAATTACGGTAGGTACTGGTAATTTTTATATCTTCCCTTGTCAATCTTCACCATTCATTATTGCTGGGTGAGTACCAAGCTCCCCCAGAGGGGGACTAGCATAACCCTGAGGGAACAAGACCCTCAGCCTCCTGTTGGTGAGAAACAGGAAGGAGAGACCCTGGCCATACTAGACTGGAAGCCTAAGGCCAAGGAGAGCTAGAAGGTGTCCCTTGAAGATGAGGGGATGGAGGAAGCCCCTGCAACAGCCTCCTAGACCTGGTAGAAAAGAGGCAGGTCCCTCGGAAGGTGGAGCGCATCACCCTACACCGGGCCAGGGTGACAACCTTAATAAATGAAGCCATGCCATCTGCCTGATGCAGATCATTGTCCCTGCAAGCCTGGAAGCCACCTCACTGGCATCATAAGATGCCCTTGCTTGGTGCCTTGCCAGTTCCAGGCCTATAGCGGAGAGGGAAATAGCCTGTTGAGATTGCTCCATATCAGGCATCGACGCTAGCACCTGAGCCAGCATTGACCACAAGTGCCTGTTATAGACAGCATGATGCACCTGATGTTATGCAATGCATAACATCGCATGAGAAGTAGAGAACACTCTTTGAATTGTAGGGAATCCGAGTCCGGTGGTAAGTCATGCGCCAGGCGTCGGCATCCAGAAGGGGTCTCTAGGAACACCAAGCCTGAGGGCGGGTTGGGGAGAGAACCTAGAGATTCAGATGGAGCACAATACCTCATCCTGCAGTCTGCTGGGGCTGGGAGAAGGTCAGCTGGAGACTGCCAGGTGTGGATAGATGCCTCCTGGAAGGGAATAGGCCAGGATGGCACCACCAAGTGCTGGGCACTGAATTCACTAAGGAATTTGCACTTCTCCCACTCAGTGTTGTCTCATCTCACATAGGAAATAGGGAGATCCCCAACCATCCTCTGAAGGAAGCGCTGATATTCAGCGAAATCAGCATCGGAACAGAGATGAGCAGTGGGTTCCTCTCCCTCCGAGGAGGGAGCCGAGGAAGATGGGGAACTTGAATCTCCAGAAGACTCCTGCAGTGGTGGGGACAGGCAAAAGACCCTCTCATGCATGTACCTAACATATGATGAGAAGGCCACCGCAGTGCTTCTGAATGTCTCTCAGGACAACGGTCCCATAGAACCCACGTGGCCTGGAAAAGAGGGGGGTGGCTGCAGAGGAATGGGACAGGGGCACCTATAAGGAGGCAACTGTCCTCTACCAGGGCTCTGAAATCCAGGGAATGGAGCCCAAACTGGAGGGATCCCTGAAATCAAACCAAGTTGCAAGATGGTGCCCTGAGAATGCAAACTCTGGAAGAGCCCAAACAGGGAATCTCCCTTGTGATGCACCTGGGGTTGCAGGAGTCCAAAAGGGCAACCCACAGTGGTGCCACTGGAAGGAACCCCTGAACCTAAGAAGGAGACATGGGGCTCGGCGCTATGGCTCCTCTCTGCACCCGAAGGGTGGCAGGGGAGCACTGACGCCCCTTACCATGACCCCTCAACCCTTCAGACTCTGAAGATGCCCTCCTCCGCAACCCCAATGTAGGGGTCCCTCGATCCAGAGGCCTCTCAAGGGAGGCCCCCAAAGACAGGACCCCAATCCCCCCTGAGGAAGTGCAGCAGCACCAAGGGTGGCAGCTGCCACAGCCCCCTCTGGGAGAATTGACCCCTCCCCAACCCCCAAGTCACCCTCCCCCAAGAACCCCAGGTCACCCCCAGGCTGGGAGTCCTCAGAGGAAGTCTGCTGTGAGATTCAGGAATGGGAGCCACACCTGACACTGTGTCCCACAGAGGATTCTGATTTGAAGAATCAGGAGCCAGACCGGTCCACTTCTGAATCACACCAAGAGAGTCAACCAGAAGGACCTTTGATGCTGGCCACCCCAAGAGTCTCCTGAAAACAGCACAGCGAATGGTGCCAGTGTTGCCCCTAAAGCCGGCTGCTCTTATGGGATCACCAATGGCCCTGGAACCCAGCCCCGACCCATCAAAGCGCCCGGTCGAATCCCTGGCACTGCACACGCACTGGAACCCAACACTGCACTGCCAATGGAGTCGACCAGGTCAACGACCAAACTGGTGCCACAAGCAGCATTGCCTCGATCACCGGCACCACTACTGGCACCAGGATCTGACATGGCACCAGAAGATGGCATCAAGGGTCCACTAGTGCTGGACCCAGCAACCATGGGGCATGACACTGGGGGAGCCTGCACCTCAGGAGAGGTGACTGCCAGGGTGGTGTCAATGACGCAGCCCTGGTAGGGGCCATGGCGTTCCTCTGACACCGCAAAAGAGGCCTCCTCCTCAGCAAGGCTTGAAGACGAGGAGTCCTCCTCCTCACCAGACCGTATAGGCCTGGGAGGGGACCCAGAGGAAGGGTCTAAAGTACTGGCCTGGGAAGCCCGAGGACGACGACGCCCTCCAAAAGTCTGTGGGGCCTTGCCGACTTTGAACACGCAGATTTCAAGAACATGGTGGTCCATCAAGAAGCAAGCATCGCATCTGTCCATATCATGGTTAGGTCAAAGGTACTGCAGGCAGACATCATGCTGGTCCATCACGGAGAAACGCCGGCCACAGGAGCACCGACGCATGGGGGCACGGCCCGTTTTTGACTTTTGCTTGGCTCCTGAACTGGACATGATGCGAAATAAAATATAACACAGTAAAAGTTCCCAGGGCCATTAAAACAAATGATCAGAACTAAACTTACAGGCGTTGGAAAGAGAACCGGATTGAGAGTCGTCATAGAGTAGAACGAGCGTCGAACGAAGGCCTAGTGGCGCATGCTGAAATTGTTCTGACTCATGCAGCAGGTGCAGCCTCAATGGTGGGAGAAACAGAACTGGGATGGAGGAGGAGTCTCGGCACCTAAAGGCCCACACCTACGCACACCATGTAGCAGTATCTCATCTATCGTGGCGGCACTATAGGCACCGACTGCTCCTCAAAAAAATTCGTGAGCGAAAGCGCTGCTTCCAGCTTACACCCAGCAGTAATGAATGGTGAAGATTGACAAGGGAAGATCTGGCTAAGGAGCTGGCAGGGCCACTGGCAGACCTATTTAATAGTTTACTAGAGTCAGGCGTGGTACCACAGGACTGGGGAACAGCACATGTAGTGCCCCTCCACAAAAGCGATCCCAAGGATGACCCAGGGAATTGCAGACCAGTCAGCCTGACTCCCATTATAGGCAAGCTCATGGAGACCATACTAAAGGAAAAGTTGGCAGAATATCTAGAGGAGCATGGTCTCCAGGATGATAGGCAGCATGGGTTCTGGGGGGGAAATAGTGTCAAACAAATCTGATTGACTTCTTTGACTGTGTCACTAAGACAGTAGACAGGTGCCAAGTGGTAGACATCCTCTATCTTGATTTTAGCAAGGCCTTTGGCTCTGTGCCTCAGAAAAGGTTGATCATAAAGTTGGTGGATCTCGGGGTTGCAGAAAAGATGGCCAGATGGGTGGAAAACTGGCTAAGGGACAGAACCCAGAGGGTAGCTGTGGGGGGAGAGTTATCTGGCACCAGAGGAGTAACCAGTGGGATCCCACAGGGCTCAGTCCTGGGGCCGGTGTTGTTCAATGTCTCCATCAATGACATTGGGGATGGCATTAAGGGCAAAATGTGCCTATTCGCGGATGACATCAAGCTCTGTGGGAGAGTGGACACAGCTGAAGGGATACAGGACCTACAAGAAGATCTGGAAAAGCTAGGGAGGTGGTCCAGGCTCTGGCAGCTTGGCTTCAATGCCAAAAAGTGCAAAGTTATGCATATTGGAGCCAGGAATCCCAGGACAGAGTACTACCTGGGTGGAGTCTGAGTATCTGCATCAGAGGAGGAGGAGGAGAACGACCTTCGGGTGATGATCACTAGTGACCTGAAACACTCCACGCAGTGCAAGAAAGCAGCAGCAAAGGCAAACAAGATGCTGGGATGCGTATCTAGGGGGATCAGTAGTAGGAGAGAGGAGGTTATACTGCCTTTGTACAGGTCACTGGTAAGGCCGCATCTAGAGTATGGAGTTCAGTACTGGTGCCCACACCTCAGAAAGGACATTAACCTGCTGGAGTAGGTCCAGAGGAGGGCTACAAAGATGATAGCTGATCACCAGAGTAAGGCATATGAGAAGAGGTTGAGGGCACTGAACATGTACTCCCTGGAAGACAGGAGAGAGAGAAGGGACATGACTGGGATGTTTAAGTACTTGAAAGGGATAAATAAAGTTGATTAGGAGAGTCTCTTTAAGCTGAATGGCAACCATAACATGGGGCACAGTCTTAATCTGGAGGGTGAGAGGTCAGGATGCACTTTTTCACAGAGAGGGTGGTGGAAACTTGGAATGCGCTGCTGGAAGAGGTCATCTTGTTGAAGACAGTGGGCAGCTTTGAGAGAGGATGGGATAGGCATAGGGGGAAGGTAAGGATCAGGGGTAGGGAGGATGGGGCATTAGCTCAAGCTGTGGACCCTGCAATATGAGTAGAATTGATAGACCAAATGGTCTTCTTCGGCTGGTTTCTTTGTATGTTTGTATGTACATTCATATTCACACTAATGGGCCTTAGTCAGAGGCACTAAGACCCAGTGGGAGCAAAGTCTCTTCCAGTTTGCAGGTGGCTGACGTTGGTGTTGGTGCAGTTCACGAGGCCAACATACTGATGACGTGCATGTGAGATAGCCAGTAACTGACATCAGCCCTCTCCTTTCCTCAGTTCTGTTTTTCTTGCTGTAGAGTGCGTAACGTTGGAGCAGCTCTGAAGTCTAATTGCATCAGCAACTGTTTCCTCAGTTCACTAATGTTGTTCTTGTTTTTTGACACTGAACATGCACTCAATGCCGAATTCGGTACCAGTTTTCATTTTTCATCTTCATTTTTATAAGTTCAGTGCCAGGTTCTGTACTTTTCTCATTTTTGTTGTTTTGTCCATTAAGATGCCAAGTTCAAAAGGGCAAAATAAGAAAGGCTGCAGCCCCTTCATGTGTTGGTGCTTTTGTGGGAGCCCCTAGCAGTGTTGGACTGGAGTCCGGAATGCCACACCTGCCTTGGCAATGACCATAACGTGGACCGGTGTGACGCCTGCATTTTCATGGACAACCATGTCCTTGAAGTCTACACATTAGAGTGAGGTCATTCATCCCACACTTTTGGAGGCAGGCATCACACCCACGATGCCAAGGTGAGGTCTCTGGGCCTCCTAAGCCCCTTCCCAGTGCCTCTCTTGGAGTTCCTCTGGTTGACAGTTTACTCCTTCCGAGGGGTCGGCTAAGCCCCCCCCACAGTCTTTCTGTCCTGGACAATGGATGCCCCCCTGGTGGTGAGACTGAATCTATACACTTGGTCTACATGAATGGACACCTCTGTGTCACAGCCTGGTGCCTTCCCAGCTCCTGGTAGTGCCCACGGTACTGGTTAGCAGGGTGGTAATGGTCATGAAACCAGATCCCCTTCTGGCACTGTTTGTGGTGCCAGAAGAGGGGTCAGTTCTGGAGCTGACCCTGCCCTGCTGGCCTTAGGCTTGGAGATGGCAGTGATGGAACTGATCCTGGGCCTTGTTCTGAGTGCAACACCAGTGATGGTGTCACCCTGGTGCTGTCCCTGAGCCCCGTGTTGGAGACAATTTGGGGACCGGTTCTGGTGCTGCCAGTGGTACCAGTTTGGGTCCTGGTGCCATCTGTGATGCTGGCTCTAGAGCTGATGCCATTTGCACTGCTGAGTCAGTTTTTGGTCCTGTTTGCAGTTCTGCATCCAGGGATGAATCTGGAGATGATGCTGGTTCTGGTGATATGCTCGTTTCAGGGGATGGCACCACCCCAGTGAGGGGATGGAACACATCAGTGAGCCTTCTGCTGACCCTGTGTCTGGTGATGGAGGCAGCACCTGCCAGGGTTCTGGCAGTGGCCTGGTGGTCAGTTTCTCCCTGGAATTGGCCAGCATTGTCACTGGCAAAGACCAGAGCTGCCCTGTGGGGCATGTACAGCTCCACTCTCCTCACCTGGCATCTCCCCACAAGAGCACAGTGTGGGTCACAACACTGAGATTGGTCGGCTCCACTTGGGCAGGTTTGCTGGGTCCCCTCCCAGAAGAGGTCCCCAGAGTACTCCCACAGCCCTGGCAGAGAGCCTGAAAGCTTCTTTCTCCCACTTGGACCTCTGCCATCCCTTCGTGAGTGGCCAGGTATTATGGGTCCTCTCAGTCCCCTCATCTGACCTCAGTGTGGGAGGATGGCTGGTGCCATCCACCATCACCACCTACAGTCTGATTGGGCCCAGTCCAGGCCTGTAACCTTGGCACTACCACTTCCCAAGTCCAACTCCTCCTTTCCTACTTCCTCCTCCAAAGATGAGAACTTCTCCCTCCACATCTGCGGATGCTGAGTACTCTATGTACCAGTGGTTCCTCACGAAGGTGCTGAAGGAGCTGAATGTAAGATTCTTTGTAGACCTCAATCCTGCATCCTTTTTGCTAAGAGTCCTATCTCTCCTTGGCCTTGAGCTTTTGAGGAGGCATTCAGGACTGTCTGGCTCCAGCCTTTTCCCCTTTTTCAACCCCAAAAGATATCCAGCACAGGTACTGTGCTCCTGTGGGAACTGCAGAAGCTATACCTCATCCCACTTCTGGGATTCTGGTACTGCAGACCCCCACTGGGCCTAAATGTCCTGTGCATAACCAACCTCCTGAAGCTAATTCTACAGAGATAGATGCCTGGGGGAAGGTTTTTTTTCACTGCTGCGTGCACCATCATGTGCACTGCTGCACACCAGGCCAATCAGGCAGCATATAACAAGCGCCTGTGATTGCAGCTAGGTGAGGTCAAGCTACAATGCTTGACTGTGATTTAAACCAGCAAGCCATTCGCCTTTCATCCCAGAGTCTGGGACCGGCAATGCACTAATCAAGTGTATCGTACAATGCCAACAAGGTAGTTTTTATGCTGGTAGGAACAGGAGTCTGCATTTAGTGGATGGCATGACTTCGCCTTTTCAGGTTGGCATCTCTGGCCCCGTGTAAGGTGGTCAACTCACATTTCCAGTGTCAAGAGTCAGCTGTCAGGGCAACTTCCTGCTCCTGGGCCATGGTAACCTCTGCCTGCCCCGATCATTCTATGGTCCTGCTGGACCTGTAAGGAGTCCCTGCCATCAGGGGGTTCTCCCACACACAAAGGGCTGAGGGATAGTATCCCTCAGGGTGAACCAACTCCTCCCTTTTTGGGAAGCTTGGTACTCTGCTCCATTAATGTGAATGAATGAATGCTGAAGACTGATTCTTGGAAGATATGAAAATTACATACTCACCGTAATTGATCTTCCAGAATATCTTGACCATTCATTCACACGCCTGTCCAACTTCCTCTGTTCAGATAAAAGCCAAAGCCTCTGGGCAGCTCACCCTGTTGTGTTACAGCACACTGACATTCTTCTTGCCACGTCCTCTTGACAGCTGTTTTTCCCCTCCTTACTTGCGTGCAGAATATTCTTTTTTTTTTTTTTACTTTTTATTTATAATTGTATAACTTACAGTACATAAATTACACTTGGAACAGAGCATACATCATGTTTTCCAGACAATTTTGATATTAGGAGATTTGGGTCAGTGTTACCTTAGTTACAAAATGTGGGGGAATATACATTTTCAGAAATTTTTCAGAATGGCTAAATGCTGCTAATGCCTTAAACTGTTATAAATTTTGTCAATTTTTATACCTTATGAAAACAATAGCCAGTTAAGCCTTTGTTTAAGAACACATAAGTGGAGTAAAATAAACTTCCCCTCTCAGATCGCTCCCTTCAGCCTATGTAGTAGAGGTTACACAAATTTATATAAACATTTTAAACTCTATCCAAGAGGTATACAGCCAGACATATTTTCATTACTCGCTCTGGAGGCATTTCTTCCTTAACATAAAATCTCACTAGAAGAAGAAAGAAAACAAGCATTTGTCAATGCCGAATGTTGGCTTGCTGGCATTGGCATTGGTAGTGCAGGAGTTAGACAGATGCATCATAGGAATGGCAGTGAAGTATTGAACTGATGCCAACCCACCCCCACCCTGCAGAGAGTGACAAGCATTAGGGTGTCCCTTTGGGTGTTTGGTAGTGCAGTGCGGGGAAAACATGTCAGGCAGGATGTGAGAAATGACAGCTGCACAGTTCATAAGGAGGTGTAAAAATGGCAGTGTTGAAAATGTGGCATGTAAATATAGCAAATTTTAGGTACTAGGGTGTGTGGGAAATATGCAATGCACACTTGCAACACTGCCATTTGTGGGCGTTCGGCACCAAATTTTCAACATAGGCATTTTAGCACCTCTGCTCATGTACAGTGTCACTGTTATTTCCTCAAAGTGTCCCAAGAAGTGATTTCGCACAGCGACCACGCTATTCTGCGCCGGAAGTGCGGAAACACATTTTGGGCACGATATGTCAAATGACAGCTGTACTGTTCATCAAGAGGTGTGGAAAAATGGCAATGGTGAAAATCCAGACTGAAAATATCATAAATGCACTACGGTACTCGCGTGCGTGCAATCTGCCAATGCATGCTCGTAACACAGTTATTTTATGGAGTATCATCACCAAATTTTCAACATCAGCATTTTAGGTCCTCTGCTCATGAACTGTGTCACTGTCATTTTCATAATCTGGCCCAAACACTGTTTTCCCATAGCGACTGCGCTATTGTGCGCCGGAAGTGCGGAAACACATTTCGGGCAGGATGTGGAAAATGACAGCTGTATTGTTCACAAGGAGGTGTACAAAAATGACAATGCTGAAAATCCGCAGTAAAATATTGTGAATGTACGTTACGAAGCCTGTGTAGCAACTGCTAACGCACGCCAGAAACAGACATTTGTTGATTTTTTCCACCAAATTCTGGAACTTAGCTTTTTTAGGGCACTGAACACCGCCACTGTTATTTTCAGCATGGGTCTCGAAAGATGATTTCGCCGCAGTGACTGCGAAATCACCTTCGCGGCCACAAACGCCATGACAGTGACAGAATTCATGAGGAGGGGCCCCAAAAACCCCATGTTGAAAATTTGGTGCAAAAATTCCAAAAAATGCCTGAGATATGCAACAAAGTTGAAAAAACCCTATCTATCCAAAGGATGTCAGACAAGGGTGAGGTAGTACTGGTTGGAGACTTCAATATACCAGACGTGGACTGGAGCATCCCAGCAGCAGCATCAACTAGGAGCAGATTTATCCTAGACTCCTTCAGGGTGCCTTCCTCAAGCAACTGGTCATGGAACCAACTCGGCAGAAGGCAATACTGGACCTTGTGCTCACAAACAGGGACAGTGTGATGGGGTAACAGTGGGGAGCACCTGGGTAACAGTGACCACCAGTCATTGTGGTTTGAAATCACAGAAAGAGCAGAACCAAACCACACAAAACACGTATCCTGGATTTTGGGGGCAGACTTTGGGAAAATGGGAGATGCTTGAAAGAGGCAGTAAGGGAATGGGACAGGAATCAGGGATTGAGGAACAGTGGGCAGTATTTAAAATGGGGATTATAAGAACAACAGAATTATGCATTAAGCAGGTTAGCAAGAGGAAAAGAAAGAGGAGACCATTATGGTTTTCCAAAGAGGTAGCAAAGAAAGTGAAAGCCAAAAGATTGCATTCAGGCAATACAAAAGACACAGGCAGAAGGGGATAGGGAGAAGTACCAGGAGAAACAAAGGAGGCAGGGAAGTCAGTAAGGAAACCAAAGCTCAGACAGAAGAACACATTGCAAAATCAGTGGTTAAAGGGGACAAAACCTTTTACAGGTACATAAGTGAAAAAAAGAAGGACAAAGGAGGGATAGTGAGACTGAAGGGGAGGATGGGAGCAGCGTGGAGGATGACAACAGTAAAGCTGACATATTGAACAGGTATTTCTGCTCAGTCTTTACTAAGGAAAGAGGGTAATGGGTCTGAAGGAGTACAAGGGGTGAGAATGGTGCAGAATGAACACAAGTCCCTTTACGAGAAAGGGTCCTGAAGGAACTGGAAGTAATAAGAGCTGATAAAGCAATGGGGCCAGATGGGGTGCACCCAGGGTCCTTAAAGAACTAAGAGGTGGTGGCTGAACCTCTGGCTATCCTGTTCAGCCAATCACTGGAAACAGGAGGTACCCAAAGACTGGAGGACAGCAGATGTAGTCCCTTATACAAAGGTGGGAACAAAGAGGAAGCAGGGAACTACAGACCAGTCAGCCTCACCTCGGTAGTGGGAAAGATCATGGAAGCACTACTGAAGGAGAGATTGGTGGAACATCTGGTTCTCAATGGACTACAGGACCCAAGGCAGCATGGTTTCACCAGGGGGAGGTCATGTCAGACCAACCTCATTGAATTTTTTGACTGGGTGACTAGGGAGGTGGATCAGGGAGGGCAGTGGACATGGCCTATCTGGACTCACAAGGCCTTTGACACTGTGCCACATAGAAGACTATTACACAAACTGGGGAATATGGGTGTGGGCAGGACAGTAGTGTGGTGGGTAGGTAACTGGCTGGGTGGCAGGACACAGAGGGTGGTGGTAAATGGCTGTCACTCCACAGAGGGAAGAGTGACTAGTGGGGTACCACAGGGATCAGTGCTGGGACGGTCCTATTCAACATCTTCATCAGTGACATTGCACAGGATATAGAAGGCAGAATTTCACTGTTCGCTGATGACACAAAGCTCTGTAACAGAGTAGACACACCAGAGGTGTAGACAGAATGAGAAGGACCTGCAGAAACTTGAAGAATGGTCAAGGGTTTGGCAGTTGAAATTCAATGCAAAGAAGTGCAAGATAATGCATATGGGGCACAAAACCCTGGCACAATATATCAGTTGGGGGTGAGGATATAGCATGCACCAAGCAGGAAAGGGATCTTGGGGTTGTCATCCTGATGACCTCAAGGTAGGAAACAGTGTGACAAGGCATCAGGTAAAGCAAATAGGATGCTGGGATGTATAGGCAGGGCATCACCAGCAGGAAAGGAGGTCATAATTCTGCTATACAAGACACTGGTGAGGCCCCACCTGGAGTACAGTGTACAGTTCTGGAGACCATACCTACGAGGACATAGACAGGGTAGAGAAGGTTCAGAGGAGGGCAACAAAGATGGTGCATGGGTTGCATCACAAGTCCTATGAAGACAGGTTGAAGGAACTGAACATGTACTCCTGGAGGAGAGGAGGGAGAGAGGGATATGATGAGACATACAAGTATCTTACAGGGAGGAACAGGGTGCAGGAAAACACTATTTTAAGCGAAAAGATGTTTCAGGACTAGAGGGCATGGGATGAAGTTGGAGGGAGGACGATTCAGAGGAAACATGAGAAAGAATTTCTTCACAGAACGGTGGTGGACAAGTGGAACACCCTGCCAGAGGAAGTGGTGGGGCTGAAACAATCACGGGATTTAAGAATGCATGGGATAGACATAAAGGAATTCTAGAGGTCAGGGGTAAGGGGAAATAGACTTCTAGGAAAACAAACTGAACTTACAAGCTCAAATGGGCAGACTAGGTGGGCCATAGGCCCTTATCTGCCGACACTGTCTATGTATCTATGTATCTATGTAGCCCATTATACAGCTTACCGGGGTTTCCTCAGTTTGCGGTCGGCTTTGAAGAGTGCAGACGTGTTTCGGTCCACTGAAGATCACATGGACTCTGAGTAAGTATGGGGTGAGGGGGTGTGAGGAGGTGAGGTGTAGTGAGTGGGTGCGGATTGTGGGAGGGGCAGGGAGAGTACCGTGGGACCGTTTTAATTTACAGTTTAAAAAAAAAAAGGCGATGTGGGGCGTTTGCCACGCTGGGTGGGCTCCAGCATGGCAGAAGGGGCGGCTGGGCGTGGAGCCGACGGGAGATTGGGCATCCCGTCCCAGCCCTGGCATCAGTTGCCATGCTGGGGTGGGCTCCCAGCGTGGCACCCTGTACTCGGTGGGACAGTGGAGCCGGCCGGGGAGTGGGCATCCCTGTCGGCCATGGCATCAGTTGTCATGCTGGGGTGGGCTCCCAGCGTATGGCACCTTATTACTCAGGGGATGTGCGCATCAGGAGGTGTGTCATCTGTGCCGCTACAAGAGGAGCTTGTCTCTGATTGCAGCGGCACTTTGTTTAGAAGTTATGTCCACTTTACATAATGTTGGTGTCAACGCTAGCATGCTGGCTTATTGGGGAATGAGGGACGCACCTACTGATGCGTGCCCTGCATTCGCCCAACAGCAGCCGCGCCCCCAAAGCTGCACTCTCCCAATATGTTGACTGCCGTGCAAGCACGGCAAGCCAACATAAAAAGGAGGGATCACAACCTTCACACAATATAAACATAATACAGTCTACTGAGTAGGGAACAGTAATAAAGCAGTGAGGTAAAGTCCATCTCTAAGGAAAACAACCAAGCTCAGGACCACCATTTTATCTATATGTACACCCTGTGTGAAGAGCTCTACAGTAGTATTTAATCTGACAGCTTTTTGGTGGTATAATGTTCCAAAAGAAAAGCCTCCCCAGTTACTGTAAACTGTGGTTTATCTCAAAGTCACATAGTCTGGGGAGCAAAAGTATTTCACAGTACCCCTTGATTTCTGTACTGTAGTCCTGAAACATCACTGGTAGTGTTCACCATAAAAAACAAGAATTAGTCTCCAAAAATTCAGATTTTACCTTTAAGTTTAAATGAGGACTGAATGGGACTTCCGTGACATCAGCACAGTAATGGCTGCTTAGCCCTGTAGCTCCATGCCCCAGCTGGTTTTAAATACTCTTAATCACCACTAACCAGAATGTCTTCGCTGGCCAAAACGAAGAAGAACAGGCCAGGAAGGCCCCAGCTTACCCAAGCACAGAAATTACGAGCCCTGGTCCAGGAGGAACATGGGGATGCATTGGATTCATCGGAGGCACCTCTCGATCTGTTGCAGGCTGGCCCGCATGAGGAGGGCCCTCATTCCAACCTAGTGGCCACAATCAAGCAAACGGCGCACACGGTCACTAAGATCGACCAGTCCCTGGCCGAACTTAAGGCAGACATCAACAACATTAACCACAAAACCGATCAACTGGAACTATGTGCCTCTGAAGTTTCGGAGCAGTCTGACCGCCAGGATCGCTTGATTTTATACCTATTGGCATGGGACTGTGAGCTCACTCATTGCCTGGATGACCTTGAGGGCAGAAGCCAGAGGCAAACTTTAAGGGTCTATGGGGTCCCTGAGGGCTCGGAGGACAAGCATACCACCATGATATCCTTTTTACAAGGCTTACTACGGGATCTTCTGGAATTGCCAGCGGAGTTTGTCATCGAGATGGACCGGGCGCACAGAGCCCTTGCTCCCAAACCCAGCAGCCCAGACGCAAAGCCCCGGTCGATTGTAGCTAAGTTAACCTCCTACAAAGTAAAAGAAGAGTTGTTGCAAAAAGCCTGGCAGAAGGGGCCCGTTGAATTATACTGGTTCCCGAATCTCCCTTGACAATGACCATACTACAGCAGTTCAGGAATCCAGAAGAATCCTTTGGCCAGTGATAAAGCAGCTTCAGGATCAAAATATCAAAGCCCAAATCTTATACCCGGCAAGACTGAAAGTTACTACAGAAGCAGGCCCGAAAATTTTCCTAGATCTGTTGGCTGCCTCCTCTTTTCTGAGCTCCCAGGGGATTGCTTCACCCCCCCCCCCATCAAGGAAAGGTTAGAGAAAGATCTACTCGCCTCAGCTTGGTCGGTTTCACAAAAGGGAGCTTCCAGGCCCGGATTGTCGCAGAGGTCTCCACACACGAACTTGCGAGCTAATGTCACTGCCCTGCTGAGAAGATATGGTGACTCTTCCATGATTAATAAGAAGGCTGCGCACCTGTTGGAGCACACTCAGGGACCTACTCAAAATGATGAGCAGCTAGCATCAGCAAACACTTGAACCCTTTAGAGATGTTCTGTTCATCCCACTAGTGGTTTGTCCTTTTGAGAAGCTCCTTCCCCATTCTTCCCGCTCCCTCCCACTGAGATGTTACTTTCCCCATGCTCAGTGCTCCCGGGACATTCAAGGCAGCTGAATTTCTCCCTCCTGAGTATGGAAGGGAGATCCTCCTTACATCACCATGAGGCCATGTGAGTACCGCGCAAGAACTGCCTCTTAGCTTGCACAGGACTGAGAGGTGCTGAATCCGGGGGATATTGGTTGTGGGAAGTGTTTGAGGGATGCCTGGGAAGGGCTCTGACTTTAAAAGGGCCCGCGACCATTTGGCATTCTGGGGGATCGCATGGGGGTTCCACCCTAAGGGTGTTTGGTTATTTCTGTCTTCCTCCTTTTGAAGATTGACTGGCAGCCCTGCAGAATGGGGGTGGAGTATGTTTTTTGAACGTCCCTTCAGGACATCCCTCTGCAACCTCGGGGACATGGATGCCTTGGCTCCTGCACACTCAGGTCTCCCCTCCTGCAGGCCACAATATTCGGGTCGCTCCTGTCGCGAGGCTCATGCCCTTCTGAGGCGAGTGCTCAGGGCTCCTCGTGGGAGACTGCTGGCCTGCATTGGATGGGCTGTGGGTCTGGGTGCACCCTGTGATTGGCTTGGGAGGAAGGGGACTGCACTGGGGGCTACTGGAAGCCATTGAAGTACGACCACTCTGGAGAACAAACTTTTACCCACATCCTGATGCACCTCCGGTGTTCTCCTGTGCCATTGGAATGCGCGGTGGCCCGCACTGGCTCATTCGGCTCTCTCCCAGGTTGCGGGAGGCTTGGGGTCTTTCACCCATTGGGGGGAGGGCTCCCTCCCCCCCCCGGTTTTTTTGGGGGGGGCGCCCACCTGGACGCTCTGCTTGGTCTTTGGTGGCTCCCTCTGGGGTCTCTCCGTAGATTTTAATGGACTAATGACTTGGGGTGGGGAGCGCAGAGCATGGGTCTTTACTCTCACACTGAAACTGATATATTTAAACAGGTTCAAAATTCCCAGTGGGGTCTGCATGCTGGAGGGGGTCAGGACACACAATTTGCCTCCCCCAGGGGTAAGGGTGGATAGTGGGACCTGTGCGGAATCCTGCCATGGGCCTCTCCATCTGGCAAGCCACCTGTCGCTCACGCCACGGAGTGCTCCCCTTGGCTGGCACTTCACTAAATTTCCCTAACTTAAGCTAACTAGGTGATTTTAGTCTTATTGAAATGTATGCTGGCCTGGCTGGGGTCCCCTCAGGGTAGAGCAGCCTGGATATTTTGCCACTGAACTTGAGGCAAGCTCTATAAAGGAGTACACCCTAGAGCTGGTGGGCTCTCTCCTCTATTGGAGGGGAGCACCCCCATACTGCATTGTGGCAGTGGTCTCACTGCTGAATAACCACCATCAGCAACCCTTGGAAGTCATTTAAAACCTGTTTTGGGGGGAGCATCGTGATTGTATAATCCAGATGTTTCCCTTCTCATTGTTTTTGCATACCCTAGCACTGCTATGGGCAATGTACATAGCTAATGCACCTTTTGAAGTTCTGCAAGGTGCGACACAAATATCCCCCTACCTGCAAGTATTTCTCCCTGAACTTGTACAGGAAGAGGGATACATGCCCACTGAGCTCCGCCACAGTTGTGGAGTCACTAGGGAACTTCGATGGTACAGGCTGAGTCTGAGGCTCTTTTGGATCCAGAAATGCTCCTTGAGCTGGCGGAGTTCATGGGGCAGTTTAGCCAGTATGGTGTTACTATTGTTTGAAGTTTATGTAGATAAAGTAATACAGTTAAGCCCACAAGTTTACTTTTTGGCCTTTTGTTCTGATATATTATGTTTATTACTCATTATAGAGAAGAATAATCCTCAAAAGGAAATAGACAGTCACGAGTCAGTAGAAAATAAGTCAGAGGTTACAGTACTTTCCCAGGAGAATAAAAGGCTATGTACAGATGTGGAGTTTTCTTGGAAAGATAAATGGCTCTTAGGCACTTAAAAGTATACTCGTTGAATGTGAATGGTCTGAGCAGCCCGGTCAAGAGAACTAGGATGATAACACTAGCTAGGAAGTCAAATACTGAGATAGTTTATATGCAGGAAACCCACTTAACTTCAGAGGAGCATGGGAAGCTCCGGGGCAGAGGCTACACGAAGGTTTTTGCCTTGGCTATGCCTGGGGGAAGAAGGAGGGGAGTTGCTATACTGGTCTTCTCACTTCTCCCATTCCGGAAAATTAAAGAATGGTCTGACCTGGCCAGAAGACTAATCATAGTCCAAGGGATTTTATACAAGCAGGAATTAACCTTAGCCAACATCTATCACCCCCTGACCTCGAACTCCCCTACGATCCACTTCTTGCTGGACAAAGTGATGGAGATGATGAGGGGGACCCTGATCTTGGCGGGTGATTTTAATATTACCCCAAACCCAGCTTTGGATACTACCAGGACCCAGCCCAGTGTGCAACAGGCCTCACATAAATTTTTCAAGCAGTTTGTTGAAGGAGTTGGGTGGCTAGATACGTGGCGGGCTCTACATCCTAGAGACAGGGGGTACTCTTTCTATTCCACAGTCTGTGGGACTTATACAAGAATTGATCATTGTTACATCCAGAGGGAACAGCTTGACTCATTGGTCGAGGCCACGTTGAGCCCCATAGCCCACTCAGACCATGCTCCACTTATCACACTGTGGAGCCTGGGCCTAGAGAGGTGCAACACTAGGTGGAGATTTAACCCCGTACACTTAAAAAGTGAACAGTTCAAAAGTTCCTTAGTGATAAGATCTCGGAAATCATACAGGATAACTCTACCCAAGAGACCTCATCAACTATTCAATGGGATACCCTAAACGCAGTCCTGAGAGGCCATTTGATAAAATACTCAGCCGGGCTAGCGAAGGCGCGAAAGGAAAGAGAATTACAGCTGGAACAGGCACTTCAGTTGGCTCATCAGCAAGGTAATGACTCAGTTCTTCCCCAGATAAAGCAGACTAAGAGAAATCTGGATTCTCTATGCCTGCAGCAAACGGAGGTGTCCCTTGTATACCTCTGGCAGAGATATGGCGAGATTGGCCCTTGTGCCTCTCAACTGCTGGTGTGCTGTCTCCGCCAACACCGTAAACTGTCCACAATTGCAGTGATAAAGGACCCTGGGACAGGAGAGTGTCATACTAAATTTAAAAACATAACTCAAGTTTTTTGTCAATACTATAAAACCCTGTATACTCCGGATCATGAGACAGATCCTGTGCACACTGACTCCTTCCTATCGGCCCTTAAGTTACCTACACTTAATCTCGACCAACAAAATCACTTGGTGAGACCAATTTCACTGGAGGAGCTGACGTTGGCTATTTCCAAGTCCAAAACCCCAAAAGCCCTGGGGTCAGATGGTTATGGGGCAGAGGTTTACAAAAGCTCGACTCAGACAGTCAATAAACTGCTTCTGGCAGTTTTTAATGATGTCCTCTCAGGTGAGGCTCCCCCACTCAGTTGGGTGTATGCCACAATTTCAATCATTCCCAAACCAGGCAAGGACCCTCTACAATGTGGTTCATATAGACTGATATCGGTCCTTAATATGGACTATAAATACTTCATGTCCGTCTTGGCCCGACAATTGGACCTCATTCTACTGGCTCTGATAGATCTCGATCAAACAGGATTTGTAAGCTCCAGGTCAACCTCGGATAATACCCGAAGGGCCCTGTATCTGGTCCGTGAGATGCAATCTCATGAGGACTCATCGGTCCTTCTCAGCCTGGATGCTGAGAAGGCCTTTGACCGGGTATCGTGGCCATTTCTGTTTGCCACGATGACCGCAATGTGCTTCCCAAGGTCCTTCATAGCCATCCTTCGGAAAATCTATGCGTCCCCAAAGGCATGTGTTAAAACATCTGGCCACCACTCCGAATATTTCCCCCTTTAGAGGGGCACACATCAGGGCAGTCCCTTATCACCGGGCCTTTTTGCCATTTTTATTGAGCCTCTGGCCCAGGCAATTAGAGTGTCACCTGAGATTTCGGGAGTGAATATAGGTGGGACAGAGCACTGGATAACTCTCTATGCAGATGACGTCCTGCTATTCCTCACTAAACCCAAACAATCTATACCTTCCATTTTTCTCCTTCTGGAAGAATTCGGATCATATTCAGGCTACAGGCTGAATACCAGCAAGATAGACGCCCTCACCTTTCATTTTGTTCCCCCCCCCAGAAGCATTTAGGGAAAGGTATCCTTTCCGCTGGGGGCTCACTAAGTTAAAATACTTAGGAATATACCTTTCACATCAGGCCAAGGATGCTCTAAATAATAATTACTGCCCTTTTACGTCTCAGGTGAAACAAGACATTGAAAGACGGAACATTCTCCCACTGAATATGCTTCAGCGTATTGAAGTGGTCCGGATGGTAACTCTACCGAGAGCCCTCTATTTGTTTCAGAATGTACCCCTTAATTTGCTGAATAACATCTTTAGGGTCTGGAATAAGGCCATAGTAAAGTTTATCTGGGCGGGAAGATGCCCAAGAATTAAGACTGGGATTCTCTATCTCCCTAAAGTACAGGGCAGTCTGGCACTCCCCAACCTAAAACTCTACTACTGGGCGTCCCACCTCCCTTTTATAATACAATGCCTGATCGGAGTGAGCCCAGCCCAATGGACGGAAATCGAGGAGAGTGCACTCCCCTACCGGGAATTCCAAAAAGTGATTTTACACAAAAATCCACCTCCACTTGGCCAGCCAGCCTGGAGCCCATGGATTGTGTATCAAGCACAGGTTTGGTACTCGATGCGCAGGGTCTTGGGGATTACTCCCTTTCTGGTCATGCTCTGCCCAATAGACCTACTGGAGGATTTTTCCCAGCTCTCTCAGGCCACACTTTTCGGAACTGGAGGCACACCCATCTCTTACAACTTTCGCAACTGCAGATGGGCTCCTATTTTAAAGAATTTGGGGAGATCAGACGTGAATTTCACCTACGCCAATCAGATTTTTTTCGATATCTACAGCTTCGACACTACTTTGAATCCCTACCCCTTAACATCCACTCCCCTGAGGTACACCCCCAGGTGACCCGAATGTTTCAACAAGCATTAAAATCCCAGGGAATACCACACATTGTTTGTGCGCTATATAAGTATCTGATGGGAACAACAAGGGGAGATACAACGGGGTTAAGGGAAAAATGGAACGAGGAATTGGGATCTCAAATTACACCACAACAGTGGGAAGCTCTCTGGCACATGGTATCAAGAATCACTTACTCTCACTCCTGGAGGTTATTTTCATGGCAATTACTAACAAGATTCTTCTGAAACCCAGTAATAACTTCACATTTTGGTGATACCCACTCTGCAGCATGTTGACGCCTATGTGGCGAGGCTGTTGCTCACCACTCTCACATCCTCTGGTCCTGCCCAAAACTTCAGCCTTTTCTGCAGGCCCTATTTGAGGAGTTAGTTGGGGTTGGATTTCCTTATAGTGGCGATTTCTTTATCCTGCATTGCTTTCCGCCTGAACTGTGTGATCCCCATACCTGATACCTACTAAATATCCTCCTCCTAGCAGCGAAGAAAGCTATTAGTAAACGCTGGCTCACAGCGGAGCCGCCTACCCTCTCGGGCTGGAGAGAGATAGTCCACCTTATATATAGGTCAGAAAAAATAACCCACAATTTAAATGATCAGGCAGAGCTTGGCTCTCTAAAATGGAGAAGATGGATCATACATATTATGACCAATGATCCTCACTTTGTACCTTAGCACAGTACGTCCCCTACCTGACTGCTCAGACCATGGTACATGGGCCTCTGGTCCAAGCCAGGACTTTAAATGGTATAATCATAATCGGTCAAACAGGACTGTGACTGGAGGGGGAGTGGCTAGGAGGAAATGTGTTGTGAAGAAATGCTAGATGATATTAGCCTGGGATAGTCGGTAGAGTGATATCAAGGCATTTATCATTGGAATAGGAAGATTGCTACGATAACTCCGTGGAATTTTATTAGCAAATCTGTACCTCTGTATGAATGATGTAATGTTTTTTAACAAGCATGATGCTATGTGACTGTCAAATTATAAAAATTTTCTCTAATAAAAATGATATTTGCAAAAAAAAATGAGGACTGAACAGAGAACCTAGTTCAAAAGTCAGTGTTTAAGTCCCTTCTTCTTCTTCAGGGTCTGAGGACATCTCCCCTTCTCTGGCTGCCTTTTCAATTTTGAGCATTTCAGCCATCTTCCCGGCCTCTTTAGAATCAATGTAGACACATGTTTTCTGCCCGATGTTTACATGGAGTCGTGCGGGCATCAGCATTCTCATAGGAATCTCTAGGTCCCAGAATCGGTGCCTAACTGCGTCAAAGCCTTTTTCTTTTTATTGGGGTGGCATAAGATAAGTCTGGGAACAGCATTACTCGGGACCCATCTATGTGCATATTTCTCTTGGCTCTGGCAGCTTGGAGGATATGATCCCAGATCACCGACGACACTGTGACCACTAGGATAGCCCAGGGCTCTGCTCTCTGTCCTCTTGCTCTCCGTGGTGTAATCCGGTATGCTCGGAGGATCATTTCATGTAAATCTAGGCCATAGGTTTCTTCCAGCCAGGTAATGATAAATGCGCACAGGTCATAGCCCTCAGTATTCTCCGGGATCCCAAGCACACGAACATGGGAAGCTCTCACAGTATAGAAACATAGAAACATAGAATTTGATGGCAGATAAGGACCGCTTGGCCCACCCAGTCCGCCCATTTCCCTACCTAATGGATATGCTGCAGATCCTAGTTAACTAACAGCCTACTTCTTCCTACCCCCACCCCCTAGAATTGCCTTATGACTCTCCCATGCATTCTTGAATTCACCCACTGTTTTTGACTCCACAACCTCCTCCAGAAGGCTGTTCCATGCATCCACGACCCTTTCCATGAAAAAATACTTCCTTAAATTACCTCTGAACCCTTTTCTATCTTCAAATTGTGCCCCTTGTTCTTGCACACCTCTTTTTCTGAAAGATGCTACCCTCTTGGACTTTGTTGATTCCCTTGAGGTACTTGAAAGTTTCTATCATGTCTCCCTTCTCCCTCCTTTACTCGAGGCTATACATATTAAGCTCCTTAAGTCTCTCTTCATATGTTTTCTGGTGCAGACCCTGCACCATTTTAGTTACCCTCCTCTGGACTGCTTCCATCCTGTCTATGTCTTTGTGGAGATTGAGTCAACAGAACTACATGCAGTACTCCAGATGGGGTCTCACCAGTCATCTGTGCAGTGGGATAACAACGTCCTGTTTTCTGCTGGTGATGCCTCTCCCTATGCATCCCAGTATCCCCCCAGCCAACCTTGCTGCCCTCTCACATTGCTTGCCCACCTTTAGGTCATCTGATATGACTAACCCATGTCCCTTTCCATTTTTGTTGCTGTTAGTATCTCACCCCCCATTGTGTACTCTTCCCCTGGGTTTTTATTACGCAGGTGCATTACATAGAAACATAGAAACATAGAATTTGACGGCAGATAAGGACCGCTTGGCCCACCCAGTCTGCCCATTTCCCTACCTGATGGATAAGCTGCAGATCCTAGTTAACCAGCAGCCTACTTCTTCCTACCCCCACCCCCTAGAATTGCCTTATGACTGTCCCATGCATTCTTGAATTCCACCACTGTTTTTTGACTCCACAACCTCCTCTGGAAGGCTGTTCCATACATCCACAACCCTCTCTGTGAAAAAATACTTCCTTAAATTACCTCTGAGCCGCCCCCCTTCTATCTTCAAATTGTGCCCCTTGTTCTTGCACACCTCTTTTTGAAAGATGCTACCCTCTTGGACTTTGTTGATTCCCTTGAGGTACTTGAAAGTTTCTATCATGCCCCCATCCCCTCCTTTCCTCGGGCTATACATATTAAGCTCCTTAAGTCTCTCTTCATATGTCTTCCGGTGCAGACCCTGCATCATTTTAGTTGCCCTCCTCTGGACAGCTTCCATCCTGTCTGTGTCTTTGAGATTGGGTCTCCAGAACTGCACGAGTACTCAGATGTGATCTCACCAGCTCTCTGTACAGAGGATAATAACTTCTTGTTTTCTGCTGGTGATGCCTCTCCTATGCATCCCAGTATCCCCCAGCCCTCCTTGCTGCCTCCACATTGCTTGCCCACCTTTAGGTCATCTGATATGACTACCCCCAGGTCCCTTTCCATTTTTGTTGTTGTTAGTATCTCACCCCCCATTGTGTACTCTTCCCCTGGGTTTTTGTTCCCCAGGTGCATTACCTTGCACTTCTTAGCATTGAATCTAAGCTGCCACACATTTGACCATTCCTCTAACCTTGCCAAGTCCCTTCTCATCCTTTCCACCCCACCTTGTGCATCAACTCTGTTGCAGATCTTTGTGTCATCTGCAAAGAGACATACTTTTCCTTCCAGTCCCTCTGCAATGTCGCTTATAAAGACATTGAAGAGGACCGGTCCTAATACTGAACCCTGTGGTACCCACTGCTAACCCCCTTTTTTCAGAGTGGACTCCATTTACCATTACTCTCTGTGTCCTATTCTCCAGCCAATTCTTTACCCAGGCTGTCATCTTAGGACCCACCCCAGGCTGGCTAACTTGTATATTAATCTTTGTGTGGGACTGTGTCAAATGCCTTTACAGTCTAGGTAGCCATGTCCACAGCCCCTCCCTGATCTACTACTTTGGTCACCCAGTCAAAGAGATCTATCAGATTCTGTCTGGCATGACCTTCCCGCTGGAATCCATGCTGCCTTGGGTCCTGTGCCCTCTGGCCTCTAGATGCAATAATTCTTTCCTTCAGAAGTGATTCCATCATTTTCCCTACCACTGAGGTTAAACTAACAGGTCTGTAGTTTCCTGCTTCTGCCTTGCTCCCACTTTTGTGAAGGGAATCACATCTTCCCTCCTCCAGTCCTCAGGCACCACCCATCCTCCCATGATTTGTTAAAGAGGGTAGTCAGTGGTGTCACTAGTTCTATCCTTAGTTCTTTTAGAATTCTGGGATGAATCCCATCAGGCCCCATTGCTTGTCCACCTTCAGTTTTAAGAGCTCTTCAGAACTCTTTCTTCTGTAAATGGGTTGGTATCAACTTCTGTATCCAGAGTGTTTCTACTGTTTGTTTTAGGTACCTCCCTCTTCCTTTGTAAATACTGAGCAAAATATTTGTTTAGTATCTCTGCCTTTTCACAGTCACCTCTGCCCACCCTCCCTCCCTTTATTAAGCCTCACTATTCCTCTTGGTCTTCCTTTGCTCCTGATGTACCTATAAAGGTTTTATCCCCTTCTTAACTGAGTTGGCTATCTTTTCCTCGGTTTGGGTCTTTGCTGTTCTGACTGCCTTTCCAGCTTCCTTTTGTTTTAACTGATACAGTTCTCTGTCCTGTTCCTTCTGTGATTACTTGTACTTCCTGAATGCTTTCTTTTCTCTTGAACCTTCACTGCCACTTCCTTTGAGAACCATAGTGGTTTCCTACCTCGTTTCGTTTTGTTTATTTGCTTTACAAAGGCTTGTTACCTCTGTGATGGCAGTTTTATTATTCCCATTGTTCTTCCACCCTCCTTCCTGCCCATTTGCTAGTGCATTCCTTAGGCACTCACCCATTTTGGCAAAAGTCAGCCCTCCTAAAATCCAGTACCTTTGTCTTTGTATGGCTTGACTCTATTGCTGTGTTTATTGTGAACCATACAGTTCAATGGTCGCTAGTTCCCAGATGGCTACCCACTTCTACATCTGTGATCCTCTCTTCATCTCTGTTTGAGAGAACCAAGTCTAAGATTGCTCCCTCTCGAGTGGGCTCCAATACTAGTTGTCTAAGGCATGCCCTCTGTAGGGCATCTAGAATAACCCCACTCTTAGAAGTGGCTAGCAACTGCACTCCAGTTAACATCTGACATATTCAGATCACCCATCAGCAATATCTCCCCTTTATCTGCCATTCTAAGTATACTTTCTATCATTTCCTTGTCCATTTCCTCCCCCTGAGAGGGGGGTCTGTATACAACCCCTGTGCGGATTGTGGTGCCATTGCCTGCCTCCAAATTGACCCACAGTGCTTCTTCTCCTCCCTGTTTACTCTTTTGTTCTGTTGCTTTGATTTCTTCTCTTATGTAGAGAGCTACTCCTCCTCCTCTTTTACCCTCCCTGTCCCTCCTGTAGATAGTGTATCCTGGTATGTTTACGTCCCAGTCATGGTTCTGTGTGTACCATGTTTCTGTGACTGCCACAATATCCAGATCTTCCTCCTCCATCAAGGCCACTAATTCAGGAAGCTTGTTACCCAGACTACGGCATTGGTACTCATTGCTCTCCATTTTTTGATGGCTTTACCTTCTGTAGCGGCAACCCCCACTGACCTTTCTACCTTGGTCTTTTTCTCATTTAGTACCCTGTTTTGTAGGGGGAGGCTGGGATTTTCCTTCTGCTTATCAGTGCCTCCCCCCTTGACTAGTTTAAAGGCTTGCCAATGAAGCATTTAAACCGATTGCCCAAAAGACTTGTTCCCTTCCTGGACAGATGCAGACCATCCTGCCAGTATAGGCTGGTGTCCCTCCAGGTGGAACCCCAGTCCCCAATGAAGCCAAACCCTGTGCTCCACACCATTTTTCAAACATTTGTTAAACTGCATGGTGCAAGTACCTGCCTCACTCATGCCACTGACAGGCAGCACCTCTGAGAAGGATACTGTGTGCTACTTGTCTTAGGCCCCTCCCCAACTCTACAAAGTCCTTCTGCACTGCTCTAATCTCATGATGAGCCAAGTCATTTGTCCCTAGGTGGACAATGATGTCCAGCTCAGACTCCCGTGCAACTGTTCTCGTGATCCTAAGGATGCGCTTCCTGTCCCTCCAAGCCATGGCACCAGGCAGGCACCTTACTTCAGTTTTCCCTGCTCCCCCCAGTTCTATCCCCCTAATAATTGAGTCCCCCACCAGGAGCTGCTTTCTTTCCCTGTGGTGCCCTCTGCCTCCTTCCTGAGGGCCTCCCTTGTGACAGTTGTCTGCACCCTCCTTAGTCTCCTCTGCGGGTGCATCCATAGGGGAACTATGCTCCCCCAGAATGGTGTATGGATTGTGGAGTGTAACAACTGACTGGGTGTGCCTACTTTGCACTTCTTAGCATTGAATCTAAGCTGCCATACATTTGACCATTCATCCGGCCTTGCCAAGTCCCTTCTCATCCTTCCCACCCCACCTTGTGTATCAACTCTGTTGCAGATCTTTGTGTTATTGTCACAGTGTGGTTCTGTGATCAATTTGGGCTTATGAATTATAGGTGAATTACTGTAGTAAGGAGTGGGATGAAAGTTAAGTCTCCTCCCCTCCCTTCTCTGCAGCCAGTTGTGAGTGCCTTCTGGCTCCTGCCTTGAGAATTTCTGTTAGTATACTTCACCGCATAGTTAGGTTGAATAGAACATTGTTGCGGTGTTAAAGTGCTTCAGTTTGTTTAATTTATAGCATTCATCCCGAGGTGAATAGTAAAGGAAAAGAGGGTCATTCGTTTTTTCTTTTTAAAATTGGTTGTCCTGTTTGAGGACTGAATGTGCTGCAAATTGTTAAGGAGTCACTGGCTGATCTATATTTTGTTGTTTAATTTCAGCCACCTCCTTGTGTGTCGTTGTGTTATTAATAGCTCCTTTTGGGGGCGCTAATGAGCAGCTAAATGGAGCGGTCGCGTTTCCCAGCTAGCTCCGGGGACAGCCATTAAATAAGAATTAAATTACGGAATTTCCTACTTGGAGGGCAAAACGGTGTCATCGGGTGGTGGAGGGAGCGATGGAAGAGTATTTAACCCCATGCCTTCCAAAAGCCAGCGGGCGATCGAAAACCGGAAAGAAGGAACGCCGGGCCCTGGAGGTGAGAATGCAGGCCTAGTCTCGCTCTCGCTGCTGAGGTTGCGCGCTAGGGAAGGAGCTGATGGGCCAAGTAATCGCAGCTCTGGAGCCACATTTGGTGAAGTTAGAGGACAAGCTGGATGGTAGACTACAGGAGATCTTGGAGCAGCAGGCACAACAAGGCACTAGATTGACAGAAGCCGAGGAAAGAATTTCTAGATTAGAGGATGAGGTGTTGATGGTTCCTGGGCAAGTTTGAGCTCTCCAGAAGGAGCTGGAGGAGTTCAAGAGGCATATGATTATCAAGAAAATTATCACAGGAGGTTAAACCTGCATCTCAGAGGGCTTCCAGAGGGGCAAGAGGGGAACGATGCCCTAGATTTCTGTGCTAGAGTGTTACCTGAGTTGCTGGGCCTTAGCATGAAAAATGGCAGGTTAAGCTGGAGTGGCTGCAGTGGTCATGCCACAGCCACCAGCGGATCAGCCTCCCTGTCAGATAATTATGCAATTTCACAATTTCCAGGACCGGGAGATGATCCTGAAGGAGTACCGATCACAGGGCTCCCTGAGTTTTGAAGGGCATAGATTGTTCCTCTCACAGGACTATTCGGTGCATCTGCTGAAAAAGAGAAAGGCTTTCAATGGGCTTATGGCTCAGCTGAGGAGCCTAAAGGTGGAAAATTTCTTAGTCTACCCTGCCACACTCAGAATTAAGCATGAAGGGCGACCTACTCCTTCTGGAGCTCAAGAAGGTGGAGGAATTTGTGAAGGCCTTAAGGAGAAGAGTGAGCTGAATGGCTGTAAGAGAGTCAAGGAGAGCTAGAAGGCTGGGCTGAAAGGATCCTGTATTTCTTTTTCGTGTGCTGTGTTCCTGTTTGTTCAGATTATGGACTAAAATATGTTTAATGCATTCTTGTTGGCGCCGTTGCACCCCATCCACCCGAGGAGCTCATGATGTGGAAGGGTCAGATGCTGGCCTGGTCGACACCGATATGCATTGGACTGGTGGGGGCCGAGGAGTTTGGAGACTGGGCCCTGGTGTGTCTCTCCCTGCCTCCCAAGGGGACTTTCTGTGGACTTTTGGATGTTGGGAGTGCGTCAGAAGGATGAGAATGTGGAGGGAGAGGCTTCTGGATCGCATTCTTGGTACCTGTAAGATAGGAGCGG
This sequence comes from Neoceratodus forsteri, assembly GCA_016271365.2. NCBI lineage: Eukaryota > Metazoa > Chordata > Ceratodontiformes > Ceratodontidae > Neoceratodus > Neoceratodus forsteri. The sequence goes on from CM057453.1 coordinate 1,095,057,628, forward strand.
GGGCGGGCCTAGCGTGTGTTTTTTGATGGCGCGGCCTGGCCCCCGTGCCCCCGATGCTGTCTGGCACCTTACGCCTACATCTGCTTTTATTAATCTGGGTTGAGGGAGGGAGATGGGAGGGAGGAAAATAATGAAGAGGGAAGTGCTGGGGGGGGTTTGAACTGCTTAGTAAGATTGGGGTGATGAGGGGAGATGCCGGGGGGGGCCAGTTCAGCACGCCCGAATCCATGAGGTGAAGGATTTACCTCGTGAGAGCAGGTTTAATAGGGCGGATTAAGGCAGTGGGGTTCCAGGATGCCACCGAGGTCCACCTCGTGTATTTTTTTTTCTTTCTCTGTTTGTGCTGGCAGGCATACCCTCAGGGCACTTTGGGGGAGGAAGGGAGGCCGCGGAGCTTGGAGCAAGGAGCTGGAGGCAGGGCCATTATAGGAGGGGGAGCGGGAGTGAAACAGGCATATTCTGGTGCACACCGCGGATCAGCCCCTTCCTGCCCTCTGAGTTTTCCAGCCTCCTGCACTGCTGTGCACCCTTGTTCATGGGGTTGGGGGGGTTGCATGGTGAGATAAGGGGGATGTGACTCACGGCTGTGCCCTTGCTCTTTCCTGGGTCAGGGTGGTGTGGCTGCCCTGGAGTGCTGCACTGGTTTGAGGAGGCGTGGTGGGGGAGGAGTGGTTAGAGACTCCTCCTTCCGGTGTGGGACGGCATTGGGGAAGGGGGAGGGGGGAGCGGTCTGTGGGGAGGATGGTGGTAAGGAGACGACAGAAGCTGCAATGACGGGCTGTCGACCCCGTCCTGGGGGGGCAGTGCTTCAGGGTGGCGAATCCTCCAGGTGAAGGCAGGCTGCCTTGCAGAGAGATAATTTGGATGGGAGGGCATAACGATAGGAGGAAGGCTTTCATGGTTAAAATTCAAAAGAAAAGGGGCCCCAGAAGGATGGGGGAGATGCAATGATGAACTCCTAGAGTGGGCAAGGAAGGGGGGAGAGACGGATTGATGGGAAGCAGGTGTAAGTGGAGGAAGGGGGGGATGGCGGAGAGGACCCCAGGGTTAAAAGATGGGACAGTATGGTGATCTGGGGATTTAGATTGGTCCCGTTGGGGGCTCCGAGGGTGGAATTTTTCAGGAAGGAGGGAACTTGGCTGCTGGAGCTGCCCTCTTTAACAAATCATGGGAGGATGGGGTGGTACCCGAGGACTGGAGGAGGGCAGATGTGATTCCCCTTCATAAAAGTGGGAGCAAGGCAGAAGCAGGAAACTACAGACCTGTTAGTTTAACCTAGTGATAGGGAAAATGATGGAATCACTTCTGAAGGAAAGAATTGTCGAGTATCTAGAGGCCAGAGGGGCACAGGACCCAAGGCAGCATGGATTCAGAAGCAGGAAGGTCATGCCAGACAAATCTGATAGATTTCTTTGACTGGGTGACCAAAGTAGGAGATCAGGAGGGGCTGTGGACATGGTCTACCTAGACTTTAGCAAGGCATTTGACACAGTCCTACACAAAGATTAATATACAAGTTAGCCAGCCTGGGAGTGGGCCCCAAGATGACAGCCTGGGTAAAGAATTGGCTGGAGAATAGGACACAGAGAGTAATAGTAAATGGAGTCCACTCTGAAGAAAGGGGGGTTACTAGTGGGGTACCGCAGGGTTCAGTATTAGGACCGGTCCTCTTCAATGTCTTTATAATTGACATTGTAGAGGGACTGGAAGGAAAAGTATGTCTCTTTGCAGATGACACAAAGATCTGCAACAGAGTTAATGCACAAGGTGGGGTGGAAAGGATGAGAAGGGACTTGGCAAGGTTAGAGGAATGGTCAAATGTGTGGCAGCTTAGATTCAATGCTAAGAAGTGCAAGGTAATGCACCTGAGAAACAAAAACCCAGGGGAAGAGTACACAATGGGGGGTGAGATATTAACAACAACAAAAATGGAAAGGGACATGGGTTAGTCATATCAGATGACCTAATGGTGGGCAAGCAATGTGAGAGGGCAGCAAGGAGGGCTGGGGGGATACTGGGATGCATAGGGAGAGGCATCACCAGTAGAAAACAGGAGGTTATTATCCCTCTGTACAGACAGCTGGTGAGACCCCATCTGGAGTACTGCGTGCAGTTCTGGAGACCCAATCTCCGCAAAGACATAGACAGGATGGAAGCTGTCCAGAGGAGGGCAACTAAAATGGTGCAGGGTCTGCACTGGAAGACATATGAAGAAAGACTTAAGGAGCTTAATATGTATAGCCTCGAGGAAAGGAGATAGAGAGGGGACATGATAGAAACTTTAAGTACCTCAAGGGAATCAACAAAGTCCAAGAGGGTACCATCTTTCAAAAAAAGAGGTGTGCAAGAACAAAGGGGCACAATTTGAAGATAGAGGGGGGGCAGCTCAGAGGTAATTTAAGGAAGTATGTTTCCACAGAGAGGGCTGTGGATGCATGGAACGGCCTTCCGGAGGAGGTTGTGGAGTCAAAAACAGTGGTGGAATTCAAGCATGCATGGGACAGTCATAAGGCAATTCTAGTGGGTGGGGGTAGGAAGAAGTAGGCTGCTGGTTAACTAGGATCTGTAGCTTATCCATTAGGTAGGGAAATGGGCAGACTGGGTGGGCCAAGCGGTCCTTATCTGCCGTCAAATTCTATGTTTCTATGTTAGTATCTCTGCCTTTTCACAGTCACCCTCTGTCCACTCCCCTGCCCTTTATTAAGCCTCACTATCCCTCCCTTGGTCTTCCTTCGCTCCCTGATGTACTTATAAAAGGTTTTATCCCCCTTCTTAACCGAGTTGGCTGTCTTTTCCTCAGTTTGGACCTTTGCTGTTCTGACTGCCTTCCCTGCTTCCTTTTGCTTTAATTGATATAATTCTCTGTCCTGCTCCTTCTGTGATTCCTTGTACTTCCTGAATGCTTTCTTTTCTCCCTAACCTTCCCTGCCACCTCCTTTGAGAACCATAGTGGTTTCTTATATTGTTTTGTTTTATTTGCTTCACACAAAGGCTTGTTGCCTCTGTGATGGCAGTTTTGATTATTCCCCATTGTTCTTCCACCCCTCCTTCCTGCCCATTTGCTAGTGCATTTCTTAGGCACTCACCCATTCTGGCAAAGTCAGCCCTCCTGAAGTCCAGTACCTTTGCCTTTGTGTGGCTTGATTCTACTGCTGTGTTTATCGTGAACCATACTGTTCGATGGTCACTAGTTCCCAGATGGCTACCCACTTCTAAATCTGTGATCCTCTCATCATCTCCATTTGAGAGTACCAGGTCAATATTGCTCCCTCTTGAGTGGGTTCCAATTCTAGTTGTCTTTTTTGCTACTTAATTTTTATTAATGCACAGAAATTACATCAGCTTGACATAACAACAGTTGATCTGTTACCATGTACAACAAAGAGTACAAATCATATTAATGATCTTCTGCGTAAATGTCCATGTTGGTGTAGTCCAAAGACTTTTTACAGTCCATCTTCTTTTGTTCATATATATTTTAGATTATCTTCGTTGTTGCTTATTTAACTCCAATCATTACCCTAACTCCCCAGCCTGAAACAATACACCTTCCAGAGTACCAGACTGGAATTACATTTAATGTATCGTGGCCATAGGCCATGTAATGACCAACACTATTTCAGAACATGGAAATTAAATATTATAACTAATTAACTAAGTAAATAGCTAGCTAGCTAATTGATGGTGTGTGTGCGTCAAAACCATCTATTTTATGTTAATGTTCTTTCTCTCTCTCTGCCTCCTCTACCTTTCCCCACCGACTCATGTCCGAGATGTGGAACCTTTCTCATGCCAGTCTTTCCACACCCTCCCAAAACTTTCCACTTTAAATCTCAGATCTGCTGTAATTTTTTCCATCTGTTCAATCTCATTAACCTTATCCCTCCAGGTCTGAAGGACAGGTGGGTCCATAGAGCACCAGTGAATTGTGATGCTTTTTAAAGCAGCCAATCTAAAGGAGTGGTATAGTTTCCTCTGAGGCCTAGAAAGTTTAAACTGTTCCCTGTTTTGAAGTCCTAGACATAAGGCTTCAAAAGTTCCCGGTAGGGAGACCCCCAGAATTCCTTGGATCTGTGTGTGTACCTGCCTCCAAAAGCTGCCCAGCACTGGACATCCCCAAAAAATATGATAATGGGAACCTGCCTCCCCACATCCTCTCCAACATTTATTTGTATAGTTTGGATTAAAATGTTGAGTATTTATGGGAGTCCTAAAAAAGCGCATCAGGATCTTCCAATGGAATTCACCCCATGTAGGTGAGGCTGTAATACGCCAGCTTTGGGAGAGAGTTATCAGCCACTCTGAACTTTCTATATGTAAGTTTGCTTCCTTTTCCCATTTAGTCTTGGTCTCCTCAATTAATTCCAGATGTTGATCTGTCAGCAACCCATAGGTTTGGGAGATAGGTTTCATTTTAGCTTTTAATGTAATCCTGCTATAAATAAGCTGCTCTAAATCTGTCAGGGGTCTTAACAGCTGTTGTACATGGGAGGACTGCTGAATAAAATGTCTTACTTGCAAAAAACGAAAGTGGTCTTCTTTCCTAAGGCCATATTTTAACCTTAATTGTTGGAATGTAGTACAAATACCTCCTTCCAGGAAATGGGTAAACCTTGTAAGGCCCTGGCGCTCCCAAAACCCATATCCCGCATCCAGACCGGGGGGGCCAAATGTCTCATGATGGCGAATACGAGACAGCGGACCTAACCCCCCAGGGACTCTCAGCCGTTTGCGTAGCATAAGTAATACCTGTAGGGTATGTCTAGTCCAAGGGTTCTTCACCTTGTTCACCATACCACGAGAGACAGAGGCCGTGGGGAGAGTCCAAAGCGCTGTCTTTTGGGCTTGTTCTAATTCCATAGTGTAACATCTACTATCCACCCTCTGCTTCGCCCAGGCATAGAGCCAGGGGCCTGTGCTGATAAGCAATAATTTTAATATCTGGCAAACCTAACCTCCCGCTCCGCCTAATACACAGAAGTGTCCTTCTAACTGGGGCCTTTACCGTTCCATATAAAACTTGTTATGAGGTGGTCAATTTCTTTGAAAAACTGCTTGGGGGGGTGATCGGCAAAGTCTGAAATAGGAAAAGCAGACGTGGTAACACGTTCATTTTGATAGAGTGTACCCTACCAAGAAGGGTCAATGGAAGTAGTCTCCACCTACCTAAGTCCTGTCTGATAGAATCTCAGAGTCTATGGTAATTGGCGGGGAAAAGTTGAGAAATATCTGCAGAAACTCTTATTCCTAAATATCTTATAGTGTTATTTGGGGCCCACGTGAACTGGAAGTGGGATTGTAGCTCAGGTGTGAGACGCCCACACAACCGTATCATCTCTGATTTTGAGGGGTTAATTTTATATCCCGTTATTATGCTGAATTGGTTCAGGATTTCCATAAGGTGGGGAGGGAGCCTACTGGGTCACCCAAGTAAATTAGTGTCATCCGCGTATAGTGAGAGTTTATGGGTTTGGGATCCACTTAATTCCCACCACCTGGGGTGTTGTCTAATTTGTTCGACTAAGGGTTCTAGGGAAGGGGAAAATAGTAGTGGGGAAAGTGGGCACCCTTGACGTGTTCCCCGAGACAGAGGAAACCTAGCAGAAGCACAGCCATTTACATTTACCACCGCCTCTGGTTGGGAATAAAGTGCTGCAACTGTCCTAATGAAGTTGTCCCCTAAATTAAATTTTTTTAAGGACTGCTTGGAGGAAAACCCAATCCACTCTGTCGAAAGCCTTTTCGGTATCAACAATCACCGCCAATTTAAGTGTGGAGGCTGTTCTTTGGGCAGAGATTATATTCAAGAGGCATCTTACATTATCCTGTAAAAATCTGCTGGAAATGAATCCTGTTTGGTCTGGTTGTACCAAATCATTAATAACTAATTGTAATCTCTGGGCCAAGATGCCAGTAAATATTTTTAAATCTGTATTTAATAGAGAAATAGGTCTATATGATCTGCATTCCTCTGGTGCCTTGCCAGGTTTTAGCAACCCAGATATCCTGGCATAGTTCCACGATGGAAGAATCGAACAAGATCCCCGCAGGATTGCATTAAATGCTTCCAGCAAAGGAGGAAGGATATCCACCCCGAAATGTCTTGTAGAATTCAGCGGGATACCCATCCATTCCTGGAGCTTTGGTGTTATTAAGTGCCGAGATCTGGTTTCTTAGTTCTTGCATTGTGATGGTGGTTCCAGCCTCTCACTACCAGCTAAGTCCAGGGCTGGAAGACAGATCCTCCCAAGTATTGGGCAATTTTAGTTTCGTGATCTGGGTTCCGCTCCACCCTGTATAGTTTTGATAATAGTCAATGAAGCACTTTGTTATGTCCGATTGAGACGTAACTAGGTGACCGTCCTTTGCTCTTCTAAGCCTTAACACTGCCCTAGATGCTGCCTCTTCGTAGCTGGGCCACTAGCAGTTTCCTGCCCTATTACCTTCTCTAGTAAAGCTGCCTGGCTGAATCGGCAGTTAGCTTCTATTCGCTGATTTATCAGCCGACAGGTTTTCCTGGCTGCATCTAACTCTTTCTTTATTCCTCTTGATTGTGTTGTTTGTGCTGTGCTTCTAGTTCAAAGATTATTTTTCTAGCTCTCTGAGCTTCTTTTCTGTCCTTGTTAACCCTAGATGCATACGAAATAATTTTACCCTAAGATAGGCTTTAACGTGTCCCAGTATATCGCGGGGGGTATCTGCCTGCTTGTTTAATGCTTGGAACTGTTTGATCTCTGCTCTGACCATGGATTTAAATTCTTCTTTGTTAATTAAACTCAAGTTTAATTTCCAAGATGAGGAATGGTTTGTGTTCCCAATAACAATTTCAGCAGAACTGGGACATGGTCAGACAGAGTAAAACTGCCTATCCTGGCTGAATTCAATTCAAACCCAGTTTGTGGGAACCAACAAAAGATCGATCCTACTATAGCTGGAATGCCTGGGTGAATATAGAGAGTAGTCTCTCGTGGTAGAATGTAAAAATCTCTAGGCATCTGTCATGCGCTGCTAGACATGAGTCTATTTAAAGTGGTCAAGCTTTAGATCGCCCACCGTTGTGTCCCAGACTTGTCTATTCGAGGGCAGAGAATTGTATTAAAGTCTCCTCCCACTATCTTTAGACCTGAATCCAAACTTGGGAAATCGGACAGCATTCTTGTGAGGAACGTTGATCTGGGGTTTTCCTCATTGGGGGCATATCTGTTCAGGATGCTACACCTATGAGCCCCCAGATCCGCCTCCACATATATGTATCTGCCCTCGGGGTCAGACCTCACCTCTATCTCCTTAAAAGGAAGATTCCATTTAATGAGTATTTCTACTCCCCTTCTATGTGGTTGGGTTTGATAAGAGGAGGAAAACACTTGCCCTACCCAGGATCTTTTTAATTTGGAATGCTCCAAATGTGTAAGGTGGGTCTCTTGAAGCAGGGCAATGTCCGTCCTCAGATCTCTCAATTCTTTCAGTACCCTGGCCCTTTTAATTGGGCTTCCCAAACCCTTTACATTGTAAGTTACTATCTGGATTTCAGCCATACTCCTTCAACTGTGGTATTGGTTTGGTCTGACCCCAGAAGGCTTTCTTCGCTATAGATTTATTTGCCGCACACTCCATAAATTCAAAATCAATAAACAAAAAAATATCAAACTTCATAACCCTTATTTTAACTATATACAAATTAGCAGATATCATTCTGTTCTGTTGTGCAATTTTATATTGTAATCTGCTATATACTTCAAGGTGGTACTTTAGATGGAACAACATGGGATTTGGAACCCTAATTGGGTCTCACCTGTAGTGGATGGTACAAGGGAGACCCTGGGAGGCTTCTCTGGGTGTCCCCGGCTGACCCTCCTGGTGGTCAGTAGGGTAATAGGCTGAACCGCTTGAATTGAGGTTTCAGCAGTTACCTCTCTCGAGGGCCAAGCAAGGTAAAGTGTCTGGACCTCGATCTTCCACCTACCCTGCCCAGAAAAATCAGTATTTTTTCCCCTCCCCTGCTCCCTCCCCCCCTCCCCTAAAACAAAAGGAGGAAAAGAAAAGGAAGCGAGAATACAATTCTCCTTGGTGTGGGGAAGAGGGGGAAAAAAGACAAGCGGGCCATCAGTGACTCTGGATTGAGCATATTCATAATTCTTCCATTAGACAGTTTGTCTGTCTCTCTGCCTTAATTTATTCTGCAAGTGTAGCATTCGCTGTCTAACTCAGTTCACATTACCCTATATTTTATTTTATTACCTTGCCTGTGCAATATGGGTTACCACAGTATGGGGAAAACCAAGCTTTGGCTTTAAATGGTAAACTGCCCACTTCCCAATAATGAGCCTTTACTATTCGATTGAATCAACGACCATAACTATTTTGTGGCGTCAACTGGTGCCTCCTCCCAAAATTCCAACTTTATCCCTGGCTTATTTAAGATCCTTCCTGTATTTTAAGTAATGAGAGCTTTTCGGGATCATTTTTACCAACAAACCAATAAACTTTAGGTATGAGCCAGTCTTGTATAGTCAATCATCAGCCTGTTCCGTTGTTAGTCTGATCTTGCCTGCGAGACTCTGTCATCGAGATCTCCTTCTTGGGGAAAGCAATATGAGGCCTGGCTGCATCTTGTACTCCTTGCCAGATACTCGTAGTCTGAGGCTCCAACCTTTTTCCCGGAATCGACTGCCATGTTAGAAGCTCCAACTCCTGTCTTGGAAAATGTGCCTGTAACTCCTCCACTTTAATCCCATGGTTTGCCAGGAACTCTCTCGCCCTCTGATGTCCGCAAATCATCTGGTTGTCCTTTCTCCAGTCCTCACTCGGAGCTTAGCTGGATATTCCAGGTGCACCCTAAGCCCTTTCTGTTTCAGGGTCTTCATTGCTGCCAAGATCAGGCGTCTTTGTAATGTTGTCGATGGCGCACAATCGTGGTCGAAGTACAGGCGTTGATCCCCGAAAATAACCTTCTTGCGACTCCACGCTGTTTTCAGAATTTTTTCCTTACTCTAAAGTCCAGAAATGCAAGGATTATTGACCTTGGCCTAGCACTCGAGTTTATTGGGGTGGATGCCAGTGCTCGGTGAGCTCAAATAATACCGAGCGGCTCCTCCTTAGGCCAACCCAGAAGCTCTTGTAACAGGCTCTCCATAAATGACACCATTTCGCCTGATTCCGTTTTTTCAGGGAGCCCATGCATTCTTATGTTATTTCGCCGATGACGATTCTCTAATTCTTCCAGCTGTCTACTAAGTTGTACCACTCTGTAATGTAGATCTAGGAGTGCAGTGTTATGCAAGTCTGTTTCTTTACAATACTCGTCGAGACAGGCCTCCACCGCTCCCACTCGCTTTTCAGCTATACGGAGATCATGCCTGGTATCTGCCACTGCTGTCTCAATGCACTGCAATGTGTCTCCAATTTTATTTAACTGTGCACAAAGCTGTTTTGAGGTGATTGTAAATTTGAGCTCTTCCCAACGTCTCGGATTGCTCCGTGTCACCATCGTGCTTTGGTGGCCCGCTGGTTGCCGACAGTTGCCAGTTAAGAGTCCGTTGCGAGGTGTCTGTAGAAGTGCTTGGTGCTTTGAATTCTCTTAGCTTTTGTCACGTAGCCATATGCAGGCTGCCTTGTGGTGGTTTTTTAGCTCTCTGTTTTCTTCTGGATGCCAGGATGGTGTTATATCTCGCTGGGCCGAGCAGAGCTTCAGATTCAAGTGGCCATATGCGGTGCCTACGTCACCGGAAGTAAGACAGTCCCAATTCTAGTTGTCTAAGGCATGCCCCCTGTAGGGCATCTAGAATGACCCCACTCTTAGAAATGGCTGCTGCAAATGCATTTCAGTTAACATCTGGCATATTCAGACCCCCCATCAGCAATATCTCCCCTTTTTCTGCCATTCTAAGGATACTTTCTATAATTTCCTTGTCCATGTCCTCCCCCTGAGATGGGGGTCTGCATACAACCCCTGTGTGGATTGTGCTGCCATTGCCTGTCTCCAAATTGACCCACAGTGCTTCCTCTCCTCCCTGTTTACCCTTTTGTTTGGTTGCTTTGATTCCTTGCCTTATGTAGAGAGCTACTCCTCCTCCTCCTCATTTACCCTCCCTGTCCCTCCTGTAGATAGTGTATCCTGGTATGTTTACGTCGCAGTCATGGTTGTGTGTGTACTATGTTTCTGTGACTGCCATGATATCCAGATGGTCCTCCTCCATCAAGGCCACTAATTCAGGAAGCTTGTTACCCAGACTATGGGCATTAGTACTCATTGCTCTCCATTTTTTGATGGCTTTACCTCTTGTAGCACCATCCCTGTCCTTATTGACTTTGCTTTCTTCATTCACCCTGTCCTGCTTCCTACTGACCTTTCTACCTTGGTCTTTACCTCATTTAATACCCCATTTTGTAGGGGGAGGCTGGGAATTCCCTGCTGCTTATCAGTGCCTCCCCCTTGACTAGTTTAAAAGCTTGCCAATGAAGCATTTAAACCGACCTCCCAGAAGACTTGTTCCCTTCCTGGACAAATGCAGACCATCCTGCCAGTATAGGCTGGTATCCCTCCAGGTAGAATCCCAGTCCCCAATAAAGCCAAACCCCTGTGCTCTGCACCATTTTTTCAACCATCCATTGAATCGCATGGTGTGAGGTACCCTTGCCTCACCCTTGCCATAGACAGGCAGCACCTCTGAGAAGGATACTGTGTGTGCTACTTGCCTTAGGCCCCTCCCCAACTCCACAAACTCCTCCTGCATTGCTCTAATCTCATGTTGAGCCAAGTCATTTGTCCCTAGGTGGACAATGACGTCCAGCTCAGTCTCCCATGCGCTGTTCTTGTGATCCTGAGGATGTGCTTCCTGTCCCTCCAAGCCATGGTGCCAGGCAGGCACCTTACTTCAGTTTTCCCTGCTCCCCCCAGTTCTATTCCCCTAATGACTGACTCCCTCACCAGGAACTACTTTCTTTCTCTGTGGTGTCCTCTGCCTCCTTCCTGTGGGGCTCCCTTGCAACAGCTGTCCGCAACCTCCTTAGTCTCCTCTGTGGTTGCATTCATAGGGGAACTATGCTCCATCAGAATGGTGTATGGATTGTGGAGTGGTACAACTGACTGGGTGTGCCTCTGTTCCACCATCCTCACCCTCCCTGAGCCCACTGTGGTCCAACTGCTGCACTTTCTTTACCATCTCTGAGGTAGTGGAGGTGGCTCTGGTGCTCCCTGGGTGGGGGAGGTTCCCTTACTACTGTCCAGTGTGGCCTGAAGACAGGCAACCCCTCAGGGCAGAGAGTTCTCTGCAAATAGGGCAGCATCTCAGCCTCCAGAAAGACTCCCAGAAGATTGCTGCCCCATAGCCAGCACATTGCACTACTCCCCCCGTGTCTGTCTACCTTTCTGTTTATCCTGTATTTTTTTTTGTTTTTGTTTTTTCAGTGATTGTTTTGTTATATATATTATAATGTGTATGCTTATATTGTCAGTGCAGTGTGGTAGAAAGAATAAGACAGTGGTATGCACCTTGCTCTCTTGAGGAAATGATGTCAGAACCCTGGTATAAAGGAAATGGTATCAGGGGTGGGTGGGGTGAGGGAAGGGGGTTTAGGGCCCAAACTGTGCCCTCACAAAAGAATCAGCTAAAAGCTCTGACCCACCACTACGATGAGTGTTGACCTTCCTGTCAGCAAGATGACCTACACAACAATTTAACAGAGAAAATACCCTTCTAATCAAACAGAGAAAAAACAAACAGCTGAGTCAGACACAGGTAAACCTCCCCAGCCCAAAACAGCCTGGTGATTTGTGCTCTGAAAGCAATCAGCCCCAAAACAAGTCAGCTGTGCACAAGGATAGATACAGTAAACAGTATTTCAATCCCTCTGGGTTTAAACTCCCAATCTCCAAAGCAGTATTGCAAGCCCCTTCACTGAAAAGAATAATAACAATTGTAATATATAAAGTAAGGTACACCTCCCTCTACTGTGAGCAAGACTGTATTTCCTGATACTTCTAAGTTCAGTATTTTACCTTTCAGTTAGAAGTAGCCTCCACGGAAGAATATTAGCTTTTCTTTTTTTTATATATTTATCTTACTTTTGCCTCCTCCACCGTCCGTTGGAGCTCCGCCCTGGTCACGGTGCCCCCAAGACTTCCACCGCCTCATCAGCCCCTCGATCCTCCGGTCACTCCTGGTTTACCCCCCAGGAAGCAGGGCATGGCACCGTGACTGGAACTGGTGCTGTGGAACCGTATCTGGTTGTGGGATCCCTCGGCCAGGCAGCTGATTGAAGCTCAGGGGCAGGGCGTCATAGAGATGTCTGGTAGAGAGGAATTTTTGTCCCTATAAGCTGGGATGGAGACGTGCAATGACGCCTGCATCTGTCCTGTCCCAATGCCCCTTGACTGTGCATTATTGCTAGGGTGATACTCCCAGCTTCCGCTAGGTGTCACACCCGCACCGAGCGCAGGAACCCCCAGAGAAGGAGAGCAGTCCTAGGGATGCTCGATCCTTCCCCTCCCAGCCGGCCCTCCAACGACCCAGGAATATTAGCTTTTCTGTTGAATCTGCTACAAACCAAAGTACAATAACAATTGTAAAATGTAAGCTAAGGTACACCTCCCTCTGCTGTGAGCAAGACTGTCTTTCTTGCACATTCTAAGTTCAGTATTTCAGCATTCAGCCAGAGGTAGCTTCTACCTGAATAATATTAGCTTTTCTGATTAGTATTTTCAAGATGTTCCAACCTAGTGTACACAAGAGCATGCTCCTTCGCACAAGTCACTGCAGTGGCCAGGGCTTTCTCTGAGATTTTTTCAGCATTTACTGCAGCTCCCACCAAGTCATCCATATGCTACTCCACGGCCAACATACATTCATGATATGAATCCATTTTATTGTTCATTTGCTGGACCATTTTTTTAAGGGTCATGAGGGCTTGTTGGAAGGGAGGGGCCTGGTGTTGGTTACTGACGGGCTCATGTGTATGATGTCAGTACACTGACCTTGTGGGTGGCGCCAGCACCAGCATCGGTTCCTTCCAAGTTGCAAAATACTTTGCTTCCATGGGGTCCTAGGCTAAGACCCATTAGTGTGAATGAATGGCAAAGATATTCTGGAAGATCAACACTTACGGGGAGTATGTAATTTTTATTCATCCCATCCAATGCAAGGCCTTAGGTTAATCTTTGTCATATATTTATGGATCTGCACAGGTGTAAAAAATGGAAAACAACATTTTTGTTTGTTCTGCCTATGCAAATTCATAACAAAATCTGATCTTAAGGGAGACATTACAATACTAGTCAATAGTTATCTAAGGCACTGAAATAATAAGTGAAGATGGCTGCAACCTCCACTGGATCACAGACATGTCCTTCTTTGTCCTCCAGTGTCACTGGTCCTGATTTTTTGTTCTGCCTCAAGTTCATTCGTTAAGTGTGTGCCAATTTTTTCTCAATTCTCCCCAAATCCTGTAACTGCTTATCTTTCTGATAATTTATTTTTGCTGATCTTACAGCAGTTTTACACTTGTTTTTCAGACCCTTATATTCACGTAATAAAATGGCAATACGTACCTACCGTAATTCTTGATCTTCTTGGACAAGTCTCCACCACTCATTCACACTAATGGGATCTATGCCAGAGGCACTAGGACCCAGTGGGAGCAAACATTTTGCAGGAGGGTCAGCACAGAGATGGAGCTGCGAGGAGCAGCCCCACGAGCCTGCCTGCAAGTGCAATGACTATCTCAGCGTCGACCCTCCAATCGCCTCAGTACCTTTTTCTGAGGAGGTGCAGTGTAACTAACCTAGAAGGATAGCCTAACAAAAAAATGGAAATAAGATAGTCCAGAAAATCCATATAAGAAGCGTCAAGAAAGAAGTCTTCACAGCCTAAAGATTGAGGGAGTGAAGACCAACAACAGACATGAGCTCGGGGGATGGTGGGTGGGCGTGTGAATGAGTGGTGGAGACTTCGTCCAAGAAGATCAAGAATTATGGTAGGTACGTAATTTCCATATCTTCCTGGACATAAAGTCTCCACCACTCATTCACATTAATGGGAGACTACCGAGCTAATAATCCCCCGAGAGGGCGGCAGGAGAGACCAAGAGCTCACAAATTTAGGACAAAAGTTCATTAAGGATGGTTCTGCCAAATGAAATATGTCACCTGGCATGGACATCCAGGGCATAGTGCTTGATGAAAGTATGCACTGAGCTCCAGGTAGCTGCATTGCAAATATCTGCAATGGGCACATTGCAGATTTCCACCAGGGATGCCACGATCACTCTAGTAGACTGAGCATACACTCTGCCGTCCAGCTTAACCTGCACCATGGAATAACAGTGGTGAAGGCATGCCACCAAGCATGCTGAAATGCATCTGATAGCGACAGACTGACCCAGCCGGGTCTCGCTGAAGGAAACAAACAGTTGTTGAGCTTTGAGAATTTCTTTTGTTCTATCTAAATAGAAACACAGAGCTCTTTTGATGTCTAAAGAATGAAGGGAATGCTCTCCATCATTTTGGAAGTTCGCAAAGTAAGTAGGAAGGACCAAAGGTTGGTTTAGATGGAATTCTGAAACAACCTTAGGGAGAAACTTAGGATGGGTCCTAAGAACTACTTTGTCTTTATGAAACACAGTATACAGAGGGTCTGTGACCAAGGCATGTATATCAGAGACCCTGCGGGCTGAGGTAATGGCCACCAGGAAGGCCGTTTTCCAAGTGATAAATTTCAGCTCACATGTAGCTAGATGCTTGAAAGGCTTTCGAGTGAGCATGTCTAGTACAAGATTAATGTTCCAGGCTGTGACTGGATGTCTGATAGGAGGTCTGGTATGCAGAATTCCCTTAAGAAACCTCTTAACCACAGGTGACTGAGCCAGTGACAAGGAAAGTACTAGCTCATGATAAACTGAAATGGCACAAAGGTGAACCTTGACTGTAGAGTATTGCAGACCTGAATTTGAGAGCTCTAAAAGGTACTCTAGAACTTTATTGGGTGGACAGGAAAAAGGATTCAAAGAGGATTTTGCACACCAGAATGAAAATCGCTTCCATTTGGCTGTGTAAGTTTTTCTAGTGGCTGGCTTGTGCGCAGCCAGAAGAATATCTGAAACTCTGTAAGAGACATTGAACCTGTCCACCTCTATCTCTTCAGGAGCCAAGCATGAAGGTGAAGCAATCTCAGATTGGGATGGACCACAGGCCACTGAGTCAGAAGGGGAAGCGCTTTCGAAGGGGTTTTTGACATACTGCTGAGTAACGGAAACCATATTTGTTGAGGCCAGAAGGAAGCAATGAGGATCATTTTGTCCCCCTGGGACTCAAACTTGAGAAGTACCTTCTGAATTAGAGGAAGAGGTGGAAAGCGATAGAAAGCATTTTGTCCACTGCAGCCTGAACGCATCCTGACAGAAAATGCCAGGCCCTGGATTTCTGGAGTAGAAGAGAGGCAGTTTTGTGTTGAGTGGGGATGCAAAAAGGTCCAGGTCTTGAGTTCCCCACTCTGTGAATAGTGACTGAACTACAGTTGAGTCGAGAGACCATTCGTGAGGATCTGTCTCTGATCTGCTGAGACGGTCTGCCAATTTGTTCTGCACTCTCGGCAGGTAGACTGCTTGAATTAGAGCCTTGTGCTCCAAGCACCATTCCCATACTCTCATCGCTTCCCTGCATAAAGGGTAAGAGTGAGCATCGCCCTGCTTGTTGATGTAATACATCACTGCTTTGTTGTCTGTTTGAAAGAGAATGTTCTTGTGACAGAGAATGTCCTTCAAAACCTGGACTGCATAAAGGACGGCTCCCATTTCTAAGACATTTATGTGAGGCTGTGACTCGTCCTGAGTCCATGTACGCTGAGTGTGGAGAGTCTGACAGTGAGCTCCCTACCCAATCAGGGACACGTCCGTGGTAAAGGAAATCTGATGATCCAGGGGAGCAAAGGGATACCCTTCCAGAATATTGTCCTCTTGCGACCACCAGGTGAGTGACTTCTTCAGAGGTTCGGTCACCTTGATGAGAAAGGACTGAGGGTGAGTGGTTGGGGACCACTGAGTACTGAGCATCCATTGAGAGGTTCTCATGTGGAGGCATGCTAGGGGTACAGTGAACACAGAGGATGCCATGAGACCCAGCATCCGTTGCATCAAGATAGCTCGAGCCGAGCTGTTCTCTCTGATGTATCAGGCCATCTGTAGGATATCGCTCCTTCTGTCCTCTGGGGTAGAAAAGTTTTCGCAGAGGAGATGTCCAGAAGAGTTCCTATGAAAAGAAGCTTCTGGGAAGGCTGCAACTGTGATTTCTTGAGATTTGGCAGGACTCCCATGGACGTGAGAAAGTCTGAGTTCCTTGCCTCTAAGGGCTTGCTAGAAGCCAGTCGTCTAGATATGGGAACACTTGTATTCTGATTTTTCTGAGGTGCACTGTGAGAATTGCACAACACTCTGTAAAACTTTGCAGCGCTGAGGATAGCCCAAAGGGCAGGACTCTGAACTGATAATGCTGGCCCAAAGCCACGAACCTTAGGTATTTGTGATGCCTTGGGTGAATAGGAATATGTTGGTAAGCATCATGCATGTCCAGAGAGGCTAACCAGTCGTGTTTATGAAGCAAAGGTAACAGGGTTCCTAGTGATATCATTTTGAATTTCTCTTTGGGAAGAAATTTGTTCAATTTTCTGAGGTCCAAATTGGGGTGCATGCCCCCAATTTTCTTTGGAACTAGAAAGTAATAGAAGTAAAACCCTGTGTTCTGTTGATCCAGTGGAACTACTTCTACTGCCCTGTTGTTCAGAAGGCCTTGTATCTCGGAGGTGAGAAGTTCTGACTGAAGTATTGACAGTTTTGGCTGCCGTTTGGGGGAACAATCTGGAGGGTTCTCTGAAAAATTGAGGGAATATCCCTCTCAAATTATCTGGAGGACCCATTTGTCCGATGTTATGGAATTCCATTCATTGTAGAATTGAGTCAGATGAACTCCCACCGCTAAGAAGGAGTCCTCCTCGGCAGCTGAGGTGGGACTTGGGCCCAAAACTCAGAAAGCGGCACTGGGTGCTTTGGGCCCTTGTGCTTTCTGTTGCATTTTCTTTTGAGGCTGAGGACTTGATTTTATTAAACCTCCTCTGCCTTTCCTCGAAAGGACCGGACGATTGTGAAACTGGCATTTGTTAACACCCCCAGAAGGGCGGAGCAGGTTGAGCCAATTTAATGGCTGACCTAGACTTCTGTGTGGCCTCTAGAGCCTGATCTACTTGAGGACCGAAGAGATACACTCCTCCATCGACGGGGAACGCCATGACCTATTGCTGGGCATCATTCATGAAGCCTGAAGTGTGCAGCCAGGAATGACGGCAAGTACAAATGCCCGCCGCCGCCTCTCGGGAGGCAGTATCAAAGGCATCCATAGCTGCTTTAACCTGTTGGTTGTTGGACTCGATACCCCTGGTTATGGTCTGGAGAAGCTCTGAATTAGTGTCCGACTCCGGTAGAGCTTCAACCATTTGTTTGAGTGAGTGCCAAAGAATATACTCATATTGAGAGAAATAGCCCTGGTAGCTGGCGATGCGCATACACAGGGTGGATGCAGCAAAGACTCTCTTATCTAAAGTATCTATCTTACGGGATTCTTTGTTTATAGGTCGAGCTGTGTAGTCTGAGGAAGGACGACCTTATCATTCTTCTTGCCAAGACTACAATAGGATCCGCAAAGGATTGAGAGGCCAAAATAGGTCGATCCTTGGGAGCAGCATACTTCCTATCTATGGACTTAGCCACAGAAGGAATGAGAGCAGGATTATTTCATACCATTTGAGAAAGCGTCTCAAAGGAGGGCTATACTGGGGGAGTTAAATCCATAGGGATATCAGGAACATAACGGTATTGGAGTCTTAAAAGCTTCCCAGGATCGATATACATAGTAAGGAGAGAAACAGTGGAATTCAAATTTTTCAGCAGAGACTTAAATGACAGGTCCTCGACCACAGGCTCTGCAGCAGGATTAGATCCCATCCCTTCCACATCATCACCCAGCCTAAGGTCTGGATCAGGCTCAAGATCATCTCCTGACAGTCCAGGAGGGACTGAATGGACAGGAAATGAAGAAGGACAAGGATTTGGAGAGGAGAAGCCCTGAAGACTGGCCGAAGAAAAGCTAGGCCTCAGCACCGATGAAGAACCTGGCACAAAAAAGCTGCACAGCGCCAACAAAGCCCACGGTGCCAAAGAAGAACACGGCGCCGAAAGCCGCATGGCACCAAAGACGGTGCTGAAAGGCCACATGGCGCTGAGAAACTCAACGGCACCGAAAAGCTGCATGGTGCCGAGGACGGCGCCGTGCGACCCACTGACGCCAATGACGCCGAAACCAACCCAGGACCCGGAAAATTAGGATTTGAGGAAAAAGAAGGAAGAAAACCAGGAGATAGAGGCATCGGTGTGGCCCCCTGTGCCACAGCCATGTGAGGGGGGAAAACACCTGAGTGCAGAGTCGATGGCACTGAAGAAGGCGCTGCATGACTAGGGAGGCCCAACCACCCTACCCAATCCCCCAAAGGGTCTGAGGACCCCTGAGTGACCGGTCTGGGCAGCTGGACCAACCTCTGAGCCCATTGCTCCATCAGAGCAGCCCACTGATGAAACTGCTCATCTGAAGCCCTACCAGAAGGCAGGGAAGGGCTCCGATGTCGAAGAGGTTGGTGACCAGAACCAGAAACCAGTGACTCGGAAAGAGGAGACTGGCAACCGACCACAGTGACCGACCGTTGATGCGCAGACATATCAGAGGGCGACCTCGAGTGATGCCTTCTATTTTTTGACCTACGGGCTGAAGAAGAGCTTGAGGCTGAACGGTGCAGAGAATGCAACCGTTTCCTTTTATGCTTCCTGAGGGACTGCCCTTCCCCTTGGGCATTGGACTGCCCATTGTCAGACCCAACTCCGAGAGGGCGGTGAGCCGGATCCAGCCCAGCTGACTGAACAGCTTTCATCACAGTCTTCCTACCATCACCTGACCTGCTCATGGTCGACTCCATCAATGTAGCCTGAGACTTCTTTCTTTAAAAAGAATAATTAATGTAAGCAGTACTTATTCGAGGAATACTACAAAATAATAAACTGAAAACTATGCTGCTAGTTTGAAGTTTGACTTCAATGAGCGAGTGATGTTGTCACTAAGCGTACTTGACAGCGGGAAAAAGGAACTGAAGCGATTGGAAGGTTGAAACGAGAGAGTCATTGCTGCACGAGCTGAGGCTCGTAGCGCCCCTCCTCCTGGCTCCATCTCTGGTGCCAACCTTCCTGCAAAAAAGTTTGCTCCCGCTGGGTCCTAGCACCTCCGGCGTAGATCCCATTAGTGTGAATGAGTGGTGGAGACTTTATGTCCAGCAAGATCTGAATCTTTAGTTTTCCTACACTGTGCCCACTTTCTATTTCTGCTCTTCATTAAATTCAGCAAGTCCCTAGAAATGTATTTACTGAATTCTCGGATTGATACCTGAGAGTGTAAGCTCATTCAATAGGTTCCACGTCAAAGGACAATACAGAGTACAGTTAGTTTTACAGTTGACACAAATTGCAAGGGTCACTAGAAAATAACAGTAATATGCTACTAGTACAATCTTTCAAGACAGATGCAGAATTGGTACAGAGCTAGTCAGAAAACATGGCAGTATAAATGACAAAGACAATTAACAGAGCTCTGTTTTACAAGTAACGGAGGCATTGTACAATGTATGCCTGAGACAGTAACTGTTAACTTACCTAAGGTCAGGAGGGTGAAAGGGGGAAAAGAAGAGAGGGGGGTTGGAGAATGAGTACAAGGAGGGAGTAGCTAGAGGGAGTAGCAGTGAGGGGTAAGCTCAAATGGGGAAGGTAAGTAAACAAAGGTGAGTGCTTCTAAAGTGCTTGTTGGGGTAGGCAAGGTAGGGACGGCTATCCTTAAGGTGAGGGCCTGAGAGGGAAGACCTTAGTGATAGCAGTTGCAGGAGGCCTCATTTACTAGGTATTGCCACAGCAGGTGCTTGAAATGACCCAGCTTAGTTGCGTTGGACATATCAGAGTGCAGCAAGTTGATCCAGAGTAGGGCTCTGTAGGTGAAAGCACACTGTCCAAGTGCGGTGTGGTACCGAGGAGTTCTGAAAATCTGATTGCTGGAACTTCTGGTGGTGCGTGGATTTAGCGGAGGATTCAGAAGGGCTTGAACACCAGGAGACATCATATTGAGACTCATTTTTTTGCTAGCAGGCAGGACTGATATCTGAGAAATCCCATCCTTATTAATCCACATTATACTTATTCTTTTTACTTGTAGAAATTCATCAAAAATATGTAAGAAGGGTGTACAAAATATAGCACAGGCTTCACCAATGTCTCTAATATCATTAAGAAAGGTCCAGTCAGCTAAGTTTATTGATTATCATAAGGCCTCTATATTCAAATCCCTCAGTCTTCCCACAGAAATATAAACTGGTTGATTTCTTGGCTTACCAATTACAATACACTGGGCAGTGGTCACTTAATGAATCACGCATAACTCCTGAACTCAAAACGTTTGAAGGATGAGAGGCAACTATCCAGTGCAAAATGGACCCAAATCCAGTTTTATAATTGTTTCTGGTAGTTTCAGTAATTAGTTGTTGAATGCCTAAATCAAGAAGGATGGCTTGCACCTTGTCATTTTGTGCACTGGCCCAATTACACTTAAATCTCCATTCCTTTTTTTAAGCAGCATTCATTTAAATTTAGAGCAATTTGAAAAAGTTACTTACCACAGTAACCTTGTTCCTCCCAGGGCATACTCCAATATTCCTAACTCTTCTGCAGTATGCCTCTAAGCCAGATCTACCCGGAGATAGAATGCTATGCTAATGATGGAATCATTGGCATGTGCCACTTTTCAAATGCTGCCACTACTCAACTGCCTGCATTCTAACCCTCAGATTTTTTGGATGCCTGTAAAGACAAGGCCCAAAAGATTTAAAATCAGTAAAATGTTGTAATTTTAGGACTCCCACAACTAGCCTTCAACTGAAGGAAGAACATACCAAGATATATTCACAAACAATGCATTCTCTAATGTCAGAATCACCTGAAAGGTGAAAAACCACTGAAACTGGTTTCAATAAAAACCAGAGTTTGGCATACATACCCTTAAGGTACAGCATGGAATGCAGAAGCCACTGGTTCTGGAAGGGGAGGCAGGGTGGGAGAGTTATGAATATTGGAGTATCCCCTGGGAGAAACAAGGTTATTATGGTAAGTAACTTTTTCTTCTCACCCCAGCAATACTGACATTCCTAACTCTTCTGCAGACTAAAAGCAGTACCTTTGAGGCAGGAACAGAACCTATTTTGGAAATAGGCTCTGCAGGAGAGCTGTACCAACTGGTCATCAGCCCTAGTCTGCATATCCAGGCTGTAATGTTTGGTAAATGTGTGAACTGTCTCCAGGTATCTGCTTTACAGATATCTAGAAAGGGACATCCCTGACAGTCTGTCAGCTGCCCCCCCTTGTGGAGTGGGCTCTAAGCCCTCCTTAGGCCTCTCTGTCCACTGTGACATGACAAAACTGAATACACTGGACCATCCAGTGAGAATTGGACCTTTAGATGCAAGATTAACCCTTCCCATATCCCCATAAATAAGGAAAAATGGAAATTACGTACCTACTGTAATTCTTGATCTTCTTGGATGAAGTCTCCACCACTCATTCATACTGATGGGAGTACGCCAGAGGTGCTAGGATCAAGCTGGAGCAAACTTTTTCAGGAGGGCCGGCGCTGAGATGGGGCCATGAGGAAGCAGCACTGTGAGCCAGGCGTGTGCAGTATAGACTATCTCAGTGTCAACCCTCCAACCGCCTCAGTACCTTTTTTTACGAGGAGGTGCAGCATAACTAACCTAGAGAGGACTAACCTAAAAAACAGACATAAGATAGTCCGAATAGCCTGTGTAGAAGGATCAACAACAAAGTCTTCACAGCTTAGCCATTGAGGTGAAGACCAGAAACAGAGAAGTGAGCTCGGAGATGGTGGGTGGGCGTGTGAATGAGTAGTGGAGACTTTGTCCAAGAAGATCAAGAATTACAGTAGTACGTAATTTCCATATCTTCCTGGACATAAAGTCTCCACAACTCATTACACTGATGGAAGAGTACCAAGCGAAATAATCCCGAGACAGGTGGCAGGAGAGAAAGGAGCTCACTTTCTTAGGACAGAAGTCTGATAAGAATTGTCCTGCCAAATGAATGATGTTGTCTGGAATGGACATCCAAGGCATAGTGCTTAACAAACGTATGCATGGAGCTCCAGGTAGCCACAGTACCAAATGTCTGCAATGGGGACATTATGGATTTCAGCCAAGGGATGCGGCGACTGCTCTAGTAGAGTGCCGACACTTGCCTTCCAGCTGACCTGTGCCATAGAATAAGCATTACGAAGGCATGCCACCAGTCACACTGAAATGAACCTGATAGCAACAGGTTGACCCAGCAGGTCACGCTGAAGAAACAAACAGTTGTTGAGCCTTGCAATTTCCTTTGTTCTATCGAGATAGAACTGCAATACTCTTTTACATCCAGGTAATGAAGATGCGTTCCCTTCATTCTGGAAGTTTACAAAGTAGGCAGAAAGGACTAAAGGTTGATTCAGATGGAATTCTGAAACAACCTTAGGCTAGAACTCAGGATGAGCCCTAAGAACTACTTTGTCCTTGTGAAATACAGTATATGGGGGGGGTCTGTTACCAAGGCGTGTATTTCAGAAACCCTACGAGCAGAAATAATGGCCAATAGGAAGGCCGTTTTCCAAGTGAGGAATTTCAACTTACAAGTAGCTAGAGGCTCGAAAGGTTTACAAGTGAGCATGTCTAGCACAAGGTTAATGTCCCAGGCTGCAACCAGACATCTAATAGGAGGTCTAGTATGCAGAATCCCTTTAAGAAATCTCTTAACTACGGGCAGCTGAGCCAGCGACATGAAAAGTACCGGCTCATGATATGCCGAAATGGCACAAAGATGAACTTTGACTGTGGAGTATTGCAGACCTGTGTTTGAGAGGTCTAAAAATACTCAAGACTTTATTTGATGGGCAGGAAAAAGGATTTCAAGAGGATTTTGCACACCAGATGAAAGCAACTTCAATTTAGCTGTATAGGTTTTCCTGGTGGTTGGCTTGCCGTGGCCAAGAGAATGTCTGAAACTCTCTGAGAAACATTAAACCTATTCACCTATCTCCTCAGGAGCCAAGCATGAAGGTGAAGTGACCTCAGGTTAGGATGGACCACAGGACCCTGGGTCAGAAGGTTCATCTGAAGGGGAAGTGGTTTTGGGGAGGTTTCTGATAGTCTGTTGATTAGAGGGAACCAGATCTGATGAGGCCAGAACAGGGCAATGAGACTCATTCTGCCCCCCGAGTCTCCAGTTTGAGCAGTACCCTCTGAATTAGAGGAAGTGGAGGAAATGCATATAGAATGCGTTTTGTCCACCGCAGCCTGAATACATCCTGACAAAAAATGCCAGGTCCTGAATTTCTAGAGCAGAAGAGAAGCAGTGTTGCATTGAGTGGGGATGCAAAAAGGTCCAGGTCTGGAGTTCCCCACTCTTTGAAGGGTGACTGAATGATGATTGAGTTGGGAGACCACTCGTGAGGATCTGCCTCCATTTTGCTGAGAAGGTCTGCCTGTTCGTTCTGCACGCCTGGCAGGTAAACCGCATGGATTAGAGCATTGTGCTCCAGGCACCATTCCCACACTCTCATTGCTTCCGTGCATAATGGGTAAGAGTGTGCACCACCCTGTTTGTTGATGTAGTACATCACTGCCTTGTTGTTCATTTGAAGGAGAATGTTCTTATGACAGAGTATGTCCTTCAACGCTCGGACTGCATAGAAGACAGCTCTCATTTCCAGGACGTTTATGTGAAGTTGAGACTCGTCCTGAGTCCACGTACCCTGGCTGTGGAGGTCCCGGCAGTGAGCTCCCCAACCCATCAGGGACGCATCCATGGTAATGGAGATCTGAGTATCCAGAGGGGCAAAGGGATACCCTTCCAGAAGGTTGTCCTCATTGAGACCACCAGGTGAGTGACCTCTTCAGAGGTTCCATCACCTTGATGAGAAAGGACTGAGGGTGAGTGGTTGGGAACCACTGAGTACTGAACATCCACTGAGAGGTTCTCATGTGAAGACAAGCCAAGGGTACAGTGAACACCGAGGATGCTATGAGGCCCAGCATCCATTGCATCAAGAGAGCTCAAACCAAGCCATGTTCTCTGATGAATCGGGCCATCTATAAGATATCACTCCTTCTGTCCTCTGGAAGAAAAGCTTTCACACAGGAAGTGTCCAGAAGTGTTCCTATGAAGAGGAGCTTCTGGGAGGGCTGCAACTGTGACTTCTTGAGGTTCAGCAGGCCTCCCATGGACGTGAGGAAGTCTGAGGCTGTGGCCATGGCCTCCAGAGTCTCTTGCCTGGAGAGACTTGCTAGAAGTCAGTCTCAGTCGTCCAGATACAGGAATACTTGGATACCAATTTTCCTTAGATGCACCGTGAGAATTGCACAACACTTTGTAAAAACTTGAGGCACCGAGGACAGCCCAAAGGGCAGGACTCTGAATTGATAGTGTGTACCCAACTCCATGAACCTTAGGTATTTGTGGTGATTTGGGTGTATGAGAATGTGCTGGTAGGCGTCTTGCATGTTCAGGGAGGCCAGCCAATTATATTGATGAATCAATGGCAGCAGGGTACCGAGTGATATCATCTTGAATTTCCCTTGTGCAGGAATTTGTTTAACTTTCTGAGATCCAGAATAGGGTGCATGCTGATGGTTGTCTTTGGGACCAGAAAGTAATGGGAGTAGAAACTTGTGTTTTGTTGATCTAGCGGAACTACTTCTACTGCCCTATTGTTCAGAAGGCCTTGTACATCGGAAGCAAGAAGGTCTGACTGTGCCACAGACAGCCTGGACTGTCATTTGGGAGGATGATCCGGAGGAGTTTCTGAGAGATTGAGAGAGTACCCATCGTAGATTATCCTGAGGACCCATTTGACTAATGCTATAGATTTCCACTGGTCGTAGAACTGAGTCCGACGTCCTCCCACTGTCGAAGAAGAGTCCCCCTTAGGCAGCTGAGGTGGGACCTTGGCCGAAACTCAGAAGGTGGCAGGAGGCACTTTTGGGCCTTGTGTCTTTGCTGTGTTTTCTTTTGCTGCTGAGAGGTCTGGTTTCTGTTAAAACCTCCTCTGCCTTTTCCCTGAAAGGACTGATGGTTCTGAGCAGTGTTTGTTCCCACCCCGAGAGGAGGCGGGCGGAGGTCTGGCTGTCTTAATGGGAACCTAGTCTTCCATGTGGCCTCTAGTGATTGTACCACCTGAGGCCCAAAACAGTACATGCCATTGGAAAGGTAAGGGCCATGACTTGCTGTTCTGGCATCATTCTGTGAAACCCAAAGCACGCAGCCAAGAGTGGCGATGTGCATGCCAGCCGCTGCCACTGTCCGAAGCAGTATCAAAGCATCCATTGCAGCTTTAACTTGTTGGTTATTAGACTCAATACCCTAGTTATGGTCTGAAGTAGCTCTGAGTTAAGCTCTGACTCAAGCAGAGCTTCTACCATTGCTTTGAGTGAATGCCAAACAACATACTCATATTGTGAAAAATAGCCCTGGTAGCTGGCAATATGCATGCCCAGGGTTGAAGCAGCAAAGACTCTCTTACCCAAGGTGTCTAACTTGTGAGATTCTTTGTTTACAGGACAGGCTGTAGATTCCTGAGGGAGGACAGCCTTATCATTCTCTGCCAGGACCACAATGGCATCAGCAAAGGCTTGAGAGGCCAAAATGGGGCGATCCTTGGGAGGGCATATTTCCTGTCTATGGACTGACCACAGAAGGAATAAGAGCCAGACTCTTCCGCACCATCTGGGAATGAGTCTCAAAAGAGGGCTGTACTGGAGGGATTAAATCCATAGGGATTTCTGGAACATGTAGATACTGTAGACGCAGAGATGGAGAGAAAGAGGAGAATTTAAATTCTTGAGCAGAGACTTAAAGAAAAGGTCTTCAACAACAGGATCTGCAGGAGGACTGATTCCTGCCCTCAGGGCAGAATTGGCATCAACATCATCACCCAGCCGAAGATCTGGATTGGGCTCAAAATCATCTCCTGACAGTCCAGTGGGGACTGCATAGACAGGAACAGGATGAAACCAGGAGGAAGAAAAGAAGGAGAAAGAATCAGAGTTGAAAACCTCTGGAAACTAAATGGCGCCGTACATCTCCATCACTTGAAGAGAACAAGCGCTGAGAACAGAAGGGCGCCAACATAGAAGCGTCCATGCCTGGTGCCGACAGGAGCATGACACCGACATGGTGCCGATGCCACCCAGCACGGAGGCACCGGCAGATAGCGCACTGCATGGGGCGCCACACCAGTCTCCTGCACCGAGGAACGTGCCGACAGAGTATGCGGCACCACAGATGGTGCCGACACCACCTGCAGCTCAACAAGGACCTCGGTGCTGGAGAAGCAGCACCACAGTCAATGGCACCATCACAAAAGTCTGAGAACTGCGATTTGAAGTTAAAATGAAAATGGCAGGAGATAAAGGCACGGTGTGGATCCCTGCATCG
The DNA here is from genome assembly GCA_016271365.2 of Neoceratodus forsteri. Classification (NCBI taxonomy): domain Eukaryota; kingdom Metazoa; phylum Chordata; order Ceratodontiformes; family Ceratodontidae; genus Neoceratodus; species Neoceratodus forsteri. The sequence continues at coordinate 1,095,084,229 of CM057453.1, forward strand.
CAGCCATGTGAGGGGATAGACACCAAAGCGTGAGTCGGTGACACAAAGAAGGCGCTATGACTAGGGAAGTCCTAACCGCCCTGCCTGCCATTCAGAAACCGACAGGCCCGAAGGCCCCCGGTGATGGACTGGCTAGTTCGGGCAGTCAGGACAACCTCCAAGCCCACTGCTCCATAATAGTGTCCCAATGGTGAAACTGCTCATCGGAAGCCCCTCCAATAGGCGAAGAGGAGCTCCGGTGACTAAGAGGCTGGCTACCAGAGACAGAAACCGATGATTCTGAAAGAGGCAGAGACCGGCTCCTGACCCTAACAACTGACCATCTATGCGCAGACGTACCAGAGGGTGACCTCGAGTGATGCCATTTCTTCTTCGACCTGTGGGTCGAAGAAGAACTCAAGGACGAACAGTGCTGAGAATGGGACCATTTATTTTTATGCTTTCGGGGAGACCGCCCATCTCCCCGAGCATTGGGCCGTCTGTTGTCAGACCCCCCTCCGGGGAGGGTGGCAGACCAGACCCAGCCTGACTGAACAGCTTTCATATGAAGTCTCCCTCCCGTCACCTGCCCCACTCATGGTCGACTCCATCAGTGGAGGGCTGAAGACTTCTCTCTTGTACAAGTAAGAATTTATCAAAATATAATAATTACTTATCATTGATAAAATACAAAATAATAAAACTGAAAACTAAGTGCTAGTTTGAAGTTTGACTCCCAGCGGGTGAGTGACGTCATCACTGAAGTGCACTCGGCGGCAGGAAAAAAGGAACTAAGGCGGTTGGAGGGACGACGCCGATATAGTCTATACCGCACACGCCTGACTCACGGTGCAGCTTCCTCGTTGCCTCATCTCGGCGCTGCCCTCCCGCTGGGTCCTAGCGCCTCTGGCGTACTCCCATCAGTGTGAATGAGTGGTGGAGACTTTATGTCCAGTAAGATTTGTGTCTTGTCCTGCCTGTGGAGCTCAGTAGCTGTCATGCAGTAGCTGAAAGCCTCCTTGCATCAAGACTATGCAATATACGTTCACCAGAATGAGAATGCTCAGTAAAAAACACTGACTGAGTTTGGTTTAGATGAAAGTCTGAAACCACTCTGGGAAGGAATTTCCTTTTTTTTTTTTTTAAACTTTCATTCTTTATTGTTTTTTGTTAAAAAAACACTTTTTACATACATATATCACAGGACTCAAAGACAAATATAGGTCATATCACATAAATAAAACCACATTATAATTTATAAGATCCATATAGTCTAAATATAAGAGTTCCAACCCGTTGATTTAGTATGGTTCGTCTATGTTTTCCTTTCTCTTATTTTAAAACTCTCTGATTCTATTTAGGAATTTCTTTGTTCCCTATATTTTATAGACCCAGACAAACATAAGGATAAACTTAATAAAAAGGACATTAACAAAAAAGGAAAGGAACTTTACACAAATACAGGCACTTAGTTTCATAATCTACACTAAAAGGGCTTAAGCTCACTTGTTTCATTCTAATGAGTGATTTTGTACATAGGGGGTCTTATACCAGAAGATCCAAGAGGCCACATGTCCCCTTTTTGACTAGTGTCTAAAGCTTAGGGTACAAACTCCGAATTAACCAGGCCCATATACAGAACCCATCTTCTCCATCTATCAAACCTGGTCTGTTGTTTATTAGCGTTGCTGTCAGAGCCTCTGCTCAATATATGGAGATCATTATCTCTTGCCATATCTCCATGGCAGGTTCTTTGTTTGTAAGCCAAAGCTTAGTAACCACCTTCTGCCCAGCCAAAAGGGCATATTTTAACAATCTACTTGTGTTTGAGTCTCTATAGCCCCTTGGAACCTCAAACAGAAAATATAAGGAAGCAGTCAACTTAATTCCTGGGTCAAATATTGACTGTAAAGCATGTTCTAACCCTTGAATATATAGGGACAGCCTCGGACACTCCCACATTATATGATATAGAGCAGCCGGGGAGAACCCACATTCTCTCCAGCATACCGCCTCTCTGTCTCCCTGATATTTCGCCTGTATCGCTGGGGTCCTAAAGAATCTAATATGCATTTTCCAAGAGAATTCTCTTCATTCAATGAGAGATATCCCCCCATATAATTTCCTTTGTGCCCACACCCACATATCTGGGGATATCAACATGTCCATATCCCTAGACCATGTCTTCCGAATTGACTCAGTATTATCTCCCTGCCATGATAAAAGTGCTCCATACAGACAGGAAATCATGTGAGCCAGGGGAGCTCTATTTTCTACTGCCTCCTTAAAAATGTTTAATATCTGGGGTGGTGGTTTGTTTTCTTCTTTTAGTCCGCTTTGCATGGTTTTGATGAAATCCTAAGTTGAAAATACTTAAATCTCTCCCTCCAGGAAAGGCCAAACTTAATCACCAATTCCTAGAAGGATCTGATCTCAGTCCCTTCCATAAAATGCCAGATCAGATGGAGGCCTCTCATCTCCCATCCTCTAAATCCAGCATCTCAGTTCACAGGACTGAATCCCTTGATGTATGGGATTGAATACATGAGGCCTCTCCACTTTCTAAGTTTTATCTCCTAATACCCCATACCAGACACTCAGTGTTACCTCTGTATAAGGGCTCAAGTTTCTTTCCAGGGAGCTATATCCTACATCTCCAAGCAGTGCTGAATATAAATTACCTAAACCTCCCCTAACAGCTCCAGATGCTTCCTCTTAGCAACATAACTCTTATTGAACCAATATATAAAGGTCCTGAGCTCGCCCGCTTGATAGTATAATTTAAAATTGGGTAAGGCCAAACTCACTCCTCTTTTAAAGCCTGCAAAACTGACATACGAACTCTCGGTCTCTGTGATCCCCAAATGAACCGTGATATTCTTCTATTGAGGGTGGTATATAAGAGTCTGGTATTTGGATCAGGAGGGTCTGAGCCAAATATAAAAATCTAGGAGAATTACCATTTTATTGTTTGAACCTTCTGAAATAAGGTGATGAGTATTCTTGCCACTTCTCCAGGCCCTTTTAAAGTTGTCTACCATTGGGGTATAATTAAGCAAATAAAGCTGTTCATATTCCATACAGATCTGTACTCCCAGGTACTGCAAATGTTTCAAGTTCCATTGAAATGGGAACTTTCTTTTAGTCCCTCGGATGGATTATAATTAGCCTGAAGCACCTCCGTTTGGTGGTATTTACATTGTACCCTGCTACCCTCCCAAATTCTTCCAGGGCTTCCATAATTTGGACAGAGCCTGATCTGGATCTTGTAGATAAATCAACAAATCATCTGCGATAATGCCAATTTATGTGCTTCTCCTCCCACCTTACCCCTGGGATCTCTTGTGATAACACCCCAGCTAATGGCTCCAGATATAGGGCAAAAGGCAGGAGACAGTGGGCACCCTGCCTAGTGTCCCTCCTCAATTGAAGGGTTCTGTAATCCTACCATTGATTTTAATATAGGCCTTGGGTCTGGTGTAAATGTTGTTAATAATCTTCACAAAAGCTTCTGAAAAGCCAAATTGTTTCAGTGTCAAGCCCAAAAAGTTCCATGCTACCCGGTTGAAGGCCTTCTCCACATCCAAACTAAGAAGAAGGAGGGGAGACCTCGACTGGGCAGCATGGTGGAGAATGTGCAGCGTTCTCTTAATGTTGTCCTGAGTCTGACATTCTGGGACAAAGCCTGTCTGGACAAAATCAATAATAGAGGGAAGTAATCCCTCCAATCTCTGGGCTAAAATCCTGGTATATATTTTATAATCAATATTCAGTGCAGAGATTGGACGGCAAGATGTACACTGAGTACTATCCTTCCCTGGTTTTGGAATACTTGAAATCACCGCATAATTCCAGGTATCTAGAAAATGATCCCCCAATTGTGCCTCTTTACATGTTGCCAGCAGAGTGCCCTCCACCTCTTTTTTTAAAAATGTATAAAATTCAGGAGTATACCCATCTGGGCCCAGTGTTTTAAGAGATTTCAGGCCCATGATTGCCTGATTTAGTTCCCCAGAAGAAATGGGTAGCTCTGACTGTAACCTGGTCTCCCTACTAATTGTGGGGAGTTTTATCTTAGCTAAATATGCTTCTGCACTAGAACTCATCACAGGGGATTCTGGGGTATATAGCTTTTCATAAAAACTTTTAAAACGGGATAGGATCTGTTCTGGTGAATGGACCAGTTTCCCCGTCCCAGGATCTCTAATTTGGGTGACTGCAGCCCTCAGTGTCTGCTGGTGAAGGCGATGTGCCAACAACCTCGTTGCCCTAGGTCCCACTTCCCCATACCTTTGATGAAGACTTTGCAGAGCTTGTTCAGTCTTAACATCGATTTGCTGCCTCAGAGTTAATATCTTTGCCCATGCTTTGCCTTCCCCCTCTGCGGGTTGTTTTTGAGCTTCACTTAATTGCTGCTGAAGTGATTCCATTCGGGCATTCCATGTTTTTTTATAATATGTTGCATATTTAATAACCTCTCCCCTCAGGACTGTTTTAATGGTGTCCCAAAGGATAGCCCTGGAGATTTCCGGTGAGTCATTTTCCCCCAAAATCTGCTTCATCTTATCCCTAGCCATTTCTGTAAATTCTTTTACATTTAATAAATAATTATTAAATCTCCATAGTGTCTGGCCTCTAGTTGTTTCCCAATCCAACCTTAAAGAGAGTTGTGCATGGTCTGATAAAATCGAGGGCGTATGTACACATTCCCTAATTTGGAATCTGTGCTCTCCTGAGATCAGAAAATAATCGATTCAGGCATATGATCCATGTGGGGGAGAAAAATGTGTATAGTCTCTCTACCCTGCATGTTCTGAGTGCCACGCATCCGTCCAGTTGATTGTTCCCAAAAAACATTTAATCAGTTTCCCATCTGGAGTGGGACAGAAGGTCCCTGACCTAGAAGTGTCTAAATGGTCCTAGATCTGGTTAAGATCACCTCCTACCACCAGTGTCCCTCTATGGTATTCTGTGATTTTATGAAGCAAACCTCTAACCGTGACCACCGTTGCCCCTGGGGGAATATACAGTGAGGCCAACGTAAGGGGTGATCCCCCCGTACACCAGACAACAGTGCCAATCTCCCCTCCGAATCTATGTACTGTGCCTCTGGTTTAAATAAGGATCCCCTCGGGATTAAGACTGCTGTTCCCCTCCTCTTCCCCCCTCCATGAGTGGAAGTGATCACATGATCAAAGCCGAACCTACCCAGCTTCTTATGTTCGGCCCTGCTCAAGTGAGTCTCCTGTAAAAGAACAAAAGACGGGGCCTGTCACCTCAAAGAGGAGATTACCCTGTATCTTTTGACAGGATTACTCAACCCATTCACATTTTGTGATAATATCTTAAGGCTGTCCCTATTATCCATTCTTATGCTATTTTTTACTTCCAATATTATTTGCCCTGCCAATACATTTTAATTGTCGCCCTCCTTTATACCCCTCATCACTCTCCTCCAATCTCCCATTCCAAATGCCCTCCCATGCGCTAGTAAAGTGCCTTTATAATGGACAAAACACAAATACACACCCACATATAACAAAAATTGTAACTCTAAACTTATCCCCAGATGGGAAGGTTTAAAACTCCCTTCCCTCACCAACTGGGGTAAACTATTTACATAAGTATCTCCAAGGAAGGGGAAACGAGTAAATCAATCCCTAAGATCTCAGGTAACAATGCCCTGGGTGGAGGATTCAGAGCTCCTACTGAGTTCGGCCCCTCTGGATCCTATCCACTGTGGATCCTGGCCTGTTGTCTAGGCCTAAGTACATAACCGTAACACAAGGCCACTCAATGGAGCAGGGTAGATGTACCTATAGATGTACATCCATAAAATTTGAAAGTCCTACCCCAGCTTATTGGGCTAAAGATTAATATTATAACCTCAAACCATAGCATTCAAATTATTGATAGAAGAAGACAGGAAATATTACCTCCTTGTCCCCCTGGCCATTAACATAATCCTTCTAATGGATCCCTTCCAACATAACATACACCTGAAAAGAAAAGGTAAAGAGAAAACAAAAAGGGAAGATTAGTCCTCTTATAATCTTGTCTCTCAGGAAGTTATAACATCCATATATTAGAATATATATGTCCCATTGTTTCTTTTGTTTGTAATGTCTCTTCATATTAATAATTTGTTCCTTGTGAAAACAGGAAAACAATAACTAGATCCACTGACTTTTGTCCACCAACTTTGTTCAGTAGGCGGGTGACCCTCCCTTCTACCCAGGCCCAGCAGTAGCTGCAGCTACGACTACTTGGGCCTCTGATAAGAGAAAGGTTAGGGTCTGCAGAAACAACTTAAGCGTCTTTATAAGCCAAGCACTCACTGTGCACCTCTTCAAGTCGCCCGTTTCCCTCTGCATCATCTTCTCTCTGGTGTTGGCAGTAAGTTTCCATAAAAATTCCTTGATGTCCTGCATGGTATTTGGAGTTGATCCCTGCCCCATCTTTCTACTTCTACGTGGTAAAGCTGATTGCCAGGGCCCGATTAAATTAGTTACGGATCGTGGGGAAACCCGCTGTAGCTCATGGCCTTTTTTCTTTAAGGCTGAGATTGCCTCTTTAGATGTACAATATAGCTCTGAGCCCATCTCCGAATGCACCTGCAAATGTGTGGGATACGGTGTCTGAAACTTCACACCCAGCAACTTAAGTTTACGTAGTATGGGCATGTAGGCCATTCGGTGTTGTTGAATTTGCGATGGATAATCCTGATCGAAACATAAACGTGATCCGTTATACTCTACTTTCTATTGCCTCCACGCTGTTCTAAGCACCATCTCCTTATCTCTGTAACTAGAGAATTTTATCACTATGGATCTTGGTCTGGCTTACGGCGCCGTGGGTTTTGCAGACAACGCTCTGTGAGCCCTCTCAATTCAAAAGTTAAAGGCCTGTGGAAGCTCCAATACATGACACAGCATATCCGCCATAAAATCTGCCATCTCCCCTACTTCAGAGTCCTCTGAAAAGCCATACACCCTCAGATTCTCTCTCCTAGCACAGGCTTCTAAATCAATATGTTTGGCTGCTATACTCTCTTGCTGCTGGCTAAGCACTTCAATAGCCTGAGAAAGGTGAAGTATATCATCCTCTGCTCCTGAAATCCTATCTTCTGCGGTGGTCACCCTGTTCTCCAGTTTAGTATGGTCTGTATGCAATTTATCAAACTCAGCTTTATTTTCGCTTCTGGATAGCTTAATTTCAGTCAGCAAAGTCTCAAATCTAGAGCGCGATAATGTCTCTAGCTCTGATTCTGTGTCCCCACTTGTCATGCTGGATGGTAATTCTCTCCCATTATCACGTTGTTTCATCCGTGGCAATCCTGTTGCTTGTCTGTCCTTTTTAGCAGTTTTAGATCGGGATCTGTTTTATGTGTATAGCCCCACTACCAGTTTTGCTCATTTTAACCAGAAATTACTTGACTTTGTAGACAAATTGAGTCGGAGGGAAGAGGAGCTCTGTCTTCAGACTGCCATCGTGTCGGTGACGTCACCGGAAGTCCCTGGGAAGGAATTTCCTATCAGTTTTAAGAACAACTTTAACCCTGTGAGAAAGGATGTAGTCCTGCTCAATGCATAGGGCCTGAAGGTCACTGATTGGTCTGAGTGAGGTGATAGCTACTAAAAGTAGCATTTGCCATGTAACATAGTTTAGTGCTGCTGAAGACATGGGTTCAAAGGAAGAACCCATGAACTTGTAAGACAAATGTATAGGCCCATGCTGACATTGTTTCCTTGACCTGTATCCTTATATGTCAGGAATAGCTGTTTTCTGCCCTGCTTATGGGCTTTAGTGGCTGTCAAGTAATAGCTAGAAGTTCCTGTGACATCCAGGCCATGGAGTCTCTTTTCACCAGAACTAGAATGTTCAGTGAAAAAGACAAATACGGTAATGCTTTGGTTCAAATGGGATTTAGGAACCACTCTAGTAATAAACCTCCTGTTTGTTCTCATGACCACTTTGTCTCTGTGGGATGAGATGTAGTCCTGTTTAATGGGGCAAGGAAAACTGTGCCATGTGACATCTCAAATGAGCTGAATGCATAGGTTCAACAAGCATTTGTCAATGCCGAATGTTTGCTTGCTGGTATTAGCACTGGAAATGCAGGAGTTAGACAGATGCAGAGTAGGAATGTCAGTGAGATACTGAACTTCATGCAACCCGACCTCCAACCTGCAGAGACAGACAGGCATTGGGGTATGTGTTTGGGTTGTTGCCCATAACATTCATGCCATTTCACTCACCCTATCCTGCAGATGCCAACAAGTGTTGAAGTGTGCCTTGGGGTGTTTGGCTTTACAGTCACCCACTCCATAAGGACATATGCGAAATGGGTGCAATATAGGAGAATGGGGTGAACTCTGGGGCCGAAGGTACAAGGCACACCTTGATGCTGTCACTAGCTGCAGGGTGGAGAGTGGGGTGGAACGGCATTAGCATTACAGTCGGCAATCCAAAGTCACATCCTGATGCCTGTCAGTCTGTACAGGGTGGGCCGTCATGGTTAGAAACCCTAACGCCCCGGGTGTTTGTTGGTATTTGCACTAAAATTTTCAACATGGCCTTTTTGTGACTCCCACCTCATGACAGCATTTGGGACCTCTTCTCATGAACAGCGGCACTGTGAGTTTGTCAATGTGTCCTGAACTTTGAGTTCTCACAGTGACCGTGCCATTGTGTGCCAAATGTATGAAAACACAGATCGGGAAGGATGTGAAGAATGACAGCTGCACCATTCATAGGGAGGTGTGAAGAGATGGCAATGTTGAAAATCAGTAGTGCAAATATCAAAAATGCTAGAATTTCTGAGCATACGTGGAAACTGCGCAACACATTGCGTAACATAGTCATTTATTGGAATTATTTCACCGAATTTTCCAACATAGGCATTTTGTGAGCTCTGCTCGTGAACACTGTCAGTATGGTTTTCTCAGTCTGTCCCGAACATTGAATTTCCACAGCAATTGCACTATTCTGTGCCAGATGTGTAACGCATATTTCGGCAGGATGCAAAAATGAAAGCTGTACTGTTCATAAGGAGGTCTGAAAATGCCAATGCTGGAAATCTTGAGTGAAAGTACTACAAATTTGCGGTTATTGAGGGTGCGTGGAAACTGCACAACACACAATTTGTAACACAGTTATTTTATGGACATTTGTCAACAAATTGTCAACACAGGCATTTTAGGACCTCTGCTCTTGAACAGAGTCACTGTGATTTTACATATGAACATACGTCGGACATACGAATCTGCCAGCAGAACAGACCAATCAGTCTATCTAAATCTGCCCAAGTGTGCAGCTAGCACCCTAGATTGCAGCTGCCCCAGCCTCCTCCCCCCTCAGTTCCTCCCCCACTTGTCCCAGCCCCTGCCTCTCTGACTCTTCTTCTTGCATTATCCCACTCCTTCTTAAAGCTATTGACTGTTCTACATGTTACCACCGCCTCTGGCAGCCTATTCCAACTAAACACCACCCTCTCAGTAAAGTAGTGCCTCCTCATTTCCCTCCTGAAACGTCCCCCTTCCAACCTTAGTCCATGCCCCTCGCTCTCTTCCACTCTCAGTTTAAACACCCCTCGGTGCTTGGTTTATTTATCCCCCTCAGGTATTTAAACACTTGAATCATATCCCCCCATCCCTCCTCTCCTCCAGTGTGTACATGTTCAGCTTGTTCAGTCTAACTTCATATTTGTTTCCTTTCATCCCCTTTAACATTTTTGTTGCCCTCCTTTGCACCCCCTCCAGTAACTTTATATCCATTCTCAGGTATGGCCTCCAGTATTGTAAACAGTACTCCAGGTGCAGTCTGACCAATGATCTGTAGTGAGATAGGATAACATCCCTGGGTCTGGATGAGAACCCCCTTGCGATGCACCCCAGCATCCTGTTTGCCTTCACTGCTGCTCTCCTACACTGGGCTGAGTTGTTCATGCTCTCAATTACCAACACCCCTAGGTCCTTCTCCTCCTCTGTGATCCCCAACCTCACCCCCCCAACCAATAGTCCCTCTTCTGGTTCTTAGGCCCGAAGTGCATCACCTTACACATGTTTGCATTGAATCATAGCTGCCACTCCACTGACCATGTGTCTAGTTTGGTTAGATCCTCCTGCAGTTTTTCCCATCCATCCTCTTTGTCCACCACTGCCCCCAATTTGGTATAATCTGCGAACAGACTAACTGTGCTCCCCCACTCCTTGTGCTATATCTGAGATAAAGAGCTCAAATAGCACCGGGCCCAGCACTGACTCCTGCAGCACTCTGCTTGTCACTGCTCTAGGTGCCGAGAGCTACCCCACCACCACTCTCTGCACCCTCCCCTGTAACCAGGTCTCTGTCCATTTAGTCAGCTTTTTTCCCACCCCCACTGCCGTCGCCTTCCTCCCAGTCTCCCATGAGGCACTGTATCAAAGGCCTTACTGAAGTCCAAGTCCATGTACCGCATGGCCCCTATCCAACTCCCTTGTCACCCAGTCATAATACTCTATTAGGCTGGTTTGACAAGACCTCCCTGAGAAGAACCTGTGTTGCCGCCCATCTTGGAGGTCATTATTCTCTAGGAATGCCACCAGCCTCTGTTTCAGTATTGCATCCATAAGCTTACCCACTATGGATGCAAGACTGACCGTCCAATAATTTCCTGGCTCCTTCCTAGGCCCACTTTTGAGTATGGGCACCACATGGGCCACCTTCCAGTCCTGGGGCACACACCCTGTTTCCAGGGAGGTGTTGAACACATCTGCCAGTGGCTCAGCCAACAGCTGCGCCATCTCCCTCAGCACCCTGGGGTGAATGCCATCGTGACCTGGTGCCTTGCCCACCTTTACTGCCCTCAGCCACTCTAGCACTCTAGTCCCTGTGATCACTTTATCCATCACCTCCTCCCCCTTCCCCCCCCAAGCCCATGCTGGTAGTGGACAATCCCTCTTCTTAGTGAAAATGGAGCAGAAGTACTCATTTAGAATTTCCACTTGCTCCTCCCCCTTTTCCACCCAATCCACTCCCTGCTTTATCCTCACAATACGTTCCTTCTTGCACTTCCTCTTTTCCCTGACATACCTTAAAAAGTAATTTTCCCTTCCCTTTATGCCTAGGATAACTAGGATCTACAGCTTATCCGTTAGGTAGGGAAATGGGCAGACTAGGTGGGCCAAGCGGTCCTTATCTGCCGTCAGATTCTATGTTTCTATGTTTCTCGTCCATTATACAATTGATTCCTTCCCTCACATAGAGTGCAACCCCCTGGTCCCTGCTGTATATCCTGTATCCCGGGATTGCTGAGTCCCAATCATGGTACTCTGTGGCTCAAGTCTCTGTCACTGCAGCAGTGTCCACTTTCCCCTCTGAAAGGAGCACCTGAAGCTCTGCAATTGTGTTCCCCAGGCTTCTTGCATTGAGAGAGGCCACCTTCCACCCATACCCCTCCTTCTCCTCACTCTTCTCCTTGGCCTGTGTCCCTCGTCCTGGTAGTCGCACCCTTTCTCCTTGTTATTCTTATCAGGTGGTGGTGCCTTCTGTATTACCTCAGACCTCTGCCTGCCCCCTCCAGGTTACTACACCTCTGCCTTTACCTATATCTAGGGGGTGAGCTCATTAGGCTCCCTGTCCGGACCTTTCTACCAACCTCAGTCTTTTGCCCCCACTAGCTTAAATCCACCTTAGTAGAGATATACCCCTCTAATCCCACCTTTAATACTCCCGTCCCCTCCCTGCTCAAGTGAAGTCTGTCCGCCGTGTACAAGTCACTATTCCCCCAGCCCCTACCCCAGTTAGTCAGTAACCCATAATTTTTGGTGTGGCACCAATCCCTCAGCCACTCGTTGAAGTCCCCGATCCTACCCTTCCTCCCCATGCTTGCACATGGTACCGGGAGTGCCTCCAAGAATGCCACCAACTCCCCCACACTCTCACACTGCCTGCCCAACTCCTAGAACCTCCCCCTCACTACTTCCACAGTCTCCCCGCCAAGTCGTTTGTACCCACATGCAACAGTAAGTGAGGTTTCTTCCTCCCCCTCGCTGCACATTTGAGCAGTGCCTGCCCCTCCTGCAGTCAACCCATAGATGGCTTCAACCCAAATACGGCTGCACCTTCCCCCTTCTGTCCCATCTCACCCCTTTCAGTATAGAGTCCCCCAGGACAAGTACCCCCCGTCCCTTACTCCCTTTTCCTTCTAATGCTCCTTCCACCACCCAAGTATTAATTCTTCCCTGCCCCTTACCCACACCAGCTGTACCCTCTGTGACTTCTGTATCTGTACCCCTTACTTCTGTCTCACCCCTTTTCTCTGCCTTATTCCTCCCATCCCCCTTGAACCCCTTCCAAGCCTGACTACTTGCTACTGGGCTTCCCATGTTGACCTCCCCTCCTCCCCTGCTGATTTCCAACCCCTCTCCTATCACCATTGTTGTCAATTTAGAGCCCCCATTCCCTTCGACCCCGATAGTGATACCCCTCCCATCCTTCCCCTTCCTATAGGCCTTCTCTCTGTCAGTCACCCCCTCCTTCCTCTTTCAGCCCCCTTCTACCCTTTCGTCTCGCCATCTCTTCCCCACCTGTTGCCATCCTCTCATGCTCCGCTTGTCCTCTCCCCTTCAGTATGTTCCTGCTCCCCCCCATAGCAGAGGCTCAAATCTATTCCTAATCTCGATACCACTCCTACATCTCTTCCCCTATCGGTTCCCCCTCCTACTTGTCCTCCTCCAGTTGCCCCTTCCCGGTCCCTCCCTACCCACGCATCTGCTCTCTCCCTGGTACTCCTGGTGGTCTCTTCCTCCCCATCAGGAGGCCCCCTCCCTCACCTCGGCACCCCTCCTTCTCCTCTCTTTTCTGCTAGTGTCTCTGATACTGGATGCGGGGTCAGTTTCAGTCCCAGCTGTTCTTCCCCGTCCCCCTTGCATTCCCTATCCTCCCCAGCCAGGATGCCTACCCACCATCTGCCCTGCCACTTAAGACTCCTCCCTAACCTCCACAGTTCCTCTCTCAAACTAGCTAACTGTCTACAAAGCATACACCTCCCATCCTCAAGCCCAGTCCAGGATCATGGTAGACCCACACCCTGTACACCCCACCACCCTTCCAAAGATGCCGGCCCTATTGACATGCGGCACCTGCCCCATTTTGGCCCCTATCTTATGTAACGGGCTCTTACTCCCAGTTTCTGTACCCTACTACAACTGCTAGGGCCTTATTAACTCAAATTCTTGTTTCCCCCAACACTAGTCCCCCTACTGCCCCCTTGCCGACTGGGTTAATTCAGTCTCAAATCTCATCCATTAGATACTATTATTGTAGTAATCCTAAAGCCTCCTTGTCTATTTTTACCCTCCATACTTTTGTTCTCAGCCCTCATAGTTTCACTTGGCCCAGTAAGGTAGGTGGGCAACTCTAAACTCCGACAGAGCTCTGTTGAGCTCTATACTCCCCTCTTCACTTGCTTATTCTGTTTCTCCTGGCTGCAGGCTGCCCTTTGTATTGTACCTACCTGCGTTGGTGCTTTTCTGCCCACAAAGAAATCCGTAGTAGTCCCGACAGAGCTCCGTTGAGCTTGCTCACTCACCCTCTCTCCACTCCTTGTTCCGTTTCTCCAAGCGCTGCAGGCTGCCCTTTTTGTACTGGGCTCCTGCTGCATTAGTAACCTTTCTGCCCACAAGAAATCTGAGCAGTCCTGACAGAGCTCAGCTGAGCTCGCTCACTCTCCCTCTCACTCCCCTCATTCTGTTTCTCCCAGTGTTGCAGGCTGCCCTTTTGTACTGGGCTCCTGCCCTTTTCTGCCCACAAAAAAATCTGCAGCAGTCCCAACAGAGTTCCATTGAGTTCGCTCACTCCCCTTCCCTCCTTCGCTCATTCTGTTTCTCCCCGCGCTGCAGAGCTTCTCTTTTGTACTGGGCTCCCTGCCTGGGTGTGGTGCCTTTCTCCCACAAAGAAATCCACAGCAGTCCTGGATAGGCTCGTTGAGCTCCTCCTCCCCTCTCTCACTCGCTCGTTCTGTTTCTTATGGCGCTGCAGACTGCCCTTTTGTACTGGGCTCCTGCCTGTGTTGGTACCTTTTTCTGCCCAAAAGGAAAACTGCAGCAGTCCCAAAAGAGCTCCACTGGGCTTGCTCACTCCCCATCTCTCACTTGCTTGTTGTTACTCTGTCCCAAACACTGATTTCCCTCTGCAACTGCGCTATTCTGCGCCAGAAGTGTGAAAACACATTTCAGCGATGTGATGAAAATGACAGCTGTATTGTCCATAAGCAGGTGTGAAAAATGCCAGTGTTGAAAATCTTGCATGAAAATATTGCAAGTCTCACGAAGTTACAGGGTGCGTGGAACTGTGCAACGTATGCTTGTTACATAGTCATTTTAGGAATTTTTGTCACCAAATTTTCAACTTAGGCATTTTAGAACCTCTGCTCATGAACAGTGTCACTGTCATTATCTTAATCTGTCCTAGAACTGATTTCCCACAGCAACTGTGCTATTCTGCGTCAGAAGTGCGAAAACACATTTCGGACAGGATATGTAAAATGACAGCTGTAAATGGCGATGTTGAAAATTTGGAGTGAAAACATTACAAATTCATGAAGTTATGAGCATGCATGGAAACTGTGCAATGCACGCTGGTAAAAGTCATTTTTTGGATTTTTTTCACCAAATCAGCAACATAGGTTTTTTGAGAGCCCACCTCAGGAACAGTGGCACTGTCGTTTCGTTAATCTTTCCTGAAAGGTAACACCATGACAGTGACTGAATTCATGAGGAGGGATCCCAATAACCCCATGCTGAAACTTTGGTGCCAAAATTCCCAAAAAGCCCAAGATATGCACCAAAGTTGAAAAAACCCTATTTATGCCATTATATAGCTTACCGGCATTTCTTCAGTTCACGGTCAGCTTTGAAGAGGGCAGACGTGTCCCGGTCCACCAAAGGTCATCAGACCAGGCTCTGGAAGTACATATGGGGGAGGAGTGTGAGGAGGCAGGGATGCCGAGGGTGGGCGCGGGTTGGGGAGGGGCGGAGAGACTGTGAGGGACCGCTTTTCTTGTTTTACAGGTTAAAAAGAGACTACATGGGTTGGTTTTCTTCTTTCACAGGTGTTGTTTGGTACACTGGGGTGAGTCCCAGTGTACCACCTGCGACCCAATGGGGAGGGACGAAGCCAATGGGGATTGGAGCAACCCATCGGCACAGAAATGAGTGAGAGGGGCATGATGGGGTGGGGACATTATGCCGACGTGGTGGGCTCCCGTTGGAAAACTGAACTGGGAAGGGGGACTGAAGCTGATGGCAACTGGACCCCCTGTAAAGAAAGACTGTTGGGGTGCATGATGCTGAGGGGATTGGGCACCCCTGGCACAACACAGAAACTTGGGGTGGGAGATTATGCCGACGGGGACTGGTCTCCTGTCAGCAAATGAAGGGGGTCAGGGCGTGCTGACAGGGGGATTGGGCACCCCCCCCATCAGCTCTGAGGTGGCCGCATAGAGACACCATGATCCTGGTACTGTTACACCAGGTGAGGTACTGCCCTGCAATGACAGGTCACTCCCTCACTGCAGCGGAATTGCAGATGCTGCAATGATGAGGCAACCCCTCATTGCAGTGGTCAAATTGTTTAAAGTTGGTGGCACTTCTGCAGAACCAGTGTCATCAGGACACTGGGAGTGCATTGGGTGCATACTGCCAAGCCCACAAATGCAATGCTGGCATTCTCCGCCACACTGCCGCACCTCCACAACCCGTTTCTCTCTTAAGCTGCCACATAAAGTTTCTTGCATATGTGCGCAAGCAAACATAAAAAGGGGAACCCATGAGCCTAGTTATGAACACATTTAGGTCCCATGCAGGCACTGGTTCCTGTGAAGGGTGCAGGTGGACCAGACCCTTTAAGAACCTCTTTTTTCTTTTTCTTTTTTTTTTTTTAAACAGAGTATAAAACCAGAAAAATACTTTGCAACTGACATGTAAGCAAATGCTTTTTTTTAGATACTGGGCTGTAAGCCCATTGACTGTAAATAGATAAAATAGTGCAGCACAGCTGAGGCACCAGTCTGAGCTGGTATCCCAATAGAAAACCTTTCACCTTTTGTAACATAGGTATTCCCAAACAGAAGGCTTTCTGTAACCCCTTAGAAAGAAGCAAGCATGCATATTCTAGATTCCCAAAACCTCCAAGTGAGTTGAGGATGGAGTACAGGAGCCTCCCTCTATTGGAGGCAGTAAAATATTCCTTTTGAGGCATATACATTGACTCAGTCACAGACAGAGGATAGCAGAATGTACCATGGTGTCTGGCTCAGCCTGTGCCACAGAAACTGCTAATACTGATTTGGGCTTGAACTCAAGCAGTGCTCTGTACACCAAAGATGAGAAAGAAGGGATGTGAAAGCATACATGTGCCTCACTGACCAAAACAAAGCCAGAATATCCAGGAGACTATTTCCCAATCAGCTGTGCAATAGTACTGTGGCAAATGGTAGTTCTGGTGGGATACAAACAAGTGTACCACCAGAGTGCCCCGCTTCTTAACGATCACTTGCACCACCTAACTGTTCAAGACCCATTAGAAATGAGCCTAGTTAAGCCGGCCCGGTGGCGCTGAGGGTTGAGGCACTGGATGCCACACCTCACTCCATGCTGGCGACCTGGGTTCGGGAGCGAGCTCGGGTCACCGGGGGTTGGCAGGGGAGGGATGAGACTGAGCATCCGATGAACTGCTCTCTCATCCCGGGGAGGGTTACAGGGAAGCGTCCGCTCACTAGCGGCCTCTGGCACTAGGTGGTGGCTGCAAACGTAGAGACATGGCATATGCCTTGGGGGGCGGAGTGACAGCACTTTGTTGCCTTGCTGGGGACAGAACCACACCAGAAAAAGCAGAAGAAACCCTGCTTCACTTGTGGAGATGAAGGGGGTGCCAGGGACACCGCCCACATCCCAACTGCCAGCTCTGCACCTGAAGACTCCGCTGCTGACCCCCACCCAAGGTATGACCTCCCTAAGTTCAGATAGGGCATCGCGAGGAGGATGGGCCTGCCCTGGGGATGATTCGGGAGGGGGCTTAGGCTCACCGGGGTGGTCGGGGGAGTTCTTCCACTAACTAGGTTCAGGCAAGGGAGTAGAGGCTGGTGTTGAGTGCACACCGGAAGGATGACCAGATGAGGAAGGAGCATTAATAAAGTTAAAAGAAAAGAAATGAGCCTGGTTGATTTGAGTCAGGGTACCTGCCAATGTATTATTCTTGCCTAGCAGAAGAAAAATCTGTCAGAAACCCCCATGGAGTATTCTAGACTCCATATTTTCATGACTTCTGTGCAGGGAGGAATTTACCCTCATCTCTTCCTGCTTATTAATGTAGTGCAGTGTGGAGGTATTGTCTGCTCTGACCTGTAACAGTAACAGTAACACTACTCTTAGCTCCAGCAGATTCATCCGCAAGAGTGTCTCTGCACTTGACTATATGCCTTGGATGGTGTGAACCCCAAACGGGAATCCCACTGTAGTAGAGATGCATCTGTTGCTAGAACAACTGATAGGGATTCTTGCTGAAAAAGGAAACCCTTAGTTGGTTTCCTCTTTCCACCCTTAGAGGGTCAGTAACAATGTTCTTGTTACTAGGATTAGTTTCGAAAGGGGGTGCTTACCCTGACCCCAGTGAGCCCTGAGGTAAAATGAAATGTCCCTCACCTGTAAACTGGATTCCAGGACCATCAGTGGCAGGTGCCATATGGTCACTAGGTGAAGAAACTGTGCTGGAGTATTTGGTTTATTCAGGTTGGTTAATCCTGCTAACCATGGGATACTCCTTGACCTGTCCAGAGGCAGGTAAGGCTCTGCTTTGCAGGGTATCTAGCTCTGCTCCCATGAACCATAGTGCTTGAGCAAGCTGGGGACAGACTTTCTAGAGGTATCAGGAGCCTAAGGCTCTAGGAACCCTTAGGTGAGTTGTAGATACTCACACTTGCTGGGATGATTTACAACCCAGCCAGTGATCTAGGTAAAGGAAAACTGGCAAGTTAAAGGAAAAACTGCCAAGTACTTTGAACTTTGGCTTTGTTAGGTGCCTAAAACAGGCCCCCACTCCCCATTTTCTTTGTGGTACCCTTTGTTGTAATGGAGCAGGGTCCACTCTACTTGACAGTAACATGTTTAACAAACCTGCTTTTAATGGGGGTGGGGTGTCATGTCAATTCCTGAAGTACCACTGCTGTGGGCACTGTAGATGCAAAGGTGCATTCATGGCCTGGTAACCAAAGAAGCCTGCTGTGGAAAGATCTGCCTCCCATCCTACATGATTTAGTGGAAGGGGAAGCCTCTTCTTGTGCAGAATTGCTACTGTATTGCATTCATGCACCCCTTTTTAAACCTTTATCTTTTCCCCAAAGAGGGAGTTACCCTCGGCTGGGAAATCCAGAGTCTTGGTTTGGGTATCCTAAATGAGGTTTGTGATTTGCAACCAGGTAAACCTCTTCTACCCACTGTATTTACCATTCCTGGTAAGAGTCTTTAGACTCAGCAGACATCTGAGACTGATATTTGGCTCCAAACCAAAATTAGCTGTTTCAGCTAGGTCATCTGACGGAGGAGTCTGGACCTTGACCGCTATTGCAGGGGCTGACTACCCTAATAACTTCTGGTACTGACATAAGCTTGAACGTCTGCCTGCCTGATAGCTAGGAAAACTGATAAATGCCAGGGGTATCTATGCCTTGTCACAGGCTATCACTTGTACCACCCCTCAGTGGACAGAGAGGGAGGATAAAAATTCAGCCCCTCCTTATCCAGTTTATTATGTCTTGTACAGCCTCTTATCAAGACGGGAGACAGAACTTAGGAGTTTGTAAAATCTTGAAAGTAGCCTCCTTGACAAATATATCTATTCACACAAAGGAGAAGGTTTTGGTGGGTGTCAGCCCAGTCATATCTCACAATTGTGGAGTGTGAAGAATAATCTTCAAGCTCTGTGGAAAAAATCAAACTCCTATTTAGGGGAAAAACCTAGGTTTAATAGGTTTCCTTTGTCCATTTATCATACAAACATATTTCTCCTCTGTAACATTAATAGTTTTATTTTTTTTTTTTATTTTAGTTGTTTAACCAGGAGTAGCACACTAAGCTGAAAGCTTTTTTACAGGAGTGACCTGGGAGCACTAGGAGGTTAAGTGACTTGCTCAGGGTCACACACAGTATGCAAGTGGAAGCTGTGAGATTCAAACCCAGGTCTGGTCTGCTAGATGTCACCAGATTTGCAGCTCAGGCCTTAAACCACTGTGCTATACTGCCTCCCTAAACTAGTAACAAGCATTTGTCAATGCTGAATGTTGTCTCGCTGGCATTGACGTTGGTAGTGCAGGAGTTAGAGACGCATAATAGGAATGGCAGTGAAGTATTGAACTGATGCCAACCCCACCCCCACCCTGCAGAGACTGACAGGTGTTAGGGTGTGTCTTTGGGTCGTCAGCTATAACACTCATGCCATTTTATCTCACCCTACCCTGTAGACATTGACAAGTGTCGTGGTGTGCTTTGGGGTCTTTGGACCTTATACTTACCCCATTCCATAAGGAAATACGCTCAGATGGGTGTAGTGTTGGAGAATGGGCTGAACTTTGGGGCCGAACACTCCATGGCACACCTCGATGCCTGTCACTGATTGCAGGGATGGGATGGAATGCCAGGAGCATTACAGCTGATGATCCCAAGTCACACCCCTGACGCCTGTCAGTTTCTACAGGGTTGGGTGTTACAGCTGAAAACCCTAACACCATAGGTGTGTGTTGTATTTTCACTTCAAATTATCAGCATGGGCTTTTGTGACCTCACCTCATGAAGAGCGGCACTATCAGTTTGTTAGCTGAAAGGTAATTTTGCACAGTGACTACGCCCCATTTGGCCTACAAGTACAGAAACACATTTTGGGTAGGATGTGAAAAATGACAACTGTATTGTTCATGAGGGGGTGTAAAAAAATGGCAACGTTGAAAATCTGGAGTGAAAATATAATAAATTGGTGAAGTCATGAGCATGCAAAGAAACTGCGCAACGCATAGCCGTAACCCAATTATTTGGGAGATTTTTTTAACCACATTTCCAACATAGGCATTTTGGGACCGCCCCTCATGAACAGTGGCACTGTGATTTTGTTAATCTGTCCCAAAAGTTGATTTCCTACAGCAACCACGCCATTGTGCTCCACAGGTGCAAAAACACATTTAGCCCAGGATACGTAACATGACAACTGTACTGTTCATAAGGAGGTGTGAGAAATTGCCAATTTTGAAAATCTGGAGTGAAAATATTACAAATTCACAAAGTTACGAGCATGCGTGGAAACTGCACAATGCACGCTCATAAAACAGCCATTTTTGAGATTTTTTCACCAAATTTGCAACATAGGCTTTTTGAGAGCCTACCTCATGAATAGTGGCACAGTCATTTTTCATTAATCGGTTCCAAAAGGTGATTCTGCGCAGTCACTGTGAAATCACCTTTCGGGACCGAATAACGCCATCACAGTGACTGAATTCATGAGGAGGGGTCCCAATAGCCCCATGTTGAAAATGTGGTGCCAAAATTCCC
This sequence comes from Neoceratodus forsteri, assembly GCA_016271365.2. Classification (NCBI taxonomy): domain Eukaryota; kingdom Metazoa; phylum Chordata; order Ceratodontiformes; family Ceratodontidae; genus Neoceratodus; species Neoceratodus forsteri. The sequence continues at coordinate 1,095,104,784 of CM057453.1, forward strand.
AAAAATGCCAGAGATATGCACCAAAGTTGAAAAAAAACTATTTATGTCATTATACAGCTTACCAGCATTTCTTCAGTTTGCGGTCGGCTTTGAAGAGTTCAGACGTGTTCCTGGTCCACCGAAGATCGTCACGCTGAACTCCGGAGGTAAGCATGGGGTGAGGGAGGTGTGGGGAGGCAGGGTACGCAGAGGGTGGGCACAGGTTGGGGGCAGGAGAGACAACGAGGGATCATTTTCTTCTTTCACAGGTAAAAAAAAAAAAAAAAGACAACGAGGGTCGGTTTTCTTTTTTTGCAGGTGTTTGTTTGGTACACTGGAGTGGGCTCCCAGTGTACAACCTGCATAACAGGGAGGGGGACTGCAGCCGACAGGGATTGGGCCCCGTTGGCACAGAAATGGGTGGGGGCGTGCATGATGCCGAGGGGATTGGGCACCCGCACACACAGCACATCGGGGACTGGGGACATTATGCCGATGGGAGTGGGCTCCCCATCAGCAAACTAAACTAGGCAGGGGACTGAAACCGATGGGGATTGGGCTCCCCGTCGGCAAGGAAAAGACTGTTGGGGGTGCATGATGCCGAGGGGTTGGGCACCCTCAGCACACACTTGGACTGTAGAGGGCATCATGCCAATGGGGAGCCGACTCCCCATTGGCAAATGAAGTGGCTGCAGCAGTCAGTGCCACCATGTTTAGGAATGTGCTTCACCAGCAAGGGCATGTTGGGAGGCGTGTTCTGGTGCCGCTGCATGACGAGCTTGGCTCTCATTGCAGTGGACCTTTTCTCAGATGTGCTAGCCTCATTAAGTATTGCTGGTGTGGCTCCTGTGTGCTGGCTTATTGGGGAACGAGGGATGCACCTACTGATGTGTGCCCTGCGTTCGTCCACAGTGACCGCACCTCCAAATCTGCTACTAATGCAATATGTTGGCTGGCGCGCACGTGCGAGCCAACATAAAAAATGAGCAAAGGAAACAGCTGTTTGCAGAGGTCTGCTGCTCAAAAGCAGATAGCTATGCTTGAATGATCTTTAGCAGCCTGCAATCTGCAGGAGTTGGCAGGCATTATAACAGGCACAGAAGTCCCCAAATGCTGTCCAGCAGGGGTTCTGTGTGCTTAGTTCTCTCTTGATTTTAGAGGAACCAGGGGTAAGCCAGTTCAACAAGCCTCTTAAAATCGCTTGTATACGGTCTCAGGGGTAGCAGTTACAGTAGTTATTGTGGTTTCACCCACAGTAATTTAGAGTGTCGGCTGGTCAGAGCTTGAGGGACACTGAGGTGGTGATAGTTTTCTTCTTTTAGCCTTAGTCAGGCATGTTTAATAATTCTGTCAAGACATCAACGCAGGTTTCACATTGCTGAAGTGTCCATGTCTCAACGGAATTCACCACACTCAAAACATTAAAAACCGAGATTACCAGTTTTTCCTTTTTGGTTTCTAGATGTAAAACACAAACTTTGCAACTGCTAAAAATTTGTTTAAATTGAAGTATATACGGCTATTGTGGTTGGTTCTGGAACCCATGGAGAACCGATCGGAACCGGGAACTGAAGTAAAAGTGAACTGAAGGTAACAGTTCAAGAACCGGGATTAGCGGTTCTAAAAACAAGTTTAAATTAATAAAATGAAATATAACTAATGGAGTTTTTAGTCAGAAAACTCTGATAAATATAAAACAAACTCTGCTTTACCCCGGTTATGCGAACTGGGAGAAACTGAGGAAACACATAATTTAACACTTAAAAACTTATGGGTTAGCTTAAAATTATAAAGAATAGAGGCAACAAATGAAAAACAATAAATACTTATGTATATTTTATAAGTTTTCACATGACAGAACGAGATGATGAAGAGAGGATCTCCAGGCATCTAGTCTTGACAGGCAGAAAGTGGCACATGTCAATGATTCCATCATTAGCATAGCATTCTATCTCCGGGCAGATCTGGCTTAGAGGCATACTGCAGAAGAGTTAGGAATACTGGAGTATTCCTGGGGTGAGAACAACAGCCTCATCAATAAAACTAAGGGGTCTATAAATGCTGCTAACTGCAATGTTTTTATTTTGTCCCAGAACCAAATTAATGTGGAGAAACTCATAACATATAGTGTTGTAGGAAGGAATACATTTGGTAGCCATTAAACATTTTATTTATTTATTTAACTTTGTTGACTGGGTGAGTGCACTGGCAACCAATGCTTTTTGCAGGCACAACCCGGCTGCAAAAGCACAGACACAGGAGGTAGTACATCATGGTTTAGATACTTCTTACAGAATTTCACAAATATAGTTACAAAATAAGAGCAACAGCAGACACAGGTGCTGTACTGGTATACTATACAGAATACATACTAAAACATTGCAAATGTACAATGAAGTGGGAAGGCAGTGAGAAAGTGCAGTAACTGGCAAGAGTAATAGAGTAGTAGTACACAGAGGGATATGACAGCTGGGGTGATAAGTGCGAATGCAGTTTGGATACGTAAGAGTGAGGGGAGGGGAGAGAGGAGTTAGCAGAAGCAGTTACAGGCATTGGATGAGGAGTAATAAACTTTCAGAAGCTTAGCAAAAGCTTACAGTGAAGGGGTTTGTTTGATGGGGGTATGGAGTTCCATATTGAGGCAGCTTGGTAACTAAAGGAACATTGTCCCATGATAGTACGAAACAGAGGAACTGTAATATTGTTGTTAGAGGCAGAGGAGGGTGTGGGAAGATCAACGAGCGAGATTTGATTAGCTAGGTACAGTATACGGGGGGCTCCAGGTTGCAAGATTTTTTTAATGAGCATGGCAAGAGTTAAATTGGCTTTGAAATCAGGGGGTAACCAGTTTAAGGTATTTAGCATGAGGCAGTGATGGGCACTGAACCCACTGCCGGAGGCAAATTTGGCAATGTTATGATATGAGGTATGCTTTTTTTTGTAGTACTGATTTGCTGGCAGTATCGACGACAACCACGCCATAACCGAGTGGTGGGAGAAGGTTAGCTTGCAGTATTCAGATCTTAGTTTCAGGTTATAGGAAGTTACAAACTCTGTAGAGTGAATCTAACTTCTGATGAAGAAGGGTGGTAATATATTGGAGATGGGTTTTGAAAGACATTGTGGGATCAAGGTGTACTCCATGGTACTTGAAGGAGATCGTCTTTTCAGAGACCGCTGTTTTCTACATTGGCGCTGAACATAGGGGATAATTTGTTTAGTTTGTGCCTGGTCCCAAACAACAAAGACTGAGTTTTCAGGAGGTTTAAGACCATTTTGTCCTGGACAAATCACTCCTGCATCCTTGTGAAGCTATAATTGAGGTTTGGGTTGATTATACCGATGTCATCACTGTAGGTCACGAAGGACAGTGTCATCAGTATAAAGGAGGTATGCACTGGTTTACAGACCATTGACAGGTTATGTATGTAAATGGAAAAAGAAGTGGGCCTAATATAGAGCTTTGTGGGACACCACTGGTGATAGTGTTTATCCCTGGATAGGGTATTTCCAACTTTAACAGCCTGTTTCCTGTGGCCCAGTTAGTCTATGAACCACACGAAGCCGGGGGCTCCTGAGACCAAGTTCAAGTGGCCTGGAAGTTAATACTTTGTGGTCAACCAGGTAAAAAGCCTTGATCAGGTCCACAAACACAGTTCCAGGTGCCAGGCCCTTGTCCACTGCTTGATAAATGGCATCAGTGAATTTGACCAGGGCAGTGACAGTCCTGTGCCATTTTCTGAAACCGTGTTGCTCTGGGCAGATGAGGTCGTATTGCTGCAAGTAGCAAATTAGTTGGCTATGCACGAATTTCTCTTGCAGCTTGGCTAGCTCTGAAATAAGTGAGACTGGGAGGTCATTTTTGAGGCATGTCTTTTTGCCCTTCTTGTGAAGTGGGATGACTGTCGATGTTTTCCAGAGGTCAGGCACTCTGCCAGCCAAGAAGGATAGTTTGAGGACTTTGGTAATGGGAAGTGCATTTTGGGGAGTGGCTAGTCTGAGGAATTTGGGGATGAGTCCGTCTGGGCCAGCTGATTTATCAGTTTTCAGGGCTACAAGAAGTTCACAGACTTTGTGGCATGTGACCCTTTTTATGTAGAAAAGGGGCTGGTGTGGCTCACTAGCAAAGGTGCTTGTTCTGTGAGAGGCGTAGTCATGAGATTTATATTTAGACAGATCACAAAAGAAATTGTTGAAAAAGCTTATGATTTTGGAAGGGGTCAGTGTGTCTAGTGCCGTTAAGGTCTATGGAGAGTGGTGAGGATTGGAACTGGCCATTTAGTAGGGAATTTACTGACTGCCAAAACGTCTTAGGGTTGTTTAGGTTTTGTGTCTGTTGGGTTTTTAGGTACTGGCTTTTGGCTTTAAGGATTACTTGCTTGCATTCGACCCTTAGGGACCTGTCAGTCAGAAGTACAGTGGGATTGCTTGAACTTGGCCCAGGATTCATCTCTTTTATGCAAAAGGGCAAAGATATTGCTCGTGAGCCAAGGGGATTTCTTGGGTTTAACCTTATGTGTGTGCAGGGGGGTGTGCTTATCGAGTATGGATGTGAAGTTCTTTTTTTTTTAATTCTTTTTATTAATTTTTTCCAGATAACAAGGGAAACATACATGTGTATAATTTGCTTAACTGTATCATACAGAATTAATAACCAGACTCAAATGGTTGAAATCCATAATGAAAACATAAATGGTTAATAATGAAGAGTTTAATTAGCTAACAGTTAATTACCTGTCCCTATATCTAGCCTTAAAAACAAGCATAAAAAACAAGGTAACGATTATAAATATTGGAACAATAATAAATAAGAATCTTACAGATATCCGACACACACATAAGTAATCAAAATAAACAACATCCATATCTCAACAGGGTCAAAAATACTTCAGAATTCATATTGTGGTGTGAAAATCTAATTAATACCAAGAGTTGAGTTAATGTGACCCCTATACTTCCCTAAAGGGTAGATCGCCTCCCCCACTCAAAAGACAGGGCATCAACTTAGAACTAGATAGTTACACTCCAGCAGACCAGAGACATATCACTCTAACCAGCCGTATCACCACCTGCTCCAGAGGAGAAAGCAAAGCAAGATACAAGCCCCACTGTTGTTTAAACCTGTCAGGGAACCCCTGAAGATCATAACTTTAACATATGAAGAAGGGAGTACTTTCACATCTGTAGTGTGGGACGAGTCTGAGAGACCCATGTTTTCTGAATACATAATCTCCTCACCACCAACTTAAGTCTAATGGGTCAAGAAGAGCATTCGTGATCTGCTTCCCCCCATTCTTCCACCCCAAGAAGTATTCCCCATGGGTCAAGCGGGATATTAACTTGCATGCAATGTGAGATGCAATGGGCAACCTCTGTCCAAAACTGAAGAAAGTTAGGACATTGCCAGAAACAATGCAGGTAGCTCACTTGCCCCACACCTACCACAGAGGGGCGACACACTGGGTGAAAATTTACTTACTATCACCAGGGGTAAGAATAGCCTATATAGAAATTTAAATTATGCTTCCTTGTACTGATTACAGATACTTAATCCCATATGGGACAGACAAAGTGACTGCTAGACAGCCTCTGGTATTAAATTTCCCAAGTCTCGCTCTTACAAAGCCCTGGTTCTAAGTGAGGAATCAGACATCCCGTCCTTAATATTATGATAATGTATAATGCTTAGAAAGGGCTCCTATGGGCATTACATGGGCTTGCAATATACCCTGCTCCAAGTTATATAGAGGGGATTTCTGTGACTGGAGATGGTTCATACGTCTAGCCCAATCCCTAATCTGCAAATATCGGAAAATCTGAGAGGCATGAGGCTTCATGTAATCAGTCAGCTCAGAATAGGTCAGAAAACCCTGCTTTCCGTAGTCCCCCAAGCAATGAATTCCAGCGGCTTCCCATTCTCTGAAAATACGATCCTCCAATCCCGGCAAAAACTCAGGGTTAGAATGGATCAACACCAGAAGAGTGCCCCCCCGAGGTATCCCCCTGACATCTTCTAACCTTGCCCCAAGAATCAAGCAAACATTCAACCAAACGGTTTCTAGGGCAGTTTTGCCTATAGGACTACAGCCCTTCCTTCCCCAGGTAAGCTGTCAGTGCATGCCTACTCCTAATCTGATTCAGGGACACCCAGGCAGCTCCCCCTGAGCCTTTAACCTAGTCTGAAATTAGTGTAGTTTGCACCACCAGATGGCATAACTTAAAATCCAGAAAGTTCAGACCCCCCATAAAAGGACACTGCCAACCTTTTTTGCATTATAATATTTCTAGGTACAACCCCACATTTTATGATTGCTTACCTTCTCTAAAATTCATTGATGTTGCTGGTTGTTTTATCTGCCTCCTTGCTTATTAGAACTGAAATGCATGGAATGTAGTTATACACAGCCTTGTCTTGCTCCAAATTGTTTATCTAAGCTTACTGCATACTTCCTGAACATTATAAACACCCTCAAACAGTGCAGCCACTTGTGATACAATAGTCTCATCTACTCCCACTGCATAATGAATAGCTAGAAAGTGTTAGGGGTGTTCCTGAGCCTAGGTAAGATGCAGTTGTAGTTGGTCAAGAAATGTAAATAAACATGTTTTGGTGTGGTAACACCAGTATGGTTGACACTCAGTTTTTTACTTTTTAAAAGGAAAAAGGAGTCTGAATCGAACAACCAGCTACATCAGCAGTCTCTATAGAATGAGAACAATCATAAAATGTGTTTTTTAAACTAGGGACACATTGAGACCAAATGAGGTTGACAGTGTCCCTTTAAGGGGTGAAATCTTAAGATGGTGAAGACTCATTCTGGGGCATTTTTGGTGCCAGATAAACTTTTCATAGGCTTTTTCCAGTATTTGGATGTCCTTTTTATTTAGTCCAATCGGGAGCATCTGGAGAGGATATAATAATCTAGGCAGGACATTCATTTAATTATGTTTATCCTGCCTAGCCAGGAAACTGGGAGTCCCTGCCATCTCTGGAGATCCCCTAAAATATTTCCAAGGAGTGGGGTATAATTGAGCCTATACAAGGAATCCAGGGACCTGCCAACCTGTATTCCTAGGTATTTGATGTGGGAAGTAACTAGTTTAAACCGAGACTCACCCAGGACTTGGGGGTCATCACCACCTAAGTACACCAGATCAGATTTCTCGTAATTTATCTTATAGCCCCAAAAGGAAGAAAATTCCTTAATCAGAGCTACCAATGGCAGAACTGATGTCGCTGGCTGAGATAAAAATAATAAAACATTATCAGCGTATAAAGAAGTTTTATGCTGAACACCCTCTGCACCCTCAATCCCATGGACCTCCCTGGATTCTCTTATTGCTATCGCAAGGGGTTTGATCACTAATGCAAACAAAAGAGGGGGCAGAGGGCACCCTCCCAACCAAAATTCTGGGGTGAGTTCCCCATTTACCAGAAGGCTTGCTCTGGGACTGTGGTATAGTAATTTAACATATCCAATAAATTTTCACCTAGACCAAACCTATCCAGGGCATCAACAGGTAATCCTACAAACGGGCCTTCTCGACATCCAGAGAGCACACAGGCCCCTCTGGATGTTGAGAGGCCAATCCCACCACCCTAGCAGCCGCACACATTATGATAAGAGTGAAGATCTCTAATAAAGTCAGTCTGGTCCTCACAGACAAACATGGAAGATAAATCTCCAACCCCTTCACCAGGATTTTAATATCAGTATACAAAGAGAAATCGGCCTATAAGAGGTACATATGTATGGGATCTTCTCCTCCTTATGTATGAGGGTGATTCGTAGCCAGGCAGGATGTAGGTGGCAACTCCCCTCCTCCTCACTGCCTGAAACATATTACGTAAGTGGGCCCACACAGATTTCCTCAACTTCCTATGCAGGCCAGGCGGGCTCCGTGTTGAGGTTTTTTCAACACAGAGCCCATCTGCTTCCCTTCTTACCTCCAGGAGACCATAAGCTGCCTTCCTAATTTCATCTACTATTAAAGGGACATTTAGAGACTTCCTCTGCTCATCTGAGAGTGTGGAGAGGGAAGGGGAAGCCTGTCTAAGAACTCTCTGGCTGTTGCTGCATGATTCACAGTGGACTCACTCATGTAGAAACGTGTAGAAGTCAAGGAATCTCCATTTGATCTGTGTGACCACAGCTGTCAAATTCCCTCCCATCTCTGACTGCCGGAATCCAATTGGGCTTATTCCTACCCTTCATCAATATAACCAACATGTGGTTCGTGATAGAGATAGGCATAGTTCACACAGCCAGCTAGCTCCCTATTAAGAGTGCCTCTAGTTGTCCTAAGGTCCCTAAAGATTTTCTCCTGATGGTCTCAAAAGGCGGCCAGTTCTAGCTGCTTAGCTGCATTTTCCAGCTGCTGTAATCTTTCTAGCTTTTGCTTACACAAAGCTGCCATATTAGCTATCACCTCACCCATTAGGTATGCCTTCTCAGCCTCCCATAGGATTGATGGGATGGGACCATGGGTGCATTAGTTGAAATATAGAAGTCCCACCTATCAATCAAAACTTCTAAATTTTTGATTAGCCTAGCATATCAGTGGAAATTCCATCGACATTGAGATGCCTGCAGCCCACCCATTCTCAGTTCAGCCATCACTCCGGCATGGTCCGATATTGAGATGGGGCTGATAGACATCGACCACAGTCAGCGGTACTAATACCTTGTTGTCATGATGTAATCGATACAAGGCCAGGAGTGGTGGGGGTTGGAGAAAAAGTTAATATCTCTCACACCCGAATTGGTCCTCCTCCACAGGTCTACAAGATCACGCTTGGCTAACCTCAAGCCCCATCTCTCTACCATCACATCTCTCCTTGATTCCTGATAGGACCTATCCAGTGAGGGATCAAAAATGTGTAATCCCTACACCCCTGCCTTTTTACAAACGACAGGTGGTATGCAGTTGAAGCTGACAGCAGTACCAAGTGGGGACTGGGTTCGGGGAGGACTAGGTTACTCGGCACAAGGGCTTAGGTTTGGCTACTCCGCACAGGGGCACCCAAGTAAATCAGAACACAGGAAGCAATAACTGTAATGTCCAATACCAGGAATGGGATTCTAAAGTGTGGCTTTATTCACATCCAAACTGAACAAACAAAGCACAGACAGACCCCCACAGGGCTACATTCCTGGTGAATCAGACAAGAGAAACAGAACACTTCTTCAACACTTCAGCCCTCAGGCTCCGGATCCACTAGGCACACAGCCCGGACTTGCATGCTGCTTTGGGTACACAGCCCAACTTGTACACTATTTAGGTTTTTCCTGGCCCGGCTCCCCTGCCAGCCACTTGAACCCTGTCCATATGGTAGTGGACACATTTTCCTGGTGGTTCCCTAAACCACCTTAGAGCCTTCAACTCCTTAAGGGAAATTTCCTTTCAATCCCATGTCTGGGTACTTCCCTCAGCACTGGCCAGGTGCCTGAGGCAAAGTAAAAGGGCCACAGAGCAAATCCGTAGAGGTGAACCTGGTTACTAAAGATGGGGGGTCTCCCACCTCCAGCTTCCACAATCCATACCCAGCCATTTCTCTGGACATTAAACAACTCTTTTTGAAAGCTTGGCAATGTAGATAAAGGGTAAATGTATAGCACATCTCCTCTACATGTCTTGACTTTCCCCTTGTACTAGACTCGAACATACTTAAACATCTCTTTCTGAAAAGCTTGGCAGTGTAGATTAAAGGGTAAATGTATAGCACATCTCCTCTACATGTCTTGGATTTCCCCTTGTGCTGGACTTGAACATACTTTTACTTTGGCTTAGCCTATTCCTCTAGGCCTCCCACTGATTCAGCAGTCCATTCCCCACTTTAACAACAGTTCAGGTGAAATATAAGCCCCATGACAAGAGCAGAAATCACCCTTTGGTTGCAGGTGCCCCCAGGCAATCTTGACAGCTTCTGGTGCCACAACACAACTCAGAAAATAAGGCAGCTTCTTCCTAGCTGGAACCAGGAGGTTGCCCTGGAATAACAGGCAAACCTTTTACCCCCATCCCCTGAGAGATGGGGCTCAGAGACCAGTAACAGCAATCTCCACCACTTCAAGAACAGCTTACTGTGTTCCTCTTTTGGTGGAAACACACACACCTTTCCCTAGAAGTAGCTCTATATCAGAACTTTAGGCTCCAAGAGCCTGTGCACAGACTGCTGTGCTCCTCTCTTCAAGACTGCTCATACACAACTGCTTTCACTGTTCAAAAACTCCCAACATTCTAACCTAACTCCCATCTGCAGATTCCAATGTGGCTCATGCAGCTGTGACAGTTCTATGGTGATGTCATCCCTCAGCTGAGACTGAGAACAGAGTGAGACAGTGTGAAACCCATTTAACTGGAGTTTCACAAGCTGCCTTCCCTGCCTACCACTAGGTCTTACTGTGATTCTAGTAACCCCGGGTAACAGGGGGGTTACAAATGCAATTAAAATCTTCTCCCAGGATTAATCCTGGGAATTGTTCCTTCTGCAGTAGGGCTAACAAATGGTCAAAAAATAAAAAAACAGATCTCGCTCAGCTGAGGCATAGATATTTCCGAAGGTGACATCCTCATACATGAGCTTAGTACTTACAAAAATGTACCTACAATTAGTATTATCAGCGATTATCTTTTCTTTCGCAAAAGTTAGCCCCTTATGAATAAGGATAGCAACTCCCCTCATGTGTCCATTAAAGGAGGCAGCGTAGCACTGTCCCACCCATTCCCTTAAAAGTTTATCATGCTCTTTCACGCTGAGGTGCATCTCCTGAAGCATCACAACATTTACCCCACATCTCTTTAACAATGTAAAGATTTTCTTACATTTGATTGGAGACTAAATGCCCTGGACTTTCCAGGAGCAAACAGATAGCATAGCCATGATTGTAAGAAACGACATTCTGTGTCTGGGAAGGGGGTGGGGAGTCCCCGAGAAAACAGAGCCCCAGGATGCCACCTGCCATCGCCTTAGTTCCTGACAACATAAATGAGCAGTCCCCATTTATCAATGCAAGAATCAGACCACAATATGTGTGTCGGAAATATATAGAAAAAACTTTTAATATACACAACCCGAAAATGGAAATTACGTACTTACCGTAATTGTTGATCTTCTTGGACAGTCTCCATCACTCATTCATGCTATTGGGATGGCGCCGGAGGCACTAGGAATAAGCGGGAGCCTAAAATTTTCTGAAGGGTCGGCGCCTAGACAGGACCACGCATGAGCGGTGCCACGAGACTAGCTTCGCGCCTGTGTAGGCTATCTCGGCGTCAACCCTCCAACCGCCTCAGTACCTTTTTGACCGAGGAGGTACAGCGTAACTAAATAAAATAACTCATCCTGAGTTTCTGGACCTGAGAGGGCCCAGATGGCCTTTGCAAGAAAGGTCAAAGAATAATGTCCTCACAGTCTGAACCATAGGACCATGAAGACCTGGAAAGAAAATGAGTGAACCCAGGGGATGGTGGGTGGGTGGGCGTGTAAATGAGTGATGGAGACTGTCCAGAGATCAATAATTACGGTGAAGTATTAATTTCCATATCTTCCTGACTAAGTCTCCATCACTCATTCACACTATTGGGAGAGTACTGAGCTAAAATCAACAACCCTGAGTACGGGTTGCAGGAAGTAGGCTGTTGGTTAACTAGAATCTGCAGCTTATCCAACAGGTAGGGAAATGGGCAGACTGGGTGGGCCAAGTGGTCCTTATCTGCCATCAAAGTCTATGTTTCTATGTTTCTATGTAGGGTGGAGTAGATAGGGTTCACTCAGAAAGGATGGTCAAGGACTGTCCTGCTAATAAAAAAAGCTGTCTTGGAAAGAGCATCTAGAATATAGTGCTTACAAGGTAAGTGCTTGAGTTGTAACTCACCACTTTGCAGACAACTGCAATTGACACAAAATGAAACTCTGCCAGGAAACAGCAACCACTCTAGGAGAGCAGTGAGAACCTGGTCTCACAATTTGGTATAGGATGAAAATTAGTAGTGTCAAAGACATGAACTAATCTAATGTAAAAGGACCTCAGGAACTGAAAGAGCAGGATGTAAAGTCTACTGGCTCAGGGTAGACCGAAAAGCGCAGATGGAACCCCCACTACCAAGTATGGCTGACCTACAAACAACAGGTCCAGGAGCACTTGAACCCCTTACTTGGTGAGCAAGAAGGTCCAGGTGGGGTTAGCCCATCAAGGAGAATGGTTTCTACTTGGTCACTGAAACCTTCATGATGGAAGGCCGAGCACAACTTAGAAGCCTCTTGTGGTGGTCTAGTAGAACCAGATCCTACCCACTGCATATTCCAAAAAGGAATCATCCTGCCCCTGTGTGTACGACTGTAGTAGCAGTCTCTGAACTCAGGGAAAAAAGGAAAAGTGTACAGGAAGCTGTGTCCACTGTGGAAAAAAACATTCAGACAGAAAAAAACAGGGGCTGGATTTCTAAGGCAAATAGAGGCAGATGTGCGTCGAGGAGGGACACAGCAGAACCAAGTTAGGGCTAACCCATTCATTGAAAGTGACTGAATAACGGCAGAAGTGACTCAATGCAGTGAGGCACCAATCACTCCGGCCTCCCTGAAGGGAGTAGGAAGGACTCTAGTTTGCTTTGCTGAAAAACAAACATCACAGCTCTGTCACGCACTCAGAGAGGATAGCTTCGTGTGCGACTGGCACGGAACCAGTGCACAGGAACCGAAGGTGTGAATATTGGAGAAGCCATCTCAGAAAAAGACCTACTTGACCTATGGTCAAGAAAGGAGCATGTCGTCTGTTAAGTTGAAGCAAGCAAGGAAGTAGGAACCTAAGTTCCGACTCGCTGAAGAGTCACTTCTGTTGCTGCGAGGCTCTGATCAAGAGAAGAAAGCCTGATTAAAAAAAGGTGAACCAACAGACTGGGCAGTCGCCTAGGTCTAGGAAATATCTCGGAATAAGAGAAATCTTTCTTGGAGAAAAGAGATGACCCATACCTCCTCTGGATCGGACTCTTCCTCCTAGGGGTAGAAGAAGTCAGGTATTCTTTACCATAGTTTAGAGACGACCGCCTCAGGGGCTGAGGCAGAACCTGACCAGATCCAAAAGTGTGGTATCGGGTAATTTCGGCTAGGTTCTGTGCTGTGATAATTGCAATTTTTTTTTTTACCATTAGTCCGAGCCTGAAAAGATTTCAGGCTGCTATTTTGCAAGGATTGCCTGATACAAAAATGATGAAGATGTCATCCCTCTGAGGGGCAGGAGGAGTCTGAGCGTCCATAACTGAAATCGTGACCGGACTAATAATCAAAGCTGAAGAGATCTTAACCACCTGCTGAAGAAGCCACCGAAGGGGCAGTATCAGAAGGGGGCTATATACCCCTATCAAAGGAACGGAAGAGTCTGTGTGGCTCCCGACCATTGAATTAGAATGTTCCACAAAGTGTAATTGTCTTGGACGACTGAAAGAGTCTCAGACGCAGAGGTGTATGGTCCACAGATGCAGTCTGAATACTATGGTGGACCCCATCACTGAAGAACTACTGAAAAGATCTTCCATCATGGACTCTGATGATAGAGAGGGCGTGCCCTTCAGTATATAAAATGAGTCATCTGCTGTATCGCTGAACAGATGGACAGGGAGACTCATCTAGATGCACTTCTACCCCCAGAAGGACCCCTAAGGGAGGTCTAGGTATGAGTCACTAGAGACTCCGCCACCAGGAAGGATGTCGAGAGCTCGCACCACATATGGAGCCGAGAAAGTGCTGAGCGAATGAGAGATTCTGCTGGCAGAACAGTACAGAAGAGTTCCATCAGCGGAAACTGCTGGATGTCACAAGATCCCACCAGATTGCCACCACTAAGATGTGTGGAAAATAATCCGCAGAACGGAACTTCATTCTGTGGAAAACATCTTGCCACAAGTTCCGTGGAGAAGAGGTCGGCAGATGGAAATCCATCACTAGTTCTGACGGACAGCACCAACTGGCACCCCTGTGGCACCAGCATCACTCATGGCACAGGTGGGCACCAATCAGTGCCTATGCCAACCTGGGTGACACCCGAGGGCACCCACGGTGGTACCCACATGTGAGGGCACCCCGACACCCATGGCACCATGGCACCCATGATACTCATTGCACCCATGGTACCATGGCACCCATGACACCCATGGTACCCATGGCAGCACTGGCACCTGAGGGCACCCATGGACTCATGGCACCCATGGTACCCGTGGGTGCCTGGTGCCACCTGCGGCACCCGTGGGTGCCCACAGTGCCGCAAGACACCTGCAGCACCGCCAGCAGTGCCAGCAACCAAGGCACCAACAACAGCATCTGCGGCGCCGCAGAGAGAGGGCACCGAGCCATGGCACCAACTCCCAGCACCAACCCAACACCAGCGGTGCTGCCCATGGCACCAATGCCAAAACCAGCGGCCATGCGCCAGACCTGCGAGTGGTGCCCATGGTGTCAGGCACGGTGCCAGGACACCACCACCGTGGAATGCCAATGGGGAATCCTGAGAAGAAGGGAGAAGGAAAGGTGGTGCTCATGCCGCCCCTGCATGGAAAGGGGGTAGGCATGAAGGGCGACATTATGCTGAAGGCACCAAGGGGCACCGCTACATCCTGATCCAGTCGAGCCGGCACCAGTCCATGGCTCCAAGGCCCGTAGGCCCCGAAACCTGGATAGAAGTTGAACCCCCTGCTCCCCAGGAGCAGCCCAGAGGGGAAACTGCTCACAGGAGCTCCAACGAGGACAGAGATGGAGTCCAGAGTCGAAGAATGAGGCCATTAGGAACAGGGCCAAGTGGAACCCACCAAAGTCGGCTCAGGCCTATCGCTGCTCTCAACTAACATAGATACATAGATACATAGACAGTGTCGGCAGATAAGGGCCTATGGCCCACCCAGTCTGCCCATTTGAGCTTGTAAGTTCAGTTTATGTTTTCCTAGAAGTCTGTTGCCCCTTACCCCTGACCTCCAGAATTCCTTTATGTCTGTCCTATGCAGGGATCCTAACAGTCCTCATGTAGATGTACCAGAGGGCAACCTCGAGCAGCACTGATTCTTCTTCCCCCAATGAGGAGGAAGAGCTCTAGGTTAAACGGAGCCGGATCCCTGGAACTGCTAATTCGTGCTTCAGTAGACTGTCCCCGAGCACAGGACTGTCTGTAGTTAGCCCTCCCATTTATCAAAGGGTGGCGGAGCAGACACAGCACCTCTGCCATAACAACTTTCAAACGAAGTCTTCCAACTCGTTACTGCTACCGTCTAAGGACGACTCCGTTGATGGCAGGTGAGAATTTCTTTTTCTTCTTCTTCATAATCTTCTTTTCTTGTTCGTAAAATAAGAAATTAATACTACTAAAATGTTAAATTAAACACTAAAAGCTGCTGTTGTATAGACGAAAACTTTGACCCCGGCAGATGAGCGATGTCAACATCCAAGTGCACTCGACGGTGGGAGAAAAGGAACTGAGGCGGTTGGAGGGTCGATGCCAAGATAGCCTACACAGGCACAAGCTGGTCTCATGGTGCCATGCATGTGTGGTCCTGTCTCGGCGCCGACCCTTCTGAAAAATGTTGGCTCCCGCTTGGTCCTAGCACCTCTGGCGGTATCTTAATAGTGTGAAGAGTGATGGAGACTTAGTCCAGAAAGATCTATTGTATAAAGAAACATCAAAAGTGAAACAATTGTGCCAAAAGCACCCAGTTAGAATCATTCTTAATAGTGTCAGATCAAGATCACAAGTTTTATTAAGTATTCCCACTGTATCAATGGTCAGGGCACTACCCCACATAATGAAGCAGTGATACCCCCCCCCCCCGCAAGCAGACCCAAGTGGGAAAACATTGAAAAAAACACCCTCCACATTACAAATGTATAGCCCTCCACATGCCACAAGAACATAATCTGACTTAGGAGTCCCCACCCCCTGAAACTAGTGAAAGGATAGCATAATCCTCATTTAATTTTAGTTAAAGCAGGAGGAACAATCAAAAAGCTGTTGTGTTGGCATCTGTTAGATGGAGGAGCTGGAAGCGCCCCATCCATGGGGTGAAAAAATCCATAGATCTCTGGTCCAGGTCAGGGAGACATAGCAACACAAAAGAAAGACAGTAAAATCAGCTCCCCAGCCACGTCCCAGGTGGTCGTCAAATCCCCTCCTCCGGTGGGTACACCCAGTTCCTCTACAATGGACCTCCCCAGTCCCACCCAAAGCCCAATAAAGACAGCCCAGACATGAAGCAGAGTAGAGAATGGAACACCCAGAGCCACTGGAACTGCCCAGAACAGATTATGATCCCCCCTCCAAACACTCGTCCCATTACCGACCCATGACATCCCCTGGAATAGCTGCGAATAAACCTCTTTCATGGTACTCCCATTGGGGCAGTGTCTGGGAGCATAAATAAATTAACTGAGGAGAGGAGGATATCCTCTCACAGTTCATGGCTGCCTTGATCCTCTGCATAATATAATTAAGCTCCTGCCCCCTTTCAGAAATTAATTGTGGTATCCATAGGTATTGGTACAGAAAAGTCCAAACCATGAGCAGCACCTAAAATATGCTCAGAAACAAACATTCCCCACAACTCTGAAATGAGAGGTCCAGAACAAGAATGAGGGTGCACCACATCCTGGTGAATTACCAACACTTTGAGCAAGCAAGCGGTACATTGATGAGAACAGTTATGTCCCTCTCCCCCCCCAATAATGAGAGCCTCATATGGGCCCGAGGTGCGCTCCCAATCCAATGCCCCACTCACTTTACAGGGGAACATAGCAAAATGCGAGGGCATGGGTACAGACTAAATTTGAGCCACACTAGATGGGGAATTAAATTCAGGGGACAACACAGGGGGAGCCGGGCCACAAGCGTCGCCTCAAAACATACAACCCACAACAAGAGGAGGAAAAAGTGTACGGAGCTGCCACAAGTTGAGGTGTGCGGTCACCAAAATGGCACGCTCCCAATATTTTATTAAAGGCGTAGCCAGGTGCAGAGGCAGCTCACTAAACCCAACAGTCATGCATCAATCCCCATAACCCGCCCCCCCGACCAAGCCATGAGTTGGCATAATGCCCCCGATTTCACATTATTCTTGAACTAAAGGCACATATCATCAGGATCTGTCCTCCCTCCCACATCACACCACACAAACCAGCCCAACACTTAATTATAATAATAGTTACATGGTGTATTTAGGAGTCCATTGGAAGTTGCAGGCACTCATAGAGTCCACACCACTCAGAAGTGTTAAAGAGGGAGTCCTTCTGAAGAAAAAAGTCCTTTCCTCGCAGCCTGAGAACAGCATCAATTGTAGCAGACATCCGGGGCAGGAAAAGCCAGCTAAAAGCAAACACTTCAGCTCTGGGGGGTAAGATGGGCCTCAGGTGGAGTGCCAAAGTCTGATGGAATAGTAGAAAGGCAGTAGACCAAGGTCACTCAACACAGAGAGGTTCAGAAAATTCTAAAGCCAGCAAACAGCAGTCATTTTCATCAACGCCCATTCTTTTTGTCCCAGTCCTCAATAAAACATTGCACCTTATCCAAATAATAGGAGGAATATGTGGCGCCTTCTGATTTAATTTGCACCACAGCAGGATAGGAAAAAAACAAAATCCAGTCTTCTTTCCCGTAGGGCATCAAGAACCGGGGTGAACACTCACCTTTTCTTTTGTAGTCACTGGGAGAAATCCTGGCTAATAGATAGGCGGTGGCCTTCGTAGATATGAAAATTACATACCTACCGTACTTCTTGATCTTCCTGTATATCTTCACTATTCATCACTGGTGGGTGTCAGTCAGAGGTGCAGCACCCCGTGGTCGCTTTGCATTAAGCCTGAAGGGGAGGTCGATGTCAGGAGTGCGCCCACGGCGGATGCATGTGCGTCACACCGCAAGTTGGCCTTAACTGGCACCAGCCCTCCCCGCCTCAGTTCTGCATGCCAGTGAGAGAAAACAGAGTGACAGAGAAAAGGAAGCTGGGGCAAGACAGCCCAAGAGACAGAAAAAGGAAAGAAATGAACTCAAAAAGAAATATGCCAGCCAGAGGACAGAGGCAGAGAAGGGCCCAAGGGAGTGGCATTGGCCCCAGCCCCTGGACAGCTAACTAGAATGCTGAAAGGAGAGAAGAGAAAAAGAAGAAGGAGAGAAAGGAGAGAGGAGCCAAGGGGGAACCCCAACATGGTGCCCTGCCTCCCGTGAATGGGGGAGCTGAGGAGATCCAGATTTAAGTTGTCTGACAGAGAAAACCCTGCCCCACTACATCAGTGGTGCAAGCCTCAGATGTTTGCAGCTCCAGAAAGGAGAACAGCTGCAGCTGGACAAAAATTTAAGGCACAGTCATGGTTCCCCCCCCCCTTAATGGTAAAGAGAAGACATCCTTGGACAGGGACCCCCTACCAGTTGCCGTCTCTCCCAGGACTCAAGGGAGAAAAGGGGGCGCCTAGCCAAGGACCACATCTCCATCCCCCCTCAGAGGAGGAGAGGAAAGAGACAAAGAAGGCTATATAGTAAGGGGGAATCCCTCAAGATACCCTCCCCCACCTGCTCCAGCAGAGCCTCCCAAGGGGGCTACCTAAACTCAGTGGATCTGAGCTGAGCCAGAGGGAGGGGGGATACCTTGCCATGAGGCAGGAGCAAAGGGGAGACCCCCAATGCCAGGGCACATACTCACTCACCTCCTCCTAGCATGAGCCCCCCTTGGCTTTCCGGAAGGGCGCAGACTGAGAAGAGAGGTCCCACCCCGGGAGGGAGGAGGGTGGGTGGGGAGGAGGACTGCCCAGGGACTGAGGCCTGAAGGGTAGGGAGGTAGGATTCAGTGATGAATGGTGAGGATACAGGAAGATCAAGAATTATGGTAGGTACATAATTTTCACATCTTCCCTGTGTCAGTCTTCACCATTCATCACTGGTGGGTGAGTACTGAGCTCCCCCCGCAGGGGGCCCAGTAGTTCCCTGAGGGACGTGAATCTGTTTGCCTCCGAATCAGGCAGCTATGCTAGCACCTAGCCAAGCAGAGACCACAAATGCCTGTTATAGGCAGTGTGGTGTGCCTGATGAGAGGAAATGCACAACATAATACACACTGATGAGAAAATTCTCCATCCCCAGCGGTCGAAATCTGCAGAGTCTGCATCCGGGGGTTGGTTGTGCATTGAGTGTGTATGCCCAGAAGGAGTGCCCAGGATCTCAATCCCTGAAGCAGGGTGAGACATAGCTCCTGGAGATTCCTGTGGTGCGCAATACCTGCACTGGCAGTCCCTGGGGGCAGGATCTGGGGAGCAAGGACATTGACGGGTACAGAACGACTCTTCCCGGAAAGTCACTGGTCGAAGGAGGGATCATGAGGTGATCCGCACTTAATTTGCTAAGGAATGCTAGAGTTGCCCGCTCAGGACTGCATCTTGCCAGATGGGAGAGGTCAAGCTCGTCCACCAGCCTCGCGAGGTAGTGCTGATACCCTATCTGGCCAGCGTCAGAGGACAGCTAGATGTAGATTCCCTTTCCTCAGGAAAGTAAGGTGAGGAGGCAGACAAGCCCAAGGATTCAGAGTCCAACTGCTGCGGGAGAGAAAGGCAGAAGACCCTCTCATCCATGGCACACACATAACGGGGAAAGGCAGCAGCAGTGACCCTGAACTGTTCCCAAGTTAAAGGACCCCTAGGACCAATGTGACCTGGGAGCTGAGGGGAAGGATGCAGAGGCAAAGAGGAAAGGCATCTCTGCACACAGCCTCTGCCAGGGCTAGGAGACCTAACAGGTGACCTCACACCTCTTGGAGGTCCACAGGTCTGCAAAACCACTGACCATCCAACTATCTCAATGTGGTCAGGGCTGAGCCCTGAAGGAGGCACTCCCCTGTAAGGAGACTGGGGCTGCATAGGTCCAGAAGGGCTGGCCCCAGCCCCACCCAATATGATGAGGGGGAGAAACTGGGATCAAGACTTTGGCTCTGTCCAGAGTCCCAAAGGGCCCCACGGGGAATTGATGCCCCACACCCCATTCCCTCAACCTCTTCCTCACTCCCAGAGATGGGGGCACTTCCAACCCCTCAGGCCCCCTGAAAGAGAACGAGGGAGAGGAGACCATATCCTTGTCCATACCTCCGAATCCCGGGCGGCGCCAACCCCAGGGTCAGCATCCACCCTAGACTCTAAGGCCAAGTCTAACACCCCTACAGCCCTGGAGTCATCAGTGGCCTCTCAGAGACCTGGCACCTACCCCTGTGCTGGGTCCAAAACAAACTGCAATAACTGGGGCTGCCAGTGGGGACGGACCAGGGAGGGCGAGTGGCACTGAGCATGGAAGGGCCCTCAGACTCAAGAGTCAGGCTGCCAGTCGGGGTCTGCCATGGGACCATCCAGCTCTGGAGAGCTGGAGATGAAGTAGACCTCCACCCTGGCAACCCCCGGAGGCCCTCCCACCCACGGCGCCGTGAACAGCGCTGCAGGCAGACTCGGTGCCACTCATGGTGCCATCCTGATCACCTATGCCAGAAATCCATGCCAGGCCCAGCAGCCATGGGCCACAACACCAGTGGAGCCTTTGCCTCCTAGGAGAAGACTGCCAATGCGGTGCTCTCGGCCCAGCCCCGAATGGAGCCAGACCGACCCTCTGGCACCGCAGAAGGAGCCCCACCATGGCAAGGCTAGAAAGGGTGAAGCCTCCTCCTCCTGGCCCATAAAGAGCCAGGAGGGGATTCAGAGGACAGATGAAGGGACCTGACGCTTGGCGCCCTAGTGTGATGGCATCCTCCAAATCGAAGGCAGGCAGGTGGCCAACTTTAAACACACAGTATTCCAAAACTCTCTGGTCCATAGAAACACACACACATCGCACTGATCCATGTCATGCTGTGGACCCAGGCAGGTTAGACGCTGGTCATGTCGATCCATAGCTGACATCTGTTGGCCGCAGGGACACAGGCACATAGGAGCCTGACCCACTTTGGAACATTTCTTCTTGTCTCTGGCCTGACCCAACATGACCAACGGCAACTAAACTCTCAACACAGAAAAGACTAGACACCGTCTGCAAAATAAAAAGGCAAGATCTTACCGTAATCCTAAAATGGTGCTGAATGGACGGCAGAACTGAGATGGTGGTGTCAGCGATGTTGAAGTTCGGCATCAAAAAACAGACTGGACTAAGCCACAATTACGTAGTTAGCATTCTGGCTGGTGAGGTGCTGCACTCTCAACGCAGGAGAAGCAGAACTGAGGTAGGGGAGGAGCTGATGCCAGTTATGACCAACCTGCAAGACGATGTCGCATTCACCGGGCTGCACTGTGGTGCTGACTTCTCCCCCTCAGGTGAATGCAAAAAAAAACTCACACGGGGTGCTGCTCCTCCGGCTGACACCCACCAGTGATGAATGGTGAAGACTGACACAGGGAAGATCAGCTCTTTTTTGGATCTGTAGGCATTAAGGATAGCTTGTCTGTCTGGAAAATGGCACATCCTAAAGATTATCTGCCGAGGTGGTCAATCTTGGGCAGGCGAGGAGCAAGTGCGCGATGCGCTCTCTCAATTTTGAGACCTGAGCCTTTAAACTGAAGCCCCAACAACCTCAAGAGCGTCTCTGAACAGAACTTATACACACAGTCACCTTCTTTGCCCTCCAGTAAGCCTCTCAATCTCAGATTAGATTGTTGATGGTAATTTTCCTGATAATTGAGCTGCTCAGTGAGGCCACACAACTTCTTTCTCTAGTCACGAGAATCTTTCGGGCAGGTTGCCATATTGAGACGCCAAATCTAATATGTGCTGCTCAGCTTTGTCTAGTCTTTTAGCTTGCCCGGCAGACTGGTTTAGAGAGATCAGGAATTTGTTCTGTTAGATTATCCAGTTTAGGAGATAATGCAGCCAGGACTTGACCAATAATGAAAGTGGACCAAGGCAGCCATCTCTGCATCAGACAACAAGCCATATAAAAGTGAGGGTACTGGACTTCAGGAGGGCTGACTGTCAAATGGGAGAGTGCCTTAGAAAAGCACTAGCAAACAGGCAAGAAGGAGGGGTGGAGCAACAATGGGAAAACATCAAAACTGCAATCACAGAGGCAACAAGACTTTGTGTGAAGCAAATAAATCAAATGAAAGAAAAGCTACTATGGTTCTCAAAAGAGGTGCATGGAAAGGTTAGGGAGAAAAAGAGAGCATTTAGGAAGTATAAAGAAACACAGCAACAACAGGACAGAGAACTGTACCAGTTAAGGCAGAAGGAAGCAGGGAAGGCAGTCAGAATAGCAAAGGCACAAACTGAGGAAAAGATAGCCAACTCAGTTAAGAAGGGGGATAAAACCTTTTATAGGTACATTAGGGAGTATAGAAAGACAAAGGGAGGGATAGTGTGGCTGAATAGAATGGACGGTGGGTGGGCAGAGAGGGACAGTGAAAAAGCAGAGATACTGAATGAATACTTCTGCTCAGTATTCACAAAAGAGGAGGAAGGGGAGGTACCTAATCCAATTAACAGAAGCACTCTGGATAGGGGAGTCGATCCCAGTCCTTTCACAGAAGAAATGGTTCTGAAAGAACTCCTAAAACTGAAGGTGGACAAAGCAATGGGGCCTGACGGGATTCACCCCAGAATTCTAAAAGAATTAAGGGAAGAACTAGTGGCACCACTGACTACCCTTTTTAACAAATCATGGGAGGATGGTGTGGTACCTGAGGACTGGAGGAGGGCGGACGTGATTCCCCTTCACAAAAGTGGGAGCAAGACAGAGGCAGGAAACTACAGACCTGTCAGTTTGACCTCTGTGGTAGGGAAAATGATGGAATCACTTCTGAAGGAAAGAATTATTGAGTACCTAGAGGCCAGTGGGACACAGGACCCAAGGCAGCATGGATTCACAACAGGAAGATCATGTCAGATGAATCTAATCAATTTCTTTGACTGGGTGACCAAAGTGGTAGACCAGGAAGGGGCTGTGAACATGGCCTACCTAGACTTTAGCAAGGCATTTGACACAGTCCCACACAAAAGATTAATAAACAAATTAGCCAGCCTGGGAGTGGGTCCCAGGGTGGTAGCCTGGGTAAAACATTGGCTGGACAACAGGACACAGAAGGTAATAGTAAACAGAGTCCACTCTGAAGAAAAGGGGGTTACTAATGGGGTACTGCAGGGTTCGGTACTGGGTCCAGTTCTTTTTAACGTCTTTATAAGCAGGGGTCGATCTTAGCATTGTTTTACTAGCCCAAACACTAGTGCAAATTGACCAGGGTTAGTGCAGCTAACTCTCTACTTGTCTGTCTTGACTAGTGCAGGTTTTCATGGCTGTTTATGAAGTTAAAAAAGTCTCTGCATTAGCAGGCTCTAGTCCCTCATGCTAATCTCTCTAAGGCCCCGTCCACACTACACCGCTCTGGCCCAGTAACGGATGCAATCCGTTACAGCCGGGGAGCGGTGCAGTGCGGCCACACCTCGGCAGTGTCCGTTACGGGACCGACACCGCCGGTCCACACATCGGGATCTGGGTGACCGTTACAGCAGCGCTCGATCCCAATGTAGCTTCAAGGCTTACGCTTTGGTGCCCTTGCAGGGACCATTACCGCAGTCCACATTACTGCCAGTAACGTTACGAGAAGGGACTAGTTTACATCGCTGTTGAACCACCTACATGTGGTTTCAACAACGGTTACGAAAACGCCTCCTGTAACATTACAGGTGTAAACGTGACCTGTTACGGTAACGTTTTACATCCTCTGTAACATTACAGAGGCGTAGTGTGGACAGGGCCTAAATGTTCCAGATTGCCTGGAGTGATTAACAGCTCATTAAGAGCTGCAATTATCTGGCAGTTCAAGAGGGAATCCCACAAAAGACTCAATGTGAGTCATTATCACTCCACTGTTAGGACTTTCAGCTAGTGTGTCCAGGGTGTGATTAAGGGTAGTGTTGTTAAGTCACTAGCTTCCAGTTTTCTGAAAGTGTCTGTCTAACAATTTGTTCCATATTATTAAGATCAGTGGCCCTCATTTCCCTACATTTTGAGTGTCTGTATTCAACATTTCAGTTACAAAATGTGAGGAGGTACACATGGTCTGCCCTGCAGGTGATGGGGTTTATCCCAGCCTCACCATAACTTCCTTCCCCCCTCCAAATCTCTTAACTCTGTTCTTTCCCTGGACACTACTGCAGACCAGACTCTGAAATGACAATCCACAGATCCATAGATGCTATTACTGGCAAGTGTAGGAGGTCCCCAGCTGTTCTGAATAGACCATGCCAGCCATCACCATCCATTCAGCCCCCACCCTTATCCCACTCAGCATGTCCTTTTATCCTAAAAACAAAGCTTTGGATCATGTATGGTACAAAAATAAACCTCAATAAAATACATAATTTGACAGCTTAAAATAGGCATTCCTGGGGTACGTAGATCATCCTAGATAGAAATAGAGACAGCATAAAATTATGCCTGTGCTGATGAAAGGACAATGTTAAAGAAAAAATCTGTTATTGTTGGGGCAGAGCATATTAAAATCAATGCTTTTAAAATAAAATGTCATTTTCTATTCCCAAGCCCCTTCGGTTTGTGTAGCCCCACCCCAAATAAATCTTAGATGTGCTCCTGGCTCACTTGAGACTGTACAAAAACTTCCAGCAGTGTGGGTCTCCAACTGACTATAGAATGGGGGCTGAGAGTGCCTTTCTCTGTTCGACTCTGTTCACTGCCTTGTGGGTGGTGGTGACAGTGTAGTGAGGTACGTGATGGTGTCTGGTATTGTGTGTGCAGAGCTAGGGCTGCTTGATTTAACATTTGCTGTTGTGATTTCCTAGTTTAGTGGGGGAGGGGGCAGAAAGAGGAAGAGAGGAGACCGTGGTACAAAACAATGGGGGGGGGGCTCACCGTGTGTGGTGGCATTGCAGTCTTTTAATCTTTTTTTCTGCTGCTGGGGAGCTGGAAGTATGTGGGAGCAGGATAAATGTGCAATAATCAGAGTATTTCTTGGCAAGGGTGTATACAGGCATACTCACTGTACACATTTGTGTACAGTTTTGTTGAGTGCCTGTCACAAACCAAATGCTTTCTGTTAACATTTTCATTCTAATCTGTAGTATTTGGGTTAATGTAGGCCACTGAGGAGTGTCTCTGTTTAAACTTCTGTTGTTTAGGAAACAGATACATGTATAACCTCTTCAGAGATTAGAGGAATCATCTGACAACAATCTGACTTATTTGGAAGAGGGTGTCATTTGCAAAGGATGTGTATATTTTTTTAATTGGGGGTGCAATTGTTGGAAATTGTGTACAAAACAGAAATTTCTGGCTACACCCCTGTGTCTTGGCTTGCACTGTTTCCTGTACAAGTGCTCAAAATTTACCATTATAATTGAGGGCTAGTGCAGCCATCTGCAGGCTAGTGCAATTTTGAATCAACTTGCCCTGCTGGCTAGTGCAAAAAAGGTTAATGCTGACCCTGTTTATAAGTGACATTGCAGAAGGTCCGGTGGCAGCGCCATCTCTAACCAATCGGAGATATTGGAAGCCCTCATTAACCATTTTGCAATGGCAGGGCTAGCATTTGATACTTCTCCTGCCAATGACCTCCACACAGCTCAGGACCCACCAACCCACGAGTCCCCTCTACCAAGGAGGCCTCCTCCTCCTGCCTGTCTCACTAAAAGAGGTGGAAGACCTACTGCTGCAACTGGACACCAGGAAGGGAGCAGCCTCTGACTTCATAGAGCATAGAGCCATACTATCTGAAATGTGCCTACCACGTGCTTCATTGTTTCAGCTGCATGGCCAGCTTACAAACAAGTTCTGTTGTCAATATAACCCTTTGTTTGTGAAAGCAGTCAGCCTGGGAGGTGTAAAGTATGGCCATTAACACCATTAGCACTTACTTAACCTAATCTTTTCCACTGCATCTTGTCTTTTATTGATATAACAGATGGCCTTCTAGGAGAAACAATGCATGATGAGTCATAAAAAGGGGTGGGGCTAGGGGCGGAGCTTAGGATCCGGTTTTTGCCCCATCCAAAGGTGGCAACCCTACGTGCTTGTGGTGCCAGTCACCAACTATTCAACATGTCACTCTCCCAGGGTAGCCTCCCCCCTCGATGGAAAATAGCCCATGTCATCCCTCTATTAAAAGCAGGTGACCCCTGCGATCTAAATAATTACAGACCAATCTCCCTCCTCCCCATCCTGTGTAAATTACTAGAAAAAGTAGTGTGTGGCCAGCTAGGGGTATACTTAGAATCCAGAAACCTATTAAACCGGTTCAGTCTGGATTCAGAGCAAAGCCAACGCCATAACAGCCCTAGCTAAGGTGACCAATGATTGGCTCCTAGCCCTTGACAACAAGAAGCATGTCTGTGCCGTTTTCTTGGATCTTAGTAAGGCATTCGACAGTCGATCACAGCCTGCTTCTTTCCTCCTTAAGCACCTTAGGCCTGGACCATAAATCTATGTGCTGTTTGCAGACTACCTCAGAGAACGAAAACAGCAGGTTAAAGCTGAAGGCGATCTTTCTCCATTAAAACCTATGCTGAGGGGTGTGCCCCAGGACTCTATTCTTGGTCTCCTCCTCTTTGCAGTCTACATTAACGACATCAGTGACCCCATCAAAAAAGCCAACATCCACTTATTCGCAGACGACACTGTACTGTACTTGAGTTGTCCCACACTGGAAGCAGCCTGTGAAGACCTCCAAGCTGAATTTAACCTTCTACAATACCAGCTCATAAACACAAAACTTTTGCTCAATGCGAAAAGACAAAAGCCATGCTCTTCTTCCCCTCCTTGCATGCAGCAATTCCTGCTTGGGAAGGGGGAGGCTATCCCACAAATTACCACTGTTCTTGGAGAAACACTAGAGTATGTAGCTAAATTCAAATATCTAGGAGTTTGGCTCAATCATAAACTTCCTTCGCTGACCTTCTCAAGAACTACAGAAGAAACTAAGGCAAAGATTAGGACTATTCTACAGAATTAACCACCTGCTCGCAAAGGAGGCCAAGATTCAACTGGTTCAAGTTACCATCCTATCTTTAATAGATTACGCGGACCTGCTCTATAGCCACTGCACTGCCTCTGCACTGGCTAAGCTGGACACCCTCTACTGCAGAGCTATCAGGTTCATTACTGGCCTTCCACTTTCCACACACCACTGCTCCCTGTACTCATCGTTAGGTTGGACTTCCCTTCACTATAGAAGGAATAGAAACGCTGCCCTATGGGCCTTCAGAGCAGTGACCAACAAGTTCCCCTCATATGTCTCTAGATTGTATTCCTAAGTGTGTTAGGCACCCTATGCTCTAAGGAGCTATTCCTAATTACCCTCAAGTTTAGAAGGTCAAAACTCATTTCAAGCTGCTCTAAGCTTTCTTACCCACATTGTGGAACGGTTTACAAAGGAACTTGAAGCTGAGCTGCCCTGTTAGTCTGAATATCTTCAATGCGCTCTACAATCGCTACATGAAAGCACCTTGCAAATGTTTTCCTCACCGCTAGCCCACTAATTCCGCAACTCCCCCTTTCCATCCTGACGCTCGCCATGTTTCTACCCTGGCTCTCACTCTTTCCCTATTAGCTCTTCCTGCTGCACCCACCCTTCGCTGTCTGCTCCAGCCTGGCTTAAGTCCCACCCCATCCATAGTAGTGTCCCAATTATCTACCCCTCTTCCATCATTATCATAATAAACAAGTACATGACAGCCATCATCACTTTCTGTGGTTTTAGCCCAATTTTTCCCCCAGTCGTCGGTAATATATCCCTCCTCTTCTTTACCTCTCTAACCTGCCACCCCATACATGGTCTCTTTCCCCTATATGTGTAGTTGCCGGCTGCCTCGCTCAAAAGATCTCTGCTTATAACCCCTGTATGCCTATGGTTGATTGTACATCTGCTGACCTTTTCAATTGTAAAATAATGCTGTTTTTTTATTTATTTCAACCTTGTACTGTACTGTATACACTGCATATACTTTTTCTTCCTTGTAAATGATTGCTTTTTTGTATACCTGCTTCTGTACAGTACTTTGATGTATTCAGGACCAGGTCCACCTTGCAAATGAGCCTTGCTCAATGGTGCCTGCTTGGATGAATAAAGATTTTGATTGACTGATTGATTGAGAAGGACTGAAGGAAAAGTATGCCTCTTTGCAGATGACACAAAGGTCTGCAACAGGGTTGATATACAAGGTGGGTGGAAAGGATGAGAAGGGACTTGGTGAGGTTAGAGGAATGGTCAGAAGTATGGCAGCTTGGATTCAATGCAAAGAAATGCAAATAATGCACCTGGGAAAGAAAACCCAGGGAAGAGTGCACAATTGGGGGTAGGGGGTAGTACTAACAACAACAAAAATGGAAAGAGACCTGGGAGTAATCATATCAGATGACCTTAAGGTTAGCAAGCAATGAGAAGGCAGTAGGGAGGGCTGGGGGGATACTGGGAGCATCACCAGCAGAAAATGGAAGTTGCTATCCCTCTGTACAGACAGTCGGTGAGACCCCTTCTGGAGTACTGTGTCCAGTTCTGTAGACTCCATCTCCAATAGATATAGACAAGATGGAGGCAGTCCAGAGGAGGACAACTAAAATGGTGCAGGGTCTGCAAGAGAAGCCATATGAGGAGAGACTAAAGGAGCTTAATATGTATACCCTTGAGGAAAGGAGGAGGGGGGACATGATAGAAACGTTTAAGTACCTCAGTGGAATCAACGAAGTCCAAGAGGGTAGCATCTTTCAGAAAAGAGATGTGCAAGAACAAGGGGACACAATTTGAAGATAGGGTATGGCTCAGGGCAATGGGAGGAAAAATTTTTTCACAGAGAGGGTGGTGGATGCATGGAACCGCCTTCCAGAAGAGGTTGTGGGGTCTAAAACTGTGGGAGAATTCAAGAATGCATGGGACAGACATAAGGCGATTCTTGTAGGGGGAAGGAAGAAATAGGCTGTTGGTCAACTAGGATCTGCAGCTTATTCAGTAGGTAGGGAAATGGGCAGACTAGGTAGGCAAAGCGGTCCTTATCTGCCGTCAGTCTATGTTTCTATGTATTGGGGTCTATTGCTGGCGATCCTCCCTGTTGCTTTTTCCCAGCTTTAGAGTTATTTCTTTGTGGTTTGGTGCCCCCATTCAATAAAACTCATCCATCCTGGTCCAGAGTTCAACCTTAGACTTCAAAGAGCGTTAAATTAAGTTCAGAAAAGTCTGATTAAAATGGATTTAAATGAAGCCACTGACGGAGCTCAGGATTCCACATCTGTTCAGTTAGCTGTTCATCACCACCCCAGATGTGAAATTCTTAATAATGAAGTCAGGGTGGTACTGACATCTGAGGCTGTACCTAGGAATGACCAGTTGATGTGAGACAGGTCATATAGAAAGGATGCAAGGATGTTAAGGTTGGAGCAATTTCTAAAGTGATAAGCCTGAGACGGAGTTTTGGGGGCACCATTGACAATAGGTAGCCAGGTGGTTGCTAATTGAATCACTTAACCCTTAGGCTGCAGACAGATGTAGAATGAATAAGTTTCTGGACTGGCGTGGGACGTGGAACCTTTGTAAAACAGCCATGGCTCAAAGGTAATAATTCCTAGAACAATAAACTAAACTGATATATCAGTCCATGGACAGCAAAGGTTAATACTCCTGAGACCAGGATTCTCTCAGGCTTATTAACTAAGATATGTCAATTAGTGTATGATTACTGGTGTTCTGTGGTTTAGTCTGGTTGGGGTTTGTACAATTTTTTGTGACTTGCAAGGGTTGAATATGTCCTTATACAGGGCTTCATTTTCCAGCCAGTTTAGGTCCCTAATTGGTAATAATTCAGACAGGGGAGCTGATCAAGTATGTGTGAGACGTCATGGAGGCCATTTAGTCCAACTTTGGGCGGGTTGTAGACAGTAGATTTTCAGGGTTTTTGGGCCCAAGGTGATTTTAATGGACAGCCATTCACACTGGGTACAAGGGGTAAGGAAGGGTCATGATTTCTGCTGCAAGGTGGTGTGAACATAGATCAGAATGCCACCCCTCTTTTGGGATATCTATCCTTGTGAAAGATGTTAAAGTTAGGGAGGAGATTTCTGGGTCCTAACTCAAGGTGCGCCCATCTCTCCATAAGGGCTAGTATATGGGGGTTAGTGATGGGAGGAGAATGCCCAAGTTCATGCAATTGAGGATCCATGCTTCTGATATTTAAGAGAACAATGTGAATGCCTTGAGGCTGATCCAGATCTGAGGGGAAGGGGGTATTTGCCAATGGGTTGGTGTTTGTTTCCACATCCCCAGAGGGCAGTAACACATAGTGTAATACTAAGGAGAGCAGTGCAGTGGATTTGGTGTGGCATGGGGTGTGCAGGAGAGTGGTATAGAGTCCAAGGGTACAGATGTGTTTCCTGTGGAGAAGTCCAGTGACAGGGAGGTTTAGGGCTGGGGGCGAGATGAAATAGGTTGTGCTGATCATGTGTCCATTCTCCTGGTATATAGCTACCCTGTGGGAAACTACACTGAGTATTAGGAACATTCCACAGGATAGGAGACCTGCACAGAGCACTTTGACGGCCATGATACAGTGACTGGCAACAGTGGGAGGAGAAAACACAAGTTTTATTTTCTTTTTAATTTATTTTCGGGGTGGTAGAGGGTACAGCACTGCCCCCCCATGCCAGCTGTACCTGGGCAGAAGCAGAGACAGCAGAGTGGGGAGGGCTGCTGCAGTACCTGGCCCTCATGATCCAAGGCTGCAGTGGGAGCCTCAGGGGAGACACCTCTGGGTATGCTGTGAGGAGAAGAATGTGATGCAGGAGGAAAGGCTATGGTAAGAAGTCAAAGGGCAGGAGGACAGGGGTTGGGTAGTATACTCCCTGTGAGAGTGGGATACTCCTCTGTGGCACCACTGAAATAGCATGGTCTGTACCTGGGGGGGGGGGTCCCAATCTCAAAGTTCCATCGATGTATATAAAAGAGTCATACCACTCCTTTTCCCAGACCTATCTCACATAAACACTAAATAGCCTTCCAATTCTATTTCAGAATTCATAATTTTGGCAGTTGGGTTTCAGAAAGGACAATCACAACAGATTTGCATTGCAAGGCCCAAGCCTCAAAGCTTTTAAGACCTCTCATTTGGTTTGGAACATTTTGTAGCCGCTCTCTTTTAGCTATAAGTGTTAAATCAGGCATCCACCTCTTTCACATCTTGAAAAACAGTTCACTGATTAGACAGGGTTCACAACTTAAACACACTGAAGAAATGGCTGAGAGCAAGTTCTCTGCTCTGATTGGCACTTCTTACTCCCTTTCTGTCACTGTTTAGATACTACACAGAAAAGACTGGAGCTTTAGTGGTATTTCAATTTCACTGCATACTGGGAGCACTGAGGCCTGTCGTCCTCAGTAGCAGGGCCATTTTCCTTTGCTCCCATTCCCCAGATGCAGACTCCAATGGGAAACCTAGACAAATTGGTCCCCAGCCTGTATCTGATCCACCCACAGAGCCCTTGACTGCACTATATGGAACAGATCTTTTTACCTGTGACCATAAAATGTTATTGTAATCCCCCTACAAATGGGGGTTCCTGAAAAGTCTTCCTTGAGCTTGCCTAAAAGCTCACTGCCAGGCTGGTGTTCTGTGTTCTAGTAGATTAAATGTATTGCCAGAGGGTGCCTGTATAGCCTCTGTGTACTGTCTCTTTAAAAGCTGCATGGATCTCAGTCTTAATGAATCTAAAAGGGAGCTCTGTTAGAAGATATGCTTGTTTGCTGATCATTTGTTAGAGTACTAATAATATTGCAGTTTGTTCTAACCTGCCTTCTTTGCAGCAAGAACTGTTCTGTTTATCTCCACCAACTAGGCCCGGGACTGTCAGAATGGGCCAATCAGTACTGTTGGGACTCTAAAATGGAGCCTGCCTACAGGGGCTTGGTGGGGTCAAAACTTGTAGGAATTGTAGTTTTTGCATTTTGGCACCTAAAATAACCTGGAGGGGGAGCCCTTGTTGTGACTTGACAGACAGATCAGCCAACTGAACCTTTTGGATCTTGGGGAAATTCCCAATCTGCTTGCAGCTAGTTTCAATTCTAAGTTGGGAAGTGAAGAGATAACAGCGTGAATGATTCATGCAGCAACCCCAGCATAGATTCACGTGGGAGAACTGTGGAAAAATCTGAGTTTTAGCCTGCATGCCTGCCTGCTGTCCCCGAGAGGGAACTTGTGCCTTTTTTGGACTGAATCCGAACTTGGAGAGTGAAGTAAGCCACTGAATTGCGACCAGGCTCCTACCTGAAGAAGACCAAAGATTTGCTGAATGCGCACGGCCTGTCTGGACTTCCAGCCACCTCTGAATTCCTGGATTGTGCAGAGATTCTGTAATTGTGACCAGAGAGCCTTTTGCCTGGTACAGTGGAATTTCCTTACATGTGAATGTGTTGTGTACTTGGAGTGGGTCGTGATTTGGTCCCCACTGTGGTTTGAATTGTGTTCTGCTTGCTGGAAGCTGCATTAGAATTTCCTTATGTGTAAATGTGTTTAGCTGCTAGTGGGTCACATTTGTTCCCCACTGTGGTTTGAACTGTATTCTACTTGCTGGAAGCTGCAATCATCTCCATTGGGCCTGGGCCTGCCACACTGGCCCAGCCCAACTACCTGCTGCACAGAGAAAGCCATCAAGAGAGACCTGCTTGGGGTCATCCCCTGCTCAACACTTGAACAGGAACAACGCTTCAGTGATTCATGTGGCCCCGTTCTCCAGGCACTCCAGCTCAACAACCTGCAGTCTCGATTTTGTCCTGCCTGTGTCCAGTATTGGGTATCATGAGCAAACATCAGGGTAGCTCCCTGCAACAACATCTAAATCTAAAGTGTTGTCATCTGATTGTCTGGTTGGTTTTCTTTCACAAACTGAGCCTCCGGCTCCGGATTACAAATAGTGTGTGTTGTGCATGTTGCTTTCTTCCATCACAGGGCCCCAACCAGCTGCAATGTTCCTGGCTAGCTCAATTGCTTTCCTACCTGGGTACCCAGAGTGTGTGACTGTGTGGGGACTTAAAGCATGCATAACTGTTTGATTAATATAGCCTTTAAGCCAATCAACTTGATTATGCCCCTTCCTTGTTCAAGTCCCCTGAATAAATCAGATCTGACATTTTTGCTGCATTTAACCTAACGTGGTTCCAGTTTGTGCCAAAAGTAATGTACTGTTGCTATTTACTGTGCATAACCTTGTTTTACAGGGGGTCCCCAGGGTCAAGCCAGAGCAACCAGCCCTGGTGGTAATTTATTTATTTATTTATTTGCTTTTGTTGACCGGGTAAGTCACACTAGACAGCCAAGTGCCTTTTTTCAGGTGCGACCCGGGAGGGTTACAAGCTTGGATAACAGGTACAGTGACAGATTGGACTTGAACACAAAGAGTATTACATGTCATATAGTGAAAGAAGGCAACCAGTGAAAAAAAAGACGCCCACCCGGGGAAGGTTACAGACGGCTCGGGAGAGTTAAGATAGAGCATACACATATAGTGAGTGAGTCAGATTTACATACAGTGGTGATTGCAGGTACTAACAAAAAAATTTACATACAGTGGTGTTGCAAGTACTAACAAAAATAGCATTACATTATCCTAAATCTAGTCCAGTGACCAGGAGAGTAAGTGCAGTGGACCTGGGGTGTGCAGCCCCCCATGAGAGGATAGTTCAAGGGGCTACAGGGCACAAGGACAGATGGAGGAGCCCTTCAGGAATGCCCATAGAGATGTTTTGAACCCTGGATGGGAGGGGGTGGATCAAGTAAGGGCAGAGAACGAATTCCATAGTTTCGGGGCATAGCTGGCAAATGCCCGATCGCATAGAGAACACGTGTTCTAGGAACCACGCAATTTAGTGCCGCCTTGACCTAGGTGGTGGGAAGAGTTGCCAAAGAAGAAGGACAGGGCGAGGGCTGAGGGGTGGCTGTTCTAACGATATGTTGTCGATGAAGTTCCCTACTCACGAAGGTGCGATGTTTCTCAGGAGGCAACCACTCAAGGTGAATATAAAGGTCGTCACAGCGGTGTGTCGGGAGGGCCGAGAGTGCAAAGCGGCAGATGCTGTTGTAGGCCATATCCCATTTTGAGAAGTTGGATTTTGGCATAGGGGCGAAGGTCACTAGCTCATAACAGAGGGAGGGGAGAACACCCCTGGCTAGGGCCATCCGAGCGGCCAGTGTGAGGCAGTTTTTGGCTCTGTATGCGAGTCCGAGTTTGACATTCGCAGCCTTGCACATGTTCCTGATGTGCAGGGAAAGGTCCAGCTGGGGGTCTAGGGTAACGCCAAGGTACTTGACAGCAGCAGCTATCTGCACGGGCAGGCCGTCAGCCCCGTGTATTAGAAGGAGGGGCAGGGCAGGATTTTGTTCTATTCAGGGACCCGAAGAGCATAGCCTGGGTTTTTTTGAGGTTAATGACAACCTTATGCTCACACAGGCAGGCTTGGATCCACTTGAAGTCAGAGTTTAGTTGGGAATTGATGGTGCTGATGTCTCGGGCGCTATCCAATAAGAGGAGGTCATCGACGTACAGGGTTGCAAGCCCATAGGGTGATGATGGATGGTAATTCATTGATGAAAAGGGAGAAGAGCGTCGGGCCGAAGACATACCCCTGGGGGATGCCACATTGGATAGTGGTGAGGTTGGAGAGGGTCCTGTTGAAGTTTATGTATTGCTTCCTACCAGTGAGGTAATTGTGGAACCAGCGTGAGGTGGGGTTTGAGAGTCGGAGGGAGAGCAGAGTGGGCGCTGAGGAGGGAGTGATCTACCCTGTCAAAGGCCTTGGATAAGTCCACGAAAATCGCACCAGTGAGTTGCCCTAGTGCGGTTGCAGTTTGGATCTGCGAGATGACTACAGCGAGGGCAGTAGCTGTGCTGTGCCGGGAGAGGAGATTGTACTCCTGTAGGAACTCAGTTAACCGAGAAGACAGCTTTCTCTAGGGTTTAGATGCGAAGAGAAAACAATCGCCCGATAGTTCAGGGATCTTTCGGTTTCCTTGGGGACGGAGTGATCATTTTTCATGTCAGGGATGGGTGGTGAGGGGCATTAAGATGTGTGGTGGCCAGGCTGGAGGTGGGCCCCGCACAGGCAGTTTGATAGGGTTAACTTCCAGGGCCGGGTGGGGAAGAGGCGGGCAGCATATGTTCGATGATAGACACCTGCTGAAAAGAAGGAGAAGTCTGGGTGTGGGTCCGGGTTGAGCGGAATTGGGGATATGTTACAGGTGGGTTATAGTTTGAGGGTTGGGGGCGGCGGGGGCAGGCAGAAGGGGGTGGCCTGTTCAGGAGAACATAGTGTTAAAGGTGTTAGCGATTGTGTGGGGCTATTGCAGCTGACCCCATCAATGAGCAAATCCTGTGGCTTGCCCTCTCGCAGAGCCCCCGACCATGCTTTTTATGTTCTGCCAAAAACTCCTTGGGTTGTTGGTAGAAGAGAGTAGTGCGGATCGGCAGAACTCACTTTTGGCAGCCCTGACGGATTTTTTGCAGGAGTTTCTGAGGCACTTGTAGGTGGCGAGATCATTGACGCTGAGAGAGGCCTTATAGGTCTCCCAGCATTTGTCCCTGTGTTTCATTAGAGAGAATAGATCCCCATGAAGCCATTTAATGACGGTACCTCGCACCCTCCTTCTAGTGAGGGGCGCATGCTTATCCTGCACTGGGATGTATTTGGCTAGAAAAGCGTCCAGTGCTAGATTTGGGTCCAAGGAGGTGGTGACCTCAGACCAATCAGTAGATCTGAGGTCACTGAGGAAGTCGGGCAAGTGGAGCTTTGAGTAGTCCCTCATCTGTATCACTTTGCTAGGTATTTTCGCCTGAGGGATGACCCAGGTACAAAAAGTGGGCGAGTGGTCCGAGATGGTATCAGGTAGGATACCTGAGGATGTGACTCTGTCAGGCCTGTTGGTCAGGACCCAGTCGATCAGTGATCCTTTATCCCCCTGGGAAGATCTTGGTTAGGTGATAACCTGGCTCAGAGCTAGGCCTGATAGCAATGGCTCATAGGATTTAGAATTGGATCCCATCCAGTCAAGGCTGAAGTCTCCAATAATGAGGACCTCACTTGTCCCCACCCTGGAGCTGAGGCTTTGTGGTAGTGAGGAGAGTCCGGGTATCCCAACTCTGGGAGGGTTATAGCAGCAAATCAGGTGGATTTTCTTTATGAGCCCAAGAAGGAGAAGGGTGTGCAGGAGCTCACATGTCGAGGGGGTGGTAGGTTGGTGGTCAATGGTAGACACGTTGAGGTGGACTTTATAATAAAGTAACACCCCCCTCCGTGTTTGTTACCCTTGCGATCACACCTAATGTGGCTATAACCTGGCAGGGTACATATAGTGTCAGGAGTGTGGGGTTTTAGCCACGTTTCTGTGATACCCAAAATATCCAGGTTGTAGTGGGCAACCCAGGCAGTGAGCTCAGCAAGGTTGCATAGAAGGCTGCGGACATTTAGATGGACAATTTTTAGCCCCTTGACAGCTAGCCATGAGGTGGGGGGGTTGAGGTGACACAGGAGGTCATCCTGTTTGTGAGTGGTAGCTCCACCCCTGGTGGGCCCAAGGGGAAGGGGGGGTCGAGGAGGGGT
Source organism: Neoceratodus forsteri (assembly GCA_016271365.2). Taxonomy (NCBI): domain Eukaryota; kingdom Metazoa; phylum Chordata; order Ceratodontiformes; family Ceratodontidae; genus Neoceratodus; species Neoceratodus forsteri. Next base: position 1,095,141,331 of record CM057453.1, read on the forward strand.
GCATGCTAGTAGTGGGGGGGGTTGGTTGGGCAAGGAGGAACCTAGTTAGCTTGAGATTAATTAGATCTGCCCTTAGTACAGTACTCTGAAAATGGAGAACTGTGCTGTTTTATTTATTTATTTATTTTTTGACTAGTTAGCTAGGAGCTTGAGATTAATTGGGTCTGCCCCTAGTGGTAGGTTAGTATAACCTGCAAATGGAGAACTGGGCTGATAGGTCAAATTACCACAACATGTGACCACTCTCAGCCTATTTAAGGGAAAGTCGACCAAGTGTGGTGGTGGTGGGGGCACTGGGGAGGCGAGCGTGTAGCGTTAGTGGGGCTAAGGCATTAGCAAGCCACCACGAACCCAGCTAAGAAGCGTCTAATCTGTTGCAATTACCTGCTTCCTTGTATCCTTGAGCTAGCGGGGAGGCGTAGAAGAACCCTCGCGACCCTGGGGGTCCGATCTGTGGAGGAAAGGGAGAGTTAGTTGTTTTTTTATAGCCAATTTTGGGGGGAGGGGGCGTCTGGTTAACGACAGGGGACAGACGGAGCTCGTCCAGAACGCAAAGGTAAGTCAATTCACAATATTCAGATCTTTTGCGTTTTCTGCAGTTCAGGCTGTAAGGGGCGGTTAGCGCTGTGTCTAAGGTGCAAGTGAGAGATTCCCTTAATTACAGTTTTGAGATGTAAGATTTAAAAATTAAAAATTGGCGCCAACACTGCAAAGCTTATCACAATATGTGAGTTTTTTTAAACTGCAAAACTCAGGGGTGACTGGCGCGGTTGCAGTTTAAGCTGCGAGTGAGAGGTTAGTACAAACAACAGAATCCCCTTGCAATTGTTTAAAGTAGGCACCAAAAATTGCAAGCCTTAACACAATATGTGTGCTTTTTGAATTACAGAGCTCAGGGGCGACTAGCGTGGTTGCAGTTAAGCTGTGAGTGAGAGGTTAGTACAAACAACAGGATCACCCTTGTAGCAGTTTAAAATTGGCGCCAAAAGTGCATAACTGTATCACAATATGTGAGCTTTTAACATTCAGTTCAGTGCACAGTCCTTAAGGTAAAGGGTATCTCCAGTTTCTGAGGCATAAAAAACTCCAGTTTCTGAGCAAAAAAACTATCTCCATATGTGTGGGGACAGTAATTCAATTAAAGTAACTCCATTAAAGTGCAGTTAAGGTACAATCCATCCCTGTCCATCTAGAGCATTAGCAAGCACACAAACCCAGCTAAGGAGCGTCAAATCTGTTGCAATTACCTCGCTTCATTGTCCTCTGGTAGGCTGGGGGGAGAGGGCCGTAGAGCACCCTCGCGACCTCGGGGGTCCGATCTCGCTTCCTTGTCCTCCAGTAGGCTGGGGGAGAGGGCCAGTAGAACACCCTCGCGACCTTGGGGGTCCAATCTTGCTTCCTTGTCCTCCGGTAGGCTGGGGGAGGGCCGAGAGCACTCTGCAACCCCGGGGTCTGATCTCGCTTCCTTGTCCTCCGGTAGGCTGGGGAGGAGGGCCGTAGAGCACCCTCGCGACCTTGGGGGTCCGATCTTGCTTCCTTGTCCTCCGGTAGGCTGGGGGGGAGGGCCGTAGAGCACCCTCGCAATCTCGGGGTCTGATCTCGCTTCCTTGTCCTCTGGTAGGCTGGGGAGGGGTCAGAGCACCTCGTGACCTCGGGGTCCGATCTCACTTCCTTGTCCTCCAGTAGGCTGGGGAGAGGGCCATAGAGCACCCTCGTGACCTTGGGGTCCGATCTGCTTCCTTGTCCTCCGGTAGGCTGGGGAGGGCAGAGAGCACCCTCGCAACCTCGGGGTCTGATCTCTTCCTTGTCCTCCAGTAGGCTGGGAGGGAGGGCCATAGAGCACCCTCGTGACCTCAGGGGTCCGATCTCGCTTCCTTATCCTCTGGTAGGCTAGGGGGGAGGGCTGTAGAGCACCCTCGCGACCTCGGGGTCCGATCTCACTTCCTTGTCCTCCGGTAGGCTGGGGGGGGCCGTAGAACACCCTCGCAACCTCGGGGGTCCAATCTTGCTTCCTTGTCCTCCGGTAGGCTGGGGGGGGAGGGCCTTAGAGCACCCTTGCGACCTTGGGGTTCCGATCTGTAAGTGCAAACAGTGTGGGTACTGGTATGGTGTACAAGGGGTACTGCGAAAGTGATTATCGTATATTGCTGAGGTCACTAGAAGGGGAAAGAGGAGGGTTACAGTGCCCCGGAGGGCTGTGCCCAGGTTAGTTTGACCACTACCAACCCTGACCTCCAGGTAGAGGCACCCATTTCAGAACTCAGGGCACTTAACCTGCTACTAGCTGCAAGCAGGCAGGGGTAGTAGCCCTTGGGATAGCGCCACCAAGGGGTTACATCTTGAAGGCTCACCACTGGGATTTTGTGCCTTCTGGTGGCCAAAAATTATGAATTATTGTTAAAGATTAATGGCTACCCCAGTAGAAATGGCTGTACACCAGTTAGTGGGGTGGTGTACTGGGCAGGAGATCGACCTCCAAAATGCTCTGCTTATACTGGATATTCCCCTGGGTACCAGTAAGGACACTGTAGAGGGAGCACTCTCCAAAGTTGAATGTTTAAAAAACCCTGTGGTGGGGGGTCGACAGGCTGATCTGATCATCCAAACCTTCATAGCCTTGGTAGAGTGTAGTGACCTCGTGGACAACTCTAAAGTGCCAAAGACTATTGCCTCAGAAGGGTCCTAGCCACCTGGAGGTGATAACAAAAGAGAGTAAAGACCATGGGAGGATGAGCTCCACCATTATCTGAGGCTTTTCAGGAGAAATTTGCTAAGTTGTTGCTAGAGGAAGGAAACTGCAGAGAACTTTAAGAAACTATTCCTGCCACCTGGGGCATTCCTTCCAACACTCCCTCCCACTCTAGGACCTGTTACTGCCCCACTTTCTGTGCCCATGCTAGTGCTGGCCCCTATATCCGTACCCGCCATTAGTCACAACCCGGCTGAGGATGTTTTCAGGCACCCTCCCCACACCCCAGAGGGAGGACAATTGGGAGACTTAGATAGGCTATGTTGCCCCTCAAATCCGAGAATGGCAAAGCTCCAAACCAGAGGAGAAGGGTAGCTGAAAGCCTTAGAGGCCCCGCCCAACTTACTATCCATGCTACACAGGCTAGTAATCCAGAAGCAACTGCTCAAGATTTTTTGAATTAATTGGAAAACGTGTATTGGAGTCCCGATTCAGATGAGGACCTGTGGGGTAGGGTCAAAAACACTCAGCAATACCCAGTGGAGCTCTTATCTGTGTATGTACTTCAACTCAAAGTGGTGCTACAGGAATGCCTGAAGAAAGGTGGCATGCCAGCTAAGTTAGATCAGAATAAGTTGGACCACCTTCTCAAGTCAGCCTCAGTCTATGAATTACTGCTGCTCCAGCTACACCTTGTTGCTCAGTTGGCTGCACCTCCTACCTATGACGGACTGATGAAGGAAATTTGGAGAATTGAGGGAGGCAGCCACGTGGTGGGGGGAGCCCTCCTGTATCTGCTGTTGCTGCTGCTCAGATGACTGAGGATGTACAGTGAGTGATGCTCAAGGATGAAATACAGTGCCAGTTGAACATTGGGAGGCTAGCAAGGACGCTGCACCCTGGAGCAAGATACTGCAAGAGGTCCAAGAAATGAGGGCTACTGCTTTCCTACTAGCCCATTCCCAAGTATACAATGGGCCCAAACCCTCCTCAGAGCGTGTCCAGTATGGGGTGGAGTGCATTCCCAGGCATCCCCTGTTGACAGCAGCTCAAAGATTGATGAATTGACTGTGGAAGTGAGGGAATTACAGAGACGTCTCCCCATGCTCACCACACGCCAGACAGAGGTTGAATCACGATTTTCTGTTGGTGGTACCCCCGCCTCAGCCCCCAATGCGATGCCTCAGCCATGCCAAACTATAGAAAACATACTCTGTCATAATTGTGGGAAGGAGGGGCATTTGAAAAAGAATGCCGGTCCCCAAAAACTTAGATCAGGTTGTATACAGACTTCAAGGGGAGCTCCGGAAAGCAAAACCATGGCCGAGGGGTGCTGGAAATGACCGCAGTGAAGGCTCAGGAAATCCCAACTCCAACTTCTTTGTGGCTAAGTTGTCTGTACCGGCCCCTGCTACTGTCCCTCTAGACTGGTCCAAAATAGTGGGCCCTTCAATGGAGACTAATGTGGCTGTGAATGGTATTCCTACTCGGGCTGTGCTTGACAGTGGGTCACAAGTGACCATTGTGTTTCAGGGCTGGTATGACAAACACTTATGTGATGAGCCCTTACAGTCCCTGGAAGGCCTACATGTGGGGCTGAGTGACAAGTCTTATCCATATCTAGGATATGCCCGCCTCTGGTTGTCTTTTCCTGCAGCTGTCACTGGCTAGAGGAGCAAGTAGAGACACTGGCCCTAGTGTGTCCCCCCCCACCAGACTGTATGATGGGGTTCCCGTTAATTGGAGCAAACGCCCACATGTTTGGGAGACTAGCACAACTCCACCACGAGAAACAAGGGCAGCTGACTGGACGGGCCGTAAGAATTCCAGCCTTAGTAAAAAGGGCTTATGACTGACAACAGAGACCTGATGAAATGGACCCAGATGAGCCAGTGGTGATAGTTTGGAAAAAGGAAACTGACTCCTTGGTATTGGCCCCCAATGCCCAGTGCACAATCCATGGTGAAGCTCGCCTAAAGAGAAAGGTAAAGAACAAAATATTAATGTTGGATGCACCAGGAGATGGAAAGTTGCTAGAGGGATTATTGGTCAAACCCAGCATCTTGCTTGCTCGTGCCCAAGCCTATGCACAACAAGTGATGGTCCAGATTCAGAATGTGTCAGATCGGAGATTCGGTGGACAGAGGGTGCACCCTAGTTATAGTACACTGTGCCGACACTGCTGTATTGCCCAGCAACAAGTGCTCTGGTGAGAAGGAGAGTGTGACCCCGGACTTGTTTGACTTTGGTGACTCCCCGCTGCCAGCTGAATGGAAGGCTAGAATTAGCAAGAAACTCACTCAGAGGGACCAGGTGTTTTCATTAAAATAATGGGACATGGCGTGTGTCCAGGGTGCAGAGCATTACATACACCTGCATGTTGACTGGCCATTTCGAGAGAGATCCTGACGTCTCGCCCCAGCAGACATAGATGATGTGAGAAGACACCTGTAGGAAATGCTCGCTGCTGGTGTGATACAAGAATCAAGGAGCCCGTATGTGAGCTGGCCCAGTGGCACTGAGGGTTGAGGCACTGGACATCACACCTCGCTCCACGTTGGCGACCCGGGTTCGGGAATGAGCCTGGGTTGTCGGGGGTCAGCAGGGGAGGACTAGGAATGAGCGTCCGATGACAGCTCTCCTAGTCCTAGGGAGAAGGGGTGAATGCATACCGCACTCTGCTGGTCCTGGGGATGCCCAGAGGTACTGCAGCTATATGGGTGCTAGTGGGAGGGAAGCACAGTAAGATGTCTGCACGCTAGTGCACTGATGTCCTTGCATGTCCTTGCTTCCACTGGGGAAAGATAAGTGGGGAAAAAGCAGCACAGGTCCATGGCAGGTTAATAGCCGCCAGTTTCACCGGTAGCGATGCCCAGAAGGCATATGCAGAGGTAATGGTTTCCTCACTGGGCGTGGGGGCTCCTTTCATAGGTGTAGCTGCATCTGCCAGCTGGGCATGCGGTGCCTCGGGTCGGCGGTGGAATGGAGGAGTGGTGGCTGGATGTACAGCAGGACTGTGGCTGCAGGTGGAAAAAGTGTTAAATGATAAAAACAAAACAAATAGGAGCCCATATGCCTCTCCCGTTGTGGCTGTGTGCAAGAAGAATGGGTCAGTAAGGATGTATGTTGATTATTGAACCCTGAATCAGCAGACCATCCCGATCAATACACCATGCCCGTATACAAGATGCACTGGATTGTTTGAATGGGAGCAAATGGTTTTCGGTATTGGATCTTCTAGCGGATACTACCAGATCCCGATGGCTCCAGAGGACCGTGAGAAAACAGCCTTCATCTGTCCTTTGGGGTTCTACAAATTCCTGAGAATGTCACAGGGGATTTCAGGTGCCCTGACCACCTTTCAGCGACTGATGGAATGTGCAGTGGGAGATATGAACTTGCTGGGATGTCTAGTGTACCTAGACGATGTCATTGTGTTTTGGTGCACATTAGAGGAGCATGAGATCAGACTGTTTAAAGTCCTAGACTGATTGGAAGACTTTGGCCTCAAGCTGTCCATTGACAAGTGCCAGTTTTTTCAAACCTCCGTGAAGTATGTAGGGCACATAGTATCTGCAGAAGGGATAGAGACTGATCCCAGTAAGGTTGAATCACTGACTACTTGGCCCCAGTCCCATAATTTGAAAGAACTACAACGTTTCCTGGGGTTCTGTGGCTTCTACCACAGGTTCATAAAAGACTATTCAAAGGTGATTCACCCACTCTGAATCTTACCCAGGGTTACCCTCCCACCAACCATAAATATAAAAGAGGCGTCAAAGAACCAGAGAAAGTGTACTTCTGCACAGGTGAACTTTTTGAGCCCCACTGGACACCCGAATGTGAAGCAGCCTTTCACGAAGTCATAGACCAGCTCACCCACGCCCCCATCATTGCCTATACTGACCCTGCTAAGCCCTATGTGCTGCATACAGACACCAGTCTGCAGGGTCTAGGAGCTGTGTTGTATCAAGCCCATGAGGATGGTTTGAGACCAGTGGCCTTCGCCAGTTGGAGCTTGACCCCATCGGAGCGAAACTACCCTGTGCACAAGCTGGAGTTCCTTGCGCTAAAATGGGCCTCCATCAACCAGTTTCATGAATACCTCTATGGGGAAAAGATATTGGTGAAGATCGACAATAACCCGATAACCTATGTACAGACTTCAGCTAAGTTAAACACCACAGGGCACTGGTGGCTTTCGCTTATCAACCTATGATTATGCTGTTGAATACAGGCCAGGACTGTACCATGTTGATGCTGACGCCTTGTCACGAAGGCCAGTTTCAAGAATGATTGGGTCAGGCTGTCCGAACCCGACATCCGAGCCTTGTGCCAAAAATTTGACCGAGATGAACAGATGTCTGCAGACACAGTGGACTGCTTAGTAGATTGCTTGAGCTCTCCTGATACCTGCATACCAGCTGCCTATTGCCACTTTTCTGCTCTAGATATTAGTGCACTACCTCAATTTGACAATGACAGCATTCAGTGGGCTCAATCCCAAGATCCTATGATTTAGCCCACACTTCATGCCCTGCGTGCGGGGAAAGATGTGTCCAAGTTGCGTTCTCCTGACTTGTGAACTGCTCTATTGTTTAAAGAAGGTCCCAGGTTGAAGCTACTCAATCAGTTGTTGTACAGAGAGACAGTGGATCATGGCGGTCAGGTAGACAGACAGCAATTGGTCTTGTCCACGGCCTTTAAAGATTTGGTACTGAGGTCTCTTCACAATCACATGGGGCACCGTGGTATTGACAGAACTCTCAACTTGGTACAATCTTGATTCTACTGGCCCAAGATGGGGGCCAATGTTGAGCACCATGTAAAGACCTGCAGTTGTTGCCTGAAAAGGAAAGCCCTGGCTCAGAGAGCTGCCCCCCTTATCAATATTACTTCCAGCACCCCCGTGGAACTGCTCTGCATAGACTTTTTGTGTTTAGAACCTGATCAGCGGAATATTGGCAATGTGTTAGTGGTTACAGATCATTTCACATGGTATGCGCAAGCTTATCCAATAAAGATCAAAAGGCCTCTACCATGGCCAAGGTGCTAGTGGAAAATTTCTTTGGCCACTATGGTGCCCCTCAGCGGATCCACTCTGACCAATACAGAGATTTTGAAAGTCGACTAATCAAAGAAATGCTCTCTCTATGGGGGGTGCGGAAGTCAAGAACCACCCCTTATCATCCACAGGGGGATCCTCAGCCAGAACATTTTAACTGCACCCTTCTAGACATGCTGGGCATTATCCATCCCAAAGACAAGCCTAAGTGGAGCCAGCAGATTAGCACCTTGGTCCACCCATACAATTGCACAAAAAATGACACTACTGGGTTCTCCCTCTACCGCCTTATGTTTGGGAGGGAGGCCCAACTGCCAGTTGATGTCTGCTTTGGGGTCTCTCCAGATGGGGTCCAAGCCAAACATTACCTACAGTATGTACAGAAACTGAAAGCTCAACTGAATCATGCCTATCAACTGGCCCAGATGGCGCAAAAGAAATCTCACCAACAAAGAGGCATGATAAAAATGTAAAGGCTCAAGAGCTTCAGCCTGAAGACCGTGTGTTGTTACGCAATTTGGGACTGCATGGCAAACACAAAATTGTTAATAGGTGGCACCATCTTCCCCATGTAGTAGTTGGAAAGTTGAATGATTTACCAGTGTACAAGGTGCTCAGACAATAACTCCAAAGCTGTCAAGACTATGCACCGTAACCACTTGCTACCTATCGGCCAAGTCATAATTGAGGCTGAACACAGCAAGTTGATTCCCTGGGCCAGTGACTCATGCTGCTGCAAAAGAGCAGAGTCAACCTAACCCAGTAGTTAAAGATTTAAGGTTTCCCCACAGCAGGCCCAGAATGATAATGAGTGTCAGGCCACCTCTGGCGAAAGTGAGTGTGACAATGCCTATTACCCCTCATATGAATTGAGTCAGCTGTTTCAAGGTAAGCCTATGACTAATTGTGGGGATGAAGCTGGGTCTTCTGGACTACCTAAGCCCCCAGCTTCATCCTTGGAGTCAATGCTCCTGAAAGTGAAGTGCAAATTACGTCTGAGGTTGCACTCTCTGTGTTTTGTGGAACTGTGTGAATTGCCCGAAGAAGGGGCTGATGGATTGAGTCTCTCTGGTGACACTCCAGAACTTGAAGAACAATGTGAGAGTGTTGACAGCTCCCCTTCAGTGCCGCAAAGCCTAATTGTGCCAGGGCCTCCTCAAAATGAGCAACCTGGGCCTCCGTCAGAAGATAATGAGCAAAGTGTTGTGGAAACAGAGCCTACAGAGCAAGGAGCTGACAGTGCTCCAAGTTTGGACATTCCCATCCATGCAGAGGCACCCCTCACGAGTGATGAAAGCTCCAAAGTTAGTGCTGAAAGTACAGAGACTGTGGCTGCTCCCCCCAGAAAGACTGACTGAGCTGTCAAGCCAGTGCTATGCTTTAGTTATGATTCCACTGGGGGGCCAGTAGATTTGCCTCTCAATGTGGTTCACAAAGGGGTTTATGTTTCGCCAAGCTCACTGCCCAAATTGAGCTTGATGGCCAACTCCAGGTTACTTGTTCTTCCCTCTCACCATGGTGCCCCTGCCCCATCCAGCCTCAAGTTAGCTGATAGGGAAGGGCCCCCTCTTACATTGTTTAATGTACAAGAAGTTATTAAATGAATCAGTATTACTTATATGAAACCTGCATAAGTATTGTCAATATGGATGTAGTAATGTGAAGAATTTTGAAATGTATAGTAATTTAACAAGCTAATGTTATATATGTCTCGTTTATATTACATTTTTGATATTGTGATGGTACAGACTTGACATGGATGCCAAGTTTTCTCTAGGCAGGGAAGGGTGTAACCCCCCTACAAATGGGGGTTCCCGAAAAGTCTTCCTTGAGCTTGCCTAAATGCTCACTGCCAGGTTGGTGTTCTGTATTTTAGTAGATTAAATGTATTGCCAGAGAGTGCCTGTATAGCCTCTGTGTACTGTCTCTCTAAGAGCTGCCTGGATTTCAGTCTTAATTAATCTAAAAGGGAGCTCTGTTGGAAGATGTGCTTGTTTGCTGATCATTTGTTAGAGTAGTAATAATATTGCAGTTTGTTCTAGCCTGCCTTCTTTGCAGCAAGAACTGTTCTGTTTATCTCCACCAACTAGGCCTGGGACTGTCAGAATGGGCCAATTAGTACTGCTGGGACTCTAAAATGGAGACCTGCAGGGCTTGGTGGGGTCAAAACTTGTAGGAATTGTAGTTTTTGCATTTTGGCACCTAAAATAACCTGGAGGGGGAGCCCTTGTTGTGACCTGACAGACAGATAAGCCAACCGAACCTTTTGAATCTTGGAGAAATTCCCAAGCTGTTTGCAGCTAGTTTCAGTTCTGAGTTGGGAAGTGAAGAGATAATAGCTTGAATGATTCAAGAAGCAGCCCCAATGTAGATTCACTTGGGAGAACTGTGGAAAGGCCTGAGTTTTGGCCTGCATGCCTGCCTGCTGTCCATGAGAGGGAACTTGTGCCTTTTTCAGACTGAATCCGAACTTGGAGAGCGAAGTAAGCCACTGAATTGTGACCAGGCTCCTATCTGAAGAAGACTAAAGATTTGTTGAATGCAATCAGCCTGTCTGAACTTCCAGCCACCTCTGAACTCCCGGATTATGCAGAGATTCTGTAATTGCGACAGGAGAGCCTTTTGCCTGGTACAGTGGAATTTCCTTATATGTGAATGTGTTGTGCGCTTATAGTGGGTCGTGATTTGGTTCCCCATTGTGGTTTGAATTGTGTTCTGCTTGCTGGAAGCTGCATTAGAATTTCCTTATGTGTAAATGTGCTGTGTACTGCTAGTGGGTCGTGATTTGGTTCCCCACTGTGGTTTGAACTGTATTCTACTTGCTGGAAGCTGCATCCAGCCCCAAGGACTGAATCCAAAGTCATCTCCATTGGGCCTGGGCCTTCCCACACTGCCCCAGTCTGACTATCCGCTGCACAGAGAAAGCCATCGACAAGAGATCTGCCTGAGGATCAGCCCCTGCTCAACACTTGAACAGGAACGATGCCTCGTGATTCGTGAGGGCCTCACTTCTCCGGCACTCCAGCTCAACAACCTGCATTATCGATTTCATCCTGCTTGTGTCCAGTATTGGGTATCGTGAGTAAACATCAGGGTAGCTCCCTGCAACAACAGCTAAATCTAAAGTGTCATCTGATTGTCTGGTTGGTTTTCTTTCACGAACTGAGCCCTCTGGCTCCAGATTACAAATAGTGTGTGTTGTGCATGTTGCTTTCTTCCATCACAGGGCCCCAACCAGCTGCAATGTTCCTGGCTAGCCCATCGTCTCCCTACCTGGGTACCCACAGGTGTGACTGTGTAGGGACTTAAAATGCATGCATAACTGTTTGATTAATATAGCCTTAAAGCCAATCAACCTGATTATGCCCCTTCCTTGTTCAAGTCCCCTGAATAAATCAGATCTGACTTTTTTGCTGCATTTAACCTGACTGTGGTTCCAGTTTGTGCCACAAGTACTGTACTGTTGCTATTTACTGTGCATAACCTTGTTTTACAGGGGGTTCCTAGGGTCGAGCTAGAGGAACCAGCCCTGGTGGTAAGTGCAATCAGTGTGGGTACTAGTATGGTGTACAAGGGGTACTGCAAAATAATTATCATATATTGCTGAGGCCACTAGAAGGGAAAGAGAGGGGTTACAGTGTCTCGGAGGGCTGTGCCCAGGTTATTTCAACCACTACCAACCTTGAACTCCGGGTGGAGGTACCCGTTTCAGATCTCAGGCCCCTTAACCTGTTACTAGCTGCGCAGGCAGGGCTAGTAGCCCTTGGGATAGCACCACCAAGGGGTTACATCATAGAAGTACTCAGTTATAGGTCTAAACTTTTCAGGTCATTTCCAATCAGGAAATCATCATCTTACTTACCAGTAACATATACTGGATGTGCAACATTCATTTTACCAAACCTATATTTCATTCAAACATTACCTATAGGTTGGTGAACTTGCTCTTTTTTTTGAAAACATATTTTATTCAGGTACTGCAGATTACAAAAGCATCAAATGACACAGAACAAATATGTACTGAAAGTTAACAATATAGACAACCACAGTCCAAATTCCATGTCATGACCTAGACAGGAAGGATTATGTTCATATGTAGCTATAGCGTAACTATACAATCCAGTACATATTCTGAAAAAGAGACAAGGGTGTAAGTAGTACAGATTACTAGTGAGGAACCATGAGAACTCGTTTAAATTCAAATATAAGTGATTCAGCCATTGAATACTGCAAACTGTTTACACTGAAATGTCATTATTACAGATAGCACGCAACAGAGGGTCCCAAGTTTGTTGAAAAGTGAGCCCCTGGCCTTTAGTATTATAGTGATAACCCTCCAGTCTCGTACAAAAAGACATATTATTCAGCCAGTGAGCCACACTAGGAGGCGAGGAGCTTAACCAATTCTGCGCAGCAGTTTTTCTAGCATTACTGAAGGCTATATCCCATAGCCAACTGCTTGCCCCCAGCATTAAAAGGCCGGGCCACATCCATATCTAACATAAACTCTGAAGAGCAGCAAGGCAGCTTACATTGCAATAACTTTTCCATAATGCTATGTATCTCTTTTTAGAATGGTACTACTTTACTGCAAGTCAAGGCCATGTGGAGGAAGTCACCATCAGCAACCAAACATTTAGGGCAGCAAGGGTTAAAGGAAGGTTTGTGATGATGTAATTGAAGTGGAGTTAAATAGGTTCTATAAAGTAAGATGTATTAAATTCTTCTCAGTCTATTAGAACAAACACATATGGACAAGCTTTACTGCAGATCCCCAGCCCCCACCTCTGCCCAAGGCGATATCCAAGTCATCACTCCAACGCCCCCTGCGCCTGATCTGTACAGATGTTGCACCCAAGAACAGCTTATAAAAGGCAGTAAAGGGTCAAGAGCCAGGCTGTGAGTGAAAGAGAATCTCCTCAATGGGGGATGCTGAAACAGGATTGCTGGAAATATATTAACAGACATGCAGAAAAGCAAAGAAATTGCCTGTCTGCAAGGAAAACTCCTCTTTATCACAGAGAATGATTTCACCATCCCACCCTCATACAGATCCCCTACATATCTGAGCCCTTCTTTGCTCCACCTTAATAGGGCCTGGTGCAAGGGGACATTATAATCTCTAACGTTTTTTACAAACAGCTACCAGCCTGGCATCTAGGGACATCCCCTATGAACTTCCTCTTCATAAACCACAAATTGCAACTCACCTGGAAGAATCTTTAAGGACTTTGTTTCACCCAAAGTATTAGCAAATTTCTCAAATAAGCTTTTGGACATCAGAATGACTTCTGCCTCTGAGTCGAACAAAAGTGAAAATTACATACTCACCGCAATTCTTGATCTTCCAAAATATCTCCACCATTCTTCACTGGTGGGTCTGTGCTGGAGGTGCTAGGACTCCACGGGGAGCGTGTAACATTAAGATTTTAGGAGTGGAGAGCCGACCTTGGGGATGGCACTGCACATAAGGCAGAAGTATGATGTGGCACTTATGGACTAGCCAGTAACCAAATGACAGCTACCCCTTCTCCTCAATTCTGTCTGCCTAGTAGAGGGGAAAAAGGGTAAGATGATAGACGTCGTTCACCCATGCCACAGCGACAACCAAGTTGCCGGCATAAATTATGTCGCCAGCACTTGGTCGACACCCAGAAGAGTGCTCTGACAATCTGCCATCTGGCACTTCCCCCCAATATGTTTAAATAACAAACTCTGGGTCACACCTTGGTGGTAAGAAGGTCGACCCAGAGATCAGCAACAGTGCCCGATGGCAAAAAACCCAAGTCGCACAAGATGCGTGCGACATTACTGCCCTGATAACATTCCAGAGGCACATTAATGGACTACCGAGAAAGGATAGGGCAAGGGAGCCCGAGAGATAGGGAAAAGGAAATGGGATATAAACTAAACAAAATAATGCAAACCGGCCAGGAGAGGGAGTAAACAAAGTTCTGGGCGGAGGGACTTTAGAATGGACAAGAGAACTGGGCAGGCCAGGAGAGATGGAGAGAGAGAGAGAGAGACAGACATACACCATGTCCTCGCCAGAACAGAAGTGTGTTAGAAGAGCTGAACTGTCCCTATTCCAGACCAAAACAAGTCTGCCATCTCTGGAAGGAACCAAAGGAAGCTGCTCCAAAGAATTGAGGGACCAGCCTAGAAGGGGTTGCAAGGAAAAGAGTATTTTTCTGGTATGTGATACAGAACCCTCAGAGCCCTGGGAAGCCAAGTCCAAATGTCCAAAAAAGGAAGGACATAGAGGGCTAAGGTGAAGAATACTATATGACCAAGATGTAATATGGAAAGAGAAATAGCCATTGACCTAAAGGGTGAGGGCCAAGCAGGGCTCAGATTGATATGACAAACTCAGTTTTTTTTTTAAGCTAGAGACCAGGAAAAAGTACTCCTCGAATCAGGGAGAGGAACAGAACAGAAAAAGGATTATAGGGAAACATCCTCTAGTAATACTGAGGTACAGTAGATGAGAAACTTCCAAGGAGAACTGAAATAGAGAAGGTACAGAAGACCATCATAGCAATGATGGTGTAAAGGCTGGTTACACCTGAGGGGTGTGGGTACTATCTGAACATTAAACAGCTCAGAGGGGTGAACTCTCCCCATGAACCGAGTCCATGGAGGGATAAGAAAATAGCAAAGTCTACAGCAAAGATATAGACTCCCCCTCACTAGGAAAAGAAAGGAAAGGAGGGGCTAATAAGCCCAGGGAAGAAAGAGTGTCTGTTTCCTGTCTCTCTCTCTCAGAAGACTTTTTTTTTTTTTTAGGGGACCAAGAAGGTGCAGGTGTGCATATGGTAAAACATATATGCACACCCACCAACTTTTTTGTTTTGGGACACCAACTGGTGTTCAAGGAAGAAGGGCAAGATGCCCAAGGCAGAGCTGCATCCCCCTACAAAAATAGAGGACTAAGAAAAGGTTCAAATAAAGAAGTTTTTTTTTGTTTTTTTATTTTTTTAGGAGCACAAGGGTGAGCCAGGGGAATAAGCCCCCTCTCAGTAGTTTGCCCAGTGAGACTAATCCCCCCCCTTTTTTTTTGGAAAAAGAGGAAAGGCAGAAGAGGGAGGAGAGACTGCCCAGAATCCTGGCCACTGCAGGGAAAGGTGGGTGGGTCACAGTGATGAATGGTGAAGATATTCTGGAAGATCAAGAATTATGCTGAGTATGTAACTTTCCTATCTTTCAAGAATCAGTCTTCACTATTCATCACTGGTGGGTCCATGTACCAAACCACCACCAGAGGTGGTGTTGGCAAACTGAGAGAGAAATGGTTGTTCCCTCAGCCTCCTGTGGAGGAGACAAAGAGAAGCAGGGGTCTCTCATGGGCCTGGCGAGGCCCGAGACTGGTCAGGGGTAGGCGGAGTCTCATGTGGACTGGGAGCAGGAAGTTGCCCCGCTACCTCATGTCTGACCCTGCGGGGAAAAGAAACAGGCTCCCAGGTAATATGAGGCAATCACCTGATGCTGGGCCAAGGGTGACAACATTGATAGGCAAAGTCACACCGTCCACCTAATGCAGACCACAGTTCCCACCAATCCGGAGGCTACTTAGCTGGTGTCATAAGACACCCTCGACTGGTGTCTCACCATCTCCAGACCCCGTGCGGAAAGGTGAATGGCTTGCCTGGTTGCCTCGCAGTTAGGCATGGATGCTAGAAGCTAACCCAGCATTGTCCACTGCGTACCTAGGAATCCTGATGTGCCTGGTGTGCAGCATTGAATAACATTGTGCGAGTCAACGAGAAAACTCTTATACTCCAACGGTTGAACTTGGCCGAGTCCGACTCAGGGGGACGGTTGTGCCATAGGCGACAAAGCCCAGATGTGATATCCAGAATGTGTACTCTAGAAGTGGGGTGGGGTGAGGCATGGCACCTGGAGACCCCAGAGGTGCACAATAACTGCACTGGCAGTCCCTCGGGACTGGAGAGAGGGCAGAATGATGGAGCCAGACATTCTGCGATGCCTCCCAAATGGCTGGGGCTACAGAAGTATGACCAGAGGTCAGAACTGTACTCCCAAGGAAGGACAGTGTTGTTCAGGCAGGATTGCATCCAGCATAGGGAGATGTGCAGCTCCTCCATCATCCCTGAAAGAAAGCACTGATAATTGGAGTAATCTGCATCGGAGATTAAGTGGACAGAAGTATCCTCTTCCTTAGGAGAGGAAGATGTGGATGAGGTGGAGCTGGACTCGGGGGGGGGGGGTGCTGGGGATTCAGTCTGAAAGATGGCCTCTTCCATTGCTCTCAGGTAGAAGGGGAACGCACTCACCATGGCCCTGAATTGTTCCCATGTCATGGGCCCCGAAGGGCCAGAAACATCTGGGAGAAGGGGTGGAGGAGACAGAGCAGGAGGAGGAGGATCGTGGTGAACCAGCCCGAGTTCTCTGCCAGCACTGCGAGAGTAGAAAGGTGATCTCTCATGTGGAGGGGGGGCTGTGCAAGTTGTCCACCGAAGAATGCCCAACCATGGAGGAGAGATCAGGGTGGTGCCATCGGGGGAGGCCCGAAGGTAGGAGCTGTGCAGGACCAAAAGGGCGGCCCCTTTCCCCACCTACCACAGGCCCAGGTGGTTTCAGGGCCGGGGGTTCAGAAGACCTGAGTTGACACTACGACTCCTGCCAGAGCCCCCAGCTGCTCTGGACATGGAGCGCAGTGCCAACTGAGACCTTCTGACCCCCGCCTTATCTGAAAGAGCTCTTTGTCTTGGAGAAGGCCTTACAGAGGTAATGGAGCCAGCGACAGGGAGTAAGGGGGAACAGGCTCTGTGAACAGCAGCAGCTTCCCCCTTGGCACTGCAAACGGTACCTGAATCAGGACTAGCATAGTGAATGGCACCAGAACCCATCTCGACACTGCAAATGACACCAGACCCCAACCTGGTGCCAGCCCTGGTCCCGCCATACCCACCAGTGCCAGAATCGGCACCAGAGCTGCCTCTGGTGCCTCAAGCAGCACCATGGGCAGCAGGGAAAGTGGAGCTGCAGCGGCACTGGGACAAGGACTTCAAGGCCCCGTTGATGCCAGAGGCCTAGGACTGGGCCTAGAAGAGTCCTCTGGCTCCTCGGAACCGTGAAACCAGTCAGAGTCTGAGGATGAGATCAGGGAGATCTCCAGCTGTGCCACCCCAGGGATCCTTCCTCACCTGGCAGTACGAGTCGCAACAGAAGGGGACCCAGTCACATGCCTGGTACTGCCTTGCTTACCAGCACTGGCCTTAGTGCCAGGAGCCAAAGTGACAGCAGCCCACACCACCAAGGGACCCACCAGTGCAGGCCCAGCGTATAGCTGTGACACTGCCACCAGGGGTGTCCGTGAACCTGAAGGGACACTGGACTGAGAGGGGTGTGCAACTAGTCCCCTGGAGGAGGCCAGCTGTCCCACAGACCCTGCCCCCAGGTCTCCCATTAATGTGAAACAAGAAAAAGTGAAAGCTTGGTCTCCCTTGGTACATATAGTACTGAGGAGGGGCTCAGGGAAAGAGCCCAGGGACCTGATCCTGGAATCCTGAGTGCGATGCCGGCCTCCAAAGGGTGGGGGGGGTCCTGCCCCAACCTCACAGCCTGAAGCTCAAGTATACAGAGGTCTATTGAGAAGCAAGCATCACAACGATCCATATCGTGGTCTTGACCCAAGCAGGTGAAGCAATGGTCATGGTGGTCACAAACAGACATGTTCTCATGCAATTCTGTTTATTGCATTTGATAGCAATACATACAATTACTGTAATCCATGAGACAATGTCATGTAACATGTAATCCCTAGATGGTGCTATCCCAATGGCTACTACCCTGCCTGCTTAACTACTAACAGGGTGAGGGCCTAGGTCCAATGGCGAGTGCCTCCACCCAGAGGTCAGGGTTTGCAGTAGTTAAACTAGCTTGGTCACAGCCCTCTGGGACACTGTAACCCCCCTTTCATCCCACTAGTGGCCCACACAATGCATCAGGAATATCTTCACAATGTACACTTACCCCAGGACTGGTCTTGTCGACTGGACTCTGGGAGCCCCTATAAAACAAGATGACACAGTGCAAAACCACAGTACAATACTTTAACATAAATGAATACCTCAGTCAGTGTAACTTTGCTGAAACAAACAGATCTGATTTATTTAAGGAGCTGTAACAAGGACAGGGGAATCAAGTTAATTAGGTTAAACACATTAATAATCACAGTACTGTGCGCATATTCAGAGTCCCAAATTGTCACTTTCACTGGATACCCAGGATGGGCGGGGGGGGGGAGCTAGCCAGAATACCCAAACTGTAATCCGGAGCCGGTTGGCTTGGTTCGTGAAGAAATAAAAAACAAACAACAATTAGATGACACACTTGCAATGCGATAAACGGATGGCAGGGAGCTACCCTGCTTTGTACTCACAAACTAAATGCTGGGAACTGGATAGAAGGCATATTGTCCTGGATTGCCAGGAGGAGCAGACCATGTGGACAAGGTCCTTGTGGCTGGACCCCACTGCAGTTTAGAGCAAATGGATGTAGTCTGGATTAAGCTGGGGTTTACTTCCAGCTTCATGCACTCAATTCACTCTACAGGGGATTTGAAACGCGATTCCCCACAAGCACTACATACATTTACAGTATATGTAAAAGGAAAGTACTATACCAGGCAGGCTGCTTCTCTATCCTGATCGCAATTACTGCACAATACCCGGGAGAACACACAGCAGATTCAGTTCCTGACAGACCGAGCGCGATTCAGCAATTTCTCCAGTCTTCTACAGGGTGAGCCTGGTTTCTACTCTTCAGATCTTCTTGATTCTCTTCACAGGTCAGATTCAGTCGAAGAAGGCGCTTGCACAAGCTGCAGACTGAAACTTAGGGCCTTAACGTGATTCCCTGCGCTCAAACTACACACGAAGAAGCACACAGCTCCTTGTCTCTTCACTGCCCAAACTGATCTGATCTTTCCAGTAGACAGAGCCAGGCATTTCCTTTGAGTTCCTCCCAGTTCAATTGGCTGGTTTGGCTGTCACCACAATCAGACTCCCTGTTGGTGCAAAAGGCCAAGTCCAAACTACAATTCTCAGAGGCATCTACCATATAGTCTCATTGTGGCTGGCTCAACTTAAGAGTCCAAGTTCTGATTTGCCAGAAGCAGGCTCCATTTTAAAGGTCCCCCACGCTGATTGGTCCAGTTCAGCAGTTCACTTCCAACATAGAGGGGAAACACACACACAGTCCCAGCTGCAATAAAACAGGTTAGATAAACTGCAATCTCACAAATGCTGCTAAATGATTACAGGTAAACAGTTACAGCTTTCAGATGGGCTCCCTTTGCACTCTTAGCGACTGCAAAAATGGAGCGAATTGGCAGCAGCCCAGGCGGGATTCGGGCATTAGAAGACACAGTCCCCTTCCTCAATTAATTATGGTGACAAGCAGGCAGCTCTTAAAGAGACAGTACCAGAGGCTCTAAAAGCACTCACACTCAAGCAGCTTAAACGCTGAACACCTCCAGACTTGGAGCATTCAAGCAAGCTCCTGGAAGACTTCTGGGAACCCCCATTTGCAGTGGGGTTACAAACATAATACAGTTCACTTAGAATTAATACAGAGTTTCAAGACTATTGTCCCCAAGTTATCTGCTATGAGGGCTAACACCGATATTAAACTCGCCAAACATATTAAAACAGCACCAATTGTGACTGTAACTGCAACAAATGCTCATGTAGGAATATGCTCAGATTGAACCCACAGAAAAGTAATACATATTAGCGCTAAGGCTATGATAGAAATACATTCCTATAACTTTCACTTCTAGATAACACTTTTCATCTAGCACAACATTCCACCCCTAAGAAACTCAAAGGAATCGAGTTATTTATCCCATCAAATGTTATTTTAAATTAAAACTTAGAGTTAGAACTGTAACACCAGACAATTATACAACTGGACTAAAACCATCCCACTGATTAACATAAGAGTTGGCTTTTAAAACTGGGTTTTAAAAGCTCATACAATATTGAGTGCTGTTAGGTCTCATTAAATCTAGGATAAAGGAGCTCGAGCCAAAACCATCATTCCAGGGCGCTAATGAACACGATAGAGTAAGGACGATCTCTCTCTCACCGTAAACCGTGATTTAAAATTTTTATTTCAGTTTTTACTTGCTTACCATTGCTAATCGAAACCTAACTTGTCTGGGGAGACCACGGATGAGTTCCTTGCATCCAGCTCAGCGAAAGCTCACGTGCTGCAGCGAAGAATCAGAAAAAGCAGCCATGCCTCACAGATGGAGTGTTGGGCCATCTCACTTTCTGCTGCCGAAGTATCGCCTTAGGCAGCAATGCTTAACGCAGCAGGTCCTGGCCGCCTCGAACCTTGCCTTACTAGTCTGGCATCTAATTTCAACCGTAAACTCCAGGAATTGGTGGACTTGCATGCTTCTCATGCGACACGATTAACCAAAATGGAGCAATGTATTTCCGACATCGAGGATGCCAAGGCACCGGTCCCCAACCAGATGGCAGCCCTACAAAAAGAACTGGAGGATTTTAAAGACCAGTTTGATTATCAAGAAAATGACCACAGGTGGTTGAATTTGCGACTCTGGGAGCTCACAGAGGGACTGGAGGGTGTTGGTGTTTTTGAGTATTGTGCAAAGACCCTACCTGAGATCCTGGGACTTTCTCCTAAAAATGGTTGGCTCAAGCTTGAGAGGGCTCATAGGGCTGTGCTTCCTAGACCTCCTCCAAACCAACCGCCATGACAAACAGTGATGCAGTTCCACAACTTCCAAGATAGAGAACATATCCTGAAAGAACATAGAAACACATCCTCTTTGTAGTATGAAGGCCATAAGCTCTATTTGTCTCAAGATTATTCTGCTCACCTCCTAAAACGACGTTGTGCCTTTAATTCGGTGATGGCGCAGCTGTGGGAAGCCCAGATTGAATGCTTCATGCTCTATCCTGTGACCCTCAAAATTAAACATGAAGGAGTCACCTATTCATTCTGGGAAGTGCAGAAGGCAGAATCCTTGTGAGGGATCTCAAGAAAAAGTGGGTGAAGTTGCCTAATGCCATTGGGTGAAATTTGTTGTAAACAATGAAGGGCTAAGGCTTACTAATGAGGCCAGGTCCACGCTTGACTGCTCTTCAAGGTACTGTAATGCTTGTTATGAACATTTGGAAAATTCTCCTGTTTGAATTGTGGAAGCTGTTGCAAACTGTTCTCGCCTGCCTCATGTATCTCCAGGCTCCTAAGAAGAACTGTTTCCCCCTTTTCCTTTATGCAAGGGACTTATTTCTGGCACTGTATGGCTGCCACCACATGGATCGAGTACCTCACTCACCTCACCGAGGGTGCGAGACATGAAAAACCTTCTTATTTTTTTTTTTATGGACTTCCTGCATTTAAAGGGAATGGATAACACATATTTAGATGCCCCTTTCTGTTATATTGTTGTGGGCCTCCCTCACTTGGACTTTTGGCAGCTCTGGACAGTGACTGTTCGGAAGAAGGCTGGAGTCAGGATATAAAGCTGCGATGGGTCCCCCGGTGGGAAGGAGGGGGATGTGGTGTCTTAGGTTGGACTTGGAGGGCACCACATATGTATCTCTGGGGAAATTGGATTAAGGCCCCTTTTGGAGCCTATATTTACTCATTGGCTGGGCTGGAAGGAGGGAAAACCTAAGTTTATATAGATATCTCTGGGAGCCTATATGGGACTGGAATATGCCTGGGAAGACAGTTGGGGTGTGGAGGGATCAATTCTTGACTATCTTGGCTGACTGAATTTACAGTAAAGTGAAGTTTCTAAGCAATCTGTGGTGGAGCAGGGGGAGCGTCCTTGCTAAGCTGAGGGTTGGGAATATAAATTTTTTGTTATATGCAATTCTAGTTACAAAGGGGAAGGAAACTCATTACACGCACTGGTTGGAATGAGTTTGGGGGGGGAATAGGGGGGATGTACATAGTTGTTGTTTACGGTTTGTTTCTTGCTAACTATGACATCCAGACATGTATTGCGATTGTTATATGAGCACCATCTAATATTGAAGGGAGTTTGGGCCTGGGAGGTCTGGGATCTGGAAAGAAGCGATTGTAGGGATCAGGGCTAGTTCTTTGGAGTTAACAATAGCCTCATGGAATGTTCAAGGGATATCTACCCCTGTGAAACACACCATGTTATTAACTGCCCTTAAATGACAGAATGTGAATGTTGCCCTTATACAGGAGACCCACCTCACTGATAAAGAACACGCCAAATTAAAAAAGGAATGGGTTGGGGGAATGTTATGTGGCATCATTCATCTCCCATAAGAGGGGTGGCAGTTCTCCTATACAAGCGTCTGCCATTTAAATTAGACATAGTGGTGGCTGATCCCGAGAATGTCCGAGAAGTAATTTTTGTAGGAGAATTATATGGGGGAAAGACAACTTTTGGGAGTGTGCATGTGCCTGCAGTGAACCAATGTTTTATCGGTCCCTCTTGGCGCTCCTTATGGCGGAACAATTCCCAGGACTAGTCCTGGGTGGTGATCTGAACTGTCTGATGAACCCCACATTGTATCACTCCGAGGGAAAGGGCACTACTAGAGGGGCCATCCACAGCAGGCTGCCGGGGATGGTGGATTTAGATTTAATTGGTGGATGAAGGGCAGCTAACCCCATCTTGCGTGAGTATACTTTTTTCTCGCACCCCCACCAGACATGGTCAAGTTTGGACTATTTGTATATCTCAAGGGCCTGGTACATCAGACTGGTCCATATTAAACATAGCCCAATCCATGTCTCCAATCACGCTAAGGTGATCATGTCTTTGGCATTGCGGGAAGAAAGGGCTGAGCCCTTGGCATGGAAGTTTCTAACTACTTATTGGTTAATAAAGAATTCAAAGAATATCTACAAGATCAATGGAAACAGTATGTACAGTCTAACCTTGAAACAGCTCCATCCAGGCCTATTTTCTGGGAAGCTGGAAAGGCGTTCATGAAGGGTTCTGTTATTAGCTATGTGGCGCATCATAAAAGAAAGTTTAGGGAACGGAGGGAAAATCTTGAACAGCATCTCAAAGTACGAGATAGGTTCAAACAGTTCTATCAAGAACTGTATCAAACACAGAACGGGGATGTGAGTGCTAGCATGCATACATTTTTTAAATGGTCTGGACCTGCCTAAGTTATCTGACCCACAAAGAGATTGGTTGAACTCTAAGATAACAAGGGAGGAAATAGCGGCCATTGCAGGGTTAAAAAGAGGCAAAGCTAGTGAACCAGACAGCTTCACTGCAGAATATTAGAAGGTCATGAAAACCCACATACTTGACCATCTAGAAGCGGTACTTAGTGAAGCTAGAGGAACATGGGGCATTGCCCCAAACCTGGAGGGAAGTGGTGATCTGTTTGATCCCTAAGGAGGGTAAGGATCTGCTTGAGTGAGCATCTTTTGGCCTATATCTCTTTTAAATTGTGACTCCAAATCCTTGCTAAGGTTTGGTGAGCCTAGACAAACTTTTGCCAGGGCTGATTCACCCATACCAAACCTGGTTCATTCGAGCAGGTACTGCTATCATAACATGAGACCCTCCTGAATGTGATCTGGGAGCATCAAATGGATATGAACCAGTCCACATCTTGTCAATGGACGTAGAAAGGCATTCAACCGGGTCAAATGGCAATATTTAATGGAGGTTCTGACCCAGTTTGGTCTGGGTGATGACTTTACAGGGTTGGTACGGCTGATGTACAGTGCCCCTACGGCTCGTGTTCTGGTTAATGGCACTTTCACAGATAGTTTTATTCTGGGAAGGGACTAGGGCAGGTGCCCTTGTCACCCTCCTTTTCATCCTAGCACTGGAACCTCTCGCCATTGCAATTAGAATGCACCCTGAGATTGTGGGTGTCTTGGGCCAGTCGGGCAGGGCATACAAGCTCTCCTTGTATGTAGATGACATGCTGCTATATATAGCCAAGCCTGTTGCAATCTATGCCGCCACTTCTAAATTTGATTGATCAGTTCTCTAAATTTTCGGTTATAAGTTGAATTTAAGTAAATCAGGGGAGCTAAGAATGGGGGAGTCCCGAGATATGGAGCATGAGCAGATCCCAGACTGGGGATTCCGGAGAGTTCAGGACTCTTTTGTATACCTGGGTATTAGAATTGGGAAGGATATCAGGACTCTGTATGACTTGAACGATACCCCACTGCTGCGGGTGATTATAGCTGACCTAGGGAGATGGGGCAGGTTACCTATTACATGGCTGGGGAGAATTAATCTGCTCAAAATGAATATTCTCCCTAGAATCTTGCATAGCATGCAAATGCTTCATGTGGGGCTAACAAGGGCAGACACTAAGTGATTAGAAAAGGCCTTCTTGGACTTTCTGTGGCAGGGAAAGTGGCCATGTGTGGGCCTCGCCCACCTGAAGGCCCTGATTGAGAAAGGGGGCTTGCAGTTTCCTGATCTGGGTATCTACCAACTGGCCATTTAGTGCCAGTATCTACAAGACTGGGTGGGCAGGCCCAGAGAAGCTGCCTGGCTGGACCTTGAGGAAAGGGCTGCCTTGGCCGGTGTCAGGCATCTGTCTGGGAGAGGTAGAGGAATATGCAGGTTTATCCAGACTGAACACGATGGTTAGGTCGTACTGGATAGCTGGGAACACCTAACTTGCCAAAGAGGAACAGAACACGAGGAGACTTTGCTTCTTCCTGTAGCAGGAAACCCCTTTTTTGTTCCCAGCCTGGCAGACTCGAGCATTAAGGAACGGGACAATGTGCCTGTGGGACCTGTACACTAAAGACGGGCTGGACTCTTTTGAGGGCCTGAGGGCTAGGATGGGGCTGGGGCACCAACACTTTTTCCCGGTATTTGGAGATTAGAGCATATTGCAGAACTCTAGGGAGAAAGCTCGATATGGAATCCATGCTGGGCCAAATCAAACAATTGATACAAGATGGGTGGAGGAACCCCAAAGGTACCATACGCAGAGTCGCCAAAGTGGGTAGACACTTTCAGACATGACACAAAAAACTAGATAGCTCTGAGAAAGGGATATGGGGATCCCTATTATGGAGGATACCTGGAAGGTGATGACCCAGCTTCATCAGGGTATCCTGATTTGTAATAAGTATAAAGAATCCTTCTACAATTTTGTCACAGACTATATTGCCCAACTTTGATTGTCAATAAGTTTAATCCTAAGATCTCTCCAGTGTGCCCCAGATGTAATACCGGTATAGCCTCTTTTTATCATTAACTTTGGTCCAGCCCTGTCCTGCAGGAGTTCTGAAGGAGGAGGCAGGAAGTACAGGTACTTGCAGGTAGATAAATCCCACAACTACCTATAGTAATGTTGTTTGGGGTAGAGGATGTAGAAGATGGGATTGGACCCTCTTCCAAGATGGCTTAGGGTCATACTTGTTAGGGCCGGCATTGTATTCTTAATACGTGGGTACCCGATGATCAGACCTACCATACAACAATGGAAGACATTGGTGTTGCAAGCTCTTGCCTTAGAAAGGCTTACATATGTCATGCAGGACAGCGGGAGCATTTTATAATACTTGTCAGCCATACTTAGCTGCCCTGTCACCTGCAGATAATTTGACACTGGGGAGGGCTGGTTATGAAGGGTGGGGAGGAAAGGAACCAAAGGGAATACTGCTTTTGTGTTTGGTTATAGATGGTGCTCAACTGAATTGAATCAAATCACCTTTATTTTGCTTTAAGTAATTTAACTATTTTTACAAACGAATTTTCTTTTTTATCCTATTTATTAGGGTATCATACTCAGGGAACTGAATCTTCATGTACATAAGTTATAAAATGTTATTGTATGTCTTTGTCTTGTCAACAGTTTAACTGGCTTGTTTGTTCTTTTACTGAAAACTTGAATGAATATATGATACAAAAAAAAAACATCATTCTGACTTCTCGAAACTCTGGTGTGATGGCAACAAGGACACCATCTCGTAATGGTGCACCTTTAATTCATTCAGCTTTTCAGTTCCTATATGCCCACCATTGTCCCGCCCAACTCTGTTAACATCATAAACGTATTCTTAATCAGATGAGATGGATAACATCTTACAAACATCAATATTTATCGGGCCGTTCATCAGTAGGGGGAGGAGAGAGTGGCTAGTGCTGCTTGACCCCCCCCCCATGGATTCTTTGGACAAACTTTCCAACGTAACTTTTAACTTTTTTTTCATTAATGCCAGTACCATTGTATTCGTCACTAGCAAAAGCTCTTCAACCTCGGGGTTGAGGCACCGGCAAGCAAGCGGCTTACCGGGCAGATCTCCCCTGATGACCAGGACCCTCAATTACTTTTCTTTCACCAACTGCTCGACTGCTGGGGTTGTGGACTGGGGCTGTGATTCTTCTACGGGGACCTACTTGCCCACGCGACCAGAGACATCCAGACTTTTTCACCACGCAGCGCCTCCGCTTGGTCCTAATGGAGGTGCCAAAATTTGAAAAAGGCATCCTGCCTATTGGTGGCCCAAGCCAGTGACGCTCAAGCAGCCTGGACAAAAGGCTGTGAGCTTGAGCGCGGCTTACTCGGGCCGTTCATCAGCAGGGGGAGGAGAGGGTGGGTGGGGCTGCTTGACTCCCCCCCATGGATTCTTTGGACAAACTTTTCAATGTAACTTTTAACTTTTTTTTCGTTAATGCCAGTACCGTTGTATTACTCACCGGCAAATGCTCTTCTACCTCGGGGATCGAGGCACCGGCAAGCAAGCGACTTACCGGGCGGACCTCCCCCAATGACCAGGACCCTCAATTACTTTTCTTTCACCAACTGCTCGACTGCTGGGGTTGTGGACTGGGGCTGTGATTCTTCTACAGGGACCTACTCGCCCACGTGACCAGAGACATCCAGACTTTTTCACCGCGCTGCACCTCTGCTTGGTTCTATTGGAGGTTCCAAAATTTGAAAAAGGCATCCTGCCTATTGGCCCAAGCCGGTGATGCTCAAGCAGCCTGGACAAAAGGCTGTGAGCTTGAGCGCCGGCTTACTCGGGCCGTTCATCAGCAGGGGGAGGAGAGAGTGGGTGGGCTGTGACTCCCCACGGATTCTTTGGACAAACTTTCCAGCGTAACTTTTAACTTTTTTGATTAAGCCAGTACCATTGTATTCGTCACTGCAAAAGCTCTTCTACCTCAGGTCAAGGCACGGCAAGCAAGCGGCCACCGGGTGGACCTCCTGATGACCAGGACCCTCAATTACTTTTCTTTCACCAACTGCTCAACAGCTGGGGTTGTGGACTGGGGCTGTGATTTTCAGCCCTCCCACCCACCCTTTCCTCCTACCCACCCGTTCCTCCTCCCATTAAATGCCCCCATGCCACTCCCACTTCTTGTTGGGAGCAAATCAGGGCTGGGTCAGCTCATCCAAGGGAAACGCCCCCTCTCTCTCTGCCTTGCTGAGTAACACAGCTCATCAGGGATATAATAACCACTTAGCACTGCCCAGACTGGCCATAATTGCTCTCTCCTAGCTCTCTGCATCCTGACTACAGGGTCTATCTAATACACTGAACTAATTGCACTGCCTGAATGATTGTCTATTCCCCCGCCTGAATGTTGTGCTAGTGATATTCATAGGGGGTCTGAAAGCAGCTAGCTGTTGCTGAACCTGCATCATCTAAGAGATTGTTAAGCGCTATTTTAATCCAGTTATGTCTTGCATAATCTGCCTGATATTCTCTTTCCCACAAGATGTATAAATGTGTTTCAACTTTACCTAAGGGGCAAGGATTTCAATATGCTTAATTGCACCTGTAACTGCTTGATTACCCAGTTAACACCGCATCTCCAGCTAGTTAGCCTCCTTCCATTGATTGATACGAGTTTGCCTGGCTTCAGTTCTCAGATAGTTTCTGCACCCAACCCACCTGCTGACCCAAAGAGTAGTGGCACTCAAACTCATCCTCAGGAGGACCCCATAGCAACAAGTGCTCCTAAGACCACCTGACACCCAATATTCTGACACATTCATCCCAGGGGTAAGATGTCTGTTACCCAGTGGCCCCATAAGATTGGGTACTGCTGACTAGCGGTGCTCTGAAGAAATCTTGGCCACACCCCTGATCAGACCCACCAGGGAGTTGGTGCCCTCACAAAACTGGTTATTGCTCATAAGTTGTGCCCCTTTGGCCCAGGGGAACTTTTTCCCAGGGGCTCAACCATCCCCTCCGCCCATCCATCCCTCCTCTCCACCCGGCCTCCTTACCAGCATGATGCCCCCCATGCTTGGACCCACCTCTCTTGGCTGCCCAAATAGAGGGCTCCTGCTGGCCAACCTGTACCTCCTGTTCCTATACTGGGCAGATATGACTATTAGCTCAGGAGAACAGGACTCAAGAAGACCCCCTACACCGGACATTCCCCCTCAACTTTCCAGGCACTACTACCTCCTCCCTCATAATAACATGGAGGCACTCCTGACTGCCCATGTATTATGCAGGAGAGGCATTTTGTACTCAACACTACTCACCACCAAACGGAGACTCTGCACTAAGTCCTTACCCCTCAGTAGGCTCCCTACTTTTTGCCTTCTTGCTACCCTCCTGCTCATGGCCAGGGACATCCAACCTAATCCTGGACCCCTTCCCTACAATCTCCTGGTCTCCTCCTCACTGGACCCATACTGGGCGGCCACCAAGGGCCTGAGGATTACGCACATGAATATATGTAGCCTTAGACCAAAGATGCAGGAACTTCAAGCCTGGCTGGACCGGTACAACCCAGACATCCTGGCTGTATCGGAAACCTGGCTCAAGCCTCACATTCTCTCCCATGAGGTTGCAGCCCTTGGTTACCTCTCCCACAGACAAGATAGACTGAGGAAAAAGGGTGGAGGTGTCCTAATCTACTAAAAAGTCACCCTTAACTCAGTGCAGGTTAACCTGCAACAGTCAACTTGTACGGAAGGTGAATCGATCTTTGTACGCATCACTCTTGGCCCATGTAAGCATCTCAATATTGGATGCGTATACAACCCCCCCCAACTAATGCATGCTCATCTCTTGAGGCGGTCCTAAGGGGCATCTCAGAAGAGGTCACCTCTGAGCTAATCATCCTGGGGAACTTCAATCTTAACTGGGCCCCTCAAGACAACCACTCCCTAACAGGGCTGGTTCAGGAAGCTAACCTTGCACAGGTCATCACAGGGCCCACCCAAATGAACTACAAAACGAGAAACCATTCCACACTTGATTGGGTGCTTACTAACAAACCCTCCAATATAAAGGCGGCGGGCACCCTAGCGGATGCCCTAAGCGATCACTCCCCAGTCTTCTGCACCTGGAAAAACTGAGCCCCCAGAGTCCCCCCGCGAATCCTGGTGACAAGGGAATACTCAAACTTTCAACCTGACCACTTGATTAGCTGTCTAAATGGCATTGATTGGAGTCCAATCAAACTACTCCCCACACTGGATGAGGCTGCAGCCTTCTTCCAGGGTGCCATCACTATGGTGGCAGACTGCTTGGCCCCTATGAAGAAATTACGCTCAAGGGGGCTGCATGGTGGATCACCTCATGTGAAATCACTTATGAAAACCAGGGACACTGCTTGGAAAAATACAAGCTCTCCTCCCTATCGGCTGACCTAACCTGCTATAAGACGCTTAGAAATAAGTGCAAACTGGCCATTAAAGTGGCCAAATGAGACTACCTCACAGACCTACAGAAAAGAACCTAGGCAACCCTAGACTCTTTTGGGCTCACATAAATGGGCTAATAAATGGGAGCGGGAAGAACGCTCACTGCCCCATAGAGGTCAATGGTCAATTAACTAACGATGACTCTAGCATCGCTATGGCTCTCAACCGCCAGTTCACAAACCTGGACCTGTTCAAAGCAGACCTACCACCCTTCCTCCCAGTCTCGAATGACCCCCTCCCCCGTAGCCTGGACCGCCCAACCTTTCACATCAGGCTAGTAAAACCAAACAAAGTCCTCCCTTTACTAAAGACCCTCAAAATATCGGGAGCTGTGGGACCTGATGGTATCCCCCCCCCCGGTATACTAAGGGACGGGGCCCTCGCACTCGCCAGGCCCCTTACTTGACTCCTCAACTGAGCCCTTATCGCAGGTGCCATCCCTGAACAATGGAAATTGGCCCATGTAGTCCCTGTCCACAAGGGAGGTTCAAGGGAGATTACCAATAACTACAGGCCTATCTCCTTACTTTGTAGCCTTGGTAAGATCCAAGAGAGATTAATTTACAGACAACTCCGTGACTACCTAGAGCTCCATCAATTACTTGCCCCCTCCCAGCACGGTTTCAGAACCAATCATGGGACTGACACCACGCTTATCAAGTTCTCCACAGCTGTTCTCAGAGAACTGGACAAGGGGACCCCCACTGGGGCAGTCTTCATTGACCAATCCAAGGCATTTGACCTTGTAAACCACAACCTACTCCTTTCAAAACTGAGCCAGGTTGGGTTAGACAGCCACTTCCTATCTTGGTTCAACAGTTACCTCACAGGGAGGTCACAGAGGGTAAAATGGAAAGACTCCCTGTCAGAGCCTCTCCCTCTAATGGATGGGGTGCCCCAAGGGTCTATCCTTGACCATCTTCTCTTCTCACTCTTCACCAATGATCTCAGTAAACACTGTGGGGGTAGCTCAATGGTTCAGTATGCGGATGACGCAGTCATCTACTGCCCCTCCTCTAATCTGGGAGATCTCTGCTCTGGGCTACAGGATGACCTGAGTTCCCTAGAAAAATGGCTTGTCACTAACAGAATGATCATTAGCCCTAACAAGACCAAGACCATGCTGTTTGGCACAAGAACCCTCGGCCGGGACAGAAGCCTACATCTCCAGCTGATGACCACAACAAGCAAAAGACTTGAGGTGGTTGAATCTATAAAATACCTTAGCCTCACCCTGGATCAGTGCTTCTCCCTCAAGCATCATGTTGACCAGGTAACCAAAAATATTCATGCCAAACTCAGGACCTTGTATAGGCAGAAAGACCAGTTGATACCCACGGCCAGGGCCTCCATCGCCACAAGCATCCTGCTCCCGACCCTCTCCTATGTGGCCCCGCTGGTTCAGGGAGCTGCCAAACAAGAGATGAACAGACTACAAGTTCTCTATCACAAGGTGGCTTGCTCCGTCATCCTATCTGGTCCCCAGACTCACCACTGTGACACTCTGTCCCAACTAAACTGGCCCTCTTGGGAGACCTGGCTCCAATACCCCTTACTCTGCCATACTCATAAATTACTCAGCCCATCCCCTCCTCCCAGCCTCACTGGACTCATTGCCCAAAAGGGAAACCCTAGGCTCCTCCGAATGGACAGAACCCTCCTCACAGTGCCCAGGGTTAGAACCAAGGTGGTGGGTAAAGTCGTTTGCCATTACAGCTCCCACCCTATGGAACTCCCTGCCCCCTGGTGTTCAGGATGCTACCTCTACCAACACTTTCCGCACAAGTCTGAAGGCTCATATGATGGTCACCTCCAAATGCAACTGCTAAAGTTAGAGGCTCCTAAGCATAAGTCTACCCTTCCCCCTACCAGGGAAATACCTACTATAACTGCACCCCATCTGTATAGCCTACCCAGGAAATGTAACCTGTTGAAAAGCTACTATGTATTACCTACGAAATGTAACCTGTTGAAAAGCTACTATGTATTTACCCCATGTTATGTTCTCTGTGTTTTATGTAATATACTTGTGCTGCATGCAATCCCATGTATTATTCCATGTAACCCCTGGGTCGCCCCTGAAAAAGGAACCTTTGGGGCCCAGCAGGCTTGCCCGGTTATCAAAATTTAATAAATAAATACAATTTAAAGCAGCTGTATGCTCTACCTAGCACCATCTCCTTTTCACCCTCAGAGGTACAGAAACACTAAGTTATTTCCCTCCAGAAAGTACAGTTACTTAAGACCCTAGCATAACAGTAGATCTTTGAGGAGTGTCTCATGCAGCAGGTAATACACTTGGGTTGCCATCAGAGGTCGCTGTGGTGCATGGCAGCTCTTCTAGCAGTCTTTTCCAGGGGCCACCCACACATGACATCACCTTCCTGTTTCCTATATAAGTGTGGGTGGTCCCTGGTATCCTCAGTTTCCTCCGCCAGACTCAGCTTGCTAAGTGAGAACCAAGGGGAAGCCGTGGTACCATAGGTATTCCAACCCAAGAGTCACTGGACCAGAATTTGTTCTCTTAGAGAAGGAGGGGGACAGAGGGTGGGATCATACCTGCTACAAGAGACACTCCTCAAAGATCTACTGAACTGGATAGAACTGATCCACTTGCCTTGTGTCCTGTAAGGCTCCAGGTGCACACCCCGCCCTTCAGGGATGCATCCATAGTCAACGTCTGCAGGGGCAGGGGGGAATGGAAGGGCATGCTTTGATATAGGTTGGCTCGGAGGGTCCACCATACTAGGGCGGACTGCAACGAGGAAGTGACTCTGATTTTGTCTTTGAAATTTCCTGTTCTTTGAGGACGCTGGTTCTGGACAGCCCACTGAATTGGTCTCATGTGAAGATGGACACATGCTACCGTAGGGATGGTAGCGGCCACATGTCCTAGAAGACATAACATGCGTCTGGCTGTGACTACATTCTGGGTTTGCATCTGAGAAGCTAGAGATAGAAGCTTGTCTTGTCTGTCAGCTGGGAGGTAGGCAGTGTCTAGCACTACTCCTATATATTGGACCGACTGTGTAGGGGTCGGACTGGACTTCGGCCAATTGATCGTAATCCCTTGTGCTTGGAATAGAGTTAAGGTTGCTTGTAGGGAGGAAAGCAGAGAGGTTTTGGACTCTGCCTTGATGACCCAGTCGTCCAGATAAGGGAAGACAAAGTGTCCGTCCCATTGTAGGGCTACTGCTACTACTGCTAGGCACTTGGTAAACACTCTCGGGGCAGATGAGAGGCCGAATGGGAGTGCTCAAAATTGGTAGTGTTGTGCCAACAGGTGAAAACAAAGGAACCTGTGGTGGGCAGGATGGATAGGGATATGTAGGTAAGCATATTCGTATCTAGGGCACATAGCCAATCCCCTTGTTTCAATATTAGCTTGACGGAATTTAGGGTGACCATGGGGAACCTTTTATACTGGACGTGTAGGTTCAATTCTCTAAGGTCTAGTATTGATCTGAGATCTCCAGTTCATCTGGGTACCAGGAAAAAGTGAGAATAAAACCCCTTTGGGTGTTCTGCAGGGGGAACCGGGTAAAGGCCTTCTTGGTTAGAAGAGCCTGCAGTTCCTCCTGGAGAATAGGAATATGGTCGGGCAAGTAATATACAGAGCGGGGTTGGGGATGAGGGGGAGGTTTGGAAAGTAGTTCCAGAGTGTGTCCCCCCCCCGAATGATCTGAAGTACCCACTCATCCAATGTGATCGTTTTCCAGGCCTCCAAGTGGAGGGGAAAATGACCGCCCACAGCTTTTGAGGCCTGGTCGAGGAAGCATGGACAGAGCCCCAGTTGGTCACTGTGGGGCAGGCTGACCAGCCACCCTAGGAGGGGTGGGAGGCGGGAGCCCTTGGCTGCAGAGGTGTTGGATCTGATTGACTGGGAACGGCCTCAAATTCTGCTTCTGTATTTCCCACCTCTTTTGGAATAGAGGACTGAGGACGATCACGATGGCTGGGATGTGTGGCACATGTCATGGATCATGCACAGTGTTCTTCCTGAAGGTTGAAGGTCATCTATCAGTGTTTGGGTACCTGGGTCGAAATGTTTGGACCCATTAAAAGGAGCACTGACCACTCTATGCTGTACCTCAGGTGTAAAGCCTGAGACGCAAAGCCAAGCATAGCAACGCAAGGTAATGCCTGTTGCTGACATGTGGGCCAAAGTATCAACCTCATCACAGCCCCAACAAAGTAGCTGTTGGGAGATGGAATTGCCAGTAGATATTGCAGCCAGTAATTGTTCCCTTTCCTGTGAAGGAGGGAGTTTATTGACTAATTCTATGGCAGAGGACCAGAGTGTACGCTGGTATCTGATCATATGTCCCATATAATTTAGGATTCTGAGATTCATGGTACTTGTTTGGAAAACCTTTTTCCCCAGATAGTCAATCCTACAGGAATCTTTATCAGGAGGTAAGAAGCTCATGTGTTTTGGTCATTTAGTATGATCATGAGCAGCAGTGATCACTACTGAATCTGCTTCAGGAGTAGTGGATAGAAAAGGGTGATCTAGAGGAGCCTGGTAGAGGTGATCTGCCTGGCAGAGAATAGCCATAACAGTAGAAGGCTTATTCCAGGCAGCAAACATAGCATTTTGGTAGGTCTCTATAAGTGGGGGTACCTCTAAGACTGGTTCCTCTGGGAGTTCTAGCTAATCTGCCATATCCTTACATTGTTCATCATGTTTGGTAGTGGAGAAACCCATGACTTTCTGAATGTGGACCATCATCTCATGGAAGGATGAGTCATCGGGAGGAGAGGCAGCCACCTGATGGGATAAATTCTCATTTAAGGAGGAAATATCCAAAAGGGAGGACTAGGGCTGGAAGTCCAGATCTTGAAATTCCTCAACCTCCAGATCTCTGGTAAAATCTGCCGGAAAGTCAGCCTCATCTGATAGGTAGTCATCTACATACAAGGGAGGTGACCAGGGTGGTGAAGGGTTTCCATCACCCTGGAAACTTTTAGGTGGAGGAGTAGGGGAACGGGATGGGTGATTTGACTCCTCTGGGTCGGAGGGCTAAATATGCCCAATGGCAGGGGGCCTTCTGGAAAACCAAGGGGATTGTAGAGGGCCTTGGATGTGTAGTCTGAGCAGGTCTTGCCCCTGGGTGGTATTAAGCCTAGGGTCCCAATCCCTGTCCGCCTGGCCCCTAGGGAATACACCTGTGAAGGTGGAGGGGCAGTATGCATAGCAAATGTAGTAGGTTTCCCCATTGGAATGTGACCCATCGTCAACGGAGCCACTGGGGAAACAGGAGTAGGATGCTGAAATGAGATCACCATAGATGGGAGAGGACCCCCATTAATGGGACGTCGACAGAAACCACAAACGGTTTGTTGTAGACAGCTGTTAAAGCTCTGGAAAGCACGGTCGACAAGCGGGTGTAACCTCCCGTTGATGAGGAGGCAGTGCTTGAATGCATCGTCGATGGTGGGGCACCTGTAATGGTGGCCATCAATGAGTGTTTAGGCACATAGTATGAAGATGGACTTCTCCATCTCTTTTTTTGTGCTGTTTATGAGAATCAGTGGATTGGGAGCTCTTGGGACGAGCCCCTTTATTCTCCATAAGAGAATCTCTGCTCCATTAAATGGTTTTTGAATTCCTGCAGTCATCGACGACGAGTTGTCTGGTTGAAATCCTAGTAATGTATGCAGGAGGTGGTGTCGTGTGTGGGGTCCAGATACCTTAAACAAGTGGGGTGGTTGTCGAAACAGTAGATTTTTCTACTACAATGGCAGGAATGGAATAGCACCATCTTGCTGGAAGATTCTATGGACATTCGTTTTTCAATGTTGTTTTTTGCTCAAATTTTCATCGATGGCTGAAGTTGCACTAGCTGCTGTGTGCAAGCTGAAGACGGCAGAAAAATGAACTGCGGATACCAGGGATCGCCCACACTTTTATAGGAAACAAGAAGGTGATGTCATGTGTGGGCGGCCCCTGGAAAAGACCGCTAGAAGAGTTGCTGTGCACCACAGTGACCTCTGGCGATGACCCAAGTGTATTACCTACTGCAAGAGACCACTCCGTGGAAGATCTCCCACTACATATTTAACAAACCATGTATTACAGCACAATGACAGGCTTAAGTTGGGAGCATGGGTGAGCCAACTAGATACACTCCGTGTAGATATCCATAGACAAATCACTCTGTAGGGGAAAGGTTAACAAGAAGACAGTTTGGTAAGTCCCACTAAGAGGAGTAATGTCTAATCAGTTCTCACTGTCCTCCATGTGATGTTCCATTATGTTCAACATCGGATTGCTTGAGGGTAGCTTCTCGGCAAAGTCCCCAGCTATTCCGGCATCAGTAAAGGAATACATTTTGTCTAGACAGGTGAACTGTAAGTGAGCTGGAACGAAAGTCAATACATAATGCCTTTAGATTTTAATTTCTTAGCAACCCCTCCAAAGGCTTTACACATCTCATTCTGGTGATGTAAGAGCAGTCTGCAAAAAAATGTACCTTTGCTTCACCAATTGTGGCTGGTGAGGCCTCTTTCACTGCTTGTAAGATCTCATCTCGAAGCAGTGAAGGTGTCATTGGCAACACTGTTCTTGGTCCCTCCATGTTGTTGAGAGGTCTGCGTAGAGTGATGAGGTATGCTTTAATGATCAGTACAGCAAAACCCAGTCCAATAGTTTCTGGCAACCATCATTAAAGGAATGTCGGTAGAGCCCCCTCCTCCATCTCCTCCAGTACTCCAAGAAGCCGTATGTTGGCTGAAAGAGCCAGATTCTCAAGCTGCACAATCAGCTACATACAACGGACTGTACTTTGATTACTGTGGCCATTGTGGCCAGCGATTTCTTGGCCATCCGTCTGTGATCGTTAATCGATCCTGCCATTGCTTCTATTCATTGTTCCACCAATACGATCTTGTCATTTTGTTGATCTAGCTTTTCATCTAGTTTTTGGAATATCTGCATTAACATGCTGATTGCTTTGTGCAGAGATTCAGCATTCCTTCCTTCCACTAGACTCTCTACCAGATGTGGGCCCACTGATGTAGTCAGAGGCCCTGAGGTCCCAGTGGCAGGATCATTCTGACTGGCTCCTTTAGGTTTTCCCATGGTGAGCAAAGATCTGTATTACATCCAGAGGCCACTGAGAAAATACCAATGTTGTTTTTTAAAAGGAAGTCCAAGTTTTATTAAGTTTAAACTCATATTTTTTATGAGTGAAGCGGAGCTGGAGCAAAGTGCATCTTTCCCGCTCGGCTGCTGGACACTCCCCCGTTCCCTTAACTTTTTTTGATTTTTTAAGCCCCAGACCATACATAACCAAACTGGAATGGAAAATAAGAAAAAGCAGCAAAAATAGCACTCTACACCATATTATGAGATGGTGGAAAATCAAGAAAGGAATACGGCGCGGTTCCGGCATTGTAGCATGAAGTAGACAACAGGGAAGCTCCTCCACAGTAATCTTAAAAAATCCTTCTCAGACTACTTTTTTGGCTTTTACGTGGCTCGGTCATAGCCTTCATCACTGCATCTGGAGACATTCAATTGAAAATTGCCGAGCAAAAATGCTTCGGGGCCAGAGAAACCGCTTCCAACCCCTAACAACTGTGGACATGGAGGACTGCGTTGCTTCGGACTCTGAGACCTCTTGGCTCAGTGAAACGGGGGGTGAGACAGGAGAGAGAAAATTAGGACAAATGGCTTAAAAATTCTAAAAAAAATCTGGTCTCCTCTCAAAGTGATGCAATACTAAGAGCAATCAACGAGTTTAGGGGGGAGATGCGGGATGCCCTCAGAGATATTCGTACAGACATAGGGGCCTTGCAGATGAAAGTAAGGGAGGCAGACAGTCAGATCATGGCTACCACCTCCTGCTTAGGTTCCTTGGAAACTACTGTGCAAAATCTAGCTGCTGAACAATTACTAATGTCAATCAGGCAAGAGGATTCAGAAAATAGGAGCCAGAGAAAAAACACTAGAATTTACGGGATACCTGAAAAAGAGGAGGGCCATGATCCTGTGACCTTTGATGATTATCTCCTACGTCTGCTGCTCGAACTCGAACCAGATTACCAGCTGGATATTGAGTGGGCCCATAGGGTGCTCACGCCTAAACCTTCCCGGCCAGATGCTCAGCCTCGGTCTTTCGTTATTCGTTTCCAGAGTTACAGCGTTAAAGAACAGCTTCTCAGCAAGGCATGGAAGAAGCAGAAAACCAAGCTAGGTTCACATAGGCTAATGTGGGACAACGATTACATGCCATGCATCCAAAGATTGAGAAGGGAAATTTCCTCTCTTCCCTCTCCTGAGGGCCCAGAAAATGAAGTTCAGAACCTCATATCCAGCCAAAGTCACGATCCAGTTCGCGGAGGGGGTTAAAACTTACACAACAGCCCAGGAAGCCAGAGAAGATCTAAAAAAAAAGAGGCATCCTAAACGATAATGATACCAGGCGAGTAGAGCGAGGGCCGAGATCTAATCAGCCTCCCAACACAAACAGACAGCAGGTCATCCTCCCCTGCCAGAAATCCTGGAAAAGCGGAGACAGTTCCAAAATCCCACCCTGCAGACCTGAAAGGTAATATTTCAAATTGACTCTCTGGTTTTGATGATGGGGATGGGGTGGTGGGGGTGTCTCCTGGGTGGACTAGATGATCTCCTCTTATTTAAACTACCCCTCGATAGCGGAAATTGCAACCTGGCCGTGGGGCGGTCCAGGGAGGGGGGTCTTTTGGTTGCCTGGGGATGTCACTTGCCCCCGCTGCCTGGCCCTGCTTAAATCCTTTTGGCCTGCGGAGGCCTAGCTGTGGGATGATCCTCGGCATTCATCATGCAACTCTCACAGTAAAGAAAAGATTTAGCGGCTGACTGGTATGCGCTTGTCTTGGAATAATGGCACCCATATTCATGCCTATGATCGTGATCAGAAGTGGTAAACTTCTAGTTGATCCCGGGGGTTGGGGAGGGTAGGAGGGACAGGTGTGGTGATGGTCTCTGGGTGGGCTGGTTGCCCTTCCCCATTAGGCAGCCTCACAATGGTGGGGGTCATGCTCTGGACGTGGGGCAAACATGGAGGGGGGTGCCGCTTGGCTGCCTGGAGTCGCTGGCAGCCCTGGCCGTCTGCCCCTGCCCCCCATTTCTTGGGCCCTCAAGGACTTAACAGCGAGATGAACCTCTCACCCTCGACATACTGAAGAAATAGCACTCGTACTGAGATGAATGATGAAGAAAATAATCCCCAGTGACTCTCATCCATATTTAACCCATGAGACTCCAAGGGACAAAGGGTGGTAACGGACAATCTGAAGATCAAGATCCAATTGATCTGCAGTAATGTACTTTGATCTTGCTGCTGGGCCTTGGCGGGGGTGCGTGTGGGGGAGATGGTGACCTCTGGGTGGACTGGTCCCCTTCCTTTTATTTGAAATGTCCCTTGATGGCAGAGATTGCCCTCGTACTGAGGGGCGGCTAGGGAGGGAGCCCGGGGTTATCTGGGGTCACTGTCTGCTTCTGCCCACCTGGCCCTGCTCTAACCCTTTGAGCTTTGAGGTTTAGCTTTGGGACCAATTCCTGCAACTAATAAAGTGACAGAAATTGATGTGGAGGTGGGCTTCAATGGAACTAATGGGAGTGGGCTGGGGGGGTGGAAGGATGGGGTGGTGATGAATTCTGGGTGAGATGGGTGTCCTCCCTCCTTAGTTGAGTCAGGAAGGGGGAAGTGAGGAGCTGGCCACTGTAGCTCTTGGGGATATTGCCTGGAACCCTGGGGCTGCTGGTCACTTTGGCCAACTGAACCTATCTCTACCCTCTTGGCTTACAAAGATGTAATTAAGGGATGTCGCCCTCATCCCGTCCTTGCAGCTTCTGCCGGAGTAATACGCCTTATCTACTGAAGAGTCCTCCTTTATTCCAGGACAACTGGAGAAAATCTAAGTCTCCTGTGTCTCCTGTTCACCTCTCTCCTAAGAAACAGCGTACCTGGCTTGGGGGCATGGTTTATTGGCCAGTAAAAGCCCCTGAGGACTCCTGATATAGAGCTTGAGGGGAATTAAACCGAACTCCAGCTTACCCCTCCTGGCTTGCTGCCTTGCCCCCCCCTTTTTTTTTTTTTTTTTTGGCTTCTCCTCCTCCCTCCTTTTTTTTTACCTCTGCCTTCCCCTACCCCTATACTCCCATCTCCAATGAAAGCCCCATTGGACAGACTAAGAATTAATCTGAAGAACATCAGGCAGTTTAGTTTAACTTAAATGCTGTGTGAGACTCTTCCCTCACTTATACATGTCGGTCTAACCTTAATATGGTGGCTACAGTAAGAGCCCCATTACTGGGAGTGTCTTTTTTCATCCTCCTATGGGCCCTCCTCTTCTTCAGGGGTTTCGAGAACCAGGGTTTTAGTCAGGAGGGTGTTTCTCTTCCTGACTGGAACACCCTGAGGTGGGCTAAAGTGCTCACCTCACATTTGGAAGCCTTAATGTACATAGTTAAAAAAATAAAGGTTATAGTTCCGATTTTTTTGTTAGACAGAGTCTGTATATGTTTTTATAGAGTTAATAGATTGTGGGGGTTGAAAAGAAAAAAATTACTCACCTTAGTAATGTTGTTTCTTCTAATGGAGTCTTGCTATATTCTGACATATGCAGTGAGTCCCAACCTTCGAACTGCTCCGGAGGTGAAAGAGTTAACTTTCCATGCCAGGCCAGGAAGACTGAGCTCGAGCTCGGTTGAAACTCCGTCTGTTGTTCTTTAAACTCAAACCGTCAGATCTTTACGAGCTCAACTCACTGAGGTCCTGTGTGGAAGCTGTAAACCTACACTAGCCAACTGGCTACTAAATATAAGAACACATTTTTTGGTCCCAAAACAAAGACTCAAGTCAGGAGACCCAAAAAATGAAAAACACAACACCAAGTCACCCCAAGAAGGGAGGGGTGAAAAACAACAAGGTGGGCACCTACTAAGTGCCAACACTGCACTGCCCACCCATATCCCAAAAAGGAAAATTACGTACCTACCGTAATTCTTGATCTTCTTGGACGAGTCTCCACCACTCATTCACACTAGTGGGATTAGCGCCGGAGGCACTAAGACCCATCGGGAGCAAACTTTTGCTGGAGGGTCGGTGAGAGGCAGCGCCCATGATACCGGCGCCCGCGAGCAGCTGCTCAAGCGGTAATGACCATCTCGGCGACGCACCCTCCAACCGCCTCAGTACCTTTTACCAAGGAGGTGCAGCGCAACTAACGTAAGAGTAAACCTCAACATTAAAAAACGGACATAAGATAGTCCGTATGACCCGTGTAAGAAGGGTCAGCAAAGAAGTCCTCACGGCCTAAAGATTTGAGGGGTGAAGACCAATACAGCGGTGAGCTCGGGGAGGGAGCGTAGAATGAGTGGTGGAGACTCGCCCAAGAAGATCAAGAATTACCGTAGGTACCGCACTTTTCCTATCTTCCTGACATAAGTCTCCACCACTCATTCACACTAGTGGAGAGTACCAAGCTGATAATCCCCCAAAAGGGCGCAGGAGAGCCAGAGCTCACGTGTTCAAGATAGAAGCCATTAAGGATAGTTCTGCCGAATGCGGAATGTCGCCTAGCATGAACATCCAGTGCATAGTGCTTAACGAAGGTATGCACTGAGCTCCAGGTGGCGGCGTTGCATATATCTGCAATTGGAACATTGCAATTCTCGCTAGGGATGTCAGCGACTGCCTAGTAGAGTGAGCGATACCTCTACCTTCTAATTTAACTTGAGCCATGGAATAGCAATGACGAAGGCATGCCACTAACCATGAAGAGATGCATCTAATAGCGACAGGTTGACCCAGCCGGGTGTCGCTGAAAGAAACGAACAGTTGCTGAGTCTCATAACATCCTTGGTTCTATCTAAATAGAACCGCAAGGCTCTCTTAACATCCAAGGAATGAAGAGCTCGCTCCCCTTCATTTTGGAAATTAGCTGGTAAGCGGAAGTACCAGAGGTTGGTTTAGATGGAATTCTGACACAACCTTGGGAAGAAATTTAGGATGAGTAATGGAGAACCACGCTGTCTTTATGGAATACAGTATACGGAGGGTCCGTAACCAGGCATGTATCTCAGAGACCCCGGGCTGAGGTAATGGCCACCAGGAAGGCAGTCTTCCAGGTAAGAAATTTTAGCTCACAGGTAGCTAAGGGTTCAAAGGCTTCGAGTGAGCATGTCCAGCACCAGGTTAATGTCCCAGGCTGCAACTGGACGCTTAACAGGGGGTCTGGTATGGAGAATCCCCTTAAGAAATCTTTTCACCATAGGTAACTGAGCCAGAGTTAAGGAAGAAACCGGCTCATGGAACGCTGAGATGGCACTAAGGTGAACTTTAACTGTGGAGTACTGAAGACCTAAGTTTGACAGGTCCAAAAGATACTCCAGAACCTTGCCAGGAGGACAGGAAAAGGGATTCCAAGAGGATTTTGCACACCAGAGAGAAAAACGTTTCCATTTGGAAGCGTACGTTTTTCGGGTGGCTGGCTTCCGAGCAGCCAGAAGGATGTCTGAGACTCTACGAGAGACGTTGAACCGATTCACTTCTATCTCTTCAGGAGCCAAGCATGAAGGTGAAGTGATTTCAGGTTGGGATGGACCAACGAACCCTGAGTCAAAAGACTGATTTGCAAAGGAAGTGGTCTCGGAGAGGCTGCCAACATACTGTTGAGTAGAGGAAACCATAGTTGCCGAGGCCAGGAAGGAGCAATGAGAATCATCTTGGTCCCCTGAGACTCGAACTTGAGGAGTACTCTCTGGATTAGAGGAAGGGTGGAAAGGCGTAAGAAAGCGCTTTTGTCCACCGCAGCCTGAACGATCCTGACAGAAAATGCCAGGCCCTGGATTTCTGGAGCAGAAGAGAGGCAGTTTTATGCTGAGTGGGGATGCAAAAGGTCCAGTTCTGGAGTCCCCCACTCTTTGAACAGGGACCGAGCTATGGCTGGATCGAGAGACCACTCGTGAGGGTCTGCCTCCATTCTGCTGAGGTGATCTGCTAGGTCGTTTTGTATACCTGGCAGATAAACCGCTTGAATCAGAGACTTGTGCTCCAAGCACCACTCCCACACCTCATTGCTTCCCTGCAAAGGGGGTAAGAATGAGCACCGCCTTGCTTGTTGATGTAATACATCACTGCTTTGTTGTCCGCTTGAAGGAGAATGTTCTTGGACAAAGGACATCCTTCAGAGCTCGGATTGCATAGAGGACCGCTCTCATCTCCAGGACATTTATGTGGAGATGAGTTTCTAACTGAGTCCATACACCTTGAGTGTGGAGGGAGAGACAGTGAGCTCCCATCCCATTAGCGATGCCTGTGGTGATGGAGATCTGATGATCCGGGGAGCAAAGGGAATCCTTCCAGGAGATTGCTCTCTTGAGACCACCAGGTGAGAGACCTTAAGGGGCTCCGCCACCTTGATGGGATAAGACTGGGGTGAGACGTCGGGGACCACTGAGTGGAGAGCATCCATTGGGTGTTCTCATGTGCAGTCGGGCCAGGGGACAGTGAAGACCGAGGACGCCATGAGACCCAACATGCTTGCATCGGAGAGCTGTAACCGATTGGTTCTCCCTGATGTAACGGGCCATTCAAGGATGTCGAGTCTTCTGTCCTCTGGAAGGAAAGCTTCTGAAGAGGTGTCTAGAAGCGCCCTATGAAAAGGAGCCTCTGGGAGGGTTGCAGTTGAGATTTTTTCAAATTCAGCAGAACTCCCATGGACGTGAGAAGACGAGAAGTCATTTGCACGGCTTCCAAAGTCCCTTGGACGGAAGGGCTTGCTAGAAGCCAATCGTCCAGGTAGGGAAACACTCGGAGTCCGACTTTCCTGAGATGCGCCGCGAGAACTGCACAACACTTTGTAAAAACTCGCGGCGCCGAGGATAGCCCAAAGGGCAGGACTCTGAACTGATAATGCTGACCCAAAGCTACAAACCTGAGGAACTTGCGGTGGGTCGGGTGGATGGGGATATGCTGGTAAGCATCCTGCATATCCAGAGAGGCCAGCCAGTCGTGCTGATGCAGCAAGGGTAACAGGGTACCTAGGGAAATCATCTTGAATTTCTCCCTGGGGAGGAATTTGTTTAACTTTCTGAGGTCTAGAATGGGGCGCATCCCCCCAGATTTCTTTGGAACCAGAAAGTAATGGGAGTAGAACCCTGTGTTTCGCAGATGCGGGGGCACCAGTTCTATTGCCCTGTTGTTCAGAAGGCCCTGGATCTCCGCGGTGAGGAGGTCTGACTGAGAGGCCGACAACCTGGGTTGTCGCCTGGGAGGACACCTGGGGGTTTCCAAGAAATTGAGAGAATAACCCTCGAATTATCCAAGGACCCATTTGTCCGAGGTTATGGACTTCCACTGGTTGTAGAAGTACATCAGACGACCTCCCACCGGAGGAGAAAGTTCCACCTCGGCAGAGTGGATGGAACTTGGGCCAACGACTCATAAGGTAGCGCTGGGAGCTTTAGGCCCCTGCGCTTTCTGCTAAATCTTCTTTGAGGTTGGGCAGGTTGGCTTTTATGAAGCTTCCCTGCCTCTGCCTCGAAGGACTGCATCACTATGAAACTGACGCCTGTTCACATGCCCCGAGAGGGGCAGGCGGAGGTCTGGCCAACTTAATGGCTGATCTAGTCTTCTGAGTGGCCTCTAAGGCTTGCTCCACCTGAGGGCCAAAAAGAAAGGAGCCATCAAAAGGCAGCGCCATCACCTGCTGCTGAGCATCATTCGTGAAGCCAGAAGTACGCAGCCAGGAATGGCACCGAGTACAAATCCTCGGCTGCTGCTGAGCGAGAAGCAGTGTCGAAGCGCCCATGGCGGCTTTGACCTGTTGGTTATTGGACTCAATACTCTAATAACGGTCAGAAGAAGCTCTGACTTGGAATCTGAATCTGGAAGAGCTTCAACCATTCTTTTCATAGAGTGCCACAGGATATACTCATACTGAGAAAAATAGCCTTGATAACTGGCAATACGCATACTTAGAGTGGAGGCAGCAAAGACTCTCTTACCTAATGTATCAATCTTACGAGACTCTTTGTTAATAGGTCGAGCTGTAGTAGTTTGAGGAAGAACGACCTTGTCATTCTCTGCCAGGACTACAATAGGATCCGCAAAGGCTTGGGATGCCAAATGGGATGATCCTTGGGAGCTGAATACTTCTTATCAATGGATTTAGCCACTGAGGGAATAAGAGCAGGATTATTCCATACCATTTGAGACAGCTCTCGAAGGAAGGCTGGATCGGAGGAGTCAAATCTGTGAGGATCTCCGAAGCATGAAGATACTGGAGTCTTAATATCTTCCCAGGATCGATGTCTGTAGTCTGAGGAGAAAGAGTGGATCCCAGGTTCTTCAACAGAGACTTAAAGGACAGGTCCTCGACCACAGGCTCTGTAGCAAAGAAAGATCCTGTTTCTCCACTTCATCACCCAACCAAGGTCTGGGTCAGGCTCAACATCATCTCCTGATGGTCCAGAAAGGACTGTTTGGACAGGAAAGGAGTGAAAATTAGGAGAGGAGGAAATAGCAGAAAACAAGGAGA
Source organism: Neoceratodus forsteri (assembly GCA_016271365.2). NCBI lineage: Eukaryota > Metazoa > Chordata > Ceratodontiformes > Ceratodontidae > Neoceratodus > Neoceratodus forsteri. The sequence continues at coordinate 1,095,186,284 of CM057453.1, forward strand.
GTCCCTATGGCTGCCGCGCCGAGACGGCAAAACAGGCTGAAGACGGCACTTCAGGAGGCGCACGCGTCAAGAGGCACGCTGCCCGCAGCCGGCGGCGCTCGCTGACGACATCGCCGCGTCGATTTGACGACGCGCACGGGCGCCGCAAACGGGCGCTCTGGACGACGCCGCAATAGGGCGCCGTGAACGGCACCGCCTCTATCCAACGGCACCACCGGGCAGCGAGACCATGTGCCGCGGACGGTGCCGCAAGACCCAGCGGCACCGAAATCGGCGCTGACAAGCCAACAGACCCTGCCGAAGGCGCCGGAAAAGCCCCAGGAACCTGGAAAGCTAGAGAAGGAAAAAAACAGGAGATAAGGGCATCGGTGAGGCCCCCTGCGCCGCAGCCATGTGGGGGGGGGAACACCTAAGCACGGAGTCGCTGGCACCGAAGAAGGCGCCACGCGACTAGGAAGGTCCAACCGCCCTACCTGATCGCCGGAGGGGCCCGAGGGCTCCGAGGCAACCGAGCCAGGCAGAAGAACCAACCTCCGAGCCCATTGCTCCATAAGAGCGGCCCACTGATGAAACTGCTCATCTGGAGTCCTACCTATAGGCGGGGAGGGACTCCGATGTCGAGGACGACGACTACCGGAAGTTGGCGACTCCGAAGAAGGAGACCGGCAACTAGCAACGACAATCGAGCGTCGACGTCATAGACATACCAGAGGGCGACCTCGAGTGATGCCTTCTCTTTTTTGACCTGTGGGCCGAAGAAGAGCTCGAGGCCGAACGGTGCCGAGAATGCGACCGTTTATTTTTATGCCGGCGGGGGGACCGCCCATCCCCCCGGGCATCGGACTGACAGTTGTCGGAACCCCGCTGAGGAGAAGGAGGCTGACCGGATCCAGCCCGGCTGACTGAACAGCTTTCATCCGAAGTCTCCCTACCGTCACCTGACCTGCTCATGGTCGACTCCGTCCAGTAGGCCGAGACTTCTTCAAGTAAAATTTAATATTAGAAAAATTTAACGAAAATAGAATAAAATTAAGCGATACTACTTATCGAGATAAAGTTACAAAAAAACAAACTGAAAACTATGCGCTAGTTTGAAGTTTGACTCCCGACAGGCGAGCGACTCGCCACTGAAGCGCACTCGACGGGCGGGAAAAAAGGAACTGAGGCGGTTGGAGTGGTCGCCGAGATGGTCATTACCGCCGAGGCCGCTGCTCGCGGGCGCCGTGGTTCGTGGCACCGCCTCTCGCGCCGACCCTCCAGCAAAAAGTTTGCTCCCGATGGGTCTTAGTGCCTCCGGCGCTAATCCCACTAGTGTGAATGAGTGGTGGAGACTTATGTCCAGGAAGATACAGAAGTTCTGAGAGGGGTAGGCAGGGAGGAGGTCAGAATATAGCAAGACTCCATTAGAAGAAACAACATTACTAAGGTGAGTAATTTTTTCTTCAAACAACACGAAGTCTTGGTATATTCTGACATATGCAGACTACAAAGCAGTGCCTCCATGGAGGAGGGACAGAACCTACTTAGGAAATAGGCTCTGAAGCACAGCTGTGCCAAACCGAGCATCACTCCTAGCCTGGATGTCCAGAGAGTAATGCTTGGTAAAAGTGTGAACTGTTTTCCAGGTAGCTGCTTGACGTATCTCTAGGATAGGGATGTCCCTGGCAGCAGCCAGGGAAGCAGCTGTACCTCTGGTAAAGTGAGGCCTCAGGCCTGAGGGAGGAACCTTACCCAGTTTTTCATAGCAAAATTGGATACAAGAGACAATCCACCTGGCAATGGATCTTTTAGTGTCAGGTTTCCCTTTACCAACCTCACCATAAGTGAGGAACAGTTGGAGGGAGTCGAACCTGTGACCCTTGGTATGCTCTATGTAGTAACTAAGGGCTCTCTTCACATCCAAGCTGTGCAGCCTCCTCTTGCCAGATGAGGAATGGTCAGTGAAGTACACTGGAAGAGATATAGATGGATTAAGGTGGAAATCTGAAACCACCTTAGGCAAGAACTTCCTGTTAGTCCTGAGGACCACCTTATCTCTATGAAACGAGATAAAAATCAGGCTCCACTGACAAAGCTTGTAATTCACTTATGTGTCTGGCAGAAGTGATGGCTACCGGAAACACAGTCTTCCAAGTCAAGTACTTAAGCTCTGCTGAAGACAAAGGCTCAAAGGGGGGTTGCATAAGCTGAACAATGCAAACATTAAGATCCCAGGTGGGGGCAGGGTCCCTGAATGGAGGGTTGGTGTGAAGCAATCCCTGGAAAAACTTGGAGAATACAGGGTGAGCTGAAAGAGAAGAGGGCTTGCCTGCTGAAATAAAAGCAGACACTGCTGCCAGATGCACTTTTAGGATAGCTGGTCTCAGCCCCAAGGTATTTAAGTGGACCATATAATCCAGGACTGTGGGTAAACCAGCAGATTCTGGGGAAATATGCTTTCCAGAGCACCATATGGAAAAACCTCTTCCATTTGGAATTATAAGTAGCCCTGGTGGAAGGTTTTCAGAAGCCTTCAGGATATCCATTACACCTGGGAGGGTGTAAATCAGCAAACTCTAACTCTTCAAGAGCCAGGCCTTGAGATTGAGAGATTTGAGGTTCGGTACCGCACCTCCCTGAGCACAGGTTAACAGGTTGTGATTCCTGGAAGACACAGGGGAAGATGGACTGCTAAGGACAGTAGGAGTGGATACCAGGGTTGTCTGGCCCAATCTGGAGCAATCAGGATCATCTTGCAGGGTTGAGATCTGATTTTGACTAGCACGAACAGGAGAGGAAGGAGGAAAAGTAGAGAAACTTCCTTCCAATTGAGAACTAAGGCATCCAGAGGGACTGAGCCCAACACTGGGGCCTGCAGCAAAAAGGGAAGTTGGTGATTGTCTGGGGCTGCAAAAGATCTATCTCGGGGTGCCCCATCTGGCAAATATCACCTCAAGACCAGGGGGTCCAGTGACCATCGTGATGGCCCTGAGAAATCCTGTTGAGAGCATCTGCCAGGACATTGTCCATGCCTGGGAGGTGAACTGCCATAAGGGAGGTGTTCAGGAGTAAGCCAGAGACCACAACTATTGATTCTTCCGTGCACAAGGCCATAGACCGAGTGCCCCTTGCTTGTTGATGTACCACATTGTGGTGGTGTTGTCTGTTCTGACCTGTACAACTTTGTTCTGAACATATTTGAAAAAGCTTGAAGTGCTAGAAAACTGCTCTGAGTTCCAACAGATTGATGTGGAGCAGAGATTCCTGAGGGGACCACAACCCCTGGTAGTGAGGTCGCCATGTGAGCTCCCCACCCCAAGAGGGATGCATCTGTAGTAAGGATTAAGGAGTGAGACTGAGAGACAAAAGGAACCCCTTGTCTCAGATTGCTCTGATCCTGCCACCACTGTAGGGCCTGGATCAGGGTTGGAGTCACTGGGATCAATTTGGTTAGAGAGTCTTTCCTTTGAGACCAAAAGGCTCTCAAATGAAACTGAATGTCCCTCATCTGAAATCTTGTTCCCTGCACTACTGCTGTAGAAGCAGCCATGTGCCCCAGGAGCTGTAGAAAATGCCTTGCTGGTCAAGACATCTGCAGGGTGAATGAGGAGGCCAGAGAGACCAGGGTCCTTGCCCTGTCCAAAGGAAGGAAGGCTCTGGCTTTCTTTGTGTTCAGCTTTGCGCCTATGAAGGTGAGGAGCTGGACAGGCTCTAGAACTGACTTTGAAAGATTCAGAAGGAAACCTAGAGAGGTAAGCAGTTGCTGAGTTATCTGTAGGTGTAACTTGACTTGGTCTGGGGACTGGCCTACTATGAGCCAGTCATCCAGGTAAGGGAAGATGGCAATTGTTTGCCTTCTTAGAGAAGCAACTGCTACTGCCAGGCATTTTGTGAACACCCTTGGAGCAGAGGTGAGGCCAAAGGGCATTGCTCTGAACTGGTAATGGCCTGAGGGCAGCTCGAACCTGAGGTACTTTCAATGGGAGCATCTGATGAGAATATGGAAGCAGGCATCCTTGAGGTCCAGGGACGCTAGCCAGTCCCCTGGCCTTAGAGAGGGTAGAATAATTCCCAGAGTCACCATTTTGAATTTTGGTTTTAAAAGGTACTTGTTTAAGTATCTGAGATCCAGGATGGGCCGCCATTCTCCTGTCTTTTTTGGGGCAAGGAAGTACCTGGAGTACAATCCTTTGCCCTGGTGTAGGGTGAAACCCTTTCCACAGCTCTGAGAGCCAGGAGGAAGAGACCTCTGCCTCTAGGGCAAGTGCCTCTGGTGGATTTGCAGGTGGAAAGGATCTGGTTCTCATCTTTGGAAACTTTTGAAGCTGAGAATCAGTCCCTGGCTTTACTTCCAGGACCCACTTGTCTGATGTCGGAGACTCCCAGTCCTGGACAAAGTAAGCCAGCCTGCCCACTACAGGTTGCTGAGAATCGGCCCTGGCAACCCCATCAGGGTGCCTGCTTGGCAGGGGCTTTGGGCTGAGGGGTGGAAGCAGGCCTGCTTGTACCCCGTCTACCTCTCCCTCTAAAGAACCCCCTCTGGGCAAAAGCAGAAGAGGAGGCCTGGGCTTGGTAAAAAGGCCTATGAAAAGGCCTGCCCCTGCCCCTGGGAAGCTGCCTTTGAGGAGTGGCCTGCCTTTCCTTGGCCTGTGCACTCCTATAGGTGGTCCTATACTCATCCATTTTTTTCATGTAATTCTCTGTCTGCTCCCCAAACAGGGAATTACCCACAACAGGAAAATCCATGGCTTTAGTCTGGGTATCCTGTGACAGGCTAGTACATCTCAGCCAAGCCATTCTTCGAAGTGCCACAGATGTAGCCATGACTCTTGATGACACATCATTTGAGTCCACTGTAGCATGGAATTGCACCTTGGATGCCTCAATACCATCAGCAGCCACCTGCTCCAGCTCCTTGGCAAGCTGACCAGGGACCTGTTTTGCTAGAGTCATAACAGTATCCCATCTGGATTTCTGATATCTAGCAACATAAGTCATATAATTTGCCTGTCTGAGTCCCAAGGATGCTGCCATGTACTGTTTCTTTGCCATGGCATCAATCCTCCTGGAGTCCTTGTCCGGGGGGTGTGAGGCCAAGGGAATATTTGCCTTGTCACAGGCTGCAGCCTGCACTACCCCAACATGGCTGCATTGTTGTATAAGGAACTCCGTATCAGAGCCTGGCAATGTGTACCTCTTGACCATTCTGTTATCCACAGGAGGTATAGTGTGAGGAGTTTTTAGAATTTTAAATGTCTGTTTCCCAAAAGATTTATGCAAGGGACTAGACAATCTCCTAGACTCTGGGATATCCATCATTTCCACATAGTCAGGCTCCTCTTGATCATCCACAGCTTCCTCCACAGGAAGCTGGAGGGTTTCAGCCACTTTTTTATAAAACATAAAATGAGAGGGGGACTCAGAAAGCCTAGGAGGAGACACTCCTGAAGGTCTGTCTGGGGAGATGTCCGGGTCAATGGGCACATCCAGACTTTCAAATCCACATTCACTCTCCTCATACTCCTCTTCCCCCTCCTCCGGTTCATAATATTCCTCTAAATCATACTCTTGAACCGGTGGAACCGGCCAAACCAGGTGCTTACCTGATGGTGCTGGTTCGGTCGGAACCGGGAAAAGCGACTGGACAATTTTAATCGCTTTGGTTATTTCTTCAGCGGTTGGAGAAGAAAGTTTTGGCTCCACACCAGCTGACTTCCTAGTCCTTTTTGCTGGAACCGACTCCTCGGAGTCAGATCTCCTTTTGCCTGAAGAAGTCTCGCCCTGGTCAGAGGGTACTCCTTCTGGTTCGGTTGGAACCGAACTGGGCTGGCCATCTGGTTCAGCGGACTTTTTGGCCTCCCTTTCCCTGAGCCTACCAACTCTCTTTTCCAGGGTAGCTGCAGGAAAGCTTTTACAAATCTGGCAGTCTGCATTGAGGTGGTCAAACCCCAGACAATAAACACAGGTGGTGTGGGGCTCAGCCTTGGCAAAGACTTCCCCACACACACTGCAGTGTTGAAACCCAGTGGGCCTGGTTTTCTTTTGGGTTTCTCAGACATAGTGCCAGTCCTAACCAAACTTACCCGTTTATGGCAATCTGCAGGTAAAGACCCTCTTATCGGTTCCCAACCGTGTCACAGGTCGTGGAAAAAACGAATAAAATCTGCTTTTTAGAACCGATAAGAACCGTAACCACACTCTAAATCACAGATTAAGATATTTTAAACAACCTGATCGGTTCAAACCAAACCGATAAACCGCTTACAAGTTCCACACAGAAGAGAATTAATGTAAAACCTATCTAGTACTCACAAATACCACAGACAGAGTCTGAACAAACCGAGTTGCGTTTAAATTCAGTCGAAAACCGAGAAAACAATACTTTAACCGACAAATGAACTGAGCAGAAGGAGAAATCTCCGGAACGACTGTTCAGTGAGGCGGAGTAAAGAATCTGACGGTTTGAGTTTGAAGAACAACAGACAGAGTTTCAACCGAGCTCAAGCTCAGTGTTCCATGCCTGGCATGGAAAGTTAACTCTTTCACCACCGGAGCAGTTCGAAGGTTGGGACTCACTGCATATGTCAGAATATAGCAAGACTTCATGTTGTTTGAAGCATACAGAGACGATCACATTTATAAACAATACAACTTTATTTTGTTGGTGGTGATATTTGACACTTGTTTGCTAAGCAGGGCTTTGATGTGATCCTCTTCTCCTCTTTCTCCTGGCTCCTCAGGGGATATTGGGGATTCGGGGAAGGGGAGTTGTACAGATGCCTGGACTCCTATCCTTTTGACACAGGGAGTGGTCTGGACGAATTTAATGTGGTTGCTCCTGGGTAGCTAGAGAAAAAACTAAATAAAGAAAACACAGAAACAGTAAACAGTAAACAGTAAGGTACTCCCATGGCTACTACACTGGTAAAAATATTCTCTCAGAACATCAATGGACTCCACAGTCCATTCAAGCGATCCCATACTATGCAGTATCTTAGAAAACAGGGAGCGGACATCTACATGTTAAAGGAAACACACTTATCGGAAGCGGAACATAGGAAACTGACCTGGGGGCGGAGATACAGAGTTTTTGCTTCCTCCCACCCCAGTGGAAGAAATTGGGGAGTAGCAATTCTCGTGCCAAATACAACACCACTGGAGGTGCAAAAAATCCACATGGATAATCAGGGCCGTTTCATTATATTACAAGGGAGACTATATGCCCAGGAAGTCACCCTGGTAAATGTATATCTTCCCTCTATGTCCAAAACCCAAGTCTTAAAAACACTATGGTCAAAAATACAGAACTTCTCCAGGGACAACTGATTCGGGGGCTTAACATTACACTCTCCCAGAGTAAAGATAGTTCGAACCCCGGCCAGGGTCAAGTAAATTCTGTAAAATATCTTGAGGGGCTTACTGGATCACTTGGGGATCATCGATATTTGGTGAAAGTTGTTTCCCTCAGACCCAGGGTACACATTCTATTCAAACAGATTTCATACCCACTCCAGACTACATTACTTCCTAACTACATGTGAGCACCTTTCCTTTATTCAGGACATTTCCATTGGTCCAATGGTCATCTCTGATCATCATCCACTTACCTTAAAACTTGAACTTGGGAAGAAAGCAAAAACCTCACAGTGGCAGCTTAATCCCATCCCGCTGAAAGATCAACAATATGTCAACATGCTAAAACTCAGAATCCCTCAGTTCTTTTCCAATAATGATTCCCCGGAACTCTCTAATGCAATAACATGGGACGCAATGAAAGCCACTTTAAGCGGTGAAACCATTGCATATGCGGTCAAAAGGAAGCAGAAAACTAAAGCAACATACGAAAAACTCACAGAGGACCTTAAAAACTACCAGCTGCTATACAGGGATGGGGATGAGGAGGTGAGACAGAGAATTCAGGAGACAAAAGCAGCTCTCCCTCTTCGGAAGACACCTACGGCCTTTTTCAGCCCTCGCTCACCTACCTGGTGACCGGTGCAGTCCATCCCCCCATGAAGCCGTGGTTATACCCCCCAGGCAGGTACGGGGTGGGGGCCCTTACACCCCGATGCGTCTGTGTTTCGTCGGGACACTGTGTCCGGGCTGGTAGGGGCATTGAAGGTCAGGGCCTGGTGCTCCATCTACTGGGAGGCTGTGCGTTTTTTTCTGAAGTTCTCTCGGTGTGCCATGTCCCCGGACGTCGAGGCGCTGAAGTGCCGATGTCTGGCATGTCACTCCTCTGTTAAGCATCGGGCTTGCTGTACCTTGGGTCTCCACCCAGGGCCAGACAAGAGCCGAGCTCTGGTTCCCCTCTCCCCTCAGAGAGGATGAGCAGTCCCAAGGATGCTCAAGTCCTCTCCCCCCGGCAGGCCCTCCAGCTTCCGAGCTCGTTTCCAAACCCGGGTTGCTGGCATCGCAAGCGGAAATCCAACTGCTGTGCCAGTGGGCCGGCCTGCAAGATTCAAAAAATTTTAGATATAAAAACCCAACAGACATTACTCTATCTAAAACAGGTTAGATATGGGGGGGGTCCCAGGGGGCAAGCAGATTACTTTACAGACTAAGAAACCAGAAAAAGACGATGACTATCTTAAAGCTAAGGACCCATAATGGGTCAGCTATATCTTAGGGAAGCGGACACCAGACAAATATTTACCACATACTATCAGAAACTATATCAACAAGAAACTACTGCTAGTAGTGCAGAAAGACAGGCCTTTCTGGGGAATATTCCTCTTCCTCGACTTACTGAGGCCCAGAGAAGGTCCCTTGAGAACCTCATATCAACTGAAGAAATACTAAAGTCCATGAAAGCCCTGTTTATACAACAGTGCTCAGGACCAGATGAACTCCCGGTGGAGTGGTACAAAAAGTTTATAAAGGAAATATCGCACAAGATGCTGGCGACAATCTATGAGGTAGCGGGTGGAGATCCTGCTCCCCCTCTCCTGGTGATATGCTACAATAGCAACCATCCCTAAACCAGAGAAAGATCCAACTAACCCCTTATCTTATCGCCCAGTCTTGATCTTAAACACAGACTATAACATATTTATGCCAATCTGGGCATGTAGGTTGGAAGGTTTCCTACCCGACTTAATACACCCTGACCAGGAGGTCTTCATAAAAAGAAATATGATGGATAATACCTGTCGGACATTGATCTTGATAGAACATATCCAAAATTATAAATTCCCGGTGGCCCTCCTGGGCCTGAATGCCAAGAAGGCATTCAACAGAGTGTTCTGGCCATTCCTCTGGGACACCCTGTCGAAATTCCAGTTTCTGGACTCGTTCATCACCTGGATGAAGAACATATATGATGAACTAAGTGCCTACGTGAGAATCAACAGAGGTATCTCATCACCCTTCCCTCTCCGGCGTGGCACTAGACAGGGCTGTCCGCCATCCCCGTTGATATTTGCCCTATATTTGGAACCCCTGGCCATGGCATTGAGAAGCTCTAAGGAGATCGAGGGTATTCCCCTAGGTCGAACGGAATATAAGCTCAACATGTTTGCAGACGACATTCTCTTGACCCTTCTGTCTCCAGAGGTCTCAATCCCTGCAGTTTGGAACATTTTGGCGAGATTTGAGAAAGTGGCAGGTTTTAAATTGAGCATTGCCGAAGCAGAGGTCCTTCTATTTAATTTCACTCCTTCCGCTGTACTGTGGCGTCTTTGCCTGCTACGTTGGAGATCCATTACACTTAAATATCTGGATATCTATTTGCCTCCGTGACCTGGGACTCCTGGAGATGACTAACTATGAACCACTAACCATCGCGATTCAGAAGGACCTAAATAGGTAGTCTCTCCTTAACTTCCCCTTCTTCCAATGTATTGAAATTATTCATATGAATGTATTGCCTCGTCTCTTGTATTTATTTCAAAATATTTCTTTCTTCCCTTCATCATATTACTTTAAATCTTGGGATAAGATGATCTCCTCTTATATATGGGGGGGCAGAAACCCAGAATTCAAGTATCAATACTACAACTACCTCTAGCTAAGGGTGGAGTAAACTTACCCAACCCCAGGATTTATGCCCAAGCCACTATTCTTCGCACTCTCCTCCTCTGGCTATCTAAAGACTATAAAATGGCATGGAAATCCCTAGAGTTCTTACTTAACGACATGCACGATATTTCAAAACTTCTCTTCTCCTCGGACAATAAGACACCCCCACTTAAAGATTTCTCACCAATAACGGCCAACACACTCAAATTTGGTTCGGGATGTGGGGAAAAAAAGGAATTTAAACCAATGTTCGATTACTGTAAAATAATCTCGGAGGACGAGTCTTTCATTCCTCATGGGGAGATCTTTCCTTTTCTGAGTGGCAGCTAAATGGCTTATCACACGTTTTTCAGTTTTTGGACAAACATGGGGTCCTCCCATTTGAAAAACTAATGGGAGAAAATGGTTTGAGGAGGACAGATGTTTTTCGATATTCGCAAGTGAGAAATCACATCCTGAGACATCATACAATAACTGCCAAACTCCCTTCACCAATGCCTACACTCCTAAACATGTTTATAGATGTTATACAGGGAAATCCCTGGGAACATTTGATAGGGAATTTGTACAAATCGGTGGGACCGCTGATGTCTGATTCCACTGAAACAATTCTGAACAACTGGAATAAGGAGTTAGAACTGGAAGTGGATTATGTGCAGTGGGAGACATTGGCTCTCTCGTCAACGAAAGTGACCTCATCCTTATTCTGGAGTGAGTTTGCATGAAAATGTAGAAATAGGTGTTTCCGCCCTCCGGCAATCTTGACAAAATATTTACTGGATAGCTACGGGCATTGCTGGAGAAAATTTGGCTGTTCTCTGGCAAGTCTAGGACACATTATGTGGCAGTGCCCAGCTCTTATGCCTTTCTGGTGCTCACTCCAGGGGGAATTGACTGGTTGCCTGGAGGAACCAATAGAACTGACAGGGGAAATGGTGCTGCTTTCCATCTATCCAGACCACTCCCCACGGTGGACAAAAACATTGCTGCCCGTTTACCTGGTGGCAGCCAAAAAAAGCTCTCACCAGGAGATGGATGGGGGAGCAGGTTCCAACGATTGGTGAGTGGAGAAAAATCATGTCCACAACATACCAAATGGAAAATCTCACTGCTAAACTATGGAACAGGAATCAGGTGTTCCAAATAAAATGGAAGAAGTGGGTAGTTTACCAGCTGAAAGTTGATCCTGAATTCGTTCCAAGACTGTTTGGTCGGGGATGATGGGGGAGTAGATTATCCAAAAGATTTAGGTGAAGATATGAACAGGGCCCTTGATGTTTAGCGGGGGAGGATGCATTTTTTGATAAATTGTAATAAACTGGGAAATTCTAGCACACAGTGGGAGGGGGAAACGTTTAGACATTGATTAACAGAAATTACATGATTAGCTCCCAAGTAAACCATTAATTGGCAATAGTCACTACACTGAAGCTGAAAATGTATGCACAAATGAATGTGAAAGTGGTGTGTGTAAAAATTTACTGTTTGAATAAAAAGAGATTAAAAAAAAAAAGAAAGGAATGTGGCGTTAAAAAAAAAATGATGCAGCATCAAACTAAGCAGTACAGCATTGAGAAAAAGTGGTGGCAGAACTGTGATGCTGGGAAACCAGCCTCCTGTTCTCTTCCACAGGTTCTTCCGTAGGGTTCAGGGAAATACAAGGGGCCTTAGCCATCTGACTGTGGGTAACAGCACACACCACCCCTTGCTGTATATTATTCCCTATAATCACATCTAGGGTGAGGTTGTCTGCCACTGCCACTTTTTGTACCCTCTCTCCTGTCTCACCCCAATCCAGGAGAACACGAGCTAATGGCAGGGTTTTCTCCTCCCCGTGAATTCCCTCACAGGGACAAACTTATTAGGTATAAGCTATTCAGGCTCAACCAAATCCCCTTTAATCAGGGTAAGAAACACCCCTGTGTCCCTTAACCCATGGGTCTGCACCCCATTTATAGTAACCGGGTGTATGTGCTCCCTCATGTTCACAGGAATGCTCTCAGGGATACACAATGCATCCACCTCTGTTCAAGGACCACTTTGTCCACTCTGTGCCTTTTAGGACACTGTCTAGCCAGATGCCCTGGCTGTTTGCAAAACCAACATTCATCATCCCCCGACCTCCCTTCGTGGTAACTTTGGACTTCCCCCTTTCTGCAGAGACACTGAAGGGTTTCAGCTGCCCTGAAGGTGCACTTTTCCTTTTCTGTGTTGCAGCACTTGCTCCCACACTTCCTTTCACAGCAGGCTGGCTCCTAGCATAGCGATCCGAGAGCTCGGCAGTTTGCTGTGCTGTTTTGGGATCCCCGTCCTCCAGCCAGGTTTTCAGCTCCGCTGGGGAAGCCCAAAAGAACTGTTCTTTTTTTTCATACTTCTTTTATTGAACTATCAATGTGTTGACACAAGCACAACAGTTAGGATATTAACATCAGAAAACTAAGTATTCTATAAACAACATTTGTTAGGTCTCTGAAAATATTAAAAGGATACCGTTTATACACAGCTTTACAATTTCAGTTGTAATATAAATAAAAATGGGTTGAAGAAAATTAAAACATAAAACATGCCACGCTAGACAATTACAAATACATTCCACATATTACTTTTCTTAAAAGCCCCTTTTATAGCCAGATGTCCCAGCCCCTCTCCCCTCCCTTGTGGTCTTATATTCTCATGACAACCTTAGTTATAATGGGAATTAATTTCATCATACTCTTCTTCAACAGAACTGCTCTAAAAGTATAACCTACTCAATTTTCCCCACAGAGTTTGCTTCCAACCCCTCCCACCAACGCTTTAAAAACTGCCGCTTTGTGGCTGGTTCTTCAAAGCTCATGTCAGGGATTTTTCAGAGTTTATAGAATGTAACCCAGTAGGCCTCAGGAGTCAGTTCCTACTTCTTAAGTAAAGCAGCTTTAAGTTTTTTATGCTCACTACTGTCCTAATTGTCCACGTAGCCAAGAGCCTCAATCCCTTTATCAGTAAGTAGCAGGGATAGCTGAAAGCTCCAGGACTCCCTGGGTATTTTGGCCTAGATACAGACCTTTTCAAATGAATTCAAAACTGCATCCATATCCTCCCCCTCTTTAAATTCTGGTATTAATTTGGAACTTAATTTATACCCCATCCCTGGAGTTTCAGATCTATCCCTGCCACTTATCTCCTTTGGTGTTGGTTTTTGGAGTCTTAGCCTCTTCAGTTCAAATTCCCTCTGGTGCCCTTTTTCCTCTCTCTCAGCCTCTCTCTCTGAAGCCGTTTTTCCTTTTCCTTGGCCTCTCTTCTACATTGGTTTTCTTTTTCCTGCATCTCCAGTTCAAACCTCTTCTGCTCAAACTCCCTCTGCTGCTGGGCTTCAAACTTTCTCTGCTCAAATTCCAGCTCCAATTTCCTCAGCTCCAGCTGCAACCTGATCCCTTCTAGCCCCAGCTCTGTGGTGACCTTCCCCTGTTGTTGTGGCTCTGGGTTCCTTCTGGTCTCGCTGTCCTCCTCTCTGGGACTAGACTCTGTGATGGACCCGGACATCCCCACGCCCAGGCCCTTTTCAGTCACTGGCCGTGACTCGAGGTCCTGGGCAGTCACGTGCTCATCGGCTGCCACAACAGCCTCCATGAGGCTCTTTTTGCTTTGCCCCTCATAATGGACCCTTCTCTCCTGGCACAACTGCTTCGGCTCTTCCACACTATAGTCGCTGTACTTGGAAGTCATCTTTCTTCCCTGCACTACCACTAGTCTGCCTTTTACTTGCAGCAAAAAACAAAACCAGGGTGGGGAACTATATCTTGTAACCAGTTTTCCCTTTTTCAGTGTTCTGCCCTCTTTGTGTGTGGTTGTTCAAACAGTTTGCTAATTGCACCGCTACTCACCAAATCTGTCACAAGTCCACTCCTGTGGGGCAGGATTCTTTGCATCACAGTGAATCCCTCTTGTGATTGGGGGGAGATGGGGTCAGGACACTCTTTCTCCGTGCAAGGGGATGTAAATACAGTCTTGAGTCTGTGTTTCTGGGGTAGAACTCTCTCAACCACTGCACCATGAACCAGAAAGCCACAGGCATATATAGGTTTCGAGGGGGGGGCCCCTATACACCTTATTACTTTATCTTTCCCCAGAAATGCAGCGCTCGGTTCATACCCCCACAGGCTCCTCTTGAGACCCTACGTATTTCCTCCTCTCCTTTCATCACAAAGTTCCCAGTGACACTTCACTTTTGGTAGTGCTAGACCTTAAAACAGTCACACAGAAGAAGAGGAAGAAGAATCAGCATTTATATAGTGCTTTTCAAACACAGTGTATCCCAAAGTGCTTTACAAGCAATGCTAGACTGGTAGTGAAGTGACTGAATGTGTAGTGGCAGCCATATCGCACATCATCACCCACACACAGCCTGGATAATTGCATGAGCCGGTTTATGGGAAGGGGAATGTTGGCCAGGACACTGGGAATGTCCCCTACTCTTTGCGAAGAGTGCCCTGGGTTCTTTTACTTCCATCTGGATACCCACCATGACAACATCAGGATGGGTAGAAGAGACCTCAGTTTAACGTCTCATCAGAAGTATAGCACACCCCAGCAGTACAGCACCACCTAATACTGCATTTGGATGCCAGCAATTTTTAGGTGCAAGCCCAATCCTGGTGTGGGATGAGAACCCACGACCTTCTGGTCCAGAGTCAGATGTGCTACCAACTGAGCCACACTGACACAGGCATGGTATCGTTTGAAAAACTCTCACCAAGGCAACACACACAACAGACATAAGCAGAACTATTCTTAAAATAAACCAAAACTTTTACTGGTTAACTTAATAAATGCAGTAATAACAAAGACAAATAATTTTAGACATTGCTTATAAGGTATTGAAAATATAAATAAATACCTACACTTTAAAACCTGAGATTTAAGGTCTACCTCGAGTCCTTAGTGGTTGAATTTTTAAGTGCAAATTCCTTAGAAGTAGCAGTTTAAGATCTTGTTTCTTGGTAGTCCAGAAGAATGTTCTTGAAAATAAATTGTCTCTGCTCTGCTAAGCAGACAGGCAGGGTCACACAATGCAAAAGGTTACAAGCTTGAAAACTAAAAAGGCTCAGATACCCATCTGCATCCTAGTTTTAAAGGGTTTCAAAAGGGCAGGTCCAGTGGATAGTGGCTTGCCCTATGATTGGCTTGCATCCTATTTCGACGGCTATGCAACCACTCAAATTTCAGTATTTTATTATAAAACACAGACATGCAGTTCTGAATATGTAAGAATAAAAAAACTCAGGGCTCAACCAGTTGGAAGCAATATTCTGGGGGAACATCCCAGCCTTCCTGCTAGGAGATAGCTGCCATTAATTAACACTGAATGCAGCTATCTACATAAATGATATCCCATTCAACTGGTAACATGATTAGCTGAGGTAGTCCTCTGAAAACAAAGGAAAGGTAGATGAGGAGGCACCAGATGTGCAAGGGTGCACTAAGACACAAAAGGACCTGCCAGCTGGCCAGCTCTGCTTAATTATTTCTTTTGTTTCCTTTTAAATAATATAACTCTAGCTTCTCTGCTAGCAGAAAAATGAAAATTACGTACCTACCGTTATTATGATCTTTCTGTGTATCTTCACCATTCATCACAGATGGGTCTCTGCGGAGGTCAGAACCCATGGAAGCTTTTTTTTTTTTTTAAAGGTTGACGAGCCGACACCATCAGCGCCGCCTCGGCAGACGACTCGCATGGCACTGCTGGTTGGCTGTTAGCTGTGTCGACTCCACCTGCCCCCAAGTTCTGAGTCACCGGAGAGGTAAAAGGAAGGGAGTGGAGGGCGGACAAAGGAGTCCAAGGGACAGAAAAAGGAAAAGATGTATGAACTAAAAGGAGAAATAATGACTGAGAGGACAGAAAAGAAAGAGGTTAGAAACTAAAGAGGTTTGGGAGAGGCCCCAAACTCTGGAAGAGGAAGAAGGGGGGTGGGGGGTAAAGAATTTAGGAGAGAGGGGAGAAGGATAAGA
This sequence comes from Neoceratodus forsteri, assembly GCA_016271365.2. Lineage (NCBI taxonomy): Eukaryota > Metazoa > Chordata > Ceratodontiformes > Ceratodontidae > Neoceratodus > Neoceratodus forsteri. Next base: position 1,095,202,274 of record CM057453.1, read on the forward strand.
CATCCCGGACCCTGGTCCGTCTCCAGCTTGTATAGGAACTGCAAGGAGTAGCAAAGCTTTCTGCCAGAATTCAAGGCACGGAATAACTGGCAAACACTCCAGATAAGCAGAGTCGGCTATTCTGGAGGAAGGACGGACACAGGGAGTCAGCACTCAAGGTACTGGAGAACGAGATGGCCGAGCTATCCACTCTTCCTGGAAAATACTTCCTGTGGTGTCCTTATTTTACCCCACTCCTAAGGAGGAGAGGGGAGTCACAGAGAGGAGGGGACCCAGAGACTGAGGCCCAGGGGGATGGAGGGTGGGGTTGTGATGAATGGTGAAGATACACAGAAAGATCATAATTTCAGTAGGTATGTAATTTTCATATCTTATCTGTGTCAGTCTTCACCATTCATCACAGATGGGTGAGTACCGAGCCCCCCCGAGGGGGGGTTTCTTTTACACCCTAAGGAACAAAGTCCCTTAGCCCTCAGTTGGTGACACACTAAGGGGGTGAGCCTTCAGGGCCTGGAGAGGCCCAAGAGTGGGGAGAGAGAGAGACAGAGTCCCCCAGAGGGGAAGGAAGGTCTCTGACAAGTGCCGCTCACTCTGCAGGGAGAAGAGGAAGTTCCCTGGTGGGCAGAGTTAATCACCACGCTGGGCCAAGGGTGACAACTGGGAAAGATGTAGCCATGCTGTCCACCTAGTGCTGATCGCTGTCCCTATGACCCTGGTAGCTACCTCGTTGGCATCATAGGATGCCCTCGCTTGGTGCCTTGCTAGCTCCAGGCCCGCGCAGAGAGTGCAATGGCTTGTCTGGTTTGCTCCGTGTCAGGCAATGAGGCTAGGAGCTTACCTAGCCTGGACCACAGGAACCTGTCATAGGCTGCATAGTGGGCCTGATGTGCAGAAATAGAAAGAAGTAACCGTGAAGAGTAGAAAGTCTTCCTACCCCAGAAGTCAAATCTGAGGAGTCTTGATCTAGGGGCCGGTCACTGTGAAGGGCGCCAAGCCCATCAGGAGTATCCAACTGCATCAATCCAGACTGTGGATGAGGCATGGAACCTGGAGACTCCAGGGGTGTGCAATACCTCTGGTTGAGATCCCTTGGGGCAAGAACTCCGGAGAAGGGCCTCTGCCAGGAACGCAACACACGCCTCCCGAAAGGGAGCCGGCCAGGGCGGCACCACAAGGGTGGCCTCACCAAAATCGCCTAGAAAGGTGTGTGCTGAGTGTTCAGGATTGCTAATAGTGGAAGGAGTAAGGTGCAAATCCTCCAACATCCTCACGAGGAATCACTGATACTCAGAGAGATCAGCAGCCGAAGAGATGTGGACAGAGGGTTCCTCTCCTCCTGAAGAGGGGGATGAGGAGCTGGAGGTCACCGTCTGTTCAGTGGGTGGCTGCATGGGGGGAGGTTAAAAAACCTGGCTCTTCATTGCCCTAACGTAAGCAGGGAACTGAGCAGCCACCGCTCTGAACTGCTCCCAGGTGAGAAGCCCGCTAGGACCGAGGATGCCTGGGAGTGCAGGAGAGTGTGGCAGAGGGATGGGGACAGAGCCAAGAAGAGATGTCGGCTGACCTCTGCCTGGGCTAAGGAGCAGACCGTGGGCACACGCGGAAGAAGGTGCCCCAGAAGACCCCACAGCCGACAGCTGAACAACCACATCGGTACTGCCTTGGCTACACCCAGAAGAATCCCCCCAGTGAGGTGACCGGGGTTGTACAGGTCCAGAACGATGGTCCCCTACCTCAAAAGAACGGGACTCTCTCAAAGAGACCGAGGAGGAAGAGCGGAGATCTGCACTACGGCTTTTCCCAGGCCCCGGGTAGACCCCAGAAAAAGGCCAGCGCGCCGACCCCATACCCCTCAGAGTCTGAAAGGGCCCTCCTCCTCGAAAGGGCCAGCCTAGGTAGCTGGCATCTCTGGGCAGCCCCCGAAGGGGTTATCCAGGGTGCAGTGCCCTCCCCCCTGCAGGTGCTCTGATTGGCCCCAAAGTTGGGTGATCAAGGCACACCACTGGAGGTGGTACCACAACTGAGGGGTCAGTGAAACCGCCAAGACCAGGCTGCAGAGCTATGGTGGCCCGCACCACTGCCTGCTGGTCAGCACCTCTGACCCTAGTCTCGGTAGCCACCGACCTCACCTCAGAAGGGGGCTGACTCTGACTGGTCGAAGAGACTACCATGCTGCCCACCTCAACAGCCAACCCTGAGGGGTCAGACTGCATGTCCGACTCAGAGTTCGACTCTGTCTCCGAGGAGGTAGAGTCCGAGGCCGTGTGCCAAACCATGGAAGGGTGGGCAGTGCCATCCTTACCAACAGACCCAGAGACCACAGCTGTGCCCGAGTCAGTGCCAGCACCTCCCGCAGCCCTGTGAGTGGAACTGAGGGAGGTGTGGCCCCAGCCTAAGCCAGAGATCCAGAGCCGAACCAGTTACAGCACTATCCGTCCCACGGCACCACAGGCAGCACCGAGGATGGAGACAGCGCTGACGGCAGCCCCAAGCGGCACCATTGGCACTGCCAATGGTGTCACCTGGCTCCCTGGCACTGCAAATGGTGCCAAGGGCAGTGGTGGCCCCGAGGATGGCTTCGAAGGTGGACACGGTGCTGCCTGGCTCCGCAGCGCTGCGAGTGGCACCGAGGGCAGGGGCAACACCGAAGATGGCACTGACTGAGGAAAATGAAGGCCCCACGGCGCTGAGCCTCAAGGACACAGCGCTGTGCTCAACCTTGGTGCTGAGGATGGCACCGAGGCAAGACATGGAAATGGACAGCACCGTAGTAGATCTCAAGGGCCGCTAGGAGTGTCGGCACCACGAACGGCTCCGACAGAGATCACAGCACTGCGTGATAATTCAGCACCGACGACAGCCCTGTCAGGGCCTACAGCACCGAGAACAGCGCCGAGGCCTCCGGCCAGGCGCCAGCCGACAGCATCGAAGATGGCACCGACCCGGGCCTGTGAGCTGCGGAGCTACACCTGGGAGCCTTCACCCCTGAAGGGGTGATTGCCATGGCGGCGCCTCCCACCCGCTCCGGGAAGGGTGGACAGGCCTTCTGCACCGCTGGAAGAAGCCTCGGCAATGGCTAGGCTACAAGCAGCTGAGACTCCTCCTCCACGGTCCGTATGAACCGGGAGGGGACCTGGAGGAAAGGCTAGAGCGTGGTTTGCCCGACGAGGTGCACTGGACTTCTAAAGTCGGCGGAGCTCGCCCCACTTTCCACGCAGTATTGTTCGAGGACCGGGCGGTCCATTGAGAAGTAAGCATCATACTAATCCATACGTGAAGCGGGCCAAGACACGAGAGACACTGGTCATGCTGGTCGGTGACGGAGAATTTACGGCCGCATGGGCACCGTCGCATAGGGGGCTGACCCGTCTTGGAAGATTTCTTGCCCCTGACCAAGACATGACCTACGGGGAAAAAAACACCAAAGACAGACTCGACATCGCAAAAAAGAATAATAATGGAAAGATCTTACCGGGCGAGTCGAGTAAAGCAACCCAGAACCGCCAGGAATAACCGACAGACTTCGGCACCATATACTGCATAACGGAGAAACTGTGAAGCAGGCCTCAAATTTCTACAGCTTCCACACAAGGTGACCTCTATGGTGAGAGGCGAAGAACTGGTGGGCAGTCGGAGTCGCCACAGCCTAACGGCCAACCCGCAAGCGCCACGCAGTGCGCCGACCCAGAGGGTGGCGCTGATGGTGTGATGGCTCTGCCTACCTTTAAAAAAAAAAAAAGCTCCCACGGGGTCCTGACCTCTGGCAGATACCCATCTGTGATGAATGGTGAAGACTGACACAGATAAGATCTGTTTTTTCTCTGTAGTTAACAAGAAAATCACATCAGTCTACAGGGCCCATGGTCTGTACCCATACTCCCTTGCACTTACATTGGGCCATCCTGGCATTTGATGCATTTCTCACATAAAATATATATAAAACATGCCCAAAATATACGAAGGTATGACCTTATCTCACCACAGCCCATGTCAGCACCCGAAGTGAGGGTTTTCGGTAACTCTTGTCTGACAGTGTCCTCGGACAAGGCCTGTGCAGCAGCCTTAGCCTTCCTATAGGGTATTCTGATATTTGATCATGTGGGCCTGATAACTGGCAACGCATAGGCCCAGAGAGTCAGAGGCATAGGTGCAATCCCTTCCCTCCCTTCAGGAATGTAACTCCAAACTAGGAGAGACTATCAATAATGAGAATATTGTGCATGTTCTTTCTTGTAACCTGCCTTTATTTCATGTTACATAGTAACCTTTATCTAGTCTTTTAGATACGCATTAATAGTGGTATTGTTTTGTGCCTACTATATTATAATATTACTTTAATTGTTATAGATGTGGTGTTAGCACTATTACCTTATTTTCCTTAGCATAGTTAATTCTTCTGCAAGGTACTTTATGTGAAACTTATATAGATATGGTTCAGCCTGGTTCCTTTAATGTAATTTGTCTGGTCTTATTCACTAGAGGTCTCTGTGATACTCTGTATCATCATCCTGAGTTGTCACTTGATGAGTTTTATTAGTTTAGTTTAAGGTTGAGACCTTTTATCTTTTTTTTTTTTACATATTCTTTCCCTCCGTCACGGTCTGTGGAGCTCTCTCAGGCATCCTGCCTGTTCCTGCCCTGCCTGAAGTCTTCCTACCTGTGCCTCCTCTTTCCTCCCTTCAGCCCACACAACTGGCACCCCAGTTTAACCACTCCGGGTGGGGCAGCCCTCCTCTTGGGCACTCTATACAGTCAGTCTCCAGCCTGTGGGTGAGAGCCCGGGTGGAGGACACTGGAAGGCCAGGCAGGACAGACCAGGCAGTGGGCATGGGGGCAGGTGCCATCGCCTACCCCACAGACCGGTGTTTTCCCTGTTCTGGTGTGTGCTCTCCCCTCCCATGCGTGGTGCACGTTCCCAATGCTACGGCACATGGCAACCCTGCTGAGCATTAGCCACACTATGTATGTGCTGCACTATGTGCTGCAGCACCCCAGTCTCCACTGGGAGCCACTGGAATGCCAGTGATGTCCGTCCTCCCAGGAGAGAGCAGCCTAGCGAGCACTCCATCCTCATGCTGACCCCAGCACCCGAGCTCACTCCTGAACTCGGGTGACCAGCGCGAGCGCGAGGTGTGTCGTCCAGCGCCTTAACCCTCAGCACCTCCGGGCAGGCCACTTTTGTTTCTTTTTTTTATACTTTTTATTTATAGTATTTTGATATACAAGCATACATAATACTCATTTCCTGAAGAGGTACATAAGTATCTATTGTAGCAATACATTACTTAGGATGAAGACTATCTGTTCGGCTGGTACATCAGTAGGGAGATACATCATCATTGGCAGATTCAACATCCGTAAATATTTCAGGAGCTACAGTATACATGCAACCGATGCCCCAATTAATTTTTAGTAATTAAAACATCTTGTTTAACCGACCACAGGTCTAACAGTGATTTTAACAACTTTCAAGTAAAGGGAAGTCTCCATTCTGGAGCGCCCCCCTGTGTATAGAGGAGAGTATTGGTGTTGCCTGCTGCGATAATGTCCTCGGGTTTACAACTAGGGAGAAAGTACTACTAATATATATCTGGTGCTTAATTAGAAAACAATTCCCCTGCACCAAGACCAGCTCGTGCACGTGAAATGCACACATTGAGCACCTGGTTGCATATGAATAAATTACCTGGGCTCCCAAGCACAGCTGCACTACTAATTATATTAAGGAGATAAAGGCATAAGGCACCTCTCACTCCTTCTTGTACTGAACATAGAACTGTACACTGCTAATAAAGCACGTAAACTAAACAGCCGTGATTCGAAGAGATCTTTTAAGGTTCAAACCATTTAAATTTTCGAAAGTCCTGTCCAACATTTATCAAGACCATACTTTTATTAATACTAGTCCATAGCTGGAATTGAAAACTTTGGAAAAGGCACATGGTACATACATTATTTTCAGAACTCACTGTCTCCGTAAGTGATTTAGTCCCTTTCCAAATCATCCTCATCTGATAGCTGTTCCTCCTGTTGTTTCTTGGCCATTATTCTTTCAATACAGGCCCTGGCCTTTAGGATCTGTGAACGATATTGACGCCGATTTATTGTGAAGCATAAACGAACAGGAAAAGCGAGTGAGTAGGAAATGTCATCTCTCAAAGGCGCTCTTACCCCATCAAAATACTTCCTCCTCATGCGAGTGGCATATGAGACATCTGGGAAGAATAGTATATGGGCCTCATCCACACAATTGGACCTTTATTTCTCAGGGCCCCAACAGCAAATATCTCTCGCCTGGGGAGCGCAATGTTAGGAGAACCGTAAGGGTTTGTCAGTCCACCAGAAGGTCATCTAGGTTTAACCCGTAAGCCTTGGTAATTTTAAACTCTGTTAGCTCAGTCAGACCTTCAATCCAGGATTATAGACAGTGTAGTAAGGACTCGCCTTCAGTCTCCTCGGGCAAACCAAGAATTCGAACATTTGCGGCCTGTATTGAGTTTTCCAGTTGCTCCATGCGGCTTCTAAGAGCAGCCTGTTCTTTAAGAGATGTCGCCATAGCGACAAGGGCTTCCCCGCAGTGGCTTCCGACGATTTTGTGGCTTCCCCCAGTGCATCTATTCCGTGCTCCATGATCATGAATTTTTCGGTAAAGTTGTTCAGCTTCTGGTCCATCTGTTGGACCGTTTTGGTGAGCACTTGAACCGCCATTTGAAGAGTTGTCAGTGTGGCTCTATTTACATCAGAGCTCGAGGTTTGCGTTAGGCCTGGTGGATCATCTGGCAGTTTGGTAGACAAGGTTCGTGGTAGGAAGAAGTCCTGCTTATTTGTTTTTGTACACCCCATTGTAGCCTTCAAAAATCATGATCCAACTGCAGAATTTTCTTTTCTATAGGTATTCTATGGCTGTTAGTAGTTCTAGGCTCAGAAAATTATATCTTTTATGGTTTTATTTGTTCGACAGTAGGGAGCTCCAGAAAAATGCTGCTGCTGGCTGGGCTGCTAGCTCCGCCCCTGTTTCTTTTTGAATTATGAAATCTTTGAATTAAATTATCTTACTGTAAATTGTTTTGTTATAAAAAGTTTGAAACTTGCTACAATTTTAAAGCAAGAGGCATAGGTATGCTTGCCTAGATCATTCAGCCTCCTGGATTCCTTATCAGGAAGTAGAGAACTCGGACGTCTTGGTGCCTTGGATCTACTGTGGGTAGAAGTGATCATCACTAAATCAGTCTCAGGCTGACTGGCATAAAAAGGCCTACCAGAAGGGACAGAGTGCATTTTTTCAGCCTTTCTGGGAACAGCTGGTATAGTGTTTAGCTTATACCATGCTGCATACAAAGGAGGAATCATAAGGGAAGGAGATTCTGGCATTTCCAGAAAATCCAGCAGGTTCTTTTTGGTGGGATCCTGCTCCACCAAGGTGAAGCCCACGGTAGCTTGCATTTGCTGCATCATGGCAAAAAAGGAGGGATCCTCTGGAGGTGACCTGGGTGTATTTAACACCAAGTCCTCACTGCTGGAGGAGACTGTGGAGTCCTAAGCATAGCCCTCCTCGCTCTCCTCTATTATAAGGTCAGGGTTGTATTCACATTTGTCATCATATTTCTCATTGATGGGAATGGAGGAACAAGCCGGTGACATAGCAGCAGAGAAAGTCTGTTCCACACTATATCAGAGTGCGGCATCAATGGGGTAGTTATGTTAGTAGCTCCCATTGACAGGCTCACTGTGACTGAAGGAATGCCTGGCAGGAGGCACCATATCATATCAGAAAATAATAGGAGCACTGCCTGTACATCAGACCTCTTTGAGTAGTGGTTGTGACCACAACAGTCGATGGCCAAAAGGGGATCTCCGGAGATGATGGCGACGTACCAGTAGTGCCTACACCAAGCCACACCCTTGGTGTCTGGTTGATGGTGGTGGGGCGCTGGGCGCCGCCATCGAGGTGGATGGTGTCCTAGGCTGAGACGTACCTGCAGTCTGCAGCAGCTACCTGGGCCTCAGCAGGATGCTCTGTCCTCGTCCTCATGCTTGTGTTTGTGGCTCCCCCAAGGAGGATTTGTCAAGGGACTTCACCAACCATGATTTGAAGGGTTGGGAGATGCAGACTTGTCTTGTACAGAACAGTTATGTACTTAACCATAACAGTAGATCTTTGAGAGGCTCTCTTTCATCAAGCCACACCTTTGGAACTACTGCTGCTAGGCAGGACCACAAGGAAACTTTTTGCAAGCAGTCAGCCAGGGGCCACCCACGATGATGTCAGACATCAGCACATACATAAACGTGGTGGTCCCATCTGCCCTCAGTTCCCCGCTGGAGATCATACTGGGAGGACCTCCCTCTATGGAACAAGGAAAGACCCCAGCACTCCACATTCCAGGCGAGACAGAGGGCTGGAAAAATACAGCAATGGAGACAGCAGCAAGCATCCTTTGTTGAGGCCCCTAAGGGGAAGAAGGGAGGGATGGCATGGCCTGATAAAGAGAGTCTTTCAAAGATCTACTGTTATGGTAAGTATTTAACTGTTTTATCTTCTTTAAGGATATCTCTCATCAGCCACACTTTTGGAACAAGTCTCAAGCAGTACCAAAAGCTAACAGTCTGGGCAGCTGCAGCCTACAGGCTTATGATAATAGACCTTGTAGCACAGCTAGGCCAAACCCATCTCATCTATGGGAGACAATGACCAACTGCAGTGCTTAATGAAGATGTGGACAGTACTCCAGGTAGCAGCTGCACAGACCTCTGCAGCAGAAGCATTCCAAAACCAAGCTACAGAAGTGGCCATGCCTCTTGAGGAATGATCACGAACCACACCAGGAAGTTCCTTACTGTACTTCCTGTAACAGAATGTAATACAATGTGCTATAGTCAACATTTGGACAAGCACTGTTTAGAAACTGGGGTGTCTTCTTTCCCAGGGGCGGGATTCAAGGAGCCACCACTCTATAGCGGCCCCTGATGACAACCGGGTGCACTACTAGAGCGGTGCCGCAAGGGGGGGTGGAGTGTAGCAGACGTCGGCACGCTGTGCCTGGATGTCACTGCACGCTCGCACTCCACAGGGAGAAAAACCGGAGGAAAAAACTGGCACAGGTCAGGCAGCATGATCTTCCGACCTCTACAGCCCGACCTAAATGGTGTCTCCTCAGCTGGATCCATTTCAGGCGAGTTGAGCTGTGGGCAGCTCCTCACCACCCCGCCATGGGGGATAATCCATAGGAGATATGAGAAGGTGGCCTGATCTCGGTTTCAGGGGCTGGGGGGGTCGGTCAGGATAACATACCGATCGTGCCTAGGAGGAGAGAAAATATGCACCAAAAATAATGGTTTCCAAAAGAGAAAGTGTAAGCCACAAGCTGTGGCTGGCCTGCCAGCATAGCACTAAGCGCTATTGCTCATGATGCTGTCGACCTGGGTTTGGAAACAAGCCCGGGGTATCAGAGGGCCAGCTGAGGAGGAGGCTGAGCATCCTGGGGACTGCTCGCCTTCTCCGTGGAGGGAGGGGGGTTATGGCTAGGCATCTGACTGGCCCCAGGCAGAGGCCTGGGGTACAGCAAGCACCCAGCCACAATACATGGGGTAAGAGCATGTTGGATGTCGGCAGTGATGCCTTGATGTCCGGGTACACAGCATGCCCACAAAAGAAAAGCAGAAAATGGCTCTCCAGGCACCGCATAGACAGAGCGCCCAGTGCAGACCTCACAACTCCCACCTGCCTGTCCCAATCACCGGACCCAAAGACAAGAAGTTCGGGGTGTACAAGCCCCCACCTCATCCCTGCCTGTGGGGTTGAGCCATGGCTACATGGGGGTACTGGCAGGGCTCCAGGTAGGTGTAGGAAACAGGGGCAGATGCCATAGGCATCTCCCGAAGATGCGGGGCTTGGAGAGCCAGGGAGGGGGAAAAAATGCAAGTTAAAAAAAAAAAGCCACAAGCTGCGGCTGGCTCAAAAGAAGCCAGAGTTAGCTTTTCCAAAACAAAATACAGATCGTAAGATAGGACTGGATTTCAAATAGGAGACTTTGTGTGTAAAATGCCTCTCGAGAACATATGGACTACCTTCAGCTGAGCAACCATACGGCCATCCACAGGCACATGGAAAGCTGACATGGCAACCACATGCACTTTAATTGAGTAATAGTGCAGGCCTCTGTTTGATAAGGACAGCAGGCACTGTAGAACCTGCTTGACTGGGCAGGTAAATGGATCTAGGTTGTAGGAAGCAGCCCATAAAGAGAACCACTTCCATTTCAGGGAGGAAGTATGTCTTGTGGACGGGTTTCTAGCAGCCACCTGAACATTCGCCATTTTCTGTGGTACCCCAAAGCAAGTTATAGCTATGTCTTCAGTGGCCATGCATTCAGATGTAGTGACTTCAAGTCTGGATGGACCAGGGTTCCCTGTTCCTGTGACAGTTAGACCCTTGCACAGGGCAAAGGTACTGGTGGTTCCACTGCCAGCTGTTGCAGCAGGGGATACCACATCTGCCAAGACCATAGGGAAACAATGAGTATTAGAGTTGCCCCTCCACTTTCAGCTTGAGTAATACTCTGAATTAGCAAGAAGGGAGGTAATGCATACAGGAACCTCCCTTTCCAAGAGAGGGATGATATGTCTTTCAGAAAACTCCAGGCCCTGAAAAGAGTGAGCAAAAACGCAACAGTTTTGCATTGTGTGGGAATCAAAAAGGTCCAACTCTGAACTACCCCATCTTTCAAACAGGTCATCGACCACTGAGGTCAGCAGTTTTCACTCGTGCATCCTGGACTATGATGAACTTAAGTTTGTCTGCCGAGACATTTTGGGCACCTGTAACATGTACTGCTAATAGTTCTAGACTGTGTTTCAGAGCTCAGTACCAAAGTCTCATTGCTTCCCTGCACAATGGATAAGAATGAGACCCCCCTTGTTTGTTGATGTGATGCATCACACTGACGTTGTCCATCTCTATTAACAGAAGACCTGGGAACTAGTGGTTCTGGGAGGCCTGGAGTCCATATAGGAAAGTGGAAAGCGCACGCCACCTGGTTCTACATCTTGTGTCTGCAGAGGTCCCAGGTGGGCTCCCCATCCTGATCCCAAAGCATCAATGATGATGATCTGATGTGGAGAAGGAATCAAGAATGGTACGCTTTTTGAAAGTTGTTGCATTCCATCCACCAGTTGAGCACTTTGCACAAGAGGGACGTGACTAGAACTATTTGTTCTAGACTGTCACCTGGTCCCACTGGACTCTCAGGGTCCATTGTGGGATCCGCATGTGCAGTCTGGCCAGTGGCACAGTAAAAATGGCCACTGCCATTAGTCCCAGGAGGCACAGATACGTTCTTGCTGAGACATTTATTCATTTAGATTCTGATAACCAGGTAAGACAACTGAGACCAGAGGTCCCTTTTTCAGGGGCAACCTGGGATTCGATACATACAGCAGCGATTACATACAGTGGACGATAATACAGTGGTTAGACTGGAGACATAACATTGGAGAGACAGCAGTTACAGGTTGACAATCAAGAAATCACAGTTGCACAATGCACAGAATTAACAGGAGTCCGTCACGGTAGACATAATCGCCAGATAGGGCAATAGTAGTACAATGGTCACAGCTGATAAGGAGGGGAAAGGGGTAGCGATTACAGCCACAAAGGATAAGTTCCAGGAGGCACACTTTCAGGCCCGACTTGAATTCTTGGAGAGAAGGCCTACCAACCAGCTTTGCTGGGAGCAAGTTCCATAACTGCAGGGCAGCATATTTAAAGGAGCGCTTGCCAGGGTTGGTGCATACACGAGGGATGTCAAAGGGATGGCCAGTTGAAGATCTCATGAATTGGCACTGTACTCTGGGGTTGAGCAGTCCATGCAGATGAGGAGGAGGGCCAGAGGTGGTGAATTTGTAGGTCAGGCAGATAGAGAAGTATGCCGGCTTGTCACGTCTGGTGGGCCAATGGAGGTCAACAAGGACATAAGTTAGTCCAGGCGACCCATATAAAAAGGGTCAACAAAGAAGTCTTCACAGCCTAAGATTGAGGGAGTGAAGACTAACAACAGAGGTGAGCTGGGGGGATGGTGGGTGGGTGTGGGAATGAGTAGTGGAGACTTCATTCAAGAAGATCAAGAATTATGGTAGGTACGTAATTTCCATATCTTCCTGGACATAAAGTCTCCACCACTCATTCACACTGATGGGAGAGTACCGACCTAATAATCCCCTGAGAGGGTGGCAGGACAGACCAAGAGCTCACAAATTTTGGACATCAGTCCATTGAGGATAGTCCTGCCAAACGAAAGTTGTCACCTGGCAGGGACATCCAGGATGTAATGCTTGACGAAAGTATGCGGTGAGCTCCAGGTAGCTGCACTGCAAATATCTGCAATAGGCACGTTGCAGATTTCTGCCAGAGATGCCGCGACTGCTCTAGTAGGGTGATCGTACACTCAGCCCTCCAGCTTAACTTGCACCATGGGGCGAAGGCATGCCACCAGCCATGCCGAAATGCATCTGATAGCAATAGGTTAACCCAGCCGGGTCTTGCTGAAGGAAACAAACAGTTGTTGAGCTTTGTGAATTTCTTTTGTTCTATCCAAATAGAAATGCAGAGCTCTTTTGACATCTAAAAAATGAAGGGTACGCTCTCCTTTATTTTGGAAGTTCGCAAAGTAAGTAGGTAGGAACAAAGGTTGGTTTAGATGGAATTCTGAAACAAGGAAGAAACTTAGGATGGGTCCTAAGAAGTACTTTGTCCTTATGAAATACAGTATACGGAGTGTCTGTGATCAATGCATGTATTTCAGAGACCCTGCGGGCCGAGGTAATGGCCACCAGGAAGGCAGTTTTCCAAGTGAGAAATTTCAGCTCACAGGTAGTTAGAGTCTCAAAAGGCTTTTGAGTGAGCATGTCTAGCACAAGATTAATGTCCCAGGCTGCGACTGGACATCTGATAGGAGGTCTGGTATGCAGAATACCCTTAAGAAACCTCTTAACTACTGGCAACTGAGCCAGTGATAAGGAAAGTACTGGCTCATGATGAGCTGAAATGGCATAAAGGTGAACTTTGACTGTAGAGTATTGTAGACCTGAATTTGAGAGGTCTAAAAAGTACTCTAGAACTTTATTAGGTAGGCAGGGAAAAGGATTCAAAGAGAACTTTGAACACCAGAGAGAAAAACGCTTCCATTTGGCTGTGTAAGTTTTTCTAGTGGCTGGCTTGTGTGCAGCTAAAAGAGTATCTGAAACTCTCCGAGTGACATTGAATCTGTTCACTTCTATCTCTTCAGGAGCCAAGTGTGAAGGTGAAGCGACCTCAGATTGGGATGGACCACAGGCCCCTGGGTCAAAAGGTTCGTCTGAAGGGGAAGCACTTTCGGAGGGGTTTCCGACATACTGCTGAGTGATGGAAACCATATCTGTCAAGACCAGAAGGGAGCAATGAGGATCATTTTGTCCCCCTGGGACTCGAATTTGAGAAGTATCCTCTGAATTCGTGGAAGAGGAGGAAAGGCGTACAGAAATCGTTTTGTCCATTGCAGCCTGAACGCTTCCTGACAGAAAATGCCAGGCCCTGGATTTCTGGAGCAGAAGAGAGGCAGTTTTTTGTTGAGTGGGGATGCAAAGAGGTTCAGGTCTGGAGTTCCCCACTCTTCGAATAGTGACTGAACTACGGTTGAGTCGAGAGACCACTCATGAGGATCTGTCTCTGTTCTGCTGAGATGGTCTGCCAGTTCGTTCTGCATTCCCGGCAGGTAGACCACCTGAATTACAGCCTTGTACTCTAGGCACCATTCCCACACTCTCATCGCTTCCCTGCATAAAGGGTAAGAGTGTGCACCAACCTGCTTGTTGATGTAAACATCACTGCTTTGTTGTCCGTTTGAAGGAGAATGTTCTTGTGACAGAAAATGTCCTTCAAAGTCAGGACTGCATAAAGGATGGCTCTCATTTCTAGGACATTTATGTGAAGCTGGGACTCGTCCCAAGTCCTCGTACCTTGGGTGTGGAGATTCTGACAGTGAGCTCTCCTCACCATTAGGGACGTGTCCATGGTAATGGAAATCTGATGATCCAGGGGAGCAAAGGGATACCCTTCCAGAAGGTTGTCCTCTTTCGACCACTAGGTGAGTGACCTCTTCAGAGGTTCTGTCACCTTGATGAGAAAAGACTGAAGGTGAGTGGTTGGGGACCACTGAGTACTGAGCATCCATTGAGAGGTTCTCATGTGGAGGCGTGCTGGGGTACAGTGAACACCGAGGATGCCATGAGATGCATCGAGATAGCTCGAACTGAGCTGTTCTCTCTGATGTATCGGGCCAACTGTAGGGTATCGCTCCTTCTGTACTCTGGTAGAAAAGCTTTCGCACAGGAGGTGTCCAGAAGAGTTCCTATAAAAAGGAGCTTTTGGGAGGGCTGCAACTGAGATTTCTTGAGATTTAGCAGGACTCACATGGACAGGAGAAAGTCTGAGGCTGTGGCTACGGCGTCGAGAGTTCCTTGCCTGGAAGGGCTTGCTAGAAGCCAGTCAACCAGATATGGGAACACTTGAATTCTGATCTTTCTGAGATGCACTGCGAGAATTGCACAACACTTTGTAAAAATTTGTGTCGCCGAGGATAGCCCAAAGGGCAGGACTCTGAACTGATAGTGCTGGCCCAGTGCTACAAACCATAGGTATTTGTGATGCTTTGGGTATATAGGAATATGTTGATACGTGTTCTGCATGTCTAGGGAAGCTAGCCAACTGTGTTGATGAAGCAAGGATAACAGGGTCCCGAGCGATATCATCTTGAACTTTCCCTTGAAAAGAAACTTGTTTAGCTTTCTGAGGTCCAGAATGGGGCGCATGCCACCGGTCTTTTTTGGAATCAGGAAGTAATGGGAGTAGAAGCCTGTGTTTCGTTGATTCAGCGGAACTATTTATACTGCCCTGTTATTCAGAAGGCCTTGTATCTCTGAGGCAAGAAGGTCTGACTGTATTGATGACAGTCTGAGCTGTCATTTGGGGAGAGGATCCAGAGGGGCTTCTGAAAGGTTGTAGGAGTACCCCTTGTGGATTATCCAGATGACCCATTTGTCTGATGTTATGGACTTCCACTGGTTGTAGAACTGAGTCAGACATCCTCCCACTGCTGAGGAAGGGTCCCCCTTGGGCAGTTGAGGTGGGACCTGGGCCAGAAACTCAGAAGGTGGCACTGGGCACTTTGGGCCCTTGTGTCTTCTGTTGCATTTTCTTTTGAGGCTGGGGGGGGCTGGGTTTTTGTTAAAACCTCCCCTGAAAGGACTGATGGCTGTGAAATTGACGCTTGTTAACACCCTCCCCCGAGAAGGGGTGGGAGCGGGTTGAGCCATTTTAATGCCCGACCTAGTCTTCTGCGTGGCCTCCAGAGCTTGTTCTACTTGAGGTCCAAACAGATACATACCGTCAAAGGGTAACACCATGACCTGCTGTTGGACATCATTCGTGAAGCCCAAAGTGCATAGCCAGGATTGACGATGGGTACAAATGCCCACAGCCGCTGCTCGGGAAGCAGCATTGAAAGCATCCCTAGCTGCTTTAACCTGCTCGTTGTTGGACTCAATACCCCTGGTTATGGTCTGAAGTAGCTCTTAACTAGCGTCTGACTCAGGCAGAGCTTCCACCATATGTTTGAGCGAATGCCAAAGAACATACTCATATTGAGAGAAATAGCCCTGGTAGCTCGCATGCACATACCCAGGGTAGAGGCAGCAAAGACTCTCTTACCTAAGGTGTCTATCTTGCAAGATTCTTTGTTTATAGGCCGGGCTGTAGATGCCTGAGGAAGAACGGCCTTATCATTCTCTGCCAGGACTACAATAGGGTCTGCAAAGGCCTGGGAGGCCAAGATGGGTCGATCCTTGGGAGCAGCATACTTCCTGCCTATGGACTTAGCCACAGAAGGAATGAAAGTGGGATTATTCCATACCAACTGAGAGAGCGTCTCAAAGGATGGTTGTATCAAGGGAGTTAATTCCATAGGGATCTCCGGGACGTGAAGATATTGGAGTCTTAAGAGGTTCCCAGAATCGATATTTGTAGTCTGGAGAGAAAGAGTAGAATTTAAATTTTTCAGCAGAGACTTAAATGACAGGTCTTCAACCACAGGCTCTGCTGCAGGATTGATCCCTGCTCCTTCAACATCATCACCCAGTCGAAGATCTGGATCAGGCTCAATATCATCTCCTGACAGTCCAGGAGGGAAGGTATGGACAGGAAAGGAGGGAAAATCAGCATGAAATGAAGAAGAAAAGGATTTGGAGTCAAGAATCCCTGAAGGCTGGACAGCGCCGCACCAAGCCTCAGCACCGAAGAACACAGCGCCGAAGGCAAAGGAGAAGGCGCCATCGGAAACAACCCAGCAAATGGTGCCAACAACCCCAGTGGCGCTGAGGACATCGCCGACAGGCACGCTGGCGCCGAGGATGGCGCAGAGAGATACTTCAACGTCGAGAGTGTCCCTGACAGCACTGAAAGAAATCCAGGGCCCCGAAGACTTTGATTTGAAGAAAAAGAAGGAAGAATACCAGGAGATAAAGGCATCGGTGTGGCCCCCTGCGCTGTAGCCATGTGAGGGGGAAAAGCACCTGAGCACGGAGTCGATGGCACTGAAGATGGCGCCCGCGACTAGGAAGGTCCAACCCACTCCCCCGAAGGGCCCGATGGCCTCGGAGTGACTGGGCTAGGCAGCTGGACTAACCTCCGAGTCCATTGCTCCATAGGAAAGGCCCACTGATGAAACTGCTCATCGGAAGCCCTTTCAATAGGCGGGGAAGGGTTCCGATGTTGAAGCGGTCGGTCACCAGAGACAGAAACCAGTGACTCTGGAGGAGGAGACCGGCATTTGACCCCAACAACTGACCGTCGACATGCAGACATACCAGAAGGCAACCTCGAGTGATGTCTTCTCTTTTTTGATCTGTGGACTGAAGAAGAGCTGGATGCCGAACAGTGCCGAGAGTGCGACCATTTTCTTTTATGCTTCCGGGGGTACCACCTATCCCCCCGGGCATCGGACTGTCCATTGTCAGACCTTCCCTCCGGAGAGGGCGGTGGACCGGACCCAGCCCGGCTGACTGAATGGCTTTCATTCGAAGTCTCCCTACTGTCACCTGACCCGCTCATGGTCAACTGTCAATGGAGAGCTGAAGACTTCTTTTTCTTAATAAGTAAAGTTTATGAGTAAGCGGTACTTATTTCGAGATAAATTACAAAACAATAAACTGAAAACTATGCTGCTAGTTTGAAGTTTAACTCCCAGCAGGCGAGCGGCTTCATCACTGAAGTGCACTCGATGGCTGGAAAAAAGGAACTGAGGTGGTTGGAGGGTCGACACCGAGATAGTCATTGCTGCACCAGCCGAGGCTCGCGGCGCTGCTCCTCATGGCTCCATCTCTGGTGCCAGTTCTCTTGCAAAAAGTGTGCTCCCGCTGGGTCCTAGCACCTCCAGCGTAGATCCCATCAGTGTGAATGAGTGGTGGAGACTTTATGTCCAGGAAGATCTGCCCCTATGTACTGCAACCGATGGCAGGGTGTCAGTGTGGACTTTGGTATGCTGACAGTCATCTCCCAGAGTGTCAAACATCTGTTTGGTTTGAGCTAAGGTCTGAAATGGCTGGTCCCTGGAGTGGGCTTTTAACAGCCAGTCGTCCAGGTAAGGGAAACATACAGGCCTTCCCTGCAAAGGGCTGCTACCACTAAAGCCAAGCATTTGGTAAAGACTTGCCAAGAGCAACATTCTGAATTGGTCATGCTGCCCCTGAAACAAGAACCTCAGGTATTTCCTGTGAGGTTTCTGGATCTTGATAGGGAGGTATGCATCTTTCATATCCAGGAAGCAAAACCAGTTCCCTGTTTGCAATAGGGGAAGGAGACCCTGCAGAGTGACCTTCTGGAAATTCTTGTATTCTATAAAGAAGTTTAGATCACCTAGATGCAGAATAGGCCTCAGATCCCCTGTCCACATTGGGGAGAGGAAGTATCTGGAATAAAAAAGTACAGTTGCGTACTTACCATAACAGTAGATCTTTGAGAGGATCTCTTGCAGCAGGTGATACTCTTGGGTCCTCGCAAGAGGGCACTCCTGTGCACTGCAGCTTCTCATCATCAGTGTGTGCCTGGGGCTGCCCACACAAGTGACCTCATCAATTAAGCGATTATAAAAGGTGTGGGTGGC
This sequence comes from Neoceratodus forsteri, assembly GCA_016271365.2. Taxonomy (NCBI): domain Eukaryota; kingdom Metazoa; phylum Chordata; order Ceratodontiformes; family Ceratodontidae; genus Neoceratodus; species Neoceratodus forsteri. The sequence goes on from CM057453.1 coordinate 1,095,220,465, forward strand.
CCAAGGCATCCTCAGTTCCCTGCAGGCTTCAGCTCGTGGAGCGAGAAATGAGGAAAAACAAGGTGCAACTAGGTACCCCGTTTTTTTTTTTTTTTTTAATAAGGTTGCTCTTCTAGAGAAGGAGGGGATGCAGGGAGGGATCGTACCTGCTGCAAGAGAGCCTCTCGAAGATCTACTGTTATGATAAGTATGCAACTATACTCTCTTCTTTGAGAGCATCTCTTGCAGCAGGTAATAACTCTTGGGATGATTCCCAAGCAGTAGGGAAATGATTGGTGGAAACTTTAGGACAGGAGACTCTGTAAGACAGCATGGCCAAAAGCTTTCCGACGTCTAGAGGCAATGTCCAGGTTATAGTGCTTTGTGAAGGTATGTGTTGTGGACCATGTAGTGGCACTGCAGATGTCAGTGATAGACACCCCTTTAAAGCAAGCCACTGTAGCGACCATAGCTCTGGTGGAGTGTGCATGGACAGCGCCAGGTAGAGGTTTATGGTATTGTTATAATAGAATGTTATACAGTGAGCTACCCAGTTAGAGAGGGTTTGTTTAGTAACAGGGAGGCCCTCTCTGGATCGGGCAAAAGACACAAAAGGTTGGGATGTCCATCTGGAAGACTTGGTACGTGACGTGTAGTATAGGAGAATGCTGTGGTCATCCAGGGTGTGCGGCAGGGACTCCCCTGGATTGACTGGTTTAGAGTATACACTGAGACCACCTTGGACAAGGATAGCTTGGTGCATAGGGAAACCCTGTCCTTGTGGAAAACTAGTATGGTTCTCTATGCATTAGTGCTTGCAGCTCAAGTAATGGTTACTAAAAAGAGTATCCTCCAAGCTAGGAAATGGAGGTTGCAGGAAGCCACTGGCTCAAAGGGAGCGAGGGTCAATTTCTCTGGTACAAAGTTGGGGTCTCATGGAGGAATGGGTCTCTTGATAGGGGGTTCAAGGTGTAACATACCCCTTAAAAATATTTTTGCTAGATGGTGTTGAGAGAGTGGTTTACCTTCCAAAGGTTCATGGAAGGCAGATATGGAAGCAAGGTGGACTTTAATAGAGGAGTAGCTCAAGCGTGTAGAGGTGAGGGAGGACAGGTAGTCGAGGACGTCCAGTAAAGGGCATGAGAAGGAGCTCAAGGATTTGGAATTTGCCCAAAAGGCAAATCATGTCCATTTGGAGTTATAGTTCTATCTGGTGGACGGTTTGCGGGATACCAGCAGTATATCTGCCACTGAGGAGGAGACATTGAGGCAAGCATTAGAAAATCCTCAGGAGCCAAGCGTGAAGGTGCAGAGATCTCAGATTGGGGTGGAGCAGGGTTTCTTATTGCTGGGTCAGCAGGTACGGGCGGAGGGGCAGTGGAACTGGGTTGGCCACTGCTAGTTGTTGTAGTAGTGGAAACCAAATTTAACAAGTCCAGAGTGGGGCAATGAGGATCAGTGTGGCTGGTTCTAGCTGTAATTTCAGCAAGGTCCTTTGAATGAGGGATATGGGAGGGAAAGCATATACGTCCAGTCCAGTTTCGGGACAGAGCATCTGTAGACCATCCCTTTTTGTTCGGGACAATGGAATAGTATATGGGGAGGCAATGGTTCTCTGAGGAGGCAAAGAGATCTATCATCGGGGTACCCCAGACCTAAAAGATGGTCTGCAGGACATCGTGATGCAGAGTCCACTTGTGATTCCAAGAGTGGCAGCTGAGGGAGTCCACCAAAGTATTGTGATGGCCTGGTAGATGGATGGCTGTCAGTGTGAGATTCAGTTGTAGGGCCGTGTCCCATACCAGAGTGGTCTCTTCGCAGCAACGTAGGGATCTGGTTCCCCCCCCCCTTGTTTGTTGAGGTAGTAGACCACAGAGATGTTATCTGTCTAGATCAGGATGGGGCCTGGCATGAGGTAAGGGTGAAAAGCCTGAAAGGCAAGCCAAACTGCCCTCATCTCCAGAAGATTGATAAAGAGAGAGGCCATGACATTGTCCCACTGATCTTGGGCCTGATAGGGGCTGAGATGGGCTCCGCACCCATGATTGGAAGCGTCTGTAGTTAGGCTTTGTGTCGGGGGAGGAGACTGGAAGGGGACCCCTGGATTGAGGTGATGACTGAGAGTCCACCACTGTAGGGCAACGGGAAGGTTGGAAGTGACTTCTATAAGGGTGTTGAAAGTCCCCGTTTTCTGTTGCCACTGTTTGTGCAGGGTCCATTGCACAGGTCTCATGTGAAGTCTTGCCTGAGGAACTGTGGGAATGGCTGCTGCCATGTGTCCCAAGAGGCAAAGTAGTTGTCTGGCCGATAGCTGTTGTGCATTCTGAAACTGGGAGGCAAGGGACAGAAGTCTTGTTTGTCTGTCGTCCAGGAGGAAGGCTTTGCCTAGGCCCGTGTCCAATATGAATCCAATGTATTGGAGTTTTGGGTAGGAATCAGGTTGGATTTCTGCCAATTCATGGTTATCCCTAGAGACTGGAATTTTTATTTTTGTTTTATTTAAACTTTTGTTTACCAGGTAAATACAATGAGCCAAGGCCCGCTTTCATGTATGACCCAGGATCATACATATACAGTCAAGATGGTACAAAATTATTCAACAAACATTACAGAAATGACAGAACAATTAATAATACTCAATAAACATAACAACAGCTAAAGGGTGTCCCACAGGGATGACAGGAGAGCATCTCTGGAGGGTGCTGTGATAAGCCAGTTGTCTAGATATGGGAAGACAAAGTGCCCTTGCTGTGACAGTGCGGCCGCTACCACTGCTAGACATTTGCTAAAGGACTCTCACACCGGAGGACAGCCCAAAGGGGAGAGCCTGAAACTGGTAATGTCCTAATAGGTGAAATCGGAGGAACTGGTGGTGAGCCAGGGGATGAAAAATCCCCAAGTCTGAGGTCCGGAACCCCTGTAATCTGTCACCAGACTCGAGCTTCACAGCCCTTTTCAGTCCAACGGACTTGCCTGCTGCTACTTTGTAGCTGCGCATGTGCTAAGTTGCACTGACAGTGGACTACAACATAAGCAATCCTCCTCTACTGTGTCCCCCTTCATCCCCCTGGAGCCAATCACATCAGCTGGAGCCAGCGGGAGCCAATAGCAGTGCCTCCGCCACCATCACCGGGAGTGCTTACCTTCATTGCAGCACAGCTGGAGTGGCACGCGCAGTTGCAGAGCATAGATGAACGCAGGGAGTGGGAAATGAACATTCTCCTCCCCTAACTGTGGTGCGGCATTTCACTCAAGAGCAGACTGCTGAGAGAACAGGATGTGTTTTTCTCGGTCTGCATCGTTGACCCTCTAATACAAGTAAAACCTGAAATATTGCATGAAAGTGAAAAAAATTAAACAAGCAGGCTACTTCATACTTCACTGAGAAATCCTATTAATAAACTAATTTTAAAGTCAGGGACTCAGGCTATGGAGACACCATGTGCGTCAGTGTGTCTCACACAACTTGGAAGCAAGGGTGCCAATACCACAATTAAGACTCCCAACATTATCCAAACATTTTTATTTTTGTTTTAGAAATTTTTCAGGGGTTTAATTTGGGGCTGGGCTGGTAAAGAGACAGAAGTCAGCTGTAGTAAAATACAGTTATGTAAGAACTTACCATAACAGTAGATCTTCAAGAGAGGCTCATACAGTAGGTAATTACATATAGGACTGATGCTGGCAGGCGGCAGGACCCCACAGAAAAATTTCTAGCTAGCAGTCCCTGGCGAGGGACCGTCCCCCAATCAAGTGACCGGTGTCAGGAGACGTCGGTATAAAGGGGTGGTCCCGGATGCCCGCCTTCCAGTTCTTTCCTGCCACAGGCCAAAAGAGGCCAGACAAGAGAGAAGCGGATATTTTCCTCAATGTAAAAGGAGCTGAAAAAGCCTAGGGGGATGGAGGGTGGGAAGGTATTACCTACTGCAAGAGCCTCTCTCGAAGACCTACTGTTACGGTAAGTTCTTACTTAACTGTACTTACTTCCAGAGGGCTCTTGCAGTAGGTAATTACATATAGGACTGAATCCCAAGCAGTCTGGAACAAAGAGAGGCACCGGGAGGAGGAAAACTACTCCAAAAAGTAGTTCTGGTTATGCAAGTCTCAAGATAGGAAGCCTTGCAAAACAGTCAGCCTGAAGCCTGCTCTACGGCGAGAGGCAACGTCCAAACTGTAGTGTTTTGTAAAGGTATGGACAGACGTCCAGGTGACAGCAGCACATATGTCTGCCGCAGACACATTCTTGAAACAAGCCGCTGAGGCAGCTACTCCTCTCGTGGAGTGGCCTCTGACTTGACCCGGGAGGGTCTTGTTGTATTTGTCATAACAGAAAGTGATGCAATGAGCCAACCACTTAGACAGGTATTGCTTGGAAACAGCATTGCCTTCCCTTTTGTGAGCAAAAGAGATGAACAATTGATCAGTCTTTCTGAGATCCTTAGTCCTGTTGGTATAGTATCTCAGAATCCAGTGAACATCCATAGTATGGAGTAAATACTCCCCTTGATTAGAGTACTGCGTAAAAAAGGCAGGTAACTATGGACTGATTTAGAGTAGACTCAGCTACTACTTTAGGGAGAAACTTAGGATTTGTGCGAAGAACAACACGTTCCTTGTGAAAAAAATCAAGTACAGGATTTTACACATCAGGGCCTGGAGCTCAGAAATTCTCCGAGCAGAAGTAATGGCCACCAAGAAGAGAGTCTTCCATGAAAGGAACTTCAAATCCACAGAAGCTGCAGGTTCGAAGCAAGGAAGAGTAAGTTTCTCGAGAACAAAATTCAAGCCCCAAGGGGGAGCAGGAGTACAGATGGGAGGCCTCAGATGGAGGACCCCTCGGAGAAAGGTCTTAGAGACCTCCAGTTGAGCAAAAGCCTTGTCTGTGACGGGAACATAATAGGCCAAGATGGCCACCATGTGTACCTTCAGAGAGGAATGGCTGAGACCCAGGTCAAACAGATAACGTAGATACTCCTGCAGAAGCCCCGCTGAACAGGAGAAGGGTTCCATGTTCTTTGGAAGCGGCCCAGATAGTGAGTCTTTCCACTTCATGGCATAAGTAGATCTGGTGGAGGGTTTTCTGGCCTCCACCAAAATCTCTGCCACTTTGGGAGACACTCCAAAACAGGACTGAGCTAAGTCTGCAGGAGCCATGCATGCAGTTGAAGGGATCTGAGGCCTGGATGGACCAGGGTCCCCTGATCCTGGGTCAACAAACCTCAAGATAGAGGAAGAGAAAGAGGAGGATCCACTGAGTATTGTTGTAGAAGAGAGAACCAAACTTGCCTGGGCCAGAAAGGAGCGATCAGAATCATTCCCACTCCTTCTGAAGCTAGTTTCTGCAAGACTCGTGGGATAAGTGGAATTGGGGTAAGGCATAGATGAATCTGTCCTTCCAGTCTAGAGACAGAGGGTCGCTCCAAAAAGTGCCTCGCTCTGGAACAAGCGAGCAGAAGACGGGAAGTTTTGCATTTAGGGGTGATGCGAACAGGTCAACCTGTGGTGTTCCCCAAAGTTGGAAGATATTGTCTAGGACCCGTTGGTCCAGTTCCCACTCATGAGTCAGAGCAGAAGAGCGACTTAGCTTGTCTGCCAGGGTGTTGTCGATTCCTGGAACATGAATTGCCATGAGGTGAAGGTCGTGTTGTGTTGCCCAATCCCAAACCCTCATTGCCTCCCTGAAAAGAGGGTAGGACTGAGTCCCTCCCTGTTTGTTGATGTACCACACGATGCACATGTTGTCCATCTGGATGGCTAGGAGGCCGGGAAGGATGTATTGGTGAAGGGCTTGGAGAGTGTACAACACTGCCCAAAGCTCGAGCACACTGATGTGGAGAGCTTGTTCTAGCTTGGACCAGGAGCCCTGGGTCCGACGAGGACCTAAATAGGCTCCCAACCTCCGCCCAAGGCGTCTGTGGTTAGATTCTGGGAGGGCGGAGAATGAAAGAAAGGAACTCCCCGAAACAGTTCTCTCAAACCATCCACCATTGCAAGTCTCGAATCATCAGCAAGGAGATCAGAACTGGGTGATCTAGGTCGTCCACTAGCTGGTCCCATTGAGAGTGTAGAGTCCACTGAGAAATCCTCATGTGGAGTCCAGTACGAGGCACTGTCAAGATAGTAGCCGCCATGAGCCCAAGAAGGCGAAGGACCGACCTCTCAGAGACCATCCTGTGGTCGGACAACAGACTTATTTGGGTCTGAAGGGTGGATGCCCTGTCCGGAGACAGGAAGGCCTTGCCCGTGGTCATACCAAGAATTGCCTCAATAAACTGTAGCCTCTGGAATGGATCCAGCTGAGACTTGGAATGGTTGATTTGATGGTAATATGCAGGTAGGCAAAAACCTGCTGGGTAAGGGAGAGGAAACGCAGGAGTTCCTCCCTGGATGAGGCCGCCAGGAGCCAGTCGTCCAGGTACGGGAAAACCTGCACTCCCCTGGTACGCAGATGGGCCGCCACCACTGCCAGGCATTTGGTAAACACTCGGGGGGCTGAGGATAGACCAAACGGGAGCGCCTTGAACTGGTAGTGGTCTCCCTGGAACACAAAATGAAGGTGTTTGCGATGAGATGGGCGAATGGGAATGTGCAGATAAGCATCCTGCATATCCAGAGCACAAAGCCATTGACCCAGCTGGATGAGGGGCAGAAGGCTCTGCAAAGAGAGCATCCTGAACCTTTTGTATTCTACGTAAAGATTCAGGGAACTGAGATCCAAAATCGGTCTGAGATTGCCTGTCTTCTTTGGGACCAGGAAGAAATGGGAATAGTAACCCATCCCTCGTAGATGAAGGGGAACGGGCTCTATTGCTTGTTTCAGCAGGAGAGTTGAAATTTCCTCCTGGACCAAGAGAAGATGTTCCCGTGAATATGACGACTTCAAAGGGGGGGTGGCGGGGTAGTTTCTGAAGAAACTCTATCGAATGTCCTTCTGCTATCAGCTGGAGCACCCAAGAATCTGTAGTTATCCTCTCCCATCCCAGAAGGTGGAGGGAAAACCTCCCTCCTTCTGGTTCCTCCAGGGAGTCCGGAGGCAGTGGGAGAGTAAAGAAGTCAGGTGGTGTGGGGCAGAACCACAGCTGAAGCATCCGCTGCTTTTTTGGGCAGGGGGGCTTGGCAGCTGTGGGGGCCTGGCGTTTTGTGGCCCACCTTCCTTGGGGTTTCACCTTTGGCCGATTCCATCTGTGAAAGGGATGGTGCTGCTGCTGATGGGGGTGGTACATGGAATCAACTGACTTCAGTGCCGTCCCCTTCTCTTGCAAATTGGTGATAATGTCCTTGACATCACCCCGAAAAGCACCGACCCCCAGAAGGGTGCTTCCTGGATAGCAGATTGCACCTCCAGGACCAACCCTGATACACGGAGCCAAGCATGACGCCATAGGCCTACAGCGAAAGCTCAGCTCCGCCCAGCAGTGTCCACTGCATCGTATGTCACACGTAGCATGTGTTGACTGGCCGAACGAGCAGAGCGGACGAGATCAGCCAACTTCTGCTTGACTTGGGAGTCAGACAAGGAGTCCAATTTGGCTTCCACCTGAGTCAAAATGGCCTTCTGGTAGTCCCCCATTTGGCAGACATAGTTCAGGGTCCTGATCCCCAGCGTGGAGGAAGTGTAAATCTTTCTCCTGTACTGGTCCAGAAGGTGAGATTCCTTATCGGAGACTAGCTAAGATGTTTGGGGTTTGCCGACCGGCCATGAGCAGCGCTAACCACAACCGAGTCAGCGTGAGGGTGAGAATCCAGAAAATCAACACGCTCTGGAGCCTGATATAGATTGTTCGACTTCCTAGGAAGTGGGGCTAAGGCTGACGACTGTTTCCATATGGTAGTAATAAGGTCAGCATGCGGCTCTATCCAGGGTGGCAACAAGGTAGGAGCTGTCACGGGCAGATCCAGATGTTCGGCGAGTTTCAGACGCTGAGGATCTGGTTCCAGAGAGTGCCACTGATGAACCTCCTGGATTTTCCTAAGCAACTCAGCAAAAGAAGGATCCTCCGGAGGAGACTTCAGAGGACTCCTTGGCCTGGGCTTCGACGGAGAACGCGGCTCGCGGTCTCTCTCTGCGCAACCGTCGGAAGAGTCCAAGGAGTCCGAGGGTGAAGAGGAGGATGAAGAAGAGAAAGACTCCCTTTCCCGACCCGGGGGAGGAACGGACCCCTTGGGAAGTCCCTGGGGAAGGGGGTCCTGTGCTTTTCTGGATCCAGATGGAAGAACCCTGGAGTCTGGAGATGGTGAGGGAGTGTGCCACCTTGGACGTACGGGAACCTGGGACGGCACCATCGCCGGAAGGTGGCTCTCAACCTCTTTGGTGAGCTGAGCCTCAGCCTCAGCCCACCAGGAGGCCAGAGTCTCCTGCAGGTCCACCGTCGACCACCAGGGCGGTGGAAGAGGAGGAGGAGGAGGAGGAGGCGGGGGATAAGGATACAGGCTGTAACCATATGGAGCGCATCCAAAACCCGGCTGCGGATAGCCCGGTGTCTGGTATTGTGGCGTTGAGTACTGTGGCATAGGGAAGCCTGGCATTGGGTACTGTGGTGCCGGATACTGCGGTCCCGGGCACGCCGGCGCCGGATAGGATGGAGGGTACCCGGGAGCCGGGGGGGCTGCCTAAGCCGACGGCCTGCCCGGTGGCCTCGCGGGCGGGTCCATGGTGGAGAGCCCGGAGGGCAGAGGGCCTGATGGGAGTGAAATGTCTCCCAGAGTTGGTAAAACTGACATCAGGACCGATGGCGGAGGTCCTGGCATCAGAGGTACCAACGTCGGAGGGGCCGGCATCGAAGCCGGCGTCTAGGGAGCCGATGTCAGGTCCAGCACACCAGGTGGTGGAAGGACTGACAGAGGCAAAAGAACCCCAGCTTTGCCCAGAGATGGAGGGGAAAATCCCTGGGGTTGAGTTGGGGAGACTCTGGTTCCCCGGACGGCAGTGAAGGCTGTGGGAAACTGGGTACAATGGACGTGGGGGGGTCCGTCGTCGGTTCCTTCGCCAGCTGGATGTCGGACAAGCTGACGTGAGGCTTAGGGGTGAGCTCCCGGCGGGCGCCAGAGGAGCTGGCATCTGACTTATGAGAGCCATCACTGGAGGTGGGCCGAGTAGAGAGGTTGGCCTAGTCTGGTGGAGTGGAGGCCACGCGCCGCCCCGGAGGGTCGGGCGTCTTACCGGCCCTCTCCGGGCGGACGTCGGAGGAGCCAACGCCTGGCTTACTGGAGTCGCCCACAGTGGTAGGTTGCGAGCCTGCGGCCGAACCAGGAGCGGAGGCTTCCAACTGCCCGGAGGCTCCCGCAATGCCCAAGTGCGAGCCAGATGGGCAGGCCGATGCCTCCTTGGAAACCTCCGAGGCGGCCGTCAAGGAGCAGTCCCCCGGAGGGGATGTTACCTGCATCCCAGTGACTCCCGAGGGAGATGCGGTGGAAGAGCCCTTGTCCCAGTGCCTCTCCTTCTCCTTCTTCTTCCGATGGCCTTCAGGGGAAGTGGATGCCTGTCTCAGTTTTTTGAGCTCCTTCTCCATAGAACTCATTTTCTTCTTCAAAATATGGGCTTCCAGGGATTGCTGCCACTTTTTCCGGGCAGCCGCATTGAAACTGAGGCAGTGCTGGCACTTCTCAACTGGGCGATCGGGGCCTAGGCAGAATAGGCACAGGGAGTGGCCGTCTTTGTGCGGTAGTTGGGTGCTGCATGACTCGCATTTATTCTTGTGCTCGGAGGGTGTAGGGGACGACATACACTGACGATTGTACTGACGTTAGTCGAAAAAAACAATTATTTTCGTTAAAAAAACGACGAAGGTAGGGCTGACGAAGCACAAACTTTTCCGCGAGGTGCTACACGAGCTAACGGTGGGAAAGAACTGGGAGGCGGGCATCCGGGACCACCCCTTTATACCGACGTCTCCTGATGCCGGTCACCTGACGTGGGGGCGGTCCCTCACCAGGGACTGCTAGCTAGACATTTTTCCGTGGATCCCTGCCACCTGCCGGCGTCAGTCCTATATGTAGTTACCTACTGCAAGAGCCCTCTCAAAGTAAGATCTTTGTTTACTGTGGCTGGGCTGGATACAGGCATACTGTCCTGGTGGACCCAGTTTAAATTGAGAAAACTTTTCAGGACATCTCTTCGTCTTCATCAACTACTGTATTTGGTTAGGCTGGCACCTAGCAGAAGCCAGCAGTCAGTTTTTTGTGTTTGGGGCTGTGGGCTGGAAGCAAGTCTAGTAATCCCGCTGGACCCTTTTGATTTGGTAACACATTTAGGCAAAAAATTATAGTGCGACTTACAAATGAAGACAACAATCAGTTATGGTGTTTGGGGCTGTGGGTTGGAAGCAAGCCTAATAGTCCTGCTGGATCCTTTTGTTTTGGTAAGAAATTTGGGCAGAAAATTACAGTGCGACTTACAAATGCCTGCAACGAACTTATGGGCCAAAGGTACCCTAAATCCTGGACTTATGGCTTCCCAAAAAATGTTTCATTCCCTGTGAGCAGGATAGATGGGGATATGCAAGTAAGCTTCCTTCATGTCCAGGGTGCACAGCCAGTCCCCTTGTTTAAGGACGGGGAAGGATGGAGGCCAGTGTGACCATCCGGACCCTTCTGTACTGAATGAATAGATTCAGATGTCTCAAGTCCAGAATGGGACATAGGTCCACTGTATGCTTAGGCACTAGAAAAAATGGGAGTAAAACCCCTTGTGTTGTTCTGATAGGGGAACAAGTGTTAACAGCTTGTTTTTGAATCAGGGCATTAAGTTCCTCCCTGAGAATGGGTAGATGTTCTTCTGGATATGAGACTGAACTGGTGGGGGGGAGGTGTGAGGGGGTGGTATGGATGTAAATTCCAGAGACTGCCCCTTCTGGATTATTTGGAGAACCCATTCGTCTGTAGTAATGTTTCACCAGGCCTCTAGGTGGAGGGCAAAGTGACCGCCCACAGCTTCTGAGGCCGGCAAGAGGAAGCTGGGGCAGAGTTGTCAAGTCAGAGGGTAGGAGGATGACAGGACCCTCTGGGAGGGTTGGATCAGGAGCCTTTTGAAGTGGGGGTAGTGGTTCTGGACGTGGGTTGAGACTACTGTCGTCCACAAGCAGACTGTTTGTAGCCACCCCTCTGTCTACCAGGGTGTTGAAACTGAAAGGATGACTGGGAACGGTATAGTCCTGACTGTTGGGAGGAATGGTACATGCCATGGACAGTTCGTAGCATCCCACCTGAGGCTTGGAGGTCGTCCAGAAGAGTCTGGGTTTCCAAGCCAAAGAGTATTGTGCCATCGAAAGGGACGCTTAGAATTTTACTATGTACATCTGGAGTGAAACCCGAAACCCTAAGTCTGTCGGGCAGCATCCTCATCCAGCAAAGAAATGGTTGAGGCCATAGAAGGAGGGCAAGAACCCTCTTCTGGGTCAAAGTAATCATGCAGGTCCTCCACATAGTCAGGATAGTAATCCTCTTCCAAGGACTGGGGGGGGTCCCAGCGAAGGGTCCATGTCCTCATGGAAACACTTTGGGGGGGAGCGAGATGCGGAGATCTTTTCCTGGGTGGAGGTGGTTGGATGCTCTGCATTATTTGTAACATTGTTTGAACAACGGTGGCTATGTTGACGGACGTGGTCATCGAAGCAGGGGAGATTGGCTGCCTCTGGGAGGTTAAGGGACTTATCGATGGAGTAGAGCAGGGTAGAGTAAGCCGGCCTAGATCCTGGGGTATAAACATCAGGTCCCCTAGAGAGATCTGCTTAATCCCTATGGGTAGCCACCTGGGAAGGAGGATTTTTTGGAATACCCATTAAGGAGAATCCCTTTTCTTTTATGACATAACCTGAAGTCGTTGTTGACAGCGACTGGAATGGCGATGAAGGAGAGTTTCTGAACATAGGTCTCATTGACGTACTGGAGAGACCCACAGAGGACGGGTGACCATCAACAGACTCTCCAAAGATGCTGCGTACAGGGCATCAGAAAGCATTGTCGACGACAGGGTTGGTAAAGTTGTCAACAAAGATGATAGTCTAGAGTGGGTTGTTGATGGTTCGTCATTGGTAAAAGTGGCCGAGTGCCTACTTGGTGAAGATGAAGAGGATTTCTCTGTCTTCAGTTTTATGCTTTGAAGAATGCTTGTGAGGGTTCATTGATGAAGGGTCTTTAGGGCGATCACCCTTCTCCAGAAGAGCAAGCTTCTACTCCATAAGGCAGCTCTCGATTTCTTGTAGTCGTTGATGTCTGGTGTCTGGTTGAAAGCCTGGCAATGACTGCAGGTGAGGCTGTTGTGTGAGGCCCCCAGACACCCAACACAAGCTGAATGGTTGTCATAATGGTATATCTTCTTACTGCAATGACACTTCCGAAATAGGGCTGGAGATTCTGGTTTGTCTTCGGACATCCGTATCTTCGATTAAGAAGGGAGCAGTGAAAAGCCAATCCCAATTCAATTTCTCGTCGATGAAGCGTCACTTACATGGAGATATGAATCTACTGCGTGCAGCGAGCTGAAGGCAGCGGGAAAAGAACTGAGGATGCCTGGGGCTGCCCACACCTTTTATAGTTGCTCAATTGATGAGGTCACTTGTGTGGGCTGCCCCTAGGCAAACACTGCTGATGAGAAGCTGCCGTGCACAGGAGTGCACTCCGGTGAGGACCCGAGAGTATTACCTCTGCAAGAGATACCCTCGAAGAAGATTCTGTGTTCCTCTGTTCTAGAGGTACAGGTTTGATGGCCCATTTTTGCAGCAGAGTCGAGCAACAGGGACATGTGCTCTGGTGGGTATATTGTCACTACTGGTGAATGATCTGGAGGGTTGTCCAGAAATAACAGAGTATGACCCTTTTTTTATGATCCCCAGAAACCATGCGTCTGTAGTCAACTCCCGCCACTGGTCCATGTGGAGGGATAGGCTTTGCCCTACAACCACCTTTAGGTAGAGGTGGTTGGGGGGGTGTATGAGGAGTCATACTGAGCTGGTGGGGGTAGAACCACCAGCTCCAATACTCTTAGGTGCTCTGAGTGGGCACCTGGAGTTGTGTTGGGGACTGGCAAGGCCCCCACACCTTTGCCCCATCCTTGCTGTTGGTAGGCCGGGCACTGGGAATAAGGTACCCCTACTCCTACTCCTGTGTTGGGTATGGTACAGGAAGTGTATGGATTTCAGAGTTTTTCCTGAGGACTGAAGATCTTTCAAAACTTCTACCTCATGGTCAAACCATTTCTGCTCTCTGAATGGGGCATTAAGAACCATTTGCTGCACATCAGTGGCAAAGCCTGCTACTCAATAGCAGCACCAGAAATGTCATATGCAGTGAGGAACAAATGCTTTCCCACATCAGCACCAGCAGTAAGAGTTTTCATTAACTCCTGCTTGGTAGGCAAGGCCTGTGCAGCAGCCTTTGCCTTCTTCCAGAGGGTGTTCTGCTACCTCATCATATTGGTCTGGTAATTAACAATATGTAGGCCCAGTGAGGCAGAGGAATATGTATGCTTGACTAGAATGTCCAACCTCCTGTATTCTTTATTAGGAGGAAGGGAGCTCAGGTGCTTAGGTGCCCTGGACCTAACATGAGGAGCTGTGATAACCACTGAGTCAGTCTCAGGCTGGCTAGCATAAAAAGACTTCTCAGAAGGGGCAGAATACATTTTGTCTGCCTTTATGGGCAGAGCTGGTATATTGTTTGGCCTGTAACAGGCTTCATAAGTGGCATCCTCAAAGGCTGGAAACAGGGGAGAAGCCACAGCAGAGGGAGCTTCGGGCATCTCCAAAAAATGGAAATTGCGTACCTACCGTAATTCTTGATCTTCTTGGACAAAGTCTCCACCACTCATTCACACTGATGGGATCTACACTGGAGGTGTTAGGACCCAGTGGGAGCAAACTTTTTGCAAGAGGGCCGGCACCAGAGATGAAGCCACAAGGAGCGGCGCCGCGTGCCTCGGCCAGTGCGGCAATGACTATCTTGGCGTTGACCCTCCAACCACCTCAGTACCTTTTTTCAGAGGAGGTGCGGCGTAACTAACCTAGGAGGATAGCCTAACAAAAAATGGACATAAGATAGTCCAGATGACCCGTATATGAAGGGTCAACAAAGAAGTCTTCACAGCCTGAAGATTGAGGGAGTGAAGACCAACAACAGAGGTGAGCTGGGGGGATGTGGGTGAGCGTGTGAATGAGTGGTGGAGACTTTGTTCAAGAAGATCAAGAATTACGGTAGGTACGTAATTTCCATATCTTCCTGGACATAAAGTCTCCACCACTCATTCATACTGATGGGAGAGTACTAAGCTAATAATCCCCTGAGAGGGCAGCAGGAGAAACCAAGAGCTCACAAATTTAGGACAGAAGTCCGTTAAGGATAATCCTGCCAAATGAAAGATGTCGTCTGGCATGGACATCCAGGGCATAGTGTTTGATGAAAGTATGCACCGAACTCCAGGTAGCCTCATTGCAAATGTCTGCAATGGGCACACTGCGGATTTCTGCCAGGGATGCCGTGACTGTTCTAGTAGAGTGAGTGTACACTCTGCCCTCCAGCTTAACTTGTGCCATGGAATAACAGTGGTGAAGGCATGCCAAAATGCATCTGACAGCGACAGGTTGACCCAGCCGGGTCTCGCTGAAGGAAACAAACAGTTGTTGAGCTTTGCAAATTTCTTTTGTTCTATCCAAATAGAAATGCAGAGCTCTTTTGACATCTAAAGAATGAAGGGTATGCTCCCTTTCATTTTGGAAGTTATCAGAGTAAGTAGGTAGGACCAAAGGTTCATTCAGACGGAGTTCTGAAACAACTTTAGGGAGAAACTTAGGATGGGTCCTAAGAACTACTTTGTCCTTATGAAATACAGTATACAGAGGGTCTGTGACCAAGGCACGTATTTCAGAAGCCCTGCAGGCCAAGGTAATGGCCACCAGGAAGGCTGTTTTCCAAGTGAGAAATTTCAGCTCACAGGTAGCTAGAGGCTCGAAAGGCTTTCGAGTGAGCATGTCTAGCACAAGATTAATGTCCCAGGCTGTGACTGGACGTCTGATAGGAGGTCTGGTATGCAGAATACCCTTAAGAAATCTCTTAACTACAGGTAACAGCCAGTGACAAGGAAAGTACTGGCTCATGATAAGATGAAATGGCACGAAGGTGAACTTTGACTGTAGAGTATTGTAGACCTGAATTTGAGAGGTCTAGCAGGTACTCCAGAATTTTATTTGGTGGGCAGGAAAAATGATTCAAAGAGGATTTTGCACACCAGAGAGAAAAATGCTTCCATTTGGCTGTGTAAGTTTTTCTGGTGGCTGGCTTGCGTGCAGCCAAAAGAATATCTAAAACTCTCCGAAAGACATTGAACCTGTTCACCTCTATCTCTTTACGAGCCAATCGTGAAGGTGAAGCGACCTCAGATTGGGATGAACCACAGGCCCCTGGGTCAGAAGGTTCATCTGAAGGGGAAGCACCTTCAGAGGGGTTTCCAACATACTAGAAAGGCGTATAGAAAGCATTTTGTCCACTGCAGCCTGAACGCATCCTAACAGAAAATCCCAGGCCCTGGATTTCTGGAGCAGAAGAGCGGCAGTTTTGTGTTGAGTGGGGATGCAAACAGATCCAGGTCTAGAGTTCCCCACTCTGTGAATGGTGACTGAACTACGGTTGAGTCAAGAGACCACTTGTGAGGATCCGTCTCTGTTCTGTTGAGATGGTCTGCAAGTTCATTCTGCACTCTCAGCAGGTAGACTGCCTGAATTAGAGCCTTATGCTCTAGGCACCATTCCCACACTCTCATCGCTTCCCTGCATAAAGGGTGAGAGTGTGCACTGCCCTGTTTATTGATGTAATACATCACTGCTTTGTTATCTGTTTGAAGGACAGTGTTCTTGTGACAGAAAATGTCCTTCAAAGCCTAGACTGCATAAAGGACGGCTCTCATTTCTAGGACATTTATGTGAAGCTGGGACTCGTCCTGAGTCCATGTACCTTGGGTGTGGAGATTTGGATAGTGAGCTCCCCACCCCATCAGGGATTCGTCCATGGTAATGGAAATCTGATGATCCAGGGAGCAAAGGGATATCTTTCCAGAAGGTTGTCCTCTTGCGACCACCAGGTGAGTGACCTCTTCAGAGATTCTGTCACCTTGATGAGAAAGGACTGAGGATGAGTGGTTGGGGACCACTGAGTACTGAACATCCATTGAGAGGTTCTCATGTGGAGATGTGCTAGGGGTACAGTGAACACCGAGGATGCCATGAGACCCAGCATCCATTGCATCGTGATAGCTCGAACTGAGCTGTTCTCACTGATACAGTGGCGTGAAAAAGTATTTGCCCCCTTCCTGATTTTCTCTGTTATTGCATATTTGGCATACTGGATGTTTTCAGGTCTTTAGACAAAATGTTATATTAGATAAAGGGAACCTGAGTGAACAAATAACACTTGTTTTTTTTTACTTATTTCATTTATTTAATGAAAAAAGTTAACCAACATCAACTGGCACTGTGTGAAAAGTAATTGCCCTTACACTTAATAACTGGTTACGTCCACCTTTAGCTGCAATGACTGCAACCAAACGCTTCCTATAATTCAATATCAGTCTTTCACATCGCTGTGAGGAATTGTAGCCCACTCTTCCTCGCAGAACTGCTTTAATTCAGTAACATTGGTAGGTTTTGAGCATGAACTGCTTGTTTCAGGTCCTGCCACAGCATCTCTATTGGGTTTAGGTCTGGACTTTGACTAGGCCACCCAAAACTTATAATTTTACTTCTTTTCAGCCATTCTGATGTGGACTTGCTTTTGTGTTTTGGATCATTGTCTTGCTGCATGACCCAACTATGCTTCAGCTTCAGCTGACGGACAGATGACTGGACATTCTCCTTAAGAATTTTCTGGTACAGAGCAGAATTCATGGTTCCTACAATTATGGCAAGTCATCCAGGTCCTGAGACAGCAAAGCATCCCACACCATCACACTACCACCACCATGTTTGACTGTTGGTATGATGTTCTTACTGTGGAATGCTGTGTATGCTTTACGCCAGACATTATAGGATCCATGTTGTCCAAAAGTTCCACTTTGGACTCATCTGTCCATAGAACATTTTCCCAAAAGGCTTGTGGATCATCCAGGTGCTTCTTGGCAAATGAGAGATGAGCATTTATGTTCTTCTTGGTTAGCAGTGGTTTCCACCTTGCTACTTTCCCATGAAGCCCATTTTGCCAAGTCTCTTTCTGATTGTGGAGTCATGAACACTGACCTTAGTTGAGGCAAGAGAAGCCTGCAGTTCTTTGATGTTGTTTTAGGATCCTTTGAGACTTCCTGGATGATTTTACGCTGCGCCCTTGAGTAATTTTGGCAGGCCGCCCACTCCTGGGAAGACTCACTACTGTTCCAAATGTTCTCATTTGGGGATTATGTCTCTCACTGTGGTTTGATGGAGTCCCAGAGCCTTAGAAATAGCTTTGTAACCCTTTCCAGACTGATAGATAGCAACAACTTTTTTCTGATCTTTCAGGAACTTCCTTTGATCGTGGCATAATGTGCTTGTTGAATCTTTGTGCTGGCAACGTGACTCTGATGGTAAGGGTCAAAATAAGTGAGTTTATATTGAGCAGGGCTGGCTGTAATCAAGCCTGGCTGTGTTCAATCAGCTGACTCTAATTATCCCTTTAATTGGGTTGATTTAATTAGAGGGCAATTACTTTTCACACAGTGCCAGTTGGTGTTGGTTAACTTTTTCATTAAATAAATGAAATAAGTAAAAAAAAGTGTTATTTGTTCACTCAGGTTCCCTTTATCTAATATTACATTTTGTCTAAAGACCTGAAAACATCCAGTGTGACAACTATGCAATAATAGGGAAAATCAGGAAGGGGGCAAATACTTTTTCACGCCACTGTATATCCGGCCATCTGTAGGACATCACTCCCGTCCTTTGGAATAAAAGCTTGCGCACAGGAGGTATCCAGAAGAGTTCCTATAAAAAGGAGCTTCTGGGAGGGTTGCAACTGAGATTTCTTGAGATTTAGCAAGACTCCCATGGACGTGAGAAAGTCTGAGGCCATGACTATGGCGTTGAGAGTTCCTTGCCTGGAAGGACTTGCTAGAAGCCAGTCATCCAGATATGGGAACACTTGTATTCCTATTTTTCTGAGATGCACTGTGAGAATTGCACAACACTTTGTAAAACTTATGGTGCCGAGGACAGCCCAAATGGCAGGACTCTGAACTGATAATGTTGGCCCAGAGCTAGAAACCTTAGGTATTTGTGGTGCTTTGGGTGTATAGGAATATGTTGGTAAGCATCCTTCATGTCCAGGGAAGCTAGCCAATTGTGTTGATGAAGCAAGGGTAACAGGGTCCCTAGCGAGATCATCTGGAACTTTTCCTTGGGAAGAAACTTGTTTAACTTTCTGAGGTCCAAAATGGGGCGCATGCCACTGGTCTTTTTCGGGACCAGGAAGTAATGGGAGCAGAAACCTGTGTTTCGTTGATCCAGCAGAACTATTTCTACGGCCCTGATGTTCAGAAGGCCTTGTATCTCGGAGGCAAGAAGGTCTGACTGTATTGTTGACAGTCTGGGCTGTCATTTGGGGGGATGATCCAGAGGGGTTTCTGAAAGGTTGAGGAAGTACCTCTAGCAGATTATCTGGAGGACCCATTTGTTGGATGCAGAACTGAGTCAGACAACCTCCCACCGCTGAGGAAGAGTCCCCCTTGGGCAGTTGAGGTGGGACCTGGGCAAGAAACTCAGAAGGTGGCACTGGGCACTTTGGGCCCTTGTGCCTTTGGTTGCATTTTCTTCTGAGGCTGGGGGCCTGTTTTTTGTTAAAACCTCCCCTGCCCTTGCCCTGAAAGGACTGATGACTGTGAAATTGATGCTTGTTAACACCCCTCCGAGAAGGGATGGGAGCGGGTCGAGCCATTTTAATGGCCGACCTAGTCTTCTGTGTGGCCTTCCAAAGCTTGCTCTACTTGAGGTCTGAACAGATACATACCGTCAAAGGGTAACGCCATGACCTGCTGTTGGGCATCATTTGTGAGGCCCGAAGGAGTGACGACGGGTACAAATGCCTGCCACCGCTGCTCGGGAAGCAGTACCATAGCTGCTTTAACCTGCTGGTTGTTGGACTAGATACCCCTGGTTATGGTCTGAAGTAGCTCTGAACTAGTGCCTGACTTGGGCAGAGCTTCCACCATCTGTTTGAGTGAGCGCCAAAGAACAAACTCATATTGAGAAATATAGTCCTGGTAGCTGGCAATACGCATACCCATGGTAGAGGCAGCAAAGACTCTCTTACCTAAGGTGTCTATCTTATGAGATTCTTTGTTTACAGGCCGGGCTGTAGATGCCTGAGGAAGAACGGCCTTATCATTCTCTGCCAGGACAACAATAAGGTTCACAAAGGCCTGGGAGGCCAAAATGGGTCGATCCTTGGGAGCAGCATACTGCCTGTCTATTTATTTTAGTTTGTTTATTTTATTTAGTTTTTGTTGACCGGGTAAGTGCACTAGACAAATCCTGCCTATTTTCAGGCACGACCCAGAAGAGAGGGATACAGATGAATGCCAACTGATCTTGAACCAGATTAAGCTGTTGGATTTAGCCACTGAAGGAATGAAAGCGGGATTATTCCATACCATCTGAGAAAGCGTCTCAAAGGATGGTTGTACCGGGGGAGTTAAATCCATAGGGATTTCCGGGACATGAAGTTATTGGAGTCTTAAGAGCTTCCCAGGATCGATATCTGTAGTCTGGAGAGAAAGAGTAGAATTTAAATTTTTTAGTAGAGATTTAAATGACAGGTCTTCATCCACAGGCTTTGCGGCAGGATTGATCCCTGCTCCTTCAACATCATCACCCAGTCAAAGATCTGGGTCAGGCTCAATATCATCTCCTGACAGTCCAGGAGGGACTGTATGAACAGGAAAGGAGTGAAAATCAGAAGGAAGCAAAGAGGAGAAAGGATTCGGAGTAGAGAACCCCTGAAGGCTGGACAGCACTGCAACACACCTTGGCAAGAGAGATGGTGCCGTCGGAAACAACCCATCACATGGCACCGACAGAGACCACAGCGCCGACAGGTGCACTGGCACAGAGGACAGCGCCGACAGATGCATTGGCGGAGAGGACGGTGCTGACAACCCTAGTGGCACTGAGGACAGTGCCGACAGGCGCGGCGGCACCGAGAGACCCATCGACGCCGAGGGAGATCCCAATGGTGCCAAAAGCAATCTAGGGCCTCGAAAACTTCGATTTGAAGAAAAAGAAGGAAGAATACCAGGAGATAAAGGCATCGGTGTGGCCCCCTGCACTGCGGCCATGTGAGGGGAGAAAACACCTAAGCACGGAGTCGACGGCACAGAAGACGGTGCCGCATGACTAGGAAGGTCCAACCGCCCTACCGGCTCCCTCAAAAGGCCCAAGGGTCTCAGAGAGACTGGGCCCGGCAACTGGACCAACCTCCGAGCCCATTGCTCTATAAGAGCGGCCCACTGATTAAACTGCTGATCGGAAGCCCTTTCAAGAGGCGGGGAAGGACTCTGATGTCGAAGAGGCCGGTCACCGGAGACAGAAACTGGCGACTCTGGAGGAGGAGACTGGCATCTGACTCCAACGACCAACTGTTGAAGCGCAGATATGCCAGTAGGTGACCTTGAGTGATGCCTTTTCTTTTCTGACCTGTGAGCTGAAGAAGAGCTAGAAGCCGAACAGTGTCAAGAGTGCGACCATTTTCTTTTATGCTTCTGGGGGGGGACTGCCCATACCCCCCCCCCGAGCATTGGACCATCCATTGTCAGACCCTCCCTCTGGAGAGGGCGGCGGAACAGACCCAGCCCGGCTGATTGAACAGCTTTCATATGAAGCCTCCCTACCGTCACCTGACCCACTCATGGTCGACTCCGTCAATGGAGGGCTGAAAACTTCTTTCTTACAATAAATAAAATTAAATATAATTGGTACTTATTTCGAAGATAAATTACAAAATAATAAACTGAAAACTATGCTGCTAGTTTGAAGTTTGACTCCCGGCAGGTGAGCGACTTTGTCACTGAAGCGTACTCGATGGCGGGAAAAAAAGGAACTGAGGCAGTTAGAGGGTCGACGCCGAGACAGCCATTGCCGCACAAGCTGAGGCTCGCAGCTCCGTCTCTGGTGCCAGCCCTCTTGCAAAAAGTTTGTCTCCCGCTGGGTCCTAGAGCCTCCGGCATTAATCTCATCAGTGTGAATGAGTGGTGGAGACTTTATGTCCAGGAAGATCTCCAGAGGTTCTTTTTAGTAGAAACAAACACACAAAGCCATGCACTCAATAGCTTAGTGCTGTGCTCTTGGGCTTGCGGCTTAAATAAATCAAGCTGACTCAGAGCTCTACATGTTGGACTTTCTTTTTCCTGCGTGAGTGCTGCCAAATTGTGTTTGTTTCATTTTAGTAGAATCCCGCTCCTTTAAAGTAAATCTCATGACAACTCGCATTTGCTGCATCATGGTAAGGAATGAGGGATCCTCTGGAGGTGATCTAGGAATGTTCACTACAGAGTTCTCACCACAGGAGGAGACTGTGGAGCTTTTGCCATGTTCATAGTGGCTCTCAGCATAGTCTTCCTCCTCCTCATCTTCTTGCATAATAAGATCATTATTGTATTCATACTCATCATCTGTAACATCAATGGGAAGTAAGAACCATGCTGGCAACGTCGGCTGAGAAGGTCTGTGCTGCAAGGGAGTCCCTTGAAGTATCAGTGTGATAACTGTGGAAGTCCTCCATCGATAGGCCCCCTGGAACAGGGAGGCCAGGCAGTAGCCGCCTTACCATATCCGAACAGGTGATATGGACTGCTTGAGCATCAGTGCCGCTTTAGTTAGGAAGTGTGACAGAAGCAGGCGATGGTGGAGGTTGGGTCCCCATTGCCGTTAGCAACATACTGGCCATAAAGGGCACTGTAGTGCCTACGCCAAGCCCCAGCCTTGGTGTCTGGTTGACGATTGGGAGGGTGATGCCACCACTGGCATGGTTGATGTCAAAGCAGAGGTCGTACCTGTAGTCCACAGAGGCAACATACAGCATGCCAGGGAGGCCTTGTCCTTTTCCTGGTGCTTGTGTTTTTGACTCCCCAAAGTTTTTTCACAGGACTTTGATGACTGCGACTCGGTCAAAGGGCTAGGTGATGTGGATTTTTCTTGTAATTACTTCTCTGTTCTCTCAATGGTCTTCTGGAGTAGAAATTTCTCCAAAGCCCCCTTTCTGCATTGCCTGGCCCCCAGCAGATCTCACAAGCTTTCACGTTGAGAGATAGGCCTAAGCAGGAGACACAGATGTCGGAGTCTCCCATGTAGATCTTCTCTCCGTACTCGGAGTTTTGACAGTTCTTTCAATGACATACAGGTCACCAAAAATCACTACAAAAATGATAACTTAGATATATGAAGAAATAAAACAGCACTACAAGCACCGATGTTCCCAATGGCAGTACACAGAGTCTGATCGACAGCGGGAAAAAACTAGAGAGAGGAGGGGCCGCCCACATATATGTATATGCTGACATCATTGTGCGTGGCCCCTGGCTGACAGTTTGCAAAAGTTTATGTGTGGTCCTAATGCCTGGCAGCTATAGTTCCAAAGGTGTTGGCTGATGAAAGAGATATCCTCAAAGATGATCTGCTCCATCGTTGCTACGGTCCTTTTGATGAGGAATTTTTCCAATATCCCTTTTCTACATCACCTGGCAGCAGAGCCGAGTCCTGAGCAGATCTCACAGGTTTTCATGATGTGAGAGGCCTAGGCAGCACACACTTCTTGCGTGTCATCTTCGCAGATTTTTTTCTCTGTAGTTGCAAAATCGAAAAACT
The DNA here is from genome assembly GCA_016271365.2 of Neoceratodus forsteri. Lineage (NCBI taxonomy): Eukaryota > Metazoa > Chordata > Ceratodontiformes > Ceratodontidae > Neoceratodus > Neoceratodus forsteri. The sequence continues at coordinate 1,095,243,252 of CM057453.1, forward strand.
ACTGATGGTTCTTTTGACGGCATACAGGTTGCTGAAAATCACAGTTAAAGTGTATTCAACTTTTGTTCCTGAAAAATAAAAACTACGGCTTTTTATGGCAATGTTTCCAATGGTGGGTCCAACGCTGAACAGTGGCAGAAAGGAACTGAGGAGAAGAAGGGACACACACCTTTATGTAGACACTGGCACATGATGTCGTTGTGGGCAGCCCCTGGCTTGCAAAGTTTCAGTGTGGTCCTAGTGCTGATGCAGGTATTGTGCCAAAGGTGTGGCCTGATGAAAGAGATATCCTCAAAAAAAAAATCAACAAAGACTGAACATGAGTCTCAGGTATTTGCAGGGCATATAAACCCTGTATCTGGTCCTGGAGTGAGTTACAGCCATCTTAGTCTAGTAATAGGTGTTTAGGATTACAACTTTGAAGGTCTGCACAGTTTATGTACCACCATCTCCTCATGCGATCCTAACTTTGTCTGCCCCGACTTCCCAGCTCTGTTCGTTTTCTCTATGCACAGTCCGACAACTTTCAGGTCTGTGAATGAATACGAAAAAATTACTCACTTATAGTAATCTTGTTTCTTCCAAACGGATCCACTAATATTATTACTCTTGCAGTGTTCCCTTAAGCCAGCACTGCACCAGAGAGAGAATAGAATGCCATGCTAATCATGGAATGTTTAGCTTGTGCATCTATTTTCAAACTGCCCAGTGTGAACTACCTACATTCTACCTCAGATTTCTTAGAGGCCGCAAAGAGGCCATAACAACATGTGAATCACTATTTAAATAATTTTAGAAAAATAATGCCCAACTGGGCAAATAACAACATTAACCAAACGACTAGTATAAACAAATGTCCCCTTTTTTCTGAAGTCAGGTATGCATTTAGGAAAGAACCTACAAGTTAAGACATTACTAGAAGGTGCCAGCAGGTGGTATGCCAATCCAACTATGCATCTTATCAGCTGTGGAGAGGATTTTTCTTGTTACTGATTCTGAAAGGGGAGGCAAGGGTGGGGAGTGATAATATTAGTGGATCCCTTTGGAAGAAACAAGATTACTACAGGTGAGTAATTTTTTCTTCTAACCCCAGGAATCCACTAATATTATTACTCTTGCAGACTATGCAGCAGTACCTCATGGAGGTGGGCCAGAATCTATTTAGGAAAAATACTCTGTAAGACTGCTGTGCCAAATCTGGCATCACTCCTGGACTGGGTGTCCAGGCTATAATGCTTAGTGAAGGTGTGGACTGACCTTCATGTAGCTGCTTTACATATTTCCATTAGAGGTACCTCTCAGGCAGCTGCAATAGTGGCAGCTGTGCCCCTTGTGGAGTGGGCCCTAAGACCAGAGGGAGGAGCCTTGCCTGCCTTTAAGTAGAAAACTGAATACACTGGACTAGCCAACGAGAGATAGTTCTCCTTGAAGCAGGAGCACCTTTGTCCGCTTCCCCATAGGTGAGGAACAGTTGTTGGCTGTCCTGCCTATGATCTTTGGTATGAGTCATGCAATAACACAGTGATCTTTTTACATCCAAGCTGTGCAATCTACACCCACCTGAGCTAGACTGTTCAGTAAAGAAAACTGGCAATGTTATAGATTGGTTCAAACAGAAGTCAGAAACCACATTGGGGAGGAACTTCCTATTAGTTCTCAACACTACCTTGTCCCTGTGGCAAAAAACATAGTCCTTTTCCACACAGAGGGCCTGTAGCTCACTTATCCTTCTGGCAGAAGTGATTGCTACCAGAAAAACTACCTTCTAGGTAAGAAATTTAAGCTCTGCAGATGCCATAGGCTCAAAGGACAGAAGCATAAGCTGGGCAATGCAAATATTAAGGTCCCTTTCTAGCACTGGTTCCCTGTGAGGGGGAAATAAATTAGAGAGCCCTTTAAAGAATCTTTTGAATATAGGGTTTGATGCCAGGGAGGTATTCTTTCTAGCTGAAAGGTATGCCGAAACTGAAGGCAGGTACACCTTCAGAGTTGAGTGCTGCAACCCCAGGGAGTGCAGGTGAGACAATCAAGAAGGGTTGGGATCCCGGCCTGGGCTGGGACTATACCCTTGTCACTGCACCAAATGGAAAATATTTTCCATTTTGAGGCATAGGTTTTGTTGGTGGAAGGCTTCCTGTAACCCTTAAGGACTTCTAAAACTGCTTCAGAGAATTGGCAATCTGCATATTCTAAGTCCTCAAGAGCCAGGGCCTTCAGCTTGAGAGACCTGAGATTGGGGTACACTACCCTCCCCTGAAAGGAAATCAGTAGATTGTACCTCTGAGGGAGGTGAATCAGTTTGCTCACAGACTTTGAGAACAGCAGGGAGTACCAAGGCTGTCTTGCCCAATCCGGGGCTACCAGAATCATCGAAGCTGTTTGTGACCCAAGCTTGATTTATTTATTTATTGGAACATCAGTTTACAACCTTTGAGCCAGAGGCTCATTTACAAAGGTACCTTGTCACAGAGAGGACAAAACAGTGCAAACAACATTTTACAATAAGACGGTGTACAAAAGAATATTGGAGACATAAGGACATAGGACAGAATACAATTTTGATATAACAGGAATTGGCAACACACAAGTCAGTTCAGAGTAATCAGACCAGTAACAGATGAGCATTATAGGAATGACAGTATACAAGGAGGTACAGGACGATTTGTACAGTATGCTAACAGAGGTGGATCTAAACAGAATAATTCATAGCGGAGGCGTGCAGAGAAGAGAGTAGTGTCATGGGTAGAGAAAAGCAATCAGTTTCATGTCAGCCAGGAGCTTTGTCAGGTCAAAAGATCTGGAAATAGACTCTAGGGGCAGCCGCAGCGGTGCGTAGTGAGTAGGTGCTTTTGAAGGGTGGTTTTGAAACAAGAGATCGTGGAGGCATCAGTGATAATGGTAGGGAGGGTGTTATACCAAGACAGGGCTCTGTAGGAGTATGCCCTTTGTCCTTGTGAGGTTCTTGCCCTTGGTACAACCAGTGCAGTTTTGCAGGAGAATCGGGTATGCACTTGAGGGTTTGCTCGGTGGATAGAGGCAGTCAAACCTGGTGGGGATAGACCAAGGAGAGTCTTTTTAGTTAGGAGGCAGGTTTGGTATCTGAGACGTTCATCTAGATCAAGCAGATTAGCCAGGGTGTATAGTTGGCAGGTATGGGTTAGTCTAGGCACCCCGGTTATTAGCCTACATGCCTTATTTAAGGTGAGGCGGATTTTATTTAGGGAAGTCTGGTCAGCGGCCACATAAACTGGTAAGCCATAGTCTACTAGGGATAGTACAGAGGATGTGACTGATAGTCGGAGGGCATCGGGGGGGGGACAGTTTTTATGGCGGTAGAGGATACCCATCCGAATGTTGGAGGCTGAGGCAAGGGCAGAGGTGTGAGCATGAAAAGAGAGAGCAGGGTCGAAGGTTATCCCTAGGTACTTGTACGAGTAGACTTGCTCAACTGGGTGTTCAGAACTGGCAAGAACCTGAAGTGGATAATTACTAGCTTTATTTTGGGGGTGGGCAAAGAGCATGGTTTTAGTTTTTTTAAGATTAATTACGAGTCTATGCTCTTTGAACCAGGCTTCAGCGTCATTGTAAGATAACTGCAAGGAGTCCTGAAGGGAGATGGGGTTTTGGTCAGAGGCAAAGATAACAACATCATCTGCGTAAAGTAAGATTCTACCAGTACATTCACCAGGCAGGGAGTTGAGAAATAGAGAAAAGAGCAAGGGCCCAAGAATGGAGCCCTGAGGGACACCAGAGCGGATAGGACAGGTGCTGGAGAGTGTCCCATTAATTTTAACACATTGTGAGCAGGCAGACAAGTAGCTGGAGCACCAGGAGACAGGCCCAGTGGCAAAGCCTGTGTGGCTAAGAGCATCCAGCAGGAGGGGGTGGGAGACAGTGTCGAAGGCTTTTGATAAGTCAACGAACACTGCACCCGCTAGAGAGCCAGAGTCCAGAGAGGAGTGAAGAAAATTAGAGAACTCAAGGAGTGCGGTGTCAGAGCTGTGGCCAGCTCGGAAACCATGCTGTTCAGGGCAGAGAATGCTGTATTTGTCTAAATACTCAGAGATTTGGGAGGACACGACTTTTTCTAAGGCCTTTGAGAGAGGATAGAGGATAGAGATAGGCCGATAATTACCAGAGAGAGTCCTATCCCCACCCATGTGTATGGGGGTGACTGTAGCGATTTTCCAGGCAGAGGGATTTGTTGAAGAGGCTGGTGATCGGTAAGATAACCGGATCCAGAACCTGATGGAGGAGACTAGGATCGAGGGAGTCACTGCCAATAGTATTGCTCTTTAAGGCCTTGAGTAGGTAAGGTCTGATTTCCCGGGCAGTGATACGGTGTAGGTGGAACCAAGGGCGTGTGAGAATGGGGTCAGATTGGAGGGGGGGTTGAAGAAGTTGTTCGGGAGCACAGGGCTAAGGTCAGTAAAGGATTTGTTGAGGTGGTTGGCGATATGGGCTGGGTCTGTAGAGATAGACCCATCAATAATGATTTGAGAGGGTGGGGGGGGGACGTGTGCCCCCATTCAGTTGTTTGATGTTGTCCCAGAAGGTCCTGGCATTCCCCCATGATGAGGTGAGTGAGGCTTGATAGTGTTCAGCCTTCGCCTTGCGGATGGCCCAGGTACATTTGTTCCGGGCAGCAGCATAGGTCTGCCTATCAGCAGTGCGGCCATAGGTTATCCTTATTCTTAAGAAGTTGGCACGGGGGGGGGTAACCCAGGGGGCATGCTGAACTTTGGACTGGAGTGCAGTTAGTGGTGCAAAAATGTGGCAGGCTTTGTTAAAGGTTTGGGTAAAAAAGGTTAGAGCTGTATCAATGTCAGGGGCATATTGTATGAGAGACCAGTCAGTTTGGGATAGGAGTTGCTTAAGGCCTTTCAGCCCGCCTGGTCTTAGCCGCTGCCAAAGAGTGGGCTGTGCTGTGGATTTGGGTAAGGAAGTTGACCAGCAGAAAAAAACAGGGGAGTGGTCACTAAGTCCGTCAGGAAGGACTTGGATATTGCAGATTTGGTTAGGACAGTTTGTGAGGACCACATCAAGAAGTGTGCTTGTGCCCATTCTAGGATTCACTCTAGTAGGTTGGGTAACAAGTTGTGTTAGGTCAATAGATGCAAAGGTGTCATGGGTAGCAGAGGATGAGGGGCTGAGTCAGTTAACATTTAGGTCACCCACAAGGATTTGGTCAGAGGAATGGGGTAGGGAGGTAAGATAATCAATAAGTGGAGCCAGTGCCTGCGCTTGATTTTTTGGAGGTATGTAGGCTGTAGTCAGATAGAGGGACCCTTGAAGGATCAGGGTCAGTTTGGGGTTAGGGCCTGAGCCTGAAGTCAAAGGACAGGGCTGGGAGGGCTAGTCCTACAAGTGAGTCTTTGATATAGATAGCACAGCCCCACCCTTCTACCACACGGTCCTCCGATAGAGGGAGTAGCCCGGGAGCAAGACCAGGGAGTCAGGGTTAGATTCTGACAGCCAGGTTTCCACTATGGAGATAACATCAGGTTTATGGACTGTAATCCAACATTGGAATGCGTCAAATTTTTTAAGGAGGCTACAGATGTTCATAGACACAACATGAAGCCCAGGGGATTTGACTGATGTGCTGTTCTGAGCAGGGCCTGGGTTAGGATGTATATTTCCTGTCAGAAGTAGAAGGATAAGAACAGCCCTGGACAGGGGATGGTGAAAGGTGAGTTTGCGACGTGATAGATAGGAGGAGTAGGGGAGTTTCAGGATGCAGGGGGTAGGCAGAGGGGCACAGGCTGGGAAGGCTAGAGTGATAAGTCACCAGAGGGAGCAAGGGGGGGAAGCAGGGTAGTGTCTGGGTGGTGGGTGAGGTGGGCTAGGGCACATAGGGAGAGTAGAGGAGGGAGATGACGGCTCAGAGACCCAGAGGGAGGGAGGAGTAAGAGGGCGAGTGGGAGTACTGGAATGGTGAAGCTGTGGAGTTGTAGGGACGTCAGGGTCGGATGACGGCCTAAGGAGGAGGAGAGAGAGGCAAGTCAGTAAGAGGTGGGCAGGCATTTTCCGTAAGGGTTTGCAGGAAGGTAATAAGAAAGGAGAGAAGAGGGTATGCAGCCTGCCAAAAGTGTTAGTGCCACTTTGCTACAGTGGTAGAGACCCCGCCTCTGGTGTGCAAGGTGCCAGGTTCAAGACTCACCAGGGATAGTAGGGGATTGCCCAGGGTAGAGTTGTTATCCACAGTCCTGGAGCAGCCCACCAGCACTGAGAGGGCCCACAACTGGGGTGCTAAATAGCGACTCCTAGAGGCCAGAGTGGCTATAGGCAAGTGTGGAGTAGGGGGTCTCGGGAGCCCAGAGATTGCAGGGTGAGGGGGAGAACAAGAGGTCCAGTACAGTGGGGCGAGGAGGGAGAAAGGGGAGGTTAGATAGGAGAGGAGAGAGTGGGATAAAGTGAATAGAGAAGACACAGGGAGAGAGTGGGGTTAGCAGGCAAGGTGCTAACAGCAGAGAGCACGGTGACCTCTAGTGGCTGTAGGTATAACCTGCAAATGGGAAAGTGGGGACTGAGTATTTCGGCTAACAGGAGAAGTGATGTATGGGGCAGTACCAATAAGTGAGGCGCCCCTCAGTGGGTGGGGCAGATGGCTACAGCTGCCGCCGGGCTAGGCACCCCACAGCGGTCTTCAGTGCAAGAAGCAGAGGTAAGCCTTGACCTCAGGCCTGTCAGCATCTCTGCAGCTGTCGGTCGGCTCCTGGAGGGAGCTGGAGGGAATCCTGTGCTGCCACGGTCGGCAGAGTGCTGGGGGGGTTCAGGCCTCAGGGCCTGTCGGCGTCTCTGCAGCTGTCGGTCGGCTCCTGGAGGGAGCTGGAGGGAATCCTGTGCTGCCGCGGTCGGCACCCGGATGAGCACCCTGAGTATCAGAGGAAAAGAAGGAAAGGCATAGAGGTACCTGCCTGTCCAATCCAGAATCAGGGCATCCATCAAAACTGTCCCCTTCACTGGGGCCCTGCAGCAGTAAAGAGGTAAGTGGTGATTTTGGTGGGAAGCAAAAAGGTCTATTTCTGAGGTCCCCCACCTCCTGAATAGAACATTCACCACTCGCTTGTTCAATGCCCATTCGTGATGGGCCTGGTTTATCATGCTCAAGGCATTTGCCAAGGTGTTGTCCTTGCCTGGCAGATGAATTGACTGTAGAGAGGCATTTAGAGTAAGCGAGGCTCCATATCTTCATTGCCTCTGTACACAGAGGAGTGGACATTGTCCCTCCTTGTTTGTTGATGTAATACATTGTTGTGGTATTGTCTGTTCTGACTTGTATCACCTTTCACTGTATGAGATGAGAGAAACCCTGAAGGGCCAGATAAACAGCTCTCAACTCCAGCAGGTTTATGTGCAGGAGTGAGTCTGCACTCTCCCAAGTACCATGGATGGTGTGATCCCCTAAGTAAGCACCCCAACCAAGCAGGGAAACATCAGTTGTGAGAACCAGGGAGGGAGGCTCCTGCAGAAATGGAACCCCTTCCCTTAAATTTTCTGGTTCCCTCCACCATTGGAGGACCTGTAGTAACGTTTGTGTGACTGGTACTGGCTTTGAGAGGGGTTCCCGCGTTTGGCACCAGTGTGCTCTGAGGTGGAACTGAATATCTCTCATCTGAATCCTGGCACCTATGACTGTGCTTGTTGCTGCAGCCATGTGCCCTAACAGTTGAAAAAACTGTTTTGCTGGCTTTGGCCTGCCCAGGGCAAATGAACCTGCCAGAAGCTGAATGCTTTCTGCCCTCTCCTGAGGGAGAAAAGCTCTTCCCACTACTATATTCAGTTCTGTACCTATGAACTGCAAAACCTGCACAAGGGTCAGGACTGACTTTTTGGTATTGAGAAGGAATCCCAGGGACAGCAGCATATCCTGGGTTACCTGAAGGTGGTCTGACACCTGTTAGTGGGATTTCCCTACGAATAGCCAATCGTCCAGATAAGGAAAAATTGTGACACCCAGTCTTCTGGGGTGTGCCACTACTACTGTTATGTACTTGGTAAAGACCCTTGGTGCAGAGGTAAGGCTGAAGGGAAGTGTTGAGAACTGGTAGTGGCCTGAGGGGAGTCTGAATCTGAGATACTTTCTGTGTGATTCCCTTATGGGAATATGCGTCCTTTAGATCCAAGAAGGCTAGCCAGTCCCCTTTTTGCAGAGTTGGCAAAATCATGGCCATTGTGACCATTTTGAACCTGGGCTTTGCCAGGTACCTGTTTAGCAGCCTGAGGTCTAGTATAGGCCACCACTCTCCATTCTTCTTTGTTAGGAAATATCTGGAATAGAACCCTTGCCCCCTTTGGTTGTGGGGGACAGGCTCCACTGCTTTTGCCAGCAGTAGGACCTGTACCTCCTGCTCCAGCAGTTTTCTTTCTGAGAAGGGAGCTGGTGCAAAATGTTTTAACCTTGGAGGAGGAAGGGACTTGAAGCAAAGGGAGAGACCCTGACTCACTATTTCCAGGACCCACTTGTCTGTGGTTATTTTTAACCATTCCTGGAAATAGTGGGCGAATCAGCCCCCTACAGGATGTGGAGAGGCAGCATGAAGGGAAAAGTCAGGGGTTCTGTTTTGCTTGCTGCTGAGGCTGAGCAGGTTGGGATCGTCTCCAAGAATCCCTTCTACCTCTAGCGCTGTAAAATCCAGTCTGCTATGGTTGGTACTGCTGCTGCTGGGAAACAGCCTGTACCTGAAAGAAAGGCATCCTAAAAGGGATCTGCCCCTGCCTCCCCTAGAATAAGAAGAAGTTGAAGTAGAGGGCCTGTTTCTGGTCGAGTTGCTCCTAAAAGTAGCTTTATATTCATTTACTTTTTTCATATATGCCTCAGTCTGGGCACCAAAAAGAGTGTGGCCTTTGCCAGGAAAGTCCATTGCCTTATTTTGGGTGTCCTGGGTGAGGCTGGTAGCCTTCAGCCAGGCAAATCTTCTTAGAGCAATAGTACTAGCCATCCACCTTGCAGCTGTATCACTGGTGTCAGCTGCCATCTGAAATTGGTATTTGGAAGCCTCCAAGTCCAATTTTGCTGTGTCTAGCAGCTCTGACACTGTTAAAGAGGAGTTAGCCTCAGCATTGTCCACTACTGATTGCCAGAGAGCTTTCTTATAAAGGGCTGCATAGGTCTGGAAGCTGTCTTGACAAATTGCCAGGGATGCCAAAAGGTACCCTTTTTTTGCCATGCTGTCCACCTTTCTCGAATCCTTCATGGGGGGGTGAGAGGATAAGGGAGTTCTGGCTTTCTCACAGGCAGCCTGCTGTACAATACCCTGGTGGTCTGGGTGACAAACTCAGCACCAGATCTTTCTAACTGATGCATCTTGTCACACTTTTTGTCAGTGAGTGTGACTGTACTGGGAGCCTTTAGGATTTCTAAAACATCCTTCTTAAAGAATTTGTAAAAAGGCAAAAGGAGCCTCTTTGAGGGTGTCAGCCCCATCAGCTCCATGTATTGTGCCTCCTCTTCATCCTGGATCTCTTCAGCTGTCTGGAGATCCAGGATTTCTACCATTTTCTTGACAAAAGAAAAATGGGAAGAGAAATCCTCTGAGGGTCTGGGAGGGGTGCCAAAATCCTGTTCTGGTGACACCTAAGTTCAATTCCCTCTTCTTCTAGGTCATTCTCCTCATATGCCACTGTAGCAGTAGGCAAAAGAGGGGCAGTGACAGTTGCTTTTTCAGCAGTAGTAATCACAGGCTGCTGAGGGGGTAGTAAACCCTGCAGAGCCTGGAGTAAGACTAAAGCCTGTGTCAAATCAGCAAGAGAAGAAGCATTACTAGGCACCTAAGGGACCCCTTGAGGCGTTTCAGCCGGGCTGTCAGTGTGTTTGGTTTTCTTTCATTTCTCGGCAGGCACTGGGGAGTCAGCCGGTTGACTGCCTCTCTTGCCAGAGCCCTCACCCGCATCAGGAGTGGATTTAGAGGCTCTGTAAGGAACTGCCACAGTCTTAGAGGTGGTGGACTGGTTAGAGCCCATGGATCCCTCCTCTAGTTTTCTTTTAAGCCTCTCCCTGCATCTCTCTACTGTCTTAACAGGGAATGACTTACAAATATCACAGTCTTCACTGAAGTGCTGTTGCCCAAGGCATATCAAGCAAAGATCATGCTTGTCTGCCTTCACAAACACCTCTGCACACTTCAAGCAATTCTTGAACCCAGGGGGTCCAGTTTTCTTTTCAGGCTTGTCTGACATTATAGAAAACAAGAACCAGTAACCGACCAAAAAATAGACTAAATTTAAATTTAAATATTTGCAGTCAGTTTCAATAGAATAACGGTTGGTTCAGGAACTGATAAAGTAAAAAAAAAAACTATCGGTTCCGATCAGATCCAGAACCGAGAAACCGCTTAGGAAAACCGATAAACCTCGGTTCAAAAGCGGTTTAAATTAAATAAAATTAAAGAATAAAGTAACCGGAACCCTCTAAAAAGGTTCCGATTAAATAAAAGAAATGGTTGGTTGCCCCTCGGTTCAAAGGAACCTCGAGGAACCGATAAACAAGTTTAAATTTAAAACTAATGAGGTATAAAACACTAAAGAACAATGACACTGGGAAGTAATCAAAAATAAAACAAAAATACTTAAGTTTTTTTGCTCTATGCACCTGAACTTTGCAGCAGAGAGAAGAAATCTGAGGTAGAATGTAGGCAGTTGACACTGGGCAGTTTGAAAATAGATGCATGAGCTAAACATTCCATGATTAGCATAGCATTCTATTCTCTCTGGGGCAGTGCTGGCTTAAGGGAGCATTGCAAGAGTAATAATGGTGGATTCCTGGGGTTAGAAACATGATTTTGAAGTGTTAACCGAAGCTGGTTGGAAAGCTCAGCCAGTAGGGAATTTCCATTTCTTTTAGTTTCCTGCCGACCCAATCAAAGGCTTTATGCCAATCACGAGTGGCAAACAAGTAATTGGGAAACAGTAAAAGTCTTTACTATCCACAGTAATGGGGCCCTAATTGTAGGCTGCAAGTAAGATTTTGTCCCTAATACTTGAAAATTGCAACACCATTAAGATTGTTCAAGGGCTCTCCTCAGCCCTCCAGGCCCTTCTCAGTGTGATGAGATAAGCTGCCTTGTTCATTTATGGAAGTCACTAAAGCAGCTAGGGCTTTACCAGAGGTCTTCTGTGAGTACCCCATCGATGTGGCCATCGCCTCAACTGATTATTCCACCATTACCAATCTAGCAGCATATTTTACAGTCTCTTGTGCACACTACAGATGGCTTGTGTTTGTGCATTGACTGGAGCTGGAGAGTCTCCAACGAGGCAGGACAATCACCCGAGGCAATCAGTGGCTGAGCAGGTGCAGGTAGCTTACAAAGCCCCGTGGCAGAAGGATCGCTTTTCTGCTAGTTTCCTGGGTGATCCATTTCAGTTTTTTACCAAACCAGGTACACTCTTACTAAGATATTCCATCTGACAGCAGTTTGCAAAGCTATCAAAAAACTATGTTTATAACAGGTTATAGATTAATTTCACAGGAGTTAAGAAAACTGCATCTCTCCAGCAGAACTGCAAGATCTATCCCCTGGAGACATGCTCCTAATGGGTCCCGACACCTTGTGTCTGAAGATCCTGGCAGTGGGCTCCCCACAGCAGGAAGTCATCTTTGGTGAGGGCCACATCTTGCTCTGGTGGGGAGAAGGGGAAGCCCCAGAGGAGACTGTCCTCCACTGACCACCACATCAAGGATCTCACCAGTGATTTGGTCACTTGAATGGGGTAGTTTTGAAGGTGTGATGCCTGTGATCACCAGGTACTGACCATCCACCGAGTTGTCCTCATCTGCAGCCTTGCCAGAGGCACTGTGAACACTGAGGAGGCTATTAGGCCCAGTATGTGTTGCACAGAATGGGCTGGCACAGCCACGTGTTCCATGATGTAGCATGCCATCTGTAAGACTGCTGGTAGCCTGCTGTCTGGGAGGAAAGCCTAAGCTGGGTCGAGTCCAGAACAGCTCCTATGAACAGTAGTTCCTGGGGGGGGGGAGACTCCAGCTGAGACTCTGAGGGGTTCAGCAGGACTCCCATTGACGTTAGGAAGTGAGAGGCAGTGGCCACTGCCTGCTCTGTCTCCTGTCTGGAGAGGCTTGAGATTAGCCAGTTATCCAAATACAGGAAGAGTTGGATTCCTAGCTTTCTGAGATGCACTGTGAGTGTAGCAAAGCACTTTGTAAAGACTCACAGGGTCGAGGAAAGCCCAAAGGGCAAGACTCTAAACTGGTAGTGTTGCTCTTCTACTCAGAGCCAGGGTACCTGTCATGGCTGGAGTGCACCAGTATGTGCTACTAAGCATCCTGCATATCCAGAGATGCTAGCCAATGCTGATGTTTCAGGTAAGGTAACTTGGCTCCCAGAGAAATCATACTGAGTTTTTCTTGACCCATGTATTTTTTCAGTTCCCTGAGATCAAGAATGGGATGTATGCCCCCTGATTTCTTTGGTACCAGTAAGTAGTGGGAGTAGAAATGAAAATTACATACTCACTGTACTTCATTTTCCAGAATATCTTCACCATTTATCCAAGCAACTGAGTCTGTGTTGGAGGCACTAGGACCCCATGGGAGCAAAGTCTTTCTGCAGCCTAGAGCTAGGGGGCCTGACATTGGTTTCGGCCTATGAGGTAGACGTATGGCGTGGCACTAATGGACTGGCCAGTAACCAACACTGACCCCCTACCTTCCTCAGTTCTGTTGCCTGGAGATGAAAACAAGTGTGAGAGAAAAAAGACAGAGAAGAAGTAAGGAGACTAGTCCAAAGGGATAGGAAAAGGATATACATCAAAAATATTAAAATCCGACTACCAACTAAAGAGGAGGCTAAGAATGGGCCTAACGGTTGAAGTCAGAGCCCAGGGTCACCTGGGCAGCAGGGTGGGAAGGCAGTGGCCAGCGGATGGCTCTGGCCAGAAAAGTGGGAAAAAAGAATCCTCTTCACCCCCCCCTTTTCTTTGTTTTTAAGGAGCAGGGGAAAAAAGAGCAAGGGAGGAATAGAGGTGGAAAGTAAAAAGCGTACCCTCTTGCCACTATAGAGGAGAAAAGGAGGAAGGGGAAAAGGCATATCAAATAGGTGTGTCCTCCCCTGATAAAGTACTACTGAGAACCAGAAGATAGAGTACTGTTCTCAGCAGCTAACAGGAGGCAAGACAAGACATCTAAATCCAGGGGGCTGAAGCAGCAGCTGTGAGAGGCCTATTAAGCAGCGAACTGGATTGAGGAGAAGGGAGGACAACAGAAGGGGAGAGAAGGCTCCCTCGGGAAATAAACATTTTTTTGAATATATTTTTTTGGAGATCCCCAAAGGGGAACATGCCCCTTGCTTCCTTTCTCCTGTTTTTTTTCTTTTTTTCGGAAGAGGACTCCCAAAATGGGAGTCCACAAAGAAAAAGAAAAGAAGGCAAATGAGTGGCAAGGGGAATAGGAGAAAGAAGGATTGGGTGAGCTGTCCAGAGGCCTTAGCTCTCCAGCTGAGTCAGGGATGGTGGGTGGGCATGTGAATAAATGAAGATATTCTGGAAGATCAAGAATTACACTAAGTACATAATTTTCATATCTTCCAAAAATCAATCTTCGCCATTTAGTCCCACCACTGGGTCACAGTACTAAGCATACCACCCAAAAGGGCGGTGCTACTCACCCTGAGGGAAAAGACTGTTCCCTCAGCCCTGTGTGGGGGATAAGAAAAAATTACTCACCTTAGTAATGTTGTCTCTTCTAATGGAGTCTTGCTATATTATGACAATTGTAGTTTGTCCCACCATTAGAACTGCTCCGGAGGTGAAAGAGTTAACTTCCATGCAGGCATGAAACTTAGAGCGCGAGCTCAGTTAGAAAAGCTCTGTCTGGAATATTTCAAACTGAAACTGTCAGATCTTTACGAGCAAAACTCACTAAGGTTCTGTGTGGAAGCTGTAACCTACACTAGCCAACTGGCTACTTACATATTAACACATTTTCCTGGTCCCAACACCAAGACTCAAGTCAGGGACCAGAAAATAAGATAAGATAAAATAAAACACAACACCCAAACACCCCAAAAGAAGGGTGGAAAACATAAAATGGGCATCAATAAGTGCTAACACTGGACTGCCACCCCATACCCAAAGTAGAAGTTCTGAGAGGCAGGTTGGGAGGTTACTAATATAGCAAGACTCATTAGAAGAAACAACATTACTAAGGTGAGTAATTTTTTCTTCAAACAACATGAAGTCTTGCTATATTATGACAATTGCAGACTACACAGCAGTACCTCCATGGAGGAGGGACAGAACCTACTTAGGGAATAGGCTCTGAAGCACTGTTAAGTGTAAACCGAGCATCCCTCCTGGCCTGGATATCCAGGGAGTAATGCTTGGTGAAAGTGTGTACTGTTTTCCAAGTAGCTGCTTGACATATCTCTAAGATAGGGATGTCTCTGGCAGCAGCTAGAGACACAGCTGTACCTCTGGTAGAGTGAGCCCTCAGGCCTGAAGGGGGAACCTTACCCAATTTTTGATAGCAAAATTGGATACAAGAGACAATCCACCTGGCAATGGATTTCTTAGTGGCAGGTTTCCCTTTCCCAACCTCACCATAAGTGAGAAATAGTTGGAGGGAGTCAAACCTGTGACCCTTGGTACGCTCTATATAGTAACTTAGGGCCCTCTTAACAGCTAAGCTGTGCAACCTCCTCTCACCAGAGGAGGAATGGTCAGTGAAGAACACTGGAAGAGAAATAGATTGATTAAGGTGGAAATCTGAAACCACCTTAGGCAAAAAACTTCCTGTTAGTCCTGAGGACTACCTTATCCCTGTGAAAGGAAATAGTCAGTCTCCACTGACAAAGCTTGTAACTCACTTATGCGCCTGGCAGAAGTGATGGCTACTAGAAACACAGTTTTCCAAGTCAAGTACTTAAGCTCTGCCGAAGACAGAGGTTCAAAGGGGGGTTGCATCAGCTGAGCAATGCAAACATTAAGATCCCAGGCAGGGGCAGGGTCCCTGAATGGTGGATTGGTATGAAGAAATCCCCTGAAAAACTTGGAAAATACAGGGTGAGCAGAAAGAAAAGAGGGCTTCCCTGCTGAAATAAAAGCAGAGACAGCTGCCAAATGCACTTTCAGGGTAGCTGGTCTCAGTCCCGAAGAATTAAGATGGACCATATAGTCCAAAACAGTGGGCAAATCAGCAGATGCCGGGGAAATATGCTTCCCAGAACACCATATGGAAAACCTTTTCCATTTGGAGTTATAAGTAGCCCTAGTGGAAGGCTTCCTAGAAGCTTTCAAGATTTCGAGAACACCTTGAGAAAGGTGTAGGTCAGCAAACTCTAACTCAAGAGCCATGCCTTGAGGTTGAGGGATTTGAGATTCGGATACCAAACTCTCCCCTGGGCACAGGTTAACAGATTGTGGTTCCTGAGGAGACACAGGGGGAAGAAGAACTGCTAAGGACAGAAGGAGTGGGTACCAGGGCTGCCTGGCCCAGTCTGGAGCAATCAGAATCATCTTGTAGGGCCGAGATCTGATTTTGACTAGCACCTTGAACAGGAGAGGGAAGGGGGGGAGGCATAGAGAAACTTCCCTTCCCAATCGAGAAGAAAGGCATCCAGGGGGAATGAGCCCAACACTGGGGGCCTGCAACAAAAAAGAGGAAGTTGATGATTGTCTGGGGCTGCAAAAAGATCTATCTGAGGGGTGCCCCATCTGGCAAAAACTATCCCCAGTACTCGGGGATCCAGTGACCATTCGTGATGGCCCTGGGAAATCCTGCTGAAAGCATCTGCCAGGACATTGTCCTTGCCTGGAAGGTGAACTGCTATGAGGGAAGTGTTCAGGGAATAAGCCAGAGACCACAACTTCATCAGCTTCGGTGCATAAGGCCAAGACCGAGTGCCCCTTGTTTGTTGATGTACCACATTGTAGTGGTGTTGTCTGTTCTGACCTGTACCACTTTGTTCTGAACAGATGCAGAAAAACCTGAAGTGCTAGAAAACAGCTCTGAGTTCCAACAGATTGATGTGGAGCAGAGATTCCTGAGGGGACCACAATCCCTGGGTGGAGAGGTTGCCCATGTGAGCTCCCCATCCCAAAAGGGACGATCTGTAGTAAGGGTCAGAGTGAGATAGAGGGATGAAGGAACCCCTTGTCTCAGATTGCTCTGATCCTGCCACCACTGAAGGGTCTGGATCAGGGTTCAGTCACTGGGATCAACTTGGATAGGAATCTCTTCTTTGAGACCAAAAGGCTCTCAAATGGAACTGAATGTCCCTCATCTGAAATCTTGCTCCTTGCACTACAGCTGTGGAAGCAGCCATGTGTCCTAGGAGCTGTAGGAAATGCCTTGCTGGTCGAGAGACCTGCAGAGTGAAGGAGGAGGCCAGGCCACCAGGTCCTTACCCTTTCTAGGGAAGAAGGCTCTGCCTGTGCTTTGTGTCCAGTTCTGCACCTATAAAGGTGAGTACCTGGACAGGTTCCAGAACTGACTTGGAAGATTGAGAAGAAAGCCCAGAGAGGAAAGCAGCTGCTGGGTAACTTGCAGGTGAGATTTGACCTGGTCTGAAGACTGACCCACAATGAGCCAGTCGTCTAGGTAGGGAAAGATGGCAATCTTTGCCTTCTTAAATGAGCAACTGCTACTGCCAGGCATTTTGTGAATACCCTTGGGGCAGAGGTAAGGTCAAGGGCATTGCTCTGAACTGATAATGGCCTGAGGGCAGTTCAATCTGAGGTACTTTCGTGGGAGCTTCTGATAAGAACATGGAAGTAGGCATCCTTGAGGTACAGGGAAGCTAGCCAGTCCCCTGTCCTTAGGGAGGGTAAAATCATTCCCAGAGTTACCATTTTGAATTTTGGTTTTAAAAGGTGCTTGTTCAGATATCTTAGGTCCAGGATGGGCTGCCACTCTCCTGTCTTTTTTGGGGTAAGAAAGTACCTGGAGTACAGACCCTTGCCCTGGTGTAGGGGAGAAACCCTTTCTACAGCTCTGACAGCCAGGAGGGTTGAGACTTCTGTTTCCAAAGCAAGAGTCTCTAGAGGGTTTGCAGGTGGAAAAGATCTGATTCTCATCTTTGGAAATTTTTTGAAGCTGAGAACCAGACCCTGGCTTACTACTTCCAGGACCCACTTGTCTGATGTTAAAGACTCCCAGTCCTGGACGAAGTGAGCCAGCCTGCCCCCTACAGGTAATGGAGAACCGCCCTGGGCATCCCATCAGGGTGCCTGTTTGGCAGGGGCTTTAGGCTGAGGGGTGGGAGCAGGCCTGCTTGTACCCCGTCTGCCTCTCCCTCTGAAGAACCCCCTCTGAACATAAGCTGAAGAGGAGGCCTGGGTTTGGTGACAAGGCCTGCCTCTACCCCTGGGGGGCTGCCTCTGAGGAGTGGCTTGCCGTTCCTTGGCTTGTGCACTCCTATAAGTGGTTCTATATTCATCCATTTTCTTCATATAATTCTCTGTCTGCTCCGGAAACAGAGAATTTCCCACCACAGGAAAATCCATAGCCTTAGCCTGGGTATCCTGTGACAAAGTAGTACACCTGAGCCAAGCCAATCTAGGAAAAGCCACAGATGTAGCCATGACTCTAGAGGATACATCATTAGACTCCAATGCAGCATGGAATTGCACCTTAGATGCCTCAATACCATCAGCAGCCACCTGTTCCGGCTCCTTGGCAAGCTGGCCAGGGGCCTGTTTGGCTAAAGCCATGACAGTATCCCATCTAGATTTCTGGTATCTTGCAACCTAATCCATATAATTTGCTTGTCTGAGTCCCAAGGACGCTGCCATGTATTGTTTTTTAGCCATGGCATCAATCTTCCTGGAGTCCTTGTCAGGAGGATGTGAAGCCAGGGGAATATTAGCCTTATCACAGGCTGCAGCCTGAACTACCCCAACATGGCTGCATTGCTGTGAAAGAAATTCTGTATCAGGACCTGACAAAGTGTACCTCCTGTCCATCTTTTTATCCACAGGAGGCACAGAATTAGGAGCTTTTAAAATTTTTATTGTTTGTTTCCAAAAGGATTTATGTAAAGGAATAGACAATCTCCTGGACTCTGGGGTATCCATCATCTCTACAAAGTCAGGCTCCTCTTGCTCATCCACAGCTTCCTCCAAAGGAAGCTGGAGGGTTTCAGAAACTTTTTTATAGAACAAAAAATGAGAAGGGGACTCAGAAAGCCTAGGGGGAGATTCTCCTAAAGGTCTCTCTGGGGAGATGTCCGGTTCAATGGGCACATCCAGACTTTCAAAGTCACATTCACACTGTTCATACTCATCCTCCCCCTCCTCTGGTTCATAAAACTCCTCTATATCATATTCTTGAACCGGTGGAACCGGCTGAACTGACCTTTTGCCAGACAGTGGCGGTTCGGACGGAACCGGGGAAAGTGACTGGACAATTTGGATTGCTCTGGCTATCTCTGCAGCAGTTGGAGAAGAATTTTGACTCCACACCTGCTGATTTTCTAGTTCTCTTTGCTGAACTGGCTCTCTGAGTCAGCTTTACGTTTGCCCGAGGAAGTCTGGCCCTGGTCAGAGGGCACTCTCCGTTCGTTGGCACCGAACCGGCTGGCCAACCGGTCAGCGGACTTTCTGGTTCTCGTTCCCTGAGCCTACCAACTCTCTTATCTAGGGTAGCTGCAGGAAATTCTTGCAAATCTGGCAGTCTGCATTGAGGTGGTCAAACCCCAGACAATAAACACATGTGGTGTGTGGGTCAGCCTTGGCAAAGGCTTCCCACAGACACTACAGTGTTGAAACCCAGTGGCCCGGTTTTTCTTTTGGGTTTCTCAGACATAATGGCAGCCCTAACCAAAAATACAGGTTACTCACCCGTAACAGGAGTTCTAGGAATGGTATATGTTGTTCATCCACACTGTCTGGCAGGTATCCTTGCCGCTTTAAATCTTGCGGAAGGTCTTCAGCTGGCTCCTCCCACCCACCCGGTGGTAAACTCGGCTCCGCCCCATGACGCCAGATCTGGCCTGCTGAAGCTCAGGTAGTGCGTCAAGCTGGAGGTCGTGGATGAACAACATATACCATTCCTAGAACTCCTGTTACAGGTGAGTAACCTGTATTTAGG
Organism: Neoceratodus forsteri; assembly: GCA_016271365.2. Taxonomy (NCBI): domain Eukaryota; kingdom Metazoa; phylum Chordata; order Ceratodontiformes; family Ceratodontidae; genus Neoceratodus; species Neoceratodus forsteri. The sequence goes on from CM057453.1 coordinate 1,095,262,303, forward strand.
GACATGGATATGTTGTTCATCCACACTGTCTGGCAGACTCTAGCAGTTCTCCAGGAGGAGGGAGGCAAGGCGCACACCCCCTACTTAGGGAATAAAGACTGGAGAACCGAGGCCCCAAAACCAGCATCCCGGCGTGACTCAAGGTCGATGTGGTAATGGGTAATAAAGGTGTGTGCTGACTTCCAGGTAGCAGCCCTACAGATTTTCTGGATAGGGACGTCCCTGGAAGCAGCCACCGATGCAGCAGTATGACGGGTAGAATGAGCTCTTATCCCTCTGGGAGGCTCCATGCCCAACTTATAGCAGAGATCTATGCAGGAGGTGACCCACCTGTCTATCGTCCGCTTGGCTGCAGGTCTGCCAGGTGCGGCTTCAGCATAGGTGACAAACAGCTGGCAAACCTCTCCCCGAATTTCAGCCGTGCGCTCCTTATAATAGCGAGCGCCTTCTAGGGTCCAAAGTATGGAGCCTGTATTCGCCTCCGAGGTGTGATTGGGTAGAACACCGCAGAGTCAACACTGGTTAAGGTGAAATCGACACCACCTTCGGAAGGAATTTCGGGTGGGGGCGCAGGACAACCTTGTCCCTGTGGAAGACCAGGTAAGGAGACTCAATGCAGAGTGCCTGGAGTTCTCCCATCCTTCTGGCTGACGTGATAGCCACCAAGAAGGCGGTCTTCCACGACAGGTGAGAGAGTTCACACCTGTGCATTGGTTCGAATAATTGCCCATGAGCTTTGCCAGTACCAGCAGTGAATCCCAAGGAGGTGGAGGTTCTCGCACCGAGGGAAATGTGATCAAGGCCTTGAAAAGCGCCAGACCACCTTCTCCTCGCCACTGACTGCTCCTCGCCCGCGCCCGGTAAGCAGAGATGGCTGCCAGGTGCACCTTTAGGGTCGTCGACCTAAGCCCTTGACTAGAAAGGGACCATAAATAGTCCAAAATGCTTGCCAAGGAACAGGAAGAAGGGTCCAAGCCCTTACCCTGACACCAAATGGAAAACCTCTTCCATTTGAAGGCATAGCATTTCCTGGTCGACTCCTTACGGGATGCCTCAACAACATTGAGGACCTCGTCGGAAAGACCCAAGGCCTGGAACTCTAGCCGCTCAGGAACTAGGCCGTCAGGTGCAGGGATTGAAGGTCTGGATGGAACACCTTCCCCTGATTGACTGAGAGCAGGTCCGGGCGAGCTGGAAGCTGCCTCGGGAGCCTGGAGCTGAGGCTGAGGAGATCTGGGAACCAGAACTGGCAGGGCCAGTCTGGGCTATCATCAGAATCACCTCGCCTTGTCCCTCCTTGTCTTGAGAAGCACCTTGTGAATCAAGGGAAATGGGGAAAGGCGTAAAGAGGCCCGGGGTCCACAGCCTCGAGAAGGCATCCCCTGCAGTGAGCCCTGCTGAGGAGGGTGGGCATGAAACAGTCTCAGCCAGCATTCTCCTGAGGCAAACAGGTCCACCTGAGGTGTGCCCCAGAGGGAGAACAGATCTTGTACTACTCCGCAGGAGAGACCACTCTGTGAGATGCAGCCCCTATCCGCTCAGGGCATCGGCCAGGGTATTGGAGGCTCCTGCCACATGAATGGCTAGGAGATCCACCTCCAGGCTGCGACGAAGTGACCAAATGCGGAGAGCTTCCTTGCATAGAAGCATGGAGCGCGTCCCACCCTGGCGGTTCAGGTAGTACATGGTCGTGGTATTGTCTGTCTGGACTCAGACCACTTGACCCCGGAGAAAAGGAGCAAAGGCGGTGAGAGCTAGGCGGACCGCTCGGAGCTCCAGCAGGTTGATGTGGCATAGGGACTCCCACGGGGACCAGAGGCCATGCACTCGGTGTTCCCCCAGATGGGCACCCCAACCCATCAGAGAGGCATCGGTCGATAGAGAGATCGTCGTCTCGGGGCGGACAAACGGGATGCCCTCCTGCAGATGGGATGGAACGGTCCACCACTGGAGAGCGTTCCACATCTCCTGGGTCACTGTCACTAGCTGGTCCAATGGATCGCAGCATTGTGACCACTGGCTGGAAAGTCCCCACTGAAGGGGGCGCATGCGCCAGCGTGCCCAATGGACCACACTGGTACAGGCCGCCATGAGACCCAGGAGGCGCAGGAAGTCCCGGGCAGGGCGGGATTGCCCAACCAGAAATGATTGGGCAAAGGAGGTAAGAACCTCGGCCCTGTCCGCCGGGAGCCGTGCTCTGGCTCGAAGAGAGTCGAGCTCTGCCCCAATGAGCAGGATCACCTGCTTCGGCTCGAGTTCCGACTTGGCCTCGTTGATGAGAAGGCCGACTTGAGAGCAAACCTGGAGGGCCAGATCTCTGGACCGCTCCACCTCCCTTCTGGAGGGGGCTGCTATCAGCCAATCGTCCAGGTAAGGGTACACCCGGACCCCTCGGCGCCGCAGGAATGCTGTCACCACTGCCATGCATTTGGTGAAGACCCTGGGAGCTGGAGATAAGCCGAAGGGCATGGCTTGGAACTCGAAGAGGGATCCCTCTGCTCGAAAGCGGAGGAATCTCCGATGTGACGGACGGATAGGGACGTGAAAGAACGCGTCCTGTAGGTCCAGAGAGCAGAACCACATGACGTGTTCCAGAGATGGTATTATCTGCGCCAGAGTGACCATTCTGAAGGTCCGAGACCTTAGGAACTTGTTCAGGTCGTGTAGGTCAAGAATGGGGCGCCAGCCCCCTGTCCGTTTCGGAACCAGGAAATATCTGGATACGAACCCTGGGTCTAAAGGGGGGTCCTCCACCTCTGTGATCACCTCCTTCTGGAGGAGGAGAGCGATGTCGGCTCGACGAGCCGCCAGTGAGGCTACTGCGGACCCGAGGCCCCAGTGCGATGGCTCTGAAGGCGGGGGCCTGCTCAAATTCTAGAGGTAGGCCTTTTCCCACTACCTCCAGAACCCACCTGTCCGTGGTAACAGCAGACCAGGCGGAAAGGAAGTGTCTGAGCCGTCCCCCCATGGGGGGAGCCAGGGGTGAGGTGACAGGGATGGGGGCGACACCCCTCAGCCCCTCACTGGGCAGGCTTGGAGAAGGGACCGGCCGAGGGACCTCCTGGGCCTTTACCTCCCTGCTTCCTGTTGGAGGAAGCCGATGGCTTGGGTTTGGGATGCCAAGCTCGAGCCTGCTGGCCCTGACGTTGCTGGGCCGGGTGCGCTCTTGGGCGCCAGAGAACCGAAAGGGCTTAGGCTGTGGCTTGCGACCTTTGTCCTTCTGGCCGGAAGAGCCGAGGTCCAAGGTAGCATTGGACTTCTCGATCCTCTGCAGGTGACCTTCCACCCCAGGGCCGAAGAGGTCAGTCCCCAAAAAGGGAACATCCGCCAACTTGTGCTGGGTATCCGAGGTAAAGGTGGATATCCTCAGCCAAGCCCGACGACGCATGGCCACTGCGGCCGCCACAGACCTGGCACATGGGTCCCCGATGTCTAACGCAGTCTGGAGCTGCTGTTTGGCCACTGCCCTGCCCTGGTCCCGCACCTGCCTGACCGTAGTCTGCAGATCCGCGGGAAGATGAGGGACAACCTCATCCAGGGAGCCCAACAGGGCGTGAGAAAAATGTGCATGAGGGGCGCCGAACTGGCCTGACGAAGGCCGAGAGAGGACGCAGCATAGACTTTTCGCCCGGCATAATCCAATTTCTTGGATTCCTTGTCGGGAGGTTTGTCCACATCCCTGGCGTTCCTGGCACGCTGGAAAACGCTGTCGGTAACCAACCCCTCGGCCGAGGGGTGTTCGGAAAAACCGGACAGGGAACCGGTAGGGACCGCATACTTCCTGGCCATTCTGGCCGAAGGCGCAGGGCAGGAAGCAGGACGCTGCCAAAGTTCCAAGGCCGGACCCACTATGGCTTCGGCCACCGGAAAGGCCTCCGTCGGAGAATCCCCTTGGTCCAGAATCTCTGTGAGGGGATACCTGGCCCATTTAGAAACGGGTTCGAGCTTCATCCCGGTGGACTCCGAGATGAGCCGAAGCAACCCTAAGAAGGACAAAGGGCTATCGTCCACTGACTGCCCTCCCGAGGACTCCAAGTCCATGCGCTTGGAGAAGAGGGAGGAACCATCATCGGACTCAGAGGAGTCCTCAAAGAGCTGCCTCGGGCCTGAGCCACCCTCCACCTGCCGAGGTTTATCGGGAGTGAGGGTGACAGACAGCCTATGGGGCAAACCCAAGGCCGACCGAGAATTTTTGGTCGGAGCCCCAACTAATGGCTGTGGAGGCAGAGGTTCCACCAGAATTGGTGGGGCAGCTGGAATTGGCCGAACAACCGGCCTGGGAACAGGCTCCTCGGCTACAATGAGGGGTTGTTTTGGCCACTCCGGTGACAGCCACTTAATGGCCAGGGAAGACGACTGGGTCGGCTTATTCCCGGTCAAAAGGAGCTGTTGCCACATGAGTTCCTCGTACCTCTGACACAACTTGCGCCGAAGCCTCCCCTCGTCCGTGGAAGAGCGGCGACACCGCCTGCCAAGACCGAGACCGCCTATGGCGGTGGAATTGGTTGGACCGCGAGGATGTCCGAGACCGAGAGTCTCGACTAGGCCGAGGAAGGCGAGGAGAAGTGTCGGAAATTGGTACTCCCCTCGGCTCGGACGATCCCACCGAAGGCTCCGGAACCGGAGGCACAGACGAGCCGACGGGATCCTCAACTCCCACTGGGGGAACCGGGGAGAGGGGATTCTCAGCTTCTCCAGCCAACAACCCATCTAATGGGTCGAGAAAAATCTCGACCGCGTCGACGGGAGTCTCAGTCAACTGGTCTGACGGGGACACCGTGAAGCCAGTGGCCGAAGCAGAGGGGTCGACCGAAGTCGACTGTCGACAAGAAGGGAAGGGGGATCTTTCCACTCCCAAGAGCCGATGGAGAGACTTACTTTTGCTCTTTTGGACCTGGAAAAGGTCCGAAGAAGTTGGACCCTCACCTTTTGTCGAGAGGGTCAGACAAAGCTCCTTAAAAGAAGCCGAATAAGAGGCACCGAGAGATAGCGGGACAAATGCCGCAGCCGAGGTAGAAGCGGCCAGCGCCGCCTCCTCTTCGAGGGCGATCATCTGCTCGAGCTGATCCGCCGAGCCCGCCGCCGCGGACACCGCCGACCGGGCCTCTTTTGACTTAACCGGAGGAAATCTCTTCTCGGGACGCCCCAGTTGTAAACGGGCAGCACGGTCTTCGAGGACGTAGGCCGAAAAGGAAGAGCACAGGTCGCAGGCCTGCGGGTCGTGCTCAAGGCCCAAGCAGTAAACGCACGTGGAGTGCGGATCCGTCCGAGACATCTTCTGCCCGCAAGGGCATCTCCGGAAACCGGGAGTCGATTTGTCCATCGCAGCCACGAGGGAGAGAAGACCGAAGTCTTTTTAGCAAAAACTTTAATTTCGAAAATTCGAAGAATTAGGAACTAGTCAAAACGCAGAGCGCTATGAGGAGGAACCTGAGCTTCCAAGTGGTAAGGAAGATCTGGCGTCATGGGGCGGAGCTGAGAGTTTTACCACCCGGGTGGTTGGGAGGGGCCAGCTTGAAGACCTTCCGGCAAGATTTAAAGCGGCAAGGATACCTGCCAGACAGTGTGGATGAACAACATATCCATGTCCCTAGAACTTGCCCTTTTTCCGGCAGTGCCAGGCAAGACACCCTTATCGGTTCCCAACCGTGTCACGGGTCGTGGAAAAAACCGTAATGAAATCCGTTTTTTTTAGAACCGATAAGAACCGGGAACCGCACTCTAAAAATCTTTTAAATGCTTCAGAATAAAGTTTTAAAACAACCTGATCGGTTCAAACCGAACCGATAAACATTACAAGTTCCACACAGAAATAAACCTGTCTATACTTACAATACCACAGACAGAGCTTTGAACCGATTGGTTTCGGTTAAATAATAATAATGCGGTTGAATTTAACGAGAAAAACTCTTTAAACCGAAATGAACTGAGCAGTAGGAGGAATCTCGGAGCGACTGTTCAGTGAGGCGGAGTAAAGAATCTGACTGTTTCAGTTTGAAATATTCCAGAGCTTTTCTAACCGAGCTCGCGCTCTAAGTTCCATGCCTGCATGGAAGTTAACTCTTTCACCTCCGGAGCAGTTCTAATGGTGGGACAAACTGCAATTGTCATAATATAGCAAGACTTCATGTTGTTTGAACCACAAGAACGAAACATAGAAACATAGACTTTGATGGCAGATAAGAACCGCTTGGCCCACCCAGGTTTGCCCATTTCCCTACCGACTGGATAAGCTGCAGATTCTAGTTAACCAACAGCCTACTTCCTCCTACCCCCACTATAATTGCCTTATGTCTGTCCCATGCATTCTTGAATTCCCCCACTGTTTTTGACCCCACAACCTCCTCAGAAAGGCGGTTCCATGCGTCCAGCACCTTCTCTGTGAAAAAATACTTCCTCATGTTGCCCCTGAGCCACCCCCCATCTTCAAATCATGCCCCCTTATTCCTGCACGTTTTTTTTCTGAAAGATGCTCCCCCATTGGACTTTGTTGATTCCCTTGAGGTACTTGAAAGTTTCTATCATGTCCCCACTCTCCCTCCTTTCCTTGAGGGTATACATATTAAGCTCTTTTAGTCTCTCTATGTATGGCTTCTCAGGAGGGCAACAAAAATGATACACGGTCTCCATAAGTTGCCATATGAATACAGGTTACAAAAACTCAACATGTACTCCCTGGAACAACACAGGGATAGAGGGGACATGATTGAGACATCCAAGTTTCTGAAGGGTATAAACAGAGTCTCCAGCCAGGAGCTCTTTATGGTCAACAGCACCAGTAGGATAAGAGGACAGGAGATGAAAGTGAGGGGAGGAAGATTCAGGGGCAACATGCGAAGGTTTTTCTTCACAGAGGGAGTGGTTGACCCATGGAATGGTCTACCGACTGGAGTCATTTACTCCAAAACAGTAGGGGACTTCAAAGCAGATTGGGACAGACACAAGGGGATTGTCTCACAGAAATCCTAAAGAGGGGGGTAGGGCTCAGGGCAGACTAGATGGATCTTTGGTCCCCATCTGCCATCAATTTCTATGTTTGTATGCTGCAGACCATGCACCATTTTAGTTGCCCTCCTCTGGACTTCCTCCATCCTGTCTATGTCCTTGAGGAGATGGGGTCTCCAGAACTGCACGCAGTACTCCAGATGGGGTCTCACCAACTGTCTGTACAGTGGGATAACAACTTCCTGTTTTCTACTGGTGATGCCTCTCCCTATGCATCCCAGTATTCCCTCAGCCCTCCTTACTGCCTTCTCACATTGGGGTAGTCATATCAGGTTATCTGATGTATTTTCCCAAAATCCATTGTTATTGGTACCCCCATTGTGTACTCTTCCCTAGGTTTTTGTTTCCCAGGTGCATTACTTTGCACTTCTTTGCATTGAAGCTAAGCTGCCATACTTTTGACCATTCCTCCAACCTTGCCAAGTCCCTTCTCATCCTTTCCACCCCCCCCTTGTGTATCAACCCTGTTGCAGATCTTTGTGTCATCTGCAAAGAGGCATACTTTTCCTTCCAGCCCCTCCACAATGTCTCCTATAAAGACAACGAAGAGGACTGGTCCCAGCACTGAACCCTGCGGCATCCCACTAGTAAACCCCCTTTCTTCAGAATGTGCTCCGTTTACTATTACCCTCTGCATCCTGTTATGCAACCAATTTGTTACCCAGGCTGCCACCCTGGGATCCACTCCCAGGCTGGCTAACTTGTTTATTAATCTTATGTGTGGGACTGCACCAAATGCCTTGCTAAAGTTTAGGTAGGCTATGTCCACAACCCCTCCCTGGCCTACTACTTTAGTCACCCAAAGAAATCTATTAGATTCGTGTGACATGACCTTCCCACTGTGAATCCATGCTGCCTTGGGTCCTGTGCTCCACTGGCCTCTAGATATTCAACAATTCTTTCTTTCAGAAGAGATTCCAGCATTTTCTCTACCACTGAGTTCAAACTAACAGGTCTGTAGTTTCCTGCCTCTGTCTTGCTCCCACTTTTGTGAAGGGGAATCACAACCACCCTCCTCCAGTCCTCAGGTACCACACCATCCTCCCATGATTTGTAAAAAAGGGTAGTCAGTGGTGTCACTAGGTCTCCCCTTAGTTCTTTTAGAATTCTGAGGTGAATCCCGTCGGGCCCCATTGCTTTGTCCACCTTGAGTTTTAGGTGTTCTTTCAGAACCCTCTCTTCTGTGAATGGACTGTTATCGACCCCCTGTCCAGAGTGCTTCTAGTGTTTGGTTTAGGTACCTCCCCCTCTTCTTCTTTTGTGAATTCTGAGCAAAAGTATTCATTCAGTATCTCTCCCTTTTAACTGTCACCCTCTGCCCACCTCCCTTCCCCTTTATGAAGCCTCATTATCCCTCCCTTGGTCTTCCTTCGCTCCCTGATGTACCTATAAAAGGTTGTATCCCCCTTCTTAACTGAGCTGGCTATCTTTTCTCGGTTTGGGCCTTCACTATTCTGACTGCCTTCCCCACTTCCTTCAGCTTTAACTGATACAGTTCTCTGTCCTGCTCCATCTGTGATTCCTTATACTTCCTGAATGCTATCTTTTCTCCCTAACTTTCCCCACCACCTCTTTTGAGAACCATAGTGGTTTTTTACTTCATTTTGTTTTATTTGCTTCACACAAAGGCTTGCTGCCTCTGTGATGGCAGTTCTGATGCATTCCTCAGGCACTCATCCATTTTGCCAAAGTCAGCCCTCCTAAAGTCCAGTACCTTCGCTGTTGTATGGCTTGACTCTACAGCTATGTTCATCATGAACCACACTGTTTGGTGGTCACTTGTTCTCAGACGGCTACCCACTTCTAAATCTGCGATTCTCTCTCCATCCCTGTTTGAGAGTACCAGGTCTAAGATTGCTCCCTCCCGAGTGGGTTCCAACACTAGCTGTCTGAGGCATGCCCCCTGCAGGACATCGAGAATGACCCCGCTCTTGGATGTGGCTTCAGCAAATATGCTCCAATTAACATCTGGCATATTCAGGTCCCCATCAACAATATATCCCCTTTTTCTGCCATTCTAAGGATGCCTTCTATCATTTCCTTGTCCATTTCCTCTCCCCGAGACCGGGGATCTGTATACAAACCTTATGCAGACTCTGGCGCCATTTCCTGTCTCCAAAGTGACCCACAGTGCCTCCTCTCCTCCCCATTTACCCTTCAGTTCTGTTGCTTTAATCCATTCCCTTATGTAGAGAGCTACTCTTCCTCTTTTACCCTCCCTGTCCCTCCTGCAGATTGTGTACCCTGGTATGTTGACATCCCAGTCACGGCTCTCCATGTACCATGTTTCTGTGACTGCCACGATATCCAGATGTCCCTCTTCCATCAGTGTCATTAGTTCAGGAAGCTTGTTACCCAGACTATGGGCACTGGTACTCATTACCCTCCATTTTTTGATGTCCTTACCCCTTTTAGTCCCATCCCTGCCCTTACTGCCTTTTTCTCCATTTACCCCTGTCCTGCTCCCTATCAACTGCTCCGCTCCACCTTGGTGTTTACCATGCTAACTACCCTGTTTTGTGGGGGGAGGCTGGGAATTCCCTGCTTCTTATCAGTGCCTCCCTCCTTGGCTAGTTTAAAAGCTTGCCAATGAAGCATTTAAATCTATCACCTAGCAGCCTGGTTCCCAGAGTGGGACAAATAAGGTCACCAGGTCGCCAAATGCGACCTGTTTCCCCATTCTGGCCACTTCATTTTACTTGAAAGTCGCCATTCTGGCGAGTAACACTTGTGGAAGCAGCACGCATGCACCTGGAATTAAAGGCATTTTTCCCCTAGTGGAACCGTCCTCACACATGCGCAGTATTCCCTTCTTTTTGTTTTCCCCACTGCGCATGTGCAGAATCGTCCGTGGCCATGTGATCCCGAACTGTAGTGCGACTGTGCGCAGTTCCCCAACAGCCTGAGCCAGCATGCGAGAGGAATAACAGTGGTGTCTGCGCAACTCGAGAGAGGACGGAGTGCCCAGATCACAAGGTATGCTTTTTGCAGATGCCAGGCGTTCACATGGGTGCTTCAGTATAAATGCCTACAGGAACGCTGCAGCCCGCCATTTCACTGAGTGTTTGTGATGGAGAAGAGAGCATTCATAATCATATACTATTGTATTGCGTCTGAGAATTTAAATCCATTCAAAAGCCCTTTTAAGGGCTTGAAAGCTTCTACAGTTGTTCACTGGGGACAGGAAGGGGGGTAATATTACAGTATCGGCGGTTGAAAGGGGAAAAAAAATTAAATTGCCATTTGAAATGTATGACTACGACAACGTGCTGAAGTAAGGGGAAGGGGGGCTTGCTGTCTGCAATGATCAAAATCTGAAGGGGTTCTAGTGTTCTGTGCAGGTTTTACTGTGTTGCTGAAGTGCTGCGTGCATAGCAAAAAAAGAGCACATACTCTCAGAGTTATTTTTGGTCTCAGAGTTACTCCAGGCAATAGGCATAGGGCAGAGTTAACTGAAAGTAGTAGCCGTCGATCTGACTGAAGAACGGGAGCTTGCTTGACAGTCCAGGTGGGAAGGCAAAGTAAGCTATTTATTATGCCATTTCTAACCAACTACCCCCACCTCTGAGCTCAAACAAAGTTGATTGAAACAAGTTCATAGCAGGACTATCTGGCTGCTGCTGACCTGTGTACTTGCCTATTACAGTTCTGTTTAATTTGACAGTCTGTGCCACTGTCTTAGTCTAGTGTCTTGTCCTGTGGTTGTGTGTTAGTGTGCGTGTCCCTCTCTTGTTTGTTTTAGAAAATAAATATATACTTGTAAGTTGTAAAAGAGCTTTGGGCATCATCTTGTCCTGTGATTTTGTCAGGCTTTTTTGGGTGGGACTGGGACCACTGACAGAATAATAAAAAAAAAAAAATTACAAGCTACAATAATTTAAAGTCCGGACTACTACTTGTGTGCATATTAGTGGTTGTGTCAGGCTTTTTTGGGGATGGGGTTGGGCCAGGGCCAGGAGGACCAAAAAAATTAAAGCTTGCCACAATTAATGAAAAGTCCATACTACCTGTCTCATCCAGTCCTCTTGAGGTTGTGTCTGGCTTTTTTTTGGGGGGGGGCGGGCCAAAACAACAAAAAAATTAGAGCTAGCCACGATTAATGAAAAGCCCATACTAGTACTACCTGTGTGCATAACATTGACTGCATCTATTGTTGTTTGGCTGTCCACCTATCTTGTCCATTCCAGTCCTCTTCAGGTTGTGTCAGACAGTCAGGTCAGGCTTTTGGGGGACCAATTTAAAACAAATTCAAAATTGAAGCTTGCCACACAATTAATGAAAAGCCCCTACTAGTACTACTTGTGTGCATATCAATGACTGTGTCTTTTGTTGTTTGGCAGTCCACCTGTCTCGTCCAGTCCTCTTGAGGTTTTGTCAGGCTTTTTGGGGGGGGGGTCAAAACAAAAAAAATTAGAGCTTGCCACAATTAATGAAAAGCCCATACTAATAGTACAGTACTACCTGTGTGCATATTATTGACTGCGTCTCTTGTTGCTTGGCTGTCCACCTGTTTTGCCAAGTCCTCTTGAGGTTGTGACTGTGTGTGTCACAAAAAAAGTATCCCTCGCGCAAAAAAAAAAAAAAGAACACACAAGACAATAAGAGAACCACATCTGAAAGTTTTATTGCTTTGTTTAAAAAAAAAAAAAGATGTGTACACTTATAGCACTAGGACTTGTTTCCACTTGTAAATCAGCAGGTTCTGGTCAGTCAGACCCCAGTCCAGTCACGGTGTTTCTCCGCCAGTCCCATCTTCAGTTGTTAACTTGTTATCCTTTTCGTGATTTTATTTTCTCATAATTGTGCCGCCCTTCCCTTTTCGGATTCGGTCATGGGGGTGTTTCTCTGATGGTCCCATCTTCAGTAGGTCCTCTGTAGTCACTGGTGATTTCATTCTCATTTTCTCATTGTTCTGAGTGCCACCCTTGCTTCCCTTTTTGCATTAGACAGGCAGACTTTCAATTTGTACTTTATAAATTCTCCCTCCTGTATATACTTGATGCTGTTCTGGCAGGCTAATTCACATCAGAATCTCTGGTAAAGACGTTCCCAAATGTAGATTAATAGACAATTCCTCATCTGAAAGGCAAGTAAAAAAAAATTGGCTACCATATTTTATAGTCCAGCGGCCGTAAAAAAATTGGCCACCTAAAAAATTTTTTGCCCACCAGATTTTGGTGTATGGTGGCCAAACTGGCCACCAGGTCAAAAAGTGATTTGTCCCACCCTGCTGGTTCCTCTCCCGGAGAGATGTGCACCATCATGCCAGTATAGACTTGTATCCCTCCAGGTGGAACCCCAGTCCCCAGTGAAGCCAAAACCCTGTGCTCTGCACCAGTTTTTCAACCATTTAATGAATCGCATGGTGCAGTACCCCAGCCTCACCCATGCCATAGACAGGCAGCACCTCCGAGAAGGTTACTGTGCATGCTACTTGTCTAAGGCCCCTCCCCAAATCCACAAACTCCTCCTGCACTGTTCTAATCCCATGCCCAGCTAGGTCATTTGTCCCTAGGTGGACAATGATGTCCAGCTCCCTCTCCTGTGCAGCTGTTCTCGTGATCCTAAGGATTCGCTTCCTGTCCCTCCAAGCCATGGCACCAGGCAGGCACCTTACTTCCCCCTCTTCCCCTCCCCCAGTTCTACCCCCCTAATAACTGAGTCCCCCACCAGGAGCTGCTTCCTTCCCCTGTGGTGTCCCATGCCACCCTCCTGTGAGTCTTCCTTGTAGAGGTTCCCAGCAGCCTTCTTGGTCTCCACTGTGGGTGCCTCTATACAGGAACCACACTCTGCCAGATCGGCGTATAAAGGGACCCCACAAGGGTCTGGCAGGACCCAAGACTAAGCATGGGGTAGGCAGAGGCTCCCATAGCCTGGAAGCAGGAATTCACAGACAACTCATGCCTGACCATGCGAGAAAAGAAGTGGGTACCCTGGAAGTGCGAGGTGAGTACCCTATGCCAGGCCAGGGGTATCAGCCTGGATAGGCGAAGCCATGCTGTGCCTGTCATAGGTTGCCTGATGTTCCTGATAAGTAGAGATGCACAGCATGGTGTGTGCCACCAAAAAAAACTTCTGCCCCGGACATAGAAATCTGCAGAGTCAGGGTGGTGGTCATGCACCGGGTGTTTATGCCTAGAAGGTGTGTCCAGGGGAAGAATCCCAGAAAAGGGAAATGACATGGCACCTTGAGACCCCACAGGAGCACCATACCTGCGCTGGATGTCCCTCAGGTCTGGAGAATGGACACAGGGATAGAGTCAAACATCCATGGATGCCTCCATAAAGAGCAAAGGCCTCTTCTGTATTCCCCCAGGAATGACAGCACCAGGTTAGGATTGACACCAGCAAAATGGTGTAGGCCCAGCTCCTGCATCATCTCCCCCAAGATAACCGCTGATACCAGCTGTACTCGGTGTCAGAGGTGAGATGGATGGATGGAGGTGTCCTCTTCCTTGCAGGAGGAAGTGGGAGAAGATGAGGAGCTGGAATCAGGGGGGTACAGGTGCAGGGACCTCAGGCCTGATGTAACCTATGAAGATATTGGGGAAAAGCACCAGCCATCTCCCTGAAAGATAGGGGCCAAAAGGACAGAGAATGCCGGGGGGGGGGAGGAGGAGGAGGATGAGGGATGAGCAAGACCAGGTCAGGTCCACTCCACTGCCAGGGCAGCAAGAATACCTAGGGGACCTCTCCTGGGTGGAGGGCCTGGCAGACTCACCCGTCAGTGAATGGCCAATGGCTGAGAACTGATCAGGATGGTGCCCTGGCGGGGGGTTCCCTAGGTGGGGAAAGCAGAGTTGGGCAGGTCCCATGGGGTAGCCCTGATCCCCACCAGTGAAAGGGCCAGCCAATTCCAGAGACAAATGAGGGTCCGAGCCTATGCTGTGACTCCTGCAACAGATGCCATTTACTCTGGGCAAGAAATGAGCAGCTTACCTAGGCCTCAAGGTTACCTCCTCACCACGACTGGCCATGTCTCTTGAGCCAGGCCCAAAATTGAGAACAGAGTCCCCAGGAGCAGAAGTGGTGGTAACAGCACCATGGGTGACAATGGTCCCATCCCTGATGCTGCGAACAGCATCAGGAGTAGGATTGGCACCAGGAACAATGCCGGGACCTGAACCTGCACTACCAACAATGCCAAAAGGGGCCCTGGCTCTCAGAACAGCACTGGAACTCGAACTGGCACCTCAAACAGTGCCGACAGGGGTCCTGATTCTGACCGTGGAGCTGCCCAAAGGCACAACCACCAGAAGAGACCCTGACCTCGACCTAGGCCCAGATCCAGGCCCATGCAGGCCTCCATCACTGGAGCCCTCAACAGTTCCAAGGTCCTCCCCAACACCCTTCCCTGGGTCATCTGACTGCTCTGGGGAGGATATCCAAAGTACCTCCAGGGCACAAGAGGAACTGGCACCAGTAGCTTTCCCTTTCCCGGCACTGCAAGTAGTGTTGGGAGGGGGCCGTCCTTGTGACCGGCAGGGCCTCATTCACTGGTACTAGCCTGAGTACTGGGAGCTGAGGTAGCACTAGGCTGCAACATCCAGATGCCCACTGGTGTAGGCCCCAATGTATAGCTCTGATCTCACCACTGGGGGTGTCTGCTGCCCTGAAGGGCCGACAGACTAGAAGGGGTGCTCAGTCAGTCCCCTGGAGGAGACCGACAGCCTGTCAGACCCCTCTCTCAGGCTCTCCAATGTCCTGGCAGGGGAACACAAGAACAGCCCTGGTCTTCCGCAGTACGTATAGTACTGGGAAGAGGCTCAGGGGTACAGCCAAGGGACCTCGCCTTGGTGTCCCTGGTGAGATGCATGCCTCCAATAGTGGGGGGGGGCGCTTGTGACCCCACTTCAACGCATGGATCTCAAGGGTGCAGTAGTCCACAGAGAAGCAGCCATTGCACCTATCCACGTCATGGTCAGCGCCGAGGCAGGTTGAACAGATATTGTATCGGTCCCAGATGACGATGTGATCCCCGCAGGAGCACCAATGTGTGGGGGACAGTCCTTCTTCTTCTTCTGAGAATTCTTTTTGGGCTCTTCAGGGCCAGACATGGCACCAACAGAAAGAAGAAAAAAACGAAGGAAAGAAAAGGGTTTGACATCACACAGACAGAAAATAATAAAAACAGTACTAAAAGGAATATGGTGCTGAGGTACAGCATTGAATGGGGTGGCAGCGAACTGAAGAAAGAGTATGATGCAGATGACAACCAAAGTGCTCCTATGGTGCGCTCTCCACAGTGGAAAAAACAGAACTGAGGAAGGTAGGGGGTTGGCGTCAGTTACTAACCAGTCCACAAGCACCACATCACACGTCCACCTCGTGGTTGGCGCCAGCACCTACATCGCCCCCTAGCTCTGGGCTGCAGAAAGACTCTGCTCCCATGGGGTCCTAGTTCCTCTGGCACAGACCCAATGGTGGGAATAAATGAAGATTAATTCTTGGAAGATTCTTATGTTTCATTCCGACTCTGGCACTATTTCCACTGCCCTGTTTCTCAGAAGGCCCACAATCTCCTATGTCAGAAGCTCTGACACAGGAGTTGACAGGGGATTGCCTTCTGGGATGACTGCTCGTGTGGATTCTAACAACTCCAGGGAGTAGCCCTCTCGGGTGATCCTTAACGCCCACTTGTCTGTCAAGATGGATTCCCACTGACAGTAGAACTGGGTGAGGTGTCTCCCTACTTGGGGAGGAGTGGCTTGCTGTGGGCAGCTAAAGCGGATAAGGGCCAGAGCATCAGATGGTGACGCTGAACACTTCTGGTGGCTGTGCTTTCTTTTGGTCCTGGGAAGGCAGTGGTCTATTGTTTTGGGCTCCCCTGTCTTTAACAGGAAAGGACTGCTTGTTATGGAAGGAGTAATGCCCCCTGCCCCTTTGTGGGTTGTAGGGAACTGGCCTGGAAGTCTTAAAGTGTTGTTCTAGTTACTCCTTAAGAGACTGCTCCACCTGCTGTCCAGACAGATAGCTGCCATCGAAGGGCACATTCACAACCTGTTACTGGACGTCTGGGGTGAAGCCAGCAGGGTTCACAGCCAGGAATGGTGCTAAGTAAGACCTAGTGCATTACAAATATACCTTTTTTTTTTTTGGTTACTTTCTATTTTTGCCCCATTTTCTCCTCACTAGCTGCCAGGTCCTTCTTCCATTTACATCTCTTACAGGGCCACTCCCCAGAAATCACGGTGCTCACGGTACTGGCTTACACTCAGTCACTACAAAGAACCAGGCTCTTGAACATGAGCAAAAATTAAAAAAAAACAATTAATCTGCTGGATACTATTACCATGCAAAAGTTTTTATTGCGCTAATCATGCTGTGCACGAAGCGCATGCAAAGGTGCAAAAATGAAAATTACGTACCTACCGTAATTTTTTATCTTCACCATTCATTACTGCTTGGGTTAGTGCTGGAGGCGCACACCCGCTACGGGAGTTTTTTTTTTTTTTTTGAGTCGGCTCCATCGGCGCCGCCCTCGAGCGTGATGTATTGCGTCATGCGCGAGAGGCGGCCGTTAGATGCCGTAGACTCCTCCTCTATCTCAGTTCTGCTAGCCGGAGAGGCGAAAATAAAGAGTAAGAAAAAAGGAAAGCGAGGCAAGAGAGCTGAGGGACAGAAAAAGTAAAGGATATAAACTGAAAAAGGAATAAGCCGGTAGAGAATAGACAGAGGAGAGAGAATTCCTACCCTAAGGGACCGCAGGGCCTCCTTTCCGGGTGGCTCTAGGGAGGGAACAGAGAGAAGAGAAAGAAGAAGAAGAAGAAAAGAGGCATGTTGAGAGGAGAACAGTGCCCATTGACCATTGGTTGAGAGGCATAGGCACGAAAGTAACAAGGAGCAAGAATCCCAGTTGCTAGGACTGAGGGGAGGTTCAACCGAACCACCTGAACAGATCCGAATGAGGGCAGATTCTCTGAACTCTCAACATGCCAAGTCCCTTCATCCTAGCTGTGGGCTCCTAGACTGCCCGGGCAGAACCTGTTCCGGGTAGAGCGCCCACCCAGGAAGGGGACTAAGTCCCTGAGCACCTTGTTAAGGGCTAACACAGCAGTGTATGGGAAAGATTATGCCTTCTCGAAGGCAGTTTTATATGAAAGATAGAGTGGAACTCAATCAGACTCCCTGAGGCAAGGCAAGCAGACGCTCAGAGCTGACAAGGTCAATCAGCAGCTAGAAGAGCTCAAATAATACCTGCCAGGAGGATTCTAGACTTTGCCGAGGCCAAGTCAGAGCATGGCCTCTTGGGCTATGAAACTGCAGAACCTGAAGAAGGTATTTAGGGAATCGCACCCTAAGGGCGGTCAGAAAGAGTTCCCTCAGAATTAGAGAAAAGTACAACCGTACTAGTTCCCCTTTGCCTTCAGGAAAAAAGGAACCATTCAAAGAATGGAAAACAAAGTTTTATTTTTTTGGGGCATAAAGGCCAAGGGAAGGAAGAGGAACGAGATGGGAGGGGGAGACGCCACAGAAGGAGGCCACTGAGGGGAAGGTGGGAGGGTATCAGTAATGAATGGTGAAGATACAAGAGAAGATCAAGAATTACGGTAGGTACATAATTTTCATATCTTCCCTTGTCGATCTTCACCATTCATTACTGCTTGGGTGAGTACCAAGCCCCCCCCAGAAAAAAAGGGGGGTAGAACCCTGAAGGAACAAGACCCCCAGCTAATCAAAAGAGAAGCCTATGGGGGAGAAGAGCTAGGAGGTGCCCCCCGAGGACGGGGAGACGGAGGAAGCCCCTGCAGTAATCTCGTAGCTCTGGAGGAAAAGAGATGGGTCCCCCGGAAAGCGGAGTGAATCACCCTACGCCGGGCCAGGGGTGACAACCTTGATAGACGAAGCCATGCCGTCCGCCTAATGCAGATCGCTGTCCCCGCAAGCCTGGAAGCCACCTCATTGGCATCATAAGATGCCCTTGCATGGTGTCTTGCCAGCTTCAGGCTTATAGCAGAGAGGGCAATAGCTTATCTGGTTTGCTCCGTATCAGGCATTGATGCTAAGAGCTGAGAGAGCATCGACCACAAATGCCTACTGTAGGCAGCGTGATGAGCCTGATGTGATGCAATGCAAGCCATCGCACGAGAGGAAGAGAACACTGTTCGCCCCCCACCAGTCGGATTGTAGGGAATCCGAATCCAGTGGACGGTTGCTGCGCCATGCTGGGCGCGCCTGAGGAGTCTCCAGGTATACCAAACCCAAGGGGTGGGTTGGGAGAGTACCAGGGATTCTGAAGGGCACAATACCTGACGACAGTCTGCTGGGGCTGGAGAAGGGGCGGCTGGCGACTGCCTGGAACGGATAGACGCCTCCTGGAAGGGGATAGGCCAGGAAGGTACCACCAGGTGCTGGGCACTGAATTCTTCAAGGAATTCACGTGTCTCCCGTTCGGTATTGTCTCGCCTAACGTAGGAGATTCGAAGATCCCTCACCATCCTCGAAACGAATAGCTGATATTCAGTGAAATCAGCATCGTCGGAGACATGAGCAGAGGGTTCCTCTCCCTCAGAGGAGGGAGACGAGGATGATGGAGAGCTCGAGTGTCCAGAAGATTCTTGCGGCGGTGGGGATAGGCGAAAGACCCGCTCATTCATACACCTGACATATGAGGGGAAGGCCACTGCAGAACCTCTGAACTGCTCCCAGGATAACAGGCCCGTAGGACCGACATGGCCTGGAAGAGTGGGAGGCAACTGTCCTCTGCTAGGGCTCTGAAATCCGGAGAACGGAGCCTGAGCTGGCAGGATTCCGGACAACAGACCAGGTCGCAAAACAGAACCCTGGGAAAGCGAAACCTGGAAGAACCCAGAAGGGGATCCTCCCCTGTGACGAACCTGGGACTGCATGGATCCAGAAGGGCAGTCCGCAGCAATGCCACCAGAGGGGACCCGGGGTCCAAGAGGGAAAGGCGGGGCCCAGCGCTACGGCTCCTAGCCACCCCCAGAGACCGCGACGACTGCACCCTGCCTCTCGATCCCTCGGACTCCGAGAGCGCCCTCCTCCTCGACCCCAGCGTTCTCCCACCCTGAGTGGCTGCAACAGCACCAGGGAGGATAGCTGTCACAAGCCCCCCAGGAGGGAGAGCCCCTCCCTCCGCCCCACTCCATCGCCCCCCAGGGACCCAGGACCACCCCTAGCACGAGGGCCCTCAGGGGAGGACAGCAGCAGGGACAGCAGGAGAGGCCCGCTGTGCCGCCTATCACCACGTGCCACCGGGGACCCCGACTCTGAAGAGTCAGGTTGCCAGGACAGGTCCACATCTGAGTCATCGACCTCCGAAGAGGAAGAGACCAGCTGGACCACAATACTAGCAACCCCGGGGGTCCCCAGAGAAACGGCGCCGTGAACGGTGCGGTGCCAGGGTGCTGGGCGCCTGGAGCCCCTGCACCCAGCGAGGCCCGGCCCCGGCTCCCCAGCGGCGCCAGCTAGGCCCACGGCGCCGCCCCCGGCATCGGAACCCAACCTGGCGCCGCCAAAGGAGTGAACCGGGCCGCGGCACCGAAGGCCAGAGTGGAGCTGCCAACAGCGCCATCTCGCTGCCACCGGCACCACGCATCTGAAACGGCGCCGGAGGGCGGCGGCGAGGGTCCACCGGTGCCGGGCCCAGCAGGCACGGGCCTCGACACTGGGGGAGCCTGCACCTCCGAGGAGGTGACTGCCGAGGTGGTGTCCCCACCGCGGCCCCGGGAGGGACCACGACGCTCCTCTGACACCGCAAAAGAAGCTTCCTCTTTGGCAAGAGAAGAGGAGGAAGCCTCCTCCTCCACGGACTTTATAGGTCCGAGAGGGGACCCAGAGGAAGGGCCTAGAGACCTTACCTGGGAATCCCTGGAGCGACGCTGTCCCCCGAAGGTCGGCGTGGCCTTGCCGATCTTGAACGCGCGGACTTCGAGGACACGACGGTCCATGGAGAAACAGGCGTCGCACGCATCCATATCGTGGTTGGGTCCCAGGCAACGGAGACAGACATCATGCCGGTCCGAGGCGGAGAAATGCCAGCCACAGGAGCACCGACGCATAGGGGCATGGCCCGCCTTTGACTTACGTTTTGCCCTGAACCTGACATGATGCGAATCCAACAAGGCAAAACAGCAATAAAGCACTGCCCGCCGACAGAAAATAAAGGCGGTCTTACCGGAGGCGGTGTCGAGCAAGAGTCACTGGAGAAGCGAGCAGTCTTGGCCTTGAACACTGGAACTACCACGCAGCAGGTGCAGCCTTGCGGAGGAGAAACATAACTGAGATAGAGGAGGAGTCTATGGCCTAGACGCCGCCCGCATGATGCAATGCGTTGCTCGAGGGCGCCTGCTGACCGACTCCAAAAAAAAAAACTCCCATATGCAGTATGCCTCCGGCACTAACCCAAGCAGTAATGAATGGTGAAGATTGACAAGGGAAGATTGGTGGTGTCTCCCAGCTGGTGGCATCTTGGAGTGTTTGTACAGTGTAATTTGCAAAATAAAAACTTCTGCATGGTAACAGTATCCCAGTGTATAGATTTTTTTCTGTTCATGGTTGAGTGCCTGGTTCTCTGTAGTGACCTCCTTCCAGCTACCCAAGCCCTTTTTGCCCACCGAAGGAATCCTCCAATACTCCAACCCATCTCCAGCCTCAGCTTGTGAACATCTCTGGAAACCCCAAACATGATCCAAAGCCTGTCCCCTGTGGGTGGGACCCCCTCCGGTCCCCTAAGCCAGGAGGAAGATACTTGACTCCATGGTTGAGGCCCAGGAGTTGGAAGGACCCTACTGTGGTGGGGGGAGGGGCTTAGCCTGGTGCTGCTGGGGTATTTTTCTCCACTAAGTCAACCCTTATCCCTCCCCTGGGCATGGTCCTGAGAAGCGACCTGGCAGAGTGCCTATCATGGCCATGGGAAGGGCGAGTGAGCCCTGCCCTTCCTGCAGAACTCCCCTGCCTGTCTCACTCTGGGCATGTGAGGGAGTGTGTGTCAATGTAAGGCCACTCAAGAGGGACCACTTGTTCCTTCCCACATAACACACCCTCCCCCAGGTTACTGGGTGGCAGTTGTGTAGCAGAAGGAGGTGCCTCCCTCCCCAAGGCAGGAGGCGTCCAACAGACACCAGAATCCTGCCTCATGAGTCAGCAACAGACATCCTGGACTTGGGGTGTGAACCAGGTCATCTAGATGGCAAGCAGAAGCTCTACTACTGTGCTAGCTAGCCGGCTAGGCCATCTTGTTTTAATAAATTAATAATTCTGACTTTAGCTAGTCAGTTGGCAGCCATGATCCAAGGTGACCACTCTCTTCGGTGGAAAGGACCTACAGTGGAAACGCTGGGGAGAGATCAGGACAAGTACAGTCCAGAGGGCATCTACTTAAGATTCCACGGCATCACGCAGGTGCAGACTTCATGCAATCACTGTGACATGATGCATCCTATTCCTGTTTGAAATAACATTTCACACTACTTAACCAGTTTGTGGGTACAGTCTCTGCCTTTTCTGCTGGATACTGTACCGGCTGTATTTTCTGTATTTGACTCCCACCTCCCTTTCCCCAGGATGCACTTGGAAATTAGCTTTTCTCAGCTCAAAATTCCATCCTGGCCAAACATTTTACATAAAAATTAAATAAATATGACACTAGATTAGAATATGGTACACATTAGCTATTCGTGCTGCAGAAAAAACACACACGTAACAAATACATTTTAAAAGGTAGATCACACAACTTTATTCAAACTGACCAACTTTGGTAATGTAAAGTTCTCTCATTTGGAAGGTATTCTGCTCTCAGACTTTTGAAAGACATGCAAGTACAGACTGCGGTAACATTCTACAGAGACCCTGAAATGTTTTAAACCTTTTCTTTACATATCCCTTTTGCAGAACCTGACATGGTGAAACACTTGAGCCGGCCTCTTCTGAAAAAGATTTGTCAAACTATGAAAATCCATTTGCAGTACAAAGTGTTACTGACATGCTGAAGCAGTGACATATGCCCAAATATGCACAATACTGTGTTCACCTGTTACATAGTGCAATCACTTTACAGAAAACACACTGGGAAAGGCCAAATATTATGGATTTTTTAATTTAATTCTACTTTTTAACAAATATTAACCCTAATAGACCTTGTCCTCTCAGAGATATATAGTGTACATAGGTTCCAGTAAAACAGGCACAACAGCTTAAATGCACTTAGTACTGTGACAACCATCATGGCTGTAAAATTCTAGTACTATAACAACAAATTTGTGATTTTTAAAAAGTGAAGCTAGGTGTGAGAATCTCAGTAAAGGTTTCAGGAAATCCAAATGTAACACTACAATGTGACCTATGTTCAGGGCATCTCCACCAAAAGAACAAAGTCAGCTTGGTGACAGAATGCCAGTTTTTTTTATGAAAAAATTAAATGATACAGGGCCTACTGACAAAATGCGGTGCCTTCTGCAAATTCACAATTAGACATTTTTGAGGGCATAATTAAGAATCCCCTGGAGCAAAGTGCTAACGGCATATTTTTGATGCTCTCAAAAATCTGATCTGTAAACCAGTGTAAGAAGTTGAATCATTCAATAATTTCAAATTTGATTGTTTTCATGGGAAATGTGGGAAGGAGGGTTTTCCACAGATGGCAACCAGTTGCTCACATCGGACTGGATACACTCCAATATGTAAAAAGACAACCTCTATGTGAAGACTGAATATTCAAAACATTTTGGAACATTTTAATAAAATGAATACAGCTATCTATACTGGTGTTACTGCAGTAGGATAGCTCATCAGAAGATAGCATAATCTGTAATCGGTATACTGTACCTTTACTCGAAAGGCAATCACCATGTCAAAAGGAACATTATTTGCAGTCCCTGTAACCCTTGATCTGTTATCATATTCCCTCCATAGTGCAACATTCTTTGATCTTAGGATCCTGCGGGAACCAGAACATCTTCTCCACAGAACACCTCTCTGGTTGAGGAGCAAGTAAAGAGCTTCCAGATAAATGTGGCTGGCACAACAACAGGACTCATGAGGAGAGCACAACTCTATGGTACCATCAATCCAGTACACACACGTTTTCTGCATTAAAATCTACGTAGTGCTCAGTGACAGTGTGAACACTTATGTTGTGGCTCTGCAGACATTTGCAGTGGGAACTGCTCTTAGTGAAGCTACAGTAACTGCTGATTACACGAATGGGCTTGTACTCAGCCTCTTTGATTGCTTCCCTGTGAGCAAGTGGCAATGCTGATTGTAAGTAACAATCCAGCTGGACAGGTCTCACTTTGTCATTAAGTTCATACATGCAAGACAAACAGCTAAAATTACTACTTATGGTGCTAGATCTTGCAATGTGGGAACTAAGAGTACAGGTTACATCAGTCAAATGTAGTACAATGCAACTCTGACACCCTGTGGTGATGGCTACTAAGAATTATTTTTTTCCCAGGTGAAGAGCTTTATTTTACATGTGGCTGTCTCTTTGAATGGAGGGCACTGTCCACCTACTAAGGACCAGGTTAAAGGGGGAACAGTCGGCAGTGGGAGATTCAATAGCCTGCAGTGCATGTTAGAACTTTTATAAGTGCTGATCAGATGTTTGTCAGTCCTGCAGTTCTCCTGGGGTTAACTAGAGTTCTCTGTGACTGTACTTAGCCCAGCGAGGACAGCAAGACCAACAAACAAAAGAAAGAGCTTATAAAAACTCTAACATGCACTGCAGGCTATAGAATCTTCAACTGCTGCAGCCCTCCTCTGATGTCAGCTGCAGGGGATTCTGGGATTAGTAGTTACAGAAAATGAGCTTGGAAGTCAGCAGAACTGGCCTCATACAACCTACTATGCTGCATTAAACAGTAAGCAAAAAAAAATGTTTTTGGACACAAAATGCAATTTGGGACCAGCCCTACACTTGGTTGTGGGGCTCTTAGTGCTGGTATCCAATCAAAACAGTGCAGGAAGTACATCGTAATGTAATGCACGCTGCTAAAGTAGCATGCGTGAAGACAGCTGCTTGTACATTACAGCATGGGCATGTTGTAGTGTTGTACGTGTAGCCAGGCAAGTGTTTTCACTCAAGCCGGCCACTTTAACTCTGCCAATGTGTGCTATGAACCCATCCTGGAAGCACAGTGTAGCGGTTAGGATCACCGCCTGTGTGTGCACTTGCTACCTCCAGCAGACCTGAGTTTGATACTAGCTGGTTCCTTTTTTTCCCCCCATGTTGTGCCCGTTTGCGCCCTCCTCAAGTTTCTGCCCCCTGAGTTAGTTTTATAAATCTGCCTCCCCCTCCCCAATTTGTCCCCCCCAGTTAGCTTAATAGATCTGTCCCCTCCCAAGTTTGTCCCCCTCCCAGAGTTTCTTCCCAGAGTTAGTTTTATAAATCCACCTCCCCTCCTGAGTTTGTTCTCCTCCCTGAGTTAGTTTAATACATCTGCCCCTCCAGAGTTGGTCCCCTTCCCCGAGTTAGTTTTATAAATATACCCCCCTCCTGAGTTTGTTCTCCTCCCTGACTTGCGTGCTTCATGGAGCCAGTGCAGCAGTGTTCCTTAGCAGTGGCATATTGATGTGCTGGCTGGTCTTCCTCACCGTGTTGCCTGCACAGAATTTTACGTTGAGGTGTTCCATTAGCTCAGTTCTGGGTAATGCCTTAGTGCTGACTGTTGCCCTTTTCGAACCCAGCCTCATTATTGTGTTTGTAACCGGTGCTGGGTCTTGAAAATTCCTCTGATCAGTTTTGTGTAGAGGAAATTTCATGGGGGCAGGGGGAGGTCTACTGAACATCTCATGGTAAACAGAAAAGTCTGACATATGAGCTTGAGAACCGCAGCCCAGATTGTGACACATCCAGCAGGTACTCCTAAGATTTTGCTCACAAGGACTGGTGCACAGGTGAAAAGATGCAAGGTCATGTCATAAAGGAAACCATTTTTTTTGTTATGTATTTGTATGCCCTCCTCGGCTGGGGGGGGGGTGTCACCTATGGTTCCCCCCAGCCATCTGGTTCCATGGCCCCCACACCACTCCCAGTATCTATTCTCGACCCCCCCCCTCCGTTCCTCACACCGACCGCATCATGGCAGGTATTTATGCCACCACCGCGGTAGCTGGGGGTCAGGATCTGGGGAGGAGCATCTTGAGTTGGAGTGGTGCGGCGCTGAGGGACCAGACTTCATGTCGCGTGCTGAAGGATTTTTCTTGTGTAGGTTCCCCAGCCCCTGCCATGGATGTGCAATTGCATCAATGACACTGCTATGGCGCTTCTGCACACCACATGTCTGACGCTGGCCGTGTCAATCCCACTGCGAACCGCCGCCACCAACCCCAATTGCCACTAGGAGCCAGCACAGCTGCTGTTAACCCACTCCACCCTCCCGGAGAGCAGTTCCTGGGATGCTCAATCCTCCTCCCTCCCGGCCGACCCCCAATGACAAAGCTCGCTCCCAAACCTGGGTCGCTGGTGTGACATGAGGTGTGGTGACCAGTGCCTCAACTCTCAGCGCCTCCGGGCTGGCTAAGGAAACCATTCTGAAGTGACACTGCAGGCTC
The DNA here is from genome assembly GCA_016271365.2 of Neoceratodus forsteri. Classification (NCBI taxonomy): domain Eukaryota; kingdom Metazoa; phylum Chordata; order Ceratodontiformes; family Ceratodontidae; genus Neoceratodus; species Neoceratodus forsteri. The sequence continues at coordinate 1,095,287,824 of CM057453.1, forward strand.
TTCTAAGGTCGGGAGAGATGGTGCTGGTCAGCCAGTGCCACAGCAACCCCTGCGGTGGGCCAAGGGAGCTTGCTCTCTATGCAGGATGTCCCTGTGTGCAGTTGAGGCACTAGAGAAGTCTGCCTACACAAAGGGAAGAAGGGAAGAAACCAGGGAGAAAAAATAAATCATGTACCATCTATTTGACAGTTTGTCATCCTGGACTCCACAGGGTCCTTGCACCCATGGACACTGGATCCTAGTCTACATAGTGGACTGCCTCAGGGGGATTGATGGCCTTCCCCCAGGGCCCTTGCCAGGGAGGGAAAGCTCAGAGAAACACAGTATGCAAGTGAAGGTTGTGGGAATCAAACCAAGGTCAACTGGATGTACCAAGCTGATTCACAGCTCGTTATTGTAACCTCTAGGTTATACTTCCAGCCCCAAATATATGGAAAAAAACAACACCTTTACAGTAAACTAAGACTCTGTGTTTTACTAGTTATCACCCAAAAGCTCCGAGAGAACATCCCCAAGAGTCAATTCCTGAGAGCACATAGAACACATAGAAATTGCTTAGATGATATAAGTTTTGAAAATGAGAAGGAGGTGGAAAACAAACTACTTGATGGTGGTACCCTACTCAAACTGCAAAATGAGCAGAGGAAGATGCAGGACACAGTGAGAGGCATTATTTGATACACACAGATTGAGTAAGGATCAGCCGGTGCCACAGCAACCCCTTGGGGGGGGGGCAAGGGAGCTTGCTCTCTATGCAGGATGTCCCTGTCTGCAGTTGAGGCACTACAGAAGTCTGCCTTCACCAAGGGAAGAAGGGGAGAAACCAGGGAGAAAAAATTAATCATGTACCATCTATTTCACAGTCTGGCATCCTGGACTCCACAGGGTCTAAAACTGTGGGAGAATTCAAGAATACATGGGACCGACATAAGGCAATTCTTATGGGGGAGGTAGGAAGAAACAGGCTGTTGGTTAACTAGGATCTGCAGCTTATCCAGTAGGTAGGGAAATGGGCAGACTAGGTGGACTAAGCGGTCCTTATCTGCCGTCAAAATCTATGTTTCTATGTAAGGAAAACCACTCCTGAAAGAGTAGTCTTTTCTACCCCATACTCAACAGTTTTTGAAAAAGTTAGGAATTTAATCCCTAGATACTGGAGAATATTAATGTCAACTGAAAAGGTTGCCTGTAGTTTTAGAATCCCACCTTTGGCAGTAGCAAAGAATGACAGACCCTTAATGATAGCCTTAAGCACACTGATCACTTGAAAAATAATAGAGGGGCGCAGGTCACTGTGTTTGGTCTAAGCCTAATAGGGAATTTTCCCTGTGGGGGCTGTGCACAGTGCTCCAATACGTATAGCACACAGAAGCACAATAATAAATTCAGTGATGAAACAATAACTATTTGCAAGAATTCTCTGTACAACATCGCATGTCACTTATACTATCAACTGTCACTGGAATAAAGCATATATAGGGAAGACGAGAATATTAAAGCAGCGAATCGGTGAACATAAATCATCCATCAAAACTAAAGAAATGATCCAGTGCTGCTAGGCACCTTGACGCTATGCGACACACTTTCACCTCCCTTAGATTTTATGGATAAGAAAAAGTGTATATGCCTAGAAAAGGGGGTGGGGGAGGAGGAGGCGGGAGAGACTAAGAAAGGAGACTGCTAAATTTCAGAATGCTGAATCCCAGTATTGGCCTCAACAAGACCCCTGGTTGGGCCCACATTCTCTATAGAGGTGTCACTCTGGTAATGCAACAATCACGATATGGCTATAATGACTGAAAAATACTTTATCTGTATTTGTATCATAAATTTTTTAATTAAGTTTCTAACATCTTTTTTGGTTATTTGTGTACAGTATTATATAGCGTTATTGTACTGAATCTGACAAGCTGGAAGGAGGAAAGTTCAGAGGTAATAGGAGAGGGTACTACTTCAAGGAGAGGGTCGTGGCCCCCTGGAACAGACTACTAGAGTAGGTGATGAGGGCCAAAACGGTAGATGAATTCAAGAGATCATCGGATAAATACATGGGATTACAGAAGAGGAAGGGGGTAAACAAGATAAAGGAAAGGGGACTTGTATCTCCATCGGTGGGGGGGCCCAGGGGCTGGGATCAATGAGTGGGGTCTAGGGTCACCCATGGGGATGGGTTGAATGGGTAGGCTGGATGGGCCAATGGGTCCTTTTCTGCTGTCAGATTTCTATGTTTCTATGTTTGTTGTTATTTATTTTTGTTACATATGTTTTGTGAGGGATAAATTGGGATGGAGAAAGACAGGTACCTGATTGGTACAGAGCCATCAGGTGACCATTGATTAAGCCATGATATATGCACAGCAAGTGGTGAAGAGTGCACCCTGAGAGATCAGTGAGCAGTCCAGATATTGTTATTGTGCCAAAAATCAAGTCAGAGCAGCAGCCATTGCTATCCTTGCTAAGAGAGTGAGAGCCAACGCCTGTCACGTATTGCAGCACAGTGTGCAATCTTGCTGTATTGCTCTCTGTCTCTCAGCTGGGTGCAGAGTGCTGCTTGTTGGCTCTCCATCTCATTCTGTCCAGTCCCCGTTGTTGGCTGTGTTTTACCCACCCACCCGCACCGCATCTGGTAATTTTCCCCACAGCCCTGTAGGAGTCCTGTCTTATGTTAAGGTGCCAGAAAGTGATGGCAGGCATAGGAACATTTTTTTTATTTAATCAATCTCCCCAAAATCCTCATACTTGAACTGCTGTGTGGAGGAGTGTGTGTCACGGAAATTGACAAGAAAAAAATCACAGTCTCTCTGTCTCTCCCTCTCCCGGCAGTGCTGAGAACAGTGGCAGAATTCATTCTGCAATCAAAAGCAGTGTGTTTCACTGTTCCCTACATACAACCCTTTTAGCAGCTCCCTCAGGAGAAAAGGACACTTTTGTGATTGGGAAGTAGAGAGAAGAGAGAGGTACTAGAGTATATGACAGAAAACGCACGGTCTCTCTCCTGCTTACTCCTGGTAGAGACAGACACACAGAACGGGACCAAGCAGAGCAATGACAGGTATCGTGCGGAGCAGCAGAGAGACAGCAGGTGCAGGCAGTTGCTGCAACTTTGTCTCGCTCGCTCTGTGTTTTTTGCAGTGTCCTGTCACCCCGGTTCACGGCGTGAGTCTCTCTCTCCTCTGTGCGTTATGGCGTATGTGTGTCAATCTTCTTATAATCCCCTGCTCAGAGGAAGGTGCAGAGAGAGAGAGAGCAGGCCGGTAACGATCGGGTCCCAGGCACGGTGGGGAGTGGGGTGCAGAGTACACGTTGCCTGTTCAAGGCACAGTTCTGAAGTGCCGCAGAGTGTACATTCTGAAACAGTGACTGTTTCTTAATGGTGCGAAGTGCCATAGCATGGAAAATGTGACCATGCTGTCATGAACATTGTGCTGCTATTTTCTCTCTCTGTGACATAGACAAAAGCAGTAATTCAGAAGGTTAAACTGACAGTGTGTTGTCTGTTCGGTGTTGGTTCTGTGCTATTCGCATGACAGAGAGACAGAGACACACACAGATGGAACAGCGTGGTGTGGAAGAGATAGCGTGGAGAGCAGCCCAGCGTGGTCCTCTCGCACTCTGTAGCTTAACCATGTGCCAGAGGGAAAGAGAGACCCAGTGATCCTGTGTTCCAGTCCTCACTGTATAGACCAATTGATGAGAGAGAGACCCACAGCTGTGGTCCAGTCCTCGCTGTGTCATTGTGTGTCTGTGCAATGTTACTACACTGAAACTCTTTTACAGCTTACAAAACATATCTTGACAGGTATGTTATTTTCTGAACCCCACATGAAAAAAATTAGCTGTGCTCCCGGTGAGACCGTCTGTGGTATTCCCCGTTGGTGGCAGACAGTGAGTGTAGTAGCTGCTGCAGTGTATGCGGCAGGAAGAGTTTGGCAAACTGTGTAGTTACCGGCCATTCCTCAATGTTTTGCAGTCCTCACCACCTCAGTCCTGAAGTACCATATGTTTATTGTTACCAGTAGTAGCACAGTGCGTTAATGTTTAGTAGCAGTAGCATATAGCTGTTAGAGTGGGACTACTTTGTCTGGGGGAAAGATACTTCATAAAATCTTTAGTTTTTCATGGTTTTATATAACTTCCCTGACATTTTATCACACTATATTAAGCCCATGTTATATAAGCTTAAACAATGATGCCAGCCTGTTCCAGGGGTCAGCCCACCTGCAACAAGTGGGAGGGACTTCTTATTGTGCTCGTGAGCGGAGAAAGAATGCATGACATAATGAAGCGGAGTACACAGGGGACCCATAAGTGAATGCCAGCCAGCACATGGAGCAGGCATGTCGCTGAGCAGCTGCAGGGTTTTTGGAGAATCTACAAAGTCACCAGCTGATGAGTAAAAGTTGAAATATATTAATGAAACAAAGTGATGCTGTTAATGAAAATGAACATGCTGCACTAGCCAAGCAGCAACTTCTGAGATAACATAAAATGGTAAAAAATGCATTTTCATCCCTAAAACCACCATCTTGATAAAGCCCTGTGAAGAAAGGGCAAAACACTGAGATTTACGATGGCCAGAGAACTGACTGGATAACTATGTGAAATAAGAAATCCACCTTTAGAGTTTATATTTCTCCTGAGGGATCCACAATTGTCCATTGAACAGACCCTGTGGTGCAGTATGTATATTCGCTGAGTAAACAACAGCAGTAGGGACCAAGTAACAAAGACTGGACCTAAAAAGGCCCTATCCTATACCTTGTTCTATCCTGTCCTTCAGCAACTGCCTGACAAAGTAGATTAATGCAGGACACCAGTGTATTTTAATAGCACCGAAAGCTGTTACTAATAATGCCGTTGAGTAAAAGGAAAAACTGGCAATAATCACAACAAAGGAACTAAACAGAGTCAACGGATTTAGATTAGAAGTTTGTGAAACTACTAAGTACAGCTAAATACAAAAAGTAGACTACAAAAAGCACAACAAACTAGACAGGAAAGCTATTTGTGGCAGTCAGAAACAGAATTTGTCAGCAGAAAAGGACTGGTAGGCCCATCTAGTTCTGCACTATTGCTTTGCTTTTCACTACACCCTAGACCCTAGTCGGTCTCAGTATGACCATGTGCCTATCCCATGCGTGTTTGAAGCTTCCCACTGTATTCACCCTCATTACCTCCTCTGGCAGGCTGTTCCAGGTGTCCACCACCCTTTCTGTGAAATTTCTCCTCACATCCCTCAAACTCTTTCCCGCTGCCAAGCTTCACTACATGCCCCCTGTTCTGGTGCTCCTCCTCCTCCTCCTCCTCTGAAAGAGACTCCCCTAAGAAAAGTCCTAGTTACAGATGTGAATGTAGCTTTGTGATGGCTTGAAAAGAGGAAACAAAGGCAGCTGCGGCTGGTACTGCTCTATAAGCCAGTAGCATGTGCACTGCTGTCTCTGGCCCCTAAAAGTTCTGGTTCTCAACGGGTCCTACTGCCCGCACCTCTAAGATCTGAGAGTGGTGCTCTGTGGAGAACAATGACTCTTAGATGGTTCAAAATAAATCTAGTCAAGCATTGTTTTTCTTCCCAATTATTTAACCAGGTGAGACACACTAAGTGGAAAGTTTGTTTACAGGTGCAACCTGGGAGCACGAGGAAATTAAGTTAAGCACCGGGTCACCCCTGAGAAAGGGACCTTCGGGGATCAGCGGGCCTACCCGGTCACCAAAATTTAATAAATAAAAATAAATAAGTAATTTGTTCAGGGTCACACAGTATGCAAGTGGGGCCTGTGGGATTTAAACCCAGGTCTCCAAATTTGCAGCTCAGAGCCTTAAATCACTGCGCCATAAGCAGACACTGTAGTAACGAGTACCTTTTAATCAGAAACAGAGATGTCTGACAGCTGCTCATATTTGACCAGATCCTTCTCAACACATAATCAGCATCCCTTTCCTTCAAAATCCATTCAGCTGAAGAAACACAAAAATGAGAATTCCTCTAAGATGGCCAGCCATTTGGCCATCTTATCTCGAATTTGCACTAAATACTAATTAGTACACTTTTATGTCAAAGGTAACAAATACATCAGCAATTTTAATAAAATCTATTTCCATTTTTGAAGGTACAGTGCTGTGAGGGGGATTTGGAATTGTAAGCACCTCCAAGCATATTGAATAGGTCATAAATCTGGAGGCCTGTGCTGAAGGCCATCCATCAAATTCCCCTTGGGTGGGGATTGTGCCTATAGTCTGAACATGATATTACAAACAGCTCTGCAAATTATAGCAAGGCATCTTGTGGCAGATGTAGAACTAATTTTCATTAAAGTACCCTCAATACAAAACACTGGGAGATATATTACCTGTAAACATAGTTCTACCCATGATATACAGTTCACATCCACACTATGGCTGTTCTGCTGGAGACCGCAGAGTCATCAAAAGTCTTCAAGCTAAGCTTATCCCATCACTGGGGTGTTGTGTCCTCCAGTTCCACCCTGTGATGTCAAATCACTGCACACTGGAAGCAGGGATCCTGGTGCCACACTATCAGTGGAGGTCAGTGAGTTGTGCAGATGTGAACTGTCTACCACAAGTAGAACTGCAGGTTAGAGGCGAGTAACCTATATTTCTAACAATGTAGATACAGTTTACTATCCACACTCTGGTAGATGCTTAGACATCCTCGGGGAGGAGGTGGCAAGGCACGCACCCCTATTTGGCAAACAGACTGGAAGACCGAGGACCCAAAAGCAGCACTCTGACAATTCATGTCAGTGATGTAATGGAGATGAAGTTGTGCACTTTACTCTAGCTGCAGTCCTGCATATCTCCGCAATTGGGATATCCCTGGAAGCAGTCACTAAGTCAGCGGTATGTCTGGTGGAATGCACCCTAAGCTCCTTTGGCGACTCCCTATCAGCCAACCTATAGCAGAGATCAATGCAGGATGTAATCTACCTGGCAACCATCTGCTTTGCTGCCAGCCTGCCAGGTGTGGCTTCGGCGTACATTACAAACCACTGGCAAACCTCACCCCAAACTCCAGCTGTGCTCTCCTTACAGTAAGACAGCACCCTCCGCAGGTCCAAGTGTGGAGCATGTGACTGGCCTCTGAATTTGGGTTAGTAAAATTTTCTGGCATGTTTACCTGGTTAAAGTGAAACTCCAATATGACCTTAGGGAGCAACTTCAGGTGGGGGCGAAGGATGACCATGTCGTTGTGAAATACCAAGGAGACACCACCAAATGCATCTGGAGCTCACTGATCCTTCTGGCTGATGTGATGGCCACTAGGAAGGAAGATTTCTAAGACAAATGTAACATCTCACATTTGTGCACAGGCTCAAACAGCTTGCCCATGAGCACTGCCAACACCAACAGTGGGTCCCATGAAGGCGGAGGTTCAAGCACCAGAGGGGACAAGTTGATCCAAAGCCTTTGAAAAATCATGCAACCACCTTCTTCTGGGCCACTGTCGGAATATCAGCCCATGCCCAGTGTGCAGAGATGGCTTCCAGGTGCAACTTAAGGGTTGTCACTCGCAGTCTCGACAGAGACCAAAGGCAGTCAAGGATGCTCACCACTGGGCAGATAAGGGGAACAAGCTCCTTTTACCCTGGCACCAGATAGAGAACCCTCTTCCACTTAAATGCACAGCATTTACGAGTCAACTCTTTACGGAATGCCTCCACAGCATGGAGGATGTCTTCTGAAAGGTCCAGAGCCTGGAAAGTACAGTTACGTAAGAACTTACCGTAACAGTAGATCTTCGAGAACAGCTCTTGCAGCAGGTTACACCATTAGGACTGAAGCCGGCAGGCGCCAGGACCCCGGAGATCTTTTCTAGCTAGCTATCTTCAGCGGGGACCGCCCCCGACGTCGGTCCCGCCTCCGACGTCAGGCGTGGTACAAAAGGGGGCGGTCCCGCCAGAATCCCCAGTTCTCCCGCCGGAGACTCCCGGCCAGAGGTTGCAATAGAGGGGGAGACCAAGGATCCACCGTCAGAAGGCAAAAAGGGGTACGAAAACCCCAGGATGAAAAAAGCATTCACTTTACAGGTGAATATCAGACTCCTGCGCTTGCCCAGCCATGCGGAAGGAAATAACTTCCTGCTCTCTGGACATTCAGACTGGCTGGCTGAATATTCACCTTCACTCCTCTCTCATTAATCATTTTTTTTTTTTTTTTAAGAGGAGCAACAGCGAGCGAAAGACTTCCTCCAAGGGACACGGTGGGCGGGAAGGTACCTGCTGCAAGAGCTGTTCTCGAAGATCTACTATTACGGTAAGTTCTTACGTAACTGTACTATCTTACTTGAGATACAGCTCTTGCAGCAGGTTACATTCATTAGACTGATTCCCAAGCAATAAAGCTTGTCCCCTTCACACCGGAGGAGGAAAAGAAGAAACTGAGGAGGATCAACCGCCCCATTCAGGACAGGAGTCCCTGCAGCACGGCCTGGCTGAAACCAGCCCTTTGCCTAGAGGCGATATCCAGACTGTAATGCCTGATAAAGGTATGCACAGAGCTCCAAGTGGCCGCAGTGCAAATAGCTGAGGTTGAGACATTCTTGAGAGCTGCAAAGGAAGTGGCTACGCCCCTAGTGGAATGGCCCCGGATGGAACCCGGGAGGGGCTTTTGTTTGGATTGGTAGCAATGAGAGATGCATTGCACAAGCCAGCGGGATAAGGATTGCTTAGACACTGGCCGACCTCTCATTCTCTGTGCGAAGGACACGAAAAGTTGCTCAGAAGCCCGAAAGGACTTAGTTCTATTGAGGTAATACCTCAGGCTGCGGTGAACATCTAAAGTATGGAGCAAAGCCTCTCCTCTATTGGAGTAGTTCGGGAAGTAGACCGGAAGGTCGATATCCTGATTTAAGGTCAGAGCTGAGACCACCTTAGGCAAAAACTTAGATTCGTTCTCAGAGACACTCTGTCTCGGTGAAAAACCAAATAAGGCTCCTTACACATCAGGGCATGAAGCTCAGAAATCCTTCTGGCTGAAGTAACTGCAACTAAAAACAACGTCTTCCAAGACAGAAAACGTAGCTCGCAATCCGCAGCTGGTTCAAAGGGAGGGAGCGTGAGTTGCTCCAAAAACAAAAAGAAGATCCCATGGAGGAACCGGATCTTTAATAGGAGGTTTGCTGCAGCACCCTCTCAGGAACTCCCGAGAGGTGTCCAGTTGAGCAATGGTGCACTGGCCCACCGGCTGGTGATAGGCCGAAATAGCACAAAGGTGTACCTTAATAGAGGAGTAGGCTAACCCTGAATGAAAAAGGGAGAGGAGGTAGTCCAAGACTGCCCCCACAGGGCAACTCTAGGAGAAAGGTCACGAGCCCGTGACCATAGACAGAATCGGCGCCATTTCATGGCGTAAGTAGCGTGAGTAGCCGGCTTCTTGGCCACAGAGAGTACCTCTGCGACCTCTTGCGAGACCCCATGTCGCATGATGGCTACGTCTCTAGGAGCCAGGCGTGCAGGTTCAAAGACCGCAGATCCGGATGCAATAATGAACCTTGCTCCTGAGACAGAAGGTGAGAACTGCGCGGTAGTGGGAGCGGGGGTTCCCTGGACAGCTGCGCCAGCAATGGGAACCAGATTTGTCTGGGCCATAATGGGGCTACCAGAATCAAACACGCACGCTCCCTGCGCAGTTTGAGCAGAACTCTCTGGATCAACGGGAAAGGAGGGAAAGCGTAGAGGAATCTGTTCTCCCAGGAGAGGGACAACGCGTCTCGCCAGAAAACTCCAGGCCCTGGATCTAGCGAGCAAAAATTGGGCAGTTTTGCGTTGGATGGGGATGCGAATAAATCTAACTCTGGAGTTCCCCATCGAAGGAACAGATCCTCTGCTACCTCCTGAAGAAGTTCCCACTCGTGGACTCTGGCCTGGGAGCGACTCAGACCGTCCGCGATCGTGTTGGCCACGCCGGGAACATGTACCGCGACTAAGCATGCGCCGTGTCCGATTACCCAATCCCACACTCTCATGGCCTCCCTGCAAAGGGGGTAAGAGTGTGCGCCTCCTTGCTTGTTGAGGTAGTACATCACCGCTGTGTTGTCCGTCTGAAGCAGGATGGTACACGGTGGGATCATGGACTGGAAAGCCTGGAGAGCATAGAGCACCGCGCTCATCTCCAGAACACTGATGTGAAGATGAGCTTCCAGCGGACTCCATACACCCTGAGACCTCACCCCATCCAGGTGAGCTCCCCCACCCGAGACCTGAAGCGTCTGTGGTGAGGGTTATCTCCAGGGACGGCGCTGCGAAAGGGACGCCCTTGGAGAGCGACCCGGGGGCGAACCACCATTGCCAGTCCTGAACCACTCGTTTCGTGATTCTGACTGGATGCTGCAGATGGTCTTGCCTCTGGTCCCACTGCGCCTTGAGCGTCCAACGTTGCGCTGAGATGTGGAGCCAGGGGGGCCGGGAATGGCCGCAGCCTATGTGACCAAGCAAGCTAAGGACCGACCTGGCCAGAGCGGTGCCTGATTCGCTGATAGGTCCTGTATGAGGGACCTGATGCGTTCCGCCCTGTCGACTGGGAGGAAAGCCCTCCCCTGGACTGTGTCCAGCACTGCACCTATGAACTGCAGGTTCTGCGACGGTACCAAGACCGACTTCTCGTGGTTTATCAGAATCCCAAGTGATCCGAACAGGACCTGAGTGTCGTGGATCGCTTGCAGAAGCGCCTCTCTGGACGGCCATGAGAAGCCAATCGCCGAGGTACGGGAACACGTAGTGGCCCTTCCTCCTTAGAGCAGCTGCCACGACTGCCATGCACTTGGTGAAAACCCTTGGAGTGGATGACAGCCCGAAGGGAAGAGCTCGGAATTGGAAATGGTGGCTTAAGAACTCGAAGTGCAGGAACCTCTGATGCGCTTGAGCTATTGGAATGTGCAGGTAGGCATCCTGCATGTCTAAAGACGCTAAATAGGCGCCTTGTTTTAGCATGGGAATTAGACCCGGAAGGGTCACCATGCGGAACCTTTTGTATGCGACTAACAAGTTGAGGTCGCTTAGGTCCAGAATAGGACGGAGGTCCCCTGTCTTTTTGGGAACCAGGAAGAAGTGAGAATAGTACCCTAGTCCTCTCTGGTTTCCTGGGACAGGCTGAATCGCCCCCTTGTCCAGGAGTGCGATCACCTCTTGCCAAATTAAGTCGCGGTGCTGACCCGAGTACCGGGAGAGCAGAGGAGGCCTCGAGGGTGGCTGTTCTGCGAACTCTAAAAAGTGGCCTCTGCTGACCAGCTGAAGTACCCACCTGTCGGTGGTTATCGCCTGCCATCCCGACAGGAAGTTCGCAATGCGACCCCCGACCGAAACATCCCGTTGATCCTGAGGGGGGGGGGCCGGAAAGGAGTCATGCTGTGGCGGCTGAAGGACCAGCCGGCTGGGTGGCCTTGGAAGAGCGCTGACCCCTGCTGGCGGGCTGCTTCCCCTGGGTCCTTCGAAAGCCAGAGCCCCTTTGTTGTGTGGCGGAACGGGGCTGCTGCCTCTGAGTCCGCCCACGGAAACGGCCTTGGCTCCTACGAAAGGAGCCAAGCCTCGGCCGGTACATTGCCTGGACTGTCCGGACCGCCTTTCCAGCCTCTTGGAGTTTGGTAATTATACGTTCCGACGGATTACCAAACAGTACCTCACCTTCAAAGGGAGCGTCCATAATGTTTTTCTGGACGACTGGGTGAACCTGAGACACGGAGCCAAGAGTGTCTTCGGAGGCAAACACCTGAAGCAACCGGCTCTGGCTGACGAGTCCGCTGAATCATATGCGGCTCTCAAGACTTGGGTCCCCACGCCTGAACCCGTCCGGAGAAGCTGAAGCATCTCCTCTTTCTGCTCACCTTCCGAGCCTCGGCCGCCTCTAGGTTCTGCTCCCACAGGGCGCTCAGGAACTGCACCATGTGGGTAAGGTAATTCAGGGACCTGAGGGCGCAAGTCGCGAAGCTGCAGTCGCCCCAATGAGTCCAGCTGTTTGGACTCGGGTCCGTGGCAGGGTGCTCAAATGTTGCGTCTCTGGGACCGGTCATGTGAGGCTGTGATCACCAGGGAGTCAGCCAGAGGGTGCTGTGACAGGTATTGGTCCCCCTTAGGGGCCCTGTACAACCGGTCAGCCTTCTTCAGCACCGCCAGGAGCGAATGTGGACGCTTCCACGCAGCCTTGGTGACGTCCACGAAAGTGTCCACCAAGGGTGGCACCACCACAGGCTTAGGGTCTTTCTGCCGAAGGTATTTTGCCAGGCGTAACCTTTCAGGGTCAAGTTCCTCTGCTTCCCAACCCATGTTCTCCTGGATATGTCTCATTATATCCATGAAGGATGGATCGTCCGGAGGAGACCTTGGAGTCTCACGTGGGTCCGGCGAGGGAAGCGAGACCGGAGATGGGGATCTGGATGATGAACAGGATGATCCCGTGCCCTCCGTCGACGGCGACCAACGTCGCCTCCTGGACCTCTTAGGGCTGGGTGATCCAGGAGACGAAGATCTGGACGGAGGTCTCCTTTTAGAATGTCGGCCCCTGGGAGGAGTCTCAGGCTCCTTGGGGACAGAACGGCCAGCTGAACCGACAGGTTAAGGTGGGGCCGGAGCTGGAGTAGAAGGAGGAGGAAGGACTGGGGGTACCACGTCCTTCCTGATGGTATCCCACCAGTAGGTAAAAAGGTCCTTCAGCTCGGCGAAGGACAGCCCCGACGTCGGCTCCGAGGTCGAGGGCCGGACGTCGGGTCCCGGCGACGGCTCCACGGGGGCCTCGGGCGGTGGCGAGGGACCCCGGGGAGACTCCTCGTGGCCGGGAACGCCCGCCTGGTCATCAGGCTGGGCCGAATCCTCCTCGGTGAGAGACTCCTGTCCGACCGGCGTCGGAGGCTCAGGAGCCCTCGGCTCAGGCGGCGCGGACGTCGGCCCCCCCAACGATGTCCGATGCGCTGAAGAGGCCGACGACGGCTGGCCGGCCGACGTCGGCTCGGAGGAACGGTGGCGAACGGCCCCACCGGCTTCCTCAACGGAGTAAGCTCCAAGGTCTTCCGGGGGGGGGAGAGAGGAAGACCGGGCGTTGGGGGCCGAGGAGCGGCAGCCCGACTTGTGGTGGTGGTGGTGGTCCCCGACTTCGCCACGGCCTTCTGGGCAGAAGATGAAGACGACGGCCTGGCGGCAGAGGCCTGAGCGGGCTTGGTGGCGGGCACTGCAGCAGGGGGCAGAGATGAGGCCCTGGAAGGAGAGCGGTCCGACCGAGACCCAGAGCTCCGGGACTCGGAGGCCCGAACCGGCAACTGGGCAGGATCCCTCGATTTCTTCTTCTTCTCACCGTGCCGGTGCGCCAAATCCCCCTTGGACGACATCATCCGCAGTTGTTCTTCTAGGAGGTACGCTTGAAGGGCCTTCTGCCGGCGGATCCTGGTGCGGCTATTGAACCCCTGGCACAGTGAGCAGGCCTTAGTATCGTGGTCTGGGCCCAGGCACCGGACGCACGCGGAGTGCGGGTCTTTAAACGGGATTTGTTTGCCGCACGCGCACTTGGAGGAATGGCCGGCTATCGGAGAGGACATCAGACAGGTCACTCGTTGATTGTAGAAATCTTCCACAACAAAATTCTCAAAACCACGCGTCGCGTCGCTAGACTAAACTGTAGGGTCGAGGCATGCACTTTCGACGGCGGGAAAGAACTGAGGATTCTGGGCGGACCGCCTTTTGTACCACGCCTGACGCCGGAGGTGGACCGACGTCGGGGGCGGTCCCCGCTGAAGATAGCTAGCTAGAAAAGATCTCCGGGGTCCTGGCGCCTGCCGGCTTCAGTCCTAATGGTGTAACCTGCTGCAAGAGCTGTATCTCGAAGTAAGATCTTTAGTTAAATCAGGAACTAGACTGAGAGGTGCAGGGATAGAAGATCCGGGTGCAGGAGCTTCTCCTCTTGTCTGGTCAGCAGGTCAGGGTGGAGAGGCAACCGCCATGGAGGCCTGCTGCTCAGACTGAGGAGATCCAGGTACCAGAACTTCCTGGGCCAGACTGCAGCTATCAGGATCATCTGCGCCTTGTCCTTACAGGCCTTGATCACAACCTTGTGAACCAAGGGGAATGTGTACAGAAGGCCTGGGGTCCAGGACCTTGAGAAGGCATCCCCAGCAGTGTACTGGACTGTTGGCGGGGGGGGGAGAGGGCACAAACAGCCTCAGTATTTTGTTCTCCTAGGAGGCACATAGATTCACCAGATGGGTGCTTCACTAGGAGAACAGGTGTTTTTACCATTTCCTGATGCAGGGACCACTTACAAGCGTTTTTCTGACCCAGCAGAGAGCATCCACCAAATGGCTGTTATCTCTTGTGACACGAATGGCCATGAGGTCTGATTCCAGGCTGAGTGCAAGTGTCCATACATAGAAAGCCTCCGGACACAGTGGAAAGGAATGCGTCCTGCCCTACCTGTTCAGGTAAAACATGGTGGTCCTGCTGTTTGTCTGGAACTGAATGACTGAACCCTAAATCAACAGAGTGAATTCAGTCAGAGCCAGATGCACGGCAGGGAGCTCCAGCAGGTTTATGTTGTGTTGGAACTCCCAGGGTGACCACAACCCATGGGTTCAATTTTCTCTTAGGTGTGCTTCCCACTGTACCAGACATGCATCCATTGTGAGGTGTGATGGATGATTCTGGATGGACAAACAGGATTCCCTCCTCCAGGTGTCGGGAGACAGTCAACACTGGATAGCATCCCACATCAGCTGGGTCACCACGACTGGCTGGTCTAGGTGACATATACATTAGGACCACTACCTGCCGATTCCCACTGCAGAGAGGCACATCCTCCAACGTGCCCAACAAGACATGCTAGTAGAAGCTGCCATCAACCTCAGCAGTCACTGAAATTTTCTGGCAAAGGTGGTAAGATCTGGAGCCCGGTCCACTGGGAAGCAGGCCTTGGCCTGCAGGGGAGTCTAGCTCTACCTCAGTCAACTTGATCACCTGCAAGGGGACCAGCTATGACTTTGCCAGGTTGGCCAAAAGACCGAAGTCCTGACAGGTCTGGAGTGCCAGATCCCTGGATCGCTCCACAATTCCTCTGATGACCCAGCTAACAGCCAACTGTCCAGGCAGGGAAACACCCTGATGCCCTTGCACCACAGAAGGCCACCACCACTGCCATGCACTTGGTGAAGACCATGGATGTGGATGGGAGGCCACAAGAAATGACCTAAAATTGATACAGAATCCCCTCTGAATGGAACCAAAGGTACTGGCTGTGGGGCAGATGGACTGGGATGTGGAAGAACGTGTTCTGGAGGTTGAGGGAGCAGAACCATATTCCCTGTTCCAGTGGTGGTATAACCTGATTCAGTGCGACCATCTGGAACTTGTGCTTCCATATTAACTTGATGAGATCATGCAAGTCCAGTATGGGGCTCCGGCTCCCTATCTGTTTCCGAATCAGGAAGTACCTGGACACATATCCCTGACTGGCCAGGGTGTCTGGAACATGGGCTATAGCCCTGCGCTCTAGCAGCTGAGGTATGTCAGCTCATAGCACAGACGTGTCCTTTGACACCCTGGACTCCCGAGGAGTTAGGAGGTGGTATAACCAGACAACCTTAAAATTCAGAGGCAGACCTTTGCTCACAACTTCTAGTACCAACCTATTAGAGGTAATGGTGGACCACTGTGGCAGGAGGTGGCGCAACTCAACTGACCCCCGACCGGAAGCCGGGACAGGGTCTAGAAGGAGGGGGGACAACACATCACAATGCATCAATGCATGACCTTGAAGGCGACCCTGGCCTCAGAGGCTGCGGAGGCACCATCACCTCTGTCCCTGGCCACCAAACTTGGGGTTCGGATGTCACTACTGAGGTTGTGGCTGAAAGGACCAAAATTGAAAGGCCTTCTTCTCTGGCTTTTGGTCCTTCTGGGATAAAGCTACAGAATCATGTGAGATGTCCCTCTACACCTGGGCCAGGTCGGTGCCCAAGAAGGGAACATCAGCCAAATTATGCTAAGTGTCCACCATAAAGGTAGACAAACTCAGCCAGGCTCTATGAAGCATGCGATGACCATTGATATGGCACAGGCACAAGAGTCACCCATGTCTAAAGCTGTCTGAAGCTGGTGCAGAGCAAGCAACTTACATTGGTCTCTGATGCACCTGACCAGCAGCTGCTGATCAACTGGAAGTAGGGGGAGAAATTCCCCTAACACCCCGAGTAGGGAAGGGCCAAAATTTGCCATCATGACCAAAGAACTGGCCTGACGGAGACCCAGTAACTGGCAGCATACATCTTTTTAGCTGCATGGTCAGTCTTCCTGAACTCCTTGTCTGGAGGTCTATACATGTCCCCCTGGTCTCTTAATTTATGGAAGACAGAATCCGTAATCAGACCCTCAGCAGGAGGGTGGTCGCAGAATTCTGAAAGGGTGCCCGTGAGGACCGCATACTTGTGGACCATATGGGTAAAGGGTGCTGAATAGGATGCTGGATACTGCCAAAGCTCCAGGGCCAGTCCCAAGATGGCCTTGGGTGAGGCAAAAGCAACCATCAGGAAATCATCCCTATCCAGTATATCAGTGAACAGGTATCCCAACCTGTTTCTGGGCTGGTTCCAAGGGCATTTTCATGGACTCTGACATCAGTCGGGTTAGGGCTCCAAAAGATTCAGGCCTGCGAGCCACGGTCAGCTCTTCGACCAATTCCTGGTTGAAGGGTGAGTCCCGGTCAAGTCCGCTGATGACTTGGCTTCTGAGTAAGAAGATTCTTTAAATATAGCCCATGACAGTTTACCATCGTGGACCAGCCTGATATCCTCATTCTGTGTGATCTCTGCTGACAGTCAACCTGGTGAGCAGGTGGCAAGGCAGGACTCCTTGGTCAGTGCCAAGGGACTGAAGGATCCAGGGGGGCAGAGCCCTACCTTTTTCTGCAGTCATCCTTTGCTGCCAAACTTCTCATAGTGTCGAAAAATGGAAATTATGTACCTATCGTAATTCTTGATCTTCTTGGATGAAGTCTCCACCACTCATTCACATCAATGGGAACTACGCCGGAGGCGCTAGGACCCAAGCGGAAGATAAAAATCTTCAGGAGGGCTGGCGCCAAGGTAGGACCGCACATGGGTGACACTGCAAGACTTGCTCACGCCATATAGGCAACTTCGGCGTCGACTCTACAACCGCCTCAGTACCTTTTTTACCGAGGAGGTGCAGTGTAAACTAACCTAGCGAAACTAACCTATGTCAGACATAAGATAGCCCGAATGACCCGTATAAGAAGGGTCAACCCAACAGAATCTTCACAGCCCAGCCATCGCAGAAGTGAAGACCAACAACACACATGTGAGCTCGGGGGAATGGAGGGCTGGTGTGTGAATGAGTGGTGGAGACTTCATCCAAGAAGATCAAGAATTACAGTAGGTATGTAATTTCCATATCTTCCTGGACATAAAGTCTCCATCACTCATTCACTCTAATGGGAGAGTGCCAAGCTAAATAATCCCCCAAGAAGGGCGGCAGGAGAGAGGAGCTCACTTAGGACAGAAGTCCATAAGGATTGACCTGCCAAAGGATTGATGCTGTCTGACATGGACATCCAAAGCATAGTGCTTCACAAACATGTGTACGGAGCTCCAAGTAGCTGTACTGCAGATGTCTGCAATGGGCATGTTCGGTATTTCTGCCAGAGATGCCGCTACTGCTCTGGTAGAATGGGCATATACCCTGCCTTCCAGTTTAACCCGTGCCATGGAATAGCAGTGGTGAAGACATGCCACTAGCCATGCCGAAATACATCAAATAGCAACAGGCTGACCCAGCCGGGCCATGCTGAATGACACAGAGTTGCTCTGACTTGCAGATCTCTTTAGTTCTAAGTAGAAGCACAAGACCCTCTTTTTTTTTTGTCAACTGTTTTTATCCTCCTGTGGCGGGTTGACTTCTGCGTCCAGCGAGCCTACCGATCTTAGGGTCTTATAGCGCCTGAGTCGGTCTGGGGGCATCATCCTCGGCGGCCCCCACGATTTCCTCCGTTTTCTCCCTTAGTGACCCCCAGAAGCGGTGGCACATGCGCACCGCACTCTGGACCGGGTCCCCTCAACCCTCCCCGACGACCTATGTCTGAGCTCTCTCGCGGTGCCATCCCTCCGGCCTCCACCAGAGGGCGGCCGAGCTCAGAGAGAGCTAGCTCCCTCCTCCAGAGGTGGAGCGCTGCCAGTCGGCAGCTTCTCACATCCTCTCCCTCCCTCCCCACTGACCGACGACCCAGGCTCATTCCCGAACCTAGGTCACCAGCGTGGCACGAAGTGTGGCATCCAGTGCCTCAACCCTCAGCGCCACCAGGCCAGCTGCAAGGCCCTCTTAACATCCAAAGAATGCAGGGTACATTCTCCCTTATTCTGGAAGTTTGCAAAATAAGTTGGAAGAACCAGGGGTTGGTTCACATGGAATTCTGACACCACTTTGGGGAGAAACTTAGGACGGGTCCGAAGAACCACCCTGTCCTTGTGAAATACTGTGTAAGGAGGGTCTGTGACCAAGGCATGTATTTCAGATACTCTGCAAGCGGAGGTAATGGTTACGAGGAAGGCGGTCCTGCAGGTCAGGAACTTCAGCTCACATGTTGCTAGAGGCTCAAAAGGTTTATGGGTGAGCATGTCTAGCACCAGGTTAATAACCCAGGCGGCTACTGGTCTCCTGACTGGTGGCCTAGTGTGGAGTTTAAGGATATCTCTTAACCAAAGGTAACTGAGCTATAGATAATGTGTGTATAGTCTCGTGATAAGCTGAGATCGCGCAGAGATGGACTTTCACAGTTGAGCACTGTAATCCTGTATTAGACAGGTCCAGAAGATACTCCAAGACCGTTTGGTGGGCAAGAAACGGGATCCAGGGAGGACTTTGCGCACCAAATGGAGAATCGCTTCCACTTTGCTGTGTATGTTTTCCTAGTAGATGGCTTACGCGCTGCTAGGAGAATGTCTGAGACTCTATGCGAGACATCAAATCTACCCACTTCTATCTCCTCAGGATCCAAGCCTGGAGATGAAGGGTTCTCAGGCTGGGATGGACCACTGGGCCCTGTGTCAGAAGGTCCGTACAGAGTGGAAGTCATTTCAGTGGAACTTCCGATAATCTGTTGATCAAAGGAAACCAAATCTGATGAGGCCAAAATGGGGCAATGAGAATCATTCTGCCCCCGTGCCTCCAGTTTGAGCAGCAGCCTCTGAATTAAGGGAAGAGGAGGAAATGCATACAGAAAGCGTCTTGTCCACAGCAGTCTGAATGCATCCTGGAGCAGAACAGAGGCAGTTTTGCATTGAGTGGGGATGCAAAAAGGTCCAGGTCCGACATGCCCCACTCTTTGAAGAGTGATCACACGACGTTTACGTCGAGAGACCATTCGTGAGGATCGACCTTTGTTCTGCTGAGGTGATCCTCTAGATCATTCTGGACTCCTGGAAGGTAAACTGTCTGGATCAGGGCTTCCTGCTCTAGGCACAATTCCCACACTCTCATCGCTTCCCTGCACAGGGGGTAGGAGTGCGCCCCGCCTTGTTTGTTGATATAGTACATCACCGCTTTGTTGTCCGTCTGAAGGAGAATTATTTTGTGGCAAAGAATGTCCTTCAGGGCTCTGACAGCATACAGGACCACTCTCATTTCCAGGACATTTATGTGGAGTTGAGATTCATCCTGACTCCACAGACCTTGGGTGTGGAGCTCTTGATAGTGAGCTCCCCATCCGAGTAGAGAAGCATCTGTGGTGATGGTGATCTGAGTCTCCAGTGGAGCAAAGAGAAAGCCTTTCAGAAGGATGTCCTCCAGGTGAGTGACTGCTTGAGAGGTTGCGTTACCTTGATGTAAAAGTACAGTTGGGGGGGGGGGGGAGACCACTGAGTACCGAGCATCCACTGAATGGTCCTCATGTGATACGAGCCAAGGGCACTGTGAACACTGAAGATGTCATGAGACCCAGCATCCGCTGCATTGACAGAGCTCGAACTAAGTCGTTCTCTTTGATTAAGCAAACCATCTGGAGGATATCATTTCTCCTCTCCTCCAAGAGGAAGACCCTCATGCTGGAGGTATCCAGGAGGGCTCTAGCTTTGATTTTTCCAGATTCAACAGGACTCCCATGGATGTGAGGAACCTGGAAGCCATGGAAACTGCTTCCTGTGTTCCTTGTCTGGAGGGGCTTGCCAAAAGCCAGTCATCTAGATACAGGAAGATTTGAATTCCGAGTTTCCTTGGGTACGCCATAAGAACTGCAAAGCACTTTGTAAAGACTCGTGAGGCCAAGGAAGGCCCAAAGGGCAGTACACTGAATTGGTAGTGCTGACCCAGGGCTACAAATCGAAGATACTTGTGGTGGCTTGGGTGCACTGGAACGTGTTGGCAGGTATCCTGCATGTCCAGGGAGGCCAGCCAATTGTTTTGATGAATCAGTGGTGAAAGTGTACCTAGTGATATCATTTTGAATTTTTCCTTGAAGAGAAACTTGTTCAGCTCCTTAGGTCCAGAATAGGGCACATGCCGCTGTTTTCCTTGGAATCAGGAAGTAGTGGGAGTAGAATCCTGTGTTCCGCTGCTCCTGTGGAACTATGTCTACTGCCCTGTTGTTCAGAAGGCCTTGAATTTCAGAAGCAAGGAGGTCTGACTGAGTTACTGACAGCGTGGGCTGCCGTTTGGGTGGATGATCCGAAGGGGTATCTGAAAAATTCAGAGAATAGCCCTCGCAAATTATCCTGAGAATCTATTTGTCTGAAGTGACTGACTTCCACTGATTGTAAAACTGATTCAGACACCCCCTTACTGTCAAGAGAGAGAGAGAGAGTCCTCATCAGGCAGCTGAAGAGGAACATGGGCCAGATTTTCAGAGGGTGGCACTAGGTGCTTTCAGTCCCTGTGCTTTCTGCTGCGATTTCTTTTGTGGTTGAGGGACTTGATTTTTGTTGAAGCCCCCTCTGCCTCTGCCACGAAAGGACTGACAGTTATGAAACTGTCGATAGTTCACGCCCTGTCGCAGGGCAGTAGGAGCCGGTCTAGCAGTCTTAATAGCCGTTCTGGTTTTCTGAGTGGCCTCAAGTGACTGCTCCATTTGTGGGTGAAACAGATAAGCACCATCAAATGGTAAGTTCATGACTCATCGCTGGGCATCATTTGTGAACCCCGAGGTCCATAACCACGAGTGTTGACAGGTACATCTCCCAGCTACTGTTGCTCTAGAAGCAGTGTCAAAGGCGTCCATAGCAGCCTTGAGTTGCTGATTAGTGGACTCAGTACCTCTAGTGATAGTTTGGAGAAGGTCTGAGGAAACATCTGACTCTTGAAGAGCCTCCACGGAAGGTTTTAGCGAATGCCAGAGGGAATCTTCATACTGTGAGTAGTAGCCCTGGTAGCTAGCAATACGCATAGCCAGGGTGGCAGCTGCAAAGACTCACTTCCCTAATACGTTAATCTTATGAGATTCTTTGTTTACTGGATGAGCTGTGGACCTCTGAGGGAGGATGGCTTTGTTATTTTCTGCCAGGACCACTATGGCGTCGGCGAAGGTTTGAGAGGCCAGGATTGGTAGATCCTTAGGGGGAGCATATTTCCTGCCTACGGACTTGGCTACGGAAGGAATAAGCACCGGACTGTCCCACACCATTTGTGAGAGTGTCTTGAAAGAGGGCTGTATCGGAGGAGCCAATTCCACAGGGACCTCCAGGACATGCAGACATTGAAGGCATAACAACTTCCCCTGGGTCCACCTCTGAAGTCGAGAGAGAGAGAGTGGAATTCAAATTCTTCACTAGAGACTTAAAAGACATGTCCTTGACCAGAAGCTCCCCTGAAGTAAGGGGCTTATTTTCCACTCCGAGAGATGAATCCTCATCAAAGTCGTCTCATCGCAGACCAGGATCAGGCTCAATGTCATCTCCTACTAGCCCAGGAGGGACAGTATAAAAAGAAAAGGGAGGAAACAGAGCAAGAGGAGGCGCTCCTTGAATCGGAGTTGAGAATCCAGGATTCCTCGGCGGCACCAGCCCCCAAGGCAGCGAGGACTGTGGCGCTGCCAAGACCTGAGTATGAGACGGCACCGCAATCAGTACCGCGTCAGTGCCCGGAGACCCCAACTCAACTCTCGGTGCACACAAGGAAGAAGATTTGAAAAAATGAGTAGGAGAAAATGGTACCTGTGCTGGTCCCTGCGCCGCAGCCATGTGAGGGGGAAAGCACAAGGGCGCGGTGTCGATGGCACCAGAGAGGGTGCAGCGCGAACAGGCAGACCCAACCATCCTGCCCACGGATTCAAAGCCCCTAGGCCTGAAGGTCCTAGGGCCGACTCTGCAGGCTCAGGAAAGTTGGGACAACCGCTGAACCCACTACTCCACAAGAGTGGTCCAATGATGAAACTGCTCACCGGAAGACCCCCCAAAGAGGGCGGGGAGGGACTACGGAGTAAATGATTTCAGTCACTAGGAACAGAAGCCGCAGGTGACCCTGTCGGAGTCGGCCTTCTGTCCCCCGTTCCTGGTGATCATTGTGCAGACATACCAGAGGGTGACCTCAAGTGGTACCATTTCTTCTTCGACCGGTGGGACAAACAAGAACTTGAGGCCGAACGGTGCTGGGTTCTCGACGAGGATCAAGAACGGGACCGCTTCTTTTTGTGCTTCCGGAGGGACCAACCTTCTTTCTGAGCATCAGACTGCCCGCAGTCAAACCCCCCTCCATAGAGGGCAGTGGACTGGACCCAGCCCCGCTTAACAAACAGCTCATGCAAAGTCTCCCTACCGTCACCGGCCCGGTTCATGGTCAACTCCATTGAAGGCGGGCTGAAGAGGACTTCTGTATTCTTTCTGAATAAAAATCTTTTTTTTTTTTTTTTTACTTAAGTAATAAATAAATACTATACACTAAAACTACAAATCAAAACTAAATGACTAAGCTGCTGTCGTTTAGATGAAGATTTGACTCCTGGCGGGCGAGCGTCGTCATCACTGAAGCACACTCGATGGCGGGGAAAAAAGGAACTGAGGCGGCTGGAGGGTCAATGCCGAGGTAGCCTATACGGCATGAGCAAGTCTCGCGGCGCCACACATGAGCGGTCCTACCTCAGCGACGGCCCTCCTGAAGATTTCTGACTCCCGCTCAGTCCTAGTGCCTCCAGTGTAATTCCCATTAGTATGAATGAGTGGTGGAGACTTTATGTCCAGGAAGATCTCTCCTTGCCTGAAGGTGAGGAGGTTGAGGATTGTCGATGGTGCTGCTTCCTGGTCGACCAAGATCAAAAGCACTAATAGTGCCTTGACCTTGACCATGACCCAAAGGCTGATGCCAATGGGGGTTGTCCAGAGGGCTCGTACAGACCACCTGTTTCAGCAGGGTAACCACAACTAGTTCCAGATGCATGACCCCCTGCAGAAGCAGCTCCACAAGAAACTCAGCTTAAGGTCCCGAATGGGCCTCATCCTCCTGACTGAGGACAGGGAGCAACAGGGTCTAGGAAATCTACTCCTCATCAATCTCTTCCAACAAACGGTTGATGAATAAAATCTTGACTGCCTGCTAGGCCAGAGTTGAGGACATGAGACCCGACAGGGTAACCGTGGAGCTCTCAACAGGAGGAAGCTCGACCAAGGCCGAGCGATTGGGGGAGTCAAGGTAGAGGGAAGACCATGATAATTTCCGGTCCCATGACCTGCGAAGATACTGGTTTTTGTGCTTCTTGCTATGGTAAGAAGGACTCTCCCCAAAGGTCTGAAGTGTCGAGCATGTTTCCCTGAAATCAGAGAATGACCCTCCAATGCTGGCCCCAGCCAGCAGCAGCACAGAGAATGACTAGAAACTCACCACAGCCACCTCTTGTCTCATGACCGCAAGCTGAGCAGCTGACCCAGCAGTCGCTAAGGCTGATCTGCAGTCTTTCAGCCTTCCCAAGGTTAACTTGGTCTTCCTTTCTTCGACAAACACTGGCAGCATGGCCCAGCACATACTGCAAGTCGACACGCTGTGTAGGGCACCCTGGCAATAGTCGCACATGCCGTATGGTTCCACGGCTGTCATCTTCTTCTGCCTACACACTGTGCAGGACCTAAACCCCAGTTTCTTGCTTTCCATTGTCGATCACAATTGAGAAGCAGGGATGGAAGAGGCAGGAGCAACTTTAACGTTGAATACAGACAGAAAAGCTGAAAATTTGAAAGAATAAAGTGCCAGATAACTGGAAATCCTTCAACGCTACAGAGCTGCAAAGGAGGAGATGTCCCTTCCAGTGGGCAGAAAGATCTGTTGTCACAGAGCGAAGCTGGAGGATATCCCACCTGGCTGGTGGGAGAAGCTTAGCTTGAAGACTTCGGATGACTTAGCTGTTGCAACATGATAACCATCTACTAGTTATGTGCATATAAGTTTGATATAAATATATGTTTTAGACTTATGCTTAGGAAACAAGCCAAGCAGCAAAGTCTCATGGAACATGGGATTTTAAAAGAGAGGAAAGAAGGATCTGCCCTCTCACTGACCCAGTGGATAAACTAATCAAGAGCTTCCTTTTTTACACCTACCAGTCAAAGCCTGAGTTAGCTGCTATAACAGGTTATAAAACAGCCACTGCTTTGAACATAAAAAGGTTACATTTTTTTACGACATCAGAAGGAAGCCATTCTGACAAATCAATATCTGTGGAAATTCTCACAGCTAACAGAGGTGTTTTGCAGCATGCTGTTCTGAAACATCAAAGGGGAATGCTATTATAAACTATGGTCTGATGAGGAAATAGACTGTCTTGTTTATAATTAAGATATTGCTATCCTTGCAGTTTTCAAACAGGCAGCCAGCTGAGGCATTTGGGTATGCATTGGTCAGGTTACAAATTACTTACAGGACTAAGAGTGACCTCGTGCTGTGACATCACAGGGAGGCTGGGACTGTAACTCTGAATTTTATCAGCTGGCTGAAAGGACAGAATCATCTTCTACGTTGGACTCCTGAAGGAACACACTCTAGTTCCAACTTTGCAAGACTTAACACACTTGTGTTCTGGACTTAAGAAGCACTTCTATCAAAATTAGGTAATTTTAGCACCACTATTTACCAACTGAAACTGGGGTAGGATTAGGTACTCAGTATAAGGCGATTTTGTTTATGACTGCCCATTTATTTTTCTGACTGTATCATTAATGTTACATGTTCTGTGTTTTATTTTATTTACTATTTTTAATTTTAGTAAACTTTGTTTTCCTTAAAATCATGCCTGAGACATTTTCTCATTTTGAGTATGAATGCTGGGACAGTGTTGATAATTCTGACATAACTGTTAAAGTGCTTACAGTGTGTCACCATATGCAGCAAGGTAAGGAAATACCTAGGTCTCAACTCAGTCAGAAGGGGGATTGTGAACTAGGTTGTGTGCCCGCTGGGTTAAGTATTACACTGCTTTCCCTGAAGAGGGCGTGATATTTGGACCTGTTACTGGGGTTTGCTAGTGAAAAAGGGTTCATATTTGACCCCAGGACTCGAGACTGGTAGTTGCTCGGACCCAAAACAGACAGGAGGGTTTCCCGGTTTGTCTCCTGTTCATATATTGCACTTCGAGGTTTGGCACTGTGGGAGCAGAGGGTCTGATCCCCAGAGTGTGTCTGTGACAGCTGTATCCAGCAGAACTGCCAGAATGTTGACAGTGAACTGCATTCACGTTGTTGGAACACATTTGTTCAAGCTGCCGTTACCCTTTCACAGTGCCTTCTAATAGCAGTATATTGCTGTGCCTACTCACTTAATATGTGCCTCAGCACTTATGAATGTACAGTACTGTTATTTCTATAGCATTCCACAGCTGGAGCATCCCTTACTTAGAACACAATATAATCCAGTACTTGTTAAGAATGGCACTGATCAGAATTTCTGTAATTGTTGTCAAATAGAAATGAGTGATTTTACAATTAATGTCTGATAGTTTATAGAATGGCACACTATAAATAAATGGGTTAGCATTTTTAAATAATCAGCTAAAACGTCTAGGCATTCTTCTCCCAAGAAAGTTTCAGCCATGGGCTATGAAACATGAAGTTTAGGTTGATATTAAATGCTATGCAATAGCGAACACCACCCATTCATTTGCTGAACGTGAGATTTATCAACTGGAAATATGCTGCAGATAGCTTACCACAGAAAATATAGAAAGAAATCTCAGTGCATCTCTGGAGGTTCATTAAGGGGCTATTTCAAAACCCTTAAAAGAATTCACTTAAAACCCCCAGGTAACTTACGTTATTTTGGTGTGCGCATGATTTGGGGGAAAATCCTGAACACTGAAAAGGTAGAGTATGCTTCTGTCACATAAATAAAGGACAGGTCTACAGAAGGATCTTACAGGTGCCTACCATCACATTTTGCAAAACAGCTGAGTCTGCAGACAGTCTTATTTGATGTCTGTTGTACTACCTTATCTGGTGTTGTAGATTATAAAGCATATATATCAGAACATTTCAAGTACAATGAAAAAAACTACTAAGGATGCCCACAGGTTTCAAGAGAATAGTTACATATACAAATATCTGGTGATCAAAGAACACTGAAGTCAAGTTTGCTTAGCAGAAACCTTTGTGTAAAGGGGATTTTACTATTTATACAATTAATTTCTCATTACATTTATCGTGACGTGAGAAAACTGAAGGGTTTAATTGTGTATCTCAGTTTGTAGGTGGCACCAAATCACTGTAGGTATTAAGCCAGACAAAGTGCTCGGAAGTGTGTATGGAAATTGCTGTTATCTCCTTATAACGTGTCCAGTCTAGATGAGCTACACAGTGCGCTTTAAAAAAGGAAAGTTACTTCTCAGGATCTCCTCCATAGAGCCACTATCTCTGGTCTTAGGCATGGTGGTGCTAGGACTCTGTGGGACTCGAAACATCTGGGACTGGCTGCACTGTCCAATGGCTCTGCAGCCTAGGTGATGCCAGTCACAACTGCCTGAATTTCTTTTAGCACAATGAAGAGTAAGAAGACATGAAAGGCGTGACATCTAGAGTAAAAAGACAGACTTTTAAGGATAGATATATGGTAGTGGGCACTACTCAGTGTCTCCAAGGAGACAGGTGGGATCAATCTGCCAAGAATAAAACTGTAATGATATACTGAATGAAAACAGCAAAGGGTCAACAATCTGAACATTGCACAAAATACCCAGAAGCACCCTTGATGTTGCAGGGGGCATAGCCACCAGTACTGCCAGTCTAACAGTGCAATTAAGGTAAAGAGTTTACAGAATAAAAAAGAATATAAAGGCCAGAAAAGGCTTTTTACAAAAACATGAAGTTACACCTTGCAACTATTGAGGAGGAACTATTTTTACAGACAATTATCAATTTGCTGTTGAGGGCTCTTGTCAGGGGGAATATAATCTGGCACATCAGAGGGTCAATAAAGTCTCTCTATATTGTGCCTTCCCTTCAAAATATACAACGGTGGATAAAACAAGCCAATTGACTTCTCTTGAAGTAGATCTCTGACAGGACGAGGTCTGGATGCCAAAGCAGCAGTCACCTTAAGACTAAACAAGTCTAAGTCCATGAAATATGTATTCACTGCTTACAATGATCCTATCTGGAAGACCTGAAGTCCATAGCCACACAATATGGCAGATATAAAGGCTTACCCACAGACATATGGGCTGCTGCTACAGCAGCTTCATCTGCCTCCTTGAGTTGAATCAAGTTAGATTTTGCCCCCTAAGTTATGAGCAGCTGAAGCTCTCTTTAGACAGTAGAAGGAGCAAGAGTCCACCAAGTGCCTATGGAACACCAAAGGCCCTAATCACAGTAAGTCATAAAGATTGGTAGTTGCCCACTGAAACCATGTGACATGGAGGTAAACACGCTTGCCCATCCTAACATGGCTACATGTGTGGAGAGGGATGTCCCGAAGAGGTGGCTCCATTCAGAATGACAGGGCTCCACTCCCATCTGTAGCGCAACCAAGGCGGCCATCCCCTGGAGGGGGCAGGTAAGCATGTTTCACCTCTAAAGACTCTAATGACTGAACAGGAGGGTGCCTCTAGATCTCAATAACCATAGCGCATAAACAAGAGCTGTGAGGGAGTCCTACTACTACAGCAGAAGACAGATGAAAGTATTCGAGTATGGTATGCTTGCCACCTCAACCATATAGAGTGGAAACTGAAAGGACTCCTGCATTTCTGCTATAAAGGCATGAAAGAGGGGTCCCCCACAGAACATAAAAGAGAGGGACTCCACAGAGGGTTCACCAGAATGTTTGGAAGAACAGGTGCTGTCCGAGGATGACTAAATTACCATGGGCTTGGTTTGGCCTATACATGTGTCTGCCTCATAATAGAAAGGGAAAGGGGACATTGTTTAACCCGGAAAGGTACACTAAGCCAGGCTTGTTTCCAAGTGTGAACTGGGAGCACAAGGAAGTTAAGTGACTTGCTCAGGGTCACAGAGTATGCAAGCTGGGGCTGTGGGCTTCAAACCCAGGTCTCCAGGTTTGTAGCTCAGTGCCCTAAAGCACAGCGCTGTACTGCCTCGTATAACTGCCAAAAACACCATCAGTACTGCAGAAGATGACACCAAAGTTATCATCTTTGGAGGCAGAAATTCTGAATCAGAGTCTAAGAGAATTTCTAAGACCTCCAAAGAGTCCATTTGGGAGCATAGCCATCTAGCCTCCCACACTACAGCCAACAAAGATGATGCCAGTGTCATAGTTAGATTGAAAGTCGATCAGAACTGTGAGTCCAACCTTCTAGCCTCAGCAGGACCATCAACTTGCATCTTCAGTGCCCTGATCTGCTATGCTCACTTGGACATGGGCAGACAGTCATGGTAGCGAGTGACACTGTGATCTGGGCCTGGTCATCCTAGACATGCCCTGTGAGTATCCTTTGCCCTGAATGTATTAACCACAAATGCAGGTGGAAAAATGGTACTTTTTTTGGATGAACTCATTTTTTGGACATACTCAGCGCAGGGTAAGAAAATAAAGACACAGCACATTAGAAATTGGGTTGCAAAGATCAGAAGCAAAAAGACGAAGTCCAGATTCTGACACGGTTGCAGCTCTTGATGACGGAGACAAGAAACAGAGGCAGCTGGGACAGGGACCTACTTTTACATGGGTGGCACATCTTGTGTAGGTGTGCCAATGGAGGCAGCTGACAGTCCCAAAGGTTCTGATACCCATGGGTTCCTAGCGCCTCTGCTCCTAAGGCCAAAGAGTGTGGCTTTATGGAAGAGATTCACTATAAGAAGACACACATTTAAGCTATATCACATGTTTGCATGGAATGATACACAATCTCACAAATAAATGTATATGTTATACCAAAAGACCAAATCTAGTTAGTGACTCCAAAAGGGCTCACAGTGCTGTGTGGCTTTTCTTTGAACAAAACTACTTTATATCCCTGTATCTTGTTCCGAGACATCTATTTTGTCACTACATAAATACGGTCTTTGACAACAGCAAAGGCATATTTTTCTCACAAATGCAGACACTGCATTTTTGTATGGCAGTCAATATAGTCCTCTACGAGACATTTCCAAGGCGCTTCTTCAGTTGGGAAGCCTTGTCCTTCAGCTCCGGCCTGCTGTCAGACTCCATGGTACTCAGGGATGTAATCAGCAGGTCTTTGCTTTCTGATGTCAAGCTTTCAAACTGGTTTGACTCTAAAAATAAATAAATAAATGTGGTAAATATTTAACAGTCAGGTGTAGTATCTCAGAGAACAAATTATGCATTTTTGCTCTTCCTTCTGAGTTACTGCTTTTAGTGCCATCTCCCACTATGTTATTACAACTGTGAGCAGAGCCTACAGCCATCTTGCTGTCATGTAGCTGGAAAAATGGAAGACCGTGGAACACATTTTTGGAGTTTTCAATGCATCTTTCCACAACTATAAATCACTATACCAGCTGAAATAAAATACTCCCTTCTTTCTGTTTATAATGTTGGAGACAGAACTCCGAACTGCTTATCAGATGGCCATTAGGAAACTGAAACAGTTTGTTAAATATTGGTTCCCTGTTATACTGGAGTTGTTTACCCCTTCAAAATGAAACAACCTGCATATTTAAATACTTAGCATTTAAACATTTTCTTGCTACTAGCTTCAGTTGGGCAGGTATTGTCTTTCAAGAAAGATTCATACCTCATAAATGTCACCCTTTCCCGGCAACAAATCTAAAAAGATTTACAGTTTTTTTTAGCCTCTTAAGACACTATCTGATAAGTGCCATCTCAGACATATGCCAGGTCTTCTGTGAACTATCCAAGCTAAATATATAGCATTCGGAAGGCATTTTTTACTATGCTGTTTGGGAAGAAAAATATATTGATCTACAGCAAATACGCACACACACACACACACACACACACACACACACTGTACACACCATCCTCATGGCCACGACATTCAAAATAAATACTGCAATCTAATATGTTATAAAACAATAAAGAAACTGTTTATGTCAGTGAACACAGTGAAAGTACAGTTACGCAAGAACCTACTGTAACAGTAGATCTTCGAGGGGAGCTCTTGCAGCAGGTATTACCATTAGGACTAATGCCATTAGGCGTTAGGATCCCACAGAAAAATCTTGTAGCTAGCAGTCTGAGGCATGGGACTGCCCCAATGTCGGCTCCGCCTGACGTCAGACGTGGTATAAAGGGGGAGGTCCCCGGGCGCATCTCAGTTCTCCGGCCGGAGACCTGGCTGAAGTAAATGGAGAACCAAGCACGATCTCCCCTACCCTAAAGAAGGGTAACAATAATTCCTGGGGGATGGTGGGTGGGAAAGCCACCTGCTGTAAGAGCTCCTCTCGGAGATAGGAAAATTACGTACCTACCGTAATTCTTGATCTTCTCTTGTATCTTCACCATTCATTGCTTCCTGGGTGTAAGCCCGGAAGCCTTCCATACGCAGGACTTTTTTTTAAAGTTTGCCTTTAACGGCCTGCCTCTCGAGAGTGACGCTCATATGCGAGGAAGGCCGCTAGTAGCGACCGACTCCTCCTCCAACTCAGTTCTGTGAGCCGGAGAGGCAAAAGAAAGCAGAAATATAGATAGCGAAGGCAAGATAGCCGAGGATAGCAAAGCAAGGAAGAATAGAACTGAAAAAGGAATAAGCCGATGGAGAAAGGACAGAGGAGATAAGATATCCCTAGCCTAGGGACTGCAGGGCCTCCTTACCTGGGGCGACTCTAGGAGGGAGAGATGAGTAAGGAAATGAGAAAATAGAAGGAAAAGAAGAAGAAGAGAAGGAGAGATGGGATGTTGAAGGGACCAGAATGCCCAAGAGCATAGTTAGCTTGCAGCTAAAGGCTCGACTAAAGGGGAAGCAAGAATCCCCGGAGATAGAGCTGAAGAGAAGGTTCACCAAACCCGCTAGACAGACTCAGGAAGGCATAGTCCTCATCCTCAACATGCCATTGTTCTTGATACCCACCTCGGGCTCCTGGCTGCGGAAGGCCCTTAACTGGAGGACAGCTGAGGAGGGAAGAATAAAACCCCAGGCAGCATGAGAGCGCTGCTCAGGGGTTTAGAAATGGAAAATGTAAGCCTCTCAGGCGTTTCAAGATAGAAATGGGACTCATACTGACTGGTCAAGGCAGGTCAAGGCTAAGACTGGCTAGGATTGGATATGGTCAGCACTGTTCTACTGTAAAAATTGTCCAGGAGGACACTTAAAGGGAGAAACCAATAGCAAAACAGCGAGAAGGATAGCCTACCTTCTCATTTGCCTTCTTGTTTGTTTTCCCTTTTTTTTTACAGATAAAAATTTTTTTTTTTTTAGACTAGATGCATGACCCAGATATCAAGATGCCTATAGCAGTCGAAGAGAGTTCCCTCAGCATTTTTTTTTTTTTAAAGAAAAAAGGAATAGATGTACCCGTTCCTCTGCTCTGCAAGGCAAGAATGGGGATTAGATTTCGGGCAACTATCTGACACGGGATTGCAGGATCAAAACTGAATAGCCTGAGCCAGGCCAAAAACCTCAAGGTATCTTGCCAGAAGAATGGCAAGAGATAGTTGTGCAGTCTGATCGCCAATGCAAACCACGAGATGGCCCATGAATCTTAGAGAGTAATTTTTCTGAAATTTAGAACCCCCCAAAAAGAAAGATTTTTTTTTTAATTATATATATTTTTTTTTTTTGGAAAAATTAGCAATTTTTCCTGTCTTTTATATATGCAGAGAGAGGAAGGAGCGGGAGGTGGAGAAGCCACAGAAGAGGCCACTGAGAGGATGGTGGAGTGGACAGAGTAATGAATGAAGTGAAGACAAGAGAACATCAAGAATTACGGTAGGTACGTAATTTTCCTATCTTCCTTGTCAGTCTTCACCATTCATTACCTCCGGGTGAGCATTGCCCTCTTCCCCTGGAGGGGAAGAGGCCATACCTGAGGGGAACAAGACCCCAGCCTTCTGCTGGTGAGAAACAGAAGGAGAAGACCTGGCTTATTCAGAAAGCCTAAGTGGGAGAAGAGCTAGGAGGTGCCTCCGAGGACCGAAGAGACAGAGGGAGCCCCTGTAAAGTCTCCTAGCTCTGAAGAAGAAAGACGGGTCCCCCGAAGGCGGAGCCGAATCACCCTGCCGGGCCAGGGTGACAACCTGGAAAGACGGCATGCCGTCCGCCTGATGCAGATCGCTGTCCTCGCAAGCCTGGAAGCCACCTCATTGCGCCATAAGATGCCCTTGTTGATGTCTTGCTTGCTCCAGGCCTACCGTGGAGAGGCAACGCTTGTCTGGTTTGTTCGAGATCAGGCATAGATGCCAGCAGCTGGGACATCATCACCACAGATGCCGCTGTAGGCAGCGTGGTGAGCCTGATGTGATGCACAGATGCACTCGCACGAGAAGAGAGAGATACCTTCGCCTCAACGGTCGAACTGGAGAGTCCGAACTGTGGGCGGTCGCGCCAGGCAACGGCGCCCAGAAGGAGTATCCAGGTATACCAAACCCGAGGACGGGTTGGGAAGGGAACCTAGAGACTCAGAGGGGGCACAATACCTATGCTGGCAGTCCGCCGGGGCTGGGGAAGAAGCGGCAGGGGACTGCCAGGACCGGATAGACGCCTCCTGGAAGGGGATAGGCCAGGAAGGTACCACCAGATGCTGGGCACTGAATTCACCAAGGAATTCACGCGTCTCCCGTTCGGTATTGTCTCTTCGAACGTAGGAAATCTGGAGATCCCTCACCATCCTCGAGAGGAAACGCTGATATTCTGTGAAATCAGCATCAGAGGACAGATGAGTAGGGGTTCTCTCCCTCGGAGGAGGGAGACGAGATGATGGGGAACTGGAATGCCCAGAGGATTCTCTTGGCGGTGGGGAGAGTCGAAAGACCCGCCATGCATGTATCTAACATATGAGGGAAGGCCGAGAACCCTGAACTGCTCCCAGGATAACGGACCCGTGGGACCAACATGGCCTGGGAGCGGGGTGGTGGAGGCAGAGAGATGGGAGGGGCACCTCCGCGGAGGCAACTGCTCTCTGCGAGGGCTCTGGAATCCGGGGAAAGGAGCCCTGGGAGGAGGGATCCCGGATATCAGACCAGGCCGCAGAACGGAACTCTGGGGAAGCGGAGCCTGGAAGAGCCCTGGGGGAGAACCTCCCCTGTGACGACGCCGGGACTGCATGGATCCAGAAGGCGTCCGCACAAACGCCGCTGGAGGACACCTTAGAATCCCTGGAGGAGGGGCGAGGCCTGCACTGGCTCCTGGCCACCCCTAGGGTGGCCAGGAAGACCGAGCAGCAGACCCTGCCCCTCAACCCTCGGACTCGAGAGGCCTCCTCCTCCACCACAGCGTCCCCTGTCCCTAGAGGGCAACAGCACCCCGGGAGGTAGCTGTCACGGGCCTCCAGAGAGGGAGCCTCCCCTGCGTCATCCCCACGCCTGCCCCGGGCTCCCGCCACCCCAGCCGGGAACCCTCAGGAGACGACGAAGGGGACAGAGGAGGGGCCCGCTGCGCCGCCTGGCACCTCTAGCCACCGGGACCCAGACTCAAGAGTGGGGTGCCAGGATGGGTCCACGTCTGAGTCATCGCCCTCCGAGGAGGACGAGACCAGCAGGATCTCAATGCTGGCCACCCAGGGGTCCCGAGGCTACGGGGGCATGAACGGCCCCGGTACCAAGGGAGGCGCCGCTCGCCTCCCTCACGCGGTAGCAGCCAGGCCTAGCTCCACACCCCCCAGGCGTAGGCAAGGCCGGCACCGCCTGGAGGAAGGACAAGGCCCACGGCACGGGTGGCGTCGGAGGCGGCAGCACCGCCCGGCAGGCGCTGCCCGTCCATGCGCCATGCTCAGGCTGCGTAACGGCGCCGCCTGATCACCGGCGCCGTGAACGGCGCCAGGATCCGAAACGGCCGAAAGGCGGCGGCGAGGGTCCTGCAGCTACAGGCCCAAAGCCGAGGCCTCGGCGGGGAGCCTGCACTTCAAGAGGTGACTGTCGAGGGTGGTGGCGCCGCAGGCCCCGGAGGACTACTGACGCTTCCCGACACCGGCAGAAGGGGTCTCTCCTCAGCAAGAATAGGCGAGGAGACCCTCCTCCTCGGATCGGATAGGCCCGGGAGGGGACCCGGAAGGGCCTAACGAGCGTGCCCGAGAATCCCGAGAGCGACGCCGTCCCTCGAAGGTCGGCGGGGTCTTGCCGAGCTTAAACGCGTGGGTTTCGAGGACGCGACGGTCCATCGAGAAACAGGCGTCGCACGAATCCATATCATGGCTGGGTCCCAGGCAACGGAGGCAAACGTCATGCCGGTCCGAGACGGAGAAATGCCGGCCACAGGAGCACCGACGCATAGGGGCGCGCCCGTTTCGAAGCGCTCGCTCCAGAACCGACATAACGCCAAACAATTAAGGTAAAAACACGGTAGGAAACACCCGACGCCAGTACAGATGAAAAAGAACAGTCTTACCGTGGTGTGGCATCAGTGCGAGCGAAAGAGGTCGGCTGGTTAGAATTGCGCACTACAAAACTACTCGCGAAGCAGGTGCTGCCTCGACGGTGGGAGAAACAGAACTGAGTTGGAGGAGGAGTGTTGCACTAACGGCCGCCGCATGACGCCACTCGAGGGGGGGCCGTTAGGCAAACTTTAAAAAAAAAAAAAAGCCTCGCGGATGGTGCGCCGCCCGGCTTAAGCACCCAGGAAGTAATGAATGGTGAAGATTGACAAGGGAAGATCTACTGTTACAGTAAGTTCTTACGTAACTGTACTGTCTGACTTCGAGGTGGAACTCTTGCAGCAGGTATTAACATTAGGACCGCGTCCCATGCAGTACCCAAAAATAGGCCCAGGTCTGACGGGAGGGGAGAAGAAGAAACAGCTGAAAAACCTCAAGAGAGTAGGCCCTGAAGGATGGCTAGTCCAAAACCTGCTCTCCTCCTAGAGGCAATGTCCAGGCTATGGTGCCTAACGAAGGTGTGGACTGTGCTCCAAGTTGCGGCAGTACAGAGATCTGCTGAGGAAACATTCCTCAAAGAGGCAAAGGAGGTAGCCACAGCCCTGGTAGAGTGGCCCTTGACCGATCCCGGCAAGGGCTTACCATGATGCTGGTAACAAAAAGAAATGCAGTTGACTAACCACCAGGTTAGTGTCTGCTTGGTGACAGAAGCCCGTCTTTCTGAGAGCAAAGGAGATGAACAACTGGTCTGTCTTCCTTAAGGAACTGGTTCTGTGAAGATGACAACACAAAACTATATGAACATCTAGAGTATGCAACAAAGCTTCTCCTTTACTGGAGAACTTTGGAAAGCAAACCGGAAGCTGGATGTCCTGGTTCAGCGTCAATTCGGACACCACTTTCGGTAAAAATTTGGGATTCGTATGCAGGGCCACCCTGTCCCTATTAAACACAGGATAAGGCTCCTTGCACAT
The DNA here is from genome assembly GCA_016271365.2 of Neoceratodus forsteri. Classification (NCBI taxonomy): domain Eukaryota; kingdom Metazoa; phylum Chordata; order Ceratodontiformes; family Ceratodontidae; genus Neoceratodus; species Neoceratodus forsteri. Next base: position 1,095,323,674 of record CM057453.1, read on the forward strand.
AAGGTTCTGAAGCTCAGAAACCCTCTGAGCGGAAGTAACACCAACTAAAAGAACAGGTTACTCACCTGTAACAGTAGTTCTAGGAGTGGTATATGTTGTTTATCCACACACTTTGGCATGTCCCTTTCCCCTTTAAGGATCACCGGAAGTCTTCAAGCTGGCTCCTCCCACCCACCCGGGTGGTATATACCTTGGTTCTGCCCTGTGATGCCAGATCTTAGCCCGCTGGAAGCCAGGTGTTATGCGTCCGCAGCCAGGGAGGTCGGGTGGGTCAGTGTGGATGAACATATACCACTCCTAGAACTACTGTTACAGGTGAGTAACCTGTTCTTCTATGATTGTGGATATGTTGTTCATCCACACTCTTTGGCAGACTCCTAGCAGTTCTCCAGGAGGAGGGAGGCAAGGCGAACACTCCTTACTTAGGGAACAGAGACTGGAGAACTGAGGCCCCACAACCAGCATCCTGGCGTGACTCAAGGTCGATTTGGTAGTGGGTGATGAAGGTGTTTGCTGACTTCCAGGAAAAAAGCCTGGCAGATTTTCTGGATAGGGATGTCCCTGGAAGCAGCCACTGATGCAGCAATATGGCAGGTAGAATGAGCTCTCATCCCTCTGGGAGGCTCCTTGTCCGTCAACTCATAGCACAGACCTATGCATGTGATCCATCTTGCAATAGTCCACTTCACTGCAGGTCTGCCAGAAGCGGCTTCAGTGTAGGTGACAAACAGCTGGTGAACCTCTCCCTGAATTTCCGCCGTCCTCTCCTTATAATAGGAGACAACATGTCTCAGGTCCAAAGTATGGAGCCTGTACTCGGCCTCTGAGGTGTAATTAGGGTAGTATACCGGCAGAGTCAATGCCTGATTAAGGTGAAACTCTGATACCACCTTTGGAAGGAATTTCGGGTGGGGGCGCAGGACAACTCTGTCCCTGTGGAAGACCAGATAAGGGGAGTCCACTGAAAGCACCTGGTGCTCCCCTGACCTTCTGGCTGACATGATAGCCACCAAGAAGGCTGTCTTCCACAAGTGTGACAACTACACTTGTGCATGGGTTCGAATGGCTTGCCCATGAGCTTTGCCAGTACCAGCAGTAGATCCCACGGAGGTGGAGGTTCATGCACCGGAGGGGATATGTGATCCAGGCCTTTGAAAAAGTGCTCAACCACTGTCTCCTGCACCAATGTCGGCTGACCAGCCCGCGCCCGGTAAGCAGAGATGGCTGCCAGGTGCACCCTAAGGGTCGATGACCGTAGACCCCTTTGGAGAGACCAAAGATAGTCAAGAATGTTAGCCCCAGGGCAGGACAGAGGGTCCAGGCCCTTGTCCTGACACCAAATGGAAAATCTCTTCCATTTGAAAGCATAACATTTCCTGGTCGATTCCTTTCTAGATGCCTCCACCATTGTGTAGACATCTTCGGAGAAAGACCCAAAGCCTGGAACTCTAGCTGCTCAGGTACCAGGCTGTGAGGTGCAGGGATTGAAGGTCCGGATGGAATACCTTCCTCTGATTCAGAGAGATCAGGTCTGGGCATATACAAAGCCGCTCGGGGGGCCTGCAGCTGAGGCTGAGGAGATCTGGATACCAGAACTGGCGCGGCCAGTCTGGGGCTACCAGAATCACCTTCACCTTGTCCCTCCTCACCTTGAGTAACACCTTGTGGATCAAGGGAAATGGAGGAAAGGTGTAGAGGAGACTTGGGGTCCATGGCCTCGAGAAGACATCCCCCTGCAGTGAGCCCTGCTGAGGGGGGCAGGCATGAAACAGCCTCAGCTTCGTGTTTTTCCTTGAGGCAAACAGGTCCACCATTGGTATGCCCGAACAGGTTGTAAGTAACCTCTGGATGGAGAGACCACTCGTGGGATGTCTGGTCTAAGCGGCTGAGAGCATCCGCCAGCTGGTTTGAGGCTCCTGCCAAATGGATGCCTAGGAGGTCCTCCTCCAACCGGCTCACGAGGGTCCAGATGTGGAGCGCCTCCTTGCAAAGCAGATGGAGTGCGTGCCGCCCTGTTTGTTGAGGTAGTACATGGTTGTGGTACTGTCCGTCTGGACTTGAACCACTTGACCCGGGAGCTGAGGAGCGAAAGCTGACAGTGCCAGTCTGACTGCTCTGAGCTGCAACAGGTTGATGTGGGATTGGGACTCCTCAGGGGTCCAGAGCCTGTGGGCCCTTTGGTCCCCCATGTGGGCTCCCCAGCCCATGAGAGAGGCATCAGTTGTGAGGATGACCGTCGGCTCGGGGCAGACAAACGGGATCCCTTCCTGCAACTGGTCTGGGGCGGTTCACCATTGGAGAGTGTCCCACATCTTCTGGGTTACAGTGACCAGCTGGTTGAAATGACCATGGCACTGAGTCCACTGGGCGGCCAGTTCCCACTGAAGGGGGGTACATGTGCCACTGGGCCCAATGGATCACTGAGGTGCACACTGCCATGTAACCCAGAAGGTGCAGAAAGTCCCAAGCAGGGCTCACGTGCCCAACCAGAAATGATTGGGCAAAGGAGAGAACCTCTGCCTTCACTGCTGGGAGCTGAGCTCTGGCTTGACAAGAGTCGAGCTCTGCCCCAATGAAGCCCATCATCTGAGAAGGCATGAGTTCCGACTTGGCCTCGTTGATTAGGAGGCCAAGTTGGGAGCAGGTTTGGAGGGCCAGATCCCCGGACCTCTCCACCTCCTGCTGGGTGGAGCCTGCAAGGGGCCAATCGTCGGGTTGTGGGTAGATTCTGACCCCCCGATGCCGAAGACGGGCCGCCACCAGTGCAATGCATTTGTTGAAGACCCGTGGGGCTGATGACAGGCCAAACGGCATGGCTCGGAACTCGTGCAGGGTCCCTTCGACCCTGAAGCAGAGATACCGCTGATGGGATGGACATATTGGGATGTGAAAGAATGCGTCCTGCAGATCCAGTGAACAGAACCACATGTTTTGCTCCAAGGATGGTATGATCTGGGACAGAGTGACCATCTGAAAGGTGTGAGATCTAAGATGTTGATTCAGGTCGTGGAGATCTAGAATGGGGCACCAGCCCCCCGTCTGCTTGAGCACCAGGAAGTATCTGGAGACAAAGCCTGGGTCTGCTGAAGGATCCGCCACTGGAGCCACTGCCTCCTTGAGAAGGAGCCGAGCGATGTCATCTCGGAGAGCTGACTGGGTGTGTGCGGAAATCTGTTCTTCCCAAGGGGTGCGGGCTCAGCTGGGAGGGTACTGCTTGAATTCTACAGGCAGTCCCTGACCGACCACTTCGACTACCCACCTGTCTGTGGTGATAGCGGACCAGGCGGAAAGAAAGTGGTGGAGCCGGCCCCCCAAGGGAAGACCCAGAGCTGGCGTGACGGAAATAGGGGTGGACATCCCCATCCCATCACTGAGCAGGCTTGGAGGAGGAGGAGGAGGAAGCTCCGGGACCTGAGCCTCGGCCTCCTCTGTAGGCCTGCTGGGGTCCAGGCTTGGGCCGAAGGTGCCAAGCTTGAGTCTGCTGCTGATGCTACTGTCCTCTTTGGAAGGAGGACTGCTGAGCCACAGGGGAGGAGTGCCGAAAGGGCTTATTTTTCTTCTGCTGGTTCTTGCCCGAAGAACTTTTAGCAGAAGTGGCATCCAAGGTGGCACTGGACTGCTCTATATGCTGTAGATGACCGGCCACTCCGGGGCCGAACAAGTTGGTCCCAAGGAAGGGCACATCAGCTAACTTATGCGGAGTATCCGCTGGGAAGGAGGAGAGCCTCAGCCAAGCCCTGTGGCGGGAGGCAACTGCGGCGGCCATCGATCGGGGACACAAGAGTCTCCAATGTCCAGGGCCGTCTGGAGCTGCTGTTTGGCAACAGCTTGGCCCTGATCCCGGACCTGCTTAACTGTGGTCTGCATGTTTGCGGGGAGATGTGGGATGACCCAAGGAGGGCATGAGAGAAGTGTGCCATGACGACGGCCGGACTTGCCTGACGAAGGCCCAAGGAAGAAGCCACATAGACCTTCCATGCCGAGTGGTCCAAAAGTTAGGACTCTTTGTCGGGAGGTCGGTCAGTATCAGCAGAACTGCCAGTATGCCTGAACACAGAGGCGGTCACCAGGCTCTCGGCCGAAGGGTGCTCTGTGAACCCCTCAAGGTGTCCATATAGGCACTCTCTGCGTGCTTGAGCCATGTGGGAGATGGCGCTGGACATGAGGCAGGACGCTGCCATAGTTCGAATGCTGGACCAACAATGGCCTTGGCCACAGGAAAGGCCTCCGTCAGGGTATCCCTCCTCTTGAGGATGTCCGCGAGAGGGTGCACCGCCTCTTTTTAGATGGGTTCCAGGGACATCCTTGTGGAATTAGAGATGAGGCAAAGGATCCCTTGGAAGGAGGAAGGACCTTCCTCCGTTCCTGCGCCAATGGACGACTCGTCATCCCCAGGATGGGAGTAAAGCCCGATGACATCCAAGTCCGAAGAGTCGGGGTACAGCGGCCTGCCACCCAAATCACTCTCGACCTGCTGAGGGTGGTCTGGGATGACCGTGACCGACAGATGTCGGGGAAGCCCGGTGTCTGGTCCGTCCTCTTTGGAAGGAACCCCTCCCACAGGATGCTTAGGAGGCAGTTCCACCATAATCAGTGGAGAGACCGGGACAGGCCAAACAGTTAGTCGTGCCGGCCCTGCAGGCACGGGAACTGAAGGCTTCTGTTCTGAGGGGATCGGCTTCAGCCTAGGAAGCGAAAGCCAAGTAATTGCCGGAGCAGGAGTCGAAGTAGGCTTCTGCCCAGTCAAAATCAGCTGTTGCCACATGAGGTTCTCAGATGCGCCATGGAGTTTCCTTGAGCTCCTCATCCGAGAGGACTCACCGTGGCACGCCTTTTTGAGCGCTTATGGCTCTTCCTCGCAGTCTGACCTACTTGGTTCTAGACCTTGACCGAGACCCAGCAGGCCGACTTGGTCGCCGGAGACACCGTGGGGCCAGTGAAACTCGGGGGTCCGGAACTGGGTCCTCAATGGGAACACCAGCGGGCTGGATCTCCTCATTGGGGGAAGACAAGGACCGGAGTCCTTTCCAAAGAGTGTCGACCGGAGCCGGCGACAGCGGGTCAATAGGATCGAGGACAATCTCGACCTCATTGGCCACATCCTCGGTCAGCTGGCCCAGTGGAAGGTCCGTGAAGCCTACGGCCGAGGAAGCGATCTCGACCGAGGTCGAGATTGCATGCTCCTGGGACTGAGCCCTCTCTCGGTCCCAAGAGCGCCTTCGCAGAGACGAAGATGTGCTCAGTTCCTTATCCCACTTTCGGGATCGGGAGGAGTGCGAACCCGCATGCGTCTCTCCCAGGGTAGGGAAAGACTGGCACTACTCCTTGAAGGAGCCCAAGAATGTGGAGCCCAGGTTAAGTGGAATGAAAAAGCTTTGAGAGTCAGAAGCCCGGGCGGCTTCTTCCTCAAAGGCCTTCATGCATTCCAGCTGTTCAGTGGAACCCGCAGCCGCGGAAACCACCCACCTGGCCTCCTGGGACTTCACCAGAGGGTTCCTTTTCTCTGGTCTCCCCAGTTTAAGATGTGCGAGGCAGTCGTCCTGGATGTTGGGATGGAAGGCCAGACAAAAACTGCAGGACAAGGTGTCATGGCCAACACCGAGGCAGTAGATGCACGTGAGGTGGGGATTGGTGCGCGACATTTTTTGGCCGCAAGGACACCAGCAAAATCCAGGGGAAGATTTCTTCTCCATGATCGATGATGCGAAGAGGCGATCGCTAACTCAAACAATTTTTAATCTTGGTAAAACCGAAGTCTGGAAAGCCATGGCCTACGAAATGCATTAGCATGAGGGAGGACATCTGTATCTTCCAGCAAAAAACACGATCTGGCATCACAGGGCCGAGACAAGGTATATACCACCTGGGTGGGTGGGAGGAGCCAGCTTGAAGACTTCTGGTGATCCTTAAAGGGGAACGAGACATGCCAAAGAGTGTGGATGAGCAACCTATCCACGATCCTAGAAACAACGCTTTTCAAGAAAGAAAGTGAAGCTCGCAAGTCGCAGCTGGTTCGAAGGGAGGCAGGGTTAGTTTCTCGAGAACAAAAAGTTGATCCCAGGCTGGAACAGGGTCCCTTCTGGGGGGGGTCTGATATGCAGGCCAGCTCGCAGAAAGGTCTTGCACACATTAAGCTGAGTCTTCTCCCCATACAGTGCAAGATATGCTGATAAAGCACATAGGTGCACCTTGATGGACGAATAGCTCAAGCCCAGGTCCAAGAGGTGGAGAAGTTAGTCTAGCATATTCTTGACCAGGCAATCCAAGGGATCTAGGAAATGTGTTGTTGCCCAGAGGCAGAAATGTTTCCACTTCATGGCATAAGTTGCCCTAGTGCAGGGTTTCCTCGCTGCCACCAAGACCTCTGCCACCTCTTCTCTGCTAAGACTGCAAGAGCTTGGCATGCAAGTGAAGAGACCACAGAGCAGGATGGATTAGTGCCCCCTACTCTTGAGAAAGCAGGTGAGTGGAGAGGGGCAACTGTACGGGAGGTTCTGTGGCCAGTTGCTGCAGCAGCAGATACCAAATCTGTCGAGGCCAAAGAGGAGCTACCAGAATCATTCTGGCCTCCTCTGTCTGCAATTTGAGCAGGACTCTCTGAATGAGAGGGAAGGCATACAGAAACCTCCCTGTCCAGAAGAGGGACAATGTGTCTCACCAGAAAACACCAGGCCCTGGATCTAGCGAGCAAAAATTTAGCAGTTTGGTGTTGCACGGGGACGCAAACCGGTCCAACTCTGTTAGCCCCAATAACCGAAGAGGTTGTCTACGACTTCCTGGAGCAACTCCCATTCATGACTCAGAGAACGAGAGCGACTTAGACTGTCGACGAGAAGGTTCTGGCTTCCGGGCACGTGTACAGCCGTGAGATCCAAAAGGTGTTTCACTGCCCAGTCCTAAACTCTCATGGTCTCCCTGCAAAGGATATATGACTGAGTGCCTCCTTACTTGTCGATGTAGAAGATAACCTGAGTGTTGTCTGACTGCACCAAGCGAGGACCCTGGGATACCTGGTCTTGAAATGCCCAAAGGGCGCACAAAACGGCTCTCATTTTGAGAATGTGGATATGAAGAGACTGCTCTGTAGGGGATCAAGCACCCTGGTCCTGTGGACCCCTAGATGGGCCCCCCAACCTAACTTTGAGGTGTCCGTCGTCAAGGTTTACGATGAGCATGATCTGTGGAAAGAGACTCCTCTCTCGAGATGTGGAGGGCAAAGCCACCACGGGAAAGAATGACAGATCGCCGCTGAGACTCGAATCAAGTGATCCAAGTCGTCCACTGCCTGGTCCCACTGGACCTTGAGGTGCCACTGCAGAACCCTCATGTCTAGTTTGGTAAGAGGGACTGTAGCTATGGCCGTAGCCATGTGGCCTAGAAGCTGTAGAATCACCCTCGCTGGGAGAGAGAATGATGCCTGAACCCTTCGCGCCAGGTCCAGACGGCCTGCTCTGTCTGATGGGAAGAAGACTTTACCCTGGGTAGTGTCTAGAACAGCCCCAATGTATTGCAGCCACTGGGAGGGCTAGGGTTGCGACTTCGGCCAGTTTACAGTAAGCCCAGGGAGCGAAAAAGATCCTTCATTTCCCCCAAGGCCACGTTCAATTGGTTTGCTGTCTGAGCTGATGTAAGCCAGTCGTTCAGGTAAGGGTAAACAAAGTGACCTTTCCTCCTCAAGACCGCCGCCACCACTGCCAAGCACTTGGTGAAAACCCCAGGTGCCGATGAAAGTCCAAAGGGTAAAACCCTGAACTGGTAGTGCTGGTCCTGAAACCGGAAGCGTAGAAACCTCCTATGGGAATGCAGGACTCTGATATGCATGTAGGCGTCCTGCATATCGAGGGAGCATAACCAGTCTCCCTGATGGAGGAGGGGTAACAGGCTTGCCAATGTCACCATCCGGAATCTCTGGTACTTGACAGATAGATTTAGTTGGCCGAGATCCAGAATAGGATGAAGATCCCCCCGTTTTCTTTGGAACCAAGAAGAAATGTGAGTAGAAGCCTGTGCCCTACTGGGCCAGGGGAACCGGCTGAATGGCCTTCTTCTGGAGGAAGGACTGTATTTCATCCTTCAGAAGCTGGGCATGGTGAGGTGGACAATGAGAAGGGGGTGTGGATTGTCCGGGGGTATGCTGAGAAATTCGAGAGCGTAACCTCTCCGAATGGTTTCCAGCACCCATTGGTCCGAGGTGATACAGGACCATTCTGTGAGGTAAAGGGAAAATCTCCCTCCTACTGTCTCATGCTGCATGACCCAAGAATGAGGAGGGGCTTGCAGTGAGTCAGACTGTAGAGGAGGGGTTTGGGCCTGGGGCACTGGGCACCTTGAGGGACAGGGTGGCCATGCCTCATGAACCCTTTTCCTTGGTGTTGTTTGCCCCCTTGTCCCTGACCTTTCCGAAAGGGATGATGACGGGGACCTTGAGGTTTCGACTTATACATTTTGTGGACGTCGGAAACCGCCTTGCCAGAGTCCTGCAGGCTCTTGACGAGTGACTCTACCTCCTGGCCAAACAACTCTGGACCCTGGAAGGTAGACAGTCCTGAAGGTCAGGACGAAAGCAAGACACCCTGAGCCAGGAGTGCCTCCGCAGACAAATTCCTGTTGCAGCCACAGGGGAAGCCATGTCCACCAAGTCATATGAGCAATTGAGGATGTGCTGGTCCACGTCCATTCCAGACTGGACATAAGCTAGGATCTCATTTTTATTGTCAGAGTCTTAACCAGCTCCACAGTCTTCTCCCACAGGCATTGTTGGCAGGTAACCAAATGGGCAAGGAAATTCAGCGAACAGATAGAACCGGTAGCTGAAGAGAATATGTTTCTGCCCCAGTGATCCAGTTTCTTGCACTCCAGATCATGGGGCTGGGCGCTCAGGTGCTTGGGCTGACTAACACGGCCATGAACAGTTGTTAGCACTAGAGAGTCTGCGTTAGGATGTTCCCCAAGAAAGGTTCCGCTTTGGGGGATTTATAGAGCCTGTCTGCCTTCCTGGGAACGGCTGAGGTGGATGACTGCTTTTGCCACGTAAACCAGGTGATGTCTTGGAAAGGCTCCACCAGTGGCGGGAAAACCAGAGGTTTTGGCTACTTGGACCCCAGAAACCTGGCCAGTCGCTGTCGCTCTGGGTCCAGCTCCTAGGTGTCCCACTCATAAATGGACTGTATGTGGCACATAATGTCCAGGAATGAAGGGTCATCCCGGAGGGAACTGGGCAAGTTCCTGGGACCTGGAGATGAGTGAGCAAACCCTTCCTCATCTGAAGAGGTGCTCGCAGCATCGTCATCTGAAGAGGTCGGGTGTCCGCTGGAGGAGGGGACCGGGGACGAATACTTTCTTCTCCATTTGCCCTTTGGATCTGGATGGGGTTGGTTACCACCATCCAGTTTATCAGGAGTTGGAGGGGGCCCCATAGGAGGCGGGTCAGAGGGTCTATACAGCAGATCCCCTTTGACCATATTCCACCAGGTGGAAAAAAGTGAGCCGATGTCTGTCAGTGGAACCACTGGTGGGGCGGGCGTTGGGTTCACGGGACCGGACATCTGCGGATCCTGGGCATCTGGAATTTGGTCAGGGAATCTCTCTTTGTCCTTATCTAGCTGCAACTTGACGTCCGTGTCCTTGGGGGACCCAGCGTCAGGAGTAGGAAGGAGGCCCCTTGGGCAACCAACCTTCAGAAGGTGGGGCAGGCGTCCAAACATCATCCGGCAATGGTCTCTGATCTGGTGTCGGGACTCGAGTCACCAGAGAGGCGACACGCTCAAGGGCACTTGTTGGCTGGGCGGGCTCACCTTGGCTGGAGGAGGAGGAGGGGCGTCCAATGGTGGGCCTGTAAGCCTATCGGGTCGTCAGGTCACTTGCTTGTCAGACAACCCGCTGGCTTATGGCTGAGTCCTTAGTCGCCGGCAGGTGACTGACGTTCCTGGGTCGACCCAGTGGAAGATTTGTGGGGTTGGTGGGAAAGAGAAGGCTGTGCAGGCGAACGCCTGGAGGAAGACAGCTTCCTGTGCTTACCTTAGGAGGAGAAGAGAGCCAACTTCGAAGATGTCCCTGCAGCCGTCAAAGGGACAGAACCCGACCTCCCGCTGGAGGTCAAAGACTGGGGCATCCTGGAAGGCAACTTTTGGTGGGACTCAGACCTGGCCCTATCTTTCTCCCTGTGGTGATGTCTCCCTCCCGAAGTCTTTTCTCTGGGTGGGGAGTCCTTGGTCGGAGAAGAAGAGCTGCGCTCCGAGGTCCTCTGCATAGCTGCCACCTTTTGTTTGAGGAGATAGACCTTAAGGGCATTGGCTCTCAGAGTTCTGGTCTTCTGATTGAACTTCTTGCAGTGCAGGCAGTAGGCAGGTCGATGGTTGGGGCCTAGGCAGATGAGGCAGGACGCATGGCCATCCTTAGCCAGTATTTGCTTCCCACACGCACACTCTGACTTGTGCAGCGGTGGAGAGGGCGAAGACATGCACGAGAATACTTAATACTAATAACTCTGAAAAAACTGGAAAATGACAAAAAGCGCGGTCAACTGCGATAAAAGGCATCTGTGGCACCGAACTAAGTGGGTCGACGGTGGGAAAAGAACTGAGATGGCGCTGGGGGGCCACCCCTTTATACCACATCCGACAGTCCCCCGCTTCAGACTGCTAGCTACAAGATATTTCCGTGGGGTCCTAATGCTTGACGGCATTAGTCCTAATGGTAATACTTGCTGCAAGAGCTCCATCTGAAAGTCAGATGTTCAGTTTACAGTAGATTTCAGTTAAATATTTCTTATCCTACATTTTGTATTCTGGGTAGTGCAGGGGAGATGCTACATCTCATTGCCATAGGGATCTTCATTTTACACATTTTTGCACTGTATTTACTCAGGATATCCCAGATTAGATGCAATATCTTGTTTTCAGTGGGTTCATTATTTTACCATTTTTATAATATATTTATTCAGGGTAGCCAGTCCAGATGTAAAACATTTTCAGTGTGTTCTGATTTTACACAATGCAGCATAATATTGTGTAGATGTAGAGTCTCACTGAAAATAAGATGCCATGTCTTCTGTGAACTACCCAGGCTAAATACAGTATATAGCAATCAGCAGGCATATTCTAGGAAAACACATTGTAAAAATGTGTAAAAGGAAGACAGCATTGAAACTCTCTCTCAGCAGATCTGCACTGTGCAAATTCGTTAGAAATAATGGGTAAAAGCATCCCAAAAGCTCTCCACAGCCATATTGTCTCTAACCAGAGTTTGTTTGTTTTTCTTCTCCAGTGGCTCCTCAATAAGGCCTTCCTAGCTCAACCTCTGTTCCTAAACTTTATTTAAATTTTTAGCGTGCACTGAACCATAACTTTTTTTTTCTACGTTTAACAGATGATAATGTCACTGTTTTATATTTATTTGAATAATTTATATATCAAAACCTGTAAGCTTGTTACAGGGGGTCTAAATATACTGGTCCTGACTCACAGGGATACTTTATTGCCCCCCGCCCCCAAACAATGATGTGGATCATATGCTTCTACCCGTTTTTGTCACTTGCCAGACTGCTACTAGTCAAGGCTCTGTGCTAATCCTAAGGCTACATCCAGATCATCATTGTCCCACCAGCCACCCTGCAGGAACACCCCCACTTCTGGTGGGGTCCAGCCAAAAGCAAGCTGGGATCACATGTTTGACTCAGGGAAGCTGATCGGGTCTGTTTTCGAGCATCTGTACGTGACATCATGCCCTGGCAGAGCTGGGATTTTTCTGTATTTACTCTTCCCTCAGACTGGTCCACCTTTACCTATGTTAGCCTCTGGGTGGATGGAGGCTGGCATCGTGCTCCACTGTCCTCAAGAGGAGATGCTCGAGTTGTAGGGGTGGGATTGGGGCACAGACCATCCTTTTGGGAATCTAAGTGCAGTACCTCTGCAGCACACCCCAGGGCATGGAGTTGGTTCAGCACGTGATGCCGGGTCGCTCAGATTTAAACACAATGAGCTATCCCCAATGCTACTAGGCTGGGCAACCCACAGTGAACTGAATCTACAGCTCTGCAACATCTTTTAAATATTAAACAAAGTAATAGGTTTCAGAGTAGGAAAACCACCTGGAATAATAGTTTTGTTTTATTTCTTTTTATTAAAAGTTTTTGTTACACACATTACAAGTAAGAAAAGGGTTACATTTAATTTATAAATGTTTACAATGGTAGCATTATTTTTGTAGCAGAATCATTCATCTCTGAGAGTAAAAAACTTTGTCCTACGAGATCAGTACACCAGGTAGTGATATACAATAAGCAGTCCATCTCCATGTTGCATCCCAATTAATAATGTCAAGGAAAGGAGATTCATCCTATAGTTTTAAAAGGTATCCAAATAATCACCAAGGTATAAAGGAGTGTATTTGTGATTTCCTTCCCCTCATAATATAGGCGAAGTATAAGGAAATCCAGGTCAATTTGACTCCTCTCTAACCCTCCCCACCCTATTACCTGCTAGGTGAGAAACTCAGGTATGACAACCCACAAAAAGGGGAGAATTATGGGCAGAAGGTGGAGTCCACCGTTGACTGGTGAAGAACCCACTGCTGCCATTTCAACAGGTAAGATGGACCCTTATTTTGTATTTTAGCATTGAAACTTTCATAACAGTATATATCAAGACACGAAAATTCTCCATTCTTGGACCGTAGGAATCAGAATTGACATCCACCTACGAGTTATAGGTTTTTTAGCTGCCAAAAGGCAGGCCGGAAGGAGTGTCTTGTATCATGGGGGAGTGTGGTCCAGACAGATCCCTAGTATAATTTGTTCGCCCGCTAACTCCACCGGCTCACTGAATTTCCCAAAAAGTTCAATCTGAAGAGAGAGCCAAAAGGGCATCAACAAAGGGCACAGCCAAAACACGTGACCCAATGAGGCCCTGGGACACCTGCATTCTCTCCAGCATCTCCCATATTTTTCTAGGAGAAACTTTAGGAGAATCGCTGGAGCCCTGAAAAATCGGGAACGGCACTTCCAAGCAAATTCCCTCCAACGAGGAGATGATGTAATCTTTATAGCTTGTAGTGCCGATCCCAGCCAAGCATCAAGAGAAACCTCTAGAGACAAATCTCTATTCCATTTTTGTAAGACTGAAGCCATGGATTCTAACTGCTCACTCCTCAATCCCCTGTAAAGTTGTCCTATAAAGTGAGTCCCCAAATTTCCTCTGATAGCTTCAATAAATACTTTTAATAAATCAGGAAGAGGGGAGGGCATTAAATTCTGAAGGCCTATGTTTTTCAGTATATGGTTACGGACATGGAAGTATCTAAATACATCTGAGTCCCGAAGGCTATATTGAGATTGTAGTTTTTCAAAGGGAAGAATCCCTTGGGGAGAAAGAAACTGGAAGACATGGTATAATCCCATCTGTCTCCAAGTGGAAAAGGCGTTATCCATATGAATAGGGGAAAAAGTTTCATCCTGGGAAATTAACTTGCAGTACTCATAAATGGTATGAATTGGTTGGGATCTTCTCATACACCTCTACGGTCTAAAAACCGGAGAGGCAACATTCGTGAGGGCCGAGGCGGACACCGATCTCTCGTCAGAAGAAAATAATATTCTATTAATATCAAATAGATAATTCAAGTGAAATTCAGTAGTTTTCCAAAGCGAGACATAAGATCCCGCCAGCCACAGTATCAAAATTCTTAGAAATGCTGCCCTTACGTATAGGTTAAAGTCTGGCAAATTAAAACCTCCCTGGGCCAATGAATAACTTAAGGACGGATAACCTTATTCTTGGGCGTCCCTTGCCCCATATAAAACCTGCTATCATTCTATTCCATGATTTAAGGTGAAAAGTCGAGGGAAAGAAGGGGACATTTTGGACCAAGTACAGGAGACGAGGAAGAATATTTATACGAATAATTTCAATTCGCTGATAGAAAGTAAATATACCAGAAGTCCACCTATCCAGATCCAACTGGATTTGTAATGAGATGGGTTCATAATTTATAATTTCCATGACAGGTGGGTCCTTAGATATATGAAGGCCCAGGTATTTAATTTTAATGGAATGCCATTTAAAGGGAAAGGCCTTAAGTTGCTGAGAAGGTTTAAAATTGAATGTCAAAATTTCTGTTTTCAACAGATTTAATTTAAATCCAGCTATTTTCTCAAACCAGGTCAAAACTTTCCAGACTGAAGGAACTGAAGTATTAGGGGACAATAATGTTAGTAATATATCATCAGCAAACATATTAATTTTGTATTCCTGTTGACCTATGGGTATGCCCTCTATCTGGGATGAAGATCTCAAGACAGAGGCCAGGGGCTCAAGGTATATTGCAAAGAGATAGGGAGACAGGGGGCAACCCTGCCACGTACCCTCTACTCAAATGGAACGAAGAGGATAGAGCCCCATTGGCTCGTATATAAACCCTTGGAGACCTATAAAGATTAATTAAACTTGTGATAAATGCGGAGGGTAAGTGAAATGCCGCTAGGGTGTCCCACAAAAAGGACCATGAAACACGGTCAAAAGCCTTCCCGGGCCAAGGCTAATAAATACAGATGGGATTTTCCTGGTAGAGACATATTCTTGGAGAACTACTGTTCGTCGGAATATTATCCGTAGTACTCCTGTTTTTGATAAATCCAGACTGGTCAGGGTATATAATTTGTGGAATAAGAGATTCCAATCTGGAGGCCAAAATGGCCGTGTACATTTTATAGTCCAAGTTTAATATGGAGATGGGTAGATAAGATCTAGGATCCGAGAGGTCCTTCTGGGGCTTGGGTATTGGGACAATTGTTGCAAAGTCCTAGGATGGAGGAGGGGCGCCACCCTGAAAGACTTCAGTAAATAAAGCATGAATTTTGGAGGTAATTTCCTTAATAAACATCTTATACCATTCTGATGTGTGACATCTGGTCCCGGGCAACGACCCGTATTAAGATTTTTTAACTGTTGTAATTATCTCAGCCTGGGAGATGGAGGCTTTTAAATCATTGATTTGGGAGAGTAGCTTGATTTAGAAATTGTGAGGGGTCACGAGGGTTTAAAGGTTCCTCCACTTAATACAATTTGGCATAGTAGGACGAAAATACCTGGAGGATATGTTCGTCTGAGTGATGAACCTTCCCTGTAGTTAAGTTTTTAAGTTTCAAAATAGTGGCGGTGCGTCTATGTGACCTGAGCCTCTGAGCCAGCTACCTGGTCCCTCTTGGCCCGCTCTCATGGACTGTTTGTCAAAGATAAAATAGAGACTGTTGGACCTTATTATCTATAATTTTTTGCAATGCGGCCTTTGTATCTTTGATCAGCCTTTGCACCTCTGTATCACCCTCTATAAACAATATCCGATAGTTCAGAAGCCGCTCAGAGTCTCCATGGTATTCAGCCTCTCTTTCTTTATATTTTTTGGTGGAATAGGCTATTATTTTCCCTCTGATAGTTGTCTTTATCACATCCCATTGAATAGCCTCAGGAATATCCAGCGAGGCATTTTCCGAAAAGAAAAGGGGGAGTCTAGATCTGATTTCGTCCTGAAATCCCTTATCAGCTAGGATCAAGGAGTTCAATCTCCAGAGGGTTTGATTCTTTTCCCTACCCAGGACCTTCGGGCCTACTGATATATCTTGAACTGATGTCAAATTTTCACATGTAGTAATAAAATAGTACAATCTAGAATAAGACTTAAATCTGGGAGAATAGTAAGTGTAGCCAGGGGAAGAAGGAAATAGGCACCTCCACATGTCTATCAACC
Organism: Neoceratodus forsteri; assembly: GCA_016271365.2. Classification (NCBI taxonomy): domain Eukaryota; kingdom Metazoa; phylum Chordata; order Ceratodontiformes; family Ceratodontidae; genus Neoceratodus; species Neoceratodus forsteri. Next base: position 1,095,339,415 of record CM057453.1, read on the forward strand.
CCAAGTGGTCCATGGTATTTCTAAACTGTTTAGCAGTGGATGAGTTCCGATGTCTCTTCGGATTGGAACAGTCCACATGGGGCAGCAAGGTGAGATTAAGGTCTCCCCCAAGGATCAGCTGACCCTGGAGAAGATCTAACAAGGTTGCAATAAATCCCCAGAAAGTAAGGAATTTTGTCTGGGGGGAAGTAGACACCTGCCAAAGTGACCCTCTGACTATACAAAAGGCCCTTAATAATCACATACCTCCCATGAGCATCAATGTGTGTCTGTAAAATTTCTAGGGGAGCAGTGTGGGGAATCAGAATAGCCGTACCTCTCTTTCTACCCCTCAGGTGCGAAGAAGCAATCACCTTATATCTGCATCCCCAGGCCAACTTGAGATGCTCCGCATCCAAGAGTGAGTTTCCTGGAGAAAATTAAGGTCCGCCCCCTGACTCTTAAGATGTTGCATGAGGCGGGCCCTTTTAATGGGATCATGGAGACCACTGACATTATATGATAAAAACTTAACTGGATTAACTGGCATCATACAAAATTTCTGAAGTTGTAACCAGGATTCGTCTCTCCCCCCCCCCAGGGTGGTATAAGAAACTTCAGTCCAGACCACACTCCCCCAAAGTCGGAGGTCCAGCTACGAGAAAAGAGATATCTGACTGTGATTTATAACTGTAACCAATACAACATATTTGATTATCCAAGAGTCTAGATGTGTGTAATTTTTTTTCTCTCCCTTCCTTCCCCCCAATACTCTTTTTCTTTATCAAACTACTAAACAATTCTATAAAATTACTTATAAGGGTTCCAATAGTAAATGTTATCTTAGTTTGTAAAATATATGGGCCTAAAAGTAAGTACAGATAGCAACCATAAACCCATAATAGCTGTTGTTGAGCTTCTTGACACACAAAGGAAGTTCCGAAACCCTCCCCACCCCACTCTACCAAAGTAAAAGTTTGAACACTCTGGGGTAAACTACCCACAGTTATAACTCGTGGACCCTCACTACAAGGAGCCCGAGTAACCATAACAAAAACTATATACACAATGACTCCCAAGTGGGAGGTGCTCATTCTGAGCTCCCCCTGGGACATCCTCCCCCTACCTCATGAAAAGGGGACACGGCAGAGATGTGGGGCCTCAATAGCACACTCAGGGTTTACTATCCCAGAGTTTAGCAGAGAAGCCCCTTGATGGAGCAGCGTGAATACCTCTCCAAAATGGAACCAGTATAACTGGGTTCTACATCCAGACATACCCCATGAGAGGCAATATGCCTATCCCCTTAATAGAAGGTTGGCAATATTCACATTTGTTGTGGAGAAAGGTTTAACAATAGCAATCAGACCTTTATAATCCTGTCTGTAGGTTATCCCCCAATTCAGTTGCTGGGGAACCAAGCCCAGCTCGCCTTTCTATCAAAAACCGTGGAATGACGTAAGCATGGGAGATTAAAATGTCCAAAGTGAACAACCCATATTTCTTGTCTCTCAAGAAAGTCCAATAACTATTGTTCTTTATGCACCTGTTGTAATTGAGGTATGACCATCATGTCCAATCTCTCTCCAACGGATAGCAGCCCAGTCACAGTTTTCTGCAGTTAAACGGGAGGAGGAGAGGCGCAGAGGGGAGGGGACACCACCAATGAAGGTGCTGGAAAAAGGGGCTTCCATGTCCGCATTCAGCCTGGGATCTACCCTGCCATCTGAGAACAGAGAAAAAGTCCAAAGGGCATTCTTTTTTTTGTAATTCTTTTTTTTATTAAGTTTTCAACATATATACACTTAGGTCACCATTAATTAGACATTTATGTATTCTTCAGATATTGCAGATATTACAGTCAGGTAATACTAGTGTTATAACATTCATTCTGGGTCATCCCCTTGCGTGGTTCTATTTCTGGATTGCAGTTACACTCTTAATTCATTGTGACTGAATAACCAGTTGCTTCACCCAACTCAAGGCCTGGACCGCCAGGGCATCTCCTCTGTGTGGGTGTCGCCGCCCCATGGGGGACCGGGAAGGCCAAGTGGGGCGCAGCCGGCATAATAATCCTCCCCCTCCCCCCCACCTAAAGGCCACAGCTAGTTGTCCCTCTCAGATACACTAGGGTACGAAAGTAGGGTCCTTCAGCATATATCTGCCACCGTGTCCATCTAACCTTAAATTTCTCCCCCTGTTCATTCAGGTTGTGCGTGATTTTTTTCCATATTATAAATCTGCAGTGTGATGTCCCACCAGTCTTGGACTGTGGGGACCTTTGTAGTTAACCACTGCCTAGTGATCGCCTTCTTTGCAGCTGTTATTAGTAAAACAAGCAGATATCTGATAATAGGTCCTCTAAATGCTCTGGGGAGATCCAGATATAAAAACATCTCCAGGGTTAGCCGGAGTTGTGTATCAAACAGTTCCTGTAGCTGGGACTCGAGCTGTACCAGGAAACCTCGCAGAACCGGGCATGTCCACAATACATGTGTCAAAGTGGCACATGGTTCCCCACACTGCCTCCAGCACCGCTGTATAACTGGAAGAGAAAATGTAACCACCGGGGCGAAAGTAATCTAACTAGGACTTTCCAGGCAAATTTCGCGCATTGGTGCGAGCTGGTAGCTCGGCTAGACAAAATGCATGCTTGTCTCCAATCTTCCAGGGAGAACTGGTGTCCCGTTTCCTGCGACCATAGGGAGCGAATGCCCTCAGTGCGGGCACTTCCTTGTGTGTTAAGTGCCTGATAATAACATGAGATCAGGTGCTCTTGGGCCCTTGTGGCATTTAACTGTATCTGGCAGTGGATCAACGCCCGGGTATCCCTCAGATTCCCACAACGTTCACGGCAAGCTTTCTATGTAGTGTCGCAGTTGAAGATAACGAAAAAAGTCCCCATGTGGAAAGTGAAACTTTCTTTGGATCTCTGCATATGACCAGGTATTCCCCTGAGTCATTATCTGCACCAGGTATTTTAACCCTTGTTTTTCCCAGCGAGAGAAACCATTATCCAAGTTATTAGGGGTAAAGTCTGTTAAGCTTGTTATCGGGCAGATAAGTGCCTGATAGGGCGCTAAATGCTGCGCCTTTTTTATAACGGCCCAGTTCTTGAACTGCGCTCCAAGCCAGGGATCAGGAATCCCTGTACTTCCCTCCCCCTGATCCTGTCGGTATAGGATCCCGAGGTATGCCCGATCGCTGATTAGGGTCCTTTCTATCTCAAGCCAATGCGGTGCAGGTATTCCCCTCTGCCTGGTCATTATGTGCACGAGGGTGGCTGCTTGTTGGTATAGCCTCAGGTCCGGGAGAGCTAAGCCCCTTCCTGGCGCGGGAGAGAGAGTATCCCCAACTGAATTCGGGGTCTCCGAGAGGCCCATATGAAGTTCCGTATAAGACGGTTTATATCCTTAAAAGTTTTTAATGGTACATTAAGGGGGATATTTTGTAATAGATACAGAGCCCTCGGAAGGACCGTCATTCTGATCAGGTCTACTCTCCTAGAAAGGCCAAGGGGCAGGGTGGCCCAGGCTTATAATTCTTGTTTTAACTGGGAAATAAATGGCGTATAATTATGTTTATAATAATTTGTGGGGTCTTTTGGGATATGTATACCGAGATATTTCAGTTTTGAGCCCACCTACCCGAATGATATCCGGGTGTCCTGCGTGGGGTGTAATTGAAGGTAAGGATCTCCGCTTTGGCGAAATTGAGTTTATATCCAGATACCGCACTCATATGCCTCAGTAACTGTCCTACAACTGGATAGTGCTATCGGGGTCTCAAGATATAAGAGTATATCGTCCGCGACAGAGCTACACGGTGTTCAGTGTCTCCTATCTTGATCCCCAAGTCTGCGCGATTCCTGATATGCTGTGCCAGTGGCTCGATGACTATGGCGAACAGCAGGGTGACAATGGGCATCCCTGTCGGGTGCCCCTCTCAAGTTGAAAACTCAGGAGTGGTGCCTGCTCACCTTGGACGATGCCCTGGGGTGGAGTATATGTTTTGAAGAGTTTGAACAAACAGGGAGGAATCGAATTTGCTTAGAGTGTGATACAGGTAAGGCCAGGAGACCCTATCAAAGGCCTTCTCTGCGTCCAGACTGATTAGGGCTACCGCCTCTCCAGTCTCCTGCATCCGCTGTACCACATACAGAGATCGTTTAATACTGTCTGAGGTGGTCCGTGATTTGACAAACCCCGTCTGATCTTTGTGTATTATTAAAGGTAATATGCTATCGAGACGGTGTGCAAAAATGTTCATAAACAGTTTATAGTCCTGATTGAGCACAGATATCGGTCTGTATGAGGCACAATCTTGTGTATTCTTACCTGGCTTAGGTATCACCGAAATTGTGGCATATGATCACGACTGTGGAGGGGGTTCTCCCCTCAAGACCGAGTTAAAGACCCGGAGAAGCAAGGGGTCGATCTGGCCTCTTACCGCCTTGTAGAACTCTGGACCGTACCCGTCCGGGCCTGGAGCCTTCAAAGATTTGGCTTTGGTGATTGCCTGGGCTACCTCCAGGTTTGTAATAGGCTTCATCAGGTCTTCCCTGTGTGCCTCAGAGAGAGAGGGAAGAGAGATCGAATTCAGGTGCTCCAGCATATGTTCAACCGAGACTGTGGTCTCTGGGGTGTAGAGGGCTTTATAGAACTTTGCAAATGCATCTACTATGTCCTGCACACGGGACAGCTGCTGGCCTCCACTGGGGTGTCTAATAGACGCAATAGTGGCCCCTTTCTTCTGCTTACGCACTTGGTAAGCGAGTAACCGTGTTGCTCTTGGCCCCACTTCATAAAATCTTTGTCTCAGGAAGGTTAGAGCTATTTCAGTTTGTTGCTGAACCAGCTGGTCCAAATCCCGTCTTATTTGTTTTAGTTGGGGAAGAACTGACTCGTCGCCCTGCTGGTGCGCCATCTGGAGAAAGTGAAGCGTTTCCTCCAACTTACGCCGGCGTTCTTGTCGCTGCCTCCTTAATTCCACCGTGTACTTAATGATGTGTCCTCTGAGGACAGTTTTAATTGTATCCCAGTGCATTGAGGGAGTGGAATCCTGTGGTGGGTTATCCGTCACTATTTCCGTGATTTTAACTAAAAGAAACTCCCTAAATTTTTCTGACCGCAAATGGACAGGGTTTAAGTGCCACTGCGTGTTCCTCGGTTGAAGGCCCCAATTCCAGCAGGTTGTCAGAGGCGCATGATCTGAAATGGAGATATCTCCCAATTGGGCCTCCCGCACGTTGCCTAGGTTTTCTACCAAAGGGCATTCTAGTGCCAAATCAGATATAAAAGGTTTTTTAAATGACTGAACTGTATTAGGAGCACTCTCTCTCTCCCTCAACCCCGGCAGCATCCCACTCCAACCCCCCCCAACCATCCCCAGCATAGGATAATCAAGCCCCAAATGGGGGATTTTGTTATATCTACCAATCCAGGAGGGCAGTTCACGTTGATAAAGTAGGATTCTTATACTGCTGCAATTTCTTCAGGATTTCGTAAAGCGGCAATGATGACGCCTGTGAGTGTCTAGATCGTTTTATCTTCTCCTTCTGGTTCTGTCATGTTTTCACCACTTCAGCAGTCTTATCCGAGATGATGCTTCTAGCCAAAAGATCTGCCGTCACCTCAGAAGCCAAGGTATAAGTCAGCTGGCCTGTGGAGAGGAATACTGTGAGTTTAGCTGGATAGGGGGTATGAAATCTAATCTTTTGGGACCGAAGTGCAGGAAACAGCAAGCTATAATCTCGGCGTTGTTTCTGGGTACAATGGGCATAATCATTATCAAAAAGCAAACGCTGCTGGCCCCACATTACTTTGCCCTTCTGCCATGCCTTCCGAAGAAGGTTCTCCTTGTTTTGGTAGCTCAACATTCGAATGACAAAAGAGCATGGCCTTGCCCCAGGGCCTGAGGGTTTAGGGCCTAGGGCTCGATAAGCCCTCTCCACATCGATCTGAAAGTCAGGCTCTAAGTTGAGTACCAAGCACAGTAGATAATTGGTGAAGGCTCTGGGGTCGTTCTCCTCTTCATCTTCGGGGAGACAGAAGATATGAATATTCCTCCTCCTGCCATGGTTCTCTGCATCCACTTGACGTGGGGAGATGACTAACTGCTCAGTCGCGAGAATTTTAACGGTCCCCTCAAGCTCATCCAGCCTAGTAGTATTCCGGGATATCTGGAGGTCTGCTTATGCCACTTGACCCTGCAGTACTCTCAGTTCAGTTTGAATGTCTTTTAGAGACTCTCGGACCTCGCCACAGAATTCCGTAATCGCCTGCAGTATAGCTTCATTGTGGGGCTCTGGAGGCTTTTTTGGGCCCTCTGGACGAGATGAAGCTGTGGATTTCTTCTCTGAACTCAGAGCAGACCCAACCTGCAGGTCACCCTCGTCAGACATGTGGTCTTCTACGTCGGTCAAATTGGCAATGGGCTGGAACAGATTGCGGCTATTTTTTGCCATCACTAGTTGATGGAATGCAAACCCCAACTATATCTTTTGTCAGTCTGCAAGATTCAAGCTGTAGAAGAGGGTTCAGCGCTCTTATTTTTGATGTAGGCAGGAGTCTCTCTGTCTTCTTGCTCACCCAGACATACCGGAACCGGAAGTCCTGGAATAATAGTGTTGATACAGCAGGGTTCTACATCTGTTTCTGAACAATATCTCGTAGTCCAAACATGCAAAAAATCACTCACTTCTTTTAAGGATCAGATCAAAATGTCAAAAAGATTCAGTCCAAAGTGTGTCCTAGCAGGTCTAATGTAGAAACAACCATTCAAAACAGCTCAAGTTGACTACCTACCTTCTAGTTTCTTAAGGAGCGATTCCACCACAGATAATCCTTCTGTTCTTACAGAGGAATAACTTTTATTTTCTTAAATGAAAGAAAAAAGAAAAATAAATTTAGTTTTTTTGTATAAAATATGCATCATGACATATGTTGCCATGCTCTGAGCTGGCTCTCTAGGTAGTATAAAGTAGTGCAACAAGATGAGGTTTGAGAACAATCAGGACTTCCACCTTGAACAACGGAGCCAGTTAATTAACAAAAAAACAAAAAAAGGTTACTTGCCTGTAACTCCATCTTCTAGAGGGTATATCCTCAGTAGAGCAACACTCAATGTCTGCACCATCAGCATAAAGGCAGCACAAGTCCTAAAAGCTTCAGTACCTTTCTTATTGTGGAGGGGAGAAAAGAAAAATTACCACATTGCAAACTACTTAAAATGTTTACATTTAAAAAAATTTTAAATCGCTAATCATACAATGGCAAGAACATTTCTTGCTTTCTGATTGGTCACTGCCCAGATTCAGAAGGTCCGACACCAACACAGCCTCACCAAAAAAATAAAAAAAAAAATCACTGCACCCCTACATCTGGAAGCTGTGATGTGCTTCTGTTAGTTAAATGTAGCCTGACACCAAAATCGCAATGCCTACCTCCATTGACTCAAAATTACCCCCCCGAGACGAATGAAACGAATTTTTCTTTTTAAAGCAGCCACTGTGACCAGCTTCACAGAGCATGAGTTCACCTCATAGTTCACCATTCAGCTGTGAGCGGCCACACACTCTCCTGCTCTCTCTCTCTCTAAGTGGTTTTCAGGCACCCGACTACTTTTTCATATTTTCCCAGTCTCAGGCACATGGAGAACATCATTTCAAAAGGCCGCTTGATAAACTACATAATTCGTCTTAGAGGTACGTGAAAGTTATCACCTAAATTTTTTTTTTTTCACATCACTCAAGACGTGTGGAGGGGAATGGGACATTCCGTAATTAGAGTGACAGTCATCTATTATCACTGACATATTTCTTCCTGTCCCTCTCGCAACTGCCACAGTACGAAACAACAACAGAAAAATTGGCCAACAGCATTTATAAACAGGGATGAAGATATGAAAGCTGGACAGACTTTTTTGGGGGTGCAGCTGTAGAGAAATACCTAGTGATTTACCAAGAGTGCCATGTAGCCACCACCTTCTGGACACAATGCAGATGCAGATTATGGACTTTTCCTAATCCATATACCTCCATGTACAAAAAGAAAAATCAATGAAAAATGTAAAACAAAAAAAAAAGTGTTTCCTATTTTTCTTTCTGTTTTTACAAAGGAACCATTGTGTAACAGCAATAATGCACTCCAGGGTGTGTGTCATGTTTGAATAATGCCACTTTTTGGGTACTGGATGCAGTCAGCCTTTGGCCTTGTGCCCAGTCATCTGAGGTGTGCATTATCTATGCATGATACACACCCTGGAGTGCATTATTGCTTAAACATAATGTGACTACGCGTAAGATAGCCCCATTGCCCCATGAGTGCTTACACAGTCGATTTGTTGAGATAAATAAAAGGGGAAGACATACAGTACACACCCAGTAAATGCATGCCGTGGAGGACAGCGGCTGGGTGAGTACTGCTCTATGGAAGAGATACACCAGAAGATCAAGAGTTACAGGTGAATAACTTTCCATCTTGTTAGAGTCAATCTCTTCCATAGAGCATCACTGAATGCAAGGATCTGTTCTGTTCTTTCCTTTCCTGTCTCTTGTCTGTCTGGTTGCGCAACCAAATTTTCTTGTGAGACCTACGATTTGATCACCCCGACAGTCTCGCAATTCTCTGCCTCTCACTGTCTCTCAGTCTTTCCTTGCTGTTTCTGTCTTTTTCCTCCCTTGCATATCTGCTGGTATAAAAATACATGCAAATCATCATGTGGAAATGTAACTGATATTGGGATCCCTTTTAGAAATTATATAGTGTTACTGTTGAAATGTATATAATTATAATTTGAGATGATTGCATAAAGCTATTGGGAATTCAAGGGGTTAACATGAGACCAGTTTTTAAGCCCTTATTCAGAAGCTGTGGAGAAGGGGAATCAGTTCTGGGACACTGTGTTCTTGCTGCACCTGCCTGAAATTGACAAGAACATTTTAGAAAAAAACAGGATGCTTGTTAAGGAGGGGGTTGCAAAGACTTATAAGAGAGAGCTGCAATGTTTTGGGAGACACAAAGATTGAAGGAAAACTCAGATGGATCTCTGTTTATTCTGTCTTTATAAATAATTATTCTGAACAATTTTATTTTGGATGTTACTTCTAGTATTAATAAACACTTTTTGTGAGTTCTACAACTGCTCCTGTTTTTTCCCATACTTCCTGACCTGTGTCTTGATGACAGTGACAAGCAGTAAGGCCCCCCTAGATAAGGGTGGTCAGTAAAACAACAGGGACTCATAAGGAGAGAAAAATGAAAATTACCTACTCACCGTAATTCTTTATCTTCCAGAATATCTTCACCATTCATTACTGGAAGGGTCTGTGCCAGAGGCACTAAGACCCTGTGGGAGTATATAGCTTTAAAAGTTTAGAGCTAGGAGACCAACATTGGGTATGGCAACGCCCACGAGGCTGACATATGACATAATGCTCGTGGGCAGGTCAGTAACTGATGCCGGCCCCCTGCTCATCTCAGTTCTGCTCACCAGAAGAGGAAACACAGTGAAAGAAAAGAGAGGAAAGGGTGAGGCAAGATTGCCAAAAGGATAGAACAAAGGATATAGGATATAAAGGGAACAAAACAATAAAGCCGGTCCCCTTGGGGGGGAGCGCCCAGCCAAATCTTTGCCCAACAAGGCCACATCTCCAGCGCAAACTTCCTCTGGCAAGGAATCTGATAAGTCGGATGTCGGTTCCACCTACGCCCGCCCGAATTCATCCGATAAGTCGGATGTCAGTCCCACTGACGTCCGCCTGGTGAAGAAGCCTGCGCCGGATCCCAAACGTCAGTCCGACGCCTCAGGCTGGCCTCCTCTTCTGGAACCCAATACCCTGACAGTGGACCCTCAGATGCTGGCATACCCGATGCCAGCCGAAGTCCCCTTACTGGAAGGCATACCGACGCCGGGCCCAATGCCCACAGGGCCAGCATTTCCTTTACCTGACCCACCTGCTGGGCCTTTGCCAGGTCCCTCTGCTCCATCAGAGCCCCTGGCTCCCGGGTATCCGACATCCCAATGTTCGGTGCCACCATACCTGACTCTGCAGTATCCAGCGACTTCGTAACCGATGCCACATTATCCGGTGCCGCAGTACCCGACGCCTCAATACCCGATGCTGGGCTACCTGCCATCGGGTTATGGATACTCCTACTACCTATACCCTCAGTATCTGTATCCCCCTCCTCTGCCGCCACTCCCCAACCGCTGGCAGACTTGAAGGAGACTCTGGCCTCCTGGTGAGCTGAGGCAAAGGCTCAGCTCACCAGAGAGGCTGAAAATCGTCTACCGACACTGGACCCTTTGCAGGATCCCCGATATCAGAGACGGGAGACTCCCTCCCCCCACCCGACACCAGAGGAGAGCCCTCTGACGCCCAGGGTGGGGAGGATACGCATCCCAGGGAACTCCCCAAAGGGACCGTTTCTCCTCCTCCTCTTAGTCTGACTCGGACTCAGAGACAGGACTCTCTGATCCTGATGATGAGCCACGTACTCCAGACTGCCCCAGGCCAAGGACCCCTCCGAAGTCCCCTCCGGAGGATCCCTCCTTTCTGGAGTTACTGAGGAAGATCCAGGAAGTCCATCAGTGGCAATCACTGGAGCCAGACGCACAGCGTAAAAAGCTTGTTGCTCATTTGGATCTGCCCAAGACTGCTCCTACGCTGATTCCACCCTGGATAGAGCCTCACGCGGACCTTGTTTCCACTATTTGGAAGCAACCTTCAGCGTTAGCCCCCCCTTCCGAGGAAGGCAGATCGGCTATACCAGGCTCCTGAGGGTGGAGAGTTCTTGAACCTACACCTCAAGGCGGATTTGGTCATCATTAGTGCCTCTCACAGCCATTCCACTAACCCAAAACACCTCAGCTCATCCCCAACTGACAAGGAATCACGGCTTCTGGACCAATACAGGAAAAAGATATATTCCTCTTCTACCCTAGGTATTACGGCCCTGAACTGTGTGGCACATATGGGGGATTATCAGAAGCCCACCCACAGTGAGGTGGAATCAAAACTGGACTCCCTTGCTAAGTCTCAGACTAAGTAGGAAGTGGCAGATCTCGTCCATTCTGCTCGTTCGACTAGTCGACACATGCTTCGTGCCACCTACGACACAGTGGACACCGCTGGCAAGAGCTCGGCCTTCACTCTAGGCTTACAGCGTCTTGCCTGGCTCCATGTGTCAGGACTGGTCCCTGAAGTACAATCCGTTATCCAGGATGCTCCCTTCAGGGGTTCGGTGCTGTTCAGTGGTGATGTCAAGGACATCATTGCTGACCTGCAGGAGAAGGTCACTGCACCCAAGTCTGTTGACTCCATGTACAGGCCCCCTCAAGGGCAGTGGCGTCCTTTTCATAGAAGAAACCAGCAAAAACCAAAGCTGCAGGGCAAACGGGCCAACAAACGGCAGGCCCCTCCAGCAACCAAGACTCCCCCTAGCAAGAAACCTCCGGGAGCCTAGGCTGTTGCACTGCCCCACATCTCCTTACTCCCCGCCTCTCCCACCGCCTCTGGATCTCTCAGAGGAACCGGTAGGGGGGAGATTTGCCCTCCATCTGACAGGTTGGGAGAGGATAATGTCAGATGCTTGGGTGCTCCAGTTAATATCAGGACACTCAATAGAGTTTCTACAGAAACCACCCCGAAGACCACCCCCTCAGTCGTCTTACTCCCCGCAAAATCTTCCTCTAGTCCTAGAAGAAATCAACTCCCTTCTTTCAAAGGCGGTGATAGAACCAGTCCCCAACCACCTCTGGAGGACAGGTTACTATTTCCATTTCTTCCTAGTTCCAAAGAAGATGGGAGATGTGAAGCCTATCCTAGACCTCAGTTCCCTGAAAATGCTCATGGAGTACAAGTGCTTCAGAATGATCTTTTTGCAGAGTCTTCTACCTCTTCTTCAGCAGGGACAGTGGCTATGCACTCTGGACATGCAGGATGCCTACCTACATATCCCCATATGCACTTCCCACTGCAAATTCCTCCGTTTTTGCTTTCAGGGGAACCACTACCAATTCAAGGCCCTCCCATTTGGTCTTTCCTCGCCCCGAGTGTTTACCAAATGCATGTCTGGTAGCGGCCCACCGGCACACGCAGGAGGTTCAGGTATTCCTGTACCTGGACGATTGGCTCCTGGTGGCCCCGTCCAGGGAGGAACTCCTGCACTCCATTTCCCTTATCCTGCAGGTTTTTTACCAGCCTGGGCATCCCGATCAACCAGACAAAGTCCCATTTGGTCCCTCACCAATGCTTTCAGTTTATAGGGATGATTCTGGACATGACCATCGGCAAAGCCCTTTTGCTTCCGGACAGGGTGGAGACCCTTCAGACGCAGGCCTGTCTTCTATCTGGTCGCAGGAGGGTTGGAGCCAGGTCAGTCCTTCACGTACTTATTTTTATGCAATTCGGAGGGCATCAGGGACGACATACACAGTGAATCAGGTTGTACGAACAAAAAAACAGAGAAATTAGGTAGAAAAGTTCGAGAACTAACGACTGGCAAAAGACTGACGAACGCTGAACTCTACCGCAAGGAACTTTCACAAGTCAATGGCGGGAAAAGAACTGGAAGGCGGGCATGGGGGACCTCCCCTTTATACCAATGTCGCATGACGCCGGTCACCTGACATGGGGGCGGTCCCCCGCTAGAGACTGCTAGCTAGAAATTTTTCCGTGGTGTCATGACGCCTGGTGGGTCAGTCCTATATGTGAATATCTACTGCAAGAGCCCTGTTGAAGTAAGATCTACTGTTACAGAAAGTTCTTACATAACTGTACTATCTTACTTCGAGAGGGCTCTTGCAGTAGGTAATAACCATTAGGACTGAGTCCCAAGCAGTGAAATTCAGACAGACACTGAAGCACGGGAGGCAGGAAAGGTCTTCAGTGGGTACCAGGTTAAGCCAGGAGGCACTGAAGGACAGCTAGTCCAAAGCCTGCCCTACTCCTAGAGGCAATGTTCAGACTGTAGTGTATGGTAAAGGTGTGGACAGAGCTCCAAGTGGCTGCCGCACAAATGTACAGGGCAGAAACATTCCTGAACAAGTAGTAGAAGCAGCCATTTCTCTGACTGAATGTCCCTCGACTTCCCCCGGAAAGGGCTTGTTATGGTTCTGATGACAAAAGAAAATGCAGTTTGTTAACCTTCTGGATAACCATTGTTTGGAAACTGCCGTGCCCTCTCTTTTGGGCACAAAAGAAATGAAAAGCTGATCCATTTTATGGACTGACTTCGGTTCTTGTAATAATGCAAGATTCTGTGCACATCTAGAGTGTGCAGAATGGCTTCCTCTTGATTAGAATGCTCAGGATAATACACTGGCAAGTGTATGGTCTGATTCAAAGTAACCTCAGAAACCATCTTTGGTAAAAACTTAGCATTTGTACGCAGAGACACCTGGTCCCTGTGGAAAATCAAATGAAACTCCTTACACATCAGAGCCTGAAGATTGGAAATCCTTTCGAGCAGAAGTAATGGCAACTAAAAAGTGAGCTTTCCAGGAAAGGTAACGCAGGCCGCAACTTGTGGCCGGGTCGAAGGGAGGCAAGGTGAGTTTCTCGAGGATGAAGTTCAAATCCCACGGAGGAACAGGGTTCCTGACTGGGGTTTCAGATGGAGAATTCCCTTCAGAAAGGTCCTGGAAACTTCCAACTGAGCCAAAGTTTTGCCCTCCACCGGAGTGTGGTAGGCAGAAATGGCAGACAAGTGGACCTTGAGAGAAGATTAAATAAGGCCAAGTTCGGCCCGCCGGCGCAGCGCTTGGATTTCCGCTTGCGACGCCAGCGACACAGGTTCAGGAATAAGCCCAGGGGCTGGAAGGCCGGCTGGGGGGAGGAGGCTTGAGCGTCCCAGGGACAGTTCGTCTTCTCTGGGGGGAGGGGGAACCAGGGCTCGGCGCTTGCCTGACACTGGGTGGAGACCCAAGGTACAGCAAGCCCAAGCCACTACCCAAGGGGATGACGTGATGGATGTCGGCGCTCAGTGCCTTGACGTCAGGGCGCACATCATGCCCGAGACATCGTAGAATTAACTGCAGCACTCCTGGATAGACAGAGCACCACGCCCCAATCTCCAATGCCCGCACCCGCACCTGTGACAGTATCCCGATGAAACCAAAAGACTTCGGGGTGTAAGGGCTCCTACCTCAAGGGCATAGCCATGGCTACATGGGGAATGGACTGCTCTGGGCTACAGGTAAGAGGCCGGGGACTAAGAAAGCCATAGGTGTCTCCTGAAGGGAGTGGAGTGCTGCGGGTGGGGGGAGCATAAAGAGAAAGTTAAAAAAAAAATAAGGCCAAGTTCAGAAAGGTGCAATAGGTACTCCATGACCTGTGGGTCAAGGCAAGAGAAAGGGTCCCAACCCTTGGAGGATGCCCAAATGGAGAACCTCTTCCATTTCATAGCATATGTGGTTCTTGTGGACAGCTTTTAGGCCTCCACAAAGACTTGAGTCACTCTGGAAGAGATCCCAAAGCATGCAACAGCTACGTCAGGAGGTGCCACATGTGAAGGTGAAGGGACTTGAGGCCTGGATGGACTAGCTTGCCCTGGTCCTGAGTCAGCAAATTCTGGCAGAGGGGCAGGGGAACCGGTGGTTCCATTATCAACTGCTGAAGCAGAGGAAACCACACTTGGCAAGGCCAGTAAGGGGCTATGAGGATCATGCGGGCTCCTTCTTGCTGTAGTTTCAGAAGAGCCCTCTGCAACAGTGGAAAGGGAGGCAAAGTGTACAAGAACCTCCCTGACCAGCAGAAAGACCGCATCTCACCAGAAAATACCACGCCTAGGAATGAGCGTTCAGAAACTGGGTAGTTTTGCATTGGATGGGGAGGTGAACAGTTTGCGATCTTGACGACCCCATCGATCGAAGATGTCTTCTACCACTGACTACCTCAATTCCCATTTATGTGCCCTTGCATGAGTGCGGCTGAGGATGTCCGCCAGGATATTCTGAATGCCTGGGACATGCACTGCCATGTGCTGCAGGCTGTGCTGTATTGCCCAATGCCACACACGGATCGCTTCCCAGCACAATGGATATGACCTCATGCCTCCCTGTTTGTTCAAGTACCAGACCACGCACATGTTGTCCGTCTGTACCAGTAGGGGCCCAGGGAAGAGTAGATGTTGAAAAGCCTGAAGTGTGCATAGTATAGCCCGCATCTGTTGCACACTGATGTGCAGAGATCGCTCCTGCTGAGACCAGGATCCATGTGTTCTGTGGTCGCCCAAGCCCTAACCGGAAGCATCTGTTGTCAGGGTCTGCGCCCATGTAGACATCTGAAAAGGAACTCCTCTGGTGAGACTGGACAGATCCTGCCACCGCAGGAGGTCCCAAGGCAAGGAGCTTAACACCATAATCCTGTGATATAGGTAGTCTGATTTCTTGTTCCACTGTGAAATCCATATGTGGAGCATGGCTACGGGGACAGTGGGAATAGCTGCTGCCATCAGGCCCACTAGGTGTAAGACTGAATGGGCCATGGTCCATTGGCTGGTTGCCACTTGGACGGCCTGCTGACGCAAGGTTTCCCACCCAGTCCAAAGGGAGGAAAGCTTGACCCTGAGCAGTATCCAACATGCCCCAATAAATTGGAGGCATTGTCAAGGAACAAGGTGGGATTTGGGGTAATTCACCGTGATCCCCCCTTGCCTGAATAGATTCAGGGTAGTGGTCAGGGAGGCCACTAGGCTGTACCTCGGTGCTGACAGAAGCCAGTCGTTAAGGTACGGGAACACATATATTCCCAGGCGGCATAAAGCCGCTGCCACCACTGCTAGCAACTTGGTAAACAATTTGGGAGCTGAGGCGAAGTCAAAGGGGAGTGCTCTGAACTGGAAGTGTTCCCCCTGGAAGATAAAAAGTAGGAAGCGGCGGTGGGAGGGAAAAATTGGGATATGCAGATATGCATCCTACATATCCAGAGCACAAAACCAATGACACTGGTGCAGAAGAGGCAGTAGACCCGGTAGGGTCAGCATGCGGAACTCTACATACAGGTTTAGCATGCTGAGGTCCAGGATCAGACGGAGGTCCCCTGTCTTTCTGGGGACCAGGAAGAAGTGGGTATAATATCCCTTTTCTTCCTGGATCCGAGGAATAGGTTTTATAGCCGATTTTGTCAGAAAAGCCTGGATCTCTTTCCTTATGAGAAGAATGTGGCCTATTAGGTAGTGAGAGAGACTTGGAGGATTTCTTGGAGGTTCCTCTATGAATTCGCTGGTGTGGCCTTGAGCGATGAGCTAAAGGACCCATGTGTCTGAAGTGATCGCCTCCCACCCGGTCAGTTGGTTGGCAAATCTGTCCCCTACTGGTTCTTCTGGAGCTGGTGGCAGAAGCAGGGGGCCCTGCCACAAGTCAGGAGGCGGAGGAGGTGTGGGGGAGTGCCACCCCAGCATCCCTTTGGGACTTGGCTGGAGGGGTGGCTCCCACTGACGGGGCCAGATGTTTGTTCTGACGTTGGGCTGACTGTTGTCTATTCTGGCACCACTGCTGGCTATGAAATGGCTGTTTTGGCTTGGTGTTAGAAGCGGTACATAAACTAGATCGAGCACAGTGCCTTGCCACTGTCCTGGAGCTCAGTGATTATGTTCTTGACATCTCCTCTGAAAGGGGTGCCCCGGATGGCAGACTGGATGTCTTTGGCCAATCCGGATACTCGCAGCCAGGAGTACCAGCGCATGCTAAAAGCTGTGGCGGTACTTGGGGTAGAGGCATCTACCGCAACATATGTCACTCTGAGGGAATGACGGCAGGAGATTCCGGCTGTTCTGACAGTGTGGGAAATTTTGGTTTTAACCTTGGAATCAGGCAAAGCCTCGAATTCAAACGTCAACTATCCCAGGACAGATTTCTGGTATACAATCATGTGTGCCAGGTAGTTCAAAGCTCTGAGGGCCAGAGTGGAGGAGGAGCAAACCTTGCATCCAAACTGGTCTATCTGCTGTGACTCTGTCTGGATGAGAGGTGCTCATGTGTTTAGGTATAGCGGTACGGTCATGGGCCACATTAATGACTGAGTCCGCTTTAGAGTGAGAACTAAGGTGGTCTTTACCTTCGGGGGCTCAATACAGTCCATCAGCCTTCTTGGCAACTGCGGGCCACCGACGAAGGTTGTTGCTAGACCATGGAGGCCAGGTCCTCATGTGGTCCAATCCATGGAGGAATGAGCAGAAGGGGCAGTCCTGGCATATCCAGGTGTTCTGCTAACCTCCAGCATTGGGGATCCTGATCCTCCGTTTTCCACCCATTTGCCTCCTGTATCCCGGAGGGGATTTGGGAGAGTCTTTGGGTTTTGGATCCTCCGAAGAGGGGGTCTGAAATCCCAAGGCAGAGAAGCTGGCAGAGTCTGAGTCTGATTCCGAAAATGGGCTTCTGTCTGGGGACAGAGCCCGTGGAAGCGGAAGCTCCTTCAAAGATGCTGCAAGACCCCTGCCGATAACGGCTACCACGGTAAAACACGAGGTCTCTAATGAGGTAAAGGGGCGAGACTCCACTTGGGAAAGGGATCTTGGAGTAGGGTCCAAGTGGACAGCGTGGAAGCCACGGCCAGTTGCTGCCGGTCCAGTTCCAAGACCAAATGTGTCTTGGTTATCAACCACCAAGACTGTAATGCCTCCCTAAAATCCACCTGAGACTGAGGTGGTGGAGGAGGGGGCTGATAGACGGATCAGTAGCCTTGGAAGGTAAACCCCAGTGTTGTATAGTCTGGCATCAGGTAATGGTAGCCCGACATCCTGCAGGGCAAACAGCCCGGCATCAGATACTCCGGCGTGGGGGACGCTGGTGGAAGATACCCTGGCAAAGGGTAGTGACGTGCAGGGAAGCCTGGCATCGGAAGGCCCAGTGATGGGCCTGATGGCGGAGCCGAGGTACCTGTTGGAGGCCCTGACAGCGGGTAACCTAGCATAGGACCCTACAGAGGAGCCGAAGGTCCTATCGGGGACACTGACAGCAGGTAGCCAGGCATAGGTCCTGGAGGGGGTCCGGAAGGACCTGACAGGGGCACTGACGAAGGGTTAGAATAATGTCAGGTTTGGCACTGGAACGTCCGGAAGTTCCGGCGTCAGCCCCAAGGGGGCCAAGGGTCCCACCGGAGTCTGGGTCAGGTGAGCTGGCCCAGACGGGGAAGCTTGCGGTGCAGGAGACGCTGGCTCCCGAGGGAGGTCTGGGGTCGGGTGTTCCGGCTCCAGCACCAGGGTTGAGTCAGGCAGATGCTCCTCCGACTCTGGCTCAGAATGTCCAGGAGGGCCAGGAGTCACCACCAGGGCAGGTGGCAAAGGAGGATCCCGAGATGGAGAACCGTCTGGCGAGGGCTGCAGTGGGAGCGGCAGCATGTGCTGATCCAGAGGATCAGTGTCAGGCCTGTTATAGGGAACCGATGGAAGTGCAGTGGCTGGGTGGATGCTGGAGGAGCCGGCATGTGACTTATCACCTGGGGCCAGGCGTTCATCAGAGGGGCTGACGACCGACTTATCGGCCATGCCACCATACTTAGGCCCCAGGGTTTTGAGAGGCCCAAGGGTGGTGGAGCTCTCCAATGGATCAGAGATGCCCGCCTGAACTGTAACCAGCTCATGTGGGGGACCAAGGGCTGCTCCACGCAAGGAGGGGCAGGCTTGGTCGGAGGAGTGGTACCTGTGCCAGCGGGAGGTTGTTCATCGCTCGCGGCCCCCGCAGGAGGCCGCAGGCAGGAAGGAGACTGATCGCAGTGCCGGTGCTTCTCCTTGTCCTTCTTCTTGTGCGAGTCCAGAGAACCCCCCAGGGAGGAGGATGATCCCTGCAGCTCCTTCTCCATGGAAGCCATCCTTAGTTTAAGAACGGTGGCTTCCAGAGCTTGTTGGCATTTTCACGTGGCCTGGCTGAAATTCTGGCAGGCCTCACAATCCTCGGTTTTGTGCTCTGGTCCCTGGCAGAAGAGGCAGTGGGAATGGCCATCCTTGTGAGAGAGCTGAGTGCCGCAGGAATCACACTTGTTATTATGCGACTCAGAAGGTGCTGGAAGAGATATGCACGAAAAAAGGTAATACTTTTCAAAGATTTATAGAAAGAAATAAAATCGATGAAATACTCATCCGAAAATTGCAGTCGACTGAAGCAGCATTTTCTTCGAGGTCCAATGTGCACAGGTCGACGGTTCGAAAGAACTGGAGGGTGGGTGTGGGGTCCGCCCACTATATAGTGTCATGCTGACGTCCGTCACGTGACGCTGGGTGGGAGGTCCCCCCCACCAGACACTGCTAGCTTAAGCTTTCCATGTGGTCCTAGTGCTTGACAGCTCTAGTCCTAATGGTTTGTAGACGGTACTCAGTCATGTGGGGGTCATTAAGGCCAATTGGAACATTTTTAATATTGATCCAGTACTCAAAAAATGTACTTCAAAACCACCAAGAATGACATACAAAAGAGGCACTAACCTCAAGGACAGATTGGTCCATAGTCTTCAAAGAAAAAACTGTCCTACTGACACCACATGGTTACCTACACGGCGAGCAGGCACATATCCATGCAGAAAAAACAGGTTACTCACCAGTAACAGTAGTTCTAGGAGTGGTATATGTTGTTCATCCACACTCGTTGTCATATCCTTTCCCTTTAAGAATCTTGCTGAAAGGTCTTTAAGCTGGCTCCTCCTACCCACCCGGGTGGCATATCCTGCGGCTCCGCCCCATAACGCCAGATCTTGCCCGCTGGAAGCAGAGGTTGTGCATCAAAGCTGGGGAAGTCAGGTGGGTCTGTGTGGACGAACAACATATACCACTCCTAGAAAGTACAGTTACGCAAGACCTTACTGTAACAGCAGATCTTTGAAGAGTGTCTCTTGCAGCAGGTAATACACTTGGGTCGTTGCCAGAGGTCGCTGTAGCGCACGGCAGCTCTTCTAGCAGTCTTTTCCAGGGTCTGCCCATGCATGACATCAGCTTCCTGTTTTCTATATAAGTGTGGGCAGTCCCTGGTATCCTCAGCTTCCCACGCTGGATTCTGCTCGCTAAGCAATGACCAAGGGGAAGCTGAGGTATCAAAGGTGTCCCAACCCATAAGTCACTGGACCTGAATTTGTTCTCTTTACAGAAGGAGGGGGATGGAGGGTGGGAATGCACCTGCTGTAAGAGACACTCCTCAAAGATCTACTGTTATGGTAAGGTCTTGCGTAACTATACTATCTTCCATGAAGTGGTCTCTTACAGCAGGTAATATGCTTGGGATGAATCCCAAGCAGTAAACTCAAGAAGGGTGGTCATTATGACAGGAGGCCTTGTAGGAAAGCTCGACCGAAGGCCGTCCTATGGCATGAAGCAATGTCTAAGTTGTAATGCTTCATGAAAGTATGAATCGTGGACCAGGTAGCTGCGTTGCAGATATCCGCGATAGAGGCCCTTTAAAGCAGGCCGCAGTAGTGGCCACAGCTCTGGTAGAATGAGCTTGGACAGGTCCTGGTAATGACTTGTTGTATTTTGAATAACAAAATGTTATACAGTGTGCTAGCCAATTGGAAATGGTCCGTTTAGCGACCGGGAGACGTTCCCTGCCTGAGGTGAAGGTGACAAAAAGTTGGAGTCTTCCTAATCTATTTAGTTCGATTGGTATAGTATCGTAATATACGATGGACGTCTAGAGTATGTAAGAGGTGTTCACCTCAATTGGAGTGTTCAGAATAATATACTGGTAACTCCAGGGAGTAATTTAAGGTGTGTTCTGACACTATTTTAGGTAGGAAGGAAGGGTTGGTATGAAGTGTCACCCTGTCTTTGTGAAAAATCAAGTAACGTTCTCTACACATGAGGGCATGGAGCTCGGAAGGACGCCGAGCCAAAGTGACAGCCACTAAGAACAGTGTTTTTCAAGAAAGAAAACAGAGGTCACAAGTGGCCTCCGTGCAAAGGGTTCAAGAGTTAATTTCTCTATTAAAAAATTGAGATCCCACGGAGGAGTGGGTCTTCTGATAGGTGGCTTAATATGTAACATTCATTTTAGAAACATTGTGGCTAGATGATGTTAATACAGAAATCTGCCATCCAGAGGTTCATGGAAGGCTGAAATAGAGGCCAAATGAACTTTGATGGAGGAACAGCTTAATCCTGTCTTGGCAACTGAGGTCAGGTAATCCAAGACTTTCGCCAGTGGACAGGAATAGGGATCCAAATGACTGGGAAGCAGCCCAGATGAAAAAGTGTTTCCAAGTGGCATTATTTGTTTCCTTGGTCGCTGGTTTACGTGAGGCCAGTAATATACTGGCAACAGGGGAGGACACTTGCAAATGTGCTATGAAAGCATCTTCAGGTGCCAATCGTGAAAGTGTAGTGCCTTCAGGCTGGGATGTAGAAGGGTCCCTTGATTCTGAGTCAAGAGATCTGGTCTGATTGGCAACGAAATTGGCTCCTCCACTGAGAACTGGTGAAGGAGGGGGAACCACACCTGCTGAGGCCACAGAGGGACTATGAGAATCATGGTGGCAGGTTCAAGTTGTAATTTCAGTAGAGTCCTTTGCAGGAGCGGGACGGGGGGAGCATATAAAAAGAGTCCTCGGCCCAGTGGCGTTGAGGGCTGAGGCACTGGATGCCTTACCCCATGGCACGCCGGCGACCTGGGTTCGGGAATGAGCCCAGGCCGTCGGAGGTTGCCGGGGGGAAGAGAGCGGAGCTGAATGGAGCTGCCGGCAGGCAGTCTCTCCGAGGAGGTGTGGTGGCTACCCTAGGCTAATGGCCACCTCCTGGTGGAGGCCAGGGGCAGCTCAGGCCCAGATGGTGCCAGGCATTAGGCCAGTGGGGTGGGGGATAGGGGTCGTTACCGGGGCCGTAAGGCACATGCACACCTCCACGCACCTACTCCTTGGGCCCCTGGGAGAAAATGGAGGGGAAAAACACACTGATGGCAGGTGCCGCTCCCGGACCAGGCGTAAAGTAAGCCCCGGTGATTACAGGGGACGGGGTCGATCGGATGAGGGCTGGCAGCAAGGCACAAAAATAGTGGTAGTTGTGATAAAAAAAAAAAAAAAAGAGTCCTGTCCACACTTGGGACAGGGCATCTATAGACTGTCCCTTTCTGCTCGGGATAATGGAATAGTATCTGGGGAGACGGTGGTTGACTGGGGAGGCAAACAGGTCCAGTTGTGGGTTCCCCCACAGATATGGAAATTATGTACTTACTGTAATTCTTGATCTTCTTGGATGGAGTCTCCACCAGTGATTCACACTAATGGGAGTACACTGGAGGCACCAGGACCATGTGGGAGCCAAAAATCTTCAGGAGGGCCGGTGCCGGGATAGGATCACGCATGTGCAGCGCCGCGAGGCTAGCTCGCGCTGTATAGGCTATCTCGGCATCGACCCTCCAACCACCTTTCAACTGAGGAGGTGCAGCATAATGAAAGAAAACCTAACCCAAATCTCCCGGCATGTGAAGGCCCGGATGACCCATGTAAAAAGGGTGAATTGAACAATGTCTTCACAGCCCGAAAAACAAGGTAGTGAAGACCAAAAACAGAACGAGTGACCTCGGGGAATGGTGAGTGGGTGTATGAATGAGTGGTGGAGACTCCGTCCAAGAAGATCAAGAATTACGATAACTACGTAACAATGGAAGACTAGTTCCAGGCTGCAAACATAGCATTTTGGTAGGTTTGGATTAGTGGGGCTACCACTAAGACCGTATCCTCTGGTAATTCTAGATAGTCTGCCATATTTTTACGTTGTTTGTCATGTTTGGTAGTGGAGAATCTCGTGACTTTTTGAAGTTGGATCCTCATCTTATGAAAGGATGGGTCATCTGGAGGAGAGGCAGCCACCTGCCTGGATAAATCCTCATCTAGGGAGAAAATATCTGAGAGAGGAGACTGAGGCTGGAAATCCAAGTCCTGGAGTTCCTCATCCTCCAGATCACCGGTAAATTTACTGGAAATTCAGCCTCATCTGATAGGTAGTCATCCATGTATGAGGAAGACGACCAGGGTGGTAAAGGGTCCCTGTCACCCTGAAAGCGTTTAGGTGGAGGAGTAGGGGCACGGGATAGGTAACTCGACGCTCCTGGGATCGGAATGCTGAGTATGCCACATGGCATGCAAGACCTGCTGAAGTAACTTCCAGTTGGAAATCAGGGGGTTGGTTGGTGGGGGGGGGGTTATTGGAAATCAAGGGGAGTGTGGAGGGGATTGGACGTGTAGCCTGAGGAGGTCTTGCCCCTGGGTGTTGAAGTCCAGGGTCCTGAACCCTATCCACCTGCCCCCTTTGAGTATACATCTGTGAGGGTGGAGGGGTGGAATGCATGGCAAATGCAGTAGGTTTCCCCATTGGAATGTGGCCCCTCGTTGACGGAGCAGCTGGGGAAACATTATTAGGAAGTGAAAATGACATACTCATTGATGGGACCCACAAGAGGCTCATCATAGACTGCCGGCAATGCGCTGGAAAGAGCGGTCGACGAGAGGGTGTAACCTCTCATAGATGAGGAGGCAGTATGTAAACTCATTGTCGATGGTGGGGTACCTGTAACGGTAGCCGTGGATGAGCGTGTAGGCACAGAAGTTGAGGAGGGCTTCTTCTCTTTGATGTGCCGTTGATGGAACCCAGGAAAGGGTTCATCATAGAGTGCCTTTGAAGCACTGGAAGGTGCCATCGATGAGAGAGTGTAACCTCCCGTCAATGAGGAGGCAGAATATGAATGCACTGTCAACAGTAGGGCACCTGTAACGGTGGCTGTCGATGAGTAAGTTAGGCACAGAAGTTGAGAAGGGCCTCTCCTTCTCTTTTGTGCCAGTGATGAGAATCAGTGGATGGGGAGTTCTTGGGATGAGGCCCCCTTGATTCTCCATGACAGATAATTTCTTGCTTGTGGATTCTTCAATGTTGTTTTGCTCAAATTCTCGTCAATGACTGCTGTTCAAGTTGCTCTAGCTTGCGAGCTGAAGACGGCAGGAAAATGAACTGAGGATATCAGGGACCGTACACATTTATATAGGAAACAGGAAGCTGATGTCATGTGTGGGCGGCCCCTGGAAAAGACTGCTAGAAGAGCTGCTGTGCACCACAGTGACCTCTGGCGATGACCCAAGTGTATTACCTGCTGCAAGAGACCACTCCGTGGATGATCTACTGTTACAGGTGAGTAACCTAATTTTCTAGGATCATGGATATGTTGTTCTATCCACACTTGTAGGCAGACTCCTAGCAGTTCTCCGGGAGGAGGAAGGCAAGGCGCACCCTCTCTCCCCCCCCGAATAATTACTTGGGGAACACAGATTGGAGAAGCTGGCAAACAGGGACAACCAAACAAAGGTATCCAGAGAAGTGGAAGGGAAGGATGTGGAGGTCAACCAAGGAGGTGACCTCAGTGCTGCTTCCTCCCTTCCCACCAAGATTCTGGCCAAAGACGGGATGGTTGAAAATAAACTGCGAATCCTCGAAGAACTTAACCTTCACTTTGCCACTGCCGGGTTGGCATTCGACTCCTCCCCATATGCTATCCGAGTGAACAGCAACACTAGCCCAGATACTACACATGCTACTCCACCTCATCCCTTCCAGTTGTGCCTGTTTAGCTACAAAGAAGTCGAAGACATAATCCTTAGCATTGACACCAAGAAAAGTGCAGGGGACGATGGCCTTGGATCATTTTTTCTTGCGGTTAGGCTATGCCCAGCTCACAGCCCCCATCCTTCACATCTTCAACCTATTACCACAGCCACTGTTCCATCCTGCTGGAAATCTACCCATATTCTTCCTCTCTTCAAATCAGGAGATCCTTGTGACTTAAACAACTACCATGCTATCTCTATCTTGCCTGTTCTCTCCAAAGTGCTGGAAGAAAAAATTACTCACCTTAGTAATTGCTTTTCTTCTCATGGAGTCTTGCTATATTATGACTTAAGGCAGTTAGCCACAGCACTTGAACTGCCCCGGAGAGGAAACAGTTAACTCCAGGGAGACTGGAGTTCTAAAGCGCGAGAGCGCTATGCCAAAGCTCTATCTGGCAAGTTTCAAATGAAACTGTCAGATCTTTAACGCTAATACTAAGCAGCAAGTCTGTGTGAAAGCTCTACACTAGCCAGTGGCTACCTACTAGTAGGAAAAACAACAACAAGAGCAATAATAATAACAACAATGATAATAATATTATTAGTTTCACCCCTAACAAGCACTATTAGACCCCCCTTCCCCAAAAGACTCAAGTCCCGAAAGGGGGCCATATATTACTTAAAAAACAGAAATACCTAGTTCTCTAACCCTAAATAAAAGGGGGGAAAGGGAAGAACTAAAATGGCATGACACAGTGCTTGCACTAATTTGCCAACCCCTACCCAAGTAGAAGTTCTGAGAGGGGCAGGTTGGGGGGGTGGTCATAATAAAGCAAGACTCCATGAGAAGAAAAGCAATTACTAAGGTGAGTAATTTTTTCTTCAAACACCATGAAGTCTTGCTATATTATGACTTAAGGCAGATTACACAGCAGTACCTCCATGGAGGAGGGTCAGAACCTACTTAGGAAATAGAGCTCTGAAGCACAGCTGTGCCAAAGCAAGCATCTCTCCTGGACTGGACATCCAGGAATAATGCTTAGTAAAGTGTGAACTGTTTTCCAAGTAGCAGCTTGACAGATTTCCAGAATGGGAATATCTCTAGCAACCGCTAGAGATGCAGCTGTACCCTGGTGGAGTGAGCCCTCAGTCCTGAGGGGGTTCTCTACCTAGTTTTTGGTAACAAAATTGGATACAAGAGACAATCCACCTTGCAACTGTCCTCTTAGTGGCAGGTTTCCCTTTGCCAACCTCGCCATAGGTAAGGAAGAGTTGGAGGGATTCAACCTGTGACCCTTAGTGCGTTCAAATAGTAGCTTAAAGCTCTTTGACGCCTAAACTGTGCGGTCTCCTCTCACCGAGGAAGAATGCTCAGTGAAAATACTGAAGAGAGATGGATTGGTTCAGATGGAAATCTGAAACCACTTTAAGCAAAACTTCTGTTAGTCCTGAGGACTACCTTATCTCTGTGAAAAGATAAAAATTATTTTTTCCACTGACAGGGCTTGTAATTCACTTATGCTGCCTGGCAAGAAGTGACAGCCACTAGAAAACAGTTTTCCAAGTTAGAAACTTGAGATCTGCTGAAGACAGAGGCTCAAAGAGGGTTGCATTAACTGAGCAATGCAAACATTCAGGTCCCAGGCAGGAGCTGGTTCCTAAAAGGAGGGTTAGTGTGAGTAACCCTTAAAAACTTGGAAAACACAGGATGAGAGGAAAGAGAAGCAGGCTTCCTGCTGATACAAAGCAGAGACAGCTGCCAGATGAACCTTTAAGGTAGCTGGCCTAAGGAATTTAAATGGACCAAATAGTCCAGTAAAATGGGCAACCAGCAGATTCTGGGACAATTTGTTTCTCAGAACACCAGATGGAAAACCTCTTCCACTTAGAATTGTAAGTGGTCCTAGTGGAAGGCTTCCTTGAAGCCTTTAAAATATCCAGGACACCTTGGGAAAGGTGTAAATCATAAATTCTAACTCCTCAAGAGCCAAGCCTTGAGATGGAGGGATTTAAGGTCCGGATACCACATTCTCCCTGTGCACAGGCCAGCAAGTCGTGGACTCTGGGCAAGCTCAGGGCAGGTGGACTGTCAGGGACAGAATCAGAGGGTACCAGGGCTGTCTGGCCCAATCTGGAGCAATCAGAATCACTTTGCAGGGCTGAGATCTGATTTTACTAATACCCTGAAGAGAAGAGGAAGGGGGAAAGGCATATAGGAACTTCCCTTCCAATCCAACAGAAAGCGCCCAGAGGGACTGAGCCCAGCACTGAAGGCCTGCAACAAAATAGAGGAAGTTGGTGGTTGTCTGGGGCTGCGAAAAGATCTATCTGAGGGTGCCCCATCTGGCAAAGACCGACCCCAGCACCTGAGGATTCAGAGCCCATTGTGATGGCCCTGAGAAATCCTGCTGAGGGCATCCGCCAGGACGTTGTCCTTCCTGGAAGGTGAACTGCTATCAGGGAGGTGTTCAGGGAGTAAGCCAGAGACCACAACTTCATTGCTTCGGTGCACAAGGCTGATGACCGAGTGCCCCCTTGCTTGTTGATGTACCACATCGTTGTGGTGTTGTCTGCCCTGACTTGAACTACTTTGTTCTGGACAGAAGCTGAAAAAACCTGAAGAGCTAAAAAGACAGCTCTGAGTTCCAAAAGACTGATGTGGAGCAGAGATTCCTGAGGGGACCACACTCCCTGAGTGGAAAGGTCGCCCAAGTGAGCCCCCCACCCTAGCAGGGAGGCATCCGTGGTGAGGGTGAGGGAGTGGGAAACGGGAATGAAGGGAACCCCTTGTGTTAGATTGCTTTGATCCTGCCACCACTGGAGAGCCAGGATCAAAGTTTGGGTCACTGGGACTAATTTGGTAAGGGGG
The DNA here is from genome assembly GCA_016271365.2 of Neoceratodus forsteri. Lineage (NCBI taxonomy): Eukaryota > Metazoa > Chordata > Ceratodontiformes > Ceratodontidae > Neoceratodus > Neoceratodus forsteri. The sequence continues at coordinate 1,095,366,780 of CM057453.1, forward strand.
TCCCTCCTTTGAGACCAATAGGCCCTCAAATGGAACTGAATGTCCCTCATCTGGAATCTTGCTCCTTGCACAACAGCTGTGGAAGCAGCCATGTGCCCTAGGAGTTGCAGAAAATGCCTTGCTGGTCGAGAGACCCGCAGGGTAAAGGAGGATGCCAGGGCAATGAGTCTGTCTACCCTTTCCGAGGGGAGAAATGCCCTGGCTAACTTTGTGTTCAATTCTGCACCTATGAAAGTTAGTACCTGAACTGGTTCCAGAACTGACTTTGGTAAATTCAGCAGGAATCCCAGGGAAGTGAGAAGCTGCTGGGTGACTTGCAAGTGGGATTTTACCTGATCTGGAGACTGACCCACTATGAGCCAGTCGTCCAGGTAAGGAAACACAGCAACCCCTTGCCTTCTAATGAGCCACTACCACAGCTAGACATTTTGTGAATACCCTTGAGCAGAGGTAAGGCCAAAGGGCATTGCTCTGAACTGGTAGTGGCCTGAGGGCAGTTCGAACCTGAGGTACTTTCGGTGAGAAGGCCTGATCAGGACATGAAAACAGGCATCCTTGAGGTCCAGGGAAGCTAGCCAGTCCCCTGGCCTCAGGAAAGGCAAAATCATTGCCAGAGTTAACATTTTGAACTTTGGTTTCAAAAGATGCTTGTTCAGGTACCTTAAATCTAGAATGGGCCGCCATTCTCCTGTCTTTTTTGGGGTAAGAAAGTATCTTGAGTACAGCCCCTTGCCCTGGTGGCAAGGAGGGACCCTTTCCACTGCTTTGCAGTCTAGAAGAGAAGAAACCTCTGCTTCCAAAGCAAGGGCTTCTGAAGGATTTGCAGGTGGAAAATGTCTGGCTCTCATCTTTGGAAACTGTTTGAAGCTGAGAACCAGACCCTGGCTTACTACCTCCAGAACCCATCTGTCCGAAGTTAGGGACAGCCAGTTCTGGCTGAAATAAGCCAACCTGCCCCCAACCGGTACAGGAGAATCGGCCCTGGGCACCCCATCAGGGTGCCTGCTTGGCAGCAGCCTTAGGCTGAGGGAAGGGGGACGGTTTACTTGTGCCCCGTCTACCTCTGCCTCTGAAGAAACCCCTCTGTGCAAACGCAGAGGAGGCTTGAGATTGGTAAGAAGGCCTGTGGAAAGGCCTGCCCCTACCTCTGGGAGCGTGCCTTTGTGGAGTGGCATGCCTCTCCTTGGCCTGGGCACTTTTGTAGGTAGTTCTGTATTCATCCATCTTTTTCATATAATTTTCTGTTTGTTCCCCAAACAGAGAATTTCCCACTACAGGAAAATCCATAGCCTTTGACTGAGTATCTTGGGACAGATTAGTGCATCTGAGCCATGCCAACCTCACGAAAGCTACAGAAGTGGCCATGACCTAGAGGAAACATCATTAACATCAACAGCAGTATGAAATTGAACTTAGAGGCTTCAATGCCATCAGCAGCCACCTGTTCCAACTCACTAGCCAGCTGGCCATGGGCCTGCTTGCTAACTGCAATACTGTGTCCCACCCAGATTTCTGATATCAGCCACATAAGCCATATAATTTGCCTGCCTGAGTCCCAAAGAAGCTGCCATATACTGTTTTTTTCGCCATGGCATCAATCTTCCTGGAATCCTTATCAGGAGGATGTGAGGCCAGAGGAATATTAGCCTTGTCACAGGCTGCAGCTTGTACCACACCTACATGACTACACTGCTCAGTGAGGAAGTCTGTATCAGAGCCTGACAAGGTATATCTTCTGTCCATTTTTTTATCTACAGGAGGGACAGAATGAGGATTTTTTTAAATCTTTGTTGTTTGCCTAAATGACTTATGCAAAGGAATAGACAACCTCCTAGACTCTGGTATATCCATCATTTCTACATAATCAGGCTCCTCTTGCTCATCCACAACCTCTTCTAAAGGAAGCTGGAGGGTTTCTGCAACTTTTTTATAAAACATAAAATGAGAAGGGGACTCAGACAGCATAGGGGGAGATTCTAAAGGTCTGTCTGGAGAAATGTCCGGTTCAATGGGCACGTCCAGACCCTCCCAGCCACATATATAATTATCAAATTCCTCCTCCCCCTCCTGTGGTTCATAAAATTCCTCAACATCATACTCTTGAACCACTGGAACTGAACGAACCAACCTTTTGCTAGCTGTTGGTGGTTCGACAGGTCCCTGAGACAGTGACTGGACAATCTGTATGGCTTTAGCTATCTCTGCAGCAGTTGGAGAGACAATTTTGGACTCCAGACCTGCTGATTTCTTTGTCTTTTTTACTGGGACTGGTTCCTCTGAACCAGCCTTCCTTTTGCCCGAGGAAGTCTCGCCCTGGTCAGAGGGCACTCCCTCTGGTCCAGTGGGTGCTGGACCGGGCTGGCCATCCGGGTCAGCGGACTTTTGGCCTCTCGCCCCTGAGCCGCCCAATCTCTTCTCCAGGGTGGCTGCAGGGAAATTTTTACACACCTGGCAGTTTGACAGGAGGTGGTCAGCCCCCAGACAATAAACACAAGTGGTGTGTGGGTCAGCCCTGGCAAAGGCTTCCCCACAGACATCACAGTGTTGAAACCCAGTGGGTCCGGTTTTTCTTTTGGGTTTCTCAGACATAATGCCAGCCTATCCAAAACTTGCCTTCTGATGGCAGTGCCTGGCAAGAACACCCTTATCGGTTCCTAACCCGGTCACGGGTATTTGAAAACCCAAAAGTATAGTTTTTAAGAACCGATAAGAACCGGGAACCTGACTCAAAAGCCCAAAATATGAATAGAAATGCTTATTTTAGCAAACCAATCGGTTCAAAACCAAACCGATAATTAATTTTCCACACAGACTTTAAATCCTGTACTTACGGTTTACCAGATAGAGCTTTGAACGAAATGCGGTAAAATAAATACTTTGTCGGTTCAAATGAACGAAAATACTAGCTTGAACGAGAAATGAACCGAGCTGAAGGAGCTGATCTCGGAGCGACTGTTCAGTGAAGCGGAGTAAAGAATCTGACAGTTTCATTTGAACTTGCCAGATAGAGCTTTTGCATAGCGCCTCAAGCTTTAGAACTCCAGTCTCCCTGGAGTTAACTGTTCCTCTCTGGGGCAGTTCAAGTGCTGTGGCTAACTGCCTTAAGTCATAATATAGCAAGACTTCATGGTGTTTGAAAAACTTATATACAACCAACTAAAAAATCACCTAGAAGCGCACTCACTCCTAAACCCAGCCCAATCTGGCTTCAGGTTGAAGCACAGTACCATCTCAGCCTTGGCTAAAGTCTTTAATGACTGGATCCATGCTATGGACACCAAGAAGGTTACTGGTGCAGTCTTTCTAGACCTCAGTATGGCCTTCGACACTGTAGACCATCACCTCCTAAACGCCTGTCTTGCCTACATAGGTGCCACTCCACTTACCTTACAGTGGTTTAACAGTTATCTCACAGGAAGGATACAAATAATCAAAGCTGATGGCCTACTATCTAACCCCCTTCCAATTGCCAGAGGAGTCCATCAAGGCTCCATCCTAGGACCAATCCTTTTTTCTCCCTGTACATCAACAACCTTGACTCCCACATAAAGAACTCTAGCATACATTTCTTTGCGGATGATGCGGTTTTGTATGCATCAGGCTCGTCCTTAACTGAAGTCAGGGAAGCACTCCAAGCTGACTTTATCCAGTTAGAAAGCAACCTTATCAATACCAAGCTTCTCTTAAATACCAAAAAAACCAAGATAATGATTTTCTCAAGACTTGCCTTGTCTGGTGCCCTACCTACCCCACCTAAAAACTTCATAGTTACCTCCCTAGGTGAACCCTTGGAAGTCGTACCTAAATTTAAATATCTATGTATGTGGAGAGACAACAAGCTTTCCTTCAACGACCACATCGAGGATCTATCAAAGAGGCTTAAAGCACGCTTGGGTTTCTTCTTTAGAAATAGGACCCTCTTTTCTCTTGTGACCCACAAAAGACTTGTCCAAGCAACATTACTTCCCTTGCTTGACTACGGAGACATTATCTTTATCTCCTCCCCAACCTTGAGCCTATCTAAACTGGATGTACTCTATCACCGTGCTCTTCGCTTCATTACTAACTCTGCGTACAGGACCCACCACTGTGATCTTTATGCAGCAGTTGGGTGGACCTCTCTTGCCACCAGATGCCTCCTGCATGCTGGCATTTGGACCCTTAAATTACTACTCCACAAACTGCCTGTCTACTTAACGTCTCTCATACACATCTCGCTAGCGCCTACTCCCTAAGGAAATCCGACCTTATCCTACTAGATGTTCCCAGGACACGTACCACAGCTGGCCAAAGAGCCGCCTCATACGCCTCCCAAACATTTGGAACCAACTACAAGCCATGCTGAAGCTAAGCAGCATAGTATCAATTAACTCCTACAAAACACTAGCTATCTCTAAATTAAAAGACGTATGTAGGTGCTACTAGGCCCCCAATGCCAAGTCAACTTCCTAGGTACCAACTGGCCCTCTACTTATTAAGCTGAAATGTGTTGCATAATTTAGGGCAAGGTCAAAGCTGGAATGTACTGCATATATAGCATAAGGACTTCTATTGTGTGTACCTCTTGTATTATATATTTTTTTCTTTGTTGTTCTACATTTTATATCTCCTGTCTATGTAATTGCGAACTGTATGTGTATGTGCCTCAGGACCTCCTTGTGAATGAGCTTGCTCAACGGAGACTTTCCTGCAATAAACTTGAACTTTAACAGTGGGGAGAGCTGTGGACCCCAGAGGAGGAGGAAGCTAATCCTGGTGGGGGACTCTATCATAAGAAGGATCCAGCTAGGAACACAGGAGGGGGAGGACAGGGAGGTGAGGTGCCTTCCAAGTGCCATGGCATGGAGCGATGGGAGGAAGATCCTAGGGACTACTGGAAATGCAAGATGGGAGGGTAAGCTGGATGTCATTATCCACCTAGGTACTAATGACCTGGTAAATGGGGAGCCTAAGGAAGTTCAGGAAGAGTTTAGGAAATTGGGAAGGGGTCTCAAGCAAGTAGCTACTTCTGCCACCTTCTCCGAAGTACCTCCTGTGAGAGGCATGGCAGTGTGTAGGGGTGCATACACCAGGAACTTTACCTCATGACTGACGAACTAGTGTTGTGAGGAAGGGTTTGGATTCATTGGTGACTGGGGACCCACCTGGAGTGATGGGGGCTTGTTCAAGCCTGACAGCCTGCATCCATCCTGGAGGGGAATCCAAGCACTCAATGATAAGTTTAAATGCTACATGGACAAGCATTTAAACTAGCCAGGGGGGATGGCAGGCCAGCAAGGAGGGTACCTAAATGTCCACCCCCACAGCTAGCAGTGGAACCAGTGAACAGGAGGACTGGATATCTCTACAAAGCAGTGTGCAAAAGATGGAGCTAAGCACCCAAGGGGTAGATAGGCAGAAAGGGGGCAAAATTCAACAGAAGGGCAGACAGCAGGGAGAACCAGGGATAAAGGACAACCATGTAGGGGGCTGGAGTAGAACAGCTAAACAGTCCAGGGAGTTCACATCATGGAAAGTCATATGTGCCAATGCCAGGAGCCTTTGGAGGATCTGGAGGCTGCCACGGTGCAGTTGGACCTGGACATTGTGGCCATCACAGAGACCTGGTGTAGGTGTAATGACAACCACGACTGTGAGATGGCCATACCTGGCTACAACATATTCAGAAGAGACAGGGCAGGCAGGAAGGGAGGGGGGAGGAGGAGTGGCACTTTATATGAAAGATGGCATAAAGGCCACAGAGAACCAGGAGAAACAAAATTGGGGAGAGATACTGTGGGTTAAGCTGCAAAGGAAAATGGGGTCAGCCATCCGCACAGAGGTGGTCTACAGACCACCAGCCCAGGAGGAAGAAACAGATAGGAACCTGACACTAGCCATCCAGAGGATGACAGATAAGGGTGAGGTGGTGCTGGTTGGAGACTTCAATGTTCCAGATGTGGACTGGAGCCTCCCAGCAACATCAACCAGAAGCAGATTTATTCTGTACTCCCTTAAAGGTGCCTTCCTCAAGCAACTGGTCATGGGACCAACTCGGCAGAAGGCAATACTGGACCTCGTGCTCACAAACAGGGACAGTGTGATGGGGATAAGAGTGGGGGAGAACCTGGGGAACAGTGACCACTGGACACTGTGGTTTGAAATCACAGAATGATCAGAATCAAACTGCACAAAAACACGTATCCTGGATTTTAGTGGGGTAGATTTTGAGAAAATGGGGAGATGCTTGAAAGAGGCATTAATGGGAATGGGGAGGGAGTCGGGTTGAGGAACAGTGGGCAATATTTAAAACAGGGATTACAAGAGCAACAGAATTATGCATTAAGCAGGTTAGCAAGGGAAAAAGAAAGAGGAGACCATTATGGTTTTCCAAGGAGGCAGAGGAGAAAGTGAAAGCCAAAAGATTGCATTCAAGCAATACAAAAAGACGCAGGCAGAAGGGGATAGGGAGAAGTACCAGGAGAAGCAAAGGGAGGCAGGGAAGCCAAAACTCAGACACAACAGTGCATTGCAAAATCTGTGGGTAGAGGGGACAAAACCTTTTACAGGTACATAACTGAAATAAGAAGGGCAAAGGGAGTGATAGCGAGACTGAAGGGGAAGGATGGGAGCTGCGTGGAGGATGACAACAGTAAAGCTGACATACTGAACAGATATTTCTGCTCAGTCTTTACTGAGGAAGAGGAGGGTAATGGGCCTGAAGGGAGTACAAGGGATGGGAACTGCACAGAAATGGACAGAAGTCCCTTTATATGGGAAAGGGTCCTAGAGAAACTGGAAGGAATAAGAGTCGAGAAAGCAAAGGGGCCAGATGGAGTGCACCCCAGGGTCCTAAAGGAACTAAGAGTGGTGGTGGTTGAACCTCTGGCAATCCTGTTAAGCCGATCATTGGAAACAGGGAAGGTACCCGAAGACAGGAGGATAGCAGATGTAGTCCCCTTATACAGAAACGGGAACAAAGAGGAAGTGGAGAACTACAGACCAGTCAGCCTGACCTTGGTAGTGGGGAAGATCATGGAAGCACTACTGAAGGAGAGATTGGTGGAACATCTGGTTGTCAACGGACTACAGGACCCAAGGCAGCATGGTTTCACTGGGGGGAGGTCATGCCAGACCAGCCTCACTGAATTTTTCAACTGGGTGACAAGGAAGGTGGATTGGGGAGGGCAGTGGATGTGGCCTATCTGGACTTCAGCAAGGTCTCTGACACTGTGCCACACAGAAGGCTATTAAACAAACTGGAGAATATGGGAGTGGGCAGGACAGTAGTGCCGTGGGTGGCAGGACATAGAGGGTGGTGGTAAATGGCTGTCACTCCACAGCGGGAAGAGTGACCAGTGGGGTACCACAGGGATCAGTGTTGAGACCGGTCCTATTCAACGTCTTCATCAGTGACATTGTGCAGGACCTATAAGGCACAGTTTCCCTGTTCGCTGACGACACGAAGCTCTGTAACAAAGTGGACATGCCAGAGGGTGCAGACAGAATGTGGAGGGACCTGCAGAAGCTTGAAGAATGGTCACGAGTTTGGCAGTTGACATTAAATGCAAAGAACTGCAAGATAATGCAGATAGGGCACAAAAACCCTGGAATAACATATCAGCTTGGGGGGTGAGGATACAGCATGCACCAAGCAGGAAAGGGACCATGGGGTTATCATCTCTGATGACCTCAAGGTAGGGAAACAGTGCTACAAGGCAGCAGGTAGAGCAAATAGGATGCTGGGATGCATAAGCAGGGGCATCACCAGCAGGAAAAAGGGAGATGATAATTCCACTATACAAGACACTAGTGAGGCCCCATCTGGAGTACAGTGTACAGTTCTGGAGACCTTACCTATGTAAGACCATAGACAGGGTACAGAAGGTTCAGAGGAGGGCAACAAAGATGGTACAGGGATTGCAACACAAGTCCTATGAGGACAGGCTGAAGGACATGAATATGTACTCCCTGGAGGCGAGAAGGGAGATAGAGGGGATATGATAAAGACATTCAAGTACCTTACAGAGAGGAACAGGGTGCAGGAATACACTACTGCAGATTTTCTGGATAGGGATGTCCCTTGAAGCAGCCACTGACGCAGCGGTATGGCGGGTGGACCGAGCCCTTAACCCTATGGGAGGCTCCCGACCCGCCAATCTGTAGCAGAGATCGATGCAGGATGTAATCCATCTGCCAATCGTCTACTTCGCTGCCGACCTGCCAGGTGCGGCTTCAGTGTAGGTGACAAACAGCTGGTGAACCTCTCCCTGAACTTCAGCCGTCCGCTCCTATGAGAGAGCATCCGTCTCGGGTCCAAAGTACGGGGCCTGTACTCGACCTCTGAGGTGTAATCTGGGTAGTGCACTGGCAGAGTCAACACCTGGTTAAGGTGAAACTCCGACACTACCTTCGGAAGGAATTTCGGTTGGGGGCGCAGAACAACCTTGTCCCCGTGGAAGTCCAGGTAAGGAGACTTGACAGACAGCGCCTGTAGCTCCCCAGTCCTTCTGGCAGACGTCATTGCCAATAAGAAGGCGGTCTTCCATGACAGATGTGACATTTCACATCTGTGCATTGGTTCAAATGGCTTGCCCATGAGCTTTGCCAGTACCAGCAGTAGATCCCACGGTGGTGGTGGATCACGCACTGGAGGGGAAAATATGGTTGAGGCCTTTAAAGAAGCACCAGACCATCTTCTTCTGTGCCACCGTCAGCTGACCGGCTTGCGCCCGGTAAGCAGAGATGGCTGCCAGGTGCACCTTAGGTCGTAGACCAAAGATCCCCTTTGAACAGAGACCAAAGGTAGTCTAGGATGCTAGCCACCAGACAGGACAAATGGTCCAGGCTCTTACCCTGACACCAAATGGAAAATCCTTTCCACTGGAAGGCATAGCACCTCCTGGTCGACTCCCTCCTGGATGCCTCCACAACTGTGGGTAATCTTCAGACAAACCCAAAGCCTGGAACTCTAGCCACTCTGGCTGTCAGGTGCAGGGACTGAAGGTCCAGATGGAATACCTTCCCCTGACTGATTGACATCAGGTCCGGGCGTACTAGAAGATGCCTTGGAGGCCTGGAGCTGAGGCTGAGTAGAGATCTGGATACCAGAAGTGGCGAGGCCAGTCTGGGGCTACCAGGAACACCTGTGTCTTGTCCCTCCTGACCTTGAGGATCAACTTGTGAACTAAGAGAAGTGGAGGGAAGGCGTAGAGGAGGCCTGGGGTCCATGGCCTCGAGAAGGCATCCCCCTGCAGCAAGCCCTTCTGAGGGGCGAGCATGAAACAGCCTCAGCTTTGCGTTCTCCCTGGAGGCGAACAGATCCACCTGAGGTTTGCCCCAGTGGGAGAACAGGTTGTGTACTACCTCTGGATGGAGAAACCACTCGCGAGACACCTTGCCCACACGGCTGAGAGCATCTGCCAGTTGATTTGAGGCTCCTGCCACATGGATGGCTAGGTGATCTGCCTCCAGTCGGCTCACGAGGGTCCAGATGCACAGGGCTTCCCTGCACAGAGACCAGGAGTGTGTGCCGCCCTGCTTGTTGAGATAGTATATAGCCATAGTATTGTCTATCTGGATTTGCACCATCTGACCCTGAAGGAGCGGAGCGAATGCTGACAGTGCCAGCCGGACTACTCTGAGCACCAGCAGATTGATGTGACATCGGGATTCCTTGGGGGTTCACAGCCTGTGGACTCTGTGATTCTCCATGTGGGCACCCTAGCCTGTGAGAGAGGCATCGGTCGTGAGAACGACCATTGGCTCAGGAAGGACAAACAGGATCCCTTTCTGCAAGTGTGCTAGGACGGTCCAGCACTGGACAGCATCCCACATCTTCTGAGTCACAGTGATCAGCTACTTGAAGTGACCATGTCTATGAGTCCAACGGGTGGCCAGCTCCCACTGAAAGGGGCGCATATGCCACTGAGCCCATCCGACCATGGGGTGCAGGCCGCCATGTACCCCAGAAGGCGAAGGAAGTCCCGAGCAGGGCGCAGGTGCCCAACCAGAAATGATTGAGCAAAGGAGGAGAGAACCTCCACCCTGTCCGTCAGGAGCCTGGCTCTGGCTCAGCAAGAGTCGAGCTCTGCCCCGATGAAGCAGATCACCTGCGAAGGTATGAGTTCTGACTTGGTCTCGTTGACCAGGAGACCAAGTTCGATACAGGTCTGGGAGGGCCAGATCCCTGGACTTCACCTCCTGTCTGGAGGAACCCACTATGAGACAATCATTGAGACAGGGGTACACTCTGACCCCTCAATGCCAAAGATGGGCCGTCACCACTGCAATGCATTTGGTGAAGACCTGGGAGGCCGATGACAGGCCGAATGGCATGGCTTGGAACTCGAAGAGAGCCCCCTCCGCTCAAAAACGAATGAACCTTTGGTGAGACGGATGTATCGGGACATGAAAGAACACGTCCTGGAGATCCAGAGAGCAAAACCACATGTTCTGCTCGAGAGATGGTATGATCTGCGACAGAGTTACCATCCTGAATATGTGGGACCTGAGAAGTTGGTTCAGGTCATGCAGATCTAGAATGGGGTGCCAGCCCTCCGTCCATTTCAGGACCAGAAAGTACCTGGAAACGAACCCTGGGTTGACAGGGAGGTCTGTGACACTGGCCACCACCTCCTTGTGGAGCAGCTGGACGACGTCCTCTTGGAGAGCCGACTGAGTGTGTATGGACACCATTTCCTCCCATGGGGCGCGGGCTCAGCTTGGTGGGTACTGCTCGAATTCCAGAGGCAGTCCCTGGCTGACCACTTCTAAAACCACCTGTCCATTGTAACATCGGACCAGGTGGAAAGAAAGTGTCGGAGCCGTCCCCACACGAGAGGGCCCAGAGCTGTTGTGATGGGTATGGGGTTGGCAACCCCCATCCAGTCACTGTGCAGGCTTAGAGAAGGAGTATCTGGTTTAGGACCACCGGGACCGTTTCCTCCAGGTTTATGGGCAACCGGCGGCCCGGACTTGGGCCGAGGGTGCCAAGGTTGTGCCTCCTGCTGTTGCTGCCCCGACTGGAAATGGGGTTGCTTGGCCACAGGGGCAGAAGGCCAAAGGGCTTTCTCTTCTGATTTTTGGAACCCTGGGATTTCTTCTGAGCAGAGGTCATAGAGTCCAAGGTGGCATTGGACTTTTCCATGTGCTGAAGGGGACTGTCCACACCTGAGCCAAAAAGGTCGGTACCCAGGAAAGGGATGTCCATCAATTTGTGCTGAGTGTCCGCCGTGAAGATGGAGACCCTCAACCAAGCCCTGTGGCACATGGCAACCGTGGCCACCACCGAGCGGGCGCAGAAGTCCCCGCAGTCCAGAGTCATCTGGAATTGCTGCTTCGCAACTGCGCGACCCTGGTCATGACCTGCTTGACCGTGGTCTGAGGTCTGTGGGGAGGTGAGGAAAAACCTCATCAAGAGAGCCCAGAAGGGCATGAGAAAAATGCGCCATGACGACAACCGAGCTTGCCTGACGAAGGCCTAGCAAACTGGCGGCACAGACTTTCTGGGCCGAATGGTCCAATTTTTTGGACTCTTTGTACGGGGGTCTATCGGTGTTTCCTGAATTACCTGAGTGCCTGAACACAGATTCAGTCACCAATCCCTCGGCTGAGGGATGCTCTGTGAATCCGGAAAGGGAACCAATGGGTACCGCAAACTTATGGGACATTCGGGCTGAGGGCACAGGGCAGGAGGCAGGGTGCTACCACAGCTCCAAGGCTGGACCAACAATGGCCTCGGCCACTGGGAAAGCCTCCGTCGGTGAACCCCCTTGTTTGAAGATGTCAGTGAGGAGATATTCAGCCCATTTCTGAACGGATTTTAAGGGCATCCCCATGGATTCGGAGATGAGACAGAGGATGCCCGTGAAGGAAGTAGGGCCTTCCTCCATCGAAAGACTCCGGACGGATTCCTCGTCCAAGGGGCGAGAAATGTAGGTCAGAGTCCTCGGACTCCGGATAGATTGCCTGGCCACCAGAGTCGCCCTCCACCCGCCTGGGACAGTCGGGAGTGAGGGTGATGGATAACCTGTGCAGAAGGCCCGGGACGGGCTGAGACTCCTTAGAAGGAGCCCCGAAGGAGGCTGCTTAGGTGGCAGCTCCACCACAATCGGTGGAGAGGCTGGTTTCGGCCGAGCTAGAATGGTCTTGACTGACCCTGCAAACTGAGGAACGGTATGGACCAGCTCCTAAGGAGTAGATATCAGCCTAGAGGGCGACAACCAACTAACGGCCGGAATAGAAGCTGGAGAAGACTTCTGGCCAGACACAATCAGCTGCTACCACATCAAATCCTCGTGGCGTCGATGCAGTTTTCAAAGCCTCTCCTTGTCCGAGGAGGACGAGGAAGAGTGGCGACACCGCTTTTTGGAGTGCTTATGTGCCTTCTTCGGCTTGTCGGTCAAAGGGATCCGAGACCTCGACTTTGACAGTCGGGGGGACCGACGGGGTTGTTCAGAAGGAGCTGGGGAGAACCACAGCTCTTCCTGGTCAGGGAGCGGGACCATGAGGGGATTCCCAGCGGGCTGGGTCTCCTCCTTGGTGGGATCAGGCAGGACCGGGGTCCTGAATAAGGAGTTGTCGGGGTCAAGAATTATCTCGATTGGGTCATCATCCCGTGTCTTAGCAGGCTGGCATGATGGGGGTACCGTGAAGCCAGCGGCCGAGGCTGCAACCTCAACTGAAGTCGAGAATGAAGATTCCTGGGACCGAGATCTCTCACGGTCCCAAGAACGTCGTCAGTAAAATGATCCTTCCTTGTGCTCCTTGTCCTTCTTACGGGACTGAGAGACGTGCGCACCCAAGGGGCCCTCTCCCTTGGTAGGGAGGGACTGATACAGTTCCCAAAAGGAGCCTGAGAAGGTGGAGCCCAGATTGAGCAGGACAAAGATCGACATAAAAGAGGACTGATCAGTGGCCGAAGCCACCTCCTCTTCAAAGGCCTTCATCTGTTCCAGCTGCTCAGCGGACTCTGCAGTCGCAGAGAACGCGGAACGGGCTTCCTTGGATTTGACTGGTGGGTTCTGGTTTTCCGGTCTGCCCTATTGCAGTCATGCAAGATGATAGTCCAAGACATCTGGATGAAAAGCACAACACATTTTGTATGCCTGGGTGTCATGATTGTGACCCAGGCAATAAACGCATGAGGAATGAGGGTCAGTCCGAGACATTTTTCGCCCATACGGGCAGCAGCAGAAACCGGGTGAGGACTTGTCCTCCATCACAGTCGAGATCGCAAAGCGATTAGGAGAAACTCTAACAAGTCTTAAGTTTGGGTAAATTTGAAGATTCATGCGCCAGGGCCTACAGTAATGCATGAGTGAGAAGGAGGGAACCTGAATCTTGCAGCGGAAAAGAAAGATCTGGTGTCATGGGGCGGAGCCGAGGAATATGCCACTTGGGTGGGTGGGAGGAGCCAGCTTAAAGACCTTCTGGCAAGATTCTTAAAGGGAAAGGACATGCCAACAAGTGTGGATAGAACAACATAGCCACGATCCTAGAATTGCATGTTCTGTAAATCCATCATCAAATGTTGCACCTTCACTACTGTTAATGCCAATAAGACCTACAACACAAGTGAGTTTATTAGTTGATTCACTAATGATGTGATACATTTGGCCACCTGTACTTGCGGCTCCTTCTACATAGGAAAAACCAGTAGAGCCTTTAAGAACAGGATTGGTGAGCACCTTAGGAGCATTACATCTGGCGATACTACTAATGCTCTAGCAGTATACTGTCTTCAAAATAACAGTATTAACATCAACATACAGAATACTAGACATGGAGGGAATAGGCCAGGACATGCTTTTAAATTTTGTGGGGTGGAACAGGTGAAAATAGGGCAGAGAAAGGGAGACCTTGAAACCAGGCTGCTTGAAAGAGAGGCATTCTGGATATATACTCTTGGAGGTCTGAAAAGCCCGGGCCTCAATGATAAAATAGACCTTATGCCATTAATCAAAAAGAAAGCAAGAAGCAAATAAATAACAGTCTATGTGTATATAGGTGGTCTACATGCATATATACATAATTGTATATAGATGTGCTGTCTTCTTTGGTTTTTGCTTTTAACATACTAGATTTGAGCAAATATAGCCAATAGGTTTACACTTTAAGTGATTACACTTATAACCTAACACTGTGTGAATTTTTGCTCATATTCTTTGTATCTTTCATTTAGGTAGTCCCATTGGTGCAGCTCATTTTGGATTTCACTGGAAATCCACCTGTGAAAATCAAAAAGTGCTGAATGCAATTACCTCCCGCTGTAGCCTCTTGCAACACAATTGGAACAGTAATTTTATGAAATTTTCGTAACTTTTGTAAAATTGTAATTATGCATATAACAGTTTTGGTATTTATTTTGCACTTATTTACTACTGTTAAGAAAAGTACTTTATATTTTTGTTTACAGTGGATTATTAACTGTACAAATACCAAGAAGCCATAGTATGCTTCGTAGTAGCCTTAAGTGGTGACTTACTGTTTTTAATAGCATATTACTTATCACAAAGATGTGTATGTACCTTTAAATCAGGATCCATTTAAAGAGATGTTGCACATGACAAGGTCAGATCCTCCTGATGACGCTACTCTGAGCAAAACCAGTAGAGGGATTTTAGTACACCGAGCTGAATGGCACTCAAAAACTAATTATGTGAATAAAAACCTTTTATTGCACTTGGACTACTGGTGCTGGATTTGTTTTTGCGTGTTGGAGCTCTCATTTTCCTGGCACAGTATCGCAGTGGAGCGGGGATTGCTGCTGTCCCTCCTAATGGTTAGTACCTACTGCAAGAGCCCTCTCAAACTAACATCTAAAGAGCTAAAGGAATGCTAGGAGGCATGAGACAGTACAGTAGGAGACAGCATCAGGAAAAAGATTCTAAGTTCCAGAGAATCATTTGTCACGTGGAGATGATGCATAAGTTTGATTGGATGTTCTAATTCATGTAACTAGAATACAAGGGGTAAATTGTTTTATTTATTTCAAAAATCGGATTTACAAACCTTTGAGTCAAAGACTAATTTACAAAGGCACCTCGTCACAGGAAGGGAGACAACATATTTGTGAAGCAAGACAGTGGAGAACAATACAGGTGAGATACAGAAGAGCATACAGAGCAAGGCATTTCAGAGAGCAAAATAGGCGAGATACAGACGAGCATACAAAACTAAACTATTTAGTGTCCCAGTGGAGCACTCAGGTTACAGTGGCGTGGTATACAGACTACAAGCAGCTATTTTAAGTGGACTAGTACATACGTAATGCTAATAAGAGGCAGACTGGTTCAGAACGGCGCACTTGGAAAGCCCTATAATGGGCACTTACAGCTCCGAGTGTCAGTGAGGTGTTTGCGCAGGGAGACTTTGAAGGGGCCGATTTTGGAGATGTTTGTACATGTGCGAGGGGAGGAAGCTATACCAGGAAGGTGCTCTGTAGTGAAAAGACCTTTGGACGAGCAAGGTCCTAGCTCTGGGCACCTGGAAGGTGGCTTTGGTAGTATTGTGGGTGATGACTGAGTGGGTGGCCCGTTGAAGGGGTGTAGTGACTCCTGCGGGGCAGAGCTCAAGTAGAGCCTTTTTTAGCCAGTATACAGGTGTGGTATTGCAGGCGTTCTTCAAAATTGAGTATGTTTGAGGCGGAGTACAGCTGGCATGTGTGAGTTCTGCTGGGGGCACCGGTGAGGAGCCTGCAGGCTTTGTTGATAGAGGTCTGGACTTTGGGTGAGGGCAGTGGGGTTAGCAGCTGCATAGATAGGGAGTCCATAATCAACCAAAGACAGGATGGAGGAAGTGATAGCCAGCCGTAGGGCAAACTCAGGGAGGCAGTCTTTGTGGCGATAGAGGAGTCCAATCCGGGCATTCATGGCAGAGGACAAAGCATTAAGATAGGCATGGGAGGAGAAAGCCGAGTCGAAGGTGATGCCCAGGTATTTGTATGTTGATACCTGTTCAAGGGGGTGGAGGGTACTGGGAATGATGCGAAGGGGAGCATTTCTAGAGTTACTTTGGTGGTGTG
Source organism: Neoceratodus forsteri (assembly GCA_016271365.2). Taxonomy (NCBI): domain Eukaryota; kingdom Metazoa; phylum Chordata; order Ceratodontiformes; family Ceratodontidae; genus Neoceratodus; species Neoceratodus forsteri. The sequence goes on from CM057453.1 coordinate 1,095,382,786, forward strand.
CAAAAATCATAGACTTCATCTTCTTGAAGTTCAGAACCAGACGATGGTCAAGGAACCACTTTTCAGCTTGGCTGAAGGTGAGTTGCAGGGAGCTCTGGAGTGTGAGTGGGTCGGGGTGTGAGGCGATGAGCACTGCGTCGTCGGCGTATAAAAGCATTTTGCCTGTGCAGGAGCTGGGAAGGGTGTTTAAAAAGAGACTGAACAATGTGGGGCCCAGGATGGAGCCTTGAGCGACCCTGGTGCATACAGGTAGGCAGTTGATAGGATACCATTTAATTTGACCCTTTGGGATCTATCCCTGAGGTAGCTGGAGAGCCAGGCCAGTGGGCCAGATGAGAAGCCCAGCTGATGGAGGGAGTCAAGCATTAGTGGGTGACAGACAGTGTCAAAGGCCTTGGATAGGTCAATGAACACTGCCCTGGCGATCTCCCCAGCATCAAGTGCAGAGTGTATTTGGTGGGAGAACTCCAATAGGGCTGTAGTGGTGCTGTGACCAGGGCAGAAGCCATGCTGCTCTGGGCATAGTATGCTGTACTTGGATAGATAATCCATGAGTTGGGTGGATACTATTTTCTCCAGGGCTTTTGGGGGGGAGAGAAGAGGATGGAGATAGGTCTGTACTTGTTTGGTGATGTGCGGGCTCCATTTTTATGGATGGGGTAATTTCAGCCAATTTCCATGCACTCAGGAATTGGCCGAGGCATAGGGATCGGTTAAGAAGGCCAGTGAGGGGGGCTAACATGTCATCAAGTGTTAGGCAGAGTCTCCTGGACTCAAGGGGGTCACAGCTTGGGTTGTGGGAGGAGAGGGCTTTTATGAAGAGTGGCTTGGTGTCATGGGGAGAGATGGTCCTGAAGAGAAATGGGGGATGGGAAATAGCTGGGTAGTTGGATGCAAGGATAGGGTCAAAGAAGTGGGCAGGAAGGACTGCACTTAGGTCAGAAAATGTTGTGTTGAGGCAGTCAGCAACATGTGGTAGGTCAGTATTAACTGTGCCGTTAATAACCATCTGAGAAGGGGAGGAGAGCGGGTCTTCCCATTAAGCTCCTTTATGTTATCCCAGAAAGCTCGGGCAGAGCCCCAGGATGAGGTCAAGGCGGTCTGATAGTAACTGGCCTTGGCTTGTCTTATGGCCCAGGTGCATTGGTTGCGAGCAGCATTATAGGCTTGCCTGTCAGCTGTCCTGCCAGACTCAACAGCAGTGTGCCACAGGTTATCCCGCTGCTTCAGTTGCTGGATCAGAGAGGGGGAAATCCAGGCAGCATTGTGTCTCGGAGCGGGTGTTGGTGACAGGGGCAAAGATGTCACAAGCCTTGCAGAAGGCACTGGTGAGGAAGGCTAGAGCAGTATCTATATCCGTTGTGAGGGAAATCGGGGACCAGTCGAGCTGGGCAAGGTACTGCTTTAGCTTATTAAGGCCCCGCCGGAGTGGAAACGGCGATGGGGGATGGCTTTGTACGCAGGCTTGAGCGTGGGGGGAGGACCAGAAGAAAAATTACTCACCTTAGTAATGTTGTTTCTTCTAATGGAGTCTTGCTATATTATAGACATTAGCAGTTTGTTCCAGCTCTAGAACTGCCCGAGTGAAATGGTTAAAACCATTCCAAAATAGAATTTTGGCACGAGAGCAGCTCTATCTGTGTCATTTCAAACTTGAACTGTCAGATCTTTACAGCCAAACTCACTAAGGTCTGTGTGGAAGCTGTAACCTACACTAGCCAAATGGCTACCTAAATAATAACAACCATTGATGGTCCCAACACCCAAGACTCAAGTCAGGGACCAGAAATACTAACACCATTCTAATAATATGAAAATGGAACATAAGTATAATAAAAACACACACAGCGTACACATACACACCCCAAAGTCCCAAAGGGACAAAATGCTAACAGGACATAAGTAGTGCCCACACTAAGTTGCCCGCACCCACCAAGTAGAGGTTCTGAGAGGGCAGGTTGGGGGGGAGGTCTATAATATAGCAAGACTCCATTAGAAGAAACAACATTACTAAGGTGAGTAATTTTTTCTTCAAACAACATGAAGTCTTGCTATATTATAGACATCAGCAGAATACACAGCAGTACCTCCATGGAGGAGGGCAGAACTCTTAGGGAATAGGCTCTGAAGAACAGCTGTGCCAAACCGAGCATCTCTCCTGGCCTGGACATCCAGGGAGTAGTGCTTGGAAAGTGTGTACTGTTTCCAAGTAGCAGCCTGGCAAATCTCTAATAAAGGGATATCTCTGGCAGCAGCTAGAGGACGCGCTTCCCCTGGTAGAATGAGCCCTCAAACCGGGGCTCTGCCCACTTTCTGATAACAAAATTGGATACAGAGACAAGCCACCTGGCTATTGATCTCTTAGTGGCAGGTTTGCCTTTCTCAACTTCACCATAGGTAAGGAAAAGTTGGAGGATTGAACCTGTGACCTTTGTGCGCTCTATATAATAACTAAGAGCTCTCTAACATCCAGGCTGTGCAACCTCCTCTCACCCAAAGAGGAGTGATCAGTGAAAATACTGGAAGGGAGATAGATTGATTAAGATGGAAATCTGAAACCACCTTAGGCAAAACTTCCTATAGTCCTAAGGACTACCTTATCCCTGTGGAAAGAAATAAAGTCAGTCTCCACTGACAAGGCTTGCAATTCACTTATGGTCTGGCGAAGTGATAGCCACTAGAAAACAGTTTTCCAAGTTAGGTACTTAAGCTCTGCAGAAGACAGAGGTTCAAAGGGGTTGCATTAACTGGGCAATGCAAACATTAAGGTCCCAAGCAGGGGCGGTTCCCGAAAGGGAGGATTAGTATGGGTAACCCTTAAAAACTTGGAAAACACAGGATGAGAGGAAAAGAGGGATGACTTTCCTGCTGACACAAAAGCAGACACAGCTGCCAAATGAACTCTCAGGGTAGCTGGTCTGAGACCCAAGGAATTAAGATGTACCATGTAATCTAACAAAATGGGCAATTCAGCAGATTCTGGAGAAATATTTTTCCCAGCACACCAAATGGAAAACTTTCCATTTAGAAACTATAAGTAGCTCTAGTGGAAGGCTTTCTGGAAGCCTTTAGGATCTCAAGAACACCCTGAGAGAGGTGTAAATCAGCAAACTCTCTAACTCCTCAAGAGCCAGGCCTTGAGGTTGAGGGATTGAGGTCCGATACCAAGCCTTCCCTGGGCACAAGTCAACAGATTGTGATTCCTGGGGAGGCACAGGGGAAGATGGACTGTCAGAGACAGAAGGAGTGGGTACCAGGGCTGCCTGGCCCAATCCGGGGCAATCAGAATCACCCTGCAAGGCTGAGATCTGATTTTGACTAGTACTTTGAATAGGAGAGGAAAGGGGGAAAGCATGAGGAACTTCCCTCCCAATCCAGAAGAAGGGCATCCAGGGAACTGAGCCCAGCACTGGAGGCCTGCAACAGAACAGAGGAAGTTTGTGATTGTCTGGGGCTGCAAAAGATCTATCTGAGGATGCCCCACCTGGCAAAACTATCCCCAGCACTTGAGGATCCAGGGACCATTAGTGATGGCCCTGGGAAATCCTGCTGAGGGCATCCTAGGACATTGTCCTTCCCTGGAAGATGTACTGCTAGAGGGAAGTGTTCAGGAATAGGCCAGAGACCACTTCACTGCCTCGTGCACAAGGCCGAGGCCGAGTGCCCCCCTGTTTGTTGATGTACCACATTGTTGTGGTGTTGTCTGTTCTGACTTGTATCACCTTGTCGTGGACAGATGCAGAAAAAGCTTGAAGAGCTAAAAAGACAGCTCTGAGTTCCAGCAAATTGATGTGGAGCAGAGATTCCTGGGGACCAAACTCCTGAGTGGAAAGGTCGCCCATGTGGGCTCCCAACCCAGAAGGAAGCATCTGCAGTGAGAGTCAAGTCGTGAGAAGGGAAATGAAGGGGACCCCGCTCTTAAGTGCTCTGATCCTGCCACCACTGGAGAGCTAGGATCAAGGTTCGAGTCACTGGGACCAACTTGGAAAGGGGTCTCTTCTCTGAGACAAAAGGTTCTCAAGTGAAACTGAATGTCTCTCATCTGAAATCTGGCTCCCTGCACAACAGCTGTGGATGCAGCCATGTGCCCCAGGAGGTGAGAAAGTGTCTTGCTGGTGGAGACCTGCAGAGTGAAGGAAGAGGCCAGAGCACTAAATTCCTTACCCTTTCTGGGGAAGAAAGGCTCTGGCTAGCTTTGTGTCCAATTCTGCCCTATAAAGGTGAGTACCTGGACTGGTTCCAGAACCGACTTTAGTAGGTTTAGCAGAAACCCAGGAGGTGAGAAGCTGCTGGGTGACCTGCAGGTGAGATTTTACCTGTTCTGGGACTGGCCTACAATGAGCCAGTCGTCTAGATGAGGAAAAACAGCAATCCTCTGCCTCCTTAAGTGGGCCACTGCCACTGCTAGACACTTTGTGAATACCCTTGGAGCAGAGGTAAGGCGAAGGACATTGCTCTGAACTGGTAATGACCTGAGGGCAGTTGAATCTGAGGTACTTACGGGATCTTCTGATTAGGACATGGAAATAGGCATCCTTGAGGTCCAGGGAGGCTAGCCAGTCCCCTGGCCTTAGGGAAGGTAAAATCATTACCAGAGTTACCATTTTGAACTTTGGTTTCAAAAGATGCTTGTTCAGATATCTGAGACCTAAAATGGGCCGCTATTCTCCTGTCTTTTTTGGGGCAAGGAAGTATCTGGAATACAGACCCCTGCCCTGATGCAGGGGAGGAACCCTTTCTACTGCTCTGAGAGCTAACAGGGATGAGACCTCTGTTTCCAGAGCGAGGGTCTCTGAAGCACTTGCAGGTAGAAAAGTCTGCTTCTCAACTTGGGAAACTTTTGAAGCTGAGAACCAGACCCTGGCTTACTACTTCCAGAACCCACTTGTCTGAGGTTAAAGAAGCCCAATTCTGACTGAAGTAAGCCAGCCTGCCCTCCACTGGTACAGGAGAATGGTCCTGGGCACCCCATCAGGTGCCTGTTTCGCAGGAGCTTTAGGCTGGGGGTGGGAGCAGGTCTGCCCACCCCTCGTCTGCCCTGCCTCTGAAGAAGCCCTCTGAGCAAAGGCAGAGGAGGCCTGAGTCTGTAGAAAGCCTGTGAAAAGGCCTACCCCACCCCTGGGGCATGCCTTTGAGGAGTGGCTTGTCCGCCCTCAGCCTGGGCACTCTTGTAAGTAGTCCTATATTCATCCATCTTCTTCATGTAATTCTCTGTCTGCTCTCCAAACAGAGAATTTCCCACCACAGGAAAATCCATAGCCTTAGTCTGGGTATCCGTAGACAAACTAGTACACCTGAGCCAGGCAACCCACGAAAAGCTACAGATGTGGCCATGACCCTAGAGGAAACATCATTAACATCCACAGCAGCATGAAACTGAACCTTAGAGGCTCAATGCCATCAGCAGCCACCTGTTCTAGTTCATTAGCCAGCTGGCCATGGGCCTGCTTGGCCAATTGCATAACAGTATCCCATCTAGATTTCTGATACCTAGCTACATAAGCCATATAATTTGCTTGCCTGAGTCCCAGAGAGGCTGCCATATACTGTTTTTGCCATGGCATCAATCTTCCTGGAATCCTTGTCAGGAGGATGTGAAGCCAAGGGAATATTAGCTTTATCACAGGCAGCAGCCTGAACTACTCAACATGACTGCATTGCTGAGAAAGGAATTCTGTATCAGGGCCTGACAATGTATACCTTCTGTCCATCTTTTATCTACAGGAGGCACAGAATTGGGAGCTTTTAAAATTTTAATTGTTTGTTTCCTAAAAGACTTATGTAAAGGAATAGACAATCTCCTAGACTCTGGAATATCCATCATTTCTACAAAATCAGGCTCCTCTTGCTCATCCACAGCCTCTTCTAAAGGAAGCTGGAGGGTTTCAGCAACTTTTTTATAAAACATAAAATGAGATGGGGACTCAGACAGCATAGGGGGAGATTCTAAAGGTCTGTCTGGGGAGATGTCCGGTTCAATGGGCACACCAGACCTTCCAGCCACATTCATACTGTTCATAATCCTCCTCCCCCTCCTCTGGTTCATAAAATTCCTCAATATCATAATCCTGAACCACTGGGACCGGACGAACCGACCTTTTACCAGATAGTGGTGGTTTGGACGGACCCCGAGACAGTGACTGGACAATTTGTATGGCTTTTGCTATCTCTGCAGCAGTTGGAGAAGGAATTTTGGACCCAGACCTGCTGATTTTCTTGTTTTCTTTACTGGAATTGGTTCCTCAGAACCAGCTTTTCTTATGCCCGAGAAGTCTGGCCCTGGTCAGAGGGCACTCCTCTGGTTCGGCTGGCACCGAACGGGCTGGCCATCCGGTCAGCGGACGCTTTTGCTCCTCGTTCCCTGAGCCTGCCCAATCTTTTTCCAGGGTGGCTGCAGGGAAATTCTTACATACCTGGCAGTCTGACTGGAGGTGGTCAAACCCAGACAATAAACACATGGGGTGTGTGGGTCAGCCTTGGCAAAGACTTCCCACAAACATCACAGTGTTGAAACCCAGTGGGCCGGTTTTCTTTTGGGTTTCTCAGACAAAATGCCAGCCTAACCAAAAACTTGCCCTTTTAACGGCAGTGCCAGGCAAGACACCCTTATCGGTTCCTAACCGTGTCACGGGTATTGGAAAAACAGTAATAAATCCGTTTTTTTTAGAACCGATAAGAACCGGGAACCGCACTCTAAAATAGTAACTTTTAGTTTTAAATGAGTTTTAAACCCACTGATCGGTTCAAAACCGAACCGATAACTTACAAGTTCCACACAGACAAAACCTTCATTTACTTACGGTTACCACAGATAGAGCTTGAATCGAACGGTTTTGCGGTTAAAATAAAACTATTCTCGGTTAAATCCAACCGAGAAAACACTTTTTAAACCGAGAAATGAACCGAGCAGAAGGAGAAATCTCCAGAGCGACTGTTCACTGAGGGGAGTAAAGAATCTGACAGTTCAAGTTTGAAATGACACAGATAGAGCTGCTCTCGTGCCAAAATTCTATTTTGGAATGGTTTTAACCATTTCACTCCGGGGCAGTTCTAGAGCTGGAACAAACTGCTAATGTCTATAATATAGCAAGACTTCATGTTGTTTGAAGCAGAGAACTGGTGAGTGGTCGCTAAGGGAGTTGGCTAGGACGTTAACAGACTTAATTTTGTGTGGGCGGTTTGTGAGTATTATATCTAGGAGGGAGCTGGACCCACTTGATTGGTTAAATCTGGTGGGCTGGGTGACTAACTGAGATAGATCAAGGGCTGTGAAGTTGTCCTTAATGTGTGTTGTAGTGGAGCCAAGCCAGTTGATGTTGAGGTCTCCCAGGACGAGCTGTTCAGCCTTGTGTGGCAGGGTAGAGAGAGTGTCAGTGAGAGAGTGGATAGCTAGACTTTGTGCCCATGGGGTTATGCAGCTGGTTGTGAGGTAAAGAGGTCCACGGCCCTGGTCCGGGGTGATTTTTAGGGTGATGGCTTGGGCACTGTGGTCGAGCTTGGGGGTAGATAGTACGTGACCCAAGAGGGAGTCACGCAGGTAGACTGCACATCTGCCACCACGATTACCCACACGATCTTCTCGAAAAAGGGTGAAGCCGGGGAGGGAGACAGCAGAGTCTGGAATTGATTGGGAGAGCCAGGTCTCCACTATGGCAAGAATGTCGGGCGTGTGTTGGGAGACCCAGCACTGGAGTGCAGCCGTCTTCCTTGGGAGACTGCAGATATTCATAGAGGCAATACGGAGGACATGTCCAGAAGGGGCGACGGTGGGGTAGCGGGTCCCGGTCCCGGGTTAACATTCCCAGAGAGCAAGAGGAGTAAGGTGATGAGGCGGAGAAAAGGACTACGGCGGTTGTGGTAGAGGTGCTTGGGGAGGTGCAAGGATCTGGGGGCAGTGCAGGGATGGGTAGGGGTTAAGGGCAGGAATGGCTACGACAGAGAGGGACCACCTTCCACTGTGTACTGGGGCGGGGTGGACGCGGTGGTGGGTGTGGGGGCAGTGGGGTGGTCCAGTGTGTGAGGTGCGTTAGTGGTGAGCAGAGAACAGATGGGAGGGCTAGGAGCAGTGGGGGGATGAGCCCGAGGAAGCTAGGATTCTGGCAGATGTGCACTTACAGTGGTGCTGGAGAGGTTCTTTGCAGGAACAGTGGGGGCCGGGGGACAGGATCGAGAGGAATAAAGCAAGTATAGAGAACACTACTAGAAACATGTTGGTATATGGGATGAAGGCAGGGAGATAAGTGTTGGCAGGCAGGATCCCCCTAGTGTTCAATGAGTATAATCTGCAGGTGGTAAAGTGGGCTGACTGGTTCTGCAGCCTCATGTGACACCTCGTATAAAACAGAGAGCCGACCAAGGGTGGTGGTGGGGAGCCGGCGCGCAGTGCCGAAGGAGCAAACAAAGCACCCTGTGCAGCAGGCTGGGGCTGCTTCTGCAAGCGCGTGTTGCAGTGTCCGTACCTTTTGGTAGTCCTGGGGGTTGGGGGGCGTCCTTGCGAGGCGATGTGAGGGGAGGGCAAGCACTTCTTCAGCCCTCACACCCTCGGAGCTTCTGCAGATGAAAGAGAGAGGGGACACAGTTATATGCTTGTTTCTGGAGGCAGGGCTAAGGTAAGCAGAAAGCAGAGCTACGTGGCTAAAACTGCAGCCGAATAATATTGTGCAGGGTTCTAAAATACTTTAACAAACTAGAACTGTATCGACTGTAAACCAAGTGAGTTCAACTTTGAACAGAAACAGAAATACTTGTGAATAGAAAGCTAGACAGGTTCGGGCTCCAGACCATGGAAACCATGCATTACCAGCAACTGATTTAAAGTATCTTAAAGTACTTTACATTACATTAAAAATTGTGGCTAGGGGAAAAACTCAGCGCAGAAAAACTACGTGCAGTGCTGCACCGACTTCCCGACTGTTAAAGGCAACTGTATGGCAAGGTCCTTTGTAGAGATTTTAAAAAATGCTTTGGCGCCAAAAAGACAAAGCGCCCTGTGCAGCAGGCTGGCGCTGCTCCTGCAAGCGTGTGTTGCGGTGTCCGTACCTTTTGGTCGTCCTGGGGGGTGAGGGGGGGTCCTTGCAAGGCAATGTGAGGGGAGGGCAGGCACTTCTTCAGCCTTCACAACCTTTGGAGCTTCTTTTGGTAGTCCTGGGGATTGGGGGGCGTCCTTGTGAGGCAATGTGAGGGAGGGCAGGCACTTCTTCAGCCCCTCATGACCCTCAGAGCTTCTTTTGGCAGTCTTGGGGGTGGGGGGGTCTCTTGCAGGCAATGTGAGGAGGGCAGGCACTTCTTCAGCCCTCACGGCCCTCGGAGCTTCTTTGGTAGTCCTGGGAGCGGGGCGTCCTTAGTGAGGTAATGAGGAGGGGAGGCACTCTTCAGCCCTCATGACCCTCGGAGCTTTTTGGTAGTCCTGGGGTGGGGGCATCCTTGCAGGTGATGTGAGGGGAGGCAGGCACTTCCTCAGCCTCCACGACCCTCAAAGCTTCTTTTGTAGTCCTGGGGGTGGGGCGTCCTTGCGGCGATGTGAGGGAAGGGCAGGCACTTCCTCAGCCCTCATGACCCTCAGAGCTTCTTTTGGTAGTCCTGGGGGTGGGAGGGGCGTCCTTGCAAGGCGATGTGAAGGAAGGGCAGGCACTTCTTCAGGCCTCACGACCCTTGGAGCTTCAGCTATCCATCTCTGTAGTCCCTCCAGACTTCCCCCCTACACGCACATACTAGAACCGCTGCAGCTCCAGATGGCTTTTATGAAGATACTTGTGTAAAGGCTCAGGCCCCCTATCCCCATGATCAGGCCTGCTTCACTCATAATGGCAAAAATGATGGGGAAGGGATAGTCGCGGGAAAAGCCAGACCGTAGTGTATGGAGTTGTGGAGGTCAAGTGTTGGATGAGGAGTTGGTAAAAGAAAAAGCAAACTGTACTGAAATAGGATGAAACATGCATGTGTTGCTTCCAGCCTTGAAGGACTGAATGTGGGATCCTGGTTGAGGTAAGCCTCCAACCCCACTGAGTCTTATCAACCTATCAAACATGGTGACATACAGACTGTTACACGTAGTGCTCTGCACTAATGTAAGAAGAGAAAAAAAATGGTACTAACCTAATGGATGGGTGAGAGCTGATGAGGTTTCCCTCAAGACTTCCCTCAGCGCCTTGGGATCTGCATGTTCCTTTTCAAAAAGCATCAGTCTGCAAGTGTAACACAAGATTTCTGTTAAAGACTGGAGCACCCAGTCACTGCTGAGGATAAAACAAGTTAGTAAGGAAAAAATCTTAATCTAAGCATAAGTCTTGCTAGGAACATTTCAGCTGAAAATGGGGGGGCACGAAATGGAAATTACGTACCTACAGTAATTCTTGATCTTCTTGGACAAAGTCTCCACCACTCATTCACGCTGATGGGATCTACGCCGGAGATGCTAGGACCCAGCGGGAGCAAACTTTTTGCAAGAGGCCAGTGCCACAGATGGAGCTGCGAGGAGTGGCACCTCGAGCCTCGGCTCGTGCAGCAATGACTATCTCTGCTGCGTCGACCCTCCAACCGCCTCAGTACCTTGTTTCCGAGGAGGTGCAGTGTAACTAACCTAGAAGGATTAGCCTAACAAAAACTGGACATAAAATAGTCCGAATGACCCATATAAGAAGGATCAACAAAGAAGTCTTCACAGCCTAAACACTGAGGGAGTAAAGACCAACAACAGAGAGGTGAGCTCGGGGGATGGTGGGTGGGCGTGTGAATGAGTGGTGGAGACTTCGTCCAAGAAGATCAAGAATTACGGTAGGTATGTAATTTCCATATCTTCTTGGACATAAAGTCTCCACCACTCATTCACACTGATGGGAGAGTACAGAGCTAATAATCCCGAGAGGGTGGCAGGAGAAACCAAGAGCTCACAAATTTAGACATAAGTCCGTTAAGGAGAGTCCTGCCAAATTAAAGATGTCGCCTGGCATGGACATCCAGGGCACAGTGCTTGCCGAAAGTAGGCACTGAGCTCCAGGTAGCTGCATTGCAAATATCTGCAACGGGCATGTTGCGTATTTCCGTCAGGGATGCCGCGACTGCTCTAGTAGAGTGAGCGTACACCCTGCCCTCCAGCTTAACTTGCACCATGGAATAACAGTGGCAAAGGCATGCCACTAGTCATGCCAAAATGCATCTGATACCGACAGGTTGACCCAGCCGGGTTTCACTGAAGAAAACAAACAGTTGTTGAGCTTTGCAAATTTCTTTTTTTCTATCCAAATAGAAATGCAGAGCTCTTTGGACATCTAAAGAATGAAGGCTACGCTCTCCTTCATTTTGGAAGTTCGCAAAGTAAGTAGGAAGGTAGGTTCAAAGGTTGGTTTAGATGGAGTCCTGAAACAACCTTAGGGAGAAACTTAGGATGGGTCCTAAGTACTACTTTGTCCTTATGAAATACAGTATACAGAGGGTCTGTAACCAATGTATGTATTTCAGAGACCCTGCAGGCCGAGGTAATGGCCACCAGGAAGGCCGTTTTGCAAGTGAGAAATTTCAGCTCACAGGTAGCTAGAGGCTTGAAAGGCTTTCGAGTGAGCATGTCTAGCACAAGATCAATGTCCCAGGCTGCAACTGGACGTCTGATAGGAGGTCTGGTATGCAGAATACCCTTAAGAAACCTCTTAACTACAGGTAACTGAGCCAGTGACAAGTAAAGTAGTGGCTCATGATAAGCTGAAATGGCACAAAGGTGAACTTTGACTGTAGGGTATTGAAGACCTAAATTTGAGAGGTCTAAGAGGTACTCTACAACTTTATTTGGTGGGCAGGAAAAATGATTCAAAGTGGATTTCGCACACCAGAAAGAAAAACGCTTCCATTGGGCTGTGTAAGTTTTTCTGGTGGCTGGCTTGCACGCAGCCAAAAGAATATCTGAAACTCTCCGAGAGACATTGAACCTGTTCACCTCTATTTCTTCAGAAGTCAAGCGTGAAGGTGAAGCAACCTCAGATTGGATGGACCACAGGCCCCTGGGTCAGAAGGTTCATCTGAAGGGGAAGCACCTTCGGAGGGGTTTCTGACATACTGTTGAGTAACAGAAACCATATCTGTTGAGGCCAGAAGGGAGCAATAAGGATCATTTTGTCCCCCCGGGACTCGAATTTGAGAAGTACCCTCCGAATCAGAGGAAGAGGAGGAAAGGCATATAGAAAGAGTTCTGTCCACTGCAGCCTGAACACATCCAGACAGGAAATGCCAGGCCCTGGATTTCTGGAGCAGAAGAGAGGCAGTTTTGTGTTGAGTGGAGATGCAAAAGGTCCAGGTCTGGAGTTCCCCACTCTGTGAATAGTGACTGAACTACGGTTAAGTCAAGAGACCACTCGTGAGGATCTGTCTCCGTTCTGCTGAGACAGTCTGCCAGTTCGTTCTGCACTCCCGGCAGGTAGACCGCCTCAATTAGAGCTTTGTGCTCTAGGCACCATTCCCACACTCTCATTGCTTCCCTGCCTAAAGGGTAAGAGTGTGCACCTCCCTGCTTGTTGATGTAATACATCACTGCTTTGTTGTCCGTTTGAAGGAGAATGTTCTTGTGACAGAGAATGTCCTTCAAAGCCCGGACTACATAGAGGATGGCTCTCATTTCTAGGATGTTTAGGTGAAGCTGGGACTCAACCTGAGTCCACGTACCTTGGGTGTGGAGATCCTGACAGTGAGCTCCCCACCCCATCAGGGACGCATCCGTGGTAAAGGAAATCTGATGATCCAGAGGGGCAAAGGGATATCCTTCCAGAAGGTTGTCCTCTTACGACCACCAGGTGAGTGACCTCTTCAGAGGTTCTGTCACCTTGATGAGAAAGGACTGAGGGTGAGTGGCTGGGGACCACTGAGTACTGAGCATCCACTGAGAGGTTCTCATATGGAGACGTGCTGGGGTACAGTGAACACAGAGGATGTCATGAGACCCAGCATCCACTGCATTGAGATAGCTCGAACTGAGCTGTTCTCTCTGATGTATCGGGCCGTCTGTAGGATATCACTCCTCCTGTCCCCGGAAGAAAAGCTTTCGCACAGGAGGTGTCCAGAAGAGTTCCTATAAAAAGGAGCTTCTGGGAGGGCTGCAACTGCGATTTCTTGAGATTTAGCAGGACTCCCACGGACGTGAGAAAGTCTGAGGCTGTGGCTACGGCGTCAAGAGTTCCTTGCCTGGAAGGACTTGCTAGAAGCCAGTCGTCCGGATATGGGAAGACTTGTATTCTGATTTTTCTGAGATGTGCTGCGAGAATTGCACAACACTTTGTAAAAACTCATGGCACTGAGGACAGCCCAAAGGGCAGTACTCTGAACTGATAATGTTGGCCCAGTGCCACAAACCTTAGGTATTTGTGGTGCTTCGGGTGTATTGGAATATGTTGGTAAGCATCCTGCATGTCCAGGGAAGCTAGCCAATCGTGTTGATAAAGCAAGGGTAACAGGGTCCCTAGCGATATCATTTTGAACTTTTCCTTGAGAAGAAACTTGTTTAACTTTCTGAGGTCCAGAATGGGGCATGCCACTGGTCTTTTTCGGGACCAGGAAGTAATGGGAGTAGAAACCTGGGTTTCGTTGATCCAGCGGAACTATTTCTACTACCCTGTTGTTCAGAAGGCCTTGTATCATGGAGGCAAGAAGGTCTGACTGTATTGTTGACAGCCTAGGCTGTCATTTGGGGGGATGATCTGGAGGGGTTTCTGAAAGGTCGAGGGAGTACCCCTCGTGGATTATCCGGAGGACCCATTTGTCTGATGTTATGGACTTCCACTGGTTGTAACTGAGTCAGATGTCCTCCCACTGCTGAGGAAGAGTCCCCCTCGGGCAGCTGAGGTGGGACCTGGGCCAGAAACTCAGAAAGTGGCACTGGGCACTTTGGGCCCTTGCGCCTTCTGTTGCATTTTCTTTTGAGGCTGGGGGGGCTTGGTTTTTGTTAAAACCTCCCCTGCCCTTGCCCCGAAAGGACTGATGGTTGTGAAATTGATGCTTGTTAACATGCACCCCCCTCCCAAGAAGGGGTGGGAGCGGGTCGGGCCATTTTAATGGCCGACCTAGTCTTCTGTGTGGCCTCCAGAGCTTGCTCTACTTGAGGTCCGAACAGATACATACCGTCAAAGGGTAACGTCATGACATGCTGTTGGGTACCATTCATGAAGCCCGAAGTGTGTAGCCAGGAGTGACGACGGGTACAAATGCCCGCCGCTGCCGCTCAGAAAGCAGTATTGAAAGCGTCCATAGCTGCTTTAACCTGCTGGTTGTTGGACTCGATACCCCTGGTTATGGTCTGAAGTATCTCTGAACTAGTGTTCGACTTGGGCAGAGCTTCCATCATCTGTTTGGGCGAATGCCAAACAACATACTCATATTGAGAGAACTAGCCCTGGTAGCTGGCAATACACATATCCAGGGTGGAGGCAGCAAAGACTGTCTCACCTAAGGTGTCTATCTTACGAGATTCTTTGTTTGTAGGCCAGGCTGTAGATGCCTGAGGAGGAATGGCCTTATCATTCTCTGCCAAGACTACAATAGGGTACGCAAAGGCCTGAGAGGCCAAAATGGGTCACTCCTTGGAAGCGGCATACTTCCTGTCTATGGACTTAGCCACAGAAGGAATGAGAGCGGGATTATTCCATACCATCTGAGACAGTGTCTCAAAGGATGGTTGTACTGGGGGAGTTGAATCCAAAGGGATCTCAAGGACATGAAGGTACTGGAGTCTTAAGAGCTTCCCAGGATCGATATCTGTAGTCTGGAGAGAAACAGTAGAATTTAAATTTTTCAGCAGAGACTTAAATGACAGGTCTTCGACCAAAGGCTCTGCAACAGGATTAATTCCTGCTCCTTCAACATCATCACCCAGCCGAAGGTCTGGGTCAGGCTCAGTATCATCTCCTGACAGCCCAGGAGGGACTGTATGGATAGGAAAGGGGTGAAAGTCAGTAGGAAATGAAGAAGAGAAAGGAATCAGAGTTGAGAAGCCCTGAAGGCTGGACGATGCCGCAAAAGGCCTCAGTGCTGAAGAGGAACACGGCGCTGAAGGCAAGGAAGTTGGCGCCGTCTGAAACAGCCCAGCACATGGCGCCGACAGAGGCCATAGCGCCAAAGAAGCCCACAGTGCCGAGGGCGGCACCAACAGCACAAGCGGCGCTGAGGGCGGTGCAGACAGGTGCATCGGCGCCAAGAGACCCATCAGCGCCGAAAGCAATCCAGGGCTCCGGAAAATGAAAATTACGTACCCACCATAATTCTTAAAACTTCTTGGACGAGTCTCCACCACTCATTCACACTATTGGGATCTGCACCGGAGGCACTAGGACCCAGCGGAAGCAAACTTTTTTTGCCGGAGGGTCGGCGCCAGAGATGGAGCCGCGAGGAACGGCACCGCGAGCCTCAGCTCGTGCGGTAATGACTATCTCGGCATTGACCCTCCAACCGCCTCAGTACCTTTTTTACCGAGGAGGTGCAGCATAAGTAACCTAGAAGGATAGCCTAACCAAAAACCAGACATAAGATAGTCCAGGCGAACTGTATAAGGAGGGTCAACAAAGAAGTCTTCACAGCCTAAAGATTTGAGGGAGTGAAGACCAACAACAGAGGTGAGCTCGGGGGACGGAGGGTGGGCATGTGAATGAGTGGTGGAGACTCATCCAAGAAGATCAAGAATTACAGTAGGTACGTAATTTTCATATCTTCCTGGACATAAGTCTCCACCACTCATTCACACTATTGGGAGAGTACCGAGCTAATAATCCCCCGAGAGGGCGGCAGGAGAGACCAAGAGCTCACATTTCTAGGACAGAAGTCCATGAAGGATGGCTCTGCCAAAGGAAGAATGTCGTCTGGCATGGACATCCAGTGCAGAATGTTTAACAGTATGCACTGAGCTCCAGGTGTCATACAAAACATCTCGCAATGGGCACGCTATGACTTAGGATGCCGCTGACCGCCTAGTATAGTGAGCTGTGAAACCCTGCCCTCCAACTTAACCTGCACCATGGAATAGCAGTGGTGAAGGCATGCCACTACCCATGCTGAGATACATCTAATAGTGACGGGTTGACCCAGCCGGGTCTCGCTGAAGGAAACAAACAGTTGTCGGGCTTTGCGAAAGCCCTTGGTTCTATCTAGATAGAAACACAAAGCTCTCTTAACATCCAAGGAATGAGAGATCATTCTCCTTCATTTTGGAAGTCCGCAAAGTAAGAGGGAAGGACCAAAGGTTGGTTTAGATGAAATTCTGACACAACCTTAGGAAGAAATTTAGGATGAGTCCTAAGGACTACTTTGTCCTTATGGAACACAGTATACGGAGGGTCTGTGACCAGGGCATGTATCTCAGAGACCCTGCGGGCTGAGGTAATGGCCACTAGGAAGGCAGTCTTCCAGGTGAGAAATTTTAGCTCACAGGTAGCCAGAGGTTCGAAAGGTTTCCGAGTGAGCATGTCTAGCACAAGATTAATGTCCCAGGCTGCAACTGGACATCTTGTAGGAGGTCTGGTACGCAGAATTCCTTTAAGAAACCTCTTAACCACAGGTAACTGAGCCAGTGTTAAGGAAAACGGGCTCATGATACGCTGAAATGGCACTAAGGTGAACTTTGACTGTAGAGTACTGTAGACCTGAATTTGAGAGGTCTAAGAGGTACTCCAGAACCTTATCTGGTGGGCAGGAAAAGGGATTCAAAGAGGACTTTGCACACCAGAGCGAAAAACGCTTCCACTTGGCTGTGTAATTTTCCGCCGGTGGTTGGCTCACAAGAGCCAGAAGAATATCTGAAACCCTTTGAGAGACATTGAACCGGTTTACCTCTACCTCTTCAGGAGTCAAGCGTGAAGGTGAAGCGATCTCAGACTGGGATGGACCACTGGCCCCTGAGTCAAAAGGTTCATCTGAAGGGGGAGTGGTCTCGGAGGAACTGCCAACATATTGTTGAGTAGTGGAAACCACAGCTGTTGAGGCCAGAAGGGAGCAATGAGTATCATTTTGTCCCCCTGGGATTCGAACTTGAGGAGTACCCTCTGAATTAGAGGAACAGGTGGAAAGGCGTAAAGAAAGCATTTTGTCCACCGCAGCCTGAACACATCCTGACAGAAAATGCCAGGCCCTGGATTTCTGGAGCAGAAGAGAGGCAGTTTTGCATTGAGTGGGGATGCAAAAAGGTCCAGGTCTGGAGTTTCTGACTCTTTGAATAGTGACTGAACTATGGTTGAGTCGAGAGACCACTCGTGAGGATCTGTCTCTGTTCTGCTGAGACAGTCGGCCAGTTCATTCTGTATTCCCGGTAGGCAGACCACTTGAATTAGAGCTTTGTGCTCCAAGCACCATTCCCACACTCTCCTTGCCTCCCTGCATAAGGGGTAAGAGTGAGCACCGCCCTGCTTGTTGATGTAATACATCACTGCTTTGTTGTCCATTTGAAGGAGAATGTTCTTGTGACAGAGAACGTCCTTCAATGCTCGGACCGCATAAAGGACGGCTCTTATTTCTAGGACATTTATGTGAAGCTGGGACTCGACTTGAGTCCATGTACCTTGAGTATGGAGAACCTGACAGTGAGCTCCCCACCCCATTAGGGACGCGTCTGTGGTAATGGAGATCTGATGGTCCAGAGGAGCAAAGGGATACCCTTCCAGGAGGTTGCTCTCTAGAGTCCACCAGGTGAGCGACCTCTATTGAGGTTCTGTCACTTTGATGGGATAGGACTGTGGATGAGTGGTTGGGGACCACTGAGTACTGAGCATCCACTGAGTGGTTCTCATGTGCAGACGTGCTAGGGGTACAGTGAACACCGAGGATGCCATGAGGCCTAGCATCCGTTGCATTGAGAGAGCTGGGACTGAGCTGTTTTCCCCGATGTGCTGGGCCATCTGAAGAATATCGTTCCTTCTGTCCTCTGGAAGAAAAGCCTTCGCACAGGAGGTGTCCAGAAGAGTCCCTATAAAAAGGAGCCTCTGGGAGGGCTGCAACTGCGATTTTTTGAGGTTTAGCAGAACTCCCATGGACGTGAGAAAGTGAGAGGTCATCTCTACGGCGTCCAGAGTTCCCTGCCTGGAAGGGCTTGCCAGAAGCCAATCGTCCAGATAAGGGAACACCTGTATTCCTACCTTTCTGAGGTGCACTGTGAGAACTGCACAACACTTTGTAAAAACCAGCGGCGCCGAGGATAGCCCAAAGGGCAGGACTCTGAACTGATAATGTTGTCCCAGAGCCACAAACCTCAGGAATTTGTGATGCCCTGGGTGAATAGAAATGTGCTGGTAAGCATCCTGCATGTCTAGGGAGGCTAGCCAGTCGTGTTGATGAAGCAAAGGTAACAAGGTTCCCAGAGAAATCATTTTGAATTTCTCCTTGGGGAGAAATTTGTTTAGCTTTCTGAGATCCAAAAATCGGGCGCATGCCCCTGGACTTCTTTGGAACCAGAAAGTAATGGGAGTAGAACTCTGTGTTCCGTTGATGCAGTGGCACTACGTCTACTGCCCTGTTGTTCAGAAGGCCCTGAATCTCGGCAGCGAGAAGGTCTGACTGAAGGGTAGACAGCCTGGGCTGTCGTTTGGAAGGACGATCCGAAGGGGTCTCCACAAGATTGAGTGAATACCTCTCGCGAATTATCCGAAGGACCCATCTGTCTGAGGTTATGGACTTCCATTGGTTGTAGAAGTGCATCAGACGACCTCCCACCGGTGAAGAAAGGTCCACCTCGGGCAGTTGAGATGGGACTTGGGCCAGCAACTCATAAGGTGGCGCTGGGCGTTTTGGGCCCTTGCGCTTTCTGTTGTGTCTTCTTTTGAGGTTGGGCAGGTTGATTTTTATGGAAACCTCCTCTGCCTCGAAAAGACCGACGGTTATGAAACTGGCGTTTATTGACACTCCCTCGAGAGGGGACAGGAGGACGTCAAGCCAACTTAATGGCTGACCTAGTCTTTTGCGTAGCTTCTAGAGCTTGTTCTACCTGAGGACCAAAAAGATATGCACCATCAAAAGGCAACGCCATTACCTGTTGCCATGCCGTCATTCGTGAAGCCAAAGTGCGCAGCCAGGAATGACGGCGGGTACAAATACCAGCGGCCGCCGCTCGGGAAGCAGTGTCGAAAGCATCCATAGCTGCTTTAACCTGCTGGTTATTAGATTCGATACCTCTGGTAATGGTCTGAAGAAGCTCTGGCTTTGTATCTGATTCCGGTAGAGCTTCAACCATCAGTTTGATAGAATGCCAAAGGATATACTCATATTGGGAGAAATAGCCTTGGTAGCTGGCGATACGCATACTTAGGGTAGAAGCAGCAAAGACTCTCTTACCTAAGGTGTCTATCTTACGAGATTCTTTGTTAATAGGTCGAGCTGTAGTAGTTTGGGGAAGAACGACCTTATTCTCTGCCAGGACTACAATAGGATCCGCAAAGGCTTGAGACGCCAAAATGGGTCAATCCTTGGGGACTGAATATTTCCTATCTATGGATTTAGCCACCGAAGGGGTGAGAGCAGGATTATTCCATACCATTTGAGACAGCGTCTCAAAGGAAGGCTGAACCGGAGGAGTCAAATCCGTAGGGATCTCCAGAGCATGAGGGTATTGGAGTCTTAATTTCCCAGGATCGATGTCTGTAGTCTGGAGAGAAAGAGTGGAAATCAAATTTTTCAGCAGAGACTTAAAGGACAGGTCCTCGACCACAGGCTCTGCAGCAGTAATAGATCCTGCTTCCTCCACTTCATCACCCAGCCGAAGGTCTGGGTCAGGCTCAATGTCATCTCCTGCCAGTCCAGGAGGAACTGTATGGACAGGAAAGGAGTGAAAATCAGAGGAAAGGGATGAAGGAAAAGAGTGAAAGGAGGAGTCCTGAAAAGTGGAAGACGCCCTGAGAGCCCCCGGCGCTGCGGAGGCGTACGGCGCTGAAGAAGCGCATGGCACCGAGAACGGCACCGAGGGACCATGCCGGCGCCGAGGACCCACATGGTGCCGAAGACGGCACTGAGATGACCGACGGCGTCGAGGACGGCGCCAACAGACGCACCAGTGCCGAAGACAGCGCAGAGTGTGCTGTTGACGCCGAGGGTGCCGAAAACACTCCAAGACTCGGAAAAACAGGATTTGAAGGTAAGGAGGGAAGAAGAGCAGGAGATAAAGGCATCGGTGTGGCCCCCTGCGCTGCAGTCATGTGAGAGGGGGGGAACACCTAAGCACGGAGTCGACGGCACCGAAGACGGTGCCGCGTGACCAGGGAAGCTCAACCGCCCTACCTGGTCTCCCAAGAAGCCCGAAGGCCCCTGAGTGACCGAGCCAGGTAGCTGAACCAACCTCCGAGCCCATTGCTCCATAAGAGCTGCCCACTGATGAAACTGCTCATCTGAAGACCTACCTGCAGGCTGGGTAGGGCTCCGATGTCGAAGACGTCGGCTACCAGAAACAGAAGCTGGCGACTCCAAAGGAGGAGACCAGCAACTAGCCCCAATGACCGGCCGTCTACGTGCAGACATATTAGAGGGCGACCTCGAGTGATGCCTTCTCTTTTTTGACCTGTGGGCCGAAGAAGAGCTCAAGGCCGAACGGTGCCGAGAATGCGACCGTTTATTTTTATGCTTCCACGGGGACCGCCCGTCCCCTCAGGCATTGGACTGACCATTGTCAGAGCCCCCTTCAGGAGAAGGCGGCGGACCGGACCCAGCCCGACTGACTGAACAGCTTTCATACGAAGTCTCCCTACCGTCACCTGACCTGCTCATGGTCGACTCAGTCAAAGTAGGCTGAGACTTCTTTTATTTTTAAAATAAGAATAAACTTAAGCAATACTTATCGAGATATTACTACAAAATAACAAAACTGAAAACTATGCTGCTAGTTTGAAGTTTGACTCTAGACGGCGTCGTCGTCACTGAAGCGCGTCGGCGGGAAAAAAGGAACTGAGGTAGGTTGGAGGTCGGCCTTGAGATAGTCATTACCACATGAGCTGAGGCTCAGGGTGCTGCCTCGGGGCTCCATCTCTGGCGCCGACATTCTGGCAAAAAAAGTTTGCTCCCGCTGGGTCCTAGTGCCTCCGGCGCAGATCCCAATAGTGTGAATGAGTGGTGGAGACTTATGTCCAGGAAGATCTGTGATTTGAAGAAAAAGTAGAAGGAACACCAGGAGATAGAGGCATCGGTGTGGCCCCCTGCACCGCAGCCATGTGAGGGGGAAAACACCTAAGTCCGGAGTCGACGGCACTGAAGAAGGCACCGTGCTTCTAGGGAGGTCCAACTGCCCAACCTGATCCCTCGAAAGGCTCGAGGGCCTCGGAGTGACCGGGCCAGGCAGCTGGATCAACCTCTGAGCCCATTGCTCCATAACAGCGGGCCACTGGTGAAACTGCTCATTGGAAGCCTTTCCAAAAGGCTGGGAAGGGCTTCGATGTCGAAGAGGTCGGTCACCCAAGACAGAAACCAGCGACTCTGGAGGAGGAGACCGGCACCTGACCCCAATAACCGACCGTCGATTCGCTGACATACCAGAAGATGACCTCGCGTGATGCCTTCTCTTTTTTGACCTGTGGGCCGAAGAAGAGCTCGAGGCCGAACGGTGCCGAGAGTGCAACTGTTTTCTTTTATGCTTTCGGGGGGGCCGCCCATCCCCTTGGGCATCGGACCATCCGTTGTCAGACGCCCCCCTCCAGAGAGAGCGGTGGACCAGACCAGGCCCGGCTGACTGAACAGCTTTTGTACGAAGTCTCCCTACTGTCACCTGACCCGCTCATGGTCGACTCCATCAATGTAGGCTGAAGACTTCTTTTCTTTAATAAGTATAGTTAAAATTAAGCGGTACTTATTTTGAAATATATTACAAAACAATAAACTGAAAACTATGCTGCTAGTTTGAAGTTTGACTCCCGGTGGGCGAGCGACATCGTCACTGAAGCGCACTCGATGGCGGGGGAAAAAAGGAACTGAGGCGGCTGGAGGGTCAACGCCGAGACAGTCATTGTCGCACGAGCCAAGGCTCACAGTGCCACTCCTCGTGGCTTCATCTCTGGCACCGGCCCTCTTGCAGAAAGTTTGCTCCCGCTGGGTCCTAGCACCTCCGCCGTAGATCCCATCAGTGTGAATGAGTGGTGGAGACTTTATGTCCAGAAAGATCTGCTGATTGCGTCTCAGGCTATCAGGTGATGTTTGAATTGTCCAGTGTGTCAGGAGGAGGGATATTGGGTTTATATTTTTAAATGATGAGTGAAGCTGGCCCAACAACACAGTGGTAGCACTACAGCTTTCGACGCCAGCGACCAAGGTATGGGAACAAGCCCTGGTCATCAGGAGTTACCTGGGGGGGAGGTCGAGTGTCCCAGTTGATGCTCTCCTCTTCTGGTGGGGGAAGGCTGCCTGTCCTGTTGTACTACTGCCATCTGCAGTTATATGGGTGGTAGAGCAGCAGACAGGGTGCAGATGCTGTGGTCCTCACACCAGGTCTCGGAGGGAAAAATGTAAAGGGTTAATCTCCTGTGCCCAAGCTTTGTGACGACTAGTACATCCTGCCTGAAGGTGACATATCAGCCATGCTGAGCTGAGGTTATAAAAAGAATAAACAAACTCTGGCCAGAGCCTATACGGCTGCAGCTGAGGAATCTGGGGTAAAATATTGAAAATTACCACTTACGAGCCTGCATTTGCAAAATGTAACGTAGGCTCATAAATTTCTTTTGTAATATTTTTACACCAGATTTTCAACATAGTTTTGTTATGACCTGGCCTCATGAAGAAGGGCAGAGAAAATGTTCAACTCCTGGCTTAAACGTGATTTTGCGCAGAGACTGCGAAATCAACTTCCGGGACATAAATACACATTTTAGGCATGAGTTGAAAAATGGCAGCTGTCACATTCATGAGGTTCTGTAAACAAATGGCTATGCTGAAAATTTTGGGTAAAAATAGTGAATATTACCAAAGTTATGAGCCTGTGTTGACAAAATTCAACGTAGGCTCATAACTTTGTTTTTTAATATTTTTACACCAAAGTTTCAACCTAGCCTTCTTATGACCCCACCTCATGAGCAACGGCAGAGAAAATTTTAAACTCCTGCCCGAAAGGTGATTTTGTGCAATGACCATGAAATCACCTTTCAGGGTGTAAAAAAAAAAAAAAAACATTTTGGCCAGAATTTGAAAAATGACAGCTGTCGCATTTATGAAGTGCTGTAAAGGTACAGCTATGTTATAAATTTTGGGTAAAAATGCTGAAAATTACCAAAGTTACCAGCCTGCATTTGCAAAATTCAACGTAGGCTTACAACTTTGTTTTTTTTTTTGTTTTAAATATTTTTTACACCAAATTTTCAACATAGCCTTCTTATGACCCCACCTCATGAACAAGGGCACAGAAAATTTTCAACTCCTGCCTGAAAGGTGATTTCGCACAGGGACCATGAAATCACGTTTTGGGACAGATCTGCCAAATGTTAGTGCAACTGTTCATGAGGTAAGGTCTCAAAAAATGCATGTTGAAAATTTGGGCCAAAACAATGCAAAAAATGTCCAAGTTACGCCACTAAGTTCAAAACACCACTGAAATACATTAAATTACATACCTGTTTCTTCAGTTTGTGGCCCGGCTTCAAAGAGTGAAGACGTGTCTGCAGTCCACAGAGGATTACGGGGTTGGACCCCTGATTGGTAAGTAAGGGCTTTGGGGGGTGCTGAGTGGGAGTGGGTGGGGGAGTCTAACGGCTGCAAGATATCCATGGATGGTTTTCATTTTATAGGTAGAGGAGAAAAAAAAAAAAGATGACAGCGGATTCCTGCATTGGGAATTGGGCACCCCAGTGTCACTATTACGCTTCTTGGGAGGGCAGTAGGGTGGTAGGTGCTGAGAGGGTCGGTTTGGTGGGTGGGCAATGTTAAAAAAAAAAAAAAAAAAAAAAAATGAAAATAGCCATGCATGCCAGTAGTGTAGGGGGCCCACAAAAAAACAGATTAGTGATCGTGGCACTGGGGATTGGGCACCCCAGTGTCACTTATGTTTCTGGAGGGTGCTGAGAGGAGGGTCGGGTGAGGGGGATGTGTATAATTTAACAAAAAAAAAAAAAAATGGCAGTCACGGCAAAACATAGCACAATTCGCCATGACCAAGATGGCTGCCGCACTGTACTGTGCATGCACTAGTGGTCACGCAGGTGCAATACAGTTTGGTGGCCATCTTGGACATGGTGGAGTAAGCCGTGTTCTGCAGTGACTGCCGACACAGCAAAAATAGTGCAGTGCTACTTTCAAACCCAGACAATGAGCAGAGTGCTTCTAGATGTGGAGGCAACTGTGGTGCAACTCCAACATGTTGATCTGTCAGAAGGAATGTGCAGAGTCCTGTTCTCATCACAAGAGGGCTGCAGGGCTACGACCACTGCAGCCCTAAAAAAAAAAAAAAACTCCGTGAATAAACTGCTGACTGCCAGCATTTACAACGACACAACAATGTAGTCTCAAAAATCTAGGCTGGCCTGCAGGGGGTCCAGTCTTTACACTCACTCTCAGGGTTTCCTCCTTAAGCTGGCACAAGTAAGCACACCCTAAAGGCACCAACCTAGGGAGGCTGAACTTTGTTCCTAAGTCACTGCCCCTGGTTCTGGAACTTGGCAAATGAGAGTAAGGTGGGTATGATGAAAATATGACCTTAGATAAAGGGAGCCAACAAAAAAACAAAACAAATGGCAAAACCCTCCATTAAGAATTTCAGACATTGGTGTGACAGGTTAAATAATGCCCTGTCCCATTTGTTATGCCAAAAGAGTTAAATTCAAGGATCCTCTCCTTTTCTCTCTCTTCTCTGTCTGGCTATGCAACCAAATTTTCTTGTGAGACCTAGGAACTGATCACTCCGACAGTTTCATAGTTCTCCACCTCTTGCTATCTCTCTGCCTTCACTTGCTGTTTCTGTCTTTTCTCCCCCTTTCATATCTGTGGTTGTAAAAATATATGTGAATCTTTGTGTAAAACTGTAAGTGATACCGGGATCCCTTGAAACTATATATAGTTATAATGTTGAAATGATTGCAAAAACTGGAACTCAAGGGGTTAACCTGAGATGCTGGTTTGAAAAATCTCTGCAGAGCTGGCAACAAGAGGTCAGTTCTGGGTCATTATGTTCTTTCTGCTGCACCTGCAAGAACATTGGAAACTGACAAGAACAATCTGTGAAAATACACGCGTCTCCTTAACGAGCTCCTGCAAAGACCTGTTATAAAAAGAGCAGCAATGTTTTGCAAGGGGAGAGAGAGAGAGAGAGACTGAGATTTGAAATTGAGAAGAAAAACTCAGAAGGACTCTGTTTTCTGTTTGTAACGCCTTTGTAAATAGTTATACTGAATATTTTTTATTTTTTATTTTGCTGTTGAGAAAAATAAAACAGTATTTGCAAATTTTGAAACTGCTCCTGGTTTTCATATGCTTCCTGACCTGTGCCTCAACGACAACTGGCAACTGTATAACACAAAACTCCATTTATTTTGATGGGCTACAATTTACTGGTGTGACTTTTTCTATAAAGTCAGCATTCTCACTGGCCGGGGGCTGGTGAGGATTTCAACTGATGAATGACCTATAAACCTACTTTTCTAGGGTTGTGGATATAGTTCCCTATCCATACACTGCAGACTGCTAACAGTCTTCTGGGAGGAGGGGGCGAGGCGTGCACCCCTCCTTGGCGAACAGAGACTTGATGACCGAAGTTCCAAAACTGAAAATTACGTACTCGCCATAATTCTTGATCTTCTTGGACAAGTCTTCACCTTTTATTCATACTGCTGGGTTCAAACCGAAGGTGCTGGGACCCTGCGGGAGCCAAAAAGCTTCAGGAGGGCAGGTGCTGCGAGACTGGCTTGCGCTGTATAGGCTACCTCAGTGTCGAGCCTCCAATCGCCTCAGTACCCTTTTTTACCAAGGAGGTGCACTGTATGCTAACTAGAGAACACCCAACCTAACAATGGCATAAGACAGCCCTTCTGACCTGTGTAAGAAGGGTCAGTTAAGAACTACAGTATGTCATCACAGCCCAAACAGAAACAAAGGAGCGAAGACCAGGAACAGATTCAGTGAGTTCAGGGGATGGTGGGTAGGCATATGAATACATGGTGAAGACTTGTCCAAGAAGATCAAGAATTACGGTGAGTATGTAATTTTCATGTCTTCCTGGACTTAAGTCTTCACCATTTATTTATACTGCTGTGTTAGAGTACCAAGCTAAAACCAAATCCCTAAGCAGGGCAGTAGGAGACAGAGCTCGCTCAGGACAGAAGTCCATTAAGGACTGTCCTGCCAAAAGAAGCATGCTGTCTGGCATTAACATTCAAAGCACAGTGCTTAATAAAAGTATGCACTGAGCTCCATGTAGCCGCTTTGGCAAATGTCATTAATGGGAATACAGCATATCTCTACCAAGGATGCAGCAACAGCTCTGGTAGAATGGGTGTGCACTTGGCCCTCCAACTTGACCTGCACCATAGAGTAACAGTGGCACGGATGCCACTATCCAAACAGAAATACACTTAATGGAAACTGGCTGACCCAGCCGGGCAGCACTGAAGGACACAAAGAGCTGCCTGGATTTACGATGTCCTTTGTTCTATCAATGTAGAACCGAAGGGCTCTTTTAACATCCAGAGAGTGAAGGGTGCATTCGCCTTCATTCTGGAAGTTAGAGAAATAGGTAGGCAGTACCAAGGGGTGATGGAGGTGGAAATCTGAAACAACTTTGAGTAGGAACCTAGGGTGTGTACGGAGAACCCCCGTCTTTGTGAAAGATGGTATACAGAGGGTCTGTGACCAAAGCACATATCTCAAGAGACCCAGCAAGCCGAAATAATGACCACCAGAAAGGCGGTCTTCCAGGTCAGAAATTTCAAATCACATGTGGCAAGAGGCTCAAAGGGTTTACGAGTGAGCATGTCTAGCATGAGCATAATATCCCAGGGGCAACCGGCTTCTTAACCAGGGGGCCTTGCATGAAAAATGCCTTTGAGGACTCTTTTGAACAGTGATAACAGCCAGAGCCATATTCTAGACTGGCTCATGATAGGCGAGAGTGCACAGAGGTGTACTCTGACAGATGAGTATTGCAACCCTGCATCAGAAAGGTCTAGCAGGTACTCCAACACTTTGTCCAGAAGACACTGAAAGGGATTTAAGTAGATCCTAGTGCACCATTCTGAGAAACACTTCCATTTAGCTGTGTAAGTCTTCCTGGTGGAGGGCTTATGCACCACCAAGAGGATCTGAGAGATTCTCTGAGAAACTTTAAACCTGCCCACTTCTATCTCCTCAGCAGCCAGGTGTGGAGATGTAGGGAGCGCAGGCTGGGATGGACCTGGGATGGACCAGGGATCCGTGTGTCAGGAGGTCCATTCGCAAGGGCAGTTGCTTTGGAGGGGCCTTTGACAACTTGTTGAGCAAAGGAAATCTGATCTGTTGAGGCCAGTATGGTGCAATGAGGATCATCTTGCCCCCGTGCACCTCCAATCTGAGCAGCACCCTCTGAATAAGTGGGAGAGAGGAAATGCACACAAAACACGTCTTGTCCAACACAGCCAGCCTGAATGCATCCTGACACAAAACACCAAGTTCTGGGTCTCTGGAGCAGAATAGAGGCAGTTTTGTGTTAAGTGGGGACACAAAAATGTCCAGGGCTGGACTGCCGCATTCGTCGAAGAGCGATTGCATGACGTCTCATGCAAGCGACCACTCGTCATGATCTGTTGCTGTCCTGCTGAGGTGGTATGCCTGATCGTTCTGAGTCCCTGGCAGACAGACTGCCTGAATCAGAGCATTGTGTAAATGGTAGGAGTGCGTCCCGCCTTGCTTGCTGATGTAGTACATCACAACTTTGTTGTCTGTTTAAAGAAGAATTACTTTGTAACAGACAACTTCTAGGGTTCAGATGGCGTACAGGACTGCTCTCATATCTAGAACACTGATATGGAGATGAGACTCCTCCTGAGTCCACACTCCTTGAGTGTGGAGATCCAGACAGTGAGCTCTCCAACTGAACAGAGATGCATCCATGGTGATGACGAGCTGACAGTACGGTGCAGCAAAAGGCAGACATTGGAGAAGGTTGTCCTCCTGTATACACCATGCAAGGGCTCTCCGCAGAGGTTCCATCACTTTGATGGGGTAAAACTGTGGATATGTCATTGGGGACCACTGTGTGCTGGACATCCGCTGGGTGGTTCTCATGTGCAATTGAGCTACAGGCACTGTGAAAAATGGATGAGGCCATGAGACCTAACATTCGCTGCAAGGAGTGAGCTCATACCGGATTGTTCTCCCTGATGAAGCGAGCCATCTGAAGAATGTTGTTCCTCCTGTCTGGGAGAAAAGCCTTCACCTTTGTAGTGTCTAAGAGGGCTCCTATAAGGAACAGCTACTGGGAGGCTTGAAGCTGTGAATTCTGTAGGTTCAGCAGGACACTCATGGAGGTGAGGAACTGAGATGCTGTGGATACTGCTTTCTGTGTCTCCTGCCTTGATGGACTTGCCAAAGGCCAGTCATCTAGGTAGGGGAAGACTTGAATGCTGAGCTTTCGAAGGTGTGCAGCAAGAACTGCAAAACACTTGGTAAAGACTTGAGGCACCAAGGAGAGCCCAAAGGGCAGGACTCTGAACTGGTAATGCTAACCCAAGGCCAGAAAGCGAAGGTACTTGTGGTGATTTGGGTGTACTAGAATGTGCTGGTAGGCATCTTGCATTTCCAGGAATGCCTGCCAATTGTGCTGTAGGAGAAACAGTAGGAGCGTCTCTAAGGAAACCATCTTGAACTTCTCCCAAAACAAGAACTTGTTTTGCTTTCTGAGGTCAAGAATGGGGTGCATGTCGGCTGTCTTCTTTGGAACCAGAGAGTAATGGGAGTAGAAACCTGTGTTCCACTCTGCCCAGGGAACTGCTTCTACTGCCTTGTTTTTGAGAAGGCCCTGTACTTCTGAAGTGAGAAGGTCTGACTAAGCGGCTGACAAATTGCGGTGCCGCTCGGGCGGAAAGTCTGGGGGAATCTCTGAAAAACTAAGAGAGTACCCCAACCGCACAATCCGGAGGACCCACTTGTCCATTGTGACAGACTTCAACTGACTGTAAAACTGTGTTAGACGACCTCCCACTTCTGTGGAAATGTCCACCTCAGGCAGTTGAGGTGAGACCAGGTGCAGACTTTCAGAAGGTGGCACTGGGCGCTTTTGGGCCTTGTGCCTTCTGCTACATTTTCTTTTGTGGCTGAGGAGGCTGATGCCTGTTTTCACCTCCTCGGCGTCTTCCTCAAAAGGGCTGCCTGTTACGAAAAAAATGACAGTTCCTGCCCCTCTGAGGGGCAAGCAGGAACCGGCCTGGCTGTTTTATTGGCTGTCCTGGTTTTCTGAGAGGCCTAGAGGGCTTGTTCTACCTGTTGGCCAAACAGATACGTGCCACTGAATGGGACATTCATTACCTGTTGCTGAGCACCAGAGGAAAACCCTGACGTCCTAAGCCAGGAATGTCTGCTGATACAGATTCCAGCTACAGCCACCCTGGAAGCCGTATCATATGCATCTATGGAGGCTTTCAGCTGACGGCTATTACATTCTATACCTCATATAACAATCTGCAAAATCTCCATTTTAGAGTCAGATTCCAGGAGCCCTTCCAACATGGACTTAAAGGAAGTCCAGAAAGCATATTTGTATTGGAAAAAATGCCCTTGATAGTTGGCAATGCACATGCCCCGAGTTGCAGCTGTGAATGCCTTTTTTCCCATGGTCTCTATCTTGCAAGATTCCTTGTTGACAGGATGCGCTGACACTTCCTTAGGAAGACCAGCCTTATCCTCTTCAGTGAGGACCACCAGCACATCTGCAGTGGGCTGTGAGACTAAAATGGGTCTCTCCTTGGGAGGAACATATTTCCTATCTATGGATTTACAGATGCAAGGAACAAGAGCAAACCTCACCCACACAGCGTCAGACAAAGTCTCGAATGGAGGGCAAACAGGAGGCATAAGGTTTACCAGGATATCTGGAACATGAAGCCACTCTAGGTGTAAAGGCCTACCTGGGTCCACAGATGATGTCTGTAGATCCAGAGCTGCCCTCATATTTTTAAGGAGAGACTGGAAATGGAAATTACGTACTTACCGTAATTATTGATCTTCTTGGACAGTCTCCATCACTCATTCACACTAGTGGGATAGCGCCGGAGCACTAGGACCAAGCGGGAGCCTAAAGTTTTCAGAAGAGTTGGCGCCGAGAGTGGACCACGCATGCACAGCACCGCGAGACTAGCTCGCGCCTGTGTAGACTATCTCGGCGTCGACCCTCCAACCGCCTCAGTACCTTTTCGACCGAGGAGGTGCAGCGTGACTAACGAGAATAACTCATCCTGAGTTTCTGGGCCTGAGAGGGCCCAGATGGCCTTTGCAAAAAAGGCTAAGAATAATGTCCTCACAGTCTGAATCATAGGACCGTGAAGACCAGGAAAGAAAATGAGTGAACCCAGGGGATGGTGGGTGGGCATGTGAATGAATGATGGAGACTGTCCAAGAAGATCAATAATTACGGTAAGTACATAATTTCCATATCTTCCTGGACTAAGTCTCCATCACTCATTCACACTAGTGGGAGAGTACCAAGCTAAAACCAACAACCCTAAGTAGGGTGGTAGGAGATAGGCTTCACTCAGAAAGGACAGCCAAGGACTGTCCTATTAATAAAAAGAGCTGTCTTGTAAGAGCATCTATAACATAGTGCCTACAAGATAAATGCTCGAGTTGTAACTCGTCACCTTGCCGACGACTACAATGGGCACAAAATGAAAGTCTGCCAGGCAGCCGCAACCACTCTAGGAGAGCGGCAAGAACCTGGCCTCATAATCTGATCTAGGACTAAAATTAATCGTGCCAAAGACATGTACTAATGTAACGTAAAGGGACCTCAGGAACTGAAAGAGTCGGAGGTAAAGTCTACTGGTTCAGGGTAGACTGGAAAGTGCAGATGGAAACCCCCACTATCCAGTATGGTTGACCTGTAAACAACAGGTCCAGAAGCACTTGAACCCCTTACTTGGTGAGCAAGGGGGTCCAGGTGGGGTTAGCCCATCAAAGAGAATGGTCTCCACTTAGTCACAGGGTCTTCCTGATGGAAGGCCAAGCACGACTTAGAAGCATCTCGTGGTGGTCTAGTAAAACCAGATCCTACCCACTGTATATTCCAAGAGGAATAATCCTGCCCCTGTGTGTACAACTGTAGCAGCAGTCTCTGAACTCAGGGAAGAAAGGAAAAAGGTGTACAGGAGGATGTGTCCACTGTGGAAAAAAAACATTCCGACAGAAAAAAAACAGGAGCTGGATTTCTAAGGTCAACAGAGGCAGATGTTAGTCAAGGAGGGACACAGCAGGACCAAGTTAGGGCTAACCCATTTGTTGAAGTGACTGAAACAGGCAGTGACTCAATGCGGTGAGGCACTAGCCACTCTGGCTTTCCTGAAAGGAGTAGGAAAGGATTCTAGTTCATTTGCTGAAAAAGAAACATCACCACTCCCTCTCGCACTTGAAGAGGATAGCTTCGTGAACGACTGGAATGAACCAGAGCGCAGGAACCGAAGGTGTGAATATTTGAGAAGCTTCCTCAGAAAAAGGGACCTACTTGCCACCCGTCAAGAAGGAGGAAATCGCCTGTTAAATTAAGCAAGCAAGGAAGCAGGAACCTGAGTTCCGACTCGGTAGAGAGTCGCTTCTGCTGCTGTAAGGCTCTGTTCAAGAAAAGAAAGCCTGATAAAAAGAAAAGGAATTAACAGACTGGGCAGTCGCCTAGGTCTAGGAAATGTCTCCGAATGAAAGAAATCTCTCAGAGAAAGAGATGACCCACATCGTTGCCGAATCGGACTCCCCGTAGGGGAAGAAGAAAGCAGGTACTCTTTACCGTATCCCAGAGACAAGCGCCTCAGGGGCTGAGAAGGAATCTGACCAGATCCCTCCCCCAGAAAAAAGGGGGGGGTACTGGGTAATTCTGGCTAGATCCTGTGCTGTGATAAAAACTATATGATATAAATTCTTTTTTTTTTTTTTTTTTTAAGTCCGAGCCTAACAAGGCCTTCAGGCTGCTATTTTGAGGATTGTCTTGATACAAAAAGACGAAGATGTTCTCCATCTGAGTGCGGAAAGAGCCTGAGTGTCCAAACTGAAATCATGACCGGACTAACAATCACAGCTGGAGAGAAGTTAACCACCTGTGTCGAAGAAGCCACCGAAGAGGCAATATCACAAGGGGGCTATATACCCCTATCAAAGGAGGGGAAGAGTCAGAGCGCCCCGACCATTAAATTAAAATGTTCCACAGAGTGTAACTGTTTTGACGATTGAAAAAGTCGAGACGCAGAAGAGCATGGTCCACAGATGCAGTGTGAAATACTATAGTGGACCCCGTTACTGAGGAACTACTGAAAGGATTTCCCCCTCACAGACTCTGAAGATAGAGATGACGTGCCCTCCAGTATATAAAATGAGCTGTCCACTGCGCTACTGACCAGAAGGACAGGGAAAGACCCATCTAGATGCACTTCTACCCCAGAAGGACCTCCAAGAAAGGTCTAGGTCAGAGCCACTAGAGACTCCACCATCAGGAAGGATGTCAAGGAGCTTGGTACCACATAGGGAGCAGAGAAAGTGCTGAGCAGAATGAGATTCCGCTGGCAGAATGGTACAGCAGATTTCCATAGCAGAAAACCGCTGGATGACACAAGATCCCACATAGACCACCACTCACTAAAATGTGTGGAAAAAATAATCCGCAGAACAGGAGTTCATTCTGCGGTAAACATCCCGCCACAAGTTCTGTGGAAAGGAGTCTGAAAGGAAAAATGTGTCACTAATTCTGCCATACAGCACCCACTAGTGCCCGTGTGGCATCAGCAGCACTCGTGGCACAGGAGGGCATCAAGCAGTGCCTATGCCAACCTGGATGATACCCAAGGGCAGCCATGGTAGTATCCGCAGGTACTCCCGGCACCCATGTAGCAATGGCACTCGAGGGCACCTCCGACGCCCACAGCACCCATGGCACCTGAGGGCACAAGTGGCATCCATGGGCACCTGCGGTGCCACCCGTGGCACCCACGGATGTCACCCCGATACCCAAGGCACCAGGGGTACCCATGGCACTTGAAGCATCCATGGAACCCATGGGCGCCCACAGCATCACCCGCGACACCCATGGGTGCTGCCGGTGCCACCTGCGGCACCCGTGGGAGCACGGCGCCTCCCGCAGGTGCGCGGCACCACTGACGGCACCGACAACCAGTGGCAGCAAAGAGAGCACCCACGGCGCTGCACAGAGTGACGGTGCCAACCCACGGTGCTGACTAAGGCACGTCACTGACCAAGGCCCCGAGCAAGGCGGCAACCAAGGCACCGAGCCACGGCGCCGACCATGGCACCGAGCCACGGCTCCGACCAAGGCACTGACTCACGGCTCCGAGGCATGGCGCCGAAGGAAAATGCCAATGGAAATCCTGAAAAGGGGAGAAGGAAGAAGGTGGTGCCCATGCCGGCCCCTTCATAGAAAAGGGAGGGGGGGGTAGGCACGAGGGGTCGACATGATGGCAAAAGCACCTATAGGCACCTCACCATACGTGATCCAATCAACCCGGCTCCGGTCCAATGGCTCCGAGGCCCATACGTCCCGAAATCAGGAACAGAGCCAGGAAAACTGGAAAGTCAAACCCCCTGCTCCATAGGAGCAACCCAAAGGTGAAACTGCTTACCGGAGCTCCAGCGAGGACAGAGGTGGAGCTCGGAGTCGAGAAAGCAGCCGTTAGGAGCGGGGCCAGGAGGAACCCACCAATGTCGGTTCCGGCCCATCGCCCCTCCAGATGAATATTCCTTGTGCAGACATACCAACGGGTAACCTCGAGCAGCACAGATTCTTCTTCCCCGAACAAGGAAGAGGAGTGTGAGGTCAAGCGGAGCCGGATCACTGAAACCGTTAGATTTGTGCTTCAGAGGACTGTCCCCCCCCATCCCCGGAGCACAGGACTGTCCGTAGTCAGACACCCCCCCCTGTTAATTAAGGGCGGCGGACTGGACACAGGCCTCTGCACAAAAACTTTCAACGAAGTCCTCCCCATCACACCGGCTACTGCCTAAGGACTACCCGCTTGATGGCAGGAAGAATTTCTTTTTCTTCATAATCACCTTCTTGTTCGTAAAATAATAAATTACTACTTTAAAATATTAAAACATTAAGAGCTGTTGTCGTATAGATGAAAACTTCGACCCCGGCAGACGAGCGACATCGACATCCAAGTGCACTCGATGGCGGGAGAAAAGGAACTGAGGCGGTTTGAGGGTCGACACCCAGATAGCCTACACAGGCGCGAGCTAGTCTTGCAGTGCCGCGCATGCGTGGTCCTCTCTCGGCGCTGACCCTTCTGAAAACTTTAGGCTCCCGTTTGGTCCTAGCACCTCCGACGCTATCCCACTAGTGTGAATGAGTGATGGAGACTTAGTCCAGGAAGATCAACAGGTACTCTACTGAAATCTCTGCTGGAAGCGAGGGCTTACCGTCAAAACTGTAGAACGAGTCTTCATCACCTTTTTCAGAAATTATAAGGTCGGGATGAGACTCATCCTGCTGTAAGTCACCTTCTGAGGGAGCAGGTGCTGCCCCTAACAAGCCACTGCCTGGTCTGAGTAAAGGAAAAACAGCAGACACCGGGGGACTGGCGCAAAACACGGCACTGCAGATCCTGACGCCGGACCCGGAACCGAGGACCCCAACACTGTGGGACACGGCACCAGATGCAGTGCCGCAGGACCCAGTGCCGGACATGGCATGGCAAGCTGTGCAGTAGGACACAGCGCCGGATGCAGCACCACAAGCTTGGCACTGAACCTGAAGCCGACCCATGAGGAATCAGTACCGGACGCAGCACCGAACATGAGGCTGAACAAGATGGTGCTGCCTGACGATCCAAACCAGACCTAGAAGAAAAAGAAGAGGAGGGGAATAATACCTGTGTTGATCCCTGTGAGAAAACAGAATGGGGGTGGGCATGTGGAACTGGCATCAGCGGTGCAGGCACCGACAAGGGGCAAAATTCCGTTGCCAGCACCGAACGCTCAACCTGCCCTGAAGGCCCCAACTAGGGCCTCGAAACTCCTAGACCCAAGGGCCCTGGAATCAGATCTGTCGAAAGGGGCAACCGTGACAGACGCTGTACCCACTGTTCCATAAGACTAGCCCAGTGGTGAAACTGCCCACCAGAAACCTCACACGAGGACAGAGAAGGGCTCCAGTGGTGAGAATCAAGGGAATCATGAGCGGAAGCTGCTGGAGAACTGGGATGGCACCGGAGACGGCCTACCGCTCCCAACCACCAAAGACTTCTTAGCAGACGTACCAGAAGGTGACCTCAAGTGGTACTGCTTCTTCCTCTTCTGAGAGAAAGAGGAAGAACTCGAGGCAGAGTGGTGCTGGGTTCCCAAACTGGACCGAGAACAGGCCCGCTTCTTTCTGTGCTTACAGTGGTGGTGGGGGGCTGTCCTCCCATCCATGGTCAACTCCCTCGATCGGTAGGGCTGATAGAAAAAATAATACTTTTTTTTTTTTTAATCAGAAAAAAAAAAAAAAAAAAAAAAATCTGCTAAACTGAACAACTAGACGCTTTTGTCGTATAGCCATACAGACTGTAGTCACTGAAGCGCACTCGACGGCGGGAAAAAAGGAAACTACAGTTACTGTAAGTAAAATTTAGCATAACAGTAGATCTTCATGAGGAGCTCTTGCGGCAGGTTACACTATAAGGATTAAAGCCAACAGGTGCCAGGACCTCAAGGAAAACTTCAAGCTAGCAGTCTACAGCGGGGGACCACCACCTGAAGTCAGCCCACCTCTGACATCGGCCAATGGTATAAAAGGGGCAGTCACCCAGCCCTACCACAGGTAAAAATCGGAGTACCGAGGAGGTTCCTCAAACTGAGGAAAGGAAGGTAGAGGAGAATGGAGAAGCAGATGTTATTTATTTACTTAAAAGTTGTTAACCAGGAAAGGCACACTGAGCTGAGGCTCGTTTCCACATGTGACCCAGGGTGAGTATACATATACAGGGAAGCGAGACATATAAGGAGCACAACTATACAATAAAAATACTGAGACAAAAAGTAAGTACAGGAATGAACAGCAGCAACAAGTTTTGAACAAAGTAATACGATATGCATACAATAAAATCAGGAAGATACCAGGAGGAAGGAGGGAGAGCAGTACCTGCTGCAAGAGCTCCTCTTGAAGATCTACTGTTACGGTAAGTTCTTACATAACTGTACTATCTTACTTCGAGTGGGAGCTCTTGCAGCAGGTTACACATAATGACTGAGTTCCAAGCAGTACAAGGACAAACCCTGACGGACGGGTGGAGGAAACAGGTAACTGGAATCTTTACGAAAGCAGGCTCTGGAGGACAGCGAGGCCGAAGCCTATCCTGCACCTGGAAGCAATGTCCAAACTGTAGTGCTTAATGAAAGTGTGGACCGAACTCCAGGTGGCAGCTGCACAGATATCTGCTCCTGATACATTGCTCAAGGAAGCAAAAGAGGCAGCGACATCCCTGGTAGAATGGCCTTTAACCGATCCCGGTAAAGCCTTGTTGTACTTTTGATAACAGTAAACAATACAGTGACCCAACCACTTCGACAGAGTCAGTTTAGAAACAGGTGCCCCTTGAGTCTTCAGGGCGAACAAAACAAACAACTGATTGATTGATCAGATTTCCCTGCAGAGGGGATACAAATGAGTTCCCCCCTGCTTGTTTATGTAAAACACCACCGACATGTTGCGCATCTGGATTAGAAGGTGGCACGGGACTAGATCCATCTGAAAAACCTGCAGGGCACAGAGAATCGCTCTCATCTCCAGCACATTGCTATGGAGAGTTTTCTCCAGAGCAGACCACATCCCTTGGGTCTGGCAGCCTGCGAGGTGTGCTCCCCAGCCCTGGCCAGAAGCATCCATAGTCAGAGACTGGAGAGGAGGCGCCCTTCAGAAAGGCATTCCCCTGGAAAGGTTGGGTGAATTTAGCCACCACTGGAGAGCCTGCCGTACTGGCTCTGAGATGCTCACAAGCTGGTCCAAGTCGTCCATTCATTGATCCCATCGGACTTGCAAGGTGCATTGGGTTACCCTGATGTGCAGCCATGCCAACGTAATAGTTGCAATGGCTGCCGCCATGTACCCTAAAAGTTCTGAGGACGACTCTGGCTGGAACCACATAAAGGCAGGGATACCGCTTGAGCTTGGTTTTGGTCTGCCCTGTCTTGGGGCAGAAAGGCTTTGCTTCTTGACAGTGTTCAGGACTGCTTCAATGAACTGGAGCCATTGGCTCAGCCAAGGGGAGGACTTCGAGAGGTTTAGGGTGATCCACAGGTTGTGTAACAGAGAAAAGGTGTCTTCCACTGTGCTTAACAGCTGTTCCCTGGTGAGAGCTGTGAGAAGCCAATCATCGAGGTAGAGGAAGACATAGTGACCTTTCCTCCTTAAGGCTGCTGCCACCACCGTGAGGCACTTTGTAAAGACCTAAGGAGCCGAGGACAGACTGAACAGCAGAGCTCAGAATTGTTAATTGTTTCCATGAAAAAGGAACGACAGAAACCTTCTGTGGGGCTGGGAGCTCAGGATGTGGCGGTATGTATTCTGCATGTCCAGAGAGCAATGCCAGTCCCCTTGATGGAGAAGGGGAATCAGGCCTGGAAGGGTAACCATCCTGAATCGTTTGTATTCCATGTATTGGTTCAGACTGCTGAGATCCAAGACGGGGCGCAGATCCCGTTTTCTTTCACCTGGATTTCCTCCTGGATGAGAGCAGTATGTGATAAGGAATAGCGGGAGGGGAGGGTTGTCCAGTGGCAACCCTATGAATTCTAGGGTATGTCCCTTTTCGATCAATTGCAGGACCCAACAATCTGATGTTATCCTACTCCATCCATCTAAAATAGAGGGAGAAATGACCCCCCACCGCCTCCCCAGGGATTCGGCTGGGTGAGAGGGGTCGGGCAAGGAGTCAGGCAGAGGCGCCTGGGGTAGGCAGAGCAGCCTGGGAGGACTTGGTGGCTGTAGGAGCTGTTCCCCTGGGGTCTGAGAGGTGGCCTTTCATTTGAAGGCGCCTCACTGCTGCTGTCCTTGGGGCTGTTGTCCAGAGGAGTGGTGAAATTACTGACACCTGAATTGGTTTTGGTTAGACCAGTACATGGTGTGCACCGACTGGATAGCCTTTCCTGAGTCCTGAAGATGAGTAATGAGTTTCTCAGATTCATCTACAAAAAGGATCAGGCCTTTGAAGGGGGCTTCCATAATGTCCACCTGGATGTCTGGAGAGAAACCTGAAACCCAGGGTCAGGAATGTTGTCTTATGCAGACACCTGTAGCCGCAGCCTTGGTGGCAGTGTCAGCAGAGTCATAAGAAGAATGCAGGATGTGGGTGCCAATGTCCGACCCAGACTTTAAAAGGCTGAGCAGCTCCACGTTTTGGGGGAACATCAGGCAGGGCCCGGGGAAGCTCCATGCCCTGCTCCCAAAGGGCATTCTGGTATTGGACCATGAGTTAGAAAATTTAGGGAGCGAATAGTGCAAGTGGCAGAGGCGTACACTTTTTTGCCGAGCTGGTCCAGTTGCTTTGATTCCCTATCAGGAGGTTGGGTGCTCAGGTGCCTATGCCGTTTAGTACTGTCATGGGCAGCTGCGATGACTATTGAGTCCACCAGGAGTTATTCCCCAAAGAGAGTTCATCCCTGGGAGCCCTATAAAGATGGTCGGACTTCTTGGGCACCGCCAAGGAAGAAAAAATTACTCACCTTAGTAATGTTGTTTCTTCTAATGGAGTCTTGCTATATTATGACAATTGCAGTTTGTCCCACCATTAGAACTGCTCCGGAGGTGAAAGAGTTAACTTCCATGCCAGGTATGGAACTTAGAGCGCGAGCTCGGTTAGAAAAGCTCTATCTGGAATATTTCAAACTGAAACTGTCAGATCTTTACGAGCAAAACTCACTAAGGTTCTGTGTGGAAGCTGTAACCTACACTAGCCAACTGGCTACTTAAATATTAACACATATTCCTGGTCCCAACACCAAGACTCAAGTCAGGGGACCAGAAAAAGATAAGATAAGATAAAACACAACACCCAAACACCCCAAAAAAGAAGGGGTGGAAAACATAAAAAGGGGCATCAATAAGTGCCAACACTGGACTGCCCACCCCATACCCAAAGTAGAAGTTCTGAGAGGGTCAGGCTGGGGAGTCATAATAGCAAGATTTCATTAGAAGAAACATTACTAAGGTGAGTAATTTTTTCTTCAAACAACATGAAGTCTTGCTATATTATGACAATTGCAGACTACACAGCAGTACCTCCATGGAGGAGGACAGAACCTACTTAGGGAATAGGCTTCAAGCACGGCTGTGTTAAACCGAGCATCCTCCTGGCCTGGATATCCAGGGAGTAATGCCTGGTGAAAGTGTGTACTGTTTTCCAAGTAGCTGGTTGACATATCTCTAAGATAGGGATGTCTCTGGCAGCAGCTAGAGACGCAGCTGTACCTCTGGTAGAGTGAGCCATCAGGCCTGAAGGGGGAACCTTACCCAGTTTTTGATAGCAAAATTGGATACAAGAGACAATCCACCTGGCAATGGATCTCTTAGTGGCAGGTTTCCCTTTCCCAACCTCACCATAAGTGAGAAATAGTTGGAGGGAGTCAAACCTGTGACCCTGGGTAAGCTCTATGTAGTAACTTAGGGCCCTCTTAACATCTAGGCTGTGCAACCTCCTCTCACCAGAGGAGGAATGGTCAGTGAAGAACACTGGAAGTGAAACAGATTGATTAAGGTGGAAATCTGAAACCACCTTAGGCAAAAACTTCCTGTTAGTCCTGAGGACTACCTTATCCCTGTGAAAGGAAATAAAGTCAGTCTCCACTGACAAGCTTGTAACTCACTTATCGCCTGGCAGAAGTGATGGCTACTAGAAATACAGTTTTCCAAGTCAGTACTTAAGCTCTGCCAAGACAGAGGATCAAAGGGGATTGCATCAGCTGAGCAATGCAAACATTAAGATCCCAGGCAGGGCAGGGTCCTGAATGGTGGATTGGTATGAAGCAATCCCTGAAAACTTGGAAAATACAGGGTGAGCAGAAAGAGAAGAGGGCTTCCCTGCTGAAATAAAAGCAGAGACAGCTGCCAAATGCACTTTCAGGGTAGCTGGTCTCAGTCCCAAAGAATTAAGATGGACCATATAGTCCAAAACAGTGGGCAAATCAGCAGATTCTGGGGAAATATGCTTCCCAGAACACCATATGGAAAACCTTTTCCATTTGGAGTTATAAGTAGCCCTAGTGGAAGGCTTCCTAGAAGCTTTCAAGGTTTCGAGAACACCTTGAGAAAGGTGTAGGTCAGCAAACTCTAACTCCTCAAGAGCCAGGCCTTGAGGTTGGGGAATTTGAGATTCGGATACCAGACTCTCCCCTGGGCACAGGTTAACAGACTATGGTTCCTGGGGAGACACAGGGGAAGATGGACTGCTAAGGACAGAAGGAGTGGGTACCAGGGCTGCCTGGCCCAGTCTGGAGCAATGAGGATCATCTTGCAGGGCTGAGATCTGATTTTGACTAGCACCTTGAACAGGAGAGGGAAGCGGGGGAAGGCATAGAGAAACTTCCCTTCCCAATTGAAGAGAAAGGCATCCAGGGGGACTGAGCCCAACACTGGGGGCCTGCAACAAAAAAGTGGAAGCTGATGATTGTCTGGGGCTGCAAAAGATCTATCTGAGGGTGCCCATCTGGCAAAACTATCCCCAGTACTGGGATCCAGTGACCATTCATGATGGCCCTGGGAAATCCTGCTGAGAGCATCTGCCAGGACATTGTCCTTGCCTGGGAGGTGAACTGCTATGAGGGAAGTGTTCAGGGAATAAGCCAGAGACCACAACTTCATCGCCTGCACAAGGCCAAAGACCGAGTGCCCCTTGTTTGTTGATGTACCACATTGTAGTGGTGTTGTCTGTTCTGACCTGTACCACTTTGTTCTGAACAGATGCAGAAAAACCTGAAGTGCTAGAAAAACAGCTCTGAGTTCCAACAGATTGATGTGGAGCAGAGATTCCTG
Organism: Neoceratodus forsteri; assembly: GCA_016271365.2. NCBI lineage: Eukaryota > Metazoa > Chordata > Ceratodontiformes > Ceratodontidae > Neoceratodus > Neoceratodus forsteri. Next base: position 1,095,423,881 of record CM057453.1, read on the forward strand.
AGGGACCACAATCCCTGGGTGGAGAGGTCGCCCATGTGAGCTCCCATCCCAAAGGGATGCATCTGTAGTAAGGGTCAAGGAGTGAGATAGAGGGATGAAGGGCACCCCTTGTCTCAGATTGCTCTGATCCTGCCACCACTGAAAGGCATGGATCAGGGTTCGAGTCACTGGGATCAACTTGGATAGGGAATCTCTTCTTTGAGACCAAAAGGCTCTCACATGGAACTGAATGTCCCTCATCTGAAATCTTGCTCCTTGCACTACAGCTGTGGAAGCAGCCATGTGTTCTAGGAGCTGTAGGAAATGCCTTGCTGGTCGAGAGACCTGCAGAGTGAAGGAGGAGGCCAGGGCCACTAGGGTCCTTACCCTTTCTAGGGGAAGGAAGGCTCTGGCCTGCTTTGTGTCCAGTTCTGCACCTATAAAGGCGAGTACCTGGACAGGTTCCAGAACTGACTTTGGAAGACTGAGAAGAAAGCCCAGAGAGGTAAGCAGCTGCTGGGTAACTTGCAGGTGTGATTTGACCTGGTCTGGAGACTGACCCACAATGAGCCAGTCGTCTAGGTAGGGAAAGATGGCAATCTTTTGCCTTCTTAAATGAGCAACTGCTACTGCCAGGCATTTTGTGAATACCCTTAGGGCAGAGGTGGGCCGAAGGGCATTGCTCTGAACTGATAATGGCCTGAGGCAGTTCAATCTGAGGTACTTTCGGTGGGAGCTTCTGATAAGAACATGGAAGTAGGCATCCTTGAGGTCCAGGGAAGCTAGCCAGTCCCCTGGCCTTAGGGAGGGTAAAATCATTCCCAGAGTCACCATTTTGAATTTTGGTTTTAAAAGGTGCTTGCTCAGATATCTTAGGTCCAGGATGGGCCGCCACTCTCCTGTCTTTTTTGGGGTAAGGAAGTACCTGGAGTACAGACCTTTGCCCTGGTGTAGGGGAGAAACCCTTTCTACAGCTCTGACAGCCAGGAGGGTTGAGACTTCTGTTTCCAAAGCAAAAGTCTCTAGAGGGTTTGCAGGTGGAAAAGATCTGATTCTCATCTTTGAAATTTTTGAAGCTGAGAACCAGACCCTGGCTTACTACTTCCAGGACCCACTTGTCTGATGTTAAAGACTCCCAGTCCTGGACGAAGTAAGCCAGCCTGCCCACTACAGGTAATGGAGAACTGGCCCTGCGCATCCCATCAGGGTGCCTGTTTGGCAGGGGCTTTAGGCTGAGGGGTGGGAGCAGGCCTGCTTGTACCCCTGTCTGCCTCTCCCTCTGAAGAACCCCCTCTGAACATAAGCTGAAGAGGAGGCCTGGGTTTGGTCAAAGGCCTGTGAAAGGCCTGCCTCTACCCCTGGGGGGCTGCCTCTGAGGAGTGGCTTGCCGTTCCTTGGCTTGTGCACTCCTATAAGTGGTTCTATATTCATCCATCTTCTTCATATAATTCTCTGTCTGCTCCCCAAACAGGGAATTTCCCACCACAGGAAAATCCATAGCCTTAGCCAGGGTATCCTGTGACAAACTAGTACACCTGAGCCAAGCCAATCTACGAAAAGCCACAGATGTAGCCATGACTCTAGAGGATACATCATTAGAATCCACTGCAGCATGGAATTGCACCTTAGATGCCTCAATACCATCAGCAGCCACCTGCTCCAGCTCCTTGGCAAGCTGGCCAGGGGCCTGTTTGGCTAAAGCCAGGACAGTATCCCATCTAGATTTCTGGTATCTTGCAACATAAGCCATATAATTTGCTTGTCTGAGTCTCAAGGACGCTGACATGTATTGTTTTTTAGCCATGGCATCAATCTTCCTGGAGTCCTTGTCAGGAGGATGTGAAGCCAGGGGAATATTAGCCTTATCACAGGCTGCAGCCTGAACTACCCCAACATGGCTGCATTGCTGTGAAAGAAATTCTGTATCAGGACCTGACAAAGTGTATCTCCTGTCCATCTTTTTATCCACAGGAGGCACAGAATTAGGAACTTTTAAAATTTTTATTGTTTCCTAAAGGATTTATGTAAAGGAACAGACAATCTCCTGGACTCTGGGATATCCATCATCTCTACAAAGTCAGGCTCCTCTTGCTCATCCACAGCTTCCTCCAAAGGAAGCTGGAGGGTTTCAGCAACTTTTTTATAAAACAGAAAATGAGAAGTGGACTCAGAAAGCCTAGGGGGAGATTCTCCTAAAGGTCTGTCTGGGGAGATGTCCGGTTCAATGAGCACATCCAGACTTTCAAAGTCACATTCACACTGTTCATAATCATCCTCCTCCTCTGGTTCATAAAACCTCTATATCATATTCTTGAACCGGTGGAACCGGCCGAACCGACCGTTTGCCAGATAGTGGCAGTTCGGACGGAACCGGGGAAAGTGACTGTACAATTTGGATTGCCCTGGCTATCTCTGCAGCAGTTGGAGAAGGAATTTTTGACTCCACACCTGCTGATTTTCTAGTTCTCTTTGCTGGAACTGGCTCCTCTGAGTCAGCTTTACATTTGCCCGAGGAAGTCTGGCCCTGGTCAGAGGACACTCCCTCCGGTTCGGTTGGCACCGAACTGGGCTGGCCATCCGGTCAGCGGACTTTTGGTTTCTCGCCCTGAGCTACCAACTCTCTTATCTAGGGTAGCTGCAGGAAATTCTTGCAAATCTGGCAGTCTGCATTGAGGTGGTCAAACCCCAGACAATAAACACATGGTGTGTGGGTCAGCCTTGGCAAAGGCTTCCCCACAGACACTACAGTGTTGAAACCCAGTGGGCCTGGTTTTTCTTTTGGGTTTCTCAGACATAATGCCAGCCTAACCAAAAACTTGCCCTTTTTTGGCAGTGCCAGGCAAGACACCCTTATCGGTTCCCAACCGTGTCACGGGTCGTGGAAAAAAACGTAAAAATCCGTTTTTTTAGAACCGATAAGAACCGGGAACCGCACTCTAAAAAGCTTTTAAATGCTTCAGAATAAAGTTTCAAAACAACCTGATTGGTTCAAACCGAACCGATAAACATTTACAAGTTCCACACAGAAATAAACCTGTCTATTACTTACAATACCACAGACAGAGCTTGAATCGATCGGTTTGCGGTTAAAATAATAATAATCGCGGTTGAATTTAACCGAGAAAACTCTTTAAACCGAGAATTGAACCGAGCAGTAGGAGGAATCTCCAGAGCGACTGTTCAGTGAGGCGGAGTAAAGAATCTGACAGTTTCAGTTTGAAATATTCCAGACAGAGCTTTTCTAACCGAGCTCGCGCTCTAAGTTCCATGCCTGGCATGGAAGTTAACTCTTTCACCTCCGGAGCAGTTCTAATGGTGGGACAAACTGCAATTGTCATAATATAGCAAGACTTCATGTTGTTTGAAGTGGAAGGGTGCTTTCAGGCAATCCTGGAGACATCCTGGCAGGTGTCGACCAAAGGTGGCACAATAGGCTAGATAACGTCTTTCTGAATCCAGATCTTCTGTGTGCCACCCCATATTGACCTGGATATACCGCATGACGCCCAAAAAAGATACGTCGTCAGGCAGGGACCTGGGAGAGTCCTTATTATCTGGAGGCAAAGGAGCACCTTCCAAAAGGGAAGATCTGGAGGAGGAGGAGGAGGACGAAAAGCTATGGCTGGAATCCTCCAGAGAAGACGACCTGGAGGAGGAATGTTAGGACCAGTGTCCGCCAGAGCGGCGTCTTTGCTTGTTCGAAGACCTGAAGGAGGAATGGTGCCTCCTACCTTTCCAGCCAGAACGACCTCTGTCCAAGCCATCTGGCTGAGGGGTCGGTTGCCTAGGTTGAGGGGGTAGCTTCCCTTGGCTTAGGAGAAGGCTGGACGGGGGGGGGGGGCTCTGAAGTCATGGGGGGGTGAGGAAGGCTACTGCGAGAGAAGATCGCCCTTAACAGTGTTCCACCAGGATGAGAAAAGCTCCTCGATGTCCGATGGTGGGATCATTGGCTCAGGGGGAACACGTCAGCGAGGCAGACATACTGGGCGTTGGTCCTTGGTAGCAGTAGCCCTTGTGGAATGGGGCATTCAGCATTGGCTCTCCCAGAGTGCAGTGGAGTCTGCTGGTCGAACGACGGGCCCTCAGGCGTCAGCTTAAGTGAAATGCTATCATTTGCTGGCGACGTACGAGGGTCTGGCGACACCTGCTGAGGGTCTTTAGAAGGGACGCCGGTGCCAAAGGGATGGGCATGTGCTGGCACCAGTCTGGAGTAGCTGCAGACTTCGGCTTAGGAGAGGTCCGCCGAGGGGAGCTAAGTCCTGAGGAGGGCAGAGGCATCACTCTTCCAGGGGAAGCGAGTGTATGCCCCTGGCGCCGCTCAGAGGAGTCAGTTCTGGAGTCTGAGGCTGACCTGGAGGACACTGTGGCTGGTCGGGCGACGGGTAAAGAGATGCCCGCTGCCCGAAGAACAACCGGCTGAGTCACCTGGCTGAGGACCCGAAGGCTGGGAAGAGGGCCTGAACTTCAGGGGCTGAAGGGTCGAGGATGAAGCCCTGGACCCTGAAGAGCCTCTGCCCGATGTCAGGATAAGGGTGGGAGGCCTAACCACTGGTAGCCTGGAAAGGAGGAGTGTGGGCTGTCTGCCCCCCCCCCCCAAGCCTGACCTCCTGCGGGAGGAGGACCCAGAACTGGTGCCCCACTTGTGCATGGACCGGGAGTCAGAGTGGGACTTGTCCTTTTGCTTCTCCTTACGGTGGTGCTTCCCGGATGACTTCTCCTTAGGGTGAGCCAAAGAAGTCGAAGATCCTGAAACAGGGGAAAATGAAGAACTTTTACCCTGGATCTCCTTCTGCATGGCAGTTAACGTTTTTTCTAGCAAGAAGGATTTGAGGGCTTTCTGGCCGCAAATCCTGGTCCTACTGTTGAACTTCAAGCAGTGCTGGCAGGCCTTTGTGTTGTGGTCTGGGCCTAGGCAGAAGATGTAGGCTGAATGGCCATCCTTAGAAGGAATTTGCTTGGGCAGGCACACTAGGACTGGTGTCGCTTGATGAAGGAAGACGGAGAAGAAGAAATACAGAGGAAAAACACTGGAATGAAGAAAAATAAAATGCTGGTAAATGCATGAGAAATGGTCAACTAGAGAAGAAAGCATCTGTGGAGCTGATGTACGCGGGTCGACGGCGAGAAAAGAACTGGGGTAGGGCTGGGGAACCGCCCCTTTTATACGACCGGCTGACGTCGGAGGTGGGCCGACGTCAGGGGGTGGTCCCCTGCTGTAGACCGCTAGCTAGAAGTTCTCCGTGGGGTCCTGGCACCTGCCGGCTTCAGTCCTTATGGTGTAACCTGCTGCAAGAGCTCCCACTCAAAATAATCTGTGGTGGTTGGAGGGTCAATGCCGAGATAGCCTATCCAGGCGTGAAACAGTCTTGTGGTGCCGTGCATGCGTGGTCCTACCACAGTGCCAGCCGTCCTGAAGATTTTCGGCTCCCGTGGGGTCTTAGTGCCTCTGGCTTATAACCCAGCAGTATGAATAAATGGTGAAGACTTTAAGTCCAGGAAGATCAAAGGGTAAGAAAAAAAGAGAATGGTTGGGGCAAGGGTGCCCAAGGGACAGAAAAAGGATATAGGATATAAAATGAACAAAACAAATAAACCCGTCTGCCAGAGGAGAGAAAGGAGAGGTTGGGAGGGAGGGCCTTGGCAGCAGGCTAAAAGATGACCAGGACAACTGTACAAGAGAGAGAAGCAGGGACTCCATGCTCCCAGCAGAACAGTGCTCTCAAAAGAATTGGTTTACCCCTAACTGCAGGGAAATGTGCTTATGCTCTCCTGGAGACAAAGCAACTCTCAAGTGAAGTCAAAGGTCCCCAAAAATTCATAGGACCAACAAAAGGATGGGGGTGAATTCCAGGGGAAGGATGCACTTCCCTGAAGACTCAGAAGCGGCACTAGAGCTATGAGCTTTGAAACTGTGTTGCCAATAAGGGTTTTCCATCTGCAGATATGAGAACTGCAGAGGGTCAGAGGCTCAGGGACCCCATATGATGAACGTGAAATATGGGATGTTATCTACTGAGAGCTCTATCATCATGAGGCCTGGCAATTAGTGCAGCCAGGGCCCATGAGATGTACCATTAGCTAAGGTTTTTAAGTCGAGGAGAAGACACCAAGGAGCTCAAGAGCTAACAAAGTAACCACTAAGAGGAGAAAAACAACCAAGAGAAGGGGGTCCCCGCTAAAAGGACAGATGCCAATTAAGGGAATTGTAAAAGTTGTACAATTCCCCTACCACGTTCCCCTTTCTCTTGCTGAAGATTACCCCAAAGAGAGGGGATTAAGAGAAAGAGAAATGTAGCAGACTACCTGGAATGAAGCCAAGTAGGCATACTGCAGGGGAAAAGAAAGCTGTACCAGGTAACGGAGCTTGGCCTACAACTCCAAATATGTCTCCTGGTCCCTTACTATGCCTGCTCTCCTGCAAGCCTCTCCCCCAAGGAAAAAGGGAAGCTTATCCAACAGCAAACAACTACAGACTCCTCGCCAAAAGGGGGTTTCAGCACTGTTCCTTCTTCTTCTTTTATTCTTCTAAACAATGAGGGAAGGGCTTGAAAGAACAGAGAATAAGAACCCTATGCGGTTCTTTTTTTTTTTTTGTTAAACATGAGGAAGGGACTAAAGAGAACTGGGATAAGAAGAACTCCTATAAACTTTTAATTTTTTTTTTTTTTGAGGGCCACAAGAAAGGAACAAAGTCCCCCATAGTGTTCTGCCCCCTACGCATCTCCCTCTTTTTTTTCTTAAATCGAAAGCCTAATAAGGGAGGCAAAGGTGAGAAGAAAAAGAAAAAGACTGCCCAGAAGCCGGGTCATGGCGGGGGAAGGTGGACAGGCCACGGTAATGAACGGTGAAGATATTCTGGAAGATCAAGAATTACGGTGAGTACGTAATTTTTTTTTTTTCACTTTCTGTTTTATTACCCCTGCCCCAGCCCGGCACTGTCACTCGACTGCCTTACCTTCAGCTGCCACTTCCTGTCCTGGAATCCCCCATGGAGCTTCTGGTTTACCCCCAGGTGGGGATACGGTAGAGGGAGGTTCCCCAGACCCCCTCCTCCAGAGGCATCAAGTCTTCATCGGGATCTGGCTGGTACTCCAGCCAAAGGCAGGCGAGGACCCACTATCGGGCCCCTGCATTGGTGTTGCACCGGGAGACGCATTTTTCTTGAAGCACGTCCTCCCAGAGTGTGACGTGCCACAGCCTACGCCAGTGTCCATCATGCTTTCCTCTTGTGGTGTGGGTATCGAGGCTGCAGTACCTCTGATTGTCACAAGAAGTCAGGCCATCCCCGAGCCAAAGTACGCCCCCCCCCATCCTGGAGGAGCTGAGCAGTCTGTCGGACGCTCAGGCATCCTCCCCCTGGCCGGCCCTCTGGCTCTCGGATTCGTTCCCAAACCCAGGTCGCCAGTGTTGCGAATGGAAATACAACCGCTGTGCTGGCAGGCTGGCTAAGTACATAATTTTCATATCTTCCAAGAATCAGTCTTCACCATTCATTATTGGTGGGTCTGAATGCCAAGCTTACCACTAAGGGTGGTGCTAGCCAACCCGCAGGGAAATGGTTGTTCCCTCAGCCTTCTGTGGGGGAAAACACATACCTCACAGGCTGGGCGAGGCCAGAGAATGGTCAGGAGCAGGCGGAGGCTCCCATGGCCTGGGAGCAGGAATGCTCCCTGCAAGTTCACACCTAGCCCTGTGGGGGAAGTGGGCACCCTGGAAGCATGAGGCAATCACCCTACACCAGGCTACGAGTGACAACCTGAAAAGATGCAGCCACACCATCCACCTAATGCGCACTGCATTTCCCATTAAGCTGGAGGCTATCTCACTGGCATCGTAGGATGCCCTTGCTTGGTGTTTCGCCAGCTCCGGGGCCTACGCAGAAAGGTTTGCTCACATTCCAGCAAGGATGCCAGGAGCTGTCCCAGTATTGCCCACAGGTGCCTGCCACAGGACACCTGGTGCACTTGGTGTACAGAAATGCACAACATGGTGTGCACCACGGAGGAGACTCTTCAACCCCAGGTGTCAAACTCAGCTGAGTCCGACTCTGAGGGCTGGCCGCTCACTGAGTGCCTACTGCCAGAGGGGTGTCCAGAAGAGGGGTGTGGCATGGCTCCTGGAGACCTCTGGGGAGTGCAATACCTGTGCCGGGTGTCCCTTGGGGCTGGAGGGGGGCACCAGGACGGAGCCACACTTCACTCAATGCCTCCGCAAAAGGCCTAGGCGACGGAGGTATGACTGTAATCCCCAAGGATGGACGGCACCAGATGTGCAGGATTGTGGCCAGAGAAATGGGACAGTTGTAGCTCCCTCATCATCATCTCCAAAAGGAACTGCTGGTAACGAATATACTCAGCATCAGAGGTTAGATCGATGGGACAGTCCTCTTACTCAGAGGAGGAAGACAAAGATAAGGAGGAGCAGGACTGAGGGGTCAGCAGTACTGGGGTTTCAGGCTGGAAAACAGCCTAGTCCAGTGCCCTCAGGTAAGTAGGGAAGGCACTCCCCGAAGCCCTGAATTGTTTCCAGGTCACAGTCCCCACAGGACCCAAAATGCCCGAGAGGAGGAGGAGTAGGCAGAGGAGGTGGAGGGTTGTGGATGACCAGGTCAGGTCCTCCACTAGGGCTATAAGAGCGAACAGGGGACCTCAACTGAGGGGAGGGCTGTGCAACTTGTCCACCTGTGAAAGCCCAACCGTAGAGGGGCAGTCCAGGTGGTGCCCTTGGGGGGGAACCCCCAGCTGGGATGATTGAAGCCACAGAAGTCTCACAGGACAGCCCCTATCCCCACCTACCGCAGGCTCAGACAGTTCCGGGGAGGCCAAAGGACCCAAGTTAACACTCAGACTCCTGCCAGAGCCACCAGCAACTCTGGGCGTGGAGTGCAGCACCAACTGGGACTTGCCAGCCCCTACCTCACCGGAATGGGCTCTGCCCCTTGGATTAGGCCTAAGGACAGCACTGGTGGCATGTACCTGAGCTAAAGGGGAGTCGGCGCCGCAGGCAGCAACAGAACCCCCTTGGAACCACAAAAGGCGCTGGAGTTTGATCTGGCGCTGGGAGTAGTGCAAGAACCTGACCCAGCACTGAGAGTGGCTCCAGCCCCTCTCCCAGCACCAGAATCAGCTTTGGAACCATCGCCAGCACTGCGAGACAGAAGGGAGGTGGACCTGCAGTCGATATCAGACTGAGAAGCATCCAGGGGTGATGCCATGGATGTCCTAGGACTAGGCCCAGAACAGTCCCTTTCCTCACCAGAGCCTGGAAGCCAGTTGGGTTCATCCCAGTCCCCATCCTCTGGGTCATGTGACTGCTCAGGGGATGAGATTCCGAATATTCAGAATATCTCCATCTGGCTACTTGCTCCAGAGACCTTCCCTCTCCTAGTGCCACAAGCAGCATCAGAAGGGGACCCAGCCACGTGAGTGGCGCTGCTCCGCTCACCAGCACTGTCCTCAGTGCCAGAAGCCTAAGTGGTGCCAGGCCATGGTCCTAAGGAGCCTACTGGTGTAGGTCCAGCATATAGTTCCGAGCTCACCACTTGGGGCATCCAGACCCCCACCGGGGTGCTGGACTGGGAGGGGTGTGCAACCGGTCCCTTGCAGGGGGCAAGCTGTCCCAGACCCTTCCCCCAGGCTCTTTGTCTCGGCAAGACGAGGACAAGAGGAGGCCTGGTCTCCCTCAGTATGTATAGAACTGGGGAGGGGCTAAGGATAAGAGCCTGGGGATCTTACCTTGGAGTCCTGTGTGCGATGTCTGCCTCTGAAGGTGCAGGGCCGACCAGCCCCACCTCATCGTGAAGATCTCTAAAGTGCAGAAGTCAACACAGAAGCAGGCATCGTAGTGGTCCATATTGCGTTCTGCTCCAAGGCAGGTCAAGCAGCGGTCATGCCGGTTTCAGACAGACATGTTTCTCCCACAGGGGCATCTACACATGGGGGGAGACTGACTTCCTGCTTGATTTCTTAGGCCCCTGAAGCCTGGATGTGACTGACAACAGAAAAAAAAACAAACTCAGCAAAACCAGGGCTTGGAACCGTGAAATAGGGGATAGAAAAGAAAGCAGCAACGAAAGATGCAGAAATTAAAGGTTACGGTGTCGAGCAAGCAACGTCAAACAGATCTAGGCTGCGCTACACAGTTGCAAAATAGTGAACACTTCCATGGAGTGTTAACTTGATGGTGGGAAGAACAGAACTGAAGAAGGCAGGAGGCCAGCATCAGTTACTGGCCAGCCTGCAAGCGCCATGTCATACATTCGCCTCATGAGCAGCACTGTCCCTGACATCAGTCCCCTGCCTCTAAAGCTTTAAAGGTGTATGCTCCTGTTGGGTTCCGATACCTCCGACACAGACCCACCTGTAAGGAATGGTGAAGACAGATTCTTGGAATATATGCAAAGTTATGCACACTGGAGCCAAGAATCCAAGGATGGAGTACTACCTGGGAAGGGTCTGGGTAGCAGCAACAGAGGAGGAGAAGAATATGGCAGTAATGATCACTAGTGATCTGAAGCACTCTATGCAGTGCAAATAAGCAGCATCAAGGGCAAACAAGATGCTGGGTTGTAAAGCCAGAACAATCAGCACTAGGCAAAAAGAGGTTATAGTGCCCCTGTACAGGTCACTGGTAAGGCTACATCTGGAGTATGGAGCAAGATACTGTTGCCTACACCTTAAGAAAGACATCAACCTTCTGGAGACGGTCCACAGCGGGGAAACAGAGAGGACTATGGGTCAACAGGGTAAAATAAATGAAGAGAGGTTGGGGGCCCTGAAATGAAAATTACGTACCTACTTTGGTGAGTTTGCCAACTGCTGGAATATTGCAGACAATATTGTTTTTGTATATTTTTTCTATTTATGTTTTAAAATGGTTCAACAATAGTCCAGAAGAAGAAATTGGCCTGGATATTCAGAAGGGATGCGCATGGCACAACAGGGATGCACCATGTGCAACTCACTAATGTACCCCTGCGCGATATTCAGAGGGGCAAGTTGCGATGCGCAACTCACGATGTGCTGAGGCGCATCGGTAACGTATGTGGCGTAAGTGCGGGCGTGCCATGCATATCGCGGCACATCCCGACATTCAGCCAGGGATGGCGCGCACGCTGGCAAACTCCGCCCACGCCCGCTGAGGGCGCAGAAGATGTGCCTGGCAAAACCAGGAACAAATCCTGGCCACCCAAAGGGGAGTTGCCATATTGCAGGGTGCAACACAACAGCTGCCAGCCGTGGGTGGCCACCCGCCCACCCAGAGCACTGTCCACAAGCTCCCTGCCCTGGGAGCGCTGTGCCCCCCTGCCCTATCGTGGGCATAGGTATGATGAAGTTTCCTGGTGGTCGAGTGGAACCCCCCTCCCCCCACTGCAGGCATAGGAATGAAGAAGTTCCCTGATGGTTGAGTGAAATCCCCTTGCCCGATCGCGGGCAGAAATAGACACTAGAAACCCTGGTGGTCCCAGTGGTACCCCCCTCCCCACTGGGGTCCCTACCACCGGCGGGCTTAGCACCCGCCCGCATGCCCGCCTGATTACAGACAGTCACGGTTCAGACGCCACTGAGCCACCGCGTGACCAATGGGTGCAGACCATACTATATAACACAGGCCTGATATGTGAATGAACGCTGTCTCAGTACAGGAGACAAACATCTTCTCTTATCAAACTTGCACTTCAAAGGAAAAGTGCTTTAGATTTCCAGGAACTGTCATTTTAATGAGGTGACAGAAAGAATGAGGGAAGATCAAAGGATATTGGAACTGTAAGAGAATCCAACTAATCAATAATATGGTTCACTTAAAAATCTTGGACAGAGCAAGAGAGACCGCTGCTGACCTAAAAAGATAAGGCTACAGACTGCCTGAATCCAGGGTATTTAAAGCCGTCCGAGCAGGGCATGTGACACACTTTTTCATGTGACACTCTTCCTGTCACACATCAAGCAAAACTGCCACTAGAGAAGACAACTAAGAACCAGTGAGTGCTACAGAAGGACTGGAACGTTTGCAAACTTCATTGTTTTCTGGACTTCTGATTTCCCAGGTAGAACACAGACAGTTACAATTTTTACAGTGCGCTTTCGCATGCAATTACCACCTTTATTTTTGTTATTCTGTAACCACATTTCTAAATCTTTTGTTTGTTAAGTTTGTATGATAATTATTTAGATTTAGTAAAAGCATTTTGCTTTTAAAACTGCCTGTGAATGATTTTGTGTGTGTAAAGGTAAAAAGTTTACTCAATTCTGAGACCAACCTGGTAAGTGCAAGGTGTCACCATTCGCTACCAAGTCTAGGATCCTGAAAAGGGAATATCTGGGTGCCTTAAGTAGGGGAGAATACACAGGTCTCGGGAGGAGTCTGTAAGGGGGAACTGGGTGCTGAACACCCCGTGGGAGAGGACACAATCAGGTTAACAAGGGCAAATCCCGAAGAGCTTGTAATGCCTGGGTCTCCCCCACCCCTGCAAGCAACCGAGGAGAGTTCTCACCTGGCTACATACTTGAGACTGTATTTTGCCCTTACCCAGAATAGAGAGGGAGCCCTGGGGCCTCATGGAGGTTTTCAGTCCTGAACTCGGCAAGCACTCTAGAATGACACTTGGAGGGTATTCCTGTTCCCCCCTGTCATGGAATGCACTTAGGGGTGGGCACTGTGAGCTCAGTGGACCTGGCCCCCCCCCCAGGAGTGGGTTAGCGACACCTACCATAATTCTTAATCTTCCTGTATATCTTCGCCATTCATCACTGGTGGGTACTATGCAGGAGGTGCTAGGACCCCACGGGAAGCTTTTTAGCTTAAAAAGCTTTTCTCCTGGGAGGAGGGGCAATGTCGGGGACGGAGCCGCCCTCGAGGCCGACACACTGTGTGGCGCTCGCAGGGTGGCCAGTAACAGTCGACGTCCCCTCCACTATCTCAGTTCTGCTTCCTGGAGAGGAACAGGCATAACAAGAAAGAAGGGAGGAGGGTGGGGCAAGAGAGCCCAAGGGACAGCAAAAGGAAAGCATAAAAACTGAAAAAGGAATAAGCCGACCAGATAAGAAAAAGAGGTTGGGTCCTAGTTTGTTCTGGGAGGAGGGCTCCAAACTCTGGGCAGGCTAAGGTGGAGAGAAGAAGAAGAAAGAGGAGGAGGAGGAGAAGGAGAAGGAAACTAGGTGGGAGGATAAGACTGCATGTCCCCACATTCCAGAAGTCCCTGTGGACCAAAGGGAGTCTAAAACTCTGCTGTCTACTGTCACAATAGCCACCTAACCTGTTACTATTTGTATATAATTTTGTTATGAATGTTTTTTAATTTCTGCCTGTGAAACATGGCAGTCAGCAAAGCATCATGGAACCTTGGATTTCCAAAAATATACTGTTCTCTCTCTGAGTGGAAGGAAAGAAAAAATTACTCACCTTAGTAATGTTGTTTCTTCTAATGGAGTCTTGCTGTATTCTGACATATTGCAGTGAGGTCCAACCTTCGAACTGCCGCAGAGATGAGAGAGTTAACTTTCCATGCCAGGCATGGAACGCTGAGCTCGAGCTCGGTTGAGACTCTGTCTGCTGCTGTTTGAAATTAAACCGTCAGATCTTTACGAGCTAAACTCACTGGGTGCCCTGTGTGGAAACTGTAAACTTACACTAGCTAACTGGCTACTAAATATAATAAAAAGATTTTTTGGTCCCAAAGCAAAGACTCAAGTCAGGAAACCCAAAAAATAAAACAAAAACACAACACCCACACACCCAAACCAAAGCGATGAGAAGAAGGGTGAGGGCACCTCTAGGGTGTCAACACTGCACCTGCCCACCCACATCCCAAAAACCCAGGTTCTGAGAGGGGAGGCAGAGGGGAGGTCAGAATACAGCAAGACTCCATTAAAGAAACAACATTACTAAGGTGAGTAATTTTTTCTTCAAACAACATGAAGTCTTGCTGTATTCTGACCTATTGCAGACTACCAAGCAGTACCTCCATGGAGGAGAGGCAGAACCTACTTAGGAAATAGGCTCTGAAGCACTGCTGTGCCAAACCTAGCATCACTCCTAGCCTGGATGTCCAGGGAGTAATGCTTGGTAAAAGTATGTACTGTTTTCCAGGTGGCTGCTTGACAAATATCTAAGATAGGAATAACCCTGGCCACAGCCAGGGAAGCAGCTGTACCTCTGGTAGAGTGAGCCCCCAGGCCTGAGGGTGGGATCCTACCTAGTTTTTCATAGCAAAATTGAATGCAAGAGATAATCCACCTGGCAACAGATCTCTTAGTGGCAGGCTTTCCCTTACCAACCTCACCATAAGTGAGAAACAGTTGGAGGGAGTCAACCTGTGACCCTTGGTGCGCTCATGTAGTAGCTAAGGGCCCTTTCACATCCAACTGTGCAGCCTCCTCTCCCCAGAGGAGGAATGGTCAGCGAAGAAAACAGGAAGGGACATAGACTGGTTAAGGTGGAAATCTGAAACCACCTTAGGCAAAAACTTCCTATTAATCCTGAGGACCACCTTATCTCTACGGAAAGAGATAAAATCAGGCTCCACTGACAGGGCCTGTAACTCACTTATGCGTCTGGCAGAAGTGATGGCCACCAAGAAAACAGTTTTCCAAGTCAAGTACTTAAGCTCTGCTGAGGACAAAGGCTCAAAAGGGGGTTGCATAAGCTGAGCAATGCAAACATTAAGGTCCCAAGCAGGGGCAGGGTCCCTGAAGGGAGGATTGGTATGAAGCAATCCCCTGAAAAATTTAGAAAATACAGGATGAGCTGAAAGGAAGGCAGAAACAGCTGCCAGATGCACTTTTAGTGTAGCTGGTCTGAGACCCAAGCTATTAAGATGAACCATGTAGTCCAGGACTGTGGGAAGGCCAGCAGACTCTGGAGAAATGTGCTTGCCAGAGCACCATATAGAGAATCTTTTCCACTTAGAGTTGTAAGTGTTTCTGGTGGAAGGTTTACGAGAAGCATTCAAGATATCCAGAACACCTTGAGAGAGGTGTAAGTCAGCAAACTCTAATTCTTCAAGAGCTACTAGGCCTTAAGGTTGAGAGATTTGAGATTCGGATACCAAACCCTCCCCTGAGCACATGTTAACAGGCTGTAATTCCTGGGAAGAGACAGGGGAAGGTGGACTGCTAAGGACAACAAGAGAGGGTACAAGGGCTGTCTGGCCCAGTCTGGAGCAATCAGAATCACCTTGCAGGGTTGAGACCTGATTTTGACTAACACCTTGAACAGGAGAGGAAGGGGGAAAGGCATACAGGAACTTCCCCTCCCAATTGAGAACTAGGGCATCCAGGGGGACTGAGCCCAACACTGGGGGCCTGCAGCAATAGAAAGGGAGTTGGTGATTGTCTGGGGCTGCAAAAAGATCTATCTGTGGAGTGCCCCATCTGGAGAAAATCACCTTTAGAACTAGGGGATCCAGGGACCATTCGTGATGGCCTTGAGATATCCTGCTGAGAGCATCTGCCAGGACATTGTCTTTGCCTGGGAGGTGTACTGCTGTAAGAGAGGTGTTCAGGGAATAGACCAGGGACCATAACTTCATTGCCTCTGTGCACAAGGTCGAGACTGAGTGCCCCTTGCTTGTTGATATACCACATTGTGGTGGTATTGTCTGTCCTGATCTGAACTACTTTGTTCTGAACAGACCTGGCAAAAAGCTTGAAGTGCTAGAAACACTGCTCTGAGTTCTAACAGATTGATGTGAAGCAGAGATTCCTGAGGAGACCACAACCCTTGGGTGGTCAGGTCCCCCAAGTGGGCTCCCCAGCCCAAGAGGGAGGCATCTGTAGTAAGGATTAGAGAATGAGACCGAGTGACAAAAGGAACCCCCTGTCTTAGATTGTCCTGATCCTGCCACCACTGTAATGCCTAGACCAGGGTTCAAGTCACTGGAATCAGTTTGGTCAGAGGGTCCTTTTTCTGAGACCAAAAGGCTCTCAAGTGGAACTGAATGTCCCTCACCTGAAATCTTGCTCCCTGCACCACTGCTGCAGAAGCAGCCATGTGCCCCAGGAGCTGCAGAAAATGCCTTGCTGGTCGAGACACCTGGAGGCTGAATGAAGAGGCCAGTGAAATCAGGGTCTTTGTCCTGTCTAAGGGAAGAAAGGCTCTTGCCCTTACTGTGTCTAGCTCTGCGCCTCTGAAGGTGAGGAGCTGTACAGGCTCTAGAACTGACTTTGAAAGATTCAGAAGGAAACCTAGAGAAGTGAGCAGTTGCTGAGTTACCTGTAGATGTAACTTGACTTGGTCTGGAGACTGGCCTACTATAAGCCAGTCATCCAGGTATGGAAAGATGGAGATCCTTTTTCTCCTTAGGAAGGCAACTACTACTGCCAGGCATTTTGTGAACACCCTTGGAGCAGAGGTTAGGCCGAAGGGCATTGCTCTGAATTGGTGATGGCCTGAGGGCAGCTCGAACCTGAGGTATTTTCGTTGGGAGCTTCTGATGAGAATATGGAAATAGGCATCCTTGAGGTCCAGGGAGACTAGCCAGTCCCCTGGCTTTAGAGAGGGTAGAATCATTCCCAGAGTCACCATTTTGAACTCTGGCTTTAAAAGGTGCTTGTTTAAATATCTGAGGTCCAGGATGGGCCACCATTCTCCTGTCTTTTTGGGGGTTAGAAGTACCTGGAGTACAATCCTTTCCCTTTGTGTAGGGGTGGAACCCTCTCTATGGCTCTCAGAGCCAAGAGGGAAGAGACATCTGCCTCTAGGGCAAGTGCCTCTGAGGAATTTGCAGGCAGAAAGGATCTGGTTCTCATCTTTGGACATTTTTTGAAGCTGAGAACCACTCCCTGGCTTACTACTTCCAGGACCCATTTGTCTGATGTTAAAGACATCCAGTCCTAGACAAAGTAAGCCAGCCTGCCCCCTACAGGTGGTAGAGAATCGGCCCTGGCAATCCCATCAGGGTGCCTGTTTGGCAGGGGCTTTAGGCTGGGGGGTAGACGCAGGCCTGCTTGCACCCCGTCTGCCTCTCCCTCTGAAGAACCCCCTCCGAGCATAAGCAAAAGAGGAGGCCTGGGCTTGGTAGAAAGGCCTATGAAAAGGCCTGCCCTGCCCCTGGAATGCTGCCTCTGAGGAGTGGCTTGCCTTTCCTTGGCCTGAGCACTCCTATAGGTGGTCCTGTATTCATCCATTTTCTTCATGTAATTCTCTGTATGCTCCCCAAACAAAGAATTACCTACAACAGGAAAATCCATGGCCTTAGTCTGGGTATCCTGAGACAGGCTAGTACATCTGAGCCAAGCCATCCTACGAAGGGCCACAGATGTAGCCATGACTCTAGATGAAACATCACTGGAGTCCACTGCAGCATGGAATTGCACCTTGGATGCCTCAATACCATCCGCAGCCACCTGCTCCAGCTCCTTGGCAAGCTGTCCAGGGACCTGTTTAGCTAAAGCCATTACAGTGTCCTATCTAGATTTCTGATATCTAGCTGTATAGGCCATATAATTAGCCTGCCTGAGTCCCAAGGATGCTGCCATGTACTGCTTTTTTGCCATGGCATCAGTCCTCCTGGAGTCCTTATCTGGGGGGGGTGTGAAGCCAAGGGTATATTTGCCTTATCACAGGCAGCAGCCTGCACTACCCCAACATGGCTGCATTGCTGGGTAAGGAACTCCGTATCTGAGCCTGAGAGAGAATACCTTTTGTCCATTCTCTTGTCCACAGGAGGTATAGAATTAGGAGTCTTTAAAATTGTCATTGTCTGTTTCCCAAAGGACTTATGAAGGGGGAATAGACAGCCTCCTGGACTCTGGGATATCCATCATTTCAACATAGTCAGGCTCCTCCTGGTCGTCCACAGCTTCTTCCATAGGAAGCTGCAGAGTTTCAGCCACTTTTTTGTAGAACATAAAATGGGAAGGGGACTCAGAAAGCCTAGGAGAAACCCCTGAAGGTCTGTCTGGGGAGATGTCCGAGTCAACAGGCACATCCAGACTTTCGTAATCACCATCACTATCCTCATACTCTCCTTCCTCCTCCTCCGGTTCATAGACATTTTCCAAATTATAATCTGGAACCGGGGGAACCGACCAAACCGAGCCCATTCCCGATGGTGCCAGTTCGGTCGGAACCGGGGTTAGCGACTGAACAATCCTTATCGCTTTGGCTATTTCATCAGTGGTCGGAGAAAGAATCTGTGGATCCGCACCGGCTGATTTATCCCTTCTTTTTCTTTTAACCGAACCGACTCCCGAGTCAGTTTTCCTTTGCCGAAGAAGTTTCGCCCTGGTCAGAGGGTACTCCTTCTGGTTCGGTTGGAACCGAACCGGGCTGGCCACCCGGGTCAGCGGACTTCTTGGCCTCTCTTTCCCTGAGCCTAAAAACTCTCTTTTCCAGGGTAGCTGCAGGGAAATTCTTGCAAATCTGGCAGTCTGAATCGAGGTGGTCAAACCCCAGACAATAAACACAGGTGGTGTGGGGATCAGCCTTAGCAAAGACTTCCCCACACACACTACAGTGTTGAAACCCAGTCGGCCCGGTTTTTCTTTTGGGTTTCTCAGACATGGCCAGTCCTAATAACAACTTACCCTTTTTCCGGCAATCCGCCAGGCAAGACACCCTTATCGGTTCCTGACCGTGTTACGGGTCGTGGAAAAAAACGTAATGAAACCCGTTTTTTTTTAGAACCGATAAGGACTGGTTACCACACTCTAAAAGTAGAATAAACTTTTTTAAAACAACCTGATCGGTTCAAACCGAACCGATCCCACATTTACAAGTTCCACACAGAAGAACAAGGAAATATAACCTATCTAGTACTCACGATACCACAAACAGAGTCTGAACTGACAGATAAATGATTAAATTCGGTAGAAAACTGAGAAAAACGGTACTTTAACCGACAACTTGAACCGAGCAAAGGAGAAATCTCCGGAGCGACTGTTCAGTGAGGCGGAGTAAAGAATCTGACGGTTTAATTTCAAACAGCAGCAGACAGAGTCTCAACCGAGCTCGAGCTCAGCGTTCCATGCCTGGCATGGAAAGTTAACTCTTTCATCTCCGGGGCAGTTCGAAGGTTGGACCTCACTGCAATATGTCAGAATACAGCAAGACTTCATGTTGTTTGAACAGACACATGCCTAACAAAACCTGTATGGAAATCGTAAAAAGTCATGTTCTCAAGACAGTTGGTGCTTTGATGTGAAAATATTGCCTTTTTACGAGGTGACAGGAGGGAGAATGCTTCCTAGTCAGTCTGTCAAAAATCTCAAAATGTTGAGAGGTGGTTCTCAGACTGTTTTCCTGAGAGATCAAAGGAAGGGGTAATTCTGACCTGTCATAAAGCATGCTCTGTGGCTCAGTAATTAGGAAGTATATATATATTTTTTTTAATTGGAATGTTTAGCAGTGTGCAGGGGCATGTGACTGATCAAATTAAGTATGCAGGACTGAATGTGACCTCACACTAGCAGCTCAGAGCTGTGACATCACAAGGAGGGAGGGACACCCTGGCCTCTTTGATGTTGGCGCAGCTTGGCTGAAAGGATAGACACGCTTTTCTGGATGTCTTAAGAGTCATTTTGTGTTCTGGACTTCTAAGGAACACTTTTGTTCCTGGACTCAACAAGAGAGGCACTGCTGCCAAAATAGGTAATTCCATTCCATTTATTTACTGATCGGAACTAGAGTATGCTTAGTTATTCAGTGCAAGATGCTTTGTTTATAACTGTCCATTTATTTTCTGACTGTACCCTTAATGTATATATGTCCTGTGTTTTGTATTTTACTATTTTTAATTTTAGTAAACTTTGTTTTTCCTTAAAACGCTGCCTGAGACATGCTCATTTTGTGTGTGAATGGTGGATCAGTCTCAATATTCTAACACAGCTATTAAATGCTTATTGTGTCGCCTAACGCAGCCACACTAACAAGGATCTGTGCAAAGATTCAGCAAGGTAAGAAAAATACCAGTGTCTCAATTGAGTCGGAAGGGGGTTATGAGCCAGGTTGGTTGTATGCCCGCTGGGTCAAGTGAGGGTGGGGCAGGCCTTAAAAAACTTACCTGTGCGCCAAGCTGATTCTGACTGATTTTATTGCATTTTTACTATTTGTAGTCATATTGTGTTTTATATTTTATCTTATTTGATCTACCTTTTATGTTAAAGCGCCTTGATAATTTTGAAAGGCGCTTGATAAATAAAGTTATTATTATTACTATTAAGTATATTGCGGCTTTCCCTGAAGATAGTGTGATATTCAGACCTGTTACCTGGGTGTGCTAGCTAAAAAAGGTTCATAATTGACCCCAGGACTCAAGACTGGTAGTTGCTCAGACCCAAATCAAACAGGAGGGTGTCCCTGTTTGTCCCCTGTTCATGAATCGCATTTAAAGGTTAAGCACTGTGGTAGCAGAAGACCTGACCCCAGGAGTGGGTTTGTGACATCTACATTCTCTTGTTAAGGTGAAAATTCCACTCCCCCCCCTTTTTTTTTTTTAAGAGAGTCTGAGACAGGGTGATAGTCTAGAGAATAGACATTTTCCTAGAGGAGTGGGAAAATCTAAACTCCCACCAGCAAGAGGGATCCGACAGGAGAAATGCTTGACAGTTCAAGCTAACCCCCAGGTTCACTAGGGGAGGAACATTGGGTAATAGATGCTCCTTTTCCTTAGCCAGAAGATGGAAGAGAAACCGTTTTCCAGTTGGAGTTCACCTCGGTGTGAAAGGGGAAAGTCCCGGGGTGTAAGAGGGTAAAATCCTATATTCAGCACCACCGGGGAGGTGAGGTTAATAGGAAAAGGAGACCTCAAGGAGGTTCCTGAGTCTTGAAGTCCAAAGGGACTTTGAGTGTACAAGAGACCCAGGAGAGAGTCTCTTGCAATTGGAGAAAGAAAACAAATTAGAGAGGGTCCTCTGCACCCAAATCTCAACAGAGGTTCAGATGAAGGCAGGACTGACAAGGGTGGCCTGAGAGAGAACTCCCAGACAAGAGGCCTGAAGATCTCCCCTACCTAGAAGAGAGGCCTGGGGAGCCAAGAAAAGAGGGCAAGAGCCCCTATAACTTTCCTGTCCCAGCAGTCGAACTCTGCAGAATCTGCATCCGTAGGATGGTCTCTTGTTAGGCACCGATACCCAGAAGGGGTGTCCAGCCACTCCAAGCCCGATGTGAGGTGGGGCAAAGTTCCTGGAAACCCCATGGGAAGTGCAATACTTGCGCTGGCAGTCCCCAGGAGTTGGGGAAGCAGAAGTGATGACTGCCAGACATTGTACGACTCCTCCATAAAGGGCCGAGGCCATGGAAGGATCACTAAGGATTCCTGGCTGTACTCCCCAAGGAACACCATAGTCGCACGTGCAGGACTGCACTGATACACTGGGGTAAGACTGAGCTCTTCCATCATTGTCAACAGGAGCCGCTGATACTCTGAAAAGTCAACATCTGAAGACTTGTACAAGGAGAAGTCCCCTTCCTCGGAGGAGGAAGCAGATGAAGTGGAAGGGCTACGTATAGGGAATGACAGTGCAGGAAGAGCAAATGCGAACACCATCTCATCCATGGCACTGTAAACATGGGGAAGCACGCGCCATGGCGCTATACTGCTCCCAGGCGAGAGGCCCCAAAGGACCGGAAAGACCCGGGAGAAAAGGGGGAGGAGGAGGCAGAGAGGAAGAAGAATAGGCAGAATGGTCCTGGGAGACCGGGCCCCCCTCTGCCAGGGCTGTGGGAACAGGTGGGGAACCTCTGAAGTAAGGGGGATGCACTGTCCAGACCCCACCTGCTGCTCAAACCTCCCTGAACCAGCAAGGGGAAGCCCACAGGGATAAAACCCCTGGTGGGGAGACCGGAGCTGAGCAACCCAGTAGGGTGGCCCATGTCCCCACCTGTTTCAGGACTGTGCCTCTAGAGGGCAGAGGAGGAGGCGGAGGTGCCCAGCCCAGTACTCTGACTCTGGTCCCTAGTGACTGAGGTCACTGAAGCAGAGCAGGAGACAGACCGGGCTCCGACCCCCGGAGAGGATTGAGACCTACTCCTCCAGTGAGGTCCTACTATGGCAACCGTCCTTATGGGAGGGGGGAAAGAGAAAAACCAGCACCAGGGTTGGACTCCGACTCCCCTCCAACTCCATGCTGGCATCAAAGAATGACCCAGCATTGAAATCAGCCTCCTCCATGGAAACAGCACCCAAAGCGGCGCCGTCACTGAAGTGGCACCGACAGAGGCACCGGAGCTGGCTACGGCACTGATATTGATGCCATCGGCATCAACCTTAGCGTTGATATCAGGGGCGGCACTTACCTTGGGGGCGGCACCGACCATGACACCAACCCTTGAAATGGCACCGTCCACGGCACTGACAGCAAACGTGGCGCTGACTGTGGTGTCACTGCCAGATGCGGCACCAACCACAGTGCCATCAACTGCCGCACTGACACCAGTGGCGGTGCCGCCACTTGCGGCACCAGAGTCCCCCTATTGAGAGTGACACAGACGGAGGAAGGGTGGTGTCGTGAATGGTGTCAGTCGTAACACCAGAACTCACAGATAATGACCTTGAGCAGATCCTTGGGAACGACTACTGCTACGGAGAACTTGGTTGCCAATCCGGACCAGCCTGATCAGCCTCCATATCTGAGGAGGAGAGCACAGCGATCCTGAGAGAGGCAACCCCAGCCACTCTACCCATCCCGGCACCAACAGCAGTGTTGGAAGCCTAGGCCGCACCCTCCGAAGGCCTCAAAGGGAGTGCTAATGAAGGTCCCGCATGTAGCGGAGACCTCGACACTGGGGTCGGATAGTTCCCTGCAGGGAAACCAGGTCTTGAGCGATCCATGGCTTGCCCCTCCAGAGGAGGCAGATCGGTCCCCTGACCACTCAACCAGG
This sequence comes from Neoceratodus forsteri, assembly GCA_016271365.2. NCBI lineage: Eukaryota > Metazoa > Chordata > Ceratodontiformes > Ceratodontidae > Neoceratodus > Neoceratodus forsteri. The sequence continues at coordinate 1,095,446,681 of CM057453.1, forward strand.
CATCTGGGTTCAGCGACAGCTGAGCCGATGGAGGCCTGCTCTCCCCTGGTACACATAGCAGCGGGGGGAGGCCCAGGGGATGGGACCAAGGTCCTTACCTTACAGGAAAAGAAGAAAAGAGACTCGATGTTGTATAAATCTAGATAAGGAAAAAAACAAAGATACCAAATGCAGCATCGACAGGAGCAGCGTTGAGAATTCAGTTAGACGAGCAGAAAACGGTACTTGAGGAGTGTTCTGTAGACTTCTTGCTGCCCCATGTAGTCCAGGCTGCAGCCTCAATGGCGCTAAAAACAGAACTGAGGGTGCAGAGGGGACGACAGTTACTAGCCAACCCACAAGCGCTAAAAGTGCAATGCGTCGGGTTCAAGGGGGCAGCGGGGCTGTCCCCGACATCGCCTTACTCCTAGGAGAAAATCTTTGCTAAAAAGCTTCCTGCAGGGTCCTAGCACCTCAGGCGTAGTACCCACCAGTGATGAATGGTGAAGACTGATACAGGTTAAGATTATGTACTCCCTGGAGTAGAGGAGGGAGAGATGGGACATGCTAGAGACTTACAATTACCTGAAAGGGATAAACAGGGTGGATAAGGAAGGTCTTTAAGCTAAGTGGCAGCCAAAGCACGAGGGGAGACAGTTTGAAGATGGGGGGAGGTTTAGGAGGGAGGTTAGGAAGCACTTCTTCACGGAGAGGGTGGTGACAAGTTGGCATGCACTGCCGGAGGAAGTGGTCTCAGTGAAGACTGGGGGGGGGGCAGCTTTAAGAGAGGTTGGGATAGGCATAAAAGGAAAGTATAGATCATGGGAGGGGCAAATGGAAAGGATAAGAGGACTGACGGGGTTGGGGCAGGTTCTGTATCATAAGCAGAGGACCCTGCAATACAAGCAGTCTAGACAGACTGACTGGCCTTATTCTGTTGTCTTCTTCATATGTTCGTATGATCAGTGTCAGACGAACTTTGAGGCAAAATAAAGTCCTGGTCCTTGGGGCTAAGCACTGCTGATGGAAAGAAAAAACAAACTGAGGCAGTTGGGATTAGCGGCACTACTTGTACTATTAAAGATGTGGTGCTGTACATTGGTGTTGCATGTGACACTGCCAAGCCCCAAAAGTTTCTGGTTCCTGCGGGTCCTACAGCTTCTGGATCAATAACCAAAGCATGTGGGTCAACGACGAAGACTGGCTGTGGAAAGATCAAAACTGTCAAGTTAACAGAAGAACAAAAACATAGAACCATAAATGCAAATACATGCAACTTACCCTTGAAAATATGCATTCATAGATTGTAGTACTCCTTGCTGAACCCTCCATGTGCTGAGTTTTAATCTTTCACACATTAAGTGACACACCTCTGTCCTGTAGCGACCTGCAGAGAAACAAAAAAATATCCTTTGTAAGAAATCTGTTTTATTTTTAAATGCTCAGTATCGTAGCAAGATGGTATTAAAAATAAAATGTTTAATGGTCGAACTGCATACTGCCCCAAAGAGTAGTCATACAGTGATGGACTCCTTTTTAAATATGAAAGCTGACCTTGAAAGAGTCAGCAAAACAGTTCCGCTCTTGCCCTCTTGGATACCATGGAGTTTAATAGCTAGTGGGAGAGAGAGAGTACTTTACCTGGGATATTCTAAACACACCTACAGGATAGTACAGATTACTGTACATATCATGGGCCTGTCTACAACAGCCTCAAGACAGGGCTTTGTGGGCCTAACTGAGACTAGGAACTGAATCCCCAGCACAGAACATGTCCTGGAATCCATGTTACCAGCCCATTTTACTTAAGGTGGGTAAGTCAGGCAAATCCTGAGCCAAGACCCTGGCTCCAGCTCAGCTAGGCAAATTCTGAGCCAAGACCCTGGCTCTAGCTCAGTCAGGCAAATTCTGAGCCAAGACCCTGGCTCTAGCTCAGCCAGACAAATTCTGAGCCAAGACCCTGGCTCTAGCTCAGCCAGGCAAATTCTGAGCCAAGACCGTGGCTCTAGCTCAGCCAGACAAATCCTGAGCCAAGACCCTGGCTCTAGCTCAGTCAGGCAAATCCTGAGCCAAGACCATGACTGTAGCTCAGCCAGGCAAATCCTGAGCCAAGACCATGACTGTAGCTCAGCCAGACAAATCCTGAGCCAAGACCCTGGCTCTAGGTTAGCCAGGCAGACCCTGAGCCAAGATCCTGGATCTAGCTTAACTCTCTATTAGTGGTGAGGCACAAAGACCGAGTTTAGTGAGGGCCCTGTGGGCACAATTCAAATACAAAAATCACCACCAAAGAACAGTATTACTGTCTCCCTCTGATTAAACTGTAAACCCCTTCTTATAGAGCTGCAAGCTTTTAACAGATTATTTCACCACCTCTCTTCCCAGCTGCTGAAATCTACCACGTACCTGGCCTATCCTGGACCTCCAGTACATTAACTTAGAGCACAGATCTAGTAATGTGACCTCACTGCACCAGTGCACACCTGCATCTAATACAAAGTCATGATTGTGAAGTCATTGAAAGGGTGTGGGGCTAAAAACTTGATCTGAGGAAAGGGGTGCTTCACAATAAGACCATGGGGTATGAAAGAAAGAGAAGACCTGCAACTTAATGGGGAGGGGGTGGGGCTTGCACATGGCAAAACCAAATTACGCATAGAAAGTTGATGAAATTACAAGCCGAGTATAAGACAATGCAAAGTTGCTCAAGTACTGTACGTATACATAGGAAACAGATGTTTCCTGTAACCATAGTCCACAAGGGAGTTGGGGGTTTAAGTATTAAAGAATCAGTGTTACGTTGAGATATAGTGATGCTATGTCTCTGTCTATTCCACGGTTCTAGACTAGCATTGGCCAAAGGTCTGTGGCTTACAGCTTGCGGAAAAAACTGGAACATTCATTCGAATGACATCAGAAATACTAAATCACCAGAGGCATTTAAACTTCACCGAAAGTGATATTTGCAGAGTATTACAAGGTGCAAATGCTTTTCATAAAGTACAGTTACATAAGAACTTACCGTAACAGTAGATCTTCGCAAGGATCTCTTGCAGCAGGCCACACCTATGGAACTATAGCTGCCAGACGCCAGAACCACATGGAAACTTTTCTAGCTAGCAGTCTTCCAGGGGGCAGCCAGCTCTGATGTCACACACTGATGTCATCCTATTCTGTAAGAGTGGGCAGCCCCGTGCCCTTCTCAGTCCTCTCACTGGAGACCAGAAGCAACTTTTCTCCTGCTGAGGAACCAAGAAAGAGCTGAAGGTTTCCGCCAATAAACATATAGCAGAAGGTTCTCTGTAAGGAGAAAGAGAGACAGACAGAACGCCCATAGGGACAGGGGATGAAGGGTGGGACGACATGGCCTGCTGCAAGAGATCTTCTTGAAGATCTACTGTTACAGTAAGTTCTTACGTAACTGTACTATCTTCATCAAGGGCATCTCATGCAGCAGGCCACACCTATGGAACGAGTCCCAAGCAGTTCTAACAGCAGGAAATGAAGTCTGGATGGTCAGAAACAAGAGCTTAAGAAAGTAGGCACTGAAGAACAGCTAGGCCAAAATTGACCCTTTGCTTAGAGGCAATGTCCAGACTGTAGTGCTTGGTAAAGGTGTGGACAGTACTCCACGTGGCAGCAGCACAGATCTCTGCAGCTGATTCATTCCTGAAATAGGCAACAGAAGTGACCATGCCTCTGGTGGAATGGCCACGTACAACCCCATGAAGTTCCATATCATACTTTCCATAACAAAAAGTAATACAGTTTGCCAACCATTTGTACAAGCACTGTTTAGAAACAGGAATGTCCTCTCTACCAGGGGCGAAAGAAACAAACAGAGAGGACTTCCTACAGTCCTTTGTACGATACATATAGTAACGCAGAATTCTATGCGCATCTAAAGTATGGAGTTATGCTTCCCCTGAACAAGCATGCTCTGGGAAATAAACTGGTAGGTGGATGGCTTGATTTAAAGTAAACTCAGACACCACCTTAGGAAGAAACTTAGTGTTAGTACGCAAAGACACTCTGTCTTTGTGGAAAACCAAATAAGTCTTCTCACATGAGAGCCTGCAGCTCTGAAATCCTTTGAGCAGAAATAACACCAACTAAAAAGAACGCTTTCCACCACAGAAAGCGTAGCTTGCACGTCGCGGCTGGCTCAAATGGAGCCAAAGTAAATTTCTCTAGTACAAAGTTCAAGTCCCAAGGCGAGACTGGATTGCAGATAGAAGCTTCATGTGGAGAATGCCTCTCGTAAATGTATGCAACACCTCCAGTTGTGCCACTGTACGGCCCTGACCAGGCACATGGAAGGCAGAAATGGCAGACACATGTACTGTAAGAGAGGAGTACTTCAGACCAGAATCTGAAAGGGACAGCAAGTATTCCAGAATCTGATTCACTGGACAAGTGAAGGGGTTCATATGACAAGAAGCAACACACAAAGCAAAGTGTTTCCACATCATAGCAGTGTCAGTGGCTCAGTAGGTAGCACACTCGCCTCGGAGACCGGGAGATCAGAGGGCTGTGGGTTCAGTTCCCACATCTGGCACTTGGGTTACTATCCCAGTACTGACACTGTAGTGCAGCATGAGAGGGGTGCTGCACTTCTGAGGTGCCGCCTTTCGGATGAGACGTTAAACTGAGGTCCCATCTGCCTGGATTGGTGGTAGTTCAGGTGGATGTTAAAGATCCCATGACACTTATCGAAAAGAGTAGGGGAATTTTTTATTAGAAAACAATATAAGAAAAACAAAACCAAGGCAATACACAACACTATGAACAAAATACTCAGTACACAGGGAAACAGAAAAAGAAAATCACAACAACCATTGTACTTATGAAAAGGAAAAGATGTGTACTAAAAAAATTGCTCACCATATATGGAAACACCCCCCTCCCCCCACATATTTGACTTTGGAAAGAAAGAAAAAGAAATCCAGACAATATAAAATCCACACTCAGGCAACCCCTTCAAACAAAATGATCGGTAAAGCTCTCCACCAAAATGCCACTAAAGGCGCAGAAAGAGTTTTCTTTTCTAAACAATAAATTCTAGAGATTTCAATTCTGATATGTTCTTGAAGTGCATGCAAAGCAATCGACTTCTGTTGTAACACAACTAAACATCTGTTATGCCAGATGCACCATCTGCAGACAGCAAACAGCACCCGCAAAGTACCTGGAAAAAAAATCTTCCAAGTAGGTCCAAAGTCCCCATAAACCGATTCAGCATACATCAAACTGGAGAATACAGGTAAGCCCCATGAGTGACTCAATGCAGACCATAAAGGGCAATATATGGACATTCAAAAAAAAGGTGTTGCATAGATTCTAGTTTACAAACACAGGTATCCCGAATACAGTAACGTTCAGACAATTGTTTATGTTTCTGATTTCCTTTGACGTTCAATTTATCGTGACAACATAACCATAAAACATCCCACATCTTTGCTGGAATTCTGCTATCTAATAATTGTTTAACCAAGCACTGTGAATCACCAGGTACTGTAAAACAAGGTGGTACTAAGAACATGGTGTGCAGAATGGAGGAGTATAAACGTTTCGTATTTCGCAACAATTCCACATCGGGGGACACTTTCCAAAGTTTAAGTTTCTTAAACACTTCAACCAGGTATACAGAGGAACCTAATGGAATCCTTGTAAAGGGTTTCCAAACAGGAGCCTGCCATTTTTCCAAAAAATATTGTGAACGGGAAGCCATGCTAAGGGCCCAACACTCTGTCCTGTTGTCCAAACAAGGAAAAAGGTTAGCATGCACAAAGATAGAAAAATAAAAAAGTACCGGGTTTATCATCTGCAAACCCCCTTGTTTTATGGGCCAATAAGTGACTGATCTCTTAACAGGGTTCAGTCTACTACCCCAAAGTAGTTGAAAAAAGAAATTATACAGCCAGGTCTCGAGAAAAAAAGGAAGAGGAAAAACATAACTAACAAGCAACAAAGAGGCAAGATACAAGTTTTAGATAAAACATCCGCTTCCTCCGGTCATAGGGAATCGCCTCAATCTAACAATTTTAGATTCTGCAACCTCCATAGCCAACACCAATTATGTGCCATTGCATCAATTGGACCAAAACAATTCCTAAAATGCAAATCTTCTGAAAATGAACAGCAATCCCCCCAATCGTAGCCAATCTATCCAGCAAAGGAATGTGCACAGCACATCCCACACTTTTTTGGGTATTTAAAGTGGAACCAGAAATCCAGGAAAAGGAATGAACAATCTCAATTGCCTGTTCCCCAGAAGCGGGATCAGCTACCAAAATACAATCATCATCCGCGTAAGCCAAAACACATGGAAAAGCAAGGTCAGGAGCCATAGAAATAGGACAAATATCAGCCTCCTCCTAACATCCAAGAAGTGGGTCAATGGAAAAAGGCGATAACAGGGGACTTAGAGGACAGCTGCCTGACCCCTCTTAATAAGGATACGGAACCTCTTAAGCCATTAACCAATGGCGTGGTGTAAGCTGATCTATACAAAACTTTAATCCAGCTCTGCAAAACCACAGGGACCCCATATTTTTGCAACACAGAAAATAAATACTCATGTGGCACTCGATCGAATGCCTTAGTTTGGTCTAAACTAAAAACATAACCTTGAGTGGTAGTACCATCAAAGACCTCTCTCAAAATTTTCAGGTTGGAGATCATAGAACGACCCAGGATTGCACAAGTTTGCGTGGGAGAAATTACCTGAGCCGCTACCTGAGCTAGCCTATTAGAGACTATTTTGAACAAAATCTTCCAATCCGAATTCAATAAACTAATCGGTCGCCAATTATCCAGTTTTGTTTTATCTTGTGCCTGTTTATACAAAAAAATAAGATAACTATCCGAAAAAGCTATGGGAATAGGCAATAAGCCGTGTAAAATAGTATTATAAACTTGAGTTAAGTATGGTAGCAATAAGGACTTGGTTTTCTTATAAAATTCATTTGGAATCCCATCAGGTCCAGGGGTAACTGTATTTTTCAGAGAACAGATAACGGACAACTTCTGCACAGGTAACCTGCTGATTCAATGGTAGAATACTCTCTGGGGAGAGAAGATGAACGTCAAAGGAATCCAGAAAACTTTCCCAGGAAGGTGAATCATAAGCCCGCCCATATAATGAGTTAGTATGAAAAGAAACTTCCTCTAAAATATTATGGTTATCAGTTAACAGGATACCAGAATGTGAAACCAAAGCAGACATATATTTAGATGCCACCTGTTGGTGGCTACTATCATATGGATTAATAATTTTAGCAGAACCCTTCCGGCCATATTTCTGTTCCAGGAAAAGTGATGTCGATCTCTGATACTGAGAGGCCTGCATCTCTGCTTTAACCTGTTTGATTTGGTCCGAGTAGTCTAAACCCCATTCAGATTGCCACAATAGCAGTCTTTGTAGGTGGCGCCGATAATTAAGATACTGAAAATATCGATCAGAAGATACTTGTTTAGAGTAATGTTTACAAAATTTGGTAATTTCAACTTTAGTATCTCACCACCAAAAAGCCAGATTGTCATACAAGGCAAAAACAGAGATCTTATCCTGCAGAAGCCTAAACAGGCCTTGCCACCCACCATCATCAGTCAACACAGAAATATTCATTTTCCAGAAGGTATGAGTTACAGGTTTACTAAGGGGAAAACCAGTATGTAACAGCAATAAACAGTGATGTGAAAATTCACACGGTACCACCGAATATCGTACATTATTTAACCAGTGGGAAATAAAAAAATAATCAATCCGAGTGGAAGATCTGCCTCGATGGAAAGTGTGTTCTGAGGGCAACCCATAAGAAGCCCCATCACGCAAATCAGCAGTAACGAGCAAAGTGTTAAGAAAATTGGAATCTGAATATAATTTCTGAGTAAGGCCAGTTTTATCGGATAATGACAATATACAGTTAAAATCTCCCAAAATCACAGATTTGGAAGTATGAAGAAACGGCTGTATCTGTTTCAGCGTAGAACCCTCTGGGTCTTAACTTGAAGGTTATAAATATTAATAAGTCTCCATTCTTGTCGGTGGAAACAATATCCAGAATCAAGACTGCCTTGAATTAAATCAAGTAACCTAGTTACCTGAATGTCAACCCCTGAACCAATATCCCTACTCCAGAACACAACTCTTCAGCAAGAGACCAAAAGGACAGACCATTTCTCCAATCCCTAGAGGCTTTCCTAATCTCCTGTAAAGAATGGAGCCTAGTATCTTGTAAAAAAATAATGTGCAAGGGTAAAGACACAAAAAAGGAAAAAACGGCCCAACGTCACTTAGCATTCTTAAGACTATTCACATTTAAGCTCCCAAAAGAGATAAAGTCCCCCATCGTGGTGAAAGAGCTTGAGATCACGATTTTTTCCTACCACGACCCTTACCAGGAGATTTAATCTTACATCTTTTCTTTTTACTCAATTGAACTTCCCCCAAAACTTGCTCAGAGTCAGTGAGGTGCTCAACCTGAGACGATGCAATAGAGGAGGCATCAGAATCCTCCTCAGCATCCACAGTTTGCTTTTGCTTAGAAAAAATCGCAAACCAGTTGGAAACCATCAAGTCAGAGGGGGGAACTACAGTAGACAAAGGCACTCCTTTCATAAGAGAGCTCCTTGTCAATCTCCTGTTTCCCACTGGGACCTAGTCAGAATCCCCAGGAGGTGGCATATTGTCTTTCCAAGAAGGGAGGCGCAACAGCACCAGAGGTGGAAGCCTGAACTTCCTCCACAACAAGGGGGAGGACAAAGCCTGGGGCAGAGGACAAGGGTCCTCCGGCTTTAAGGTGTACTGGAGGACGGCACACATTAAGAGGAGGAGGTTCCAACCCAGTATTCCCAAGGGAGGAGGAGGGAGAATCAACAGGGGGTAGGGGCATCCCTGCAGTATCAAAAGGTCGAAACTGGGGCCTTGCCTGAGCTGACTTCTGAGCTTGAGAAACCGTGTCATGCTGGGAATCAGGGGGCCGGTCAGGGTTATTGTGAGAGGCCCACGGACAATCCTTAAAAGAGTGAGAAGTTTCCTCAAACAAATTACAGTATTCAGGGCGCGGGCAGTTGATACTGACATGTCCAGAACCAAGACATGTAGAACATTTCAGTTGATCGCAGGCACTACTGAGATGTGTCTGGGCACCACACCTGAAACAAGATTTGGCTGCCCTGGATAGAAAACAAAACCACGATCCTACCCAAGTAAAAAACAACTGGGCAAGTGTTGAATAGACCCATTAAGGATAGGCAATTTAACCTGTAGTTTCCACCCCCCTGTCCAGAAACATTCTGAATGAAGAATCGGATCGGGTGAACCTAGAACAGAACATTTAGAGGACAACCATTGTATGATATCTTCTATAGCCACCCCCTCATTTTTAAACAAAACCGTAATAGATTTTATAGTAGGCTTAGTAAGGGGAATAGCAAAAAAAGGGGCCCATAGAGGGGTATGTCGAACAGCATGATATCTGCTCCAAAAAGCATCCAACCCAGAAGCATTCTTAAAACTGACATCAAAGTAATTATCACCAGATGTATGTATTAAAGCATAAATGTCAGAGGGGAGAAATGGAGACTTGATTTGAGTAAAGTTTTCCTACATAAAGACGATCGGGAAGACGTCCAGGCCACCCCTATAACGGAGGCGAACAGCATTGCGCCGCTTAGCCTGTTCAGGAGAATGAAATAAACCAGCAAAAGTTTTAGTCCGGGAAGCCCCAAAGCCGGGCCAAAGTCTTTAGGAGCCGAACTCCTATCACTCTTCAGTTCAGGGTCAGGTAGGGAAGTAGAAATGGGCAATGAAAGAGAGCACACTCCAGTCTCTACTAGGTCAACCTGGGAAGAAGCAGGAGGCATAGGAACAGCAGCAGCAGGCAGGGTGGAGGAAGGCAATACAGCTCCGCCAGTGAGCGAGTCAGAGGCTTAAAATAATCCCGGTGTAGAGGCCTGTCCTTTTCCGCCTGCCAGGATGGTGATTGTGATAAAATAAACCCGAAGGTACGCATAGTGGGTCGAGATATCCAATAGATCTCCCTGGGAGCAGGGCCAGGCCGAGCCGGAGAAGCCCAAGAGTCATCTAAAGGGATTTTCTCAACCTGCACCTCAAACGCTTCTGCAATAGTGAGTCCAGAAGCCGATAGGTGGAATCAAACCCACCACCAACTGGGCTAGAGACAAACAAGCCCGTACACCAGGCTGGCGCTTCCCACAATATCAGAAGAAACATCCTCACAAAGTACAGTACCTTTCCGACAGTCAGACCCCCCTGGGAGAACTGGAGCAGGCAATCCAACACTGGGTACTAGGGGGCTGCAATGCTTCATTCTGACCCCATCCAATTCTCGAGGTGCACAATTCAAGCAAGGAGGCAGTGTGGGGGAGCCTAGAGGAGACTTCAGGCACTTGCAGACCCGCAATTCGCTACCAGTCTCCCCGACTCCCGGCACACAACCATCACCTAACGAGATACTGCCATCATTTCTGGTTCCCGCTGGGCTCCTGGGAGAGCACTCAGCATCTTTTAAGGCCGAGTGACTGATCTCATCACAAGGAGCCGGACCAGGAGAAGCCCAGCAACACACCACCGAGGAGGAGAAACCGGGTACTGGGGAACAAACAGCCGTGAGGGAGAAAAGACAAAGCCTCGGCCTTTAGAATCCTTAGGTAAGTCCAAACCAGGCACAACCACTTTCGGAGAAAAAGCGTCTGTATGCATACCAACATCAGTCAGGCAGCGGGAGGTCACATCCGTTAGGCAGTGGGAATCAGTCTCTGGTAATCCATGAAGTACAACGGGCACGGTCTCCTGAAGCTCAGAGATAGGGAGGGAGACCAACTCCCCTATCTCCCGCACGTCCTCTTGCTCCGTCTCGGAGCCCCAAGTGGCCATCGTGACAGCCGTTCCCACACAGGGCACAGCGCAACCGCAACGGAGTAGGGGAATTTCCCTGGTGTCCTGGCCAAATTTCCCTCATTCACTAAAAAAATACCACCAACAGCTTAATCTGGTTCAAGGTCAGTTGGCATTCATCTGTATCCCCCTCCCCCGGGTCGTGTCTGAAAATAGGCAGGATTTGTCTAGTGCACTTACCTGGTTAACAAAAACTAAATAAAATAAAAATAAATAGAATAAGTGGCCCTGGTGGAAGTCTTCCTAGCCATCACAAGGACATCAGCCACCTTGGAGGACACCCCAAACTTAGCCATGGCTACGTCTTCAGGAGCTAGGCGTGAAGATGTAGGGATCTGAGATCCAGATGTATCAGGGTGCCCTGGTCCTGGGAGAGTAAGCCGGTGCACAGGAGCAGGGGCACTGGAGGTTCCAGTCAGCTGCTGCAGTATCAGGAACCAGATCTGGCAAAGCCAGAAGGGGGCGATGAGGATCATAGTGGCCCCTTCCATCTGTAGTTTGATCAGAATCTTCTGAAGTAGGGGAAAGGCGTAAAGACATCTCCCTTTCCAAGAGAGGGACAACACGTCTTGCCAAAAACTCCAGGCCCTGGAACAAGCAACCAAAAAAGCGAAAGTTTTGTGTTGAGTGGGGGCGTGAAAAGGTCCAACTCTGGATGACCTCACCTGTCGAACAGGTCTTCAACGATGGAGGTCAGCAGTTCCCACTCATGCATCTTGGACTGCGAATGGCTTCGCTTGCCCGCCAGGATATTTTGAATGCTTGGAAAGCTGACAGTTCTAAACCATGTTCTACTTAACAGTTCCAGACTCTCATCACTTCCCGACAGAGGGTATGAGTGAGTGCCCCTGTTTTTGTTTTTTTTGCCCCGTCTCCATGGATGCTGCTCTCTTCTGGGGTATCCTCTGCTCACTCTGCCACCCCGATACCTCTTGGTGTACCGCCAGATCTGCCCCCATGCTGCCTCGGCCTACTCCCCCCCCCCGGGCGGGGAGGAGGGGGATCCTGGGATGTCCCACTCCAGTCCATTAGTGTGTGTCGGGCAGTCTGGATGGTCCCCAAGAGCTGGGTTATGGTGTCTGGGAGCTTGGATCCCCATCTACGCCGGCATCCGCAAGGTCCTTTTTCCATGTTTCTGGTGCCATCACGAGGACGTAGGCACGAAAGGGGGGCCAGGGGGCGGAGCACATTGTGACGTGCAGACGCTCCAGCTCCCGGCCTACATCCTCCCCTCCCACTGGCTGTGCCAGATGCACCACCACCCGTGGTCACCCAGGTGGCAGTAGAGTAGCGGGACAGGCAACCCTCCCCTCCCGGAGAAGGAGAGCAGCCAATGGGCGCTAGTTCCTTCTCCCCCCAGTCGGCTCTCCAGCTGCCTTAGTCCGTTCCCAAACCCAGGTCGCTGGCGCCACGAGCAGTAAACCTACCGCTGCGCCGCCGGGCCAGCACCCCCATTTGTTGATGTTGTCCATCTGCACAAGCAGAAGGCCTGGGGCTAGCTGTGTCTGGAAGTCCTGAAGGGCATAAAGAACTGCCTGCATCTCCAGGACGTTGATGTGGAGGAAGGACTCCATTCTGCACCACATCCCTTGTGTTTGGTAGGGCCCCAGATGAGCCCCCAGCTCAACCCCGAAGCAACTGTGGTGAGAATTTGTTGAGGGGAGGGAATGAGGAAAGAAACCCCTCTTAACAGATTGCTGGGTTCCATCCACCAAAGCAGAATCTTTTTGACCGGAAAGGAGACTAGGACCTGCTCTAGGTCGTTGGTCCATTGATCCCACTGACCCTCAGGGTCCTCTGAGGTATCCTCATGTAGAGTCTGGCTAGGGGCACTGTGACTGTAGCCAAAGCCATCAGGCCCAAAAGCCAGAGGAAGGTTCTGGCTGCGACACTGCTGCTGTTATACAGCAGGTGGGCTTAAGTCATTAAGTGATCCAACCTGTCCTGGGGCAGGGAGGCCATACTTTGGGTTGTATCACAGAAACATAGAAACATAGAATTTGACGGCAGATAAGGACCGCTTGGCCCACCCAGTCTGCCCACTTTCCTACCTAATGGATAAGCTGCAGATCCTAGTTAACCAGCAGCCCACTTCTTCCTACCCCCACCCCCTAGAATTGCCTTATGACTGTCCCATGCATGCTTGAATTCCACCACTGTTTTTGACTCCACAACCTCCTCCAGAAGGCCGTTGCATGCATCCACAACCCTCTCTGTGAAAAAATACTCTTAAATTACCTCTGAGCCACCCCCCATCTTCAAATTAGCCCCTTGTTCTTGCACCTCTTTTTTGAAAGATGCTACCATCTTGGACTTTGTTGATTCCTTGAGGTACTTGAAAGTTTCTATCATGTCCCCCCTCCCTCCTTTCCTCGAGGCTATACATATTAAGCTCCTTAAGTCTCTCTTCATATGTCTTCCGTGCAGACCCTGCACCATTTTAGTTGCTCTCTCTGGACAGCTTCCATCCTGTCTATGCCTTTATGGAGATTGGGTCTCCAGAACTGCACACAGTACTCCAGATGGGGTATCACCAGTTGTCTGTACAGAGGATAACAACTTCCTGTTTTCTACTGGTGATGCCTCTCCTATGCATCCCAGTATCCCCCAGCCTCCTGCTGCCCTCTCATACTGCTTGCCCACCTTTAGGTCATCTGATATGACTACCCCCAGGTCCCTTTCCATTTTTGTTGTTGTTAGTATCTCACCCCCCATTGTGTACTCTTCCCCTGGGTTTTTGTTTCCCAGGTGCATTACCTTGCACTTCTTAGCATTGACTCTAAGCTGCCATACATTTGACCATTCCTCTAACCTTGCCAAGTCCCTTCTCATCCTTTCCACCTCACCTTGTGCATCAACTCTGTTGCAGATCTTTGTGTCATCTGCAAAGAGACATACTTTTCCTTCCAGTCCCTCTGCAATGTCGCTTATAAAGACATTGAAGAGGACCGGTCCTAATACTGAACCCTGCGGTACCCCACTAGTAACCCCCCTTTCTTCAGAGTGGACTCCATTTACTATTACTCTCTGTGTCCTATTCTCCAGCCAATTCTTTACCCAGGCTGTCATCTTGGGACCCACTCCCAGGCTGGCTAACTTGTATATTAATCTTTTGTGTGGGACTGTGTCAAATGCCTTGCTAAAGTCTAGGTAGGCCATGTCCACAGCCCCTCCCTGATATACTACTTTGGTCACCCAGTCAAAGAAATCTATCAGATTTGTCTGGCATGACCTTCCCGCTGTGAATCCATGCCGCCTTGGGTCCTGTGCCCCCTCTGGCCTCTAGATACTTGACAATTCTTTCCTTCAGAAGTGATTCCATCATTTTCCCTATCACTGAGGTTAAACTAACAGGTCTGTAGTTTCCAGCTTCTGCCTTATTCCCACTTTTGTGAAGGGGAATCACATCTGCCCTCCTTCAGTCCTCAGGTACCACCCCATCCTCCCATGATTTGTTAAACAGGGTAGTCAGTGGTGTCACTAGTTCTACCCTTAGTTCTTTTAGAATTCTGGGATGAATCCCATCAGGCCCCATTGCTTTGTCCACCTTCAGTTTTAAGAGTTCTTTCAGAACCCTTTCTTCTGTAAATGGGCTGGTATCAACTTCTGTATCCAGAGTGTTTCTACTGTTTGTTTTAGGTACCTCCCCCTCTTCCTTTGTAAATACTGAGCAAAAGTATTTGTTTAGTATCTCTGCCTTTTCACAGTCACCCTCTGCCCACCCCTCTCCCTCCCTTTATTAAGCCTCACTATCCCCTCCTTGGTCTTCCTTGGCTCCCTGATGTACCTATAAAAGTTTTATCCCCTTCTTAACTGGTTGGCTATCTTTTCCTCGGTTTGGGCCTTTGCTGTTCTGACTGCCTTCCCAGCTTCCTTTGCTTTAACTGATACAGTTCTCTGTCCTGCTCCTTCTGTGATTCCTTGTACTTCCTGAATGCTTTCTTTTTCTCTTGAACCTTCACTGCCACTTCCTTTGAGAACCATAGTGGTTTCTTACATCGTTTCATTTTGTTTATTTGCTTCACACAAAGGCTTGTTACCTCTGTGATGGCAGTTTTTATTATTCCCCATTTTTCTTCCACCCCTCCTTCCTGCCCATTTGCTAGTGCATTCTTTAGACACTCACCCATTTTGGCAAAGTCAGCCCTCCTAAAGTCCAGTACTTTTGCCTTTGTATGGCTTGACTCTATTGCTGTGTTTATTGTGAACCATACTGTTCGATGGTCGCTAGTTCCCAGATTGCTACCCACTTCTACATCTGTGATCCTCTCTTCATCTCCATTTAGAGAACCAGGTCTAAGATTGCTCCCTCTCGAATGGGCTCCAATACTAGTTATCTAAGGCATGCCCCCTATAGGGCATCTAGAATAACCTCACTCTTCGAAGTGGCTGCTGCAACTGCACTCCAGTTAACATCTGGCATATTCAGATACCCCATCGGCAATATCTCCCCTTTTTCTGCCATTTTAAGTATACTTTCTATCATTTCCTTGTCCATTTCCCCCTGAGAAGGGGGTATGTATACAACCCCTGTGCAGATTGTAGTGCCATTGCCGGTCTCCAAATTTACCCACAGTGCTTCTTCTCCCCGTTTACCCTTTTGTTCTGTTGCTTTGATTCCTTCCCTTATGTAAAGAGCTACTCCTCCTCCTCCTCTTTTACCCTCCCTGTCCCTCCTGTAGATAGTGTATCCTGGTATGTTTACGTCCCAGTCATGGTTTTGTGTGTACCATGTTTCTATGACTGCCACGATATCCAGATGTCCTCCTCCATCAAGGCCACTAATTCAGGAAGCTTGTTACTCAGACCACGGGCATTGGTACTCATTGCCTCCATTTTTGATGGCTTTACCTTCTGTTGCAGCATTCCCCACTGACCTTTCTACCTAGGTCTTTTTCTCATTTAGTACCCTGTTTTGTAGGAGAGGCTGGTATTTTCCCTGCTGCTTATCAGTGCCTCCCCTTGACTAGTTTAAAAGCTTGCCAATGAAGCATTTAAACCAATTGCTCAAAAGACTTGTTCCCTTCCTGGACAGATGCAGACCATCCTGCCAGTATAGGCTGGTGTCCCTCCAGGAGGAACCCCAGTCCCCAATGAAGCCAAACCCTGTGCTCCACACCATTTTTTCAACCACTCATTAAACTGCATGGTGCAAGGTACCCTCGCCTCACTCATGCCATTGACAGGCAGCACCTCTGAGAAGGATACTGTGTGTGCTACTTGTCTTAGGCCCCTCCCCAATTCTACAAAGTCCTTCTGCACTGCTCTAATCTCATGATGAGCCAAGTCATTTGTCCCTAGGTGGACAATGACGTCCAGCTCAGACTCCCGTGCAGCTGTTCTCATGATCCTGAGGATGCGCTTCCTGTCCCTCTAAGCCATGGCAACAGGCAGGCACCTTACTTCAGTTTTCCCTGCTCCCCCCAGTTCTATCCCCTTAATAATTGAGTCCCCCACCAGGAGCTGCTTCCTTTCCTTGTGGTGTCCTCTGCCTCCTTCCTGTGGGCCTCCCTTGTGACAGTTGTCCTCAGCCTCCGTAGTCTCCTCTGCGGGTGCATCCACAGGGGAGCTATGCTCCCCCAGAATAGCGTATGGACTGTGGAGTGGAACAACTGACTGGGTGTGCCTCTGTTCCACCATCCTCACCCTCCCTGAGCCCACTGTGGTCCAACTGCTGTGCTTTCTTCGCAACCTCTGAGGTAGTGGTAGTGGTGGTGGCTCTGGTACTCCCTGGATGGGGGAGGTTCCCTTCCTACCGTCCAGTGTGGCCTGGGGAAAGGTTCCCTTACTACTGTCCAGTGTGGCCTGAAGACGGGCAACTTCCTCCCTCAGGGCAGAGAGTTGTCTGCAAACAGGGCAGCACCTCAGCCTCCAGAAAGACTCCCGGAAGACTGCTGCCCCACAGCCATTACACTGCACTACTCCCCACATGTTTATCTACTTTTTGTGTGTGTGTGATTGGTTTGTTATATAGAAATATATATATTATACAATGTATATGCTTATATTGTCAGTGCAGTGTGCTAGAGAGGATATGACAGTGATATGCACCTGCACTCTTGAGGAAATTATGTCAGAACCCAGGTATAAAGGAACTATTTCCAGGGGTGGATGGGTGAGGGTGGAAGGTTGGGCCTAACTGTGCCCTCACAAAACAATCAGCTAAAAGCTCTGACCCACCGGGCATGAGTGCCTTCCTGTCAGCAAGATGCCCTACACAACAATTTGACAGAGAAAATACCCTGCTAATCAAACAGAGAAAAATCCAGATATCCAAGACAGACACAGGTAAACCTCCCCAGCCCCAAAACAGCCTGGTGGTTTGTGCTCTGAAAGCAGTCAGCCCCAAAATAAGTCAGCTGTGCTTTAAACTCTTCCTGCACTGAAAATCTTAAGAATTGTAACAAAAGTAAAGCTAGATCCACCTCCCTCTGTTGCTTGAAAGACTGTCTTTTCCTGATAATTCTAAGTTCCTTATCTCACCTTTCAGTTAGAAGTAGCCTCCACCTGCAGAATATCTGCTACAAACCAAGGACAATTGTAAGGTTCACCTCCCTCTGTTGTGAGCACAACTCGCTTTCTTGCAAATCCTATGTTCAGTATTGCAGCTTCCAGCCAGAGGTAGTTTCACTTGAAGAATATTAGCTGTTCTGATGAGTTTGCTATAAAACACTTGCTTATAATACTATTGTTCTCAGGTCTGTTACCAAAGCTACTGGCTGATAAGTAGCTATGGTGTAAGCACTTCCTGACAAAGTCTGGTCTGGCCTTTTAAGGCACACACAGATAAACACAAAAAAACTCAGACTTACCCATACCTGTCTTCTTTATTCCATGGCCAATCTACTCAACCTGGATGAGCGCCTCATGTACCAAACCTGCCAACTTACCTATAAAGCCCTCCATGGCCAATCCCCCCAGGCCTGTCTGACTCAATCCACCGGGCTAATCCCACAGTGCGCACCCGCAGCTCCTGCAAAACCGCACTGGTCATACCTAGGGCTAGGACCTCACAAGGCCAAAGGGCATACCCCTACAGAGCCCCCTCCTGGTATAACACCCTCCCTGCTGGAATCTCTGACGCTCCCTTGTTATCATGCTTTAAATACAGCCTCAGAAATCACCTGCTCACCTCACGCAGCTGTTGCTGCCCTTAATCTTCTCCTCCCCCTGACAATGCTCACTGAGCAGCTCTCTTCCTCCCTGCTCGACACCCTCACTTGCCCACTCTCCTCTCTCTGGGCCCCCTCTCATCCTCTGCTATCCATCTTCTTAACCGATCCTACTTTATCCACTATCTCTTAACCCTAACTCACCTGTATACAGTATTTATGTCTCTGAAATGCCTGTAACATTGACTAACACCTATTGTGAACCTGTATTGCTGATTATCTGTTGTCTATTGTACCGCTGTTTTTGTCCTCTATGTGATGAGGTACCTTTGTAAATGAGCCCCTGGCTCAAAGGTTGTTAAACTGACATCAAAATAAATAAATAAATAAATAAAACAGTTTCCACCCCCTAGGGCACTGTCTGGGTCAAATACACAACCTGTACCTGCACTTATTTCAGGACTTCTGACAAATTCTTAGCCGAGGGTTTAAACTCTTCCTGCACTGAAAATCTTAAGAATCGGAACAAAAGTAAAGCTAGTTCCACCTCCCTCTGTTGCTTGAAAGACTGGCTTTTCCTGATAATTCTAAGCTCCTTATTTTACCTTTCAGTTAGAAGTAGCCTCCACCTGCAGAATATCTGCTACAAACCAAAGACAATTGTAAGGTTCACCTCCCTCTGTTGTGAGCACAACTCGCTTTCTTGCAAATCCTATGTTCAGTATTGCAGCTTCCAGCCAGAGGTAGTTTCACTTGAAGAATATTAGCTGTTCTTTGGGAGACTTCTGCCTCCACCCTTCTGACTGGTGTCTCTCCGTTACTGCATGGGACTCTGTCCTTAAGGTGTTACCTGCTGCAAGAGTGAATTTTGAAGTAAGATAGTACAGTTACGTAAGAACTTACTGTAACAGTAGATCTTTGAGAGGAGCTCTTGCAGCAGATACTGTATTTCCCTGCCTCCTTCCGCCTGGTAGCTGCTTCTCTATCTCAGATACCTTTATTTCCTCTTATAGAGGAACCTCCTTGTTTCTCCCATTTTTACCAACTTGCCGGGTAAACATCAACGTATTCAAGACCACCACTATGTACTGGAGGTGCTGACAGGGGGTCAGGACTGACTTGGGCAGATCGATTGTGATGCCCAGCTCCTGGAACAGATGGGTGGTGCTAAAGTCTGCAATAGGTGTTCCCTGAACTGTGCTCTGAGGTACCAGTCATTCAGGGAGAAAAAGACACAGAGCGCCTCCCTTCTGAGGTCTACTGCCACTACAACCAAGCATCTGATAAATACCTGAGGGGCTGACAACAAGCCGAAAGGCAAGGCCCAGAATTGGAAATGTGCTCCCTGGAAGTGGAAAGTACAGTTACTTAAGAACGTACTGTAACAGCAGATCTTCAAGAGGAGCTCTTGCAGCAGGTAACACCTTTAGGACTATGCCGTCAAGTGCCAGGACCCCATGGAAAACTTCTCGCTAGCAGTATCCAGCATGGGACCACCTCAGATGTCACTCACAGTATACAAGGGGCAGCCACCCAACCCATCCCAAGCTCTCCCACCAGAGACCCCGTCAAGTTGGTAAAAATGGGAGAAACAAGAAGGTTCCTCTGTAAGAGGAAATAAAGGTATCTGAGATAGAGAAGCAGCTACCAGGGGGAAGGAGGAAAGGAAATACAGTACCTGCTGCAAGAGCTCCTCTCAAAGATCTACTGTTACAGTAAGTTCTTACGTAACTGTACTATCTTTCTTCAAAATTCGCTCTTGCAGCAGGTAACACCTTAAGGACAGAGTCCCATGCAGTAACGGAGAGACACCAGTCGGAAGGGTGGAAGCAGAAGTCTCCCAAAGAAATTAGGACAGGAGGCCCTGCAGGACTGCAAGTCCAAAGCCTGCTCTGCGGCGAGAAGCAATGTCCAAACTGTAGCGCTTCACAAAGGTGTGGACAGAACTCCAAGTGGCAGCTGTGTAAATGTCCACAGAAGACACATTTTTTAGTGATGCAAAGGAAGCAGCCATGCCCCTGGAAGAATGACCCTTAACCGAGCCTGGTAAGGGTTTGTCATGCTGCTTTTAGCAAAAAAACAATGCAATTAACCAACCATTTGGGTAAACACTGCTTAGAAACAGGAGCCCCTACCATGCGGGGGGCGGGCAGAGAAAGAAACAAACCACTGATTGGACTTTCGAGTAGGTTGGGTGCACTCCAAGTAATAATGGAGCACCCTGTGGACATCCAGAGTATGTAGTAATGCCTCCCCATGGTTCAAGTACTCTGGGTAATACACTGGAAGGTGGATGTCCTGATTCAAAGTCAACTCTGACACCACCTTCGGAAGAAACTTAGGATTAGTTTGCAAGGACACCCCGTACTTATGAAAAACCAAATAAGGCTCCTTACACATTGGGGCCTGAAGCTCAGAAATCCTTCAAGCAGAAGTAATGGCAATAAAAAATAACACCTTCCACGACAAAAGACGCAACTCACAACTCGCGGCAGGTTCAAAGGGAGACAATGTGAGCTTTTCAAGAACAAATAAAAGATCCCATGGTGGGACAGGATCCCTGATGGGAGGCTTGAAGTGCAAAATGCCCTGTAGAAAGGTACAGGGAAGGTCCAGCTGGGCAATAGTCCTGCCCTCAATAGGTACATGGTAGGCCAAAATGGCAGACAAGTGCACCTTGAACGAAGAGTAACTGAGTCCTGCATCAGATAAGAAGAGGAGGTACTCTAATATTGAGATCACCGGACAGGAGAACAGGTCCAGAAGCCGAGCAGAGGCCCAAACACAGAATCACTTCTATTTCATAGCATAAGTTGCCCTAGTAGAGGGTTTTCTGGCTGCTGCTACTAGGACGTCCATTACTCTGGGTAACACCCCAAATCTGGAAACAGCTAGGTCTGCAGGAGCCACGCGTGGAGATGCAGAGATCTGAGATCTGAGATCCGGATGGACCAGGGTTCCCTATTTCTGGGACAGCAAGTCTGATCGAAGAGGCAAGGAACCGGGAGGTTCCACAGCAAGTTGCTGTAGCAGAGGGAACCAAATCTGACGTGGCCAGAATGGTGTCACCAAGGTCATCTCTGCACCCTCTGACTGAAGCTTGAGGAGAACCTGTTGAAGCAGAAGGAATGGAGGAAACGCGTAAAAGACTCTTCCCATCCAGGAGAGGGACAACATGTCTCATCAGAAAACACCAGGCCCAGGATCCAGTGAGCAAAAACTGGGCAGTTTTGCGTTAGATGGGGAGGCAAACAGATCTAGTTCTGGACAACGCCATCTGTCAAAGACAGCCTCTGCCACTGAAGGATAAGGCTCCCATTCATGAGCCCTGGACTGGGACTGACTTGGGTTGTTGGCTAGGATGTTTTGAACACCCGGGATGTGGACTGCTTATAAGTCCAAGTGGTGGTCCATTGCCCATGCCCACACTCGCATGGCTTCCCTGCACAGGGGGTAGGAATGAGTTCCTCTTTGCTTGCTGATGTGAAATACGACTGACACGTTGTCGGTTTGTATCAACAGGAGACCCGACAGCAGGACTGTCTGAAAGGCCTGAAGGGCATACAGGACTGCCCATATCTCCAAAATATTGATATGGAGATGATGCTTGTGTGGTTCCCAGGACCCTAGTGTCTGGCAATTTCCCAGATGAGCTCCCCAACCTTGGACTGAGGCATCCGTAGTCAGGATCTGTCTGGAGGCCTCTTTTCAGAGACAAACTCCCTTGGACAGGTTGGAGGAATTTAACCACCAAAGCAGGGCTTGTTTGACTCGGCTGGATACCAGGAACAGGATCGCATGACCCTTTATCCCACTGAACTCTCAGGTTCCACTGGATCATCCTCATGTAGAACCTGGCTAGAGGAACCATGGCAATGGCAGCTGCCATGTGCCCCAGGAGCCTGAGGACATTCCTGGCTGAGGTCTGACAAGCTGAAGAGAGCTGTTGTGCATGAGCCTGGAGGCGTTCCACTCAGTCTTGGGCCGTGTTCAAAATAGCCCCTATGTATTGTAGCCACTGACCTGGTCAAAGGGAGGACTTTGGGAGATTCAAAGTGATCCCCAAGTCCTAAAACAGGTGGAAAGTGGCCTGCATGGTGCACAGTAGCCAGTCTCTGGTAGAAGCGGTTAAGAGCCAGTCGTCGAGATAGGGGAAGACATAATGCCCCTGCCTCCTGAGAGTTGCGGCCATTAATGCAAGATATTTCATGAACACTCTAGGTGCTGAGGATAGGCCAAAAGGCAGAGCCCTGAACTGACAATGATGCCCCTGGAATTGGAAGTGAAGTAACCTCCTGTGTGGTTGGAAAAATCAGAATATGGAGGTATGTGTCCTGCATGTCCAGGGAGCATAACCAATCCCCCTGATGGAGCTGAGGTAGCAGCCCTATCAGGGTGACCATCCTGAACTTTTTGTATTTGATATACTGGTTCAGGCAGCTGAGGTCTAAGATTGGACGCAGGTCCCCAGTTTTCTTTGGCACTAGGAAGAAGTGGGAGTAAAACCCTTTTCCCTGTTGTGCTGGTAGAACCAGCTCTATGGCTTGCTTTTGCAGAAGAGCCTGGATTTCTTCCTCGATGAGAATGCTTTGGGCCTGGGAGTAATGGAATTGAATCAGAGGGTTGTCTGGAGGAACCCCGGTGAACTCCAGAGTGTATCCTCTCTCAACAAGCTGCAGAACTCACCGATTGATGGTTACTTGATGCCACCCTTCGGTGTGCAAGGAAAACTGACTCCCCCCCAAGGCATTCACTGGGGTTGGGCAGTGAGTCAGGCAGAGGCACCGGGAAGGGGAAGCACAGGCTGAGAGGTTCTGGGGGCCCAAGAAGCTGAACCACCAGATGCAGGGGTGGAGGCCCTTCGCTTGAAGCCTGACCTATGCTGCTGCTCACTAGATTGTCATCTGGCATTTCTCCAAGAGGGCTGCTTGGAATTCTGATTTGGCTGAGATTTGTACATTGTATGTACAGATTTAATAGCTTTACCAGATTCTTGAAACAGAGTGATAATGTTCTGTGAATCCTCACAGAACAAAACTTCTCCTCTGAAGGGGGCATCCATGATCTTGGATTGCACGTCCAGTGAGACCCTGGATACTCGCAGCCAGAAGTACCGCCAGATACAAACAGCCGAAGCAGCGGCTCTGCTGGCCGAGTCCATGTTGTCATAGGATGCCTGAAGGATGTGGTTACCAACGTCAGAGCCAGACTTCAGAATCACCATCAGCTCAGTCCGGCCTGAGTAGCCTGGCATGACCTGGGCCATCTCCATTGCTTTGTCCAACAGGACATTTTGGTATTGAACCATGTGGGCAAGGAAGTTTTGGGAATGACTGGCACACATGGAGGAATAGTAAACCTTCTTGGCCACATAATCTAATTGCTTTGAATCCTTATCTGGTGGTTGTGTACTAAGGTGCCGAGGTCTTCTGAACCTGTCATGGGCAGCATTAATGACAGAGTCCGCCTCTGGTTGCTCCCCATAACAAGGGTCTTCCCAGCCGGTTGCATTTCTTAGATACTGCTGGCATAGAAAAGAGGAGCTTCCAAGCAAGCTTGTTCGCATCCTTATAGGATTCGACCATAGGAGGGACCACCACAGGCAAGGTGTCTTTTCTCCTAAGAAAGACAGCCAGTCACTTGCATTCGAGGTCCATCTCCTCACTATCCCAGCCGTTCAGTTGTTGGATGTGATGCATCACATCCATAAATGTTGGGCCGTCGTGTGGGAACTGGGGCGGCAGGTCCGAATCCCCTCAGCTGGAGTCAGAGGAGGAGTATCCGTCCAAATCCCTCGAGTCTGGGGAGGAGGAGGATGAACATGGATGCTTCCGCTGCTGGTCGTGGGGAAGGGGTTTATCACCCCCATCTGGCATCAGAGTGGCCTTCCGTTGGGGGGGGGGTATGTGGTTAGACTGGAGGCTTTTCTGGAGGCGGTTCCTGGAGAGTTGGCTAAGGGGGTGCCCCTGGTGCCTGTTTGTCCTTGAAAAAGGCCCACCAAGCTGAAAAAAGCTCATGTAGGCCCTGCGGCGTATTCTGTGATGCAACTGGCACGTCTGTCATCGGGGAATTAGGTTTAGACGGCCCTGGCATCTGGTCATCGGGTTGAGGCAACTCGAGCTTCAATGCAGGGTGATCCGGGTTACCCGGCATTGAACCCAAAGGAACGGTTCCGTCTGGCGTCGGATGAACTGGATCCAACGTCTGGTCATCAAGCCCTGGAAACTTGTTTGTCAGCTGGGGGAGGGCTACAGGCCCAGCTGGTGATGTTGCAATATCTGGTGACGAGGCCACCCGAGGAGGTGCCAGAGAAACCGGTGTCGAGGGGACCGACGTAGGCCGGGCTGGAGACTGGGCAGACTGCCACCTGAGAAGGGGAAGCAGTCTCCCGAATGGGATGAAAGCACCCCCTTTCCCAGGGGGACGAGGGAGTCAATCCTGGGTGTCGCCTGGAGGGGCAGACTTGGTGGACACCCTGGCCGGGAGGGTGACAGACAATGGCCTGTCATCCAAACATCCACCGGCCGACCTACTTGGCTTAAAGCCTGCAGTGACAATGGGCCTAAGCTTAAGTGGCTGAGAGGCAGGGGAAGAACTCCCGTGCCCTGAGGAACCTTCTCCCACTACTGAAATTAGGGAGGAAAGCTTAGTCACCAGCAGTCCGGTGGAGGATGTCCCCCATGAGGGGGGACAACCCTGGAGTGGTCGCTGATTTCTTAAGTCTGCCCAGGGTCTCTCCTGATATTTTTCCTGGTGCTTGTGTTTGTCACCGATTTCTTCCCTTTATGAAAACAGGAACATGAGGCTGGAGAGGAAGACAAATTCTTGTGGTGAAGCTCCTCCTCCATTTCAGATAATCTTTTAGAAAGCAAGAAGGCTTTGAGGGTCTTCTAGTGGTGAAGCCTGGTGCATTGATTAAAGTCTTGGCAGTGCTAGCAGGCCTCGATGTTGTAGTCCAGGCCTAGGCAGAAAAGGCAGGCCGAATGGCTGTCCTTATGAGGAATTGTGACAGGGTTGAATAGGACCCTGTCCCAGTTGTTATGGGGAGTTTGAATGCAAGGATCTGTTCTGTTCTTTCCTTTCCTGTCTCTTGTCTGGTTATGCAACCAAATTTTACCGTGAGACCTATTTATTTTATTTATTTACTGAATTCAGAGATTACACCTTTGAGCCAGAACAGGCTCTTTTACAAAGGTTCCACGTCTTAGAAATAGAACAATGCATACAATACATGAAAACAAAAATACAGTTAGAACTGTATAATAATAAACATGAAAAACTAATAGCAAATTAATAAAGTGGCAACAGTACATGAGCTGCCTGGAAACAGTACAGAACTGCCTGAGGCGCTGTCAGCATTCAACGGGGGAAAATTAAGTAATGGACAGAATTGTGAGATCGGTACCAGGTGTACAATGGAGAAGCGTGGGGGGTGACAGAGAGAGTGGCTGGGGGTGGGGGCAAGATAGCTTAATGAAAGGTCAAGGAAGAGGAAAGGAGGCAGTGTCTGGGGAGCTGCAGGAGGGGGGAGGAGTGGAGATAGAGGGGGGAGAAGGGAGGGATTGGAGGCAGGAAGGAGTGGCATGGTAATGGGACCTAAATGAGGGAAGTGTAGACAGAGGAGAAGGGAGATATGGGAGTGAGATATGGGAGTGAGTGGATAGAGAAGAAAAAATTACTCACCTTAGTAATGTTGTTTCTTCTAATGGAGTCTTGCTGTGTTCTGACTATTGCAACGATATCCAACCACTGAACTGCCCCGGAGAGGAAAGAGTTAACTTTCCATGCAAGGCATGGAACGCTGAGCTCGAGCTCGGTTGAGACTCTGTCTGTTGTTGTTTGAACGCAAACCGCCAGATCTTTATGAGCTATAGTCACTAGGCGTCCTGTGTGGAAACTGTAAACTCACACTAGCCAACTGGCAACTAAATTTAATAAAAATATTTTTTGGTTCCAAGGCAAAGACTCAAGTCAGGAAACCCAAAAAACAAAACACAACACACACACAAAAATAAGAGGGTGAGAAAAAGGGGGCACCTCTAGGGTGCCAACACTGTTCCTGCCCACCCACATCCCAAAACCCAGGTTCTGAGGCGGGGGGGAGGTCAGAATACAGCAAGACTCCATTAGAAGAAACAACATTACTAAGGTGAGTAACTTTTTCTTCAAACAACATGAAGTCTTGCTGTATTCGGACTACTGCAGACTACCAAGCAGTACCTCCATGGAGGAGGGACAGAACCTACTTTGGGAACAGGCTCTGAAGCACTGCTGTGCCAAACCGAGCATCACTCCTAGCCTGGATATCCAGAAAGTAATGCTTGGTGAAAGTATGTACTGTTTTCCAGGTGGCTGCTTGACAAATCTCTAAGATAGGAATATCCCTGGCAGCAGCCAAGGAAGCAGCTGTACTTTTAGTAGAGTGAACCCTCAGGCCTGAGGGTGGGATTCTATCTAATTTTTCATAGCAGAATTGTATACGAGAGACAATCCACCTGGCAATAGATCTCTTAGTGGCAGGTTTTCCCTTACCAACCTCACCATAAGTGAGGAACAATTGGAGGGAGTCAAACCTGTGACCCTTGGTGCACTCTATATAGTAGCTAAGGGCCCTTTTCACATCCAGGCTATGTAGACTCCTCTCCTCAGAGGAGGAATGGTCAGTGAAGAAAACAGGAAGAGACACAGACTGATTAAGGTGGAAATCTGAAACCACCTTAGGCAAAAACTTCCTATTAGTCCTGAGGACCACCTTATCTCTATGGAAAGAGATAAAATCAGGCTCCACTGACAGGGCCTGTAACTCACTTATGCATCTGGCAGAAGTAATGGCTACCAAGAACACAGTTTTCTAAGTCAGTACTTAAGCTCTGCTGAGGACAGAGGCTCAAAAGGGGCTGTATAAGCTGAGCAATGCAAACATTAAGGTCCCAAGCAGGGCAGGGTCCCTGAAGGGAGGATTGGTATGCAGCAATCCCTTGAAGAATTTACAGAATACAGGATGAGCTGAAAGGGAAGAGGGCTTGCCTGCTGACAAGAAGGCAGAGACAGCTGCCAGATGCACTTTAAGTGTAGCTGGTCTGAGTCCCAAGCTATTGAGATGAACCATATAGTCCAGGACTGTAGGCAACCCAGTAGACTCTGGAGAAATATGCTTACCAGAGCACCAATAGTAAACCTTTTCCATTTGGAGTTGTAAGTCTTTCTGGTGGAAAGCTTTCGAGAAGCCTTTAGAATAATCCAGAACACCTTGAGAGAGATGCAAATCAGTGAAACTCTAACTCTTCAAGAGACAGGCCTTGAGATTGAGAGATTTGAGATTCGGATACCAAACCCTCCCCTGAGAACATGTTAACAGGTTGTAATTCCTGGGAAGAGACAGGGGAAGGTGGACTGCTAAGGATAGAAAGAGAAGGTACCAGGGCTGTCTGGCCCAGTCTGGAGCAATCAGAATCACTTTGCAGGGTTGAGACCTGATTTTGACTAGTATCCTGATCACGAGAGGGAAGGGGGGAAAGCATACAGGAATTTCCCTTCCCAATCGAGAACTAGAGCATCCAGGGGAACCGAGCCCAACACTGGGGGTCTGCAGCAAAAAAGAGGAAGTTGGTGATTGTCTGGGGCTGCAAAAAGATCTATCTGTGGGGTGCCCCATCTGGAGAAGATCATCTTCAAAATTAGGGGATCCAGGAACCATTCGCGATGGCCCTGAGATATCCTGCTGAGAGCATCTGCCAGGACATCGTCCTTCCTAGGAGGTGCACTGCTATCAGAGAGGTAGGCTCCAGGGAATAGCCAGAGACCACAACTCATTGCTTCCAGCACTAGGTCAGACTGAGTGCCCCTAGTTTGTTGATGTACCACACTGTGGTGGTATTGTCTGTCCTGATCTGAACTAGTTTGTTCTGAACAGACTTGGAAAAAACTTGAAGTGCTAGAAACACTGCTCTGAGTTCTAGGAGATTGATGTGAAGCAGAGATTCTTGAGGTGACCACAACCCTTGGGTGGTCAGATCCCCCAAGTGGGCTCCCCAGCCCAAGAGGGAGGCATCTGTGGTAAGGATTAGAGAATGAGATTGAGTGACAAAGGGAACTCCTTGCCTTAGGTTGTCTTGATCCTTCCACCATTGCAAAGCCTGGATCAGGGTACGAGTCACTGGGATTAGCATGGTCAGAGATTCCTTTCTCTGGGACCAGAAGGCTCTTAAGTGGAACTGAATGTCTCTCATCTGAAATCTTGCTCCTTGGACCACTGCCTTAAAGGCAGCCATGTGGCCCAGGAGCTGCAGAAAATGCCTTGCTGGTCGAGACACCTGAAGGGTGAATGAAGAGGCCAGTGTCACAAGGGTCCTTGCCCTGTCCAGGGAAGGAAGGCTCTGCCCTTATTGTATCCAGCTCGCCCCTATGAAGGTGGGGAGAGCTGCACTGGCCTCTAGAACTGACTTTGAAAGATTTAGGAGGAATCCTAGAGAAGTGAGCAGTTGCTGAGTTATCTGTAGGTGTGACTTGATTTGGTCTGGAGACTGACCCACTATGAGCCAGTCGTCCAGGTATGGAAAGATGGAGATCTTTTTCTCCTTAGGAAAGCAACCACTACTGCCAGGCATTTTGTGAATACCCTTGGAGCTGATGTTAGGCCAAAGGGCATTGCTCTGAATTGATAGTGGCCTGAGGGCAACTCAAACCTGAGGTACTTTCTGTGGGAGCATCTGATGAGAATGTGGAAATAGGCATCCTTGAGGTCCAGGGAGACTAGCCAGTCCCCTGGCCTTAGAGAGGGTGGAATTATTCCCAGAGTCACCATTTTGAACTTAGGCTATAAAAGATGCTTGTTTAAATATCTGAGATCCAGGATGGGCCGCCATTCTCCTGTCTTTTTGGGGGTAAGGAAGTACCTGGAGCACAATCCTTTTCCCCTGTGTAGGGGTGGAACCCTTTCGATGGCTCTGAGAGCCAAAAGGGAAGAGACCTCTGCCTCTAGGGCAAGAGCCTCTGAAGGATTTGCAGGTGGAAAGGATCTGTTTCTCATCTTGGGAAATTTTTTTGAAGCTGAGAGTTGTCCCTGGCTTACTACTTCCAGGACCCATTTGTCTGATGTTAAAGACATCCAGTCCTGGACAAAGTAGCCACCCTGCTCTCACGGGTAGTGGAGAATCGCCCTCGCAAACCCATCAGGGTACCTGTTTGCAGGGCTTTAGGCTGAGGGTGGTAGCAGGCCTGCTTATACCCTGTCTGTCTCTCCCTCTGAAGAACCCCTCTGAGCAAAGGCGGAAGAGGAGGCCTGGGCTTGGGTAGAAAGGGCTCTGGAAAAGGCCTGCCCCTGCCTCTGAATGTCACTTGGGAGTGGTTTGCCTTTCCTTGGCCTGAGCACCCCTATAGGTGGTCCCACTCATCCATTTCTTCATGTAGTTCTCTGTCTGCTCCCCAAACAGAGAATTACCAATAACAGGAAAATCCATGGCCTTAGTCTGGGTATCCTATGACAGGCTAGTACATCTCAGCCAGCCATCCTACTTAAGGGCCAAGATGTAGCCATGACTCTAGATGAAACATCATTGAGTCCACTGCAGCATGAAATTGCACCTTGGATGCCTCAATACCATCTGCAGCCACCTGCTCCAGCTCCTTGGCAAGCTGGTCAGGGACCTGTTTAGCTAGAGCCATCACAATGTCCCATCTAGACTTCTGTATCTAGCTGTGTAGGCCATATAATTAGCCTGCCTGAGTCCCAAAGATGCTGCCATGTACTGTTTCTTTGCCATGGCATCAATCCTCCTGGAGTCCTTACCTGGGGGTGGAAGCTAAGGGTATATTTGCCTTATCACAGGCAGCAGCCTGCACTACCCCAACATGGCTGCATTGTTGGGAAAGGAACTCCGAGATTCGAGCTCGAAAGAGTATACCTCTTGTCCATTCTTCTGTCCACAGGAGGTATGGAATTGGGGTCTTTAAAATTTTAAATGTCAGTTTCCCAAAAGACTTATGGAGGGAATAGACAGTCTCCTGGACTCTGGGATGTCCATCATCTCAACATAATCAGGCTCCTCCTGATCCTCTACTGCTTCCTCCATAGGAAGCTGGAGAGTTTCAGCCACTTTTTTGTAAAACTTAAAGTGGGAAGGGGACTCAGAAAGGCTAGGAGGAGAAACACCTGAAGGTCTGTCTGGGGAGATGTCCAGGTCAATGGGCACATCCAGATTTTCATAATCACCATCACTATCCTCATACTCTCACTCCTCTTCCTCCTCCGGTTCATAAAAATCCTCTAAATTATAATCCGAACCGGTGAACTGACTAAACCGAGCTCCCTAACTGATGGTGCCGGGTTCAGTCGGAACCGGGTTAGCAACTGAACAACTTATCGCTTGGTTATTTCATCAGTGGTCGGAGAAAGAACTTGTGGATCCAACCGGCTGAATTATCCTTCTTTTTCTTTTAACCGAACAGACTCTCAGAGTCGTTCTCCTTTGTCTAAGAAGTTTCGCCTGGTCAGAGGGTTCCTTCTGGTTCGGTTAAACCAACCGGGCTGGCCATCTGGCCAGCGGATTTATTGGCCTCCCTTCCTCAGCCTACCTACTCTTTTCCAGGGTAGCTGTGGGAAAACTTTGCAAATTTGGCAGTCTGAATCGAGGTGGTCAAACCTCAGACAATAAACACAAGGTGGGGTCAGCCTTAGCAAAGGCTTCCCACACACATACAGTGTTGAAAACCAGGCCCGGTTTTCTTGAGTTTCTGGGACATGGCCAGTCCTAACCAAACTTACCCTTTTTCGCAATCCGCCAGGTAAGACACCCTATCGGTTCCTGGACTGTTATGGGTCGCGGGAAAAAACGTAATGAAATCATTTTTTAGAACCGATAAGGACCGGTTACCACACTCTAAAAAGCAGAACAAACTTTTTTTTTTTTTTTTACAAACCTGATCGGTTCAAACCGAACCGATCCGATGTTTACAAGTTCCACACAGAAACTACTAATAATAAACCTATCTAGTACTCATGGTACCACAGACAGAGACTGAACCGGCAGGTTAGATAGAAGAATTTCGACACTTTAACCGACTAAATTGAACCGAGCGAAGGAGAAATCTCCAGAGCGACTGTTCAGTGAGGCGGAGTAAAGAATCTGGCAGTTTGGGCTCAAACAACAACAGACAGAGTCTCAACAGATCGCAAGCTCAGCGTTCCATGCCTTGCATGGAAAGTTAACTCTTTCCTCTCTGGGGCAGTTCAAAGGTTGGATATTACTGCAATAGTCAGAATACAGCAAGACTTCATGTTGTTTGAAGAGAGTGACTAATACAGGGGAGGAAGGGAAGAGCTGAGTACTTAGAAGGTGCAGTCACAGTTGGCACTGCAAACCAAGTGCTGGTGGATTTGGCCAAGGCTTAGATTCAGTAAAAGAAGGCGTCCAAAGGATGAGTTGTACCAGTTGGGGCCCTAGTTTTGAAGGAGCGCTGCCCTTAAGAGGTCCAACAGCGGGGGACAGAGAAGACAGAGTTTTGAGAGCTCCTGGTTATGGCGATTGGTGTGATGAGGGGACAGTACAGACTGGACACCAGGGGGCAGGAGGCCCAAGAACGCAGTCTTAGCAAGAATGCAGGTTTGATACTTTATTCTGCAGACAGTGGAAGCCAGTTTGTCAACTTGTATAAATCACGTGTGTGTGAGAGTCGTGAGGCTGAGGTGAGGAGCTGACAGGCTTGTTCAGGGCTAGGGCTATGCACCTGAGGGCAGTGTCAGTAGCAGAACCATAGATCACGAGCCCATAGTCAATTAGTGAGATAATTAAGTTCTGTATCGCAAGCTTCAAGGCTTCGCTAGTCAGGCAGTGTCTGTGTCTATATAGCAGTCCAATGCGGGTGTTATCGATTTTGGCAACATTATGAATATGCATGGCGTATGATACTGTGCAGTCGAGGGTAACACCCAGGTATTTGATATAGTCTACCTGTTCCAAAGCCGTGCCAACACTGTTTTTGATAGACAGTTGTTGGCATTTGTGTTTGCTCTGGGTGCCGTGAAACAGCATAGTTTTTGTTTTCGAGTAGTTTAGGACAAGTTTGTGGGTCCTGAACCAGACCTCAACTTCTACAAAACTATGCTGCAGTTGCTGCTGGAGGAGAGAGGTGTAGGACTAGCTTGTGAAAATGACTGCATCGTCAGCATACAGGAGTATTCTGTCACTACATGCGTTGGGGAGCCCATTTACGAAGATGATAAATAATAAGGGGCCAAGGATAGATCCTTGAGGAACACCCAAATGGACAGGGAAGGATGACGGGATGGTTTGGCCGATTCTGACTTGCTGGGAGTGGTCGGTAAGGTAGCTCTGGAACCAGTCAGTGGAATCAGGATAAAGTCCGAGGGACGTTAGTTGTCTAGTCAGCAGGGAGTGATTGACAGTATCAAACGCCTTTGTCAGGTTGATAAAGGTGGTGCCGACAGAGAGGTTTTGATCTAGTGCCTGATGAATGTAGGATGTGAGATCTATGAGCGCTGTGGTGGTACTGTGACCTTTATGAAAACCATTGGGGACTCAGAAGGTCGTATTTATCCAGATAGTTGGCAAATTGGTCAGCTACTATCCTTTCAAGGGCCTTGGAGAGGGGAGGTAAAATGGAGATTGGTCTGTAGTTGCTGAGAAGAGTTGCATCACCACTTCTGTGGATGGGGTGACAATTCCGGACTTCCACTTATTGGGATTTGTCAGAGCATAAGGGAGCGGTTAAGAATTTTAGTAAGGGGTGGTAGGATTTCACCGATAGTGAGGGCAATGAGTTTTAAATACAGGGAATCACCACTGTGCCTGGACTTTGCAAGTACCTTGAGTAGGTGCTTTTTGGCTAGCCCCTCTGAGACTGCCTTAAAGTAAAATGGCAGCTGCTGCATAGTTTCTTGCAGGCTGGCAGAGTGGGTAGAGGCTGGTACTGGGCCAAAGAAGTTAGGTGGGAGCACATGACTTGGGTCTGAAAAAGTCGTTTTAAAAGCATCGGCAATGGCAGCTTCATCAAGTGTGATAGCGCTGTTAATGTTCAGCATTGTGGGTATTTTTTTGGAACATTTCCCAGTAACCTCAGAGAGGTTGTCCCAAAGGTTTCTGCTATCTTTCCAGGAGTAAGCCAGGGCATTCCTGTAGTAGCAGTAGTAGGCTTTTGCTTGGTGAATAGCTCTTGTGCAGGTGTTTCACGCAGCTTTGTAGGCCTTGGTGTCCGCTGGGGTGTTAGTGGCCTTTGAGCGGTACCAGAGCAAGTCACGAGATTTCATCTGTTTGAGTAGGTTATGGGTGAGCCACGGATTAATTGTACCCCGGATTTTACGTTTTTTGGGTGGGGCATGAGCGTCACATACTGAATTGAAGGTTGTAATAAAGTATTCAAGTGCTGAGTCGACGTCTTGGGCAGAATCAATTGGGGACCAGTCAAGTGTCCGCAAGTGTTCTTTTAGGGGGCTTAGGTGACCAGGTAGTAAGACCCAGCCAACAGTAAATTTAGGGGGACGTTTGTTAAATTTATTTGACCAGAGGGACAAGACAGGAGAGTGATCACTAACAGAGTCCAGGAGAACTTCAGTTTTAGAGATATGATGGGGCCGATTGGTAAGAACCCAATCCAGGAGGGTGGAGGCCCCGGTCTTGTAGTTTATCCTGGTGGGTGACTGTATCATTTGCTCAAGGTTGTCAGCTGCAATGGTATCTTTATAGTCGTTCGAACTAGGGGCCAACCGACATTGAAATCTCCCAGTAGAATGACTTTGGTGCTTCTACTAAGGAAGTTAATGCAGTCAAGAAGGAGGGAGAGACACTGTTTAGCTAGTCTGGGAGGGATATACACTGAGGCAACAGTCAGTGCCTTGTTGAGTGCGCCAAGATGTACCTTGATGGCTAGTATGTGAAAGTCATTCACAGGGCTGGGAGGGGGAATGACTAGGCCCTTGAGTGATTTGTTTAAGTAAAGAGCGTA
Source organism: Neoceratodus forsteri (assembly GCA_016271365.2). NCBI lineage: Eukaryota > Metazoa > Chordata > Ceratodontiformes > Ceratodontidae > Neoceratodus > Neoceratodus forsteri. The sequence continues at coordinate 1,095,480,656 of CM057453.1, forward strand.
GTCACTTCCTTTCTTGGTAAGTCGGTCAAGCCTGAACACTGTATAGCCAGGTAAGGATATGGCGGAGTCCGGGATCTTTGGGGGTCAGCCAAGTTTCAACTACTGACAGTATGCCCGAGTTGTGTAGGGAGATCCATGCAGAGAGGGAATCTAGTTTAGGGAGTAGGCTGCAGATGTTCATGGTAGCGAGAGAGAGTGGAAGAGCCAGCAGATTTCATAGATGTCGGCTGGGGTGGACCAGGGTTCGGTTGTATGTTATCCAAGATAAGCAGCATAAGCAAAATGAGACATCTGAGAAAAGCTTTGAGGTGAAACACTTGGCGCCTGTGTGATTTTGCCTTAGACATTTTTTCCCTAATGTGGCGTTTGAAGCAGACAATAAGTAAAGAAGAGCTATTGAGTAATCCATTATGGTTATTTATTTATTTATTTGCTTTTGTTAACTGGGTAAGCACACTAGACAGCCAAGTGCCTATTTTCAAGTGCGACCCGAGAGATTACAAGGTACATACATGAACATCAGGCAAATACAAGTGAAGTATTACATTACATAGAATTAGCACAACAGGGACTTTACAAGCATCAGATTTCATCAGGCAAATAGTAGTGAAGAGTTAATATAAAGTGACCAGAACACAGGGACATTGTAAGACAAACAATATCAAAACAGGTAATAAATACAGTATTAAACATTGCAGTCAGTAGGAAGAAGTGCAGTGTGAATTCATCGCCCAGGCTGCAAGTTGTAAGGCTAGCAGTTAGAATAAGGAGGAGTCACAGTTGGAGCAGAGGGCCCAGTGCGAGAGAAAGAAGTGCACAGTTATAGTGCTCACCCTGTTTTGCCGTGGGCCTAAATGGTCCATTTTTATATATGCTGTGAGAACAGGAGGAGTATGAGCACAGTTGTGCTCTGCCAAAGTCATAATGTTTAGGTAGCATCTCAGTTAGTTGGGGCATCTCAGGCTGAGAGGGTTTGTCTAGTGCAGACAGGTGGCAGCTGTTTTGAGAAAACCCCAGAGGGAGGCTTTAAAGCTCTGGTGCGAGGGAGAGGAGGAGATGCTGGTTGGAAGAGAGTTCCAAACCCTGGGTGCATACGCAGTGAAGGCTCGGTCACCCATTTGTGTGCAGGTTATAGGTACCAGGAGGGCATGGGAGCCGCTGGATCGCAGGTTGTAGGAGGGTGTAGCAAGAACAAGGGTCTCAGCTAGGTTTTGAGGGGTGGCAGTTCTATCAATATTGTCAATGAAGTTGCCCATGACATAAGAGTGGTGAGTTTCCGGTGGGAGCCACTCAAGCTGGGTGTAAAGCTCACAGCGGTGAGTGAGGTGGGGGGCTGAGAGCGTTAAAACAGCATATGTTGTTGCACGCTGAGTCCCACTTTACTAGACTAGTTTTTGCAACGTGGGCAAAGGTGATTAGTCCATAGCAAAGCATGGGTAGGAGGACTCCCCTGGCTACAGCAAGACAGGCTGCTGGAGTTAGACAGCTTTTTGCTCTGTAAGCCTGACCCAGCTTGCAGTTTGAGGCCTTGCATGTATTTCATATGTGCAGGTTCATATCCAGCTTAATGTGGAGGGTGGCCATCCAGTGGTTGTGTGGGTCAGGATGGGATAACCTTTGTGGATGCAAGTCAAAATTGCATATATAGGTCCCGTAAACTGACAGTGGGCTTTTTTTTACCCAAGGGGCTGACAGACAGTGTGGGGATTCTCCTAACATGCCAGTACAGGGTAATAAGCACAGGAGGGAGAGCAGACACAGAAATGGAATACTAGGAGATATTGTTGGCAGACTGTTCAGATTAGTGAATCCTAGAAAACTGAGTAGATCTTTAAGAAAGGGGAGTGATAGAAGTCAGACAGCAGGGACAGTCGAAAGGTTGTGGGCGTGATTTAGCAGTATTTAATAGAGGTCGTGGCCAGAGAGGGTGGGCGGGAGAAAAATGCAGTTTAGAAAATTAGCTAGATAGGAGCCAAAATCAGTAGAGAGGAAAGAGGATTAGGAGCAAGCTTGCCGGTTTACAGCGGAGCCAATCACACAGGCAGAGGAGCGAGCTGTGCCCAACTGGGAGCAGCTAGCGGATGTGCACCAAAATTTGTTTTCCACAGGCTGGTACCATACCTGTATGGCCTTGATCACCCCAACAGTCTCGAGATTCTCTGCCTCTTGCTATCTCTCTACCCTTACTTGCAGTTTCTGTCTTTCCCCCTTGCATATCTGCTGGTATAAAAATATATGCAAATTATGTGGAACTGTAACTGATATTGGGATCTCTTTGTTTAGAAATTACATAGTGTAACTGTTAAAATGTATATAATTATAGTTTGAGATTATTACAAAAAGCTATTGGGAACTCAAGGGGTTAACCTGAGAGCAGTTTTTAAGCCCTTTGTCAGAAGCTGTGGAAAAGGGTCCTCAGTTCTGGGACACTGTGTTCTGCCTGCACTTGCCTGATATTTGCAAGAACATTTTAGAAAAAAACAGGATGCTTGTTAAGAAGTGGGGTTGCAAGGACTTACAAAATAGAGCTGCAATTTATTGCAAGACACACAGAGATTGAAGGAAAACTCAGATGGATCTTCTCTGTTTATTTTGCCTTTGTAAATAGTTATTCATAATAAAACTCTTTTTGCGAATTCTACAATTGCTCCTGATTTTTCCTATGCTTCCTGACCTGTGCCTCGATAACAGGAATCTGCTTTCCGCACGCACATTCTGACTGCCGCCACTCAATCGAAGAAGTAGGAGAAGACGAAGACATGCAATAAATTAAAAATGGTATTGTTTTTAGCTGAAAACAAGAAAAACGCGGGTAGCATGAAAATGATGGTTGACAAGCTGAAGGAGTCAGCAGAGGTTCGACTTGCACGGTCGATCACGGGAAAAGAACTGGGGATGGGCTGGGGGACTGCCCCTTTTATACTGTGACGTCGGGGGCAGGACGACATCGGAGGCAGTCCCCGGCTGGATACTGCTAGCTAGAAGTTTCCCATCGGGTCCTGGCGCTCGATGGCTTACTCCTAAAGGTGTTACCTGCTGCAATAGCAAATCCGGAAGTAAGATCCTGAGGTATTGATGGTGGGAGGCACACACCGTGATATGCAGGTATGCATCTTTCCTATCGAGGGAGCAAATCCAATTTCCTTGATGCAGGAGGGGCAGCAGTCCCTGAAGGGTGACCATTCGAAAATGTTTATTACGTACCTACCGTATTTCTTGATCTTCTTGGACGAAGTCTCTGACACTCATTCATAGTAGGAAGCGCTAGGACTGAGCAGGAGCCAAAGATCTTCAAAAGGGCTGGCGCTGAGGTAGGGCCACGCATGCACGGCACTGCGAGACTGGCTTGTGCCGTATAGGCTATTTCGGCGTCGACCCTCTAACCTCCTCAGTACCTTTTTTTACCGAGGAGGTGTAACGTAAACTAACCTAGTAAAACTAACCCATTTCAGACATAAGATAGTCCGTATGACCTGTGTAACAAGGGTTAACTCAACAGTGTCTTCACAGCCCAGCCAACGAGGGAGTGAAGACCAAAATTAAGATAGGTGGGCTTGGGGGATGGTGGGTGGCCGTGGGAATGACTGGTGGAGACTTCCTCCAAGAAGATCAAGAATTACGGTAGGTATGTAATTTATATATCTTCCTGGACATAAAGTCTCCACCACTCATTGACACTAGTGGAGAGCACTGAGCCAAAATAACTCCTCGGAGAAGGGCGGCAGGAGAGAAAGGAGTTCACTCAGGACAGAATTCCATTAAGGATTGTTCTGCCAAAGAACGGATGCTGTCTGACATGGACATCCAAGTCGTAGTGCTTCACAAAGGTGTGCACAGAGCTTCAAGTGGATGCACTGCAGATGTCTGCAATGGGCACATTCCAAATTTCTGCCAGAGATGCTGCGACTGCTCTGGTAGAGTGGACATACAGCCTGCCTTCCAGCTTGACCTGCGCCATTGAATAGCAATGGCAGAGACATGCTACCAGCCAATGCCGAAATGCACCTCATGGCAACAAGCTGACCTAGCCAGGCCATGCTGAATGAGACAAAGAGCTGCTTGGATTTGTGAATCTCCTTCGTTCTGTCGATGTAGAACCACAAAACCCTCTTTACAGCCAGAGTGTAGGGTACGTTCCCCTTCATTCTGAACGTTCGCAAAGGTCGGAAGGACCAAGGGCTGGTTCAGGTGAAATTCCGAGTCTACTTTTGGAAGAAATTTAGGGGTGACTTCTGAGAACCACATTGTGCTTGTAAAATACTATATACGGTGGGTCTATGACCAGGGCATGTATTTCAGACACCCTGTGAGCAGAAGTAATGGCTGTCACAAACCCACTCCTGGGGTCAGGCCCTCTGCTACCACAGTGCTTAACCTTCAAGTGTGATTCGTGAACAGGGGACAAACAGGGACACCCTCCTGTTTGTTTTGGGTCTGAGCAACTACCAGTCTTGAGTCCTGAGATCAATTATGAACCCGTTTTAGCTAGCACACCCAGGTAACAGGTCCAAATATCACGCTCTCTTCGGGGAAAGCAACGCAATATACTTGGCTAATCGGGCATACAATCAACCTGGCTGACAACCTCTATCCAACTCAATTGAGACGCTGGTATTTTTCTTACCTTGCTGAATCTTTACACAGATCCTTGTTAGCATGGCTGCATAAGGTGACACAATAAGCATTTAACAGCTGTGTAAGAATATTAAGACTGTTCCACCATTCACACACAAAATGAGTATGTCTCAGGCAGCATTTTAAGGAAAAACAAAGTTTACTAAAATTAAAAATAGTAAATAAAATACAAGACACAGAACATATATACATTAAGGGTACAGCCAGAAAATAAATGGCCAGTTATAAACAAAGTGCCTTGCACTGAATAACTAAGCCTACCCTAATTCCAGTTGGTAAATAAATATGATAAAATTACATATTTTGGCAGAAGTGCCTCTCTTTGAGTCCAGGAACAAAAGTGTCCCTTAGAAGTCCAGAACACAAGTGTGTCTTGAAAGTCCAAACACTGAAGTATGCAATATTTCCTCAGCAACTTCACAATATTGGGGGTGGGGGTGGGGTGGGTGTCCCATCCAGCTTGTGAGGTCACAGCTCTGTGGTGATGCTGGCTGTGAGGTCACTCTCATTCCTGCGTAATGAATTAGTCACAAGCCACTGCACAAGGCCACATATTCCGATTATTAAAAAAAAAAAGCCTGTTTTCTCCTAGGTGAATCACAGAACATGGTTTATGGCAGATTTAGAATTACCCCTTTTGATGTTTCAGAAAACAGTCTGAGAACCATCTCTCAATCTTGTGAGATTTTTTGCATAGACTGGCTAGGAAGCATCCTCCCTCCTGTCACCTTGTAAAAAGGCAATATTTCCACTTCAAAGCACAGACTCTCTGAGAACATGACTTTTATGATTTCCACACAGATTTTTGTCAGGCATGTCTTAGGTTCTCTGACGTTAGCTGTTTCCTTCCACTCAGAGAGAACAGTACATTTTCAAAAACCTAATGTCCCAGGATGTCTTGTGCTGACTGCCATGTTTCACAAGCAGAATTCAAAAACGTATATTTTATAGCAGAAATATAATACAAATAATAACAAGAAGACTGCTATTGTGACAATGGCTGCAAGGAAGGCAGCATTCCAGGTCAGGAACTTCAACTCGCAGGTTGCTTGAGGCTCGAAAGGTTTATGGGTGAGCATGTCTAGCACAAGGTTGATATCCCAAGTGGCTACTGTTCTCCTGACTGGCGGCCTAGTGTGGAGGATACCTTTAAGGAACCTCTTGACCAAGGGTAGCTGAGCCACTGACATCCTGTGGATAGGCTCGCGATAAGCTGAAATCGCAGAGGTGTACTTTCACCGTTGAGTACTGCAGTCCTCCATTTGACAGGTCGAGCAGGTTACTCTAACACCTTGTTTGGTGAGCAAGAAAAGGGGTCCATGAAGGACTTTGAGCACCAGATGGAGAATCATTTCCACTTTGCCGTGTAGGTTTTCCTAGTGGACAGCTTGCACACTGCTAGGAGAATGTCTGAGATTCTATGGGAGACATTGAATCTACCTACTTCTATCTCCTCAGCAGCCAGGCATGGATATGAAGGGACCTCAGGTTGGGATGGACCACTGGGCCCTAGGTCAAGAGGTCCGTTTGAAGTGGTAGTTGTCTCGGTGGAACCTCTAATAATCTGCTGATTAACAAAAATCAAATCTGACGAGGCCAGTATGGGGAAATGAGAATCATGCTCCCCCATGCCTCCAATCAATCAATCAATCAGAATCTTTATTTATCCAGGCTGGCACCATTGAGCAAGGCTCATTTGCAAGATGGACCTGGTCATACAAAAATCATAGTACAGTAACATGGTAGATGTAGTGCAATATTATACAGAGAAGAAAAATATACAGTATATACAGTACAGTAACAAGGTAGAACATAATGTGATATTATACAAAGAAGAAAAATCTGCATATATACATCAACATTTGAGTATATGGACCTTTGCAACAGATAGGCTTATAGGTTGGTACAGCTGGAATGTTCACTTAAAAAGAGCGAGAAAGGCAGTATGAGGGGTACCAGATTATGAAGATACTGAAGGGGAAGGAATTGTTATCTGGCATACTTCAGGGAAGGGGTGGAACTTGGCCATGGTTAAGGACAGACAGATGAGGGATACCAATTTAGGAAGATAAAGATGGGGAAGGAATTGTTAACTGGCATACTTCAGGGAAGGGGTGGAACTTGGCCATGGTTAAGGACAGAGAGATGAGGGATACCAATTTAGGAAGATAATGATGGGGAAGGAATTGTTAACTGGCATACTTCAGGGAAGGGGGTGGAACTTGGCCATGGCTAAAGATAGACAGAGAAGAGGGACAGAAGCAGGTATTTTGATAGGGAGAGAGAGAGAGGCAGGGTGGAAGGCAGGATGGGCAGGAGGGAAACTGCAGAGTAGGTGAGCTAGCGATGTGGGAAACATATGCAGGATTCTTTCATGAAGCGGTCATAGAGTGACTTGAAAATATTCAGGCTAACAGGACAGCTCAGCTTCAAGTTTTTTTGCAAACCGTTCCACAAGGCAGGCAATGAGAAACTTATGGCAGCTCTGCCAAAACGAGATTTGACCTTAGGTAATTGCAAGGCAATTAAGGAATAGCTTCTGAGAGCATAGGTGCTTATCACACTCCGGGAACACAATCAGAGAAGTATGGGGGGAGCTTGTTGGTTACCGCTCTGAAGGCCCAAAGAGCGATGTTTCTATTTCTCCTATAATGAAGGGAAGTCCAGCTCACCGCAGTTTACAAGGAGCAATGATGTGTGGAAAGAGGAAGGCCCATTATGAACCTGATTGCTCTGTGGTAAAGGGCGTCCAACTTAGCCAGGGCAGAGGCAGTACAATGGCTATAGAGAAGGTCTGTGTAATCTATTAATGAAATTAAAGAAAAGTGGCTTGAACCAACTGCAGCTTGGCATCCTTAGTGAGAAGGTGGTTAATTCTGTAGAATAGTCCTAGTCTTTGTCTTAGTTTCTTCTGTAGTTCAAGATGTTCAGAGAAGGAGAGTTTGTGATCGAGCCATACACCCAGATATTTAAATTTTGGCACATACTCTAGTTTTTCTCCAAGTACTGTTGTAATCTGAGGGATAGCCCCAACGCAAGCAGGATTTGCTGCATAAGAAGAAGGGGAAAAAAGCACTGCTTTTGTTTTTTTTCACATTAAGCAGAAGCTTTTTGCTTATGAGCTGGTATTGTAATAGGTTAAATTCAGCTTAGAGGTCTTCACAGGCTGCTTCCGGCGTAGGACAACTCAAATAAAGTACTGTGTCATCAGCGAACAAATGGATATTGGCCTTATTGTTGGTGTCATCAATGTTGTTAATATAAACTGCAAACAAAAGGGGACCAAGGATAGATCCCTGAGGCACACCTCTCTGCACAGGTTTAAGTGGTGAAAAGATCACCTTCAGCTTTAACCTGCTGTTTTCGTTCTACGAGGTAGTCGTCAAACCAGCACATAGAATTAGGGTCCAGACCTAAGTTACCTAGAGAGGAAAGAAGCAGGTTATGGTTGAGTGTCGAAGGCCTTACTTAGGTCCAAAACACGGCACAGACATGATTTCTATTGTCAAGGTCAAGGAGCCAATCATTAGCCACTTTTGCTAAGGCAGTTATGGTGCTGTGCTTTGCTCTGAATCCAGACTGCTGCACTGGGTTTAACAGGCTTCTGGATTCAAGGTACGCCGTTAGCTGACCACTCACTATCTTTTCTAATAATTTAGACAGAATGGGGAGGAGGGAGATCGGTCTATAATTATTAAGGTCGCAAGGGTCACCTGATTTTAGCAGAAGAATGACATGAGCTATTTTCCATTGTGAAGGAAGGCTCCCCGGGATAGTGATAAGTTGAAGAGGTGGGTGATTGGCACAGTCAACACGTGGTATGCACAATTCAGAAAGTAAGGCTCTATGGAGTCCGAGCCTGCACCCTTCTTGATATCCAATTGCAGCAATAGGTCTTCCACCTCTTTTAGAGAGGAAGGTAGGAAGGAGAAGGCCTCCTTGGTAGTAGGGGACTTGTGAATCAATAAGCCCTGCTGAGTGTGGATGGCATTGGCAGGGGATATGTCAAATGCTAGCCCAGCAGTTGCGAAATGATTATTGAGGGCTTCCAGTATCTCCAATCGGTCTGAGATGGTGCTACTACAAGAAATAATTTTTGATGGAAGGGAATTACCAGGTGAATGACCAGGCATGTCCTTTATTGTTTTCTAGAATTGTGAAGGATTCCTTGAGGCAGAGGCTAGCTCAGTGCGATAGAAAGCGGCCTTGGCTGCTCTGACCAACTTGGTGCCCTCCTAAAGTGGCACCAGTCCATGTCATTCTTGCTTCTGCGTGCTTTTTTCCATAGTGTATCCCTTTCTAGCATGGAAGTTTTGAGTTCTGGCGAAAACCAGCGCAAGTGCTGCTCCTTACACATACCTTTACCATGGGTGCATGACTGTTTAAGGCCGCAGTTAGTATATCGTGAAAGATAGCATATGCCTCATTAACCGTTTTGGCTAGGTAGAAATCCTGCCACTGTGGGGAACATTTCAATTCGTCGATGCAGGCAAACAAGTCAAAGCTGCGTTTACACCTTTTGATTGAGAGCTTTGCTACAAACTGTGGATTGTGCACAGATCTAATACTGGTGATGAAACAGTGATTGCTTATGTCAGAGAAAAATGTTCCAACATGGGAGAACAGGTGTGGTTTTGTTAACCAAAATTACATCTAAGAGGGTGCTGTTCTTCGGGTTCTTTTTATTTGGGTGAGTGGGCTCGCCAATGAGTTGCACCAGTCCCAAGGTGTCACAAAAGGATTTCAAGGGAGCCAAGGCTTTTGATAACCAGTCGCAGTTCAGATCGCCAAGAATAATGGTTTCCAGTGTACTGAGTCCTAGGGCAGAGCTTAGATGTGACAAGAGATGAGACCCCGCAGATGGGGGCCTGTAGCAGCCTATTACACAGAGTGCGCAGGAAGGAGAAAGTTCAATCTTTAGGGTCAACCACTTAAATTCATTAGGGGAGGAGGATGCTTCTAGGCGTGATACAGAGTGTTGTCCCTGACATAAATCGCCACCCCTCCACCTCTTGATTGCCTATTAGCTCGGAAGAGTAAATAACTTGGGATGTTGATTCCTGGCTGGTCTAAGCCAGGTCTCAGTGATCACCCAAACATCAGGTAGGGTGTGGCTCATCCAAGCCTGGATCAAGGTGATCTTTTTCAGCAGGCTACAGACATTGAGATGCAGGAATGACATTCCTTTAATTCTCGCAAGGTCGGAGGGAGAAGCAAGAGTATCTAGAGGCCCTGGGTCGAGTTAGACATTGCCTGAGCACAACAGCAGTAAAATCCTTTTTAAGGCAGCAAAAGTTAATTTATAGTCTCTATTCTTTGAGCGACTGGGAGGGCAGTGAAGTTGAATAAACCTGTCACAACTCCTGGTGCTATACTGACCTAGGGCTGCAGCCACTAGGATATGTCCCATTTCCAGGCACATACATCCGAGGAGTTGTAAAGCACATAACAGGGAGAAGCGCAAAGCTCAACCCCACCCTGAGAGGAATGTGAGGTCTGCCAGAGCGCGCAGGGCGTTAGCAGAACAAGGGACATACAGAGGAGCCAGCTGTTCCCTTCCATGGTAAGGTCTTATACACCACAGGACAGGGCGATGACAGTCCCAGACCCAGTATCAGATACTGAATCTATAGTTGTGCTGACAGACGAGCGCCCAGGGTAGACTAGAAGAAAGGTGATGGACCTCTGACAGCAGATTAGTGTGAAAAGACAGCAGATAGTTAAAATGTGAGTAGGAGTGGCACCAGTGGGCGTAGCAGATGAGAGGAGGCGGGACGAAGTGTCTATAATAAATGGGCGGCGTGGGGGATGGGTGGGTAGGCAAAAAATGCGGCTTTTGCCGTACCTTGTGAGGGAGTGAGTCCGGGCTGGAGGTCTCGGGCGGTGTCTAGGTCAGTGCAGACCGCCCGCACATGGCTGGGGGAAAAGAAAAAAATGGAGGATTATGTACTGGCTAGGACAAAGGGACCAGCAGAAGTCAGAGGGAGTCCAACCTGCACCACAATCAGAGCAATTTGAAAAGGCGCCCGGCTGTCTGGGATGCTGCTGAACATTTGCACAGGAAGGGCTTTAGACACAAACTACACTCTGGCAAAATAGTTCCAGCTTGAGCAGCACCCTCTGAATTAAGGGAAGAGGAGGAAATGCGTACAGAAAGCATCTTGTCCACCACAGTCTGAATGCATCCTGACAGAAAATGCCAGGTTCTGGATTTCTGTAGCAGAACAGAGGCAGTTTTGCATTGAGTGGGGAAGTGGGGACGCAAAAAGATCCAGGTTCGGAGTGCCCCACTCTTCGAAGAGTGACTGCATGACGTTTGAGTCGAGAGACCACTCATGTGGATCTGCCTCCGTTCTGCTGAAGCAATCTGCCAGATTGTTCTGGATTCCTGGCAGGCAGACCACCTGGATCAGGGATCCGTGCTTGAGGCACCATTCCCACACTCTCATGTCTTCTCGGCATAGAGGGTAAGAGTATGCTCCATCCTGTTTGTTGATGTAATACATCACTGCCTTGTTGTCTGTCTGAAGGAGAATTACTTTGTGACAGAGGATATCCTTCAGGGCTCGGACAACGTACAGGACAGCTCTCATGTCCAGGACATTTATGTGTAGCTGAGACTTGACCTGACTCCACAGGCCCTGGGTGTGGAGATCCTGACAGTGAGCTCCCCAACCGATTAGAGATGCATCTGTGGTGATGGTGATCTGTGCCTCCAGTGGGGCAAAGGGAAAACCTTGGAGAAAGTTGTCTTTCTGAGTCCACCAGGTGAGTGACCTCATTAGGGGTTCTGTCACCTTAATGTGAAAGAACTGCGTATGTGTGGTCGGAGACCACCGAGTACTGAGCATCCATTGTGTGGTTCTTATGCACAAACAAGTCAGGGGCACCGTGAACACCAACGTCGCTATGAGACCCAACATCCACTGCATCAAGATCGCTCGAACTGAGTTGTTCTCCTTGATGAAGTGAGCCATCTGTAGAATATCGTTTGTCCTGTCTTCTGGAAGGAAGCTTCTTGCCCTGGAGGCGTCTGGGAGAGGTCCTATGAAGAGGAGTTTTTGAGAGGGATGAAATTGTGATTTTCCCAGATTCAGCAGAACTCCCATGGATATGAGGAACTTGTAAGCCATGGCCACAGCTTCCTGCGTCCCTTGTCTGGAGGAACTCACTAGGAGACAATCGTCCAGGTATGGGAACACTTGAATTTAGAGTTTCCTGAGATGCACTGTGAGTACTGCAAAGCAATTTGTAAAGACTCGAGGTACCAAGGACAGACCAAAGGGCAGGACTCTGAATTGGTAGTGCTGGCCCAGAGCCACAAAGCATAGGTACTTGTGCTGGCTTGGGTGCACCGGGACATGTTGTAGGCATCCTGCATGTCCAGGGAAGCCAGCCAATCGTTTTGATGAATCAGAGGTAGAAGCACATCTAGCGATATTATCTTGAATTTCTCTTTGAAGGAGTATTTGTTTAACTTCCTTAGGTCTAGAAGAGGGTGCATGACGCCTGTTTTCTTTGGAACTAGGAAGTAATGGGAGTAGAAACCTGTGTCCTGTTCTGCTTGTGGAACCACTTCTACTGCCCTGTTGTTCAGAAGGCCCTGAATCTCGGAAGCAAGGAGGTCTGACTGAGTGATGGACAGTTTGGGCTGTCGTTTGGGTGGACAATCCAGAGAGGTATCCAAAAAAAATAGAGTAACCCTCTTGAATTATCCTAAGGACCCATTTGTCCATTGTGACTGACTTCCACTGGTTGTAAAACTGAGTCAGATGCCCCCCCCCCACTGCCGAAGAAGAGTCCCCCTCAGGCAGTTGAAGTGGGACATGGGCCAGGTCTTCAGAGGGTGGCACTAGGCGCTTTCGGGCCATGTGCCTTCTGCTGCATTTTCTTTTGCGGCCGAGGAGCTTGGTTCTTGTTAAAGGCCCCTCGGCCTTTACCACGAAAGGACAGATGGTTTGAAACTGCCAGTGGTTTCCGTCCCGCTGAGGAGCAGCAGGGGCTGGTCTGGCCATCTTAACAGCAGTCATAGTTTTCTGAGTGACCTCCAGTGGCTGCTCCACCTGTGGGCCAAACAGATAAACTCCATCAAATGGAAAGTTCATGTCTCTCTGCTCAGCATCATTTGTGAACCTTGAAGTCCTTAGCCAATAGTGACGCCAGGTGCACATCCTGGCCGCTGCTATTCTAGAAGCAGAGTCGAAGGCGTCCATAGCAGCTTTAAGTTGCTGATTGTTGGACTCGATGCCTCTAGTAATGGTCTATAGGAGCTCTGAACTAATGTCCGACTCCAGAACAGCCTCCACAGTGACTTTGAGCGAATGCCAATGGGTATACTATCTGTATTTTTTCTCTTTGTATCATGACGTGAAGCCTTTGGAAATGAGTCTATGACTCAAAGGGTTGTAATTCCAATGCGCTTATAAATAAATATACTCATACTGAGAGAAACAGCCCTGGTAGCTAGCAATATGCATTCCTAGTGTAGCAGCAGCGAACACTCGCTTCCCCAGAATGTCGATCTTATGGGATTCTTTATTTACTGGACGAGCCGTAGATTCTTGAGGAACAGCAGCTTTATCATTCTCTGCCAAGACAACTATGGCATCTGCAAAGGCATGAGAGGCAAGGATTGACCAATCCTTAGGGGGAGGGTCTTTCCTGTCTATGGACTTAGCCACAGAAGGAATGAGCGTCTGACTGTCCCACACCATCTGTGAAAGAGTCTCAAAAGAGGGCTGCACTGGAGGTGTCAATTCCACAGGGATTTCAGGAACATACAGATACTGAAGGCGCAACAGCTTCCCAGAATCCACCTCAGAAGTCTTCAGGAGAGACTTAAAAGAAAGGTCCTCGACCAAGGGCTCTGCTGAAGTAGAGGGCTTACTTTCCACCCCAAAGGATGAATCCTCATCCAAATCATCCACTAATCGTAGATCAGGATCAGACTCAATATTATCTCCTACTAGCCCAGAAGGGATAGTATAGAAAGAAAAGGGAGGAAAAAGAGCAGAGGAAGGTGCACCCCGAATCGGAGTTGAAAACCCTGGCTCCTCAGGTGGCGCCAAAAATGGTGCTACCAAGGCCAGAACTGAGGGTGGTGCTGCAATCGGCGCCACACGAGCACCTGCAGACCCCAACCCCAACACTGGGGCACCCAAGTCTGGAGACCTGAAAATACGAGGAGTAGGAGAAGGCAGTATCTGTGCTGGTCCTTGCACCGCAGCCAAGTGAGGGAAAACACGAAGCGTAGCGTCGATAGCACGGTTGCAAACACGCGACTCAGGGTTGGACCCAACTGCTCTTCACGGGTTTGTGGCCCACAGGCCTGAAGGCCCCAGGACCGGCTCTGCAGGCATGGGAAGTCGGGACAACCGCCGGAGCCACTGCTCCATAAGAGTGGCCCAATGGTGAAACTGCTTACTAGAGGACCCCCAGGGGTTGGGGAAGGACTCCGGAGTAGAGGATCACGGCCACCGGGAACAGAGGCCGCAGGTGACCCCGACAGAGCTGAGGTCGGCCTCCTGTTCCCCGCTACTGACGATCTCCGTGCAGACGTACCAGAGGGTGACTTCGAGTGGTACTGTTTCTTCATTGACCGGTGGGATGAAGAAAAGCTCGAGGCCGAATAGGCCAGATCCCCGACCTCGATCGGGAATGGACCCTTTTCGTTTTCTGCTTTCGGGAGGAATGTCTTCCTCCTGAAAGCACCTGACTGCCCGTGGTCAGACCTCCCTCCAAAGAGGGCAGCGGACTGACCCAGCCCTGCTGCTAAAACAGCTTTCGCCAAGTCTCCTACCATCATCGGCCCCATTCATGGTCGACTCCGTCGAAGGCGGGCTGAAGAAGACTTCTTCTGTTTCTTCTTTGAAAGAAAATAAGCTTTTTCCTTTTAAACTAAATAAATATACTAAATAATAATCTTTATTTGATTTAGTTCCTTTCAAAACTGTCAAAGCGCTTTACAAAAAGATGACTAAAAACAATGACATAAAACAACAGTATAAAATAATCAATAAAATCCGTTACTAAATATACTTAACTAGTAAAGGCTTGGCCCCATAAATACATTTTAAATGCCTGTTTAAAACCCCCCAGGGTCGCACACTCCCACAGCTGACAGGGTAGAGAATTCTAAAGGGTTGGGACCACGTACATAAATGCACGGGCCCCTGAAAAAGTAATCAAATACTGAACGACTACACTGCTGTTGTATAAACATGAAGATTTGACTCCCGGCGGGCGAGCATCGTTGTCACTGAAGCACACTCGATGGTGGGGAAAAAGGAAATTAAGTGGGTTGTATACAGACCCCCATCTCAGGGGGAGGAACTGGACAAGGAAATGATAGAAGGCATCCTTAGAATGGCAGAAAAAGGGGAGATATTGATGGGGGACCTGAATATGCCAGATGTACACTGGAGCACATCTGCTGCAGCTACATCCAAGAGTGGGGTCATTCTCAATGCCCTGCAGGGGGCATGCCTTAGACAGATAGTACTGGAACCCACTTGGGAGGGAGCAATCTTAGACCTGGTACTCTCAAATGGAGATGCAGAGAGGATAACAGATTTACAAGTGGACAGCCATCTGGGAACTAGCAACCACCAAACAGTATGGTTCATGATAAACATAGCAGTAGAGTCAAGCCATACAAAGGCAAAGGTACTGGACTTTAGGAGGGCTGACTTTGCCAAAATGGGTGAGTGCCTAAGGAATGCACTATCAAATAGGCAGGAAGGAGGGGTGGAAGAACAATGGGGAAAAATCAAAATTGCCATCACAGAGGCAACAAGCCTTTGTGTGACGCAAATAAACATAACAAAATGTAGTAAAAAACTACTGTGGTTCTCAAAGGAGGTGGCAGGGAAGGTTAGGGAGAAAAATATAGCATTCAGGAAGTACAAGGAATCACAGAAGGAGCAGGACAGAGAACTGTATCAGTTAAAGTAGAAGGAAGCAGGGAAGGCAGTCAGAATGACGAAGGTCCAAACCGAGGAAAAGATAGTCAACTCAGTTAAGAAGGGGGATAAAACCTTTTATAGGTACATCAGGAGCGATGGAAGACCAAGGGAGGGATAGTGAGGCATAATAAAGGGGGTGGGTAGAGGGTGACTGTGAAAAGGCAGAGATACTGAATGAATACTTTTGCTCAGTCTTCACAAAGAAGAAGAGGGGGAGGTACCTAAACCAAACAATAAAAGTACTCTGGACAGCGGGGTTGATACCAGTCATTTCACAGAAGAAAGGGTGCTGAAAGAACTCCTAAAACTAAAGGTGGACAAAGCAATGGGGTCTGACAGGATTCACCCCAGAATTCTAAAAAAAACTAAGGGGAGACCCAGTGACACCACAGACTACCCTTTTTAACAAATCATGGGAGGATGGGGTGGTGCCTGAAGACTAAAGAAGGGCGGATGCGATTCCTCTTCACAAATGTGGGAGCAAGGTAGAGGCAGGAAACTACAGACCTATTAGCTTTACCTCAGCGGTAGGGGAAAAAAGCGGCACCGATCGAGCCGCTGTCCCCAGAAGCAACACCAAATGTGGCACCACCCTCCAGAACGGCAGCAGAACTGGCAACAGGAGCCTCCTCGGCACCACAGCCAGCACCGGCAGAGGGAGAGACAGCACCGCGGACGGCGCCAGCTGGAGAATAGGGTGAAAGGGAAGACCTCGGACTGGGCCTGGAGCTCCGGAGAGCTATGTCTCCAATTAGGATCATCCTGATCATCCTCAGATTCCAGGAAGGAGACCACAGGGATCCCCAGAGAGGTGACCCCGGACACACTACCTGTCCCCGCACCACGGATGGCGTTGGAATTAGACCCAGAGGCAACGACAGCACCACCTTGCTCACTGACACTGATGTCGGTGTCAGGAGCTGAAGCCTGGGGAACCAGGCCACGAGGGGTGCACATCCAGTACCCTGGAGGAGACCGACTGTCTACCCGACCCCTTGCCTAGGCCTCAGGTCTCGGCAAGACCCAAGACAGCAGTGGGGGAAGGCCCCAGAGACATTACCATGGCGGCCCTTGTACTATACCGACCACCCATAGTTGGAGTGTCTCTCCCCAACCTCGCTGCACGGTTCACCAGGGTGCCGAAGTCCATCAAAAAACAAGCATCACACAAATTCATGTCATGGTGCAGCCCCAGGCAAGTGAAACACCAATCATGCGGGTCCATCATGGTCATGAGTCTACCATGGGGCACCGACACATAGTGATAGCTCCAGCCTTAGAAGAACCAGACATGATCAGCCACAAAAAATAATAAAAACAACTCGACGTCACAAAAGAGCAAAATAAGAAAAAGGGTCAGTGCCAAAAGCGGCAACGAACTTGCAGTGTCGAGTAATGATTTAAGACAAACAAAACCTTCTCAAAGACTGTAGTGCTGTCTTGCTCCCACTAAGCCTTCAGCTGCTGCCTCGATGGCAGGAAAAAAACAGAACTGAGGAGGTTGGGGAGTCGCGTCTGTTACTGGCCATTCCGCGAGCACCACGTTCTAACTCATGCTTGAGGATGATGCTGCCCCAGACGTTGGCTCCCTGTCTCAAAAATTCTTAAGAGCTATAAGCTCCTGCGGGCTCCCAGCACCTCCGTCTAGGAACCCAGCAGTAATGAATGGTGAAGACTGATCCAGGTAAATATCAGTAGATCTTCGAGAGAATCTCTTGCAACAGGCCATTGCTGATAGGAATTACTGTAGCCACCAAGCACTAGGACCACACGGAAGCCTTCTAGCTAGCAGTCTACCAGAGGTGCCTCCCACTTCTGACATCAGTGCCTGATGTCAGCCAATCTTATAAAGGCGGGTGGCTCCCACAACCTCCTCAGTTCTCCCGCTGGACACCATAATCAGAATGCTGGAAGGGGGAACCCGAGGAGGACTCCGAGGCATCCCCATAGCAAGTTAAAAAATAAAAGCAGAAGGCTTGCCCCTATGGAAGGGGAGACACAGTAGAGAGGGAAGGAGGAGCCTGCTGCAAGAGATCCTCTCAAAGATCTACTGTTACGGTAAGTTCTTACATAACTGTACTATCTTATTTCGAGGGTATCTCTTGCAGCAGGCCATCACCAGTAGGACTGAGTCCCAAGCAGTTCTGGCAGTACAGACAGTCTGGGAGGTACAGTAGGCCAAAGGAATAACAGCCTATTGAAGGAGGCCTTGGAGGACAGATATGCCGGAGTTGTCCCTATGCTGAGAGGCAATGTCCAGACTGTAATGCTTGGTGTAAGTATGGACAGTGCTCCAGGTGGCAGCAGCGCAAATGTCAGCAGCTGAAACATTACAGAAGCAGGCCACTGATGTGGCTATACCTCTTGTGGAACGGCCTTTAACCCCTCTAGGAAGTTCCCTGCCTTACTTCTGGTAACAATAGACAATGCAATTGGCTAACCATTTAGACAAACACTGTTTGGACACAGAGGTGCCCTCTTTCCCAGGTTCGAATGAAACAAACAACTGATTGGACTTCCAAGAGTCCTTAGTCCGGTGTGTACAGTACCGCAGGATTCTGTGCACATCCATGGTATGGAGCAATGCCTCCCCTTGACTGCAATGCTCTGGATAATAAACAGGCAGGTGGATGGATTGATTCAACATAAACTCAGACACCACATTAGGAAGAAACTTAGGACTGGTATGCAAAGACAACCAGTCTTTGTGAAAAACTAAATGAGGCTCCTTAGACTTGAGGGCCTGAAGCTCAGAAATCCTTTGAGCAGAAGTAATAGCAACTAAAAATAACACTTTCCACAACAGAAAGCATAGCTCACAAGACATGGCCTGTTCAGAGGGAGGCAGCGTAACCTTTTCCAACACAAAATTAAGGTCCTAAGTCGGGACAAGGTCCCTGACTGGGGGGCTTCAAATGCAGAATGCGCCACAAGAATGTGCGGGACACATCGAGATGGGCCACTGAGCGCCCGTCCAGAGGTACATAACATGCAGAGATGGCAGAGAGCTGAACCTTAATAGAAGAGTACTGCAAGCCTGAGTCTGTGAGGGACAGAAGGTACTCCAAAACCTGATCCACAGGACAGGTGAAGGGACCTAAAAGGTGCCCCAAAAAGCAAAGTGCTTTCATTTCGTAGAGTAAGTGGCTCTGGTGCATGGCTTCCTGGCTGCCACCAGGACATCTGCTACTCAGGAGGAGACCGCAGATCTGGCAATGGCTATGTCCTCAGGAGCCATGCATGGAGATGGAGATGGAGAGACCTGAGGTCCGGATGGACCAGGGTGCCCTGTTCCTCGGAGAGCAAGCCTGTGCGCAGGGACAGTGGAGACTGTTGCAGCAAACGGAACCAGATCTGATGAGGCCAGAAGGGGGCAATGAGAATCATTGTAGCCCCCTCCATCTGGAGTTTGATCAGAACTCGTTGGAAGGAGCAGGAAGGAAGGGAAGGCATACAGAAACCTCCCTGTCCAGGAGAGGGACAATGAGTCTCACCAGAAAACTCCAGGACCTGAATCTAGCGAGCAGAAACGTGGCAGTTTTGCGCTGGGCGGGGATGCAAAACAGTCCAACTCAGGCTGACCCCATCTGTTGAAGAGGTCTTCTATCACAGAGGTCAGAACTTCCAACTCATGGGTTCTGTACCGTGAGCGGCTCAGACTGTAAGCCAGGATATTCTGGCCGCTGGGAACATCGATGGCCAAGAGTTCTAGGCCATGCTTGATGGCCCAATACCAGACTCTAATCGCTCCCTCGCACAAGGGATAGGAATGAGTCCCCCTGCTTGTTTATGTAATTAACTACACACATGTTGTCTTTCTGAACTAAGAGCAGACCCGGAGACAGCAGTCTCTGAAAGGCTTGCGTGGCATACAGAAGTGCTCGCATCTCCAGGACGTTTATGTGGAGATCCCTCTCTATCTCAGATCATGTCCCTCAAGATTGGTGGGTCCCCATGTGGGCTCCCCCACCGAAGCCTGAGGCCCTGCTTGTTCTCTCCCTAGAAGTGACCCCCTGGTGCTTCCAAGGAAGGGTCAGGGACCTCAGAGGTGCCAGTGGGATTAGACCTGCAATTTGCCTCAATTAGGAAGAAAGCAAGCAGGGAGAAGGCACTGCCCAGGAGACTGGGGCCCAAGAGGGGATGCTGGTTGGGAAGCAGTGATGAATCGTGAAGATATCCAAGAAGATCAAGAATTACGGTAGGTACGTCATTGTCATATCTTATCTGGATTAATCTTCACCATTCATCACTGGTGGGTGAGTACCAAGCACCACAAAGTGGCGCTGGCACCTCCCTAAGGGAAAAATCACCCTGAGTCTCCCGTGGGGGACTCACAGGAGGAGGAGGCCCGCAAGGGCCTGGCTAGGCCCATTACTGGTCAGGGTCAGGTCGAGGCTCCTGATGCGTAGGAGATGGAGGATGCCCAGACTGCTCTCGCCTGGCCTTATGGGAGCAAAACGGGGCCCTTCAGAAGGGCAAGGCAATCACACTACGTCAGACCAAGGGTGACAACCAGGATAGCTGAAGCCATGCCATCCACCAAATGCAGACTGTTGTTCCTAATTGCCTGGAGGCTACCATGTTGGTGTCATAAGATGACTATCGCTTGGTGTCAAGCCAGCTCCAAGCTGTGGGTAGAAATGGTGATGGTCCATCAGGCTGCCTCATTATCAGGCATGGTTGCCAGGATCTGACCTAGTGAAGCCCACAGGCACCTAGCACAGGCTACCTGGTGTGCCTGGTGCACTGAAAGAGAGCGTAAGAGACACGTAGAAGAGAAAACCCTTCTGCCCTAGCGATCAAACTTCGTGGAGTCAGCCTATGGGGGTCGGTCTCTTGAGGGGCGACGACACCCTGAGGGGATATCCAGCCACTCCAGTCCAGATGTAGTATGGGGCACAGAACCTGGAGACCAGGGAAGTGTGCAATACCTGCACTGACAGTCCTGAGGGGCCGGAACAGAGGAGGCGGGAAACAGCCAAACACTGTGTGACTCCTCCATGAAAGGACAGGGTGATCCCTCCTGGACTGTACTCCCCAAGGAAGGATAGCATGGCATGTACAGGATTGTGTTCTATGGCTGGGGGAAGATGGAGTTCCTCCAACATCGTCATGAGGAACCACTGACAATCAGTGTAATCAGCAGCAGAGGAGATGTGGGTGGAAGTGTCCTTTTCCTCTGAGGAGGAAGCTGACAGTGTGGATGGACTTTGTATAAGGAGCGGCAGTGCAAAGGTAGGAGGTGGAAAAAAAACAGGTTACTCACCTGTAACAGTAGTTCTAGGAGTGGTATGTGTTGTTCATCAACACTCTTTGGCATATCCCCTTCCACTTTAAGATCCACCGGAAGTCTTCAAGCTGGCTCCTCCCACCCACCTGGGTGGTATATACCTTGGCTCCGCCCCATGACGCCATATCTTAGCCCACTGGAAATCAGGTGTTGTGCATCCGCAGCCGGGGAGGTCAGGTGGGTCCGTGTGGATGAAGAACATATACCACTCCTAGAGCTACTGTTACAGGTGAGTAACTTGTTTTCTAGGAACGTGGATATGTTGTTCATCCACACTCTCTGGCAGACTCCTAGCAGTTCTCCGGAGGGAGGCAAGGTGCACACCCCCTACTTAGGGAACAGAGACTGGAGAACTGAGGTTCCAAAACCAGCATCCTAGCGTGACTCAAGGTTGATGTGGTAGTGGGTGATGAAGGTGTTTGCTGACTTCCAGGAAGCATCTCGGCAGATTTCCTGGATAGGGATATCCCTGGAAGCAGCCACTGATGCAGTGGTATGGCGGGTAGAATGAGCTCTTATCACTCTGGGAGGCTCCTTGCCCGCCAACTCATAGCATAGACTAATGCATGATGTAATCCATCTTACAATCGTCTGCTTTGCTGCAGGTCTGCCAGAAGCGGCTTCAGCGTAGGCGACAAACAGCTAGCGAACCTCTCCCCAAATTTCTGCCGTCCTCTCCTTGTAATAGGAGAGAGCACATCTCAGGTACAAAGTATGGAGCCTGTACTCGGCCCCCGAGGTATAATTAGGGTAGTATACTGGCAGAGTTAACACCTGGTTAAGGTGAAACTCTGACACCACCTTCAGAAGGAAATTCGGGTGGGGGCATAGGATAACCTTGTCCCTGTGGAAGACCAGATAAGGGGAATCCACCAAAAGTGCCTGGAGCTCCCCTGTCCTTCTGGCAGACATGATAGCCACCAGGAAGGCTGTCTTCCACAAGTGTGACAACTCACACTTGTGCATTGGTTCGAATGGCTTACCCATGAGCGTTGCCAGTACCAGCAGTAGATCCCACGGAGGTGGAGGTTCACGCACCGGAAGTGATATGTGATCCAGGCCTTTGAAAAAGCACCCGACCACTGTCTCCTGCACCAATGTTGGCTGACCAGCCCCTGCCCGTTAAGTAGAGATGGCTGCCAGGTGCACCTTAAGGGTCGATGAACATAGACCCCCTTTGGAGAGAGACCAAAGGTAGTAAAGAATGTTAGCCACTGAACAGGACAAAGGATCCAAGCCCTTGCCATGACACCAAATGGAAAATCTTTTCCATTTGAAGGTGTAACATTTCCTGGTTGATTTCTTTCTGGATGCCTCCACCACGGTGGAAAGACCCAAAGCTTGGAACTCTAGCCGCTTAGGTACCAGGCTGTGAGGTGCAGGGACTGAAGGTCCGGATGGAATACCTTCCCCTGGTTGAGTGATATCAAGTCCGGGCGTGCTGGAAGCCGCTCTGGGGGCCTGCAGCTGAGGCTGAGGAGATCTGGATACCAGAACTGGTGGGGCCAGTCTGGGGCTACCAGGATTACCTTCGTCTTGTCCCTCCTGACCTTGAGAAGCACCTTGTGGATCAAGAGAAATGGAGGGAAGGCATAGAGGAGGCCTGGGGTCCATGGTCTTGAGAAGGCACCCCCTTGCAGCAAGCCCAGCAGAGGGGGGCAGGCATGGAACAGCCTCAGCTTGGTGTTTTTTCTGGAGGCAAACAGGTCCACCATTGGTTTGCCCCAGTGGGAGAACAGGCTGTAAGCTACCTCTGGATGGAGAGACCACTCGTGGGATGACATGCCTAAGCGGCTGAGAGCATTCGCTAGATGGTTTGAGGCTCCTGCCACATGGTTGGCTAGAAGATCTGCCTCTAACTGGCTCATGAGGGTCCAGATGTGGAGCGCCTCCCTGCACAGCAGACGGGAGTGTGTGCTGCCCTGTTTGCTGAGGTAGTACATTGTCGTAGTATTGTCCATCTGGACTTGAACCACTTGATCCCGGAGCTGAGGAGCGAAAGCTGACAGTGCCAGTCTGACTGTTCTGAGCTCCAACAGGTTGATGTGGCATTGGGACTCCTCGGCCCATGAGAGAGGCATCGGTCATAAGGACGACCGCTGGCTCACGGCGGACAAACGGGATCCCTTCCTGCAACCGGTCTGGGGTGATCCACCATTGGAGAGTGTCCCACATCTTCTGGGTTACAGTGATCAGCTGGTCGAAATGACCATGGTGCTTAGTCCACTGGGCGGCCAGTTCCCATTGAAGGGGGGCATGTGCAACCGGGCCCAATGGACCACTGAGGTGCATGCCGCCATGTAACCTAGAAGGCGCAGAAAGTCCCGGGCAGGGCGCAATTGCCCAACCAGAAATGATTGGGAAATGGAGGAAAGAACCTCCGCCCTGTCTGCCAGGAGCAGAGCTCTGGCTTGACAAGAGTCGAGCTCTGCCCCGATGAAGCCCATCACCCGAGAAAGCACGATTTCTGACTTGGCCTCGTTGATCAGGAGGCAGAGTTCGGAGCAGGTCTGGAGGGCCAGATCCCTGGACCTCTCCACCTCCTGTTGGGTGGATCCTGCTAGGAGCCAATCATCGAGGTAAGGATAAATCCTGGCCCTTCCCCCCCGACGCCTGAGATGGGCCGCCAGCACTGCAATGTATTTGGTGAAGACCCGTGGGGCCGATGACAGGCCGAATGGCATGGCTCGGAACTCGTATAGGGTCCCTTCGACCCTGAAATGGAGGAACCGCTAATGGGATGGACGGATTGGGACGTGAAAGAACGCGTCCTGCAGATCCAGTGAACAGAAATGGAAATTACGTACCTACCGTAATTCTGATCTTTCTGTGTATCTTCACCATTCATCACCTTTGGGGACTTGGCTGGAGATCATGACCTCGCGGGAGCTTTTTTTTTTTTTTGGATGGACGGAGTCAACGCTCACGGGTTGGCCATTAGGTGTTGTCGACTCCGCCCTCCTGTCAGTTCTGAGTAGCCGCAGAGGTTAGAAGAAGGGTTGGGAGGGTGGGACAAGGGAGTCCAAGGGACAGACCAAGGAAAAGATATAAAACTAAAAGGAGAAATAAACGACAGAGGACAGAAGGAGTTCAAGACTAAGGGGGACTGGGCAGGGGCCCAAATCTCTGGAAGTAGAAAGGAGAAGGAAGGAGGGAGGTTTGAAGACTTTAGAAGTCGCCTAAAAAGGCGTGCGCCATGTGCTCTGGATTGTGTTAAGTGGGAGGGGTGATGTGCAGGTCCTCCAACATCCTCACGAGGAATCGCTGATACTCGGCAAGATCAGCAGCTGGAGAGATGTGGACAGATAGTTCCTCTCCCCCAGAAGAGGGGGATGAAGAGTCAGAGGACCTCGTAGGTTCAGAAGCTGGCTGCTCAGGGGGAGGTTGAAAAACCTGTCTGTCTATAGCCCTAACTTAAGAGGGAAACTGAGCAGCCTGGGCTCTGAACTGCTCCCAGAAGAGGCGCCTGCTAGGACCAAGAATGCATGGGAGCGCAGGAGAATGTGGCAGAGGAAGAGGAGCAGAGCAGACAATGGGAACTGGATGACCTCCGCCTGGGCAAGGGAGCGCACCAGGAGCCCTAGGGAAGGAAGGAGCTCCAGAAAACTCCACAGCCGACAGCCGATCAACCACACTGGAATTGCCTTGGCTGCGCCCTGAAGAATCCCCCCTGTGAGGTGACCGGGGCATTGTAGGTCCAAAAGGATGGTCCCCTACCTCCAAAGAATGGGGCCCTCGCGAGGAAACCGAAAGGGAAGGGTGGAGATCCACACTGTGGCTTTTCCCAGAGCCCGGGTGGGCTCCGGAAAAAGGCCACCGCACAGACCCGATGCCCCTCGACCCCTAGGAATCCGAGAGCGCCCTCCTCCTTGAGAGAGCCAGCCTAGGCAGCCGACAGCCCTGGTCAGCCTCCAAAGGGGCTATCCAAGGAGCAGCACCCTCCCCACCTGTGGGTGCTCCGATCGGCCCCAAAGTTGGGCGATCCAGGCACACCACCTGAGGGGGTACCACCACTGAGGGGTCAGAGAATCCTCCGAGGCCAGGCTGCAGGGCAATGGTGGCCTGCACCACTGCCTGCTGGTCAGAACCCCTGACCCTGGTCCCAACAGTCACTGTCCGCTCCTCAGAGTGGGGGCTGACTCCGGCCTGTCGAGGACACTACCAGGGTGTCCATGCCAGCAGTCAACTCTAAGGAGCCAGACTGCGTGTCTGACCCACAGTCCAACTCCGACGAGGTGGAGATCGGAGTCCTGTGCCAGACAGTGCACGGACACATGCTGCCATCCTTACAGAACAGGGCAACAGAGCCAGAGACTGCACCAGAGTCGACGCCAGTGCCGCCCTCCACACCGCGAACGGTGCTAGAAGAGGACACGGCCCCAACAAGGGTGGCAGTCTCAGAGCCGGAGCCTGTCATGGTGTCGCCCCGACCCACGGCGCCGTTCGACAGAGAGCGCCGATGATGGCTCCGACCGCACTCTTGGCGCAGAGGCCGGAAACCCCCACAGCGCCGCCTCGCCCCATGGCACCCGGAGTGGCGCAGAGGACAGAAACAGTGCCGCCAACGGCCCTGAAACCCCCATGGCACTGTGCCCATGTCCGGAGCTGGACATGGCGCCGTGCTCAACCACTGCGCTGCAAACGGCGCCGGAGTGAGAAACAGTCAGGGATAGCGCTGTAGAGCCTCCCACGGTGCCGACAGCTGCATCAACACCGCAACCTGTGCCAGCAGCAACGATGCCAAGCGACGGACCGGCGCCGATGACGGTGCCATCAGGGCCCACAGCACCGCGAACGGCACCAAGGCTCAAGACGGCGCCAACCGATGGTGTCGAGGACAGCGCCGACCCAGGCCTTCCGAGCCATGGTACGACACTGGGGGAGCCTTTACCCCCGAAGAGGCGATTGCCAAGGCGGTGCCTCCCGGCTGTCCTCGGGAGACAGGCCTGGCCTCCTGCACCGCGGGAGGGGCCTCTGCCATGGCTAGGCTAGAAGACTCAGAGGCCCCCACCTCCTCGGTCCGTATAGAAATGGAAGGGAACCCAAAGGAAAGGCCGAGAGAACGCTGCTTGGCCCGACGAGTGCGTGCCCAACCCCCGTAAGTCGGTGGCGCTCGCCCTACTTTCCATGCACGTTGCTCGATGACCCGGCGGTCCATGGAGAAACAGGAATCGCATGAATCCATGTCATGAAGCAGGCCAAGACACATAAGACAACGGTCGTGCTGGTCGGTGATGGAGTACTTACAGCTGCAAGGGCACCGTCGCATGGTGGTGGTGGTGGTGGTGGGGGGGGTGGCCCCGTCTTGGAAGTCTTCTTGTCCTCCGACCTAGACATGACCTATGAGAAAGAAACACCAAACTAGACTTGACATCACAAAAACAAAACAAAATAATGGAACAATTTTACCAGGCGACATCGAGTAGGCTAACAGAACCGGCAGGAGATAGGGAGCCGACGGACTGTGACACGGAATCGACACAGAGTCGAGAAAGACGAAAACTCAACTGCGTAGAGAGCTAGGCCTCAAACTCTTCGCTGCAAAGCGTCCCAGAGGTGACCTTGACGGCGGAAGACGAAGAACTGGCGGAAGGGCGGGTTTGCATAACACCTGACAACCATGAATGCCACGTAGTGCATCCATGGATGTCCATCCAAAAAAAAAAAAAACCACCTCCCGCGGGGTCATGACCTCCGGCTAAGTACCCAAAGGTGATGAATGGTGAAGACTGATGCAGATAAGATCCACATGTTTTGCTCCAAGAATGGTATGATCTGGGACAGAGTGACCATCTGAAAGGTGCGTGACCTGAGATACTGATTCAGGTTGTGCAGATCTAGAATGGGGCGCCAGCTCTCCATCCGCTTGGGCACCAGGAAGTACCTGGAGACAAAGCCTAGGTCTACTGGAGGAGCCGCCACTGGAGCTACTGCCTCCTTGAGGAGGAGCTGAGCGATGTCCTCTCGGACAGCCGACTGGGTCAGAGCGGATACTCTTTCCTCCCAAGTGGCGCGGGCTCAGCTTGGGGGTACTGCTCGAATTCCAGAGGCAGTCCCTGACCGACCACTTCGAGAAGCCACATGTCCAAAGTGACAACGGACCAGGTGGAAAGTAAGTGGCTGAGCCGGCCCCCACACGGGAAGACCCAGAGCTGAGGTGACGGGAGAGGGGTTGACAGCCCCTGCCCCATCACTGACCAGGCTTGGAGGAGGAAGAGGCTCCAGAACCTGAACCTCAGCCTCCTTTATGGGCCTGTTGGGGCACAGGCTTGGGTCTGGGGTGCCAAGCTTGAGCCTGCTGCTGTTGCTGCTGTCCACCTTGAAAGGAAGACTGCTGAGCTGCAGGGGAAGAATGCAGCAAAGGCTTCTTTTTCTTCTGCTGGTTCTTGCCCGAAGAACTCTTGGCAGAAGTAGAGTCCAAGGTGGCACTGGAATGCTCAGTGCACTGAAGGTGACCAGCCACTCCTGAGCCAAACAGATTGGTCCCGAGGAAGGGCATGTCAGCTAGTTTGTGCTGGGTATCTGCAGTGGAGGAGAGCGTCATCCAAGCCCTGCGATGAGAGGCAACTGCGTCAGCCATTCAGCGGACACAAGATTCCCCAGATCGTCCCTGATCCTGGACCTGCTTGACCGTGGTCTGCATGTTCGCAGGGAGATGTGGGAGGACTTCAGCCAGTGACCTTAAAAGGGCGTGAGAGAGGTATGCCATGATGACGGCTGAACCTGCCTGACAAAAGCCCAAGGAGGAAGCCACATAGACCTTCCTGGCTGAATGGTCCAAAAGCTTGGACTCTTTATCAGGAGGTCAGCCAGTGTTGGCAGAACTGCCACTACGCCTGAACACAGAGGCGGTCACCAGGCTCTCGGCCGAAGGATGCTCTGTGAACCCCGCAAGGGACCCCATGGGCACCGCATACTTGCAGGCCATGCAGGCAGAAGGAGCAGGACAAGAGGCAGGGCACTGACAAAATTCTAGGGCTGGGACAACAATAGCCTCAACCACAGAAAAGGCCTCCATCAGGGCATCCCTTCTCTTAAGGATGCCCATAAAAGAGTACTCTGCCTTTTTCTGGATAGGCTCAAGGGGCATCCCTGTGGACTCAGATGAGGCAAAGAATGCCCTGAAAAGACGACGGACCTTCTTCTGTCTCTAAGCCAATGTTTGATTCATCATCACCTGGATTAGAATGCAAGACAGTGACGTCCAATTCTGAGGAATCCAGGTATAGCAGCCTACCACCCAGGTCACCTTCGACTCACCGAGGGTGGTCCAGGGTGACCGTAACCAACAAACACCGGGGAAGCCCGGTGTCCGGTCTGTCTTCCTTGGAAGAAGCCCCTCCCACAGGCTGTTTGGGTGGTGGTTCCACCACAAATCGGTGGAGAGAGTGTTTTGGGATGAACTGGTGGTTTTACCGACTCCGCGGGCTGGGGGACCGACTCAATCAGCACTGAAAGAGTTGGCTTCGACCTAGGAGGAGAAAGCCAGGTAATGACCAGTGTGGAAGCCGGTGTCGGCTTGTGCCCAGTCAAAATCAGCTGTTGCCACATGAGGTCCTCGTAGCGCCAACGGAGTTCCGGCCGGAGTCTCTGCTCATCTAAGAATGATCGATGGCGTCGCCTCTTTTTAGAGCGTTTATGGCTCTTCCTTGGCCTATCAGTCAAGGGTGTCTGAGACCTCGATCGAGATCGGATAGGGCGACTTGGTCGCTCAGGAGGCACCAGCGGGACCGGTGATTTCCTGGGATCAGGGACCACTTCTTCGATGGGAGTCCCAGCAGACTGGGTCTCATCATCTGGAAAGACCAAGTTAGGGGTTCGATCGAGGGAATTGTCGACCGGAGTTGGCGACAGCAGATCGATTGGATTGATCACGATTTCAACATCGTCGATCGACAACTCGGTTGACTGACCAGATGGCAAAGCCGAAAAGCCAGCAGCCGAAGAAGCGATCTCAACCGAGGTCGAGACTGCATGTTCCTGGGATCGAGATCTCTCTCCCGCTCCCAAGAACATCTCCGTCGAGATGAAGATGATCCAGGATCCTTCTCCTGCTTATGGGATCAAGAGGACTGCAAGCCCATAGGCACCTCTCCCTTGGTCGGGAGAGACTGGCACAACTCTCGGAAGGAACCCGAGATGGTGGAGCCCAGGTTGAGTGGAACAAAGAAGCTCCGAGAGATCTATGCAGCACGAGCCGCTTCCTCTTCGAATGCTTGCATGCATTCCAATTGCTCCGGGCATCCCGTGGCCGCGGAAACTGCCCACCGAGCCTCCTTGAATTTCACCGGAGGGTTCTGTTTCTCCGGCCTCCACAGCTTCAGACATGCGAGACGGTTGTCGAGAATGCTGGGATAAAAGGTGAGACACACATCGTATTTTGAGGCGTCATGGTCGACACCGAGGCAATAGACGCACGCAGTGTGGGGATCAGTGTGCAACATTTTCTGGCCGCAAGGGCACCGACGAAATCCGGGGGAAGACTTGTCTTCCATAATCGAAGTGATAAACTTTCAATCGCTAATGCGAACGATGAGAATTTTTGAAATAATTGAAGGTTTGAAAGCCAGGGCCTACAAAATGCGTGACCACGAGGGAGGCAACCTGAATCTTCCAGTGGAAAGGAAGATCTGGCATCATGGGACGGAGCCGAGGTATATACCACCTGGGTGGGTGGCAGGAGCCAGCTTGAAGACTTCCGGTGGATCTTAAAGTGAAAGGGGACATGCCAAAAAGTGTGGATGAACAACATATGCATGCTCCTAGAAACCATCTTAACCATGACCCTAAAGTAGATGGGGAACGCACTCACCATCGCCCTATACTGTTCCCACATGAGGGGGCCCAGGGGAACAGAGAGTTCTGGGAGGAAGGGAAGGAGGAGGCAAAGAGAAAGGCAGAGGAGCAGAATGGTCCTGAGAAACCAAAGCCCCTCTGCCAGGGCTGTGGGAGCAAGCAGGAGAAACCACCTGAGGGAGGGGACTGCGTTGCCCAGCCACTGACTGTTGCTCAATCCACTCTGAGCGAACAGGGTGGTGACCCCTGGTGAGCAGACCAGAGCCAAACAGGCCCAGAAGGGCAGCCCCTGTCCTCTTCAACAGCAGAGCTCCTGCCCCTAGCAGGAGAAGGAGAGCCTGCATCAGCACTCAAACTCTGTTCCGGGGTAGCTAAAGTCACCGAGACACATGACAGGGCC
Source organism: Neoceratodus forsteri (assembly GCA_016271365.2). Lineage (NCBI taxonomy): Eukaryota > Metazoa > Chordata > Ceratodontiformes > Ceratodontidae > Neoceratodus > Neoceratodus forsteri. The sequence continues at coordinate 1,095,510,741 of CM057453.1, forward strand.
CTCCCAGACTTGAGCCAGAGGACATGGACCTGCCCCTCGAAAGAGGCCCTACCTTGGCCACTGCTCTCAGGGAGGGAAGGCAGAGAGAAGCCAGCACCCGGGTCAGCTTCAAATTCCTTCTCGGCCCCCGCATCGGCGGCGACAATTGAAGAGGCACCAGAGATGGCACCAAAAACAGAAATGGCATCGGAGGTGGCACCATCAACAGAAGCAGCCACGACCGTGGCACCACCATCAGATGCAGCACCGACCATGGCGCCATCCACAAAGGTGGCACAGACCTCATAGGCGGCACCAAACGTGGCACTGATTTCAGAGGCAGCACCGATAGCAGTGCCATCACCAGAGGCAGCACTGAAAGTGGTGCCGCTCTCTGACACAGCACCGGGGGCCTCCTCGGCACTGAAGATGGCACCAATGGAGGGACAGGCAGCACTGTGGATGGTGCCAGCCTGAGAAGAGGGCATTGAAGAAGACCTCCTACTGAGTCCGGAAAGCATCCAAAGCTCTGGAAAACTGGGCTGCCAGTCTGGATCATCCCGATCATCCTCTAATTCCGAGGAGAAGACCACAGAGATCCTGGGAGAGGCAACCCTGGACATGCTAGCCATTCTGGCACTGAGGATGGTGTCGGGAGGGGACCCAGCAGCAACAGCTGTGCCACCTTGCTCACCGGCAATGGAGTCTGTGCCAGAAGTGGAGGCCATGCCAGCCGAAGCTACTGAGGAAGCCGCTAATGTAGGCACTGCGTATAGCTGAGGCCTCGACACCGGGGTGGCCTAGGTCCCCAAAGAAAACTAGGCCGCGAGGGGTGCTCAACCGGCACCCCAGAGGAGGCCGACTATCCAACTGACCCCTCGCTCAGGGGTCTGGTCTCGGCAGACCTGAGACAGCAGAGGCCTACTCTCCTCAATGCGTGCAACAGCGGGGAGGCCCAGAAGAGGGCCCAGTGACCTTACCTTGGTGGCCTCGCAAGGCGATGTCGCATCACCGGAGCTGAGGGGCCTCCCAACGCCACTGCACGGTTAACTAGAATGCGAAAATGTACTGAAAACAGGCATCGTACGAATCCATATCATGACGTGGCCCCAGATAAGAAAAAAATGTAAATTATGTACCTAATGTATTTCTTGATCTTCTTGGATGAAGTCTCCACCACTCAGTCACACTAATGTGACTACGCTGGAGGTGCTAGGATTGAGTGGGAGCCAAAAATCTTCAGGAGGGCCGGTGCTGAGTTAGGACCATGCATTCGCGGCACTGGCTCACATCGTACAGGCTATCTCGGCGTCGACCCTCCAACCACTTCAGTACCTTTTGGAGTTTATCTCTTTGGTCCACAGGTGGAGCAGGCACTAGAGGCCACTCAGAAAATTAGGACTGCTATTAAGACAGCCTGGCTGGCACCTCCTGACCCTCAATGGGGTGGACACTGTCGGCAGTTTCATAACGATCAGTACTTTCGTGGCAAAGGCTGAGGGGCCTTCAACAAGAACCAAGCCCTCCAGCCGCAAAATAAAATGCAACAGAAGGCACATGGCCCGAAGGCGCCTAGCACCACCCTCTGAAGACTTGGACCATGTCCCACCTCAGCTGTGAGAGGGGGACTCTTCTTCGGCAGTAGGTGGCTGTCTGACTCAGTTTTACAACCAGTGGAAGTCGGCCACAACGGACAAATGGGTCATCAGGATAATTTGAGAGGGTTACTCTCTAAATTTCTCGGATACCCCCTCTGGATAATCCACCAAATGACAGCCCAAACTATCAGTCAGATATTCTCGCTTCCGAGATTCAGGGCCTTTTGAACAACAGGGTAGTAGAAGTGGTTCCGCAAGCAGAACGGGACACAGGTTTCTACTCCCACTGCTTCCTAGTTCCAAAGAAAACAGGCGGTATACACTCTATTTTAGACCTAAGGAAGTTAATCAAATTCCTCTTCAAAGCGAAATTCAAGATGATATCACTTGGGTACGCTTCTACCTCTGATTCATCAAAATGATTGGCAGGCTTTCTTGGACATGCAGGATGCCTACCAACATGGCCCGGTGCACCCAAACCACCACAAGTACCTCCACTTTGTGGCTCTGGGCCAACACTACCAATTCAGAGTCCTGCCCTTTGGGCTGTCCTCTGTGCCTCGAGTTGTTACAAAGTGCTTTGCAGTGCTCGCAGAGCATCTCAGGAAACTCAAAATTCAAGTATTCCCGTATCTGGACGATTGGGTCCTAGCAAGCTTCTCCAGACAAAGGACGCAGGAAATGGTGGCCACAGCATCCACATTCCTCACATCCATGGGAGTTCTGTTGAATCTGGAAAAAAAAAATCACAGTTTCAGCCCTCCCAACAACTCCTCTTCACAGGAGCTCTCCTGGACACCTCCAGGGCAAGAGCCTTCCTTCTGGAAGACAGGAGAAACAATACCCTCCAGATGGCTCGCATCATCAAAGAAAATGACTCAGTCTGAGCTCTCTATGCAGCGGATGCTGGGTCTCATGGGGCCATTGGTGTTCATGGTGCCCTGGCTCGTCTACAGATGAGAACCACACAGTGTATGCTCAGTACTCAGTGATCCCCGACCACACATCAGCAGTCCTTTCACATCAAGGTGACAGAACCCCTAAAGGGGTCACACACTTGGTGGACTCAGGAGGACAACCTTCTTCAAGGCTTTTCCTTTGCCCCACTGGAGACACAGATCACCATCACCACAGATGCATCTCTAATTGGCTGGGGAGCTCACTGTCAGGATCTCCACACCCAGGGTCTGTGGAGTCAGGACAAGTCTCAGCTACACATAAATGTCCTGGAAATGAGAGCTGTCCTGTACGCTGTCCAAGTCCTGAAGGATATCCTCTGTCACAAAGTAATTCTCCTTCAGATGGACAAGAAGACAGTGATGTATTACATCAACAAGCAGGGTGGAGCACACTCTTACCCTCTGTGCAGGGAAGCCATGAGAGTGTGGGGATGTTGCCTTGAGCACGAAGCCTTGATCCAGGTGGCCTACCTACCAGGAATCCAGATTGATCTGGGAGATCGTCTCAGCAGGACGGAGGCGGAGTCACATGAGTAGTCTCTTGACTCAAACGTCATGCAGTAGCTCTTTGAAGAGTGGGGCACTCTGGACTGGACCTTTTAGCGTACCCACTCAATGCAAAACTGCCTCTGTTCTGCTCCAGAAATCCAGAACCTGGCATTTTCTGCCAGGATGCATTCAGACTGCAGTGGACAACACACGTTCTGTATGCATTTCCTCCTCTTTCCCTAATTCAGAGGGTGCTGCTCAAACTAGAGGCACAGGGGGGAGAATGATTCTCACTGCCCCACACTGGCCTTGTCAGATTTGGTTTCTATTAATCAACAGCTTATCGGAGGTTCCACCAAGACAACTACCACTTCAAATGAACCTTCTGACCCAGGGCCCAGTGGTCCATCCCAACCTGAGGTCCTTTCATCTCCATGCCTGGCTCCTGAGAAGACAGAAGTAGGTAGATTCAATGTCTCCCATAGAGTCTCAGACATTTTTCTAGCAGTGCTCAAATCGGCCACTAGGAAAACTTACACAGCAAAGTGTAAATGATTCTCCATCTGATGTGCAAAGTCCTCCCTGGACCCCTTTTCTTGCTCACCAAACAAGGTATTAGAGTACCTGCTCGCCCTGTCAAATGCAGGACTGCAATACTCAACGGTGAAGGTACACCTCTGTGTGATTTTGGCTTACCATGAGCCTGTCCACAATATGTCAGTGGCTCGGCTGACCTTAGTTAACAGGTTTCTTAAAAGGATCCTCCACACTAGGCCACCAGTCAGGAGACCTCTAGCCATTTGGGATATCAACCTTGTGCTAGACATTCTCACTCGTTAAACCTTTTGAGCCTCTAGCAACCTGCGAGTTGAAGTTCCTGACCTGGAAGGCTGCCTTCCTTGAAGCCATTATTTCCACTTGCAGGGTGTCTGAAATACATGCCCTGGTCACAGACCCTCCGTATACAGTATTTCACAAGGAAAAGGTGGTTCTCAGAACTCACCCTAAATTTCTTCCAAAAGTAGTCTTGGAATTCCACTTAAACCATCCCTTTGTCCTTCTGACCTACTTTGCGAACTTTCAGAATGAAGGGGAACGTACCCTACATTCTCTGGATGTAAAAAGGGTTTTGCAGTTCTGCACTGACAGAATGAAAAAGATCCGCAAATTCAAGCAACTCTGTCTCATTCAGCATGGCCCTGGCTAGGTCAGCCTGTTGCCATTAGGTGCATTTCGGCATGGCTGGTAGTATGTCTCCGCCATTACTATTCGATGGCGCAGGTCAAGCTGGAAGGCAGGGTGTATGCCCACTCTACCAGAGCAGTCGTGGCATCTCTGACAGAAATCAGGAACATGCCCATTGTATCTGCAATGCAGCTACTTGGAGCTCTGTGCACACGTTTGTGAAGCACTACGCCTTGGATGTCCATGCTGGACAGCATCTGTCCTTTGGCAGGACAATCCTTAATGGACTTCTGTACTGAGCGAGCGCAGTTCTCTCCTGCCACCCTTCTCGGCGGATTATTTTGGCTCGGTACTCTCCCACTAGTGTGAAGGAGTGGTGGAAACTTTATGTTCAGGAAGATATGAAAATTACGTACCTACCGTAATTCTTGATCTTCTTGGACGAGTCTCCACCACTCATTCACACTATTGGGATCTGCGCCGGAGGCACTAGGACCCATCAGGAGCAAACTTTTTGCTGGAGGGTTGGCGCCAGACATGGCGCCGCGAGGAACGGCTCTCCGCGAGCCCTAGCTCGCGCGGCAATGACTATCTCTGCGTCGACCCTCCAACCGCCTCAATACCTTTTTTACCAAGGAGGAGCAGCGTAACTAACCTAGCAGGGTTGCCTAACCTAAAGACCGGACATAAGATAGTCCGGGCGACCCGTGTAAGAAGGGTCAATAAAGAAGTCTTCACGGTCTAAAGATCTGAGGGAGTGAAGACCAACAACAGAGGAGAGCTCGGGGGACGGAGGGTGGGCGTGTGAATGAGTGGTGGAGACTCGTCCAAGAAGATCCAAGAATTACGGTAGGTACGTAATTTTCATATCTTCCTGGACATAAGTCTCCACCACTCATTCACACTATTGGGAGAGTACCGAGCTAATAATCCCCCAAGAGGGCGGCAGGAGAGACCAAAAGCTCACGTTCCTAGGACAGAAGTCCATTAAGGATGGCTCTGCCAAAGGAAGAATGTCGTCTGGCATGGACATCAAGTGCACAATGTTTAACGAAAGTATGCACTGAGCTCCAGGTGGCCGCATTGCAGATGTCTGCAATGGGCACGTTGCAAATTTCCGCTAGGGATGCCGCGACCACTCTAGTAGAGTGAGTGTAAACTCTACCCTCCAACTTAACCTACGCCATGGAATAGCAGTGGCGAAGGCATGCCACTAGCCATGATGAGATACATCTGATAGCGACAGGTTGACCCAGCCGGGTCTCCCTGAAGGAAATGAATAGTTGCTGGGCTTTGCAAAAGTCCTTGGTTCTATCTAGATAGAAATGCAAGGCCCTCTTAACATCCAAAGAATGAAGAGAACATTCCCCTTCATTTTGGAAGTCTGCAAAATAAGAGGGAAGGACCAAAGGTTGGTTTAGATGAAATTCTGACACAACCTTAGGAAGAAATTTAAGATGAGTACGAAGAACTACTTTGTCCTTATGGAACACAGTATACAGAGGGTCTGTGACCAGGGCATGTATCTCAAGAGACCCTGTGGGCTGAGGTATTGGCCACTAGAAAGGTAGTCTTCCAGGTAAGAAATTTTAGCTCACAGGTAGCCAGAGGTTCAAAAGGTTTCCGAGTGAGCATGTCTAGCACAAGATTAATGTCCCAGGCTGCAACTGGACGTCTTGTAGGAGGTCTGGTATGCAGAATTCCTTTAAGAAATCTCTTAACCATAGGTAACTGAGCCAGTGTTAAGGAAAAAAACAGCTCATGATACGCTGAAGTGGCACTAAGGTGAACTTTGACTGTAGAGTACTGTAGACCTGAATTTGAGAGGTCCAAGAGGTACTCCAAAACCTTATCTGGTGAGCAGGAAAAGGGATTCAAAGAGGACTTTGCACACCAGAGCGAAAAACGCTTCCACTTGGCTGTGTAAGTTTTCCGAGTGGCTGGCTTCCATGCAGCCAGAAGAATATCTGAAACTCTTCGAACATTGAACCGGTTTACTTCGACTTCTTCAGCAGCCAAGCGTGAAGGTGAAGCGATCTCAGGTTGGGATGGACCACCGGTACCTGAGTCAAAAGGTTCATCTGCAGGGGAAGTGGTCTTGGAGGAACTGCCAACATACTGTTGAGTAGTAGAAACCACAGTTGCTGAGGCCAAAAGGGAGCAATGAGAATCATCTTGTCCCCCTGGGACTCGAACTTGAGGAGTACTCTCTGAATTAGAGGGAAAGGCGGAAAGAAAGCGTTTTGTCCACTGCAGCTTGAATGCATCCTGACAGAAAATGCCAGGCCCTGGATTTCTGGAGCAGAAGAGAGGCAGTTTTGCGTTGAGTGGGGATGCAAAAAGGTCCAGGTCTGGAGTTCCCCACTCTTCGAATAGTGACTGAACTATGGTTGAGTCGAGAGACCACTCGTGAGGATCTGTCTCTGTCCTGCTGAGACGGTCTGCCAAGTCGTTCTGTACACCTGGCAGGTAGTCCACTTGAATTAGAGCCTTGTGCTCCAAGCACCATTCCCATACTCTCATTGCTTCCCTGCATAAGGGGTAAGAATGAGCACCGCCCTGTTTGTTGATGTAATACATCACTGCTTTGTTGTCCGTTTGAAGGAGAATGTTCTTGTGACAGAGAATGTCCTTCAATGCTCGGACCGCATAAAGGATGGCTCTCATTTCTAGGACATTTATATGAAGCTGGGACTCGAGTTGAGACCACACACTTTGAGTGTGGAGAGCCTGACAGTGAGCTCCCCACCCCATTAGGGAGGTGTCCGTGGTAATGGAGATCTGATGGTCCAGAGGAGCAAAGGGATATCCTTCCAGGAGATTGCTCTCTTGAGACCACCAGGTGAGTGACCTCTTTAAAGGTTCTGTCACCTTGATGAGATAGGACTGCGGATGAGTGGTTGGGGACCACTGAGTACTGAGCATCCACTGGGTGGTTCTCATGTGCAGACGTGCTAGTGGCACAGTGAACACTGAGGATGCCATGAGGCCTAGCATCCGTTGCATCGAGAGAGCTGTAACTGAACTGTTTTCCCGATGTGATGGGCCATCTGAAGGATATTGTTCCTTCTGTCTTCTGGAAGAAAAGCCGCACAGGAGGTGTCCAGAAGAGTCCCTATAAAAAGGAGCCTCTGGGAGGGCAGCAGTTGCGATTTCTTGAGGTTCAGCAGAACTCCCATGGACGTAAGGAGGCGAGAGGCTGTCTCTACGGCGTCCAGAGTCCCTTGCCTGGAAGGGCTTGCTAGAAGCCAATCGTCCAGATAAAGGAACACCTGTATTCCGACCTTTCTGAGGTGGGCTGCGAGAACTGCACAACACTTTGTAAAAACTCGCGGTGCTGAGGACAGCCCAAAGGGCAGGACTCTGAACTGATAATGTTGTCCCAGAGCCACAAACCTCAGGAATTTGTGATGCCTCGGGTGAATAGGAATGTGCTGGTAAGCATCCTGCATGTCTAGGGAGGCTAGCCAGTCGTGTTGATGAAGCAAAGGTAATAGGGTTCCCACAGAAATCATTTTGAATTTCTCCTTGGGGAGAAATTTGTTTAGCTTTCTGAGATCTAGAATGGGGCGCATTCCCCCGGACTTCTTTGGAACCAGAAAGTAATGGGAGTAGAACCCCGTGTTTCGTTGATGCAGTGGCACCAGTTCTACTGCCCTGTTGTTCAGAAGGTCCTGAATCTCGGCGGCGAGAAGGTCTGACTGAAGGGTAGACAGCCTGGGCTGCCGTTTGGGAGGACGATCCGGAGGGGTTTCCACAAGATTGAGTGAATACCCCTCGCGAATTATCCGAAGGACCCATTTGCCTGAGGTTATGGACTTCCACTGGCTGTAGAAGTGCATCAGACGACCTCCCATCGGAGAGGGAAAAGTCCACCTCGGGCAGCTGAGATGGGACTTGGGCCAGCAATTCATAAGGTAGCGCTGGGCGCTTTGGGCCCTAACGCTTTCTGTTGCGCCTTCTTTTGAGGTTGGGCAGGTTGGTTCTTATGGAAACTTCTCTGCCCCTGCCTCGAAAGGACTGACTATGTGAAACTGACGCTTACTGACATGCCCTTGAGAGGGGGGCAGGAGGGGTCGAGCCAACTTAATGGCTGACCTAGTCTTTTGTGTAGCTTCTAGAGCTTGCTCTACCTGAGGACCAAAAAGATATGCACCATCAAAGGGCAATGCCATCACCTGCTGCTGCGCATCATTCATGAAGCCCGAAGTACGCAGCCAGGAATGGCGGCGGGTGCAAATACCAGCAGCTGCTGAACGGGAAGCAGTGTCGAAAGCATCCATGGCTGCTTTAACCTGCTGGTTGTTAGATTCAATGCCTCTGGTAATGGTTTGAAGAAGCTCTGGCTTTGAATCCGACTCCGGTAGAGCCTCAACCATTTGCTTGATAGAGTGCCACAGGATATACTCATACTGGGAAAAATAGCCTTGGTAACTGGCAATACACATACTAAGGGTAGAAGCAGCAAAGACTCTCTTACCTAAGGTGTCTATCTTACGAGATTCTTTGTTAATAGGTCGAGCTGTAGAAGTCTGAGGAAGGATGACCTTATCATTCTCTGCCAGGACTACAATAGGATCCGCAAAGGCTTGAGATGCCAAAATGGGACGTTCCTTGGGGGCTGAATATTTCCTATCAATGGATTTAGCCACCGAAGGGGTGAGAGCAGGGTTATTCCATACCATTTGAGACAGTGTCTCGAAGGAAGGCTGAACCGGAAAAGTCAAATCCGTAGGGATCTCCGAGGCATGAAGGTATTGGAGTCTTAACAATTTCCCAGGATCGATGTCTGTAGTCTGGAGAGAAAGTGTGGAACTCAGATTTTTTAACAGAGACTTAAAGGACAGGTCCTCGACCACAGGCTCTGTAGCAGTAATAGATCCTGCTTAGTCACTTCATCACCCAACCCGAAGGTCTGGGTCAGGCTCAATGTCATCTCCTGACAGTCCAGGAGGGACTGTATGGACAGGAAAGGAATGAAAATCAGAAGAGAAGGAAGAAGGAAACGAGTGAAAAGAGGAGTCATGGAAAACAGAGGGAGCCCCGAGAGCCCCCGGCGCCGAGGAGGCGCAGGGCACAGAGAAGGACACCAAGGGACCATGCGGCACCGAGAATGGCGCCAAGAAGCCGCACGGCACCGAGGGCAGCGCCGAGCATGCCATCGACGCTGAGGATGGCGCCGAGGGCACCGAAAACACTCCCAGACTCCGAAAAACAGGTTTTGAGGAAAGAAGAGCAGGAGATAAGGGCATCGGTGTGGCCCCCTGCGCTGTAGCCATGGGGGGGACACCTAAGCGCGAAGTCGATGGCACCGAAGAAGGTGCCGTGCGACCAGGAAAGTCCAACTGCCCTACCTGGTTGCCCAAAGAGCCCAAAGGCCCACGAGCGACTGAGCCAGGTAGCTGAACCAACCTCCGAGCCCATTGCTCCATAAGAGCGGCCCACTGACGAAACTGCTCATCTGAAGACCTACCTGCGGGCGGGGAAGGGCTCCGATGTCGAAGCCGTTGGCTACCAGAAGCAGAGGTTGGCGACTCCGAAGGAGGAGACCGGCAACTAGCCCCGATAACCGAGCGTCTACGCGCAGACATATCAGAGGGCGACCTCGAGTGATGCCTTCTCTTTTTAGACCCTTGGGCGAAGAAAGAGTTCGAGGCCGAACGGTGCCGAGAATGCGACCGTTTATTTTTATGCTTCCGGGGGGACCGCCCATCCCCCTGGGCATTGGACTGACAGTTGTCAGACCCCCCCCCTCCGGAGAAGGTGGTGGACCGGACCCAGCCCGACTGACTGAACAACTTTCATACGAAGTCTCCCTACCGTCACCTGACCTGCTCATGGTCGACTCCGTCAATGTAGGCTGAGACTTCTTTATTTTATTTGAAAATAAGAATAAACTTGAGCGATACTGTATCGAGATAATACTACAAAATAATAAAAACTGAAAACTATGCTGCTAGTTTGAAGTTTGACTCCCGACAGGCGAGCGACGTCGTCACTGAAGCGCACTCGACGGCGGGAAAAAAGGAACTGAGGCGGTTGGAGGGTCGACGCCGAGACAGTCACTGCCGCGTGAGCTAGGGCTCGCGGCGCCGTTCCTCGCAGCGCCATCTCTGGTGCCGACCCTCCAGCAAAAAGTTTCCTCCCGATGGGTCCTAGTGCCTCCGGCGCAGATCCCAATAGTGTGAATGAGTGGTGGAGACTTATGTCCAGGAAGATATGTAACTTACGTACCTACCGTAATTCTTGATCTTCTCTGACAAAGTCTCCACCACTCATTCACACACCCACCTACCATCCTCTGAGCTCACTTATCTTGTTTTTTTGGTTTTCACTCCCTTGTTGGCTGGGGTATGAGGAAACTGTTGAGTTGACCCTTCTTACACGGATCATACGGACTATCTCATAATCGACACTGGTTAGTTTCACCAGGTTAGTTTACGCTGCACCTCCTCGGTAAAAAAAGTACTGAAGTGGTTGAAGGGTCAATGCTGAGCCGCGCATGCGCAGTCCTACCTCAGCGCCAGCCCTCCTAAAGATTTTTAGCTCCCGCTCAGTCCTAGCGCCTCCAGCGTAGTCCCACTAGTGTGAAGGAGTGGTGGAGACTTTATGACCAGGAAGATCACCGGTCATGCAGGTCAGTTAGGGTCATGAGATTACCGAAGGGGCACCGACGCATTGGGGTAGTCCCCGCCATTGCGGAACATTTCTGCCCTGAACTAGACATGATCGGCCGCACAAAATAATAAAAATGAAAGAAAAGACCTGACGCCACAACTTTTTAGGAAAAAAATAAGAAAGGAGGATGGTGCTGAAAACGGCGACAGATAAACAGCTTCACGTAACTAGATCTGACTAACAGAACTTTGAAACTTCTGGGAGTTTCGGCTTGCAGCTTGCTGCTCCCACTGAGTTGTCCTGCTGCCTCAATGGCAGGAAAAACAGAACCAAGATGGTGGAGAGGCCAGTGTCCTTTACTGGCCAACCCACGTGTGCAACGTATTACGTCGGCCTCGAGGGTGGCGCCGTTTCCATCAGCCCTTCCTGCAGAGGAAAGCTAAAAAGCTTTTAGCTATTAGCTTCCTGTGCGATCCTAGCGCTTCCGGCTTAGACCCACCAGTAATGAATGGTGAGGATTAATCCAGGTAAGATTAGCACCTTCTTGACAGATCAGATACCAGCACTGACTGATCCAGAGCATCCATGCATAGTCCCACTGGACCTGCAGCATCCACTGAGGGATTCGCTTATGCAGCCTGGCCAGAACTGTGGCAATGGCTGCGGCCATTAGGCATAAAGCCTCGGAATCTGACGGATGGAGTAAAGAAGATGGGCCTGGTCCATCAGATGCTCTACTCTGTCTGGGGGTAAGAAGGCCTTGCCCTAGATGGTATCCAGCACTGCCCCTATGTACAGGAGGTGCTGGAGAGGGGGCAAGAAAGATTTTGGCAGGTAGACAGCAATACCCAAAGCCAAGAACAGGCTGAAGTGTGAGAAGGAGTTTGAAGGAGACGGTCCCTGGACGGGGCCACTAGCAGTAAATCGTTCAGGTAGGGAAAGACGTAAACCCCTGCCATCTCAAGGCAGCTGCCACCACCACCAGGCATTTGGTGAAGACCCTGGGGGCTGAGGACAAGTCAAAAGGCAAAGCTCTGAACTGGTAGTGCACTCCCTGGAAGTGGAAATGGAGGAAGCACTGGTGGGAGGCGAAAACTATGATATGCAGGTCGGCATTCTGCATACCCAGGTAATAAAGCCAGCCCTCCTGATGTAGCAGGGGCAGCAAACAATGAAGAGTGACCATCTTGAACTGTTTGTACTCTATTATCGGGGTCACCTGACTTAGGTCCAACAGGGGCTTAAGGTCTCCTGTCTGCTTGGGGACCAGGAAGAAGTGGGAGTAGAACCCCCTTCTCAGCTGATACTGCGGGATTGGCTCTTTGGCTTTTTTCGCAGCAAGGCCTGAATTTCCTCCCGAATTAGAGGGGTGTGGTGGAGGAAATAAGGAGTTGCCCATAGGGTTTTCTAGAGGCCACTCTATGAACTTGAGAATGTGGCTGTGCTTGACGAGCTGCTGCATCCAGCTGTCTGTGACCTCCCTCCACCTGTCTAGATGCAGTGAGAAGTGACCCCCGCAGACCACCTCCTGTACAACAACTGCCGGGGGGGGGGGGGAGTCTGGCAAGGAATCAGGAGGTGGGAGCAGCCATTGCTGGGGCTGCTGCTACACCTCATGTGCTGTGGGTGGTGGCAGAGGAAGGCCTCGCTTTATGCTTGCCCTGGGTTTTGGGAGGGGGACAGGCCTGTCTGCAGGAGGAGTGACGAAAAAGGAAAATGACGTACCTACCGTAATTCTTGATCTTCTTGGACGAGTCTCCACCACTCATTCACACTAGTGGGATTGGCGCCGGAGGCACTAAGACCCATCGGGAGCAAACTTTTGCTGGAGGTCGTGAGGAAACCCAGCGCCGCGAGACTGCGAATGCGCGAGCAGCGGCTCATGTAATGACCATCTCGGCGACGACCCTCCAACCGCCTCAGTACCTTTTTACAATGAGGTGCAGCGCAACTAACGTAAAGAGTAAACCCAACATTAAAAAGCGGACATAAGATAGTCCGTATGACCCGTATAGAAGGGTCAGCAAAGAAGTCTTCACGGCCTAAAGATTTGAGGGAGTGAAGACCAATACAACAGTGAGCTCGGGGATGGAGGGTGGGCGTGTGAATGAGTGGTGGGAGACTCGTCCAAGAAGATCAAAATTACGGTGAGTGCGTGTTTCCTATCTTCCTGGACATAAGTCTCCACCACTCATTCCACACTAGTGAGAGTACCAAGCTGATAATCCCCAAAAGGGCGGCAGGAGAGCCAGAGCTCCGGCGTCCAAGATAGAAGCCCATTAAGGATAGTTCTGCAATGCGGAATGTGCCTGGCATGAACATCCAGTGCATAATTATAGCAGTATGCACTGAGCTCCAGGTGGCGGCGTTGCATATATCTGCAATTGGAACATTGCAACTCCGCTAGGGATGTCACGACCGCTCTAGTAGAGTGAGCGTACACTCTACCTTCTAATTTAACTTGAGCCATGGAATAGCAATGACGAAGGCATGCCACTAACCATGAAGAGATGCATCTAATAGCGACAGGTTGACCCAGCCGGGTGTCGCTGAAAGAAACGAACAGTTGCTGAGTCTTGCGAACATCCTTGGTTCTATCTAAATGGAACCATAAAGGCTCTCTTAACATCCAAGGAATGAAGAGCTCGTTCCCTTCATTTTGGAAATTAGCGAAGTAAAAGGAAGTACCAGAGGTTGGTTCAGATGGAATTCTGACACAACCGTGGGAAGAAATTTAGGATGAGTACGGAGAACTACCTTGTCCTTATGGAATACAGTATCTGGAGGTCCGTAACCAGGGCATGTATCTCAGAGACCCTGCGGGCTGAGGTAATGGCCACCAGGAAGGCAGTCTTCCAGGTAAGAAATTTTAGCTCACAGGTAGCTAAGGGTTGAAAGGCTTCGAGTGAGCATGTCCAGCACCAGGTTAATGTCCCAGGCTGCAACTGGACGCTAACAGGGGGTCTGGTATGGAGAATCCTTAAGAAATCTCTTCACCATAGGTAACTGAGCCAGAGTTAAGGAAGAAATCGGCTCATGGAACGCTGAGATGGCACTAAGGTGAACTTTAACTGTGGAGTACTGAAGACCTAAGTTTGATAGGTCCAAAGATACTCCAGAACCTTGCCAGGAGGACAGGAAAGAGGATTCCAAGAGGATTTTGCACACCAGAAAGCGTTCCATTTGGGCGTGCGTTTTCGGGTGGCTGGCTTCGAGCAGCCAGAAGGATGTCTGAGACTCTCACGAGAGGCGTTGAGCGATTCACTTCTATCTCTTCAGGAGCCAAGCATGAAGATGAAGTGATTTCAGGTTGGGATGGACCAGCAACCCTGAGTCAAAGACTGATTTGTAAAGGAAGTGGTCTCGGAGGCTGCCAACATACTGTTGAGTAGGGAAACCATAGTTGCGAGGCCAGGAAGGAGCAATGAGAATCATCTTGGTCCCCTGAGACTCGAACTTGAGGAGTACTCTCTGGATTAGAGGAAGTGGTGGAAAGGCGTAAAGAAAGCGTTTTGTCCACAGCAGCCTGAACGCATCCTGACAGAAAATGCCAGGCCCTGGATTTCTGGAGCAGAAGAGAGGCAGTTTTGCGTTGAGTGGGGATGCAAAAAGGTCCAGGTCTGGAGTCCCCACTCTTTGAACAGGAGACCGAGCTACGGCTGGATCGAGAGACCACTCGTGAGGGTCTGCCTCCGTTCTGCTGAGGTGATCTGCTAGGTCGTTTTGTATACCGGGCAGATAAACCGCTGAATCGAGACTTGTGCTCCAAGCACCTCCCACACCCTCATTGCTTCCTGCAAAGGGAAAAGAATGAGCACCGCCTTTGCTTGTTGATGTAATACATCACTGCTTTGTTGTCCGTTTGAAGGAGAATGTTCTTGTGACAAAGGACATCCTTCAGAGCTCGGATTGCATAGAGGACCGCTCTCATCTCCAGGACATTTATGTGGAGATGAGTTTCGAACTGAGTCCATACACCTTGAGTGTGGAGGGAGAGACAGTGAGCTCCCCATCCCATCAGCGATGCATCTGTGGTGATGGAGATCTGATGATCCGGGGGAGCAAAGGGGAATCCTTCCAGGAGATTGCTCTCTTGAGACCACCAGGTGAGAGACCTTCGAAGGGGCTCCGTCACCTTGATGGGATAAGACTGGGGGTGAGAGGTCGGGGACCACTGAGTGGAGAGCATCCATTGGGTGGTTCTCATGTGCAGTCGGGCCAGAGGGACAGTGAAGACCGAGGACGCCATGAGACCCAACATGCGTTGCATCGAGAGAGCTGTAACCGATTGGTTCTCCCTGATGTAACAGGCCATCTGAAGGATGTCGAGTCTTCTGTCCTCTGGAAGGAAAGCCTTCGCTGAGGAGGTGTCTAAGCGTCCCTATGAAAGGAGCCTCTGGGAGGGTTGCAGTTGAGATTTTTTCAAATTCAGCAGAACTCCCATGGGCGTGAGAAGGCGAGAAGTCGTTTGCAGCTTCCAAAGTCCCTTGGCCGGAAGGGCTTGCCAGAAGCCAATCGTCCAGGTGCAGGGGAAACACTCGGACCCCGACTTTCCTGAGATGCACGCAAGAACTGCACAACACTTTGTAAAAACTCATGGGCGCCGAGGATAGCCCAAAGGGCAGGACTCTGAACTGATAATGCTGACCCAAAGCTACAAACCTGAGGAATTTGCGGTGGGTCGGGGGAGGGATATGCTGGTAAGCATCCTGCATATCAGAGAGGCCAGCCAGTCGTGCTGATGCAGCAAGGGTAACAGGGTACCTAGGAACATCTCTGAATTTCTCCCTGGGAGAATTTGTTTAACTTTCTGAGGTCTAGAATGGGCGCATCCCCAGATTTCTTTGGAACCAGAAGTAATGGGAGTAGAACCCTGTGTTTCATGAATCTTGAGGGCACCAGTTCTATTGCCCTGTTGTTCAGAAGGCCCTGGATCTCCGCGGTGAGGAGGTCTGACTGAGAGGCCGACAACCTGGGTTGTCGTATGGGAGGACAATTCGGGGGGTTTCCAAGAAATTGAGAGAATAACCCTCGCGAATTATCCGAAGGACCCATTTGTCTGAGGTTATGGACTTCCACTGGTTGTAGAAGTACATCAGACGACCTCCCACCAGGAGGAGAAAGTTCCACCTCGGGCAGAGTGGATGGAACTTAGCCCAGCGACTCATAAGGTGGCGCTGGGAGCTTTAGGTCCTAAGCTCTCTGCGTCTTCTTTTGAGGTTGGGCAGGTTGGCTTTTATGAGCTTCCTGCCTCTGCCTCGAAAGGACTGGCGACTATAAGGCAGCGTCTGTTCACATGCCCCCGAGAGGGGGCAGGCGAGAAGTCTGGCCAACAATGGCGATCTAGTCTTCTGAGTGGCCTCTAAGGCTTGCTCCACCTGAGGGCCAAAAGAAAGGAGCCATCAAAAGCAGCGCCATCACCTGCTACTGAGCATCATTCATTGAAGCCAGAAGTACGCAGCCAGGAATGGCGCGAGTACAAATCCCAGCGGCTGCTGAGGCGAGAAGCAGTGTCGAGCGTCCATGGCGGCTTTGACCTGTTGGTTATTGGACTCAATACCTCTAATAGCGGTCAGAAGAAGCTCTGACTTGGAATCCGAATCTGGAAGAGCTTCAACCATTCTTTTCATAGAGTGCCACAGGATATACTCATACTGAGAAAATAGCCTTGATAACTGTGTATCGCATACTTAGAGTGGAGCAGCAAAGACTCTCTTACCTAATGTATCAATCTTACGAGACTCTTTGTTAATAGATTCGAGCTGTAGTAGTTGAGGAAAAACGACCTTGTCATTCTCTGCCAGGACTACAATAGGATCCGCAAAAGGCTTGGGATGCCAAATGGGGCGATCCTTGGGAGCTGAATACTTCTTATCAATGGATTTAGCCACTGGGGAATAAGAACAGGTTATTCCATACCATTTGAGACAGCGTCTCGAAGGAAGAGCTGAATCGGAGGAGTCAAATCCGTAGGGATCTCCGAAGCATGAAGATACTGGAGTCTTAATATCTTCCAGGATCGATGTCTGTAGTCTGGAGAAAAGAGTGGATCCAGGTTCTTCAACAGAGACTTAAAGGACGGGTCCTCGACCACAGGCTCTGTAGAAAAGAAAGATCCTGTTTCCTCCACTTCATCACCAACGAAGGTCTGGGTCGAGCTCAACATCATCTCCTGATGGTCAGAAAGGACTGTTTGGACAGGAAAGGTGAAAATTAGGAGGAGGAAATGGCAGAAAAACAAGGAGAGTCCCAAGGGCTGCAGGCGCGGGCAGCAAAGCAGACTGAAAACCCGACACGAGGAGGCGCCGCAGCGCCAAAGGAGCCTGTGACCCATGCGCCGCCCGGCCCGGCTGCGCAGCGCCGTGACCAGCGCAGAATGATGCAGCGAATGGCGCCGCCCGATCAGCGGCACCACCCGGCCCGGCGCCCGCCGAGACCGCCTGGCGCCCATGTGACGCCAGGAACCCTGGCGCCCGCCAGCAGTCCATAGCTCGGTGGCCCAGCCAGGCGCGACACGGCCACAGACCCTGCAGAAGGCGCGGAAAAGCCCGGGAACCTGGAAAGCAAGAGAAGGAAAAAACAGGAGATAAGAGCATCGGTGAGGCCCCTGCGCGCAAGCCATGTGAGGAAACACCTAAGCACGGGGTCTGCTGAGCGCGCGCGCGCAACTAGGAAGGTCAACCGCCCTACCTGATCGCCGGAGGGCCGAGGGCTCCGAGGTAACCGAGCAGGCAGAAGAACCAACCTCGAGCCCTATCTGGCTCCATAAGAGCGCCCACTGATGAAACTGCTCATCTGGAGCCCTACCTATAGGCGGGAGAGGCTCCCGATGTCGAGGGCGGACGATTATCGGAAGTTGGCGACTCGAAGAGACCGGCAACTAACGCGATAACCGAGCGGTAAGCGCGAACATACCAGAGGCGACCTCGGTGATGCCTTCTCTTTTTGACCTGTGGGCGAAGAAAGCTCGAGGCGAGCAGCGCCCGAGAATCACGACCGTTTATTTTTATGCGGTAGAGGACCGCCCATCCCAGACATCGGACTGACCGTAGTCGGAACCCGCTGAGGAGAAGAGGCTGACGGACCCAGCCGGCTGACTGAACAGCTTTCATCACGAAGTCTCCCTACCGTCACCTGACCTGCTCATGGTTGACTCCGTCCAATGGCGAGACTTCTTCAAGTAAGTTAAATTTAAATATTAGAAAATTTTCGAAAAATAGAATAAAACTAAGCGATACTACTATCTGATAATGTTACAAAAACAAACTGAAAACTATCGCTAGTTTGAAGTTTGACTCCTGTCAAGCGGCGGCGTGTCTGAAGCGCACTTCGGCCAGCGGGAAAAAAGGAACTGAAGCGGTTGGAGGTGCGTCGCCGAGATGGTCATTACCGCTCGAGCTGCTGCCGCGGCATCAGGTCTCGCGGCGCCGTCTCTCGCGCCGACCCTCCAGCAAAAAGTTTGCTCCCGATGGGTCTTAGTGCCTCCGGCGCCAATCCCACTAGTGTGAATGAGTGGTGGAGACTTATGTCCAGGAAGATGAAAAGATTACTCACCTTAGTAATCTTGCTTCTTCCAAGGTATTCTTCAATATTATTAACTCTTGCAGTCAGCCTCCAGCGTTGAACTGCCCCGAGAATGGTAATATGCAAACAGTGGAAAATTCATTGCAGTTATTGGCTCGTGCCGCCATTCAAATGCTGTCCTTACCAACTGCCGCATTCTAACTTGCTCAGACTCATTGCAGCTTGCAAGGAAAGGCCTTCTACACCAACTATCATACTAATTGTAATAACAACAACAAAACCTTTATAACAAAAAAAGTCCCTTAAACTACCATATTAGGACCCAAAGAGGGAAACAACACCCAACTGGGTTTAAAAAACATATAACACAACCATGGTAAGACCATTTTCTTTACAGTGTTCAAGCCCTTATGCAGGGGCCTCTGATTCTGGAAGGGGAGGTAGGGAGGGTGAGTTAATAATACTGAAGAATACCTTGGAAGAAACAAGATTACTAAGGTGAGTAATGTTTTCTTCTAACCCCAGGAATTCTTCAATATTCTTAACTCTTGCAGACTACGAAGCAGTACCTTTGGAGGTGGGCACAGAACCTTACTTAGGAAACAGGATCTACAGCACTGCTGTGCCAAACCTGGCATCACTTCTGGACTGGGTAGCCAGACAGTAGTGCTTTGTAAAGATATGTACTGTTCCTCCCAAAAGTAGTCTCTGACTTCCATCTGAATCAGTCACTCTGCCAGTCTTTTTCACTGAACACAGTAGTTCAGGTGAACGCAGGCTACATAGCTTAGATGTCAAAAGGTCACTAAGCTACTACATTACTCAGACAAAGGATCACAGGCAGGACAGACAACAGTTGTTCCTCAACTATGGGGATGTGGGAAAAGGAAAACCAGCCTCAAAAAATGGAAATTACGTACCCACCTTAATTCTTGATCTTCTTGGACGAGTCTCCACCACTCATTCACACTAATGGGATCTGCGCCGGAGGCACTAGGACCCACTGGGAACAAACTTTTTGCTAAAGGGTTGGCCTCAGAGATGGAGCTGCGAGAAGCGGCAATGCGTGCCCCATCTTGTGCGGTAATGACTATTTCGGCGTCGATCCTCCAACCACCTCAGTACCTTTTTTTCCCCGAGGAGGTGCAGCGTAACCAACCTAGAAGGACAGCCTAACCAAAAAAACGGACATAAGATAGTCCGGACGACCCGTATAAGAAGGGTCAACAAAGAAGTCTTCACAGCCTAAGATTGAGGGAGTGAAGACCAACAACAGAGGTGAGTCCGGGGGATGGTGGGTGGGCGCGTGAATGAGTGGTGGAGACTCGTCCAAGAAGATCAAGAATTACGGTAGGCATGTAATTCCATATCTTCCTGGACATAAAGTCTCCACCACTCATTCACACTAATAAGAGAGTACCAAGCTAATAAAACCCCCGAGAGGGCGGCATGAGAGACCAAGAGCTCACAGTTTTAGGACAGGAGTCCATCAAGGATGGTTCTGCCAAAAGAAACATGTCGTCTGGCATGGACATCCAGGGCATAGTGTTTGACGAAAGTATGCACTGAGCTCCAGGTGGCTGCACTGCTGATATCTGCAATGGGCATGTTGCGGATTTCCGCTAGGGATGCCTAACCGCTCTAGTAGAGTGAAATACTCTGCCTCCACTTAACCTGCGCCACGGAATAACAGTGACGAAGGAATGCCACCAGCCATGCTGAAATACATCTGATAGTGACAGGTTGACCGGGCCGGGTCCTGCTGAAGAAAAATGAAAATTACGTACCTACCGTAATTCTTGATCTTCTTAGACGAGTCTCCACTACTCATTCACACTATTGGGATCTGCGCCGGAGGCACTAGGACTAATCGGGAGCAAACTTTTTGCTGGAGGTTCGGCGCCAGAGATGGAGTCACGAGGAACGGCACCGCAAGCCCCAGCTCATGCAGTAATCACTATCTCGGCGTCGACCCTCCAACTGCCTCAGTACCTTTTTTACCAAGGAGGTACAGCATAACTAACCTAGAAGGGTAGCCTAACCTAAAAACCGGACATAAGATAGTCCGGGTGACCCGTATAAGAAGGGTCAATAAAGAAGTCTTCACAGCCTAAAGATTTGAGGGAGTGAAGACCAACAGAGGTGAGCTCGGGGGACGGAGGGTGGGCGTGTGAATGAGTGGTGGAGACTCATCCAAGATGATCAAGAATTACGGTGGTAGCGTAATTTTCATATCTTCCTGGACATAAGTCTCCACCACTCATTCACTATTATGGAGGAGTACCAAGCTAATAATCCCGAGAGGGCAGCAGGAGAGACCAAGAGCTCACGTTTCTAGGACAGAAGTCCATTAAGGATGGCTCTGCCAAAGGAAGAATAGTAGTCTGGCATGGACATCAAGTGCATAATGTTTGCGAGTATGCACTGAGCTCCAGGTGGCGCTTGCAAATATCTGCAATGGGCACGTTGCAATTTCCGCTAGGGATGCACGACCGCTCTAGTAGAGTGGCGTAAACCCTACCTTCCAACAACCTGCGCCATGGAATAGCAGTGGCGAAGGCATGCCACTAACCATGCTGAGATACATCTGATAGCGACAGGTTGACCAGCGGGTCTCGCTGAAGAGACAAACAGTTGCTGGGCTTTGCAAAAATCCTTGGTTCTATCTAGATAGAAACGCAAAGCTCTCTTAACATCCAAAGAATGAAGAGATCGTTCTCCTTCATTTTGGAAGTCCGCAAAGTAAGAGGGAAGGACCAGAGGTTGATTTAGATGAAACTCTGACACAACCTTGGGAAGAAATTTTGGATGAGTCCGAAGGACTACTTTGTCCTTATGGAACACAGTGTACGGAGGATCTGTGACCAAGGCATGTATCTCAGAGACCCTGCGAGCTGAGGTAATGGCCACTAGGAAGGCAGTCTTCCAGGTGAGAAATTTTAGCTCACAGGTGGCCAGAGGTTCGAAAGGTTTCCGAGTGAGCATGTCTAGCACAAGATTAATGTCCCAGGCTGCAACTGGATGTCTTGTAGGAGGTCTGGTATGCTGAATTCCTTTAAGAAATCTCTTAACCACGGGTAATTGAGCTAGTGTTAAGGAAAAAAATGGCTCATGATACGCTGAAAAGACACTAAGGTGAACTTTGACTGTAGAGTACTGCAGACCTGAGTTTGAGAGGTCCAAGAGGTACTCCAGAACCTTATCTGGTGGACAGGAAAAGGGATTCAAAGAGGACTTTGCACACCAGAGCGAAAAACGCTTCCACTTAGCTGTGTAAGTTTTCTGAGTGGCTGGCTTCTGTGCAGCCAGAAGAATATCTGAAACCTTACGAGAGACACTGAACCGGTTTACTTCTACCTCTTCAGGAGCCAAGCGTGACGGTGACGTGATCTCAGGTCGGGATGGACCACCAGCCCCTGAGTCAAAAGGTTCATCTGTAGGGGAAGTGGTCTCGGAGGAACTGCCAACATATTGTTGAGCAGTGGAAACCACAGCTGCCGAGGCCAAAAGGAAGCAATGAGAATCATCTTGTCCCCCTGGGATTCGAACTTGAGGAGTACCCTCTGAATTAGAGGAAGAGGTGGAAAGGCGTAAAGAAAGCGTTTTGTCCACCGCAGCCTGAATGCATCCTGACAGAAAATGCCAGGCCCTGGATTTCTGGAGCAGAAGCGAGGCAGTTTTGCGTTGAGTGGGGATGCAAAAAGGTCCAGGTTTGGAGTTCCCCACTCTTCGAATAGTGACTGAACTATGGTTGAGTCGAGAGACCACTCGTGAGGATCTGTCTCTCTTCTGTTGAGATGGTCTGCCAGTTCGTTCTGTATACCTGGCAAGTAGACCGCTTGAATTAAAGCCTTGTGCTCCAATCACCATTCCCATACCCTCATCGCTTCCCTGCATAAGGGGTAAGAATGAGCACCACCCTGCTTGTTGATGTAATACATCACTGCTTTGTTGTCCGTTTGAAGGAGAATGTTCTTGTGACAGAGAATGTCCTTCAATGCTCGGACCGCATAAAGGACAGCTCTCATTTCTAGGACATTTATGTGAAGCTGGGACTCGACTTGAGTCCACGCTCCTTGAGTGTGGAGAGCCTGACAGTGAGCCCCCCACCCCATTAGGAATGCGTCCGTGGTAATGGAAATTTGATGGTCCAGAGGAGCAAAAGGATATCCTTCCAGGAGATTGCTCTCTTGAGACCACCAGGTGAGTGACCTCTTTAAAGGTTCTGTCACCTTGATGAGATAGGACTGCGGGTGAGTGCTTGGGGACCACTGAGTACTGAGCATCCACTGAGTGGTTCTCATGTGCAGACGTGCTAGGGGTACAGTGAACACTGAGGATGCCATGAGGCCTAGCATCCGTTGCATCGAGAGCGCTGTAACTGAGCTGTTTCTCCCCAATGTGACGGGCCATTTGAAGGATATCGTTCCTTCTGTCTTCTGGAAGGAAAGCCTTCGCACAGGAAGTGTCAGAAGAGTCCCTATAAAGAAGCCTCTGGGAGGGCTGCAGTTGCGATTTCTTGAGGTTGGCAGAACTCCCATGGGCCACTAAGGAGGCGAGAGGCCATCTCTCAGGCGTCCAGAGTCACTTGCCTGGAAGGGCTTGCTAGAAGCCAATTGTCCAGATAAGGGAACACCTGTATTCCAACCTTTCTGAGGTGCGCTCACGAGAACTGCACAACACTTTGAAAAACTTCTGGCGCCGAGGATATCAAAGGCCAGGACTCTGAACTGATAATGTTGTCCCAGAGCCACAAACCACAGGAATTTGTGATGCCTCGGGTGAATAGGAATGTGCTGGTAAGCATCCTGCATGTCCAGGGAGGCTAGCCAGTCGTACTGATGAAGCAAAGGTAACAGGGTTCCCAGAGAAATCATTTTGAATTTCTCCTTGGGGAGAAATTTGTTTAGCTTTCTGAGATCTAGAATGGGGTGCATGCCCCCGGACTTCTTTGGAACCAAAAAGTAATGGGAGTACAACCCCGTGTTCCGTTGATGCAGCGGCACCACTTCTACTGCCCTGTTGTTCAGAAGGCCCTGAATCTCGGCGGCGAAGTCTGACTGAAGAGTTGCGGCCTGGGCTGCCGTTTCGGAGGGCGATCCGGAGGGTCTCCACAAGATTGAGTGAACCCTACTTGAATTATCCGAAGAACCCATTTGTCTGAGGTTATGGACTTCCACTGGTTGTAGAAGTGCATCAGACGACCTCCCACCGGAGAGGAAAAGTCCACCTCGGGCAGCTGAGATGGGACTTGGGCCAGCAATTCATAAGGTAGCGCTGGGTGCTTTGGGCCCCTTGCGCTTTCTGTTGTGTCTTCTTCTGAGGTTGGGCAGGTTGGTTTTTATGGAAACCACCTCTGCCTCGAAAGGACTGATGATTATGAAACTGATGTTTATTGACACTCCTCGAGAGGGACAGGAGGGGTCGGAGCCAACTAATGGCTGACCTAGTCTTTTAGTGTAGCTTCTAGAGCTTGCTCTACCTGAGGACCAAAAAAGATATGCACCATCAAAGACACGCTATTACCTGCTGCACATGTCATTAAGTGAAGCCCGAGTGCATGGCGATGGAATGACGGTACAAATACCAGCAGCCGCTGAATGGGAAGCAGTGTCGAAAGCATCCATGGCTGCTTTAACCTGCTGGTTGTTAGATTCGATACCTCTGGTAACGGTTTGAAGAAGGCTCTGGCTTTGTATCCGATTCTGGTAGAGCTTCAACCATTTGCATGATAGAATGCCACAGGACATATTCATACTGGGAGAAATAGCCCTGGTAACTGGCAATACGCATACTTAGGGTAGAAGCAGCAAAGACTCTCTTACCTAAGGTGTCTATCTTACGAGATTCTTTGCTAATAGGTCGAGCTGTAGTAGTTTGAGGAAGAACGACCTTATCATTCTCTGCCAGGACTACAATAGAATCCGCAAAGGCTTGAAATGCCAAAATGGGATGATCCTTGTGGGCTGAATATTTCCTATCTATGGATTTAGCCACCGAAGGGGTGAGAGCAGGATTATTCCATACCATTTGAGACAGCGTCTCGAAGGAAGGCTGAACCGGAGGAGTCAAATCCATAGGGATCTTCGGGGGCATGAAGATATTGGAGTCTTAACAATTTCCCAGGATCGATGTCTGTAGTCTGGAGAGAAAGAGTGGAACTCAAATTTTAAGCAGAGACTTAAAGGACAGGTCCTCGACCACAGGCTCTGTAGCAGTAATAGATCCTGCTTCGTCCACTTCATCACCCAGCCGAAGGTCTGGGTCAGGCTCAATGTCATCTCCTGACAGTCCAGGAGGGACTGTATGGACAGTAAAGGTATGAAAACCAGATGAGAGGGAAGAAGGAAAAGAGTGAAAGGAGGAGTCCTGAAAAGTAGACGAAGCCCGAGAGCTGACGCAAGGGGCGCATGGCACCGAGAGCATGAGGGACCATGTGGCACCAAAAGCAACGCCGAGGACCAGCGGCGCCGAAAATGGTGCCGAGGATCGCACTGTGCGAAAATGGGCGCCGAGGACAGCACCAAAGTGTACAGCCGAGAAGCCACACAGCGCCAAGGACAGCGCCGAGAAGCCGCCGCACGAGCACGGCGCCCGCCGCACCTCGATGCTGAAACAGGTTTTGAAGGAAGAAAGAGCAGGAAGATAAGGGCATCGGTGTGGCCCCTGTGCCGTAGCCATGTGGGGGGACACCTAATGCGAGTAGCGGCGCCAGAAGAGGTGCCAGCGACCAGGAAAGTTCAACCGCCTACCTGGTCTCCCAATAAGCCCGAAGGCCCACGAGTGACCGAGCCAGGTAGCTGAACCAACCTCCGAGCCACTGCTCCATAGGCGGCCCACTGATGAAACTGCTCATCTGAAGACCTACCTGCAGGCGGAGTAGGGCTCGATGTCGAAAGCCGTTACCTACCAGAAGCAGAGGTTGGCGACTCCGAAGGAGGAGCCGGCAACTAACCTCGATAACCTGAGCGTCTCAGCGCAGACATATCAGAGGCGACCTCGGTGATGCCTTCTCTTTTTAGACCTGTGGGCGAAGAGAGCTCGAGGCTGAGCAGTGCCGAGATCGACCGTTTATTTTTATGCTTCAGGAGCCGCCCATCCCCAGGCATTGAACTGGCGGTTGTCAGACCCCCCTTCTGGAGAAGGCGGCAGACCGGACCCAGCCCGACTGAACAGCTTTATTACGAAGTCTCCCTACCGTCACCTGACCTGCTCATGGTTGACTCCGTCAAAGTAGGCTGAGACTTCTTTATTTTTAAAATAAGAATAAACTTAAGCGATACTTTAGCAAGATAATACTACAAAATAACAAAACTGAAAACTATGCTGCTAGTTTGAAGTTTGACTCCCGGAGGGCGAGCGACATCGTCACTGAAGCACACTCTACGGCGGGAAAAAAGGAACTGAGGCGGTTGGAGGGTTGATGCCGAGATAGTCATTACCGCGTGAGCTGGGGTTCGTGGTGCCGTTCCTCGCGGCTCCATCTCTGGCCGTCCAGCAAAAAGTTTGCTCCCGATGGGTCCTAGTGCCTCCGGCGCAGATCCCAATAATGTGAATGAGTGGTGGAGACTTATGTCCAGGAAGATCAAAGAGTTGTTGAGCTTTGCAAAAGTCTTTTGTTCTATCTAGATAGAAACGCAAAGCTCTTTTGACATCCAAGGAATGAAGAGAACGTTCTCCTTCATTTTGGAAGTTCCAAAAAAAAGTAGGATGGAAGGACCAAAGGTCGGTTTAGATGGAATTCTGAAACAACCTTAGGGAGAAACTTAGGATGGGTCCTAAGAACCACTTTGTTTTTATGAAACACAGTATACGGAGGGTCTGTGACCAAGGCAAGTATCTCAGAGACCCTGCGGGCTGAGGTAATGGCCACTAGGAAGGCCGTCTTCCAGGTGAGAAATCTTAACTCACAGGTGGCTAGAGGCTCGAAAGGTTTTCAAGTGAGCATGTCTAGCACCAGATTAATGTCCCAGGCTGTGACTGGATGTCTTATAGGAGGTCTGGTATGCAGAATTCCCTTAAGAAACCTCTTAACCACAGGTAACTGAGCCAGTGACAAGGAAAGTACTGGCTCATGATAAGCTGAAATGACACAAAGGTGAACCTTAACTGTAGAGTATTGCAGACCTGAATTTGAGAGGTCTAAAGGTACTCTAGAACTTTATCTGGTGGGCAGGAAAAAGGATTCAAAGAGGATTTTGTATACCACAGCGAAAAACACTTCCATTTTGCTGTGTAAGTTTTCCTAGTGGCTGGCTTGCCCGCAGCCAGAAGAATATCTGAAACCCCACGAGAGACATTGAACCTGTTCACTTCTATCTCTTCAGGAGCCAAGCGTGAAGGTGAAGCGACCTCAGACTGGGATGGACCACAGGCCCCTGAGTTAGAAGGTTCATCTGAAGGGGAAGCAGTTTCGGAGGAGTTTCTGACATACTGTTGAGTAGTGGAAAACATATCTATCGAGGTCAGAAGTGAGCAATGAGGATCATTTTGTCCCCCTGGGACTCGAATTTGAGAAGTACTCTCTGAATTAGAGAAAGAGGCGGAAAGGCGTATAGAAAGAGTTTTGTCCACTGCAGCCTGAACGCATCCTGACAGAAAATGCCAAGCCCTGGATTTCTGGAGCAGAAGAGAGGCAGTTTTGTGTTGAGTGGGGATGCAAAAAAGGTCCAGGTCTGCAGTTCCCCACTCTGCGAATAGTGACTGAGTTATGGCTGAATTGAGAGACCATTCATGAGGATCTGTCTCTGTTCTGCTGAGACGGTCTGCCAGTTCGTTCTGCACTCCCGGTAGGTAGACCGCCTGAATTAGAGCCTTGTGCTCCAAGCACCATTCCCACACTCTCATTGCTTCCCTGCATAAGGGGTGAGAATGAGCACCGCCCTGCTTGTTGATGTAATACATCACTGCTTTGTTGTCCATTTGAAGGAGAATGTTCTTGTGACAGAGAATGTCCTTCAAAGCCCGGACTGCATAAAGGACGGCTCTCATTTCTAAGACATTTATGTGAAGCTGGGACTCGTCCTGAGTCCACGTACCTTGAGTGTGGAGAGTCTGACAGTGAGCTCCACACCCCATCAGAGACACATCTGTGGTAATGGAAATCTGATGATCCAGAGAAGCAATGGAGTATCCTTCCAGAAGAATGTCCTCTTGTGACCATCACGTGAGTGATCTCTTCAGAGGTTCTGTCACCCTGATGAGAAAGGACTGAGGGTGCGTGGTCGGGGACCACTGAGTACTGAGCATCCATTGAGAGGTTCTCATGTGGAGGTGTGCTAGGGGTACAGTGAACACTGAGGATGCCATAAGACCTAGCATCCGTTGTATCGAGAGAGCTGACACCGAGCTGCTCTCTCCGATGTGTCGGGCCATCTGAAGGATATCGCTCCTCCTGTCCTCTGGAAGAAATGCTTTTGCACAGGTGTCCAGAAGAGTTCCTATGAAAAGGAGCCTCTGGGAGGGCTGCAGCTGCAATTTTTTGAGGTTTAGCAGGACTCCCATGGACGTGAGAAAGTGTGAAGCCGTGACTATGGCGTCTAGAGTTCCTTGCATGGAAGGACTTGCTAGAAGCCAGTCGTCCAGATATGGGAACACTTCTATTCCAATTTTTCTGAGATGCGCTACGAGAATTGCACAACACTTTGTAAAAACTTGCTGTGCTGATGGTAGCCCAAAGGGCAGGACTCTGAACTGATAATGCTGTCCCAAAGCCACGAACCTTAGGTATTTGTGATGCTTCGGGTGAATAGGAATGTGCTAGTAAGCATCCCGCATGTCCAGAGAGGCTAACCAGTTGTGTTGAAGCAAAGGAAACAGGGTTCCTTGTGATATTTTGAATTTCTCCTTGGGTAGGAATTTGTTTAATTTTCTGAGGTCCAAAATGGGGCGCATGCCCCAGGTTTTCTTTGGAACCAGAAAGTAATGGGAGTAGAACCCTGTGTTCTGTTGATCCAGCGGAACTACTTCCATTGCCCTGTTGTTCAGAAGACCTTGTATCTTGGAGGCGAGAAGTTCTGACTGAAGAACTGACAGCCTGGGCTGTCGTCTGGGGGAACAATCCGGAGGGGTCTCCAAAAGACTGAGGGAATACCCTTCGCGGATTATCCAGAGGACCCATTTGTCTGAGGTTATAGATTTCCATTGATTGTAGAAGTGAGTCAGACGACCTCCCATAGGTGAGGAAGAGTCCCCCTCAGGCAGCTGAGGTGGGACTTGGGCCAACAACTCAGAAGGCGGCACTGGGAGCTTTGGGTACTTGCGCCTTCTGCTGCGTTTTCTTCTGAGGCTGGGGGGCTTGGTTTTTATTAAAACCTCCCCTGCCTTTGCCTCGAAAAAACTGACGGTTATGAAACTGGCGTTTGTTAACACCCCCTCGAGAGGGAGGGGAGGAGGTTGAGCCAATTTAATGGCTGACCTAGTCTTTTGTGTGGCCTCTAGAGCCTGTTCTACTTGAGGGCCGAAGAGATACACACCACCGAAAGGCAACGCCATTTCCTGTTGCTGGGCATCGTTAGTGAAACCTGAAGTGCACAGCCAGGAATGACGAGGGACAAATACCCCGCCCGGAGAGCAGTATTGAAGGCGTCCATAGCTGCTTTAACCTGCTGGTTGCTGGACTCAATACCCTTGGTTATGGTTTGAAGAAGCTCTGAATTAGTGTCCGACTCCGGTAGAGCTTCAACCATTTGCTTGAGCGAATGCCAAAGAATATACTCATATTGAGAGAAATAGCCTTGGTAGCTGGCAATACGCATACCTAGGGTGGAAGGAGCAAAGACTCTCTTATCTAAAGTGTCTATCTTACGAGATTCTTTGTTAATAGGTCGAGCTGTAGTAGTCTGGGGAAGGACGACCTTATCATTCTCTGCCAAGACTACAATAGGATCCGCAAGGCTTGGGATGCCAAAATGGGTCGATCCTTAGGAGCAGCATATTTCCTATCTATGGACTTAGCCACAGAAGGAATGAGAGCAGGATTATTCCATACCATTTGAGAAAGCGTCTCAAAGGAGGGCTGTACCGGAGGAGTCAAATCCATAGGGATCTCCGGAACATGGAGGTATTGGAGTCTTAAAAGTTTCCCTTGATCGATACCTGTAGTTTGGAGAGAAAGAGTGGAATTCAAATTTTTCAGCAGAGATTTAAATGACAGGTCCTTGACCATAGGCTTTGCAGCAGGAATAGATCCTGTTCCTTCCACATCATCACTCAGCCTAAGGTCTGGGTCAGGCTCAATGTCATCTCCTGACAGCCCAGGAGGGACTGTATGGACAGGAAAGGAGTGAAAATCAAAAGGAAATGAGGAAGGGAAAGGATTCGAAGAGGAGGAGCCCTGAAGACTGGATGATGCCCTAACAGGCCTCGGTGCCAAAAAAAAAAAAATGCACGGCACCGAAGAGCCACACGGCGCCGAGGATGGTGCCAAGAAGCTGCACGGCACCAAGGACGGCGCAGACAATCCCAATGGAGCCGAGGACGGCGCCGATAAATGCATCGGCACCAAAGACGGCGGCGAGCATGCCATCGACTCAGAGGGCATCGAAAACATCCCAAGGCTCCGAAAAACAGGATTTGAGTAGAAAGAAGGATGAATACCAGGAGCTAGAGGCATCGGTGTGGCCCCCTGCGCTGCAGCCATGTGGGGGGGGGGACACCTAAGCCCAGAGTCAACAGCACTGAAGATGGCGCCGCGTGACTAGGGAGGCTCAACGGCCCTACCTGATCTCCCAAGAAGCCCGAAGGCCACTGAGTGACCGGGCCAAGCAGCTGGACCAACCTCCGAGCCCATTGCTCCATAAGAGCAGCCCACTGATGAAACTGCTCATCTGAAGACCTACCAGAGGGCGGGGTAGGGCTCCGATGTTGAAGACGTCGGCGACCAGAAATAGAACCCGGCGACTCCGAAGAAGGAGACAGGCAACTAGACCCAATAACCAACCATCTATGCGCAGACATATCAGAGGGTGACCTTGAGTGATGCCTTCTCTTTTTTGACCTGTGGGTCAAAGAAGAGCTTGAGACTGAAAGGTGCCGAGAATGCGACCGTTTACTTTTACGCTTTCGAGAGGACCGCCCACCCCCTCAGGCACTGGACTGTCCGTTCCGGAGAAGGCGGCTGACCGGACCCAGCCCGGCTGACTGAACAGCTTTCATACGAAGTCTCCCTACCGTCACCTGACCCGCTCCTGGTCAACTCCATCAATGTAGGCTGAGACTTCTTCTTAATAAGAATAAATAAACTAAGCGATACTTTATTCGAGATATTACTACGAAACAATAAAACTGAAAAACTGTGCTGCTAGTTTGAAGTTTGACTCCCGCAACGGTGGCAGTCACTGAGTGCACTCGGCGTGGAAAAAAGGAACTGAGGTGGTTGGAGGGTCGACGCTTGAGACAGTCATTACAATACCTAGCCAGGTCATGGTGTTGCTCCTTGTGGCTCCATCTCTGGCGCCGACCCTCTAACAAAAAGTTTGCTCCTGCTGGGTCCTAGTGCCTCCGGCGGAGTTCCCATTAGTGTGAATGAGTGGTGGAGACTTTATGTCCAGGAAGATGGAACATTTCACGTTGGCTAGTACAATGTATCCAGTTATGTTATTTCAAAAAATTATAAGTAGCCCCCAGTAGGCCCGAGGGCACACTCTACAAGAGGCACAGCTGCTAGATTAGCTCTGCTCATGACATTCCACTGCTAGAAATCTGTAAAGCAGCTACATGGATAACTTTCTGTTAATTCTAATCACCACCTCATCTCTGTGGAAAGATACGTAGTCCTGCTCTACACACAGCGTCTGGAGCTCACTGATCCTCCAGGCTGAAGTGATGGCTACCAGGAAGACAGTTTTCCATGTTACATATCTGAGGTGTGCCGAAGGCATAGGCTCAAAAGGGGGTTCCATAAGCTTTGCAATGCAAACATTAAGGTCTCATGCTAGCACTGGCTTCCGTTGGGGGTGGGGGTGGGAGTGGGAGTGTAGGTGTGCTAGGCCCTTGAAAAACGTCTTGAAAATAGGGTTGGATGCCATAGAGACACCCTTCCCTGTTAAAATGTAAGCTGAAACAGAAGTCAAATGGACCCTAAAAGTAAAGGGTTGTAGCCGCAAAGAATGTAAGTGTGTAAGGTAGTCCAACAATGTTGGTAACCCTGCCTGTGAAGGTACCACATTATTCCCAGAGCACCATATAGAACATATTTTCCATTTGGAAGCATAAGTCCTCTTGGTTGAGTGCTTCCTAGATTCCCTCAGAACATTAAGGGGCACGTTCTGAGAGAGATGCAAGCCTGCATACTCTTAAGTCCTCAAGAGCCAGGCCTTGAGACTGAGGGACCTAAGGTTCGGGTACAGGATTCTCCCTTGTGAGGAGGTTAGGAGATTGTGCCTCCAAGGGAGGTGTATCGGAGCTACTGAGAGGGAGAGCAACAGAGAGTACCAAGGCTGCCTGGCCCAGTGTGGAGCTATGAGGAGAATCATGGCTGGTTGAGATCTGAGCTTTGTCAGGACTCTGAGCAACAGTGGGAAGGGTGGAAATGCATACAGCTTCCTTCCCGACCAATCCAGCACTAGGGCGTCCATAAGTACTGTGCCCTTTGCTGGTTGTCAGCAGCAGAATTGTGGTAACTGGTGGTTGTCGTGGGAGGCAAAGAGGTCCATCTCTGGAGTGCCCCACCTTCTGAAAACCACTTCCAGTACCTGCCTGTTCAGAGATCATTTGTGGTGGTTCTGACTGATTCTGCTTAGAGCATCCGCCAGGGTGTTGTTCTTGCCTGGCAGATGGATGGCCACCACTGAAGCCTGAAGTGATAGACCAGACTCCACACTTTAATGGCCCCTGTGCAGAGGGATGGACCTTGTTCCTCCCTGCTTGTTTATGTAATACATTGTAGTGGTATTGTCTGTTCTGGCTTGTACCACCTTGCCTTATATCATGGATGCAAAGGCTTTTAGTGTCAGGAACATGGCCCTGAGCTCCAGCAGGTTTTTTCAAGAAAGTGAAACAAACCCTTTGCTCACTGTACGACCACACAACCATTCTTCTGCCAATATGGAAAAGATGAACACTGAGAATCAATCGATTCCAAATATTAAAATGGCTTTCTTAGTGTTGGAACGTGCGGCTCTCAAGGCTCTACGCATGTACTGGCAAAAAGTCACTCTTTCAGCCTACTTAGCCGAAAATAGAGCACCAAGAGGACTTAGGTTCACTATTCAAACCTGCTTTCGGCTTAGAAAGACATGATTTTTTGAAAGGATGGCAACAAAGATTATTGGGTTATTCAGCTGACATTGTACAATACATCCTTACAGATGGGGACTCTCAACAAGAAGACCTCAAAAATGAACTGATTGAAAAAGAAAAACATTTCTCCAGTTTTTTCAATCATCCTGAATTCTGGTTTTGTAAAAAACAACTGGATAAGACTATCAAAAAACATGATGAGAGAATTAAAAAAGTGAAATTAAATAAATTTGAACGTGATAAAAGAGACCATCAAGAAGGCAGAATTTTCTGCTGGAAGAAGAATCCTGGACCTAGAAAATCCACACTTGAGAAAACTACTACTTTTCAAGATCATGTGCACTCACGGGATACCTCTACCAGTGGCTCAGAATCAGATGCAACTAATGAGAATCAATAGACATATTTTTTAGATCTTAGCCAGGAGGAAATCCCTCCGAATCAAGAAGCCCTCCTAGCTCACAAAATACGCCAAGTTATTCCAACACAGTCCAGTGCTCCATTAGCGACATCCATGATCCCCTATACCTTGACCCCCAATTTGCCCATACAGATGTTAATATCAGTAACCCCATCCCCATACAATATGGTTACTTTACTGGAATGTCCCTTGAGAAGAAGTCCAAGAATAGCCCGCTTCCGTATAGACGCACAAGAAGAGGGAGTAGTGGAAGGGTGAGAGAGATGGGGGAGAGGCAGAGCTTGCACATGGAGGGGGCGCACACAACAATGGAACAATATGGGACACAGAACACAGAGAAAGACCACAATGAGGGATTATTATGGACCACAGGACAATCAACAGATGATTTTCAGAAGGGGGACGAGGGGAGCGAGATACAGGTCTTAGGCCCCCACCCCCAGTTTGTTTCTGATCCTGACACTAATTGCCTGGTCATTAATATTTCTGACGATATCCTTTCTCATGCAGAAAATTCTGTTACAAAAAGGACTTTCATTTATTCCATCCAGAGATTTGGATGTTTTTGACACAGCAGTGGACATTTACAAGTTCACTCACAAACTGCATTTAAAGGCCTTTTTTTTTTTTTTTTTTTACAGTGATCAACATGATACAATATCTTAATTTAATACGCACGCTGATTTGTCCACTTTCAATTTGGACACATAACATCACAATTTTAAACCTAAATCTGTGTTTATTCCCTCATAGAACCATGCAGTCGCTGTGTTCGAACGAGCATGTATCAGGGATTTGGAGAATTTGAATATACAACCAGACCATTATTACAACTGCACTAGAGCGGAGAAAATGGCTATAAAAAACTTGAAGGACAACCCTGATATCGTTATAAAACCAGCGGATGAGGGGGGAGCGACTGTAGTATGATCTAAATTTGTGAGGCAGAAATGTTAAGCCAATTGAATAATGTTGAATTTTATCGCATTTTACATGAAGATCCAACACCTAGATTCAAAATACGTACTGACATGATTCTGTATGAGGCCTTTGTTGCTTGAACCATCAATAAAGAAACCTATGAGTTCCATTGTGTTAAGCATCCTGTAAAACCTGTACTATATGATTTGCCTAAGATCCACAAAAATTTATGCAAACCACCTGCAAGGCTCATAGTGGCCAGTAATGGGCCCCTAACAGAACCTCTGGCTATTTTTATTGATAAGTACATTAAACCAATAGCACAACATTGCAGATCATATCTTAGGAACACTACTCATTTTATGAACATTTTGGAAAACATGGAAGTGGACAAGAGGTATCTTGTCACTATGGACATTTGTGCTTTATATACCAACATTCCTCATTCTGACGGGCTACAGGCATTGAGACACATTTTGTGCAACGAAACATCTTTTTCGAAAAACTTAAATGAACTGCTACTGGATCTGACTGAAAAAGTTTTAACATGCAACACCTTCCTGTTTAAAGATAAAAATGTACCTTCAAATAAAAAGAACTGCAATGGGGGCAGCAATGGCCCAAATTATGCCATGCTTTATTTGGCCTTATTGGAAGAGGAACATACTTATGATTCAGAGAAGAACATCTTTTTGACCAAAATTGATATTTACAAGAGATATAGCAATGATTTGTTCTTGGTATGGAAGGATACAAAAAATTAAATTCACATGTTCAGACAGTATTTGGAAAAATCGAACAAAAATCTTAAGTTTGACATGTCATTTGATTTACAGCAAGCGAACTTCCTTGATAGCACCGCTCGTACTGGACTGATTTGGCTACTATCCACTAGTCCGGTAGAAGCAGCATCCGCTACATCGTTAGTCGCTTTCGTCGCACTAATTTACGTTATGCGCTTAATCACAAACAAATGCAAAATAGAAGTTTACACAGAATGGTACAGAACGATACAGTATTAAGACGCTGCAGCAGTTAGTGATTTACAGCCCTTTTTAGACTTTGTAGCTGCTGTCTGTGCTGTTGGTTAAACTTCACTTCGAAAGTGATGCTTTAAAAAGAATAAAAAAACAAGTGATGTACTGCTATGAACCACAGTACAGCACTGTACCTCTCCTTCAGTCGGTGCTGCTCCGAGTGCTCGGAGTGCCGCTCTGAGTGAAGTAGCCCTCAATAGTAGTTTGTTTTTTGTAGCCTTTAGTGTATCAGCTCCAGATTGCTTCTGTCTTCACAAGCTGTTCCCGTTGTGGCACAATGTCTTCACGCTGCTCCATCATCCTCCATAGCGTAAGCAGTGCTGCATGGACATCTTGTGGCGCGACAGTTACTTTGTCTGTCTCTTTATCAGTCTCCCCCTGGTCTTCCTGGTTCTCCTCTCCAGCTAGGACACTGACGGCTTCAGTGATGTTGTCAACCTCGTTTTCAGCTTCTTTTCCTTCATTCCCAAGGTTACACAGCGTATTCATATCCTCAGCACTAAGACTGATCTCCTCAGGTAGATTTAGATCTTCCCCTTGTTCTGTGTCTCCAATTGTTGGGTCTGTGGTGAATCCACCTTTTTTAAAGCAGCGTTGGATTGTTTCCACGGAAACTATGTTCCAGGCTTGATGCAGGAGATGCACCATATCAAACAAAGTGATGCGTCGTACACAGGCAGATGCCATGATTTCCTCATCTGCGTCTAAGATCTTAAGCAATCTGCCTCTCATTAGGGTGACATAGTGCCACTTACAGCTATAAATTATTCCTTGGTCAAGAGGCTGCATTAGGCAGGTGGTGTTGGCGGGTAAGAAAACCAATTTTATGTTACGGAGACCATTTACTGGGGGGTGAGCGCTGCAACTGTCAAGCAGCAGTGCTATTTTGCGAAACCGCAAACGGTCCCAATCCCTCAGCCATGCTTCAAAGATTACAGCGGTCATCCAGGCACTTTTGTTGCTCCTGTAAATGACTGGCAGATTGTGGACACCCCCTAAAACACCTCAGGTTAGCTGACTTGCTGATGACCATTATGGTTCTTTTATGAGAACCGGTCATGTTGCTAGTCAGGAGAGCAGTCACACGTTCTTTGGCTTTTTTTAAGCCTAATGGGACCTCAGACTTGAACGCCAGTGTTCCGTATCCCACACAGTGGAAAAACAGCCCAGTCTCGTCAGTGTTGTAAATGTCATCAGGGCTGTAACAGCTGAGGATCTGTGGGAGGACATCATGGAGCCAAGCCTCTGCAGCAACAGTGTCTGCATTCTGTTTTTCGCCGTGAATTTTCTTAAAGACAATGTTATGCCGCTGTTTCCAGCGGCTTATCCACCCATCAGTCACCTTGAAGTCAGGTTTGCTGAGAGCAAGGGCTATCTGCTCTGCTTTCTGGACCAAAAGTGGGCCACTAATCAAGGCTTCCCTTCCCCTGGCATTAGAGAACCAACGAAGCAACGCTTCCTCCACGTCGTTGTCTTTTCCCTCTCGCTTCCTTTTTCGACCTAGGTTCTGGTTGGAATGCCAGTCAGACAGTGGAGTCTCCTTGTTTTTAATAAGATCACTGATTGTGGACTTCGGGATGCCAAAATGAGCACTAAGATCGTGAATGCTTGATTTGGGGAGTTTGTCCAGTTCTGTGAGGATCTCAACTTTACGAGACAAGGTAAGGCAAGTGCGCTTACCCTGTGTTGGATCTGAGGCAGAAGCAGGAGAGGACACCATATTGTCAGAACTCAGGCAGAACAGCACTAAAGTTGGGACATACAGGGTGATTTTATTACTGTATTGTTAAACGAGTTCATACTAGGTTCACATTAGGTGATAACAGTGTGACAATTGACAGTTAAAGTGGACGCTACATCCGAAATTTAGGGTCCGTTTAAACAGTGATAAATAACATTGATCCCTATGCAAATGGCTTTTGGAAAACAGATTTTGTCTGTTACAAGCGGCTGTCCGCTACAAGCCTGTCCGTTACTTTTGGCGCATACTGTATCAGGAAAACAAACACTAGCAGCATTTCTACCATTGTGTATAGGAAAGAGAGAACAAAATTCAATGTTACATTTTAACAGTTGCCATCCAGCCCACATTACTAACAACATCCCAGTGGGCCAATTCCCTAGATACAAATGGAACTGTACTTCGAATTCAGATTACAATACTCAGGCCTCTGATCTTGCAACAAGATTTCTAGCAAGAGGATAAAACAACAGAACCTTACAAAACGCTAAAGAAAGAGTTGATAAAATTGACAGTAAAGTGTCATTACAGAAAAGCATGAAAAATACCAAAACTGAATTAAAAACAGATAATGACACTCCACTTTTTATCACTACTTTTTCGTCTCAAGCTAATATGGTGAAAAATATTATTCATAAAAATTGGCATATTTTGGAGACAGAAAGAAAACTTCAATTCATTACAAAAATGAAACCAAAAACTTTACAGGAGAGCCAGTAACATCAAGGATGCCTTGGTTCACAGTACTTTCTGGGATTTGCCTGTAGAGCCTAAAAGA
This sequence comes from Neoceratodus forsteri, assembly GCA_016271365.2. Lineage (NCBI taxonomy): Eukaryota > Metazoa > Chordata > Ceratodontiformes > Ceratodontidae > Neoceratodus > Neoceratodus forsteri. Next base: position 1,095,548,232 of record CM057453.1, read on the forward strand.
AGTAATATTGGTTCCAATGGAACACATAAGTGTGGGAATTGTCATTATTGTAAATATATAAAAACAGGAGCAACCTTTGAACATCCTATTACAAAAACAACTTACAGAATTCAGGACTCCATCACTTGCATCTCACAGTATGTAATTTACTTAGCTACATGCAATTTATATCCTACCTTATATGTACGAAAGATGAAGAGGAAACTTAAAGAAAGGATGGGCCAGCATGTGCGTAGTATACAAAAACTGGACAGTATTAGTGCATTGGCACAACACTGTCAACAAAAGGGCAGTACCCATGATTTCCTTTTTCAAGGGATCGAGAAAGTTACGCTTGGTGTTAAGGGAGGAAATTTGGAAAACAAACTCTTCCAGAGAGAAACTTACTGGCAGTTCACACTTAAGACCAATGATTGGCCAGGTTTGAATGAACATTCCCAATTGAGCCACTATTTATAATTCAGAGTATTGTTACTGGAAAAACAATTTTGCAGTGACTTTAATTGGTCTGCTGTTTGTTGCATCTTTTGCTTTTTTGCATTCGATCTTTTTAAAAATGATTTTGCAGTATATTTTTGAAGGTGTATATATATATATATATATACATATACATATATATATGCGTGTGTGTGTGTATATATATGTATCTATTTTAAAATTTGCAGTGTTTATCCTTGAGACAACATAGCACAATGTACCTCCGTATAGCTCAGTACATGGGTTTACAATGTGTTTTTCCGATGTCTTGAATATGATCTTGGAATGCTGACATACATATGTATGTGTGTGTGTATATATATATATATATATATATATATATATATATATGTGACCTTCTGACCTCTTAGTTAGGTCCATAACTTTCTTATGATACCAATCTCTATTTTTTACTTATTCATATATCCATCTTTTATACAAAAATGTTTATACATGAAATCTTGCAGGTTACAAATCTATGTAATAAGTTATTTGGATATAAGTTTATTGTGCCAGTCTTTTTTGACTGTAATCGGATGCATTTGTCCTGGGTTTATACATATATATATATATATATATATATATATATATATATATAGAGGCCAGTACATGTGTGGAGCTATTAAAACAGCAACCTGTGACAGGGTAGAATAGGACCCTGTCCCATTTGTTTTGGAGAAAGTGTTTAAATGCAAGGATCTGTATTCTTTCCTTTTCTCTCTTCTCTGTCTGGTTGCGCAATCAAATTTTCCTGTGAGACCTCGGACTTGATCAACCCGACCAGTCTTGCGGTCCTTTGCCTCTCTCTGTTTTCCTCCCTTGCATATCTACATCCGGTAATACAGGAATGTGGGAATCAGTGTGTGGAAACGTGGCTGATAGTGGGATTACGTTTGTGTGGAGGGTGTCTGGTGTTACTGTTGAAATGTATATGTATTTGTGGTTTGGGATAACTGTAAAAAGCCAGAGGTTATTTGAGTGCAAATGCCTGAGCCTTCTGCAAAGGCTGGAGGGACCTCAGGAAGCTATCAATGTTCTCGCAGTTTCTGTAATTTACAAAGAACAGGATGCTTGCAAAGGAGGGGTTGAAAAAGCCTTGTAACATGGCATTAATTGTGTGCGCGAAATCCCGATCACCGATAGGCGCAAGAAGTCACGAGATGGCAGCGGGCCAGGCATTAACCTATATTATTATATACGGTACCCGCTGAGAGCAGTACCGCGACCAGCCAGACCCGAGATTAGCAGCACTGGGTCCCTGTGCCAGCCGAGCTCAGTAGGGAGAGGAGCACCAGCCCCACTAGGCATCCGAGAAGGCGGAAATGGGCAAGAGGGACCAGTACTACATGGCCGGACATCCGAGAGCAGCAAAGGCAGACCCAGGAGCAGCAAGGACAGCCGAGCTGGAGCAGAACATGGCCGGAGCAGTATCGCGGGAGGCAAGAGGAAGTGAAAGCCCCGGCATGCACAGCGCAAGTGGAATCCTCCTCCGCGGCGCAAACCCTTCACGGAGACCTCCCAGGGCGGGTATGACGGGAACAGCCACACCGAACTGGACAGAAGTGGGACAGTGATGTTGGGTGCATAGATCTGCGCGACTCCAGGGACAACAGGTAATAACCGCATCTGTACATATGTAGTGCTATGCACCGTAGTGTGACAGCGAAGCACAGGTTGACAACTCTCACAGCCCCTCCGTCTCTCATTGTCTATCTTGCAGACTGAGCCCCCTTCAGATCCCTCCACCGACCCGCGGCCCATGTTACAAGCGCATTAAGCCACTCCGTCGGTGGCATCTAATGCAACTGATGCATGGGGGGACGGGTGGTGGCCTTCGGCCTCGGGCCGCCACGGCGCCCCCCCCCATGCATCAATCCAGCATTAGATGCCACCTTCGTCGTGGCTTAATGCTTACTTATAAAACAGCTAAACTGAGCTGCAAAGGGGGATTAAAAGAGATTTTATTTTGCTTCTGTATATAGTTATTTTGAACAGGTTTATTTTATGTTACTGCAACTAAAAATAAACAATTTTGTGCAATTTTACAACTGCTCCTGGGTTTTCTCTGCTTCCTGACCTGTGCCTCGACGACATATGGTGTCAACCTAAGTGGGATTTAAGCCGTACATACCCTAAGATGGGAGATTTGTGTGTGGGTACTGGACCTAGTACCTGGGAAGCACAGAGGAAGGTATGGATTCTGTAGCAGCAAGTCCAGGAGTGGTTACCAGGAGAATGGCAGGCAAACTAGCAGCAACAGAAGTCCAGTATGAGATTGTACAGCCAGCACAAGTTATGGAAAAAGAACAGGCAATGACAGAACCTGAAAACCTGATGAACTTTTTTCAAATGGTGGACTATACAACAAAGAGAGACTGAGATGCAGAGAGAAAAAGAGATTCAGCGTTCAGAAGCATGGAGTAGAGAAGAGATGCAGTGACAAGGGCAGCAGATAACAGAAGAAATGCAGCGACAGGAGCAGCGATGGCTGGATGCCTTACAAGCTATTGAAAGCAGAGGATCTAGCACAGATCCAGAGAAGCAACAAAATGCAAGCAACTTAAAGGTCACTAAACTTACTAAGTTGTGTCCCTCAGATGATATTGAGGCATATCTGACAACCTTTGAAAGAGTTGCCACAGCCTGCCAATGCCAAAAGCTGCCTTGCTAGTTTTACTAGAAACTGATAAGGAAGATACTGATGTAGCTTCTCATAGACTGGAACAAAATGCAACTGCTGATGCTGTAAAGGTGAATGTTTCCTTAACCTCAGAACAAACTGCAGACATTCGTAATGTGCTAAAGACATTTAACAGTACTTTTTCCATGGTACCAGGCCGAGCAAAAGGGGTTGAGCACATAATAGTAACAAGGAATGCTCATCCTATTAGGCAAAAGTCATACAAGTTGCCAGAGAGGTTAAGAGCTGATGTGGTTAAGGAAATACAAAAAATGAAAGAACTGGATATCATTGAGGAGTCGAGGAGTGCTTAGTCATCTCCCATGGTAACTGTATACAAAAAAGAAGGGGGGTGTTAGAATCTGCCTTGATTTCAGGAAACTTAATCAAGTGTCAGAATTTGACAGTTATCTTATGCCCAGAATAGATGATTTGGTGGACAGACTGGGGAGTGCAAAGTACATCAGCACCCTCGATCTCACCAAGGGTTACTTGCAAATACCTTTAGCTAAAGAATCCAGACATAAAACTGCATTTGCCACCTCTATAGGATTCTATCAGTTCACCACCATGCCCTTTGGTTTACAAGGTGAGCCAGCAACATTCCAGCGGTACATGGATGTAATTTTATCCACTCACACTGGTTATTGTGCTGTGTACCTGGATGATGTCGTGGTGTACAGTTCAGACTGGAAAAGTCACGTGGAACACCTACGAGCAGTTATCCAAGCTATCAAAAATGCAGGTCTGACTATTAATCCTACCAAATGTGCACTGGGCATGCAGGAAACTAGATATTTGGGCTATGTGTTGGGAAATGGAGAAGTCAAGACAGAGATTTCTAAAATGGAAGCTGTAGCTAACAGCCCTGTACCTAAAGCAAAGAAACATGTCAGGTCATTTTTTTTATTTAATTCAAGTTTATTAACCAAACATTGGCACATAAGACAGGCAACCAACATTACATAAGATAATCTGTGACCATACCGTGCCACTTACAAATACCATCAGAGCACAACCAAAAGATTTTCCCAGTGGTACCACCCCCACCCCAGCCACCCCCTACCCACCTACCCTCCCTCCCGGGTTGCAAGGGCTACAGCCGGTCTGCCCACAGGGAACTAGCCAGGAACTACAAACCCCTTAACGACTAGCTATGAGTGAAGCTAGTAAAGGGCCTGAAGAGGGCCCCACACACGATCAAATTTCATGAGACTGCCCCAAACCTCTCCATGCTCAAATTGAAAAGCAATTCCTGTAACCATTCCACATAGCCAAGTGGGGTATTGTCTAGCCAATGCCTTAATACAACTTTCTTAACGGAGGACGAAATTAAAGCCATGTAATATCTTCGGGGCTTAACAGCAATATTAGTGTAGTCCCCTATGAGACAGATTTTGGGAGTGAAACAAGAATCGATACCCAGTATCAAGTCAGCCTCTAGTTTTATTTGATCCCACAACTCTTTAACCAGTGGACAATCCCAAAAGATATGCTTGAGGTCTCCACCGCTTGATGACACTGAAACAAAGAGCATCAGAAGCTCGCCCAATCCTGTATAATTTAGAAGGGGTCCAGAACAAGTTATTTAAAAATGGAATTGCATATCATGCAGTCTATCTTGAGTGGTATACTGGTACGTGTGGCGCAAATCTGGTCCCAGTTTGGCCCTGGTCCCTAAGGAGGTTTGCCCAGTACCATGGTTTGTTACCAATGTCCATATAAACCTGCTCAAAGAGGGCTTTATAGACCTTAGAAATTGCATCGGTTCCCAGACCCAACGAATCAGAGATTCAAACCAGGTCCCATTAATCTTTCCCTCTTTTGATTTAGCTTTGAACCTCCCTAGCAAATGAGTGAGTTGGAATAATTTGAAGGAATAGTTGGGCCCTAAATTATACTTTGTTAGTATCTCAGCAACTTTCAAACACCTGTCACCCTGCATTAAATCTGCCACCCTAGATCCCTCCAAAAAAGGAAGCCAGGGTTCCTTTATCATGCTACCCCCAATCCTCATATTAGGGTTAAAACAAATAGGCTGAAAACTATCTTCACACGGGGAGTAGCGGAGAGAGGCACATATTTGATTGTGCGTGCGTAAAGAGGGCCTAATTGGAGTAGCGACTAGGCCAGAGGGGAGAGATTTTAATGGGATAAAAAGAAGAGCCTTCGGGTCCACTCCAGCCCCCCTTATTAACTCTATTTCCAACTTAACCCATGAAGGGACATACGGCAAAAGCTCCAGATCCCTAGGGGGCAGGAGCCAGTGCAGGTATTTGCAAAGGTGACTAGCCCAGTGATACAACCCAAAATGTGGGAGCCTTAAACCAGCCCTCTTCCTGGGAGCCACCAGTTTGTGGTAAGCTCTACGGGGAGTCTTCCTTGCCCATATGAAATCCGAGATAATTGAGTGAAGCGCCCTGTGCCACTTTAAAGGTAACCATACATTAAGCATATTTAAAGGGTACAAAATCCTTGGCAACACATTCATTTTTATTAAGTTGACCCTACCCCAGAGAGAGAGCGGAAGTTTGCTCCACCTCTCCAGATCCTGCTTAATAGTTACCTTAAGGGCGCCAAATTAAGTCTCACCATTTGGCTTCTGAAGTAGTCAAAATAATGCCAAGATACTTCAGAACACGAGAGTCCAATGAATCCCTAACTCGAAATATCTAGCTTATAGGTTCTAACATTAGCGTGAAAAACTGGGTTTACCTATGTTGATTTTATAATTGGATAATTTACCATAGAAGCAATAAGTTCGAGCACTACTGGAATAGAGGATCTGGGATCGCTGACATGAAGTAGGATGTCGTCTGCAAAAGCAGAGACTTTAAGATCCAGAGAACCAATTTTTATCCCCTTAATCCTGGGTTCCTGTCTGACGCTACACAGCAGCGGTTCTAGATAAATACTGAACAGGAGAGGAGACAAAGGACAGCCCTGCTTAGTCCCAGATAATAAAGGCAAGCTTGCCGAAAAAACCCCATTACAATATATTTTGGCAGACAGCGACCTATATAGTGCAAAAACCATGTCTATAAACTGAGCCGGGAAGCCGAAACGCTCCATAGCCAAAGACAGGAACCTCCAATCCACCCTGTCAAATGCTTTCTCAGCATCGACAGACATTAGACCACTTGGGATATTGCTGATCCGAGAAATCGAAAAAATGTGAGATAATTTACGGAGATGGTCTGATGCCATTCTACCCGACATGAATCCCACCTGGTCCGGTGGATTAGCCTGGGAAGCACCCTCGCTAAACGAACAGCTAAAAGCTTCGCCAATATTTTAATATCATAGTTAATCAGGGCGATAGGCCTATAGTTTGAAACGTGATCCCTATCCTTCCCCTCTTTGGGGATAAGCACTATCAGGGATTGGAAAAGATGGCCGTATATATATTCGGAAGTAAAAATGCTGTGAAAAAGGCGTTTTAAACCTGGACATAGTTGCCTACTAAAACATTTATAAAATTCCGGAGAAAAACCGTCCGGTCCAGGAGCTTTATCAGCGGGGCTGCTGAATCACATTCAAATTTCAGACTCCGAGACCGGAGCAGTTAGCGCTTTCTGTTAAATCCGTTATCTGCGGCAAATTACACCGAGAGATATGCCTAATTACCTCATCACTTGGTCTATTAGGCATGGGACTATATAGAGCCCTATAGTAAGCCTCAAATTCTTTGGCTATTTCATGTGAGGTGTTTTAATCGACCCATCAGCAAGGGATGTAATACTTTGAATAATTCTAGATGTTTGGTTGCTTTGGAGCATGGCCAAAAGATGTCGACTTCTCCCCCTGGTCTAAATATAGGGCCTTCATTTTGTTAATGGCATATTCTGCCTTTTCTCTCAACATGTCATCATATTGGTGCCGGAGCCTGGCCAACCTTTCTCTTAAGGCCGATGGTGAAGATTTTGAAAGGGTATTCTCTATATCCCTGATCTGGGCAAGCAAATGCTTAGCTGAAGACTCTCTGCTTTTCTTTCTGGCAGCAGCTAACTTAATAAGCTCTCCCCTTAAACACATTTTAATGCACTCCATTCCATGTCACCCTTACCCGTCGTGTTACAGTTCTCCTGCTCGTATTGCTCTATAGTCCGGCTAATACTATCTCTGATCTGCGGTACCCTGAGGAGCTGGTTGTTAAGCTTCCAGATGGTCTGCTTGGGGGTGTTGAATAAAAGATTTAAGGAGCATCGGACCATCAAGTGGTCCGATATAACCCCCGGCATAATTGTACAATCGATCAAGCCAGGGAGCATGCACTGACTCATTAAAAAGTAGTCAATACGTGACCGGGTCTTATGAACCTCCGACAGGAATGTGTATTCCCTTTTAGAAGGACACAAGACCCTCCACGGATCGCACAAACCTAAATTGTCTGCCAACTCCCTGAGGGCTCTTTGAGCCGGGGAGAGACCCCTGTCCCTCCTACCTTCTCTATCCAATTCCGTATTGAACACCAAATTCCAATCGCCTCCCAAGAACATTGGGAGATGAATAAAAGGGGACAGAGTGTTAAGTAAACAGCAAAAAGCAGGCGAGTCTCCATTTGGACCGTATATACTTCCTATCACCATCCTAGTTTGGCTAACAAGCCCGACTACCAATATGTACCAGCCCTCAGGATCCACCAACTTTTCCTCACAGACAAAGGGGTGTTCCTCGATATTAGAATAGCTACTCCCTTACTGACAGTGCTATCTCCTGCTGCATATACCTGAGCTACAAATTGACATCTCAAAACATTGGCTTCCTTCTCCAATAAATCGTTTCCTGGAGCATATTATCTGGGCTTTCTGCAGTTGCAAATGTGCAACACCTTGTATCTTCAACTCCTTCCTGGCCCTTTAATATTCCATGAGATAAATTCATGAAAACTTCCATGGTCCCTATAGTCTCCTGACAGATTCCTCGTTGTGGAGTAGGTCCCCAATCCAACCACCTCCCTAGGCCTTCCCTCACGAACAGATCCCCGAGGCCCCTGCCAACCAACCTTGATACAACCGGGCCCCTATTCGCCCACTCCTCAACTTAAACCCCACACAACCCCCTACCACCCCCACCCCCCATCAAATAAACCACACACTAACTTGAACTGGCGCAAAAACCTGCCTTCCCACCCCCAATAAACCACCTCCCGGCCCATGAGTTCATAAGTTCCAAAGCTCCCGATCACCGTCCAGCCTCCCCTCCCGCAATAAGAAACTGTCTTACAGCAAAAAAAAAAAAGAGACTACCCTCCTACAACACATCTAGGAAAACTTCCCCAGATCCCAAAACCTGATCACCCCCAAGAGAGTCGCCCAGCATCCCAGGATATACACTCCCTGGGCCCACCTACTCTAGAGCTAAAGCCCCACCGAGCAGGAGACTTAAGCATACAACCCCCCAGCATTGACAAGCTACCAACAATAAACAGGAAGGGGGCAGGGCTCCCCCGACTAACTAACCTACTCTACCCCTGTACTCTACATCCCCCGAGGCGAGGAAGAACCCCGACCCTGTGGTATTTAACTGACTGTCCCTTTATCAATCCTTTAATCGGCTCTGTGAAATACAAAACCGCATAACAATTGAAACATTGAAAAACCATATGGAAAATGTCCAGAAACTCATGTCCATGGAGTCCCATAGAGAACCAAAAATGGGGAGAAACACTGTGACCCCGAAGAAGTGTGGCTCCCAAGTGTATCTTGTAAGAGCCCGAGAAAACAGGACTGTTGGGGTGTCAAAATTCCCTGAGGACACCCAATAATAAGGCATGATCCTGAGAACAACTGTGGTGGCCGCAGGATAAAACGACCGAACCACCCTCCCATAAAACCCTTCAGAGAAACTGCGGTCCACAAATGTCCATAAACTGGGGCTCCCAGCTGAAGAACCAGGCAATTGGGAAGTGCCAGTGGCATGAATAGGTGTACACCCCCCCAGTAGAGCAGTCAGCCATCCCCATGTGAGTCTGCAGCATTACAAGATGACACTATGAAGACCAGAACTGATCTCAGCAAGTCCCCTCGATGTATGTTTGAAGCATCCTAGGATGTTAAGGCCCACACCACATCGCCATCAGGACACCACACCCAGGGTACACAGGCGTGGACCAATCAATTCCTAGTCTCAGTTCGCTGTCCCAACAACAGAAGGCAGGAAAAGACCCGCATGAGGAAACTCTCCGGGATGCATTCGCCAGTCCTCCACTCATAGGTAGGGCAAACAAGATCGGGGTCTCAGAATATTGGCAAATCAGGGATGGACAACGATCTGCCCAATTAGGGCAACTAATTTTCCCTTTCGGCTACAACAAAGCGTATCCATGCCTTTCTTCACAAGCCTGCAGCAATACCCTGATAAAGACCTTATTTCTTTTAAACAGATCTGGAAGGGCCTCTTGCAGACCCCTTTCTGCTGCCTGAGCACTTTCATAGCTGGTCCACTGCAGATAAGGCCACCTGTAAGCAGCTGGATAGCCCATCCGAAAACGAATGCCTGCAGCAATAAGCTTAGTGACTGCCTGGTGATACTCTGCTCTCCTCTGCCGAACCGAGAATGGGAGATCCAGGGCAATTCTTAACAAGGATCCCTCCCAATGAACTTCCTTGAGCTCCTTGATTTTAGTAAACACATGTTGTCTCTCTTGGTAGTTCAGAAAACGAAAAATCAAAATGCGAGGCGGAGAACCGGGAGGAGGCATGGCTCTCAACACGCGATGGGCTCGTTCTATTGTGTAGTTGCCCCAAAAGGGCGTTGGGCCTGCAATGCGATGAAGGAGCTTCTGAATGAACGCGATGGGGTCGGGGCCTTCTTCCTTTTCAGGGAGGCCAACAATAACCATATTATTACGCCTGCTTCTTCCTTCCAGATCCTCAAGCTTCATTTCCAATTTGTTCAACTTTTGTTTTAATGATGTGATTTCAGGCTCTTGTTTCTCAACCTTCCTCTCCAGAGAGGTGACCCTGACTTCCGTGTCTCCTGCTCGTCGGGATAGATCCTCTAAAGCCTAGGTAACCGCCTTGGCTCCTCCGTAACCATGCAGAGTTTGGGCGAAAGGTTTGATCTCGACAAGAAACTGAGCCAAGGTCAAGGCTCTTTATCCAAGTTGCCCCTTCATTCTCCTGAGCGCCTGCCTGCGGGAGGTTCTGGCTTTGGATAAGGCCTTTGCTGGGACGTCCGGGGGTATGCTTCTGCGGTAGTTTTTTCATCTCGGCGTCCATCGGGACCGGAGATTCTCACAGGGCAAACCAGTAAGGTTCAAACACACAAAGCCCGCTGCAGTGGTGCTGTAGCTCCCTCTAATCTGTGTAAATAGAACTCGTAATGGAGCGGGAGGCCGGGACAAACGCAATCAGGCAGCTGCCATGAAACCTGCACCACGTGACTCCCATGTCAGGTCATTTTTAAGGCTGGCTGGTTATTATTGGAGATTTGTTCCCAACTTTGCTGAGTTAGCTACTCCCCTCACTGAACTCACAGAGAAACGGTACTCAAATAATGTGAAATGGACTCCAGAGTGTGATGAAGCTTTTCAAGCCATAAAGGCTGCATTATATTCTGCTCCTGTTTTAAGAAGCCCAAACTTTGAGAAACCATTTCTGCTACAAACAGATGCATCCAAGGTAGGCCTAGGTGCTGTCCCAAGCCAAAATAAACATGGGAAAGAACATCCTATTCTGTATATAAGTAGGAAATTGCATGACAGATAAAAAAGGTACTCCACTATCAAAAAGGAGTGTTTAGCAGCAAAGTGGTCCATGGAGTCCCTCAAATGTTATTTGCTAGGAACTGATTTTGTTCTTGTAACTGATCACAATCCTCTCTGTTGGCTTAACCAGATGAAAGATAAAAATTCCAGAATCACATTGTGGTACCTGGCACTGCAGCCATTTAAATTATCGGTGATTCACAAATCTGGTAAACAGAATAGCAATGCTGATGTTCTGTCGAGATATGGATCAGGAATTGAGGGTTCTAATGGTTTTAAAAAAAATGTATGTATTTGAACTGTACTTTTTGCTGTACTGTTAAAAAAATGGATGCAAATGTGCTTAATCTCTGAATGCAACAAGTGTTATTAGAAAATAAAGAGTTTTGGAAACCTGTTTAATAAAACAGGTTTCCTCTTAAAAAGGGGGGTATATGTGACAGGGTAGAATAGGACCCTGTTCCATTTGTTTTGGAAAAGGTGCTTAAATGCACGGATCTGCATTCTTTCCTTTTCTTTGTCTGGTTGCGCAATCAAATTTTCCTGTGAGACCTCGAACTTGATCAACCGACCAGTCTCGTGGTCCTTTGCCTCTCTCTGTTTTCCTCCCTTGCATATCTACATCCGGTAATACAGGAATGTGGGAATCATTGTGTGGAAATGTGGCTGATAGTGGGATCACGTTTGTGTGGAGGGTGTCTGGTGTTACTGTTGAAATGCATACGTATCTGTGGTTTGAGATAACTGTAAAAAGCCAGAGGTTTTTTGAGTGCAAATACCTGAGCCTTTTGCAAAGGCTGGAGGGACCTCAGGAAGCTCTCAATGTTCTAGCAGCTCCTGAAATTTACAAAGAACAGGATGCTTGCAAAGGATATGGGTTGAAAAAGCCTTATAAAACAGCTAAACTGAGCTGCAAAGGGGGATTACAAGAGATTTTATTTTGCTTCTGTATATAGTTATTTTGAACAGGTTTATTTTACGTTACTGCAACTACAAATAAACAATTTTGTGGAATTTTACAACTGCTCCTGGGTTTTCTCTATGCTTCCCGACCTGTGCCTCAACGACACACCACAAATAAGATAATCTTTTGACATATATTTAGTCTATCATTTTTTAGCATAATTCCCCTTCCCCCCATCCTGTTTGACCTTATATCCCCTGGCTCCCTTTTCTCCTGCTTTCCCCCCTTCCCATTCTTGTTGTTTTCTTATCTTTTTTATTGTTATATTATTTATTAGCCTGGGTCGCTGCACACTTTTTTGCATGTTTCTCATGGTCATATACACTACATATAGTTACATTACAATATGCACTTTATGACCTTGTCACTTTAATGGCCATGTATTTTAGACGTGCATTGCCATCTGGTGTCAGTCTTGAGAAAGCACTTTTTTTGGCGTGAAAACGTTTGACTGTTGTCTATCGTGAGCTGTTTCATTGGGGAGGGGTCGGCCATCAGCTGTGGTGGCGTCCTGCTTGTATTTTCATCCCGTGCGTGTTTTTTAGCCTGTATTTTTGGATTTAAATAAATGGATCTTTTTGCCTCCAATCATTGTTTCATGGCTACTTTTCCATCATCAATTTGAATTTGAACTGAACTGAATTTGGGAAGTGCCCGACTGCCGACTTCTGCTGTAAGTACTTTTGATTTCCTTTGTTAGCACCAGCCTGCATTGTTAGCTGCCTGGTTCACAATTTTCGGTTTATATGCTGTAAAGACTCTTCACTCAACCAGGTGCCATGTATGGTGTGATCCCCCAAGTGTGCCCCCAAGTCTAGGAGGGAATCATCTGTTGTGAGGACTATGGATGGAGACTCCTGTTGGAATGGGACCCCTTCCCTGAGGTTGTCCCAAACTTGCCACCACTGCAGAGCCTGTAACAATGTCTTAGTTACTGGAATCAAATTTGAAAGAGGGTCCCTTCTTTGGAACCAATGCGCCCTGACATGGAAATGGATGTCCCTCATCTAGAACCTTGAACCTATAACTGTGCTTGTTGCTGCAGCCGTAAGTCCTAGAAGCTGTAGAAAATGCCTTGCTGGCCATAGCTTGTTGAGATTGAAGGTTCCAGCAATCTGTACCATGTTGCTCACCCTTTCCTGAGGCAAGAATGCTCTTCTCCTGAGGGTGTCCAGCTCTGCTCCTGTTAAGTTTAGTACTGCACAGGTTGCAGGACAGACATTTTTATCTGGACTAGGAATCCCAGAGGTTCTAGTAGATTCTGAGTTGACCTTGGGTAATCCCTTACCTGCTGTGGTGATTTTCCCACCACCAAACAGTCATCCAGGTAGGGAAACACAATGACTCAGTCTTCTTAGGTATGCGGCCACCACTGCCAGACACTTTGTGAAAGTTCTTGGAGCTGAAGTGAGACCAAAAGGTAGTGCTGAAAATTGGTAGTGATCTGAGGAAAGTCTGAACCTGAGGTACTTTCTGTGTGACTCCCTTATGAGGGTGTGGAAGTACGCATCTTTTAAATCTAGGGACGCCAGAATCATTGCCACAGTTACCATCCTGAACTTTGACTTTGCCAAGCGCCTGTTCAGCAATCTTAGATCTAGAATAGGTCCCCACTCCCCATTTTTCTTCTGGGTCAAGAAGTACCTTGAGTAAAATCCTTTTCCTTTTTGTTTTAGAGGTACTGGTTCTATTGCCCTTGAATGCAATACGTTTGCTACTTCCACCTTTAACAGTTTCCTTTCTGAGGTGGAAGCTGGCTTAAAAATTCTTGATCTTAGGTTTGGGAAGGACTTGAAACTGAGGGACAAGCCCTGACTCACTACTTCCAAGACCCACCTCATTCTGTGGTGATGATTTTTAAGCCTGGAAGTAATGAACCAGCCTGCCCCCTACTGGTGCTCGGGAGGCACCATGGCAACCATGTCAGGGGTTCTGTTTAGGCTGGGGTTGAGCCTGGTTAGCCTGGCCCACTTGCCTAGATCCCCTTCTGCCCCTTCCTCTGAAGTATCCTGTCTGCTTAGGATACTGCTGTTATGGCTGTGAAGCCTGGGCCTGAACGAAAGGTCTGCCATAAGGAGACCTACCTCTACCCCCCCATAAGGCCTGTAAGAGGCTGAAGGTTTTTCCTTGGCAGAGTTACTTTTGTAGGTGGTCTTATATTCATCCACCTTCTTCATATATGCCTCTGTCTTCTCCCCAAAAAAAGAATTATTCTCGCAGGGGAAAATCCATGGCCTTTGTTTGTTTTGAGACAAATTAGTAGCTCTCAGCCTGACAAACCTTCTCAGTGCAGCTGTGAGAGCCATCCATCTGGCTGCAGTGTCGTTAGCATCTGCTGCCATCTGGAATTGGTATCTGGAAGCCTCTAAACCACACTTGGCCGTTTCCGTTAGGTCAGCTGCCAAGCCAGCTGGGGCTTTGTCTGCTATGGCCATGACAGACTGCCACATGGATTTCTGGTACTGAGCTGAATAAGCAAGGTAGTTAACTTGCCTGATGGATAGAGATGTTGACAGGTAGCCTTTTTTGTCCATGCTACTTTTCTAGAGTCCTTATCAGGTGGGTGTAGCCAGAGGTACTTTAGCCCTATCACAGACTGCAGTCTGAACCACCCCTTCATGGTGTGGATGCGAGAAGAAAAATTTACTCACCTTAGTAGTGTTGCTTCTTCTAATGGAGTCTTGCTATATTCTGACATATGCAGTGAGTCCCAACCTTCGAACTGCCCCAGAGATGAAAGAGTTAAACTTTCCATGCCAGGCATGGAACGCTGAGCTCGAGCTCGGTTGAGACTCTGTTTGTTGTTCTTCAAACTCAAACCGTCAGATCTTTTCGAGCTGAACTCACTAAGGTCCTGTGTGGAAGCTGTAAACCTACACTAGCCAACTGGCTATCAAACACAAAACCCATTTTTTGGTCACAAAACAAAGACTCAAGTCAGGAGACCCAAAAAATGAAAAACACAACATCAACTCACCCCAAGAAAAGAAGGGGTGAAAACAACAAGTTGGGCACCTACTAAGTGCCAACACTGCACGGCCCACCCACATCCCAAAAACAGAGGTTCTGAGAGGGGCAGGCGGGGGGGGGGAGGTCAGAATATAGCAAGACTCCATTAGAAGAAACAACATTACTAAGCTGAGTAATTTTTTCTTCAAACAACATGAAGTCTCGCTATATTCTGACATATGCAGACTACAAAGCAGTACCTCCATGGAGGAGGGACAGAACCTACTTAGGAAATAGGCTCTGAAGCACAGCTGTGCCAAACCGAGCGTCATTCCTAGCCTGGATGCCCAGGGAGTAATGCTTAGTAAAAGTGTGAACTGTTTTCCAGGTAGCTGCTTGACATATCTCTAGAATAGGGATGTCCCTGGCAGCAGCCAGGGAAGCAGCTGTACCTCTGGTAGAGTAAGCCCTCAGGCCTGAGGGAGGAACCTTACCCAGTTTTCATTGCAAAATTGGATATAAGAGACAATCCACCTGGCAATGGATCTTTTAGTGGCAGGTTTCCCTTTACTAACCTCACCATAAGTGAGGAACAGTTGGAGGGAGTCAAACCTGTGACCCTTGGTACGCTCTATGTAGTAACTAAGGGCTCTTTTCACATCTAAACTGTGCAGCCTCCTCTCGCCAGAGGAGGAATGGTCAGTGAAGTATACTGGAAGAGACACAGATTGATTAAGGTGGAAATCTGAAACCACCTTAGGCAAGAACTTCCTGTTAGTCCTGAGGACCACCTTATCTCTATGAAAGGAGATAAAATCAGGCTCCACTGACAAAGCTTGTAATTCACTTATCGTCTGGCAGAAGTGATGGCTACAAACACAGTCTTCCAAGTCAAGTACTTAAGCTCTGCTGAAGACAAAGGCTCAAAAGGAGGTTGCATAAACTGAGCAATGCAAACATTAAGATCCCAGGAAGGGGCAGGATCCCTGAATGGAGGGTTGGTGTGAAGCAATCCCTTAAAAAACTTGGAGAATATAGGGTGAGCTGAAAGAGAAGGCGGCTTACCTGCTGAAAAAAAAGCAGACACAACTGCCAGATGCACTTTCAGTGTAGCTGGTCTAAGCCCCAAGCTATTTAAGTGGACCATATAATCAAGGACTGTGGGCAGATCAGCAGATTCTGGGGACTTATGCTTCCCAGAGCACCATAAGGAAAAGCTTTTCCATTTGGAATTATAAGTAGCCCTGGTGGAAGGTTTTCTAGAAGCCTTCAGGATATCCATTACACCTTAGGAGAGGTGTAAGTCAGCAAACTCTAACTCTTCAAGAGCCAAGCCTTGAGATTGAGAGATCTGAGGTTCGGGTACCAGACCCTCCCCTGAGCACAGGTTAACAGGCTGTAATTCCTGGGAAGATGGACTGCTAAGGACAGCAGGAGTGGATACCAGGGCTGTCTGGCCCAGTCTGGAGAAATCAGGATCATCTTGCAGGGTTGAGATCTGATTTTGACTAGCACTTTGAACAGGAGAGGGAAAGGGGGAAAAGCATAGAGAAACTTCCCTTCCTAATTGAGAACTAAAGCATCCAGGGGGACTGAGCCCAACACTGGGGGCCTGCAGCAAAAAAGGGGAAGTTGGTGATTGTCTGGGGCTGCAAAAAGATCTATCTGTGGGGTGCCCCATCTGGAAAATATCACCTCATGATGGCCCTGGGAAATCCTACTGAGAGCATCTGCCAGGACATTGTCCTTGCCTGGGTGGTGAACTGCTGTGAGGGAGGTGTTCAGGGAGTAAGCCAGAGACCACAACTTCATTGCGTCGGTGCACAAGGCCGTAGACCGAGTGCCTCCTTGCTTGTTGATGTACCACATTGTGGTGGTGTTGTCTGTTCTGACCTGTACAACTTTGTTCTCAACAGATTTAGAAAAAACTTGAAGTGCTAGAAATACTGCTCTAAGTTCCAACAGATTGATGTGGAGCAGGGATTCCTGAGGGGACCACAATCCCTGGGTGGTGAGGTCGCCCATGTGAGCCCCCCACCCCAAGAGGGAGGTATCTGTAGTAAAGATTAAAGAGTGAGACTGAGTGACAAAGGGGAAACCCTCGTCTCAGGTTGTTCTGATCCTGCCACCACTGTAGGGCCTGGATCAAGGTTCGAGTTACCGGGATCAGTTTGGTCAGAGGGTCCTTTCTTTGAGACCAAAAGGCTCTCAAATGGAACTGAATGTCCCTCATCTGAAATCTTGCTCCCTGCACTACTGCTGTAGAAGCAGCCATGTGTCCCAGGAGCTGTAGAAAATGCCTTGCTGGTCGAGACACCTGCAGGGTGAATGAGGAGGCCAGAGAGACCAGGGTCCTTGCCCTGTTCAGGGGAAGGAAGGCTCTGGCCTTCTTTGTGTCTAGCTCTGCGCCTATGAATTCAGGTGAGGAGCTGGACAGGCTCTAGAACTGACTTTGGAAGATTTAGAAGGAAACCCAAAGAAGTGAGCAGTTGCTGAGTTATCTGTAAGTGTAACTTGACTTGGTCTGGGGACTGGCCTACTATGAGCCAGTCGTCCAGGTAAGGGAAGATGGCAATTTTCTGCCTCCTTAGAGAAGCAACTACTACTGCCAGGCATTTTGTGAATACCCTTGGAGCAGAGGTGAGGCCAAAGGGCATTGCTCTGAACTGGTAATGGCCTGAGGGCAGCTCGAACCTGAGGTACTTTTGATGGGAGCTTCTGACGAGAATATGGAAGTAGGCATCCTTGAGGTCCAGGGACACTAGCCAGTCCCCCTGGCCTTAGAGAGGGTAGAATAATAATCAGAGTCACCATTTTGAATTTGGGTTTTAAAAGGTGCTTAAGTATCTGAGATCCAGGATGGGCCGCCATTCTCCTGTCTTTTTTGAGGTAAGGCAGTACCTGGAAACAATCCTTTGCCCTGGTGTAGGGGTGGAACCCTTTCCACAGCTCTGAGAGCTAGGAGGGGAAGAGACATCTGCCTCTAAGGCAAGTGCCTCTGATGGATTTGCAGGTGGAAAGGATCTGGTTCTCATCTTTGGAAACTTTTTGAAGCTGAGAACCAGTCCCTAGCTTACTACTTCCAGGACCCATTTGTCTGATGTCAGAGACTCCCAGTCCTGGACAAAGTAAGCCAGCCTGCCCTCTACAGATAGCTGAGAATCAGCCCTGGCAACCCCATCAGGGAGCCTGCTTGGCAGGGGCTTTGGGCTGAGGGGTGGAAGCAGGCCTGCTTGTACCCCATCTGCCTCTCCCAATAAAGAACCCCCTCTGGGCATAAGCAGAAGAGGAGGCCTGGGCTTGGTAAAAAGGCCTATGAAAAGGCCTGCCCCTGTCCCTGGGAAGCTGCCTTTGAGGAGTGGCCTGCCTTTCCTTGGCCTGTGCACTCCTATAGGTGGTCCTATACTCATCCATTTTCTTCATGTAATTCTCTGTCTGCTCCCCAAACAGACAATTACCCACAACAGGAAAATCCATGGCCTTAGTCTGGGTATCCTGTGACAGGCTAGTACATCTGAGCCAAGCCATTCTTCGAAGTGCCACAGATGTAGTCATGACTCTTGATGACACATCATTTGAGTCCACTGCAGCATGGAATTGCACCTTGGATGCCTCAATACCATCAGCAGCCACCTGCTCCAGCTCCTTGGCAAGCTGGCCAGGGACCTGTTTTGCTACAGCCATGACAGTGTCCCATCTGGATTTCTGATATCTAGCAACATAAGCCATATAATTCGCCTGTCTGAGTCCCAAGGATGCTGTCATGTACTGCTTCTTTGACATGGCATCAATCCTCCTGGAGTCCTTGTCTGGGGGGTGTGAAGCCAAGGGATTATTTGCCTTGTCACAGGCTGCAGCCTGCACTACTCCAACATGGCTGAATTGTTGTGTAAGGAACTCCGTATCAGAGCCTGACAATGTGTACCTCTTGTCCATTCTCTTATCCACAGGAGATATAGTGTTAGGAGTTTTTAGAATTTTAAATGTCTGTTTCCCCAAAAGATTTATGCAAGGGAGTAGACAGCCTCCTAGACTCTGGGATATCCATCATTTCTACAAAGTCAGGCTCCTCTTGATCATCCACAGCTTCCTCCATAGGGAGCTGGAAGGTTTCAGCCACTTTTTTATAAAACATAAAATGAGAAGGGGACTACTCAGAAAGCCTAGGAGGAGACAGTCCTGAAGGTCTGTCTGGGGAGATGTCCGGGTCAATGGGCACATCCAGACTTTCAAATCCACATTCACTCTCCTCATACTCCTCTTCCCCCTCCTCCGGTTCATAATATTCCTCTAAATCATACTCTTGAACTGGTGGAACCAGCCGAACCGAGCGCCTACCTGACGGTGCCGGTTTGGTCGGAACCGGGGAAAGCGACTGGACAATTTTGATCACTTTGGCTATTTCTTCAGCAGTTGGAGACAAAAGTTTTGGCTCCACACCAGCTGATTTTCGTGTCCTTTTTGCTGGAACCGACTCCTTAGAGTCGGATCTCCTTTTGCAGGAAAAAGTCTCGCCCTGGTCAGAGAGCACTCCTCCTGGTTCGGTTTGAACCGAACCGGGCTGGCCATCCGGTTCAGCAGACTTTTTGGCCTCCCTTTCCCTGAGCCTACCAACTCTCTTTTCCAGGGTAGCTACAGGAAAATTTTTACAAATCTGGCAGTCTGCATTGAGGTGGTCAAACCCCAGACAGTAAACACAGGTGGTGTGGGGATCAGCCTTGGCAAAGACTTCCCCACACACACTACAGTATTGAAACCCAGTGGGCCCGGTTTTTCTTTTGGGTTTCTCAGACATAATGCCAGTCCTATCCAAACTTACCCTTTTATGGCAATCCGCCAGGCAAGACCCTCTTATTGGTTCCTAACCATGTCACGGGCCGTGGAAAAAAACGTAATAAAATCAGTTTTTTTTTTAGAACCGATAAGAACTGGTAACCACACTCTAAAAGTACAATTTTAGATTTTTTTTAACAACTTGATTGGTTCAAACCGAATCGATGAACCGTTTACAAGTTCCACACAGAATAGAGTAAAATATAACCTATCTAGTACTCACAAATACCACAGACAGAGACTGAACCGACAGGTTACAGTTTAATTTTGGTCGAAAACCGAGAAAACAGCACTTTAACCGACAAAATGAACTGAGCAGAAGGAGAAATCTCCGGAGCGACTGTTCAGTGAGGCGGAGTAAAATCTGACGGTTTGAGTTTGAAGAACAACAGACAGAGTCTCAACCGAGCTCAAGCTCAGCGTTCCATGCCTGGCATGGAAAGTTTAACTCTTTCATCTCCGGGGCAGTTCGAAGGTTGGGACTCACTGCATATGTCAGAATATAGCAAGACTTCATGTTGTTTGAATAAAAATTCTGCCCCTGTCCGTTCCAACTGATATTTTCCATTGGCTCTGTTGTCCAGTGCAGGAACAGAGTTATGAGTTTCCAACATCTTGAGGATGTGCTTCTTAAGGAATTTGTTGATGGGTAATAGGAGTTTTTTGGTGGGAGTGAGTTCCATCAATTCCATATACTCCACCTCCTCCTCCTCCTCCTCATCCCCTACTGACTCAGTTGTAGTCAGATCCAAAGCATTTACCATTTGTTTTACAAATGTGTAGTGTGATGAGAAATCCTCAGGTAACCTGGGAGGAGAATCACATTCCTTATCAGGGGAGACCTCTGGTTCAATGGGCTCCCCTTCTTCATCCTCATGACACCCCTCATAATTTCCATACTGAAGATGAGATGTAGGATCCAGAACTGGAACTGAAGCTGTTGGTTGTGGAACCAAGACCTGAATCGGTGGATTTGCTGGTACCTGCTGAACTGGTACCGACACCAGTCCCTGGTTAGATTCTGCTTGTAAAGCTTGAAGTACCTGTAAAGCCTCGGAAATAGCTTCAGCTGTTGGCATAACCAATTTTTCCACAAAAGTCCCCTTTGCATTTCCAGCAGGGTGGGGTCTGTACTGTTTAGTCTTGTTTCTTTTTCATTGTTTTTCTTTGGTTTAGATTATTCTCCATTTTTGGAGTGGATGGTTCTTCAGTATTTTTATCAGTGTTTTTGGAGGCTGGTCAGAGCCCCTGTCCTCCAGAACCGTTTTATTTGACATTTCTTTTTTGTATCTTTCAAGTCTTTCCTCCACTGTTTTACGTGGAAAAGTTTTACAAATGTCACAGACAGCAGAAAAATGTTGTTCTCCCAAGCATACTAAACACAAATCGTGCTTATCTGCCTTAGCAAACAATTCACCACGCTGTGTGCAGTTTTTAAAACCTGTAGGGCCAGTTTTCTTTTTGGGTTTCTCCGACATATTTTAACTAAAGAGACATCTACTCAGAAATAAACCGCTGTCAAGCGAAGTAGATATTTATTGTTATTTTTTTAAAACTCTCTGTTATAGCCGTTGATTCTCCACAGGAAAACTGGATTGCGCTAAGAAAGAACTGTGAGATGCTGGTTTAAATAACTAAAAACAGTAGACTATAACTATAATGAATAAATAAAAATAGATAAAAAACTTAACTGATCGTCGGTTCCTTGACTGTTTTTCACAACCAGGGAGGAACCTCGAAACTAAAACTACAAATAATCCTAGCACTAAATAATAAAATAGAAAATAAAGGCAGCAGATGAATAAATTTAAAATGTTATTTGTTTTTCCTAGCAAAAAAGCAATACATTTCACAACTTGTGAGGAGAGCTCTCTGAGGTGTCTTGACGAGGCAGGCAAAGTATGACATAGTACAGTTACGTAAAGAACTTATCGTAACAGTAGATCTTCGAGAACAGCTCATGCAGCAGGTAACACCATTAGGACTGAAGCCGGCAGGCGTCAGGACCCCATGGAAATCTTCTAGCTAGCAGTCTTCAGTGGGGACCACCTCTGACGTCGGTCCCGCCCCCGACGTCAGGCGTAGTACATAAGGAGGCGGTCCCGCCAGATTCCCAAGTTGTCCCGACGGAGACTCCTGGCCACAGGATGACATCAGAAGGGGAGACCGAGGATCTGCCATCAGAAGAAAAAGGAAGAAAGAGCGTTAGCTCCTGCGAAGGCCTGGTAGGCCATACCTCTTCCAAGGGGGAATGGTGGGCGGAAAGGTAGCTGCTGCAAGAGCTGTTCTCGAAGATCTACTGTTACGGTAAGTTCTTACGTAACTGTACTATCTTACTTCGAGATACAGCTCTTGCAGCAGGTAACACCATTAGGACTGATTCCCAAGCAATAGCGCCTCTAAGCATTCTGGGAGGAGGCAAATAGGAGAGATCTTGAGCAAGTCCTGACCCTAGTACAGGAGACCCTGTAGAATGGCAAGGCCGAAACCGGCTCTCTGCCGTGATGTAATATCCAGGCAATAGTGCCTAATAAATGTGTGCACTGAACTCCAAGTAGCTGTAGCACAAATGGCCGAGGTGGAGACATTGCGCAGTGCTGCAAAGGAGGTAGCCACCCCCCTTGTCAAGTGGCCCCGGACTGTACCCGGAAGGGGCTTCTGATTATTGTTGTAGCAAAAGGAAATACACTGGACAAGCCAGTGAGAAAGGGTCTGCTTTGAGACTGGTTGGCCCAGCATCCTCTCAGCGAAGGATACAAATAGCTGCTCCGACGTGCAAAGCTGTTTAGTCCTGTTCAGATAGTACCTTAAGGAGCGGTGAACATCCAGGGTGTGAAGCAATGCCTCTCCTCTATTAGAGTACTTGGAAAATACACAGGCAGATCGATGTCCTGGTTAAGAGTGAGGGCAGAGACCACCTTAGGCAGGAATTTAGGATTCGTCCTCAGAGACACTCTGTCCTGGTGGAAAATTAAATAAGGTTCCTTACACATGAGAGCATGAAGCTCAGAAATTCTCCTTGCTGACGTGAGAGCAACTAAAAGCAACGTTTTCCACGACAGAAAACGCAGCTCGCAATCTGTGGCAGGTTCAAAGGGGGGAAGCGTGAGTTGTTCCAGGACAAAGAGTAAGTCCCAAGGAGGGACGGGATCCTTGATGGGTGGCCTAAGATGTAACACCCCTCTCAGGAAGTCCCGAGAGGCATCTAGCTGTGTCACTGTGCGCTGACCTACCAGGAAGTGGTAGGCCGAAATCGCACAGAGGTGAACTTTAATACAGGAGTAGGTGAGACCCAAGTGGAAGAGGGGAAAGCCGGTATTCCAGAACCGAATTCACTGGGCATTCTGAAGGGGAGAGGCCGTGTGCCTGTGTCCACAAGCAAAATCGGTGCCACTTCATGGCGTACGTTGCATGGTTGCCGGCTTTCTGGCCACAGAAAGAACTTCCGCCACCTCTTGCGAGACCCTGTGTCGCATAATGGCTATGTCTCGAGGAGCCAGGCATGCAGGTTCAGTGGGCATAAGTCTGGGTGGACTAGCGAACCCTCTTGAGACGATAGATAGGAGCTGAAAAGCAACGGAACTGGAGGTTCCCGGGACAATTGCGTCAGCATGGGGAACCAGATCTGCCTGGGCCAGAAAGGTGCTACCAGGATCATTGTTGCATGCTCCCTGCGAAGTTTGAGAAGGACTCTCTGGATCAACGGGAAGGGAGGGAAAGCGTAGAGGAATCTGTCCTCCCAGGAGAGGGACAACGCGTCTCGCCAAAAAACACCAGGCCCTGGATCTAGCGAGCAAAAATTGGGCAGTTTTGTGTTGGATGGGGAAGCGAACAAGTCCAACTCTGGAGTGCCCCATCGAAGAAACAGATCCTCTACTACCTCCTGAAGAAGTTCCCATTCGTGGACTCTGGCCTGGGAACGACTCAGGCCGTCTGCGATTGTGTTGTCCACTCCGAGAACGTGAACTGCAATCAGGCTCGTGCCGTGTCGGATTACCCAATCCCACACTCTCATAGCTTCCCTGCAAAGGGGGTAAGAGTGTGCGCCTCCTTATTTGTTGAGGTAATACATCACCACCGTATTGTCTGTCTGAAGCAGAAGAGTACTCGACGGGATCTCTGACTGAAAGGCCTGCAGGGCATAAAGGACCGCCCTCATCTCCAGCACGTTGATGTGGAGGTGGGCTTCCTGAGGGGTCCATGTTCCCGGACCTCACCCCTGCTCAGGTGCGCCTCACCCCAGCCCTGAGGCATCTGTGGAGAGGATTGCTCTGGGGACGGGCGCTGTAAACAGGACACCCGCAGAAAGTGTCCCTGGGTCTAGCCACCATTGCCAGTCTCGAATCACGGCGTCAGGATTCTGACGGATGCTGCATGTGGTCTTGCCTTTGGTCCCACTGCACCTGAGCATCCACTGAGTTACCCACATGTGAGCCTTGCCAAGGGACGGTTGGAATGGCCGCAGCCATGTGTCCGAGCAAGCGAAGGACCAACCTGGCGGGGACAGTCTTCTTCGCTGAGAGATCCCTGATGAGGGATCTGATGTGTTCCGCTCTTTCGCCGGGAAGAAAGGCTTTCCCTTGGACAGTGTCCAGAACTGCGCCTATGAACTGCAGCTTCTGGGACGCTACGAGGAGAGACTTCTTGTAGTTGATAAGAATGCCCAGAGATTGGAACAGATCCTGGGTGCTCTTAATAGCCAGCAACAACGCCTCTTTGGAGGCAGCCATGAGAAGTCAGTCGTCCAGGTACGGGAACATGTAGTGGCCCTGTCTCCTTAGAGACACTGCCATGACTGCCATGCACTTGGTAAAGACCCTGGGGGCCGATGACAGTCCGAACGGAAAAGCCCAGAACTGAAAGTGGTGGCCGAGAAACTCGAACCGCAGGAACCTCCTGTGCGCTTGAGCTACTGGGATGTGCAGGTAGGCATCCTGCATGTCCAGGGACGCTAAGAAGGCGTCCTTTTTCAGCATGGGAATGAGTCCTTGGAGGGTCACCATGCGAAAACATTTGTAGGCGACCGACATGTTGAGGTCGCTGAGGTCCAAAATTGGACGGAGGTCCCGTTTTCTTCGGAACCAGAAAGAAGTGGGAATAGTATCCGGATCCTTTCTGGTTCTCCGGGACATACTCCACCACTCCCTTTTGCAGGAGTGTGAGTACCTCTTGCCTGATGAGTGATCTGTGCTGACCCGAGTAACGGGAGAGCAGAGGAGGCCTTGTGGGTGGCTTGTCCACGAATTCTATGAAGTGGCCTTTTTTGACCAACTGAAGAACCCACCTGTCAGTGGTTATGGACTGCCACCCTGGCAGGTGGTCCGCAATACGACCCCTGACCTTGGTGTCCCGTTGATCCTGAGGGGCGAGGGCCGGGAAGGAGTCATGCTGTGGTGGCTGAGGGTCCTGCGGGCTGGGCCAACTTTGCAGGGCATTGACTTCAGCCCATGGACGACTTCCCCTGGGCTCTGCAGGAGAAGGAGCCCCTCTGTTGCAGACCGATGCAGGACTGCTGTCTCTGCATCCGGCCTCGAAAACGGCTTTGGTTCCTATGAAAGGAACTAAGCTTGGGTCTGTACATGGCCTGGACAGACCGCACCGCCTTCCCGGCCTCTTGAAGTTTGGTGAGGACCTTCTCCGAGGACTCACTGAAAAGAACTTCTCCATGAAACGAGGCATCCAGAATGTTCTTCTGGATGTCCGGGGTAAATCCGGAGACATGGAGCCAAGAGGCGTCTCCGGAGGCATATGCCTGAGGCTGCTGCTCTGGCCGAGGAGTCCGCGGAATCGTGCGCGGCTCGTAGCACCTGGGTTCCCACGTCCGAACTCGTGCGAAGGAGTTGCAGCAACTCCTCCTTCTGCTCACCTTCTAGCATCTTTTCCGCCAGATCCAGTCCCTGCTCCCACAAGGCGTTCTGAAACTGTACCATGTGGGTTAAGTAGTTGAGGAACCTAATGGCGCAGGTAGCGGATGCATATGTGCGCCTGCACATAGCGTCCAGCTGCTTGGACTCTGGGTCCGGTGGCAGGGTGCTCAAATGTTGCGGCCTCTGGGACCGGTCATGAGAGGCTGTAATGACCAGAGAATCGGCCAGAGGATGTGAAACCAAGTACTGGTCCTCCCTAGGGGCCTTGTACAGGTGCTCAGCCTTCTTCGGCATCGCCGGGAGGGAGTGTGGATATTTCCACGCTGCCTTGGTGACGTCCACGAAGGTGTCCACCAAGGGTGGCACCACCACACGCTTTGGATCTTTTTGCCGAAGATATCTGGCAAGGTGTAATCTCTCGGGGTCGAGTTCCTCTGGCCCCAGCCCATGTTCTCCTGGATATGCCTCATAATCTCCAAGAACGATGGGTCATCCGGAGATCTTGGGAGCTCACGTGGGTCCGGAGAAGGGATGCTGATTGGAGAGGGGGATCTGGATCTGTCTGAGAAATCCGATCCCGTGTCCTCCGTCGAAGGCGAATGGCGGCGTCTTCTGGGTTTCTTGGGGCTGGGTGACCCTGAAGAGGATCTGGACGGAGGTCTCCTCTTGTCTGGTCTACCCCTAGGAGGATCCGCAGGCTCCTGGGGGGAAGGTACTTGCCTGCAGCCCCGGATGCAGTAGGGGACGCAGGGGCCGGTGGAGTCGCTGGTGGAGGAGCAGGAAGAGGAGGAGGTGTGGGAACCACATCCTTCTTTATGGTATCCCACCAGTAGGTGAACAGCTCCTTAACCTCGGAAATGCTGAGGCCCGACGACGGACCGGGCGCCGGTGGTCGGTCGTCGGGTTCCGGCGTCGGCTCCCCAGAGGTCTCTGGTTCAGGAGAGGGTTCCCTGGGGGGTGCGACAGGACCGGGTTTGCCCGTCTGGTCCTCGGGCTGGGTCAGCTCCTCCTCCATGAGTGCCTCCTGGCCGACGTCGGTGGGAGGCGTAGGGGTTCTCCTCTCTACTGGAACGGGCATCGGTCCCCCGGCCGGCGTCCGTGGAGGCAAAGGCCTAACCAGCGACGGGCGTCTGGCGGTCGTCGGTTCTCGGGATCGATGGTGCTTGGCCGACGTCGGATCCGACGTCCTCTTGAGTGAAGTCAGCTCTTTGGTCTTCCGCTGGGGAGGAGGAGGCAAGGAGACTGACCGGGCGTCGGGGTCCGGATGACGGGAGCCGGACTTGGGGTGGTGGTGGCGGTCCCCTGACCTCGGCAGGGCCTTGGAAGCCGAAGAAGAGGAGGGCCTGGAGGTCTTGGCCTGAGGAAGAGAGGAAGAACCTGAAGGAGTCTTCACCGCTGTGGGGAGGCTGAGAGCGGGCCCGGGAAGGGGAGCGGTCGGACCGAGAGCCGGAGCCACGGGAGTCGGAGGCCCTAGAAGGGGACTTTGATCTCACCCTCTCCCTATGCTTCTCAAGGTGTCTCTGGGCTTTTTCAGACGATTCCCCCTTGGAGGCTGAATCCATGGCCTTAACCTTTTCCTCGAGCAGGAACGCCTACAGGGCCTTCTGGCGACGGATCCAGGTCCGGCTATTGAAACCCTGGCAGAAGGTACAGGCCCGGGTGTCGTGATCTAGGCCTAGGCACCGGACGCAGGCCGAATGTGGGTCTTTAAAAGGGATTTGCTTCCCACAGGCGCACTTCGACGGATGGCCTTCCACGGAGGTTGGAGAGGACATCAGACAGCAACTTTGAAGAGAAAACAAACTTTTTTCCAAACGGAAGAACTTTACCAGGCATTCGCCGCTAGAAAAGGACCGAAGGGTCGAGACATGCAAGTCGACAGCGGGAAAGAACTGGGGAATCTGGCGGACTGCTTCCTTATGTACCACGCCTGACGCCGGGGCGGACCGACGCCGGAGGCAGTTCCCGCTGAAGACTGCTAGCGGCAGATTTCGTGTCTCACGCCCCCGCCGTTTCAGTCCAATGGTGTTACCTGCTGCAAGAGCTGTATCTCGAAGTAAGATCTGAGCGCGTCAGAACACAGCAGTTAGTAAGGGCAGCATTTGAATGGTGGCATGAGCCAATAACTGCAATGAGTATTCCCCCATTTGCTTATTACCATTTTCTGGGCAGTTCAACGCTGGAGGTTAACTGCAAGAGTGAAGAATATTGAAGAATTCCTGGGGTAAGAAGGAGCTCGCTGCCTCAACTTCAGCTGGGTATGGTACACAGATGGACAGATTTGACAGTACATCCTGAGGTTTGAAGTTCGAAGATGATATACTGGACATCTCCCCTCAAAAGCTTGAAACCGCTGAAGGGTGCATCCAATATGTTAGACTAGACATACTGCACGAAATCACAGACCTAAAGGCAGGAGTAACGCCTCATAACAGATGCTGATGGCCACTGCATGGCCTGAAACATCTACTGCATCATAGGCAGCGCTGAGGATTTGGGTACCGAGGTCCAAGCCTGTTTTGAGGGCCTGGAGGATCTGCTGCTTGGAAGGGTCATTCGGCATGGCTAGGACCACATCCTTAGCCTGGTCCCAAAGCAGATTCTGGTATTGCACCATATGGACCGATTGGCCAGAGTGGCAGAGGCAAAGGCACGCTTATCCATCTGGTCCAGTTGGCGAGACTCCCTGTCGGAGGGGAGGGAGCTGAAGTGCTTCGATCTGTTGGTGCGGCCTTGCGCCATGTTGATAACCACCAAATTGGTGTTGGGCTGTTTGCCAAAGAATGGCTTGTCAGCCGGGGCATGCTAAAGCCTGTCGGCCTTTTTTGACACAGTCAGGACTGTATGGGGGCAGTTCCAAGCAGCACGGGTAACTTCCTCATAGGAGTCACTAATCAAGGGAACCACCAGGGGAGGGGTGTTAGGCTACCATAGCTAGATGGCCAGCCGACTCCTCTCTGGATTCTGTTCTTCTGTCTCCCACCCCACAGTGGCCTGAATATGCCTAATGATGGCCATGAACGTGGGGTTGTCCGGGGGGGGGGGGGGAGAATTGGGGACGTTGCTCAGTGCCTCTTCTCCTTTGAAGGACTTTGGGCCCAAGGAGGAAGACTTGCGGCTGAAACTCTGGTCAGCATTGTCTGAATTGTCCCCCCTGCTGTCCTCGGGCTGACAACTGGCTTGGCGTCCAGCTGACCCGGTGTCAGGCCTATCCCTGGATGTGTAAGGAGCACTAGAGCTCGGCCGAACAGGGACTTGGGAAATAGGTCTCAATGAAGGCCCTTGAGGGGTGGTCAGGGCTGGGACCTGTATCTGCATAAAGGATCACAGGGCTGAAATCAGACCATGATAATCCAAAGGGGCCGGCGTCGGTCCCTCAGGCATCGGGTAAGTGGGGACTGGTGATGGTCCCAAAGGAGCCATATATGGGTAAGCCCAATGTAGGCCCTGCCAGCGCAGGGTAGGGGTATACAGGCACTGGAAGCTGGCCTAGGATACCCAAGCTGAGGTCCCGCCAGTGTAGGTTGCGGCAGGAGAGGAGCTGGACCCACCGGAGTGGGTGGTAGAAGGATGTGCAATGGGCCCACAGGCACTGGCTGAGGAGAGGGACGGCAGAAGAAGGCCCAGCGGGAGACAGCTGAGGCAATGCCGGGGGGGGGGGTCAATGGTGCCAGCCGTGGGGAAATAGGCGCTGGAGTGGAAGGTGACCCCAGAGGGATGAGAGACCAGGCCCAGGGTGACACCAGTGTCCTGCAGCTTCTGCCCCCGAGAAGGAGGGGCAGAATCGGCAGCAGTCCCAGAGGAGGAGACTGGCATTGGTGGTGCCAGTATCAGGGGGTGGTACCTGTGAGATTTGCCCTGGTCGCACCCGCACCGGCTGAAGAGACGCCGGTCCAGCCACCTGATTGTGAGGCCGCAGGGAACAAGGGCTAGAACAGCAGGGGCTGGGAGTGGGGGGCAGAATACACTGTATCCTGTTCCGAAGGGCCGCCACCCATGAGAAAAACCAGGGTGGGGGCGGGCCACCGTGGTCCTGTGAAGGTTAGGGTGTGTGGGCCAGAGGAGGTCAACCCCCACGCGACAAAGACCATTTCGCGGTCGAAGACTGCTTACGTGGGGACCAAGAGTGGAAGGCAGACTGCGGTAGGTCCCGGTCCTTGTCCTATGCTTATGTTTCCTGGTAGACTTGTCCCCAGACTTCAAGGAAGAAGACCCCCTATGACGCAGACGGGGAGCCGGAGGAGCTCCTGGAATGCAGTTCCCATTTCATCAAACCGACCTTCTATTTAAAGAGTGACTGTCTATTAGACTAAAAAGTTTAAAAACAATACATTTACACCAATTATGGTTTAACCTCATTATTTTCTAATTATTTATTTTTTTACTTTCCTATGCAGTTTGGTCTGCTAAATATTGTAGGTAATGCAGCATTTATTTCACTGACTCTTCCAAAATGTTTCTGACTACCTTGCTAACTACACCTTATTCTGCAGCTGACCTTCCCTCCCACCACCCCCTCCCTTGACCCTCCTCTTGCCTGACCCAGCCCCTTTGAAGCAGCCCACTGTTTTACTGGATACCACTTTCGCTGGTAATGCATTCCACCCAGCTACCATCCTTTCTGTAAAAAAGTCTCCCCTCATCTCCCTCCTGAACCTTCCTCCCTCCAGTCTCATATCATGGCCCCGGGTGTCCCTCCCTTCCCTTACTTTGAACAGCCCCTCTATACCTGTCCTGTTTATTCCTTTCATGTACTTGAAGGTTTCAATCATATCCCCCCTCCTCTAGTGAGTACATGTTCAACTCCCTCAGTCTGCACATGTATGGTAAGTCCCCCAGCCCCTGGATCATCTTTGTCACCCTGCGCTGCACCCCCTCCAGTAACTTAATGTCCCTCTTCAGATATGGGCACCGGTACTGCACGCAGTCCTCCAGGTGTGGTCTAACCAGTGATCTATACAATGGCAGAAATCACCTCCCCACTCCTCAAGGATATACCCCTTGCAGTGCAACCCAGCATTTTGTTGGCCTTTGTAGCTGCCTTCCTACACTGTGCCAAGTTGTTCATTGATCCCGTTACGAGCACCCCCAGATCCTTCTTCTCTGTCATGGCTAGCTGCACTCCCCCCAGCTGGTAACTCCTCCTCGGGTTTTTCACCCCAAAATGCAGCACCTTGCACTTTTTGGCATTAAACCCCAGTTACCAGGTGTCCGACCAGGTTTCCAGTTTTGCCAGATCATCCTGCAGCCCGTCATCCCCTAGGTCACCCATCACCATTCCCATCTTGGTGTCAGCAGTGAATAGTCTGATCTTGCTCTTGATGCTCAATGATATGTCTGCAATGAATATCCCAAACAACACTGGTCCCATCACCGAGACCTACGGAACACCGCTCATCACTGCCTTTGGGGATTAGAGTTCCCCACCCACCACCATCCACTTGTTGCCTTCCCTAAAGCCAGTTCACTACCCATCTCACCAACTCTGCACCCGCCTCTGTGCCTTCTAATTTACTTCCCAGCCTCCCATGTGGCACCGAGTTGAATGCTTTACTGAAGTCCAGGTAAAAGACATCCACTGCATGGCCCCCGTCCAATTGCCTAGTTACCCAGTTACAGTAATCCACCAGGTTGGTTTGGCAGGATTTGCCACTGATGAAGACAGCCCTTTGGCCGCCTCCTGAAATGACACCAGCCTCTCCTTCAGGATAGTCTCCATCAGCTTACTTGTAATGGATGAGAGGATCACTGGTCTTTAGTTCCCCGGTTCATCCTTCAGACCGCTCTTGTGAAGGGACACCACGTGAGCCATCCTCCAATCCTGAGGTACACACTTTGAGTGTAGTGAGGCACTTAATAGGTCTGCCAAAGGTCCTGCCAGGACCTCTGCCAGCTCCTTCAGTACCCTGGGGGTGGATGCCAACTGGCCCTAGCGAGGTGTCCACCTTCATTGTCCTCAAACCCTCTAGAACCCTACCCTCCAAGATTCCCCCATCTGTCACCCCTCCCCTCCGTTCCTGCCCTCCCACCCCTTTTCCTTAGTAAATACAGAGCAGAAGTAATCGTTTAGCACTTCTGCCTTATCACCCCCTGCTTCCATCCACCTCACTCCTTCCTAATCCTTACTATATGATCCTTACAGTTCCTTTTCTCCTTGATGTACCTGAAGAAGTCCTTCTCCCCCTTCTTAATGCCCTGCGCTAGCCTGAGCTCCTTGGATGTCTTGGCTGCCCTTGTCATCTCCTTCCATTCCTTCAGGTACTCCTCCCTGTCCTGCCCCCTCCCTGTTGTTTTGTACCTCCTAAAGGCAGCTGTTTTCCTCTTTACCTTTTCCATGACCCCCTTTGCTCACCCAGCTAGGTTTCTTTGCCCCTAGCCTTCTTGCTCTGGGCCTTGCTGCAGGTTCTGGTTGCCTCCACTATCCCCAGCTTTCTGAGCTCCCACCTCTAGTTAGGGCCCATACTAGGTTGAATTCTGGCCAGGTACCCTTTTACTACTTTCCATATCCTCACGTAGTTGGCCCTCCTGAAATCCAGCACCCCGTGCCGGATTCCAATCCTTCCTTACCCATATCCGTGAACCATACTGAGTGGTGGTCATGCCCCACCAGTGGTTCCTCCACCCTCGGTTCCCTCACAAACTCCCCCTTTGCCAGCACGAGGTAAAGGGTATTCCCTAACCTGGCTGGTTCGCAAACCATTTGCATCAGGAAGCTGTCCTGGAAGGCACCCAGCAGTACCTGCTCACTTATATTCTTGGTTGTTGGGGTACTCCAATCCACTCCTGGCATACTGAAGTGCCCCACAATCACACTACCTTCTCGCAGAGCCTCATGATCTGTCCCGCTAGTTCCCCAACTCCTCTGCCTGAGAGGGTGGCCTGTACACCACTCCCATCTAGAGAGTCCTATTCTTGGAATCCTGGAATTGCATCCATAGTGACTCCATACTACCCTCCCCCCCTTCCTCCCATACACACTTCAGTCCTTCCCTCACATATAGTGCCACCCCCCCTTTCCCATTTGCTCTATCCCTATGGAATATCCTGTACCCCGGTACCAACAGATCCCAGTCATTGTGATGGGTGGCCCATCATATCATAAACAAAGGCACTGTAAGGTTAACAGAGGAGAAGCAAACGTTTTCAAATGTTTTATATATAGACTTTTTAGATGCACTACAAAGATGTGCTGTAAATCTTAGAAAGGAACACTGAATGTGAAAAAAAATTATTTTCTAGTAAATTTTAACAGCTGAAACATCTTATTTATTAAAGTAAATGCTGAAGTGCAGAGTTGCTCTTTAAGGGGGTGATTCTCCAGGATCTTCTGTTGATGTCTCCTGGTGGCTGGATTGAACTTCTGACAGGCCTTGCAGGATTGGACATCGTGGTCTGGGCCTAGACACAAGATGCAGGCAAAATGACTGTCCTTGTCCGGAATCCGTTTGCTGCAGGCACACTTAGTGAAGCAGTCAGAAGATGAGGAAGGTTTTCAAGACATAAACCATCTGGTGAGAACACCGACATTTCGATGTTACAGTAACTAAAATTCAAAAAATAATAAAACGCTGTTAAACATGGGAAAATGGCGGTCGACTGTAGCTACGGCAGTATCAGGGGTCCGACGTGTGTTGTTAGATGGCAGGAAAAAATTAGGGAGGTTGTGGGGGCCACCCACCTTTATAGGATTGGCTAACGTAAGGTATGGATGTTAGATGTGGGCAGCCCTCTCTGGTAGATTGCTAGCTAGAATGTTTCTGTGTGGTCCTAGCATCTGGCGGCTAAGTCCTACCAATGATGACCTGCTGCAAGAGATACCCTCGAAGTAAGACCTCAGAATCCTCTCATGAAGCAAGTGCTTGAAGGAAGAGACCCATCTCCTTTCAGCCGAAAAAAGGACCTGCAGTCACATGGGGTGGAGCTGGAGTACAATACCACACGTGACAGACAGAAAATGAAGAGGGACCTGGAAAAACTTGAAAGATAGTCAGTGTGGCAACTGAGGTTCAGTGCAAAAAAGTGCAAGATAATGCACCTGGGTAGGGGGAACCCTGGGGAGAGCTACACAATGATGGGAAGGGAGGTGGTGTGCTGTTTGTCAACAAAGATGAAAGGGACCTAGGGGTTATCATATCTGATGACCTTAAGGTATCAAAGCAGTGCGTAAAAGCTGCAGGGAAGGCCAGTGGCACGCTGGGGTGCATTGGCAGAGGTATTACTCGCAGGAGACAGGAGGTGGTGATGCCATTGTATAAAACACTGGTAAGGTCTCACCTGGAGTAATGCATGCAGTACTGGAGACCCCACATGCGTAAGGACATAGACAAGGTGGAGACTATCCAGAGAAGGGCGACAAAGATGGTGCATGGCTAGCATCACAAAAATGGAAATTACGTACCTACCGTAACTGTTGATCTTCTCTTGTATCTTCACCATTCACTACTGCTTGGGTGTATGACGGATGCGCGTACCCGCTATGGGTGGTTTTTTTTTTGGTTTTTTTTGAGGGAGGAGTCAGCGTCAACGGTGCTGCCTACAAAGCATGACAGTACCACGCGAGGCGGGTGGCTGTTAGGGGCCGCAGACTCCTCCTCCATCCCAGTTCTGCAAGCTGGAGAGGTGAAATAAAAGAATTAGAAAGATAAGAGCGAGGCAAAAGAGCCGAGGGATAGAGAAAGGAAAGGAAAAAAATGAAAAAGGAATAAGCCGAAAAGAGGACAGAAAAGAGGAGAACCCTACCCTAAGGGACTGCAGGGCCTCACTCCTTGGGCGGCTCTGAGGGAGGAACAGATAAAGGGAGAGGAAGAGAGTAGGAAGAAGAAGGATAGTAGGAGGAGGGGAAAAATCTGCCACGAATTTTGGGTAAAATTGGCTTGAAGCTTACTAGCTCAGAGCTTAAAAGCAAGGGAGCAAGGATCCCTTCAGACAAAACTGGTTTAGATGGTTCAACCGAACCTTCTGCACAGCTTGGTATGAGAGAGGCAGAATTCTGTTATGCATTCCGCTATCCTATTACCCATCACTCAAGCTGAGAACTCACAGATTGTCCAAGGGAAAATAATCTGTTCTGAAGAGGAAAGAACCCCCAACTAGGTGCAGGGGAAAATACCCACTAGTACACAGCCATATGATTAAGTACTGGGGAGAGTCCCAAGAGGGGCAACCTATTTTTGGAAAAATAAACAGACACAGGGAAGGAAACTCCTTCTCACTCCCTGGCTGAAGGCAGGGGTCAAAATGGTACCAGACCACCAGTTCAATGTTGGTAATTTTCTAATCGGGTTAGAAATGTTCTTTTGACTAGCCCAGTTTGCATTTGTAAAAGGCAAGATTCAGGAACACCAGCTAGGTCCAAGAAGACTGAGGGTTAGAGGACTGTCTCAGAAACTAGCCCTGCTGGCTGGTGGTTGAACCAAACTCGACCTGAAGGTAGAATCCTCAAAAAGGGGACACCTTCCAGAAGAAGAATCATAAAGAATTCCCTCAGATGGAAAGGATAAAGCTCCACTTGCTCTCCTCCCTCTTCAAATCCTTTGCTGCTTTTTAGAGAAGGACAGAAGGTCTCGAGGAACCAGGGGAACTTAGCCCCCAATCAGCCTCGAGGAGTGGGGAGAAGGGCGAGCAGGGTGGGGGAACGCCTAAGAAATGAGGCTCATTAGGGGATGGTGGGTGGGATTCAGTAATAAATGGTGAAGATACAAGAGAAGAGCAACAATTATGGTAGGTACAAAATTTCCATATCTTCCTTTGTCAATGTTCACCATTCATTACTGCTTGGGTGAATACCAAGCCCCCAAAAGGGGGCCTAGCACAGCCCTGAGGGAACAAGACCCTCAGCCTCCTGCTGGTGGAAAAACAGGAGGAAGAGACCCTGACCATACCAGACTGAGAAGCCTAAGGCCGAGGAGAGCTAGAAGGTGTCCCCTGAAGACAAGGAGACGGAGGAAGCCCCTGAAGAAGCCTCCTAGGCCTGCTGGAAAAAAGGCGGGTCCCTCAGAAGGCGGAGCGGATCACCCTACTCCAGGCCAGGGGTGACAACCTTGATAGACGAAGCCACGCTATCCATCCAATACAGCTCGCTGTCCCCACAAGCCTGGAAGCCACCTCATTGGCGTCATAAGATACCCTTGCTTGGTGCCTTGCCAGTTCCAGACCTATGGCGGAGAGGGCAATGGCTCGCGAGATTGCTCAGAGTCATGCAGCAATGCCAGCACCTGAGCCAGCATTGACCACAAGTGCCTACTGTAGGCAGCATGGTGTGCCTGATGTGATGCAATGCACATCATCACACGAGAAGAAGAGAAAATTCTTTGCCCCCACCGATCGAATTGTAGGGAATCAGAGTTCGGTGGTCAGTCGTTCATCAAGCACCGATGCCTGGAAGGAGTCTCTAGGAACGCCAAGCCCAAAGAAGGGTGAGGGAGAGAACCTAGAGACGCCTGTGGAGCACAATACAACCTCCTGCAGTCTGCCAGGGCTGGGGAAGCGGCTGGAGACTGCCAGGTGCAGATAGACACTTCCTGGAAGGGGATAGGCCAGGATGGCACCACCAGGTGTTGGGCACTGAATTCGCTGAGGAATTCATGCATCTGCCGCTCGGTATTGTCCCGTCTGACATAGGAGATATGGAGATCCCAAACCATCCTCGACAGGAAGTGCTGATATTCAGTGAAATCA
Organism: Neoceratodus forsteri; assembly: GCA_016271365.2. Taxonomy (NCBI): domain Eukaryota; kingdom Metazoa; phylum Chordata; order Ceratodontiformes; family Ceratodontidae; genus Neoceratodus; species Neoceratodus forsteri. The sequence continues at coordinate 1,095,584,390 of CM057453.1, forward strand.
GCATTGGAAAAAAGGTGAATGCTGGGTTCCTCGCCCTCCAAAGAGGGAGTTGAGGAGGATGCGGAAGTCGACTGTCCAGAAGACTCCTGCGACGGTGGGGACAGGTGAAAGACCTATTCATTCATGACCCTAACATATGACGGGAAGGCCGCCGCAGTGGTTCCAACGCCTTCCCAAGATAAGGGCCCCCAGAGAATCCACGTGGGTCAGTGGGGGTGGCTGCAGAGGAATGAGAGAAAGGCACCTGCAGGGAAATGCCTGTCTTCTGTCAGGGCTCTGGAAACCAGGGAATGGTGTCTGAACTACAGGGATCTTGAGATCATACCGGGTCACAGAGCGGAATCCTGAGAATGCGAACTCCGGAAGAGCCCAGATGGGAAATCTCCCCTGTGACGCGCCAGGGGTTGCATGAGTCCAGAACGGGCAACCCTCAGCACTGCCACTGGAGGGAACCCTGGAACTCAAGGAGGAGAGATGAGGCTCGGTGCTGTGGCTCCTCCCTGCACCCCGGAGGGTGGCAGGGGAGTGCTGCCGTCCCTCTCCCTGACCCCTCCGACTCTGAGGATGCTCTCCTCCTTGACCCCAGTGAAGCAGTCCCCTGATACAGAGGCCTCCCAAGGGAGGCCACCGAAGCTAGAGTCTACAATCCCCCCCTGGAGGGCGCAGCAGCACCAAGACTGGCAGCTGCCGCAGTCCCTCCAGAGGAAATGACCCCATCCCCAACCGACCCTGGGCCACCCCCCGGCCGAGGAGTCCTCGGAGGCAGACTGCTCCGGAGACTCAAGGATGAGGGCGCTGAGCTGCCTGACACCACATCCCCAGAGATGTCCAATTCCGAAGAATCGGGCAGCCAGTCTGGGTCCAAATCTGAGTTGCCACCCTCCGAAGAGGAGTCGACCAGAAGGACCTCAATACTGGCCACCCCGGTTACATCTCTGGAAACGGTGCCGTGAATGGCGCAGGCATCCCCGGTGGCACCAGACAATCCCACCACGCCGCCCACAGCACCAGAACCCAGTGCTAACCCACCCACGTCCCTGGCTTGGTCCCCGGCGCCGTGTACACCGCCGGAACCCGAAACGGCACTGCCAACGGAGTTGCACAGGTGCAGAGGGCCGAACCGGCACTGCGAACAGCACCAGGATCCAAAATGGCGCTGCGAGGCAGCGCTGAGGGTCCGCCAGTGCTGGACCCAGCAACCGTGGATCGTGACACTGGGGAAGCCTGCACTTTTGGTTGAGGTGACTGCCGAGGTGGTGTCGATGACGTGACCCCGGGAGGAGCAGCACCGCTCCTCCAACACTGCAAAAGAAGCCTCCTCCTCAGCAAGGCTTGAAGATGAGGAGGCCTCCTCCTTGCCAGACTGTGTAGTCCTGGGAGGAGACCCAGAGGAAGGGTCTAAGGATCTGGCCTGGCAGGCCAGAGAGCGACATCATCCTCTGAAAGTCGGCGGGGCCCTGACGATTTTAAATGCGCGGATTTCCAGAACACGGCGATCCATGGGAAAACAGACGTTGCATCTATCCATATCATAGTTGGTCCCAGGGACCACAGGAAAACATCATGCCAGTCTGAAATGGAAAAATGCCAGCCATAGAAGCACTGACGCATGGGGGCGCAGCCCGCTTTAGATTTGCGCTTAGCTCCTGAACCAGACATGATGTGAAAATAACCAAAACACAGCAAAAGATCCTGACACCGTCAAATAAAGAAAAGGAACGGACTTACCGACAACCAACGGTGTCAGGATGGAGAACCGGGATGAGGAGTCATCGAAAAACAGCATTGACAAATATAAGCCTAATGGTGTACTACGAATTTCTGAACTCATGCAGCAGGTGCAGCCTCGATGGTGGGAGAAACAGAACTGGGATGGAGGAGAAGTCTGCGGTGCCTAACGGCCGCCGCCTCTCGCGCACTACGAAGTGCGTCATGCTCATGGGCGGCACCATTGGTGCAGACTCCTTCCTCAAAAAAAAAACAAAAAAAAAACTCCCGTGAGTGCATGCATCTGGTGTATACCCAAACAGTAATGAATGGTGAAGATTGACAAGGGAAGATCATATGAGGAGAGACTAAGAGACCTCAATATGTACTCACTGGAGGAGAGAAAGGGGGGGGCATGATAGAAACTTTCAAGTATCTTAAGGGCATAAACAAGGTGCAGGTGGGGGATCTTTTCCAATGTAGAAAAGATACCAGAATGAGGGTACATGATATGAAATTGGAGGGGGGTAGATAAAGAGGTAATGTGAGGAAGTTTTTTCTACACAGAAAGGGTGGTGGACACTTGGAACAGTTTGCCACAAGAGGTGGTGGGGGCAAGCACAGTGGAGGAGTTTAAACATGCCTGGGACAGGCACAAGGGAACCTTGGGTGGGGAGGGAGTGATGAAAAGCCATTGATCATTTAGGGTCAGTGGACACAAACATGTATAGGGCATACGGGGCACACTGGATGGGCCTAGTGGTCCTTATCTGCCAACAGTTTCTATGTATCCATGTATGTATCTATGATAGGAAGAATCAAAACTGTTCCGGTGCTTGGAGTATGCTCAGTGCAAACTGCTTAAGTGTGGATAGTGAACTGAATATATGTTGGCAGAAAAAAATGTTTCAGAACATTTTCCAGGCAAAGGTTGGATCTGTATCAGAGAGCACCCTCCCCTAATAATAAACTCTTACATTGTGTCTCAGCATTCCTAGGCCAGGATTTGCCCAGAGTTTCAAAGGCGCACAGCAAAGCCTCCATCTGAAGTGCTCTCTCTTTCTCATTTTCATCCTCTTCCTCGTCCTCCTCTTTTGGTGAACGACCTTCAACCTTCTCTGGAGAATACTGATTGCATAAAATGGTGAGAAAAAAACACACAAAAACAATTAGATAGGACTCCTAACAGCTGGAAATGGAAATTACATACCTACTATAATTCTTGATCTTCTTGTACGAAGTCTCCACCACTCGTTCACACTAATGGGAACTACGCCGGAGGCACTAGGACCAAGGGGGAGCCAAAAATCTTCGGGAGGGCTGAGAGGAAGCAGACCTGCAAGCTCGGCTCACACCATATAGGCTACCCTGGTGTTGACCCTTCAGCCACCTCAGTACCTTTTTTACCGAGGAGGTACAGCGTAAACTAACCTAGTGAAACTAACCTATATCGGACATAAAATAGTCCGAATGACCCGTGTAAGAAGGGTCAACTCGACAAAGTCTTCGCAGCCCAACGACGAGGGGGTGAAGACCAGAACAGGATGAGTGAGTTCGGGGGATGGTGGGTGGGCGTGTGAATGAGTGGTGAAGACTTCGTCCAAGAAGATCAAGAATTATGGCAGGTATGTAATTTCCATATCTTCCTGGACATAAAATCTCTACCACTCATTCACACTAATGGGAGAGTACCGAGCTAGAATAATCTCCCGAGACTTGCGGCAGGAGAGAGAAGCTCATTTTAGGACGGAAGTCCATTAAGGATTGTCCTGCCATAGGACTGTTGCTGCCTGGCATGGAGATCCAAAGCGTAGTGCTTTGCAAAAGTGTGCACGGAGCTCCAAGTGTCCAGATGTCCACAATGGGCATGCTCCAGATTTCTGCCAGAGATGCCGCAACTGCTCTGGTAGAATGAGCGTATACTCTGCCTTCCAGCTTGACCTGTGCCATGGAGTAGCACTGGCGAACACATGCCACTAGCCATGCTGAAATGCATCTGATAGCAATGCTGACCCAGCCAGGCCGTGCTGAAGGAGACAAACAACTATTTTGATGTGTGGAAATCTTTAGTTCTGTCTAAATAGAGCCACAAAGCTCTCTTCACATCCAGAGAATGCAGAGTACGCTCCCCCCCCTCACTCTGGAAGTTCGCGAAGTATGTTAGAAGGACCAAGGGCTGATTCAGATAAAATTCTGAGACAATCTTGGGTAGAAACTTAGGGTGGGTCCTAAGAACCACCTTGTCTTTGTGAAATACAATATATGAAGGGTCTGTGACTAAAGCATGTATTTCAGACACTCTGCGAGGGGAAGTTATGGCTACAAGGAAGGCGGTCTTCTAAGTCAGAAACTTCAGCTGACAAGTAGCTAGGAGTTCGAAAGGTTAACGGGTGAGCATGTCTAGCACAAGGTTAATGTCCCAGGTGGCTACCGATCGTCTGACCGGTGGCCTAGTATGCAGAATGCCCTTAAGAAACCTACTCACCACATGTAGCTGAGCCAGAGACATGGAGTGTACGGGCTCATGGCACGCTAAGATTGTGCAAAGGTGAACCTTCATGGCTGAGTATTGCAGGCCTGTGTTCAAAAGATCTAGAAGATACTCTAGGACCTTGTTTGGTGGGCAGGAAAACGAATTTCAGGAGGATTTTGCACACCACATGGAGAACCGCTTCCACTTAGCCATGTAAGTTTTTCGGGTAGCTGGCTTGCGTGCAGCTAACAGAATACCCGAGATCCTACATGAAACATTAAACCTGTTCACCTCTACCTCTTCAGGAGCCAGGCATGGATGTGAAACGACTTCAGGTTGGGATGAACCACAGGGCCCTGGGTCAGCAGGTTCGTAAGAAGTGAAAGCTGTCTCGAAGAAGTTTCCGATAATCTGTTGATTAATGGAAACCAGATCTGAAGAGGCCAGAATGGGGTGATGAGATCATTCTGCCCTCCTGTGCCTCTAGTTTGAGCAGCACCCTCTGAACTAGGGGAAGAGGAGGAAATGCGTACAGAAAGCATCTTGTCCATTGCAGTCTGAATGCATCCTGACAAAAAATGCCATGTCCTGGATTTCTGGAGCAGAAGAGAGGCAGTTTTGCGTTGAGTGGGGATGCAAAAAGGTCCAGGTCTGGAGTTCCCCACTCTTCAAAGAGTGATTGCACATTTGTGTTGAGAGACCACTCATGAGGGTCTGTCTCCATTCTGCTGAGATGATCTGCCAGATCGTTCTGTACTCCCGACAGATAGACCGCCTGGATCAGTGCTTTGTGCCCCAGGCACCATTCCCACACTCTCATCGCTTCCCTGCATAAGGGGTAAGAGTGTGCTCTGCTCTGCCCTGCTCATTGATGTAGTACATCACTGCTTTGTTGTCCATTTGAAGAAGAATGATCTTGTGACAGAGTATGTCCTTCAAGGCTCGGACTGCGTACAGGACGGCTCTCATTTCTAGAACATTTATGTGAAGCTCAGACTTGTCCTCACTCCATCGACCCTGGGTGTGGAGATCCTGGAAGTGAGCTCCCCATCCCAGTAAGGACGCATCCATGGTGATGGAGATCCGGGATTCTAGAGGGGCAAAGGGATAACCTTGCAGAAGGTTCTCCTCCTGAGTCCACCAGGTGAGTGACCGTTTCAGAGGCTCTGTCACCTTGATGTAGAAGGACTGTGGGTGCGTGGTTGGTGTCCACTGGGTGCTGAGCATCCACCGAGTAGTCCTCATGTGAAAACGAGCCAGAGGCACAGTGAAAACTGAGGATGTCATAAGACCCAGCTTCTGCTGCATCAAGAGAGTTCGAACCGAGTCATTCTCTCTGATGAAGTGGGCCATCTGAAGGATGTCATTCCTTCTGTCCTCTGGAAGAAAGGCTTTTACGCTGGAGGTATCTAGAAGGGTTCCTATGTGGAGGAGGAGCCGTTGGGAGGGCTGTAGCTGTGACTTTACCAGATTTAGCAGGACACCCATGGACATGAGGAATTCTGAAGCCGTAACTGTGGCTTCCTGAGTCTCTTGTCTGGTGGGACTTGCTAGAAGCTAATCGTCCAGATATGGGAACACCTGAATTCTGAGCTTCCTGAGATGCACTGCGAGAACTGCAAAGCACTCTGTAAAGACTCGAGGCACCGAGGATAGCCCAATGGGCAAGACTCTGAACTGGTAGTATTGACACAATGCCATAAATCTGAGGTATTTGTGGTGATTTGGGTGTATGAGAACGTGCTGATAGGCGTCCTGCATGTTCAGGGAGGCTAGCCAATCATTTTGATGATCAGGGGTAAGAGTATAGCAAGTGATATCATCTTGAACGTTTCCTTGTAAAGGAAATCTGTTTAACTTCCTGAGATCAAGATTTGGGCGCATGCCACCTGTTTTCTTTGGAACTAGGAAGTAATGGGAGTAAAACACTGCGTTCTGCTGATCCAGCGGGACCACTTCTACTGCCCTGTTATTCAGAAGGCCCTGCATCTCAGAAGCAAGAAGGTCTGACTGAGAGACAGACGGCTTGGGCTGTCGACTGGGTGGGTGATACGGAGGGGCTTCCAAAAGATTTAGAGGATACCCCTCACGGATTAGCCCGAGTACCTACTTGTCTGATGTGACTGACTTTCACTGGTTGTAAAACTGAGTCAGATGCCCTCCTACTGCTGAGGAAGAGTCTCCCTCGGACAGCTGAGGTGGGACTTGGGCCGCATTCTCAAAGGGTGGCACTAGACACTTTGGGGCCCTGTGCCTTCTGCTGTGTTTTCTTTTGTGGCTGAGGGGTTTGGTTTCTGTTGAAGCCCCCCCCCACTCCTTTACCACGAAAGGACTGACGGTTATAAAACTGACGCCGATTCTCACCCTTTTGAGGGGCTGTGGATGGTGGTCTGGCCATTTTGATAGCTGTTCTAGTTTTCTACATGGCCTCTCGCGCCTGCTTGAACTGAGGACCAAACAGGTACGTACCGTCCCAAGGGCAAAGCCCTCTCTGCTGGGCATCATTTGTGAATCCCGATGTGCGCAACCAAGAGTGGTGACGGGTGCATATACCAGCTGCTGCTGCTCTGGAGGCAGAGTCAAAGGCATCCATGGAAGCTTTGAGCTTCTGGTTATTAGATTCAATGCCTCTAGTAATGGTTTGAAGAAGCATGGAGTTAATTTTCAAATCTGGAAGGGCTTCTGCTGTGGCCTTGAGTGAATGCCAGAGTGTATACTCATACTGAGAGAAGTAGCCCTGGTAGCTATCAATGGCGCATGCCCAGGGTGGATGCAGCAAAGACTCACTTTCCCAAAGTGAACAACTATGGCATCAGCAAAGGCTTGCGAGGCCAGAATGGGACGATCTTTGGGAGGGGCACATTTCCTGTTTATGGACTTAGCCACGGAGGGAATAAGAGCCGGATTATCTCACACTGTTTCAGAGAGAGAGAGAGAGAGAGTGTCTCAAAAGAGGGCTGCACGTGGGAGTCAATTCCACAGGAATGTCCGGAACATGCAGATGCAGCAATTTCCCAGGATCGATCTCCAAAGTCTGGAGACAGAGAGAGAGAGAGAGAGAGAGAGAGAGAGAGGTATTCACGTTTCTAAGCAGAGACTTAAAAGGAAAGGTCTTCAACCAGAGGCTCTGCTGTAAGAAAAGGTTTATTCACCACCCTTATGGAGGAATCATCATCAAAATTGTCCTCCAATCGAAGATCAGGATCAGGCTCAATATAATCTCCTACTAGTCCCAAAGGGACTATACCGATAGGAAAAGGAGGAAAAGAAGGAGGAAGAGCACTGCGAATCGGAGTTGAAAACCCTGGTGTCGCATGTGACACGGCAGGTGCTCCCGGCGCTGGAAGAGAAGACAGCGCCGAAAACACAGGCAGCACCAGCAGAGGACGCGGCACTGGAGCCAGTGGCACCAAATCAGAGGTCCTTAACCCCTGACTCGCTGAGGAAAGTCGAAGAAATTCGGCAGGAGATAAAGGCACCAGTGTAGATCTCTGCACCACAGCCGTATGAGGGGGAAAAATACCATAGTCCAACGTCGACGGCACCGAAGGAGGAGACGCATGACTAGGAATCCCCAACCACCCTGCCCGCAGGTCTGAAACCGAAAGGCCCGAAGGCCCAGGTGACTGACTCGCTGGCTCGGGCAAACAGGACAACCGTCAAACCCACTGCTCCATAAGAGCAGCCTAATGGTGAAATTGCTCACCAGAGGACCCCTCAGGGGCCGGGGAGGGACTCTGCAGTCGAGGATGCTGGTCACCAGAAACAGAAGAAGGCCCCGGAAGGGACGGAGTCGGGCCCCTGCCGCCGCTAACTGATGATCAACGTGCAGACGTGCCAAAAGGCGACCTCGAGCAGTGCCATTTCGTATTTGACCGGGAGGCCAAAGAAGAACTCAAGGCCGAACGGTGCCGAGTCCTCAACGAGGATCGAGAATGGGACCGCTTCTTTTTGTGCTTTCAGGAGGACTGCCCATCTCCCTGAGCACTGGACTGCCTGTAGTCAGACCCCCCTCCGTAGAGGGTGGCGGACCAGACCCAGGCCTGCTAACAACACAGCTTTCATGTGAAGTTTCCCTGCCATCACCTGCGCTGTATATGGTCGACTCCGTCGAAGGAGGGCTGAAGACATCTTCTGATGAAAATTCACTTACTAAATTTTATTTATTTATTTTTCTAAACTGATAATAAAATAATAAAACTAATCAAAACTGAAAAGACTAAAGCTGCTGTCATACAGACATGAAGTTTTGATTCCCGGAAGAGCACTAGATGTTGCGGGAAAAAGGAACTGAGGCGGTTGGAGGGTTGACGCCAGGGTAGCCTATACTGCACGAGCCGAGCTCGTGGTGTTGCTTCCTCATGGTCCTACGTAGGTGCCGTCCCTCCTGAAGATTTTTGGCTCTCACTGGGTCCTAACACCTCTGGCGTAGTTCCCATTTGTGTGAATGAGTGATGGAGACTTTATGTCCAGGAAGATCTACCTTTACTAACCTTTACAAGCGCAGCAACATACAAAAGAAAACGGCACTGACTAAGATATGAACGGTATTGATGAGTAATGAAGACCAAATAACTCTTACATGTTGAGTGTCTTGATCCTCTTCACTCAAGGATTAATATTATATCTCATGATAATATTTGGTAGTGGTCTGTTCTGTACTACAGTTTGGTTCTCCCTAAATGCTGTATTACCATCATGGAGAAATCAAAATGTTGTACAAGCATTCTAATATCACAGTGATGACACAACCTCTGAACACCATGGTTTTACGCTCTGTTCCTTAAGCAATCAAGTGTTCAGAATCGCCACTAAACTTCAGTAATAAGAAAAAAAGAACCCAGCTGCTTCACCCACCTACTGCCAGAATAAAATAATTAATGCTGACTGTTGCTAAACATCTCCCCCCCTCCCCTAAAATATAATTCTGCAGTGCCACCCTGAAGGCCCAGCTGCAGCACGTCGCACTGCTGTCTAGTGGACCTGAATTTGGGAGTGAGCTCAAGAAGCCACATCGGGGATTGGGCCTGATCGCGACAACTGCTGATCGGCAATGCGCTGCAGTCGGGGAGAAATGGCGCTGCACCACCGGTGCTGCAGCAACCATTAAGGTGAGCCAAGGGATGTTGCTCCTTCTGCAGGACACTGCTACATGCAGCCAAGGTCAAGGCCAAGAAGCTAAATGCAGGCCAAGAAGTGGAGGGAGGGCAGAAAGAAACTCAGGGAGAAAACCCAGGCTCTGCCTCTATGAAGGCCTAGGTTCCTGACTTCCACTGGGTCCAAGTGCCCATTAACTTTGGATCCGAGCCCACAGATGCAGTTGGGGACTAACAGGGCTTCATCATGGTACATCCCTAGAACCAGGTTATATACCTGGTGGAGCACAGAAGAGGAGAAAAAAAAAATAAAAGAAGAAAAATTAATTCTGCATTTTTAAAATAAATTAAAATCCCACCCACACCCAGCTGCTCAATTCCAAACCTTCCCACTGCCACGATAAGTCCAAGTAAGTCAACAAAATATTTTCTAGAAGCCTTTACTATTGATTATAAAATGGCAAGAAAAATTCATGGGCTCTCACTAGTTGGTGCTGACCTTCAATAGTGATGTTATCCCAGCATAACATCACGCCTATTCAAAAAAAAACTAAAATGTATTTTAAAAATATATTTTTTCACCTTTAGCAAACCAGTTTATAACTACTTTATATAAACATATATACGTAGGTGCTCCCGCAGCTTGTCCCACCTAACCAACTGACTCACAAAGGACATACAGTCCATGGAGTCTTGGTTCCACACCAACAAAATGGTACTCGACGGTTAAAAAACAAGGATATACTCTTTGCTCACAGAACCTTGGATCCAAACAACATGCACACCTTTACCCCCATTCTCCTCAATGATACCAAAATTGAGGTAATCGTTTCAATTAAGTACCTAGGGGCGTATCTCGATCAATACTGCACTCTCAAGGTTTACATGGACCATCTAACCAAATCTCTAAATCAAAAGATGGGTCTCTTGTACTGCCTTGCTCCCTTCCTCACAACAGAGTCCAGGAGTTGTACTGCAAATACCATTCTACTCCGTACCTTACTCTACGGGCCCTCAGTTCTCTGCGCCCTCAAGAATACTGAACTGCACAAACTTACATTTCTATACCATAGAAATCGGTTGCTTTGCTGTAGCCGCCCCCCCCCAAAGGAACACCAATGTATTGTCCTGAACTCACTTCAGTGGCTGGCACTGGAAAGGAAATTAGCCTTCCATCCTCTCTGCCTAACAAGCTTCAGACTAGCAAGGCTCGCCCCAGCCTTTAAGGTCTGTTACCAACAAAACCAACCAGGTGACCTCTTAGATCCTCCAACTCCCACCAACTATTAGTCCCACGCACAAGGACCACTGCTGGCGTCAGGTCATTTACCACTACCTTCCCAACTCTACGGAACGCCCTCCCAACCAGCCTAAAGGAATGTGCAACCCTTGGCGGTTTCTAGAAAGGGCTAAAAGCCCACCTACCTGAACAATGTATCTGCAATTGTAAATGCTGAGTAAATTGTTCTTTCCTCCTGAACCATACTTACGAATCTTTCTGGATCTTACCAGCTAGATATAACTACCATGTGATCATAAATGTATGTAACTTACAACTTTGCCTTTGTACGTATTACATTGTCTTGTGCTTCTACATGAATTTGTGAACAAGTATCTCAGTTTACCCACCTACCCGTCTCCATGTAAACCAATGTACTCTGTAATCATCTTTATGTAATTAACCTCGGTTCACCCCTGAAAAAGGGACTTCTTAGTCTCAGTGGATCCACCTGGTAAACAAAACTTAAGTAAATAAAATAATTGTGGGGATAATGTTGCTTCTCAGGCCTGCAGCCTCGTGCCCAATCACCCAAGGAATTATGTTATCCCAGCAAGACATGCTCTGTTGTGCATTATTGCTTAAATGCCATCCAAAGCAGAAATGACAACTCATTAGATTAAAAGAGTTTGTGCACGCCTTCTGGTGACATCATGAGAAAAGCAGCAGCCTAAACAATGAGCTCCATACAGGCCTAACAACAATCATCTATAAAATGTCTGCTATCTGAAGAAATCCTCTACACAACATCCAAGGAGGCGACACACATACTCATAAAGAAGTCTGTTCAAAACCGCTCTCCTGCAGAATCCTACAGTATTGGCGGTTCAGACAGTGAGTGTTTCCACGCATCAGGTGCCTTGAGACAACCACCGCCAGGACTTATTCACAGGATCAAGCAGCCTTGGAAAACAAATGGCCTTAATCCTCGCTGAATTAAGGGATTTCTGTAAGAAATCTGCTCCATAACTACAGCACTCAGGAGAGACATCCAGCAGACCAGACCTGGGTTTGAATCCCACAGCTTCCACTTACATACTGTGTGACCCTGAGCAAGTCACTTAATTTCCCTGTGCTCCCAGGTCGCTATCGTAAAAAAAAAGCTTTCAGCTTAGTGTGCTACTCCTGGTTAAACAACTTAAAAAAAAAAAAAGAAACAGTAATAAACTGGACAAGCAGCAAACCGAAATGGAGGAACAGCTAACTACAACTGGCAAGAGACTCAAACGTACTGAACAGGCAGTCCTACAGCTACACACCACCATCCAGCTGAACTGAGGACCCAGACTGCTGTAACTGGCACAATAATATTGGATGGATTTCAGACACACTGTGATCAGAAGTGATGGCCACTACAAAAGCTGCTTTCCAAGTTAAAAACTTTAGCTCACATGTTGCAAGGGGCTCAAAAGGCTTGCGGGTGTGCATATCCAGCACAAGGTTGATGACCCCAGCAGCCACTGATTTCCTGACCGGAGGTCTTGTGAGTAAAATGCCTTTAAGGAACCTCTTGAATAGTGGCAGCTGTGCCATTTAGAGGTTATCGAAGGGCTTGTGGTATGCAGAAATAGCATACAAGTGGACCTTGACTGTGGAATACTGCAATCCAGAATCAGAAAGGCCCAGTTAGTACTCCAGAACCTTGTCACTCAAAGGGGTTCATGCGGGTTTTGGAGCACCAGATGGAAAATCCTTTCCACTTGGCTGTGCAAGTCTTCCTAGTGGAAGGTTTACAGTCATCCCAAAGTATTTCAGAGTCCATCTTGAGATACTGGCTGGCAGTATGGCCCAGAGGTTAGAGTAATGAGTTCGGTACATCCAGCACACCTGGGTTTGAGTCCTCCAGCCTCCACTTGCATTCTGTGGGACTCTGAGCAAGTCACTTAACCAGTCCAAAGCTCCTGGGTCGCCCCCGAAAAATGAAAATTACGTACATACTGTAATTCCTGATCTTTCTGTGCATCTTCACCATTCATCACTGGTGGGTTCTGACCAGAGGAGCAGGACTCCACGGGAGCATTTTTGTTTTCTAAAGGGGAAGGAGTCAGTGCTGTGGGTGGCGCCGCCCTCGAGGTCGATGCACTGCATGGTGCTCGCGGGTTGACCAGTAACCGATGTGGACTCCTCTTCCATCCCAGTTCTGCATGCCAGAGAGTGAAGTTAGGAAAGAGAAAGGAGGAGGGCAGGGCAAGGGAGCCCAAGAGATAGGAAAAGGAAAGCATATAAACAGAAAAAAAGATAAAGCCGGTTAAGAGGACAGAAGGGTGAACCTAGAGGTCTGGGACGGGCCCCCCAACCTCTGGGAAGGCAAGGTAGGGACAGAGTAAGGGAGGGAGAGTAAAAGGATAAGGGAGAGATGAAAAGAAGACACTGTGCCACCCCTGCCGAGGTCCAGGAGACTCTCTGGGGCTCTGGAAAGAAAGGCACCTCTGTCTTAAGCCACATGTAAGCTTTGAAATATCTCCGCCAAAGTGGATCTTAATACCCCCAAGTCTGAGGAAAACTGGGAGGTGGGGGGGAGGCTAAATGGGCAACAGCCCAGAAGACAGAAACAAGTCAGGACACTAGACTTGAGGGTGCCCTCTCCTCCAGCCCAAGGAAGTGGAAAGGGGAGCAAGCATCTCCCACTCCTGTCTTAAAAAAACATCCTGGGGTGGGGACAGGACCCACGTCCCTGCAGGGTCCCCCGTAGAAGGATTCCTCCCACAGAGGAATTAAGATGACACACCCTCTGAAACAGAAGGGGAAAAAGGGTGCCAGAAGGAGGACCACACTTAAGGCATGAACTGACAATCCAGAGGGGGACCCTGCAAGGAAGAGGTTAGCTGGAACCAGTGGAGGAGGAAAAAGGAGTAACAGCTCCTGAAAGGAAGAGTTCTAGGGGTCACCAGGGCCCTCCCAACAGCAACAGACCTGAGGAGGATCCCCAGGGTCGAGAGACCACAGTTGTCGAATTGAACCCTAGAAGGTCCAGAACAAGCTGGAGGAGGGATCCTCATCAGGAATATAAGGCAGGGCTCAGGTAAGCCCTAATAAGAAGGGACAATCACACCTGTTAGCCCTCCCCCAACAGTGAACCTCTGTCGCTTTCACAGAAGGAGCAGAGAGCTCAGTGGTACCAGCAGGACCAGGCCCACAACTGGCCTCAGTTGGGGAAAAACAAGCAGGGAGGAGGCACTGCCCAGAGTCTGAGGCCCAAAAGTGAAAGGAGGGTGGGAAGCAGCAATGAATGGTGAAGATAGGAAAATTACGTACCTACCGTAATTCTTGATCTTCTTGGACGAGTCTCCACCACTCATTCACACTAGTGGGATTAGCGCCGGAGGCACTAAGACCCATCGGGAGCAAACTTTTTGCTGGAGGGCTGGCGAGAGATCGCACAGACACGGGCGGCCACAGCAGCGGCTCGAGCGGCATGACCATCTCAGCGACGACCCTCCAACCGCCTCAGTGCCTTTTTACCAAGGAGGTGCAGCGCAACTAACGTAAAGAGTAAACCTAAGATTAAAAACGGACATAAGATAGTCCTATGACCGGTAAGAAGGGTCAGTAAAGAAGTCCTCACGGCCTAAAGATTTGAGGGAGTGAAGACCAATACAGCGTGAGCTCGGGGATGGAGGGTGGGCGTGTGAATGAGTGGTGGAGACTCGTCAGAAGATCCAAGAATTACGGTAAGTGCGTAATTTTCCTATCTTCCTGGACAAGTCTCCACCACTCATTCACACTAGTGGGAGAGTACCAAGCTGATAATCCCCAAAAAGGGCGGCAGGAGAGCCAGAGCTCACGCGATCTAAGATAGAAGCTCATTAAGGACAGTTCTGCCGACGGCGGAATGTCGCCTAGCATGAACATCCAGTGCATTGTGCTTAACGGGTATGCACTGAGCTCCAGGTGGCGGCGTTGCATATATCTGCAATTGGAACATTGCACTTCCGCTTAGGGATGCCATGATCGCCTCTAGTAGAGTGAGCGACACTCTACCTTCTAATTCTAACTTGAGCCATGGAATAGCAATGACGAAGGCATGCCACTAACCATGAAGAGATGCATCTAATAGCGACAGGTTGACCCAGCCGGGTGTCGCTGAAAGAAACGAACAGTTGCTGAGTCTTTGAACATCCTGGTTCTATCTAAATAGAACCGCAAGGCTCTCTTAACATCCAAAGAATGAAGAGCTCTGCCTCTTCATTTTGGAAATTAGCTAAGTAAGCGGAAGTACCAGAGGTTGGTTTAGATGGAATTTGACACAACCTTGGGAAGAAATTTAGGATGAGTACGGAGAACTACCTTGTCTTTATGGAATACAGTATACGGAGGGTCCAGAACCAGGCATGTATCTCAGAGACCCCGCGGGCTGAGGTAATGGCCACCAGGAAGGCAGTCTTCCAGGTAAGAAATTTTAGCTCACAGGTAGCTAAGGGTTCGGAAGGCTTCCGAGTGAGCATGTCCAGCACCAGGTTAATGTCCCAGGCTGCAACTGGACGCTAACAGGGGTCTGGTATGGGAACTCTCAAGAAATCTCTTCACCATAGGCAACTGAGCCAGAGTTAAGGAAGAAACCGCTCATGGAATGCTGAGATGGCACTAAGGTGAACTTTAACTGTGAGTACTGAAGACCTAAGTTTGACAGGTCCAAAAGATACTCCAGAACCTTGCCAGGAGGACAGGAAAAGGGATTCCAAGAGGATTTTGCACACCAGAGAGAAACGTTTCCATTTGGAAGCGTGCGTTTTCGGTGGCTGGCTTCCGAGCAGCCAGAAGGATGTCTGAGACTCTCGAGAGACGTTGAACCGATCTACTTCTATCTCTTCAGGAGCCAAGCATGAAGGTGAAGTGATTTCAGGTTGGATGGACCAACGAACCCTGAGTCAAAAGACTGATTTGCAAAGGAAGTGGTCTCGGAGAGGCTGCCAACATACTGTTGAGTAGAGGAAACCATAGTTGCCGAGGCCAGGAAGGAGCAATGAGAATCATCTTGGTCCCCTGAGACTCGAACTTGAGGAGTACTCTGGATTAGAGGAAGCGGTGGAAAGGCGAAAGAAAGCGCTTTGTCCACCGCAGCCTGAACGATCCTGACAGAAAATGCCAGGCCCTGGATTTCTGGAGCAGAAGAGAGGCAGTTTTATGCTGAGTGGGATGCAAAGGTCCAGGTCTGGAGTCCCCACTCTTTGAACAGGGACCGAGCCACGGCTGGATCGAGAGACCACTGTGAGGGTCTGCCTCCTGCTCTGCTGAGGTGATCTGCTAGGTCGCTTTGTATACCTGGCAGATAAACCGCTTGAATCAGAGACTTGTGCTCCAAGCACCACTCCCACACCCTCATTGCTTCCCTGCAAAGGGATAAGAATGAGCACCGCCTTGCTTGTTGATGTAATACATCACTGCTTTGTTGTCCGCTTGAAGGAGAATGTTTTGTGACAAAGGACATCCTTCAGAGCTCGGATTGCATAGAGGACCGCCTCATCTCCAGGACATTTATGTGGAGATGAGTTTCAACTGAGTCCATACACCTGAGTGGAGGGAGAGACAGTGAGCTCCCCATCCCATTAGCGATGCGTCTGTGGTGATGGAGATCTGATGATCTGGGGGAGCAAAGGGGAATCCTTCCAGGAGATTGCTCTCTTGAGACCACCAGGTGAGAGACCTTCGAAGGGGCTCCGTCACCTTGATGGGATAAGACTGGGGGTGAGAGGTCGGGGACCACTGAGTGGAGAGCATCCATTGGGTGGTTCTCATGTGCAGTCGGGCCAGAGGGACAGTGAAGACCGAGGACGCCATGAGACCCAACATGCGCTGCATCGAGAGAGCTGTAACCGATTGGTTCTCCCTGATGTAACGGGCCATTCAAGGATATCGAGTCTTCTGTCCTCTGGAAGGAAAGCTCGCTGAAGAGGTGTCTAGAAGCGCCCCTATGAAAGGAGCCCTGGGAGGGTTGCAGTTGAGATTTTTCAAATTCAGCAGAACTCCCATGGACGTGAGAAGACGAGAAGTCGCTTTGCACGGCTTCTAAAGTCCCTTGGACGGAAGGGCTTGCTAGAAGCCAATCGTCCAGGTAGGGAAACACTGGAGTCCGACTTTCCTGAGATGCGCCTGTGAGAACTGCACAACACTTTGTAAAACTCGCGCGGAGGATAGCCCAAAGGGCAGGACTTGAACTGATAATGCTGACCCAAAGCTACAAACCTGAGGAACTTGTGTGGGTCGGTGGACGGGATATGCTGGTAAGCATCCTGCATATCCAGAGAGGCCAGCCAGTCGTGTGATGCAGCAAGGGCAACAGGGTACCTAGGGAAATCATCTTGAATTTCTCCTGGGGAGGAATTTGTTTAACTTTCTGAGGTCTAGAATGGGGCGCATCCCCCAGATTTCTTTGGAACCAGAAAGTAATGGAGAGAACCCTGTGTTTCGTAGATGCGGGCACCAGTTCTATTGCCCTGTTGTTCAGAAGGCCCTGATCTCCCGGGGTGAGGAGGTCTGACTGAGAGGCCGACAACCTGGGTTGTCGTCTGGGAGGACAATTGGGGGTTTCAAGAAATTGAGAGAATAACCTCGCGATTATCCGAAGGACCCATTTGTCCGGTTATGGACTTCCACTGGTTGTAGAAGTACATCAGACGCACCTCCCACTGAGGAGAAAGTTCCACCGGCAGAGTGGATGGAACTTGGGCCAACGACTATAAGGTAACGCTGGGAGCTTTAGGCCCCCGCGCTTTTCTGCCGCCTTCTTGAGGTTGGGCAGGTTGGCTTTTATGGAAGCTTCCCTGCCTCTGCCTCTCAAAGGACTGACGACTATGAAACTGACGCCTGTTCACATGCCCCGAGAGGGGGCAGGCGGAGTGTCCCAACTTAATGGCCGATCTAGTCTTCTGAGTGGCCTCTAAGGCTTGCTCCACCTGAGGGCCAAAAAGAAAGGAGCCATCAAAAGGCAGCGCCATCACCTGCTGCTGAGCATCATTCGTGAAGCCAGAAGTACGCAGCCAGGAATGGCGCCGAGTACAAATCCCTGCGGCTGCTGAGCGAGAAGCAGTGTCGAAAGCGTCCATGGCGGCTTTGACCTGTTGGTTATTGGACTCAATACCTCTAATAACGGTCAGAAGCAGCTCTGACTTGGAATCCGAATCTGGAAGAGCTTCAACCATTCTTTTCATAGAGTGCCACAGGATATACTCATACTGAGAAAAATAGCCTTGATAACTGGCAACACGATACTTAGAGTGGAGGCAGCAAAGACTCTCTTACCTAATGTATCAATCTCACGAGACTCTTTGTTAATAGGTCGAGCTGTAGTAGTTGAGGAAGAACGACCTTTGTCATTCTCTGCCAGGACTACAATAGGATCCGACAGGCTTGGGATGCCAAAATGGGACGATCCTTGGGAGCTGAATACTTTTATCAATGGATTTAGCCACTGAGGGAATAAGAGCAGGATTATTCCATACCATTTGAGACAGCGCTCAAGGAAGGCTGAATCGAGGAGTCAAACCAGAGGGATCTCCAAGCATGAAGATACTGGAGTCTTAATATCTTCCCAGGATCGATGTCTGTAGTCTGAGAGAAAGAGGATCCCAGGTTCTTCAACAGAGACTTAAAGGACAGGTCCTCACCACAGGCTCTGTAGCAAAGAAAGATCCTGTTTCTCCACTTCATCACCCAACCAAGGTCTGGGTCAGGCTCAAGATCATCTCCTGATGGTCCAGAAAGGACTGTTTGACAGGAAAGGAGTGAAAATTAGGGAGAGGAGGAAATAGCAGAAAACAAGGAGAGTCCCAAGGGCTGCCGGCATCGAGGAGGCGACGGCGCCGAAGAGGCATCGCGCCCCGCAAGCGCTTCAGCGGCGCGCTGGACGTATAACGCACACGCGCTGCCAACGTACGCAGCGCGACGCCCCGCTGGATTGACGCCAGCGTAACGGGCGCCAAGGACGGCAACGCTGACGACGCCACGAGACGACGCTAACGGGCGCCACTATCCAACGGCACCACCGGTGGCGCCATGAGGAGCCCCCTGCGGGCGCCAGACCTAGCACCGAAACGCGCCCGACAAGCCAACAGACCCCGCCGAAGGCGCCGAAAAGCCCCAGGAACCTGGAAAGCTAGAGAAGGAAAAACCAGAGATAAGGGCATCGGTGAGGCCCCGCGCCGCAGCCATGTGAGGGGGAAACACTTGTACGGAGTCGCTGGCACTCAAGAAGGCGCCACGCACCAGGAAGGTGCAACCGCCTCTACCTGATCGCCGGAGGGCCCGAGGGCCCGAGGCAACCGAGCCAGGCAGAAGAACCAACCTCCGAGCCCATTGCTCCATAAGAGCGCCCACTGATGAAACTGCTCATCTGGAGTCCTACCTATAGGCGGAGGACTCCGAGACGACGACACCGGAAGTTGGCGACCCGAAGAAGGAGACCGCAACTAGCAACGATAACCGCAGCCGACGCCGAGACATACACAGAGGGCGACCGAGTGATGCCTCTCTTTGACCTGTGGGTCAAGAAGAGTTTGAGGTCTAACGGTGCCGAGAATGCGACTGCTTATTTTATGCCGGGCGGGGACCGCCATCCCCGGCATCGGACTGACCGCTGTCGGAACCCCGCTGAGGAGAAGGAGGCTGACCGACCCAGCCCGGGTTGACTGAACAGCTTACAATCAAGTCTCTCACCGCCACCTGACCTGCTCATGGTCGACTCGTCCAGTAGGCCGAGACTTCTTCAAGTAAAATTTAATATTAGAAAATTTAACGAAAATAGAATAAAATTAAGCGATACTACTTATCGTGATAAAGTTACAAAAACAAACTGAAAACTATGCGCTAGTTTGAAGTTTGACTCGACAGGCGAGCACGCCGCACTGAAGCGCACTCGACGGGCGGAAAAAAGGAACTGAGGCGGTTGGAGGTCGCCGCTGAGATGTCATTACTGGCCGAGTCGTTAAGCTCGCGGGCGCTTGTCTCATGGGCGCCAGCTTCTGCTGCCTGGACCCTCCAGCAAAAGTTTGTTCTCGATGGGTCTTAGTGCCTCCGGCGCTAATCCCACTAGTGTGAATGAGTGGTGGAGACTTATGTCCAGGAAGATACACAGAAAGATCAAGAATTACGGTAGGTACGTAATTTTCATATCTTATCTGTGTCAGTCTTCACTGGTGGGTGATTACCAAGCCCCCTGAAGGGGACCTGGTACCTCCCTGTGGGAAGAATGTCCCTCAGCCTCCTGTGGGAGAGGCACAGAAGGGGGGACCCTCACAAGCCTAGCTAGGCCTGGGACTGGTCAGGATGAGGCGGGGTCTCCTTCTGGCTGGGAGAAGGAAGTCGCCCCTGAAGTTCCTGCCTCACCCTATGGGAAAAAAGGTGGGTTCCCAAGAAAGAGAAGGCAATCACCCTTCGCCGGGCCACGGGTGATAACTGGGATAGACGAAGCCATGCCATCCACCTTATGCAGATCACTGTCCCCGCTAGCCTGGATGCCACCTCACTGGTGTCATATGATGCCCTTGCTTGGTGCCTAGCAAGCTCCAGGCCACGTGCGGAGAGGGCAATGGCTTGTCTGGTTGCCTCCGTATCAGGCATGGATGCTAGGATTTGTCCTAGTAAAGACCATAAGTGTCTGTTATAGGCAGCATGATGGGTCTGATGCGCTGCGATGAAGAAAGAGAGAGGCACGCCAAGGAAAAAAACTCTCCTCCCCCACGAGTCAAACTCTGAGGAGTCTGCATCCGGGGGCCAGTCATATCTTGGGCTTCTATTCCCAGAGGCAGTATCCAGGAGCGTCACGCCCGAAGAGGGGTGAGGTATGTCTCCTGGAGATCCCTTGCGTGTGCAATACCTGTGCTGGCATTCCACTGGGGCTAGGGAGGGGTCTGATGGATGCTGCCATGTGCAGTACGATGCCTCCGGAAAGGGGGAGGACCAGGCAGGTACCATCAGGCTGCCTGCACTGTACTCGTTTAAAAAAGCATGCGTCGCCCACTTAGGATTGCATCTTGCCAATCTTGATATGTGGAGCTCGTCGACCAGCCTCAAAAGGAAATGCTGCTAGGTGGTCTGGTCAGCGTCCGAGGATAGGTGGACAGAAGGATCCTTTTCCTCATGTAAGGAAGACGAGGAAGCAGACAAGTTCGTGGAGTCAGAGTACAGCTGCCCAAGGGGAAGAGTGGTGAAACACTTGCTTGTCCATGGATCTAACGTAGGCTGGGAAATGGGCAGCCATGGCTCTAAACTGCTCCCAGGTTAGAGGCCCCATAGGACCAGAGTGGTCTGGGAGAAGGGGAGGGGATGGTAGAGGTAGAGAGACCAAAAGCCTCTGAGGAAAAGAACGACCTCTGCCAGGGCTCGAGGACTGAACAGGCGAACCAACACCCTGGAAGGATCCGTTAGTTGAGGCAGTCACCGGCCATTCAACCATTCTGAAATGGTCAGGACTGAGCCCTGAAGAGGTTTCCCCCCCGTGAGGTGACCAGGGTTGCGTGGGTCCAGAAGGGCGGCCCCTAGCCTCAAGAGACAAGATCCCCTCGGGAAGACTTTAGGGCCAGCGCTGCTGCTCCTACCTGAGTCCCTGCGGGCTACCAGGGAAGGACTCTGCTCTTGACGCTATCCCCTCAACCCCTCAAGACTCAGAGAGGGACCTCTTCCTCAAGACCAACCGAGGAAGCTCAACCTCACCCGCCAACCCCAGAGGGGCAGCAGATGAGGGAACCTTCACCCCTGTCCCAGATGCCCTAGCAAGTCCAGAACTGGACCCAGCCTGGACACCCAAAATGAGGGGTTCACCTCCTGAGAGTCCAGAGGTCCCACTGGCTGCGGTGGGCCCTCTGGTGCCGCCCCCAGCACTGGAAGATCCGTTGGTGCCACAAGCAGCTCCGACACTGGTGCTGGTAGAAACCACTGGTTCCGAAGGAGGGGGTTGGACTGGAGCCAAAGTGCTGGACGGGGGAGAGTCCAAGGACTTGGAAGAATCCAGAAGCCAGTCCGGCTCCTCCTCTGAATCATCGTCTCCTGAAGAGGAACAGATACAGAGGACTTCCCGAACCCTTCCGGCACTGCAAGCGGCACCACGAGCCGGCCCAGCACTGCCTATGGCGCTCCCCTGATCACCAGCTCCATGTGCGGTGCTGTGATCCGGGGCGGCACCGAGGAAACCACCGGGCCAGGCCTGGCAGACACAGGCCGTGATGCCAGGGGAGTCTTCACCTCCAAGGAAGTGACTGCCAAAATGATGCCTCTGGCCCGACCCCCCAGAGGAATTGGATTGGGCCTCTGGCACCATTAAGGAGGGGCCTCCACTGTGGCGAGGCTAGAAAGGGCGGAAGCCCCCACCTCCAAGGTCCATATAGAACAGGGAGAGGACCTGGAGGAAGGGTCAAGGGACCTACATCTGGCGTCCCTAGAGCACGCCTGTACTCAAAGCCAGTGGTGTACGGCTGACTTTAAACGTAGTGTTCCAGTAGAAGAAGAAGAAGAATAAGAATAAGAATCAGCATTTGTATAGTGCTTTTCATACATCCAAAGTGCTTTACAAGCAATGCTAGACTGGTAGTGAAGTGACTGAATGTGTGGTGGCGGCCATATCACACATCATCACCCACACACAGCCTGGATAATTGCATGAACCGGTTTATGGGAAGGGGAATGTTGGCCAGGACACCGGGTATGTTCCCTACTCTTTGCGAAGAGTGCCCTGGGTTCTTTTACTTCCACCTGGACACCCACAAGGACAACACCAGGATGGGTAGAAGGGACCTCGGTTTAACGTCTCATCCGAAGGACGGCACACCCCAGCAGTACAGCACCCCCCAATACTGCACTCGGATGCCAGCGATTTTTTAGGTGCAAGTCCAATCCCGGTGTGGGACGAGAACCCACGACCTTCTGGTCCAGAGGCGGATGTGCTACCAACTGAGCCACACTGACACCAGTACTCTGCAGTCCGTGGAAAAACAGGCATCACAATGGTCCATATCATGGTTAGGGCCCACGCAGGTCAGGCAACAATCATGCCGGTCTGAGACGGAATAATGCCGGCCACAGGGACACCGCCGCATTGGGGGCCAGCCCGCCTTCGAAGATTTATTTTTCTTGTCCCCAGGACAAGACATGATCGGACAGAAAAACAATAATGAAACAGCAAAAGGGTCTCGGCACCGAAGAAAAATAAAGAAAGACCTTACCGGACTCGATGGCGCTGAGAACGCAACAGCTCCTGCAGAACTAGGACTGTGGAGACAGTTCAACGGACTAGGCGTGACGTTGCAGTACCAAAAAACACTCAGGTCGCTCACTCGATGGCAGGAGAAGCAGAACTGGGATGGAGGAGGAGTTGGCATCGGTTAGTGGCCAACCCGCAAGTGCCATGTAGTGCATCAGCCTCGAGGGCGGTGCCGCCCATGGCACTGACTCCTCCCCCTTTAGAAAAGAAAAATGCTCCCCTTGGTCCTGCTCCTCTGGTCAGAACCCACCAGTGATGAATGGTGAAGGTTGACACAGATAAGATCAGGCAGTTGTGCCTAGTGGACCTTACCCGGTTAACAGAATAAATAAAAATAAAAATGTATAAAAAATTAAATAAAAGATACCCTGTACATGTTCACTTCTCTCTCTTCTGGAGCCAGGCCTGAAGGTGAAGGGAGCGCAGGCTGGGATGGACCAGGTGACCCTGAGTCAGTAAGTCTGTCCTGAGTGGAAAAATCCTGTGTCTGTTGACACTACCAGTTCTCAGCGTTACCATTTGGCCTCATTTCAACTCCAAAGTGACCAGTCACTACCATAAGGCCTGTTGGAAGGTGAAAGTTTTTCCTCAGCTGAATTGCTCTTGTAGGTGGCTTTATACTCATCCACCTTCTTCATGTATGCCTCTGTCCTGTCTCCAAACAGAGAATTACTCTCGCAAGGGAAATCCACGGCTTTTCTCTGGGTACCTTGTGTGAGATTGGTGGCTCTGAGTCATGCAAACCTCCTGAGGGCCATCCATCTGGCAGCAATATCATTGGCATCAGCTGCCATTTGAAATTGATATTTAGAGGTCACTAAGCCAAACCTAGCCGTTTCAGCCATATCACCCGATAGGCCAGATGGTGCCTTATCAACAATGGCCAAAACTGACTGCCACAGAGATTTCTGATACTGGGAAGAATAGGCCAGATAATTAGCGTGCCTAACAAACAAAGAAATCTGACAGATAGCCCTTCTTAGCCATGCTGTCAATCTTCCTAGAATCCTTGTCTGGAAGGTGAGAAGCCAAGGGTACCCTTGCCCTATCACAGGCTGCGATCTGCACAACACCCTGATGATCAGGGTGGGAGAATAAGAATTCTGCCCTTTCCCTGTCCAACTGATATTTCTTATCAGCCCTGTTGTCAAGGGGTGGTACAGTGTTAGAGGTTTATTATCTTCAAAATATCCTTTTTGAAGGATTTATTTATGGGTAGCAAAAGCTTCTTTGTTGGTGTAAGACCCATGAGTTTGAGCTACTCCACCTTCTCCTCATTTCCTACTACTTCATTTGTGGCACTATCTAGAGCATCCACTATTTTCCTCACAAATGTAAAATGTGAGGAGAAATCCTCAGATACCCTCAGTGGAGACTCAGATTCTTACTCAGGGGACACCTCAGGCTCAATTGGTTCCCCCACATCCTCATCATATTCTTTGTATTCCTCATACTCCTGTGTTTCAGGGAATGAGGAAGGAAATGGAAATTATGTACCAACCATAATTCTTGATATTCTTGGAGGAAGTCTTCCTCATTTAGTCACGTCAATGGGACTATGCCAGAGGCGCTAGGACCCAGTGCGAGCCAAAAATCTTCAGGAGGGCTGGCGCCAAGGTAGGACTACATATGCGTGGCACCACGACTCTGGCTCATGCCTGTATGGGCTATCTTGGCATCGACCCTCCAACCGCCTCAGTTCCTTTTCGACCGAGGAGGTGTAGCGTAAACTAACCTAGGAAACGCCTAACTTAATCCAGGTATAAGATAGTCTGGATGACCCGTGTAAGAAGGGTCTACTCAACAGCGTCTTCACAGCCCAAGCCAACAAAGAAGTAAAGACCAGAAGCAGGATGAATGAGCTCGGGAGATGGTGGGTGGGCATGCAAATGAATGTTGAAGACTTCATCCAAGAAGATCAAGAATTATGGTAGGTACGTAATTTCCATATCTTTCTGGACTAAAAGTCTTCGCCATTCATTCACACTAATGGGAGAGTACCAAGCTAAAAACCAATCCCCAAGTAGGGCGGCAGGAGACTGAGTTCACTCAGGACAGAAGTCCATTAAGAACTGTCCTGCTGAAGGAAGTGTTTTGTCTGGCATGGACATCTAGAGCGTAGTGCTTCATAAGGGCGTGCACCGAGCTCCAAGTAGCAGCTTTGCAAATATCAGTAATGGGTATGTTATGAATTTCTGCCAGGGATGCTGCAATCACTCTGGTAGAGTGGGCATAAACCCAGCCATCCAACTTGACCTACACCATTGAGTAGCAGTGACGAAGACATGCCACTAACCTTGCAGAAATGTACCTAATAGCAACAGGCTGACACAGCCGGGCCATGCTGAAAAATATGAAAAGATGCTTGGATTTGTGAAACTCTCTAGTTCTGTCGATGCAGAATCATAGAACCCTCTTGACATCCAGAGACTTAAGGGTGCGTTTCCCTTCGTTCTGGAAGTTGGCAAAATAAGTGGGAAGAACCAGGGGTTGGTTAAGGTGAAATTCTGAACTACATTCTGCAGGAATTTAGGGTGAATACGAAGTACCACCTTGTCCTTGTGAAAGATAGTATATGGAGGGTCTGTGACCAAGGCATGAATTTTGGAAACTCTGCAAATGGAAGTAATGGCCACTAAGATGGCAGTCTTCCAGGTCAGAAACTTCAAGTCACAGGTAGCTAGAGGCTCAAAATTTACAGATGAGCATATCCAGCATGAGGTTGATATTCCACACCGCAACCGGTTTCCTGACCGGGGGTCTAGTGTGTAGGATACCCTTGAGGAATCTCTTGGCCAGTGGTAACTGAGCCAGCAACATGTTCTGCAGCGGCTCATGGTAGGCAAAAATCACGTAGAGGTGTACCTTCACTGTCGAGTACTGCAGTCCTGCATTTGACAGGTCTAAGAGGTACTCTAACACTTTATTCGGTGGGCAACAAAATGTGTACAGCGTGGACTTTTTTGCACACCAAATGGAAAAATCGCTTCCACTTGGTCGTGCAAGTTTCCAAGTGGAAGGCTTGCGTTAAGAGGATTTCAGAGATCCTTTGAGAGAATGCAGACCTACCCACCTCTATCTCCTCAGGCAGCCAGGCATGGAGATGAAGGGAGCATAGGTTGGGATGAACCAAGGATCCCTGTGTCAGGAGGTCCGTCCGAAGAAGAGCTTCCTCGGGGGGACTTCTGACAACCTGTTGATTAGTGGAAACCATATCTGACAAGGCCAATGCGGGGTGAAGAGGATCATCCTGCCCCCCGTGCTTTCAGCTTGAGCAGCACCCTCCGAACTAAAAGAAGGGGAGGAAATACATACAGAAAGCATCTTGTCCACCTCAGTCTGAATGCATCCTGACAGACAACGTTAGGTTCTGGATTTCTGCAGCAGACTAGAGGCAGTTTTGTGTTGAGTGGGGACGCAAAAGAGGTCCAGGTCTGGACTGTCCCGCTTGTCGAATAGCGATTGCATAGCGCTAGGGCGAGGGACCATTCATGGGAACCCGCCTCTGGCCTGCTGATGTGATCTACTAGGTCGTTCTGAATTCCTTGCAGGTAGACTGCCTGAATTAGGGTATTGTGCTCCAGACATCACTCCCACCCCTTCATGGCCTCCCTGCACAGAGAGCAGGAGCACGCTCTACCTTGCTTGCTGATGTAATACATCACGGCCTTATTGTCCATCTGGAGAAGAATACCTCATGGTAGAGGATATCCTTCAGGACCCAGAAGCATACAGGACAGCTCTCATCTCCAAGACATTTATGTGAAGATGAGACTTCTGGCTCCACACTGTCTGAGTGTAAAGTTCTTGACAGTGAGCTCCCCCCACTGATCAGAGATGCATCCGTGGTAATGGTGATCTGAGATGCCAGTGGGGCAAAGGGTAGACCTTGCAGAAGCCTGTCTTCCTGTGTCCACCATGTCAGGGATTCTGTCACCTTTATGTAGAAGGACTGTGGGTGCATGGTCGGAGACCCCCATGTGCTGAGCATCAACCATGTGGAACCGGCCAGAGGCACTTATGAAAGCAGCAAAGGCCCCGAGGCCCACCATCCGCTACAAAGATTGGGCTCGTACAAGGTTACTCTCTGTGGGGACAAGGTGGGTCCCCCTGACCCCCAGGAGGAAGGCCCTTGCTAGGAGGTGGCCTGGGGCGGGGGCCCCTATGAAGAGAAGCTGTGACTTTTGCAGGGTCGGCAGTACCTTGGCAACCAGATGTTTCATGGCCTCAGTACCAGTCCCTCTCCCAACTCTGCGAATGGTGTCAGGAGGAGACCTGACATCACTGCTGACATTATCCTGCTCACCGACACCGTGGACGGTGTCAGAAAAGGGGGCACCAGGCTGCAATACTGAGGTGCCCAAAGGTGTACAACGAACGTATAGTTTCAGCCTCACCACCAGGGACTTATGCCGCCTAGGGCAGACGGACGGTAGTGGTGGTGGTTGTGCAGCCGGTCGCCCAGAAGGAGCAATCTGTCCACCAGAACCCCCCCCCAGCCTCTGACGCCTCGGCGAGATCGAGGACCCTATGCTTCCTCAGCATAGGAAGTGCTTGGAGGGGCCCAAGGGAAGGGACCATGACTTGACCTCACGTATGCAACACCTGCCTCTGAAGGTGAGGATTGTGTGACTCCACTTCGACATGTGGATCTCTACTATACAGCGGTCTACAGAAAAGAAGGCACTGCATACATCCATATTGTAAGCTGAGCCAAGGCAGGTCCAGCACCACTATCCATCCATTGCCATGACAGGTTTCCCCACAGGGGCAATGAAGCATGATGGGGGCTGACGGTCTTTCTTAGACCCCTTCTTCTCAGACTTCGACATCACAGAAAATAAATAAATGAACATTGGCAATGCCGACAGAAAACTTTTTATTTATTTACGAGATTTACCAGGAAAGCATACTGAGCAACATGCTCGATTCCAGATGCGTCCTGGGGGCCTAGGCCCTGTACATAGCATATATAAGAACAATTACAAGTACAGTGATTGAAAATACAGAACATAACATATAATTTGTACAAAAACAATTATAATACATTTCAAGTACGAAGTACATAGAGTAACGATATAAACGTATACTCCTGGCAACCATAATACAGGAGTCTACAGACAGATATGCACATAACGGGAGTACTGTTCTATATTTAATTTGTAGAGAGCTATAACTTATAACATTAGCAGGTGCAGCTGGAAGAGAAGTGTGCTTGGAGTAGTCTGGTACGGTGACCGGATTTTGTGCGTGTCTGATGGGGGCGGGAGGGCATTCCAGAACTGTGGGATTCTGAATTTAAAAGCTGACTGGCCTTTGGTAGCGCATAAGTGGGACATGTAGAAGTTTAGGTCTGTGCCTCTTAAGGAGTACACAGGGGAGGTTGTTGGGATAAGGTAGATTCTAGGTAGGAAGGAGGAGAGGGTCCAGAATTTAGCAGCAAACCTAGCGCAGTTTATTAATCATGGGTCATGGAGAGATGGTAGGGCTAGGGAGCTGTATAAAGTACAGTGGTGAGTGGATTGTGGGGAGTCGAGGATGAAACGACAGAAGGAGTGGAACAGGGTGTCTAGGCTTGCCAGGGTGGATGAAGGGGCGATACAGTATACTATGTCGCCATAATCCAGAACCGGGAGTATCATTTTTTGTACTATGGTATGCCTCGTTTGCTTGGGGAGACAGCTTTTGTTACGATACAGTGCCCCCAGTTTTGGGAGCAGCCTCTTGTGCAGGGAGTCTATGTGAGGGGCGAAATCTAGGTGTTGGTCGAGCCAGACGCCTAGATATCTATAGCTAGTGCATTGCTCCAGGAGTGCCCCTTCCAGGGTTTGGCGGTAGAGTCTTTGTTGGGAGCCAAACGTTAGTGACACAGTTTTTTGGGGGTTTAGAGATAACTGGTTTGCCTTGAACCAGCGCTGGATGGCTGAGAAATCCTCCTGAAGGAGAGATGCTACACTGCTTGTTGTGGGGCCGGATGCGTACAGTACTGTATCATCTGCATACATTTGGATGGAAGAGTGGGAGCATGCAGAGGGGGGGGCCATTTAGAAAAATGGAGAATAGTATTGGTCCTAGGACAGATCCTTGGGGGACTCCTGAAGTGACTGGAAGGGGGTGAGATGTGTGAGAGGCCAGTTTGACCGCTTGCATCCTACCCACTAGGTAGTCTTGGAACCAGTCTGTAGCTGGGTAAGCTAGCCCTGCTTCAGTAAGTTTGGAGATAAGTAGGGGATGCGAGACAGTATTGAAAGCCTTTGCCAGATCTATAAAAATGGCCGTGGTGATGTGTCCTATGTTGATGCCTGTGAGGATGTCCCTGGTGACTCGTAGTAGGGAGGTGATGGTAGAATGGGATTTGCGGAAGCCAGATTGGAAAGGAGAGAGAAAAAGGAGGAGGCGTCCAAGTACTGGGAGAGTTGGGACAAGACCAGTCGCTCCTGAAGTCTGGCCAGAGTCGGAAGTAGGAAGATAGGTCTATAGTTGCCAGGGGAGGAGGGGTCACCGCCTTTAGGGAGGGGTATGACAGTGGCCAATTTCCATGACGTTGGTACCTTACCCAGGGAGAAAGAGAGGTTGTAGAGTGTGGCCAGTGGGGTGGCTATGGCAGGGGCTGACAAGAATAGCATTTTGGCATCCAGAGACGACGGGCATTTGCCTTTATTGGGGTTCAGTGCCCGTAGGGAGTGGAGGACTTCTGCAGGGGAAACTGGTTGGAATACAAAAGGTAAGACTGGGGGGTGAGTGCTAGGGGTGTGGGTACTGTGGGGGTGGGCCAAGGTGTGCATGTCCTGGAGAGAGGATAGAAGGGTGTCGGCGCAGCTGGAGAAATGGGTGTTGAAAGCTTCAGCAACAGTGATGGGGTCGGAGATGAGGGTGCCATTTACTAAAAGTGTTGGGGCAGGTGGTTGGGTTGAGGGAGAGAGCAGGGATTTGAGGGATTTCCAGAAGTCCATAGGGTGGTTGGAATTTTTGCTAAAGGCAGATTGGAAGTAGGACTTTTTAGCTTGGCGAATGCTATTTGTGCAAGCATTTCGAAGGGCTCTGTAGGTAGTAAGTGAGGCCTGGGAGCACAGTTTCTTATAAGCTTTCCAGGCATGGTCCCTGGCGCGGCAAATTCTGATTATGTCAGCCGTGATCCAGGGGAGATGCGCTCCTCTAACTCTTTTGTCGCAGTGGAGCGTGCTTGTCCCATACTTTTAGGAATCTGACTTTAAATGCATTAAAGGCATCGTCAATGGAAGATGCCTCTGTGATGCAGGACCTAGTTTACCTTCCCAGGTCCGCCAGGAACGATACTAGGTCTAGGGAGTTGTATGACCTGGTGCGCAGTGTCTTGGGGGTGTGGGGGACTGAGGGGCTATGAACCTTCCTGATCAGGTAAATCATGTGATGATCGCTTATAGAGTCAGGAAGTAGGCCTGCTTTAAGGATTCTATGTGGGTGCAAGGTGAGGGCCTAGTCCAGGAGGGAGTGTTTGTTCGTCTTGTGGTTGAGCCTGGTAGGCTCTTTTATAAGTTGCGTGAGGTTTTGGGCCTTTATTTTAGTCTTCAGGTGGGTTTTGTCCGCACTTAACCAATTGGCATTATAATCCCCTGTGGCATGGAGCTCACCATCTTTAGCTAGGGACTGTAGTGTGGTTAGATGGGAGAGGATATCTTCAGTGGGTGTGCAAGGGGGGCAGTATGTGCTTGCCACATATATAGGGGAGGTATAAGGAAGTGACAGTTTAATTAGTGTGGAGTCTATATTTGCGGGGAGGGGATCTCACAATAGTGAAAAGAGGACTATTTGAGATATCGTAGCCGTGCCTCCACCTTTCTTTTCCCTCGCCTGTCATGCCTTATAATTGTGTATCCTGGGATGGAGACTTGCATTGGTGTGATGTGGTTTTAGCCAGGTTTCGGAGATGGTCAGTATGTGGGGTGTAGTGATAAGGCGATTGTTGTAGTAGCGAGATTTTGGATAGCAGGCTGCAGGTATTTAGGTGAGTATGTGAGGCCTTGGGGAGAGAGAAAGGTGGAGGTGATGGTTGGGTTTGGACCAGGGTTTAGCTCTATGTCCCTGACCGGAGTAGGAGAAGGCATAGAGATGGATCATTTTGTCCTGGAATAGGTTTTGTATGCTAGTTTTGCAGCGAGGGGAGGAAGCTGATGGGTGATGCAGGGTTGAGGATTTTAGCAGCGAGAGCCCAAGGTGAAAAGAGGGTGGCAGGATTGCTGCATATATAATGCCATAGTGGATATGAACCAAGTCAAGTCCCCGGCAAGTGACGGTAGGCATCAAGGTGTAGCTGAGGGGTGCACCAAGGGGGCAGGACCGGTGGGGGTTCCCTCATAGGTAGGGTAGTGGGTGGTAAGGAGGTTTCTGTTGCCATAGAGAGGCAAAGGAACGTAGTGATAAACAGCATCCTGGGCAGGTATATGAAATTTGCTGTGAGAAGAATTGGCAGGTGCCCTCTAGTGGAGGCAGCTGATAAGCTGCAAATGGAAAAGTGGGCTGATAGGTTTTATACAGTCATGTGACTACTGCCTGTACAGCCTATAAAAGGAAGAGCTCACCAAGGGCGGTGGTGGGGAGCCGGTGCGTATGCGCCGGCGGGGTAGAAGCACAGAAGCAGCAGTGGAAGCTTCAGTAGTTTTAGTCATGAAATCTGCAGAATCAGTTTGAATTTGGCGCCTGAATTTGCGCTCTGCAGCCATATTCTGTACCTGGTGCTTTGGGGGCGGACGGGCGAAATGCAGGGAGGGCTGGCGATTCTGAAGCCTCATGACCTCTATGCAGGCTTCTGGTGCTTCGGGGGGAGGCCGTCACAAATGCAGGGGAGGGCTGGCGATTGCTTCTGGAGCCCTCACGACTCCTATGCAGGCTTCAGTGTGGAGCAAGTAGGATTGAGCAAGCTAGTTCGGTGGGACCACGAGGTTAATGGCCACCGTTTTTGACAGTGATGCAGAAGAAACTGAATGGAGACATAGTTGAAAACAGCGACAATTGTCAGAGGTATTGCCACTCCCACGGTGTGCACTCAACAGCTAGAACAACAAAAAATGAAAATTACGTACCTACTGTAATTCTTGATCTTCTTGGATGACATCTCCACCACTTATGCGCACTAGTGGGACTACGCCAGAGGTGCTAGGACTCAGCGGGAGCCAAAAATTTTCAGGAGGGCTGGTGCCGCAAGGCTGGCTCGCACCGTATAGGCAATGTCGACCTCGACCCTCCAACTGCCTCAGGACCCTTTTTTACCAAGGAGGTACAGCATAAACTAACCTAGAAAACTAACCCATCTGAGACATAAGGTAGTCCCGTATGCCCCATGTAGGAAGGGTCAACACAACAGTGTCTTCACAGCCCAGCCAACGAGGGGAGTGAAGACCAAAAACAGGGATAAGTGAGCTCGGAGGATGGTGGGTGGGTGCATGAATGAGTGGTGGAGACTTCGTCCAAGAAGATCAAAAATTACGATTGGTACGTAGTTTTCAAATCTTCCTGGACATAAAGTCTCCACCATTCATTTACACTAGTAGGAGAGTACAGAACTAAAATAATCCCGAGAAGGGCAGCAGGAGAAAGGAGCTCACTCAGCCAGAAGTCCATTAAGGATTGTCCTGCCAAAGGAAGGACTCTTACTTCATGGACATCCAGGACGTAGTGCTTCACAAAAGTGTGCACAGAGCTCCTAGAGGCCGCATTGTAGATGTCTGCAATGGGCACGTTCTGAATCTTTGCCAGAGATGCCATGACTGCTCTGGTAGAGTGGGCACACACCCTGCCTTCTAGCTTGACCTGCGCCATAGAATAGCAGTGGCAGAGACATGCTACCAGCCATGCTGAAATGCATCTGATGGCAACAGGCTGGCCCAGCCAGGCCATGTTGAAAGAGACAAAGAGTTGCTTAGATTTGGGAATCTCTTTTGTTCTGTTGATGTAGAATCTCAAAACCCTTTTTACATCCAAAGAATGCGTAGAGTACGCTCCCCTTCATTCTGAAAGTTTGCAAAGCTGGTCGGAAGGACCAAGGGCTGGTTCATGTGGAATTTCGAGACTACTTTGGGAAGGAATTTAGGGTGAGTTCTGACCTTGTCCTTGTGAAATACTGTGTATTGGGGGTGTCTGTGATCAGGGCATGTATTTCAGACACCCTGAGAGCAGAGGTAATGACCACAAGGAAGGCAGCCTTCCAGGTCAGAAACTTCAAGTTGCAGGTTGCTAGAGGCTCAAATGGCTGATGGGTGAACATATCTAGCACAAGGTTGATATCCAAAGTGGCTACCGTTCTCCTGACTGGTGGTCTAGTGTGGAGTATACCTTTAAGGAATCTCTTAACTAAGGGTAGCTGAGCCACGGACATATTGTGGATAGGCTCGTGGTAGGCTGAAATTGGACAAAGATGCACCTTCAATGTCGAGCACTGCAGTCTTGCATTCGACAGGTCTAGAAGGTACTCTAACACCTTGTTTGGTGAGCAAGTAAAGGGGTCCAGGGAGGACTTTGCACACCAAATGGAAAATCATTTCCACTTTGCCGTGTAGGTACGCCTAGGGGATGGCTTGCGTGCTGCCAGGAGGATGTCTGAGACTCTCCGAGAGATGTTGAATGTACCCACTTCTGTCTCCTCAGGAGCAAGGCATGGAGATGAAGGGACCTCAGGATGAGATGGACCACTGGACCCTGGGTCAGGAGGTCTGTTTGAAGTGGAAGTTGTCTCAGTGGAACCTTCGATAATCTGTTAATTAATGGAAACCATATCTGACGAGGTCAGTACTGAGCGATAAGAATCATACTGCTCCTCTGTGCCTCTAGCTTGAGCAGCGCCCTCTGAATTAAGGGAAGAGGAGGAACAGCGTACAGAAAGTGTCTTGTCCACCATGGTCTGAATGCATCCTGACAGAAAACACCAGGTTTCTGGATTTCTGGAGCAGAAGAGAGGTAGTTTTGTGTTGAGTGGGAACGCAAAAATGTCCAGGTCAAGAGTGCCACACCCTTCGAATAGCGACTGCACAACGTTTGAGTCGAGAGACCATTCGTGTGGATCCATCTCCGTTCTGCTGAGGTGATCCACCAGATCGTTCTGGATTCTTGGCAGGTTGAACACCTGGATCATGGCTTCCCTGCACAGAGCATAAGAGTGTGCTCCACCGTTTGTTGATGTAGTACATCACTGCCTTGTTGTCCGTCCGAAGGAGAATTACCTTCTGACAGAGGAAATACTTCAGGACTCTGACAACGTACAGGACAGCTCTCATCTTCAGGACATTTATGTGCAGGTGGGACTCGTCCTGACCCCACAGGCCCTGGGCCTGGAGATCCTGACAGTGAGCTCCCTAACCGGCTAGAGATGCATCTGTGGTGATGGTGATCTGCGTCTCCAGTGGGGCAAAGGGAAAACCTTGGAGAAGGTTGTCTTCCTGAGTCCACCAGAGAGTGTATCTCTGAATTTGATGTCATTAGCGGTTCGACGTATGCGGGGTGCTCTTCTGTTCATGTATGACATAATGCAAGATCCTTTCCTAATTACCGAACTGGGATTTGAGTTCAAACAGAAACCATATAACACAAGAGGCCATCCACTTCAACTATATGGTAAAACTTTTAGTTTGATGGCAAGGACATTTTTCTTCTCCTTGCGTGTAATAAAACCTTCGAATTCCCTGCCTGAGGATGCTGTTATTAGCAGTTCTAAACATATGTTTAAAAAACGCCTGGACAAGTACATACTATCCGGTAATGTAATTGATTATTATTAGTATCTTCAAGAGCATTATGAGCACAAAAGCTCCCTAGCTCTTACAAAACCTTAGTAAGAACCTTAGTGACCTCGTTAGAGATTCTGTCACCTTCATGTGGAAGGACTGCGCATGCATGGTCAGAGACCACCGAGTGCTGAGCATCCATTATGTGGTTCTCATGTGCAAGCAGGCCAGGGGCACCGTGAACACAGACGATGCCATGAGACCCAGCATCTGCTGCCTTAAGCGAGCTCAAACCGAGCTGTTCTCCTTGATGAAATGAGCCATCCAGAGAATGTAGTTTCTCCTGTCTTCTGGGAGGAAGGCTCTTGCCCTGGAGGTGTCCAGGAAAGCTCCTATGAAGAGAAGTTGTTGGGAAGGTTGAAGCTGCGATTTTTCTAGGTTCAGAACTCCCATGGACATGAGGAACTTGGAAGCCGTAGCAACCACTTCCTGTGTCCCTTGTCTGGAGGAGCTCGCTAGGAGCCAATCGTCCAGGTACACTTGAATTCCAAGTTTTCTGAGATGCGCCGCGAGTACCGCAAAGCACTTTGTAAAGACTCGAGGTGCCGAGGACAGCCCAAAGGGCAGGACTCTGAATTGGTAGTGCTGGCCCAGAGCCACAAAGCTTAGGTACTTGTGGTGACTTGGGTGTACTGTGATGTGCTGGTAGGCGTACTGCATGTTCAGAGACGCCAGCCAATCGTTTTGATGAATCAGAGGTAGGAGCGTTCCTAGCGATATCATCCTGAATTTCTCTTTAAACAGGTATTTGTTTAACTTCCTCAGGTCTAGAATAGGGTGCATACCGCCTGTTTCTTTGGAACTAGGAAGTAGTGGGAGTAGAAACCTGCGTCCTGTTCTGCTTGTGGAACCACTTCTACTGCCCTGTTATACAGAAGGCCCTGACTCTCGGAAGCAAGGAGGTCTGACCAAGCAGTAGACAGTTTGGGTTGTCGTTTAAGTGGATGATCCGAGGGGTCTCTGAAAAATTTAGAGAGTATCCCTCTCAAATTATCCTAAGGACCCATTTGTCCATTGTGATGGACTTCCACTGGTTGTAAAACTGAGTCAGACGCCTCCCTACCGTCGAAGAGGAGTCCCCCTTGGGCAGCTGAGGTGGGACATGTGCCGCTTCTTCAGAGGGTAGCACGGGGCACTTTCAGGCCCTGTGCCTTCTGCTACATTTTCTTTTGTGGCTGAGGGGCTTGGTTTTTGTTATAAAAGCTGCACGGCCTTTACCACAAAAGGACTGTCGGTTATGAAACTGCCGGCGGTTCATGACCAACTATGGGGTGACAGGGGCCGGACTGGCTGTCTTAATAGCAGTCCTAGTTTTCTGAGTGACCTCCAGTGCCTGCTCCACCTGTGGGTTGAACAGATCAACACCATCAAATGGAAAATTCATGACCCTCTGTTGAGCTTCATTAGTGAATTCCGAAGTCCTTAGCGATGAGTGACGTTGGGAGTATATCCCGTCCGCTGCTGCTCTAGAAGCAGTGTCAAAGGCGTCCACAGCAGCCTTAAGTTGCTGACTGCTAGACTCAATGCCCCTAGTAATGATGTGAAGAAGCTCCGAGCTAACGTCCGATTCCGGAAAAGCCTCCACAGTCTCTATGAGCAAATGCTAGAGGGTATACTCGTACTGAGAGAAACAGCCCTGATAGCTAGCAAATACGCATGCCTAGGGTAGCAGCAGCGTACACTTGCTTCCCCAGAGTGTCAGTTTTATGGGTTACTTTATTCAATGGACGGGAGGTGGATTCCTGGGGAAGAACAGCTTTGTCATTCTCTGCCAAGACCTCTATGGAGTGCGCAAAGGCTCGAGAGGCGTGACTGGCCTATCCTTAGGTGGAGCGTACTTCCTGTCTATGGACTTAACCACAGAAGGAATGTTCGCTGGTCTGTCCCACATCATTTGTGAAAGAGTCTCAAAAGAGGGTTGCTCTAGTGGTGTCAATTCCACAGGAATTTCAGGAACATGCACACACTGAAGGTGCAAAAGCTTCCCAGGATCCACCTCAGAAGTCTGAAGAGAAAGGGTGGAATTCATATTCTTAAGAAGAGACTTAAAAGAAAGGTCCTCCACCACAGGCTCTGCTGAAGTGGAGGGCTTTCTTTCCACTCCAAAGGATGAATCCTCATCCAGATTGCCCCCTTATCGTACAGTAGATCAGGACCAGACTCAATGTAGTCTCCTACTAACCCAGAAGAGATAGTATAGAAAGGAAAGGAAGGAAGATAAGCAGGAAGAGGCACTCCCTGAATTAGAGTCAAAAACCCCAGCGTCTGAGGAGACGCAGAGGGCGGCACTGGAGCCAGCGCCAGCCGAGCGCCTGGGGTCCCCAAACTTGATGACCTGAAAGTACGAGGAGGAGGCGTAGGAGAAATCAGTACCTGTGCTGGCCCCTGCGCCGCAGCCATGTGAGAGGGAAAAGCACAAGGGAGTGGCGTTGACAGCACCAAAGGTGTTGCGTGACTGGGCTGACCCAACTACTCCAGCTGGGGGACCACGGTCCCCAGACCCAAAGGCCCCGGGGTCGGGTCCACAGGCAAAGGCAGTTGGGACAACCACTGGACCCACTGCTCAATAAAAGCAGCGCAATGATGAAACTGCTCACCGGAGGACCCCACCAGGGGGCAGGGAGGGACTCTGGAGTTGAGAACCGCAGCCGCCAGGAACCAAGGCCGCAGGCGACACTGACGGAGCTGGGGTCAGCCTCCTGTGCCCCGCTACCGACTATCTCCATGCAGACATACCAGAGGGCGACCTCTAGCGGTGCAGCTTCTTCTTCAACCAGTGGGACTAAGAAGAGCACGAGGCTGAGCGGCGCTGGGTCCCTGACCTCAACTGGGAATGGGCCCGCTTCTTTTCATGCTTTCAGGAGACCGTCCTTCCTCCCGAGCACCGGACTGCCTGTGGTCAGACCCTTCCCTCCGAAGAGTGCGGTGGCCGGAACCAGCTCTGCTGCTAAAACAACTTTCAAGCGAAGTCTCCCTACCGTTAGAGGCCCCATTCATAGTGGACTCCGTTGAAGGCGGGCTGAAGAAGAAGACTTTTTTTCATCGTTGAAACTAAATAACTTTTTTTTAAATAAATAAATATAAAAAAATATACTAAAAGCTAATCAAATACTGAACGACTATGCTGCTGTCATACAGACGTGAAGATCTGACTCCTGGCGGGCGAGTGACATCGTCACTGAAGCACACTTGATGGTGGGAAAAAAGGAGGGTCGACGCTGAGATAGCCTATATGGCGCAAGCCAGCCTCGTGGTGCCGCGCATCTGCGGTACTATCTCGGTGCCAGCCCTCCTGGAGATTTTTGGCTCCCGCTGGGTCCTAGCGCTTCCGGCATAGTCCCACTAGTGTGAATGAGTGGTCGAGACTTTATGTCCAGGAAGATCTATGGTGCATGAGGAAGCCGAAATTGGTTATTGGCTGGTGTGCATGGCTCTAGATAGTGCACAGGCACTGTCAGTGGCCAGCATCATCTCTCTCCCTATAGAAAAAAGCTCCTGCAGGGTCCTACTGCCTCTGGTCCTAGACCCAAGAGTATGAATCAGTGGTGAAGAATGATTCTGGGAAGATTACTGTATGCAGAGAAACTGAAAATTGTTGCCCTGATGAGGAGAGTGAGGGAAATGCTGTGCTTTGACAGCAGGAAAAAAGAAACTAAGGCAGTTGAGGGGCAGGCACCACTGTATACTAGTAGGCACGTACAGGAGGTGTGTCTACGGAACATACCTGAGCCACCTGCACCCAAACTTTCTGGCTGCCATGGGTCCTAAAGCCTTCCAGCTCAAACTCATATAAGTTGGACTCTAAGGAGAAACTTGATTCTTGTTAGATCATAGCAGCTTGGGGACATCAATCCTGATCAGAGCCTTAACAGTGAGTAAAGTCAGTAAAAAAAATCTTTACTAGCCAAGTCAGATTATAGTGGCCTGAAGCACATTTCAATGCAAAAATGTAATATTAGCCCAGGAAATGTAAACTGCTAGACTCATAGGGCCAGATATTCAAAAGAGTTGAGCCATGCGCAATAGGGTTGCGCCTGCGCAAGTCCGAAATTGCGCCATTCTGCAATATTCAGCAGGAGGCATTTGTGCCCCTCAAATCACAATGAGCAACAGTGCAATGATAATGAATGCATGCGCAACTGAAGGAGAAGGAACTATGCATAAATGGCGCAGTGTGATATTCAACAACATGCATGCATGTGCATAATAGAACCAGCGGAAGTTGCACCATAGCGGAAATGAGCCAAAATAAAAGGGAGCAAGGGAGAGGTGCAAGAACGCTACAGGGAAGGCACATGAGGTTGAACTCTAGCAAGACAAACTGGGCAGCAGAAACACACAGGGCAGGCCAGGAAAGGGCACCTGGAACCCACAGGCTCAGGGGAAGGTGTGGGGAGCCACAGTGCAGAAGGGGGAAGTACTTGCCACACAGCAGTGAGGCCAGCACAGTCAGATGTTCCCGGTGCAGGGGAAGTAGCAGCCAGAACAGCGGGGGGAATACAGAAACAGCTGCCGGGGGTGAACACAAGTCAGAATGGATACTGCCACCATCCAGATGGAGGCAGTAGAGAGGGGGGTGAGAAGCGGGCAGCAGGGGGGCGTGGCCGGGGAAGGGCCCGTCGGCGGTATGCCCCCAACAGGCAGTATCGGGCCCATACCAGCTTCGAGCTGTATAGTGATATGGAGATCGTGGGCCGGTACCGCCTGAATCGGGCAATTCTGAGGCGGCTCTGTGAGCTGTGCAGTGATGTGATGCAGGCACCCAGACGACGGAGCCATGCTCTGTCAGTGGAGATGAAAGTGACAGCTTGCATGTGCTTGCTCGCCACAGGTACCTTCCAGAGACCAACTGGGGACACCACAGGCATAACCCAGTCGGTCACGTCACCCAATTCCTCAGCGCACTGCTGCCACATGCTGCAGAGTACATCCATTTCCCCAGCACACCGGTGGAGCGCACAGCAAACATACAGGAGTTCCACAGGGTAGCATGTATGCCTGGCGTGCTAGGGGCAATAGACTGCACCCATGTGGCCATCCGCACACCACCTGGCCCCAAGGGGGCCGCATATATAAATTGCAAGGGCTATGCCAGCATCAACTGCCAGGTGGTGTGTGATGCCAGGGGTGCATAATCAATGTCTGTGCCACGCACCTGGGGAGCACATGATGCCTTCATCTGGCACCAGTCGGCACTGTGCCACAGATTCGAGTGGGGATATCCCACTGGCCACCTAGTGGGTGAGTATGCAAACCACACGGACAATCATAGGGGCTGGGGGGACATGGTCAGAGGTGACATGGGTAGTGGCCTACATGGCCGGGGCAGGCGATGCTGATCACAAACTAACCTCCACCCTCTACACACAGGTGACAGAGGATACCCACTCCGTCCTGGCTGCTCACACCCTACCGGCATCCCACCCATCGCCTTAACGCTACAATGGGGCCTGCGCCACCCTGCATTACTGTCATCGAGCGGGTGTTCGGGATGTGGAAGGCACGTTTCCGTTGCCTGGACACCTCCGGCGATGCCCTACAGTACAGCCCCTCAAAGGCTTGCAGGCTATTCCTGGCCTGTTGCATCCTGCACAACATGGCCAATGAATGTGGGATAGCTGTACAGGTCGAAGAGGGGGACAGCGATGGGGATGATGAGGACGCCGGTGACAATGGTGATGGGCAGTCCCACCTTGGGTGACGGGACCCCCGACTGCTCCGGCTGACACAGCTGCACCGGGACACCATCACAAAGGTGCACTTCAGCCAACCCAGGTAGGTCATGGGGCCATGTGTAACCAACAGTGGCTAAGGCACAACCCATAAACATGCATGGACACACACCAGGGGTGCATGCCATCAAGGGAACTGGCCGGGCATGGAACCACACACACAACCAGGGATGGGTGAGGTCTAACATGCCACGCGGACACACACACACACAACGCACCAGACATGCACAAAGGGTAGGAGGCACACCGACCCAGAACGCCACCCCTAGCCACACACATGTCCACAGACCACCACGTCCACTGTCTGTCATTGTGCGTGTGTCAGATGCTGAGCACCACTGCACATTGGTGTACAGCGCAATGCAGGCATCATCATGCACATGCAACTGCGGACAGCAGCCGGGAGGGTGTGCAGATGGACTGTGTGTCCGCGTGCAGGGCCGGGTACCCACCCGTGCATTGCCCGCTGAATGACACAATGCACACAGGGCAGCACCAGACAGTAGCCGCATTGGGAGACAGGTCAGTCATGTGCCACAGTGCCCCAGCTGCCATGGATGTGTGGGCGGCCCCGCCGGGACCCGCCAGCACTGACAGGCTGATCACTGGCCTCATGGGGTGGCACCAATGGTCCCCCAGGGGTTCCACTGCATGAACACGACCGTGCTCGCACAGGGGACTGCAGCACACCAAACATGCCTGTGCCAGGCGTGCTCGGGATCCCCACAGCTGAGCCCGGTGTCGACAAGGATGGTGTTGCACGATGCCGGGAACGGGGGGGTGAACAGTGCACTGCGTGGTATCTGCGACGCATGGGCAAATAACTGTGTGCCCATTGTGGCCATGACAGCAGTGAATGCCTGTGTCTGCCTGTCAATGGTAGCGGTCACATCCTCCCGCAACTGGTCCATCCCTGCCAGAATCAGAGCGGAGTCTCTGCTGCGACGCTCCTCTGCCCGCTCCAGAGCCGCACAGAGTGCATCCACCGATGTCGCAAGCCGCATCTACTGGTTGACTGATGCTTGCAGTATGAGGGTGTGCTCATCCAAGAGGTCATCTGCCTCCATGGCATCCTGTCCCTCAGGGTGTGCGTGGCCCTGATGCTCAGCACCCCTTGAGGGTGGGCGCTGCACACCAGGACCAGGTCTGGGCATGTCCAAAGGCGTGCACTGACGCGGCCCCCTGACACTGTACCCCCAAGCCCACTGGCCGACTGCTGATGCTACCCCTCCAGCTGCCGCTCCTCAGGGCTCACTGGTGCTGCCGCAGTGGCCGCAACAGTCCCACTGTCCTGTACACACACCAGTGCTGCCCCACTAGTGCTGACAGGCACAGGCTGGGACTGTGATGACACGCAGGCCTCCACGGCGGCATCACCCACAGCCATGGCTGCGATGTTACCTGCTGTGTGGCCATCCCGTGGCACACACGTGTCACTGCCCATGGCGTTAGCGACATCATCATCAGTGATGGACCCAGCACCAGCCTGAGTCACAGCATGCTGGCATCTGTGGACGCTGGCACGCTGGGACATGGGGAGGGCCTCCTCCGCACCTGTTCCAACAACATCAGTCTGGACAGCCAGGCGGTCCCACTGTCGCACTGAGCCACGTATACCTGTGGAAGTGGATGGGCCCTCCTCCATCTCCATCTGACTGGCCTCAGTGGACAGGCCCACCGCCACTGACCCATACAGATGCTCAGGATTTGTAAGGATAAACAAAGTCACGTTACTGCATGTGACCTACCTGCCCCCACAATGGACAGACCATGACCTACCACCATGCAGTGGCGGGCTACCACCCGTCTGGAAGCCACCACCAGGAACACCCTCAATGGCTGGCATAATGCCAGCAACCCTCTCCTCCTGTGGGGACAGGCGTAGCATCTCCAGCTGTCCCCCACCTGTCGCAGCTCATGCTGCCCTGATGGCAGCCACCTTCTCCTTTATCCTCCTCCTGTCTGTGTCCATCTTCTTCTTGCACTCCTGCATGGAGCGCTGGTGGTTGCCATGCAGGGTCACTGCACGTGCCACGTCCTCCCATGCAGCAGCACGGGCCTGTGGTGTTCCCTGCCGTCCGCTGAGAAGTGGCTCCTGATCCAGGTAGGCCTCAAACAGGGCACCCGTCTCAGCCTTGGTGAAATTAGGCCTCCTCCTCCTCCTCCCACCACTCTGTTCCTCCTCACCAACAGCTCGCTCGGTCATGATTTAGCCTGTGAGAATGAAAGTTGTTACCTGTGACTGTGCAGTCCCATGCATGTTCCAAAATCCATAGTCCACACTCTCAAACAGCATGCAACTCACCAACAGGCTGCAGTAACCGACTATGGCCAGTGCAGCCCAATGTCACACTTTTATAGTGCAACCCATGCAAATGAGGCGAGGCGCAACTTTAAGTGGATGCAAATTGCAGTGCTGCGCCACTGAATGGCTGATTAGCTGATCTGCATGTGACGGCTGAATATCGCGCTGTTGCACTTTGCGCAATTGTGTTGAACGTGCTGAGCCAAGGGCGCAGTTCTGTGACATGCGCAGTACACACCTCACTGTGCAAGCCCGGGTTGCTGACGCAGGCGCCTGCAGCGCTGCTGACGTGCTGTGTGTGGGAGGCAATACAGGGCATGGCCACCATTGTGCCAGTGGCACTACAGTGATGTTCACCTATATGGCGCTGTGGCACTGGGGCATCATAGGCGCACTGGGGCAACAGCGTGGTAGGCCACTACTGGAGGTAGCACAGAGGCACCCAATCGCGCTACACGCACTGGGTTCCAATAGCACTGTGCCTGTCCGTGTGCCAGAGACCCTTGACCCCTAGGTGCATGGGTGCGCCACTATTGCGCCGTTCGGTGACAGAGCGATAGGGAATGGCAGCGCTGTACCACGCAGCATCTGCACGTGGTGGAACCGCGCTGCACAGCGACATTTTGAACCTACTGAGCAAGTGAGATGGCATGGAGGAGAGCTGCCCAGTGGAGCCAAATCGAACTGGCAAACCTGGTTGCCACTGCTGAGCCACTTTATGGCCCACTGTTTGGGGAGGCACCCCTGGACAGGTCCAGGACCCAGGTGTGGCAGGAGGTGGCTGACACCCTGGAGGAGGCCACAGGAAGGGGGCGGACGGCGGAGCAGTGCCGCCACAGGTATGGGGACCTGAGGCGGAGGGAACCGGACCTGCTTGCCCACCTGTGGGCATGTGCCAGGTAGGTGTGACGTCCACACACTTTCATTTTCCATATGGGTATCACGGTTGCATGTGTCCGGAACATGGGGGAGGGCCCGTCCAGTGTTTGCTGCGGTGGTGTTATCAGGGTGTGGGGTGGGTGGGTGTGTGGCTGGGTGGGATTGCACACACATGGGGGCAGGGGGACTTTGCTACAGGATTGTACTGATGTTCCTCTCTCCATGTTTGCACCACAGGGCAGGAAGAGAGACGGCTGGCCAGGGAGCAGAAGGTCCACAGCGCCAGAAAGACCGGCCTGATGATGATGAGTGCCATACCTCCATGATTACTATTGCATGCTGTGTAACAGGGCGGGCAGCGGGGCATGGCCACCATCCACTGACACCACTGCCATGCACACAACTTGTTACAGTCAGCACTGCCTAGTGGCACTGCATGTCTGGGAGTGCATCAATGGTGGTCCATGCGTGCACTGGGTACATGACTGTGCCACTGCCTTCGCACCGCATAGCCATGTCACTAAACAGCCATGGTGGTGCTGTGCAGGACTTGGCCGGTGGGTGTGTGCAGCAGTCCGCATGGCCGTATGCGCCTGGGTGGGCAGGTCTTGTGGACGTGATCACTGTGGGTGGTCACACACCATCA
Organism: Neoceratodus forsteri; assembly: GCA_016271365.2. NCBI lineage: Eukaryota > Metazoa > Chordata > Ceratodontiformes > Ceratodontidae > Neoceratodus > Neoceratodus forsteri. The sequence goes on from CM057453.1 coordinate 1,095,628,450, forward strand.
CAGAGGCATGTCCCATGGCCGTATGCCATGCACAGTGGGTGGGCTGTATGGGGCTGTGCATTCACACCTATTGACTCTGCTCTCTTGTCCTAGGTGTCCGCCAGCTGCAGGCTATCCGGGAGGCACTGCAGGAGATTCTAAACATGGCGAGGGCCTCATTGGACATCCTGCAAAGGATTGAGCGGCTGGGGGCCCGAAGGAGACACGGAAGGCGGAGCAGCCGGAGCGGGGCTCCCACTGAACATCACTATGCCCCTGATTCCCCTACCCCCCTGGACCCACCCTCACACCCCTCCTTTCCTGTCCCATTTGTTCACCCCTGCCCCTTACCCACCCCCACCTTGTTTGTGGCCCTCCCCGCACACATTTGTACATAGTTGTAAATAGTTTTGTTTTATATTTTTGATTACAAATCTTTTGATATCAATACTGTGGTGGTCTCTGATTTGCAGCGGGCTATAGGTGCTCAGCTGTAGTGGTGTGCATGGCGTCAGGGGTGGTGCAGTCATGGGTATGTGTGTGTGTCCGTGGGGAAGTGACTATGGTGTGGGAGTAGCTATCAGTCACTGTCTGTGGTGTGTGTGTTGTTCCCTGTGCACTGGATGACTGTCTGCAGTGGTCCATGGTGCATGCTCTGTGTCCATGGCGCACCTGTCAGCCCGTCCATGGCCTGTGCAGCTGACACCCTTGCATGTCTGTGACCTGCATGGTCTGCTGGCATGTCAGTGGTGGCTGTCCATGCAGGACAGCCACTGTACCCGTCACAATGCCGGGTTGCCTCCTGTCACTGGTGTGGTGCATGTCTGCCTCGGGTGACACTGTGGCCTCTGTGGTTGTTGTCCCACCTCCATGCTGTGGCTTGTGTGTGTTGCAGGGGATGTGCACCACTGTCTGTGACTTGTGCTCCCGGCAAATGACAGTGGCGTACAGGTCCACAGTGCCTGCGCAGGGTGGCTGGCACTCCTGTGCCATGGAGGACTGCTGGCCGTGTGTACACAGTTTCCATGGGCCCACGCTGGGGTTTGGTTGCCCCTACTGCATCCCTGTGTTGGTGTGCCCTTGGGTATGGGTGGGTGTTTGTCCATGCACTGTGTTGCATCTGGTGTGGTGCATGCTTCCACACACCACTGTGAGTGTCTCGCTGGCTGTTGTGGCCAGTGCTGGGTCGAGTGTGTCCTTGGAGGGTGTGCAAGGTGCTGTACCACTGGTGGTGGGGTCCGGGCATGCCCTGTGCGTAGTGGGGTACCTGCGTACAAACGCATGGTCGGTCTCTCAGCTGTACTCGGGGGCTGTGTGGTGGCACTGTGTATGCCGTTGTTGCATCGCTGTGTGCTGCCACCGCTGATGGGTGCTCGTGGTGGGGCTGCCTTGCATGGTTCTGTGGTGCACAGGGTTGCATTGTCACAGTGGGGGTGGTGGCATGCATGGGGTATCCTGCAGTGGTGGGCGCTGCTCCTGGGCAGGGTGTGCTCTGCATTTGGGGATGGTGTGTGCCAGGGGTGGTTGGCCCTCCTTGTGTGCGGTCACAGCTTGCCAGGGGTGTGATGGGGCACCATGGCCCAGCTGTGGGTTGGTTGCTTGTCTCCATGGGCCAGTGGTTATTCCAGCCCTCCCGGTTGTGCAGTGCATGGGGTGTGGGGGAGCGATGTCTGTTCTGCTGTGTATTCTCTGCCCATCTGTGGCATGGGTTGTGGCCCCTGCATCCCTGGTTGTGCTGTTGCATTGCTGCCCTGCTGCTGGGGGGTGTCCCTCGTTGCGCTATGGCACCTCTGGACTGCTCAGCTGAACATCCCTTGTTGCGCTGTGGCGCATCAGATATGTTCAGCTTCCCTTCCCTAGTTGCGCTATGGCGCAGGTGGTGCGATATTCAGTCGTCAGCTGTAGGCGCATCTTGGCCAGCTCAGTTTTTGAATATTGCACCTCTTGCGCATGGGCGCAATGGACTTGCACTTGCTCCTGCTATTGCACACTTTTTGGGCGCAGTTTGAATATCTGGGCCCTAGTGCCAAAAGAAGTGTTCAAGCCAAGTATTACATAACAAGCCCCAAGTCCTACTGTATATGGCTTGACAGCTACTATTCTACATATACAGTACCACATGATATTTCTGTTACAAAATATGAAAAAGAAAGGACAATTTATCTGGTTACTGTCAAAATCCCCTCCATAATATAGCACTGCTTTCCATAACCATTATGTGTCAAGAGTGAGGTTATGTCGGTGAACAGCCCTCTTTTAGACAGACACCAAGTCCTGTTTGGCAGTATAATTAAAAAATCTGTTTCTGTAATCCCCGCCCCCACCAAATGTAAACAAAGCTTATTAGTTCATCCCACAATCCACCGTGACTGACGTTACGAGTACTGATCAGGCGCAGGAGAGTCAATAGACTGTAATAAAAATTTTGAGCTTTAACAAGCTCTGTTATGTCAGTCGCTGGACTCCTAAGGCTATGTGGGAGTAAGTGATGAATTTGGTCATGCACATCAAAAGCAATGTGTCGCTGGCTAGGTGGGCATTTTCATTTAAGAGCTGGTTATTACTTTATGGTCTTGCACCTGAGGAAGAACAAAATCAAGATCACAGCCTCAAATCCTTTCTTGTTTCCTAAGAATAATCCCATTGAGGTTTACCTTTTTGATTAATGGCAAAAGGATGTCTGCCATTTCCTGGAAGTGATCCTCTTTGGTTGCCTTCAGTACATCTGCTGCACTCCTCAAGGCTGCCATCTTGTACATGAGGTTTTCTTTACGGCACTCCTTTAGGATGGCCTGAATAATGTCACTAATGCTGGGCTGGTCAGGAACAGACATCTGCAGCTGAGTACTTGAGATGAGGAAGAGAGAATGAGGACCAGTTAATTGTAGCAGTGTTATGATCTCAATTATTGATTAGCAAGTCTGACCAGTGGAGATGAGAAACCACATTTGTTCTCCACATGACCTGTCTGGGTACAATTCAGGTGCCTACAACAAAGTGTGCATTGGCTATGTTACCATTTTTTCTGCTCGATAAGTGAATACTGCTGATCCATTTTAATTTAACCATCCTTGGGTCAGCCCAACTGCACCATCAGGACCCCACAATGAGACTGGCAGGAAACCAGGCATATTAGGAACTCTGCTCCAGGAAAGAGAAGGTTAGGACCATGGCCACCCAGCATTCACTCATCCACACCAGTCAACCAAACAGCAGTACAGGCGTCAGCAGTGAAGACAGCTGCACACTCACCTTCCTGGCAGGAGGAAGGGTGTGGCTATGACAACTCCATTGTTGGGATGGGGGATAGATAGATAAAAGAGTGGTGGGTTTGGGAAGGAGAATAATAACTAAATAACAGGTGAGAGAAATGCTGCCTGTGATTGGCTGATAGCATTCTCTACCTATACCTTTATCAGGGTACACTGTCCTGTACAAATACAGCAGGTATAGCTGGCCCAGTGGCGCTGAGAACTGAGGCATCAGCCTTACCTCGTGCCATACTGGCGACCCAGGTTCAGGAACAAGCCCGGTGAGCCAGGGGTTGGCCTGGGAGGAGAGGACTGCGCATCCGATGGACTGCTCTCCTCTCCTCTCCTGGAAGGAAGGGAGGGGGGGTCTACGTCCCGTGATGCTAGTGGTACCCAGTGGAGACTGGGTGCATTGCAATCAAGGGACCTTGGAAAGGGGACAATGTCAGGCAGCCATCCTGCGGGCATGAGCAGGAGCATGCATGTCATGCACTGGACGGCACTGCATGTCCTGCTGTGGGAGGTGGGGCAACCCCGACATGACTCTCCGTGGTCCCCGCTTCCTCCCATAAGGGGCCGGGGGGAAAGGGGGGACACAGCACCCAATTCATCAGTCGGGGAAGGGATTCAGGTGGACGGTGGAGGCAAGGTCGAGTGGGTCCGCCCAAGATATGCCTCGGGAGCTGGTGACAGGTGGGATAAATAGAGTTAAAATAAATAAATTACATACCTACTGTAATTCTTGATCTTCCTGTATATCTTCACTATTCGTCACAGGTTGGTACCAGCCGGAGCCGCTAGGACCCGATGGCAAACTTTCTATAGCGCTTTCTCTCTGGAGGAGGCAGACATGGAGACAGCAGCCACCCTCCAGGCCGAGCGTATTACGTGGTGTTGCGGGTTGGCCAGTGATGGACACTGGCCCCTCCACCGCCTCAGTTCTGCTCGCTGGAGAGGAAAACAGAGACAGAGAAAAGAAAGGTGGAGGGTGGGGCAAGAGAGCCAAAAAGATAGAAAAATGAAAGGATATAAATCTAAAGGAGGTATAAGCTGACCAGAGGAAGGGGATAGGCCTTACGTTTTGTGAGAGGTAGACTCGAACCACTGGGCAGGCCAGAAGGGTTTGAGCAGATGGGTAGGTAGAGGAAAAGAGAGAGTGAGAGAGGAAGAAAATAAGGAGGCGGGAGTGTGACAGGGTGGAATAGGACTCTGTCTCAGTTGTTATGGAGAAAGTGTTTAAATGCAACAATCTTGAGTTCTTTCCTTTTCTGTCTGGTTGCACAACCAAATTTTCCTGCGAGACTTCGGACTTGATCAACCCGACAGTATCGCAATTCTTTGCCCCTCTCTGTCTCTCTCAGCCCTCCCTTACTGTCTGTTTTTCCTCCCTTGCATGTCTGCTAATATAAAAATTTGTGCAGATCAATATGTGGAAATGTAAGTGATATTAGGATCCTATTGTTTAGAAAATATATACTGTTACTGTTGAAATGTATATATTTATATTTTGAGATGACTGCAGAAAGCTATTGCAAATTAGAGGTTACCCGAGTTCAATTTTCAAGCCTTTTGCAAAAGCTGTGCAAAAAGGGGCCTCAACTCAAGAAGCACACTGTGTCCTAGCAGCTCCTGGCTAATATTCACAAAAACAGGATGCTTGTTTAGAATGGGGGTGGAAGGACTTATAAGTGAGCAGAGCTGCAACTGCTGAGAGAAGAAAAAGGGACACAGACTGAAGTAAAACTACTGTATTTCTCCTCCGTACATCGTTATTCTGAACAAGTTTATTTTTTTTTATGTTACTGCTACTGCAAATAAATATTTTTGTTGAATTCTACAACTGCTCCTGGTTTTCCCTATGCTTCCTGACCTATGCCTCGACAACAGGGAGGGAGAGTGAAGAAGATGAAAGGGGGAGGAGAGACAGCACAACAGTGAAGGAGAGATGGACCCCAACAGGCTAACACTACAGGGATTCCTCCGCTGCCTGTGGCCTAAGGGGGGGGGGGGGATCTACTCAACTGCTCCTATTTTTTTTTTTTTTTTTTAGGAACCCGAAAGGGTCTGAAGATTGAACACGAGAACTTATAAGAGTGGAGCAAGAAGATGCCGTATATTGCAGAAAGAAGTCAGATCTCTCAGCCCCCAGGAGGAGATGGGGTCCGACCACTCTCCCCCGGCCCGCTATATAGGGGCGAGGATAAAAATGATCCACCCTGAGGCAAGGTCCCTTCAGGCACAGGGGGAGGGGTCACCTGACTAGATGAGCCCTTCTTGAGATCCAGAGGAGCTGTCTGCTCTTAGATCTACCCCCAGTTGGAGGAAGATAGAGGGTTTATCTCTGAAGAGGTAAAAGATCAGAAGGACCTTGCCTCATGTATAATCATTGGCTACTCACACAAGCGTAAAGAACCACGTGTGGCACCATAGACAGAGGGGGAAGAAAAAGAAAGGTGGGGATCCTCGGAGTCCTGCCGACCAAGCCAGATACCCAAGGGAAGCAAAGAAGGGCCCCTCACAGAAAACGGAGGGGCCAAGAAAGCAGGAACTGTGGTACACAATGCTGTCCTAGGGATGACCCCACTAGGTCGTATGAAGCCCCAGAGAGAACCTGGCCAAAGAGGGCAATAGCTTATGCTTGCCCTCCCCACCCAGAGTTGGGTCCCTGTAGCTTCAAAGAAGGATCAGTGAACCCGGAGGTGCCAGCGGGACTAAGCCCACAATTGGCCTCAGTTTGGGGGAAGGCAAGCAGGGAGGAGGCACTGCCCAGGAAGCTGAGGCCCAAGAGGGGAAGGTGGGTGGGAAGCAGTGATGAATGGTGAAGATATACAGGAAGATCAAGAATTACGGTAGGTACGTAATTTTCATACCTTACCTGTATCACTCTTCAGCATTCATCACTGGTGGATGAGTACCAAGCACAGTAATGGTGCTGGATCTTCCCTGAGAGAGAAATCTCCCTCAGCCTTCTGTGGGAGAGAACACAGAAAGGCAGGGGCCCCCTATTGGGCCTGGTGAGGCCCGCGAGTGATAAAGGCAAGACAGGGATTCCCGTTGCCTGGGAGACGGAAGGCGCCCTGCTAACTCCTGTCTCACTCTGCGGGAGAAAAAGTGGGCAAGCTGGAAGGGGAGGCAATCACCCTACACCATGCCAAAGGTGACAACCTTGATAGGCGAATGCAGACCGCAGTTCTTGTCAGTCTGGAGGCCACCTCATTGGCGTCACAAGACGCCCTTGCCTGATGTCTCGCCGGCACTAGACCATGTGCCGAAAGGCTGATGACCTGCCCGGTTACCTCTGAATCAGGCACAGATGCCATGAGTTGGCCCAGCATCGTCCAGAGGTGCCTTGAGTAGTTAGCCTGATGGGCCTGGTGGACTGCGATGCACAAAAGAAGGCACATTGCCGAGAAGACCCTATGACCCCAATGGTCAAACTCAGCTGAGTCTGGCTCCAGGGTTCGGTCGTGCCTTGGGCGACAGTGCCCAGAGGGGGGTGTCCAGGAGCAGACAGTTCTGGCAAGATCAGAGGCTCTGAATCGGCACCGCAACTCCTGCCAGTGCTGCCACCTACCCTGGACAAGGAGTGAGCCACTGACCTGTACCTCACAGCACTTACCTTATCAGAGTGGGCCTTGCCCCTTGGGCAAGGCTTCTGGACAGAGTTGAAGTCCCCTCAGAAGCTGTGGGAGAACCAGTTCCACAAGTGGCACTGGTAACCCCCGGAACTGCGAACGACACTGATACCCACTTTGGTGCTGCAAATGTCACTGTCGCCCTCAATGGCACTGTAAGCAGTACTGGAAGCCAGACAGGGGCATCAAGAATGGCACCAGCCAGAAATGCAGCCCCAGAGAATGACGCTGACCCAGAAGAGGCCTAGAACTAGGTCTAAGAAGGTCTCTTTCATCACCGGAGTCCTGTAAAAATGACAAGACCCTCTTTAAATTCGATCCAGAGATCTCAATAGGATGCCTGAAAGGCCTGGCTAGAGAGAGCTTCCCTCTCCTGACACTGAAAGTGGTGTCAGGAGGGGACCAGGTCTTGCAGTTGGCTTTGCCTCACTCACTGGCACCACCCTTAGTGCCAGCAGCTGAGGTTTTGCCAGGCTGCAACACCAAGGTGCCTGTCTGTATAGGCCCAGTGTAGAGCACTGACCTCACCACCAGGGATGTCCACTGTTCCAAAGGGATGACAGACTGGGAGGGGTGTTCAGCCAGACTCTCCAAGGGAGGAGGACTCTCCACAACACCTCTCTCCCAGGCTCTGTGTCTCGGTGAGGTGAGGACGAGGAGATAACTGGTCTCCCTCAGTGTGTATAGTACTGAGGAAGGACTCAGTGAAAGAGCCCAAGGACCTTACTTTGGAGTCCTGTGTGCAAGGCCTGCCTCCAAAAGTGTGTGTGTGTGTGTGTGGGGGGGGTTGTGACATCAAAGTCATGGAACTCAGCCCAGCAACATAAATAACTGCTGTACACAAAAATACGGAAATTACGTACCTACCATAATTCTTGATCTTCTTGGACGGAGTCTCCACCACTCATTCACACTAATGGGATCTATGCCACTAGGACCCAGTGGGAGCAAACTTTTCAAGAGGGTCGGCACCAGAGATGGCAGTGTGAGGAGCGGCACTGCAAGCCACGGCTCATGCGGTAAAAACTATCTTGGTGTCGACCCTCCAACTGCCTCAGTACCTTTCTTCCTAGGAGGTGCAGCGTAACTAACCTAGAAGGACTAACCTGAAATCGGACATAAGATAGTCCGAATGACCCATGTAAGAAGGGTCAACAATTAAGTCTTCAGGGCCCAGCGATTGAGGGAGTTAAGATCAAAAACAGATAAATGTGCTTGGGGGATGGTGGGTGGGCATGTGAATGAGTGTTGGAGACTCCATCTAAGAAGATCAGGAATTACGGTAGGTATGTAATTTCCATATCTTCCTGGACATAAAGTCTCCACCACTCATTCACACTAAAGGGATAGTACTGAGCTAATAATCCTCCGAGATGAGCGGCAGGAAAATAAAGAGCCCACATACTCAGGACAGAAGTCCGTTAAGAATAGGTCTGCCAAACGACAGATGTCATCTGGCAAGGACATCCAAGGGGTAGTGCTTAATGAAAGTGTGCACTGACCTCCAGGTAGCCGCATTGCAAATATCTGCAATGGGCACATTGCGGATTTCTGCCAGAGAAGCCGCGACTGCTCTGGTAGAGTGAGCGTACACTCTGCCTTCCAGCTTAACCTGCGCCATAGAATAGCAGTGGTGAAAGCATGCCACCAGCCACGCTGAAATGCATCTAATAGTGAAAAGCTGACCCAGCCGGGTCTCGCTGAAGGAAACAAACCGTTGTTGAGCCTTGTGAATTTATTTTGTTCTATCTAGATAGAATCACACTGCTCTCTTAACATCCACAAAATGAAGGGTACACTCTCCTTCATTCTGGAAGTTCGCAAAGTAGGTAGACGGGACTAAAGGTCGGTTTAGATGGAATTCTGATACAACCTTAGGGAGAAACTTAGGATGAGTCCTAGGAATGTTGTCCTCATGAAATACAGTGCACGAATTTCAGACACTCTATGGACCGAAGTGATGGTCACCAGGAAGGCCGTTTTCCAAGTGAGGAATTTCAAGTAGCAAGTAGCTAGAGGCTCGAAAGGTTTGCAAGTGAGCATGTCTAGCACAAGGTTAATGTCCCAGGCTGCGACTGGACATCTGATGGGGGGGGGTCTAGTATGCAGAATACCCCTAAGAAGCCTCTTAACTACAGGTAACTGAGCCAGAGACATGGAAAGTACCGGCTCATGATATGCTGAAATAGCACAAAGATGAACTTTGACTGTGGAGTACTGTAGACCTGAATTTGAGAGGTCTAAAAGGTACTCCAAGACTATTAGGTGGGCAGAAAAAAGGGTTTGAAGAGGCTTTTGCACATCAGATAGAGAAACACTTCCATTTGGCTGTGTAGGTTTTTCTAGTGGCCGGTTTATGCGCAGCCAAAAGAATATCAAACCCTACGAGAAACACTGAACCTATTCACCTTTATCTCTTCAGGAGCCAAGCGTGAAGGTGAAGCGACCTCACATTGGGATGGACCACAGGACCCTGGGTCAAAAGGTTCATCTGAAGGGGAGGCGTCTTTGGGAGGGTTTCTGACAGACTATTGTGTAGCGGAAACCATATCTGCCGAGGCCAGAAGGGAGCAATGAGAATCATTCTGACTCCCCGAGACTTGAATTTGAGAAGTACCCTCTGAAATAGGGGAAGAGGAGGAAAGGCTTATAGAAAGCACCTTGTACACCGCAGCTTGAACGCATCCTGACAGAGAACGCCAGGTCCTGGATATGTGGAGCACAAAAGAGGCAGTTTTGCATTGAGTGGGGATGCAAAAAGGTCCAGGTCTGGAATTCCCCATTCTTTGAAGAGTGACTGAACGATGGTTAAGTCGAGAGACCACTTGTGAGGATCGGTCTCTGTTCTGCTGAGACGGTCTGCAAGCTCGTTCTGTACTCCTGGGAAGTAAATCGTGTGGATTTGAGGCTTGTGCTCCAGGCACCATTCCCACCCTCATAGCTTCTCTGCATAATGGGTAAAAGTGTGCACCGCCCTGTTTGTTGATGTACTACATCACTGCTTTGATGTCTGTCTGAAGGAGAATGTTCCTGTGACAGAGTACCTCCTTCAAGGCTCAGACTGCACAGAGCACGCCTCTCATTTCCAGGACGTTTATGTGAAGCTGGGACTCGTCCTGAGTCCACGTACCTTGGGTGTGGAGATTCTGGCAATGAGCTCCCCATCCCCACCAGGGATGTGTCTGTGGTAATGGAGATCTGATGATCCAGAGGAGCAAAGAGATATCCTTCCAGAAGGTTATCCTCCTGCGACCACCAGGCGAGTGACCTCTTCAGAGGTTCTGTCACCTTGATGGAAAAGGACTGAGGGTGAGTGGTTGGGGACCACTGAGTAATGAGCATCCACTGAGAGGTTCTTATGTGGAGACAAGCTAGAGGTACAGTGAACAACGAGGATGCCATGAGACCCAGCATCCGTTGCATTGAGATAGCTTGAACCAAGCTGTTTACTCTGATGTATCGGGCCATCTGTAAGATATTGTTCCTTCTGTCCTCTGGGAGGAAAGCCTTCACAGAGGAGGTGTCCAGAAGAATTCCTATAAAGAGGGGCTTCTGGGAGGGCTGCAACTGTGACTTGTTGAGATTTAGCAGGACTCCCATGGATGTGAGGAAGTCTGACGCCATGGCTACGGCATCCAGAGTTCCTGGTCTCGAGGGGACTTGCTAGGAGCCAGTCGTCCAGATATGGGAACACTTGTATTCCGATTTTCCTGAGATGCACTGCAAGAATTGCACAACACTTTGTAAAAACTCAAGGCGCTGAGGATAGCCCAAAGGGAAGGACTCTGAACTGCTGGTGTTGACCCAACAACACAAACCTTAGGTATCTGCAGTGCTTTGGGTGTATAGGGATGTGTTGGTAGGCATCCTGCATGTCCAGGAAGGCTAGCCAATCGTGTTGATGAAGCAAAGGCAGAAGGGTACCTAGCGATATCATTTTGAACTTTTCCTTGTGAAGGAACTTGTTTAACGTTCTGAGATACACAATGGGGCACATGCCACCAGTTTTCTTCGGGACCAGGAAGTAATGGGAGTAGAAACCTGTGTTTGGTTGAACTTCTTCTACTGCCCTGTTGTTCAGAAGGCCTTGTACCTTGGAAGCAAGAAGGTCCGACTGTAGTGTCGACAGCCTGGGCTGTCGTTTGGAAGGATGATCCGGAGGGGTTTCTGAAAGATTGAGCGAGTACCCTTCGCAGATTATCCGGAGGACCCATTTGTCTGATGTTATGGATTTCCACTGGTTGTAGAACTGAGTCAGATGTCCTCCCACCACTGAGGAGGAGTCCCCCTCAGACAGTTGAGGTGGGACCTAGGCCAAAAACTCAGAAGGTGGCATTGGGCACTTTGGGCCCTTGTGTCTTCTGCTGCATTTTCTTTTGTGGTTGAGGGATGTAGTGTTTGTTAAAATATCCTCTACCTTTGCCGCGAAAGGACTGAAGGTTGTGAAACTTGACACTTGTTGGCACCCCCGGGAGGGGATGGGTGCAGGTCTAGCTATCTTAATAGCAGACCTAGTCTTCTGTGTGGCCTCCAGAGCTTGCTCCACCTGGGGCCCAAATAGATACATACCATCAAAAGGTAAAGCCATGACCTGCTGCTGGGTATCATTCGTGAAGCCCGAAGTACGTAGCCAAGTATGGCAACGGGTGCAGATGCCAGCCGCCGGCGCTCGGGAAGCGGTATCTAAAGTGCCCATTGCAGCTTTAACCTGTTGGTTGTTGGACTCGATACCCCTGGTCATGGTCTGAAGTAGCTCTGAAATGGCTTCCGATTTGGGCAGAGCTTCTACCATTTGTTTGAGCGAATGCCAAAGAACATACTCATATTGAGAAAAATAGCCCTGGTAGCTGGCAATACGCATACCCAGGGTGGAGGTAGCAAAGACTCTCATACCTAATGTGTTGATCTTGCGAGATTCTTTATTTATAGGCTGGGCTGTAGATGCCCGAGGAAGGACTGCCTTCTCATTCTCTGCCAAGACTACAATGGGATCAGTGAAGGCTTGTGAGGCCAATATGGGACGATCCTTGGGAGGGGCATATTTCCTGTCTATGGACTTGGCCACAGAAGGAATGAGAGCCGGATTATTCCATACCATCTGAGAGAGGGTCTCAAAAGAGGGCTGTACAGGAGGAGTTAAATCCATAGGGATCTTCGGGACATGGAGGTAATGGAGTCTTAAAAGCTTTTCAGGATCAATTTCTGTTGTCTGGAGAGAAAGACTAGAATTTAAATTTTAAAGCAGGTGTAACCCTCTTACAAATGGGGGTTCCCGAAGAATCTTCCTCGAGCTTGCCTAAATGCTCACTGGCAGACTGGTGTCCTGCGTTTTAGCAGTTTAAATGCAATTACCAGAGAGTGCCTGTATAGCCTCTGTGTACTATCTCTTTAAGAGCTGCCTGGATTGCAGTCATAAGTAATCTGAGAGGGAGCTCCGTTGAAAGATGTAACTATTTGCTGAAAATCATTTAGAGTGATAATGTAATTTGTCTAGCCTGCCTTCTTTGCAGCAAGGACTGTTTTGTTTATCTCCACTATCTTGGTCCTGGACTGCGAATTGGACCAATCAGTACTGGTGGGACCTAAAATGGAGCCGGACTACAGGAGCTGTCTGGAGTCAAAATCTGTATGAATTGTAGTTTTGGGCTTTTTGCACCTGAAGGGGGAGCCTTTGTTGTGACTGACAGGAGGATCAGCCAACCAAACGTTTTGGATCTCGGGGAATTTCCCAGGCTGCTGCAGCTAGTTTCAGTTTTGAGCTGAGAAGTGAAGAAGTAACAGCTCAAGTGATTTTGAGCAGCAGTTTTGCATGGAAGAACTGTGAAAGGGCTGAGTTTTGATCTGCCTGCTGTCCCTGAGAGGGGGAAATAGAGTTTATTCGGACTGAATCGGAGTTGTAAGGACTATTTAAGCTACTGGACTGTGACCAAGCTTTAACCTGAAAAAGACCGAAGATTTGCTGAATGCAATCGGCCTGTCAGGATCTCCAGCTGCTTTTGAAACCCCAGTTTGTGCAGAGACTTTTCGATCGTGACCGGTTTGCTTGGTACAGTAGAATTTCCTTGCATGTAAATATGCTGTGTATGGAAAGTGGGTCGTGATTTGGTTCCCCACTGTGTGAACTGTGTTCGGCTTGCTGATACCATAGAATCCTTTACATGTAAATGTGATATGTACTGAAAGTGGGTCGGGATTTGGTTCCCCACTGTGTCAACTGTGTTCTGCTTGCTGGAAGCTTTATCCAGCCTAATCGGACTGAATCCGCATTCATCTCCATTCGGCCTGGGCCATGCCACGCTGGCCCTGCTAGACTACCCCACTGCACAGAGAAAGCCACAAATGAGAGACCTGCCAGGGGATCAGCTTCCTGCTCCACACTTGAACAGGAATGACGCCTCGGCGAATCGTGTGGACCCTGCTTCTCCTGGCATTCCAGATTAACCACCTGCTGTCTCGATTTTCGTCCAGCCTGTGTCCAGTCTTGGGTATCGTGAGTAATCATCAGGGTAGCTCCCTGCAACAACAGTCTAATCTATAAGTGTGTCATCTGACTGTCTTGTTGTTTTTCTTTCACAAACTGAGCCCTCTGGCTCCGGATTACAAATAGTGTGTATTGTGCATGTTTTTTTTCTTCCATCACAGAGCCCCAACCAGCTTCAATGTTCCTGGCTAGCCCACCATTCTCCATCTGGGTACCCAGAGTGTGTGACTGTTTATGGACCCTGAAGTGCATGGATAACTGTTTGATTGATAGAGCCTTTAAGCAAATTAACCGGATTACACCCTTCCCTTGCTCAAGCCCCTTAAAATAAATCAGATATAACTTTTTTTTCATTTACCCCGACTGTGGTTCCAGTTTGTGCAAGAGTACTGTACTGCTGTTATCTGCTGTGTATAACCTTGTTTTACAGGGGGTCCCCAGGGCCAGGCCAGAGGAAAGCCCTGGTGGTAAGTGCAAACAGTGTGGGTACTTGTGTGGTGTATCAGGGTATTGTGAAAGTGATTATTGTGTATTGTTCCAGCCACAAGTAAGGAAAGAGGGGGGTTACAGTGTCCCGGAGGGCTGTGCCCAGGTCAGCTTGACCACTACCAACCCTGACCTCCGGGTAGAGGCACCCATTTCAGAACTCAGGCCCCTTAACCTGCTACTAGCCAAGCAGGCAGGGGTAGTAGCCCTTAGGATAGCGCCACCTAGGGGTTACACAGAGACTTAAAGGAAAGGTCTTCGACCACAGGCTCCGTAGAAGGATTGATCCCGGCTCCCAAGGCAGTGTCATCAACATCATCACCCAGTCGAAGATTTGGGTCAGGCTCAAAATCATCTCCTGACAGTCCAGGAGGGACTGTATGGACAGGAAAGGAGTGAAAATCAGGAGGAAAAACAGAAGAGGAAAGAATCTGAGTCAAGGACCCCTGGAGGCCGGATGACATTGCACCAAGCCTTGGTGCCGATGAAGAACACAGCGAAGTCGGCGCCATCGGAAAGAGCTCAGCACACGGTGCCAACAGAGCCCGTGGCACCACAGGTGGCACTGACAGAATCCCTGATGCCAGGGACAGACCCCTCAGCACCGTGGATGGCGCCGAGAGAGTCCCATGGGCCTGAAAACTGTGGTTTGAGGAGACAGAAGGAAAACTGGCAGGAGATAGAGGCATTGGTGTGGACCCCTGCACCACAGCCATGTGAGCGGGGAAACCACCCGAGCGTGGAGTCGACTGAACCGAGGAAGGCACTGCGCGACTCGGAAGTCCCAACCTCCTTCCCTACCTACCCCTCCAAAGCTGAACGGCCGGAAGGCCTCGGTCTTGGGGTGACTGGATCAGGCAGCTGGACCAACCTTCGAGCTTATTGCTCCATAAGAGCAGCCCGCTGGTGAAACTGCTCATCGGAAGCCCTTCCAATAGGTGGGGAAGGGCTCTGGTGTCCAGGATGTCAGGCACCGGAGACAGAAACTGGTGACTCCGACAGAGGTGGAGACCAGTACCTGGTCCCAATAATCGACAGTCTACGTGCAGACATACCAGAAGGCGACCTCGAGTGATGCCTTCTCTTTTTCGGTGTGCCAAAGAAGAACTCGAGGCTGAACGGTGCCGAGAATGGGACAGTTTCCTTTTATGCTTTCGGGGGGGACCGGCCACCTCCCCACGCATCGGACCGCCCGTTGTCAGACCCTCCCTCCGGAGAGGGCGGCGGACCAGACCCAGCCTGGCTGACTGAAAAGCTTTCATTGGAAGTCTCCCTACCCACACCTGACCCACTCGTGGTCGACTCCGTCAATGGAGGGCTGAAGACTTCTCGTTATAATACGTGAATTTAATAAGATCGGTACTTATTCGCAAATAATTACAAAATAATAAACTGAAAACTAAACTGCTAGTTTGATTCGGAGCGGGCGGGCGACGTTGTCACTGAAGCGCACTTGATGGCGGGAAAAAAGGAACTGAGGCAGTTGGAGGGTCAACGCCAAGACAGCCTTTACCGCACGAGCTGTGGCCCGCAGTGCCACTCCTCATGCCGCCATCTGTGGCGCTGACCCTCTTGAAATGTTTGCTCCCGCTGGGTCCTAGCACCTCCAGCGTAGATCCCATTAGTGTGAATGAGTGGTGGAGACTTTATGTCCAGGAAGATAAATACTTTTGCAGAATACAGCAGTTTACTAATAGGCAAGGAAAGAACAAAGCACCTCGATCAGAGGTGACCACAAACAGACTAACGTTTCATCCAATAGTGCTTTGACAAAGCCCTATCGGGTGAAACATCAGTCTGCTTGTGGTCACCTCTGGTAGAGGTGCTTTGTTCTCTCTTTGCCAATTAGTAAACTACTATAGTCTGCAAAAGTATTTTTTTGCGTGGACAGCAGTTATTTATGTTGCTGGGCTGAGTTCAGTGAGCTTGATTTCTTGGACTGCTGCTTGTCACAGAGAACCAGGTATCCTGCTGAGCAGCTCTGATGTATTGCTGGGGGGCTTGTGACTCCACTTCATTGTGAGGATCTCGAGGGTGCGGAAGTCCATGGAGAAGCAGGCATTGCAGTGGTCCATGTCGTGGCTTGCTCTAAGGCAGGTCCAGAATCAGTCATGTAGATCCTACATAGAAATGTGTCCTATGGAGAAGCACCAATGCATGAAGAGGGGGGCCTTAGACTTCTTCTTGGTCTTCTTTTTTGGCTCCTGGGAATTGGACATGATGAGCAAAATGGAAAATAAACTAGTGAGAAAAGGGCTAGATGCCATACAAAAGAGAGGAGAGAAGGTGGCACCGAAACAGGACCAAAATACAGCATCAAGCAAGTGGCGGTGAAGAACTGAGGCATGATGCAGTTTCAGAAGTGACGAGTGCTCCCACGATGTTGCCTCGCTGGTGGGAAAAACAGAACTGTGGTAGGCAGGGGGCTGGCATTGGTTACAGGCCAGTCCACGAGTGCCACATCATACAAATGTCTCATGGACAGCGCTGTCATCGATGTCGGCTGCCTAGCTCTAAGCTGCAGGAGTTTGCTCCTGCAGGGTCCTAATGCCTATGGCACAGACCCATAAGTGGGAAGAGGTTGTGAAGCTTGATTCTTAGAAGAGCTACCTTTTTCTTAATGGAAAACAGTATACAGGGGATCTGTGACCAAGGATGGATTTCAGACACTCTGCAAGCAGAAGTGATAGACGCTAGAAAAGCTGCTTTCCAAGTCAGAAACTTTAGCTCACATGTCACAAGGGGCTGAAAGTGCTTGCAGGTGAGCATATGCAGTACAGGGCTGATGTCCTATGCATCCACCGGCTTCCTGATGGGAGGCCTTGTGTGTAAAATGCCCTTAAGGGACCTCTTGAAGAGTGGCAGCTATGCCAAGTAGAGGGTACCAATGGGCTCGTGGTATACATAAATAGCACAAAAGTTGACCTTGACTGTGAAATACTGTAAGTCAGCATCAGAAAGGTCCAGCAAGTACTCCAGAACCTTGTTAGGTAGGTGCACTGAAAGGGGTCAATGCGGGTTTTGCAGCACCAGATGGAAAATTTTCTCCACTTGGCTGTGTATGTCTTCCTACTGGAAGGTTTATGGGCAGCCAGAAGTATTTCAGAGACCCTCTGAAATACCTTGCACCTGTTCTCTTCTATCTCTTCAGGAGCCAGGCCTGAAGATGAAGGGAAAACAGGCTGGTATGGACCAGGTGACCCTGATTTACTAAGTCACTCCTGAGTGGCAGGATCCTCAGTTTGCTGACTGATAGTCTGTTCAACAGAGGAAACCGTATTTGCCAAGGCCACCAGGGGGCTACCAGTATCATCTTGCCCCTGTGTGCTTCCAGTTTGAGCAAAACCCTCTGCACTACAGAGATTCGAGGGAAAAGAAACAGAGTTTGCCATTGCAATCTGAATGCATCCTGACAGAAAATGCTATGTCTTGGATTTCTGGAGCAGAATCGACACAGTTTGGCCTTGAGTGGGGACGCAAAAAGGTCCACACCTGGGGTTCCCTATTCATCGAATAGTGATCCCACGACATCTGGAACTAGTGACCACTCCTGAGGATTGGTCTCTGTTTGACTGAGCTTGTCTGCCAGATTGTTCTGAACTGCCAGATAAATGCCTTGGAGCAGGATCCCTTAGTCCAGACATCACTCCCACACGCTCATCGCTCCCCTGTGGAGAGAATAAGAGTAGGCTCCTCCCTGCTTGTTGATGTAATACATCACAGATCTGCTGTCCATCTGGAAGAGGACTGTTCTATGGCTGATGAGATCCACTAGGGCTCACAGATATACAGAACAGCTTGCAACTCCAACGCACGATGTGGCGATGAGTCAGATGGGTCCCAGACACCCTGAATCTAGAGCCCTGGAAGTGGGCTCCCCACTCCAAAAGGGAGGCATCCATAATGGGAGTCACCCGAGGCTCTGGTTGGGAGAAGGGAAGCCCTGGAGGAAGCTGTCCTCCACTGAACTGACTTTCATGTGAGAGACTGAACCAGAGGCTTGGTCAAATGGGGTATGTCTGAGGGTGTGATGATTGTGACCACTGTGCACTGAGCTTCCACCGAGTTGTCCTCATGTAGAACCGTGCCATGGCACTGTGAGCACTAAGCAGGATATTAGACCCAGTATGTGCAGCATGGAGTGTGCTTGCATAGTCTTGCATTCCATGATCTTGCATGCCATATGCAGAACTGCTTGCAGTCTGCCCTCCTTGGAATAAAAGCTGGGCCCAGGTTTCATCTAGAAGAGCTCCTATGAACAGCAGCTGCTGTGAGGGTTGTAGCTGAGATGTCTCAAGGTTCAGCAAGACTCCATGGAAGTGAGGAACTGAGAAGCAGTGGTCGCTGCCTGTTCAGCTTCCTGTCTAGATGGGATGGATATTAGTCAGTAACCCAGGTACAGAAAAACTTGAAATCCTAATTTCCATAGGTATGCAATGACTACCGTGAAGCAGTTTGTAAAGACTTGTGGCATCGAGGAAAGCCCAGAAGGCAGGACTCTGAACTGGTAATGCTGCTCGCTCCAGCACTACAAAACAGAGGTATCTGTGGTGGCTGGGGTGTATCAGTATATACTGGTATACATCCTGCACGTCCAGGGATGCTAACCAGTCCTGAGGCTTCAGGAAAGGAAGCAGAGAGACCAGAGAAATCCTTTTGAATTTTTCTCGATCCATGAACTTGTTGAGATTTCTGAGGTCGAGAATGCAGAGCGTGACCTCTGATTTCTTTGAAACCAGGAAGTGGTGGGAGCGTGGGAGTAGAAGCCTGTGTTTCATTCTGATTGTGCCACTATTTCCACAGCCCTGTCACTCAGAAGGCCAGCAATCTCCTCTGCCAAGAGATTTGACATGAGCTGACAAAAGGGGTTGCCTTCTGGGTGGACATTCTGGAAGAAGTCTGTAAAATCCAGGCAGTGTCCCTCTTAGATGATCCTAAGAACCCATTTGTCCATCATGACGGATTCCCAGTGATGGTAAAAGTCAGATAAGCCCCCACATCTCCACTGGGAAGGAGAGATCTGCCTGGGCCGGAGCTTCAGATAGTAGCACTAGGTGGTTTTGGCACCTGTGCCTTCAGCTGCACCTTCTTCTGAGGCTGGTGGAAGAGGGATGCCTGGATATTGTGGCAGTCACAGAAACATGGTACACAGAGAACCATGACTGGGATGTCAACATACTAGGATACACAATCTACAGGAGGGACAGGGAGGGTAAAAGAGGAGGAGGAGTAGCTCTCTATGTAAAAGAAGGGATCAAAGCAACAGAACTGAAGAGTAAACAGGGAGCAGATGAGACACTCGGTCACCCTGGAGACAGGAAATGGCACCACAATCCGCATGGGGGTTGTATACAGACCCCCATCTCAGGGGAAGGGAATGCACAAGGAAATGATAGAAGGCTTCCTTAGAATGGCAGAAAAAGGGGAGATATTGTTGATGGGGACCTGAATATGCCAGATGTTAACTGAGCACCTTTGCTGCAGGCACATCCAAGAGCAGGGTCATTCTTGATGCCCTACAGGGGGCATGCCTCAGACAGCTAGTACTGGAACCCACTTGGGAGGGAGCAATCTTAGACCTGGTACTCTCAAATGGGGACGGAGAAAGAATCTCAGATTTAAAAGTGGGTAGCCATCTGGGAACAAGTGACCACCAAACAGTGTGGTTCACGATAAACACAGCCATACAATCAAGCCATATAAAAGCAAGAGTATTGGACTTTAGGAGGGCTGACTTTGGGAAAATGAGTGTGTGCCTCAGAAAAGCACTGGCAAACAGGCAAGAAGGAGGGGTGGAGGAACAATGGGGAGTAATCAAAACAGCCATCACAGAGGCAACAAGTCTTTATGTAAAGCAAATCAACAAAACACAATGAAGGAAATAACCGCTATGGTTCTCAAAAGAGGTGGCAGGAAAGGTTAAGGAGAAAAGGATAGCATTCAGGAAATATAAGGAAACACAGAAGGAGCAGGACAGAGAACTTTATCAGTTAAAGCAGAAAGAGGCTGGGAAGGCAGTCAGAATAGCAAAGGCCCAAACCGAGGAAAGGATAGCCAACTCTGTTAAGAAGGGGATAAGACCTTTTATAGGTACATTAGGGAGCGAAGAAAGACCAAAGGAGGGATACTGAGGCTTAATAAAAGGAGGAATGTGGGTAGAGGGTGACAGTGAAAAGGCAGGGATACTGGCAGAATATTTCTGCTCAGTATTCACAAAGGAAGAGGAGGGGGAGGTACCTAAACCAAACAAGAGAAACACTCTTAAGACGGGGTTCGATACCAGTCCATTTACAGAAGAAAGGGTTCTGAAAGAACTAAAAAAATTGAAGGTGGACAAAGCAATGGGGCCTGATGGGATTCACCCAAGAATTCTAAAAGAACTAAGGGTAGAACTAGTGACACCGCTCTCTAACAAATCATGGGAGGATGAGGTGGTACCTGAGGACTGGAGGAGGGCGGCGGATGCGATTCCTCTTCACAAAAGTGGGAGCAGGAAAGAGGCAGGAAACTACAGACCAGTTAGTTTGACCTCAGTGGAAGGGAAAATGATGGAATCACTTCTGAAGGAAAGAACCGTTGAGCACCTAGAGGCCAGTGGGGCACAGGACCCAAGGCAGCATGGATTCACGATGGGAAGGTCGTGTCAGACGAATCTAATAGATTCTTTGACTGGGTGACCAAAGTAGTAGGCCAGGGAGGGGCTGTAGACATGGCTTACCTAGATTTTTAGCAAGGCTTCTAAGTCCCACACAAAAGATTAATACACAAGTTAGCCAGCCTTGGAGTTGGTCCCAAGGTGGTAGCCTGGATAAAAAATTGGCTAGACAACAGGACGCAGAGGGTAGTAGTAAATGGAGTCCATAGTGAAGAAAGGAGGTTACTAACATTGCCATGAGGTTCAGTACTGGGACGGTCCTTTTTAATGTCTTTATAAGTGACATTGCAGAGGAACTGGAAGGAAAAGTATGTCTCTATGCAGATGACACAAAGATCTGCAACAGGGTTGATACACCAGATGGAGTGGAAAGGATGAGAAGGGACTTGGCAAGGTTGGAGGAATGGTCAAATGTATGGTAGCTCAGATTCAGTGCAAAGAAGTGCAAGGTAATGCACCTGGGAAACAAAAACCCAGAGGAAGAGTACACAATGGGGGGGTGAGATACTGACAACAGTAAAAATGGAAAGGGCCCTGGGGTAATTATATCAGATGACCTAAAGGTGGGCAAGTAATGTGAGAAGGCAGTAAGGAAGGCTGGGGGGATACTGGGATGCACAGGGAGAGGCATCAATAGTAAAAAAATGAAGATTACGTACCTACCGTAATTCTTGATCTTCTTGGACGAGTCTCCACCACTCATTCACACTATTGGGATCTGCGCCAGAGGCACTAGGACCCATGGGAAGCAAACTTTTTGCTGGAGGGTCAGCAACAGAGATGGAGCCGCGAGGAATGGCACCGCGAGCCTCAGCTGGCACGGTAATGACTATCTCGGTGTCGACCCTCTAACTGCCTCAGTACCTTTTTTACCAAGGAGATGCAGCGTAACTAACCTAGAAGGGTAGCCTAACCTAAAAACCGGACATAAGATAGTCCGGGTGACCCGTATAAGAAGGGTCAACAAAGAAGTCTTCACAGCCTAAAGATTTGAGGGAGTGAGACCAACAACAGAAGGTGAGCTCGAGGGGGACGGGAGGTGCGTGTGAATGAGTGGTGGAGACGTCCAAAAGAAGTTCAAGAATTACAGTGAGTACGTAATGTTTATATTTTCCTGGACATAAGTCTCCACCACTCATTCACACTATTGGGAGAGTACCGAGCTAATAATCCCCCGAGAGGGCGGCAGGAGAGAGACCAAGAGCTCACGTTTCTAGTACAGAAGTCCATTAAGGATGGCTCTGCCAAAGGAAGAACGTCGTCTGGCATGGATATCCAGTGCATAATGTTTTACAAAAGTATGCACTGAGCTCCAGGTGGCCGCGTTGCAAATATCTGCAATGGGCACGTTGCAAACTTCTGCTAAGGATGCCGCGACCGCTCTAGTAGACTAAGCGTAAACCCTACCCTCCAACTTAACCTGCACCATGGAATAGCAGTGGTGAAGGCATGCCACTAACCATGCTGAGATACATCTGTTAGCAACAGGTTGACCCAGCCGGGTCTCACTGAAGGAGACAAACAGTTGCTGGGCTTTGCGAAAATCCTTGGTCCTATCTAGATAGAAGCGCAAAGCTCTCTTAACATCTAAAGAATGAAGAGAACGTTCTCCTTCATTTTGGAAGTCCGCAATGTAAGAGGGAAGAACCAAAGGTTGGTTTAGATGAAACTCTGACACAACCTTGGGAAGAAATTTTGGATGGGTCCGAAGGACTACTTTGTCCTTATGGAACACAGTGTACGGAGGATCTGTGACCAGGGCATGTATCTCAGAGACCCTGCGAGCTGAGGTAATGGCCACCAGGAGAAGGCAGTCTTCCAGGTGAGAAATTTTAGCTCACAGGTGGCCAGAAGTGAAAGGTTCCGGTGAGCATGTCTAGCACAAGATTAATGTCCCAGGCTGCAACTGGACGTCTTGTAGGAGGTCTGGTATGCAGAATTCCTTTAAGAAATCTCTTAACCACAGGTAATTGAGCTAGTGTTAAGGAAAAATCGGCTCATGATACGCAGAATGGCACTAAGGTGAACTTTGACTGTAGAGTACTGCAGACCTGAATTTGAGAGGTCCAAGAGGTACTCCAGAACCTTATCTGGTGGACAGGAAAAGGGATTCAAAGAGGACTTTGCACACCAGAGCGAAAAATGCTTCCACTTAGCTGAGTAAGTTTTCCGAGTGGCTGGCTTCCGTGCAGCCAGAAGAACATCTGAAACCCTACGAGAGACATTGAACCGGTTTACTTCTACCTCTTCAGGAGTCAAGCGTGAAGGTGAAGTGATCTCAGGTTGGGATGGACCACTGGCCCCCGAGTTAAAAGGTTTATCTGTAGGGGAAGTGGTCTCGGAGGAACTGCCAACATATTGTTGAGTAGTGGAAACCACAGCGGCTGAGGCCAAAAGGGAGCAATGAGAATCATCTTGTCCCCTTGGGATTCGAACTTGAGTACCCTCTGAATTAGAGGAAGAGGTGGAAAGGCGTAAAGAAAGCGTTTTGTCCACTGCAGCCTGAACGCATCCTGACAGAAAATGCCAGGCCCTGGATTTCTGGAGCAGAAGAGAGGCAGTTTTGCATTGAGTGGGATGCAAAAGGTCCAGGTCTGGAGTTCCCACTCTTGAATAGTGACTGAACTATGGTTGAGTCGAGAGACCACTCGTGAGGATCTGTCTCTGTTCTGCTGGAGACGGTCTGCCAAGTCGTTCCTGTACACCCGGCAGGTAGACCGCTTGAATAGAGCCTTGTGCTCCAAGCACCATTCCATACCCTCATTGCTTCCCTGCATAAGGGTAAGAATGAGCACCGCCCTGCTTGTTGATGTAATACATCACTGCTTTGTTGTCCGTTTGAAGGAGAATGTTCTTGTGACAGAGAATGTCCTTCAACGCTCGGACTGCATAAAGGACGGCTCTCATTTCTAGGACGTTTATGTGAAGCTGGGACTCGGGTTGAGTCCACACACCTTGAGTGTGGAGAGTCTGATAGTGAGCTCCCCACCCCATTAGGGATGCGTCCGTGGTAATGGAGATTTGATGGTCCAGAGGAGCAAAGGGATATCCTTGCAGGAGATTGCTCTCTTAAGACCACCAGGTGAGTGACCTCTTTAAAGGTTCTGTCACCTTGATGAGAGAGGACTGTGGGTGAGTGGTTGGGGACCACTGAGTACTGAGCATCCACTGAGTGGTTCTCATGTGCAGACGTGCTAGGGGTACAGTGAACACTGAGGATGCCATGAGGCCTAACATCCGTTGCATCGAGTGAGCTATAACTGAACTGTTCTCCCCGATGTGACGGGCCATTTGAAGGATATCGTTCCTCCTATCTTCTGGAAGAAAAGCCTTCGCATAGGAGGTGTCCAGAAGAGTCCCTATAAAGAGGAGCCTCTGGGAGGGCTGCAGTTGCGATTTCTTGAGGTTCAGCAGAACTCCCATGGAAGTAAGGAGGCGAGAGGCCGTCTCTGTGGCGTCAGAGTCCCTTGCCTGGAAGGGCTTGCAAAAGCCAATCAATCCAGATAAGAGAACACCTGTATCCGACCTTTCTGAGGGTGCTCGAGAACTGCACAACACTTTGTAAAGACCAGCGGCGCCGAGGATAGCCCAAAGGGCAGGACTCTGAACTGATAATGTTGTCCCAGAGCCACAAACCTCAGGAATTTGTGATGCCTAGCGTGAATAGGAATGTGCTGGTAGGCATCCTGCATGTCCAGGGAGGCTAGCCAGTCGTGTTGATGAAGCAAGGGTAACAGGGTTCCCAGAGAAATCATTTTGAATTTCTCCCTGGGGAGAAATTTGTTTACCTTTCTGAGATCTAGAATGGGGCGCATTCCCCCGGACTTCTTTGGAACCAGAGTAATGGGAGTAGAACCACATGTTCCCGCTGATGCAGCTGCACCACTTCTACTGCCCTGTTGTTCAGAAGGCCCTGAATCGCGGCGAGAAGGTCTGACTGAAGGGTTGTCAGCCTGGGCTGCCGTTTGGGGGGGACAATCCAGAGGGGTCTCCAGAAGATTGAGTGAATACCCCTCGCGAATTATCCGAAGGACCCATTTGTCTGAGGTTATGGACTTCCACCGATTGTAGAAGTGCATCAGACGACCTCCCACCGGAGACGAAAAGTCCACCTCGGGCAGCTGAGATGGGACTTGGGCCAGCAATTCATAAGGTAGCGCTGGGTGCTTTGGGCCCTTACGCTTTCTGTTGTGTCTTCTTTTGAGGTTGGGCAGGTTGGTTTTTATGGAAACCTCCTCTGCCTCGAAAGGACTGACGATTATAGAAACTGACATTTATTGACATGCCCCGAGAGAGGGCAGGAGGGGGTCGAGCCAACCTAATGGCTGACCTAGTCTTTTGTGTAGCTTCTAGAGCTTGCCTCACCTGAGGACCAAAAAGATATGCACCATCAAGCGCAAGCGCCATTACCTGCTGCCGCTCATTCGTGAAGCCCGGTGCGCAGCCAGGAATGACGGCGGGTGCAAATACCAGCAGCTGCTGAACGGGAAGCAGTGTTGAAAACATCCATGGCTGCTTTAACCTGCTGGTTGTTAAGATTCGATACCTCTGATAATGGTTTGAAGAAGCTCTGGCTTTGCATCCGAGTCCGGAAGAGCTTCAACCATCTGCTTGAGAGAGTGCCACAGGATACACTCATACTGGGAGAAATAGCCCTGGTAACTGTGTCACGCATACTTAGGGTAGAAACAGCAAAGACTCTCTTACCTAAGGTGTCTATCTTCTGAGATTCTTTGTTAATGGAATAGAACTGTAGTAGTTTGAGGAAGAACGACCTTATCATTCTCTGCCAGGACTACAACAGGATCACAAAGGCTTGAGATGCCAAATGGGATGATCCTTGGGGCTGAATATTTCCTATCTATGGATTTAGCCACGAAGGGTGAGAGCAGGATTATTCCGTACCATTTGAGACAGCGTCTCGAAGGAAGGCTGAACCGGAGGAGTCAAATCCGTAGGGATCTCCGGGGCATGAAGGTATTGGAGTCTTAACAATTTCCCAGGATTGATGTCTGTAGTCTGGAGAGAAAGAGTGGAACTCAGATTTTTCAGCAGAGACGTAAATGACAGGTAATCGACCACAGGCTCTGTAGCAGTAATAGATCCTGCTTCGTCCACTTCATCACCCAACCGAAGGTCTGGGTCAGGCTCAATGTCATCTCCTGACAGTCCAGGAGGGACTGTATGGACAGGAAAAGAATGAAAATCAGAAGAGAGGAAGAAGGAAATGAGTGAAAGGAGGTCCTGAAAAGCAGAGGCCCAGGCCCCGGCGCGAGGAGCAAGGCACTAGTGCCGAGGCAGCACAGCGATGCCAAGGACCCTTGACACCAGCAACACCGAGGCAGTGCTGAAGCCAGGCGCCAAAGGCAGTGCCAGAGGCCAAGACGCCATACGACCGAGCTGAGCGCACCATCAGCCAAAGGTGCCGAAAACACCCCCAGACTCCGAGAAACAGGTTTTGAAGAAAGAAGAGCAGGAGATAAGGGCATCGGTGTGGCCCCCTGCGCCGCAGCCATGTGAGGGGGGAAACACCTAAGCGCGGAGTCGACAGCACCGAAGAAGGTGCCGCGAGACCAGGAAAGTCCAACCGCCCTACCTGGTCGCCCAATAAGCCCGAAGACCCACGAGTGACCGAGCCAGGTAGCTGAACCAACCTCCGAGCCCACTGCTCCATAAGAGTGGCCCACTGATGAAACTGCTCATCTGAAGACCTACCTGCGGGCGGGGTAGGGCTCCCATGTCGAAGCCGTTGGCTACCAGAAGCAGAGGTTGGCGACTCGAAGGAGACCAGCAACTACCTGATAACGAATGCCTACACGCGCTGACATATCAGAGGCGTCTCGGTGATGCCTTCTCTTTTAGACCTGTGGGCGAAGAAGAGCTCGAGGCGAGCGAGTGCCGAGAATGCGACCGTTTATTTTTATGCTTCCGCGGGGACCGCCCATCCCCCCGGGCACTGGACTGACCGTTGTCAGACCCCCCTTCCAGAGAAGGCGGCGGACCGGACCCAGCCCGACTGACTGAACAGCTTTCATACGAAGTCTCCCTACCGTCACCTATCCTGCTCATGGTCAACTCCTTCAAAGTAGGCTGAGACTTCTTTATTGTTAAAATAAACTAAGCGATACTTTATCGAGATAATACTACAAAATAACAAAAACTGAAAACTATGCTGCTAGTTTGAAGTTTGACTCCCGGCGGACGAGCAACGTCGTTACTGAAGCGCATTCGACGGTGGGAAAAAAGGAACAAGGCGGTTGGAGGGTCGACGCTAAGACAGTCATTACCGCCATGAGCTGAGGCTCATGTGCCGTTCCTCGCGGCTCCATCTCTGGCGCTGACCCTCTAGCAAAAAGTTTGTTCCCGATGGGTCCTAGTGCCTCCGGCGCAGATCCCAATAGTGTGAATGAGTGGTGGAGACTTATGTCCAGGAAGATCAAGAAGTTGTTATCCCTCTGTACAGACAGTTGGTGAGACCCCATCTGGAATAATGTGTGCAGTTCTGGAGACTCCATCTCCGTAAAGACATAGACAGAGTGGAGGTTGTCCAGAGGAGGGCAACCAAAATGGTGCAGGGTCTGCACCAGAAGACAGACGAAAAAAGACTAAAGGAGCTTAATATGTATACCCTTGAGGAAAGGAGGGAGAGAGGGGACATGATAGAAACTTTTAAGTACCTCAAGGGAATCATCAAAGTCCAAGAGGGTGGCATCTTTCAGAAAAAGAGATGTGCAAGAACAAGGGGGCACAATTTGAAGATAGAAGGGGGACGGCTCAGAGGCAATGTGAGGAAGTATTTTTTTCACAGAGAGGGTTGTGGATGCATGGAACAGCCTCCCTGTGGAGGTTGTGGAGTCAAGAACAGTGGGGGAATTCAAGAATTCATGGGACAGACATAAGGCAGTCCTAGTTGAGGGGTAGGAGTAAGTAAGCTGTTGGTTAACTAGGATCTGCAGCTTATCTGTTAGGTAGGAAAATGGGCAGACTAGGTGGGCCAAGCAGTCCTCATCTGCCATCAAATTCTATTTTTCTATGTTTGGAGGAAGGGAGCCAACGTTGGGGATGGTGCAGCCCACGAGGTGGACATAAAAAGTGACGCTCATGGACTGGCCAGTAACCAACATCAGCTCCCTTTCCCCTTCAATTCTGTCCACCTAGTAGAGGGAAAAAAAAGGGTAAGAAGATACAAAGGGTGGGGCAAGGGAGCCCAAGGGATAGGGAAAAGGATACAGAATATAAACTAAAAAAGTTAAAAACCGACCAGAAGAGATAATGTAAGAAATTCTGGGTGGAGGGACTTCAGGATGGTCAAAGGATGACCAGAGCAACTGGAATGGCCATAGAAAGACAGAGAGAGAGAGAGAGGGAGGTGAAGTTCCTATGTCCTCAGTCAGAAAGAATATGTCAGAAGAGCTAACTTGTTTTCATACCAACCTGAATATGTCTGATACTTCCTGAGCTAGTAACCCAAAAGAAAAGGCAGTCCCTAAAAACTGAGGGGCCAGCCCAGAAGGACTGCAAGGTAGAAATGAAAATTACGTACTTACCATAATTCTTGACCTTCTTGGATGCAATCTCCACCACTCATTCATACTTATGGGACTACGCCAGAGGCGCTAGGACCCCATGGGAGTCAAAAATCTTCAGGAGGGCCAAGCTGGGATAGGACCACATATGCACGGCACATGAAAATAGTCTTGGCGCCTGTGTAGGCTATCTCAACGCCAACCCTCCAACCGCCTTAGTACTTTTTTGACCGAGGAAGTGCACTGTAGCTAACGAAAAAAATTAACTTACCTAAACCTCCGGGGCTTGTGAAGGCCAGGATGACCCATGCAAAAGGGGTCAACTGAACAATGTCTTCACCGCTCGAACAACAAGACAGTGAATACCAAGGAAACAAAAGCGAGTGAGCCCGGGGATGGTGGGTGGGCGTGTGAATGAGTGGTGGAGATTGCGTCCAAGAAGATCAAGAATTATGGTAAGGCCCTCATTGCACGTCAGCGTCTGGGGCTGGAAAAAGCAAGGAAAATGGACCCTGTCATTCCTAGGTGACAACCCCTCAAGAGCCAGAAGCACGTTCTACAACTGACAAGGGGCAGACTCCGCTGTGCACTGTGTGCTAAGGTTGAGGAAGGTAAGTGCCCGCCTCTCCTCACCCCACCTGGGGGATTATCCGGGTATCAAAGGTCCTAGCGGTCAGCACTCTAGAAGCAGATCCCTGAGGTACTACGGGTGTGCTGGCGACTTGAGGGGATCTGACTGAGTGGAGAGAAGGGGATGGAAGGTGGAAAAAAAGAAGTAAAAAAAAAAAAAAAAAATTATGGTTAAGTACGTAATTCCCATATCTTCCTGGGCTCAACTCTCCACTACTCATTCACACTTATGGGAGAGCACCAAGCTAAAACAACCCACCCTGAGCAGGGCAGTCGGAGATAGAGCTCACTTAGAATGGAAGTCCAAGGGACCGTCCCGCCAAAAAAGGAAGAGCTGTCTGGAGGGCATCCAAAACATAGTGCTTTACAAAGGTATGCACTGAGCTTCAACTCACTATCTTGCAAAAGACTGCAAAGGACACATACAAATCTCCTCCAGGAAGCCGCCACTACTCTGATAGAGTGGTATGGAACCGGCCTTATGGTTTGGTGTGAGACAAAGATAGTAGTGTCGAAGACATGCTACTAAGCTAGCTGAAAACATCTCAGGCAAGAAGCTGATCTAGCTGAGGCATGCTGAAGCTACAAAAATTGCTCGAAGTGTAGCTTTTTTGTTCTGTTGAAGAAAAATCGCCAAACCGGCCTAACATTCAGAGAGAGAAGGGAAAAACAGGTTACTCACCTGTAACAGTAGTTCTAGGAGTAGTATATGTTGTTCATCCACACTTCTTAGCAGTGTCCCTTTCCCTTTAAGACGGCCGGAAAGTCTTTAATCTGGCTCCTCCCACCCACCCAGGTGGTATAACCCTCAGCTCCGCCCCATGAAGCCGGATCTTAGCCCGCTGGAAACCAGGTTTTGTGCATCCGCAGCTGGGGAGGTCGGGTGGGTCCGTGTGGAAGAAATGAAAATTACGTACCTACCGTAATTCTTGATCTTCTCTTGTATCTTCACCATTCATTACTTCCTGGGTGTAAGCTTCGAGGCGCTTACCGTCCTGCGGAGTTTTTTTATTTTTTTTAAAGTTTGCACTACTTGGCACCGCCCTCGAGAGTGATGCCGATCGGTATGCGCGAGGGCGGCCACTAGTAGAAGATCACTCCTCCTCCAACTCAGTTCTGTGAGCCGGAGAGGCGAAAAGTGAAAGCATAGAGATAGAGATAGCGAGGCAAGATAGCCAAGGGATAGCAAAGTAAGGAAGAATGAACTGAAAAGGAATAAGCCGATGGAGGAAGGACAGAGGAGATAAGAGTATCCCTAACCTAGGGACCGCAGGGCCTCCTTACCTGGGCGACTCTAGAAGGAGAGAGAAGGAAGGTAATAAGGAAGAAAGAAGAAGAAGAAAAAGAGAAGAGAAAGATGGATGTTGAAGGGACCAGAATGCCTAACGAATAGCATAGTTAGCTGATAGCTTAAGGCCTGATTAACAGGGAAGCAAGAATCCCCGGTGATAGAGCTGAAGAGAAGGTTCACCGAACCCGCTAGACAGACTCAGGAGGGCATAGTCCTCATCTTCAACATGCCATGGTCCTTGATCCCCACTTCGGGCTCCTGGCCGAGGAAAGGCCTTTAACTGGAGGACACCCGAGGAGGGAAGGATAAATCCTAGGCAGCATGTGAGAGCTGCTCAAGGGTTTAGAAATGGAAAATCTAGGCCTTTCAGGCGGTTTATAGGTATAGAAATGGAACTCAGCCGGACTTGCCAAGGCAGGCCAGAGGCTTAGGCTGCTGAAGATTGGTCATGGTCAGCACTGCTTCTGTAAAACTGTCCAGGAGGACACTAGAAGGGAAAAACCAATCAACAAAATATTACGAGAAGGATTTTCTTCGCCCTTGTTTTTCCATTTTTTTTTTTTTTTTACAGAGCATAGCCTGCCGGCTTAGGAGCATGACCTTAAATTAGAGATTGCCTTATAGCAGTCGGAGAGAGTTCCCTCAGTTTTTCTTTTTTTTTAAAGAAAAAAAATAGTCATACCCTGTTCCTCTGCTCTGCAAGGCAAGAATAAAGGGGGGGTTTGAGATTCTCGGGCTTAACAGCTGGTAGCAGGGAATTGCAGGATCAAAACTATATAGCCAGAGTCAGGCTAAAACCCCAGAAATATCTGCCAGAAGGTATGGCAAGAGATAGTTGTGCAGCCTGATCACCATATCGCAATTCCAGGAAAAAGGCCCAAGAATCTTAGAGTAAATAATTTTTCTGGAGAAATAAGGATCCCCCTTTAAGGATATAGATATAAAAAATTTTTTTTTTGGGAAAAACTGGAGTAATTTTCCCTCCTTTTTTTTTAATATTTATTTATTTATTTATTTTTGCAGAGAGAGGAAGGAGACGGGAGGTGGAGAAGCCACAGGAGGAGGCCACTGAGGGGATGGTGGGCGGGTATAATGAATGGTGAAGATACAAGAGAAGATCAAGAATTACGGTAGGTACGTAATTTTCATATCTTCCCTTGTCAATCTTCACCATTCATTACTTCCTGGGTGAGTACTAAGCTCCTCTCCCGGGGAGAGGTAAAATACCCTGAGGGAACAAGACCCCCAGCCTCCTGTTGGTGAGAAACAGAAGGAGAAGAGCCTGGCTTATTCAGAAAGCCTAAGTGGGAGAAGAGCTAGGAGGTGCCTCCCGAGGACGAGGAGACGGAGGGAGCCCCTGCAAAAGTCTCCTAGCTCTAGAGGAGAAAAGACGGGTCCCCCGGAAGGCAGAGTGAATCACCCTACGCCAGGCCAGGGGTGACAACCTAGAGAGATGAAGCCATGCCGTCCGCCTGATGCAGATCGCTGTCCCCGCAAACCTGGAAGCCACCTCATTGGCGTCGTAAGATGCCCTTGCTTGGTGTCTTGCCGGCTCCAGGCCTACCGCGGAGAGGGCAACGGCTTGTCTGGTTTGCTCCGTGTCAGGCATTGATGCCAACAGCTGGGACATCATCGACCACAAATGCCGGTTGTAGGCAGCGTGGTGAGCCTGATGAGATGCAATACAGGCAACCGCATGAGAGAAGAAGAGAACACTCTTCGCCCCCAACGGTCGAACTGGAGAGAGTCCGGATCCGGTGGGCGGTCGTGCGCCAGGCAGCGGCACCCGGAAGGAGTGTCTAGGTAGACCAAACCAGAGGGGGGGTTGGGAAGGGTACCTAGAGACTTTGAGGGTGCACAATACCTACACTGACAGTCAGCCGGGGCTGGAGAAGAAGTGGCTGGGGACTGCCAGGATCGGATAGACGCCTCCTGGAAGGGGATAGGCCAGGAATGTACCACCAAATGCTGGGCACTGAATTCACCAAGGAATTCTCGCGTCTCCCGTTCGGTATTGTCTCTCCGAACATAGGAAATCTGAAGATCCCTCACCATCCTCGAAAGGAAACGCTGATATTCCGTGAGATCAGCATCGGAGGAAAGATGAGCAGGGGGTTCCTCTCCCTCAGAGGAGGGAGACGAGGATGATGGGGAGCTGGAATGTCCAGAGGACTCTTGTGGTGGGGGAGAGTCGAAAGACCCGCTCATGCATGTATCTAACATATGAGGGGAAGGCCGCCACAGAACCCCTGAACTGCCCCCAGGATAACGGACCCGTAGGACCGACATGGCCTGGGAGCGGGGGTGGTAAAGGCAGAGAGATAGGAGAGGGGCACCTCTGAGGAGGCAGCAGCTCTCTGCCAGGGCTCTGGAATCCGGGGAACGGAGCCCTAGCTGGAGGGATCCCGGACAACAGACCAGGCCGCAGAACGGAACTCTGGGGAAGCGGAGCCTGGAAGAGCCCAGGGGAGAACCTCCCCAGACGCCGACCGTATGGATCCAGAAGGGCAGTCCACAAGCAACGCCGGAGGGCACCCTAGAGCCCCGGAGGGAAAGGCGGAGTTCTGCACTCGGCTCCTGGCCACCCCAGCGAGGTGGCCACAGAAGACCGAGAGCCAGACCCTCTGCCCTCAACCCTCGGACTCCGAGGGCCCTCCTCCTCGACACAGCGTCCCCTGTCCCCAGAGGGGCAGCAGCACTCTGGGGGGTAGCTGTCACTGGCCCTCCAGAGAGGGAGCCCCTCCGTCACCCCCACGCCCCCCTGAGACCCCAGCCGGGGAGCCTCAGGAGACGACGGAAGGGGGGACAGAGGGAGGGGCCCGCACCGCTAATGGCGCTCGCTGGCGATCACGGGCGCCACGAACGGCGCCGATCCAAAACGGCGCTGAACGGTGCCGCTGATTACCGGCACCGCGAACGTGCCGGATCCGACAACAGCGCCGGAAGGCGGCGCCAGGGTCCACCTGTGCCAGGCCCAAGAGCCGAGGGCCTCGACACAGGGGCCTGCACCTCCGAGGAGTGCCGAGGCGGTGTCGAGGTCGCGGCCCCAGAGGACTACGACGCCCCGAGACCGCAAGAGAAGGGGCCTCCCTCGGCAAGAAAAGACGAGGGACCCTCCTCGGACCGAGATAGGCCCGGGAGGGGACCCAGGAAGCGCCCAGGAGACCTTACCTGAGAATCCCTTGAGCTTACTCGTCCCCCGAAGGTCGGCGGGGCTTTGCCGAGCTTGAACGCGCGGACTTCGAGGACACGGCGGTCCATCGAGAAACAGGCGTCGCACGAATCCATGTCATGGTTGGGTCCCAGGCAACGAAGGCAAACGTCATGCCAGTCCAAGACGGAGAAATGCCGGCCACAGGAGCATCGACGCATAGGGGCACGGCCCGTCGTCGAAAAGCGCTTAGCTCCGGAACCGGACATCACGCGAAACTAATAAGGATAAAACACAGTAGGAACACACACCCAGCCGTATGATAGAAAAGAACAGTCTTACGGAATGGCGCCGAAGCAGGAAGGAAAAGCAGGAGTCGTTATCACGAGGTAGAAAAACTTCGCCCATTCAAACAGGTGCTGCCTCGACGGCGGAGAAACAGAACTGAGTTGGAGGAGGAGTTTGTCGCCACTAACGCCGCCGCATGACATCACTCTCGAGGGCGGTGCCGTTAGTGCAAACTTTAAAAAAAACTCCCGTGACGAGTGCGCGCCTCCGGCTTACACCCAGGAAATAATGAATGGTGAAGATTGACAAGGGAAGATCAACATATACCACTCCTAGAACTACTGTTACAGGTGAGTAACCTGTTTTTCTAGGATCGTGGATATAGAAACATAGAAGCTGACAGCAGATAAGGACCGCGAGGCCCATCCAGTTGGCCCATTTCTTTTTCTGCCTTATGAATGTGTCATAGGCCTTTGTTCTGTCAATGGCCTATCTATTCATACTCATCTGTATTGCTCCCTTATGCCTATCCCATGCCTGTTTGAAGCTCTGCACTTTAGTCACATCCACCTCTTCCTGATGTACTGTAGGTCGTTCCATACATCCACCACTCTTTCTGTGAAAAAGAACTTCCTCACATTACCCCTTAATCGACCTCCCTCTAATCTCATGCGGTGTCCTCTTATCCTGCTATTTTTCTTATATTGAAACATGTTAGACTCTTTCACCTTGTTAATGCCCTTAAGATGTTTGAATGTTTCAATCATATCACCTTTCTCCCTCCTTTGCTCTAGGGTATACATATTGAGTTCAGTTAATCTGTCCTCATATGTTTTCTGATGCAGTCCCTGCACCATTTTGGTTGCCCTTCTCTGGACTGCCTCAATTTGGTTAATGTCCTTGTGAAGGTTTGGCCTCCAGTACTGCATACAGTACTCTAGATGGGACCTAACCAGTGTCTTGTAAAGGGATTATTACCTCCCTCTTTCGACTTGTGATACCCCTACTAATACACCCCAACATCCCTCTAGCCTTACCTACTGCTTTAGAGGTCTGCTTGGATGATTTAAGGTAATCAGTGTTGACGTCCAAGTCTCTTTCTTCCCTTGTGACTGCCAGCAACTCCCCTCCCAGCCTATAGGTGGCTTCAGGGTTTCTCTTCCCTATGTGCATGATCTTGCACTTCTTTGCGCTAAACCCCAGTTGCCACTCTTCTGACCATTTTGCTAGTTTATCCAGATCTCTTCTCATTCTGCCCACACCATCCGGATAATCTACTCTGTTGCAGATCTTGGTGTCATCTGGAAACAGACAAACCTTAACCTCCAGTCCATCTGCAATGTCACTGATGAAGATATTGAAGAGGACTGGCCCCAGGACTGATCCCTGAGGTACCCCACTTATGACTTGCATCTCTTCTGACTGTATACCATTTACCACCACTCTCTATTTTCTGCCCGTCAACCAGTTTGCCACCCAGTTGACCAAAGTCTGACCCACCCTGAGCCTACCCAACTTATTAATCAATCTTCTATATGGAACAGTATTGAAAGCTTTGCTGAAATCAAGGTAGGCAACATCAACTGCTTCCCCTTGGTCCACCACTCTGGTTACCCAGTCAAAGAAATCTATGAGATTAGTTTGACGGGACCTTCCTTTTGTAAACCCAGGCTGTCTTGGATCCTGTGCTCCTATGGAATCCAGGTGTTGCACTATTCTTCCCTTAAGGAGCATCTCCATAATCATGCCCACTACTGAGGTAAGACTGACTGGTCTGTAGTTCCCTGCCACCACTCTTGTGTAGTGGGATCACACGGGCCCTTCTCCAGTCTTCTGGGACCTCTCCTGTGCTCAGAGACTCACTGAACAGTTCTGCTAATGGCTCTGCTAGTTCCACCCTGAGTTCCTTTAGTACCCTGGGATGTATGCCATCAGGTCCCATTGCCTTGTCCACCCTGAGTTTATTGAGCTCTTGTAGGACCCTTTCTTTTGTGAAGGGACTTGTGCACACCTCCCTTCCCCCTGTGTCCATGGTGCAGAGCTGTGGGTCCTGCGGTACCTTCTCTTCAGTAAACACTGAGCAGAAGCATCTATTTAGGCTAGATGCTTTTA
This sequence comes from Neoceratodus forsteri, assembly GCA_016271365.2. Classification (NCBI taxonomy): domain Eukaryota; kingdom Metazoa; phylum Chordata; order Ceratodontiformes; family Ceratodontidae; genus Neoceratodus; species Neoceratodus forsteri. Next base: position 1,095,663,935 of record CM057453.1, read on the forward strand.
CAAGTTCCTCCTCCTCATATGCCCCCCCAACCCCTTTCATCTTAGCAATACCCTCTCTGGACTTTCTCCTTTCACTAATGTATCTATAGAAAGTCGTCACCTTCTTTTACTGTTTGTGCTAGTGTTTCCTTGGTTTGGGTCTTTGCCTGCCTTACTGCCTTCCATGCTTCCCTTACGGAAGTTTGGTATGCCTCCCTATCTTCATCCTGCTGCGTTCCCTTATATTTCCTGAAGGCCAGCCTTTTGGCTCTGACCTTTTCTGCTACTGTGTTTGAGAACCAAGTGGTTTCCTTCTTCTTTGCACTTCCTTTTCTCACTAACACAATGGGATGTTGCTTCAAGTATCGCATATTTAAGGCTTGCCCACTTTGCCTGTACCCCCTCACCTGCATTTCTTTTTGCCAGGGCTAGCTTAACTATGTTGGCCATTTTATCAAAGTCAGCTCCTCTGAAGTTCCATATTTTTGCCTTGGAATGGGATGATTTTGTTCTAGTAGCCAAATTGAACCATACCATGCGATGGTCACTGGCCCCCAGGTGACCTTCTACCCGGAGATCTGTGATAGTTCCCTGTTAGTCAGTACTAGATCTAGGATAGCCCTGTCTCTTGTGGGTTGTTGTACCAGTTGTTTGGGGCCCTCCCCCTGCAGGGAATCCGCCATGTGTCTAGTTCTGGCAGATGTCCCAGCTGGTATTGATCAATTGGTATCTGGCATGTTGAAGTCTCCCATTATCATAACCTCCCCTTTAGCTGTCATGTTTTGTATATCTTCTAACAGTCATGTGCCTATGTCCTCCCCCTGGTTTGGAGGCCTGTACACAACCCCAGTTCGTATGGCTGTTCCATTTCCTGTTTCCAGGGTGACCCACAGTTCTTCTGGCTCCTTATGTGTATTCTGAATTTCTGTAGCTCTGATATTTTCATTGACATAAAGGGCCACTCCAACCCCCTTTTTGCACCTTGGTCTCTTCTGAACAGTACATAGCCAGGTACTGAAGTCTCTCAAGTGTGGTTACTGGTAAACCATGTCTCGCTAATGGCTACTATGTCCAGTTTAGCTCTGTCATTATTGCCTGCAGGTCTGGGATCTTGTTTCCCAGTCTGCGAACATTTGTGTACATGATTTTCCATTGGTCAGATTTCAGTGTGTTAGTTGTTGGACGAGGTCCGGCATTTCCCCTGTGCATCGTATGGAGAGCTGGACCTTTTTCTTTACCTGGTGATGCAAATGAACTACAAACATGCTGAACTCCTGTTTGACCACTAGCTGAGGGGGGGAGGGGTGTTCTTCCCATTTGACATTTCGGGTGCTGCACCCTTCTCCCCATTTGCTAGTTTAACTCTTCTGCAAAGACATCAAACTTCTGCCCCAATGCACTGACTCCCTTCTTAGTCAGATGCAGTCCATCAAATTTAAAGAACTTTCGCTCTCAAAACTGTTGCCAGTTCCCTACAAATTTATGTCCTTTTTCCTGGCACCAGCCCTTGAGCCACATGTTTAGCTCCCCTATCTCCCCCTCTCTGACCTTCCGTCCATCTGTCCCCCTCTCCCAGACTGGCAGGATCTCAGAGAAGGAGATGCCAGATGAAATGGATGATAGTTTGTCACCTAGCCTGGTTAGGTGTTCCTTGGTCTCCACAACTGACAGACTGGCGAGATCGTTAGTCCCTCATGTGTACCAGGACATCAATATTTTCTCCTGCTTCCTGAACAATTTTAGCAATGTGGTCAGAGTCTCTCCACGCTGATGTACCTGGGAGACATCTGACCATTACCCCTGGCTAGAGATGCGTATCAACTCCCCGAATCATGGAGTCTCCTATGATCAGAAGATTTTAGGATTTCTTTTTTGCTTTTTATGTTTTGGTTCCTGTTTTGGGCATGTTTTGTTGAGCTGGCTCCTGTGCTGCAGTGTCCTCTGCCCCTTTGTTTGATTTAGGAGATAGAGGCAGACACCTGTTTGTAGTTTTTATATGGTTTGTGGAGGTGATATGTTGGAGAGCACCGAGTGATGGGGCACCCGATTTGCCCCTCCTAACACCTGCCAACCTCCCGGACCAACTACCCTCTGCGATCGAGGTGATTCTGTTGGATGCTGGGGAAATGGCGGGCAGTTGTTATATTTCCTCTTGACTATGCAATTTGAGGCATGCAATCTCTGCCCATGCTGCACGGAGCTGAGCCCTTAGATCTCCAATAGCCCAGCATGTACTGCAGTGTCCTAAATCCTGTAAACCTGCCCTTCTGAAAAGTTTTCCACAGTACCTGCAGTTAATGATATCCATTCCAGGTAAGTTGCTGGGTTTATAACCTGGTCAGAGTAATCAGAAGGAAGAAAATGAAAGCAAAAGTTTGATTTTGTGTTTTTTGTTTGTTTTTGTATAACTTGTTATAACAAGTTAAATTACTAGCACCCCTGTAAATGGGGTCACTGTGTGGATATCCCTCTGATCCGCCCCTTCCTGCTTTGCTACAGGAAATGTCACGACTGTGCTACCCTGTAGTGTAGGGTGGTTGGGAATGGGGGTGGGTGGTTGGGCCCTTCCCCTGCTGAAAAAGAATAACCATGGACGAAAGAAACAAGGAGGTAAGAGCAGAAACAATCAGCCAGCAACAAATGCAGTAGCCCTGAAAGCTTATCCTAATGACAGATTAAACTGTGAAACCTGTAAAGCACCACCTGTAATAATTTCACAGAAGATATACTCTGTAAGAAACTTTGCTACAGAGAAAAATAAAGCAGTAACAGATGTACCTTGCAAAAGAATTTGAATCCGAAGATTACAGCAATAATCTGTAAGCACACACTTGTAGGCACACCCTGTAATAATGCAGCAGAATGTATACCCAGCAACAACAATTTGAATCAGAGAAAAATAAAGCAATCAGATGTTAGCAACAAACAGTAACAATTCCTGTGAGTACAAAATAAAAAACAACAACACACAATAAACCTGCCTAGCCAAAAGAAGCCTTAATCCTTATTGTTGACTCTGGTAAGGTTCTTTGCTCTGTCCTTTCAAGCAACCTAGATGAAAAGAGCTCAGGTGAAGCTAGGTGCCTTGGCCAGCAAACCTAGTCTTCCACCTAGTTCTTCCACACTTCTTGGCGGACTCCAAGCAGTTCTCTGGGAGGAGGGAGGCAAGGCGCGCACCCCCTCTGATACTTACTTGGGGGAAAAGAGATTGGAGAACTGAGGCCCGAAAACCAGCATCCTGGCGTGACTCAAGGTTGATGTGGTAATGTGTAATGAAGGTATTTGCTGTCTTGCAGGTAGCAGCCTGACAGATTTCCTGGATAGGGATGTCCCTGGAAGCAGCCACCAATGCAGCGGTATGGTGGGTAGAATGAGCTCTTATCCCTCTGGGAGGCTCCTTGCTCACCAACTTATAACACAGATTTATGCAAGACGTAAGCCACCGTGCAACTGTCCGCTTTGCTGCAGGTCTGCCAGTAGCGGCTTCAGTGTAGGTGACAGGCTGGTGAACCTCTCCCGGAATTTCCGCTGTTCTCTCCTTATAATAGGATAGAGTTTGTCTCAGGTCCGAAGTATGGAGCCTATATTCGGCCTCCAAGGTGTAACTGGGGTAGTACACCGGCAGAGTCAACACCTGGTTAAGTTGAAACGCTGACACCACCTTCGGAAGGAATTTCAGGTGGGGGCACAGAACAACCTTGTCCCTGTGGAAGACCAGATAAGGGGAGTCCATCGAGAGCGCTTGGAGCATATCTGTCCTTCTGGCAGATGTGATAGCCACTGGGAAGGCCGTCTTCATGACAAGTGTGACAACTCACACTTGTGCATTGGTTCGAATGGCTTGCCCATGAGCTTTGCCAGTACCAGCAGTAGATCCCATGGAGGTGGAGGTTCATGCACCGGAAGGGATAGGTGATCGAGGCCTTTGAAAAAGCACCTGACCACTGTCTCCTGCGCCAATGTCTGCTGACTGGCCCACGCCTGGTAAGCAAAGAGGCTGGCAGTATAGCCTAGAGGTTAGAGGAACGAGGTGTGAACGAGCTTGATACATCCAGCAGACCAGACCCGAGTTTGATTCTCACAACCTCCACTTGCATACTGTGTGACTCTGAGCAAGTCACTTAACCGCCCAGTGCTCCCAGGTTGCCCCTGAAAACAGGCACTTGTGCCTAGTGGGCCTTACCTGGTTACCAAAGACTAAAATAAAAAATTAAAATAAAATAAAGATGGCTGCCAGGTGCACCCTAAGGGTCGATGACCTAAGATCCCTTTTGGGGAGAGACCAAAGGTAGTTGAGAATGTTAGCAACTGGACAGGACAGAGGGTCCAGGCCCTTGTCCTGACACCAAATGGAAAACCTTTTCCATCTGAAGGCATAACACCTCCTGGTCAATTCCTTTCTGGATGCCTCCACTATTGTGAGGACAGCCTTGGAGAGACCCACAGCCTGGAACTCTAGCTGCTCAGGAACCAGGCTGTCAGGTGCAGGGAGTGAAGGTCCAGATGAAATACCTTCCCCTGGTTGACTGAGATCAGGTCTGGGCACGCTAGAAGCCGCTCTGGGGGCCTGTTGCTGAGGGGATCAGGGTACCAGAACTGGTGAGGCCAGTCTGGAGCTACCAGGATCACCTGCGCCTTGTCCCTACTCACCTTGAGGAGCACCCTGTGGATCAAGGGAAATGGAGGGGAGGCATAGAAGAGGCCTGGGGTCCATGGCCTTGAGATGGCATCCCCCTGCAGCGAGCCCTGCTGAGGGGGGGCAGGCATGAAACAGCCTAAGCTTGGTGTTTTCCCGGGAGGCAAACAGGTCCATCAACAGTTTGCCCCAGTGGGAGAACAGACTGTAAGCTACCTCTGGATTAAGAGATCACTCATGGGATGTCTCGCCTATGCAGCTGAGAGCATCCACCAGTCGGTTCGAGACTCCTGCCACATGGATGGCTAGGAGATCCACCTCCAGTCGGCTCCAGAGTGTCCAGATGCGGAGCGCTTCTCTGCAAAGCAGATGGAGTGCATGCCGCCCTGTTTGTTAAGGTAGTACACGGTCGTGGTATTGTCCGTCTGGACTTTAACCAGTTGACCCTGGAGCTGAGGAGCGAAAGCTGACAGTGCCAGTCTGACTGCTCTGAGCTCCAACAGGTTGATGTGATACTGGGACTCCTCGGGGGTCCAGAACCCGTGAGCCCTGCTGTCCCCCATGTGGGCTCCCTAGCCCATGAGTGAGGAATCAGTCATAAGGACGGCCATCGGCTCGGGGCAGACAAACGGGATCCCTTCCTGCAACTGGTCTAGGACAGTCCACCACTGGAGTGTGTCCCACATCTTCTGGGTTACAGTGATCAGCTGGTCGGAGTTACCATCGCGCTGATTCAACTGGGTGGCCAGCTCCCACTGGAGGGGGTGCATGTGCCACTGGGCCCAACGGACCACTGAGGTGCATGCTGCCATGTAACCCAGAAGGCACAGAAAGTCCCGGGCAGGGCGCAATTGCCCAACCAGAAATGACTGTGCAAAGTAGAGAAGAGAACCTCCGCCCTGTCCGCCGGGAGCAGAGCTCTGGCTTGACGAGAGTCAAGCTCTGCCTTGATGAAGCACATCACCTGAGAAGGCACAAGCTCCAACTTGGCCTCGTTGATCAGGAGGCAGAGTTAGGAGCAGGTCTGGAGGGCTAGGTCCCTGGACCTCTCCACCTCCTCTGGGTGGAACCTGCTAAGAGCCAATCGTCGAGGTAGGGGTAACTTCTGACCCCCCGACACCTGAGGTGGGCTCCCACCACTGCAATGCATTTGGTGAAGATCCATGGGCCCGATGATGGGCCGAATGGCATAGCTCGGAACTCGTATAGGGTTCCTTCTGCTCGGAAGCAGAGGAACCACTGGTGGGATGGACGGATTGGGACATGAAAAAATGCATCCTGGAGATCCAGTGAGCAGAAATGAATATTACGTACCTACAGTAATTATGATGTTTCTGTGTATCTTCACCATTCATCACATATGGGTACTTGGCTGGAGGTCAGGACCCCGCGGGAGCTTTATTTTTTTTTTTTGGGGTAGGTGGAGCCGACACGCTCTCGGCGCTGCCCTTGAGGCCGACATTCCACATGGCGCCATGGACTTGGCTGCTGGTGCTGTTGACTCTGCCTGCCTGCCAGTTCTGAGTTGCCGGAGAGATGAGGAAAAAGGAGGGCTGGGAGGGTGGGACAAGAGAGTCCAAGGGACAGAAAAGGAAAAGACATAAAAATCAAAAGGAGAAATAAACGACTGAGAGGACAGAGCAAGAGAGAAACAAAAAGCTAGGGAGATTGGGAAGGGGGCCCCAATCTCTGGAAAATAGAAAAGGGTGGGAGTTAGGGAAGGGTAGGAAAATTTGAGATATAAATGTTTGATATGAGAGGGGGAACAGAAAGTCGGAACATGCTGGATTCTGTCCTGTCTCTAGACTGTATAGGAACTGCAAGGAGTAGCCAGGAGGCTTAATTACCAGAATTCAAGGGACAGAATAACTGGCAAAGAAACTCCTTCAAGGCAGAAAAACGGCTATTCTTAGAGGACAGGAACAGAGGTTCCGCACCCTCTCATATGTAACAACGAGAAATTTTAGTAGGGATAAATGAGCTTAAAGACTTGCCCAGAGGACAAGAAAACTAAAATTCAAAAAGAGACAAGAAGGAAGCGAGGATGGAGGGCAACTGCCATCTCCCACTCCAAAGAAGTGGAGCCAGAGCACTGAAGAGGGAGTGCCGTCCCATCCTGACCACTCTCCCCCCCCAGACATACCATCTCACCATGTGCCCCAGATTACCCTTCCGACAAAGACAGGGAAGGGGGGCAAGGACAGGCACAGAGAGGGAGGGGGATCCAGAGACTGAGGCCCCAGGGGGATGGCAGGTGGGGTTGTGATGAATGGTGAAGATACACAGAAAGATCATAATTACGGTAGGTACGCAATTTTCATATCTTATCTGTGTCAGTCTTCACCATTCATCACATATGAGTGAGTGCCGAGCCCCCCCAAAGGGGGCTTGCAAAGCCCTAAAGGACAAAGTCCCTTAGCTCTCAGTGGGTGACACACTAAGAGGGAGAACCTTCTGGGCCTGGAGAGGCCCGAGAGTGGGAAGAGTGAGACGAGTTGCCCCGACAAACGTCACGTCACCCTACAGGAAAACAGATGGGTCATCTGGTGCACGGAGTTAACCACCCTACACTAGGCCAAGGGTGACAACCGGGAATGACATAGGCATGCTGCCCGCCTAGTGCAGATCGCTGTCCCTACGACCCTGGTAGCTACCTCATTGGTGTCATATGACGCCCATGCTTGGTGCCTTGCTAGCTCCAGGCCACGTGCAGAGAGAGCAATGGCTTGTCTGGTTTGCTCCATGTCAGGCAAAGAGGCCAAGAGCTGACCCAGCCCGGACCACAAGAAAATATAATAGGCTGCATAGTGGGCCTGATGTGCAGAAATAGAAAGCAGCAACCGTGCAGAGTAGAAAGTCCTCCTAACCCAGAAGTCAAAATTTGAGGAGTCTTGATCTGGGGCCAGTCATGGTAAAGGGCGCGAAGCCCATCGGGAGTGTCCAGCTGCGTGAATCCTGACTGAGGATGAGGCATGGAACCTGGAGACTCTGGGAGGGGGTGCAATACCGCTGGCAAAGATCCCTAGGGGTGGGGACTCCGGAAAAGGGTCTCTGCCAGGAACGCAACACGCCTCCCTAAAGGGAGCAGGCCAGGGGGGCACTACAAGGGTGTCCTCACTGAAGTTGCCCAAAAAGGCGTGCACCGAGTGCTCCAGATTGCTCTGAGTGGTAGGAGAGAGATGCAGGTCCTGCAACATCCTCACAAGGAATCACTGATACTCTGCGAGATCAGCGGCTGGGGAGATGTGGACAGAAGGTTCCTCTCCCCAGAAGAGGGGAATGAGGAGTTAGAGGACCTCAACTGTTCAGAGGGTGGCTGCTCGACGGGAGGTTGAAAACCTGTCTGTCCATCGCCCTGACATATGCGGGAAAGCGAGCAGCCATGGCCCTAAACTTCTCCCAGAAGAGAGGCCCGCTTGGACCAAGGATGCCTGGGAGCGCAGGATAGTGCGGCAGAGGGATGGGGACAGAGCCGAGAAGAGAAGTTGGCTGACCTCCGCCTGGGCTAGGGAGCAGACCAGGAGCACCAAAGGATGAAGGTGCTCTGGAAGACTCCACAGCCGACAGCTGAACAACCATTTCGGAACTGCCTTGGCTGCGCCCGGAAGAATCCCCCCTGTGAACCGACCGGGGCCGTATAGGTCCAAAAGGACGGTCCCCTACCTCAAAAAAACGGGGTTCTCTCAAAGACAGTGAAGGGGAAGAGCAGAGATCCACACTGCAGCTTCTTCCTGAGCCCAGACGGGTCCCTGAAAAAAGCCTCCGTGCAGACCCCATGCCACTCGACCCCTCAGAATCCGAGAGTGCCTTCCTCCTTGAGATGGTCAGCCTAGGTAACTGACAGCCTTGGTCAGCACCCAATGGAGCTATCCAAGGCACAGTACCCTCCCCTCTCGTAGGTGCTCTGATTGGCCCCAAAGTTGGGCAATCTAGGCACACCACCTGAAGGGGTACCACCACTGAGGGGTCAGCGAATCCTCCAAGGCCAGGCTGCAGTGCAATGGTGGCATGCACCACTGCCCGCTGGTCAGGGCCCCTGACCCCAGCCTCAGAAGTCACCGGCCGCACCTCAGAGGGGGGCTGACTCTAGTCTGTCGAAGACATCACTAGGCTACCCACACTAGCAGCTAATTCCAAGGAGCCAGACCGCTCGTCTGACTCAAAGTCTGACTCCTCCTCCGAAGAAGTGGAGGCTGAGGTCCTGTGCCAAACCGTAGGTGGGCACCTTTCGCCATCCTTACCAAACAGGGTGCCAGAAATGGAGACCGCACCCGAGCTGGTGCCAGTGCCCTCCGCAGCACCGCGAATGGCTGCTGAAGAAGAGACGGCTCCAGCCCGAACAGCATCAGAGTTGGAACCTGTCACAGTGCCCTCGTGCCCCACAGCGCCGCAATTGGCGCCGAGGGCAGAGACAGCGCAGACGGCTCCGACGGTGCTTTCAGCGCTAGAGACGGTGCCGAAGCCAGAAACCCCCACGGTGCCGACCTGCTCCATGGCGCTGCGAACGGCGTGGACAACAGAAACAGGGCCGACGACAGCTTCGATAGCTCGCTCTGAACCCCCCACGGCGCCATGCCCCTGTTCGGCACAATGAACGCCTCCAGAACTGGACACGGCGCCGTGCTCAACCTCGGCGCCAAGGCAAGGAGAAGAAAAGGATGGCCTCGTAGCAACTCCCACGGCACCGTTGGCAGCATCGGTGCCACGAATGGCGCTAACAGCAGCCACGACGCTGAGCGAAGGACCAGCGCCGACGACTCTGTCAGAGCCCACGGTGATGCAAACGGTGCTGAGGCCCGAAACGCTGACTGACTGTGCCGACCCGGGCCTTGTGAACCACGGGTCCGACACTGGGGGAGCCTTCACCCCTGAAGGGCGACTGCCATGGTGGTACTTCCCCGCCCCCGGAGAATGGACTGGGCCCTGCACCGCGGGAGGAGCCTAGGCCACGGCTAGGCTACAAAGCCGAGGCTCCCTCCTCCTCAGTCTGTATAGAACTGGGAGGGGACCCGGAGGAAAGGCCGAGAGAGCGTGGCTTGGCCCGAGTGCGCACCCGACCCCCGAAAGTCAGTGGAGCTTGCCCCACTTTCCACATGCTCTGTTCGATGACCCGGCGGTCCATGGAGAAGCAGGCGTCGCATGAATCTATGTCGTGAAGTGGGCCAAGACACGAAAGACAATGGTCGTGCTGGTCGGTGATGGAAAATCTTTGGCCACATGGGCACCGTCACATGGGGGGCCGACCTGTCTTCCAAGTCTTCTTGCCCTCCGACCTAGACATGACCTTCTGAAAGAAATACAAACAAGACTCGAAGTCGCTGGAAAATAGTAAATGGAAAAGTCTTACCGACAATGTCGAATGGCTAGCAGAACCGGCAGGAGGAACCGATGGACTTGTCGTTGAAAAATTTTGTGAAATGAACTACAAGGTAGGCCGAACTCAAGCAGAGAGAAAGCTTCCCATGAGGTGACTTCGACAGTGGGAGACGAAGAAGTGGCAGGCAGGTGGAGTCGATGGCGCCTAATAGCCAACCCACGAGTGCCATGTGGAACGTCGGCCTTGAGGGCGGTGCCAAGAGCACGTCGGCTCCACCTACCAAAAAAAAAAAAAAACTCCCGCGGGGTCCTGACCTCCGGCCAATTACCCATATGTGATGAATGGTGAAGACTGACACACACATAAGATCCACATGTTTTGCTCCAGGGATGGCATGATGTGGGACAAAGTTAACATCCGGAAGGTCCGCGGCCTGAGATACTGATTCAGGTTGTGCAGATCTAGAATGGGGCGCCAGCCTCCCTGTCCACTTCAGAACCAGGAAGTACCTGGAAATGAACCCTGAGTCTAGTGGAGGATCTGCCACTCGAGCTACTGCCTCCTTGAGGAGGAGCTGAGCAATGTCGTCTCAGACAGCTGACTGAGTGTGGGCGGATACTCTTTCCTCCCGTGGGGCTTGGTTGGCTTGGAGGGTACTGCTCGAATTCCAGAGGCAGCCCCTGGCCAACCACTTCTAAAACCCACCTGTCTGTGGTAACAGTAAACCAGGCAGAAAGGAAGTGGCACAGCACCCATCAGCACCAGCATAACCCTCGGCAGGGGAAGTCACCGAGCAGGGTGGATGCCACCTGTGGGCACCACCCGCGGCACCATGCGCACTAGCGTCACCATCCACAGCGTTGCACAGTGTCAACGGCACCGAAGGCACCGACAGTGCTGCGTGGCACCAACGGCACTGCCACCACAGATTCTGAAGAAAAAAGGGGTGAAGAAAGAAAGCGATACCCGTGCCAGCCCCTGCATGGAAAAGGAAAAGGGGCATCAGCACGATGATGTTGGCATCAAGAGGGCACCACACATATCCTGACCCAATCGACCCAGCCCCAGCCCAGTGGCTCCGAGGCCTGGGAACTGGGTCCACTGGCCAGGAAAACTGGATAGACATCAAACCCGCTGCTCCAACAGAGCTGCCCAGAGATGAAACTGCTCATCAGACCCCCATCGAGGACAGAGATGGGGTCCGGTGTCGAAGAAGCAGCCGTTAAGATCAGGGTCAGAGGGGAACCCACCGAAATTGGTTCAGGCCTACCCCCCTCCACCACCAACGATCCCCGTGCAAACGTACCAAAGGGCAACCTCGAGTGGTACTGATTCTTCTTCCTCCACAGGAGGAAGAAGAGCTTGAGGTGAAGCGGAGCTGGATCCCCGGAACCGCCAATTATGTGCTTCAGTGAACTGTCCCCCCCCCCCAGCACAGGACTGTCTGTGGTCGGACACCCCCTTCACAAAGGGCGGCAGACCAGACACAGCCCCTCTGCCATCACAACTTTCAAACAAAGTCTTCCTGCCGTCACCGCTACAGTCCAAGGTCGACTCCGTTAATGGCAGGTGAGAATTTATTTTTCTTCCTCTTCTTCATAATATCTCTTTTTTTCTTAAATAAAAAAAGAACACTAAAATATTATATAAATGAATACTGAATGGCTTAAGCTGCTGTCGTATAAATGAAGACTTGACTCTGGCAGGTGAGCGACGTCGACATCCAAGCGCACTCAACGGCGGGAGAAAAGGAACTGAGGTAGCTGGAGGTTCGACGCCGAGATAGCCCATACAGGCCCAAGATAGCCTCGTGGTGCCATGCATGCATGGTCCTATCCTGGCCCTCCTGAAGATTTTTAACTCTCGCAGGGTTCTTGCACCTCCGGCGTAGTCCCATATGTGTGAATGAGTGGTAGAGATCTGAGTCCAGGAAGAAGTACTTTTTTGAGGCAATAAATTATCTGAGAAATGTGAGCCCTGAGGGGGCATAGTTGCTTGTAGGTGGCCCTCTGAGGAGGAGGTGTCTACGAGTGCCGAAGTCTGAGACAAACTTGTAAAAACTGATTACAGACTGCAAAAACAGAGAGAAGTACTTCCAGAAATAGACAGAGAAACAGGGATCCCATCAGACTAGGAGAAACAGGTATGTTAGGAAGGGTACCCTGCCCTCAACACAAGTCTGTAGAAGGATGCAAAACCGAATGGCTGCTGTAGCAGACTATGGACCAGTGGAAATAACAGTTACTTAAGAACTTACCGTACCAGTAGAGCTTCGAGAGAGGTTCCTGCAGTAGGTCTTCACATATAGGACTGTGCCCTCTGGCGTCAGGACCGGACAGCAAACTTCCAGCTAGCAATCACTAGCGGGGGACCACCTCCGGCGTCACATGATGGCACGTTGGCGTGACTATAAAGGGGGCAGTCCCCATGCCCACCCTCCAGTTCTCCCGCTGGAGACCTCAGAAGAGGAAACAGGAAAAGGAGTAGGAACTCCTGAAGCCCTGAGCTGCTAAATCAAAGCCCTGGGAAAGGAAAAGAGTTAAAAACAGGAGCAGGGGGAAGGTGGGAAGTAAATCTAGACGTCCAGCAGGAACCTCTCTCGAAGATCTACTGTTACGGTAAGTTCTTACACAACTTTTATATCTTATTTCGAGAGGGTTCCGGCAGTAGGTCTTCACATATAGGACTGAATACCAAGCAGTCAAAGAAAAAAGGACTCTGAGACTAAGTTCCAGGAGGAGGAAGCGTCTGCCAACTAGAGGTCTGCTCAGAACAGGAGGCCTTGCAGAACTGCGAGGCCAAAACTGTCTCTGCGCCTAGAGGCAATATCCAGACTGTAATGCTTGGTGAAGGTATGGACGGAAGAGCAGTGGCCACTGTGCAAATATCCGCAGTGGACACATTTCTCAGGAAGGTTGTCGAAGCAGCCATGCCCAGGTCGAGTGGCATTTCATGTCACCCAGAAGGGGCTTCTCACACTTCCCATAAATGTATGAGATGCAGTTAGCAAACCATTTAGACAAACCTCATTTCGAAATGACCTCACCCTGACATCTGGGTGAAAAGGCCACAAACTACTGGTCAGACAAACGGGCCTCTTTGGTCCTAGAGATATAATATCTCAGAATCCTGTGTATGTCTAAAGTGTGCAAGAGGCATTCCCCCTATTGGAATACTCTGGGTCATACACCAGCAGTTGAACATACTGGTTCAAAGCAAATTCCAAGACCACTTTCGGAAGAAAGAAAGGGTTAGTCCACAGAGCCATCCATTTCATAGCATACGTGGATCTAGTGGAGGGTTTTCTGGCCTCTACTAGGACCTGAGCGACTCGGGAAGAGACGTCAAGGCGTGAGACGGCTATGTCCAAAGGTGCCACGCATGCAGATGGAGAGACTTGAGGCTCGGAAGCACTAGGCTGCCCTGCTCCTGAGACAGAAGGTCGTGGGAGAGAGGTAGCTGTACTGGGGATTCCAATGTCAGCTGATGCAGCAGAGGGAACCAAATCTGCCAAAGCCAAAGAGGGGCTTTGAGAAGCTTGTGGGCCCCCTCTGCCTGGAGCTTCAGCAGAACCTTCTGCAGAATAGGAAAGGGAGGGAAAGCATAAAGAAATCTCCCTGTCCAGGATAGAGACAGTGCATCTCACCAAAAAACACCACACCCAGGAACGAGTGAGCAAAAGCTGGGTAGGTTTGCGTTGGATGGGGAGGCGAATAGATCTATTTCTGGCTGACCCCACTGAAGGAAGAGATCTTCCACTACTTCCTGCTTTAGTGCCCACTCGTGAGCCTGTGCGACAGTCCGCCAGGATGTTGTGAACTCCTGGAACATGGACTGCTAGCAATGATAGGCCATGCTGGACCATCCAGTACCACACCTGCATCGCCTCCCTGTTTGTTGATGTACCATACCATTGCCATGTTGTCGGTCTGGGTCAATAGTGTTCCCGGAAGTAAGAGGGGCTGGAAAGCTTGGAGAGTGTAGAGCACAGCCCTCATCTCCAGAATGCTGATATGCAGATTCGCCTCTGGGGGGACCATGTCCCTTGAGTTCGATGGTCTCCCAGGTAAGCTCCCCAACCATGGCCTGAGGCGTCCGTCGTGAGGGCCATGGAGGGGTATGGGGGATGGAAGGGAATCCCCAGGGAAAGACTGGAAGGATCTTGCCACCAGAGGAGATCCCCCTTCAAACTGTTGGAGACTAATACCATGTGGTCCATGTCGTCCATATGCTGATCCCACTGGACCCTGAGGGACCACTGGGTCACCCTCATATGCAAACTGGCCAAAGGGACTGTAAGGATGGCCGCAGCCATGAGACCCAACAGGCAGAGGACAGAGCGCGCTGTGATCAGATGGGAGGAGGTCACCAATGCAGCTTACTGAATTAGGGTTTCGACCCTGTCCTTAGGTAAAAATGTCCTGCCCTGGAGCGTATCCAGCACCGCTCCGAAGAACTGAAGATGCTGGGACGGTGAGAGCTAACACTTGGGATAATTCACAGTGATGCCAAGTCTGGAGAAGTCGTCCAGGGTGGTGGAAAGAGATTCCATCAGACTGTCCTGAAATGGTGCTGACAACAGCCAGTTGTCCAGGTAAGGGAACACATAAATCCCCTTGTGGCACAAGGCCACAGCCACCACCAGTAGGCACTTGGTAAAAACCCGAGGTGCTGAAGAGAGGTCAAAGGGGAGGGCCTTGAACTGATAATGGTTCTCCTGAAATGAGAATCTCCGGAAACGGAGGTGGTCCAGGAGGATTGAAATGTGCAGGTAAGCATCCTGCATGTCCAGCAAGCACAGTCATTGATACTGCTGGAACAGGGGTAGGAGTCCCTGGAGGGACAGCATGAAGCACCTCTTGTTTTCTACAAAGAGGTTGAGCAGACTGAGATCTAGAATGGGTCTCAGGTCTCCCATCTTTTTGGGCACTAGGAAGAAGTGGGAGTAATATCCCCTTCCTATCTGCCCTGGCGGAACCCGCTCTATAGCCGACTATGTCAAAAGAGCTTGGATTTCCTGCTGAATAAGGCGTTGATGGCCTGACAGGAAGTGAGACCACCCCGGTGGATTGCCTGAGGGTCTGCCCAGGAACTCAGTGTGCCCTCTTGCGATAAGCTGTAGCACCCAAGCATCTATGGTTATCACCTTCCACCCTTCCAGGTGGATGGTGAACCTTCCCCCCCCAGTTTCCTCTAGAAATATGGGAAGAGGTGGAGGGGATCCCCACGAGTCAGGATGGAGAGGGGAGGGCCGCTTTGCCGCCGGCCTTTTGGGATTTCACCTGAGGAGTCTGGGTACCAGAACTGGTGGCATGGTGCTTGCCTTGTCGTCTGCCCTGGTTCTGCCTATTCCACCTCTTCTGGGGGTGAAGAAAAGTCTGCATGGGTTTTTGGCCCGAGCGATACATGGAGCAGACATCTTTAAGGGATCTCCAACTCTCTTGTAGCTCTGTTATTATATCTTTAGCGTCGCCCGCAAAAAGGATGGAACCCCTGAAGGGGGCGTCCAGCAGGGTACTTTGGACGTCTTGCACCAGTCCCGCAAGACGGAGCTGAGCCAGGCATCTCAGACAAACTCCTGTAGTAGTGCAATGGGCCACAGAATCGACAGAGTCATAAGAAGCCCATAAGGCGTGGCGGCAGGAAGACTTATTAAGTCATACCTTCCATAGGAGCCTATTCCTGAGGTCCTCATCCTGTATGGCTTGGAGTTCTTTCTCCAAGTCGGATAAAGCAGACTTCTGGAAGGACACCATGTGGGCCACATCATTTAGAGAGCGAATGGCGCAGGTAGAAGATGCGTATACACTGCGGCCATACTGGTCCATTTGTTTGGACTCCTTGTCCGGTGGAGAAGCACTCAGGTGTTTCAGCTGAGCCGACCCATCATGGGCCGCTGTAATAACGATACAGTTGGCCTTGGGATGGGTAGTCAAATGACAAGCCCCTTCTGGGGGCTGATGGGTCCTGTTGGCTTTCTTGGAAACCGCAGGAATGGAGGACGGTTACTGCCATATGGTTGAGGTCAAGTCCTCGTGCTGCCCCGTCCATGGAGAAATGGGGAGGGGATCCGCATTAGTGAGATTCAGATGTTCTGCCAGCCTCTTCCTCTTAGGATCCATCTTCTGGAATGCCCAGCTACAGGCCTGCGGTATGGACTGGAGGAGTACCGGGAAGGGCGGATCCTCTGGAGACTCCTTGGGCTGGGGCTCCATAGGGGAATGAGGCTCCTAATGGCTCACAGAGTAGGAGTCCGAATCCGAGTCATAAGACTCCAGTCTGCTGGGCAAAGAAGTTATGTCTGGGACTGCCTCCGAGACCCTAGCTCCAGAGGGAACCCCTGTCGGGTGCCTGCCCAAATCCCTATCGGATGTCTGGCCCATAAGGGATGGACTCCTTGTTAGTGCCCTACGTGTCGCAGTGGCAGCCACAACCAGCTGGGGTTGCCCCAGCTCCTGCAAAACTCCGGACTTAGCGTCCTGCCACCAAGCCAAGATAATGCCTTGGGGTTCTGGCTGGGGAGGGGGGGGTGGCGGGGGAGGCTAGAAGCCTGGGTACCCCCGTGGAATAAGGGGGTAGCCAGGTGTCTGACACCAGTAATGGTGCAGATGGGATCCCTGGTACATGTGGCCGTGGCCCGGCGCTGGGTACGCTGGTGTTGGCACCTGTGGCGGATGACCTGGCGACAGCACTCCTGGTGTCTGGTAGTCAGGGAACTGGGGCGGCAGGTAGCAGGGATAGTTGTCCGAGGGTCCCGATGGCGGAGGGCCCCAGGAGTGGTGGTGCTGAGGGACCTCTGGGGACATGAGGGTCTGTCGGCAGGCCTGGGGTCGGTACTGGGACTCCTGATGGGCCAGGATGGTGCTCCGGCATCGGAGCGCAAGGTTCCTGGTCCATGTTCAAATCTGTGGGGGTGTGAACCGGGGATTGGCCTGGCTTCAGGGGTCAAAAGATGCCCGATGTCAGATCTGAGAAAGGCGAGGGGGGTAAGGGAACAGAAACCCCCACTGACAGGTCTGCCAGGGAGGCAAGAGTCTCAGCAGGTAGGCCTGACACAGGAAAGACATGGAAATTACGTACCTACCGTAGTTCTTGATCTTCTTGGATGAGTCTCCACCACTCATTCACACTAATGAGAAATGAAAATTACATACCTACCGTAATTATGATCTTTCTGTGTATCTTCACCATTCATCACAGATGGGTATCTGGCCGGAGGTCAGGACCCCGCGGGAGCTTTTATTTATTTATTTATTTATTTTTTTAAAAGGGTAGGCGGAGCTGACACACCATCGGCGCGGCCCTCGAGGCCACCGCACTGCGTGGTGCTCGTGGGTTGGCTGCTAGGTTAGGCCGACCCGCCTGCCTGCTGCTCCTGAGTCACTGGAGAGGTAAGAGGAAGGATGGAGGGTGGGACAAGAGAGTCCAAGGGACAGAAAAGGAAAGAATGTATGGAACTAAAAGGAGAAATAACACTGAGAGGACAGCAAAGAAAGAGGTTAGAACTAAAGGGGATTGGGAGGGCCCCAACTCGGAAGCGGAAGAAGGGAGGGTAGGGTGGGTAAAGAATTTAGGAGAGAGGGGAGAAGTATAAAGATATCCGAGACCCTGGTCTGTCTCCAGATTGTATAGGAACTGCAAGGAGTAGCAAAGCTTTCTGCCAGAATTCAAGGCACGGAATAAGTGGCAAATACTCCAGAAAGCAGAGTCGGCTATTCTGGAAAGAGGACAGGATACAGGGATTCAGTACTCTCTCAAGAAAAAATGTTTGGTGAAAAAAGGTTTTTTTTTTGTTTTTGTTTTTTTTAGGAGAAATAGGTTGGATGGAAACCGGAAGGAGGAGGAGGAGGAGAGAAGGAGGGCAACTACCAACTCCCACCCCACAGGGGTGGAGACAAGGTACTAGGGTAGGAGTGCCGCTCGAGCTATCCACTCTTCCTGGAAAAATACTCCCCTGTGTGTCCCTACTTTACCCCACTCCTAAGGAGGAGAAGGGGAGTCACAGAGAGGAAGGGGGACCTAGAGACTGAGGCCCCAGGGGATGGTGGTGGGTTGTGATGAATGGTGAAGATACACAGAAAACTCATAATTATGGTAGGTACGTAATTTTCATATCTTATCTGTGTCAATCTTCACCATTCATCATAGATGGTGAGTACCAAGCCCCCGAAAGGGTTGTTTCTTCACCCTAAGGGACAAAGTCCCTTAGCCCTCAGTGGGTGACACACTAAGGGAGAACCTTCAGGGCCTGGAGAGGCCGAGTGGGGAGAGAGAGAGTCTCGGAGGGGAGGAAGTTGCCCAGACAAGCGCATCTCACCTGCAGGAGAAAACGAGGTCCCTGGCGGTGGAGTTAATCAACCCCACGCCCCGCCAAGGTGACAACCAGGAAAGACATAGCCATGCCGATCGCCTAGTGCAGATCGCTGTCCCTATGACCCTGGTAGCTACCTCACAGCATCGAAGATGCCCTCGCTTGGTGCCTTTACAGCTCCAGCCACGGCAGAGAGTGCGATGGCTTGTCTGGTTTGCTCCGTGTCAGGCAATGAGGCTGGAGCTGACCTAGCCTGGACCACAAGAACCTGTGTAGGTCGCGAGCAGTGGGCCTGATGCAGAGATAGAGAGAAGTAACTGCGTGCAAGTAGAAAGTCCTCCTACCCCAGAAATCAAAACCAGGAGTCTTGATCTGGGGCCGGTCATGGTGAAGGGCATGAAGCCCATCAGGAGTATCCAACTGCGCCAAACCAGACTGTGGATGAGGCATGGAACCTGGAGACTCCGGGGGTGCGCAATACCTCTGGCTGAGATCCCTTGGGGCAGGAACACCAGAGAAGGGCCTCTGCCAGGAACGCAATGACGCCTCCCGAAAGGGAGCCGGCCAGGGTGGCACCACAAGGGTGGCCTCGCCAAAATCGCCTAGAAAGGCGTGCACCGTGTGTTCAGGATTGCTGACAGTGGAAGGAGAAAGGTGCAAATCCTCCAACATCCTCACGAGGAATCGCTGATACTCAGAGATCAGCAGCCGGAGAGATGTGGACAGAGGGTTCCTCTCCCTGAAGAAGGGGATGAGGAGCTGGAGGTCACCATCTGTTCAGTGGGTGGCTGCACGGGGAGGTTGAAAAACCTGGCTGTCCATTGTCCTAACGTAAGCAGGAACCGGGCAGCCACCGCCTTAACTGCTCCCAGGTGAGAGGGCGCTAGGACCTAGATGCCTGGGAGCTGCAGGGAGAGGTGGCAGAGGGATGGGACAGAGCCGAGGCGAGATGTCGCTGACCTCCGCTTGGGCTAAGGAGTTGACTGTGGGCACCCATGGAAGAAGGTGCCCCCGAAGACCGCATCAGCCGACAGCCGCACAACCACATCGGACTGGCTTGGCTGCGCCGGAAGAATCCCCCCCAGTGAGGCGACCGGGGCCGTAAAGGTCCAGAAGGACGGCCCCCTGCCTCAAAAGAATGGGACTCTCTCAAAGAGAATGCGGAGTAAGAGTGGAAATCTGCACTATGGCTTCTCCCAGGGCCCGGGTGGACCCCAGAAAAAGGCCGACGCGCAGATCCCACACCCCTCGACCCCTCGGAGTCCGAAAGAGTCCTCCTCCTCCTCGAGAGGGCCAGCCTAGGTAGCTGGCATCTCTGGGCAGCCCCCGAAGGGGATACCCAGGGAGCAGTACCATCCCCCCCCTGCAGGTGCTCTCATGGGCCCCAAAGTCGGGCGATAAAGGCACACCACCGAAGGGGGTACCACAACTGATGGATCGGTGAACCCGCCAAGACCAGGCTGCAGAGCTATGGTGGCGCGCACCACTGCCTGCTGGTCAGCACCACTGATCCTAGTCTCGGTAGCCACCGACCTCACCTCAGAAGGGGGCTGGCTCCAACTGGTCGAAGAGACCACCGTGCTGCCCACGTCAGCAGCCAACCCCGAGGGGTGAGACTGCATGTCCGACTCAGAGCTCGACTCCGTCTCCGAGGAGGTAGAGTCCGAGGCCCTGAGCCAAACCGTAGGAGGGCGGGACGAACCATCCCTATCACCAGGCCCGGAGACCACCACTGTGCCCGAGTCGATGCCAGTGCCTCCCGCAACCCCGTGAGCGGGATCCGAGGGAGGCACGTCCCCAGCCCGAGCCAGAGATCCAGAGCCAGAACCAGTCGCGGTACCATCCAGTCTACGGCACCAGGAGCGGCACAGGACAGGGGCGGTGCCGGTAGTCCCAGCGGAGCCCTCAGCGCACCGGTGCACGCCCGAAGGCTGAGACTGGCGCGGAGCTGCCCCACCCAGCTCCCAGCGCGCTAGCAGCGCCGAGTGACGGCGGCCCGATGATGGAACCGGCGCCCACGGCGCCGAGCGCCCGGGCGACACGGCGCCGCGCTCAACCTACATGGCGACGCGACAACGCTGCAGTGATCTCACGGTGCCACAAACAGTGCCGGCGCCGCGAACAGCGTCGACAGAGCCCATGATGCTGTGTGACAAGTCGGCGCCAACGACGGACCCGTCAAGGCCCACAGTGCCGAGCCTCAAGGACACGGCGCTGTGCTCAACCTATATGGCGAAGGACAACGCTGCAGTGGATCTCACGGTGCCACAAACAGTGCCGGCGCCTGACAGCGCCGACAGAGCCTGACGACGCTGCGCGACAAGTCGGCGCTAACGACGGACCCGCAGGGCGCCCACGGTGCCGCAAATGGCGCCAGGCGACCCGCCGGGCGCCGACCTGGGCCTTCCGAGCCGCTGAACGACACCGAGGAGCCTTCACCCCCGGCGGGGCGATGCCATGGCGGCGCCTCCCGCCTGCTCCCGGGAAGGAGCGGGACGGGCCTCCTGCACCGCAGAAGAAGCCTCGGCAATGGCTAGGCTAGAAGTAGCGGAGGCTCCCTCCTCCTCGGCCCGTATAGAACCGGGAGGGGACCCAGACGAAAGGCCAAGAGAGCGTGTCTTGGCCCAACGAGTGTGAACCCGACCCCCGAAAGTCAGCGGAGCTTGCCCCACTTTCCATGCACGTTGTTCAAGGACCCGGCGGTCCATGGAGAAGCAGGCATCGCACGAGTCCATGTCGTGAAGCGGGCCAAGACACGAGAGACACCGGTCGTGCTGGTCGGTGACGGAGAATTTTCGGCCGCATGGGCACCGTCACATGGGGGTCAATTCGCCTTAGAAGATTTCTTGCCCTCCGACCGAGACATGACCTACGGAAAAAACACCAAAACAGACTCGACGTCGCGAAAATACAAAAAATAAGGAAAGATCTTACCAGGCGACGTCGAGTAGAGGCAAAAAACAGAACTGGCAGGAGACCCACGGACTTGACGCCAAAGGATTGGTATTGAAGTAGGCCTAAGATTTTCTTCAAAGCTTCCCACGAGGCGACCTCTACAGCGGAGACGAAGAATTAGGCAGGCATGGAGTCGATACAGCCTAACGGGCCAACCTGCCGAGCCACGCAGTGCGTCGGCCCCTCGAGGGCGGCGCCGATGGTGTAGGCTCTACCACCCTTTAAAAAAAAAAAAAAGCTCCTGGGGGTCCTGACCTCCGCCAGATACCCATCTGTGATGAATGGTGAAGACTGACACAGATAAGATCTGGCCAGAGGCACTAGGACCAGCGGAGCAAACATTTTGCTAGAGGGTTGGCGCCAGAGATGGAACTGCGAGGGAGGCGGCCGCTGAGCCTCAGCTCGGCGGTAATGACTATCTTGCTGCACCCTCCAACCGCCTTCAGTATCTTTTTTCTGAGGAGGTGCAGTGTAACTAACCCAGAAGGATAGCTAACCAAAACCTGGACATAAGATAGTCCGACGACCCGTATAAGAAGGGTCAACAAAAGAAGTCTTCACAGCCTAAAGATTGAGGGAGTGAAGACCAACAACAGAGGTGAGCTCGGGGGATAGAGGGTGGGCATGTGAATGAGTGGTGGAGACTCATCCAAGAATATCAAGAATTACGGTAGGTACATAATTTCCGTATCTTCCTGGACATAAAGTCACCACCACTCATTCACACTAATGGGAGAGTACCGAGCTAATAATCCCCCGAGAGGGCAGCAGGAGAGACCAAGAGCTCACAGTTTTAGGACAGGAGTCCATTAAGGATGGTTCTGCCAAAAGAAAGATGTCATCTAGCATGGACATCCAGGGCATAGTGTTTGATGAAAGTATGCACTGAGCTCCAGGTAGCCGCATTGCAAATACCTGCAATATGCACGTTTCGGATTTCCACTAGGGATGCCGAGACCGCTCTAGTAGAGTGAGCGTACACTCTGCCCTCCAGCTTAACCTTCGCCATGGAATAACAGTGTCGAAGGCATGCCACCAGCTATGCTGAAATACATCTGATAGTGACAGGTTGACCCAGCGGTCTCGCTGAAGGAAACAAACAGTTGTTGAGCTTTAGGAAGTCTTTTTGTTCTATCTAGATAGATAAACAAAGCTCTTGACGCCCATGGAATGAAGAGAACGCTCCTTCATTCTGGAAGTTCGCAGTGTAGAAGGACCAAAGTTGGTTTAGATGGAATTATGAAACAACCTTAGGGAGAAACTTAGGATGGGTCCTAAGAACTACTTTGCCTTTATGAAACACAGTATACGGAGCGTCTGTGACCATGGCATGTAACTCAGAGACCCTGCGGGCTCAGCTAAAGGCCACTAGGAAGGCCGTTTTCCAAGTGAGAAATTTAAACTCACAGGTAGCTAGAGGCTCGAAAGGTTTTCGAGTGAGCATGTCTAGCACAAGATTAATGTCCAGGCTGCGATTGGATGTCTTATAGGAGGTCTGGTATGCAGAATTCCCTTAAGAAACCTCTTAACCACACGTAACTGAGCCAGTGATAAGGCAAGTACTGGCTCATGATAAGCTGAAATGGCACAAAGGTGAACCTTAACTGTAGAGTATTGCAGACCAGAATTTGAGAGGTCTAAAAGGTACTCTAGAACTTTATCTGGTGGGCAAGAAAAAGGATTCAAAGAGGATTTTGCACACCAGAGCGAAAAACGCTTCCATTTGGCTGTGTAAGTTTTCCTAGTAGCTGGCTTGTACGCAGCCAGAAAAATATCTGAAACCCTGCAAGAGACATTGAATTTGTTCACTTCTATCTCTTCAGGAGCCAAGCGTGAAGGTGAAGCGACCTCAGGTTGGGATGGACCACAGGCCCCTGAGTCAGAAGGTTTGTCTGAAGGGGAAGCGGTTTCGGAGGAGCTTCCAACATACTGTTGAGTAGTGGAAACCATATCTGTCGAGGCCAGAAGGGAGCAATGAGGATCATTTTGTCCCCCGGGACTCGAATTTGAGAAGTACTCCCTGAATTAGAGGAAGAGGCGGAAAGGTGTACAGAAAGAGTTTTGTCCACTGCAGTCTGAATGCATCCTGACAGAAAATGCCAGGCCCTGGATTTCTGGAGCAGAAGAGAGGCAGTTTTTTGTTGAGTGGGGATGCAAAAAGGTCCAGGTCTGGAGTTCCCCACTCTGCGAATAGTGACTGAATTATGGCTGAGTCGAGAGACCATTCATTAGGATCTATCTCTGTTCTGCTGAGACGGCCTGCCAGTTCGTTCTGCACCCCTGGCATATAGACCGCATGAATTAGAGCCTTGTGCTCCAAGCACCATTCCCACACCCTCATCGTTTCCCTGCAAAAGGGGTAAGAGTGAGCACCGCCCTGCTTGTTGATGTAATACATCACTGCTTTGTTGACCGTTTGAAGGAGAATGTTCTTGTGACAGAGAATGTCCTTCAAAGCCTGGACTGCATAAAGGACGGCTCTCATTTCCAAGACATTTATGTGAAGCTGGGCCTCGTCCTGAGTCCACGTACCTTGAGTGTGGAGAGTCTGACAGTGACCTCCCACCCCACCAGGTGAGTGATCTCTTCAGAGCTTATAGCTTCCCTGCATAATGGGTTTGCTTGTAAGCCGGAACTCGCCCTGAGTCCACGTGCCTTGGTTGTGGAGATTCTGGCAGTGACCTCCCCACCCCATCAGGGACGCGTCTGTGGTAATGGAAATCTAATGATCCAGAGGAGCAAAGGGATACCCTTCCAGAAGATTGTCCTCTTGTGACCACAAGGTGAGTGATCTCTTCAGAGGTTCTGTCACCTTGATGAGAAAGGACTGAGAGTGAGTGGTCGGGGACCACAGAGTACTGAGCATCCATTGAGAGGTTCTCATGTGAAGGCGTTCTAGGGGAACAGTGAACACCAAGGATGCCATGAGACCTAGCATCCGTTGCATCGAGAGAGCTGAAACCGAGCTGCTCTCTCCGATGTATCGGGCCATCTGAAGGATATCGCTCCTCCTGTCCTCTGGAAGAAATGCTTTTGCAAAGGAGGTGTCCAGAAGAGTTCCAATGAAAAGGAGCCTCTGGGAGGGCTGCAGCTGCGATTTTTTGAGGTTTAGCAGGACTCTCATGGACGTGAGAAAGTGTGAAGCCGTGGCTATGGCGTCTAGAGTTCCCTGCCTGGAAGGACTTGCTAGAAGCCAATCGTTCAGATACGGGAATACCTGTATTCCGATTTTTCTGAGATGCACTGCGAGAATTGCAAAACACTTTGTAAAAACTTGCGGCGCCGAGGATAGCCCAAAGGGCAGAACTCTGAACTGATAATGCTGTCCCAAAGCCACGAACCTTAGGTATTTGTGATGCTTTGGGTGAATAGGAATGTGCTGGTAAGCATCCTGCATGTCCAGGGAGGCTAACCAGTCGTGTTGATGAAGCAAAGGTAACAGGGTTCCTAGTGATATCATTTTGAATTTCTCTTTGGGAAGGAATTTGTTTAGTTTTCTGAGGTCCAAAATGCGGAGCATGCCCCCGGTTTTCTTTGGAACCAGAAAGTAATGGGAGTAGAACCCTGTGTTCTGTTGTCCAGCGGAACTACTTCCACTGCCCTGTTGTTCAGAAGGCCCTGTATCTTGGAGGCGAGAAGATCTGACTGAAGAGCTGACTGCCTGGACTGTCTTCTGGAGGGATGATCAGAAGAAAAAATTACTCACCTTAGTAATGTTGTTTCTTCTAATGGAGTCTTGCTGTATTCTGACATATTGCAGTGATGTCCAACCTTTGAACTGCCCCGGAGATGAAAGAGTTAACTTTCCACACCAGGCATGGAACGCTGAGCTCAAGCTCGGTTGAGACTCTGTCTGTTGTTGTTTGAACTCAAACCGTCAGATCTTTACGAGCTATACTCACTGAGTGTCCTGTGTGGAAACTGTAAACTTACACTAGCCAACTGGCTACTAATATAATAAAGAGATTTTTTGGTCCCAAAACAAAGACTCAAGTCAGAAAACCCAAAAAATAAAACAAAACACAACACTCACCCACCCAAACTAAAGGGGTGAGAAAAGAAGGGGTGGGGGCACCTCCTGAGTGCCAACACTGCTACTGCCCACCCACATCCCAAAAACCAAAGGTTCTGAGAGGAGGCGGGGAGGTCAGACTACAGCAAAACTCCATTAGAAGAAACTACATTACTAAGGTGAGTAATTTTTTCTTCAAACAACATGAAGTCTTGCTGTATTCTGACATATTGCAGACTACCAAGCAGTACCTCCATGGAGGAGGGACAGAACCTACTTAGGGAATAGGCTCTGAAACACTGCTGTGCCAAACCGAGCATCACTCCTAGCCTGGATATCCAGAGAGTAATGCTTGGTAAAAGTGTGTACTGTTTTCCAGATGGCTGCTTGACAAATCTCTAACATAGGAATATCCCTCGCAGCAGCCAGGGAAGCAGCTGTACCTCTGGTAGAGTGAGCCCTCAGGCCTGAGGGTGGGATCCTACCTAGTTTTTCATAGCAAAATTGAATGCAAGAGACAATCCACCTGGCAATAGATCTCTTAGTGGCAGGTTTTCCCCTTACCAACCTCACCATAAGTGAGGAACAGTTGGAGGGAGTCAAACCTGTGACCCTTGGTGCGCTCTATGTAGTAGCTAAGGGCCCTTTTCACATCCAAACTGTGCAGCCTCCTCTCTCCAGAGGAGGAATGGTCAGTGAAGAAAACAGGAAGAGACATAGACTGGTTAAGGTGGAAATCTGAAACCACCTTAGGCAAAAACTTCCTATTAGTCCTGAGGACCACCTTATCTCTATGGAAAGAGATAAAATCAGGCTCCACTGACAGGGCCTGTAACTCACTTATGCATCTGGCAGAAGTGATGGCCACCAAGAAAACAGTTTTCCAAGTCAAGTACTTAAGCTCTGCTGAGGACAAAGGCTCAAAAGGGGGTTGCATAAGCTGAGCAATGCAAACATTAAGGTCCCAAGCAGGGGCAGGGTCCCTGAAGGGGGGGATTGGTATGAAGCAATCCCTTGAAAAATTTAGAAAATATAGGATGAGCTGAAAGGGAAGAATGCTTGCCTGCTGAAGGAAGGCAGAGACAGCTGCCAGATGCACTCTTAGTGTAGCTGGTCTGAGTCCCAAGCTATTAAGATGAACCATATAGTCAAGGACTGTGGGTAGGCCAGCAGACTCTGGAGAAATATGCTTCCCAGAGCACCATATAGAAAATCTTTTCCACTTGGAGTTGTAAGTGTTTCTGGTGGAAGGCTTCCGAGAAGCCTTTAAGATATCAAGAACACCTTGAGAGAGGTGCAAATCAGCAAGCTCTAACTCTTCAAGAGCCAGGCCTTGAGATTGAGAGATTTGAGATTCGGATACCAAACCCTCCCCTGAGCACATGTTAACAGGTCGTAATTCCTGGGAAGAGACAGGGGAAGGTGGATTGCTAAGGACAACAAGAGAGGGTACCAGGGCTGTCTGGCCCAGTCTGGAGCAATCAGAATCACCTTGCAGGGTTGAGACCTGATTTTGACTAACACCTTGAACAGGAGAGGGAAGGGGGGAAAAGCATACAGGAACTTCCCTTCCCAATTGAGAACTAGGGCATCCAGGGGGACTGAGCCCAACACTGGGGGCCTGCAGCAAAAGAGAGGAAGTTGGTGATTGTCTGAGGCTGCAAAAAGATCCATCTGTGGGGTGCCCCATCTGGAGAAGATCACCTTCAGGGGATCCAGGGACCATTCATGATGGCCCTGAGATATCCTGCTGAGAGCATCTGCCAGGACATTGTCCTTGCCTGGGAGGTGTACTGCTATAAGAGAGGTGTTCAGGGAATAGGCCAGAGACCATAACTTCATTGCCTCTGTGCACAAGGCCGTAGACCGAGTGCCCCCTTGCTTACTGATATACCACATTGTGGCGGTATTGTCTGTCCTGATCTGAACTACTCTGTTCTGAACAGACTTGGAAAAAAACTTGAAGTGCTCGAAATACTGCTCTGAGTTCTAATAGACTGATGTGAAGCAGAGATTCCTGAGGAGGCCACAACCCTTGGGTGGTCAGGTCCCCCAAATGGGCTCCCCACCCCAAGAGGGAGGCATCTGTAGTAAGGATTAGAGAATGAGACTGAGTGACAAAAGGAACTCCTTGTCTTAGATTGTCCTGATCCTGCCACCACTGTAAGGCCTGGATCAGGGTTCGAGTCACTGGAATTAGTTTGGTCAGAGGGTCCTTTTTCTGAGACCAGAAGGCTCTCAAGTGGAACTGAATGTCCCTCATCTGAAATCTTGCTCCCTGCACCACTGCTGTAGAGGCAGCCATGTGTCCCAGGAGTTGCAGAAAATGCCTTGCAGGTCGAGACACCTGGAGGGTGAATGAAGAGGCCAGTGAGATAAGGGTCTTGGCCCTGTCCCGGGGAAGGAAGGCTCTTGCTCTTACTGTATCCAGCTCTGCCCCTATGAAGGTGAGGAGCTGCACAGGCTCTAGAACTGACTTTGAAAGATTCAGAAGGAAACCTAGAGAAGTGAGCAGTTGCTGAGTTATCTGTAGGTGTAACTTGACTTGGTCTGGAGACTGGCCTACTATGAGCCAGTCGTCCAGGTATGGAAAGATGGAGACCCTTTTTCTTCTTAGAAAGGCAACTACTACTGCCAGGCATTTTGTGAACACCCTTGGAGCAGAAGTTAGTCCGAAGGGCATTGCTCTGAATTGGTAATGGCCTGAGGGCAGCTCGAACATGAGGTACTTTCAGTGGGAGCTTCTGATGAGAATATGGAAATAGGCATCCTTGAGGTCCAGGGAAACTAGCCAGTCCCCTGGCCTTAGAGAGGGTAGAATTATTCCCAGAGTCACTATTTTGAACTTTGGCTTTAAAAGGTGCTTGTTAAAATATCTGAGATCCAGGATGGGCCGCCATTCTCCTGTCTTTTTGGGGGTTAGGAAGTACCTGGAATACAATCCTTTTCCTTTGTGTAGTGGTGGAACCCTCTCTATGGCTCTCACAGCCAAGAGGAAAGAGACCTCTGCCTCTAGGGCAAGTGCCTCTGAAGGAATTGCAGGTGGAAAGGATCTGGTTCTCATCTTTGGAAATTTTTTGAAGCTGAGAACCAGTCCCTGGCTTACTACTTCCAGGACCCATTTGTCTGATGTTAAAGACATCCAGTCCTGGACAAAGTAAGCCAGCCTGCCCCCTACAGGTGGTGGAGAATCGGCCCTGGCAAACCCATCAGGGTGCCTGTTTGGCAGGGGCTTTAGGCTGAGGGGTGGAAGCAGGCCTGCTTGCACCTGCCTGCCTCTCCCTCTGAAGAAGCCCCTATGAGCATAAGCAGAAGAGGAGGCCTGGCTTGGTAGAAAGGCCATGAAAAGGCCTGCCCTGAATGCTGGCCTCTCTGGGAGTGGCTTGCCTTCCTGGCCTGAGAACTCCTGTAGGTGGTCCTGTATTCATCCATTTACTTATGTAGTTCTCTGTTTGCTCCCCAAACAGAGAATTACCCACAACAGGAAAATCCATGGCCTTAGTCTGGGTATCCTGAGACAGGCTAGTACATCTGAGCCAAGCCATTCTACGGAAGGGCCACAGATGTAGCCATGACTCTAGAGGAAACATCACTGGAGTCCACTGCAGCATGGAATTGCACCTTGATGCCTCATACCATCTGCAGCCACCTGCTCCAGCTCCTTGGCAAGCTGGCCAGGGACCTGTTTAGCTAAAGCTATTACAGTGTCCCATCTAGATTTCTGATATCTAGCTGTATAGGCCATATAATTAGCCTGCCTGAGTCCCAAGGATGCTGCCATGTACTGTTTCTTTGCCATGGCATCAATCCTCCTGGAGTCCTTATCTGGGGGTGTGTGCCATGGGTATATTTGCCTTTATCACAGGCAGCAGCCTGCACTACGCCAACATGGCTGCATTGCTGGGTAAGGAACTCCAGATTCGAGCCTGAGAGTATACCTCTTATCCATTCTCTTGTCCACAGGAGGTATAGAATTAGGAGTCTTTAAAATTTTTATTGTCTGTTTCCAAAAGGACTTATGAAGGGGAATAGACAGCCTCCTAGACTCTGGGATATCCATCATTTCAACAGAGTCAGGCTCCTCCTGGTCGTCCACAGTTTCTTCCATAGGAAGCTGAAGAGTTTCAGCCACTTTTTTGCAGAACATAAAATGGGAAGGGGACTCAGAAAGCCTAGGAGGAGAAACCCCTGAAGGTCTGTCTGGGGAGATGTCCGGGTCAATAGGCACATCCAGACTTTCATAATCACCATCACTATCCTCATGCTCTCCTTCCTCCTCCTCTGGTTCATAAAAATCTTCCAAATTATAATCTGGAACCAGGGGAACCGACCGAACCAAGCCCCTTCCTGATGGTGCCGGTTCGGTCGCAACTGGGGTTAGCGACTGAACAATCCTTATCACCTTGGCTATTTCATCATCGGTCGGAGAAAGAATTTGTGGATCCGCACCGGCTGATTTATCCCTTCTTTTTCTTTTGGTTCTCCTTTTGCCCGACGAAGTTTCACCCTGGTCAGAGGGCACTCCTTCTGGTTCGGTTGGAACCGAACCGGGCTGGCCATCTGGGTCAGCGGACTTCTTGGCCTCCCTTTCCCTGAGCCTACCAACTCTCTTTTCCAGGGTAGCTGCAGGAAAATCCTTGCAAATCTGGCAGTCTGAATCGAGGTGGTCAAACCCCAGACAATAAACACAGGTGGTGTGGGGATCAGCCTTAGCAAAGGCTTCCCCACACACACTGCAGTGTTGAAACCCAGTGGGCCCGGTTTTTCTTTTGGGTTTCTCAGACATGGCCAGTCCTAACAAAACTTACCCTTTTTTCGGCAATCAGCCAGGCAAGACACTCTTATCGGTTCCTGACCGTGTTACGGGTCATGGAAAAAAATGTAATGAAATCCATTTTTAGAACTGATAAGGACCGTTACCACACTCTAAAAGTAGAATAAACTTTTTTGAACAACCTGATCGGTTCAAACCGAACCAATCCCACATTTACAAGTTCCACACAGAAAAACAAGAAAATAAACCTATCTAGTACTCACGATACCACAGACAGAGACTGAACCGACAGGTTAACAGATTAAATTCAGATGAAAACCGAGAAAAACAGCACTTTAACCGACAAACTTGAACCGAGCAAAGTACAAATCTCCGGAGCGACTGCTCAGTGAGGCGGAGTAAAGAATCTGACAGTTTGAGTTCAAACAGCAACAGACAAGAGTCTCAACCGAGCTCGAGCTCAGCGTTCCATGCCTGGCATGGAAAGTTAACTCTTTCATCTCCGGGGCAGTTCAAAGGTTGGATATCACTGCAATATGTCAGAATACAGCAAGACTTCATGTTGTTTGAGGAGGTCTCCAAAAGATTGAGGGAATACCCTTTGCAGATTATCCGGAGGACCCATTTGTCCAAGGTTATGGACTTCCATTGATTGTAGAAGTGAGTCAGACGACCTCCCACCGCTGAGGAAGAGTCCACCTCGGGCAGCTGAGATGGGACTTGGGCCAACAACTCAGAAGGTGGCACTAGGCGCTTTGGGTCCTTGCGCCTTCTGCTGCATTTTCTATTGAGGCTAGGGGCTTGGTTTTTATTAAAACTTCCCCTGCCTTTGCCTCGAAAGGACTGACGGTTATGAAACTGGTGCTTATTAACACCCCCTCGAGAGGGGACAGGAGGAGGTCGAGCCAATTTAATGGCTGACCTAGTTTTTTGTGCAGCCCCTAGAGCTTGTTCTACTTGAGGGCTGAAGAGATACACACCATCGAAAGGCAACGCCATAACCTGCTGCTGGGCATCATTCGTGAAACCTGAAGTGCGCAGCCAGGAATGACGGCGGGTACAAATGTCCGCCGCCGCTCGGAAGGCAGTATCGAAGGTGTCCATAGCTGCTTTAACCTGCTGGTTGTTGGACTTGATAACCCTGGTTATGGTTTGAAGAAGCTCTGAATTAGTGTCAGACTCCGGTAGAGCTTCAACCATTTGTTTGAGCGAATGCCAAAGGATATACTCATACTGCGAGAAATAGCCTTGGTAGCTGGCAATACGCGTATCTAGGGTGGAAGCAGCAAAGACTCTCTTACCTAAAGTGTCTATCTTACAAGATTTTTTGTTAATAGGTCGAGTTGTAGTAGTCTGGGGAAGGACGACCTTATCATTCTCTGCCAAGACTACAATAGGATCCGCAAAGGTTTGGGATGCCAAAATGGGTCGATCTTTGGGAGCAGCATATTTCTCATCTATGGACTTAGCCACCGAAGGAATGACAGCATGATTATTCCATACCATTTGAAACAGCGTCTCAAAGAAGGGCTGTACCGGAGGAGTCAAATCCATAGGGATCTCCGGAACATGGAGGTATTGGAGTCTTAACAGTTTCCCAGGATCGATATCTGTAGTTTGGAGAGAAAGAGTGGAATTCAAGTTTTTCAGCAGAGACTTGAAAGACAGGTCCTCGACCACAGGCTCTGCAGCGGGAATAGATCCTATTCCTTCCACATCATCACCCAGCCTATGGTCTGGGTCAGGCTCAATGTCATCTCCTGACAGTCCAGGAGGGACTGTATGAACAGGAAAGGAGTGAAAATCAGAAGGAAATGAGGAAGGAAAAGGATTAAAAGAGGAGGAGGAGCCCTGAAGACTGGATGACGTCCTAACAGGTCTCGGCGCCAAAGAGCACGGCGCCAAAAACACGCACTGCGCTGAGGAGCCGCACTGCACAAAGACAGTGCCGAGAAGCCAGGCTGGTGCAGAGAGGCCGCATGGCGCTGAGGAATGGGCGCTGACAAAGTGCATGGCGCCGAAACTCAACTGGTGCGAGCGTGCTATCGCATGCCAAGGGCCGAAAACATCCCAAGACTCTGAAAAACAGGATTTGAGGAGAAAGAAGGATGAATACTAGGAGGTAGAGGCATCGGTGTGACCCCCTGCGAAGCAGCCGTGTGAGGGGAGGGAACACCTAAGCGCGGAGTCTATGGCACTGAAGACGGCGCCACGTCACTAGGGAGGGTCAACCTCCCTACCTGATCTCCCAAAAAGCCCGAAGGCCCCAGAGTGACCAGGCCAGGCAGCTGGACTAACCACCCAGCCCACTGCTCCATAAGAGCAGCCCACTGATGAAACTGCTCATCTGAAGACCTACCAGAGGGTGGGGTAGGGCTCCAATGTCGAAGACGTCGGCTATCAGAAACAGAAACCGGCGACTCCGAAGGAGGAGACCGCAACTAGCCCAATAACTGACCGTCTCACGCGTAGACATATCAGAGGGCTTACTTTGAGTGATGCCTTCTTCTGACCTGCGGTCCGAAGAAGAGCTCGGAGCCCAACTGTGCCGAGAGTGCGACCGCTCACTTTTATTCTTTCGAGGGACTGCCCACCCCTCGGCACTGACTGTCTGTTTGTCAGACCCGCCCCTCTGGAGAAGGCGGGACCGACCCAGCCTGGCTGACTGAACAGCTTTCATACGAAGTCTCCCTACCGTCACCTGACCCGCTCATGGTCAACTCCATCAATGTAGGCTGAGACAACTTCTTTAAATAAGAATAAATACACTAAGCGATACTTATTCGAAATATTACTACAAAACAATAAAACTGAAAAACTATGCTGCTAGTTTGACTCCCGGCAGATGAGCGATGTCGTCACTGAAGTGCACTCGATGGCGGGAAAAAAGGAACTGAGGCGGTTGGAGGGTCGACGCCGAGGTAGTCATTACCACATGAGCTGAGGCTCGCAGTGCCACTCCTCGCGGCTCCATCTCTGGCACCGACCCTCTAGCAAAAAAGTTAGCTCCCGCTGGGTCCTAGTGCCTCCGGCGCAGTTCCCATTAGTGTGAATGAGTGGTGGAGACTTTATGTCCAGGAAGATCTCCTGGACTGCAACACTCAAGTCCCAGGATTCCGGGGAAAATGAGATGTCGGGCTGGGTCAGAGAGGGCCAGGAGGGAGAACCTTTGTGGGACTGAGGGGAGCTAGGAAGCTCACTCTGTGCAACAGTGGAAACCACAAGAGTATCCAACAGGAGAGCGACCGCTGAGCGGGCATCGGGCGAGTCGGCGACAGACTTATTGGCGTCGACCTGGCGGGCGTCGGGAGGAGCCGATGTCCAACTTACAGGTCGTGGATGGGCTGACAACGACCGCGAGTCTGGCTGCTCGACCAAGGCCAAGCACCCGGCAGCAGAGCCGGAGGGAGACTTATCAGCTGAGCTTACTACAGGCCCCGAAGGAAGATCCTCTGGACTGGGGACCCCTGACTGCTCACTGACAAAGGCAGGAGAGGGGGAAGGAGTCCAATCCACCAAGGCAGATGGAGACTTAAGAGGTTGGGTACTCACCAACGTGGAGGCCCGACCCGATGTGGCGTCGGCTGTCTGGCGCTGTTGAGTGGCAGGAAAACAATCCTGCTACCGGCGTGTCTCCTTTTTCTCCTGGGTAGGTGAAGAGCAGCGTTCCCTCAGCTCCTGGACCTCTTTTTCCATCGATGGAAGGCACTGTTTTAGGAGATGAGAATCGTGGGGGACCTCCTGGCAACAGGTGAGCGTGGCCTGGTTAAAGGATTGGCAGATTTCGCAATCCGCCACCTGGTGTTTGGGGCCCAGGCAGAGAATGCAGTGGCAGTGATTGTCCCCATACGGGATCTGGGCACTGCACTTCGAACACTTTTTCTTCGGTCCACGTCAAGACGTACAATAGGATTAGGAGAAAAGGATATGGAAAAACTTGCTACCAGTACGAAACAATGGCGGGCAACAAGCTGTTCAGTGCAAGGTCCAATAAAGTCAGGTCGAGGGCAGGAAAGAAATGGAAATTACGTACTTACCATAATTATTGATCTACTTGGACAGTCTCCATCACTCATTCACACTAGTGGGATAGCACCGGAGGCGCTAGGACCAAGCGGGAGCCAAAAATTTTCTGAAGGGTTGGCGCCGAGGTAGGACCGCACATGCACGGCACCGAGAGACTGACTCGCGCCTGTGTAGGCTATCTCGGCATCGACCCTTCAACAGCCTCAGTACCTTTTCGACAGAGGAGGTGCAGCGTAACTAACGAGAATAACTCATTCTGAGTTTCTGGGCCTGAGAGGGCCCAGATGGCCTTTGTAAGAAAGGTCAATAAACAATGTCTTCACAGTCCGAACCATAGGGCCATGAAGACCAGGAAAGAAAAATGAGTGAACCCAGGGGATGGTGGGTGGGCATGTGAATGAGTGATGGAGACTGTCCAAGAAGATCAATAATTACGGTAAGTACGTAATTTCCATAGCTTCCTGGACCAAGTCTCCATCACTCATTCACATTAGTGGGAGGGTACCGAGCTAAAACCAACAACCCTGAGTAGGGTGGCAGGAGATAGGGTTCACCCAGAAAGGACGGCCAAGGACTGTCCTGTTAATAAAAAGAGCGGTCTTGCAAAGAGCATCAAGAATATAATGCTTACAAGATAAGCGCTCGAGTTGTAACTCACCACTTTGCAGACGACTGCAATGGGCACAAAATGAAACTCTGCCAAGAAGCCGCAACCACTCAGAGAGTGGCGAAAACCCGAACTCACAATTTGGTATAGGACCAAAATTAATAGTGTCAAAGATATGTACTAAACTAATGTAAAAGGACCTCAGGAACTTCAAGAGCCGGAGGTAAAGTCTACTGGTTCCGGGTAGACCGAAAAGCGCAGATGGAACCCCCACTACCAAGTATGGCTAACCTGCAAACAACAGGTCCAAGAGCACTTGAACCCCTTACGTAGTGAGCAAAAGAAGGTCCAGGTGGGGTTAGCCCATCAAGGAGAATGGTTTTCACATAGTCCAGGTGGGGTTAGCCCATTGAGGAGAATGGTTTTCACTTAGTCACTGAAACCTTCCTGATGGAATGCGAAGCACAACTTAGAAGCCTCTTGTGGTGGTCTAGTAGAATCAGATCCTAGTCACTGCATATTCCAAAAAGGAGTCATCCTGCCCCTGTGTGTATAACTGTAGTAGCAGTCTCTAAACTCAAGGAAGAAAGGAAAAAGTGTACAGGAGGATGTGTCCACTGCGGAAAAAAACATTCCGACAGAAAAAAACGGGCTGGATTTGTAAGGCAAATAGAGGCACTTGTGCATTGAGGAGGGACAAAGCAGGACCAAGCTAGGGCTAACCCATTAATTGAAGTGACCGAATAGTGGCAGAAGTGGCTCAATGCGGTGAGGCACTACTTACTCCGGCCTCCCTGAAGGGAGTAGGAGGACTCTAGTTTGCCTTGTTGAAAAAGACAAAATCACAGCTCCGCCACGCAGTCGGAGAGGATAAGCTGTGCAGACTGGCTCCTGGAACCAGGTAAGTACAGTTAATAAGAATCACTGTGAATAGTAGATCTTCAAGAGGCTCTGCAGTAGGTAATTACATATAGGGACTGATGCCGCAGGCTGCAGGACCCCGGAAAAATTTCTAGCTAGCAGTCCTGGCTAGGGACCGCCCCCATGTCAGGTGACCGGCGTCAGGAGACATTGGTATAAAGGGGCGGTCCCAGACACCGGCCTTCCAGTTCTTTCTCGCCACAGGCCAAAAGAGGCCAGATGAGAGAGGAGTGGATATTTCCTCTATGGAAAAGGAGCTGAAAAAGCCTAGGGGGATGGAGGGCAGGAAGGTATTACCTACTGCAAGATTCTCTCTCGAAGATCTACTGTTACGGTAAGTTCTTACATAACTGTACTGTCTTACTTCGAGAGGGCTCTTGCAGTAGGTAATTACATA
This sequence comes from Neoceratodus forsteri, assembly GCA_016271365.2. Taxonomy (NCBI): domain Eukaryota; kingdom Metazoa; phylum Chordata; order Ceratodontiformes; family Ceratodontidae; genus Neoceratodus; species Neoceratodus forsteri. The sequence goes on from CM057453.1 coordinate 1,095,699,870, forward strand.
TAGGACTGAATCCCAAGCAGTCTGGAACAAAGAAAAGGCACCGGGAGGAGGAAAACTACTCCAAGAAGTAGCTCTAGCCGTGCAAGCCTCAAGACAGGAGGCCTTGCAAAACAGCTAGCCTGAAGCCTGCTCTACGGCAAGAGGCAATATCCAAACTGTAGTGTTTTGTAAAGGTATAGATGGAAGTCCAGGTGGCGGAAGAGCATATGTCTGCCACAGACACATTCTTGAAACAAGCTGCAGAGGCAGCTACTCCTCTTGTGGAGTGGCCTCTTACTTGACCTGGAAGGGTCTTGTGGTACTTGTCATAACGGAAAGTGATGCAATGAGCCAACCACTTAGGCATTGCTTGGAGACTGCACTGCCTTCCCTTTTGTGAGCAAAAGAGACGAACAACTGATCAGTCTTTCTGAGATCCTTCGTCCTGTTGGTGTAGTATCTCAGAATCCAGTGAACATCCATGGTATGGAGTAAATATTCCCCTTGGTTAAAGTACTGCGTAAAAAAAGGCAGGTAGCTCTATGGACTGATTTAAGGTAGACTCTGCTACTACTTTAGGTAGAAAATACAGGTTACTCACCTGCAACAGGAGTTCTAGGAATGGTATATGTTGTTCATCCACACTTATTGGCAGGTTCCTTGCCGCTTTAAATCTTGCCGGAAGGTCTTCAAGCTGGCTCCTCCCACCCACCCGGGTGGTAAAACTCTCGGCTCCGCCCCATGACGCCAGATCTAGCCCGCTGGAAACCAGGTTGTGCATCAAGCCCGGGAGGTGGTGGTCGTGTGGATGAACAACATATACCATTCCTAGAACTCCTGTTACAGGTGAGTAACCTGTATTTCTAGGGACATGGATATGTTGTTCAATCCACACTTATTGGCAGACTCCTAGCAGTTCTCCGGGAGGAGGGAGGCAAGGCGCACACCCCCGATACTTACTTGGGAAATAGAGACTGGAGAACCGAGGCCCCAAAACCAGCATCCCGGCGTGACTCAAGGTCGATGTGGTAGTGGGTAATAAAGGTATGTGCCGACTTCCAGGTAGCAGCCCTGCAGATATCCTGGATAGGGACATCCCTGGAAGCAGCTACCGAAGCAGCGGTATGGCAGGTAGAATGAGCTCTTATCCCTCTGGGAGGCTCCATGCCCACCAACCTATAGCAGAGCTCTATGCAGGAGGTGACCCACCTGCTTATCGTCCGCTTGGCTGCAGGTCTGCCAAGTGCAGCTTCAGCGTAGGTGACAAACAGCTGGCGAACCTCTCCCTGAACTTCAGCCGTCCGCTTCCTTATAATAAGCGAGCCATCTAGGGTCCAAAGTATGGAGCCTATATTCGACCTCGAGGTGTGATTGGGGTAGAACACCGAGAGTCAACACCTGGTTAAGGTGAAACTCCGACACCACCTTGGAAGGAATTTCGGGGGCGCAGACAACCTTGTCCCTGTGGAAGACCAGATAAGGAGACTCGATGGAAAGCGCTGGAGCTCCCATCCTTCTGGCTGACATGATAGCCACCAAGAAGGCGGTCTTCCCAACAGGTGAAATATCGCACCTGTGCATCGTTCGAATGGCTTGCCCATGAGCTTGTGCAATCACTCAGCAGTAGATCCCATGGAGGTGGAGGTTCTTGCACTGGAGGAAAATGTAAGACCTTGAAAAGCGCCCACCACCTTCCCCTGCACCACCGACTGCTTCCTGCCCACGCCTGGTAAGCAGAGATGGCTGCCAGGTGCGCCTTAAGGGTCGTCAACCGAAGCCCTTGCTGAGAAAGGGACCACAGGTAATCCAGAATGCTTGCCAAGGGACAGGCGGAAGGGTCCAAGCCCTTCCCCTGACACCAAATGGAGAATCTCTTCCATTTGAAGGCGTAGCATTTCCTGGTCGACTCCTTACAGGACGCCTCAACGACGTTGAGGACTTCGTCGGGAAGACCCAAGACCTGCAACTTTAGCCGCTCAGAAACCAGGCCGTCGGGTGCAGGGATTGAAGGTCCGGATGGAATACCTTCCCCTGGCTGACTGAGATCAGGTCCGGGCGGGCTGGAAGCCGCCTCGGGAGCCTGGAGCTGAGGCTGAGGAGATCTGGATACCAGAACTGGCGGGGCCAGTCTGGGGCTACCAGAATCACCTGCGCCTTGTCCCTCCTCGCCTTGAGAAGTACCTTGTGGATCAATGGAATGGGGGAAAGGCGTAGAAGAGGCCCGGGGTCCACGGCCCCGAGAAGGCATCCCCCTGCAGCAAGCCCTGCTGAGGGGGTCGGGCATGGAACAGTCTCAGCTTCGCATTCTCCCTTGAGGCAAACAGGTCCACCTGAGGCGTGCCCCAGTGGGAGAACAGATCTTGTACTACCTCCGGCAGGATAGACTACTCGTGGGACGCAGCCCCTATCCGGCTTAGGGCATCGGCCAGGGTGTTGGAGGCTCCTGCCACATGAATGGCTAGGAGATCCGCCTCCAGGCTGCTCACAAGGGACCATATGCGGAGAGCTTCCTTGCATAACAGCATGGAGCGCGTCCTGCCCTGGCGGTTCAGATAGTACATGGTCTTGGTATTGTCCATCTGGAGCTGAACCACTTAACCCGTAGAAACGGAGCGAAGGCAGTGAGAGCTAGGTGGACCGCACGGAGCTCCAGCAGGTTTATATGGCATCGGGACTCCAGAGGGGACCAGAGGCCGTGCGCTCTGTGCTCCCCCAGATGGGCACCCCAACCCATCAGAGATGCATCAGTCGATAGAGAGACCGTCGGCTCGGGGCGGACGAACGGGATGCCCTCCTGCAGATGTGCCGGAATGATCCACCACTGGACAGCGTTCCACATCTCCTGGGTCACTGTCACGGGCTGGTTCAACGGATCGCAGCGTTGTGACCACTGGCTGGCCAGTCTCCATTGAAGAGGACGCATGTACCAACGGGCCCAACGGACCACGCTGGTGCAGGCCACCATGAGGCCCAGGAGGTGCTGGAAGTCCTGGGCAGGGCGCGACTGCCCAACCAGAAATGATTGGGCAAAGGAGGAAAGAACCTCGGCCCTGTCCACCGGGAGCCGAGCTCTGGCTGGAAGAGAGTCGAGCTATGCCCCGATGAAGAGTATCACCTGCTTCGGCACGAGTTCCGACTTGGCCTCGTTGATGAGGAGGCCAATCTGAGAGCAAACCTGGAGGGCCAGATCTCTGGACCGCTCCGCCTCCACTCTGGAGAGGGGCTGCAATCAGCCAGTCGTCCAGGTAGGGGTACACCCGGACCCTTCGGCGCCGCAGGAATGCTGTCACCACTGCCATGCATTTGGTGAAGACCCTGGGAGCTAGGGAGAGGCCAAAGGGCATGGCCCGGAACTCGTAAAGGGATCCCTCCGCTCTGAAGCGGAGGAATCTCTGATGAGACGGACGGATTGGGACATGAAAGAACGCATCCTGGAGGTCCAGGGAACAGAACCACACGCCTCGTTCCAAGGATGGGATTATCTGAGCCAGAGTGACCATCCTGAAGGTCCGAGACCTTAGGAACCTGTTCAGGTCATGTAGGTGAGAATGGACGCCAGCCCCGTCCGTTTGGGAACAGAAATACCTGGACACAAACCCCGGTCTGGAGGAGGATCCACCACCTTCCTGATCACCTCTTTTGAGGCAGAAGGAGCTCGACTGGGCGGGCCGACAGCGAGGCTGCGGACTCGTGGCCCCCAAGGGGCGACGGCCTGCAAGGTGGAGCCTGCTCCAACTCCAGAGGCAGGCCTTTTCCTACCACCTCCAACACCCAGCGGTCTGTGGTGATAGCGGACCAGGCGGAAAGGAAGTGGCGGGCGTCCCACAGCGGGGAACCCGGGGTGATTGAGCTGGGGCGGCACCCCTGGCCCGTCACTGGGCAGGCTTGGAGGAAGAACCGGCCGAGGGACCTCCTGGGCCTTTACCTCCTTGCTTCCTGTTGGAGGAAGCCGCCGGCTTGGGTTTGGGATGCCAAGCGCGAGCCTGCTGGCCCTGTTGCTGGTGCTGTTGGGCCGGTCGAGATGCAGGGGCCGAAGGACGAAAGGACTTCTGCTGTTGCTAACGGCGGCCTTTGTCCCTCTGGGTGGAGGTGACCGAGTCCAGGGTGGCATTGGACTTTTCGATCTGCTGGAGGTGTCACTCCACTCCAGGGCCGAAGAGGTCAGTCCCCAAGAAGGGGACGTCCGCCAACTTGTGCTGGGTATCCGCCATGAAGGTGGATATCCTCAGCCACGCCCTGCGGCGCCTGGCCACCGCGGCCGCTACTGACCTGGCACAGGAATCACCTATGTCCAGAGCAGTCTGAAGATGCTGTTTCGCCACCGCCCTACCCTGGTCCTGCACCTGGCGGACCGTGGTCTGCAGGTTGGTCGGGAGATGAGGGACAACCTCATCCAGGGAGCCCAAGAGGGCGTGGGAGAAGTGTGCCATCAGGACGGCCGAGCTGGCCTGTCGGAGGCCGAGGGAGGATGCAGCGTACACCTTGAGCCTGGCAAAGTCCAGCTTTTTGGACTCTGTCAGGGGGCTTATCCACATCCCGAGAGTTACCGGAACACCGGAAAACGCTGTCGGTGACTAACCCCTCGGCAGAGGGGTACTCCGAGAAACCGGGCAAAGAGCCGGTAGGGACCGCATACTTCCTGGCCATCCTGGCCGAGGGAGCAGAACAGGAAGCAGGCCGCTGCCAAAGCTCCAAGGCTGGGCCGACAATGGCCTCAGCCACCGGAAAGGCCTCCGTGGGGTATCCCCTCGGTCCAGTATCTCCGTCAGGTGATACTTGGCCCATTTGGACATGGGCTCGAGCTGCATCCCGGTGGACTCCGAGATGAGTCGAAGCAGACCCAAGAAGGACGATGGGCTATCGTCCAATGACTGGCCCCGGAGGACTCCAGGTCGACCTGCCTGGAGAACAGGGAGGAGTCGTCGTCGTCGGATTCCGAAGAGTCTGCGAAGAGCTGCCTCGGCCCTGAGCCACCCTCTACCTGCTGAGGACGGTTGGGAGTGACGGTGACCGACAACTTGTGGGGCAGGCCGTGACCCGACCGAGAATCCTTGGTCGGTGCCCCAGACCGGTTGTGGAGGCGGAGGTTCCACCACATCGTGGAGCAGCTGGTTTGGCTGAGCAACCAGCCCTGGAATGGGCAATCGAAATGGGCAGTGGTTGCTGGTCGCTCGGGCGACAACTATTGATGGCCGGGTCTGGACCGAGTCGGCTTAGACCCGGACAACAGCAACTGCTGCCACATAAGCTCCTCGTAGCGCCAACGTAATTTACGCCGAAGCCTCCCCTCATCCGAGGAAGAGGACGAGGAGGAGGAACGGTGTCACCATTTACTTTGGTATCGAGACCAAGACCGCCGACGCCGGCGGGAATGGCTTGACCGAGATGAAGTCCGAGACCCTCGGGGGGACCGAGGGTGGGTCTGGGAAGGGGCGGGGGACACCCGCTCTTCCCTCGGCTTGGGCATTTTAACCAGGGACTGTGGCCCCGAAGGCGCAGGCAGATCCTCGGTATCCACCGGGGGAACTGGTGAAGGTGGGTTGTCGGCTTCACCAATCAACAGCCCGTCTAACGGATCGAGAAAAATCTCGACTGCGTTGACGAGAGTCTCGCAGGCTGGCCTGAGGGGACACCGTGGAAGCCAGCAGCCTCAGCCCAACCTCGACCAAAGTCGACGGTCGGCTGTCCGGGGAAGGGGACCTCTCCCGCTCCCACAAACGCCGACGGTGGGACTTACCCTTCGACTCCTTCTTCTTGGGTCGAGAAGAATGTCCCGATGGCCCCTCTCCCTTCGTGGAAAGGGACTGACTAAGCTCCTTGAACGAAGCCATATACGTGGAACTCAGAGAGAGCGCGGGATAAATGCCGCGGCCGAGGAGGAGGAAGATGCGACCTGGGCCGCCTCCTCCTCGAGGACGATCATCTGCTCGAGCTGCTCAGCCAAGCCAGCCGCCGGACACCACCCAACGAGCCTCTTTAGATTTTACTGGTGGGAAACGCTTCTCAGGGCGCCCGAGCTTCAATCGGGCAGCGTGATCATCCAGGACGTTGGCCGAGAAAGAGCGGCACAACTCGCAGGGCCTGCGGGTCGTGATCAGGCCTAGTCAGTAGATGCACGTGAGTGCGGATCCATCCTGGACATTTTCGATTCGCAGGGCACCTCCAAAGCCGGGAATAGATTTGTCCATCGCAGCCGCAAGGGAAGATGAAGACCAAGTTTAGAAAACTTCAAAACCAATCCGGACGAACCGAAGAGTTAGGATCCAGTCTAAAACGCAGAGCGCTAAGGAGGGAACCTGAGCTTCCAAGCGGTAAGGAAGATCTGGCGTCATGGGGCGGAGCCGAGAGTTTTACCACCAGGGTGGATGGGAGGAGCCAGCTTGAAGACCTTCCAGCAAGATTTAAAGCGGCAAGGAACCTGCCAATAAGTGTGGATTGAACAACATATCCATGTCCCTAGAACTTAGGATTCGTGCGAAGAGCAACTCATTCCTTGTGAAAAATCAAGCAGGGGATTTTACACATCAGGGCCTGGAGCTCGGAGATTCTTCGAGCCGAAGTAATGGCCACCAAGAACAGCGTCTTCCACAAAAGAAACTTCAAATCTGCAGAAGCTGCAGGTTCGAACTGAGGAAGGGTAAGTTTCTCGAGAACAAAGTTCAAGTCCCAAGGGGGGGCAGGAGTACTGATGGGGCACCTCAGATGGAGAACCCTCTGAGAAAGGTCTTAGCGACCTCCAGCTGAGCAAAGGCCTTGTTTTCGAAGGGAACATGATAGGCCGAGATGGCCATGTGTACCTTCAAAGAGGAATGGCTGAGACCCAGGTCGAACAGATGACAAATACTCCAGCAGAAGCCCCGCTGAACAGGAGAAAGGTTCCACGTTCTTGGAGGCGGCCCAAATAGTGAATCTTTTCCACTTCATGGCATAAATGGATCTTGTGGAGGGTTTTCTGGCCTCCACTAAAATCTCTGCCACTTTGGGAGACACACCAAAACGGGATTGGGCTAGGTTTGCAGGAGCCATGCATGCAGTTGAAGGGATTTGAGGCCTGGATGAACCAGGGTCCCCTGATCCTGGGTCAACAAACCTCGAGACAGAGGAAGAGGAAGAGGAGGATCCTCTGAATATTGTTGTAGAAGAGAGAACCAGATTTGCCTGGGCCAGAAAGGGCCATCAGAATCATTCTGCTCCTTCTGAAGCTAGTTTCTGCAAGACTTCGTGGATAAGAGGAATTGGGGAAAGGCATAGAGAATCTGTCCTTCCAGTCTAGAGATGAGAGTGCTGTTCAGAAAGCGCCTTGCTCTGAAACGAGCGAGCAGAAGGTGGGAAGTTTTGCTTTGGGGATGCGAACAGGTCAACCTGTGGTGTTCCCCAAAGTTGGAAGATATTTTCTAGGACCCCTTGGTCCAGTTCCCACTCGTGAGTCAGAGCAGAAGAGCGACTTAGCTTGTCTGCCAGGGTGTTGTTGACTCCTGGAGCGTGGAATTGCCGTGACGTGAAATGGGTGTTGTGTTGCCCAATCCCAAACCCTCATTGCCTCCCTGCACAGAGGTAGGACCGAGTTCCTCCTGCTTGTTGATGTACCACACTACGCACATGTTTTCCGCCTGGACGGCTAGGTGGCGAGAAGGATGTATTGGTGAAGGGCTTGGAGAGCGTACAGCACTGCCCGAAGCTCGAGCACATTGAAGTGGAGAGCTTGTTCTAGCCTGGGTCCGATGAGGGCCTAGATGGGCTCCCCAACCTTCATCAGAGGCGTCTGTGGTTAGAGTCTGGGAGGGGGGAGGATGAAAGAAAGGAACCCCCCCGAAACAGGTTCTCTCGAACCATCCACCACTGCAAGTCTCGCATCATCGGTGATGAGATCAGAACTGAGTGATCTAGGTCGTCCACTAGTTGATCCCACTGAGAGCGTAGAGTCCACTGAGAGATCCTCATGTGGAGTCGAGCGTGAGGGACCGTCGGGATAGCAGCCGCCATGAGCCCGCGAAGGCGAAGGACCGACCTCGCCGAGACCATCCTGCGGTCGGATAACAGACTTATCTGGGACTGAAGGGAGGCCGCCCTGTCCGGAGGCAGGAAGGCCTTGCCCATGGTCGTATCGAGGATTGCCCCAGTGAACTGTAGCCTCTGGGAAGGGTCCAGATGAGACTTGGAATGACTGATGGTAATACCCAGGCAGGCAAAACCTGCTGGGTGAGGGAGAGGAAATGCAGGAGTTCCTCCCGGGACGAGGCCGCCAGGAGCCAGTCGTCCAGGTAAGGGAACACCTGTACTCCCTTGGTACACAGGTGGGCCACCACCACTGCCAGGCATTTGGTAAATACTCGGGGGGCCGAGGATAGACCAAACGGGAGCGCCTTGAACTGGAAGTGGTCCCCCTGAAACGCAAAACGAAGATATTTGCGATGAGATGGGCAAATGGGAATGTGCAGATAAGCATCCTGCATATCCAGGGCACAAAGCCATTGACACGTCCGGATGAGGGGCAGAAGGCTCTGCAGAGAGAGCATCCTGAACCTTTTGTACTCTACATAAAGATTCAGGGAACTGAGATCTAAAATCGGTCTGAGATCTCCCGTCTTCTTTGGGACCAGGAAGAAATGGGAATAGTAACCTGTCCCCTGAAGATGGAGGGGGACGGGCTCTATCGCTTGCTTCACAGAAGAGCCTAGATTTCCTCCTGGACCAAAGGAAGGTGTTCCTGTGAATACGGCAACTTCAGAGGGGGGTGGCAGGGTGGTTTCTGAAGAAACTCTATGGAGTGTCCTTCTGCTATGAGCTGGAGCACCCAAGAATCCATGGTTATCCTCTCCCATCCCGGAAGGTAGAGGAAAACCTCCTCCTACGGTTCCTCCGAGAGTCCAGAGGCAGTGGGGAGAGGAAAGGAGTCAGGTGGTGTGGGGCAGCGCGCAGCTGAAGCACCCACTGCTTTTTGGTGGGGAGCTTAGCAGCCGTGGGGGCCCGGACGCTTAGTGGCCCGCCTGCCTGGGGTTTCACTTTTGGCGATTCCATCTGCGAAGGGACGGCGCTGCTGCTGATGGGATGGTACATGGAATCAACTGATTTCAGAGCCGCCCCTCTCTTACAATCAGTAATGATGTCCTTGACATCACCCCTGAAAACACAACCCCGAAAGGTGCTTCCTGGATAGCAGATTGCACTTCCGGGACCAGACCCTGACACGCAGAGCTAAGCATGACGCCAGAGGGCTCACGGGCGAAAGCTGAGCTCCGCCCAGCAGTGTCCACTGCATCGTATGTCGCAGTCTAGGTGTCGGCGTGTCTCAGTTGTGCTACATCCGCTCTGGACCAGAAGGTCGTGGGTCTCGCCCCACACGGGATTGGACTTGCACCTAAAAATCGCTGGCATCTGAGTGCAGTATTGGGGTGCTGTACTTCTGGGTGTGCCGTCCTTCGGATGAGACGTTAAACCGAGGTCCTTCTGCCCATTCTGGTGTTGTCCTGGTGGGTGTCCAGGTGGAAGTAAAAAGAACCCGGGCACTCTTCGCAAAGAGCAGGAACATTCCCGGTGTCCTGGCAATTCCCTTCCCATAAACGGTTCATGCAATTATCCAGGCGTGTGGGTGATGTGCTATATGTACGCCACCACACATTCAGTCACTTCACTACCAGTCTAGCATTGCTTGTAAGCGCTTTTGGATGTATGAAAAGCTTAACATAACCACCACTACCACTACTACTACCTACTTCTTTTTCTTTTCTTCTTCCATGTGGCGACTGGCCGAACGAAAGCAGAGCGGACAAGGTCAGCCAAGTCCTGTTTGACTTGGGAGTCCAGCTTGGCTTCCACCTGAGTAAGGATGGCCTTCTGGTAGTCCCCCATGTGGCCGACATAGTTCAGGGCCCTAATCCCCAGTGTGGAGGAATCGTAAATCTTTCTCCCGTACTGGTCCAGAAGGTGAGATTCCTTATCAGGAGGTGACAAGCTAAGATGATTTGGATTCGCCAACCGGCCGTAAGTGGCACTAATCACGACTGAGTCGGCACGAGGGTGAGAATCCAGGAAATCAACACCCTCTGGAGCCTGATATAGCCTGTTCAACTTCCTAGGGAAATGGGGCTAAGGCCGACGGCTGTTTCCATATCGTGGTAACAAGGTCGGCGTGAGGCTCTATCCAGGGTGGCACTAATGTAGGAGCTGTCACGGGCAGATCCAGATGTTCAGCGAGTTTCAGACGCTGAGGATCTCGTTCCAAAGAGCACCACTGATGAACCTCCTGGATTTTTCTAAGCAACTCCGTAAAAGAAGGATCCTCCGGAGGAGACTTCGGAGGAGTCCTTGGATAGGGCTTCGACGGAGAGCGAGGCTCGTCGTCTCTCTCGGAGCAGCCGTTGGAAGAGTCCGAGGAGTCCGAGAGTGAAGAGGAGAATGAAGAAGAGTAAGACTCCCTTTCCCAACCCGGGAGAGGAACGGGTCCCTTGGGGAGTCCCCGGGGACGCGTGTCGTGCCCCCTCTCTGGATCCAGATGGAAGAACCCTGGACTCCAGAGGTGGTGAGGGAGTGTGCCACCTGGGGCGTACAGGAACCTGTGAAGGCACTGTCACTGGAAGGCGGCGTCTGGGAAGCCGACGTCAGGTCCGTCGCTCCAGATGGAGGAAGGACTGGCGGAGGCAAAAAATCCCCAGCTTCACCCGGGGATGGAGGGAAAAAGTCCCCAGGTTCAGGTTGGGGGGACTCAGGCTCCCCAGAAGGCAGTGAAGGCTACGGTGAACCAGGAACGATGGACGTTGGGGGTCCGTCGTTGGTTCCCTTGCAGGCCGGACGAGCTGACGTGAGGCATAGAGGTGAGCTCTCAGTGGGTGCCAGAAGAGCCGACGTCCAACTTACGAGAGCCATTACCGGAGACAGGTCAAGAGGAGGGGTCAGCCTGGTCCATTGGGGAAGAAGCCATGCATCACCCTGGAGGGTTGGATGTCTTACTAGCCCTCTCTGGGCGGACGTCAGAGGAGCCGACGCTCACCCACGATGGTAGGCCGCAAGCCTGCAGCTGAACCGGGGCGGAGGCCTCCAATTGCCCGGAGGCACCCGCAAGGCCCGAGCACGAGCCAGACGGGTGGGCCGACGCCGCCTCAGAAACCTCCGAGGCGGCAGTCGAGGAGTGATCCCCCAGAGGGGATGTTACCTGCGTGCCCGCGACTCCAGAGGGAGAAGCGGTGGAGGAGCCTTTGTCCTGGTGCCTCTCCTTGTCCTTCTTTCGATGGCCTTCAGGGGAAGTGGACGCCTGCCTCAGCTTTTTAAGCTCCTTCTCCATAGAGCTCATTTTCTTCTTAAGAATATGGGCCTCCAGGGATTGCTGCCGTCTTTTCCGGGTAGCCGCGTTAAAGCTGAGGCAATGCTGGCACTTCTCGACCTGATGTTCGGGGGCCTAGGCAGAACAGGCACAGGGAGTGGCTGTCCTTGTGTGTGATAGTTGGGCGCCGCACTAATCGCACTTGTTCTTGTGCTTGGATGATGTAGGGGACGACATACACCGACGTTAGTACTGATGTTATGCGAAAAAAATAACATTTTTTCGGTAAAAAAAACAACGAAGGAAGGGCTGATAAAGCACAAACTTTTCCTCGAGGCGCTGCACGAGCTAACGGCGGGAAAGAACTGGAAGGCGGGCATCCGGGACCGCCCCTTTATATCGACGTCTCCTGATGCTGGTCACCTGACGTGAGGGCGGTCCCTCGCCAGGGACTGCTAGCTAGAAATTTTTCCGTGGGGTCCTGCCGCCTGCCAGCGTCAGTCCTATATATAATTACCTACTGCAAGAGCCCTCTCGAAGTAAGATCTGAAGGTGTGAATATTTGAGAAGCTATCTCGGAAAAGACCTACTTGACCTATGATCAAGAAAGGAGCATGTCATCTGTTAGGTTGAAGCAAACATGGAAGTAGGAATCTAAGTTCCGACTCGCAGAAGAGTCACTTCTGTTGCTGCGAGGCTCTGATCAAGAGAAGAAAGCTGGATAAAAAAAAAAAGAGGGACTAACAGACTGGTTAGACACCTAGGTTTTGGAAATATCTCAGAATAAGAGAAATCTTTCTAGAGAAAAGAGGTGAGCCATACCACCGCAGGATCGGACTGCCCCTAGGGGTAGAAGAAATCAGGCACTCTTTACCGAAGTTTAGGGTTGAGGCAGAACCTGACCAGATCCAAAGTGTGGTATCTGGAAATTCCGACTAGGCCCTGTGCTGTAAAAATTCTAATCTTTTTTTTTTTTTATCATTAGTCCGAGCCTGACAAGGTTACAGACTGCTATTTCACAAGGATTGCCTGATACAGAAATGACAAGGATGTCATCCCTCTGAGAGCAGGGCCAGGCCGAGGACCCATAACTGAACTCTTGACTGGACTAATAATAATGACTAGACAGATGTTAGCCTCCTGTGCCAAAGCAGCCACCAGAGGGCAGCATCAGAAGGGGCTGTATACCCTATCAAAGGAGTGGAAGAGACTGTGCATCTCCCGACCACTGAATTAGAATGTTCCACAGAGTGTAACTGTCTTGACAACTGAAAGAGTCTAGACGCGAGGTGTACAGTCCATGGATGCAGTCTGAACACTGTGGTGGACCCCATTACTGAGGAACTACTGAAAGAGCTTCCATCACGGACTCTGATGATAGAGAGGGTCGTCCTTCAGTATATAAAATGAGTCATCCGCTGTGTTACGGACCAGAAGGACAGGAAGAGGCTCATCTAGATGCCCTTCTACTGTAGACAGACCCCAAAAAGAGGTCTAGGTCAGAGCCACTAGAGACTCCGCCACCAGTAAGGGTGTCAAGGAGCTTGGCGCCACAAAGGGAGCTGAGAAAGTGCTGAGCAGAATGAGAAATTCTGCTGGCAGAACAGAAGAGTCCCATCAGCGGAAAACCGCTGGATAACAAGACCCGATGCAGACCTCCGCCCACCAAGATGTGTGGAAAAAATAATTCACAGAACAGGACTTCATTCTGTGGAAACATCCTGCCACAAGTCCTGCGGAAGAAGAGGTCCGTAGACGGAGATCTGTCCCTAGTTCTGTCGGACAGCATCAACTGGCACCTCTGCGGCACCAGCGTCACTCGTGGCAAAGGAGGGCACCAAGCAGTAACTATGGCAACCTGGGAGACACCCGAGGACACCCACGGCGGAACCCGCACGTATCCTCAGCACCCATGGCAGCAATGGCATGCAAGGGTGCCTCCGACACCCATGGTACCATGGCACCCATGGACCCATGGAACCAAAGACACCCATGGCACCCGTGCCACCTGTGGGTGCCCAGCGCCACTTGTGGCACCCGCGGCTGCCCGCATACCCACGAGCATTCGTGGCACCATGAGACGCCCACGACACTGCTAGCGGCGCTGGCAATGAAGGCAACAATGACAACACCCATGGCGCCACACAGAGCCCATGGCACCGAGTGTGGTGCCGAGCCACGGCGCTGACCCAAACACCAGTGGCACCGCCTACGGCACTGGTGCCAAACCAGTAGCCACGGCGCCGAAGCTGCAGCGCCACCAAGGTGTCGGACACGGCGCCAGGAAAAACACCTTGGAAAAGCCAATGGAGAAGATGGGGAGAAGGAAAAAGGTGGTGCCCATGCTGGCCCCAGCATGGAAAAGGAAGAGGGGGGTAGGCACGAGGGGTCGACACAATGGTGAAGGCACGTAGGGGCACCGCAGCCATCCTGATCCAACTGACCCAGCTCTGGTCCAATGGCTCTGAGGCCTGGAGGCCCCGAAAACAGGAACATAGCCAGGAAAAAAGGAAAGTCAAACCCCCTGCTCCACAGGAGCGGCCCAGAGGTGAAACTGCTCACCGTAACTCCAACAAGCACAGAGATGGAATCTGGAGTCGAGAATGCGGCCGTTAGGAACAGGGCCAAGGGAACCCACAAAAGTCGGTTCAGGCCTATCGCCCCTTCCGACGAACAATCCTCGTGCAGACATACCAAAGGGCAACCTCGAGCGGCACCGATTCTTCTTCCCCAAACGAGGAAGAAGAGCTCGAGGCTAAGCAAAGCCGGAACCCCAGAACTGCTAGATTCATGCTTCGGTGGACTGTCCTCTCCCCAACCCCCGAGCACAGGACTGTACGTAGTCAGACCCTCCCCCGTTACTTAAGGGTGGTGGACCAGGCACAGCCCCTGTGCCACAACTTTCAAACTGTCACCTCAACAGTCTAAGGACGATTCCGTTGATGGCAGAAAATAATTTATTTTTTTTCATAATCTTCTTTTCTTGTTCATAAAATAAGAAATTACTACTAAATAGTTAAATTAAATGGTTAAATTAAACACTAAAGGCTGCTGTCGTATAGACGAAAACTTTGACTCCGGCAGACGAGCGACGTCGACATCCAAGTGCACTCGTCGGCGGGAGAAAAGGAACTGAAGCAGTTGGAGGGTCAACGCCAAGATAGCCTACACAGGCATGAGTCTCGCGGTGCCAAGCATGCGCGGTCCTACCTCGGTGACAACCCTTCAGAAAATATTTGCCTCCCGCTTGGTCCTAGCACTTCCGGCGCTATCCCACTATTGTGAATGAGTGATGGAGACATAGTCCAGGAAGATCTGAAGGGCAGGAGTTGAGACCGACCCATTTATACAGTCATACTGACATAGAAACATAGAATTTGACAGCAGATAAGGATCACTTGGCCCACCCAGTCTGCCCATTTCCCTACCTAATGGATAAGCTGCAGATCATAGTTAACCAGCATCCTACTTCTTTCTACCCCAACCCCCTAGAATTGCCTTATGGCTGTCCCATGCATGCTTGAATTCAACCACTGTTTTTGACTGCACAATCTCCTCCGGAAGGCTGTTCCATGCATCCACAACCCTCTCTGGGAAAAAAATACTTCATCACATTACCTCTGAGCCGCCCCCCCCAGCTTCAAATTGTGCCCCCTTGTTCTTGCACACCTCTTTTTTTAAAATATGCTACCCTCTTGGACTTTGTTGCTTCCCTTGAGGTACTTGAACGTTTCTATCATGTTCCCCCTCTCCCTCCTTTCCTCGAGGCTATACATATTAAGCTCCTTTAGTCTCTCTTCATATGTCTTCTGGTACAGACCCTGCACCATTTTAGTTGCCCTCCTCTGGACAGCTTCCATCTTGTCTAGGTCCTTGCGGAGATTGGGTCTCCAGAACTGCACACAGTACTCAGATGGGGTCTCACCAGCTGTCTGTACAGAGGGATAACAACTTCCTGTTTTCTACTGGTGACGCCTCTCCCTGTGCATCCCAGTATCCCCCCAGCCCTCCTTACTGCCCTCTCACATTGCTTGCCCATCTTTAAGTCATCTGATATGACTACCCCCAGGTCCCTTTCCATTTTTGTTGTTGTTAGTATCTCACCGCCCATTGTGAACACTTCCCCTGGGTTTTTGTTTCCCAGGTGCATTACCTTGCACTTCTTAGCATTAAATCTAAACTGCCACACATTTGACCATTCCTCTAACCTTGCCAAGTCCCTTCTTATCCTTTCCACCCCACCTTGTGCATCATCTCTGTTGCAGATCTTTGTGTCATCTGCAAAGAGACATACTTTCCTTCCAGTCCCTCTGCAATGTTGCTTACAAAGGCGTTGAAGAGGACCGGTCCTAATACTGAACCCTGCGGCACCCCACTAGTAACCCCCCTTTCTTCAGAGTGGACTCCATTTACTATTACCCTCTGTGTCCTATTCTCCGGCCAATTCTTTACCCAGGC
The DNA here is from genome assembly GCA_016271365.2 of Neoceratodus forsteri. Classification (NCBI taxonomy): domain Eukaryota; kingdom Metazoa; phylum Chordata; order Ceratodontiformes; family Ceratodontidae; genus Neoceratodus; species Neoceratodus forsteri. Next base: position 1,095,715,564 of record CM057453.1, read on the forward strand.
TATCATCTTGGGACCCACTCCCAGGCTGGCTAACTTGTATATTAATCTTTTGTGTGGGACTGTGCTAAATGCCTTGCTAAAGTCTAGGTAGGCCATGTCCACAGCCCCTCCCTAATCTACTACTTTGGTTACCCAGTCAAAGAAATCTATCAGATTTGTCTGGCATGACCTTCCTGCTGTGAATCCATGCTGCCTTGGGTCCTGTGCCCCTCTGGCCTCTAGGTACTTGACAATTCTTTCCTTCAGAAGTGATTCCATCATTTTCCCTGTCACTGAGGTTAAACTAACTGGTCTGTAGTTTCCCGCTTCTGCCCTGCTCCCACTTTTGTGAAGGGGAATCACATCTGCCCTCCTCCAGTCCTCAGGTACCACCCCATCCTCCCATGATTTGTTAAAGAGGGTAGTCAGTGGTGTCACTAGTTCTACTCTTAGTTCTTTTAGAATTCTGGGATGAATCCCATCAGGCCCCATTGCTTTGTCCACCTTCAGTTTTAGAGTTCTTTCAGAACCCTTTCTTCTGTAAATGGGCTGGTATCACTTCTGTATCCAGAGTGTTTCTATTGTTTGTTTTAGGTACCTCCCCTCTTCATTTGTAAATACTGAGCAAAATATTTGTTTAGTATCTCTGCCTTTTCACAGTCACCCTCTGCCCACCCCTCCCCTTTATTAAGCCTCACTATCCCTCCCTTAGTCTTCCTTAGCTCCCTGATTTACCTAAAAAAGGTTTTATCCCCCTTCTTAACTGAGTTGGCTATCTTTTCCTCAGTTCGGGCCTTTGCTGTTCTGACTGCCTTCCCAGCTTCCTTTTGCTTTAACTGATACATTTCTCTGTCCTGCTCCTTCTGTGATTCCTTGTACTTTCTGAATGCTTTCTTTTCTCTTGAACCTTCACTGCCACCTCCTTTGAGAACCATAGTGGTTTCTTACATCATTTTGTTTTGTTTATTTGCTTCACACAAAGGCTTGTTGCCTCTGTGATGGCAGTTTTATTATTCCCACTGTTCTTCCACCCTTTTCCTGCCCATTTGCTGGTACATTCCTTAGGCACTCACCCATTTTGGCAAAGTCAGCCCTCCTGAAGTCCAGTACTTTTGCTTTTATGCAAACTTGACTCTATTGCTGTGTTTATCGTGAACCATACTGTTCGATGGTCGTTAGTTCCCAGATGGCTACCCACTTCTACATCTGTGATCCTCTCTCCATCTCCATTTGAGAGGACCAGGTCTAAGACTGTTCCCTCTCGAGTGGGTTCCAATACTAGTTGTCTAAGGCAAGCCCCCTGTAGGGCATCTAGAATAACCCTACTCTTAGAAGTGGCTGCTGCAACTGCACTCCAGTTAACATCTGGCATATTCAGATCACCCATCAGCAATATCTCCCCTTTATCTGCCATTCTAAGTATACTTTCTATCATTTCCTTGTCCATTTCCTCCCGAGGTCTGTATACAACCCATTACCTGCCTCCAAATTGACCCACAGTGCTTCTTCTCCTCCTGTTTACCCTTTTGTTCTGTTGCTTTGATTCCTTCTCTTATGTGAGAAGCTACTCCTCCTCCTCTTTTACCCTCCATATCTTATCTATGTCAATCTTCACCATTCATCACCTTTGGGTGAGTGCGAGCCCCGAAGAAACTCAACCTAAAGGACTTAGTTCCTTAGCTCTCAGTGGGTGGCACACCAGAGAGAGAACCTTCACCGGTCTGGAGAGGCCCAGGAGTGGGGAGAGTGAGATAGGGACTCCTCGGAAGGAGTAGGAAGTTGCCCTGACAGACGCCACCTCACCCTATGGGAGAAATTATGAATTCTCTGGTGGGGAGGAACTCACCCTAGGCCGGGCCAAGGGTGACAACCGGAAAAGACGCAGCCATGCCGCCTGCCTAGTGCAGATCGCTGTCCCTATGACCCTGGAAGCTACTCGCTGGCGCCGTGAAGATGCCCTCGCTGGTGCCTTGCTAGCTCCAGGCCATGTGCAGAGGGTGCAGCGGTTTGTCTGGTTATCTCAGTGTCAGGCATAGTGGCTAGGAGTTGAGCTAACCTAGACCACAGAAACCTATCATAGGTAGCGTAGTGGGCCTGATGTGCCGAGCAGAAAGTCATCCTCCCCAGAAGTCAAAATCGATAGAATCGTGATCTGGGGCGGTCATGTGAGGGGCATGAAGCCCATCAGGAGTGTCCAGCTGCGTCAATCCTGACTGAGGATGAGCACAGAAGAAAAATTACTTACCATAGTAATTGTGTTTCTTCCCAGTGATGCTCAGATATTCATAACTTTATGCAGTAGCCTTCTAAGGCAGAACTGCCGGAGAGACGGAACACATGCAAACGATGGAATCCCTGCATGAGCCACCCCCAAAATACTGCACTCTAACTGCCTTTGCTCTAAACTCTCAGATTGCCTAGAAGCCTGGAAAGACAGGCCCACGAGGACTAAGTGTGACAATGATGACAATATTGAGCATGATAATAATAATTCTAGTAGGAACTCCTTTAAGACCAGAAAAAGGGCCTCCAACAGGAGGGCACAGCATGTGAAAATACCCTGAAATGCAGAATCACCTGGCAAGGGGGGGAATAACAATAGTGAATGCAATCACAACATATGTGCCACATATGGCATTTATACCTGAGAGCACAGAATACTGGAGTGCAGAGGCTGAAGTTCTGGAAGGGGAGGTAGGGAGGGAAGTTATGAATAGCTGAGCATCACTGGGAAGAAACACAATTACTATGGTAAGTAATTTTTTCTTCTAACCCCAGTAATGCTCAGTATATTCATAACTTTATGCAGACTACCAAGCAGTACCCCTGGAGGTGGGTACAGAACTCTAATTTGGAAACTGACTTTGCAGGACTGCTGTGCCAAACCTAGCATCACCCCTACATAAAATCCAGATTCTAATGCTTTGTAAAGGTGTGTACTGTTTTCCAGGTAGCTGCTTTACAAATGTCCAGTAATGGAACATCCCTGGCAGCTGCTAAAGTAGCAGCTGTCCCTCTTGTGGAATGAGCCCTCAAACCTGATGGGGGCTCCTTATCAGCCTTTGTGTAGCAGAACTGGATACACTGGACTATCCATCGAGAAATTAACCTTTTGATGCTGGATTAGCCTTTCTCACATTTCATAGGTCAGGAGCAGGTGTTTCTTATCCTGCCTATGGACTGTAGTGGTTGTCAAGTAGTAGCTAAAAACCTTGTTGACATCCAAACAATGAAGACTCCTTTCACTTGAACCAAAGTGATCAGTGAAAAAACAAGTAAGGTAATGGTTTGGTTCAAATGGAAATTAAAATCCATTTTAGAAAGAAACTTCCTGTTTATTTTCAGGACCACTTTGTCTCTGCGGAATGAAATGTAGCCATATTCAATGCAGTGAGACTGGGGCTCACCGATTTCTCTGACAGAAATTACCATAAGGAAAGAACAATTTTCACGTGGCATATCTCCAATAAACTGAAAGCATAGGCTCAAAAGGGAAACTCATGAGCCTAACCATACACACATTTATGTACCATGCTGGCACCGGTTCCTTGTGAGGATGTGTGCAAATAGGACAGGCCTTTAAAGAACCTTTTGAAAACAGGGTCTGAGGCACAGAGAAAGAGAGGAACATTCTGTCCACTGAAATATAAGTACATGCTTCTAAGGTACTGAACTGTAAGTCCAGTAAATGCAATAGGTAAGATAATCCAGCACAGCTGGGACACCAGCCTGTACTGTTATGTGTGAAGCCCTTATAGAGCCCTTTTACAGATAGGATCTGGAGGCGACTTGAAACATCTTATCTAGCTGATATGCAGGCTGATGCTACAGCTAGGTGGACCTTAAGGGTGCTGGACTGCAAGTCCAATAAATGTAAATAAGAAAATAATCAGACACAGCTGGGACCCCAGCATGTGCTGGTACCAGTTCCTAGTTGAATAGCAATAGAAAAAACTCTTCCATTTGAAGCATAGATTTCCTTAACAGAGGACCCTGTAACCATATAAATGTCCAAGACATTTTCAGAAAAATGCAATTCCACATATTGTAGGCCCCAGAGCCATGCCTCGAGCCCAAGTTTTAGGCACAGGAGCCTCCCTTGGTTGAGGTTAGCAGATTGTACCTCCGAGGAAGGTGTATTGGTTCAAACCCAGTCATGGAGAGTAGCAGAGAGTACCATGGCTGCCTGTCCCAGTCTGGTGCTATCAAGAGCACTGATGCTGACTGGCACCTGAGCTTAAGAAATACTCTGTACACCAGAGGGAAAGAGGAAAGCATGTAGATGCTTCTCTGACTAATCCAGAGCATCCAGAGGGATTGTTCCCATATCTGGTGGTCTGCCAGTACAATGGCAGGTGGTGGTTCGTGGGACACAAACAAGTATACCACTGGGGTGCCCCACCTCCTAAAGTTTCTTGCACCACCTGACTGTCCAAATCCCATCTATGATTGGACTAGCTGATTTGAGTCAGGGTATCTGCCCAGGTATTGTCCTTGCCTGGCAGATGGATAGCCCCCATGGAGCATCCTATACAGACTCGCTATTATAAGTCTTCTGTAGGCAGGGCTTGACTTTATCCATCCCTGCCTTTTTGTGTAATACATTGCGGTGGTACTGTTTCTTCTGACCCGTACCACCTTCCCTGTACTAGTTGTGTGGAAACCCTTAGTGCCAGTGACACTAATCTTGGCTCCAGCAGGTTTGTGTGCAGAAGCGACTCCATGCTGGAATGGTGTGAACCCCCAGACGGGAGTCACACATTAGCAGAGATGCATCTGTTGACTGAACAACTGATGGGGACTCTTGCTGAAAAAAGGGGACCCCTTTCCTCAGGTTGGTTTCTTCTTTCCACCCTTGGGTGACCTGTAACAATATTTGTTATCAGAATTAGTTGTAAAGGAGCACCTTTCCTAGTGAACCCAGAGGTGAAACAATGTCCCTCATCCATAACCTGGATTCCAGGACTATGCCAGTGGTAGGTGTCAAGAGGCCAGTAGCTGAAGAAACTGTCTTTTGGCTTTTTGCTTGTTCAGGCTGAATGAGCCCACTATCAGTGGGATACATCTTGCCCTGTTGAAAGACAGGTAGGCCCTGCCTTGCAAGGTATCCAACTCTGCTCCTATGAACCGTAGTGCCTAAGCAGGCTGAAGGACAGAACTTCTTTAGATTATCAGGGACCCTAGTGACTCCAGGAGCCCTAGGCCTCTTGCTGGGTTGATTTTCAACCCATCGCCAGTCATCTAGGTATGGGAAAACTGTGACACCTTGTCTTTGAAGGTGTGTCAGAAACCCTGCCCTAGCACTTCGTGCAGACTCTTGAGAGTGACCTGATGGGAGTATGCACCTGAGGTACTTTCTGTGAAATTCCTTATGAAGATGAGGAAATAAGCACCCTTTAAGACCAGTGATGCCAACCCTTCCTTGTCTGGAGTGTTGCAGAATCAGTGACAAAGTTATCATTTGAACTTTGGCCTTGTTAAAATGCCGGTTTAGTACCGTGAAGTCGAGACAGGCCAGCACACCATTCTCTTTGTGGTACCTTTTGCTGTACTAGGACAGGCTCCACTTTGTGACAGTAACATGTTTTGATTTTTCTTTTTTTTTACTGTTGGCAGGGATTTGAACTCTGAGCCAATCCTAACCCACTGTGGTGCCTGAAGTACCCTTGGTGTGGGTACTGCTGATATTGAGGTACAACTCTAGCCTGATAAAAGAAAGGCTCAATGTGAAATGATCTGCCTCTGCCTCCCCTTCCATATGTTTTAGTGGAGGGGAAGCTTTCTTTTGCAGAACTGCAACTATAGGCCATTTTTATATACATCCACCTTTGTCATGTAAGCCTTTATCTTTCTTCCAAGAGGGGATGACCCTCAACTGGAAAAACATAGCCTTGGTCTGGGTATCCTGAATGAGGTTTGTGACTCTCAGCCAGGAAAACCCCCTCTGAGCTACTTAATCTGCCATTTATCTGGCAGTAGTGCCCGAAAAAGCAGCAGTCATATGACTGGTATTTGGCTGCTCCCAAACCCAACTTAACTGTTTCAGCTAGATCATCCGACAGGGAAGTCTGAGCCTTGACTGCCATAGCAAGGATAGACTGCCATAGTGACTTTTGGTATTGAGCATCAAAGGCTTAAAAGCCGTGCTGTCAATTTTCCTGAAATCCTTGTTAGGAGGAATGCCAGGGTATCTCTGCCTTGTTACAGGTTGTCACTTGTACTACTCCTTGGTGAACAGGGTGGGAGAATAAAAATTCAGCTCCCTCCCTGTTCAGCTGATATTTCTTATCCAGCCTCTTTTCAAGAGGGGAAGACAGAGCTTTGAATTTGTAGAAATCCTTAAAGTATCTTTCCTGAAGAATGTATTCACAGGAAGGAAAAGCTTTTAGTGGGTGTCAGCCCAATCATTTCTCACAACATATGAAAAGTGAGGAATAATCCTCAAATGTGCTGTGGGAATAGCCCAACTCCTGTTAAGGGAAAACCTCAGTTTAATTAGTTCCCCTTTCTTCTATTTAATCCTAAACATATATTCTTCCTCTTAATAACAGGAAGACTGATCAGAGAAAGACTGCTTTGCAGTGGTCTGCTGTTGAGAAACAGACAGCCCTTGCAAGCCTAAAATTTTTTTTTTTTTTAAACCAACCATTCAAAGCATTTTTTCCACACTTTCTCCTATCAAGCTTTACAATTTCTGCAGGAGTTGTTTGGCTTTATAGCAGAACACAGAAGTCCCCAAATGCTGTCCAGCAGGAGGTTCTGTGTTTGATTTGAAGAACCAGGAGTCAGCCAGGTCAGTGAGTCTAGCAGGCACAGAAGTCCCGTCGCTGTCTAGCAGGGGGTTCAGTGTTAGTTTTATTTATTTCTTAGAGGGAACCAGGTAGTCAGCCAGTTTAGCAAGCCTCTCCAAGAACTGCTTGTATACCCGCTCAGGGTAGCAGTTACAATAATTGTTGTGGTTTCAGCCACAGAAATTTAGGGTGTCTGTCGGTCAGAGCTAGAGGACACTTAGGTGGTGATAATTATTCTTTTTAGCCTTATCCAGGCATGTTTAAATAGTTTTCTGAGCACATGTAATGCAGATTTCACTCTGCTTGAAATGAACACCAGAGAGCAAACAAAGACTGTTTGCCTTAAGAAATTCACCACTCTTACACATGATTCAAAACCGGGATCACCAGTTTTCTTTCGCGTTTTTTTTTTGACATTTTCCAATAAAACCGATAAAAGTTATAACCACTAAAAGAAATGTATTTATTTAAACTTTATTTAACATTCGTGGTCGGTTCCCGACTGATGAGGAACCGATTGGGACCAGAAACCCAAGTAAAATGAACCGAGGTTATAGGCTCAAAACCCAGTATTAGCGGTTCTTAAAACAAGCTAAATTAAATAAAATTAAACATAACTAACAGAGTTCTTTAGTCAGAAAACTCCGATAAATGTAAAATACACTTTGGTTTCCCCCCGGTTATACCAAACCGGAAGAAACCGATAAACTTACAATTTAAACACTAAAACTACAGGTTTACTTAAAACTATAAAAGTAAGAAGGCAGCAAATAAAATGTAAGGAATACTTACATAAATTTTATAAGTTTTCTCACGTCAGAACAAGATGATGAGGAGGAGAGGGTCTCCGAGTGTCTAGTCTTGACAGGCGGAGAGAAAAATCTGAGGGTTTAGAGCAAAGGCAGTTAGTAGAATGCAGCATTTGAAAAGTGGCTCATGCAAAAGATTCCATCATCTGCATATGTTCCAACTCTCTGGGCAATTCTACCTTAGAAGGCTATTGTATAAAGTTATGAATATACTGAGCATTACTGGGGTTAGAACCTGGAGACTCCAGGGGGCACAATACCTCTGGCAGAGATCCTTAGGGGCTGGAACTCCGGAAAAGGGTCTCTGCCAGAAACACAACGATGCTTCCCGAAAGTGAGCAGGCCAGGGGGGCACCACAAGGGTGTCTGCACTGAAATCACCTAAAAAGGCGAGCGTCGAGTGCTCTGGATTGTGCTGCATGGGTGGGATGATGTGCAGATCCTCCAACATCCTCACGAGGAATCGCTGATACTCTGCATGATCAGCAGCTGAGGAGATGTGGACAGACCGTTCCTCTCCTACAGAAGAGGGGATGAAGAGTCAGAGGACCTCAAGAGTTCAGAAGCTGGCTGCTCAGGGGAGGTTGAAAACCTGTCTGTCCATAGCCCTAACATAACAGGGAAATTCAGCAGCCACAGCTCTGAACTGCTCCCAGAAGAGAAGGCGCTAGGACCAAGAATACCTGGGAGAGCAGGAGAAGGTGGCAGAGGAGAGGGGACAGAGATGACAACAGGAATCGTCTGTCCTCTGCCTGGGCAGAAAGTGTACCTGGAGCCCCAAGGGAAGAGGGAGCTCAGGAAAACTCAACAGCCGACAACTGGTCAACCATACTGGAACCGCGCTGGCTGCACTCTGAAGAATCCCCTCCGTGAGGTGACCGGGCCGAGAGAGTCCAAAAGGATGGTCCCTACTTCCAAAGAACAGGGCCTCTTGAGAAACCAAAAGGAAAGGCGGAGATCCGCGACTACAACTCCTTCGGAACCCGTGTGGGTCCCAGAAAAGGTCATCATGTCGAACACCCACCGGAGTCCAAAACAGCCACTCTCCTCAAAAAGCCAGCCTAGGCAGCTGGTAGTCTCTGGTCAGTCCTGAAGGGACTATTCAAGGAGCAGCACCCTCCTTCTGTGGCTACTCCGATTGTCCCCAAAGTTGGCGATCCAGGCACACCAACTGAGGGGTCAGAAAACACTCCGAGGCCAGGTTGCAGGGCAATGGTGGCCTGCACCACTGCCTATTGGTCAGAACCCTGACCCTGGACCCGAGGCCACTGCCCGCCTCCTCGGGGCTGGCCTGGGCCTGTCGAGGACACTCACCAGGTTTCCACATGAGCAGCCAACTCAAAAGTCAAACTGCCTATCTGACCCAGAGTCCGATTCTGCCTCCGAGGAGGAGGAGACCAGTCCTGTGCCAGACAGTCGCGGGACGCCCACGCCATCCCGAATGAATGGGGCACCAGAATGAGGGATTGCACCAGAGTCGGCGCTCCAAGCCCTCAAGCCGCACTGCAAGTGGTGCACCAAGAAAGACACGGCGTTGTGGACGGTAGTAGTATTGGTGCCGAACTTGTCATGACGCCGAGGCCAGAGATGGCACCAGTGATGTCCCCGATAGCACTCGCGGCCCAGGGACAGCGGAGGTCGGAAAACCCCACAGCACCATGTTGCTGCTTGACGCTGCAAGCAGCACCAGAGTTGCACACACGGCGCCATGCTCAACCATGGCATCGAGGCGTGAAACAGACAAGGATGGCGCCGTAGTGCCTCCCACGGCACCATCAGCACCATCGGTGCCGGGAACGGCTCTGATAGCAGAGCCGGCGTCAAGTGATGGACCGGCACCAACGACAGCGCCATCAGGGCCCACGGCGCCATGAACGGCACCGGGCCCCAAGACGACACCGACAGATGGCGTCCAGGATGGCGCCAACCCAGGCTTCCCAGCCTGGGGAGACGACACCGGGGGAGCCTTCACCCCCAAAGGGGCGACTGCCAAGGCGATGCCTCCCGCTCGCCCCCCCCCAGGAGGGACAGACTGGGCCTCCTGCACCGCGGAAGGGGCTTCTGCAATGGCTAGGCTACAAGAAATAGAAGCCCTCTCCTCCACAGTCCATACAGAACCAGGAGGGGACCCGGAGCAAAGGCCGAGAGACCGTGGCTTGGCCCAATGAGTGCGCACTCCATCCTCGAAAGTCGGCATGGAGCTCGTCAGACTTTCCACGCAGACAAGAAATTCGATGACAATGGTCCATGGAGAAGCACGCATCTCACGGATCCATGTTGTGTAGTGGGGCCAAGACACGCGAGGCAATGGTCATGCTGATCGGTGACGGCACTTACAGCCGACAACCAACGCATCCCGCCTTTCAGAGTTTTCGCCCCGATTGAGACATGACCTACGGAAAAACAAGCATAAACAAGACTCGGCGTCGCTAAAAAAAAAGGAATAGTCTTACCAGGCGTGTTGAGTGGTGGCGGACAATGGAACTGGCAGGAAAATTCAAAAAGCAGGCGTCGACAGACTCGGTGTGAGAACAGAGATTATAAGCTGAAGGCTTCAGATGAGCAACAGGCTTCTACGCTAGTAGAGCTTCAATGAGGTGTGAACTCTACATCGAGACGAAGAACTGGCGGGTGGGGTTGACCACATAACGCCAACCCACGAGCGCCATGCAGTGCGCTGGTCTTCGAGGGCGGCGCTGATGGTACATCGACTCTGCCCATCCCCCCCAAAAAAAGCTCCCGCGGGGTCGTGACCTCCAGCCACTATACCCAAAGGTGATGAATGGTGAAGATTGAAACAGATAAGATCTGCAATTTGAGGAAAAAGAGAGAAAAATGGCAGGAGATAAGAGGCATCGGTGTGGACCCCTGCGCCACAGCCAGGTGACTGGGATAAACACCAGACTGCAGAGTCAACGGCACCAAAGAAGGCACCACGCAACAAGGAAGGCCCAACCGCCCTACCTGTCCCTCCGGAGACGAACAGCCCGAAGGCCCCGGCGTCGCAGTGACCAGCTCAGGCAACTGGACCAACCTCCAAGCCCACTGCTCCACACCAACAACCCACTGGTGAAATTGCTCATCAGAGGCTCCTCCAAAAGGCGGGGAGGAGCTCCGGTGTCGAGGAGGTCGGCTACCAGAGACAGAAAATGGAAATTATGTACCTACCGTAATTCTTGATCTTCTTGGACGAAGTCTCCACCACTCATTCACACTAATGGGATCTACACCGGAGGTGCTAGGACCCAGCGGGAGCAAACTTTTCGAGAGGATTGGCGCCAGAGATGGAGCCGCGAGGAAGCGGCACCTCGAGCCGTGGCTTGTGCAGTAAAGACTACCTCGGCGTCGACCCTCCAACCGCCTCAGTACCCTTTTTTTCTGAGGAGGTGCAGTATAACTAACCTAGAGGTCTAACCTAACAAAATCGGACATAAGATAGTCCGAATGACCTGTGTAAGAAGGGTCAACAATAGAGTCTTCACAGCCCAGCCACTGAGGGAGTGAAGACCAACAACAGAGGCGTGAGCTCAGGGGATGGTGGGTGGGCGTGTGAATGAGTGGTGGAGACTTCATCCAAGAAGATCAAGAATTACGGTAGGTTCGTAATTTCCATATCTTCCCGGACATAAAGTCTCCACCACTCATTTACACTAATGGGAGAGTACTGAGCTAATAAACCCCCGAGACAGGCGGCAGGAGAAACTAAGAGCTCACATACTTAGGACAGAAGTCCTTTAAGAATAGTTCTACCAAATGACAGATGTCATCTGGCATGGACATATAAAGCATAGTGCTTAACGAACGTATGCACCGAGCTCCATGTAGCCATGTTGCAAATATCTGCAATGGGCACGTTGCGGATTTCCGCCAGAGATGCCATGACTGCTCTAGTAGAGTGAGCGCACACTCTGCTTTCTAGCTTAACCTGTGCCATAGAATAGCAGTGGCGGAGGCATGCAACCAGCCATGCTGAGATGCACCTAACAGTGACAGGCTGACCCAACCGGGTCTCACTGAAGGAAACAAACAGTTGTTGAGCCTTGCGAATTTCTTTTGTTCTATCCAGATAGAATCGCAGTGCTCTCTTAATAATAATAATAATAAATTTATTTAGTATAGCACCTTAACATCCAAAGAATGAAGAATGCGTTCCCTTCATTCTGAGATTAACAAAGTAGGTAGGTAGGTAGGACTAAAGGTTGGTTTAGATGAAATTCTGAGACAACCTTAGGAAGAAACTAAGGCGACTCCTAAGAACTACTTTGTCCTTGTGAAATACAGTGTACAGGGATCTGTGGCTAGAGCATGTATTTCAGAAACTCTAAGGTCGAGAAGTGACGGCCACCAGGAAGGCCGCTTTCCAAGTGAGAACTTCAACTCGTAGGTAGCTAGAGGCTTGAAAGATTTCCGAGTGAGCATGTCTAGCACAAGGTTAATGTCCCAGGCTGTGACTGGACGTCTGATAGGACGTCTGGTATGCAGAATGCCCCTAAGAAACCTCTTAACTACAGGCAACTAAGCCAGAGATAAGGAATGTACTGACTCATGATAAGCTGAAATGGCACAGAGATGAACTTTGACAGTAGAGTATTGCAGACCTAAATTTGAAAGGTGTAAAAGGTACACCAAGACTTTATTTGGTGAGCAGGAAAAAGGGTTCGAAAAGGATTTTGCACACAAGAAAGAGAAACGCTTCCATTTGGCTGTGTAGGTCTCTCTAGTGGCTGGTTTATGCGCAGCCAAGTGAATATCTGAAACCCTACGGGAAACATTGAACCTATTCACCTCTATCTCTTCAGGAGCCAAGTGTGAAGGTGAAGCGCCTTCAGATTGGGATGGACCATGGGTCCCTGGGTCAGAAGGTTCGTCTGAAGAGGAAGTGCCTTCGGGAAGGTTGCTGATAGACTGTTGAGCAGCGGAAACCATATATGTCGAGCCCAGAAGGAAGCAATGAGAATCATTCTGTCTCCCTGAGACTCAAATCTGAGAAGCACCCTCTGAATTAGAGGAAGAGGAGGAAAGGTGTATAGAAAGCGTTTTGTCCACTGCAGCCTGAATGCATCCTGACAGAAAATGCCAGGTCCTGGATTTCTGGAGCAGAAGAGAGGCAGTCTTGCATTGAGTGGGGATGCAAAAAGGTCCAGGTCTGGAGTTTCCCACTCTTTGAAGAGTGACTGAGTGACGACTGAGTTGAGAGACCACTTGTGAGGATCTATCTCCATTCTGCTGAGATGGTCTGCCAGTTCGTTCTGCATGCCTGGTAGGTAAACCGTGTGGATTAGAGCCTTGTGCTTCGGGCACCATTCCCACGCTCTCAAAGCTTCCCTGCATAATGGGTAAGAGTGTGCACCACCCTGTTTGTTGATGTAATACATCACTGCTTTGATGTCCGCTTGAAGAGAATGTTCTTGTGATAGAGTATGTCCTTCAAGGCCCGGACTGCATAGAGGATGGCTCTCATTTCCAGGACGTTTATGTGGGGCCGGGACTCGTACCAAGTCCACGTACCTTGGGTGTGGAGATTCTGGCAGTGAGCGCCCCACACCATCAGGGACGCGTCGGTGATAATGGAGATCTGATGATCAAGAGTAGCAAAGGGACATCCGTCCAGAAGGTTGTTCTCCTGCGACCACCAGGTGAGTGACCTCTTTAGAGGTTCTGTCACCTCGATGAGAAAGGACTGAGGGTGAGTGGTTGGGGATCACTGAGTACTGAGCATCCATTGAGAGGTTCTCATGTGGAGACGCGCTAGAGGTACAGTGAACACCGAGGATGCCATGAGACCCAGCATCCGTTGCATTGAGATAGCTCGAACCAAGCTGTTTTCTCTGATGCATCATGCCATCTGTAGGATATCACTCCTTCTGTCCTCTGGGAGAAAGGCTTTTGCACAAGAGGTATCCAGAAGAGTTCCTATGAAAAGGAGTCTCTGGGAGGGCTGCAACTGTGATTTGTTGTGATTTAGCAGGACTCCCATGGACGTGAGGAAGTCTGAAGCCTTGGCTACAGCGTCCAGAGTTCCCTGCCTGGAAGGGCTTGCTAGAAGCTAGTCGTCCAGATGTGGAAACACTTGAATTCTGATTTTCCTAAGATGCACTGTGAGAACTGCACAACACTTTGTAAAAACTTGCGGCACTGAGGATAGCCCAAAGGGCAGGACTCTGAACTGATGATGCTGACCCAACGCCACAAACCTCAGGTATTTGTGGTGCTTTGGGTGTATAACAATGTGTTGGTAGGCATCCTGCATAACCAGGGAAGCTGGCCAATCGTGTTGATGAATCAAAGGTAGAAGGGTACCTAGAGATATAATTTTGAACTTTTCCTTGTGAAGGAATTTGTTTAACTTTCTGAGATCCAGAATTGGGCACATGCCTCAGTTTTCTTCAGAACTAGAAAGTAATGAGAGTAGAAACCTGTGTTTCATTGGTCCAGCGGAACTACTTCTACTGCCCTGTTGTTCAGAAGGCCTTGCACCTCGGAAGTACTGCTGACAGCTTGGCCTGTCATTTGGGGGATGATCCTGGGGCGGCGGGTTCTGAAAGATTGAGCAAATACCCCTCGTGGATTATCCGGAGGACCCATTTGTCTGATGTTACAGACTTCCACTGGTTGTAGAACTGAGTCAGACATCCTCCCACTGCTGAGGAAGAGTCCCCTTCGGGCAGTTGAGGTGGGACCTGGGCCGAGAACTCAGAAGGTGGCATTGGGTGCTTTGGGGACTTGTGCCTTCTGCTGCGTTTTCTTTTGTGGCTGTGGGGTGTGGCTTTTGTAAAGGCCCCCCCGCCTTTTCCCCGAAAGGACTGTCGGTTGTGAAATTGACACTTATTGGCACTCCCCCGAGAGAGGGCAGGTGTGGGTCAAGCTATTATAATGGCTGACCTAGTCTTCTGTGTGGCTTCCACAGCTTGTTCCACCTGGGGTCTGAACAGATACATACCGAAGGGTAAGGCCATGACCTGCTGCTGGGCATCATTCTGTGAAGCCAAGTACGGAGCCAAGAGTATGGCGAGCATAAATGCCTGCCGCCGAGAAGAAGCAGTATCGAAAGCATCCATTGCAACTTTAACCTGTTGGTTATTGGACTCAATGCCCCTGGTTATGGTGTGAAGTAGCTCTGAATTAGTTTCTGACTCAGGCAGAGCTTCTACCATTTGCTTGAGCGAATGCCAAAGGACATACTCATATTGAGAAAAATAGCTCTGGTAGCTGGCAATACACATACCCAGGGTGGAGGCTGGAGGCAGCAAAGACTCTCTTAACTAAGGTGTCTAACTTACGAGATTCTTTACTGATAGGCTGGGCTGAGGATGCCTGAGGGATGATGGCCTTGTCATTCTCTGCTAAGACTGCAATGGGATCAGCAAAAGCTTGTGAGGCCAACATGGGTCAATCCTTGGGAGCAGCATACTTCCTATCTATGGACTTTGCCATGGAAGGGATGAGAGCAGTATTGTTCCATACCATCTGAGAAAGGGTCTCAAAAGATGGTTTTACCGGAGGAGTTAAATCCATAGGGATCTCCGGGGCATGTAGCTACTGGAGTCTTAAAAGCATCCCAGGATCGATTTCTGTACTCTGGAGAGAAAGAGTAGAATTTAAATTTTTCAGCAGAGATTTAAAGAAAAGGTCTTCGACCACAGGCTCTGCAGCAAGGTTAACCCCCCTGCTCCTTCAACATCATCACCCAGATGAAGATCTGGGTCAGGCTCAAAGTCATCTCCTGACAGTCCAGGGAGGACTGTATGGACAGAAAAGGAGTGAAAATCAGAATGGAAATTAGAAGAGGAAAGTATCAGAGTCGAAAAGCCCTGGAGGCTGGATGGCGACACACCAAGCATCGGCGCCAATTAAGAACATGGCGCCGAACCCAAGGAAGTTGGTGCCATCGGAAACAGCCCAGCACACGGCACTGACAAAGGCCATGGCACCATGGATGGCGCAGAGTCCTTGGTGCCGCGGATGGCGCCGAAAGAGACCCCGGCACCGTGGACGGCTCCGAGAGTTTCCCAAGGTTCCAAAAACTGTGATTTGAAGGAAAATTAACAGGAGGCAGAGGCATCGGTGTGGACCCCTGCGCCACGGCCATGTGAGGGAAAACACCTATGCACGGAGTCGATGGCACTGAAGAAGGTGCTGAGAGACTAGGAAGGTCCAACCACCTTACTTGGTCCCTCAAACGGCCCAAAGGCCCCGGAGTGACCGGGCCAGACAGCTGGACCAACCTCCAAGCCAACTGCTCCATAAGAGCAGCCCATTGGTAAACTGCTCATCGGAGGCCCATCCACCAAGTGGGGATGGGCTCTGATGTCAAAGAGGATTGGGCACCAGAGCCAGAAACTGGCGACTCGAGAATGACCGGTGCCTAGCCCAATGACCGACCATCATGCGAGACATACCAGAAGGCGACATGAAGTGATGCCTTCTCTTTCTCAACCCGTGCGTCAAAGAAGAACTCGAGGCCGAACGGTGCCATGAGTGGTACCGTTTCCTTTTATGCTTTCAAGGGGACCGCCCATCTCCCCGAGCATCGGACCATCCATTGTCAGACCCTCCCTCTGGAGAGGGCGGCGGACCACACCCAGCGTGGCTGACTGAACAGCTTTTATACGAAGTATCCCTACTGTCACCTGACCTGCTCATGGTCGACTCCGTCAATGGAGGGCTGAAGATTTCTTTCTTATAATAAGTAAAATTAAATATAATCGTTACTTATTCGAAGATAGACTAAAAAACAATAAAACTGAAAACTAAGCTGCTAGTTTGAAGTTTGACTCCCGGAGGGGAAAAAGGAAGTGAGGTGGTTGGAGGGTTGACGCCGAGATAGTCTTTACCGCATGAGCCAGGGTAAGCGATGCCACTTCCTTGTGGCGCCATCTCTGGCACCGGCCCTCTTGAAAAGTTTGCTCTCACTGGGTCCTAGCGCCCCCGGCATAGATCCCATTAGTGTGAATGAGTGGTGGAGACTATGTCAAGGAAGATCAGCCTTTTCCCCACTCTCTGGTCAGCGTTCCTTTACTGAAAGCTGCACATCTGTAGGCAGGATATTGATGAATTGCTCCATGGCAAATGTGTCGATGATCTGTGGGACTGTTTTGCTCTCTGGTTGCAGCCATTTTATCAGGAGTTCTCAGAGTCGGGTGAAGGCTTCTCGAGGATTGTTGACAGAGTTGGACCTCACAGATCGAAATCTCTGCCTATAGGTCTCTCCAGAGATGTCATACCTTTCCAGGATTTTGCTTTTCACCAGGTCAGTTTTCTGACTGTGCAGTGTCCATATTGCTGTAGGCAACTTGGGCTTTCCCTGTCAGGTAGGGTACCAGTCTGACTGTCCACTGCTGCTTTGGCCATTGGCAGGCTGTGGCAACTCTTTCAAAAGTTGTCAGGTATGGCTCAAAATTATCCAAGGGACACAACTTTGTAAGTTTAATGGCTTTAAATTGCTTGTGTTTTGCTGCTCGTTTGGATCTATGCCAGATCCTCTGCCTTTGATAGCTTGCAAGGCATCCAGCCATCATTGCCCCTGTCGCTGCATCTCTGCTCTCCTCTGCCGCTCCTGTCACTGCATCTGTGCTTCTAAACATTGAATCTCTTTTCTCTCTCGTCTCCTTCTCTTTTTGTTGTATAGCCTACCATTTGAAAAAAGTCCATCAGGCTTTCAGGTTCTGTCACTGCCTGTTCTTTTTCTATAACTTGTGCTGGTTGTACAATCTCAGCTTGGACTTCTGTCTCTGCTAGTTTGGCTGCCATTCTCCTGGTAACTACTCCTGGACATGCTGCTACAGAATCCATACCTTTCTCTATGCTTCCCTGATACTAGGTCCAGTACTCACGCACAAAACTCCAGGCTTAGAGTATGCATGGCATATCTCATTTAGGCTGACACCATCTGTTGTTGTGGCACAGGTCAGGAAGCAAAGGAAGAACCAGGAGCAGTTGTAGAATTCCCAAAAAGTATTTTATTTGTACTAGCAGTAACAAAAAATAAACTTGTTCTGTACAACTATTTACAAAGGCAGAATAAACAGAAAAATTCAATCAGAGTTTTCCTTCAGTCTCTGTGTGTCTATCTTTGCAAGCAACTGCAGCTCTCTTTCAAGTCCTTGCAACCCCCATTCTTAACAAGCATCCTGTTTTTTTTTTCTAAAGTGTTCTAATATATTTCAGGCAGGTGCTGGCAGGAACACAGTGTCCCTGAGCTGAGGCTCCTTTTCCACAGTTCTTCTGCAAAAGGCTTAAAACTTGCACTCAGGTAACCTCTAGAGTTTCCAATAGCTTTTTGCAATCATCTCGAATCACAATTATATACATTTCAAAAATTAACACTACATAATTTCTAAACAAAAGAGATCCCAATATCAGTCACATGCCATACAATGATTTACATATATTTTTATATCAGCAGATATGCAAGGGAGAAAAAGACAGAACAGCAAGTGGGGATACAGAAACAGTGCGAGGCAAAGAACTGTGAGACTGTCAGGGTGATCAAATCCTAGGTCTCACAGGAAAATTTGGTTGTACAACCAGACAGACAAGAGACAGGAAAGTAATGTCTGGACCTTCGCAAAAAGTGGGCCCCTCAGTATCGTGAAGCGACCACCTTACGTCGGGGCAGGGGAGATAACCTTAATAGGTGAAGCCAGGGTGTATGACAGTGTACAATAGGACCCTGTCCCATTCGTTTTGGAGAAAGTATTTAAATGCAAGGATCTCTGTTCTTTCTTTTCTCTCTTCTCCGTCTGGTTGCACAACCAAATTTTCCTGTGAGACTTCGGACTTGATCAACCCGAACAGTCTCGCAATTCTCTGCCTCTCTCCATCTTCTCTTGCTGTTTTCCTCCCTTGCATATCAAGATCTGGTAATATAAGAATATGTGCAAATTAATATATGGAAATGAAACTGATAAAGGATCACTTTGTTTAGAAAATATGGTGTTACTGTTGAAATGTATATATATTTATAATTTGAGATGACTGTAGAGGTCACTTGAGTACAAATGTCTCAGCCTTCTGCAGCTGCTGTGGGGACTTCAAGAAGCTCACTGTTCTAGCAGATTCTGGCGAAATTGACGAGAAATGGAAATTACGTTACCTACGTAATTCTGATCTTTCTGTGCATCTTCACCATTCATCACCTTTGGGTAGCCTGCTGGAGGTCATGACCCTCGGGAGCTTTTTTTTTTGGATGGGCGGAGTCGGCGCACCAGTAGAGCCAACCTCGAGGCCGACGACCGCGTGGCCTCAGAGACTTAGCCGTTAAGTGTTGTCAATCTGGGCCTCCCACCAGTTCTTCTTCTCCTGCTGTCGAGGTCACCTCATGGGAAGCTTGCAGCCAAGAGTTTAAGGCCTACCTTGTGAGCAGTTGAATTCTCGACCCATGTCGACTAATTATTGACTCCATGCCACAGTGCGTTGGCTCCCTATCTCCTGCTGGTTTGTTGCCTACTTGACGCCAGCAGTAAGATTGTTCCATTATTAGGAATGGGCATGTGGTAAGCCCCGACAGTACTCTCGGCTTCCACCGAATGGCGCGAGTCCAGCTCCCCACGGCGCTTGGGTCCATGTTTGAGTCGTGAACGGTTCCAGAACTGGACATGCCGCAGTGCTCAACCAGAGTGCCGCAAATTGCTCCGGGCGTCCAAACAGGGGCGGCACCGTAGAGCCTCCACAGCGCTGACAGCCACATCGGCGCTGCGAATGGTGCCAAAAGCGCTTAGCGGCGCAGTGATCGACAGGCACCGATGGCGGTGCCATCAGGCCACGGCGCTGCGAACAGCACCAAGGCACAAGACGGCGCCGGAGCAATGGGTGTCGGGATGGCGCCGACCCAGGCCTTCTGAGCCGCAGGTGCGACACCAGGGGAGCGACTGCCAAAGCGACGCTTCCCGTCTGTCCCCTGGGGGGACAGACCGGGCCTCCTGCACCATGGGAGGGGCTTCTGCCATGGCTAGGCTATAAGAGGCAGAAGCCCCCTCCTCCTTGGTCCGTATAGAACTGGGAGGGGACCTGGAGAAAAGGACAAGAGACCGTGGCTTGGCCTGACGAGTGCACGCCCGTCCCCAAAAAGTCGGCAGAGCTCGCCCCACTTTCCATGCACATTGTTTGATGACCTGGCGGTCCATGGAGAAGAAGGCATTGCGAATTGTGTCATGAAGCGGACCAAGACCATAGAGACAACAGTCGTGCTGGTCGGTGATGGAGTACTTACGCCACAAGGGCACCATCGCATTTGGGGGCTGTCCCATCTTGGAAGTCTTCTTGCCCTCTCACCTAGACATGACCTCTAAAAAGAAACACCAAACTAGACTACAAGTCACAAAACAAAATAAAATAATGGAACAATCTTACCAGGCGCCGTCGAGTAGGCGAACAGAACTGGCAGGAGATAGGGAGCCGACGGACTGCAGCACGGAGTCGATAATTAGTCGACACAGAGTCGAGAATTCAACTGCGTACAAGGTAGGCCTTAAACTCTTCGCTGCAAGTGTCCCACGAGGTGACCTCGACGGCAGGAGGGCGGAGTCAACAACACCTAAGCATCGGCCTCGAGGGCGGCGCCGATGGTGCGTCGACTCCGCCCATCCAAAAAAAAAAAAGAAGCTCCCATGAGGTCATGACCTCCAGCCAAGTACCCAAAGGTGATGAATGGTGAAGACTGATACAGATAAGATCATAAAGTTTTGCTAGAACAGGATGCTTGCAAAAGATGGGGTTTGAAAAATACTTATAAAAACAGCTAAGCTGAGCCACAAGGGAGATTTTTTTTTTTTTTTTTTACAAGAAAGATTTTATTTTTGTTTCTGTACATAGTTATTCTGAACAGGTTTATTTTATTTTATGTTATTGCTACAATAAATAAGGTTTTGGTGATTTTTACTGCTCCTTGGTTTTCCCTATGCTTCCTGACCTGTGCCTCGATGATAGAGTGTCCGCTGAATCTAGACAGATATTCCCACCAACCTGGATGATACCTCACTGGCATTACAGGACACCCTTGACTGGTGTCTCTCCAGCTCCAGGCCCTGGTTGGAAAGACAAACAGCTTATTTGGTTGCCTCACAATCAGGCATGGATGCCAGGAGCTGTCCCAGTGTCGTCCACAGGTACCTGCCATAGGTAGCCATGTGGGTTTCATGTGCAGTAATGCAGCACAGTGCATGCTGCCAAGAGACTCTATGACCCCAATGGTTGAAACTGGCTGAATCAGACTTTGGAGGAATGAGTACGCACTCCGTGGCGATACCCAAAAGGGTATCAGCAACTCAACAACCTAAGTGAGGTGGGACATGGCTCCTGGAGGCCCCTGGAGTGTGCAATACCTGCCCTCGGTGCCCACTGGGGCTGGAGAGGAGGCAGAGGGATGACACCAGACATTCCGCGCCACTGCCATAAATGGCTGAGGCCATGCAGGGATGATGGTAGCATCAGCTCTGTACTCCCAAAGGAAGGACAGCATCAACAGGTCAGGACTGCACGCAGCGAGGTGGTCCAAAAGCAGATCCCACAATGCCCCTGCAAGGAACCGCTGATAATTAGAAAAATCAGCGTCAGAGAAGAGATGAACCGATGATCCTCTTCCTCAGAGGAAGATGGGGATGAAGAGGAGCTACACTTGGGGTGGTGGTGCAGGGGTCTCTGGCTGAAAGATGGCCTGGTCCATGGCTCTAAGGTACGTGGGAAATGCACTAAACTGCTCCCAAGTCAAGGGCCCCCATAGGGCCAGAAATACCTGGAAGGGAGGAGGCCAGAAGGGAGGGAGGTCATGATAGACCAAGCCAGGCCCTTGCCAGAGCTCCAGAGCATGTGGGGACCCCTCCTGGGACAGGGGCTGCATTGACAGCCGTCTCTGAGCAGCCCAACCATGGAGGGGCGTGCAGGGTGGTGCCCTAGAGGGTGATCCCAGGGTGGGGAAGCCAGAACTGTACAGGTCCCAGGTGGACCTTGGTCCCCACCTGGCAGGCCCTGAGAGTTCTAGTGGAGACTGGAGAGCAGAGTCAGCATTACAGTTCCTGACAGAGACCCCAGCAACTCTAGCCATGGAGCCTGGTGCCAACCTGGGCCTCCTGACCCCACCTCACCACAAAAAGACCTACCCCTCGAAGAAGGTCCAATGGATGTAGGAGAGCCAGGGGAGCCGATATCGTGAATAGCATCGACATCACCTCTGGCACCGCAAATGGCACTGCAATCAGGTCCAGTGCCATGGGCAGCTCCACAACACAACCCAGCACCGGAATCAGCACCAACCCTCAACCTGGTGCCGCACCATCATCCCCTTCAGCACTGGAGGCATCCCTGGTGCCGCAAGTGGCACCATGAGACACAGGGGAGGCGACACTGTGGTTAGCTTTGGAAGGAGAAGTCCCAAGCCCTACCAACACCGAAAGCCTCAAACTGGGCCTAGCAGGGCCTCAAGGCTCCGTGGAGTTGGGGGACCAATCCCGATCCTCATTCTCCAGCCAGAGGATGAGATCAGGGAGACTGCCAAAGTTGTCACCCCGAGACACTCCCTCTCCCAGTGCTGTGTGCAGCAGCAGGGAGGGACCCAGCCGCACAGTCCGCGTGGCCTCGCTCAATGACTGCAGCTAAAGGGCCAGGAGCTGCACCACACTGCAGCGTTGAGGGAGCTGCTGGTGCAGGCCCAGCATATAGCCGTGGCACCGCCACTGGGGGCATCTGAGCCTCTGCACAGGCACTGGACTGTGAAGGGTGCTCAACTGACTCCCTGGAGAAAGCCAGCTGTCCCACTGACCCTTTGCACAGGCCTCCCATTTCAGCGAGACTAAGACCAACAGAGGCCCGCTCTCCCTCGGTACATACAGTGCTGGGGAGGGGCTCAGGGGAAGAGCCCAAAGACCTGGAACTGGAGTCCCTAGTGCGATACCACCCTCAGAAAGTTGGGGGGTCCTGCCCCAACTTCATCACGCGCAGTTTTAGGGTGCAGTAATCCATGGAAAATCAAGTGTCACACGATCCATGTTGTGGTCTTGACCCAGACAAGTAAAGCAGTGGTCATGACCGTCAGCGGTCAACATATTCTTCGCACGGGGCATTGAAGCATTGGGGTGGGGGGACCCGCCTTAGACTATGTGAATTTTCTAGGCCCTGGGCCGGACATGACAGACAGTGGAAAATAACAAAAACACAGAAAAAAGACTTGGTGCCGTACTAAAAGTAACAGAAATAAAAAAGTGAAGGTAACCAAAGCGGTAACTGAAGCATGGCATTGAGTGAAGTGTCGCAGAACTGTGTCGCAGGAGAATTAGCACCTTCCATGAAGTGCAGGTGCAGCCTCGACAGCGGGAAAAACAGAACTGAGGAGGAGAGGGAGCCTGCGTCGGTTACTGGGCAATTCACAAGTGCCACGTCATATGTCAGCTTTGTGGGTGGTGCAGTCTCCAATGTCGGCTCCTCCTTCTTAAAATTTTAAAGCTCAACAGGGTTGAATAAGGCCCAGCCCCATTTGTTATGCAGAAAGAGGTAAACGCAAGGATCTGTACTGTCCTCTCCTTTTCTCTCTCGTCTGTCTGGTTGCGCAACCAAATGTTCTCGTGAGACCTAAGAACTGATATCTCTGATGGTCTCGTGATTCGCCGCCTCTTGCTAGCTCTCTGCCTTCACTTGCTGTTTCTATCTTTTCTTCCCCCTTGCATATCTGCAGTTATAAAATATATGTGAATCTCTATGTGAAACTAGTATCCCTTGATTTGAAACTGTATATAGTTATACTGCTTAAATGATTGCAAAAAGCTATTTGGAACTCAAGGGGTTAACCTTGAGATGCAGAATAAACTTTTGCAGAGCTGTCAACAGCAGGTCAGTTCTGGGCTACCACGTTCTTTTTTGTTGCACCTGCAAGGAAACTGACAAAGTTCTAATACATTTTATGAGAAAAAGGATGTCTGTTAACGAGCTGAGTTTGCAGAAGTTAATTACCAGGCAAAGACATGCTATAAAAAAAGCAGCGATCTTTTGATGGGGAGAGACAGAAACTTGGAATTGGACATACCCTCAGATGAAGGACTTTGTTTTCTCTGTTTGTACTGCCTTTTTAAATAGTTATACTGAACAATTTTATTTTCATTTTACTGTTATTGATAATAATAAAATGCTACTTTCAAATTTATAAATGCTCCTGGTTTTCTTATGCTTCCTGACCTGTGCCTCGGCGACGCAAAGCTATCGCTCCCATGGAGTCCTGCACCTCCAGCTGGTACCCACCAGTGCTGAATGGTGAAGATTGATCCTTGGAAGATCTGAGGAGTGATGGGGCCACCCACGTTATATACATGTTGATGCTATGCATCACTGTGGGCAACCCATGGCTAGCAAAATGTTTCTGTGTAGTCCTGAAGTGGATGTTCACAATCCCAAAGGTGTGGCTAAATGGAAGAGATATGCTTGATGAAGATCCAAACTAACTAGCACACTGGATTCACTAAGAAACTTCCAACCGCGGGGGTTTGCCCTGGTCAATGGCTGCTGGCTTGAAATTCCGTGCTGAATTCATATTTCTGAGCAGAGACTCAAAGAAAAGATTCTCCTGAGGCACAGACACATGAACTAGGTCTGAGGTATCAAAGCTATAGAAAGAGTCATAGTCTTCAAAAATTATGAGATTTGGGTCAGACTCATCTCCCTCTAGCGCTCTTCAAAAAGGGGTTGGGATCGAGGCCCATCACTCCAGAATCTGATGACCGTAACACTGGAGATACTGGCCCCAGTTTTAAAGGACAAGGGTTGGGTGCCACAGGAAGCACTGAAAGCGGATCCAGCAGCGGGAGGTCCCGGTACCGAGGGTGGAATGGACCCTGCAGGCCCAGGCTCTAAAGGGCCCAAACCTGCCAAGAAGTCTAGCACTGAAACCAGCATTAACAACCTAGCCAGCATCAAGGTGATCCCAATGACACCGTGTCAGGCCACATCCCTATGTAGGACAAGGGGGTGGACAGTGGGACAGATGTCAGCAGTGCTGCCCCTGGCAAGGACCTGAGGTTGTTGCCAAAAGCAAATACTACATGGCCTGACGGCATCACCTGTGGTACTGGTTCCATCAGCAGTATCACCCGGGCCAGGCGCTTCACCAGTGCTCCATATGAGATGCCCAGTGGTGAAACTGCCACGGAGTCCCCTCTTACAGACAAAGAGGGACTCTGGGACCGAACACTGAGCTCCCAGAACCAGAGGCCCTTAGTGACACTGAAGGAGCTGTATTGGGCCTCCAAACCAGAAACTACGAGTCCCTGCAGCAGACCTGCAGAGAGTGAGCTCAACAGGTGCCGTTTCTTCCCCTTCTGATGGGAAGAGGAAAACAGAGGCTACAGTGCCTGGACCCAGAGGCAGAGCATACACTGGATTAGGACTGCTTCTTTTTGTGCTTGCAGGACTGTCCTTCATCCCAGGCACTGGACTGCCTGTAGTCAGAACCCTTCCCCGATGGGTAAAGCGGAAATGGCCCTGCTGCCATAGCAGCCTGCTTCTTCAGGCTTCCTACCCTCTTCCGTCATCAACAGTTGACGCTTGGTAGGGCTGAGAAGAAACAAAGATAATTTTGTGACAAAACACACTAAACTGATACAAAAATACCAAACTCTAGTTTTAAATGTTAAAACTGAAAGAAGTGAAACGCTGTTGTCATATAGATGTGAAGTTGTGACTGCCGGCAGACGAGCGATGAAACTTCGATGCGCGCTCAACAGTGGGGAAAAAAGAAACTGAGGCAGTTGAGGGCTGGCACCGATGTAGACAGGTTGCTGCATGCGCTCAACGATGAAGCCCAGCATGCACACTGCTTACCTTTGCACCAGCCCTCTACAGAGTTCTGGCTCCTGCTGGGTGCTAATGCCTTTGGCTTGAACCCACTAATGAGAATAAATGGTGAAGTCCGATTCCTGGAAGATCTGTACATGTATGTGTGTACTAATTAAACTGATACAAAAATAAACTCTAATGTAGTTAAAACTAAAATTGAAGAACTGAATACTGTCATCATATAGACAGTGAAGTTTTAGCACCCTGACATAGAGATGCTGCTACTGCACATCAACAGCAGAGAAAAAGTAACAGAGGCAGTTGGGGCTTGCATCACTGTATACCAGCGGTGTGTGCTGATGCACACTTGGGTCATACTAATGTAGTCGGCCCTCCAGAAAAGTTCTGGCTCCAAGCACCTCTAGCACAGACTTATTAAATGGAATCTATGGAGACTGATTCTTAGAAGATCATTCCTATTACAGTACATGATACCACACATCTTGCACATCTGCCCACCCTGTCCAGCATAGCATGCCTCCACTTCCTTAGCAAGCTCTCCGACTTGGTCAGAAAGCCAGGCACTGGTTGATGCATGCTACTGTGGGGGAAGGGGAGAATTAATGCCTGCAGAAGCTTACAGAAGGGTTATTGTGTTGCGATATCTGCTACATTCCATGTTGACCAATTAGAAATAATTTGTTTTGCGTTTTCTCAGCTAAGCACTTAATAGGGTACAGCTGGTAATCATCAACACTTACCTGCAAGCTGTAACTACACTTGCTATAGCCTTCAGCAGTTCTTCCTATAGGGATGACAAAGTGATGAGAATTACCAAAAAGTAGTTACGTAAGAACTTACCGTAACAGTAGATCTTCGAGAGGAGATCTTGCAGCAGGTAACACCTTTTAAGACTGAAGCCAGCAGGCACCAGGACCCCATGGAAACTTTCTAGCTAGCAATACCAGGTGGGGACTGCCCCTAATCAGCCTACCACCGGCGTTATGTATGGTATAAAAGGGTGGTCCCCTGCCCATTCCCAGTTCTACCGCTGGAGACCAGCTAGTGATAGGAGTACAAAGGAGAACTGAGGAACGAAGGAATCTGAGATGGAGAAGAAATTACCAGGGGGAAGGAGGGTGGGAAAAATAGCACCTGTTGCAAGAGCTCCTCTCTAAGATCTACTGTTACGGTAAGTATTTACGTAACTGTACTATCTTACTTCGAGATTCCCTCTTACAGCAGGTAACACCTTTAGGGCAGATTCCCAAGCAGCAGGGGAGAAATCCTTAGCAGAAGGGAGGAGGAAGAAATCTCCTCAGAGAACTAGGACAGAAGGCCCTGAAGGACAGTGAGTCCAAAGCCAGCTCTGCGCCTAGAAGCAATGTCCAGATTGTAGTGCTTCACAAAGGTGTGGACAGAACTCCAAGTGGCAGCTACACAAATGTTCAAGTGGCAGACACATTTTGAGTAAGGCAAAACAGCTCACCATGCCCTGGAAGAGGACCGCCACTAAGTCTGTAAAGTGTTTTGTACTTGTTTTAACAGAACACAATGCAGTTAACCAACCATTTGGATAAACACTGTTTAGAAACTGAAGCCCCTGCCAATCGAGGGACAAAAGACACAACTAACTGATCAGACTGATGAAAAGAATGGTACGCTCCACATAGTAATGAAGCACTCTGTAGACATCCACAGTATGCAGAAGAGCCTGCCCTCATTTGAGTACTCTGGATAGCACACTGGTAGGTGGATGTCTTGATTCAAGGTAAACTCTGAGACCAATAAGACTTGGCATTAGTTCATAAGGACAACTTATCCTTGTGAAAAAACAAATAAGGCTCCTTACACATCAGGGCCTGAAGCTCAGAAATTCTTCAAGTAGAAGTAACGGCAACTAAAAATAACACTGTCCATGACAGAAAGCGCATCATCTCGCGGCAGGCTCAAAGGGAGGCAAAGTAAGCTTTTCTAAGACAAACAAAAGATACCAAGGCGGGACAGGATCCCGGATGGGAAACTTCAAGTGAAGCATGCCCTGCAGAAAAGTGCTGGAAAGGTCAAGCTGGGCAGTGTACTTGCCATCAATAGGCACATGATATGCAGAAATGGAAGACAAGTGCACTTTCTTTTTTTAGCTTATTCTTTCTCCTCCTTGGCTCTTGGTCAGTTGGAACATTCCAACCGACCTTCAGGCCCACACACCTGATATCAGGCCATCTCCTCAATTCCCCACAGCTTACCCATAGCTCTACTCACCGGAACAGATCAAGATGAGGAGGTGCCATTCAGGGTGTGGCGCGGAGGCTGGAAGATCATGCTGCCCAACCAGAGCCATTTCACTTTTTCCGTCCCCCTGGAGCTGAGGCGGGCAATGGCCCGACGGAGGAATGCGCACATGTCCGCAACGCCTCCCTCCAGGCGCCTGCCCCATCTCTGCCCCTCACTCTGCAGCGTCGGTGTGCTGTCCCCCAGCCTCCACTAGGTGCCAGTCAAGGACCGACCACTGACGTCCCCCCTCCCTGGATAAGGAGAGCAGTCCCTCATATGCTCGATCCTTCTCCTCTCCTGCCAACACCCAGTGGCCCATGCTCGTTCTCGAACACAGGTCGCCGACACGGCAGCGCCTCAGCCCTCAGCGCCACCGGGCCGGCTGACAAGTGCACTTTCAACGAAGAGTAGCAGAGTCCTGCATCTAACAGAGACAGAAGGTACTCCAGTACTGAGTTTACTGGGCAACTGAATGGATCCAAGCTCCCAGCAGTGGCCCAGACGCAGAACCACTTCCATTTCATAGTGCAGGTCACCCAAGTGGAGGGTTTCCTAGCTGCCACTAGGACGTCCACTACCTCGGGGAGACTCCAAATCTGGAGATAGCTAGGTCTGCAGGAATCACACATGGAGATGCAGAGATCTGAGATCCGGATGAACCAAGGAGTCCTGCTCCTGGGAGAGCAAGTCTGACATGAGGGCTAAGGACACCGGAGGTTCCACCGCCAGTTGCTGTAATACAGTAGTAGGAAATGGAAATTAGGTACCTACCGTAATTCTTGATCTTCTTGGATGAAGTCTCCACCACTCATTCACACTAGTGTGACTAAGGTGGGGGCGTTAGGACCACGCGGGGGCCAAATATCTTCAGGCGGGCCGGCGCTGGGATAGGACTGCGCATGCACAGCACTGCGAGACTAGCTTGCGCCATATAGGCTGTCTCGGTGTTGACCCTCCAACCGCCTCAGTACCTTTTCGACCAAGGAGGTGCAGCATAAACTAACTAAAGAAAACCTAATCCTGACTTCTGGGCATAAGATGACCCAAGTAAGAAGGGTAAATTCAACAATGTCTTCACAGCCCGAACAAGGAAGTGAAGACTAAAACAGAATGAGTGAGCTCGGGGGATGGAGGGTGGGCGTGTAAATGAGTGGTGGAGACTTCATCCAAGAAGATCAAGAATTACGGTAGGTACGTAATTTCCATATGTTCCTAGACTGAGTCTCCACCACTCATTCGCACTAGTAGGAGAGTACAGAGCTAAAAATCAACCCCCCTGCCCCGAGTAGGGTGGTAGGAGACAGAGCTCACTCAGGACAGAAGTCCATAAGGACTGTCCTGCCAAGTCAGTGAACTTTCTGGCATGAACATCCAGAACATGGTGCTTTACAGAGAATGCACTGAGCTCCAACTCGGCCTTGCAGATGTCTGCAATGGGTACATTGAATCTCTGCCAGGAAAGCTGCAAATCATTCCGTAGGTGAGTTTTCCAACTTGGACTTGCGCCATGGATTAGCAGTGTCAAGACATGCTACAAACCAAGCAGAAATATGTCCAATGACAACAGGCTGACCCAGTCGAGGCATGGTGAAAAATACAATAGTTGCTCGAGCTACGCATCTCTTTGTTCTGTTGATGTAGAATCGCAGAACCTCTTAACATCTAGAGAATGAAAGGGTGCTCTACTTCAACCTGGAGTTAAGTAAGTATGGAAAAGCAAAACTTGACTAATGGTAACTAAGCGGTGGCGTGCTCCCTACTGGCTCAAGATAGACTGAAAACATGCAAAGGAGTGCCTCCACTGCCAGGTATTGCAGACCTGCATACAACAGGTACAAGAGGCTTCCCAACACCTTACTTTGGTGGGCAACGAAAGGGTCCAGAGCGGGACTTTGCACACCAGATGAAGAAATGTTTCCACTGTGCTTTTTTTTGTATTATTTATTTATAAGCATTTGAAGAAAACTTTACAAATGTTACATTACATAGAAGGGTTACACAATTTGTTACATCACCAAACATAGTACAGTACATAGGAAGAACCCTCCCCAGTAAACACTCCACAGGGGAACTACCAAAAATGTTTTAGTACTCTTATAGAAATCCCTGCAGCAAAGGAAGGACAAAGGGAATCAAAGCAGGATCAGAACAGTAAAAACAAATCACTACACCCGTAGTATATTAGATTCCGTGCATAGCCAAGTAATAAATTCCCAAGCTCCACAACAAGATTACTATTTAACAATGTTCATACCATTCCATACAGCTGAAAAGCAGCCAAAAAAGCTAACTTTACTTTTATATGAGGGCCAGATATATGACCAGTCTCAAAGACTAATAATTAGGCATCATTGTAGGATAAAGATATAACTTGCCACTCCAATCAGTCCTCCTCTGAAGATTCACCATGTTCTTCAGAAGCCCCCAAGTCTCGTTCGATACAGCTCAGCAGTTTCTCTGCATCCTTGGGCTCGTTGAAAAGATAGTGCTGTCCCTGCCACGATACACATAGTTTTGCAGGCATCAACAACTGATGTTGAATCTTGAATTGACAGTGTCGTTTATGGATATTGGTAAAGCTTTTGCGGCACTGCCTTGTACTATAGGATAAATCAGGGAACAAAAGAATACTGTCCTGTCCATATTTGAGAGCCCGTCGTCTTCTAGCCAGAGCCAGTACCTGATCCCGATCTCCAACGCCTGTGAACACCACCATCAGAGTTCTAGAGGTTCCAGCATCTGTGGGCATACGTCTTGGGGTAATCCGATAGAACTTTTCTATAGATAAAGGTGTGTCTTCTTCTGAAAGTCCCAGTAATTCTGGAAGAAAAGTCCTGATGAAAGATAGGCAATCCTCCCCTTCTGCCTCCTCCGAAAGCCCGATCACTCTTAAATTCCTCTCTCTAGCTTGGTTTTCATCCTGCTCCAGTCGCTGCCGAAACATCGCATTTTCTTTAATGAGTTGCGATGTGGCGTCACAGGCCTTGAGAACAGATGCTTCTGCATGTTGGGTCTGCTGCTCGCAATTGTCCATCCGTGTCTCTAAAGCACACTCTCTTGGTGTTAGATTGTCCAACTTTTTATTAAGATCCTGTATGGAGCGAACCAGTTGGTTTAATGTAGCTTGTATAGAACATGGCGTTGCACCCTCCATCTCATTTCCATCAGATGTCGAGACTCCCATAGCTGAACCAGGCCCGTTCCTGTTGTGCTTGCTGCTTTTTAGGCATGAAGAAATCTGCAAGGAAGCGCCATGCCCTCTCGTTTCTCCCATATTTAGACTCCAGTGTTCAGTTTTCCAAACAGCTACATATAGCTATATTAATCGTAGTTTAGAATAGTATAATTTGTATTTATTTAATTTGAACCTCTGGAGCTCAGGAAAAGTGCTGCTTCCTCTATGCTGCTCAGCAGCGCCCCAAAGTGTTGTTTAAGCCCTCCTGGTGGAAGGCCCATGAGCGGCTAAGAAGATGTCTGTGATGGTCTGGGGAACCTAAACTTACCCTCTTCCATTTCTTCAGGAGCCCGGCATGGGGACGAAGGTAGCACAGGTTAGGATGGACTACAGTCCCTGTGTCAGAAGGTCTGCTTGTAGAGGGAGCCTTGGAGGAACACCTGACAGACTGTTGAACAATATAATCACACCTGTCGAGGCCAGTCTGGGACGATAAGAACCATCCTGTGCCTACAACTAGAGCAGTACTCTCTGAACTAAGGGAAGAAGAGGAGGAAAACTTACAGGAAGCATCTTGTCTACTGCAGTGAAAACATCCTGCTAGAAAACACCAGGGTCTGGATTTTCAAAAGCAGGATGGAGCAGTTGCATTGAGGGGCATAAAAAATCCAAGCATGTGTCAATACCAAAACTTCACTGTTTGTATTGCTGTTGTACATGCTTCCCATATTTTTCTGTATATATTGCATTTTTAAGGCATCACTCTCAACATACATTTCTTATGTTCTTCCAGCACTAGTTTACTTCATTAGAAAAACAAACATTTTTCAATGCTGAATGTTTGCTTGCTGGTATTGGCATTGGTAGTGCAGGAATTATGAGAGATGCATAATAGGAATGGCAGTGAAGTACTGAAGTAATGCCAACTCCAACCCTGCAGAGAGTGAAGGGCATTGGGGGTGTGCCTTTGGGTCATCGGCCATAACACTCACGCCATTCCACTTCACCCCACCCTGCAGACACCGGCTGGTGTCGCAGTGTGCCTTGAGTTTAAGCCCTTATGCTCACCCATTCTATAAGGAAATAAGCTGAGATGGGTGCAGTATAGGAGAATGGGGTGAACGTTAGGGCCGAAGACCCCATGGCACACCTCAATGCCTGTCAGTGGCTGCAGGGTGGGGTAGAATGGGGCCAGCATTATGGCGGATCACTACGATGCCTGTCTCTCTGTACAGGGTGGGCGTTACGGTTGGAATTCCTAACGCCCTGGGTGCTTGTTGGTATTTTGCTCCACATTTTGACATGGTCTTTTGGGACCCCACCTCATGAACAGTGGCAGTATTATTTCATTACTCTATCCCAAAGGTGATTCTCCACTGTAAGTGTGCCATTGAAAAGCTACAGGTGCAAAAATTTGGGGCAGGATGTGGAAAATGAGAGCTGTACTGTTCATGAGGAGGTGTGAAGAAATGGCAATGGTGAAAATC
Organism: Neoceratodus forsteri; assembly: GCA_016271365.2. Classification (NCBI taxonomy): domain Eukaryota; kingdom Metazoa; phylum Chordata; order Ceratodontiformes; family Ceratodontidae; genus Neoceratodus; species Neoceratodus forsteri. The sequence continues at coordinate 1,095,747,833 of CM057453.1, forward strand.
TGGAGTGAAAATATGAAAAAGTGGCAAGAAGTTATGAGTGTGTGTAGAAACTGTGCAATGCATGCTCAAATAACGCGGTCATTTTTGGGATGTTTTCATCAAATTTTCAACATGGCCTTTCTGGGACCTCCTCTCATGAACAATGGCACTAGAATTTCATTAACCTGTCCCAAACATTGATTTCGCACAGCGACTGCGCCATTCTGTGCCACAGGTGCAAAAACACATTTTGGGAAGGATGCAAAAAATGACAGCTGTGCTGCCAGCTATTCTGTCCCCTCAACCCTTCAAACACAGAAAGAAACCTCTTCCTCAGAGTCAGCCTAGGCAGCTCGATCACCGTGGCCAACTCCTGAGAGACGGTCACCGAGAGGCACCCTCCCTGCCTCAGGAGCCCAAGCTGGTCCAAAAATGGGTCCGGGCTGAGAACCCAAAGAAGGGGTACACCTGCTAAGGGATAAGGAGAACCACCGACTCCAGCATGTCCCTCAGTGCCACTTTCAGCACTGGAGGACTGGTTGGGACCACTGACACTGGAGCCGACAGTAACTGCCAAACCCAAAGGAGGGGGGCCGAACTGGAGTCATAGTGCTGAGCAGGAAGGAGTTGGAGGACTCGAAGAATCCAGGAGCCAGTCTGGGTCCACCTCTGAATCATCGTCCTCCCCAGAGGAGGCTCAGACTAGACCACCCCACGATCTCCTCTGCTTCTGGGACTGTGCACGGCCCTGCAAAGTGGCCGGCACTGTTCACACCACTGCCACGATCCCAATCAGAGACGGTGTGGGAACCGACTCCATGCCACCTAACGGCGCGCCCCAATCTCCGGCGCTAAGCGTGGCGCTGGGATCCAGACAGCACCGACAGGTGGTGCCAAGGAAGACGCCAGCCTGGGCCCAAAAGATGGGATTGCCAGAATGGTTTCCTGCCGAGGGCAAGAAGGGGTGGAGAAAACCTTCCAAGGTCCGTGATATAGGACCGGGAGGGAACCCGGAAAAGGGTCAAGGAATCTGCATTTGGCATCCCGAGTGTGAGCCCGTCCACTGAAAGTTGGCAGCGCATGTCAAACTTTAAACGCACACATTTTAACACTCGATGGTCCATGGAAAAACAGGTGTTGCAATGATCCATATCATAGTGTGGGCTCAAGCAGGTCAAGCAATGGTCATGCTAGTCCATGGCGGAAAAAGTCAGCAGCAGGGACACTGCCGCACAGGAGGCCAACCCGTCTTGGAGGGTTTTCTTCTTTGTCTCCGAATGAGATATGACACGGCGAAAACACAATAAACAGAAATAGCACTCGGCGTCATTGAGAAAATAAAAGATAGCCTTACCAATCGGCGATGCTGAGGGAAGCTGTACAGAACTAGGTACCGACTGACTGGGCCACTGGCCTTGAATTTTCTCGCATGAAATTGCATATTAACTTGGCCGGAGAAGCAGAACTGGGTCTGAGGAGGAGTTGACATCGGTTACTGGCCAACCCACAAGCACCATGTAATCGTCGGCCTCGAGGGCGGCGCCATCTGCTTCGCTCTTATGGGGGAAAAAAGCCCCATGCGGTCCTGTTCTCTGGCCAGAACCCACCAGTGATGAGGTGAAGATTGCACAGACAAGATATGGCAATGTTGGAAATTTGGAGTGAAAATCTTAAAATTGAAGACATTAAAAGCGTTCAGAAACTACAACGGACGCCTCATCTACGCAGTCATTTTTGGGAGTTTTACACCAAATTTGCAACAAGGGCTTTTGTGACTCACCATCAACAGTGGCACTGTTGTTTTGTTGACTGGTCCCGAAGGTGATTCGCAGCGACCGCGGAAATCACTTTTCGAGACCAAGAAACGAAATGACAGTGGCTGTTTTCATGAGGTGGGGTCCCAAAACCTCATGTTGAAAATCTGGGACCAAAACTCCAAAAGTGGCTGAGATAGCAACCTAAATTATAGAGCTTACCGTGATTTTCTTCAGTTTGCAATCAGTTTTGAAGAGTGCAGGCGTGTTCCAGTTCACAGAAGATAGCTGCTCCTGACCTCCTAAGTTAAGTATGGGTGTGGGGGGGTGCAGGGAGGCAGGGTGCGGATTGGGAGGGGGGGCTGGTGGGAACAACAAGGGATCATTTCTCTTTTTAGGTTAAAAAAAAAGATGTTGTGTGTCTGTTTTCTCTTTACAGGTAAACTATTCATGGATTTACGCACACTAGGTGGGCTCCTAGTGTGCCAGAGTACTGTGGGAGAAATCAGCCGATCAATTCGACCCAACTGGTCAGCTGAGAATATAGATGCCCGGACACCGAGGGCATCCCGGTGTCGGAAACACCAGAGGAGTTGGCACACTGGGTGGGCTCCCAGTGTGCCACATTAAAGGGGGAGGGGGATACATGCTGATACAGGGATTGAGCACCCTGATTTCGGCAGGCCAGGGAGGGGGATCCATTAGCGCGATCGTGCTTAGAGTAAAAGTGTTCCTTCGGGCACTGAATACTGCCAGCCCGTACGGAGCTTAGGTTGTGGCCTACTCCGCATGAGTGGGAGAAAATAAGCAAACGGAGACAGCGGGACATGGAGGAGGCAAGCGAGGAAAGTGCCTCTTCCCACCTTCCAGGAAGGGACCGGTGGGGTGGCGAGGGGGCGGTGACGTCAGCCAAGCTGATCACGATGCAAACAGCTGTTTGCTGCGCATGACCTGCAGATGAAAGGAAAAAAATGCCACATGATTGGTGCGGCTTTTTCTTTTCAAATGCAGACCCCTTCAGGTAAAACAGTGTCAGGACCAGCCTGGTTGATGACTGATGGGATACTGTCGAGCCCCTTGCGGAGCACTCTGCATCGGACAGTGTCACACCCCTCAAAATTCACTATTCCCAAGGAGTTTGCAGCACATACGCAAATTCAAAAAGGACCAGGTCTGAACTGCTCCACTCGTCAAATAGCGACTGCACAAAGTCTGAACTGCAGAGAGGATAGGAGACACCCCACCTGCTTGCTGATGTAATACATCACAGCTTTATCATCTGTCTGAAGTAGGATCACTCTGCGACAGAGGGCATCCTTCAGGACCTGGCGTATAAGACAGTTCTCATCGGTAAGATATTTTAAGAAAAGATGGGGTTCCTCCTGGCTCCACACCTGAGAGTGGAGGTCTTAACAGTGGGTTCCCCATAAGAGATTTTGTCCAAGGCTCTGCCATTTTGTATGGAGGATTGCGGATGCATGGTCGAAGACCACTGCTTCCTGCGGGGGATGCTATGGGCCCCAGCATCCGCTCCATCGAAAGGGCCCAAATAGAGTCACTTTCTGTGATGTAGTAAGTCATCTGAAGTTGTCATTTCTTCCATCCTCTGGAAAGAAAAAACGATGCCCTGGAAGAATCCAGGAAGGCCCCTAAGAAGAGGAGCTGCTGGGAAGATGAAACTGGCACCTTCCCCGAATCAGAAAAACCTCGCCTGGGAAAACAAGAAGCTGTGACAACTGTTTCATGTGTCTTCTGCCCATATGGGCTGGCTAGGAACAAATGTCCAGGAAGTGAACACTTGAACACCAAGGTTTTAGAGAACTCCTCCCAGAACAGGTACTTGTTTAACCTTCTGAGGATGACAAATGGGTACATGCTGCCCATTATTTTGAAACCAGAAGCAATGGAAATAGGAACTTGTGCTTCATTCTGCTCTGGAAAAATTACTACTACCCAGTTCCCTCAGAGGCCCCATACCTCAGAAGCAAGAGAGTGTGACTGAGAGGTGAACAGACTGGGTTACCATCTGGGTGGAAGGTCTGGGGAAATTTCTGCAAAATTGGGACAGTATCCCTCTTGGACAATCCCGAAGACCCATATGTCTGCTGTAATGGACTTTGCTGGTTGCAAATCCGAATTAGACGGCCCTCCTACGGCCGAGAGGCAGCCCCTCATACAGCTAAGGTGGGACCTGGGCTGGATCCACAGAGGTTGATACAGGGCACTTTTGGACCCTGTATCCTCCACCATGTTCTCTTCGAGGCTGAGGGGTTGGTTTCTAGTAAAGCACCTAGGCCTCTTATCTTGAAAGGACTGCCTGTTACAAGGATGTCGACGGTTCCCATTCCTCTGAGAGGCAGCAGGTGTCGCCTGTTGTTTAAAAGGCAGCCATATTGGAGAATACCCTGAGGGAGCTTCATATGTAATCCTGTCTTTAATGTGCCATTTTGGCACACTTTCTCGATTTAATGCATGCTACTTTAACAGTTTCTTTTAAAGAAACAAGTAACTCGTATTATAAAATGTAAAAGTATAATTTTCCTTTTAAGCATTCTGCGCATGGGCTTAAGATACATAGCCTACATCAAGTAAACATTTGTTTAAATATAAAGACTATATTGTCTAATACTGTACCCCCACGAAGTGTCTTATAGATGTAAGACTAATTTTTTTTTTTTAAATGCGTGTATTAAGAGGGGTGGCGCCCTCAAGAGGAAAAATATACCCTTATGTAGTACATCAGAAACTGTAAATGTATGGTCTATATGATATACGATAAACATATAGTAACAAAAAATAAAAAGGCAGCCATATTGTTCAGAGTGGCCTCCAGAGCTCAACCTGAGGGCCGAACAGATACGCACCATTGAGGAGACATTAGCCACCTGTTGCCCGTGGCAGCTGCCCTAGAGACAGAGTCGTAGGTGTCCAAAAAAGCTTTTAGCTGATTATTGAGCTAACTGCCCCTAGCAATGGAGTGTTAGATTCCGGGAGGCTCTTGACCACTGAATTGAGAGTGTTCCACAGGGTGTACTAATACTGAGGAATGTAGGAACTCAAGATGTAGAAGTCTGCCTTGGCCCACAGATGAGGACTGAAATGTTATGGTGGACCCCATATCCCTGAGGAAGAAAGTGGAAAGAAGATCTTCCATCACACTGATACAGAAGGCTTGCCTTCCAGCCCACAAAATGAGTTATCCACTGCGTCTTCGACAGAGCAGAACAGAGAGAGGCTCATCCAGATCCACTTCTACCCCAGAATAACCTCCAAAAGGCAGGTCTAGGCCAGGAACATGGGAGGCGCCGGCACCTGGATCAGGGTCAAAGAGTTCAGTGCCATTGGTGGTGCTGGTACCACAACACCATACCAGCCTGGCACCAGTACATCTACTGGACCTAGACCTGAAGAAAGTATGGGGGGGCAGTACCTGTGCTGGCCCCTGCAGGAAAAGGGCAAAGGGGTAGGCACAAGGAGTTTGCATTGATGGCGCTTGGCACCAGAGAAGGTACAACGCACATCCTGGCCCGACTGGCCCGCCGCGCCCAGCGTGCTCAAAGGTCACAGAACTTGGTCTACTGGCCAAGTCAACTGGGCAGACAACAACTCCCTACTTTAAAAGAGTGGCCCAGAGGTGAAACTGCTCACCAGAGCCCCATCCAGGACAGAGACAGGAACTGGTGTCAAAGACTGTGGGCGTTAAGAGCGGAGCCAAAGAGGAACCCACCGGAGTTGATTCAGGTCTACCGCTCTCCACCACTAACAATCCCCACGCAGGCATACCAGAGGGCGACCTCAAGCTGTACCGACTGTTCTTCCACCGACAAGAGGCAGAAGAGCTCGAGGTCGAGCAGAGCCAAGTTCCTGATCAAGGTCGGGAACGGGACTACTACTTTTGTGCTTCAGGTAGACTGTCCCCCCCCCCACCGGACTGCCCGTGGTCGAACCCTACTCCACAAAGGGCGGCGGACCAGACACAGCCCCACTGCCATCACAGCTCTTGATGAGCTGCAGAACCCAGCGGTCTGAAGTTATCCAACATTACCCATCGGTGTGCCAGGAGACCTGACCCCCCACCGCTTCCCCATCTGACTCTGCTGAAGGAGGAGGGTCAGGCAGCAAGTCATGCGGTGGAGCCGGGGAGGGAGAGATCAGCCTACTGCTGCTGACCTCAAAAGGGCCGTCATCCTGGCCTATGTAAGAACTGCTTAGGCTTGTACATGGTCTGCACAGACTTGACAGCCTTCCCTGCCTCCTGTAATCGGGTAATGACAGTGTGGGTATCTTCCCCGAATAATACCGGCCCTCTGAAGGGGGCATCCATAATCTTGGACTGGATGTCTTGGGTGAACCCTGAGAGACTCAGTCAAGAGTACTGGTGTATACAGACCACAGAAGCTGCGACTCTGCCCGTCGCATCCACCGTGTCACACGCAGCCCACAGGACATGGTTACCGACGTCTGATCCAGATTTCATGATAGCCATGAGCTCAGCCCATCCGGGTGAGTCCGGCATGGTCTGCATGAGTTCAAGTGCCTTGTCCCACAGGGCATTCTGGTACTGGACCACGTGGGCAAGGAAGTTCTGTTACCAGATGGTACAGGTGGAGGAGAAAACCTTCCTAGCCAGATGATCAAACTGTTTAGAGTCCTTATCTGGTGGCTGTATACTGAGATGCCATGGATGTCCGGACCTGCCATGGGCAGCATTCAGCATTACAGAGTCTGCCTCTGGTTGTTCCTCATAGTAGGGGTTGTCCCAGGGTATAGTATATAACCGGCCAGACTTTTTGGAGATGGCAGGTGTAGAGAAAGGGCACTTCCAGGCTAGCTTGTTGGTGTCCTTGTAAGAGTCTAACATTTGGGGGAACCACCATATGGAGGGCAGCCAATCTCTTACGCTCCAGGTTGAGGTCTTCCACATCCCAGCCATTCAACTGCTGAATGTGATGCATTATATCCGTAAAGGAAGGGTCGTCAGGTGGGGAATGTGGGATGTCCTTTCTGTCGTCCAGGTCAGATGGAGGGTCTGAATCCCCTTGATCACAGGAGGATTAGGAGTCCGCTTCTGAATACTCGGAGTCTGAAGGGGCAGGCGACCTCAGAGGAATATGGGGTCATGGAGACGGCAGATCCCTGTTGGGTGTCGGCCTCCTAGGAGGAGGAGAAGCAGGGTGGCCGGAGGGCTCAACAGGCATGGGACCTTGGGGTGCAGATTCAGCAGGGGTCGGGGGGAACCTCCTTGCCCTTATCCTTAAAGAAGTCCTACTAGGCAGCAAAAAGCTCATTGAGACCCTGTGGGAGAGTTGGGTTATCTGGCGCCAGGGAGGCAGGAGTGGAGGGCCCCGGCATCAGGTCATCCGGCTGGGGTAACCCCGGCATCAGGGTAAACTGGCCCTGGCCATCCGGCGTTAGGGCCGAAGGAGTACCTTCTGGATCCTCGGGTGTCAGCTTGTTGGGGGTGTCAGAGACAACCAGTGTTCACGGAGCAATCTGGTTCTCCCGAGGGAGCGCTGGGGAGGTTGGCGCTGAGGTGGCTGGCGTAGGCTGGTCTGGAGAAGCAGCCGGCAGTCATCTGGGTGGAGTCGCCTCTGGAGGAGGCATCACTCCTGGGTGGGACATCGTCCGTTGCTCCCGGAGAGGGGCGACAGTCCCAGGTGCCATTTCTAGTGTCGGGCCGGACATCAGGGTGGACTCAGCGGACACCCTGGTTGGGAAGAAGGCAGACAATGGTCTGCCACCCAAGAGCCACTGGTCGAAGAGCCACTTCAGCTTAGATTCCCTAGGTGATGGACTTAAGCTTGAGCGGCCGAGAGGAGTGGGAGGACTTCCCATGCCCTGAGGAGCCTTCTCCTGAGACAGAGATGAGGGAGGAAGGGACAGAGGCTTCACTACTGAGAGCCTGGGGCAAGCACAGAGAATGAAGGGGTCACTGACTTCTGCGTCGAGGACTGAGAGCGGTCTTCTGCCCGGGATTTCTCCTTGTCCCTGTGCTTGTTGCTTGATTTCTTCTCCTTGTGAGGAGATGATGAAGAGGGAGAAGAGGATGAGCTCTTGTGGTGAAGTTCCTTCTCCAAGGCAGATATTTGTTGTCTTAGCAGGAAAGCTTAGAGGGTCTTCTGGCACCTGAGCCTCATGCGCTGGCTGAATTTGCGACAGTGTTGGCAGGCCTGGATGTTGTGGTCTGGGCCTAGGCAGAACAGGCAGACCAAATGGCCATCTTTATGTGGGATCTGCTTGCTGCATGCACACCTGGAGGGGCACCTCTCGATGGAAGATGCTGATGAAGAAGCGACATGCACAAAGACTTTTAATCGCTGAAAATCAAATTAAAAAATCGGTGTTGGAAACTGGTCAAAATGGCAGTTGACTAGCTGAAGGTGTCTACAGAGGTCCGACTTGTGTGGTCAACGGCAGGAAAAAGAACTGGGGATGGATTGGGGACGAACCTTTTATACCACATGTAATGTCGGGCGGGCAACATAGAGGGCGGTCCCCACGTGGTATTGCTAGCTAGAAAGTTTGTGGAGTCCTGGTGCCACAGCTTCAGTCCTAAAGGTGTTACCATCTGCAAGAGTGAATCTCGAAGGAAGATCTAAGCATCCTACTAATCACAAGTTGGTTTGTCTGTTTTTGGCTACAGTAAACTCTTGACATATATAAGTCTTTGCCAGCTATTGTTATTTTCATAACAGAGTGTTTCAGTGGAGTGCTCGGATAATCCTGTTTGTTCCTCCTGATCACAACCTTTAACTTTTTCTTGTTGTTAATAAAGCTTTTTCTCTAGTTTGGTTGCTCACAAGCAGGCTCTTCAGTCCTGTTCCCACCTCCTCTCTTCTGGCGCTCACCTCCCACAAACTACCAAGCCCGAGATCCACACCACAGATTGCCTCCTGTGGTGGAGCTGGGAAGGGAGGCTGTCCTCTCCCACCTGGTGACTTTAAACCAGACTGGGCTAGATGGTGGCATGGAACAGAGGCAGATGGGCAGGGCTTCAAAACCCTGTGCCAACCAATTTTCCGTTTTCTGCACTGATGCCCCAGTGCTATGGCAATCACCATTTAGCATATTGCATCTTCCACGCACACACGCCGCTGGAACCACCTGCCCTGCTCCACCCACTCGCATAACGCCAGCTGCCCCCCAAGCATCTGTGCTACCACTGACCGCCACCCGGTGGTAGTCAAGAGGCAGGAAGGCTTACCTACCCAATCTGGGAGAGAAGAGCTGTTTGATGGCCACCGATCCTCTCCCAGCCCGCCCCCCATCTGACCCCCAGTGACTCAAGCTCATTCCTGAACACAGGTCATTGGCATGGAAGAGGTAAGGCGACTACAGCACCTCAGTCCTCTGCACCACTGGACCGGCTATCTAATCGCAACTTTCAGGAAAAATCCTAGAGATGGTCTGCAGTTTTCAAGAACTTGAGGTCTGGCTTGACAAACACTAGCCCACTGAAACCTAAGTGCAGTAAAGCAGACAAGCAGATACCTTCTCTAGAAATGCGGGTCTCTTTATCGCAGTAAGTTCGGTTTTAATTTAAAGACATGAAAATGATCCTCTTACAAGCACCTTTACCATTCCTAGAACAGAGTATTTTCTGGAGGGTGGCAAGCTATTCTGCACTGCAGAGACTACTGTAACAGTACTAATACACAAGTTAACAGTAATGTAGTAACAGCATACCATCTCCTTGTCCCTCCCACTCCCCTTGTAAGATGCCCTGTTCACCAGTGTTGCTCAGAGCAAACTGCACTGCTTCACCCTGAAGCAATAGGATGTGGCCCCAAAACCCCACAGTCCAGCCAGAATCACTCTCCCACACTTCTTTCATGGCAGAAGCTGGAGTGGATTTTCTTGTTCTTTTGGAGGATTTCAGCTTAAGGTGACCATTCTGAATAAGGTTTAGAATAGAACATTTCCACTCATATATATGCTCTGGGGGGAATTTAAATATGGTATTCACCCGTTCTATAGTATACAGCTTTAATGGTAAGTTTACTAAGTTACGTTAACCATTTTTTTTTTCAAAACATAGCCTGGATTTCTCCCCCAGCTGGGTAGATTCTACAAGCTCATCATCCTAGGCTATACTGCCAACCCAAAATGTGAATAAGCAAATATTTTTACTTGATTATTTAAAGAGCGCCTTTCCCAGATTTTTCTCCTTGCCTGCAAAATCATCAGGAGACTCCCTTACCTGGCTGGGAGTTCCTCCATATTAGTTGAAAATGTTTCTCCTTAGCCCCCTAAGGAAGGGAAGGGATTGTATTTGCCCCCGAGGGGGGGGTGCTAGCCGCTCGATCCCTTCCACTTCCTGATCGCCAATGCCATCCCTGTGCTTCCTTGTTTTGTGAGGTAATTTTTTGCCTAGTGTGGGGGATGCACATGCTCAATGCAGGTCTACGGTGTGGAATTTTAAAACGTATTTTTACAATTTTAACCCGACCTGTAGTACAAATCAGAGTCAGTGTTAAAGTAACATGTGCCTTGTTACTTTTGTTAGATCAGGGTGGTGCCTTGGATGTAGCCTGCCTAGATTTCAGTAAGGCCTCCAACACCACTCCACGTAGGAGACTCAAACAAGCTGGGTAGCCTGAGAGAAGGTCTAAAGGTTGTAAACTGGGTAAGAAATTGGTTGAGGGATAGATGACCAGTAAATGGAGCTCACTCTGAGGAAGACCAGCGGGGAGCAACAAGGATCAGTACTGGGACTGGTCCTCTGTTTTTTACTGGCAACATTTCAGAGAGGCTAGAAAGGAAGGTATGACTTTTTGCAGATGACACAAAGATCTGCAGTAGGGTAGACAATCTGGTGCAGGTGTGTGTGTGTTAGAAAAGAAAACAAATAGAAACTGAAGAAAGCTTGAGGAGTGGTTAGAAGTGTGGCAACTAGATTCTGGCTAAGATGCAAAATCATGCACTTGGGCACAGAAACCCAGAGGCGGAATAAAGATTGGGGGTGGGGTAGTGGTACTGATGACCACCAAAAATGGAAGAGACCTGGGGTAATCATACAGTATATGACAACCTAAAGGTGGCCAAACAGTGTGATAAGGCAGTGGGGAGAGCTAGTGGGACGCTAGAGTGCATACGGAGGGGTATCACCAGCAGAAAGAGGGAGGTGGTGATACCGCAGTATAAAGCATTGGTGAGAACTCACCTAGAATATTGTGTCCAGTTCTGGAGACCACATCTCCAGAAGGACATACAGTAGTGGCAGTCAAGAGAAGGGGAACTAAAATTATGCAGGGCCTGCATCAAAAGCCCTATCACAGCCTGACGGCACAGTGCAATGATTTACTGCTGCTACGCCAGCGACTCGGGTTCGGGAATGGACTTGGGCATCGGAGGGTCAGCCAGGGAGAAAAGGCTGGAGTGTCCACTGACAGCTCGCCTTCTCTTAGGGGAAGGGGAGGGTAGAGGACCGGTGCCTACTGACCCCAGGTGGAAGCTGGGGGTACAGCAGCGCACCTGGTGCCACTAGCCAAGGAGTGTGACCGACGCTGGCATTGCATCATGGATGTTGCACACCTGCGGGAGAAAAACGAGTGCTGGTCCATCGGGTGGCGCCCCCCTGGATCCTCACTGCTGGAGTACCCGAGCCCTCCTCAGCAGCACCCAGGACCAGAAAGAAGGCTCATTCCTGTGAAGGTAGGGGACTCGCCCGATGAAGGGATACATCGGGGTACTCTGGGGCTGACTGTGATATGGGGTGGTTGGGGGACTACTGGGGAGGGAATCTGGTCCATGACGGGGCCTGAAGAAGAGACCAACCAGTGTGGGTGGGGAAGCAAAAAAGGTGCTCAAGAAAAAGGGGTCCTGCTCCGATGCTGGGGGGGCGGGGTTAGATTCAGGGCAAATGTGAAGACGTACTTCTTCACAGAAAGAGTGATGAATACCTGGAAAAGCCTCCCAGTGGAGGTGGCCAGGGCAAAACCTGTAACAGGATTAAAGAACTCATGGGACAGGCATAAGGGAACCTTATTGGTTAGGAAAGGGAGGGTAAAGACGGAGATCAAGTAGGGTCTGCAATATCATATTAGGTAGGGAAAATGGGCAGACTTGTTGGGCCAAGCAGTCCTTATGTACCAAGTCGACTGGTGCACATGTCTCTTCCCCCATTTTTTTCCCATCCTCGAGCTGGCACACATGTGATGGTGCAACTATGTAACGATACCGGCCCCTGAACCCAGTCAAAAGGCTGTTACTGCTGCATCATCCAGCCTCCCCTAGATTGTAATCATGCAGTGGCTTGCTCTGTCCCCTCTCCTTCAAAGGAGAGCCACTGCTGGCCTGGTGGAGCCGAGGGCTGAGGCGCTGAACATCACACTGGTGACCCAGATTCAGGAATGAGCTCGGGTCACTGGGGGTCGGCAGGGGCAAGAGAGGATCGAGCGTCCAGAGGACTGCTCTCCTCTCTAGGGAGAGAGAGGACATGTCGTCCAGCTCGTCGACTGCCCTCTGGCAATGGCTGGAGGGCAGTATGGGTCAGGAGGGACACGCCAATGTCATGACATCTGAAGAAGGGGTACAGGAGAAAACAGGAAAAACAGGAATAATGGAGCCCTGACAGGCTCAATGATGGCTCCCAGTGTCCGAGGTGGTCGGCCCCGGTGATCTGGATTGGGTCTCTAGTGGGGAGGGAGTACCAGTCCCCTCTCTCCTGCCCCATGGTGGGGGTAATCTGCTGGGGACTGGCCAGGGCCGGTGATACAGGGACATCGGGAGCCGGAGGGGTGACTCTCCTCATGAGGAGAGGCTGCAGCTCCAGCCAGAGGCCCCCCAGAGGGATTAAAAAATCTGAATGAAACAGGAGAGTCATCAGTGGATGCTCATTCCTCCTTCATGCAGTCTGCCCTCGAATGACCCAGGTCTATCCCTGAACCTGGTTTACCAGCATAGTGACAGGTGAGGAGCTCAGGCCCCAAAAACTCCACGCCACATGGCCAGCACTGCATTTCTTATTTTAAGGAAAATACTAAAAATCTGATAGAAGGATGGTGGGGAATCAGGAATCATCATTGCAACTGGAAAGGATGTGCTGCTGGTAAAGCAAGCTGAGGTGCTTTACCACTGTATATCATGGCATATCATGCTGCATGATAACCATCGATAATGTTTTTACAACGATAAGTTATCATCACTGGCAATTATCGATATATCGCCATATCGTGTTACTCTGGCATCCCTATCTGTCAACTACTGGGAGGGTTGGTCCATGATTAGATCATTCCAACTTGAGGATTACTTCCTTAAATGTTCTTATCAGACTGTTACTTTAAATACTGTAGGTCAACACTGTGGAAACTGCTCAACCGCTAACCCTTATTTGTAGATATTACTCTGTTGTATACATGTTTTCTTGGGATCCGTCTGGGTTGCCCATAATGTGTTTTCCGACATTTATGATACCGACTGCATTTGCCCGATAGGTTACATTTGCCATCACATTTGTGCCCGATCACAGTTTGCCTGACATTTGACTTTTTGGCAACCGCTTGCAAAGAGAAGGAATGAAGTGAAGTAAATGAAGCAGAGCTTAAACAGAGAGATACACAACCACATTTGGAAATGAATCTTAGTAAAACAATTGTGCATAGCTTACCCACATTCAACTACAGAAAAGCAACCACATTTCAAAATGAACATACACATTTGCATAGTAAAATCTTGCTTAACTACCATTTATTTTGTAGTGGCGTATGTAATTAGGTGCATAGCATGGTTTAAACAAAATGACAGAATATGGATTAAATTGAATTTCATGGTTTGAGCTTCAGGCTGGAATAAACTTCTGGTAAGTTGCTCAATCAAACTGTGTTTCAGCTCTGCTTCGTTTAAAAATGTGACCTAAAAAGTGTTTTACAATGCACAAGGTGTTTCAACTTTGTTTCACGAACTGCTTAAGCAAGAATCTAAAATTCACAATGTGTATCTCTGCTTAAGCTCTGCTTCCTTTCAAAATGTGGTTGCTTTCCTGTAAAAAAAGTTTTACTATAAAGCTTTACTCAGCGAGTGTTTCAGCTATGTTTCACCGAACAGTGTTTAAGCTATGTGGCGGTGAACAATGGTCGAGGCAAATCGACTCTGGGATTAAAGCAGTCAGGCAACCGAAAGCGGGAGACTAATTGTCGGGGGAATGCAAGTCGGGCAACCATACCAAATCCGTTTTCTTCTTTATGTAATTCTATATATATGCCAGTGTCGGCAAAGGCAAATAGAAAAAAGACTGGATTTTTTTAAAAAGGGGTTTGACCGGGGGGGCCATCAGTCGAGCATGCAGCAGCTTTCCAGCAGAGCTCCGATACGAACAGTCCAATTTGACAAATTATGCAAAATACTCTTTTAAATGAAAAAAATAATTTAAACATCCGTGTAGAGGAACTCTTTCTGAACATAATGATCTAAGTAGTTTTGATATTAGCTGGGGTTATGGAGAAATGGGCAGGAGTAACAAGGCAGTGGTGGAGGGGCCGGTCAAAGAATCAAACCCAGCACCATCAAGGACATAAGCGCGGGGACTGGAGATGAAATATCTACCCAACCATCTAATGCCACATTATTAAAAGCGATCCAGAAGCTGGATCAGAAAATGAACAAATTTACCATCAATTTAAAGTTTTAGACACCGAAGTTAGTTTGCTGGAGGAGGAAACCAAACAGCAACGAAGTCAGCCACAACAGCGTTGATGGTTTCATCGAACCTCACTAAAGAAAATGCTGTACTCAGGCGTTTAGAGAACTTAGAAAACCTCTACAGAGCAACACATATTAGGATCCTGGGGCTGGAGGCGAGAAGAGACGACTGCATGGTCGCCTTTTTTTTTAAATTTTTTTAATTTTATATTTTTGGTCCCTGCTACCACCATCGAGGTCTGCTCTGGTCATGGACCCCCACGCCTCCACTTCTGGATATGCCTGCACTCCACAGTTATCCCTGGCTTTCCCCCCAGAGAACAGGGCCATGGCACCAACTCCCTATATCGGGGCCACGGTACATATGACTGATCGGGGAGTCAGCTCCGGAGGCTGATAGAGGCACTGGCGGCAGAATGTCACGGAGACGACCAGGTTCAGATTGCCTTTTTTTTTTTTCCACCCTTTAAGCAGGGCGGGGACGTGCAATGACGACCTGCGTCCGCCCTATCCTGACAGCCATGTAAGTGTCGACGCTGTGTGGCTACCCAGCCTCCGCTAGGTGCTGCTCATGCACCAATCACTGCCCTACCCTCCCCCAGGAGAAGAAGAGCTGTCCAGGGGGCCCATCAATCCTTTCTCCCTGGCCGCCCTCCAACGACCGGGTCCATTCCCGAGCAGTGCGCCCGGCGTCATAGCGGAAATCAACTGCTGCACCAGCGGGCCGACTGCATGGCCTTCTTGAATACCTTTTTCAGGATGCTGTGCAGATTCCAGTGATTAAGGCCTCGGGATCACCCTCGTGACACAGCAAGGTGCACAGCTACTAATACACTCCACCCAGAGCTCTACTTGTTGTGTTGGGGCTGCCTGAGACAAAGATTTGATAATAGCTCAGGCGAAAAGTTGAGGATCGATGGAATGGGAAGGAAACAAAATCCAGATCTTCCCCGACTTGAGCTATGTATTGCTACCAGGCAAAGTCAGAAAAGCTCTGACAGAATAAGGGTCTGTCTTCACCTACTGGGGGTCCAACATGTGCTTTTAATGCCCGCGAGCCTGAGGATCTTCTATGGATGAAAATCCTATCAGTTTGCTGATCCAGTTGAAGTGGATAAACTGACGGACCGAACTGAGAAGGAATTTCAATGCAAGGACAACAAATCAGAGTGACTCCAAGGACAGTGAGTAATTACTGGGGTTCAAAAGAGATCCCTTAATTCAGACTGAAGCAGCACAAAAAAAAAGTGAATTGTGGACTAATCCTGTTACAAATTGTTAACAGCTATTAAAAGGCCCACTTTTGTTGTGGAGCTGAGGACATTTTAGGTTGGGGATGAAAAGATGACCTCAGGAACACTAACAGTATAGACTGAGGACCTGTCTGGTACATCGTACAGACCATTAATCGGCTCCATTGTAGTCGCACACATAGGAGCAAGGGCAGAAGCATGCGGGACAGTTTAAACAGTGCATGCATGTTTTGGGCACCTAAGTGTCCGTTTGTGCTAACTGGGTGTTTGATGTGTTAAATCCGTTTTCAAACAAGTTAAAGTTACAAGTTTAATTGACCGCTGGGGTAAAGGGAAGCAATGCTGGATATTATAATTCTTGTATTTACGATGTAGCAGGGGGATGTCTCTATCTTTTAGATAGGAAGAACAATGTCATTTTAATAATGATGTGATGGTTAATCCTCGCTCATGGCAATATATAGGCCAGTTAGATAAAGTAATACTGTAATTTTATTTTTATATTCTATTAACCCAGGTGTAGTATCGATTTATAGGGGCTTAATTACTCCTTTTCTGTAAAACTGATGTTAAGCACTTTTGAAATGCTAATGTAACAATCTGTAAGTCTACCTATGAAGGTAGTATTCTCGTCATGAATGCAGTAAAATTAATGAAGTTAAAAAAAGGGGGGTTGACCTTCCTCTGACCTATAAGGCCAGCCTTGCTTGCAGGAATCTTACAAGTTCTTGTCAAAAAAGCTTGTGGACACATGATCGAAGAGTATTATTCTAAGTTAACTGGTCAAGGGAAAAAAGTAATAAAATCAGCTTATATAATAATAAAACTTACAGGATCTTCCTTATAACTAATTAAATTAAGCTACTTCAAAAGCCCAGGATGTTTTAGCTAGGAAAGATCATTCTAACAGGACTGTGTGAAATTCCACTTACAGGAGTCATGACTGTAAAACCCTGTGTTAACTATGGGAATCTGACTGACATCAAAGATTAACAGGAAAATACGATTTTGGGGAAGCAAAACAGTGCCATCTACTGGCCTAAAAGTTGTGGGATTTTTGCTCACTATTTCAAAGGTATAAATAGCCCTAGCTCAGGGCATTTGAACACACATTTTGCTTAGACTCTCCTGACCACAAGATAACAGCTGCCAGCACAGAGACTGCCTAAGAATCAAAGGCTACTACAGAAAGACACATATTTTTGCAAACCAGCGAGTCTCTGGACTTTGAAATCTTCACACCCAAGGTAGAGACTTAGCTAACAAGTTTTTGTGCTTTCTTTTCTGTATATATTTTTTCCATTTGTTTCTGCATACTGTAACCCAAGTTAGTATTCTCTTTTATCTGTAACTGTAGTTAAGTATTTTAGTAAGAACTTTTGTTTTCTTAAAGAATATCTGCCAGCGTGAGGTTTCTATATATTTGTGTGTGAACTGTGAACACAGTATTGATAATCCATGAAAAATGGAAATTACGCATCTACCGTAATTCCTGATCTTCTTGACGAAGCCTCCACCACTCATTCACACTAACTGGATCTACGCCGGAGGCGCTAGGACCCAGCGAGCAAACTTTTGCAGGAGGGTCAGCCAGAGATGGAGCTCAAGAGGAGCGGCGAGGCCCAGTTTCGTAAGCGGCAATGACTATCTCGGCGCTGACCTCCAACTGCTTCAGTACCTCTCCCCGAGGAGGTGCAGCCTAACTAACCTAGAAGGATAGCCTAACAAAACCAGACATAAGATAGTCCGGAAGACCCGTATAAGAAGGGTCAAGAGAAGTCTTCACAGCCTAAAGATTGAGGGAGTGAAGACCAGCGACAGAGGTGAGCTCGGGGATGGTGGTGAGGTAGAATGAGTGGTGGAGACTTCATCCAAGAAGATCAAGAATTACGGTAGGTACGTAATTTCATATCTTCCTGGACATAAAGCCTCCACCACTCATTCACACTAATGGCAGAGTACCGAGCTAATAATCCCCCTGAGAGGGTGGCAGAAGAGCTCAAGAGCTCACAAATTTAGGACAGAAGTCCATTAAGGATGGTTCTGCCAAACAAAATATGTCGTCTGGCATGGACATCCAGGGCATAGTGTTTGACGAAAGTATGCACCGAGCTCCAGGCAGCCAAATTGCAAATATCTGCAATGGGCACGTTGCGGATTTCTGCCAGGGATGCCGCGACCGCTCTAGTTGAGAGAGCGTACACTCTGCCCTCCAGCTTAACCTGTGCCATGGAATAACAGTGGCGAAGGCATGCCACCAGCCATGCTGAAATGCATCTGATAGTGACAGGTTGACCCAGCCGAGTCTCGCTGAAGGAAACAAACAGTTGGTGAGCTTTGCGAAAATTCTTTCGTTCTATCTGAATAGAAACACAAAGCTCTTTTGACGTCCAAATAATGAAGGGAACGCTCCCTTTCATTTTGGAAGTTCGCAAAGTAAGTACGGAGGACCAAAGGTTGGTTTAGATGGAATTCTGAAACAACCTTAGGGAGAAACTTAGGATGGGTCCTAAGAACTACTTTGTCTTTATGAACACAGAATACAGAGGGTCTGTGACCAAGGCATGTATCTCAGAGACCCTGCAGGCCGAGGTAATGGCCACCAGGAAGGCCGTTTTCCAAGTGAGAAATTTCAACTCACAGGTAGCTAGAGGCTCAAAAGGCTTTTGAGTGAGCATGTCTAGCACAAGATTAATGTCCCAGGCTGCGACTGGACGTCTGATAGGAGGTCTGGTATGCAGAATTCCCTTAAGAAGCCTCTTAACCACAGGTAACTGAGCAAGTGACAAGGAAAGTACTGGCTCATGATAAGCTGAAATGGCACAAAGGTGAACCTTAACTGTAGAGTATTGCAGACCTGAATTTGAGAGGTCTAAGAGGTACTTTAGAACTTTATTGGGTGGACAGGAAAGGATTCAAACAAGATTTTGCACACCAGAGTCGAAAACACTTCCATTTGGCTGTGTTTTTCTAGTGGCTGGCTTGGCACAGCCAGAAGAATATCTGAAACTCTGCAAGAGACATTGTACGTGTTCACTTTATCTCTTCAGGAGCCAAGCATGAAGGTGGAGCGATCTCAGATTGGGATGGACCACAGGCCCTGAGTCAGAAGGTTCATCTGAAGGGGAAGCACTTTTGGAGGGTTTCCACATACTGTTGAGTAACGAAAATGAAAATTACGCATCTACTGTAATTCTTGGATCGAGTCTCCACCACTCATTCACACTAGTGGGATCTGCGCCGAGGCACTAGGACCCATCGGAGCAAACTTTTGCTGGAGGGTCGGTGAGAGATGGCGCCCTGAGGCATGGCGCCGGACGGTGGCTCGCGCGTAATGACCATCTTGGCGACTCACCTCCAACCGCCTCAGTACCTTTTTTACCAAGGAGGTGCAGCAACTAACATAAAGAGTAAACCTAACCTTACAAACGGATATAAGATAGTCCGACGATCCGTGAAGAAGGGTCAGCAAAGAAATCTTCACGGCCTAAAGATTTGAGGGAGGAAGACCAACACAGCGTGTGAGTTCGGGATGGAGGATGGAGGTAGGAATAAGTGGTGGAGACTCGCCCAAGAAGATCAAGAATTACGGTAGATACGTAATTTTCATATCTTCCTGGACATAAGTCTCCACCACTCATTCACACTAGTGGGAGATACAAGCTGATAATCCCCAAAAGGGCGGCAGGGAGCTAGAGCTCACACGGCTAGGACAGAAGTCCATTATGATAGTTCTGCCGAAGGCGGAATGATGCCTGGCATGAACATCCAGTGCATAATGCTTAACGAAGGTATGCACTGAGCTCTAGGTATGGCATTGCAGATATCTGCACTGGAACATTAATATTCCGCTTAGGATGCTAAGGACTGCTCTAGTAGAGTGAGCGACACTCTACCTTCCAATTTAACCTTGTGCCATGGAATAGCAATGTCAAGACATGCCACTAACCATGATGAGATGCATCTGATAGCGACAGGCTGACCCAGCCGGTCTCGCTGAAGGAAATAAACAATTGCTGAGTCTTATGAAAATTCTTGGTTCTATCTAAGTAGAACTGTTAAGGCTCTCTTTAACATCCAAGGAAGGAAGAGACCGCTCTCCTTCATTTTGGAAGTTCATAAGTAAGAGGGAAGCACCAGAGGTTGGTTTAGATGGAATTCTGACACAACCTTGGGAAGAAATTTAGGATGAGTACGAAGAACTACTTTGTCCTTATGGAACACAGTATATGGAGGGTCCGTAACCAGGGCATGTATCTCAGAGACCCTGAGGGCTGAGGTAATAGCCACTAGGAAGGCTGTCTTCCAGGTAAGAAATTTTAGCTCACAGGTAGCTAGGGGTTCGAAAGGCTTCATGAGTGAGCATGTCTAGCACAAGGTTAATGTCCCAGGCTGCGACTGGACGCCTAACAGGGTCTGGTATGCAGAATTCCCTTAAGAAATCTCTTACCATAGGTAACTGAGCCAGAGACATGGAAGAAACCGCTCATGGAACGCGAATGGCACTAAGGTGAACTTTAACCGGGAGTACTGGAGACCTGAGTTTGATAGGTCCAAAGGTACTCCAGAAGCTTGTCTGGAGGACAGGAAAAGGGATTCCAAGAGGACTTTGCACACCAGAGAGAAAAGCGTTTCCACTTAGAAGCGTAAGTTTTTCGGGTAGCTGGCTTCCGAGCAGCCAGAAGGACATCTGAGACTCTACGAGAGACGTTGAACCGGTTCACTTCTACCTCTTCAGGAGCCAAGCATGAAGGTGAAGTGACCTCAGGTTGGGATGGACCAACGAACCCTGAGTCAAAAGATTGATTTGTAAGGAAGTGGTCTGGAGAGCTGTCTACATACTGTTGAGTAGAGGAAACCATAGTTGCCAAGGCCAGGAGGGAGCAATGAGAATCATCTTGGTCCCTGAGACTGAACTTGAGGAGAACTCTCGAATTAAAGGAAGCGGTGGAAAGGCGAAGAAAGCGCTTTGTCCACCGCAGCCTGAACGCATCCTGACAGAAAATGCCAGGCCCTGGATTTCTGGAGCAGAAGAGAGGCAGTTTTTTGCTGGGGATGCAAAAGGTCCAGGTCTGGAGTCCCCACTCTTCGAACAGTGACCGAAGCTACGGCTGGGTCGAGAACCACTGTGAGGGTCTGCCTGTCCCTGCTGAGGTGATCTGCTAAGTCGCTTTGTACACCGCAGATATACCGCTTGAATTAGAGACTGTGCTCCAAGCACCACTCCCACACTCTCATTGCTTCCTGCAAGGGATAAGAGTGAGCACCGCTTTGCTTGTTGATGTAATACATCACAGCTTTGTTGTTCGCTTGAAGGAGAATGTTCTTGTGACAAAGAACATCCTTCAACGCCGGATCGCATAGAGGACCGCTCATCTCCAGAACATTTATGTGGAGCTGAGTTTCGAGCTGAGTCCATACACCTTGAGTGTGGAGAAAGAGACAGTGAGCTCCCCATCCCATTAGCGATGCGCTGTGGTGATGGAGATCTGATGATCCAGAGGAGCAAAGGGAATCCTTCCAGGAGATTGCTTCTTGAGACCACCAGGTGAGAGACCTTGTAGGGCTCCGCTACCTTGATGGGATAAGACTGGGGTGAGAGGTCGGTGACCACTGAGCGGAGAGCATCCATTGGGTGGTCCTCATGTGTAACTCGAGCTAGTACAGTGAACACTGAGGACGCCCATGAGACCCAACTATGTCGATCGAGAGAGTCGACCGATCGGTTCTCCCCGATGTAACGGGCCATCTGAAGGATGTCGAGTCTTCTGTCCTCTGGAAGGAAAGCGTTCATGGAAGAGGTGTCCAGAAGAGTCCCTATGAAAAGGAGCCTCTGGGAGGGCTGCAGTTGTGACTTCTTCAAATTTAGCAGAACTCCCATGGACGAAGAAGGCGAGAGGCGTTTGAACGGCTTCCAGAGTCCCTTGGCTGGAAGGACTCGCTAGGAGCCAATCGCCCAGGTAGGGAAACACCCGAGTCCGAGCTTCTGAGATGCGCTAAGTAGAACTGCACAACACTTTGTAAAACTCATGCGGCCGAGGATAGCCCAAAAGGCAGGACTCTGAACTGATAATGCTGACCCAGAGCTACAAACCTCAGGAATTTGGCGTGGGTCGGGTGGATGGGGATATGCTGGTAAGCGCCCCTGCATATCCAGGAGGCCAGCCAGTCGTGTGCTGATGCAGCAAAGGTAACAGGGTACCTAGAAATCATTTTGAATTTCTCCTGGGGAGGAATTTGCTCAACTTTCTGAGGTCTAGAATGAGGCATCCCCAGATTTCTTTGGAACCAGAAAGTAATGGAGTAGAACCCTGTGTTTCGGCTGATGCGGGGCACCAGTTCTATTGCCCTGTTGTTTAGAAGGCCCTGGATCTCGGCGGTGAGGAGGTCTGATTGAGAGGTCGACTAACCTGGGTTGTCGCTTTGGGAGGGCACTGGGGTTTTTCCAAAAGATTGAGAGAGAATAACCCTCGCAAATTATCCGAGGACCCATTTGTCCGAGGTTATAGACTTCCACTGATTGTAGAAGTACATCAGACGACCTCCCACCGAGGAGAAAGTTCCATTCTGCAGTGTGGATGGAACTGGGCCGGCAATTATAAGGTAGGCGCTTGGGGCTTTAGGCCCTGCGCTTTGCTGCGCCTTCTTTTTGAGGTTGGGCAGGTTGGCTTTATGGAAGCTTCTCTGCCTCTGCCTCGAAAAGACTGGCTACTATGAAACTGACGCTTGCTCACATGCCCCGAGAGGGGTAGGCGGGGGTCTAGCCAACTTAATGGCCGACCTAGTCTTCTGAGTGGCCTCTAGGGCTTGCTCTACCTGAGGCCCAAAAAGATAGGAGCCATCAAAGGGCAATGCCATTACCTGCTGCTGAGCATCATTCGTAAAGCCAGAAGTACGCAGCCAGGAATGGCGTCGAGTACAAATACCTGCGGCTGCTGAACGAGAAGCAGTGTCGAAAGCGTCCATGGCGGCTTTGACCTGTTGGTTATTGGACTCAATACCTCTGATAACGGTTAGAAGGAGCTCTGACTTGGAGTCGGAATCTGGAAGAGCTTCAACCATTCATTTCATAGAGTGCCACAGGATATACTCATACTGAGAAAAATAGCCTTGATAGCTGGCACACGATACTTAAAGTGGGAGGCAGCAAAGACTCTCTTACCTAATGTATCAATTTTACGAGACTTTGTTAATAGGTCGAGCTGTAGTAGCTTGAGGAAGAACGACTTTGTCATTCTCTGCCAGGACTACAATAGGATCCGCAAGGCTTGGGATGCCAAATGGGACGATCCTTGGGAGCTGAATATTTCTTATCAATGGATTTAGCCACTGAAGGAATAAGAGCAGGATTATTCCACACCATTTGAGACAGCGTCTCAAGGAGGGTTGAATCGGAGGAGTCAAACTGAGGGATCTCCGAGCATGAAGATACTGGAGTCTTAATATTTTCCCAGGATCGATGTCCGTAGTCTGGAGAGAAAGAGTGGATCTCAGGTTCCTCAACAGAGACTTAAAGGATAGGTCCTCGACCACAGGCTCTGTAGCGTGAAGGATCCTGTTTCTCCACTTCATCACCCAACTGAAGGTCTGGGTCAGGCTCAACATCATCTCCTGATAGTCCAGGAAGGACTGCTTGGACAGGAAAGGAGGAAAGATAGGAGAAGAAGAAAGAGCAGATAGAAAGGGAGAGTCCCCAGGGCCCCGGCGCTGAGGAGGCGAAGGAGTCGAAACGGTGTCGCGAGGTGCACGGCGCCTGGCTACCCGGCACCGCAAGTGGCACCACGCGCGCGCCGCGGGCGCTGCTGAGACTGGCTGGCACTCAAGACGGGACGGCGCAAGAAGACTCCAGCGGGCCACCGAAACAGCGCCACAAGTGCAGCGACCTCCTGGAGGCGCCGAGGACACCCCTGGAACCTGGAAAGGAAGAGAAGGAAAACAGGAGATAAGGGCATCGTGTGGCCCCGCACCGCAGCCATGTGAGGGGGGAAACAACTAGCACGGAGTCGCTGGCACCGGCGAGGCGCCGCTACGACTAGAAGGTTCAACTCTCTGCCTGATCGCCCGACGAGCCTCAAGGCTCCGGGGCAACCGAGCCAGGCAGAAGAACCAACCTCCGAGCCCATCGCCCACAAGAGCGCCCACTGATGAAACTGTTCATCGGGAGTCCTACCTATAGGCGGTGGGGTGGGGCTCGATGTAAGATGGCGGAAACCGGAAGTTGGCGACTCCAAGGAGGAGACCGCAACTAGGGTACGATAACCGACCGGCCGACGCCAGCAGACGATCAGAGGCGCACTCGAGGATGCCTTCTTTTGGACCTGTGGGTCAAGAAGAGCTCGAGGCCGAACGTGCGAGAATGCGACTCGCTTATTTTTATGCCGGCGGGGACCGCCGATCTCCCCGGCATCGGACTGACCGCTGTCGGAACCCCGCTTGAGGAGAAGGGGCTGACCGACCCAGCCCGACTGACTGAATAGCTTTATACGAAGTCTCCCTACCGTACCTGACCTGCCTATGGTCAACTCCGTCCCAGTAGGCCGAGACTTTTACTATAAGTTAAATTCTAAAATATAACAGAAATAGAATAAAATTAAGCGATACTACTATCGAGATAGAATTACAAAAATAAACTGAAAACTATGCGCTTAGTTTGAAGTTTGACTCGACAGGCGAGCGACGTTGTCACTGAAGCGCACTGACGGCGGGGAAAAGGAACTGAGGCGGTTGGAGGGTCGTCGCGCAAGATGGTCATTACGCTGCCGAGCCACCGCCGCGCGCCTATCTCTCACGCCGACCTCCAGCAAAAGTTTGCTCCGATGGGTCCTAGTGCCTCCGGCGAGATCCCACTAGTGTGAATGAGTGGTGGAGACTTATGTCCAGGAAGATCAATATTTGTCATGGCCAGAAGGGAGCAATGAGGATCATTTTGTCCCCCGGGACTCGAACTTGATAAGTACCCTCTGAATTAGAGGAAGAGGCGGAAGGTGTATAGAAAGCGTTTTGTCCACTGCAGCCTGAATGCATCCTGACAGAAAATGCCAGGCCCTGGATTTCTGTAGCAGAAGACAGGCAGTTCTGTGTTGAGTGGGGATGCAAAAAGGTCCAGGTCTGGAGTTCCCCACTCTGCGAATAGTGACTGAACTACGGTTGAGTCGAGAGACCATTCATGAGGATCAGTCTCTGTTCTGCTGAGATGGTCTGCCAGTCTGTTCTGCATTCCCAGCAGGTAGACCGCTTGAATGACAGCCTTGTGCGCCAAGCACCATTCCCATACTCTCATCGCTTCCCTACATAAGGGGTAAGAGTGAGCACCGCCCTGCTTGTAGATGTAATACATCACTGCTTTGTTGTCCATTTGAAGGAGAATGTTTTTGTGACAGAGAATGTCCTTTAAAGTCCGGACTGCATAAAGGATGGCTCTCATTTCTAAGACATTTATGTGAAGTTGGGACTCCTCCTGGGTCCACGTATCTTGAGTGTGGAGAGTCTGACAGTGAGCTCCCCACCTTATCAGGGACGCGTCCGTGGTAATGGAACTCTGATGATCCAGGGGAGCAAAGGCATACCCTACCAGAAGATTGTCCTCTTGGACCACCAGGTGAGTGACTTCTTCAGAGGTTCTGTCACCTTGATGAGAAAGGACTGAGGGTGAGTGGTTGGGGACCACTGAGTACTGAGCATCCATTGAGAGGTTCTCATGTGAAGGCGTGCTAGGGGTACAGTGAACACCGAGGATGCCATGAGACCTAGCATCCGTTGCACCGAGATAGCTCGAACTGAGCTGTTCTCTCTGATGTATTAGGCCATCTGTCACTCCTTCTGTCCTCTGGTAGAAAAGCTTTCGCACAGAAGGTGTCCAGAAGAGTTCCTATGAAAAGGAGCCTCTGGGAGGGCTGCAACTGCGATTTCTTGAGATTTAGCAGGACTCCCATGGACGTGAGAAAATGAGGCCGTGGCAACGGTGTTGAGAGTTCCTTGCCTGAAAGGGCTTGCCGGAAGCCAGTTGTCCAGATATGAGAACACCTGAATTCCGACTTTTCTGAGATGTGCTGCGAGAACTGCACAACACTTTGTAAAAACTTGCGGCGCCGAGGATAGCCTAAAGGGCAGGACTCTGAACTGATAATGCTGTCCCAAAGCCACAAACCTTAGGTATTTTGGATGAATAGGAATATGTTGGTAAGCATCCTGCATGTCCAGGAAGGTTAACCAGTCGTGTTGATGAAGCAAGGGTAACAGGGTCCCTGGTGATATCATCTTGAATTTCTCTTTGGGAAGAAACTTGTTTAATTTTCTGAGGTCCAAAATGGGGCGCGTGCCACTGATTTTCTTTGGAACTAGAAAGTAATGGGAGTAGAACCCTGTGTTCCGTTGATCCAGCGGAACTACTTCTACTACCCTATTGTTCAGAAGGCCTTGTATTTCAGAGGCGAGAAGCTCTGACTGAAGAGTTGACAGCTTTGGCTGCCGCTTGGGGAGACGATCTGGTGGGTTCTCCGAAAAACTGAGGGAATATCCATTGCGGATTATCCGAAGGACCCATTTGTCCGGAGTTATGGACTTCCACTGGTTGTAGAATTGAGTCAGACGACCTCCCACTGCTAAAGAGTCGCCCTCGGGCAGCTGAGGTGGGACTTGGGCCAGAAACTCAGAAGGCGGCACTGGGCGCTTTTGGTCCTTGCGTCTTCTGTTGCATTTTCTTTTGAGGCTGGGGGGCTTGATTTTTATTAAAATCTCCCCTGCCTTTGCCTCGTAAGGACTGACAGTTAAGAAACTGGCGTTTGTTAACACCCCTCGAAAGGGGGCGGGAGGAGGTCAAGCCAATTGAATGGCTGACCTAGTCTTTTGTGTGGCCCCTAGAGCCTGTTCTACTTGAGGGCCGAAGAGATGCACACCATCGAAGGGCAATGCCATGACCTGTTGCTGGGCATCATTCGTGAAGCCTGAAGTGTGCAGCCAGGAATGGCGGCGGGTACAAATGCCCGCCGCTGCTGCTCGAGATGCAGTATTGAAGGCGTCCATAGCTCCTTTAACCTGCTGGTTGTTGGACTCGATACCCCTGGTTATGGCTTGCAGAAGCTCTGAATTAGCGTCAGAGTCCAGTAGAGCTTCAACCATTTGCTTGAGCGACTGCCAAAGGATATACTCATATTGAGAGAAACAGCCCTGGTAACTGTCGATACGCATACCCAGGGTGGAAACAGCAAAGGCTCTCTTACCTAAAGTATCTATCTTATCTGATTCTTTGTTTATAGGTTGAGCTGTAGTAGTCTGAGGAAGGATGACCTTATCATTCTCTGCCAAGACTACGACAGGATCTCCAAAGGCTTGGGAGCAGCATACTTCCTATCTATGGACTTAGACACAGAAGGAACGAGAGTAGGATTATTCCATACCATTTGAGACAACATCTCAAAGGAGGGTTGTACCAGGGGAGTTAAATCCATAGGGATGTCCGGAACATGAAGGTATTGGAGTCTTAAAAGCTTCCCAGGATCGATGTCCATAGTCTGGAGAGAAATAGTAGAATTCAAATTTCTCAACAGAGACTTAAAAGACAGGTCCTCGACCACAGGCTCTGTAACAGGATTAGGTCCTGCTCCTTCCACATCATCACCCAGTCTAAGATCTGAGTCAGGCTCAATATCATCTCCTGACAGTCCAGGAGGGACTGTATGGACAGGAAAGGACTGAAAATCAGTAGGAAAAGAGGAAGGAAAAGAATTCGGAGAGGAGAAACCCTGAAGATTGGCTGAAGAAAAGCCCGGCCTCGGTGCTGAAGAAGAACATGGTGCGGAAAGGCAGCATGGCGCCGAAGAACATGGCGCCGAGACACTCAAAGGCGCCGAAAGGCCACATGGTGCCGAGGACTGCGCCGACAAGGGCATCGATGCAGAAATTGGCGCCGAGCAACCCATCGACGCCGACGACACCACGCCAGGGCCCTGAAAATTTGCATTTGAGGGTACAGAAAAAAGAATAACAGGAGATACAGGCATCGGTGTGACCCCCCCTGTGCTGCAGCCATGTGAGAGGGGTGGGAAAACACCTGAGCACGGAGTCATCGGCACCGGAGAGGGTGCTGTGCAACCAGGAAGGCCCAATCCCCCTGTCCGCTCTCCTGAAGAACCCAAAGGCACCAGAGAGACTGGGGCAGGCAGCTGGACCAACCTCCGAGCCCACTGCTTCATAGGAGCTGCCCACTGATGAAACTGCTCATCGGAAGCCCTACCAGAAGGCGGGGAAGGGCTCCGATGTTGAAGAGGTCGGTGACCAGAAACAGAAACCGGCGACTCCGAATAAGGAGACCGGCAACTGGCTCCAATGACCGACTGTCGATGCGCAGACATATCAGAAGGCGACCTCGAGTGATGCCTTCTCTTTCTTGACCTACGGGCCGAAGAGAGCCGAGGCCCAATGGTGCCCAGAATGCGATAGTTTTATTTTATGCTTCCGGGGAACCGCCCTCGGGCACTGGACCGCTCTGTTTTCAGACCCTCCAGAGAAGGCAGCGGACTAGACCCAGTCCAGCTGACTGAACAGTTTACACGAAGTCTCCCTACCGGCCACCTGACCTGCTCATGGTCGACCTAACAATGTAGGCTGAGACTTTTCTTTAATAAGAATAAATTATCGTAGTTTATACTTTATTCGAAAATACTACAAAGTAATAAACTGAAAACTATGGTGCTAGTTTGAAATTTGACTCTAGCGGCGAGCGACGCCATCACTGAAGCGCACTCAATGGCAGGAAAAAGAACTGAGGCGGTTGCAGGGTTGACGCCGAGAGCAGTCATTGCCGCATAAGCACAGGTCATGGGGTTCCATCTTCTGGCACCCGCCCTCCAAAATGTTTGCTCCCGCTTGGTCCTAGCGCCTCCGGCATAGATCCCATTAGTGTGAATGAGTGGTGGAGACTTTATGTCCAGGAAGATCCATTATTGCCAAAAGGAGTCACACCATAAGTAACCAAACTGAAAAAGGGTCTGTAAAGGACATCTGGAAGGACAGGGAGAATACCAGAGTCTACAAAGAATTTGAACCAGGCTGTTGCATGTCCTGTAGGGAGAAGGCCAAATCAGGATCTTCCCTTGTCAATCTTCACCATTCATTACTGCTTGGGTTAGTGCCTAAGGCGTGCACCCGGTATGGGTCCTTTTTTTTTTTTTTTTTGAGTTGGCTCCAACGGCGCCACCCCCGAGAGCAACGCACCGCATCATGCATGAGGGGCGGCCGTTAGGTGCCGCAGACTCCTCCTCCATCTCAGTTCTGTTTCTCCCGCTGTCAAGGCTGCACCTGCTGTGTGGAGAGTATAGTTACCACGTCACAAGGCCTATCTGTCATTCAATGCTGTCTTCATAGACCGCACTTCTCCTTCATCCTGTTTTTTCTCGACGTCATCAACTGGTAAGACCGTTCTGTTTTTTCTATTATATCCGATGATGCCAAGAACTGTTCTGTTTTTTCCTTAATTGTTTCACATCATGTCAGGTTCGGGGCAAAACACAAGTCTAAGGCAGGCTGTGCCCCTATGCGTCGGTGCTCCTGTGGCCAGCATTTTTCCGTCACGGACTGCCATGATGTTTGCCTTCGCTGCCTGGGACCCAACCATAATATGGATGTGTGTGATGCTTGTTTCTCGATGGACCGTCGCGTCCTGGAAGTCCACGCGTTCAAGATCGGCAAGGCTCTGCCGACTTTCGGGGGACGGCGCCGCACCAGGGATTACCAGGTAAGGTCTCTAGGCCCTTCCTCTGGGTCCCCTCCGAGGCCTATACGGTGTGGAGAGGTGGTGGCCTCATCTTCTCTTGCCGAGGAGGCGGCATCTTTTGCGGTGTCGGAGAAACACCGGGTCCCTCCCGGGGCCGCAGTGGAGACACTGCCTCGGCAGTCACCTCTTCAGAGATGCAGGCTCCCCCAGTGTCGAGGCCCAGGTCTGCGAGGCCCAGCACTGGTGGACCCTCGACGCTGCCCTCCGGCGGTGCTTCAGATCCTGGCGCCGTTTGCGGCACCAGTGATCGAGGTTGCACCGTTCGCGGCGCCGTGTTGGCTCTTGGCGCTGTGCCCAGTTGACTCTCCTAGCGTCACCGAGTTGGGTCCCGCATCGAGGCGTGCCGAGGGTCTGACCGGGCGCTGTTGGGGAATGTGAGCCGGGTTTGGGGAGTTGTGGGTGGTCCGAGATCGTCCATGCTTCTCTCTGAGACCCTGGGGTGGCCAGTATTGAGGTCCAGCTGGTCTCTCCTCCTCAGAGAGGATGATTTGGATGTGGACTGCTCTGGCACCCTGACTCTTCGGAGTCAGGGTCTACAGTGAGACAAGGTAGTAGGAGGCCCAGCGCTCCTATTCCTCTGTCTCCTCTGCTGTCCTCTCCAGAGGTCTCCCAGGCTGGGGGTGGTCTGGTGTCCCTGGAGGGGGATGGCGTGGAGGCAGTGGGAAGGGCTCATCCTCCTGAGGGGGTTGCGGTAGCTGCCGATCCCGGTGCTGCTGCACCTGCTCCAGGTGGGGCGTCGCTGGGGTTGAGGAGGAGGGTGTTCTCAGAGTCCAGGGGGTTGAGAGACTGGGTTGAGGCACCTCGGTCTTCACCTGCCAACCCTCGGGGTGAGGGTAGGAGCCGTAGCGCCGGGCCCCGTCTTTCCCTCTTGAGCTCTGGGGACCCCTCTGGTGACGCTGCTGTGGGCTGCCCTTCTGGACCCATGCAGTCCCAGGTTCGTCACAGGGGAGGATCCGCTACCAGGCTCTTCCAGGCTTCGCATCCTTAGGGTTCCATTCTGCAACCTGGTTTGTTGCCCGGGATCCCGCCAGCTCGGGCTCCGTTTTTCGGATTTCAGAGCCTCAGCAAAGGACAGTTGCCTCGTTGTAGGTGTCCCTCTCCCATTCCTCTGCAGCCACCCCCCTCTCTCCCAGGCCATGTCGGTCCTACAGGCCCGTTATCCTGGGGGACGTTCAGAGGTTCTGCGCCGGCCTTCCCCTCATACGTTAGGTATATGCATGAGCGGGTGTTTCGCCTATCCCCACCACCGCAGGAGTCCTCTGGACACTCGAGCTCTCCATCATCCTCATCTCCCTCCTTGGAGGGAGAGGAACCCACTGCTCATCTCTCCTCCGATGCTGATTTCACTGAATATCAGCGATTCCTTTCGAGGATGGTGAGGGATATGAAAATTACGAACTACCGTAATTCTTCATCTTCTCTTGTATCTTCACCATTCATTACTGCTTGGGTTAGCCGATGCCTTTCTGATGTTTTTTTTTTTGAAGTCGGTTTCATCTGCGCGCCTCTTCGCGTGAATTTACTGCATCATGCGCACATGAGCTTGGACGTTAGGTGCCGTAGACTCCACCTCTATCTCAGTTCTGTTAGCCGGAGAGGCTAAAAATAAAAGGTAAAGAGGAAAGCAAGGCAAGAGAGCGAGGGATAGAAAAAAGAAAGGATATAAGCTGAAAAAGGAATAAGCCGGTAGAGAATAGACAGAGGAGAGAGAGAGAATTCCAACCCTAAGGGACCGTAGGGCCTCCTTTCCAGGGCGGCTCTAGGGAGGAACAGAGAGAAGGAAAGGGAAGAAGAAGAAGAAGAAAAGAGGCATGTTGAGAGGAGAACAGTGCCCATCGAGGCATTGGTTGAGAGGCTTACAGGCTTGAGACTAACAAGGAGCAAGAATCCCAGTTGCTAGGACTGAGGAGGTTCAACTGAACCAGCTGAACAGATTCAAGATAGCAACATCTCTGAACTCTCAACATGCCAAGTCCCTACATCCTAGCTGAGGGCTCTAGACTGCCCGGCAGAACCTGTTCCAGGAAGAGCGCCACCCAGGAATGGGACTAAGTCCCTTAGCACCTTGTTAAGTGCTAACACAGCAGTGTATGGGAGAGACTATGCCTTCATGAAGGCAGTTTGTACGAAGATAGAGTGGAACTCAATCAGACTCCCAGGTAAGGCAAGGCAAGCAGAAGCTCAGAGCTGAGAAGTTCAATCAGCAGCTGGAAGAGGTCAAAATAATACCTGCTAGGGGATTCTAATTTTGCTGAGGCCACAGAACATGGCCTCTAAGCTGGAAACTGCATAACCTAAAAAGGTATTTAGAATCGCACCCTAAGACGGTCAGAAAGAGTCTCAGAATTAAAGAAAGTACAACTGCGTCTTTGCCTCTTTACCTTGAGGAAAAAGGGATCCATTCACTAAGAATGGAAAACAAAGTTTTTTTTTTTGGCATAAAGGCCAAGGAAGGAACAGGAACGAGACGGGAGGGGAGACGCCACAGAAGGAGGCCACTGAGGGGAAGGTGGTTGGGTATCAGTAATGAATGGTGAAGATACAAGAGAAGATCAAGAATTACAGTAGGTACGTAATTTTCATATCTTCCCTTGTCAATCTTCACCATTCATTACTGCTTGGGTGAGTACCAAGCCCCCGTCCCCCTTAAAAAAGGGGGGGTAGAACCCTGAGGGAACAAGACCCCCAGCTTGGTGAGAAACAGAAGGGGAAGACCCTGGCTAATACAGAGAGAAGCCTAAGTGGGAGAAGAGCTAGGAGGTGCCCCCCGAGGACAGGGAGACAGAGGAAGCCCCTGCAGAAGTCTCCCTAGCTCTGGAGGAAAAAGACGGGTCCTCGGAAAGCGGAGCGCATCACCCTACACCCGGCCAGGGTGACAACCTTGATAGATCAAGCCATGCCGTCCGCCTAATGCAGATCGCTGTCCCCTGCAGTTTTAGAAGCCACCTCACTGGCGCCATAAGATGCTCTTGCTTGGTGTCTTGCCAGCTCCAGGCCTATAGCAGAGAGGGCAATAGCCTGTCTGGTGTGTCCGTATAGGCATTGATGCTAAAAGCTGGGAGAGCATCGACCACTGATGCAGATTGTGGCTAGCGTGGTGAGCCTGATGTGATGCAATGCAAGCCACCGCACGAGAAGAAGAGAACACTCTTCGCCCCCACCGGCCTAATTGTAGGGATTCCGAATCCGGTGGACGGTCGTGCGCCAGGTGGCGACACCTGGAAGGAGTCTCAGGTAGACCAAACCCGAGGACGGGTTACAAGGTACCCAGGATTCCGGTGGGGCACAATACCTTCGATGACAGTCTGCCGGGCTGGAGAAAGGGCGGCTGGCACTGCCAGGAACGGATAGACGCCTCCTGGAAGGGATAGGCCAGGAAGGTACCACTCAGGTGCTGGGCACTGAATTCTCCAAGGAATTCAGTGCCTCCCTGCTCAGTATTGTCTCGCCTAAAGTAAGAGATTCAAGATCCCTCACCATCCTCGAAAGGAATCGCTGATATTCAGTGAAACCAGCGCCGGAAAAAGGTGAGCAGGGGTTCCTCTCCTCAGAGGAGGAAGACGAGGATGATGGAGAGCTCAATGTCCAGAAGATTCCTGCGAGGTGGGGAGAGTCAAGACCCGCTCATGCATATGTCTAACGATGAGGAGGAGAAGGCCGCGCAGAACCTCTGAACTGCTCCCAGGATAAAGGACCCGTAGGACCGACATGGCCTGAAGAGCGAGGGGTGGTAGCAGAGGTACTGGAGAAGGGCACCTGCAAAGAGGCAACTGACCTCTGCTAGGGCTCTGAAATCCAGGGAACGGAGCCCGAGCTGGCGAGATCCCGGACAACAAACCAGGCCGCAAGACGAGACCCTGGGGATGCGATGCCTGGAAGAGCCCAGAGGGGGATCCTCCCCTGTGACGAACCCGGGACTGCATGGATCCAGAATGGCAGTCCACAGCAACGCCACCAGAGGGAACCCCGGGGCCCAAAAGGGAAGGGCGGGGTTCGGCGCTACGACTCCTAGCCACCCCATGAGGGGTGGCCAGCAGAGACCGCGACTACCATCCCCCGCCTCTGACTCTGAGAGAGCCCTCCCCGACTCCAGCTGCCCCCCACCTCGAGGCTTGCAACAGCACCCGGGAGGTAGCTGTCAAAGACCCCTAGGAGGGGAGCCCCTCAGTCCCCAGTACATCACCCCCGGGACCCGGGCCACCCCTAGCCTGAGGGCCTCAGGGGAGGACGGGAGGGGACAGCAGGAGGGGCCTGCACAGCCGCCCTAGCACACCGTGCCACCGGGACCCCGACCTCAAGAGTCAGGGAGCCAGGATGGGTCCTCATCCGAATCATCGACTCGGGGAGGACGACCAGCAGAACCTCGATGCTGGCAACCCCAGGGGTCCTCGGAGGAACAGCGCCGCGAACGGGCGCCGGTGCTAGGGACGGCGCCGGACGACCCTAGCCCACCCGGAGACAGCTAGGCCCGGTCCTGCTCCCTGCCGCGCTCAGTCAGGGCCTTCCACGGTGCCGCCCCGCACCGAACTTCCAACCCAGCGCCGCTGAGCGCGAAACCGACCTGCGCGCCATGGGCGGGCCAGAGCAGCACTGCTAACGGGCGCCGCCCCATCACCAGTGCCACAAGCGTGCCGGGATCTGAAATGGCGCTGGAAGGCGTGTGTCGAGGGTCCACCGTGCCAGGCCCAGCAGGCGTGGGCCTCGACACTGGGGAGCCTGCACCTGAGGAGGTGACTGCCGAGGCAGTGTCCCCGCGTGCCCGGGATGGGACTACGACGTCTCCGACACCGCAGAGAAGCTTCTCTTCGGCAAGAGAAGAGGAGGAAGCCTCCTTCTCCGCGGATCGGATAGGCCGGAGGGGACCCGGAAGGGCCCAGAGATCTACCTGGGAGTCCCTGGAGCGACCTGTCTCTCAAGGTCGGCGGGGCCTTGCCGAGCTTGAACGCACGGACTTCGAGGACACGACGGTCCATGGAGAAACAAGTGTCGCACGCGTCCATGTTGTGGTTGGGTCCCAGGCAACGGAGACAGACATCATGCCGGTCCGAGACGGAAAAATGCCGGCCACAGGAGCACCGACGCATAGGGGCGCGGCCCGCCTTCGACTTACGCCTTGCTTCCGAACCGGACATGATGCGAACTAAACAAGGAAAAAAGCACAAAGCACCTAGAACAGAGATAGAAAAACAAAGGAACGGTCTTACTACCGTACGTGTCGAGTGAGTCGTGAAAACCTTATGAGAAAACGAGGAGTCTTGAAGAACCGAAATACTATACGCTACCGCGGCAGCAGGTGCAGCCTCGACGCAGAAGAAACAGAACTGAGATAGAGGAGGAGTCTGCGGCACCTAACGGCCGCATGACGTGAGCAGTAGTCGGCTAAGGCGGCGCCGCTGGAGCCGACTCAAAACTCCCGTAGCGGGTGCGCGCCTCCGGCTTAACCCAAGCAGTAATGAATGGTGAAGATTGACAAGGGAAGATCTTCATATCTCCTTTGTTAGGCGAGACAATACCGAACGGGAGACGCGTGAATCCCTCAGTGAATTCAGTGCCCAGCATTTGGTGGTACTATCCTGGCCTATTCCCTTCCAGGAGGCGTCTATCTGTTCCTGGCAGTCACCAGGTGCCCCTGTTCCAGCCCCAGCAGACTGCAGAAGAAGGTACTGTGTCCCACTGGAGTCTATAGGTTCTCTTCCCAACCCGCCTTCGAGACTGACATACCTAGAAACTCCCTAAGGGTGCCGCCGCCTGGCGCATGACCGCCCACCGGACTCAGATTCCCTACAATTTGACCAGTGGGGGCAAAGAGTGTTCTCTTCCTCTCGCGCGATGTTATGCATTGCATCACATCAGGCTCACCATGCTGCCTACAGTAGGCATTTATAGTTGATGCTCTCTCAAGTCCTAGCATCAATGCCTGATATGAAGCAATCCAGACAAGATATTGCCCTCTCTGCTATAGGCCTGCAGCTGGCAAGACACCAAGCAAGGGCATCTTATGATGCCAATGAGGTGGCTTCCAGGCTTGCAGGGACAGTGATCTGTATTAGAAAGACAGCATGGCTTCGTCTGTCATGTTATCACCCCCGGCCCGGCGTGGGTGATTCGTTCTGCTTTCCGGGGGACCAGTCTTTTTTCCTCCAGGGCAAGGAGGCTTCTGCAGGGGCTTCCTCCATCTCCCCATTCCTGGGGGACACCTCCTAGCTCTCCTCCACTATAGGTTTCCTGTCTGACTAGTCCAGGGTCTTCCCCTCCTCTTTCCCACCAGCAGGAGGCTGGGGGTCTTGTTCCCTCAGGGTCTGTATTATTCCCCCCCTCTGGGGAGGGGAGCTTGGTACTCACCCAAGCAGTAATGAATGGTGAAGATTGACAAGAGAAGATAGGAAAATTACGTACCTACCGTAATTCTTGATCTTCTCTTGTATCTTCACCATTCATTACTGATACCCGCCCACCTTCCCCTCAGTGGCCTCCTACTGCGGCGTCTCCCCCTCCCTACTCGTTCCTCTCCCCTCCTTGTTGGCCTTCATGCCAAAAAAAAAAAAAAAAAACTATTTTGATTTTCCGTTCTTCTCTGGATGGATCCTTTTTCCTCAAGGTAAAGGGGAATTAGTAGGATTTATTCTATCCTGAGGGAACTCTTTCCGATTGCCCCTAGGGGTGACCTCTTGGCTCTTAGCCATGTTGTTCAGTTCACAGCTGAAGAGACCGTCCCTCTGTGGCTCAGCCCCAATTTTCAGGTTCCCTCTGGCAGGCATTATTTAATATTTTCAGCTTCTTCTGGTTGGCGCTTCTGACACTTCATTAACCTTGAGCTGATGTTCTTGCCTTGCCTTCAGGGAGTCCGACTGAGTTCCCACTCTATCCTTTCTTACAAAGCTGCCTTCTGTAGGGCTTACCCCCTCCCCACACACTTCAGTGTTAGCACTTAACAAGGTGCTAAGGGGCTTATTCTCCCTCCTAGTTGGGCGCTCTCTTTCCGGAACAGATTTTCTGCCTGGGCAGTCTTTTGAGCCCTCAGCTAGAGTGTAGGGGGTTGGGATGATGGGAGGTTAGAGAATCTGCCCGCTGTGTCCAATCTGTACAAGCGGTTCAGTTGAACCTTCTCTCAGTCCTATCAGGAGGGATTCTTGCTCCCTTGTTTTTGGTTCCGAGCTTATAAGCCTCTCAACCAATATATCTATGGGCAGTGTTCTCCCCTCTCAGCATCCCTTCTTTTCTTCCCTTTCTTCTTCTTCTTCTTCCTTTTTCCTTCTCTACTCCTCCCTTGGACCCAACCCAGAAGGGAGGCCCTGTGGTCCCTTAGGGTAGGCATTCTCTCTCTCTCTTCTTTCTGTCCTCTACCTGCTTATTCCTTTTTCAGTTTATATCCTTTCCTTTTTCTGTCCCTCGGCTTTCTTGCCTCGCTCTCCTTTTTCCTTACCCTTTGTTTCCACCTCTCCGGATACCAGAACTGAGATGGAGGAGGAGTCTGTGGCACCTAATGGCCACCCCTTGGCGCATGGCCGCAGTGTGTCGCCTTGGTGGTTGAGCCGACTCAAAAAAAAAAAAAATCTCCGGGGAGCGGATGCACGCCTGGTACTAACCCAAGTAGTCATGAATTGGTGAAGGTACAAAGATCAAGAATTACGGTAGGTATGTAATTTTCATTTTTACACTGTTACCATGAAAGTGTGTGATGCCTGGGTCTTCTTTCTTTGTGTAATAGCCAAGGAAAGGGTTCATATTTGGCCACAAGACTTGAGACTGGTATTGTGCCCTTATAGTTAGAGGGACGCGCCGGATCCTCGTGGCAGAGGTACAGCCGTGACCTCAACAAGCATTCTAAAAGCACAAGAAGGGTATCCCTGCCCCCCCCATCATGGATTGCACTTAAATGTGGGCACAGAAAGGTCAGTGGGCCTGACCCCCAGGAGTGGGTACATGAAAAACACTATTTTTAAACATGTCTACAGCATAGAAACCAGACTAGCAAAATACTTTTATTTGCTTACACATAAGTTATGACGAGAGATATAAGCATTATTGTCTTCCGGAATACATCTGAAAGCCTTGTTGAGTATGGTTCTTACCTTTCCTGCCCATGTCCTTCCGGGTAACCCTTGCAATAATGCATTCAACACCATTCCTAAGTGCGGTGTCACGAGGGAACCCGTTTGCTGTTTAGCAATGAAAGACATAGCAGTTGCCCCCTGAGCTTTCATCTTCCAGGACTGGGACTGCAGTGCCTTCTGGGTAGTGGCTATCAGCTCTTCCATGTATAGCCGAATGCCACCAAAATTACCTGTAAGCACAAATATAAAGAAAATAAGTAACTGCCATAAAACATTTCAGTGAAAACTACAATTACATAAGAACTTACCGTAAGGCCGGCCTGGTAGCGCTAGGGGTTGAGGCTCTGGACGCCACATCTCGCGTCATGCCGACGACCCAGGTTCAGGAACGAGCCTCGAAGTTTGGGGTCGCAGGAGAGGGAGAGGATTGAGCATCTGAAGGATAGCCTCCTTTCCCGAGAGGGAGGGGGGGGTTTGCCTCGACGCTTTTGGCTGGCCTCAAGGGAGACAGAGGCATAGCAAGCATTGAGTGTCAAGAAAGGGCTGGGAGTGGTAGACGCGGGGAAACGCCTTGTCTTCTTCGCGGCCACTCCCCTATGGAACAGTGGAAAATGCCCTCCAGCTCAGAGGAAACGGAGCAATCGGAGCTTGTCTCGATGTGCATGGCTGCCTTCTTGGCACCCTTGACAGATGAGACCAGAATGTTAGGGTGTTTGGGCCCCACCTGGTCCCCACCCGGGGGCTAAACCGAGGCTCCATGGGTGACAGGGGCAGATCAAGTAAGGCGGCTTGCAGAGGGATGACTCCTAGGTGCTCCCGAGGATATCAGAGCTGTAGGAAGGGGGAGGAAAAAATAGAAAGTTAAAAAAAAGAACTTACCGTAAATGGAAATTACGTACTTACAGTAATTCTTGATCTTCTTGGACGAAGTCTCCACCACTCATTCACAGTAATGAGACTACGCCGGAGGTGCTAGGACCCTGCGGGAGCAAAAAATCTTCAGGAGGGCCAGTGCCTGGATAGGACCATGCATGAGCAGTAAGACTTGTTTGCGTCGTATAGGCTATCTTGGCGTTGACCCTCCAACCGCCTCAGTACCTTTTTGAACTAACCCTAACTTCCAGGCATGTGAAGGCCCGGATGACCCATGTAAGAAGGGTCAATTCAACAATGTCTTCACAGCCTGAACAACAAGAAGTGAAGACCAAAACAGAACGAGTGAGCTCGGGGGATGGTGGTTGGGTGTGTGAATAACTGGTGGAGACTTCGTCCAAGAAGATCAAGAATTACAGGAAGTATGTAGCTGGCCCAGTGGTGCTGAGGGTTGAGGCGCTGGATGCCACATCTCGCACCATG
Source organism: Neoceratodus forsteri (assembly GCA_016271365.2). NCBI lineage: Eukaryota > Metazoa > Chordata > Ceratodontiformes > Ceratodontidae > Neoceratodus > Neoceratodus forsteri. Next base: position 1,095,786,639 of record CM057453.1, read on the forward strand.
CAGGCGACCCGGGTTCAGAAACGTGCCCAGGTTGTCAGGGGTCGGCAGGGGAGGGATGGTATCAAGCGTCCAAGGGACTGCTCTCCCATCCCTGGGGAGGGTTGAGGAATCCCATCGCTCTGTAGCGGCCCCTGGTGACGACTGGGGGCACTAACAGAGTGGGCCACTTGGGGGTGGAGTGTGGCAGACATCAGTACATTGTGCCTTTGACGTCACTGCACGCCAGCACTCCAAAGGGACATTAATGGAGGAAAAAGGCTGGGCATGAGCGAGCAGCTTGATAGCCGTTCTCATACCGCCCGGAGGTATGTCGTGGAATCGTGCTGGGAGGGGGGGGCTGATCTCATCCCGGCATGGGAAGGCATAGGGGGGTCTCCCAGTGGGTCGGGGAGTGGCCATACCAGACTCCACATCATGCGAGTGAGCCTGCTGCCCTCTAGGCTGGGTGACCCGGCGGCTGGATGCCCTTGCCGTACGTACTGCAGCAGGAGAGAAATAAGGATGTGATAAAAAAGAATTATGGTAAGTACGTACTTCCATATCCTCCTGGACTAAAAGTCTCCACCACTCATTCCCACTAATGGGAGAGTAATAGGTCAAAATCAACCCCCCCACCCAGTAGGGGTGGTAGGAGACAGAGCTCACTCTGGACAGAAGTCCATATGACTGTCCTGCCAAGAAAGTTAACTCTCAGGCATGGACATCCAGAACATACTGCTTTACAAAGGTACGCACTGAGCTCCAACACGTCACCTTGCAGATGTCTGCAATGGGTACATTATGAATCTCCGCCAGGAAAGCCGCAACTGCTCCAGTAGAGTGGTGAGAACCCAGCCTTCCAGCTTGAGCTGTGCCATGGATTAGTTGTGTCGAAGACATGCTACTAACCAAGCAGAAATATATCTCATGGCAATAGGCTGACCCAGTCAACGCATGCAGAAAGATACAATAGTTGCTCGGATGCGTATCTCTTCGTTCTGTGGATGCTGAATCACAGGACCCTCTTAACATTCAGAGAGATAAGGGGGCGCTCTCCTTCATTCTAGAGTTAACGAAGTAGGGTGAAGCAAAACTTGACTAATGGAAAATGAACCAGTGACATGTCGTCTACTGGCTCAAGATAGTCCGAAAACTGCAGAGGTGAACATTCTCTGCTGAGAAATGCAGACCTGCGTTCGACAAGTCCACGAGGCACCCCAAAATTTTACTTGGTGGGCAACCAAAAGGGTCCAGACAGAACTTTGCACACCAGATGGTGAAGTGTAACCACTTAGCTTCGTAAGTCCTCCTGGTGGATGGTTTATGTGCGGCTAAGAAGATCTCTATGACTGTATAGAAATCTAAAACTTGCCCACTTTCACCTCCTCAGGAGCACAGCATGGAGATAAAGGGAGCGCAGCAAAGATGGACCAAAGTCCCTGTGTCAGAGGGTCTGCTCGTACAGGGAGTCGACTCAGGAGAACTTCTGACCGACTGTTTATCTATGCAAATTTTATCTGCCAAGACCAGTCTGGGCCGATGAAAATCATCCTGCCCCCATTTGCCTACTACTTAAGTAGCACCCCCTGAACTAAGTGAAGAGGAGGAAAGTGTACAGGAACATCTTGTCTACTGCAGTGAATATATCCTGACAGAAAACACGAGGGTCTTGATTTCTGAAGCAGGACAGAAGCAAATTTGCATTGAGAGGGGATGCAGAAAGGACCAGGTCTGGACTGCCCCACTTGTCGAATAATGACTACACGATGACTGAACTGACGCAATGTGCTCAAGGCACCACTCTCACCTCCCCATGGCCTTCCTGTACAGTGGGTAGGAGAGTGCTCCACCCTGCTTGTTGATGAAAATATCACAATTTTGTCATCCATCTGAAGTGGAATCACTTTGTGGCAGAGGGCTTCCTTCAGGACTTGGAAAGTGTATAAGACAGTTCTCATCCGATCAGGAGTGCAACTGTGATGATGGTGATCTGGGATTTAGAGGGTAAGGTTAGACCTAGCAGAAGCTAGGCCAACTGCGTCTACCGTGCAAGTCATTTTGTCCGAGGTTCTGCCATTTATGCGGAGGACTGCGGATGTGTGGTTGGAGACCACGATTTGTTGCGGACAAAGGCATAAGTCCCAGCATCCAATGCATTGAAAGGGCATGGACAGAGTCGCTTTCCATTAAGTAACAAGACATCTGAAGATGTTGTTTCTTCCATTCTGTGGAAGAAGAACCCTCACCCTGGAGGTACCCAGGAGGGCTCCTATGAAGAGGAGCTGCTGGGAAAGAGAATCTGGCACCTTCCCTGAATCAGAAAACCCCACCTAGAAGAAAGCAACTGAGACGCTGTGGCAACTGCTTCCTGAGGCTCTAGCCTGGATGGGCTGGCTCAGAGCCAAACGTCCAGAAAGTGAAGGCTTGAATACCGAGGTTGCAGTGAACTCCTCACTGAACAGGTACTTGTTAAACCTTTCAAGGTCGAGAAATGGGCGCATGCTGCCTGTTATCTTGGAACCAAGCAAAGGGAGTAAGAACCTGTGTTCCAACTCGCCGTGCAACAACTTCTACTGCTCTGAGGCCCCGTCTCTTGGAGGAAAGAGGGTTTGACAGTGGGCCAAACAGACCGGGCTGCCACCTGGGTCTGGGGAAAAACTCTGCGAAATTGGGAGAGTATCCCTCTCAGATAATCCTGTTGGCCCATATGTCCGCTGGATTGGACTTCCACTAGTTACAAAACCAAATCAGGTGCCCCCCCACTACCTCCGAGAGATGTCCACTTCAGACAGCTGAGGTGGGACCTGGACCGGATCCATAAGGATGGTACTGGGTGCTTTTAGGCCCTGTGCCTCTGCTGTGATTTTTTTTTTTTTTGCAGTTGAGGAGTTGGTTTCTGACAAAGGCTTCCAGGCCTCTACCTTGAAAGGACTGCCTGTTACGAGAATGATGACAGTGCCATCCCTCTGAGGGGCAGAAGGAGTCTGAGCACCCTCCAGAGCTCAGCCTGAGGGCCGAACCAATAAGCACTGCCAAAGAGATGTTAATCACCTGCTGCCAACGGCAGCGGCCCTAGGGGCAGTGTCAGAGGAGTCTATAAAAGCTTTTAGCTGATTACTAGGCTATATGCCTCTAGCAACAGAGAGGTAGGCTCTCGACTATTTAATTTAGTGTGTTCCACAGGGTGTACTCGTGCTGAGGAATGTACGAACTCCAGAAGCAGAAGTCTGCTTTGGTCCACAGATGAAGTCTGAAATGTTACGGTGGACCCCATATCCCTGAGGAAAAACTGAAAAGAAGATCTTCCATCACAGGCTCTGCCGATACAGGAGGTTTGCATTCCAGCCCCTAAAATGAGTCATCCACTGCGTCTCCGACAAAGTAGGACAGGGAGAGACTCATCCAGATCCACTTCTACCCCAGAAGAACCTCCAAAAGGGAGGTCCAGGCCAGAATCAAGAGAGACTGCCACCCGGAACAGTGTCTAGGAATTCGGCGCCATTCACAGCGCCAGAACCACATGCGGCATCGGGCATACTGGCCCTAGACTTGAAGAAAAAAGGGGGGAGAAGGAAAGCGGTACCCATGCCGGCCCCTGCAGAGGAAAAGGTGAGGGGGGTAGGCACGCAGGGTCAATGGTGCTGGCACCGGAGAGGGCACCGCACACATCCTGCATGCCCGATTCAGCAGTGGCTTCGAGGCCTGAAGGCCCCGGAACCGGGTCCACTGGCCAAGTCAACTGGGAAGACGTCATATCCCCTGCTCTAAAAGAGCAGCCCAGAGGTGGAACTGCTCACCAGAACCTCACTGAGTACAGAGACGGGGCCTGGTGTTGAAGATCATGCTGTTAAGAACGGAGCCACAGAGGACCCCACCAAAGTTGGGTCAGGCCTACCACTCGCCACCGCCAACGATCTCTGTGCAGACGTACCAGAGGGCAACCTCGAGTGGTACCGTTTCTTCTTCCACTGGCAGGAGGAGGAAGAAGAGCTCGAGGTCAAGCGGAGTCTGGTCCCTGATCGAGGTCAAGAACGGGCCCGCTGCCTTTGTGCTTCGGGCGGACTGTCCTCCCCCCCTCCAAGCACTGGACTGCCCATGGTTGGACCCCCCCTCTGCAAAGGGCGGTGGACCGGATACAGCCCCCTACTGCTATCACAGCTTTCAAACAAAGTCTCCCTACCGTCACCGCTACTGTCTAAGGTCAACTCCATTGATGGCAGGCCGAGAATTTCTTCCTCCTCTTCATCATCTTCTCTTTTTTTTTTTTTTTTTTTTAAAACAAGAAAAGAACACTAAAAGTAGTAAATTAATCAAATACTGAATGGCTATATATGCTGTCGTATAGACGAAGACTTGACTCCCGACAGACGAGCGCCCGTCGTCATCGAGAAATACACCGGTGGTGGGACAAAAGGAACTGAGGTGGTTGGAGGGTTGATGCCTTGATAACCTATGCAACACTGAGCTAGTATCGTGAGCACAGCGCATGCGTGGGTCTCATCCCAATGCTGGCCCTACCTAAGATTTTTTGGCTCCTGTGGGTCCTAGCGCCCCCGGTGTAGTCCCATTAATGTGAATGAGTGGTTGAGACTTTTAGTTCAGGAAGATCAGTAGATCTTCGAGAAGAGCTCCTGCAGTAGGTCATTACAAATAGGACTATGCCACCATGCACTAGGACCCCACAGAAAACTTCTGGCTAGTAGTCCCAAGGCGGGAGACCACCCCCGACGTCGGCTCCACCCATGACGTCAGCCACTGTATAAAGGGGGTGGTCCCCCGGCACCACCTCAGTTCACCCACCAGAGACCCGGCTAGCTTAAAGGAGTGGACATCCCAAATGGGATAACCAGAGAAAAAGCACTGGGGGAAGATGGGAAGGAGGGAAAGCATACCTGCTGCAAGAGCTCTTCTTTAAGACCTACTGTTATGGTAAGTTCTTACCTAACTGTACTATCTCACTACAAGATAGAGCTCTTGCAGCAGGTCATTACAAATAGGACTGAGTCGCAAGCAGTACTGAAATACGACCAAGTCAGACAGGCGGAGGAACAGAAAGGTCCCTGTGCTATCAGGAGAGAAGCCCTTGGAGGACTGCCAGGCCAAAGCCTGCTCTCTGCCTGGAAGCAATGTTCAGACTGTAATGCTGAATAAAGGTATGGACCGAACTCCAGGTGGCTGCGGCACAAAGATCCGCTGCAAACACATGTCTGAGCAAGGCAAAGGAATCAAAGACCCTTCTGGTGGAGTGGCCTTCACAGAAGCCAGTAGGGAATATCCATGCTTTTCATGGCAGAAAGCAACACAACTGCCCAACCACTTTGACAAAATCTGCTTAGTGATTGGTGAACCCACATCCTTTGGGCGAAAGAAACAAACAATTGGTCAGATTTCCTAATTGACCTTGTTCGATCAATGTAGTACTGAAGAATTCTATGTACATCTAAGGTATGTAATAGTGCTTCCCCTTTGTTAGAGTACTCCGGGTAGTAAACCGGAAGGTTGATGTCTTGATTAAGTGTCATCTCAGACACCACCTTTGGAAGGAACTTAGGATTTGTATGAAGGGACACCCTGTCCCTGTGAAAAACCAAGTACAGCTCTACACATGAGAGCCTGGAGCTTGGAAATCCTCTGGGCTGAGTAACAGCAACTAAAATAATGCTTTCAAGAGAGGAAGCGAAGCTTCAACTCCGCGCTGGTTCAAAGGGGGCAAGTCAGCTTTTCCAGCATGAACAACAAATCCCAAGGAGGGACAGGGTCCTGTATGGGAGGCTTAATGTGTAGGATACCTCGTAGGAAGGTACATGATAGGTCGAGCTGGGCCAAGTTCTTGCCATCCACTGCTACGTGATAGGCTGAAATGGCTGAGAGAGGTACCTTAATGGAGGAATGGCTAAGGCCAGAGTCTGACAGGGACAAAAGGTACTCCAGGACCCAATTCACCTCACACAGAAATGGGTCCAGATCACAGGCAGCCATCCAGAGGCTGAAACTTTTCCACTTCATGGCTTAAGTGGCCCTAGTGGATGGTTTCCTTGTGGCCACCAGCACTTTTGCTACCCCCTCTGATACCCCAAACCTTCTCATAACTATGTCTGCAGGAGCCATGCGTGAAGATACAGAGACTTTAGGTTGGGGTGCAGTAGGGTGCCTTGCTCCTGGGAAAGCAAGTGAGAGGGTAGCAGGAGAGGAACAGGTGGTTCCACCGCCAATTGCTGCAAAAGTGGGAACCAGACCTGTCTGGGCCAGAAAGGTGTTATCAGAATCAGGGTTGCTGGCTCCAACTGTAACTTGAGCAGAATCCTCTGCAGAAGGGGTGGGAAGGCATAAAGAAACTTCCCCATCCAAGAGAGGGACAATGCTTCTCGCCAGAAAACACCATGCCTTGGCTCTAGCGAGCAAAAATTTGGCAGTTTGGTGTTGAGTGAAGACGCAAAGAGGTCCAACTCTGGCATGCCCCATCTGTCGAAAAGGTCTTCTGCTACATCCTACAGCAACTCCCATTCATGATCTTGGGACTGCGAGTGACTCAGGCTGTCTGTGAGCCTGTTTTGAATACTGGGGACATGTACTGCCAGAAGCTGCAGTCCTTGGTCCATCGCCCAATACCAGACCCTCATGGCTTCTCCGCAAAGGGGATAAGAATGTGTTCCCCCTTGATTGCTGATGTAAAACACCACTGACATGTTGTCCATCTGTATTAATGTGGGATCCGGGAGGAGTTTGCTCTGGAATGCCTGAAAAGCATAAAGCATAGCTCTCATCTTGAGTACATTTACTGTATGTGGAGAGAGCTTTCTGCCAGAGTCCAGGATCCCCTGGTCTGGTGGCTCCTGAGGTGGGCACCCCATCCCATGCCAGATGCGTCTGTGGTGACTACCTGCTGAGGCGGGGGGTTGCTGAAAGGGGCTCCTACCAATAAGCAGGAGGGGTTCACCCACCATGAGAGGGTTTGTTCAATCGCCTTCGAGATCCTGACACTCTGGTCCAGATCGGCACTGCACTCTGAGGTGCCACTGGAGCATTCTCATGTGAAGATGAGCAAGGGGTACTGTCACAATGGCAGCGGCCATGTCTCCTAGGAGCTGCAGTATCTTTCTGGCTGGAGCTTGTTGCTCAGAGGCCAACCTCCAAGTCAGAGCCTAAAGGTGCTCCGCCCTGTCTGGGGTAGAAAAGCCTTACCCTGAACCATATCCAGGATGGCTCCTATAAAATGGATGGCTCCTATAAACTGGAGCCTCTGAGATGGCCATGGCATGGACTTTGGGAGATTCAGTGTGATCCCTAGGTTCTGAAAGGTGTGCCGAAGTTGTTCCCTGGAGGATGCCGATAGTAACAAATCATCTAGATAGGGGTAAATGTAATGTCCCTGCCTCCTGAGGGCTGCCACTACCACCGCCAGGCACTTGGGTGAACACTCATGGAGCCGAGGACAGGCCAAAGGGCAGGGCCCGGAATTGGTAATGCTGGCCTTCGAATGTGAATCCGAGATATCTCCTGTGGGATGGCAAGATCTTTATGTGCATGTAAGAGTCCTGCATGTCTAGAGAGCAAAGCCAGCCCCCGTGATGCAGCAAGGGAAGAAGTCCTTGGAGAGTCACCATCCTAAACCTTTTGTATCCTATAAAAAGGTTCAGCTGACTGAGGTCCAAGATGGGACGAAGGTCTCCCGTCTTCTTCAGGACCAGGAAGAAGCGAGAGTAGTACCCTTTGCCTCTTTGGGATTCTGGCACTACCTGAATGGCTCGCTTGGACAGGAGGGCCTGAATCTCCGCCCAGATAAGACCTGTGTGGAGTGGGGAGGAGGTTGAAAGGATTGGTGGGTTGTCCGGCGGTAACGTGGAGCATCCCAGAGCATAACCCTTCTCTATGAGCTGCAGCACCCATTGGTCTGTGGTGATTGTGGACCATCTTGTGAAGTAAGGGAGAAATGCCCCACAGCCTCCCTATCAGCTCTGTTGGAGGGGTGAAGCGGTAAGGAGTCAGGCAGAGACAAAAGGACACGGATCCTGCTGCTTGAAGGGGTGCTTTCCTTTAAACTCACCTCTCTGTGGTTGCTTCTTTGCCTGTTGCCCTTGCTGCCTCTGAAAGGGGCAGCGCCTAGGTGGGTAGGGTTCTGATTTCTATATCTTATGTACCTCCGACACTGCCTTGCCTGACTCTTGTAGGCCTTGAATAATCTTTTGGGCTTCCTGCCCGAAGGGCAGGTCCAAGATGGTATCCTGGAGGTCCTGCCTAAAACCAGACACCCTCAGCCAGAAGTGATGCCTGAGGCAGCCGCCAGGGCCGCAGTATCAGCCACATCATGGGAGCTGCAAAGTACGAGCTTGCCCACATCTCTTCTGGACTGTAACACTGCTAAAAGCTCATACTTATTTGGAGAGTCTGGCTGGGTCATGGTGCGGTCCATAGCTTTTTGCCACAGGCACTTCTGGTACATAACCATGTGAGGCAAGAAATTTAGGGACCTTATGGTAGAGGTGGACGAGGCATACACCCTACTCTCCAACTGGTCTGTTTTCTTAGACTCTTTGTCAGGAGGCTGGGAACTGGTGTGTCTAAGCTGTTGTGAGCTGCCATGTGCCACCGTAGGTACTATGCAGCCAGCCTTAGGGTGCTCACCGAGGTGAGGCTAATTTCTGGGAGTTCAATAAAGATGGTCCCACCTTCTTGGGCACCACCGATGTAGTGGCTGGATACTTCCATGCCAACTCTGTGACATCCTGAACTGGTTCTGCCAGAGGGGGAATGGCCAGAGGCTTAGGGTTGGAGGCCCCTAAGAATCTGGTGAGGCAGCATCTCTCCGGGTCCAAATCCTCAGTCTCCCACTGATTGAAGAACTGTATATGCCTCATGACCTCTAAAAAGTTAGGATTGTCAGGTGGTGACATTGGAGAGTCCCTCCTGGTATCCAAGGAGGGTAGAGGGGAGCTCATCCTCAGAAGAAAAATAAGCAGAGGAGTCACCGCTAGAGTCCCTAGAGCAACCTGACAGTGTGTGTGGCTCTGCTGTGACGTTGGGAGTGGTGCCCTCTTGACCTGCTCTGGCCCCGAGAAATGAAAATTACGTACCTAACGTAATTCTTGATCATTCTGTGTATCTTCACCATACATCACTACTTGGGTTACTGGCCGGAGGCTGGGACCCTGTGGGAGTATTTTTATTTTTTTCTTCTGTAGGCGGAGTCGACACAGAGATGGCGCCGCCCCGAGGCCGATGTGATACGTGGTGCTCGCGGGTTGACCGTTAACTGCTGTCGACTCTTCTCTAACTCCAGTTCTGCACGCTGGTGAAAAGAAAAAGGGATGGAGGGGTGGGGCAAGGGAGCCCAAAGGATAGAGAAAGGAAAGGATGTAAAACTAAAAGGAGAAATAAGCGACTGAGAGGACAGCAAAAGAGAGAGGAGCCTAAGGGATTGGGAAAGGAAGAGGCCCCAATCTCTGGGCGAAGGAAAGGGCGGAGAAGGGAGGGTAGAAGGAGGAGAATGAAAGGGGAGGAGGAGACACCGCCCCCCTACCCAATCCAAAGCAACCTGGACCTCGAGAGAGGTAGCTCCAAATTTTAACCCTCATGCAGCAAGCTAAACTGAGGAGTAAGGACACAGAATGTGTCCATGGCACAGCCAGGGCAGGCTCAGAGGAGAGCCAGATCTAAAGGTGCATCACACTCGAGGTCGATTCAGGCCAAAACATAGGGTGGGTTGTGTCTATCCCGCCAGCCAACTAAGGAAACAGAATGTTCCCAAGAGGGGAGTGAAAACAAAATATTGGGGAATGACAGGGGAAGTTTATCCCTGCTGCCAACTTAACAGATAGGACAGAAAGGAGTGCCAAGAGACAACACCTCAGTGACAAAGGGAAGGGATACCCCAAAAAGGGGCACAGAATAATATTAAGGAAATTGCTGAGAGGGTTCTAAGAGGTCCCTCAGCTCTCCCCCTGTCCTGGCTACCTCAGAGAGGGGGCCAGAGTGCCGAACCTTGAGAGGGGGGAGAGAGGAGGATACCCGACATCCCAAACCATGCATAACCCTCCCTGTCTGCCTTCCTAAGAGTCCTCCCTCCAAACCACAAGGGAGGAGAGGAGGAGGAGGAGAGTGCTGGAGAGCAACAATAAGAGACAAACAGGGAGGAGGATCACCCAGAGACAGAGGCCCCAAGGGAAGGAGGGCGGATTTAGTAGTGAATGGTGAAGATACACAGAAAGATCAAGAATTATGGTAGGTTCATAATTTTCATATCTTGTCTGTGCCAGTCTTCACCATTCATCACTACTTGGGTGAGTACCGAGCCCCCCAAAAGGGGCCCAGCACCTCCCTAAGGGACAGAGTTCCTTAGCCTCCAGTGGGGGAGGAACCAGAGGGGAGAACCCCTATAGGCCTGGCTTCACCTGGAACTGGTTTGGGTGAGATGGAGATCTCCCGGCAGGAGATGGAAGGCACCCCTGAAGCTGCTGCCTCACCCTACAGACGAAAATATGGGTTCTCTGGAAAGCGGAGGCAATCACCCTACGCCGGGCCAAGAATGACAACTAGGATAAATGAAGCCATGCCGACCGCCTAATGCAGATCGCTGTCCCCACTAGCCTGGAAGCCACCTCACTGGCATCATACAATGCCCTTGCTTAATGCCTTGCGAGCTCCAGGCCCTGAGCAGAGAGGGCAATGGCTTGTCTGGTTTCCTCCGAATCAGGCAGAGAAGCTAGAATTTGTTCTAGCATAGACCACAAGTACCTATTGTAGGTAGCATGGTGGGCCTGATATGCTGCCACCCAGAGCAAAGTCTGTGCCGAGGAGAACGTCCTCCTGCCCCAGAAGTCAAAATTCGAAGAGTCTGAGTCTGGGGGCCAGTCACGGCCTGGGATTCTATGCCCAGAGGGGGTATCCAGGAGCGTCACACACCTGAAGGGGGGTGAGGCAGAGTTTCTGGAAACCTCGGGGGTGCCCAATACCTCTGGCGAAGGTCCCTAGGGGCTGGAACAGAGGAAAAGGGACACCGCCAGACCCAGTATGATGCCTCCCAGAAGGGAACAGGCCAGGCGGGAACCACGAGGTTGACCGCACTGAACTCACCTAAGACGGTGCACGCTGACCGGTCTGGATTGCTGTCTCTAAAGGTGGAGATGTGGAGCTCGTCAAGTAACCTTGAAAGGAAGTGCTGATAGCTGGTAAGATCAGACGCTGGGGAAAGATGGACTGAGGTTTCCTCTCCCTTGGAGGAGGAAGACAAGGAAGCTGACGAGTCCGGACATCAGGGTCAGGCTGCACTGGAGAGTGGTGAAATACCTGCTCGTCCATGGCTCTAATGTAGGCAGGGAAGAGTGCAGCTGAGGCCCTGAAATGCTCCCAGGTAAGGGGCCCTGTAGGATCGGGAACACCTGGGAGAGGAGGAGGAGGAGGAGGAGTTGGCAGAGGCACAGAGGCCAAGCACCTCCGAGGAGGAGCATGGCCTCTGCTTGGGCAAGAGGACCGACCGGATGATCCCAAAGGAAAGGGGGACCCGGTAGTCCCAGAAGACAGGAGCCGTTCAACTGGACTAGAACGGCTGGAGCTGTGCCCAAAGGAAGCAATCCCCCTGCAAGGTGACCAGGATCGTGTGGGTCCAAAAGGACAACCCCTAACCTTCAGTGAAGACATGCTTCTTGGAGAAACATCAGAGGAGATGCGCAGACCCGTGCTACGACTTCTCCCAAAACCCGGCTGGGCCTCCAGGAGAGGCCGCTGCACTGAGCCCTGGCTACTCAACTCTTCAGACTCTGAGAAGCCCTCTTCCTCACTACCAGCAGAGGCAGCTGACACCCCCTGGCCGCCTCCTGGGAGACAGCCAGAGGTACAGGGCCTTCCCCTGCCTGGGATGCCCCAGTCGACTCAGAAGTTGGACTAGCCAGGACAACCATGGGACAGGTCCTCGGATCCGGGTTGCCCCATGGTGTCCACATGGACACTCAAGGCTGGTCAGTACCACTGACCCCAGAACCAGAAGAGTCCGACCGCTCCCCAGTGGGGGGCTGAGACGCTGTACTCCGAGGAACCAGCAGAATTCGGGCGCCAATCCGGGTCAGCCTCTGCGTCCTCCTCCTCCAAGGAGGACGGTGAAGTTTGAATCCAGACTACCCCCCTGAACCCTGCCAATCCCAGGACCACGAGTGGTGCCGTGTTCCCCCCGGCACTGGGAACAGAGGAGGCACTGCCTATGGCGTCACCCTCATCCCTGGCACCTCGAACAGCACCAGAGACAAAGGCAGCATTGCCCACAGCGCTGCCTCCATCCCCGGCACTGTGAACGGCACTGGAGACAGACGTGGCACCGCAGACGGGTCCTGCACTGCCCACAGCGCCGCTCTCGTTCCTGGCACCACAAACAGTGCCAGAGTCAGAAACAGTGTCACAGGCCAGCCCGGCGCCATCCAGACCCGCGGTGCTGCAAGCGACATTGGAATCAAGGGCAGCACTGACAGATGGCGCCTGCTCAGATCCGTGGGTCCCAGAGCATGACAACGGGGGAGCCTTCGCTTCCGAGGAAGCGACTACTGAAACGCTGCCTCCCGCCCGTCCCCCGAGGGGGCCAGACTAGGCCTCCTGCACCATGGAAGAAGCCCCTGCCGTGGCAAGGCTAAAAGTGATGGAGGCCCCCTCCTCTGCAGGCTGTACAGGACCAGGAGGGGACCCGGAGGAAGGGCCAAGAAACCTTAGCTTGGCCTTCCGTGTGCGAGTCTGTGCTCCAAAAGTCAGCGGCGCATGTCTGACTTTAATCGCACACATTTCCAACACTCAGCGGTCCACTGAAAAACAGGCATTGCAACGATCCATGTCATGGTTGCAGCCTAAGTAAGTTAAACAGTGGTCATGCTGGTCCGTGGCGGAAAAAAGTCAGCTGCAGGGACACTGATATATTGGGGCCTGACCTGCCTGCGAAGATTTCTTCTTGTCCCCGGAATGAGACATGACCGTATCGAAAACAATAAACAAAATAAAGGTACTCGGCGTTGAAAGAAATAAACAAGAAAGATCTTACTGGGAAATCTGGGAGTGGCGCCAAGTACAGAGGAGGCGAGCAGAACTGTAAGCCGATGGACTAGGCCGCAAAAATGCAGTTATAAGTTGAGCTTCCACAGGAGGTCCTTTCTTGATGGCGGAGAAGCAGAACTGAGCTGGGGCAGAGTCGACAGCAGTTAACAGCCAACCCGAGCCCCACGATCACGTGGCCTCGAGGGCGGGCGCGCTGTCTCAAGGCCGACCCGCCCAGAAAAAATAGTGTTAGTTCTATGGGGCCCCAGCCTCTGGCTGAAAATCAAGCAGTGATGAATGGTAAAGATTGACACAGACAAGAACTACATTCCCTGGATCTGCTGTCCCTACTTGAAGGAAAGCATGACGAGGAATGATGACCCCGGCCCTTACGTCTGAAAGGGTCATGGTTTGAGCCACCTGGAGTTGGTTTAGGTGTCGGGGTGGCGACGGAGATCTGGGGGGAGGCAACAGCTGCAGTGGAGAGAGAGTGCCCCCAGTGTCTACTTTGGATCAGGCTTATGAAGGAGATCTCCCTTTATGGTATTCCACCAACTGGTGAACGATGCCCCAACCTCAGCCAAAGGGACCACAGATCCTGACAGCAGCTCTGGCGCTGCCAGTCAGTCCCAAAGGGGCTGGTGCCTGGTCTGGCAACGGGGTGCGTCTGGTGACCAGCTACCTGTCGCTCCATCCCCTGGTCCCTATCCCTAGGCTTAGGTACCAGGGGAGTGGTCATCGGGACCTGCCGTCAAAGGGTCAGACATAAGATCAGGCGCTGCCCAGTCCTCTGGCGGAGGCCCCTGGGGAGCTGGCGGTACCCGTGGCACTGGAGCTTTGTTTGGCACCACAGCCATAGAGACAGATGCTACGGGGATCTGTCATCTAACTTGACTGGAGACAACAGGTCAGGCGTTATGGGAGTTTTGTTCGTTGCATTGACTCCCGTGCACTTTCCCCGGTCATCAGGCTTAGCTGACGAACCGGAGGACGACGCCTTAATAATGGGGGAGCCACAGCGTACTCCCACCAAAGTGGCCTGGTCCTGGGTCTTAAACCCTAACGACTATTTGTGGGGTCTGATGGCCAGCGAGGACGAAGATGTAGCCTGAGAAGGCCCGTGCCCAGAGTTCCCATTCAAAGCTTGAGAAGAGGTGGGAAGTGTTAGCACCACAGCCCCCAGGACAGCTAATGACCTGTGGGGAGAGTCAGACAACCTGTCGGAAGAGGAGGCCTTACCTTTGTGCAGAGAGTGGGACTGTGAGTCTGACCTGGTTTTCTCCCTGTCCTTTTTATGATGCTTCCCTGAGTGCTTTTTCTCCTTGGGGGAAGCAACGTGAGCAGAGGACGAGGATGAACTGTGCCCCGAGCGAGACTTCTGCATCGTGGTCACTTGTTGCTCCAAGAGGTAGGCCTTCAGGGTCTTCAGACAGTGGATGTGAGTGTGCTGGTTGAAGCTTTGGCAGTATGGGCCATCACCAATCGTGGTCCAGGACCCAGCCACAAGAGGCTGAATGGCCATCCTTCACTAGAATTTGTTTGCCACACACGCACGTAGTCTTCCGCCATAGAATGGATGTAGAAGACTCGGAAGACAAAGAGGTGACTGAAAACTCAAGAATTGAACTGCGTGGAGCGTTGAAGAAAATGGCGGTCGACAGGAAGCAGGAGGCGTCTGTGAAGCAGATATGCTGGGTCAATGGCGGGAAAGGAACTAAGGTGGTGCTGGGGAACCACCCCTTTATACAGTGGTTGACGTCGTGGGCGGAGCCGACATAGGGGGTAGTCCCCCGCCTTGGACTGCTAGCTCGAAGTTTTCCATAGGGTCCTAGTGCCTGGCGGCGTATTCCTATTTGTAATGACTTGCTGCAAGAGCTCTACCTCAAACTGAGATCACTGGTTAGAATGTTGAAGGGTCAAGTCCATGTCAATCTAAACTGCAGCTGTCAGATTTGAATAACAGAATGAAAAATGTTACATGCAGCCCAGTTTGAAATTTCGCACTCCATGTAAAGGCCACAGAAAATTGCAGTTACGCAAGAACTTACCGTAACAGTAGATCTTCAAGAGAGGTTCCTGCAGTATGTCTTCACATACAGGACTGCGCCCCCTGGCGTCAGGTTCCAACAGCAGACTTGTAGCTAACAATCATCAGTGCCCGCCCTCCAGTTCTTTTCCACCGGAGACCTAGAAAAAGGTAAGTAGAAAGGAAGGAGTGATAACTCCTAGAACCCTCCTTCCTATCTAGACCCAAGGGCTAGGCAGGATGAAAATAAAGGAAACATTCCAGGAGCTGGGGAAAGGTGGGTGGGAAACTAGACCTACTCTAGGAACCTCTCTCGAAGAGCTACTGTTACGGTAAGTTCTTATGTAACTGCAATATCTTACTTCGATAGGGTTCCTGCAGTAGGTCTTCACATATAGGACTGAATACCCAGCAGTCCAAAAGAAAAATACGGAGATAAAGTTCCAGAAGGAGGACTCGTTTGCCAAACTGAGTACCGTCTTATGACAAAAGTCCTTGCAGGACCGTAAGACTGAAACCGGTCCTACACCTAGAGGCAACGTCCAGACTGTAGGTGCTTAGTGAAGGTGTGGACAGATGACCAAGTGGCCGCTGGACAAATCTCTGCCATGGACACATTCTTGAAAAAGGCAGTAGAGGTAGCAACACACCAAGTGGAGTGACCTTTTACAGCCCCCAGAAGGGACTTTCCATGTTTTTGGTAAGTGAAGTGGAAGCAGTCAGCCAACCACCTAGATAAGGTGTGTTTTGAAATGGCCTTACCCTGGCACTGGGGGGCAAAGGCCACAAAAAGCTGACTGGACTTACGGATGTCTTTAGTCCAGTTAGTGCAATACCTCAAGATCGGGTGCACATCTAAGGTGTGCAAAAGATATTCCCCGTTAGAATGCTGAGGATAATAGACTGGCAATTCCACACTCAGAGTGGTTTCCGAAACCACCTTTGGAAGGAAGAATGGGTTAGTTCTAAGGACAACTCTGTCACTATGAAAAATCAAATAGGGTTCCTTACAGACGAATGCCTAAAGTTCTGAAACCCTTCGGGCCGAAGTGACAGCAACTAGAAACAAGGTCTTCCAGGAAAGGAAGTGCATGTGTCAATCTGAAGCCGGTTCAAAGGGGTGCAAGGTAAGTTTTTCTAACATAAAGTTAAGGTCCCAGGGAGGACAGGGGTTCTGGACTGTAGGTTTTAAATGGAGGACACCTTTCAGAAATGTTTTGGCTACCTCCAGTTGAGCCAGAATTTTGCCCTCCACCGGAAGGTGGTAGGCCGACACCACAGAGAGATGGACCTTGATGGAGGAATAACTCAGGCCCATCTCCGATAAATGAACAAGGTACTCTAACACCTGGGCTGCTGAGCACGAAAATGGGTCCAAGCTCCTGGCTAAGGCCCAGATCAAAAATCTTTTCCACTTCATGGCGTAGGTGGATCTGGTACATGGTTTTCGGGCTTCTGCCAAGATATGAGCAACCTGCGAGGAAACTCCACAGTGAGAAGCCGCTACGTCCACAGGTACCACGCATGAAGGTGGAGTGATTGAAGGTTCGGATGCATCAGGGTGCCCTGCTCCTGTGTCAGAAGGTCATGAGACAGTGGCAGGAGTAGTGGAGGTTCTAGAGCCAGCTGTTGTAACAGTGGGAACCAAATCAGATGGGGCCACAGAGAGGCAATCAGAATCAAGTGCGCTCCTTCCGTTTGAAGTTTCAACAGAACCTTCTGAATGAGAGCAAAGGGAGGAAAGGCATATAGAAACCTCCCTGTCCAAAAGAGATAGTGCGTCTCGCCAAAAAGCACCACGGCCAGGAACAAGTGAGCAAAAGCTGGGTAGTTTTGCATTGAATGGGGAAGCGAAGAGATCTATTTCTGGCCGACCCCACTGAAGAAACAGGTCTTTGACCACCTTCTGCTTTAACTCCCACTCATGAGCCCTGGCCACTGATCTACAGACTGTCCGCCAGGACGTTGCTTATGCCTGGGACGTGGACTGCTGTCAGGGAAAGTACGTGCTGAATTGCCCAGTACCAGACTCTCACTGCTTCTCTGCAAAGAGGGTACGAGCGAGTTCCTCCCTGTTTGTTGATATACCAGACTGTGGACATGTTGTCCATCTGGATGTGAAGTGATCCCAGTAGGAGAAGTGACTGGAACGCCTGGAGGGCACAGAGGACTGCTCATCTCCAGAACTCTGATGTAGAGCAGAAGCTCCTGAGTGAACCAAGATCCCTGTGTCTTGTGTTCCCCCCAATGGGCACCCCTACCCATGTCTGAAGCATCCACGGTGACTTTCTGGGGGCTGTTGGAGATTGTGACCCGTTGGTTCACGTCGTCCGTCCTCTGGTCCCACTGGACTCGAAGAGACCACTGGGTGACCCTCCTATGTAGTCTCGCCAGGGCAACCATGGAGATGGCCGCTGCCATTAAGTCCTAGGAGATGGAGCGCAGAGTGTGCTGGGATCCATCAAGCCTGAGCCACCAGGGTGGCTTGAGAAACTAAAGTCTCGGATCGATCTAATGGCAGGAAAGCCTTGTTCTGGGCTGTGTCTAGTACTGCTCCAATGAATTGGAGGCGCTGGGAGGGTACTAGCTGGGACTTGGGGAAACTGACAGAGATGCCCAGCTGGACAAATAAGTCCAGAGCGAAAAAGAGAGACTCTTTCAGGCTGTCTGGTGAGGGTGCTGAGAGGAGCCAGTCGTCCAGATACGGGAACACATAAATGCCCTTGCGGTGAAGAAAAGCCACAACCACCGCTAAGCACTTGGTGAAAACCCGGGGGGCCGAGGAAAGGTCAAAGGAAGTGCTTAGAATTGAAAATGGTTCTCCTGAAAGGAGAAATGAAGGAAGCAGCGGTGGGCCGGGAGTATGGGAATAGGTAGGTAAGCATCCTGAATATCCAAGGAGCACAGCCAAGAGTTTGGTTGGAGCAGGGGAAGAAGACCCTGAAGGGTCAGCATGCGAAACCTTTTGTACTTGACAAAGAGGTTGAGCATGCTGAGATCCAGGATTGGCCTCAGAACTCCCATCTTCTTTGGTACTAGGAAGAAATGGGAATAAAATCCCCTTCCTATTTGGTCTTGAGGGATGGGTTCTATGGCCGCTTTTTGCAGGAGGGCCTGAATCTCCTGGAAGACTATCGGGATCTGATCCCTTGGACAAAAAGACCGTCCTGGAAGGTGGAGAGCAGGGATCTCGATAAACTCTATCGAGTGACCTCACTGAATGAGCTGTAGAACCCATAGATCTGCAGTGACGGCCCTCCATCCCATCCAGGTGGAGTCCGAATCTCCCTCCTACTGGTTCCTCCTTGACGACTGGAGGTAGCGGGAGAAGGGGGAAGGAGTCTGGACACCAAGGGAAGAGAAGCTTTGGCCCTGGAGGCAGGCTTGGGAAATTTTGCCAGAGGGGTTTGGGCTCCAGATCCAGGGGCTCGTCGTTTGCCCTGGGTCTTATTCCATCATCTTTGGCAGCGAAAAGGCTGCTTCTTTTGCCACGTCCTGTACATAGAGCATACGTATCGCAGTGATCGTCCGCACTTCTGCAGCCCCATTATTATATCTTTGGCATCGCCGCCAAAAAGGATGGAACCCCTAAAAGGAGCATCCAGGAGGGGAGACTGGACGTCCTGTGCCAAACCTGCAATCCTAAGCCAAGAAAGACGTCAGATGCAGATCCCCATAGCGGCAGCCCTAGCCACTGAGTCTACCGAATCGTACGTAGCCCGAAGGGCATGACGACACGAAGACATGCTCATACGGACCTTGTCCAGTAGCTTGTTTCTGAGCGTCTCATCCTGTACCTCTTGAAGGTCCCTCTCGAGCTCCAACAGAGAAGCCTTCTGGAAGACCACCATGTGTCACACGTAGTTAAGGGACTGGATGGCACAGGAAGTAGATGAATATATTTTCCTGCCAAACTGGTCCAATTGCTTTGAGTCCTTACCAGGAGGAGAGGAGCTCAAATGCTTGGGTTGCGCTGACCGGTCATGAGCGGCTGTAATGACCACTGAATCGGCCTTCGGATGAGATGTTAGATGTGGAATCCCTTCCGGAGGAACGTAAGTGCGATTGGCCTTTCTGGATACAGCCGGAACAGAGGACAGCTGTTGCCAGATGGTGGTGACCAGATCCTCATAAGGACCCATCCGGGAAGGGATGGGTAGAGGGTCTGTAGTGGCCAGATCTAAATGTTCCGCCAGTTTCTTGCGCTGGGGATCTGCTTCTTTTGAGGGCCAGCCTCCTGCTGCCTGAATAGTCCTCAGAGTTCACGAAGGAGGGTCTTCTGGAGGAGATTTAGGAGAGTCCTTAGGTGGGACTTGAGCTGGAGACCGATTATCTGAAGGATCAGAGTCAACATCTGAGTCTGAAGGTTCTGAGCTGCTGGGGATGGGCGGGTCCTCCCGAGAGGAACCCACCAGCAGGGAACCAGGCTAAGTCCTGAGTAAATCAGTGGAGGAGGTGCCTTGGGCAGGGAATGTCACCCACTGAATGCAGTCGTAATTCTGTGAGCAGCTGGGTCCTGGCGTCCTGCCACCATGCTTGGATCGCATCCCGATCAAGCGGTGGAGGTGGAGGAGGAGGTTGGTAGCCCAGGTAGCCTGGGTAATGTGGGTGTTGCCATGGAGGGTACTGGAATCCTGGCAATCCTGGGCTGTAACCATAGGGAGAATACTCAGGGTATCCCGATGCCGGGTATCCCGGTGTTGGCGGCACACGGCCTGGCATCAGGTAATAAGGTGCCAACGGAGGCCCGCCCGGCAGCGGATAATGGGGATCTGGCCGCAGAAAACCGCCTGAAGGTTCTGCCGGACCTACCAGGGGAGATGCCAAAGGGCCACAGGGTGGCGAGGGATCGGGGAGGACCCCTTAAGGTCCCGAAGGAAGAGACTCCATAATCGGATCCCAGGCAGGTGATGGACTCCTGTCTGTGGGCAGCAAAATACCAGGCAATGGGGGTAACTTGGGTACAGAGCCCAACGAAAGGTCCCAGAAAGATCCTGAAGGTAAAGACAGAGCAGGATCGGGTGGCGAATCCTTGGGATGAAGTACCTGAAGAGATGAACGGCCTCCTGGCAGCACGCTCGTGCCGACGTCGGGGGTCCTCACGGGAACCTGACGGGCGAGACAGAGGGTCCGGGCGGACAACAGAGGATCCATCGCCCGATTAATTGGACCTGACTGGGCTGGCAGTAGCCGAGAGGCCACCACTAGGCTTAACGGTCGTGGATGTGCATCCGTCGACAGGATCAGAGGGTGACTTATCAGCAGTACTGGAAGGAGAAGATGCAATAGGCGCCTCAAGGGAGGCTACCCCTGGCTGCCCGCTCACCTAGGAAGGAGGGGAGAAGGTGCTCAGCCCAAAGAAGCATACAGGGTACCTGAAAAAGTACTCACGTTTTTTGAGGACGCAGGCCTTCCACATGGCGACGGACTCCTCTCCTGGCGCTTCTCCTCATCTTTCTTCTTTTTCCTCAGGGCCAGTGATGACTACCTTTCCCTTAGCTCCTGGAGCTCCTTTTCCATCGACACCAGCCATCGGGTACAGAGGTGGGCCTCGAGGGTCTGCTTTCATCTGGTCTGGGTGGCTTGGCTGAAGCCCAGACAGATGGCACACTCGTCCGAGTTGTGCTTGGGGCCTAGGCAGAGAAAGCAGCGGGAATGGTCGTCTCCGTGTGGGATTTGAGCTCCGTGCTTAAAGCACTTCCTCTTTGGACAAGCCGACATACATTTGGTTGGATGCTGGAAGAAAAAATGGTAGCAGAAGTCGAGAAACTTCAAAAGACACGTGGGCGTTTGATCGTGGTTCTTACACAAGAGCCGAGCAAACTGAGGCGACGGCGGGAAAGAACTGGAGAGCGGGCACAAGACCGCCCCTTTTATAGTCGGACTGACGTCGCATCACCTGACGTCGGGGGGCAGTCCCCCTGATGATTGCTAGCTACAAGTTTGCCATTGGAACCTGACGCCAGGGGGCGCAGTCCTATATGTGAAGACCTACTGCAGGAACCCTCTCGAAGTGAGATCTGAACTTTACTATAATCTGTACGTAATTACCTAGGGGGAGCCCATACTTTCATCTTGGGCTCTCATGCATTCTCAAAACTCCAAAAATCCAAACTACCAGTATGATACAAACTATAGCCCTCTTCCCCTTACTACATTTAAAGCACAGTAAGGGTGGGGGAGAGATGATAAGGCAAAGGCTGAATGAGAGGAAGAGAAAAATAAAGATACATTTGCTTATAGAAAGAAAGAGCAGTGCAATTAAAGAAAGGACAAGGAGACACTTCAGCCTACAACCACACACTTTTATGGAGGAAGCAATGCTTCTCTTTTGGTTTTGTGAATTCACAGTATGATGTGAGATTAACCAACAGAACAGTTTAGTCTGCAGGCAACTCTCAGAGTGAGCTCCGAGCAGAAGGAGCAGTGGGGGATAGCTAGGACAAACAAAGCAAACAGCTGCTGTTCAACAATTAGTAATTTTTCTAAAGACAAGAAAAAGGTATGAAAGTTAGCAGATCAGCAGATGAGCTAAGAATATTTAATTCAGAATTTTCTATGTTTAATAAACAGAAAGCATTACAAACATACAGCTCTTAAATTTTGAGGACCTACCAGGTACATTCTCCTGCCAGACCTCTGTCCATAGGTTTGTGTCACTATTCTCTCCTTTCTCCTCTTCATCCGGAACAGCATGCATTCCCAAGAAAGCCAGAGGCAGGACCACTCTTGCATGGTTCTTCAGCACATCAGGGCTGTAGCGCCCTATAGCGTGAACTGTCAGTGCACATGCTGACCTGTATACTGGATCTGGTTGGGAAAGAACACCACTCGTTTTGTAGTTACTGCAGAATTTTTTGTGAATTCTGACTGCTTCTTTAATCTGTAATAGTGAAAAGGAATATTACTTACCCATAATGCTCATCTTCTAAAATATCTCCTCATTAGAGCAGCACTCATTGGTCTTAAAGACACCCTTTGGTGTTGGCGACAGCACTGGCACACAGTGTCATGCATTTATCCACACACATAATGTGGTGCTGGCCACAACTGCCTTAGTGCCACTTTTACCTAAGAGGAGCATGAAAAGCTGCCAATATCATTTTTAGAATAAATTTAGTAAAACTTGAAGTTTTTAATGAAATACTACAGTCTGAAGTGACATTATGGCTGCAATGATACAAGTATGTGTATTTCTAGAAGGACATCTTGATTGTACATCTGTATATTTTAATTACTCATGTACATTATTGCTGTATATAGATTTTGTATTCTTTTAAGAGGTTTCTTATATGTTTGCTTCTGTTAATTATCTGTATATTTTTAAACTGAGTTTTTGTAGTTTGTAGCTATTCAGGTCACACCTGAACACAGGACCTCCACCAGGGCGCCGGACAGCCCACTGTCAGAGCAACTTGCCTTTTTTAGCTCCCTACCGTCCTCCTAGGGATGTCACAATATGAAATTCTGAAGGTATGATAACTGCCACATACAATAACTTGGTTATCATTATACCACTATATATTCAGAAGAAAAAATTTTTGTACAAAAAAAGAAGCCTCCTCAAAGTCTTGCATCAGGGAGAGTTGGTATGGAAAGGACAGTTGTCCCTAAAAATACAAAAAAAATAGTTGAAAGGTTTGAATACCGCAGTATACCATGATTGTGACAGGGTAGAATGGGATCCTGTCCCTTTTGTTTTGGAGAAAGTGTTTACATGCAAGGATCTGTATTCTTTCCTTTTCTCTCTTCTCTGTCTGGCAACGCGACCAAATTTTCCTGTGAGGCTTTGGACTTCATCGACCCAAACAGTCTCACAATCCTTTGCCTCACTGTCTGTTTTTTCTCCCTTGCATATCTATATCTGCTAATATAAAATATATGAGAATCAATGTATGGAACTGTAGCTGATACTGGGATCACTTTTGTTTAGAAAATTGTCTTACTGTTGAAATGTATACATTTATAATTTGAGATAACTGTAAAAAACTAGAGGTTACTTGGCTGCAAATTCCTGAGCCTTTTGCAGTTGCTATGGGGACCTCAGGAAGTTCTCACTGTTCTAGCAGCTCCTGAAATTTACAAAGGACAGGATGCTTGCAAAGGATGGGGGTTGAAAAGAGTTATAAAACTGCTAAGCTGAGCTGCAAGGGAGATTTTGTACAAGAAAGGTTTTATTTTGCTTCTGTACACAGTTATTCTGAACGTGTTTATTTTATTTATGTTACTGCAACTACAAATCAACAGTTTTGTAGAATCTTACAACTGCTCCTGAGTTTTCCCTATGCTTCCTTACCTGTGCCTCGACAACAGATGGTGTCAGCCTAAGTGGGATTTAAGCCGTGCATACCCTAAAAATGAAAATTACGTACCTACTGTAATTCTTGATCTTCTTGGACAAGTCTCCACCACTCATTCACACTATTGGGAACTGCGCTGGAGGCACTAGGACCCATCAGGAGCAAACTTTTTGCTGGAGGGTGGCGCCAGAGATGGAGCCTAAGGAACGGGTAATCTCACAGCCTCAGTCACGCTGGTAATGACTATCTCAAGGCCGACCCTCCAACCGCCTCAGTACCTTTTTTTTACTAAGGAGGTGCAGCATAACTAACCTAGAAGGGTAGCCTAGCCTAAAACCGGACACAAATAGTCCGGGTGACCCATATAAGAAGGGTCAACAAAGTCTTCACAGCCTAAAGATTTGAGGGAGGAAGACCAACAACAGAGGTGAGCTCGGGGACGGAGGGTGGGTGTGAAGGAGTGGTGGAGACTCGTTCAAGAAGATCAAGAATTACAGTAGGTACGTAATTTTCATATCTTCCTGGACATAAGTCTCCACCACTCATTCACACTATTGGGAGAGTACCGAGCTAATAATCCCCCGAGAGGGCGGCAGGAGAGACCAAGAGCTCACGTTTCTAGGACAGAAGTCCATTAAGGATGGCTCTGCCAAAGGAAGAATGTCATCTGGCATGGACATCCAGTGCATAATGTTTTACAAAAGTATGCACTGAGCTCCAGATGGCCGCGTTGCAAATATCTGCAATGGGCACGTTGCGAATTTCCGCTAGGGATGCCGCGACCGCTCTAGTAGAGTGAGCATAAACTCTACCCTCCAACTTAACCTGTGCCATGGAACAGCAGTGGCAAAGGCATGCCACTAGCCATGCTGAGATACATCTGATAGCGACAGGTTGACCCAGCCGGGTCTCGCTGAAGGAAACGAACAGTTGCTGGGCTTTGCGAAAATCCTTGGTTCTATCTAGATAGAAACACAAGGCCCTCTTAACATCCAAAGAATGAAAAGAACGTTCTCCTTCATTTTGGAAGTCCGCAAAGTAAGAGGGAAGGACCAAAGGTTGGTTTAGATGAAATTCTGACACAACCTTAGGAAGAAATTTAGGATGAGTACGAAGAACTACTTTGTCCTTATGGAACACAGTATATGGAGGGTCTGTGACCAGGGCATGTATCTCAGAGACCCTGCGGGCTGAGGTAATGGCCACTAGGAAGGCAGTCTTCCAGGTGAGAAATTTTAGCTCAGAGGTAGCCAGAGGTTCGAAAGGTTTCCGAGTGAGCATGTCTAGCACAAGATTAATGTCCCAGGCTGCAACTGGACGTCTTGTAGGAGGTCTGGTATTCAGAATTCCTTTAAGAAATCTCTTAACCACAGGTAACTGAGCCAGTGTTAAGGAAAAAAACGGCTCATGATATGCTGAAATGGCACTAAGGTGAACTTTGACTGTAGAGTACTGCAGACCTGAATTTGAGAGGTCCAAGAGGTACTCCAAAACCTTATCTGGTGGGCAGGAAAAGGGATTCAAAGAGGACTCTGCACACCAGAGCGACAAACGCTTCCACTTGGCTGTGTAAGTTTTCCGAATGGCTGGCTTCCGCGCAGCCAAAAGAATATCTGAAACCCTTCGAGAGATATTGAACCAGTTTACTTCTACCTCTTCAGGAGCCAAGCGTGAAGGTGAAGCGATCTCAGGTTGGGATGGACTACCGGTCCCTGAGTCAAAAGGTTCATCTGCAGGGGAAGTGGTCTCGGAGGAACTGCCAACATACTGTTGAGTAGTGGAAACCACAGCTGTCGAGGCCAAAGGGAGCAATGAGAATCATCTTGTCCCCTGGATTCGAACTTGAGTACCACCCTCTGAATTAGAGGAACAGGCGTAAGAAAGCGTTTTGTCCCACACGCAGCCTGAGCATCCTGACAGAAAATGCCAGGCCCTGGATTTCTGGAGCAGAAGAGAGGCAGTTTTGCATTGAGTGAGGATGCAAAAAGGTCCAGGTCTGGAGTTCCCCACTCTTCGAATAGTGACTGAACTATGGTTGAGTCGAGAGACCACTCGTGAGGATCTGTCTCTGTTCTGCTGAGACGGTCTGCCAAGTCGTTCTGTACACCTGGCAGGTAGACCACTTGAATTACAGCCTTGTGCTCCAAGCACCATTCCCATACCCATAATTGCTTCCCTGCATAAGTGGTAAGAATGAGCACCGCCCTGCTTGTTGATGTAATACATCACTGCTTTGTTGTCCGTTTGAAGGAGAATGTTCTTGTGACAGAGAATGTCCTTCAACGCTCAGACCGCATAAAGGACGGCTCTCATTTCTAGGACGTTTATGTGAAGCTGGGACTCGAGTTGAGTCCACACACCTTGAGTGTGGAGAGCCTGACAGTGAGCTCCGCACCCCATTAGGGATGCGTCCGTGGTAATGGAGATTTGATGGTCCAGAGGAGCAAAGGGATATCCTTCCAGAAGATTGGTCTCCTGAGACCACCAGGTGAGTGACCTCTTTAAAGGTTCTGTCACCTTGATGAGATCGACTGTGGGTGAGTGGTTGGGGACCACTGGTACTGAGCATCCACTGAGTGATTCTCATGTGCAGGCGTGCTAGGGGTACAGTGAACATTGAGGATGCCATGAGGCCTAGCATCCGTTGCATCGAAAGAGCTGTAACTGAGCTGTTCTCCCGATGTGATGGGCCATTTGAAGGATATCATTCCTTCTGTCTTCTGGAAGACAAGCCTTCGCTGGGAGGTGTCCAGAAGAGTCCCTATAAAGAGGAGCCTCTGAGAGGGCTGCAGTTGCGATTTCTTGAGGTTCAGCAGAACTCCCATGGACGTAAGGAGGCGAGAGGCGTCTCTGACATCCAGGATCCTTGCCTGGAAGAGCTAGCTAGAAGCCAATCGTCCAGATAAGGTAACACCTGTATCCCGACCTTTCTGAGGTGCGCTGGGAGAACTGCACAACACTTTGTAAAACCATGCGCGCCGAGGATAGCCCAAAGGGCAGGACTCTGAACTGATAATGCTGCTGGTAAGCATCCTGCATGTCCAGGAGGCTAGCCAGTCGTGTTGATGAAGCAAAGGTAACAGAGTTCCCAGAGAAATCATTCTGAATTTCTCCCTGGGAGAAATTTGTTTAGCTTTCTGAGATCTAGAATGGGCGCATCCCGGACTTCTTTGGAACCAGAAAGTAATGAGGTAGAATCCCGTGTTCCGTTGATGCAGCGGCACCACTTCTACTGCCCTGTTGTTCAAGAAGGTCCTGAATCTCGGCAGCGAGGAGTCTGACTGAAGGGTTGACAGCCTGGGCTGCCGTTTGGGAAGATGATCCGGAGGGGTCTCCAGAAGATTGAGTGAATACCGCTCGTGAATTATCCGAAGGACCCATTTGTCTGAGGTTATGGACTTCCACTGGTTGTAGAAGTGCATCAGACGACCTCCCACTGGAGAGGAAAAGTCCACCTCAGGCAGCTGAGATGGGACTTGGGCCAGACATTCATAAGGTAGCGCTGGGTGCTTTGGGCCCTTGCGCTTTCTGTTGTATCTTCTTTTGAGGTTGGGCAGGTTGGTTTTATGGAAACCTCCTCTGCCTCGAAAGGACTGACGATTATGAAACTGGCGTTTATTGACATGCCCTCAGAGGGGCAGGAGGGGTCGCAGCCAACTTAATGGCTGACCTAGTCTTTGTGTAGCTTCTAGAGCTTGCTCTACCTGAGAACCAAAAAGATATGCACCATCAAAGGGCAACGCCATTACCTGCTGCTGCGCATCATTCGTGAAGCCCGAAGTGCACAGCCAGGAATGACGGTGGGTGCAAATACCAGCAGCCGCTGAACGGGAAGTAGTGTTGAAAGCATCCATGGCTGCTTTAACCTGCTGGCTGTTAGATTCGATACCTCTAGTAACGGTTTGAAGAAGCTCTGGTTTTGCATCCGACTCCGGAAGAGCTTCAACCATCTGCTTGATAGAGTGCCACAGGATATACTCATACTGGGAGAAATAGCTCTGGTAACTGGCAATACGCATACTTAGGGTAGAAGCAGAAAAGACTCTCTTACCTAAGGTGTCTATCTTACAAGATTCTTTGTTAATAGGTTGAGCTGTAGTAGTTTGAGGAAGAACGACCTTATCATTCTCTGCCAGGACTACAATAGGATCTGCAAAGGCTTGAGATGCCAAAATGGGATGATCCTTGAGGGCTGAATATTTCCTATCTATGGATTTAGCCACCGAAGGGGTGAGAGCAGGATTATTCCATACCATTTGAGACAGCGTCTCGAAGGAAGGCTGAACCGGAGGAGTCAAATCCGTAGGGATCTCCGAGCATGAAGGTATTGGAGTCTTAACAATTTCCCAGGATCGATGTCTGTAGTCTGGAGAGAAAGAGTGGAACTCAGATTTTTCAGCAGAGACTTAAATGACAGGTCCTCGACCACAGGCTCTGTAGCAGTAATAGATCCTGCTTCGTCCACTTCATCACCCAACCGAAGGTCTGGGTCAGGCTCAATGTCATCTACTAACAGTCCAGGAGGGACTGTATGGATAGGAAAGGAATGAAAATCAGAAGAGAGGAAGAAGGAAGCGAGTGAAAGGTGGAGTCCTGAAAGCAGGAGCCGAGAGCCCCGGCGCCAAGGAGGTGCAGCACCGAGAGAGCCACGCCGGTAACATGCGGCGCCAGCATGGCGCCGAAAGTACACCATCGGCACCGAGGATGCGCCGAGAAGCCGACAGCGCCGGTACGGCACCAGATGACGCTGAAAACACCCCAGACTCAAAAACAGGTTTTGAAGGAAGAAGAGCAGGAGATAAGGGCATCGGTGTGGCCCCTTGCGCCGTAGCCATGTGAGGGGGGAAAAACACCTAAGCTCGGAGTCGACGGCACCAAAGAAGGTGCTGCGAGACCAGGAAAGTCCAACCGCACTACCTGGTCTCCCAATGAGCCCGAAAGCCCATGAGTGACCAAGCCAGGTAGCTGAACCAATCTCCTATCCCATTGCTCCATAAGAGCGGCCCACTGATGAAACTGCTCATCTGAAGACCTACCTGCAGGCGGGGTAGGGCTCCGATGTCGAAGCCATTGGCTACCAGAAGCAGAGGTTGGCGACTCCGAGGGAGGAGACCGACAGCCCGATAACCGAGCGTCTGGCAGACATCAGAGGGCAACCTCGGTGATGCCTTCTCTTTTTAGACCTGTGGGCCAAGAAGGCTCGAAGCTGAGCAGTGCAGAGAATCAGACCGTTTATTTTATGCTTCATGGGACCAGCCATCCCCCCAGGCATTGGACGGACCGTTGTCAGACCCCCCCTCTGGAGAAGGCGGCGGACCGGACCCAGCCCGACTGACTGAACAGCTTTCATATGAAGTTTCCCTACCGTCACCTGACCTACTCATGGTTGACTCCGTCAAAGTAGGCTGAGACTTCTTTATTTTTAAAAATAAGAATAAACTAAGCGATACTTTATTGAGATAATACTACAAAATAACAAAACTGAAAACTATGCTGCTAGTTTGAAGTTTGACTCTAACTAAGATGTGAGTCACTGAAAGCGCTTTTCGGCCGGTGGGAAAAAGGGAACTGAGGCGGTTGGAGGTCGACACCGAGAAAGTCATTACAGTGAGCTGAGGCTCACAGTGCTGTTCCTCGTGGCTCCATCTCTGGCGCCAACCCTCCAGCAAAAAGTTTGCTCCCAATGGGTCCTAGTGCCTCCGGCGCAGTTCCCAATAGTGTGAATGAGTGGTGGAGACTTATGTCCAGGAAGATCAGGAGATTTGTGCGTGGGTACTGGACCTAGTACCAGGGAAGCACAGAGGAAGGTATGGATTCTGCAGCTGAAGATGACTCTGAGATTGTACAGCCAGCACAAGACATGGGAAAAGAAATGGAAATGACGTACCTACTGTAATTCTTAATATTCTTGGACAAAGTCTCCACCACTCATTCATACTAATGGGATTTACGCCAGAGGTGCTAGGACCCAGAGAGAGCAAACTTTTCGAGAGGGTCGGCGCCAGAGATGGAGCCGCAAGGAAGTGGCACCGCGAGCCATGGCTTGTGCAGTAAAGACTACCTCAGCGTCGACCCTCCAACCACCTCAGTACCCCCCCCCAAAGGAGGTGCAGCATAACTAACCTAGAGGTGTAACCTAACAAAACTGGACATAAGATACTCCCAATGACCTGTGTAAGAAGGGTCAACAATAGAGTCTTCACAGCACAACCATTGAGGGAGTGAAGATCAAAACAGAGACGTGACTTTGGGGGATGGTGGGTGGGAGTGTAAATGAGTGGTGGAGACTTCGTTCAAGAAGATCAAGAATTACAGTAGGTACGTAATTTCCATGTCTTCCTGGACATAAAGTCTCCACCACTCATTCACACTATTGGGAGAGTACCGAGCTAACAAACCCCCGAGACTGGCAGCAGTAGAAACTAAGAGCTCACATACTTAGGACAGACGTCCGTTAAGAATAGTCCTACCAAACGACAGATGTTGTCTGGCATGGACATCTAAAGCAAAGTGCTTAGCGAAAGTATGCACTGAACTCCATGTAGCCGCATTGCAAATGTCTATAATGGACATGTTGCGGATTTCTGCCAGAGATGTCGCAACTGCTCTAATAGAGTGAGCGTACACTCTGCCTTCTAGCTTTACCTGTGCCATAGAATAGCAGTGGTGGAGGCATGCTACCAGTCACACTGAAATGCACTTAATAGCGACAGGTTGACCCAGACGGTCTCACTGAAGGAAACAAACAGTTGTTGAGCCTTGCAAATTTATTTTGTCCTATCCAGATAGAAACACAGTGCTCTCTTAACATCCAAAGAATGCAGGGTACATTCCCCTTCATTCTGGAAGTTAGCAAAGTAGGTAGGTAGGACTAAAGGTTGGTTTAGATGAAATTCTGAGACAACCTTGGGAAGAAACTTAGGGTGAGTCCTAAGAACTACTTTGTCCTTGTGAAATACGGTGTACAGGGGGTCTATGACCAGAGCATGTATTTCAGACACAGTACGGGCCGAAGTGATGGCCACCAGGAAGGCCGTTTTCCAAGTGAGAACTTCAACTTGCAGGTAGCTAGAGGCTCGAAAGGTGAGCATGTCGAGCACAAGGTTAATGTTTCAGGCTGCAACTGGACGTCTGACAGGTCTGATATCCAGAATGCCCTTAAGAAAACTCTTAACTACAGGCAACTGAGCCAGAGACAAGGAATGTACCAGCTCACGATAAGCTGAAATGGCACAGAGATGAACCTTGACAGTAGAGTACTGCAGACCTGAATTTGAGAGGTCTAAGAGGTACTCCAGACTTTATTTGGTGGGCAGGAAAAAGGGTTTGAAGAGGATTTTGCACACCAAAGAGAGAAACGCTTCCATTTGGCTGTGTAAGTTTTTCTAGTGGCTGGTTTCCGTGTAGCCAAGAGAATATCTGAAACCCTACGGGAAGCACTGAACCTATTCACCTCTATCTCTTCAGGAGCCGAAAGTGAAGTGCCTTCAGATTGGGATGGACCACAGGCCCCTGGGTCAGAAGGTTCATCTGAAGGGGAAGTGAGTTTGGGAGGGTTGCTGACAGACTGTTGAGCAGCGGGAACCATATCTGTCGAAGGCGGGAAGGGAGCAATAAGAATCATTCTGTCTCTCTCAGACTCAAATTTGAGAAGCACCCTCTGAATTAGAGGAAGAGGAGGAAAGGCGTATAAGGAAGTGTTTTGTCCACTGCAGCCTGAATGCATCCTGACAGAAAATGCCAGGTCCTGGACTTCTGGAGCAGAAGAAAGGCAGTTTTGCCTTGAGTGGGGATGCAAAAAGGCCCAGGTCTGGAGTTCCCCACTCTTTGAAGAGTGACTGAGCATCGGTTCAGCCTAGAGCCCACTCGTGAGGATCTGTCTCCATTCTGCACACCTAGCAGCTAAATCACGTGGATTAGAGCCTTGTGCTCCAGGCACCATTCCCACACTCTCATAGCTTCCCTGCATAATGGGTAAGAGTGTGCACCGCCCTGTTTGTTGATGTAATACATCACTGCTTTGTTGTCTGTTTGAAGGAGAATGTTCTTGTGACAGAGTATGTCCTTCAAGGCCTGGACTGCATAGAGGACGGCTCTCATTTCCAGGACATTTATGTGGAACCGGGACTCGTCATGAGTCCATGTACCTTGAGGGTGGAGCTTCTGGCAATGAGCTCCCCATCCCATCAGGGACGCGTCGGTGGTACTAGATATCTTATGATCCAGAGGAGCAAAGGGATACCCTTCCAGAAGGTTCTTCTCCTGCGACCACCAGGTAAGTGACCTCTTTAGAGGTTCTGACACCTTGATGGGAAAGGATTGAGGGTGAGTGGTTGGGGACCACTGAGTACTGAGCATCCACTGAGAGGTTCTCATGTGGAGACGAGCTAGGGGTACAGTGAACACAGAGGATGCCATGAGACCCAGCATCCGTTGCATCAGGATAGCTGAACCAAGCTGTTTTCTCTGATGTACCAGGCCATCTGTAGGATATCGCTCCTTCTGTCCTCTGGAAGAAAGGCTTTTTGCACAGGAGGCATCCAGAAGAGTACCTATGAAAAGGAGTTTCTGGGAGGGCTGCAACTGCGATTTGTTTCGATTTAGCAGGACTCCCATGGATGTGAGGAAGTCTGAAGCTTTGGCTACGGCATCCAGAGTTCCCTGCCAGGAAGGGCTTGCTAGAAGCCAGTCGTCCAGGTATGGAAACACTTAAATTCCAATTTTCCTGAGATGTGCTGCGAGAATTGCACAACACTTTGTAAAACCTTGTGGCGCTGAGGATAGCCCAAAGGGCAGGACTCTGAACTGATAATGTTGACCCAACGCTATAAGCCTCAGGTATTTGTGGTGCTTTCGTTGTATAAGAATATGTTCGTAGGCATCCTGCATGTCCTGGGAGGCTAGCCAATTGTGTTGATGAATCAAAGGTAGAAGGGTACCTAGAGATATCATCTTGAAATTGGAACTAGGAAGTAATGGGAGTAGAAACCTGTGTTTCGTTGGTCCGTCGGAACTACTTCTACTGCTCTGTTGTTCAGAAGGCCTTGCACCTCAGAAGCAAGAAGGTCTGACTGTACTGCCAACAGTCTGGGCTGTCGCTTAGGGGGATGATCCGGGGTGGGGGGGTTCTGAAAGATTGAGCGAATACCCTTCGCGGATTATCAGGAGGACCCATTTGTCTGATGTTATAGACTTCCACTGGTCGTAGAACTGAGTCAGACGTCCTCCCACTGCTGAGGAAGAGTCCCCCTTGGGCAGCTGAGGTGGGACCTGGGCCGAGAATTCAGAAGGTGGCACTGGGTGCTTTGGGGGCTTGTGCCTTCTGCTGCATTTTCTTTTGTGGCTGTGGGGTGTGGCTTTTGTTAAAGCCCCCCCCCCGCCTTTGCCTCAAAAGGACTGACAGTTATGAAATCAACGTTTATTGGCACCCCGAGAGGGTGTGGGTCGAGCTATCTTACTGGCTGACCTAGTCTTCTGTGTGACTTCCAGAGCTTGTGCCACCTGGGGTCTGAACAGATACATGCCATCAAAGGGTAAGGCCATGACCTGCTGCTGGGCATCATTCGTGAAGTCCGAAGTACGTAGCCAGGAGTGGTGACGGGTACAAATGCCTGCCGCCACTCCTCGAGAAGCAGTATCGAAAGCGTCCACTGTAGCTTTAACCTGTTGGTTATTGGACTCGATGCCCCTGGTTATGGTGTGAAGTAGCTCTGAATTAGTTTCCGACTCAGGCAGAGCTTCTACCATTTGCTTGAGTGAATGCCAAAGGACATATTCATATTGAGAAAAATAGCCCTGGTAGCTGGCACTACGCATACACAGGATGGAAGCAGCAAAGACTCTCTTACTTAAGGTGTCTATCTTACGAGATTCTTTATTGATAGACCGGGCAGAGGATGCCTGAGGGAGGACGGTCTTGTCATTCTCTGCTATGACTACAATGGGATCAGCAAAAGCTTGTGAGGCCAATATGGGTCAATCCTTGGGAGCAGCGTAATTCTTATCTATGGACTTAGCCACGGAAGGGATAAGAGCAGGATTGTTCCATACCATCTGAGAAAGGGTCTCAAAAGATAGTTGTACCGGAGGAGTTAAATCCATAGGGATCTCCAGGACATGTAGGTACTGGAGTCTTAAAAGCTTATTTATTTATTGATTCCCAGGATCGATTTCTGTAGACTGTAGAGAAAGAGTGGAATTTAAATTTTTCAGCAGAGACTTAAAGGAAAAGTCTTCGACCACAGGCTCTGCAACAGGATTAACTCTTGCTCTTTCAACATCATCACCCAGACGAAGATCTGGGTCAGGCTCAAAATCATCTCCTGATAGTCCAGGGGGGACTGTATGGACAGAAAGGAGTGAAAATCAGAATGGAAATTAGAAGAGAAAAGAATCTGAGTCGAAAAACCCTGAGGTAGATGACAGATCACAACGGCGCTGATGAAGAACACGCCGCCCAACCTGGGCGAAGTCGGTGTTATCGAGACAGCTCAGCACACGGCGCTGACAAAGGACAGGTGCCAACACAGCCCCCGATGCTGCAGATGATGCTGACAGAGTCCTTGGCACCACAGATGGTGCCGACAGAGCCCTCCGATGCCGCTGGACAGCAGTGACAGAGCCTCGCACAGCGGACGGTGCCGACAGAGCCCGACGCCATGACAGCACTGACAGGGTTTCTGGCGCAGATGGCACCAACAGAGCCTCACACTGCGTGGACGGTGCAGACAGAGCCCCTGTGACCGCGGACGGCACTGACAGAGCTCCTCAGTGCCGCAGACGGTTCCGAGAGTGTACCAAGGTTCCAAAAACTGCGATTTGAAAAAAAAGGAGGAAATTAACAGGAGATAGAGGCATCGGTGTTGTCCCCTGCGCAGTAGCCAAGTGAGGGGGGAAAACACCGAGCACGGAGTCGACGGCACCGAAGAAGGCACCGCATGACTAGGAAGGTCCAACTACCCTACCCGGTCTCTCGAGCGGCCCAAAGGCCCCAGAGTGACCGGGTCAGGCAGCTGAACCAACCTGCGAGCCCACCGCTCCATAAGAGCAGCCCACTGGTGAAACTGCTCAACGGAGGCCTGTCCAATAGGTGGGGAAGGGCTCCGATGTCGAAGAGGTTGGGCATCGGAGTCAGAAATCGGCGACTCCGAAAGGGGAGGAGACCGGTGCCTAGCACCAATAAATGACTGTCGATGTGCAGACATACCAGAAGGTGACCTGCTTGATCCCCTTCTCTTTCTCGACTTGTGCGCCGAAGAACAACTCTAGACCGAACGGTGCCGTGAATGGGACAGTTTCCTTTTATGCATTCAGGGGCATTGCCCATCTCACTGAGCACTGGACCATCCGTTGTCAGACCCACCCTCCGGGGAGGGCGGCGGACCGGACCCAGCCCGGCTGACTCAACAGCTTTCCTACGAAGTCTCCCTACCGTCACCTGACCTGCTCATGGTCGACTCCGTCAATGGAGGGCTGAAGACTTCTTTATTAATCAATAAATTTAATTAAATCTACTCTGTACTTTCGAAGATAAATTACAAAACAATAAACTGAAAACTATGCTGCCAGTGTGAAGTTTAAGTCCTGGCGGGCGAGCAACATCGTCACTGAAGCGCACTCGGTGGGAAAAAAGGAACTGAGGTGGTTGGAAGGTCAACACTGAGGTAGTCTTTACTGCACGAGCCATGGCTAGTGGTGCCGCTTCCTCGTGGCTCCATCTCTGGCAGCTCAGATTCAATGCAAAGAAGTGCAAGGTAATGCACATGGGAAACAAGAGTACACAATGGGGGGTGAGATACTGATAACAGTAAAAATGTAAAGGGACCTGGGGGTGATTATATCAGATGACCTAAAGGTGGGCAAGCAATGTGAGAAGGCAGTAAGGAAGGCTGGGGGGATACTGGAAAGCATAGGAAGAGGCATCAATAGTAGAAAACAGGAAGTTGTTATCCCTCTGTACAGACAGTTGGTGAGACCCCATCTGGAGTACTGTGTGCAGTTCTGGAGACCCCATCTCCGCAAAGACATAGACAGAGTGGAGGCTGTCCAGAGGGCAACCAAAATGGTGCAGGGTCTGCACCAGAAGACATACGAAGAAAGACTAAAGGAGCTTAACATGTATACCCTTGAGGAAAGAAGGGAGAGAGGGGACATGATAGAAACTTTCAAGTACCTCAAGGGAATCAACAAAGTCCAAGAGGGTAGCATCTTTCAGAAAAAGAGATGTGCAAGAACAAGGGGGCACAATTTGAAGAAAGAGGAGGGACGGCTCAGAGGTAATGTGAGGAAGTATTTTTTCACAGAGAGGGTTGTGGATGCATGGAACAGCCTCTATGAGGAGGTCGTGGAGTCGAGAACAGAGGAGGAATTCAAGAATACATGGGACAGACATAAGGCAGTCCTAGTCGGGGTAGGAGGAAGTAAGCTGTTGGTTAACTAGGATCTGCAGCTTATCTGTTAGATAGGAAAATGGGCAGACTAGGTGGGCCAAGTGGTCCTTATCTGCCGTTAAATTCTATGTTTCTATGTTTGACCCTCTTGAAAAGTTTGCTCCTGCTGGGTCCTAGCGCCTCCAGCATAGATCCCATTAGTGTGAATGAGTGGTGGAGACTTTATGTCCAGGAAGATCAGGCAGTGACAGAACCTCAAAGCCTGATGGACTTTTTGAAATGGTGGGCTATACAACAAAGAGAGACTGAGATGCAGAGAGAAAAATAAATTCAATGGTTAGAAGCATTGAGGAAAGAAGAGATGCAGCGACAGAAGCAACAGATGAGAGAAGATATGCAGCGACAGGAGCAGCGATAGCTGGATGCCTTACAAGCTATCGAAGGCAGAGGATCTGGCACAGATCCAGACGAGCAACAAAATGCAAGCAACCTAAGAAAAAATTACTCATCTTAGTAATGTTGTTTCTTCTAATGGAATCTTGCTGTATTCTGACTATTGCAGTTAGGTCCTGCCTTTCAACTGCCCCGGAGAACAAAGAGTTAACTTTCCATGGCCAGCATGGAACGTTCATCGCGAGCTCAGTTGAAGCCTCTGTCTGCTGTTGTTTAAACTTCAACCGTCAGATCTTTATGAGCAATACTCACTAGAAGTTGTGTGTGGAAACTGTAAGAATCACACTAGTCAACTGGCAACTAAATTTATTAAAAAAGGGTTTTTTGGTTTCAAAGCAGAGACTCAAGTCAGGAAACCCAAAAAACAAAACACAACACACACCCAAAATAAAGGAGGGTGAAAAAGGGGGCACCTCTAGGGTGCAAACACTGCTCCTGCCCACCCACATCCCAAAAAACAGGTTCTGAGAGGGGAGGCGGGGAGGTCAGAATACAGCAAGACTCCATTAGAACAAACAACATTACTAAGGTGAGTAATTTTTTCTTCAAACAACATGAAGTCTTGCTGTATTCTGACTATTGCAAACTACCAAGCAGTACCTCCATGGAGGGGGGACAGAACCTACTTTGGGAATAGGCTCTGAAGTACTGCTGTGCCAAACCGAGCATCACTCCTAGCCTGGATATCCAGAGAGTAAGGCTTGGTGAATGTATGGACTATTTTCCAGGAGGCTGCTTGACAAATTTCTAAGATACGAATATCCCTGGCAGCAGCCAGGGAAGCAGCTGTACCTCTAGTAGAGTGAGCCCTCAGGCCTGAGGGCGGTGTTCTACCCAGTTTCTCATAGCAGACTTGTATACAAGAGACAATCCACCTGGCAATAGATCTTTCAGTGGCAGGTTTGCCCTTACCGACCTCTCCATATGTGAGGAACAACTGGAGGGACTCAAACCTGTGACCCTTGGTGCACTCTATGTAGTAGCTGAGGGCCCTTTTAATATCCAAGCTGTGCAGCCTCCTCTCTCCAGAGGAGGAATGGTCAGTGAAGAAAACGGGGAGAGACGACGACTGATTAAGGTGGAAATCTGAAACCACCTTAGGCAAAAAATGAAAATTACGTACCTACCGTAATTCTTGATCTTCTTGGACGAGTCTCCACCACTCATTCACACTAGTGGGATTAGCGCCAGAGGCACTAGGACCCATCTGGAGCAAACTTTTTGCTGGAGGGTCGGCGCGAGAGATGGCGCCGCAAGGCACGGCGCCTGAGCAGCGGCTCGAGCGTAATGACTATCTCGTCGACGACCCTCCAACCGCCTCAGTACCTTTTTTACCAAGGAGGTGCAGCGCAACTAACGTAAAGAGTAAATCTAACCTTAAAAAACGGACATAAGATAGTCCGTACGACCCGTGTAAGAAGGGTCAACAAAGAAGTCTTCACGGCCTAAAGATTTGAGGGAGTGAAGACCAACACAGTGGTGAGCTCGGGGGATGGAGGGTGGGCGTGTGAATGAGTGGTGGAGACTCGTCCAAGAAGATCAAGAATTACGGTAGGTACGTAATTTTCATATCTTCCTGGACATAAGTCTCCACCACTCATTCACACTAGTGGGAGAGTACCAAGCTGATAATCCCCCAAAAGGGCGGCAGGAGAGCCAGAGCTCGTGACTAAGACAGAAGTCCATTAAGGATAGTTCTGCGAATGCGGAATGACGCCTGGCATGAACATCCAGTGCATAATGCTTAACGAAGGTATGCACTGAGCTCCAGGTGGCGGCGTTGCAGATATCTGCAATTGGAACATTTCGAATTTCCGCTAGGGATGCCGCGACCGCCCTAGTAGAGTGAGCGTACACTCTACCTTCTAATTTAACTTGAGCCATGGAATAGCAATGCCGAAGGCATGCCACTAACCATGAAGAGATGCATCTGATAGCGACAGGTTGACCCAGCCGGGTGTCGCTGAAAGAAACAAACAGTTGCTGAGTCTTGCGAACATCCTTGGTTCTATCTAAATAGAACATGGCTCTCTTAACATCAGGAATGAAAGGCTGGTTCCCTTCATTTGAAATTAGCGATAAGCGGAAGTACCAGAGGTTGGTTCAGATGGAATTCTGACACAACCTTGGGAAGAAATTAGGATGAGTACGGAGAACTACCTTGTCTTTATGGAATACAGTATACGGAGGGTCCGTAACCAGGGCATGTATCTCAGAGACCCTGCGGGCTGAGGTAATGGCCACCAGGAAGGCAGTCTTCCAGGTAAGAAATTTTAGCTCACAGGTAGCTAGGGGTTCGAAAGGCTTCCGAGTGAGCATGTCCAGCACCAGGTTAATGTCCCAGGCTGCAACTGGACGCTTAACAGGGGTCTGGTATGAAGAATCCTCAAGAAATCTCTTCACCATAGGTAACTGAGCTAGAGTCAAGGAAGAAACCGCTCATGGAAGCTGAGATGGCACTAAGGTGAACTTTAACTGTGGAGTACTGGAGACCTGAGTTTGATAGGTCCAAAGATACTCCAGAACCTTGTCAGGAGGACAGGAAAAGGATTCAAGAGGACTTTGCATCAGAGAAGCGTTTCCATTTGGAGCGTACGTTTTTCGGGTGGCTGGCTTGCGAGCAGCCAGAAGGATGTCTGAGACTCTACGAGAGACGTTGAACCGATTCACTTCCACCTCTTCAGGAGCCAAGCATGAAGGTGAAGTGATTTCAGGTTGGGATGGACCAACGAACCCTGAGTCAAAGATTGATTTGCAAGGAAGTGGTCTGGGAGAAGGCTGCCAACATACTGTTGAGTAGAGAAACCATAGTTGCCGAGGCCAGGAGAGGAGCAATGAGAATCATTTTGGTCCCCGGAGACTCGAACTTGGGAGTACTCTCTGGATTAGAGGAAGCGGTGGAAAGGCGTAAAGAAAGCGTTTTGTCCACCGCAGCCTGAACGCATCCTGACAGAAAATGCCAGGCCCTGGATTTCTGGAGCAGAAGAGAGGCAGTTTTGCGTTGAGTGGGGATGCAAAAAGGTCCAGGTCTGGAGTCCCCCACTCTTTGAACAGAGACCGAGCTACGGCTGGATCGAGAGACCACTCGTGAGGGTCTGCCTCCGTTCTGCTGAGGTGATCTGCTAGGTCGTTTTGTATACCTGGCAGATAAACCGCTTGAATCAGAGACTTGTGCTCCAAGCACCACTCCCACACCCTCATTGCTTCCCTGCAAAGGGGATAAGAATGAGCACCGCCTTGCTTGTTGATGTAATACATCACAGCTTTGTTGTCCGTTTGAAGGAGAATGTTCTTGTGACAAAGGACATCCTTCAGAGCTCGGATCGCATAGAGGACCGCTCTCATCTCCAGGACATTTATGTGGAGATGAGTTTCGAACTGAGTCCATACACCTTGAGTGTGGAGGGAGTGACAGTGAGCTCCCCATCCCAATAGCGATGCGTCTGTGGTGATGGAGATCTGATGATCCGGGGGAGCAAAGGGGAATCCTTCCAGGAGATTGCTCTCTTGAGACCACCAGGTGAGAGACCTTCGAAGGGGCTCCGTCACCTTGATGGGATAAGACTGGGGGTGAGAGGTCGGAGACCACTGAGTGGAGAGCATCCATTGGGTGGTTCTCATGTGCAACCGGGCCAGGGGTACAGTGAACACCGAGGACGCCATGAGACCCAACATGCGTTGCATCGAGAGAGCTGTAACCGATTGGTTCTCCCCAATGTAATGGGCCATCCGAAGGATGTCGAGTCTTCTGTCCTCTGGAAGGAAAGCCTTCGGAAGAGGTGTCTAGAAGCGTCCCTATGAAAAGGAGCCTCTGGGAGGGCTGCAGTTGAGATTTTTCAAATTCCAGCAGAACTCCCATGGACATGAAGGACAGAAGTGCGTTGCAGCTTCCAAAGTCCCTTGGCTGGAAGGGCTTGCTAGAAGCCAATCGTCCAGGTAGGGAAACACTCTGAGTCCGATCTTCCTGAGATGCGCTGCGAGAACTGCACAACACTTTGTAAAAACT
This sequence comes from Neoceratodus forsteri, assembly GCA_016271365.2. Taxonomy (NCBI): domain Eukaryota; kingdom Metazoa; phylum Chordata; order Ceratodontiformes; family Ceratodontidae; genus Neoceratodus; species Neoceratodus forsteri. The sequence goes on from CM057453.1 coordinate 1,095,826,797, forward strand.
TGCGGCGCCGAGGATAGCCCAAAGGGCAGGACTCTGAACTGATAATGCTGACCAAAAGCTACAAACCTGAGGAACTTGCGGTGGGTCGGGTGGACGGGGATATGCTGGTAAGCATCCTGGATATCCAGGGAGGCCAGCCAGTCATGCTGATGCAGCAAGGGTAACAGGGTACCTAGGGAAATCATTTTGAATTTCTCCCTGGGGAGAAATTTGTTTAACTTTCTGAGGTCTAGAATGGGGCGCATCCCCCCAGATTTCTTTGGAACCAGAAAGTAATGGGAGTAGAACCCTGTGTTTCGCAGATGCGGGGGCACCAGTTCTATTGCCCTGTTGTTCAGAAGGCCCTGGATCTCGGCGGTGAGGAGGTCTGACTGAGAGGCCGACAACCTGGGTTGTCGTCTGGGAGGACAATTGGGGGTTTCCAAGAAATTGAGAGAATAACCCTCATGAATTATCCGAGGACCCATTTGTCTGAAGTTATGGACTTCACTGGTTGTGAAGTACATCAGGCGACCTCCACGGAGGAGAAAGTTCCACCTCGGGCAGAGTGGATGGAACTTGGGCCAGCAATTCATAAGGTGGCGCTGGGGCTTTAGGCCCTGCGCTTTCTGCTCGTCTTCTTTTGAGGTTGGGCAGGTTGGCTTTTATGGAGCTTCCCCTGCCTCTGCCTTGAAAGGACTGACAGTATGAAAGTGGCGTCTGTTCACATGCCCCGGGGAGGGCAGGCGAGGTCTGGCCAATTTAATGGCCGATCTAGTCTTCTGAGTGGCCTCTAAGGCTTGCTCCACCTGAGGGCCAAAAGATAGGAGCCATCAAAGGCAGCGCCATTACCTGCTGCTGAGCATCATTCGAAGCCAGAAGTACGCAGCCAGGAATGGCGCGGTACAAATCCTGCGGCTGCTGAGGCGAGAAGCAGTGTCGAAAGCGTCCATGGCGGCTTTGACCTGTTGGTTATTGGACTCAATACCTCTAATAACGGTCAGAAGAAGCTCTGACTTGGAGTCGAATCTGGAAGAGCTTCAACCATTCTTTTCATAGAGTGCCACAGGATATACTCATACTGAGAAAATAGCCTTGATAACTGGTCAGCATACTTAGAGTGGAGGCAGCAAAGACTCTCTTACCTAATGTATCAATCTTACGAGACTCTTTGTTAATAGGTCGAGCTGTAGTAGTTTGAGGAAGAACGACCTTGTCATTCTCTGCCAGGACTACAATAGGATCCATAAAGGCTTGGGATGCCAAAAGGGACGATCCTTGGGAGCTGAATACTTCTTATCAATGGATTTAGCCACTGAGGGAATAGAGCAGGATTATTCCATACCATTTGAGACAGCGTCTCGAAGGAAGAGCTGGATCGAGAGGTCAAATCCGTGAGGATCTCGAGCATGAAGATACTGGAGTCTTAATATCTTCCCAGGATCGATGTCTGTAGTCTGGAGAGAAAGAGTGTATCTCAGGTTCTTCAACAGAGACTTAAAGGACAGGTCCTCGACCACAGGCTCTGTAGCAAAGAAAGATCCTGTTTCCTCCACTTCATCACCCAACCGAAGGTCTGGAGTCAGGCTCAACATCATCTCCTGATGGTCCAGGAAGGACTGTTTGGACAGGAAAGGGTGAAAATTAGAGAGGAGGAAATAGCAGAAAACAAGGAGAGTCCCCGAGGGCCCCAAGCGCCGAGGGCGGCAAAAGCGGGTTGGAAATGGCACAGAAGGGCGCCGCAGCGCCCGAAAGCCTGTAGAACATGGCGCCCCGGCGCGCCGCCCAAACCAATGGCGCGCGAGCGTCGCCGCCCGACCACGCGGCGCCGCATGAACCAGGCAGCACCGCCCGGCAGCGCCGTGAACCCCCAGCGCCCGCAGGCGAGCGCCGCAAGACCCAGCGCACTGAAAAGCGGCGCCGACAAGCCAACAGACCCTCGGAAGAGGTGCGGGAAAAGCCCCAGGAACCTGGAAGCTAGAGGAGGAAAAAACAGGAGATAAGGGCATTGGTGTGGCCCCTGCGCGCAGCCATGTGAGGGGGAACACTAAGCACGGGTCGCTGGCACGAAGAAGGCGCCAGCAGCGACTAGGAAGGTCAACCGCCCTACCTGATCGTGGGAGGGCCGAAGGCTCTGGGCAACCGAGCCAGGCAGAAGAACCAACCTCCGGCCCACCGGCTCCATAGGCGGCCCACTGATGAAACTGCTCATCTGGGCACTACCTATAGGCGGGGAGGGCTCCGATGTCGAGGCGGCGATTACGGAAGTTGGCGACTCCGAGAGAAGGACCGGCAACTAGCAGCGATAACCGACCGTCGGCGCGCAGACATACCAGAGAAGCGACCTCGGTGATGCCTTCTCTTTTTGACCTGTGGGCGAAGAAGAGCTTCGAGGCTGAGCAGGCGCCGAGAATCACACGTTTATTTTATGCCGGCAGGACCGCGCCCCAGACATCCGGACTGACCGTTGTGGAACCCGCTGAGAGAAGGAGGCTGACGGACCCAGCCGGCTGACTGAACAGCTTTCATCTGAAGTCTCCCACCGTCACCTGACCTGCTCATGGTCGACTCCGTCCAGTGAGGCGAGACTTCTTCAAGTAAGTTAAATTTAAAATATTAGAAACATTTGAAAATAGAATAAAATTAAGCGATACTACTATCGTGATAATGTTACAAAAAACAAACTGAAAACTATCGTAAGTTTGAAGTTTGACTCGAAAGCCGGCGGCGATAACGTCACTGAAGCGCCTTTCGACGGTGGGAAAAAAAGAAGACAAGGCGGTTGGAGAATTAAATCGCGAGATAGTCATTACACTCGAGCCGCTGCTCTTGGCGCCATACCTGTGAGCGCCATCTCTCGCGCCGACCTTCCAGCAAAAAGTTTGCTCCCGATGGGTCCTAGTGCCTCCGGCGCTAATCCCACTAGTGTGAATGAGTGGTGGAGACTTATGTCCAGGAAGATCTTCCTGTTAGTTCTAAGGACCACTTTATCTCTATGGAAAGAGATGAAATCAGGCTCCACTGACAGGGCTTGCAATTCACTAATACGCCTGGCAGAGGTAATGGCTACCAAAAACACAGTTTTCCAAGTCAAGTACTTAAGCTCTGCAGAGGACAAAGGCTCAAAGGGTGGTTGCATAAGCTGAGCAATGCAAACATTAAGGTCCCAAGCAGGAGCAGGGTCCCTAAAGGGGGACTGGTGTGCAACAATCCCTTGAAGAACTTAGAAAACACAGGATGGGCTGACAGAGGAGAGGGCTTGCCTACTTACAAGAAGGCACAAACAGCTACCAGATGCACTTTAACTGTAGCTGGCCTAAGTCCCAAGCCATTAAGATGAACCATGTAGTCCAGGACTGTAGGCAACCCAGCAGATTCTGGAGAAATATGCTTATTAGAGCACCAAATAATGAACCTTTTCCATTTGGAATTGTAAGTCTTTCTGGTGGAAGGCTTTCGTGAAGCCTTAAGGATGTCCAGAACCCTTTGAGAAGGTGTAGATCAGCAAACTCTAACTCTTCAAGAGCCATGCCTTGAGATTGAGAGAATTTGAGGTTCGGATACCAAATCCTCCCTGAGAGGATGTCAACAGGTTGTAATTCCTGGGAAGAGACAGGGGAAGGTGGACTGTTAAGGACAGCAACAGTGGGTACCAGGGCTGTCTGGCCCAGTCTGGAGCAATCAGGATCACTTTGCATGGTTGAGACCTGATCTTGGCTAGCACTTTGAACAGGAGAGGGAAGGGGGGGAAAGCATGCAGGAACTTCCCTTCCCAATTCAGAATCAGAGCATCCAGGGGGACTGAGCCCAAGACTGGGGATCTGCAACAAAAGAGAGGAAGCTGGTGATTGTCTGGGGCTGCAAAAAGATCCATCTGTGGAGTGCCCCATCTTGAGAAAATCACTTCCAAAACTAGGGGATCTAGGGTCCATTCGTGATGGCCCTGGGATATCCTGTTGAGAGCATCTGCTAGGACATTGTCCTTCCCTGGGAAGTGAACTGCTATCAGAGAGGTTTGCAGGGAATACGCCAGAGACCACAACTTCACTGCTTCTGTGCACAAAGCCGTAGACTGAATGTCTTCTTGCTTGTTGATGTACAACATTGTAGTGGTATTGTCTGTTCTGATCTGGACCACCTTGTTCTGCACAGATTTGGAAAAGGCTTGCAGTGCCAGAAACACTGCTCTGAGTTCCAAGAGATTGATGTGAAGCAGAGATTCTTGAAGTGACCACAGCCCTTGGGTGGTAAGATCCCTCAAGTGGGCTCCCCAGCCCAGCAGGAAGGCATCTGTGGTGAGTATCACTGAATGAGACGGGTGACAAAGGAACTCCTTGTCTCAAATTGTCCTGATCTTGCCACCACTGCAAAGCCTGGCTCAGGGTTCGAGTCACTGGAACTAGTTTGGTAAGGGAATCCTTTCTTTGGGACCAGAAAGCTCTTAAGTGGAACTGAAAGTCCCTCATCTGGAATCTTGCCCCCTGGACCACTGCTGTAGAGGCTGCCATGTGGCCCAGGAGCTGCAAGAAATGCCTTGCTGGTCGAGACACCCAAAGGGTGAATGAAGAGGCCAGTTCTATAAGGGTCCTTGCCCTGTCCAGGGGAAGGAAGGCTCTTACTCTTATTGTATCAGCTCTGCCCCTATAAAGGTGAGAGCTGTACTGGCTCGAGAACTGACTTTGGAAGGCTGAGGAGGAATCCTAAGGAGTGAGCACTTGCTGAGTTATTTGCAGATGTGACTTGACTTGGTCTGGAGACTGACCCACTATGAGCCAGTCGTCCAGGTGTGGAAAGATGGAGATCTTTTTCTCCTTAGGAAAGCAACCACTACTGCCAGGCACTTTGTGAACACCCTTGGGGCTGATGTAGGCCAAGGGCATTGCTCTGAATTGACAGTGGCCTGAGAGCAACTCGAGACCTGAGGTACTTTCTGTGGGAGCACCTGATGAGAATGTGACAATATGCATCTTTGAGGTCCAGGGAGGCTAGCCAGTCCCCTGGCCTTAGAGAGGGCAGAATTATTCCCAGAGTCACCATTTTGAATTTTGGTTTTAAAAGGTACTTGTTCCGATATCTTAGATCCAGGATGGGCCGCTATTCTCCTGTCTTTTGGGGGGTTAGGAAGTACCTGGAGTACAATCCTTTGCCCCTGGGTAGGACAGGAACCCTTTCTATGGCTCTGAGAGCCAGGAGGGAAGAAACCTCTGCCTCTAGGGCAAGGGTCTCTGATGAGTTGCAAGTGGAAAGGATCTGGTTCTCATCTCGGAAATTTTTGATGCTGAGAACCAGTCCCTGGCTTACTACTTCCAGGACCCACTTGTCTGATGTCAAAGACTTCCAGTCCTTGACAAAGTAAGCCAGCCTGCCCCTACAGGTATTGGAGATTGGCCGGGCAGACCCATCAGGGTGTCTGCTTGGCAGGGGCTTTAGGCTGAGGGGTGGAAGCAGGCCTGCTCATTCCCCATCTGCCTCTCCCTCTGAAGAACCCCCTCTGAGCATAAGCAGAAGAGGAGGTCTGGGCTTGGTAAAAAGGCATTTGAAAGGGCCTGCCCCTGGAATGCTGTCTCTGAGGAGTTGCTTGCCTTTCTTTGGCCTGAGCACTCCTGTAGGTGGTCCTGTACTTGTCCATCTTCTTCATGTAGTTCTCTGTCTGCTCCCCAAACAGGGAATTACCAATGGCAGGGAAATCCATGGCCTTAGCCTGGGTATCCTGTGACAGGCTAGTACATCTGAGCCAAGCCATCCTCCGAAGGGCCACAGATGTAGCCGTGACTCTAGATGAAACATCATTGGAGTCTACAGTAGCATGACATTGCACCTGGGATGCCTCAATCCCATCCGCAGCAACCTGCTCCAGCTCCTTGGCAAGCTGGTCAGGGGCCTGTTTAGCCAGAGCCAGCACAGTGTCCCACCTGGACTTCCGGTATCTAGCTGTGTAGGCCATATAGTTAGCCTGCCTGAGTCCCAAAGATGCTGCCATGTACTGCTTCTTTGCCATGGCATCAATCCTCCTGGAGTCCTTATCTGGGGTGTGATGCCAAGGAATATTGCCTTATCACAGGCAGCAGCCTACACTACCCCAACATGGCTGCATTGCTGGGAAAGGAACTCTGTGTCTGAGCCTGAAAGAGTATACCTCTTGTCCATTCTTCTGTCCACAGGAGGTATGGAATTAGGAGTCTTTAGAATTTTAAATGTCTGTTTCCCAAAAGATTTATGGAGGGGAACAGACAATCTCCTGGACTCTGGGATGTCCATCATTTCAACATAATCAGGCTCCTCCTGATCCTCTCCTGCTTCTTCCATTGGAAGCTGGAGGGTTTCAGACACTTTCTTGTAAAACATAAACTGGGAAGGGGACTCAGAAAGCCTAAGAGAAGAAACACCTGAAGGTCTGTCTGGGGAGATGTTCAGGTCAATAGGCACATCCAGACTTTCATAATCACCATCATCATCTTTATCCTCATACTCTCCCTCCTCCTCCTCCGGTTCATAAAATTCTTCTAAAGTATAATCGGAACCGGGGGAACCGACCGAAACCCGAACCCGACAGATGGTGCCGGTTCGGCCGGAACCGAAGTTAGCGAATGAACTATCTTTATCACTTTGGCTATTTCATCAGCGGTCGGAGAAAGAATTTGTGGATCTGAACCGGATGATTTTTCCCTTCTCTTTCTTTGAACCGACTCACTCAGAATCGGCTCTCCTTTTGCCAGATTTCACCTGGTCAGAGGGCACTCCTACTGGTTGGTCGGAACCGAACGGGCTGACTCATCTGGGTCAGCGGACTTCTCAGCCTCCTTTCCCTCAGTCTACTACTCTCTTATCCAGGGTAGCTTGGGAAAACTTTTACAAATTTGGCAGTCTGAATCGAGGTGGTCAAACCCCAGACAAACACAGGTGGTGTGGGGATTAGCCTTAGCAAAAGCTCCCCCACACACACTACAGTGTTGAAACCCAGTGGGCCCATTTTTTTTTCTTGGGTTTCTCAGACATGGCCAATCTATCAAACTTACCCTTTTTCAGCAATCCATGCAGGCAAGACACCCTATCGGTTCTGACCGTGTTACAGTCTTGAAACGTAATTAAATCCATTTTTTTTTAGAACGATATGGATCAGTTACCACACTTTAATAAATTCTGAAGTTTTTAAAACCAATCTGATCGGTTCAAACTGAACCGATCCAATGTTCAAAGTTCCACACAGAAATTAAATGCAAAACCTATCTAGTACTCACGGTACCACAGACAGAGACTTTAACCAACAGGTTCAGTAGCAGAAATTCGGTAGAAACCGAGCGAAAAAACGACACTTTAACCGACTTTTTTTGAACCGAGCAAAGGAGAAATCTCCGGAGCGACTGTTCAGTGAGGCAGAGTAAAGAATCTGACGGTTGGAGTTTAAACAACAGCAGACAGAGGCTTCAACTGAGCTCATGCTGAACGTTCCAAGCTGGCCATGGAAAGTTAACTCTTTGTTCTCTAGGGCAGCTGAAAGGCAGGACCTAACTGCAATAGTCAGAATACAGCAAGACTTCATGTTGTTTGAAAGGCCATTAAACTTACAAAGTTGTGTCCTTCAGATGATATTGAAGCATACTTGACAACCTTTGAAAGAGTTGCCACAGCCTGCCAGTGCCCAAAGCAGCAATGGGCAATCAGACTGGTACCCTGAGAGGGAAAGCCCAGCTTGCCTACAGCAGTATGGACACTGCACAGTCAGAAACTATGACCTGGTAAAAAGCAAAATCCTGAAAACGTACAACATCTCCAGAGAGACCTACAGGCAGAGATTTCGATCTCTGAAGTACAACTCAGTTGACAATCCTCAAGAAGCCTTCACCCGACTCATAGAACTCCTGATAAAATGGATCCAAGATGAGAGCAAAACAGTCCCACATATCATAGACACATTTGCCATGGAACAATTCATCAACATCTTGCCTACGGATGTGCAGCTGTGGGTAAAGGAACACCGACCAGAGAATGGGGAAAAGCTGTTTCTTTGGCTGAGGACTACCAAATGGCCAGACAGACACCACAGAGCGAGGTAACAATAAGTACTGGTGAAAACTATTTTCCCATTTAAATTCCAAGTCTGCTAAGAACTCTGGTGGGGTAACAAATTTGTGCCAAAAGACTTATCTGCTATACCTTTAACAAGCCAGGCCATTTTGCTAGAAACTGCCATTATAAAGAGAGTGGCACTGGAGCAGATTTGTCCTTGGCAAACTGGGGTAAGTACCTAACAAACATGAAGATGGGAAATAAGACTGTAAAGGGACTTACTGATTCGGGAAGCAGACTGACCCTAGTGCATGTTAAAGTGCTGGGAAAACACTGTGCAAAAGGACCAGATACAGGTGTCATCTGCATCCACGGGGACACTCGATACTATCCCACCACCGAAGTGACTCTGACCATTAAGGGTGTGTCGCACCAAATGAAAGTGGGGGTACCACCAAAGTTACCTGTGCCTGTGATTATTGGAAATGACTTTCCAGGATTTACTGAATTGATCAAAGAGGGAATAAATTCTGATGTTTCAGCAGCTGTGATGACATGAGCTCAGGCAAAGAAAATTTCAGACAGTGGGGACACTCTTCCTTTCAGTGATTCTTATTCGGACTTGTCTGAGCACAGCTCCAAGATCCGAAAATCCAAGAAAGAAAGACGAAGCCTGAAGAAACTATGGCAACAAATGACTGATGGACATGAAGGGTTAAAATATGAAAATTCTGAAACTAAATTGATAACTGATTGTGATTTTCTTTCAGAGCAAGCTAACAATATTTCTCTCCAGGGTTATTTCAAGCAGCTAGGGGTAAAACCAAAACAGGTTGGCCCAATGTTTAAAAAATGTAATGGATTACTGTACAGAGTTTGAGTTAAACCTCAGTCACAGGAACAAACAGAACATCTGGTTATACTACATAAGTATAGAACAGAATTGTTACAGATAGCACAAGATAATCCTATGGCTGGTCACTCAGGGAGGGATCGCACCCTTGCCAGATTGCTGTGTAGATTTTACTGGCCTGGAATTTGTGAAGATGTTGCTACCTATTGTAATTCCTGTGCTGAGTGTCAGAAAGTAGCTCCAGTCCCTAGAAAAGACAAGGTGCCCCTGGTTTCCCCACCCTTTATAGATGTGCCTTTTGAGAGAACTGCAATGGATGTGGTTGGTCCTTTAAACAAAAGTAAAAAGGGTAATAGATTTATCCTGGTAGTATGTGACTATGCTACTCAATACCCAGAAGCAGTTCAATGCATACTATTACGCCCAAAAGTTGCAGCAGAGCTTGCAAAATTTTTCAGCAGAGTGGGCATACCTAAGAAAATTATTACTGATCAGGGTAGTAATTTTGGTGCTGCACTGCTAAAGAGCTGTACAGACTGCTGGGTATCACTACCATAGAACCCCAATCACTCTCGGACAGACGGTCCTGTTGAGCATTTTAACCAAACCCTAAAACATATGTTAAAAAGGTTTGTAAAAGGGGAAGAGAAAGATTGGGACCATTAATTGCCTCACCTACTTTTTGCTTACAGAGAAGTGCCACAGGCATCAACAGGGTTTTCACCATTTGAAATGCTGTATGGTAGGCAGCCAAGAGGGCCACTGGATGTGATAAAAGAAACGTGGCAGGATAACCCCACTCAGAAATAGTCTGTATCTTCCTATATGTAGCCCTAAGAAAGAAGCTGGCAAAATATGTTGAAATTGCCCACAGTAATCAAGAAGAGGCTCAAAACCAGCAGAAGGTATATTATGACCATGGGGTAAATGAAAAGTTTTCGAGCCAGGAGAAAGGTTTTGCTACTGTTACCCACAACAGAAAAGAAAAAATTACTCAGCTTAGTAATTGTGTTTCTTCTAATGGAGTCTTGCTGTATTCTGACAATTGCAGTTAGCCCCAGCACTTGAACTGCCCTGAAGATGAAAGAGTTAACTCTATGCTGAGAGCATAGAACGTTGGGCTCGAGCTCGGTTCAAACCACTGTCTGCTGCACTTGAAGTGTAACCGTCAGATTCTTACGAGCACTACTAACTAGCTATACTCTAAAGAGGAAATTGTAAAACTCATAGCCAAAAGGCAACCAAATTTTTGGGATCCCGTAAGACTCAAGTCAAGAAAACAAAAAACAGATAGTGAACTAAATAGACTAAACAAAAGTTAAACCAAGAGGTAGAAGCAATGCACCCCTGGGGTGCAGCACTGCACCTGCCAGCCCACTTCCCAAAAGCCAGGTTCTGAGAGGGGAGGCAGGTCAGAATACAGCAAGACTCCATTAGAAGAAACACAATTACGAAGGTGAGTATTTTTTTCTTCAAACAACATGAAGTCTTGCTGTATTCTGACAACTGCGGACTACCAAGCAGTACCTCCATGGAGGAGGCAATCAAACCTATTTTGGGAACAGGCTCTGCAGCACAGCTGCATCAAACCTAGCATCACTCCTAGCCTGGATAGCCACGGAATAATGCTTGATGAATGTATGAACAGTTTTCCAGGTGGCTGCTTTGCATATCTCTAACAATGGAATATCCCTGAAAGCAGCCAGGAAAGCAGCTGTACCTCTAGTTGAATGAGCCTTCAGGCCTGAGGGTGGAATCTTGCCTAGCTTTTCATAGCAGAACTGCATACAAGAGACAATCCACCTGGCAATAGTTCTCTTAGTGGCAGGTTTGCCTTCCCCACTTCTCCATAAGTGAGGAACAACTGATGGGAGTCAAAATGTGGGCCTTAGTATGATTTATGTAGTAGCTAAGTGTCCTCTTAACGTCCAAACGTGTAATCTTCTTTCACCAGAAGAAGAGTGATCAGTGAAGAATACAGGGAGAGACATGGACTGGTTCAAATGAAAATCTGAAACCACCTTAGGTAAGAACCTCCTACTGGTTCTCAGGACCACCTTGTCTCTATGGAAAGAGATACAATCAGGCTCCACTGATGGAGCTTGCAACTTACCGATATGTCTGGCAGAGGTAATAGCTACCAGAAAAACAGTCTTCCAAGTCAAGTACTTGAGATCTGCTGAAGACAAAGGCTCAAAAGGAGGTTGCATAAGCTGGGCAATGCAAACATTAATATCCCAAGCAGGGAGGATCCCTGAAGGAGGGATTGGTATGAAGCAAACCCTTGAACAATTTACAGAAAACAGGATGAGATGCCAGTGAAGAGGGTTTACCTACTGACAAAAAAGCAGAAACAGGTGACAAATGTACTTTGAGGGTAGCTGGTCTGAGGTCTAGGCCATTGAAATGAACCATATAGTCCAGAACTGTAGACAATTCAGCAGTATCTGGGGATATATGCTTCTTGGTACACCAAATACTAAATCTCTTCCATTTAGAATTGTAAGTCTTTCTGATGGAAGGTTTTCCAGAGGCTTTGAGAATGTCCAGAACCCCTGAGACAGGTGCAAACCTGCATACTCTACCTCTTCAAGAGCCATGCCTCGGGGTTGAGAGACCGAAGGTTGGGATACCAAATCCTCCCTGAGAGGATGTTAACAGATCGTGATTCCTGGGAAGAGACAGGGAAGATGCACTGCTAAGGACAAGAGGAGAGGGTACCAAGGCTGCCTGGCCCAGTCTGGAGCAATCAGGATCACTTTGCAATACTGTGACCTTATCTTCACCAGGACCTTGAAAATCAGAGGAAAAGGAGGAAAGGCATACAGAAATGTCCCTTCCCAATTCAGTATCAGAGCATCCAGAGGGATTGAACCCAAGACTGGGGGCCTGCAACAAAACAAAGGGAGTTGGTGATTGTCTGGGGCTGCAAAGAGATCTATCTCTGGGTTGTCCCATCTTGAAAAGATCACTTTCAACACTAGGGGATCCAGGGACCATTCGTGATGGCCCTGGGAAATCCTGCTCAATGCATCTGCTAGCACACTGTCCTTGCCTGGGAGATGAACTGCTACCAGAAAAGCTTGAAGGGAGTAAGCTAGTTTCCATATTTTCATAGCTTCCGTGCACAAGGCCGTGGACAGAGTGTCTCCCTGCTTGTTGATGTACCACATGGTGGTGGTGTTGTCTGTCCTGACCTGAGCCACCTTGTTCCTTACTGATTGTGAGAAAGCCTGCAGAGCCAGGTACACTGCCCTGAGCTCCAGAAGACTGATGTGGAGAAGAGACTCCTGAGGGGACCGCACTCCCTGAGCTGGGAGAGCCTCTAAATGGGTCCCCCAACCCAGGAGAGAAGCGTCTGTGGTTAGGACCACAGAATGGGACTGTGAAATGAATTGGACCCCATGGCTGAGATTGTCCTGATCCTGCCACCATTGAAGGGCCTGGATCAGAGTCTGAGTCACTGGAATCAGCTTGGTCAGAGGATCTTTTTTCTGGGACCAAAAAGCCCTCAGATGAAACTGAATGTCTCTCATCTGAAATCTGGCCCCTGAGACCACTGCAGTGGAAGCTGCCATGTGGCCCAGAAGCTGAAGGAAATGCCTTGCTGGTCAAGACACCAGAAGGTGAAAAGAAGAGGCCAGCTCTATAATGGCTCTTACCCTTGCCATGGGGAGAAATGCTCTTGCTTTGACAGTGTCCAGTTCTACCCCATGAAGGTCAAAAGTTGCACTGGCTCGAGAACTGACTTGGGAAGATTGAGGAGGAAACCTAGAGAAGTGAGCACCTGCTGGGTCACTTTTAGATCCAACTTGACTTGGTCTGGAGATTGGCCCAGTATGAGCCAGTCATCCGGGTAAGGGAATATGGAGATAGTTCTCCTTCTTAGAAAAGTCACTATTACTGCCAGGCACTTAGTGAACACTCCTGGAGCTGATGACAGGCTGAAAGGCATTGCTCTGAATTGGTAATGGCCTGAAGGCAGTTCGAACCTGAGGTACTTTCTGTTGGAGCACCTGATGGGAAGGTGAAAGCAGGCATCCTTTAGGTCCAGGGAAGCTAGCCAGTCCCCTGGCCTTAGACAGGGAAGAATTATTCCCAGAGTCACCATCTTGAACTTTGGTTTCAAAGATGTTTGTTCAGGTATCTTAAGTCTAGAATGGGCAGCCACTCCCGATTTTTCGGGTAAGGAAGTACCTGGAGTACAGACCTTGCCCCTGTGAGTGTGGAACTCTCTCATGGCTTTTAAGGCCAGGAGAGATGAAACCTCTGCCTCTAGGGCAAGGGTTTGTGGAGATGTTTACAAGTGGAAAGACCTGGCTCTCAGTTTGGAAACTTTTGAAGCTGAGAGCCAGTCCCTGGCTTACTACCTCCAAGACCCACTTGTCTGAGGTAACAGACTTCCAGTTCTGGGAGTAGTAAGCCAGCCTGCCTCCTACAGGGATTGGGGAGTTGACCCAGGCTGACACATCAGGATGTCTACTTGGCAGGGGCAATGGGCAGAAAGGAGGATGCAGCTCTGCTTATCCACCTTCTAACTCTCCCTCTAAAGAACCCCCTCTGGGAAAAAGGAGAGGAGGCCTGAGCTGGTACAGGAACTCCGAACTTGAGCCTGACAGCATATACAGTACCTCCTGTCCATATGCTTGTCCACTGGAGGCAGAGAATTTAGTGTTTTTAAAAGTTTACGTGTCTGTTTCCCAAAGGATTTATGCAAGGGAATAGTCAGCCTCTTGGACTCTGGGATGTCCATCATCTCAACAAAATCAGGCTCTTCTTCCTCCTCAACAGCTTCATCCACAGGGAGCTGGAGGTCTCAGCCACTTTCTTGTAAAACATAAAGTGGGAAGGGACTCAAAGTCTAGGAGGAAAACTCCAGAAGGTCTGTCTGGGAGATGTCCGGTTCAATGGGCTCATCCACACCGTCTCCGCCATCACAGTCATTCTTCTTCGTCTTCTTCACCTTCCCCCTCTCATTCCGGATCATAATATTCCTCCAGAGAATAATCTGCAAGTGGAGGAGCCGACCGAACCAAGTGCCGACCAAAAGGAGCCGGTTCGGTCGGAACCGGACGGAGCGATTCTACAATGCTAATCGCCCGGGCAATTTCATCGGCCGTTGGATTGAGAGATTCGGGATCCAAACCAGCCGATTTATCTTTCCTTTTCTTTTTTGAAGAAACCGACCCCTCACAGTTGACTTTCCTTTTGCCCGAGGAAGTCTGGCCCTGGTCAGAGGGCACTCCTTCAGGTTCGGTCGGAACCGAACCGGGCTGGCCATCCGGGTCAGCGGACGTCTCGGCCTCCTTATCCCTAAGCCTGCCCAAATGTTTTTCCAGGGTGGTCTTTGGGAAGTTTTTACAAATCTGGCAGTCTGAATCGAGGTGGTCAAACCCCAGACAATATACATAGGTGGTGTGGGGATCAGCCTTAGCAAAGGCCTCCCCACACACACTACAGTGCTGAAACCCAATGAGCCCAGTTTTTTTTCCTGGGTTTTTCAGACGTGGCCAACCACAAAATAACTTACCCTTTACACGGCTTCAGGCCAGGTAAGACAAAACATAGAAATTACGTACTTACCGTAATTATGATCCTTCTGTGTATCTTCACCATTCATCACAGATGAGTACTGGCCGGAGGTCAGGACCCCGCAGGAGCCTTTTTTTTTTTTTAAAAGAATAGGTAGACCAACGCAACATCGGTGCCGCCTCGAGGCCGACGTGCCTCGTGGCGCTCGGGGATTAGCCTCGCTGTGTCGACTCACCTGACTACCAGTTCTGACTCCGGAGAGGTAAGAGAAGGATGGAGGGTGGGACAAGAGAGTCCAAGGGACAGAAAAAGGAAGGAAGAACTGAACCAAAAGGAGAAATAACGACTGAGAGGACAGCAGAGGAGAGATGAGACTAAGGGGATTGGGTAGGGGCCCCAATCTCTGGAAGCGGAAGAAGGGAGGGAAGGGAGGGAGAAAATTTAGGAGAGAGTGAGAGGTAACAAGGATCCAGGACCCTTGTCCGTCACCAGACTGTATAGGAACTGCAAGGAGTAGCAAAGCTTTCTTGCCAGAATTCAAGGCACAGAATATGTGGCAATACCCCAAAAGCAGAGTCGGCTATACTGGAGAAGGACAGGGTACAGGGATTAGTACTCTCTGTAGCGAGTTTGGTGAAAAAAGGGTTCCTTTTTTTGAAACAGTTGGATGACAGGAGGAGGGCAACAACAACTCCCACCCTGATAGGGTGGAGATATGCAGGAGAAGGAATGCCACTCGAGCTGTACCTTTAAAGGGGAAGAAATTACACCCCCCCGTGTGTCCCCACTTTACCCTGCTCCAAAGAGAGGGAGAGGCACAGAGGGAGGGGGACCCAGAGACTGAGGCCCCAGGGGGACGGTGGGCGGGATTGTGATGAATGAAGATACACAGAAAGATCATAATTACAGTAAGTACGTAATTTCTATATCTTATCTGTGTCAATCTTCACCATTCATCACAGATGGGTGAGTACCAAGCCCCAGAGAGGATTGACTAATGCACCCAAGGGACAGAGTCCCTAGCCCTCAGTGGGTGACACACTAAGGGACCTTCTGGGCCTGGGAGGCCAGAGTGGGAGAAGCGAGGCAGGGTCCCCGGAGGGAAGGAAGTTGCCCGACAACGCCGTCTTGCTCCTACGGGAAAACAGATAGGTTCCCTGGTGAGCGAGCAAATCACCCATACCGGGCCAAGGGTGACAACTGGGAAAGACAAAGCCATCACCGATCTTCTGGTGCAGATCACTGTCGCTACCACTCTGGTAGCTACCTCGTTGGCATCATAAGACGCCCTTGCTTGGTGCCTTGCTAGCTCCAGCCCACATGCAGAGAGAGCGATGGCTTGCTTGGTCTGCTCCGAGTCAGGCAAAGCAGCTAGGAACTGACCCAGCGCTGACCACAAGAACCTGTTGCAGGCTGCATAGTGGGCCTGATGAGTGGAGATGGAGAGAAGCAGTCGTGCAGAGTAGAAAGTCCTCCTCCCCCAGAAATCAAAATCCGAAGAGTCCTGATCTGGGGGCCGGTCACGGTGGAGGGCGCGAAGCCCATCGGGAGTGTCCAGGTGCGTCAATCCGCACTGCGGATGAGGCATGGAGCCTGGAGACTCCGGGGGTGCGCAATACCTCTGGCTGAGGTCCCAAGGGGCAGGAACTCCGGAGAAGGGCCTCTGCCAGAAACGCATGGACGCCTCCCGAAAGGGAGCAGGCCAGGGGGGCACCACAAGGGTGGCCGCCCCGAAATCACCTAGAAAGGCGTGCGCCGCATGCTCTGGATTGCTCGCGGATGGGGAAAGGTGAAGGTCCTCCAACATCCTCGAGGAAACGCTGATACTCCGCGAGATCAGCGGCAGGCGAGATGTGGACAGATGGTTCCTCACCCTCAGAAGAGGGGGATGAGGAACTGGAGGTCACCATATGCTCCGAGGGTGGCTGCTCGGGGAGAGGTTGAAAAACCTGACTGTCCAAGGCCCTAATGTAAGCAGGGAACCAAGAAGCCACTGCTCTGAACTGCTCCCAGGTGAGAGGCCCGGTAGGACCAAGAATGCCCTGGAGCGCTGGAGAATGCGGCAGAGGGGTAGGGGCAGAGCCGAGGAAAGGAATCGGCTGGCCTCTGCCAGGGCTAGGGAGCGGAACATGGACACCCGGGGAAGGTGTCCCGGAAGACTCTGCAGCCGACAGCTGTACAACCACATTGGTACTGCCTAGGCTGCGCCCAGAAGAATCCCCCCAGTGAGGCGACCGGGGCCGTATAGGTCCAGAAGGACGGTCCCCTGCCTCCAAAAGAATAGGACCCCTCAAGGAACCGGAAGGGAAGGCGGAAGTCCGCACCGGTTTAAGTCAGGGCCGGTGGACCCCAGAGAAGGCCGGCACCGACCCCACACCCTCGACCCCTCAGAGTCCGAGAAGGTCCTGGTCCTTGGAAGGGTCAGCCTAGGTAGCTGGCAGCTCTGGGATGTCCCCAAGGGGAAATCCAGGCGCAGCACCCTCCCAACCGTGAAGGCTTCCGATGGGCCCCAAGTTGGGCGATCAAGACACACCACGGGAGGGGTACCTCCCGCTGAAGGGTCAAGGAACCCCCCCAGACCAGGATGCATGGCTATGGTGGCACGCACCACAGCCTGCTGGTCAGTGCCACTGACCCCGATCTGGAGGGAACCGACGCTCCTCAGCAGGGGGCTGACTCCGACTCGTCGAAGAGACCACTGGCTCACTCTCCTGTGCAGGCAACCCCGAAGGGTGTGACTGCCCGTCCGACTCTGAGCTGGACTCTGACTCCAAAGAGGTGGAATTCGAGGCCCTAAGCCAGACAGTAGGAGGCGAGAGCATAACCTGCGGAGGCCCAGAAATCGTGGCAGTGGTCAAGCCGCCCCGCGCCTCCACGGCCTTGGTGGAGCTGGCAGAAGGCGGCAGGGCAGCGAGACCAAAGGTCCGGAGATAGGGCCAGCCAGCGGCGCAGTCAAACCCACCAGCGCCGGAACAGAGACGTAGCCGGCGGCACCCAACAGCGGCCTCAGAGATGCAAACACCGCCAGAGCCCCTGGCGCCTGTGGCGGCACCGAGTCAAAATGGCGCCGAGCATCCGAGAACAGGCTCGGTGCGACAACCGCTAGGCGAAACGGCACAGCGGCACCAAGAACCAAGCGGCATCGGCGACCCAAACGGACCGGCGCCGACAGCTGCACCGCCCGGCCCCAGGCGCCGAGAGCAGCGGCGCCGACCAGTGACTCCGAGGGACCTCGGTGCGAACAGCGCGGTGAGACATAACAAGCGTGCGGATCAGGAGTCGGCACCGTGAGCAAACCCGGCAACGCAGAGTGCGCTGACAGCACTGGCGCGAGAGGCAGTCGGCGCGGAAGGCCTCGGCGGCCCGACCGACGAGCGTCGAGGCGGGCGCCGGAGCCTTCCGGACATGGGAGGCGACACGGGAGGTCTTCACCCCGAAGGGTGGTGCCATGATGGCCTCCCACGGGGAAAGGCCGGGCCTCCTGCGCTGCGGGAGGAGCCTCGACAAAAGCAAGGCTACGGGAGGTCGAACTCCCCTTCCACGGTCCATATAGAACCGTGAGTGGACCGGAGGAAGGCCGAGGCGCAGCTTGGCCCCAGTCTTGAATCCGTCCCCGAGTCGGTGATTCGTCCAACTTTCCATGCGTTCTGTTCGAGTGGCCGGTCCATGGAGAAGCAGGCGTCATGCAGTTCCATGTAGGAGGCGACCAAGACCGCAGCAAACCGGTCATGACGTGGTCGTCATGGAGAAATTGTGGCCGCACGGCACCGACGCATAGGGGCCGCCCGCCTAAGAGAATTTCTTGCCCTCCGACCGCGTGCATGACCTCTGGAAAAACAACACCAAAAAGACTCGACATCGCTAAATATTAATAAAAGGAAAGATCTTACCGGACGTCGAGTGGAGGCAGTACCAGAACTAGTAGACCCGGACTGGCGGCGAAATATCTCGCAGGCTTAAGGCCTAAAAACTGTGAAAACTTCTTGAGGCTTCCAAGAGGACCTCGATGGCGGGAGGCCAAGAACTGGTAGTCAGGCAGAGTCGACACAGCTAACGGCTAATCCCCGAGCGCCACCGTAGTATCGCCGGCCTCGAGGGCTGGCGCGCTGATGCTGCGCCGCTCCACCTATCCTTTAAAAAAAAAAAAAAAAGGCTCCCACGGGGTCCTGACCTCTGGCCAGTACCCATCTGTGATGAATGGTGAAGATTGACACAGATAAGATCTATCGGTTCCTCACCATGTCACGGGTGCTGGAAAAAAAAAATACTTTTTTTTTTTTTAAAGAACCGATAAGCACCGGAATCACCACAATAAATTTTAAACTAACAAACCAATCAGTTTGACCGAACCGACCGCAATTTACAATTTCCTCACAATTAATCTAAGTCCACTACCTAATACCACTTTGCTGTACCACAGACAGGGATCTGAACCGAGAAAAATTGGAGAAAATCTTCAGATTAAACTGACGAAAACTTTACCGAACCGACAAGTGAGGAGCAAACTCCGGAGTGACTGTTCAGTTAGGCAGAGTAAAGAATCTGATGGTTACACTTCAAGTGCAGCAGACAGTGGTTTGAACCGAGCTCGAGCCCAACGTTCTATGCTCTCAGCATAGAGTTAACTCTTTCATCTCCAGGGCAGTTCAAGTGCTGGGGCTAACTGCAATTGTCAGAATACAGCAAGACTTCATGTTGTTTGAATAAGCTGTTAATGAAGTGGCAAGGACCTTATAAGGTTCTTAAACATACTGGCCGTTAACTATGAAATTGAGACCCCTGACAGAAAAAAATCCTTCTAAGATATACCATGCTAACCTTCTCAAGAAATTGGTTGAAAAAATGCTAAAAGCTGCCTTGCTAGTTTTACCAGAAACTGATAAGGAAGATACTGATGTAGCTTATGATAGACTGGAAAAAACTGTAAATGTTGATGCTGTAAAGGTGAATATTTCCTTAACCTCAGAACAAACTGCAGACATTCGTAATGTGCTAAAGACATTTAACAGTACTTCTACCACGGTACCAGGCCAAGCAAAAGGGGTTGAGCATGTAATAGCGACAAAGAATGCTTGTCCTATTAGGCAAAAGTCATATCGGTTGCCAGAGCGGTTAAGAGCTGATGTGGTTAAGGAAATACAAAAAATGAAAGAACTGTGTATCATAGAGGAGCTGAGGAGTACTTGGTCATCTCCCATGGTAACTGTAAACAAAAAAGAAGTGGGTGTTAGAATCTGCCTTGATTTTAGGAAATTTAATCAACTGGCAGAATTTGACAGTTAGTATGCCCAGAAATGAAAATGACATATCTACCGTAATTATGATCTTTCTGTGCATCTTCACCATTCATCACCTTTGGGTTATTGGCCGGAGGTCATGACCCGCGGGAGCTTTTTTTTTTTGGATGGGCGGAGTCGACGCACCCTCAGCGCACTTCGAGGCCGACATACTGTGTGGCGCTTCGGGTTGGCCGTTATGTGCTGTCGACTCCGCCCTCCCGCCAGTTCTGTGTCGCCAGAGAGGTGAGGAAAAGGATTGGGAGGGTGGGACAAGGAAGTCCAAGGGACAGACAAAGGAAAAGACATATAAACCAAAAGGAGAAATAAATGACTGAGAGGACAGAAGAAGAAGGAGAGTAAGGGACTGGGTAGGGGCCCCAATGTCTGGAATAGGAAAGGAGAGAGGAAGAATTAGGATAAGCTTGGGGGAGGTAACAACCATAGGAACTGCAAGGAGTAGCCAAAGGCTCACTGACAGAATTCAAGGCACAGAAATGAAAATTACATACCTACCGTAATTCTGATCTTTCTGTGTATCTTCACCATTCATCATAGATGGGTACTGGCGGGATCAGGAGCTGACACAGCATCGGCGCCACTCGAGGCCGACGCACTGGCGTGGCGCCGAGGGCTGGCGCTTAGGCTGCATCGACTCCACCTGCCTACCAGTTCTGAGTCACGGAGAGGTAAGAGAAGGGATGGAGGGTGGAACAAGAGAGTCCAAGGACAGAAAAGGAAGAGAAAACTGAACTAAAAGGAGAAATAACGACTGAGAGGACAGTATAGAAGAAGTAAGACTAAGTGGTTTGGGTAGGGGCCCCAATCTCTGAAACGGGGAAGGGAGGGGAGAAAATTTAGGAGAGAGTGAGAGGTAACAAGGATCCAAGACCCTTGTCCATCACCAGACTGTATAGGAACTGCAAGGAGTAGCAAAGCTCTCTGCCAGAATTCAAGGCACAGAATAACTGGCAATACCCCAAAAGCAGAGTCGGCTATTCTGGAGAAGGACAGGGTACAGGGACTTAGTACTCTCTCTGGAAAGATATTTGGTGGAAAAAAAAAGGGGGGATCTTTTTTTTTTTTTAAACAGCTGGATAACAGAAGGAGGGCAACCAGCTCCCACCCCTGTGAGGGGTGGAGATATGTAGTAGAGAATGAGTGGCACTTTATTAAAATTTCAGGGGAGAAAATACCTCTGTGTGTCCTGCAACTGTACCCCGCTCAAAAGAGGGGTAGGCACAGAGGGGGGGGGACCCAGAGACAGAGGCCCCAGGGGATGGTGGCGGGATGGTGATGAATGGTGAAGATACACAGAAAGATCATAATTACGTTGAGTGCGTAATTTTTATATCTTATCTGTGTCCAATCTTCACCATTCATCACAGATCAGTGATACAAGCCCCGGAGGGAGTTGATTCATTGCACCCTAGGGACAGAGTCCCTTGGCCTCAGTGGGTGACACACTGGGGGAACCTTCTGGGCCTGATGAGGCCAGAGTGGGGGGGAGAGCGAGACAGGGTCCTCCGAGGGGAAGGAAGTTGCCCCGAAACGCCGCCCCGCCCCTACGGGAGAAGAGATAGCTTCCCTGGTGAGCGGAGCAAATCAATTCACGCTGGGCCAAGGGTGACAACCGAAGACGAAGCCACGCCATCTCCTGGTGCAGATCGCTGTCCCCACGACCCTGGTAGCTACCTCATTGGCGCCGTGAAGATGCCCTTGCTTGGTGCCTTGCTAGCTCCAGGCAGGCAGAGAGCGCGATGGCTTGCCTGGTTTGCTCGAATCAGGCAAAGCAGCTAGGATCTGACCTAGCGAGACCACAAGAACCTGTTGTAGGCTGCATAGTGGGCCTGATGAGCAGAGATGGAGAGAAGCAACCGTCGGAGTAGAAGGTCCTCCTCCCCAGAAGTCAAAATCCAAGGAGTCTTGGTCTGGGGGCCGGTCACGGTGGAGGGCGCGAAGCCCATCAGGGGTGTCCAGGTGCGTCAATCCGGACTGCGGATGAGGCATAGAAGCCGGAGACTCCGGGGGAGCGCAATACCTCTGGCTGAGGTCCCTAGGGGCAGGAACTCCGGAGAAGGGCCTCTGCCAGAAACGCATGGACGCCTCCCGAAAGGGAGTAGGCCAGGGCGGCACCACAAGGGTGGCCGCACCAAAATCGCCTAGAAAGGCGTGCGCCGCATGCTCAGGATTGCTCACAGACAGGGGAGAAAGGTGAAGGTCCTCCATCATCCTCACGAGGAAACGCTGGTACTCAGAGAGATCAGCGGCCGGAGAGATATGGACAGAGGTTCCTCTCCTCCAGAAGAGGGGACGAGGGCTGAGGTCACCAAATGTTCGAGGGTGGCTGCACGGGGGGAGGTTGGAAAACCTGGCTGTCCATAGCCCTAATGTAGGCCAGGAACCGAGCAGCCACCGCTCTGAACTGCTCCCAGGTGAGAGGGCCGCTAGGACCAAGAATGGCTGGGAGCGCTGGAGAATGTGGCAGAGGGACAGGGGCAGAGCCGAGAGAAGAAGTCGGCTGACTTCTGCCAGGGCTAGGGAGCGGACCGTGGACAGCCGAGGAGGGTGTCCCGGAAGACTCCACAGCCGACAGCTGTACAACCACGTTGGTACTGCCAAGGCTGCGCCCAGAAGAATCCCCCCAGTGAGGCGACCGGGCCCGATAGGTCCAGAAGGACGGTCCCCTGCCTCCAAAGAGTGGGACCCCCTCAAGGAACCGGAAGGGGAAAGGCGGAAGTCCGCACTGCGGCTTCGTCCAGGGCCTGGGTGGACCCCAGAGAAAGGCCGACGTGCCGACCCCACACCCCTCGACCCCTCAGAGTCTGAAAGGGTCCTGGTCCTTGAGAGGGCCAGCCTAGGTAGCTGGCAGCCTGGGCACCCAGGAAGACAGCAGCCCTCCCTCCTGCAGACTTCCCGATAGGGCCCCAAAATTGGGCGATCGAGACACACTACCGGAGGGGGTACCACCGCCAAGGGGTCGAGGAACCCCCCAAGGCCAGGTTGCATGGCAATGGTGGCACGCACCATAGCCTGCTGGTCAGTACCACTGACCCTAACCTTGGGAACCACCTGACGCTCCTCAGAAGGGGGCTGGCTATGACTCGTCGTCGAGACCACTGGCTCGCTCTCCTCCGCAGACAACCCCGAAGGGTGTGACTGCCCGTCCGACTCCGAGCCCGACTCCGACTCCGAAGAGGTAGAGTCTGAGGCCCTAAGCCAAACGGTAGGAGGGCGGGGAAAGCAACCTTACCAAAGGGCCCGGCAGTCAGAGCAGTGGCCGAGGTGGCACCCGTGCCCTCACAGAAGGCGCCAGGGCAGCTCGGGCCAAAGGTCCAGAGCCAGGGCCAGCCGCTGCACCGTTAAGTCCACTGGCACCGGGCGGTACCAGGGACAGAGACGGCACCAACGGCAGCCCCAGCTACGACCTCGGCGCGCGCGGCACGGACGGGCGCCCGACGGGTTTGGGCGGACTCTGCGCCGAACATGACACCGCTAGCCGCGCCTCAGCCGTGAGCGCACCGAGAGCACCAACGGCGCCGAGGACGGCACCGACTGACGACGCTTGAAGGCTTCATGGCGCCATGCTCAACCTCGGCGCCGAGGCAGACATGACGAAGGCGGTTGAACCAGGTCACGGCGCCAAGTAACAGCGCCGCCAGGGCCCACGGCGCCTAAGAGACTGCTGAGGCCGACAGGGCCCACGGCACCGCGAACAGCGCGCAAGGCCCCATCGACCCAGGCCTTCCGGACCGGGAGCGAGCACCGGGGAGCCTTCACCCCGGCGGGCACTGCTGAAGCGGCGCCTCGCCCGCCTCCCGGGAGGAAGCGGGACGGGGCCTCCCGCCCGGGAGGAGCCTCGACCAAGGCCAGGCTACTAGTAGCCGAGGCTCCCTCCTCCTCGTCCATAGAGAACAGGAGGGACCTGGAGGAAAGGGCGAGAGGCGTGGCTTGGCCCGACGAGTGTGAACCCTACCCCGAGTCGGCGGAGCTCGCCCACTTTCCACGCGCGCTGTTCGAGGACACGGCGGTCCATGGAGAAGCAGGCGTCGCATGAATCCATGTCGTGAAGCGGGCCAAGACACGCGAGACACCGGTCATGTTGGTCGGTAACGGAATACTTGCGGCTGCACGGGCACTGACGATAGGGGCCGACCCGCTTGGAAAACTTTTGCCCTCCGGACGAGACATGACCTACGGAAAACACCAAAAATACTCCAACGTTGCAAACTTTTAAATAAAAAGGAAAGATCTTACGGTGACGCTCGAGTAGAGGCAAACCCAGAACTAGTAAGACCGACGGACTTAAACGTCGCAATAAAGGCTGACAGGCCTAGTTTTTCTTCTAACAGCTTCCCACGAGGCGACCTCGACGGCGGGAGACGAAGAACTGGTAGGCAGGTGGAGTCGATGCAGCCTAATGGCTAATCCTAGAGCGCCTCAAGGGCGGCGCCGATGCTGCGTCGGTTCTGCCTATCCTTTAAAAAAAAAAAAAAAAAGCTCCCGCGGGGTCCTGATCTCCGGCCAGTACCCATCTGTGATGAATGGTGAAGATTGACACAGATAAGATTAACAAAAATAATGGAAAGCTCTTACCGGGCGATGTCGAGTGTGGCGAACAGAACCGGCAGGAAGGAACCCGACGGACTTGACACCCGAAGCTGTTCTGGTCGCAAGGATAAATTTGCTGCGAAGCAGATTAGGCCTCACTTCTCTTCTCTCGGCTTTCACGAGGTGACCCTCGGCGGTGGGAGCGAAGAACTGTCGGGGAGGGCGGAATCAACAGCACATAACGGCCAACTGGCGCCGCTGATATAATGAAGCCCTCGAGGCGCCGCCAAGGTCCATCAACCCCGCCATCCAAAAAATAATTAAAAAGGCAGCTCCCTGCTGTCATGACCTGGGCCACAACCCAAAGGTGAAGATTGACACAGATAAGATTAGATGATTTGGTGGACAGGCTGGGGAGTGCAAAGTATATCAGTACCCTCGCCTTACCAAGGGTTACTGGCAAATACCTCTAGCTAAAGAATCCAGAGACAAAACTGCATTTGCCACCCCTATAGGGTTCTATCAGTTCACCACCATGCCTTTTGGTTTACATGGTGCAAAAGCTTCATTCCAGCGGTACATGGATGTAGTTTTATCCTCTCACACTGGTTATTGTGCTGCGTGCCTGGATGATGTCATGGTGTAGAATGGAATTTTCCATACTATACATATACATAGTTATTCCAAACAGGTTTATTTTACATTACTGTGACTACAAATAAACAGTTTTGTGGAATTGTTCAACTGCTCCTGGGTTTTCCAGAATGGAAAAGTCACCTGGAACACCTATGAGCAGTTATCCAAGCTATCAAAAATGCAGGTCTGACTATTAATCCAACTAAATGTGCATTGGGCATTCAGGAAACCAGATATTTGGGCTATGTGTTGGGAAATGGAGAAGTTAAGCCAGAGATTTCTAAAATAGAAGCTGTAGCCAACAGCTCTGTACCTAAAACAAGTGTCAGGTAATTTTAGGGCTGGCTGGTTATTATCAGAGATGTGTTGCCAACTCTTCTGAGTTAGCTACTCCCCTCACTGAACTCACAAAGAAACGGTACCCAAATAATGTGAAATGGACCCCAGAATGTGATGAAGCTTCTCAAGCCATAAAGGCTGCATTATGTTCAGCTCCTGTTTTAAGAAGCCCAGACTTTGAGAAACCATTTCTGCTTCAAACAGATGCATCCGAGGTAGGCCTAGGTGCTGTCCTAAGTTAAAAAATTTAGATCGGACAGAACATCCTATTCTGTATATAAGTAGGAAACTGCGTGACAGACAGAAAACATAGAAACATAGACTCTGGCAGATAAGGACCGCTTGGCCCACCTAGTCTGCCCATTTCCCTACCTACAGGATAAGCTGTAGATCCTAGTTAGCCAACAACCTATTTCTTCCTACCCCCCACAAGAATTGCCGATGTCTGTCCCATGCATTCTTGAATTCCCCCACAGTTTTAGACCCAGCAAGCTCCTCAGGAAGGCTGTTCCATGCGTTCACCACCCTCTTTGTGAAAAAAATACTTCCTCACATTGCCCCTGAGCCGTGCCCTCTCTATCTTCAAATGATGTCCCCTTGTTCTTGCACATCTCTTTTCCTGAAAGACGCTACCCTCTTGGACTTTGTTGATTCCACTGAGGTACTGAAAAGTTTCTATCATGTCCCCCATCTCCCTCCTTTCCTCAAGGGTATACATATTAAGCTCCTTTAGTCTCTCCTCGTATGGCTTCTCTTGCAGACCCTGAACCATTTTAGTTGCCCTCCTCTGGACTGCTTCCATCCTGTCTATGTCCTTGTGGAGATGGGGTCTCCAGAACTGGATGCAGTACTCCAGATGGGGTCTCACCAACTGTCTGTACAGAGAGATCAAAACATCCTGTTTTCTGCTGGTGATGCCTCTCCCTATACATCCCAGTATTCCCCCCAGCCCTCCCTACTGCCTTCTCACATTGCTTGCTAACCTTAAAGTCATCTGATATGATTACCCCAGGTCCCTTTCCATTTTGTTTTTGTTACTACCTCCCCCCATTGTGTAATCTTCCCTAGGTTGTTGTTTCCCAGGTGCATTATTATGCCCTTCTTTGCACTGAATCCAAGCTGCCATACTTCAGACCACTTCTCCAACCTTGCCAAGTCCCTTCTCATCCTTTCCACGCCTCCTTGTGTATCAACCATGCTGCAGATCTTTGTATCATCTGCAAAGAGGCATACTTTTCCTTCCACTTCTTCTGCAATGTCACTTATAAAGACATTAAAAAAGACTGAATCCTGTGGTACCCCACTAGTAACCCCTCTTTCTTCAGAGTGGACTTCATTTACAACTACCTTCTATGTCCTGTTGTCCAGCCAATGTTTTACCCAGGCTACCACCCTGGGACCCACTCACAGGCTGGAAAATTTGATTATTAATCTTTTGTGTGGGACTGTGTCAAATGCCTCGCTAAATTCTAGGCAGGCCATGTCCACAGACCCTCCCTGGTCTACTACTTTGGTCACCCAGTCTACGAAATCAATTAGATTCGTCTGACATGACCTTCCCACTGTGAACTCATGCTGCCTTGGGTACTGTGCCCCACTGACCTCTAGGTATGCAACAATTCTTTCCTTCAGAAGTGATTCCATCATTTTCCCTACCACAGAGGTCAAACTGACAGGTCTGTAGTTTCCTGCCTCTGTCTTGCTCCCAGTTTTGTGAAAGGGAATCACATCTGCCTTCCTCCAGTCTTCAGGTACCACACCAACCTCCCACAATTTGTTAAAAAGAGTAGTCAGTGGTGTCACTAGTTCTCCCCTTAATTCTTTTAGAATTCTGGGGTGAAGTCCATCAGGCCCCATTGCTTTGTCCACCTTCAGTTTTAGGAGTTCTTTTAGAACCCTTTCTTCTGTGAAAGGACTGAGATTGACCCCCCTATCCAGAGTGCTTCTGTTAATTGATTAGGCACCTCCCCCCTCTCCTCTTTTGTGAATACTGAGCAGAAGTATTCATTCAGTATCCCTGCTTTTTCACTGTCCCTCTCTGCCCACCCACCATCCTTTCTATTCAGCCTCACTATCCCTCCCTTTGTCTTTCTATGCTCCCTGATGTACCTATAAAAGGTTTCATCCCCTTCTTAACTGAGTTGGCTATCATTTCCTCATTTTGGGCCTTTGCTATTCTGACTTCCCTCCCTGCTTCCTTCTGCCTTAACTGGTACAGTTCTCTGTCCTGCTCCTTCTGTGTTTTCTTATACTTCCTAAATGCTATCTTTTTCTCCCTAACCTTCCCCGCCACCTCTTTTGAGAACCACAGTGGCTTTTTTTTTCATTTTGATTTGTTTATTTGCTTCACACAAAGGCTTGTTGCCTCTGTGATGGCAGTTTAAATGTTTCCCCATTGTTGCTCCGCCCCTCCTTCTAGCCTGTTTGCTAGTGATATTCTAAGGCACTCTCCCAATCTTGCCAAAGTCAGCCCTCCTGAAGTCCAGTACTCTCACTTTTGTATGGCTTGACTCTAGCTGAGTTTATTGTGAACCACACTGTTTGGTGGTCACTTGTTCCCAGATGGCTACCCACTTCTAGATGTGAGATCCTCTCACCGTCCCCATTTGAGAGTACGAGGTCTAAGATTGCTCCCTCATGAGTGGGTTCCAAAACTAGCTGTCTGAGGCATGCCATCTGTAGGGCATCGAGAATGGCCCTGCTCTTGGATGTGGCTTCAGCAAAGGTGCTCCAGTTAACATCTGGCATATTCAGGTCCCCCATCAACAGTATCTCCCCTTTCTCTGCCATCCTAAGGATGCCTTCTATCATATCCTTGTCCATTCCCTCTCCCTGACATGGGGGTCTATATACAACACCTGTGCGGATTGTGGTGCCATTTCCAGTCCTAAGGTGACCCACAGTGCCTCCTCTCCTCCCTGTTTACTTTTTTGTTCCGTTGGTTTCACTCCACTATCGAAAAGGAGTGTTTAGCAACAAAGTGGTCCATGGAGTCCCTCAAATTTTATTTGCTAAGAACAGATTTTGTTCTTGTATCTGATCACAATCCTCTCTGTTGGCTTAACCAGATGAAAGATAAAAATTCCAGAATCACACGGTGGTAAGTGGCACTGCAGCCATTTAAATTCTCTGTGATTCACAAATCTGGTAAAGAGAATAGTAATGCTGATTTTCTGTCAAGATATGGATCAGGAATTGAGGGTTCTGATGGTTGGGGAAAAAAACTAATGAATGGGTTTGAACTCTACTTTTTGCTGTACTGTTAAAAAAATGGATACAAATATGCTTAATTTCTGAAAGTAGAAAATGTTAGTAGGGAATAGAAAGTTTTGGAAACCTGTTTAATAAAACAGGTTCCCTCAAAGAGGAGGGTATATGTGACAGGGTAGAATATGACCTTGTCCCATTTGTTTTGGAGAAATTGTTTAAATGTGAAAGCATCTGTATTCTTTCCTTTCTCTCTTCTTTAGCTGGCTGTAGCAACATTTTCCTGTGAGGCTTCGGACTTGATCAACCCAGTCTCACAACTTTTGCCTCACTGTCTCTGTTTTCTCTTGCTGTCTGTTTTTCTCCTTGCATATCTATATCTGCTAATATAAAATATATGAGAATCACTGTATGGAAATGTAGCTGATATTGGGATCACTTTTGTTTAGAAAATTGTGTTACTGTTGAAATGTATATATTTATAATTTGAGATAACTGTAAAAATCTAGAGGTTACTTGGGTGCAAATGCCCAAGCCTTTTGCAGTTGATGTGGGGACCTCAGGAAGTTTCCAATGTTCTAGCAGCTCCTAAAATTTACAAAGGATAGGATGCCTGCAAAGGATGGGAGTTGAAAAGAGTTATAAAAACAGCTAAGCTGAGCTGCAAGGGAGATTTTTTACAAGAAAGATTTTATTTTTACTTCTATACATAGTTATTCTGAACAGGTTTATTTTACGTTACTGTGACTACAAATAAACAGTTTTGTGGAATTGTTCAACTGCTCCTGGGTTTTCCCTATGCTTCCTGACCTGTTCATCGATGACAATGATCCACAGTTAATCGTGGTATTGGAAATTACCCATGGTATCAATACTGCGACTTCCAATATCATGGTATAGCATAAAAACGTGATACCATGACATCCCTACTTCTTCCATTGTCGCCAACAGTTAAGACGAGGTACAGCTGAGAGAAAACTGTTAAAATTTGCTTTAAAGTAAACTAAAACAAAAACAGCAAACTCTAATAAACACTAAAACCGAAGAACTGAACACTGCTGTCATATAGACAAGTTCTGGCATCCTAAGAGGAAAGACACTACTAATGCGCACTCCAAGGCAGGAAAAAAGGAACTAGGGTGGTTTGGGCTGGTTCCACTGTATACCTACGGGCATGAGCGGCCATGCATGCCTGGTGCCTACTGCGTCACTGGCCCCCACTGGAAAAGTCTGGGCTCCTGCGGGGTCTTTGTGCCTCCAACACAGACACACAAGTGGAAATCAGTGGTGAAGACTGATTCTTGGAAGATCATAGCTCACGATCTCCCTGTAAGAAGGGGATGAAAAATAGAGGTTGCTTAATTGTAACCATAGTTCTACTACTAGTATTTGGTTCACATCCACATGTAGAAAGTTTGTCACTGAGGACGCACACTCACTGGAACAATCTTCAAGCTAGACTCCTCTTACCACCTAACCATGTGGTCCTCCATTTCCACCCCCACAGCACTCAGATCTATAAGCTGAAAACTGGAGTCCAAAGCAAGCCTTGCCAGAGGAGTCAGGGTGGACTGTGTGGACATGAACTGAATACTAGTAGTGGAAAATGAAGATTACATACTCAACATAATTCTTGATCTTCTAGGAATATCTTCACCACTGAGTCACACTAATAGATTCTGAGCTGGAGGTGCTATGACCCTGTGGGAGCCAGAACTTTTCAAGAGGGCTGGCATGCAGGTAAGCCAAATGAAAGCACAGCATTGCGAGGGGGAGCTTGTGACACACGCTTACCTCAGCACCAGCCCTCAACCACCTTGGTACCTTTTTAGCTGAGGAGGTGCAGCATAACCGAACTAGCAATTAGGCACATAACCTAAGGGCGTAAGATAGCCCTGATGAGCCATGTAAGAAGGGTCAACAAACCAGTAGAATAGTGTCTTCACAGCCCAAACCAAGAAATTAAACTTACGTACTTTGCCATAATTCTTGGTATTCTAGGAATATCTTCACCACTGATTCACACCATTGGGTTCTGAGCCGGAGGTGCAAGGACCCTGCGGGAGCCAGAACTTTTCAGGAGGACTGCTGTTGAGGCAAGCTGTGCGCATGTTTGGTGCCGCAAGGGGGAGTTTGCAGCACAGGCTTACCTCAGCACCAGCCCTCAACTGCCACAGTACCTTTTACCAAGGAGGTGCAGCATTACCGAACTAACATACATGCACTTAACCTAAGAGGAATAAGACAGCCATGGTAACCATGTAAGAAGGGTTAACAAACTAGTAACAGTGTCTTCACAGCAAAAACCAACAAATTTAAATTATATACTCACTATAATTCTTGATCTTCTTGGACCATCTTCGCCACTGATTCACACTAATGGGTTCTCAGCTGGAGGTGCTAGGACCCTGCAGCAGCCAGAACTTTTCAGGAGGGCCGGTGCTGAGACAGGTTATGAGCATGCGAGGCACTACGAGACTAGCTCACACTGCATGGCTTACCTCGGCACCGCCCCTCAACTGTCTCAGTACCTTTTTTACAAGGAGGTGCAGCATAACCTAAGAATAACACCTAACTAAAGGGCATAAGACAGCCCTGGTTGCCCGTGTAAGAAGGGTCAACAAACAAGAAAGCAGAGTCTTCACGGCCCAAACCAAAAACAAGGGGCGAAGACCAATGAACAGAAAGTGTGAGCCCATGGGATAAAGGGTTGGTGTGTGAATCAATGGTAAAGATAGTCCAAGAAGATATGAAAATTATGTACCTACCGTAATTCTTGATCTTCTTGGACGAGTCTCCACCACTCATTCACACTAGTGGGATTAGCGCCGGAGGCACTAGGACCCATCGGGAGCAAACTTTTTGCTGGAGGGTCGGCGCGAGAGATTGCGCCGCGAGGCATGGCGCCGCGAGCAGCGGCTCGAGCGGCAATGACCATCTCGGCGACGACCCTCCAACCGCCTCAGTACCTTTTTTACCAAGGAGGTGCAGCGCAACTAACGTAAAGAGTAAATCTAATTTAAAACGGACATAAGATAGTCCGTAACGACCGCGTAAGAAGGGTCAGCAAAGAAGTCCTCACGGCCTAAAGATTTGAGGGAGTGAAGACCAACACAGCGTGAGCTCGGGATGGAGGGAGGGTGATGAGTGGTGGAGACTGCGTCCAAGAAGATCAAGAATTACGGTAGGTACGTAATTTTCATATCTTCCTGGACATAAGTCTCCACCACTCATTCACACCAGTGGGAGAGTACGGTTGATAATCCCCAAAAGGGCGGCAGGAGAGCCAGAGCTCACGCTGCCTTAAGATAGAAGACCATTGATAGTTCTGCCGAACGCGGAATGTCGCCCTGGTGCAACATCCAGTGCATAATGCTTAACGAAGGTATGCACTGAGCTCCAGGTGGCGGCTTGCAGAAACCGCACTGGAACATTGCGTAATCTCCTCCCTAAAGATGCCACGATCGCCTTAGTAGAGTGAGCGTGACACTCTACCCTCCAATTTAACTTGAGCCATGGAGCAGCAATGTCGAAGGCATGCCACTAACCATGATGAGATGCATCTAATAGCGACGGGTTGACCCAGCCGGTGTCGCTGAAAGAAACAAACAGTTGCTGAGTCTTGCGAAAATTCTTGGATCTATCTAAATAGAACTCAAGGCTCTCTTAACATCCAAGGAATGAAGAGATCGTTCTTCATTTTGGAAATTAGCTAAGTAAGAGGGAAGTACCAGAGGTTGGTTTAGATGGAATTCTGACACAACCTTGGGAAGAAATTTAGGATGAGTACGGAGAACTACCTTGTCTTTATGGAATACAGTATACGGAGGGTCCGTCACCAAGGCATGAATTCCGAGACCTCGGGCTGAGGTAATGGCCACCAGGAAGGCAGTCTTCCAGGTAAGAAATTTTAGCTCACGGGTAGCTAAGGGCTCGAAAGGCTTCCGAGTGAGCATGTCCAGCACCAGGTTAATGTCCCAGGTTGCAACTGGACGCCTAACAGGGGGTCTGGTATGAAGAATCCCCTTAAGAAATCTCTTCACCATAGGAAGCTGAGCCAGAGTCAAGGAAGAAACCGGCTCATGGAACGCTGAGATGGCACTAAGGTGAACTTTAACTGTGGAGTACTGGAGACCTGAGTTTGACAGGTCCAAAAGATACTCCAGAACCTTGTCAGGAGGACAGGAAAAGGGATTCCAAGAGGACTTTGCACACCAGAGAGAAAAGCGCTTCCATTTGAAGCGATGTTGGTGGCTGGCTTCCCGCAGAGCCAGAAGGATGTCCGAGACTCTACGAGAGACGTTGAATCGATTCACTTCTACCTCTTCAGGAGCCAAGCATGAAGGTGAAGTGATTTCAGGTTGGGATGGACCAACGAACCCTGAGTCAAAGGTTGATTTGCAAGGGAAGTGGTTTCGAGAGGCTGCCAACATACTGTTGAGCAGAGGAAACCATAGTTGCCGAGGCCAGGAGGGAGCAATGAGAATCATTTTGGTCCCCTGAGACTCGAACTTGAGGAGAACTCTCTGGATTAGAGGGATCGGTGGAAAGGCGTAAAGAAAACGTTTTGTCCACCGCAGCCTGAACGCATCCTGACAGAAAATGCCAGGCCCTGGATTTCTGGAGCAGAAGAGAGGCAGTTTTGCGTTGAGTGGGGATGCAAAAGGTCCAGGTCTGGAGTCCCCCACTTTGAATAGTGACCGAGCTACGGTTGGATCGAGAGACCACTGTGAGGGTCTGCCTCCGTCTGCTGAGGTGATCTGCTAGATCGCTTTGTATACCTGGCAGATAAACCGCTTGAATCAGAGACTTGTGCTCCAAGCACCACTCCCACACCCTCATTGCTTCCCTGCAAAGGGGGTAAGAATGAGCACCGCCTTGCTTGTTGATGTAATACATCACAGCTTTGTTGTCCGTTTGAAGGAGAATGCTCTTGTGACAAAGGATATCCTTCAGAGCTCGATCGCGTGAGGACCGCCCTCATCTCCAGGACATTTATGTGGAGAAGAGTTTCAACTGAGTCCATACACCTTGAGTGTGTAGGAGCGACAGTGAGCTCCCATTCCATTAGCGATGCGTCTGTGGTGATGGAGATCTGATGATCCGGGGAGCAAAGGGGAACCTTCCAGGAGATTGCTCTCTGAGTCCACCAGGTGAGAGACCTTCAAGGGCTCCGCCACCTGATGGGATAAGACTGGGGTGAGGTCGGAGACCACTGAGTGGAGAGCATCCATTGGGTGGTTCTCATGTGCAACCGGCTCAGGGCAGTGAACACCGAGGACGCCATGAGACCCAACATGCTGCATCGAGAGCTGTAAATCATTGGTTCTCCCGATGTAACGGGCCATCCAAGGATGTCGAGTCTTCTGTCCTCTGGAAGGAAAGCCTTCATGGAAGAGGTGTCTAGAAGCGTCCCTATGAAAAGGAGCCTCTGGGAGGGCTGCAGTTGTGATTTTTTCAAATTCAGCAGAATTCCCATGGACGTAAGAAGACGAGAAGTCGTTTGCACGGCTTCCAAAGTCCCTTGGCTGGAAGGGCTTGCTAGAAGCCAATCGTCCAGGTAGGGAAACACTCTGAGTCCGATCTTCCTGAGATGCGCCGCGAGAACTGCACAACACTTTGTAAAGACTCGCGGCGCCGAGGATAGCCCAAAGGGCAGGACTCTGAACTGATAATGCTGACCCAGAGCTACAAACCTGAGGAACTTATGTGGGTTGGGTGGATGGGGATATGCTGGTAAGCGTCCTGCATATCCAGGGAGGCCAGCCAGTCGTGCTGATGCAGCAAGGGTAACAGGGTACCTAGGGAAATCATTTTGAATTTCTCCCTGGGGAGAAATTTGTTTAACTTTCTGAGGTCTAGAATGTGCGCATTCCCCCAGACTTCTTTGGAACCAGGAAGTAATGGGAGTAGAACCCTGTGCTCCGCAGATGCGGGGGCACCAGTTCTATTGCCCTGTTGCTTAGAAGGCCCTGGATCTCGGCGGTGAGGAGGTCTGACTGAGAGGCCGACAACCTGGGTTGTCGTCTGGGAGGACAATTGGGGTTTCCAAAAAATTGAGAGAATAACCCTCGCGAATTATCCGAAGGACCCATTTGTCCGAAGTTATGGACTTCCACTGGTTGTAGAAGTACATCAAACGACCTCCCACCGGAAGAGAAAGTTCCACCTCGGGCAATGTGGATGGAACTTGGGCCAGCAATTCATAAGGTGGCGCTGGGGGCTTTAGGCCCCTGCGCTTTCTGCTGCGCTTTTGAGGTTGGGCAGGTTGGCTTTTATGGAAGCTTCCCTGCCTCTGCCTCGAAGCGACTGACGACTATGAAACTGACGCCTGTTCACATGCCCCCGAGAGGGAGCAGGCGGAGGTCTGGCCAACTTAATGGCCGACCTAGTCTTCTGAGTGGCCTCTAAGGCTTGTTCCACCTGAGGGCCGAAAAGAAAGAGCCATCAAAGGGCAGCGCCATTACCTGCTGCTGAGCATCATTCGTGAAGCCAGAAGCACGAGCCAGGAATGGCGCCGAGTACAAATCACTCGCGGCTGCTGAGCGAGAAGCAGTGTCGAAAGCGTCCATAGCGGCTTTGACCTGTTGGTTATTGGACTCAATACCCTAGTAACGGTCAGAAGAAGCTCTGACTTGGAGTCCGAATCCAGAAGAGCTTCAACCATTCTTTTCAAAGAGTGCCACAGGATATACTCATACTGAGAAAAATAGCCTTGTAACTGGCACACACGCATACTTAGAGTGGAGCAGCAAAGACCCTCTTACCTAATGTATCAATCTTACGAGACTCTTTGTTAATAGGTCGAGCTGTAGTAGTTTGAGGAAGAACGACCTTATCATTCTCTGCCAGGACTACAATAGGATCCGCAAAGGCTTGGGATGCCAAAATGGGACGATCCTTGGGAGCTGCATACTTTATCAATGGATTTAGCCACTGAGGGAATAAGAGCAGGATTATTCCATACCATTTGAGACAGCGCCTCGAAGGAAGGCTGGATCGGAGGGGTCAAATCCGTGAGGGATCTCCGAGCATGAAGGTACTGGAGTCTTAATATCTTCCCAGGATCGATGTCTGTAGTCTGAGAGAAAGAGTGGATCTCAGGTTCTTCAACAGAGACTTAAAGGACAGGTCCTCACCACAGGCTCTGTAGCAAAGAAAGATCCTGTTTCCTCCACTTCATCACCCGACCGAAGGTCTGGGTCAGGCTCAACATCATCTCCTGATGGTCCAGAAAGGACTGATTGGACAGGAAAGGAGTGAAAATTAGGAGAGAGGAAATAGTAGAGAAACAAGGAGAGTCCCCGAGGGCCCCGCCGCCAGAAGGCAAAACGGTTGAAACGGCACCGCAGAGGGCACGGCGCTGAAGCGGAACGCTGCACCGCAAGCGCGCCGACCGCCGGGCGGCGACCATCGCGCCGCTGGTTCGCGGCGCTGCCAACGGGCGCTGCTAGACCTAACGGCGCCCGCAGGGCGCCGCCACGGACCACGCGGGCGCCGCAAGGCCGAAAGGCACCGAAAACGGCACTCGGCAAGCCAACAGACCGCGAAGGTGCCGGAAACGCCCAGGAACCTGGAAAGCTAGAGAAGGAAAAAAACAGGAGATAAGGGCATCGGTGGCCCTCTGCGCCGCAGCCATGGAGGGGGAAACACTAGCGCGGAGTCACCGGCATCAAGAAGGCGCCGCGCGACTAGGAAGGTCCAACCGCCCACCCGATCACTGGAGGAGCCCGGGGCCCGTGGCAACCGAGCCAGGCAGGAGAACCAACCTCCGAGCCCATCGCTCCATAAGAGCAGCCCACTGATGAAACTGCTCATCTGGAGCCCTACCTACAGGCGGGGAGGGGCTCCGATGTCGAGGACGATGGTCACCAGCAGTTGGCGACTCCGAAGAAGGAGAACGGCAACTAGCTACGATAACCGACGGTCGACGCGCAGACATACCAGAGGGCGACCTTGAGTGATGCCTTCTCTTTTTTGACCTATGGGCCGAAGAAGAGCTCGAGGCCGAACGGTGCCGAGAATGCGACCATTTATTTTTATGCCGACGGGGGGACCGCCCATCCCCCCGGGCATCGGACTGACCGTTGTCGGAACCCCGCTGAGGAGAAGGAGGCTGACTGGACCCAGCCCGGCTGACTGAACAGCTTTCATACGAAGTCTCCCTACCGTCACCTGACCTGCTCATGGTCGACTCCGTCCAGTAGGCCGAGACTTCTTCAAGTAAGTTAAATTTAAAATATTAGAAAATAGAATAAAATTAAGCGATACTACTATCGAGATAATGTTACAAAAAAATAAACTGAAAACTATGCGCTAGTTTGAAGTTTGACTCCCGACAGGCGAGCGACGTCGTCACTGAAGCGCACTCGACGGCGGGAAAAAAGGAACTGAGGCGGTTGGAGGGTCGTCGCCGAGATGGTCATTGCCGCTCGAGCCGCTGCTCGCGGCGCCATGCCTCGCGGCGCCATCTCTCGCGCCGACCCTCCAGCA
Organism: Neoceratodus forsteri; assembly: GCA_016271365.2. NCBI lineage: Eukaryota > Metazoa > Chordata > Ceratodontiformes > Ceratodontidae > Neoceratodus > Neoceratodus forsteri. Next base: position 1,095,863,670 of record CM057453.1, read on the forward strand.
AAAAGTTTGCTCCCGATGGGTCCTAGTGCCTCCGGCGCTAATCCCACTAGTGTGAATGAGTGGTGGAGACTTATGTCCAGGAAGATCAAGAATTACAGTGAGTACATAATTTTAATATCTTCCAGGACAAATCTTCACCATTGGTTCACACCAATGGGTTAGAGTACCAAGCTCATACGAAAGTCCCTGGGCAGGCCAGTAGGAGCTGGAGCTCAGTCAGGACAGGAGTCCATTAAGGATTATCCTGCCAAAAGAGGCATGCTGCCTGGCATGGACATCCAGAGCACAGTACTCGATAAAGGTATGCATTATGCTCCAGGTGGCAGCTATACAAATATCAGTGATAGAAACAGAGCAAATCTCTGCCAGGGACGTGGTGACTGCTCTCGAGTGGGCACGAACCTGGCCTCCAGCTTGACCTGCGCCATAGAGCAGCAGTAGCGGAGGCAAGCAACAATCCTTGCATAAATGCATTTGATCGTAACTGTCTGACCCAGTTAGTTGGGGTTAAAAGAAATGAAGAGCTGTTTCGACTGTCTGAAGTCCCTGGTTCTATCAAGGCAGAACAAGAAGGTTCTTTCAACATCCAGAGAGTGAAGGGAGTGCTCCCCTTCATTCTGGAAGTTGGGAAAGTATGTAGGCAGTGCCAAAGGCTGGTTTAAGTGAAACTCAGACACCACCTAGGTAAGAATTTAGGATGTGGATGGAGAACCACCTTGTCTCTGTAGAAAACGGTATCTGGAGGATCCGTGACCAATTCAAGTATCTCAAGAGACTCTGCGAGCAGAGGTGATAGCCACCAGAAAATGTAAATTACGTACTCACCGTAATTCTTGATCTTTCAAGATATCATCATCATTCATTATTGGTGAGTATAAGCCAGAGGCACCAGACACTGTGGGAGCACATAGCTTTAAGCTTTTCTTAGGAGGAGGAGGGGTCGGTGTCACGGACGGTGATGCCCTCCAGGCCGACATATGACGTGGTGCTCGCGGACTGGCCAGTAACTGATGCTGACCCCACAACCTCCTTAGTTCTGCTCGCCAGAGAGGAAAATGAGTCAGAGAGAAAAGAGAGGGTGGGGCAAGGGAGCCCAAGGGATAGAAAAAGGAAAGGATATAAAAACAAAAATCTAAGGCTGACCACAGAAGGGAGAGGTAAGGACTCCAGAGTTGTTCTGGACAGGGGTGACTGCAACCACTGGGCAGACCAGAAACACAGAGAAGAAGAAGAAGCAGCAGAAAGAGAGAGAGAAAGAAAAAGGAAAGAAAGGAAGAGAAAGCGAAAGAACGAGAGAGAGAGAGAGGAACTAAGTTTTGTAACCCTAGAACAGGGATAAGCAACACCCCTATTAGGGCGGGCAGAGAGGCTTTCCTGTAGACTCTAGTCAAGGTGGCATGTTCTGCTGCAGAATGTTAAAACAGACCTAGGTCCAGCAGTACACAGGAAGGACCTCAAGGAGTGGCAGTGAGAGAACTGTCCCAGGAGCCCCTTACAGAGAGGGCTCTAATAGGGAGTTATAAGAGAAGAGATGGTCATCTGACAGGGAGGAGAAGAAGAACATGAGTTCTCTGCCTCCTTCACCTTCCCAAATTTTTTTTTTTTTTTTTTTTTTTTTAAGAAAGACTCCGCCCAAAACTAGGAAAAAGGATTACACTGAGAGTTCTTTTCTCTCCCTGCAGAGGGGTGAGAGATCACCCCTGGTGCAAAGACCCCATGTACAAGAAGGCGCACCTGGTCTAGAGTTAACCAGCACACTTCCTAGCCAGAAGCTGTGATCCATTGGACCTCATCACCACTAGGCAAAAGGGATGGGAGAGTAAGAGAAAGTCTAACCTCTCCAAAAGAGAAGGGATAGAGAATCCCTGGATGAGGGAGGTCCATGGAGGCTTGTCTTCGGTTTATAACCCAGGGACCTGGGATATCAAGAAGGAGGAAAGTTGTAGGAAAGGGCCTTAGCAGGCACCACCAGAGGTGGTGAAGACATGAGGGCTCCCAGGGCTCAAGGAGCCAGAGGACAGGGACTCAAGGTCTGCTGAGAGGCAATCCTGACAGCTACCCAACAAGGCGCAGATGGGAGGCTGGCACAATGGAAACAGCAGAGTGGGTATTCATCTAGAGAGATGGAGAGAAAAAAAAACAAAAAACAGCCACATGCTGCTATCCCATGCCATCCCAAGATGGTAGGAGTCCTCTATTTCATAGACAACCCGAGCCCCACAGGCCCACAAGAGAGAAGGCAAAAGTCAATGCTCGCCTTCTCCCTATAAACACACAAAAAAAGCTGTGCTCAGTGTGCTAGGAGGTGCCAGCAAGACTGACCTCCAAGAAGGGAGAAGGCCAACAGGGAGGCGGCACACAGTAATGAATACTGAAGATGTCTTGGAAGATGTGAAAATTACGTCCCTACTGTAATTCTTGATCTTCTCTTGTATCTTCACCATTCATTATTGCTGGGTGTAAGCCAGAGGCGCGCACCCATCACTGGAGTTTTTTTTTTCCCCCCAGAGGAGTCGGCGTCGATGGCGCCGCCCCTGAGAGTGATGCACTGTGTGATGCGCGAGGGGCGGCCGTTAGGCGCCGCAGACGACTCCTCCATCCCAGTTCTGTTAGCCGGACAGGCGAAATAAGGATAAGAAAAAGAGAGCGAGGCAAGAGAGCTGAGGGATAGAAACAAGCATTTGTCAATGCTGAATGTTGCTTGCTTGTATGTGCTGTTTAGGTATTTGGAAGTGATAGTTCCATGCCTTCCTTCCAAGACATCCACTGTGTCTTTCCGTTCAGTATTCAGAGAAGAGTGGGAGGGGCAAGGGCCACAGCAGTGCAGCGGTTGCCAAGGGGGTGAACTGGTGGACAATAGTCCATTCAAAGGCAAAAGAGTCCTGCAGGAGCTCACTAAATTGAAGGTGGACAAAGCGATGGAACCAGATGGCATACGCCCAAGGATATTAACAGAACTGCGAAGGGAGATAGCAGTACCTCTGGCAGCCATGTTCACTGAGTCATTCAACATGAGTGAACTGGAGGAGGGCACATGTGGTCCCTCTACACAAGTCCGGCAGCAGGGAGGAGGCAGGGAACAATAGGCCGTTCAGCCTCACCTCAGTACCGGGGAAGATCATGGAGACATTGCTTAAAGAAAGGATAGTGGGGCATCTAGATGCCATCGGAACCCAGGACCATAGACAACATGGATTCACAGTGGGGACATCGTGTCAGATAAATCTGGTTGATTTCTTTGACTGGGTGATAAAGGAAGTGAATCAGGGTGGGGCAGTGGACAACGCTTACCTTGATTTCAGCAAAGCCTTTGACACCATCCCATGTAGGAGGCTGATAAACTAGCTGGGTAGGCTGGACATGGGGGAAAGGGTGGTAAACTGGGTTAGAAACTGGCTAACAGACAAGAGGCAGAGAGTGGTGGTAAATGGTGTGCAGTCTAGGGAGAGGGGGCGATCAGTGGGGTGCTGGAGGGATCGGTCCTGGGGCCAGTTCTCTTCAAAGTCTTCATTAGTAATATTGCAGAACGTCTGAAGGGAATTTTTTCACCAAATTTTCAACATAGCCATTTTAAGACCTCTGCTCATGAACAGTGTCACTGTAATTTTCTTAATCTGTCCCAAACATTGATTGCGCACACCGACTGCGCCATTGTGCGCTACATGCACGGAAACACATTTTGGGCTTACATGTGAAAATGACAGCTGTACTGCTCATAGGAGGTGTGGTAAAATGGCAATGTTGAAAATCTGGAGTGAAAATATTGAAAATTCGCTGAACTTACTTAACGTATGAGGAACTCGCTAAGAACGACGCCAGAAAGTCATTTTTAGAATTTTTCACCAAATTTTCAACATAGACTTTTTGAGAGACCACCTTATGAACACTGGCAGTGTCATTTCGTTAATCGGTCCCGAAAGGTGATTTCACGCAGTGACCGCGAAATCACCATTTGGGCCCAATTAACGCCATGACAGTACAAGAATTCATGAGGAGGGGTCCCAAAAAACCCATGTTGAAAATGTGGGCCCCAAATTCCCAAAAATGCCTGAGATATGCAACAAAGTTGAAAAAACCCTGTCTATCCCATTATACAGCTTACCGGCATTTCCTCGGTTCGCGGTCGGCTTTGAAGAGTGCAGACGTGTTCCCGGTCCACCAGAAGGTCGCGCCGTGCTCCGGAGGTAAGTATGGGGTGAGCGGGGGTGGGGAGGCAGGGTGCAGTGGGTGGGTGCGGTTGTGGGAGGGGGCAGGGAGAAGTGCCAAGGGACAGTTTTGTATTTACAGGTTTTTGACTAAGACGACGAGGGCGTTTCGTGGCAGCTGGAAGGCTGTTGGGGGCTGGAGCCGACGGGGATTAGGCACCCGTCGGGCCATAACATCATTTTGCCATGCTGGGATGGACTCCAGCGTGGCACCCAGATGCTTTGGGGCGCAGCCGACGGGATTGGGCACCCCTGGCCAAAAACATGTTGCCACGCTGGGGTGGCCCCAGCGTGGCTCCTGGATGTTTTGGGGAGGGGGTGCAGCCAATGGGGATTGGGCACCGCCGGCCATAAGACATTTGCACCCGGATGCTTTGGGGGCATGGAGCCGACGGGATTGGGCACCCCGTCACGCCATACACTGTGGGGAGGCGATGAGCACGCAGTGTGCGCGCAGGTGGAGGGGAGCTCTGCTCACCGAAGCGGAGCTCTCCCTTTCAACTGTATGCCACTGCATTTTCAACTGCTGCCATAGACAGCTGCAGCAGTGATTGGGGAACTGGGGCGTGCCTGCAAACACACTGACTGCATTGAAGACTGGTGCCACACCTCCGAAAACTCGGATGATGGCACTATGTTTTTACATACATGCTTGACATAAAAAGGAAAGGATATAAACTGAAAAAGGAATAAGCTGGTAGAGGACAGAAAGGAAGAAAAGCCTACCCTAAGGGACCCGCAGGGCCTCACTTCTGGGGCGGCTCCAAGGGAGGAACAGATAAAGAGAGAAAGATGAAGAAAAAAGAAGAGAGGGAAGAGAAAGAGGGATGTTGGGAGGGGAGAACTCTGCCCATTGAGAGATTGGTTTAAAGGCTTATAAGCTCGGAACCAAAAAACAAGGGAGCAAGGATCCCACTTGATAAAACTGAGGAGAAGGTTCAACCGAATCGCTTGCACAGCTTGGACACAAAAGACAGATTCTCTACACCTCCCGCCATCCCCAACCCCTTAAACTCTAGCTGAGAGCTCACAGATTGCCAAGGCAGAAATTCTATTCCAAAAGGAGAGCGCCCAACTAGGAAGGGGAAAGAAGCCCACTAGCACCTTGCTAAGTGCTAACATATGTGTGTGTGTGTGTGTGTGGAGGGGTGAAGCCCTACAGAGTGTACCCCTTTACATAACGGATAGAGTGGGAACTCAATCGACTCCCTGGAGGCAAGGCAAAGAAAGGAAAATTACGTACTCACGTAATTCTTGATCTTCTCTTGTATCTTCACCATTCATTACGTGCTGGGTGTAAGCCGAGCGCACCGATCACGGGCTTTTTTTTTTTTTTAAAGTTGCCCTAACGGCCCCGCCCTCGAGAGCGACGTCATGCGTCATGCGCGAGGGGTGGCCGTTAGTAGCGACCGACTCCTCCTCCAACTCAGTTCTGTGAGCCGGAGAGGCAAAAATGAAAGCAGAAAATATAGATAGCGAGGCAAGACAGCCGAGGGATAGCAAAGCAAGGAAGAATGAACTGAAAAAGGAATAAGCCGATGGAGGAAGGACAGAGGAGATAAGAACATCCCTAGCCTAGGGAGTGCAGGGCCTCCTTACCCGGGCGACTTCTAGGAGGAGAGATGAGTAAGGAAATGAGAAAATAGAAGAAGAAGAAGAAAGAGAAGAGAGAGATGGGATGTTGAAGGGACCAGAATGCCCAACGAGCATAGTTAGCTTGTAGCTGAAGGCTCGACTAAAGGGGAAGCAAGAATCCCCGGAGATAGAGTTGAAGAGAAGGTTCACCGAACCCGCTAGACAGACTCAGAAGGGCATAGTCCTCATCTTCAACATGCCATTGTTCTTGACACCCACCTCGGGCTCCTGGCCTGGAAGGCCTTTAACTGGAGGACAGCCGAGGAGGGAAGAATAAAACCCCAACAGCATGAGAGCGCTGCTCAGGGGTTTAGAAATGGAAAATGTAAGCCTTTCAGGCGTTCCAAGATAGAAACGGGACTCAGACTGACTGGCTAAGGCCGGCCAAGGCTTAGGCTGGCTAAGATTGGATATGGTCAGCAGAGCTCTACTGTAAAATTGTCCAGGAGGACACTTAAAGGAGAAACCACTTAGCAAAACAGCAGAAGGATAGCCTACCTTCTCATTTCCTTCTTGTTTGATTTCTCCTTTTTTTACAGATAAAAATTTTTTTTTTTTTTTTTAACTAGATGCATGACCCAGATACCAAGATGCCTATAGCAGTCGGAGAGAGTTCCCCAGCATTTTTTTTTTAGAAGAGAAAGGAACAGACGATTGCGCTCTGCTCTGCAAGGCAAGAATGGGGGATTAGATTTCAGGGCAATACATTGAACACGGATTGCAGGATCAAAACTGAATAGCCTGAGCCAGGCCAAACAACCCAGAGGTATCTTGCCATAAGAATAGCAAGAGATAGTTGTGCAGTCTGATCGCCAATGCAATCCGCGAGATGGCCCATGAATCTTAGAGTAAATAATTTTTCTGGATTTTAACCCCCAAAGAAGATTTTTTTACTTTTTTTGGAAAATGAAGCAATTTTCCTATATTTTATATAATGCAGAGAGAGGGAGACGGAGGTGGAGAAGCCACAGGAAGAGGCCACTGAGGGATGGTGGTGGTAGGTAATGAATGGTGAAGATAAGAGAAGATCAAGAATTACGGTAGGTACGTGATTTTCCTATCTTCCCTTGTCAATCTTCACCATTCATTACTTCCTGGGTGAGGCTCAAGCCCTCTTCCCAGGAGGGGAAGAGGCCATACCCTGAGGGAACAAGACCCCAGCCTTCTGCTGGTGAGAAACAGAAGGAGAAGACCCTGGCTTATTCAGAAAGCCTAAGGGAGAAGAGCTAGGAGGTGCCTCCCGAGGACGAGGGAGACGGAGGGAGCCCTGTAAAGTCTCCTAGCTCTGATGAGAAAAGACGGTCCCCGAAGGCGGAGCGCATCACCCCACGCCGGGCCAGGGTGACAACCTGGAGAGACGGGTCATGCCGTCCGCCTGATGCAGATCGCTGTCCGCAAGCCTGGAAGCCACCTCATTAGCGCCATAAGATGCCCTTGTTTGTGTCTTGCCAGCTCCAGGCCTACCGCGGAGAGAGGCAACGTGCTTGTCTGGTTTGTCTCCGTGTCAGGCATAGATGCCAGCAGCTGGGACATCATCCACCACAGATGCCGGTTGTAGGCAGCGTGGTGAGCCTGATGTGATGCAATACATGCACTCGCACGCCAAGAAGAGAACACTCTTCGCCCCCAACGGTCGAAACTGGAGAGAGTCCGAATCCGTGGGCGGTCAGGCGCCAGGCAACGGCGCCCAGAAGGAGTATCCAGGCATACCAAACCTGAGGACGGGTTGGAAGCGAACCTAGAGACCCAGAGGGGCACAATACCCACGCTGGCAGTCCGCCGGGCTGGGGAAGAAACGGCAGGAACTGCCAGGACCGGATAGACCCTCCTGGAAGGGATAGGCCAGGAAGGTACCACCAGATGATGGGCACTGAATTCACCAAGGAATTACCGCCACCTGCTCGGGTATTGTCTCCGAACGAGGGAAACCGAAGATCCCTCACCATCCTCGGAGGAAACGCTGATATTCTGTGGAATCAGCATCGGAGGACAGATGAGCAGGGGTCCCTCCCTCAGAGGAGGGAGACGAGGATGATGGGGAACTGGAATGTCCAGAGGATTCCTGCGGCGGTGGGGAGAGTCGAAAGACCCGCTCATGCATGTAACTAACATATGAGGGGAAGGCCGCCGCAGAACCTCTGAACTGCTCCCAGGATAACGGACCCGTAGGACCGACATGGCCTGGGAGCGGGGTGGAAGGAGAGATGGGAGAGGGCACCTCCGAGGAGGCAACTGCTTCCTTAGGGCTCTGGAACCGGGGAAGGAGCTCTAGTAGGAGGGATCCCGGATATCAAACCAGGCCGCAGAACGGAACTCTGGGGAAGCGGAACCTGGAAGAGCCCTGGGGGAGAAACTCCCCTGTGACGACGCCGGGACTGCATGGATCCAGAAGGGCAGTCCGCACAAACGCCGCCAGAGGACACCCTAGAACCCTGGGGGGAGGGGCGGGGCTCTGCGCTACGGCTCCTGGCCACCCCCCCTGAGGTGGCCAAAGAAGACCGAGCAGCAGGACGCCTGCCCTCAACCCTCGGATTCCGAGAGGGCCCTCCCCGACTGCAACGCCCCCAACCCCAGAGGAGGTAACAGCACCCCGGGGTAGCTGTCACCGACCTCCAGAGAGGAGCCCTCCGACTCCCCACGGGATTCTCGGCCACCCCAGCCGAGGAACCCTCAGGAGACGACGGCAAGGGGACAGAGGGAGGGGCCCGCGGCGCCTGGTACCCCTAGCCACCGAGGACCCAGATTCTAAGAATGGGGTGCCAGGATGGGTCCACATTCTGAGCCATCGCTCCCGAGGAGGACGAGACCAGCAGGACCTTGATGCTGGCCACCCCAGGGGTCCTCGAGGCCACGGGCCGAGGCGACGCCGCCGCCCCCCAGCACGCCGGGCAGCATGAAGGCCCAACCTCACACCCCCAGCGGCCCGCAGACCCGCACCGCCCGGAGGAGGGTGGGAAGGCCGACGGCGCCGGAGGCGAGCAGCACCATCAGCGGCGCTGGGCCAGGCTCATCGGCACCGCGAACGGGCGCCGAGGCTAAAACGGCATCGCCAACGGCGCGCCTTTGATCACCGGCGCGATTCAAAGCGGGCGCCGCCAACGGCGCTGCTCGACACCGGGTACCTCAAGCGCGCTGGATCGAAATGGTGCCGAACGCCGCCGATCACCGGGTACCGCCGAACGGCGCTGGATTCAAACGGCGCCCGCGAGGCGACCGCCGAGGGTCCACCCGAGCCGGGCCCAGCCAAGGGCCTCCCACACGGGGAGCCTGCACTCAAGAGGTGACTGCCGAGGCGGGAACAGCGCTGCGGCCCCGAGGGGGCTACGACGCCCCCAACACCGCCGGAAGGGCCTCGCAAGAAGGGAAGAGGAGACCCCTCCTCCTCGGATCAGAGTCAGGCCCGGAGGGGACCCGGGAAAGGCCTAAGGATCTCGCCTAGATTCCGGGCGAGCGACGCCGTCTCTCAAGTCGGCGGGCCTTGCCGAGCTTGTACGCTGACTTCGAGGACGCGACGGTCCATCGAGAAACAAGCGCCGCATCTAATCCATATTATGGTTGGGTCCCAGGCAACGGAAGACAGACGCTGCCGGTCCAAGTCGGAGAAATGCCGCCGCAGGAGCACCGACGCACAGGGCACGGCCTGCCTTAGAAGAACGTTACCCAGAACCGGACATACGCCAAATAAACAAGATTAAACATAGTCGGAAATACACCACGGCCGCAGATAAAGGAAAGAAAAAGGAACAGTCTTACCGTGACGCCGAGGTAGAAAAGGGAGTCGGATACGCACTTTCGTTAGCCACCGCGAACAGGTGCGCTGCCTCGGACGGCGGGAGAAACAGAACTGAGTTGGAGGAGGAGTCGGTCGCTTAACGGCCGCCCCGATGACGCCGCTCGAGGGTGGGGCCGCTAGGCAACTTTTAAAAAAAAAGCTCGGTGACGGGTGCGCGCCTCCGGCTTACACCCAGTAAGTAATGAATGGTGAAGATTGACAAGGGAAGATCACCAACTCAAAGTAATTGTAATGTCAGGACAGCGCCAACCAGCAGAAGCTGACACAACAGGAGATTGAGACCTGCCAGAGAGGACCTGGGAAAAGAGAGACTGAGCCATTTAAGAGACGGTCTCTTTAACTGTGAACTGAACAACATGGCTAAGAATCAGCCAAGAGGTCGCCCCTAAGGGCAATCAGAAAGAGTTCCCTCAGGAGAGGAATTCCTCTCATTCCTCCTTTCCCCAGAGGGAAGGGATCTGTTTAAAAGAACGGAAGAAAAACCAAGATAGTTTTTTTTTTTTTTTTTTTGGCTTAAAGGCCATGGGGAGAAGGGGAGGAACGAGCAGGAAGGTGGAGACACCAAAGATGAAGTCATGGGGGATGGTGTATGAGGGAGAATCAGTAATGAATGGTGAAGATACAAGAGAAGATCAAGAATTACGTAGGTATGTAATTTTATATCTTCCTTGTCAATCTTCACCATTTATTACTGCTGGTGAGTACTAAGCCCCCGGAAGGGGTCTGAATAGACCCCTGAGGAACAGGACCCCAGCCTCCTACTGGTGGAAAGTAGGAAGGGGAGACCCTAACCAACAGAGTGGAACAGTCTAAGGTTGATGAGAACGAGGAGGTATCCCCCGTTGGCTGGGGGAGGGAGGCTGTCCCTGAAGAAGCCTCCTCACCCTGCAGGAGAACAGGCGGGTCCTCTGGAAGGCAGAGCTAGTCACCCTACGCTGGGCAATAGGTGACAGTCTGGAGAGACGAAGCCATGCCATCCACCTGATGCAGATCGCTGTCCCTTCTAGCCAGTGTCAGTGGCTCATTAGGTAGCACACTCGCCTCTGAGACCGGGAGATCAGAGGGCTGTGGGTTCAGTTCCCACATCTGGCACTTGGGTTACTATCCCAGTACTGACACTGTAGTGCAGCATGAGAGGTGTGCTGCACTTCTGAGGTGCCGTCTTTCGGATGAGGTGTTAAACCGAGGTCCCATCTGCCTGGATTGGTGGTAGTTCAGGTGGATGTTAAAGATCCAATGGCACTTATCAAAAGAGCAGGGAATTTCCCGTGTGTCCTGCCAAATTTCCTCATTCACTAAAAATACCACCAACAGCTTAATCTGGTTCAAGGTCAATTGGCATTCATCTGTATCCCCTCCTCGGTCGTGCCTGAAAACAGGCAGGATTTGTCTAGTACTTACCCGGTCAACAAAAACTAAATAAATAACAGTCTGGACGCCACCTCGCTGGCATTGTAGGATACCCGCTGGTGCCTTGCAAGCTCCAGACCTTGTGCAGAGAGGGCAATTGCTTGTCTAAACTGCTCTGAGTCAGGCAAAGATGCTAGGACCTGTGATATCATCGACCACAGATGTCTGCTGTAAGCAGCGTGGTGTGCCTGATGAGAACTGATACACATCAACACTTGACTTGAAGAGAAAACCCTTCAACCCCACTAGTCGAATTCAGCAGAGTCCGGATCCGGGTCTGTCATGTGCGAGGTGCCAAGGCCCGGAAGGAGTGTCCAGGGACATCAAGCCCGAAGGTGGGTAAGGCAGAGAACCTAGAGACTCACGAGGGGCACAATACCATCTCCTGCAGTCTGCCGGGGCTGGAGAAGGAGTGGCTGGAGACTGCCAGGTGCAGATAGATGCTTCCTGGAAAGGGATCGGCCAGGAAGGCACCATTAGGTGGCGAGCACTGAATTCACTAAGGAATGCACGTGTCTGCTGCTCAGTATTGTCCCTACGAATGCAGGAGATGCGAATCTCCGAAACCAACTTCGGAAAGGAACTGCTGATATTCAGTGAAATTCACATCAGAGGAAAGGTGGATGGAAAATTCCTCCTCCTCAGATGAGGAAGTCGAGGACGAAGTGGAGCTCGAATGCTCAGAGGACTCCTGTGTCGGAGCGGACAGACGGAAAACCTATTCGTCCATGGCCCTGACGTAAGATGGGAAGGCCGCCACAGTAGCTCTGAACGTCTCCCAAGTTAACGGTCCTGTGGGGCCCACATGGCCTGGGATGAGGGTGGTGGTTGCAGAGGGATGGACGAAGGGCACCTAACAGCATGTGCCTGGCCTCTGAGATCCAGGTAGTGATGCTGCCAGACTTGGGGACCCTGAGATCATACTGGGTTGTGAAGAGACAAGAGGAGGAGGCAACTCCGTAAAGAGCCCTGAAGGGGGATCTCCCCTGTGACGCACCTGGAATTGCAGGAGTCCAGAAGGGCAACCCTCAGAACCACCACTAGAAGGTGCTCTAGAGACCTTGAGAGAAAGCGGGATCAGCGCTGCGACTCCTCCCGCGCCCCTGCAGGGTGGTGGGGGCTCACCGCCGCTCTTCACCCCGACCTCTCAATCCTTCAGACTCCGAAGCAGCCCTCTTCCTCGATACCAGTGTGGGAGGTCCCTGCTGAGCGAGTCCCTGAAGGGAACTCACTGCGACAGGATCCTACTCCCTCCCCTGAAGGACCCCAGCAACACCAGTGATGGCAGCTGCCTGGGACCTCCGGGAAGAGGGCGTCCTCCCAGGGCCTCCTGAATGGTCCACCACAGAAGCCTCTCGGCCACCTCGAACCATGTAATCATCCGGGCTAACCAGCTCAGGGGACTCGGGGAGAGGAATACTGGATCACCTAGCGCTGCGGACCACCGGAGGATCAGAGTCAGAAGACTCAGGTTGCCGGACAGGGCCCTCCCCCGAGTCATCCTCCTCCAAAGAGGGGTCGACCAGAGCAGACTCCATCGGAGCAACCGAAGGAATCTCTCTGTCAAAACGGCACCAGGCCTGGCAATCAAGGCTGCAACGCCAACAGCGCTTAGAGGAGTCAGCTGCACCTCCGCCAGCACCGGAAACCCGGCCGCACTGCAAACGGCACTACTCGAAGTCACCAGCACCGCGGACGCACTGAGAACTAAAATGGCACCGCCAACGGCACCGAACTCCAAATATCGCGCATAGCTGCACTGCTCGAATCCCCGGTGCCACGTTAATGGCACCGACCCAAAGCTGCACGAAGCGCACTGTGAGACCCACAGTGACGCTAAGCTGCCAGAGTCCCTGGCCTGCGGACGCCACCAGACCCACAGCAAGGTCAGGCAAATAGAGGGTCCACTAGGCCGGCCCGCAACCCGGGGCCGTGACACTGCGGGAGCCTGCACCTCCATGGAGGTGACTGCTGGGATGCCGCCAATGGTGTGACCCCGGGAGGAATCACCCCAATCCTCCAGCACTGAAGAAGAACCCTCCTCCTCGGCAAGACTAGAAGTGGAGGAGGTTCCCTCCTTGCCAGGCTGTACAGACCCAGGAGGGGACCCGAAGGAAGGGTCAAGAGATCTGGCCTGGGAGGCCCTCGGGCGACGCCATCCCCCGAAAGTCGGCGGAGCTTTTCCGACTTTAAACGTGTGGATTTCTAACATGTGGCAATCCATGGAGAAACAGGCGTTGCAATGATCCATATCACGGTAGGGTTCCAGGCACCAGAGACAAACATCATGACAGTCCAAGATGGAAAACTGCCAGCCACAGGGGCACCGACGCATAGGGATAGCCCGCCTTAGTCTTGTGTTTTGCCCCCGAACCTGACATGATGTAAAATCAATACAATAAACAGCAAAGCTTCCGGCATTATCAAAATATCAAAGAACGATCTTACCAGTCAACGACGTCGGGAAAGAACCAGGACGAAGGAGTGGCGTCGGAAACTTTATGTGGCCTATGACGCAGTAACAATTCAGCGACTCCGTGCAGCAGGCAGCCTCGATGGCGGAGAAACAACTGGGATGGAGGAGGTGTTCATGCACTCTAACAGCCGACCTGGCGCATCAAGCGGTAAGTATTTTCGGGCGGCGTCATTACGCTGACTCCTCTGGGGAAAACTCCTTTGGCGGTGAGTGCACTTCCGTTATACTCCAGCAGTATTAAATGGTGAAGATTGACAAGGGAAGATCAAGAATTACATGGAGTACGTAATTTACATATCTCCCATAGATCAATCTTCATCATTCATTACTGGTGGGTGAGTACCACCTAGGTGGCGCTAGCACGCCCCTGAGGGAAGAAAGTCTTCCTCAGCCTCCTGTGGGAAGAAGACAAGGAGCTGGGGCCCTTCACTGGCCTGGCGAGGCCCAAGACTAGTCATTCTGAGGCACAGACCCGATGCCTGGGAAATGGAAGGCACCTCGCCACCTTTGCACCTCACCCTACGGGAGAAAAAGTGGGCCCCTGGAATGGAGAGGTGACCACCCTTCACCAGAACAGTGGTGACAGCCCTGAAACGTGAAACCACGCCATCCACCTGATGCAGACTGCAGTTCCTCGCCTGTCTGAAGCTACCTCATTGGCATCGTAATATGCCCTTGATTGGTGTCTTGTAAGCTCCAGGCCACAGGCAGAAAGGCTAATGGCCTGCTTGGTAGCCTCTGAATCAGGTATAGATACAAGAAGTTGGCCCAGCATCATCCACAGGTGCATGGCATAGGCAGCCTGGTGGGCCGAGACACACAGAAAAAGACGCACTGCCGAGAAGACTCTTCTACCCCAGCAGTCAAACTCAGATGAGTCCGACTCCGGGGCGATCGTGCCTTGGGTTATGAAGCCCAGAAGGGGGGGTGTCCATGAGTTCCACTCCCAAAGAGGGGTGGGGCATAGCACCTGGAGACCCTAGGGGTGCACAATACCTGCGCTGATAGTCCCTCAGGGCTGGAGAGGGGGCAGAGGGATGATGCTAGACCCTGTGTGATGCGTCCGTGAAGAGTTGAAGCCACAAAGGGATGACAAAATTGTCAGTGCTGTATTCCCTAAGGCAGTGGTTTTCAACTGGGGGTCCGCAGCCCAAAGGGGGTCCGTGAGTGCATGCCACGGGTCCGGCCAAATAGTCAAGCAAAATTAAGGCTAAGCTTGAAGCTTTTATTTTATTTACATTTTGGTGCAGCTGCCCACTTCACTAAGCGCCCGCCTCCACTATTCCTTGCATGCTACTTTTTAAAATAAAAACCCAAGCCAACTGTCCTTCCAATTTGGGAGACCCAACAAAAGAATAAAAGGGCACTGCAGTGGGCAGTTGTGGTCTCTCCCGCCCTCACAGATATCTCTCACACACTACACGCTACTTTTAAAATTAAAAGAAAACCCAAAGCTGCCCAGTTCACTAAGCCCTCCATACTCCTTGAAGGTAATTTTTTTTTAATAAAAAAAAAAAAAAAATGAAGCCAACTGTCTCAAATTTGGGAGACTCAACAAAGGGCACTGCAGTAGGCAGTTGTAGGTCTCTGCCCCTTACAGATATCTCTCATCTCCCGCTTACTCGCTGCACGCTAAGTTTTTAAAAATAAAAACCCGAGCTGCCCAGTTCACTAAGCTCCACTTCTGTTCTGATCACGGAGCAAGGGAGTCACTAATTCACAGAGTCACAGCTAAGTAAGGGTAAGAAATAAACTGCTTTGTGTCTAATTTTCTGTATAGTATTGCAATACATTTGCAGCTAGGTTTACCATTGTTACTGTGTACTACCTAGAAGTCATTTTTTGCTCCTTGCAGTTGTGAACTTCTTGTGTACTTACATATACATATATACACATACATAATATATCTATATCTATATATCTATATATATATATATATACACATATGTATATGCTGTACAAAACATTCAAGTTTTGGTAGGGGGTCCCCGACATTGCGGACAGCTGGCCAGGGGGTCCCCGGACCAAAAACGGTTGACAACCAATGCCCTAAGGAATGCAAGCATTGCACAGGAAGGATTGTGGCTTGTGAAGTGGGACATGTGGAGCTCCTCCGGCGTCTCCAAAAGGAACCACTGATAACTGGTGAGATCAGCATCAGATGATAGATGGATGGAGGGAACCCCTTCCTTGGAGGAGGAAGATGAAGAGGCTGAGGAGCTTGATTCAGGAACTGGCAAGGCTGGTGGTTCAGGTCTAAAGAAGACCTCATCCAGGGCTCTCAGGTATCGACGGAATGCAGCCACCGATGCCCTGAACTATTCCCAGGTCATGGGCCCCATAGGGCCAAAGAGGCCAGGGAGAGGAGTAGAATGGAAGAGCAAGAGGAGAAGGAAAAGAGCCCTGATGGGCCAGAGTAAGTCCTCTGCTAGGGTTGCGAGAGCAAGCAGGGGACCCTTCCCGGAGGAGAGGGCTGTGCAACCCGCCCACCGATGAGTGCCCAACCAGACAGAGGCTAACAGGGTGGTGCTCTTTGGGGGGGGGGGACCCTACATGGGGTGATCGGATCCAGCCTGGCCCTTGCTGGTGGCCCCTGACCCCACCAACCACAGGCCCCATCGGTTCCAGTGAGGAGAGGAGGAACAGCACTGCCCTCCCAAAGCCTCTAGCCGGTCTGGAAACAGGCCTCCATGCCAACCTCGACCTCCTCATCTGACAGGGACCTGCTCCTCAGGAGGACCCTAGTACCCAAAGTCAGGGGTACTGAGGTAGCCCCGGCACTGCTAGCAGTGCCAGAACCCATCCTAGAACCTGCCCCGGCACTGCCAACGGTGTTGGAATCAGACCCGGCATGGGATCTGGCACTGACCCTCTCCCTGGCACCAGAAGAGACTCCAGCACCGGAAGCAGTGCTGAGGACACACAGAATGAGGCCCCAAGGACGGCCCCAGGAAGGGCGGTAGCAGACTCAACGGTACCGGAGGCCCTAAGGCTGAGCGGAGGAGAGTCCAAAGGCTCTGGAGAGCCAGGGAGCGAGTCAGGATCATCCCAATCATCATCCTCCTCCTCCAAAGAGGAGGAAATCAAGGAGATCTCCAAGGAGGCTCCCCCAGAGACTCTCCCTCTCCTGGCACCGCAAACAGTGCCGGAAAGGGACCCAGTACTGACAGTGGCACCACTCTGCTCACCAATACTGAGGGCAGCATCGGGAGCTGATGTGGTGACAAGAAGGGAGGCACAGAGGGTTCCACTGGCTCAGGTCTAGCATGTAGCTGTGACCATGACACCGTGTGCATCCATGCCCCTGAGGGGGCAACGGACTGCGAAGGGTGCTCAGCCAGCCCACCAGAGGCCGACTGTCCCACTGACCCCCTCACGCAGGCCTCCCATCCCAGCAAGACTAAGAGTAGCAGAGGCCTGCTCCACCGGTATGTATAGTACTGGGAGAGACCTGGTGGAAAGGCCCAATGACCTGACCGTAGTATCCTGAGAATGGTGCCGCCCAAAGGTGGGAGGTTTTCACCCATCTTCAATACACAGATTTCAAGGACACGGTGGTCCATGGAGAACCAGACATCACAGGCATCCATGTCATGAGACAGACTCAAGCAGGTATGACAACGGTCACGGCCGTTCAGTACAGGAATCTGCTTGCCACAGAGGCACCGATGCATAGAGGCACACCCCACCTCAGACTTACTGGAACTAGGTCCTGTACCGGACATGACCACGTGCACAAATAAAAAACAAAGTGAAAGTATTCAAAGTTGCACTAAAGAATAAAGGAAAAAAAGAAAAATGAAAATTACGTACCTACCGTAATTGCTGATCTTCTCTTGTATCTTCACCATTCATTACTGCTTGGGTTGTGCCGGAGGTGCACACCCACTACGGGAGATTTTTTTTTTTTTTTGAGTTGGTTTCAACGGCGCCGCCTCTAAAGAGTGACACACACTGCGGCCATGCGCAAGGTGTCCGCTAGGTGTCATAGACTCCTCCTCCATTTCAGTTCTGGTAGCTGGAGAGGCGAAAACAAAGGGTAAGGAAAAGGGAGAGCGAGGCAAGAGAGCCAAGAGACAGAAAAAGGAAAGGATATAAACTGAAAAAGGAATAAACTGGTAGAGGACAGAAAGAAAGAGAGAGAATGCCTACCCTAAGGGACCACAGGGCCTCACTTCTGGGGCGGCTCCAAGGGAGGAACAGATAAAGAGAAAGAGAAAAAGGGGGAAGAAGAAGAAGAAAGGGAAGGAAACAAGGGATGTTGAGGGGAGAACACTGCCCATAGATATATTGGTTGAGAGGCTTATAAGCTCGGAACCAAAAACAAGGGAGCAAGAATCCCTCCTGATAGGACTGAGAGAAGGTTCAACTGAACTGCTTGTACAGATTGGACACAAAGGGCAGATTCTCTAACCTCCCGTCATCCCAACCCCCTACACTCTAGCTGAGAGCTCACAAACTGCCCAGGCAGAAATTCTGTTCCGGAAAGAGAGCGCCCAACTAGAAGGAGAATAAGCCCCTAGCACCTTGTTATGCCACACAGATGTGTGTAGGGAGGGGTAAGCCCTACAGAAGGCAGCTTTTGTATAAAAGGATAGAGTGAACTCAATCAGACTCCCTCAAGGCAATGCAGGAACAACAGCTCAAGGTAAATGAAGTGCAAGAAGCACCAACCAGAAAAGCTGACAATATTAATTAATACCTGCCAGAGGGAACTGAAAATTGTGGCCGAGCCACAGAGGGACGGTCTCTTCAGCTGTGAACTGAACAACATGGCTAAGAAGCCAAGAGGTCACCCCTAGGGGCAATCAGAGATTTCCCTCAAGATAGAATAAATCCTTCTCATTCACCTTTACCTTGAGGAAAAAGGATCCGTCCAGAGAAGAACGGAAAATCAAGATACTTTTTTTTTGGCTTAAAGGCCAACAAGGAGGGGAGAGGAACGAGTAGGGAGGGGGAGACACCGCAACAGGAGGCCACTGAGGGGAAGGTGGGCGGGTATCAGTAATGAATGGTGAAGATACAAGAGAAGATCACAATTATGGTAGGTACATAATTTTTATATCTTCCCTTGTCAATCTTCACCATTCATTACTGCTTAGGTGAGTACCAAGCTTCCCCCCCAAGGAGGGGGAATAATAGAAACCCTGAGGGAACAAGAACCTCAGCCTCCTGCTGGTGGAAAACAGGAAGGGAAGACCCTGGGCTAATCAGACGGGAAGCCTATGACGGAGGAGAGCTAGGGGGTGTCCCCCGGGGAAGGGGATATGGAGGAAGCCCCTGAAGAAGCCTCCTAGCCCCGGAGGAAAAAAGATGGGTCCCCAAGAAAGCGGAGTGAATCACCCTACACCAGACCAGGGGTGATAATCTTGATAGACGAAGCCATGCCATCCATCTAATACAGATCGCTGTCCCTGCAAGCCTGGAAGCCACCTCACTGGCATCGTAAGATGCCCTTGCTTGGTGTCTTGCCAGCTCCAGGCCTATAGCAGAGAGGGCAATGGCCTGTCTAGATTGCTCCGAATCAGGCATTGATGCTAGAAGCTGGGATAGCATCAACCATAAATGCCTATTGTAGGCAGCATGGTGCGCCTAATGTAGGCAATGCACAGCATCGCACTTGAGAAAAGAGAACATCTCTTCTCCCCACCGTCAAATTGTAAGGAATCTGAATTCGTGTGCGGTCGGGCACAGGCGGCGGCACCCAGAAAGAGTTTCCAGAATGCCAACCCGAAGTGGGTGGGAAGGAACCTATAGACTCCAATGGGGCAGAATACCTTCTCCCTGCAGTCCGCCGGGCTGGAACAGGGATAGCTGGCGATCGCCAGGAACGGATAGACGGCCCTGAAAGGAATAGGCCAGACAGTACCACCAAATGCTGGGCACTGAATTCACTGAGGAATTCACGCTCCTGCTCGGGTACTGTCTCGCCTAACAAAGGAGATACTAAGATCCCCACCATCCTTGAAAGGAATCACTGATATTCAGTGAAATCAGCATTGGAGGAGAGATGAGTAGGGGTTCCTCCCCAGAGGAGGAGATGAGGATGATGGGGAGCTCGAATGTCCAGAGGACTCCTGCAGCGGTGGGGATAGGCGAAACACCCGCTCATGCATACATCTAATGTATGAGGGGAAGGCTGCCGCAGAGCCTCTGAACGTCTCCCAGGATAACGGGCCCATAGGACTGACATGGCCTAGGAGAGAGAGTGGGGTGGCTGCAGAGGAACGGGAGAGGGTCACCTAGGATGAGGCAACTGTCCTCTGCCGAGGCTCTGAAATCTGGAAAACGGAGCCCAAGCTGGCAGGATCTTGGACAACAAACCAGGCTGCAGAACGGAACCCTGAAGATGCGAAGCCTGGAAGAGCCTAGTAGGGGATCCTCCCCTGCGATGAACCTGGGGCTGCATGGGTCCAGAAGAGCAGCCCACAGCAACGCCACCAGAGGGGTCCCTGGAGCCCGAGAGGGAAAGACGGGGCCCCAGCACTACAGCTCCTATCCGCACCCCGAAGGGTGGCTGGTGAAGACTGAGGCGCCTCAACCTGGTCGCTCAACCCCCCCCCGGACTCTGAGAACGCCCTCCTCCTCGACCCCAGCAACAACCCACCCCAAGCAGGTGCAGCAGCACCGGGATCAGCAGCCTACCGCAACCCCCAGGAGGATGAGCCCTCCCCGCCTCCACGCCATCCCTCCAGGGACCCCAGGCCACCCCAGCCTGGGAGGCCTCAGGAGAGGACAGCAGAAGAGACAGAGGAATAGGCGCGCTGGGCCACCTAGCACCTCGTCTCACTGGAGACCCTGACTCCGAAGAGTCAGGGTGCCAGGATGGGTCCACGTTCGAATCACTCTCCTCCGAGGAGGAAGGGACCAGCTGGACCTCAATACTGGCCACCCCAGGGGTTTCCAGAGAAATGGCGCCGTGAACGACGCCGGTGCCAGTTACAGCGCCAGGTGGCTTTGATGTACAAGATACACCAGAACCCGGCCCTGACTCACCAACGGTGCCAGCCAGACCCCCAACATGACGCCGCTAGAATAATCGACCGGGCCCACGGCACCGCTGGCGGCGCTGAGAGTCAACATGGCGCCATGAATGGCACCGCCCTGATCACCAGTGCCGCGAATGGTGCCAGGATCCGGAACGACACCGGAGGCCGGTGTCGAGGGTCCACTGGCGCCGGGCCCAATAGATCTGGGCCGAGACACTGGGGGAGCCTGCACCTCCGAAGAGGTGACTGCTGAGGCAGTGTCTCCACCGTGGCCCCAGGTAGGACCGCATCATTCCCCCGACACCGCGAAAGAGGCCTCCTCCTCGGCAAGACCAGAAGATGAGGCGGCCTCCTCTCCAGACAGTATAGGCCTGGGAGGGGACCCGGAGGAAGGGTCAAAGATCTTACCTGGGAAGCCCTGGAGCGATGCCGTGTCCAAAAGTCGCCAGCAGCTTCCTGCTCTACCTGAACGGCTGGATTTCAGGACGCACGCCCATCGAGCCAGGCGCCGCATGAATCCATATCATGGTTGGGTCCCAGACAGCGAAGCAAACATCATGCCGGTCCATAACGGAAAAATGCCGCCACAGGAGCACCGACGCATAGGGCGAGCCCACTTAGATTTATGCTTTGCTCCTGAACAGAACATGATGCGAAACAATATAAAACACAGAAAAGGCTCCTCCGTAGAAATAAGGAATGGTCTTACTGGACTGAAAACGTTCAACGGCGCCGGAGGAACTGGAGAAGGAGTCGAGGAAGGCCTATGACGAGGATCACAATCTACATATGATAGCAGGCGCAGCCTCAACAGTGGGAGAAACAGAACTGAAATGGATGAGGAGTCTGCAGCAACAGCTGCCTCGCGAATGATGCAGCGTTGCTGTTTTGGGGCGGCGCTGAGCCGACTCAAAAAAAAAATCTCCCAGAGCGGGTGCGCACCTCTGGCACAACCCAAGCAGTAATGAATGGTGAAGATGAAAAAATTACTCACCTTAGTAATGTTGTTTTTTCTAATGGAGTCTTGCTGTGTTCTGACATATTGCAGTGATGTCCAACCTTTGAACTGCCCTGGCGATGAAAGCGTTAATTTTACATGCCAGGCATGGAACGCTGAGCTCAAGTTCGGTTGAGACTATGTCTGTTGCTGTTTGAAGTTAAACCGTCAGATCTTTACGAGCTATACTGACTGGGTGTCCTGTGTGGAAACTGTAAATTTACACTAGCCAACTGGCTACTAAACATAATAAACAGATTTTTTGGTCCCAAAACAAAGACTCAAGTCAGGAAACCCAAAAAATAAAACAAAACACCCACACATCCAAACTAAAGGGGTGAGAAAATAAGGGGTGAGGGCACCTCCCGAGTGCCAACACTGCCATTGCCCACCCACATCCCAAAAACCAAGGTTCTGAGAGGGGAGGCGGGGGGGAGGTCAGAATACAGCAAGACTCCATTAGAAAAAACAACATTACTAAGGTGAGTAATTTTTTCTTCAAACAACATGAAGTCTTGCTGTATTCTGACATATTGCAGACTACCAAGCAGTACCTCCATGGAGGAGGGACAGAACCTATTTAGGAAACAGACTCTGAAGCACTGCTGTGTCAAACCGAGCATCACTTGTAGCCTGGATATCCAGAGAGTAATGCTTGGTAAGAAAAAATTACTCACCTTAGTAATGTTGTTTCTTCTAATGGAGTCTTGCTGTATTATGACAATTGCAGTATGACCGCAGGTTAGAACTGCTCCGGAGGTGAAATAGTTAACTTCCATGCAAGGCATGGAATCTTGAGTGCGAGCTCGGTTAAGGAAGCTCTGTCTGCTTGCTTTCAAACCGAAACCGCCAGATCTTTACGAGCTAAACTCACTAATGTTCTGTGTGGAAGCTGTAAACCACACTAGCCAACTGGCTACTACCCTAACAAACACACTTGTTGGTCTCAAAAAGACTCAAGTCAAGAGACCCAATAATGAAATAAAACACACTCACCCTAGGGAGGGTGAAACAAAACAACAAAGTGGCAAGAAAACAGAGTGCCAAATCTGTGATGCCCACCCACAGCGCAAAAACGAGGCTCTGAGAGGGGCAGGCAGGGAGGGAGGTCATAATACAGCAAGACTCCATTAGAAGAAACAACATTACTAAGGTGAGTAATTTTTTCTTCAAACAACATGAAGTCTTGCTATATTATGACAATTGCAGACTACACAGCAGTACCCCATGGAGGAGGACGAGAACCTACTTAGGAACAGGCTCTGAAGGACAGCTGTGCCAAACCGAGCATCACTCCTAGCTTGAATGTCCAGGGAATAATGCTTGGTAAAAGTGTGAACCGTTTTCCAGGTAGCTGCTTGACCTATCTCTAGAATCGGGATGTCTCTGGCAGCAGCCACACCTCTGGTAGAGCGAGCCCTCAGGCCTGAGGGGGGAATCTTACCCAACTTTTCATAACAGAATTGGATACAAGAGACAATCCACCTGGCAATGGATCTTTTAGTGGCAGGTTTCCCCTTTCCAACCTCACCATAAGTGAGGAACAGTTGGAGGGAGTCAAACCTGTGACCCTTGGTACACTCTATGTAGTAGCTAAGGGCCCTCTTCACATCTAAGCTGTGCAGCCTCCTCTCACCAGAGGAAGAATGATCAGTGAAGTAAACAGGGAGAGAAATAGATCGATTAAGTGGAAATCAAACCACCTTAGGCAGGAACTTATTAGTCCAAGGACTACCTTATCTCTGTGAAAGGAGATAAAGTCTGGTCCACTGACAATGCTTGTAATTCACTTATGCATCTGGCAGAGGTGATAGCTACCAAAAACACAGTTTTCCAAGTCAGGAACTTAAGCTCAGCTGAAGACAAGGGCTCAAAAAGAGGTTGCATGAGCTGAGCAGTGCAAACATTGAGATCCCAGGCAGGGGCACGGTCCCTGAATGGAGGGTTAGTGTGAAGCAAACCCTTAAAAAACTTGGCAAATACAGGGTGAGATGAAAGAGGAGAGGGTTTACCTGCTGAAAGAAAAGCAGAGACAGCTGCCAAATGTACCTTCAGGGTAGCTGGTCTCAGCCCTAAAGTGTTTAGATGGACCATATAATCTAGAACTGTGGGTAAATCAGTAGTGTCTGGGGAAATATTATTTTCCGAGCACCATACGGAAAATCTTTTCCATTTGGAGTTATACGTAACCCTGGTAGAAGGCTTCCTAGAAGCCTTGAGTATATCCATTACACCTTGAGAGAGGTGTAGGCCAGCAAACTCTAGCTCTTCAAGAACCAGGCCTTGAGATTGAGACTTGAGATTCGAGTACCAAACTCTTCCCTGGGCACATGTTAACAGATTGTGATTCTTGGGAAGGCACAGGGGAGGGTGGACTGCTAAGGACAGGAGGAGAGGATACCAGGGTTGCCTGGCCCAATCCGGGGCAATCAGAATGACCCTGCAGGATTGGGCTCTGATTTTGACTAGCACTTTGAACAGGAGAGGGAAAGGAGGGAAGGCATAGAGAAACTTCCCTTCCCAGCTGAGGGCTAAGGCGTCCAGAGGGACTGAGCCCAAGACTGGGGGTCTGCAGCAAAAGAGAGAAAGTTGATGACTGTCTGCAGCTGCAAAGAGATCTATTTGCGGGGTGCCCCATTTGGCAAATACCACTCCCAGAACCAGGGGATCCAGGGACCACTCGTGATGGCCCTGAGAGATCCTGCTGAGAGCATCTGCCAGGACATTGTCTTTGCCTGGGAGGTGAACTGCCATAAGGGAGGTGTTCAGGGAGTACGCCAGAGACCACAACTTCATGGCTTCGGTGCACAAGGCCGTAGACCGAGTGCCCCCGCTTGTTGATGTACCACATTGTAGTGGTGTTGTCTGTTCTGACCTGCACAGTCTTGTTCTGAACAGATTTTGAGAAAGCTTGAAGTGCTAGAAAAACTGCTCTGAGCTCCAACAGGTTGATGTGGAGCAGAGATTCCTGTGGGGACCACAGTCCCTGGGTAGTGAGATCGCCCATGTGGGCCCCCCACCCCAAGAGGGATGCATCTGTAGTAAGGATTAACGTGTGAGGCTGAGTGACAAAGGGAACTCCTTGTCTCAGGTTGCTCTGATCCTGCCACCACTGAAGGGCTTGGATCAGGGTTCGAGTTACTGGGATCAGTTTGGTAAGAGGATCCTTTTTTTGTGACCAAAAGGCCCTCAGATGGAACTGAATGTCCCTCATCTGAAACCTTGCTCCTTGCACTACTGCTGTGGAAGCAGCCATGTGCCCTAGGAGCTGCAGAAATTGCCTTGCTGGTCGAGAGACCTGCATGGTGAATGAAGAGGCCAGGGAGACTAGGGTGTTTGCCCTGTCTAGAGGGAGGAAGGCCCTGGCTTCCTGGGTGTTCAGCTCTGCGCCTATGAAGGTTAGGAGCTGGACAGGCTCCAGAACTGACTTTGAGAGATTCAGAAGGAAACCTAGTGACGTAAGCAGTTGCTGGGTTATCTGAAGATGTAAGTTGACCTGATCTGGGGATTGTCCTACTATGAGCCAATCGTCCAAATAAGGAAAGATGGCAATCTTGCCTTCTTAGGCAAGCTACTGCTACTGCCAGGCACTTGGTAAATACCCTGGAGCCGAGGTGAGTCCAAAGGGCATTGCTCTGAACTGGTAATGGCCTGAGGGCAGCTCAACCTGAGGTACTTTCGTGGAGCTTCTGATGAGAATATGGAAGTAGGCATCCTTGAGGTCCAGGGATGCTAGCCAGTCCCCTGGCCTTAGGGAAGGTAAATGATTGCCAGAGTCACCATTTTGAACTTTGGTTTTAGAAGGTGCTTGTTTAGGTATCGGAGATCCAGGATGGGCCGCCATTCTCCTGTCTTTTTTGGGGTAAGGAAGTACCTGGAGTACAACCCTTTGCCCTGGTGTAGGGGTGGAACCCTTTCCACGGCTCTGAGAGCGAGGAGGTGAGACCTCTGACTCTAAGGCGAAAGTGCCTCTGATGGAGATGCAGGAGGAAGATCTGGTCCTCAGCTTCGAAATATTTTGAAGCTGAGGACCAGTCCCTGGCTTACTACTTCCAGGACCCACTTGTCTGATGTGAGAGACTTCAGTCCTGGACAAAGTAAGACAGCCTGCCCCCTACGGTAGAGGAGAAGCTGCCCTGGCTACCCCATCAGGGTGCCTGCTTGGCAGGGCTTTGGGCTGAGGGTGGAACAGGCCTGCTTTTACCCTCGCCTGCCTCCTCTGAAGAACCCCCTATGAGCATAAGCAGAAGAGAAGGCCTGGCTTGGTAGAAAGGCCTATGAAAAGGCCTGCCCCTGCCCCTGGAATGCTGCCTCTGGGGAGTGGCTTGCCTTTCCTTGGCCTGAGCACTCCTATAGGTGGTCCTGTATTCATCCATTTTCTTCATGTAGTTCTCTGTTTGCTCCCCAAACAGAGAATTACCCACAACAGGAAAATCCATGGCCCTAGTCTGGGCATCCTGAGACAGGCTAGTACATCTGAGCCAAGCCATTCTACGAAGGGCCACAGATGTACCCATGACTCTAGAGGAAACATCATTGGAGTCCACTGCAGCATGGAATTGCACCTTGGATGCCTCAATACCATCCGCAGCCACCTGCTTCAGCTCCTTGGCAAGCTGACCAGGGACCTGTTTAGCGAAAGCCATTACAGTGTCCCAACTAGATTTCTGATATCTAGCTGTATAGGCCATATAATTAGCCTGCCTGAGTCCCAAGGATGCTGCCATGTACTGTTTCTTTGCCATGGCATCAATCCTCCTGGACTCCTTATCTGGGGGGTGTGAAGCCAAGGGTATATTTGCCTTATCACAGGCAGCAGCCTGCACTACGCCAACATGGCTGCATTGCTGGGTAAGGAACTCCGTATCTGAGCCTGAGAGAGTATACCTCTTGTCCATTTTCTTGTCCACAGGAGGTATAGAATTAGGAGTCTTTAAAATTTTCATTGTCGGTTTCCCAAAGGGCTTATGAAGGGGAATAGACAGCCTCCTGGACTCTGGAATATCCATCATTTCAACATAGTCAGGCTCCTCCTGGTCATCCACAGCTTCTTCCATAGGAAGCTGAAGAGTTTCAGCCACTTTTTTGTAGAACAGAAAATGGGAAGGGGACTCAGAAAGCCTAGGAGGAGAAACCCCTGAAGGTCTGTCTGGGGAGATGTCCGGGTCAACAGGCACATCCAGACTTTCGTAATCACCATCACTATCCTCATACTCTCCTTCCTCCTCCTCCAGTTCATAAAAATCTTCTATTAATCCGGAACTGGGGGAACCGACCGAACCAAGCCCCTTCCTGATGGTGCCGGTTCAGTCGAAACCGGGGTTAGCTACTGAACAATCCTTATCGCTTTGGCTATTTCATCAGCGGTCAGAGAAAGAATTTGTGGATCCGCACCGGCTGATTTATCCCTTCTTTTTCTTTTAACCGAAGGAGTCGGTTCTCCTTTTGCCCTTAGAAGTTTCGCCCTGGTCAGAAGGCACTCCTCCTGGTTTGACTGGAACCGAACTGGGCTGGCCATCCGGATCAGTGGACTTCTTGGCCTCCCTTTCCCTGAGCCTACCTACTCTCTTTTCCAGGGTAGCTGCAGGAAAATTCTTGCAAATCTGGCAGTCTGAATCGAGGTGGTCAAACCCCAGACAATAAACACAGGTGGTGTGGGGATCAGTCTTAGCAAAGGCTTCCTCACACACACACTAAAGTGTTGAAACCCAGTGGGCCCGGTTTTTCTTTTGGGTTTCTCAGACATGGCCAGTCCTAACAAAAACTTAACCTTTTTTCAGCAATCCGCCAGGCAAGACACCCTTATCGGTTCCTGACCGTGTTATGGGTCGTGGAAAAAAACGTAATGAAATCCGTTTTTTAGAACCGATAAGGACCAGTTACCACACTCTAAAAGAAGAACAAACTTTTTGAATAACCTGATCGGTTCAAACCGAACTCATCCCACGCTACAAGTTCCAACAGAAGAACAAGAAAATAAACCTATCTAGTACTCACGATACCACAGACAGAGACTGAACCGACAGGTTAACGGATTAAATTCAGTCGAAAACCGAGAAAACGGTACTTTAACCGACAAACTTGAACCGAGCAAAGGAGAAATCTCCGGAGCAACTGTTCAGTGAGGCGGAGTAAAGAATCTGACAGTTTAACTTCAAACAGCAACAGACAGAGTCTCAACCGAGCTCGAGCTCAGCATTCCATGACTGGCATGGAAAGTTAACTCTTTCATCTCCGGGGCAGTTCAAAGGTTGGACATCACTGCAATATGTCAGAATACAGCAAGACTTCATGCTGTTTGAATGACAAGGGAAGATCAGGAAACTATTACCGGCTTCCTGAAGGACAGCATCAACAGTAGAGGTACAGTGTTGAGTAAAATGTGGTGGCAGCAGAACTGATGCAGCTAAATTTGTATGCACAACTTCAGCGTCCATAAGATCTGACCTTGACGGCAAGAAAAAAAGAACTGAGGAGGTTGAGGTGGTCAGTGTCAGTTGTGGCGAGCTGCCCGGCTGCTAGCCCCTATTTGTAGATATAATTCTGTTGTGCATATATTTTTTTTGACGTAATTCTGTGTCTATGTACATGCCAAGACATGCCAGTGTCAGCACAAAGGCACCTAGGGAAAGGACTAGATTTTTTAAAAGGGTTTGACCTTCTTTTAACCTGCAGGCCAGCCTTGCTTGCCAGGAAAATTACAAGTTATTGTCAGAAAGCGCAGGGATAACTGCTCAAAGGGGTATTTCCAAAAGTTAACTACCCAAGGTAAATGGAGATAATAAACTCAGTTTGTATAATCATAAACTTTACAGGATCTTCCTTGTAACTAATTAAATTAAGCCAGTTAAAAAGCCCAGGATGTTTTAGCCAGGAACTGAACAGCAGATGACCATTCTAACAATACAGTGTGAATTTTATTTTACGGGTGCCAGCTGTCTACAGGGGAGTTCAAAGGCTTAGACTTTAAAATGCCAGGATTTGATTTTGGAAACAGCGGAACAGTGACATCTCCTGGCCAAATGGAGTAATTGCTCTGAACTGGGGAAAATTGATGACACTGCAAGATTACAGACAGGTATAAACAGCACCAACTCAGGGCATTTGACTCACTTTTCATCAGGACTCCACCTAACACACAGGAAGCCAAACTGCTGAGCCTCATTGGCTGCACACATGCTTTTCATTTGGACTTCGTCTGACACACAAGGAACAAAGACTGCTGCCAAGACCAACAAAACTGAACTTTCATTTGTTGTTCTGGACTTCATGTTTCTACAAATTTCAGGTAGACCAGCTATCAGTCATAGTTGGTTTTCATGTATATTTTACCATTGTTTTCTGTATTCTGTAACCCTAATTAGTATATTCTCTTGTTAGTTGTAAATGTATTTAAGTATTTTAGTAAAAACATCTGTTTTCCTAAAGAATATCTGCCTGAGTGAGATTTCTATATTTGCGTGTGAAGTGTGGAACAGTATTAATAGTCTGTGACAATTGATAATTGCTTAGGGGTGTCATCGTAAGCAACCAAATCGAGCAAAAGGGTCTGAAAGGGATCTGGAAGAATAGGGAGAATACCAGAACCTGCAGAGACTTTGAACCAAGCTGTTGCATGTCCTGTAGGGAGAAGGCCAAATATACAGGTTACTCACCTGTAACAGGAGTTCTAGGAATGGTATATGTTGTTCATCCACACTTATTGGCAGGTTCCTCGCCGCTTTAAATCTTGCCGGAAGGTCTTCAAGCTGGCTCCTCCCAGCCACCTTGGTGGTACAACTCTTGGCTCCTCCCCATGACACTTATTGGCAGACTCCTGGCAGTTCTCTGGGAGGAGGGAGGCAAGGCACACCCCCCCCGATACTTACTTGGGAAATAAAGACTGGAGAACTGAGGCCCCAAAACCAGCATCCTGGCGTGACCCAAGGTCGATGTGGTAGTAGGTAATTAAGGTATGTGCCGACTTCCAGGTAGCAGCCCTGCAGATATCCTGGATAGGGACATCCCTGGAAGCAGCCACTGATGCAGCGGTATGGCGGGTAAAATGAGCTCTTATCCCTCTGGGAGGCTCCATGCCCACCAACCTATGGCGGAGATCTATGCAGGAGGTGACCCACCCGCTCATCGTCCGCTTGGCTGCAGGTCTGCCAGGTGCAGCTTCAATGTAGATGACAAACAGCTGGTGAACCTCTCCCCGAACTTCAGCCCTACACTCCCTAAGAAGGCGAGCGCTCAACTAGGGTCCAAATGGAGCCTATATATACGGCCTCCGAGGTGTGACTGGGGTAGAACACCGGCAGAGTCAACACCCGGTTAAGGTGAAGCTCCGACACCACCTTCGGAAAGAACTTCGGGTGGGGCACAGGACAACCTTGTTCCTGTGGAAGACCAGATAGGGAGACTCGAAGGAAGCACCTGGAGCTCTCCCATCCTTCTGGATGACGTGGTAGCCACCAAGAAGGTGTTCTTCCAAAACAGGTGGGAGAATCGCACCTGTGCACTGGTTTGAATGGCTTGCCCGTGAGCTTAGCCAATACCAGCAGTAGATCCCACGGAGGTGGAGAATCTCACATCGGAGGGGGGAATGTGATCAAGTCCTTGGAAAGCGCCCAACCACCTTTCCTGCGCCACCGACTGCCTTTCGGTCCGCGCCCGGAGGGCAGAGATGGCTGCCAGGAGCATCTTAAGGGTCGTCGACCGAAGCCCTTGCTGAAGAAGAAAGGACCACAGGTAGTCCGGAGTGCTCGCCGAGGGACAGGAGAAGGGACCAGGCCCTTCCCTAACACCAAATGGAGAACTCTTCTATTTGAATGCGTAGCATTACCCAGTCGACTCCTGATGGGACGCCTCAACAACGCTGAGGACCTCGCCGGAAGACCCAAGGCCTGGCAACTAGCCGCTCAGGAACCAGGCAGTCAGGTGCAGGGATTGAAGGTCCAGATGGAATACCTTCCCCTGATAAAAGAGATCAGGTCCGGGCATGCTGGAAGCTGCCTCAGGAGCCTGGAGCTGAGACTGAGGAGAGCTGGATACCAGAGCTGGCGGAACCAGTCTGGGGCTACCAGAATCACCTGCGCCTTGTTCCTCCTCGCCTTGAGAAGCACCTTGTGGATCAAAGGAAATGGGGGAAAGGCGTAAAAGAGGCCCAGGGTCCACGGCCTCAAAAGGCATCCCCCTACAGCGAGCCCTGCTGAGGGGGGCAGGCATGAAACAGTCTCGGCTTTGCATTCTCCCTGGAGGGAAAAAGGTCGGCCCGAGGGGTGACCCAGAGGGAGAAAAGCTCTTGTGCTACCTCCAGCAGGAGAGAACCCCTGGTGAGACACAGCCCTTATCCGGCTTAGGGCATCGGCCAGGGTGTTGGAGGCTCCTGCCATCCAAATGGCTAGGAAACCGCCTCCAGGCTGCGCACGAGACCAGTGCGGAGAGCCTCCTTACATAATGGGAAGGAGTGCGTCCGGTCCTGGCAGGTTAGGCAGCACATGGTCGTGGTATTGTCCGTCTGGACCCGAACCACTTGACCCCCTATAAACGGAGCGAAAGTGGTGCGAGCTACGCAGACCGCATGAAGCTCCAGCAGGTTGAAATGGCATCGGAACTCCCGAGGGGACCAGAGGCCATGCACTCTGTGCTCCTCCTGATGGGTACCCCAACCCATCAGAGATGCATCGGTCGATCGAAGACCGCCGACTCGGGGCAGACGAATGGGATACCCTCTTCCGGATGTGCCGGAACGGTCCACCATTGGAGAGCGTTCCACATCTCCTGGGTCACTGTCACAGGCTGGTCCAAAGGATCGCAGCGCTGTGACCACTGGCTGGCCAGCCCCCCATTGAAGGGGACGCATGTACCAACGGCCCAACAGACCACGCTGATGCAGGCCACCACGAGGCTCAGGAGGTGCAGGAAGTCCCGGGCAGGGCGCGAATTCCCAACCAGACATGACTGGGCAAAAGAGGAGGATCCTCGGCCCTGTCCACCGGGAGCTGAGCTCTGGCTCGAAGAGTCGAGCTCTGCCCCGATGAAAAAAAATCACCTGCTTCGGCACGAGTTCCGACTTGGCCCCATTGAAGAGGAGGCCCATTTGAGAGCAACCTGGAGGGCCAGAACTCTGGACCGCTACACCTCCTCTCTGGAGGGGGTTGCAATCAGCTAGCCGTGCAGGAAGGAGTACACCTGGACCCTTCGGCGTCGCAGGAATGCTGTCACCACTGCTACGCATTGGAGAAGACCCTGGGAGCTGGGAAGAGGCCGAAGGGCATGGCTCGGAACTCGTAAAGGGATCCCTCCGCTCTGAAGTGGAGGAACCTCTGGAGAGACGGACGGATCGGAACGTGAAGGATGCGTCCTGGAGGTCCAGGGAACAGAACCACATGCCTCGTTCCAAGGATGGGATATCTGAGTCAGAGTGACCATCCTGAAGTCCGAGACCTAGGAACTTGTTCAGGTCGTGCAGGTCGAGAATGGGGCGCCAGCCCCCCCATCCGTTTGGGGACCAGGAAGTACCTGGACACGAGTCCCGAGTCTGAAAGAGGATCCGCACCTTCCTGATCACCTCTATCCCGAGGCACAGGGCAACGTCGGCTCGGTGGGCCGAAAGCAAGGCTGGACCTCGTGGTCCCCGGGGCGACGGCTCAAGGAGGCCCGCCAAGACCAGAGACAGGCCCTTACCTTCCACCTCCCACACCCAACGGAAGGGAAGAGGCGGAGCTGCTCGGGGGCCTAGGAATGCGTGACGAGGTTGGGGCGACGCCTCAACCTGTCACTGAGTAGGCTTGGAGGAGGGACTGGCTGAGGGAGCCCTGGGCCTTACCTCCTTGCTTCCCATTGAGGAAGCCGCTGGCTTGGGATCGAGATGCCAAGCGCAAGCCTGCTGGCCCTCTTGCTGGTGCTGATGGGCCGGTCATGCCGCACAGGCCGAAGGATGAAGGGGCTTACACAAAGGCTGCCGGCGGCCCTTGTCCCTCTGGGCGGAGGTGACCGAGTCCAGAGTGACATCGGACTTTTCAATCCCCTGGAGACGTCCCTCCACTCCAGGGCCGAAGAGGTCAGTCCCCAAGAAGGGGATGTCCGCCAACTTGTGCTGGGTATCTGCCGAGAAGGTGGATATCCTCAGCCACGCCCTGCGGCGCATGGCCACCACGGCCGCTACTGACCTGGCACAGGAATCGCCTATGTCCAGAGCAGTCTGAAGCTGCTTCTTAGCCACCGCCCTACCCTGGTCCCGCATCTGCTGGACCGTGGTCCGTAGATCGACTGGGAGATGAGGGAGCACCTCGCCCAGGGAGCCCAAGAGGGCGTGGGAGAAGTGTGCTATCAGCGCGGCCGAGCTGGCCTGTCAGAGGCCTAGGGAGGATGCGGCGTAAACCTTGCGCCTGACATAGTCCATCCTTTTGGACTCTTTGTCGGGAGGCCTATCCACAAAGCGAGCGTTTCAGGAATGCTGGAAGACATTATTGGTAACTAACCCTCCGCAGAGGGGTGCTCCGAGAAACCAGGCAAAAATCAGATAGGGACTGCATACTTCCTGGCCATCCTGGCCGAGGGCGCAGGACAGGAAGCAGGCCGCTGCCAAAGCTCCAAGGCTGGGCCAACAATGGCCTCAGCCACCGGGAAGGCCTCTGAGGGTGAATCCCCTCAGTCTAGGATCTCCGTCAGGGGATAATAGGCCCGTTTGGACACGGGCTTGAGGTGCATCCCGGTGAATTCTGAGATGAGCCTAAGCAGACCCAGGAAGGATGACGGGCTATCGTCCAAAAAACGGTCCCGGGAGGACTCCAGGCCCCCCTGCCTGGGGAACACGGAGGAGTCATCGTCAGACTCCAAAGGGTCTGAAAAGAGCTGCCTCAGGCCCGAGCCACCCTTCACTCGCCAAGGGTGAGGGGAACCGACAACCTGCGGGGCAGGTCGTCACCTGACCGAGGTTCCACCACAATCGGTAGGGCATCTAGATTTGGTCGAACAACCGGCCCGGAAGTGGGCATCTCGACTACGGTGAGCGGTTGCGTCGGCCGTTCAGGTGGCAGTCGCTTGGTAACCGAGGAATGAATTGGAGTCGATTGATTCCCGGACAACAGCAGCTGTTGCCACATAAGCTCCTCAAAGCGTCAACGCAATCTGCGTCGAAGCCTCTCCTCATCCAAGGAGGAAGACAAGGAGGAATGGTGTTGTCACTTAACTCGGTGCCCCGACCGAGACCGCCGAAGTCGGCGGGAGCGACTTGACCGAGAAGAAGACCGAGACTGAGATCCTCGGTAAGACCAAGGGTGGGTCAGGAAGGAGCGGGACACCCGCCTTCCCCGGTTCGGATGTTTTAATCGAGGACTCGTCGCCCGGCGCTGGCAGAACTCGCCTCCACCGAAACCGGTGAAGGGTTGATGGCTCTTCCAGACGACCACCCGGGTGACAGGTTGAGAGAAAACTCGACTACATTGACAGGAGTCTCGGCAGGCTGGCCTGACGGGGGCACCGTGAAGCCAGTGGCCTGAGCCGCAACCTCGATCGAAGTCGACGGTCGGCCATCCAGGGAAGGAGAACTCTCCCGCTCCCACGAACGCTGACAGTGGGACTTACCCTTCGACACCTTCATCTTGGGCCGAGAGGAATGACCCGATGGCCCCTCTCCCTTCGTGGAAAGGGACTGGCGAAGCTCCTTGAAAGAAGCCGAATGAGAGGAACTCAGAGAGAGCGGGATAAATGCCGCGACTGAGGAGGAGGGAGATGCAGCCTTGGCCACCTCCTCCTCCACGGCGAAAGAGAGCTTGCGCTGCTCTGCTGAGTCAGCCGTCGCGGACACCACCCAATGAGCCTCTTTGGATTTTACCAGCGGGGAAAACTCCTCGGGGCGCCTGAGCCTCAAACGGGCAGCACGATCTTCCAGGACGGGTAGAAAAGGCGGCACAACTCGCAGACCTGCAGGTCGTGGTCCAAGTTGAGGCAGTATATGCACGTGAAGCGGATCAGTCCTGGAGATATTGCCTCGCTTGTGTCCGAGAGCCGGAACAATTGTCCATCGTAGCCGCGTAGGGAAAGAAGACCAAGTTTAGAAAACTTCAAATCGGACGAACCGAAAATCAGGAACTAGTCGAAAACGAGAGCGCTAAGGAGGGAACCTGAGCTTCCAAGCGGTAAGGAAGATCTAGCGTCATGGGGCAGAGCCGAGAGTTTTACCACCCAGGTGGGTGGGAGGAGCCAGCTTGAAGACCTTCCGGCAAGATTTAAAGCGGCAAGGAACCTGCCAATAAGTGTGGATGAAAAACATATCCATGTCCCTAGAATGGGTTTTACACTACTACCACCAAAGAGAGTGTGACGCCAGGGTATTCCTCCTTTGTGTAATAGCCAAGGAAGGGTTCATATATTGGGTTACAAGACTCGAGACTGGTATTGTGCCCTTCTCCAGAGTTAGAGGGAAGCCCTGGGTCCTCGTGGCAGAGATGCAGTCGTGACCTTGGCAAGCATTCTAAAATCACAAGGAGGGTAGCTCTGTGTACCCCCCCCCCCCATCATCACAGATTGCACTTAGGGGGTGGGTACTGTGAGCTCAGTGGACCTGACCCTCAGGAGTAGGTTTGTGACATCAGTTACTGGCCAACCCAGGAGCGCCATGTCGTATGCTGGCCTCGAGGGTGGCACTGTCCCTGATGCTGACCTCTCCTCCTAAGAAAAGCATAAAGCTATATGCTCCCACGGGGTCTGGTGCCTCCAGCTTATACCCACCAGTAATGAACAGTGATGACTGATCTACAAAAGACTGCAGTTTTCTAAGTTAGAAATTTGAGGTCACACATAACAAGGGATTCAAAGGGCTTATATGGGTGGGTAAGCATGTCCAACACCAGGTTGAGGTCCCACGCGGCCACAGCTTTCCTGACTGGGCTGGGACCTTGTGTCTAAAATGCCTTTCATGACCTCTTAAAAAGAGACAATTGAGCTAGAGAAGTGTTCTTAACTGGCTCGTGGTACGCTGAGACAGCGCACAAGTGGACCTTAACTGTACAGTATTACAAGCATGCATCAGAAAGGTCCAGGATGTACTCCAGAATCTTGTCTAGTGAGTATCAGAATGGGTCTATATGTGATCTAGAACACCATTCCGAAAAACGTCTCCATTTGGCTGTGTAAATCTTCCTGGCAGAGGGCTTATGAGCAGCCAGGAATGTCTCAGAGACCCCTCGAGACACCTTGAACCTGCTCATTTCTATCTCTTCAGGAGCCAGGCATGGAGATGAAGAGGGTATAGGTTAGGATGAACCAGGGATCCCTGCATCAGAACGACTGTCTGTAGAGGGAGGGTTCTCGGAGGGGTGACTGACAATTTGTTGAGTATGGGAAACCATATCTGCAGGGGCCAGCACTGGCCGATCAGAATCATTTTGCCCCCATGTGCCTCCAGCTTGAGCAGTACTGTCTGAACCAGAGGAAGAAGAGGAAATATGTACAGAAAGCCATTTGTCCACCGCAGCCTGAATGCATCCTGACAGAAAATACCATGTTCTGGATTTTTGGAGCAGAATCAAGGCAGTTTGGCATTGAATGGGGACACAAAAAGGTCCACGTCTGGGGTTCTCCACTCGTCAAAGAGAGACAGTACGATGTCTTGCACTAATGATCACTCGTTAGGATCTGTTTCCGTCCCGGTAAGATCATCTGCTAGACTGTTCTGAGCCTCTGGGAGATAAACTGCCTGGATCAGAGCATCCTGTTCCAGATACCACTTCCACACTCTCACTGCCTCCCTGCAGAAAGGCTATTGCTGTGCCCCCCCCCTTGCCTGCTGATGTAGTACATGACAGATTTGTCTGTCTGGGGGAGGATTATCTTATTATGGACGAAGTCCACCAGTGCCCAGAAGGCGTACAGGACTGCTCTCATTCTTCAACACGTTGACTGATGACTCCCTGAGTGTGGTGGCCCTGACAGTGGGCTCCCCATCCCAACAGAGACGCATCTGTGATAAGGGTTATCTGAGGCTCTGGGGGAGGTAAGGGGAGACCCTGAAGATGACTGTCCTCCAGTGCCCACCATGCAAGTGGTCAAAGCAGAGGCTTTGTCACTTTGATGGGTTAAGATCGAGGGCATGTTGACGGAGACTACTGCGTGCTGAGCATCCACGGAGTTGTCCTCATATGGAAGCAAAAACCAGAGGTACTGTGAAGACGGCGGGGGCTATGAGACCTAACATTCACTGCATGGAGTGAGACCAAATGGACTTGTGCTCTATGATGAATTCAGCCATGTGAAGGAGCGCTTTCCTTCTGTCCTCTGGAAAAAAGGCCCTCATCTTGGTGGTGTCCAAGAGGGCTCCGATGAAGAGAAGCTGCTGACAGGGTTGAAACTACACCTTCTGACTTCTGGTTCTGCCATGGTCCAAACAGCAGCCTAGAGGAAGAACTCCTCCTTGATCAAGTAATCAGTTCTCCCCTCTCAGCATCACTAGCTATTCAAAAACTACGAAAATGCCACCAAAAGAGAGGGGGATAACAAAATGTCTAAGTCCCAGATCAAAAAGAGACAGACAACCTTGGATGGCTCCAGATTCAGAGCACTCGCCTAAGAACGGAGCAGAAGCCCCTCACTGACAGAACACGCTCACCAGGCCGCATCGTCAGAAAATGCAGAGTAGAGGCTCACTAAATCAAAATTTGATACAATTCTGGCAGAAATACAAAAATACAGGAAGGAAAACAAGGCAGACTTCCAAAAAATCCACGCTAAACTGGCTGACTTAAGACTCTCGTATGAAGGAGGTGGATGACAGAGTCTTGGGCTTAGAAACAGAAGCAGACACTTTTGCTATGGCCTTAAACAGCCTGCTACAATATACAGACTTGCTCCATGAAAAATGTACGGACCTGGAGGCGCGTTCTCGGAGGGACAGTTTGTAGCTTTCGGGGTTACCTGAGGTCTCTGAAACAGGAAACATGGCCCCCTTTCTGCAGGATTTGCTTAGAGATGTTCTCAACTTACCTTCAACGCTAGAAGTTTGTATAGAGAGGGCACACAGGGCCCTGTTGCCTAAGCCTGATGACCCTGCGGGTAGGCTGCGCCAGATCATTATGAAGTTCACTAGCTATGCAGTGAAGGAAGAGATTTTGAGGGTGGCATGGTGAAAAGAAACAATAAGTTATAATGGAGCGAGACTTCACCTTGACCAAGACTATCTGCTAGAAATTCAGAGGTTCCGTCTTCAGCATCATCCAATCATGAAAGTGTTGAAGAGCAGGCAGATCCACTTTCAAACTCCCGATCTGGCAAACATGAGAATCTTTTGGGATGAAGGTCCCCAACTGTACACTTCTCCTTTAGATGTGGAAGAGGCACTGAAAGCCAAAGGTGGGGGGGTTCCCCTGGAACAAAGAATAGCAAGTAACCCATCAGCCAATGGCTGAACCCTTCCTTCAAACAGCCAGCAGCTGCAGAGGAGACTGAATGGAAGAACAACCCGGGACGTCACGCAGAAGACGCTAGAGGACATCCAGAGACAACGGCAACGGCGCACCAGTCACTCTGAGAGAGGAGTAATGAGAGATGCATCAGTCGGAAGCTGAAACTCTGTTGTGTTTGCTGCAACAATAGTAGAGCACAGACTGTCGATTTTACCAGGAAGCCGGCGCAGACATGACCGGGGCTAGGAGATCTTGGTTGTGGTTTTAAACTGCTGGCATAAGAACTAGAAACTCTTAAGTGAAGGGGTTTAATATATATATTTTTCGTTTCTTGGCTTTTGAAGGATTTCTTCCGGCTCCTACACCCACGCATCCCCCAACACAGCACGTGCGTGTGGAGGCATGCACGCACACGCCGTTTGGGATGCCTCTCCCTTCCAGTCATGCTGCTGACCGCCTGTGTCAGCACCTAACCTCCATTTGGTGACGGCGAGACCATGGGCGGGCAACCCCACCCCTTATCCGGGAGAGGAGAGCCAATGCTCGAGTCGGCTCCCCCCCCCGTGTCAGCACCCCAGTGACCAGAAGTTGTTCCCAAACCCGGGTCGCCAGCATAGCGCAAGGTGTGGCGTCCAGCGCCGCAACCCTCAGCACCACCAGACCGGCCTTTAATATATACTTTTGTAGTCCCCACTGTGTAGTATCCAACCCCAGAGTCAAGCAGCCAGAGGAATGCTGCCTAGGGACAAAAGGCCTTAATTTTTCAGAATTTATATAGAAAGTGGGCCTCGGCAATAATCTCTTAAACAACCCATACTGTGCCTTCAATAGTCATTCGCATGCTGTATTCCAGAATCCAACAACTGGCTAAGTGATTTTTATTTCAATAAAGAGGCAGCCCCAGCTACAGAAATGAGGTGCAGAAGACAGAATGTCTATAGTTGTGAACAACGGGTGAACCAGGGTTGAAAATGACATGGGGCTCACTGTATATTGTGGGCCATGACATTATGACTGTATTAAAGGGGATATAAAGCACCCACTTCTTTACTTGGCGGAGAACAGCCTCATTCCCCAGAAGACATAAGAACTTAAGACATGATATTTTGGTTCACATCTGGGGATGGAGCATTGATCAACCGAGGGGAGTAGGTGCATGGGGGATATTCGACGCTGACACGGGGCCATTGGTCTTGAGGAAAAGATGCCTTAGAGAATATGCCAGGGATCACTGGATGTAGTTTAATTTAAGAAATTCTTTGCAAACAAGGGGGGTGGGAATATATGGGTGAATTCTGAAGAAATTGTGCCCACTTTCTTTTTGAGTTAAGAATTTTGGCACTAGGGAAAACTTTGGATGTAATGGGATTTGTTTACAGTTGGGAATGGGTTTCAATGTACCCGGGTGGGGGGCTTGTTACAGGTTTAGTCACCACCGAAAGGATGATGGGACGGCTGCTAGCACTGAGGTGGGTAGTATTTACATTTTATTTTGGACAAGCTGCGGAAGTGGCGAACTTTGATACAGCCGCAAGATG
This sequence comes from Neoceratodus forsteri, assembly GCA_016271365.2. Classification (NCBI taxonomy): domain Eukaryota; kingdom Metazoa; phylum Chordata; order Ceratodontiformes; family Ceratodontidae; genus Neoceratodus; species Neoceratodus forsteri. The sequence continues at coordinate 1,095,903,098 of CM057453.1, forward strand.
TCCATGTAGTGACCCTCGGCAATGATGGATGGATCTCCACTACACCTCTGTATGGGAACATTTGTACCCAGGTGGAAATAGGGAATGAGAGTTATCGTTCCCCGACCTTGGAAGAAGTTCACTTAGTTTTATGTTTAAAGTTGTTGTGGTTCTTATTGTTCAATTTTACTGTTTAAGATTAATGTTAAGGAGGGGTTTGACAGGTTTTGGCTCTTGGGGAGGTGGTGGGAGGGGACTGGGGCTGGATATGCCCCCATCTTGCGGGGATTACATGTGGAACACCATGGTGATCACTAGACAATATAAATGGACTCAAGGGTTATATCATTTAATGTAAATGGACTGATGGGTCCAGTTAAATGGAAGAAAGTGTTGACACAGATAAAACAAGCAAAGGCAGACTTTGTACTGCTTCAACAGACTCATTTAACGGAAACTGAACACTAAAAACTTTTGGGTTCTGGTTTTCAGAAGGTCTGCTCTGCATCATATAAGATGGGTAGAAGGCAAGGGGTGGCTGTGATGGTACCAAACCATGTCCCCTTTGAGGTATAAGGTATTGGCCTGTGCAAGGAATGGTGAGGGATGATATGCTTTATTCAAAGGAAAAATGAATGGGCAGACGATCACCCAGGTGTCCGTACATACATAGATACATAGACAGTGTCGGCAGATAAGGGCCTATGGCCCACCCAGTCTGCCCATTTGAGCTTGTAAGTTCAGATTATGTTTTCCTAGAAGTCTGTTGCCCCTTACCCCTGACCTCCAGAATTCCTTTATGTCTATCCCATGCATTCTTAAATCCCGTGATTGTTTCCACCCCCACCACTTCCTCTGGCAGGGTGTTCCACTTGTCCACCACCCATTCTGTGAAGAAATTCTTCCTCACATTTCTTCTGAATCGTCCTCCCTCCAACTTCATCCCATGCCCTATAGTCCTGGAACATCTTTTTCACTTAAAAATAGTGTATTCCTGCATCCTGTTCCTCCCTATAAGATACTTGTATGTCTCTATCATATCCCCTCTCTCCCTCCTCTCCTCCAGGGAGTACATGTTCAGTTCCTTTAACCTGTCTTCATAGGACTTGTGATGCAATCCATGCACCATCTTTGTTGCCCTCCTCTGAACCTTCTCTACCCTGTCTATGTCCTTACGTAGGTATGGTCTCCAGAACTGTACACTGTACTCCAGGTGGGGCCTCACTAGTGTCTTGTATAGTGGAATTATGACCTCCCTTTTCCTGCTGGTGATGCCCCTGCCTATACATCCCAGCATCCTATTTGCTTTACCTGCTGCCTTGTCACACTGTTTCCCTACCTCGAGGTCATCAGAGATGATAACCCCAAGATCCCTTTCCTGCTTGGTGCATGCTATATCCTCAGCCCCCGAACTCTCCTTACGATCTTTAATGGAAAATAATTTTGCTAATCATGGAAAAAGCTGAAGGTCTCATAGTATGTGTGGGGGACTAGAACATCACCTTGGATCCTAAGATCGACATGACTTCACAGATCCCTAGGAAGACTCATAAAATTGCGAAACAAGTTAAATCTTTATTAGACAAGCTTGGTTTGCAAGATGCTTGGAGATTCCTTTTTTTTTTTTTTTCCAAAACTCTGTTTTTCTCCCGCACCGCTGAACTCTCTCCAGCGACCCTACCTTGCCACACACTCTGCCTCCTGCAGGGTCTCTACTGTGTCCTCCTCCGCTTACCTCCCCGGCACTGGCACTCCCCCGCCTGCCCTCCAGGGAAGGGCTGCCCCAGGCGCCTTTATTAGGATTGAGACAACTGGGAAGAGAAGGAGAGTACTTCAGGTCAGACTACGGGAGTGTGGAATGCAGAGGAAAGGTGCCTTCGCCTATCAGCGGTCAGGGGGTTTTCTCTATTTTTCTACGTTTCTTGGAGCCGTAGCTCCACCCCTGGCGTACACCCTGCGACGCTACGTTCGGCTCACCCCCAGCCTCCGCCAGAGGGCGCTCGTTAAGCGACCTGCAGCCCTAACCCACCCTGGGAAGAGAGAGCTGTCCTCCGGACGCTCAATCTCTTCCCACCCCTACCGACCCCCAGCCACCCTGGGCCATTCCCGAACCACAGTCGCCGGTGTGGCGTGAGGTGTAGCGTCCAGCGCCTCAACCCTCAGCGCCACCGGGCCGGTCGCATGGAGATTCCTAGAGAGTCCTGCAAAGGGCTAGATCTATTATTCCCAAACATACCATATGTATTCTCAACTTGACTATTTTTTCCTATCCAAAGATTTGATTTCCCAAACTAGGAAATGTGACATTGGTCCGATAGGGTTATCAGACCATGCCTCCCTCTTACTTACTCTTAATCTGTCCCTACCCAAAAGAATAGTTTCTGGAGGTTAAACATGAAAATTACGTACCTACTGTAATTCTTGATCTTTTTGTGTATCTTCACCATTCATCACTGGTAGGTTCTGGCCAGAGGAGCAGGGCCACACAGAATCATCTTTTTTTTTTTTTTGCAAAAAGGGTGAGGAGTTGGAGCTGTGGGCAGTGCCACCCTGGAAGCCGACACACTGCATGGTGCTTGCGGGTTGGCCAGTAACCGACGCCAACTACTTCTCCATCCCAGTTCTGCACGCCGGAAAGAGGCGTTAGGAAAGACAAAAAAGGAGGGTGGGGCAAGGGAGCCCAAGAGATAGGGAAAGGATATAAACAGAAAAAGAAATAAAGCCGATTAAAGAGGACAGAAGGGGCAACCTAGGGTTCTGGGACGGGGGCCCCAAACCTCTGAGCAGGCAAGGGAGGGATACAGTAAGGGAGGAAGAGTAAGAGGACAGGAAAGAAGAAAGATAAGGAAGAGGGAAAAAGGAGACACTGTGCCCATCGCAGAGGTCCAGAGGACTCTCTGGGGCTCTGGAGAAGGGAACCGCTGTCTTTAGCCACATTTAAGCTTTTTCACATCTCCACCAAAGTGGAGCCAGATATAATACCCCAGGTTTTGAGAAAAAAAAAACAAGGAGGGAAGGTTAACTGGGCAAAAGCCCACAAGTCAGAACAAGTCAGGGCACCAGACTTGAAGGAGCCCTCCGCCAGCCCAAAGAGGTGGGGGGGCAAGTGTCTCCCACTCCTGTCTTTAACAACCTCCTAGGGTGGGGACAGGACCCACGCCGCTGCAGGGTCCCTTGAAGAGGGAATCCTCCCACAGAGGATTTAGAGATGGAGCATCCCCCTGAAACAGAAGGAGAAAGGATGTCAGGAGGAAAAAAAAACCTTACGACATAGTCTCACAATCCAGAGGGAGACTCTGCACAGGAAAAAGTTAACTGTAACTAGCATGGGAGAAGAGGGAGCTACAGCTCCTGAAAAGAAGTATTTTAGGGGTCACCAAGGCCCTCACAATTGCTATAGACCGGAGGAGGATCCCAAGGGCTGAAAAACCCGAGCTGGCGAATCAAGCCCTGTGACAGGGTTGAATACTGCCCTGTCCCAGTTGTTATGGGGAAAGAGTTAAATACAAGGACCTGTTCTATTCTTTTCTTTTCTTTCTCTTTTCTGTCTGATTGCGCAAAGTACAGTTACATAAGAACTTACCGTAACAGTAGATCTTCGAGAACAGCTCTTGCAGCAGGTTACACCATTGGGACTGAAGCTGGCAGGCGTCAGGACCCCACGGAAATTTTCTAGATAGCAGTCTTCAGCGGGGACCGCCTCCGACGTTGGTCCTGCCCCCGATGTCAGGCGTAGTACATAAGGAGGCGGTCCCGCCAGAATCCCCAGTTCTCCCACCGGAGACTTACGGCCACTGGATGACATCAGAAGAGGAGACTGAGGACCCACCATCAGATGGCCAAGACTAAGGACAGACCTTTCCAATCCAAAGGATGGGTGTTAGGTTAGAACCTACTTCCTCCAAGGGGGAATGGTGGGCAGGAAGGTACCTGCTGCAAGAGCTGTTCTCGAAGATCTACTGTTACGGTAAGTTCTTACGTAACTGTACTATCTTCTTCGAGATACAGCTCTTGCAGCAGGATACACCATTAGGACTGAATCCCAAGCAATGGCGACACTGTAAAGCCATCAGGAGGAGGAAAGACGGAGATTAAGACCCCTTCTGAGCCTAGGACAGAAGTCCCTGGAGGACGGCTAGGCCGAAACCAGCCCTTCGCCTTGAGGCGATGTCCAGACTTTAATGCCTGATAAAAGTATGCCCCGAGCTCCACGCGGCTGCAGCACAGATCACTGAAGTGGACACATTCTTCAGTGCTGCGAAGGAGGTAGCCACTCCTCTGGTGGAATGGCCCTTGACCGCTCCCGGCAAGGGTTTTCTGCGTTTGTCATAACAGAAAGAGATACACTGAATAAGCCGGCGTGAAAGGGTCTGCTTCGAAATGGGGGCCCCTTTCATCCTCTCAGCGAAGGATACGAACAGCTGTTCCGCTTTCCGGAGCTGTTTGGTTCTGGTCAGATAATTTCTGAGACACCTGTGAACATCCAGGGTGTGAAGCAGTGCTTCTCCCTGATTGGTGTACTTGGGAAAGTACACTAGTAAATTGATGTCCTGATTAAGGGTAAGGGCTGAAACCACCTTAGGCAGGAACTTAGGATTTGTCCTCAGGGATACCCTATCCTGGTGGAAAATTAAATAAGGCTCTTTGCACATGAGAGCATGTAATTCAGAGATTCTTCTCGCCGAAGTAAAAGCAACTAAAAACAACGTTTTCCACGACAGAAAACGGAGCTCGCAATCCACGGCTGGTTCAAAAGGTGGCGGTGTATGCTGCTCCAGGACGAAGGGCAAGTCCCAAGGAGGAACAGGGTCCTTAATGGGCGGCCTAAGGTGGAGGACCCCCCTTAGAAAGGCACGAGTAGCATCCAACTGGGCCACCATGCGATGGCCTATGGGGACATGATGAGCTGAGATTGCACAAAGGTGCACTTTGATTGAGGAGTAAGCTAGCCCGGATTGAAAAAGAGAAAGCAGGTACTCCAGAACCAGCTTCTCAGGACAGTCTAAGGGTGAGAAACCGCGTATTTGAGTCCACAGGCAAAACCTGCGCCACTTCATGGCATATGCTGCGTGTGTTGCCGGTTTTCTGGCAGCAGAAAGCACGTCTGCCACCTCTTGCGAGACCCTGTGTCGCATCATGGCTATGTCTCTAGGAGCCAGGCATGTAGGTTCAATGAATGTAAGTCCGGGTGGACTAGTGAACCCTCCTCCTGAGACAACAGGTGGGAGCTGATTGGCAAGGGAAGCGGAAACCAAATTTGCCTGGGCCAAAAAGGCGCTATCAAAATAAGCGTCACATGCTCCCTGCGAAGTTTGAGAAGGACTCTCTGGATCAACGGGAAAGGAGGGAAAGCGTAGAGAAATCTGCCTGCCCAGGAGAGGGACAACGTGTCTCACCAGAAAACACCAGGTTCTGGATCTAGCGAGCAAAAATTTGCCAGTTTTGCGTTGGATGGGGACGCGAATAGATCCAATTCTGGAGTGCCCCATCTGTAAAACAGATCCTCTGCCACCTCCTGTAGAAGTTCCCACTTGTGGACTCTGGCCTCGGGAACGACTCAGGCTGTCTGCGATCGTGTTGTCCACCCCGGGAACATGAACTGCGATGAGGTTTGCGCCGTGTCGTATTACCCATTCCCACACCCTCATGGCCTCCCTGCAAAGGGGGTAGGAGTGTGTGCCTCCTTGCTTGTTGAGGTAATACATCACCGCAGTATTGTCTGTTTATAACAGGAGAGTACTCAGTGGAATCTCCGACTGGAAGGCTTGCAGGGCATAAAGGACCGCCCTCATCTCCAATATGTTGATATGGAGATGAGATTCCTGGGTAGTCCATGTTCCCTGAGACCTCACCCCGTTCAAGTGCGCCCCCCACCCCAGCCCTGAGGCATCTGTGGAGAGTGTTATCACTGGGGACGGCGCTGTGAAGGGAACCCCCCACAGAGAGGGATCCCGGATCTAGCCACCATTGCCAATCCCGAATCACGGCCTTCGTGATTCTGACTGGATGCTGTAGATGGTCTTGCCTTTGGTCCCACTGCACTCTTAACATCCACTGGGTTACCCGCATGTGGAGTCTTGCCATCGGGACTGTAGGAATGGCCGCAGCCATGTGTCCGAGCAGGCGAAGGACCAATCTGGCTGGGACGGTCTTCTTCGCTGATAGGTCCCTTATGAGGGATCGGATGCTTCCGCCTGTCTTCGGAAGGCAAGCTTCCCTTGACAGTGTCCAGAACTGCCCCTATGAACTGCAGTTTCTGGGGCGGTACCAGGAGAGACTTCTCGTAGTTGATTAGGATGCCCAGAGACTGAAAGAGGGCCCGAGTATGCTGGATGGCCATCAGCAATGCCTCCTTGGAGGAGGCCATGAGAAGCCAGTCATCCAGGTACGGGAACACATAGTGGCCCTGACTCCTCAGAGACGCTGCCACGACTGCCATGCACTTGGTGAATACCCTGGGTGCTGATGACAGCCCGAAAGGAAGCGCTCAGAACTGATAATGGCGGCCGAGAAACTCGAAGAGCAGGAACCTCCTGTGCGCTTGAGCAATAGGGATGTGCAGGTAAGCGTCCTGCATGTCCAAGGATGCCAAGAAAGCATCGGGATTAGTCCCTGAAAGGTCACCTTGCGGAAACGCTTGTAAATGACCGACATATTGAGGTCGCTGAGGTCCAAGATTGGACGGAGGTCCCCTGTTTTCTTTGGAACCAGGAAGAAGTGTGAATAGTATCCTGCTCCTCTCTGGTTCCCTGGAACATGCTCCAAAGCTTCTTTCTGTAGAAACGTGAGCACTTCCTGCCATATGAGCAGGGCGTGCTGACCCGAATAACGGGAGAGCAGAGGAGGCCTTGTGGAAGGGTTATCTACAAATTCTATATAATGGCCTTTTTTGACCAACTGTAGCACCCACCTGTCGGTGGTGATCGACCGCCACCCTCGCAGGTGGTCCGCGATGTGACCCCCCCGACCTTCGTTTCCCGTTGATCATGAGGAGGGGCGGGGGCCGGGAAGGAGTCATGCTGTGGCAGCATTGGATCCTGCAGGTTGGGCCGACTTGGTGGCTCGTTGGCCTCTTCCTGAGGATGTCTTAGCCTGGGCTTTCCGAGAGAAGGAGCCCCTCTGTTGCTGGCCGGAACGGGGTTGCTGCCTTTGGGTCTGGCTGTGAAAGCGACTCTGGTTCCTACGAAAGAAACTAAGTCTAGATCTGTAGATGGCATGAACAGATCTAATAGCCATCCCGGCTTCCTGCAATTTGGTGATCACCTTTTCAGAGGCTTCACCAAACAGAACTTCGCCATAGTAAGGAGCGTCCATGATATTTTTCTGAACGTCCAGGGTAAACCCGGAGACACGAAGCCATGAGTATTTCCGGAGACACACGCCTGAGGCTGCCGTTCTGGCCGAAGAGTCGGCAGAGTCGTATGCGGCTCTGAGCACCAGGGTCCCCAAGTCTGAACCCGTACGGAGGAGTTGCAGGAGTTCCTCCTTTTGGCCACCGTCTGGCAGTTTCTCCACCAGATCCTGTCCCTGTTCCCACAACGCATTCTGGAACTGAACCATGTGGGTGAGGTAATTCAAAGATCTAATGGCGCAAGTTGCGGCCGCGTACGTGCGCCTGCCCAGTGAGTCCAACTGCTTGGACTCCGGGTCCGGTGGCTGCGTGCTCAAATGTTGCGGTTTCTGAAACCAGTCATGAGAGGCTGCAATGACCAGGGAGTCGGCCAGAGGATGGTTAGCCAGGTACTGGTCCTCCCTTGGGGCCTTGTACAGGTGGTCAGCCTTCTTCGGCATTGCCAGGGTCAAATGTGGATGCTTCCACGCTGCCTTGGTGGCGCCCACAAGGTGTCCACCAAGGGTGGTACTACCACAGGCTTGGGGTCTTTTGCGAAGGTAGCGGGCAAGGCGTAGTCTTTCGGGTCGAGCTCTTCCGCATCCCATCCCAATGTTCTCCTGAATATGCCTCATGATTTCAGAGAACGAGGGGTCATCCGGAGGAGACCTAGGGAGGTCGCGTGGGTCCGGAGAGGGGATGCTGATCGGTGAAGGAGACCTGGAGCATTCAGAGATGTCAGATCTGGAAACCTCCGAGGACGGTGAATACCGACGTCTTCTGGGTCTCTTGGGGCTGGGCGACCCTGAAGATGATCTTGAAGGAGGCCTTCTCTTCTCCAAAGATCTACCCCTAGGAGGTGCTGCCGGCTCCTGGGGGGAGGTGCTCGTCCTTCTGACCCCCTAGATGAAGGAGGGGGTGCAGGCGACGAGGGTGCAGCGGGCGCGGGAGGAGGAGGCCGCATGGTGACCACATCCTTTTTGATGGTGTCCCACCAGAAGGTGAAGAGCTCCTTCACTTCCGACAAGTTCAGGCCCGACGACAGACCGGGCGCCGGTGGCCTGTCATCGGCTCCCCGGGGCTCTCTGGTTCTGGAGAGGGTTCCCGTGGGAGTTCGATGGGTCCGGGATCGCCCGCCTGGTCTTCGGGCTGGGTAGACTCCTCTTCCGACAGCGCCTCCCGACAGACGTCGGTAGGCGGTGGTGTGGTCCTCCTGACTGCGGTATCTGACGCCAGTCCCCCCGCCGGTGTCCTGGTTGGCGACTGCCTGACCGGCGACGGGTGATGAACAGCTGCCGGCTCCCTGGAGTGCTTGTGTACCTTGGCCGTCGGATGGACCGACGTCGGGTCCGACGTCCACTTAAGGGAGGTCAGCTCCTTGGTCTTATGCTGGGGTGGCGGCAGTAGGGAGACTGACCGGACGTCGGGGGCCTAATGCTGGGAGGACGACTTGTGGGACTCCCCAGACCTGGACGCGGGCCTGGAGGTCTTGACAGCCGCAGAGTAGAGGAACCACTGACCGATTTGACCACAACTGGGGGAGGCTGAGAGCAGGCCCTCGATGGAGAGCGGTCTGACCTGGAGCAGGCTGCGGGAGTCCGAGGCCCTGGAGGATCTGGGTCTCACCTTCTCCAGTGCTTCTCATGGTGCCTGTGTGACTTCCTGAAGATTCCCCTCTGGAGGAAGGTTCCATGGCCTTAAGCTTTCTTGAGGAGGAAGCCTGGAGGAGCCTTCTGTCGGCAGATTCTCGTGACGGCTGTTGAAGCCCTGACAGAAGGGCAAGCCTGGGTGTCATGGTCTGGGCCCAGTCAAGCGAACGAGGCCGAACGAGGGTCTTTGAAAGGAATCTGCTTTCCACAGGCACACTTCGAAGAATGGACCTCCACTGAAGTTGGAGAGGACATCAGACGAAAAACGACTGAAGAAAGTTGAATTTTTAAAGTTTGAAAGTTTTCCTGGTTGTCGCGCGCTAGACTAACCGAGAGGTCGAGACATGCAAAGTCGATGGCAGGAAAGAACTGGAGATTCTGCCGGACCGCCTCCTTATGTACTACGCCTGACGTTGGGGGCGGGACCGACGTCGGAGGCGGTCCCCGCTGAAGACTGCTAGCTAGAACATTTCCGTGGGGTCCCGACGCCTGCCGGCTTCAGTCCCAAAGGTGTAACCTGCTGCAAGAGCTGTATCTCGAAGATCATCAAATTTTTCTCGTGAGACCTAGGACTTGATCACCCTGACAGTCTTGCAATTCTCTACCTCTCGCCATCTCTCTACCCTCACTTGCTGTTTCTGTCTTCTCTCCCCCCTTGCATATCTGCTGGTATAAAATATATGTGAATCATTTTGTGGAAATGTAACTGATACTGGGATTCATTTGTTTAAAAGTGTATATAGTTATACTGTTGAAATGATTGCAAAGCTATTGGGAACTCAAGAGGTTAACCTGAGATGCAATTTTTAAGCCTTTTGTAAAAGATGTAAACAAGAGATCAGTTCTGGGTCACAGTGTTCTTTTTCCTGCACCTGCTAAAACTGACAAGAACACTGAAAACTTACAAGAACACCATGTGAGAAGCATGCTATTTTCTTATGAGCTCCTGCACAGACTTATAAAAGGAGCTGCAATGTTTTGTGACATAGAGACTGAGATTGAAATTGAGAAAACACAGATGTATTTTCTCTGTTTATACTGCCTTTGTAAATAGTTATACTGAACAATTATTTTTTATTTTACTGTTGTTAATAAAACTCTTGTTGTGAATTTTACAACTGCTCCTGGTTTTCTATGCTTCCTGATGGGCTCAATCCAGCCAGAAGAGGGTCCTCATCAGAATTCCAGAAAAGGCTCTGGTGAGCCCTCGTGATGAAGGACAAGCACCCCTGCTTGCCCTCTCCCAACAGTGAACCTCTGTCACTTCACCAGGAGAAGCAGAGAGTTCAGAGGTACCAGCAGGACCAAGCCCACAATTGGCCTCAATTGGGGAAAAACAAACAGGAAGAGGCACTGCCCAGAGTCTGAGGCCCAAGAGGAAGGAAGGCAGGAAGCAGTGATGAATGGTGAAATACACAGAAAGATCAAGAATTACAGATAGGTACGTAATTTTCATATCTTATCTGTGTCAATCTTCACCATTCATCACTGGTGGGTGATTACCGAGCCCTCCCCAAGGGGACTTGGTACCTCCCTGAGGGAGACTGTCCCTCAGCCTCCTGTGGGGAGACACAGAAGGGTGGGAGACCTTACAGGCCTAGTCAGGCCTGGGACTGGTCAGAGTGAGGAGGGTCTCCCTCTGACTGGAAAAGGAAGTTGCCCCTGAAGTTCCCTCCTCACCTTTTGGGAAAAAGGTGGGTTCCCTGGAAGGAGGAGGCAGTCACCCTTTGTGGCGATGAGTGATAACCAGAATAGATGAAGCCATGCTGTCTGCCTTGCAGATCACTGTCCCTCTAGCCTTGATGCCACCTGATTGGCATATGATGCCCTTGCCTGGTGCCTCACAAGCTCCAGGCAATGTATGAAGAGGGCAATGGCTTGTCTGGTTGCCTCCGTATCAGGCATGGATGCTAGGATTTGTCCTAGCAAAGATCATAAGTGCCTGTTGTAGGCAGCATGATGGGCCTGATGCGTTGCAATGGAGAGAGACAGAGAGAGATGTGCCAAGGAAAAAACTCTCCTGCCCCGGGAGTCGGACTCCGTGGAGTCCACATCCGGGTGCTGGTCATGTCTTGGGCTTCTATGCCCAGGAGGAGTGTAAAGGACAGTCACGCCCGAAGAGGGGTGAGGCAGGTCTCCTGGAGATCCCTGGGGAGCGCAATACCTGTGCCGGAAGTCCATCGGGGCTGGGGGGGGGCTGATGGATGCTGCCAAGCGTGGTACTATGCCTCCTGAAAGGGTGAGGGCCAGGCGGGTACCACCAGGCTGCCCACACTGTACTCACTTAAAAAAGTGTGCATAGCCCGCACAGGATTGCGTCTTGCCAATCTTGATATATGGAACTCGTCGACCAAACCTAAAAGGAAACGCTGATAGCTGGTCTGGTCAGCGTCTGAGGATAGGTGGACAGAAGGATCCTCTTCTTCATGTGAGGAAGCTGATGAGTCCAGGGAGTCAGAGTACAACCATCCCAGGGGAGAGTGGTGAAACACTTGCTCATCCATGGATCTAACGTAGGCTGGGAAAAGGGCAGCCGTGACTCTGAACTGCTCCCAGGTTAGAGGACCCATAAGACCAGAGCGGCCCAGGAGAAGGGGAGGGGTTGGACGAGGTAAAGGGGCCAAATGCCTCTGAGGAAGAGAACGACCTCTGCCAGGGCTCAGGGACCGAACAGGGGAATCAACTCCCTAGAAGGATCAGTCAGTCGAGGCAGTCAGCGCCATTCAACCATTCTGAAATGATCAGGACTGAGCCCTGAAGGATTCCCACCTGTGAGGAAACTGGGGCCACGTTGGTCCAGAAGGGTGGCCCCTAGCCTCAAAGATGAGATCCCTCCCAGGAAGACTTCAAGGGAGAAGACCGGACGGCACTGCTGCTCCTACCTGAGCCCCTGTGGGCTACCAGAGAGGGCGCTGCTCCTGATGCTGTCCCCTCAGACTCAGAGAGGGACCGCTTCCTCAGGACCAACTGAAGAAGGTCAACCTCACCTGCCAATCCCAGAGACAGCAGATGTGGAACCTTCACCCCTGTCCCAGATGCCCTAGCAGGTCCAGAAGTAGATCCAGCCTGGACACCCAAAGCGGGAGTTCACCTACTCTGAGTCCAGAGGTCCCACCAGCTCGGTGGCCCCTCCGATGTTGCCCCCACCACCGGAAGATCCGTCAGTGCTGCAAGCTGCTCCGACACCAGCAGAAACCACCAGTCCCGAAGGAGGGGGCTGGACTGAAACTAAAGTGCTGGACGGGGCCGGGGGGAGACAGAGGACTCCTAAGAATCTGGAAGCCAGTCCAGATCTGCCTCCGAATCATCGTCTCCCCTGGAGGCACGAATCCAGAAAACCTCCTAAACCCCCCCCCCCGCTCCCGGCACCAAATGCCGGTCCAACACTGCCACAAGCGCCACCCGATCACCAGTGCCACGATGGCACTGGGATTCAAGTGGCGCCTGATGGGCACCCAAGAAAATGCCAGGGCTGGGCCTCCTGGCAGACACAGGCCGCAACGCCAGGGGAGCCTTCACCTCAGAGGAGGCAACTGCCAAAACGGTGTCTCCAGTCCAACCCCCGGAGGAATCGGACCAGGCCTCCAGTACCGCAAGAGGGGCCTCTGCCATGGCAAGGCTAGAAATGGTGGAAGCCCCCTCCTCTGCAGCCTGTATAAAACTGGGAGGGGACCCAGAGGAAGGGTCAAGGGGCCTACGTCTGGCGTCCCTAGTGCACACCTGTCCTCCAAAAGTTAGCGGGGTATAGCTGACTTTAAATGCACAGTGTTCCAGAACTCTGCAATCCATGGAAAAACAGGCATCACAACGGTCCATATCATGGTTAGGCAACAATCACGCCAGTCCAAGACAGAATAAAACTGGCCACAGGGACACCGCCATTTCGGGGGCCGGCCAGCCTTTGAAGCTTTCTTTTTCTTGTCCCCTAGATGAGACATGATCAGACAAAAAAAATCAACAGCAAAAAAGGTCTAGGCACCAAAGAAATAAAAGGAAAGGTCTTACCGGAGTTGACGACACCGAGAACAGATGGCTTTAGCAGAACTAGGATGGTAGAAACTGGATCGAATGGACTAGGCCCAATGACACAGCTAAAAATGCTCCACACATGAGGTCATGCTTGCTCAACGGCAGGGGAAGCAGAACTGGGATGGAGGAGGAGTCGGCGTCGGTTAATGGCCAACCCGCGAGCGCCACACAGTGCACTGGCCTCGAGGTGGTGCTGCTCACAGCTCCGACTCCTCCCCCTTTAAAAAAAAAAAAATGCTCCCGCAGGGTCCTGCTCCTCCGGCCAGAACCCACCAGTGATGAATGGTGAAGAGTGACACAGATAAGATTTATCACTACTTAACGACCCAGAGGTCACGGAGCAGGTCTCACAGCTTATTACACAGGCTGCACAAGATAATGCAAGCAGTGAAATAAGTCATGGGATAAAGTAGGTTACTATTAAAGCTATAGTATGTGGCAAACTGATTGCTATATCAGCAGCCAGAAAACGTCAAAGGCAGGAAAGGCAGAAAGCTTTGGAATCCCATATACAAGACTTAAGAGAGCTTACAACAGGAAAGATTAGACAGACAGGAGAAATAATTAAAAGCACTCAAGAATTCAATAGAATATTAGATGCGAGAATAGAATGTAATCTCCAGTTCATAAAACAGAGATATTATGAGGGGGGCCATGCTCCTTGAAGTTGTTGGCATGGAGGCTTAAGGCAAGGAGGGCACATGCTCATATAGGGAAGATAGTTCACCCCATATTAAAAACTGAGTGACCACAATTGAACAAATTTATGAAGCTTTTACAATTTATTATACTAAATTGTATTCTCAGCAGATAAGGCTGGGGCTACAGGGGGTGCAGTCCTTTTTGGAGGATTTACATTTATCACGCTTAGATGAAGAGCGGGCATCAAAATTGACAGCACCTATTATAGATGCTGAGATCTTGGCCATCATAGGAGCAGGTAAGATGGGAAAGCTGCCGGGTACTGATGGCTTCCCAGTAGAATTTTATAAAAAATTAAAACAGTACCGCTGCTAAGGTCAGCATATCAAGAGATTCTAGAGGATGGCTCTGAACTGCTCCCATCATGGAGACAGGCCATATTTTCAGTTCTGCCTAAGCCCAGCAAGGACCCCTCCTTCTGCCCTTCATATAGACCCATCTCGGTTCTTAATGTGGATTATAAATTCCTAACAGCTATCTTAGCTAAACGTTTAGAATCGCTTATTCCAACAATAGTTCATAGAGATCAGAGAACAGGATTTGTCATGGAGAGACAAGCCTCAGATAATGTCCGTAGGACCCTTTATATTACAGACCATCTAAACAAAAATCGGACACTGGCCCTGATCATGAATTTTGATGCCGAAAAGGCTTTTGATCAGGTAGACTGGCAATTTCTCTGTGGGGTCCTTGCCAGGTTCGGGGCTATGGAGAGTTTTGTAAATACAATTAGGAGACTCTATACAGGCCCACAGGCCTATAAACGAACTAACAGTACATTATCCCATAGTTTTAATCTGGAGAGAGGCACCCGATAAGGGTGTCCGTTATCATCTTTGCTGTTTGCACTATATATTGAGCCCTTCGCACAACGGATTAGGCAGAACTAGGGAGTTCATGGGGTGCATGTCAGTGGACAAGAACATAAGATCACCCTTTACATGGACGACGTATTACTACATCTAACAGACCCAGATCAGTCTGTCCCTAGAGTTATGGAAATGGTAAAAAAAAAAAATTTCAGCCCTATCGGGTTACACGATGAATTCAGCCAAGATGGAAATATTACGTTTTAATTACAATCCTCCCAAAGCATTGCATCACCTATACCCGATGAAATGGGAAATGAATATGCTTAAATAGCTGGGAGTCACCTTGAGATCAACAAATACCCATTTATATGAGGACAACCACCCCCATTGATTAGGCAAGTAGGAGAAGACTTGAAAAGCTGGTATATATTATCCCTCTCATTGTATGTCAAAATACAGAAAATAAAAATGAATTTGCTTCCCAGGTTTTCTACCTTTTTCAATGTGCACTAATGTTACTACCACAGAAATGGTTTAAAGAAATTCAAAACGTTTTCTAAATTTATCTGGGCAGGTTGGAAGCCTCGAATAAAAAGAGACCTTCTTATGGCAAAGAAGCAGTGGGGAGGTAGAAGCGTTACCAGATTTGCAGGCATGATGGGAGTTGTTTTGGGATTATACCCCCACTTGGGCCCACTGGCAAGAAATGGAGGGAGATTTATTCCACACTCAACCTAAATCTTTACTGATGTTTGCCCCACATCAGAGTATAAAAGATACACAAATCTTTTATACAGCAGCTCGGATTTCTTTGTAAGCATGGGAGCGATTTCGGAAATATGATACAGTCAAAGGACATTTGTGGCGATATTGCTGGTTTATTAAGGCATCAAATTTTATACCGGGGAGTAGTGACCCCTGGTATAAGCATCAGGCTCATAAGGGATTCTGAACACCAGCCCAAAAAACGTCGGGTGTTAATGTTCTCCCTTTTGAAGAATGTTCTCAGAGGTGGGGATGAAATCCAGGGGGACAAAATACATTACTTACAAATTCAGGCTTATGTTCTAAACAAATTACGACAGCAATCCCTACCACAGTTGCAGTTTGCAAAGTTCTCTACTCTCCCAGACAATCTCTCACTTAGCACTTACGAAGGCTATCTTCCAAATATACCAATTCCTAAATACACACAGAATGGAGGATGGGGCTGATTTTCACCTCTCAGAGTTAGAATGGGCAAAGGTCTGGGGAAACTACTCAGGAGTTACTTCCTCACCAATATGGCAAGAATATATGTGGAAGTTAAGGTACGTTTCTTTCTGACTCCTGAAGTGCTGGTGAAGTGGGTCCCGAAGACTCCTACTACCTGCTGGCGCCAATGTGGGGAACAGGAGGCCACACATTCACACATATTATACTCCTGTCAAAGTATCAGGCAGTTCAGACAAGAGGGGATATAGGGGCTTTCGACTCTGTTCCAGATCTCGGGGCCCGTACATTTATATAACTTGGTTTTGGGCTTCCCACCGTGGGGGTTAGGGAGTGTAAACACAGGTTACTCACCTATAACAGTAGTTCTAGGAGTGGTATATGTTGTTCATCCACACTTATTGGCATGTCCCGTTCCCCGTTAAGGATCGACGGAAGTCTTCAAGCTAGCTCCTCCCACCCACCCGGGGGGCATAAATGAAAATTACGTACCTACCATAATTATGATCTTTCTGTGCATCTTCACCATTCTTCACTGTTGGGTACTTGGCGAGGTCAGGACCCTTGGGAAGTTTTTTTTTTTAGGTAGGTGGAGCTGGCCTTTACCATCGGTAGCCCCCGAGGCCGATGCACTGTGTGGCTGTGGGTTGCCCGTTAGGCTGCATCGACTCTGCCTGCCTGCCAGTTCTGAGTCGCTGGAGAGGTAAGAGGAAGGGAGTGGAGGGTGGGACAAGGAAGTCCAAGGGACAGAAAAGGAAAGATATATGAACCAAAAGGAGAAATAACGACTGAGGACAGAAAGGAAGCAAAGTCGGAAGCTAACGGGATCCGGGGCCCAATCTCTGGAAATGGAAGAGGAGGTAGGGTGGGTAAAGAATTCAGGAGGAGGGGAGTTAACCATCCCAGACTCTGGTCCGTCTCCAGATTACATAGGAACTGCAAGGAGTAGCCAAAGACTTTCTGCCAGAATTCAAGGTACAGAATGGCTGGCAAACACTCCAGATAAGCAGAGTCGGCTATTCTGGAAGAAGGACAGGGTACAAAGAATTAGCACCCTCTCAAGGAAAGATTATTGGTGAAATATATATAAACAAGGAGGAATAGATTGGACGGGAAGAAAAAATTACTCACCTTATTAATGTTGTTTCTTCTAATGGAGTCTTGCTATATTATGACATATGCAGTGAGTCCCAACCTTCAAACTGCTCCGGAGGTGAAAGGGTTAACTTTCCATGCCAGGCATGGAACCTTGAGCGTGAGCTCGGTTGAAAACTCTGTCTGTTGTTAATCAAACTCAAACTGTCAGATCTTTACGAGCAAAAGTCACTAAGGTTCTGTGTGGAAGCCGTAAACCTACACTAGCCAACTGGCTACTAAATGTAAGAACACATTTTTCTTGGTCCCAAAACAAAGACTCAAGTCAGGGGATCCAAAAAACTAAAAACATAACACCCAAACACCCCAAAAAGGAGGGGTGAAAAAATGAGATGGGCATCTACTAAGTGCCCACACTGCACTGCCCACCCACATCCCAAAAATAGAGGTTCTGAGAGGGGCAGGCGGGAGGTCATAATATAGCAAGACTCCATTAGAAGAAACAACATTAATTTTTTCTTCAAACAACATGAAGTCTTGCTATATTATGACATATGCAGACTACACAGCAGTACCTCCATGGAGGAGGGACAGAACCTACTTTGGAAATAGGCTCTGAAGCACAGCTGTGCCAAACCGAGCATCACTCCTAGCCTGGATGTCCAGGGAGTAATGCTTGGTAAAAGTGTGAACTGTTTTCCAGGTAGCTGCTCGACATATCTCCAGGATAAGGATGTCCTTGGCAGCAGCCAGAGACGCAGCTGTACCTCGGGTAGAGTGAGCCCTCAGGCCTGAGGGAAGAACCTTACCCAGTTTTTCATAGCAAAATTGGATATAAGAGACAATCCACCTGGCAATGGATCTTTCAGTGGCAGGTTTCCCTTTACCAACCTCACCATAAGTGAGGAACAGTTGGAGGGAGTCAAACCTGTGACCCTTGGTACGTTCTATGTAGTAACTAAGGGCTCTTTTGACATCTAAACTGTGTAGTCTCCTCTCGCCAGAGGAGGAATAGTCAGTGAAGTACACAGGGAGAGACAGATTGATTAAGGTGGAAGTCTGAAACCACCTTAGGCAAGAACTTCCTGTTAGTCCTGAGGACCACTATCTCTATGAAAGGAGATAAAATCAGGTTCCACTGACAATGCTTGTAACTCACTTATGCGCCTGGCAGAAGTGATGGCTACCAAAAACACAGTTTTCCAAGTCAAGTACTTAAGCTCTGCTGAAGACAAGGGCTCAAAAGGGGGTTGCATAAGCTGAGCAATGCAAATATTAAGATCCCAGGCGGGGGCAGGGTCCCTGAATGGAGGGTTGGTGTGAAGCAAACCCTTTGAAAATTGGAGAATACAGGATGAGCCGAAAGAGAAAAGGGTTTACCTGCTGATAAGAAAGCAGACACGGCTGCCAGGTGCACTTTTAGAGTAGCTGGCCTCAGCCCCAAAGAATTCAAATGCACCATATAATCCAGGACTGTGGGTAAGTCAGCAGATTCTGGGGAATTTTGCTTGCCAGAGCACCAAATGGAAAATCTCTTCCATTTGGAATTATAAGTAGCCCTGGTGGATGGCTTCCTAGAAGCCTTCAATATATCCAATACACCTTGGGAGAGGCGTAGGTCAGCAAACTCTAACTCTTCAAGAACCAGGCCTTGAGATTGAGAGATTTGAGATTCGGGTACCAAACCCTCCCCTGAGCACAGGTTAACAGGTTGTGATTCCTGGGAAGACACAGGGGAAGGTGGACTGCTAAGGACAAGAGGAGTGGATACCAGGGCTGTCTGGCCCAATCTGGTGCAATCAGGATCATCTTGCAAGGTTGAGATCTGATTTTGACTAGCACCTTGAACAGAAGAGGGAAGGGGGGGGAGGCATAAAGAAACTTCCCTTCCCAACTGAGAAGGAAGGCATCCAGAGGGACTGAGCCCAACACTGGGGGCCTGCAGCAAAAAAGGGGAAGTTGGTGATAGTCTGGGGCTGCAAAAAGATCTATCTGCGGGGTGCCCCATCTGGCAAATACTACCTCCAATACTAGGGGATCCAGTGACCATTCGTGATGGCCCTGGGAAATCCTGCTGAGAGCATCTGCCAGGACATTGTCCTTGCCTGGAAGGTGAACTGCCGTAAGGGAGGTGTTCAGGGAATAAGCCAGAGACCACAACTTCATTGCTTCGGTGCACAAGGCCGTAGACCGAGTGCCTCCTTGCTTGTTGATGTACCACATTGTAGTGGTGTTGTCTGTTCTGATCTGTACAACTTTGTTCTGAACAGAGGTGGAAAAAACTTGAAGTGCTAGAAAAACTGCTCTGAGTTCCAACAGATTGATGTGGAGCAGAGATTCCTGAGGGGACCACAATCCCTGGGTAGTGAGATCGCCCATGTGAGCTCCCCACCCCAAGAGGGATGCATCTGTAATAAGGATTAGGGAGTGAGACTGAGGGATGAAGGGAACCCCCTGTCTCAGATCGCTCTGGTCTTGCCACCACTGAAGGGCTTGGATCAGGGTTCGAGTCACTGGGATCAATTTGGTCAAAGGGTCTCTCCTTTGAGACCAAAAGGCTCTAAAATGGAACTGGATGTCCCTCATCTGAAATCTTGCTCCCTGCACAACTGCTGTAGAAGCAACCATGTGCCCCAGGAGCTGCAGAAAATGCCTTGCTGGTCGAGAGACCTGCAGGGTGAAAGAGGAGGCCAGAGAGACCAAGGTCCTTGCTCTTTCCAGAGGAAGGAAGGCTCTGGCCTCTTTTGTGTTCAGTTCTGCACCTATGAAGGTGAGAAGCTGGACAAGCTCTAGAACTGACTTCGGAAGATTGACAAGGAAACCTAGAGATGTGAGCAGTTGCTGAGTTACCTGAAGGAGTAGTCTGACTTGTTCTGGAGACTGGCCCACTATGAGCCAGTCGTCCAGGTAAGGAAAAATGGCAATCTTTTGCCTTCTTAAGTGGGCAACTGCTACTGCCAGGCATTTTGTGAATACCCTCGGGGCATTGCTCTGAACTGGTAATGGCCTGAGGGCAGTTCGAATCTGAGGTACTTTCAATGGGAGCTTCTGATAAGAACATGGAAGTAGGCATCCTTGAGGTCCACGGACGCTAGCCAGTCCCCTGGTCTTAGAGAGGGTAAAATAACTCCCAGATTCACCATTTTGAATTTTGGTTTTAAAAGGTGCTTGTTTAGGTATCTGAGATCCAAGATAGGCCGCCATTCTCCTGTCTTTTTTGGGGTAAGGAAGTACCTGGAGTACAACCCTTTGCCCTGGTGTAGGGGTGGAACCCTTTCCACAGCTCTGAGAGCCAGGAGGGTAGAAACTTCTGTTTCTAGGGCAAGTGCCTCTGATGGATTTGCAGGTGGAAAGGACCTGGCTCTCATCTTCGGAAATTTTTTGAAGCTGAGAACCAGTCCCTGGCTTACTATTTCCAGGACCTACTTGTCTGATGTTAGAGACTTCCAGTCCTGGACAAAGTAAGCCAGCCTGCCCCCTACCAGTAGAAGAGAATCGGCCCTGGCCACCCCATCAGGGTGCCTGCTTGGCAGGGGCTTTGGGCTGAGGGGTGGAAGCAGGCTTGCTTGCACCCCGTCTGCCTCTCCCTCTAAAGAACCCCCTCTGGGCATAAGCAGAAGAGGAGGCCTGGACTTGGTAAAAAGGCCTATGAAAAGGTCTACCCCTGCCCCTGGCATGCTGCCTTTGAGGAGTGGCCTGTCTTTCCTTGGCCTGTGCACTCCTATAAGTGGTCCTATATTCATCCATTTTCTTCATGTAATTCTCTGTCTGCTCCCCAAACAGAGAATTGCCCACAACAGGAAAATCCATGGCCTTAGACTCGGTATCCTGTGACAGGGTAGTACATCTGAGCCAAGTCATTCTGCGAAGTGCTACAGATGTAGCCATGACCCTTGATGACACATCATTAGAGTCTACTGCACCATGAAATTGCACCTTAGATGCCTCAATACCATCCGCAGCCACCTGTTCCAGCTCCCTGGCAAGGGGCCTGTTTTGCTAGAGCCAGCACAGTATCCCATCTGGACTTCTGGTATCTAGCAGCATAAGCCATATAATTTGCCTGTCTGAGTCCCAGGGATGCTGCCATGTACTGTTTCTTTGCCATGGCATCAACCCTCCTGGAGTCCTTTTCAGGGGGGTGCGAAGCTAGAGGAATATTTGCCTTGTCACAGGCTGCAGCCTGCACTACCCCCACATGGCTGCATTGCTGTGTGAGGAACTCCGTATCAGAGCCTGATAATGTATACCTCTTGTCCATCCTTTTATCAACAGGAGGTATAGTGTGAGGAGTTTTTAGAATTTTTACTGTCTGTTTCCTAAAAGATTTATGCAGAGGAATAGACAGTCTCCTAGACTCTGGAATATCCATCATTTCTACATAATCAGGCTCCTCTTGGTCATCAATAGCTTCCTCAACAGGGAGCTGGAGAGTTTCAGCAACTTTTTTATAAAACATAAAATGAGAAGGGGACTCAGATAGCCTAGGAGGAGAAACCCCTGATGGTCTGTCTGGAGCGATGTCCGGCTCAATGGGCACATCCAGACTTTCAAACCCACATTCACTCTCCTCATACTCCTCTTCCCCCTGCCCCGGGTTCATAAAAATCCTCAAAATCATAATCTTGAACCGGCGGAACCAGCCGAACCAAGATCTTCCCTGATGGTATCGGTTCGGTCAGAACCGGGTTAAGAGACTGGACAATTTGAATTGCTTTAGCTATTTCCTCAGCGGTTGGAGAAAAAACTTTTGGCACACTAGCTGACTTTCTAGTCCTTTTAGTTGGAACCGGCTCCTCAGAGCTGGCTCTTCTTTGGCCCGAGGAAGTATCGCCCTGGTCAGAGGGCACTCCCTCCGGTTCGGTTGGAACTGAACCGGACTGGCCATCCGGGTCAGCGGACTTTTTGGCCTCCCTTTCCCTGAGCCTACCAACTCTCTTCTCAATGGTGGCAGCAGGAAAATTACTACATATCTGGCAGTCTGCATTGAGGTGGTCAAACCCCAGACAATACACACAAGTGGTGTGTGGGTCAGCATTAGCAAAAGCTTCCCCACAAACACCACAGTGCTGAAACCCAGTGGGCCCGGTTTTTCTTTTGGGTTTCTCAGACATAGTGCCAGCCTAACCAACTTGCCCGTTTATGGCAATTCACCAAGCAAGACTCCCTTATCGGTTCCCAACCGTGTCACGGGTCGTGGAAAAAACCGTAATGAAATCCGTTTTTTTTAGAACCGATAAGAACCGGGAACCGCACTCTAAACAAGGACTAGTAAAGTTTTATAACAACCTGATCAGTTCAAACCGAACCGAAAGACGTTTACAAGTTCCACACAGAATAAAACAAATGTAAGCCTATCTATTACTTACAATACCACAGACAGAGCTTGAACCAACCGGTTGCGGTTTAATTTCGGTCAAAAAAACCGATAAAGTAACACTTTAACCGACAAAATGAACCAAGCAGAAGGAGAAATCTCCAGAGCGACTGTTCAGTGAGGCGGAATAAAGAATCTGACAGTTTGAGTTTGATTAACAACAGACAGAGTTTTCAACCGAGCTCGCGCTCAAGGTTCCATGCCTGGCATGGAAAGTTAACTCTTTCACCTCCGGAACATTTCGAAGGTTGGGACTCGCTGCATGTCATAATATAGCAAGACTTCATGATGTTTGAACAGGGAGGAGAAGAGAAAGGAGGGCAACTGTCAACTCCCAACCCCCCACAGGGGTGGAGCCAAAGCACTGGAGAAGGAGTGCCCCCCCCGCTGTCCACTCTCCCCGGAACATTATCCCCCCTGTGTGCCCCTGTTTTACCCCATTCCTAAGAAAGGAGAGGGGGAGGGATTGACACAGAGAGGGAGGGGGACCCAGAGACCAAGGCCCCAGGGGGATGGTGGGTGGGATCATGATGAATGGCGAAGATACAGAGAAAGATCACAGTTACGGTAGGTATGTAATTTCCATATCTTATCTGTGTCAATCTTCACCATTCATCACTGTTGGGTGAGTACCGAGCCCCCCCGAAGGGGGTTTCCTTTTACACCCTAAGGGACAAAGTCCCTTAGCTCTCAGTGGGTGACACACTAAGAGGGAGAACCTTCAGGGCCTGGAGAGGCCCAAAAGTGGGGAGAGTGAGACGGGTTCCCCCCAGAGGGGGAAGGAAGTTGCCCCAACAAGCGCCATCTCGCTCTACGGAAGAAGAGATAGGTTCTCTGGTGAGCGGAGTTAATCACCTTATGCCGGGCCAAGGGTGACAACTGGGAAAGATGCAGCCATGCTGTCCGCCTAGTGCAGATCACTGTCCCTACGACCCTGGTAGCTACCTCGTTGGCATCAGAGGATGCCCTCGCTTGGTGCCTTGTTAGCTCCAGGCCACGCGCAGAGAATGCGATGGCTTGTCTGGTTTGCTCCGTATCAGGCAATGAGGCTAGGAGCTGACCTAGCCTGGACCACAAGAACTTGTCACAGGCAGCACAGTGGGCCTGATGTGCAAAAATGGAAACCAATAACCGTGCCGAGTAGAAAGTCCTCCTATCCCAGAAGTCAAAATCCGAGGAGTCTTGATCTGGGGGCCGGTCACAGTGAAGGGCGCAAAGCCCATCAGGAGTGTCCAACTGCGCCAATCCGGACTGCGAATGAGGCATGGAACCTGGAGACTCCGGGGGTGCGCAATACCTCTGGCTGAGATCCCTTGGGGGTGCGCAATACCTCTGGCTGAGATCCCTTGGGGGTGCGCAATACCTCTGGCTGAGATCCCTCGGGTCAGGAACTCCGGAAAGGGCCTCTGCCAGGAATGCGCTGATGCCTCCCGAAAGGGAGCAGGCCTGGGCAGCACCACAAGGGTGGCCTCACCAAAATCGCCTAAAAAGGCATGCGCCGAGTGCTCAGGATTGCTAATAGTGGCAGGCTTGAGGTGCAAGTCCTCCAACATCTACACGAGGAAGCACTGATACTCAGCGAGATCAGCAGCTGGAGAGATGTGGACAGAAGGTTCCTCTCCCCCAGAAGAGGGGAACGAGGAGCTGGAGGGCACCGGCTGTTCAGGGGTGGCTGCCCGGGTGGGGGGGGGTTGAAAAACCTGACTGTCCATCGCCCTAACGTAAGCTGGGAACCGAGCAGCCACCGCTCTGAACTGCTCCCAGGAGAGGCCCGCTAGGACCAAGGAGGCCTGGGAGCGCAGGAGAATGAGGCAGAGGAATGGGGACAGAGCCGAGAAGAGATGTTGGCTGACCTCCGCCCGGGCCAAGGAGTGGACCGGGAGCACCCACGGAAGAAGGTGCCCCGGAAGACCCCACAGCCGACAGCTGAACAACCATTTCGGTACTGCCTTGGCTGCGCCCGGAAGAATTCCCCCGTGAGGCGACCGGGGCTGTATACATCCAGAAGGATGGTCCCCTACCTCATAAGAATGGGGTTTTCTCAAAGACACCGAGAAGGGAGAGCGGAGATCTGCACTACGGCTTCTCCCAGAGCCCGGGTGGACCCCCGAAAAAGGCCGCTGTGCTGACCCCACGCCCCTCCACCCCTCAGAGTCCTAAAGAGCCCTCCTCCTCGAGAGGGCCAGCCTAGGTAGCTGACAGCACTGGGCAGCACCCGAAGGAACTATCCAGGGCACAGTCCCTTCCCCTCCCATAGGTGCTCTGATCGGCCCCAAAGTTGGGCGATTTAAGCACACCACAGGTGGGGGTACCACTGCTGAGGGGTCTGTGAACCCACCAAGACCAGGCTGCAGAGCAATGGTGGCCTGCACCACTGCCGGCTGGTCAGCGCCCATGACCCCAGTCTTGGTAGCCACCGACCCCACCTCAGAAGGGGGCCGACTCCGGCTTGTCGAGGAGACTACTGGGCTGCCCACCTCAACAGCCAACCCCAAAGGGTCAGACTGTCCGTCTGACTCAGAGCTCGACTCTGCCTCCGAGGAGGTAGAGGCCGAGGCCCTGAGCAAAACCGTAGGAGGGCGCCCACTGCCATATTTGCCAAAGGGGCCAGAACCCAAAGCCATGCGCAAGCCGGTACCAGTGCCCCCTACAGCACCGTGAGCGGAATCCACAGGGGGAACGACTCCAGCCCGAACAGGAGCTCCAGAGTCAGGACCAGTCATGGCGCCATCCAGCCCCACGGCGCCGAGGATGAAGACTGCACCAACGACGGCCCCATCAGTGCTGAGGACGGTGCTGCCCAGCTCCACGGCACCAAGAGCAGAGGCGGCGCCGAGGACGGCAGCGCCTGGCTCCACAGCGCTGGGAAGCAGTTTCGAAGGCATCCAGCGCAGCTTTAACCTGTTGGTTATTGGACTTGATATCCCCAGTTATGGTTTGAAGTAGCTCTGAGTTAACCTCCGATTTGGGCAGAGCTTCTACCATTGCTTTGAGCGAATGCCAAAGAACATACTCATTTTGAGAAAAATAGCCCTGGTAGCTGGCAATGCAGATGCCCAGGGTTGAGGCAGCAAAGACTCTCTTACCTAAGGTGTCTATCTTTTGAGATTCTTTGTTTACAGGCCGGGCTGTAGATTTCCGAGGAAGGACAGCCTTATCATTCTCTGTCAGGACCACTATGGCATCAGCAAAGGCTTGTGAGGCCAAAATGGGATGATCCTTGGGAGGGGCATACTTCCTATCTATGGACTTGGCCATGGAAGGAATAAGAGCTGGATTCTTCCACACCATCTGTGAAAGGGTCTCGAAAGAGGTCTGTAGCGGAGGGTTAAATCCATAGGGATTTCCACGACATGAAGATATTGGAGACGCAGAAACTTCCCAGGATTGATTTCTGTGGTCTGGACAGAAAGAGTAGAATTTAAATTCTTGAGCAGAGACTTAAAGGAAAGGTCCTCAACAACAGGCTCTGCAGGAGGATTGATCCCTGCCCCCAGGGCAGTGTCAGCATCAACATCATCACCCAGGCGAAGATCTGGATCAGGCTCAAAATCATCTCCTGACAGTCCGAGGGGGACTGTATAGACAGGAACGGAGCAAAAATCAGGAGAAAGAAGAAAGAATCGGAGTCAAAAACCCCTGAAAACTAGACGGCACCACACCAATCCCTAGCGCCATCGAGG
Organism: Neoceratodus forsteri; assembly: GCA_016271365.2. Lineage (NCBI taxonomy): Eukaryota > Metazoa > Chordata > Ceratodontiformes > Ceratodontidae > Neoceratodus > Neoceratodus forsteri. The sequence continues at coordinate 1,095,928,966 of CM057453.1, forward strand.
AAAATGGCGCCGAGAACAAGGAAGGAGCCATCATAGGAAATGGTGTCGCTCACGTGACCAACAAAACATGACATTGTCCACTAAGCCCAGATGCGAGAACAACAGCGCCAACAGGGCCCACGGTGCCGCAGATGGCACCGACAGAGCTCGCGGCACTGCAGACGGTGCCGATACATACCCCGGTGCGGAGACATCGGCACCACAGACAACTGCAACATTACAGGAGTCTGAGAACTGCGATTGGAAGTAAAAGAAGGAAAAATAGCAGGAGATAGAGGCATCGGTGTAGACACCTACGCCGCAGCCATGTGAGGGGGATAAACACCCGAACACAGAGTAGATGGCACCAAAGAAGGCGCCGTGCGACTAGGAAGGCCCAACCACCCCACCCGCCCTTCTGAAACTGAACGGCTCGTAGTCCCAGTTGTCGGACTGGCCAGCTCTGGCAATCAACCTCCAAGCCCACTGCTCCATAAAAGCAGCCCAATGGTGAAACTGCTTATCGGAAACTCCAATAGGCAGAGAGGAGCTCCAGTGTCGAGGAGATTGGCCACCAGAGACAGGAACTGGTGACTCCGGCAGAGGTGGAGACTGGTGCCTGGCCTTAATAACCAACTGTCTACGTGCAGACATACCAGAGGGCAACCTCGAGTGATGCCGTTTCTTCTTCGACCTATGTGTCAAAGAAGAACTCGAGGCCGAACGATGCCGTGAATGGGACCATTTCCGTTTATGCTTTTGGGGAGACCACCCATCTCCCTCAGCATTGGACTGTCCGCTGTTAGACCGCCCCTCCAGGGAGGGCGGCAGACCGGACCCAGCCCGGCTGACTGAACAGCTTTCATATGAAGTCTCCCTACCGTCACCTGATCCACTCACGGTCGACTCCGTCAATGGACGGCTGAAGATTTCTCTTGTAAAAGTAGTTAATTAATAAATATAATCGGTACTGATCGAAGATAATGTACAAAATAGTAACAAACTAAGCTGCTAGTGAAGTTTAATTTCCGGCGGGCGAGGAACATCATTGCTGACGTGCACTCGACAGTGGGGAAAAAAGGAACTGAGGTGTTTGGAGGGTCGACGACGAGATAGTCATTACCGCATGTGCCGGGCTCGCTGTGCCGCTTCTTCCTCGCTGCTCCATCTCAGGTACCGGCCCTCCTGAAAAAGTTTGCTCCCGATGGGTCCTAGCACTTCCAGCGTACTCCCATTAGTGTGAATGAGTGGTGGAGACTTTATACTAACATACTATTTGGCAGCAGATTAGGCCTTATGGTCTATCAAGTCTGCTCGAACCTAGATCCTTAGTTGGGTGCCGAGACCCTCCCATCCCTTGTGCTCCAGAAACCCCTATCATCCATCCCCACCCCGGGACAGGCCATCATCTGATACATCCACTTTCTGTGTCTGTCCCACCCTCTCTTAAAGCTCTCCACTGTGGATCTCTGAACCAGCTCACCAGGCAGAGCATTCCAAGGGTCCACCACCCTCTCAGTGAAAAACCTCCTCCTCTTTTCCCCCCCCTTCCACCTTCCAACTTCAAACCATGCCCTCTGGTGATGCCTCCCTGCTTTAGTCTAAAGATCCCCTCCATGTTTACCCTATTTATTCCCTTGAGGTACTTGAAGACCTCAATCATGTCCCCTGTCTCCTCTCCTCCAATGAAAACAGGCAGAGCTCCTCAAGTCTGTCCTCGTAAGTCAAATCCTAGCCCTCGTTATCATCTTTGTTGCCCTCCTCTGTACCCTCTCCAGGAGCTGTCGTCCCTCTTCAAGTGTGGTCTCCAGTACTGTACACAGTACTCAAGGTGTGGTCTAACCAGTCCATTGTACAGCGGCAGAATCACTTCCTTGCTCCTAGAGGTGATCCCCTTGCGATGCATCCCAACATCCTGTTTGCCTTGCTAGCTGCTCTCCTGCACTGCTCAGTGTTATTCATACATGTATCCACCATGACCCCTAGGTCTTTTTCCCTGTTGAGGCTTCCAGCACCTCCTCCCAGGGTGTACCTGTGTTTAGGAGTTTCCACCAAGATGCAACACCTGCACTTGGTGATATTGAAATTTAATTTCCATGTGTGAGCCCAGCTTTCCAGGGTGTCCAGGTCCCTTGCAGGCCAACCTCCCTCTTCCCCTCAACTACTGCTCCCATCTTGGAGTCATCCGCGAAGAGACTCATTTCACACCCTATACCATCCCTGATGTCTGATATGTATGCATTAAACAGGATTGGACCCAGGACCGAGCCCTGTGGTACCACTACCAACCTCTGTAGGGTTCAGAGCTCCCACAGACCACTACTCTCTGAGTGCATCCAGCTATCCAGTTTTCAATCCATCTGACCATCAAAGGGCCTACTCCTAACCCCATCAGTTTCTCCACCAGACCATTGTGGGGGACAGAGTCAAATGCCTTGCTGAAGTCCAAGAATAATACATCCACAGGCTTACCTCTGTCCAGTTCTGATGTTACCCATTCATAGAACTCCACAAGGTTGGTTTGACATGATCTACCTGGCACAAACCCATGCTGCCGACTATCCAGACCTCCCACCTCCTCCAAGTAAACCCCCAATCGTTCCTTTAGTATACTCTCCATTAATTTTCCCACCACCGAGGTTAAACTGATCGGTCTATAGTTTCCTGGTACTTCCTTCGACCCCCCTTTATGGATTGGTACCACATGTGCCTCTCGCCAATCCCTAGGTACCCTCCCTGTCTCAAGTGACCTGTTGAAAAGCTCCGCCAGGAAGATGTCCAGGAAGATCTTAGGATTTGTATGCAGAGCCACTTGGTCTCTGTGGAAAATCAAATAAGGCTCCTTATACATTAGAGCCTGAAGCTCGGAAATCCTTTGGGCAGAAGTAACTAAAGCAATTAAAAACAGTGCCTTCCAAGACAAATAGTGCAGGTCGCAACTCACGGCCGGTTCAAAGGTAGGCAAAGGGAGTTTATCAAGGACAAAGTTTAGATCCCATGGTGGAACAGGGTTCCTAACCGGGGGTTTCAAATGGAGTATTCCCTTCAGAAAGGTACGGGATACCTCCAACTGAGCCAAAGTTTTGCCTTCCACCAGAGTATGGTAGGTGGAAATGGCACACAGGTGGACCTTTGGTGAGGAACAGCTGAGTCTCAGGTCAGAGAGGTGCAGCAGGTACTCCAGGACCTGAGGAACAGGGCACGAAAATGGATCCCATCCCTTTGAGGCGGCCCATAAAAAGAATCTCTTCCATTTCATCATGAGTAGTTCTTGTAGATGGTTTTCTGTCCTTTAAAAGGACATCAGCAACTCTGGAGGAGACCCCAAAGTGAGAGACAGCTATGACTGAAGGTGTCACGCATGCAGGTGAAGAGATCTGAGGTCTGAATGGACCAGCCTGCCCTGATCCTGAGTCAGAAGGTCCTGGCAGAGGGGGGAGGAACCGGGCTAGCTGCTAGAGCAGAGGGAACCAAATCTGGTGAGACCAAAAAGGAGCGATGAGAATCATCTGAGCTCCCTCTGCTTGTAGCTTGATGATGAGCACCCTCCGCAAGAGCAGGAAGGGGGGAAAGACATACAGGAACCTCCCAATCCAATGAGACAGCACATTTTGCCAAAAGACACCAGGCCTGGGAACGAGCAAGCAAAAATTGGGTAGTTTTGTGTTGTATGGGGGAGGTGAACAGATTGAGAACTGGACAACCCCAGAGGTAAAAGATGTCCTTGACCACCGACTGACGCAGTTTCCACTCGTGAACCCTTGCCTGGGTGCAGCTGAGACTGTCTGCCAGGACATTCTGGATGCCCGGGACATGCACTGCTGTGAGCTGGAGCTGAACCACCCAGTGCCACACTCACATCGCTTCCCTGCACAAGAGGTATGACTGAGTGCCTCCCACTTTGTTTACGTACCAGACCATGCACATGTTGTCTGACTGGATCAAGAGTGGTCCCGGGAGGAGAAGGGGCTGGAAGGCCTGGAGGGCATGCAGTACTACATGCATCTTGAGCGCATTTATGTGCAGCAAGAGTTCCCGCTGCGACCAGGATCCCTGGGTCCTGCGATCTCCCAGACGCGCTCCCCAGCCCTGACCTGATGCATCTATCATCAGGGTTTGTGGAGGGGGTGGCTGGAAGGAACCCCAACAGAGACTGTCCAAATCCTGCCACCATTGGAGGTCCTCTCGTATAGGGCTGGACAACAGAACCCAGTTATTCAGGTCATCCGACCTCTGGACCTGGAGGGTCCACTGCGTGATTCGCATGTGGAACCTTGCTAAGGGCACAGTGGGAATGGCCGCCGCCATGAGACCTACAAGGCGGAGGACTGTTCTGGCCATGGTCCAACATCTGAAGGCCACAATACAAGCTTGCCTCTGTAGCGTTTCCGCCCTGTCCAAAGGGAGGAAGGCCTCACCTTGAATAGTATCCAGTACCGCCCCAATAAACTGGGGGCGCTGGAAAGGAGTAAGGTGAAACTTGGGATAATTCACTGTGATTCCCACCTGGCAGAAAAGGTCCAGCGTAGTCACAACAGAGGCCTCCAGGCATTCCCTCAATGGAGCTGACAGGAGCCAGTTGTCGAGGTACGGGAACAAACAATGGCCCTGACGCTGCAAGGCAGCTGCCACTACCAGCAGGCACTTGGTGAACAACCTGGGTGCCGAAGAAAGGCCAAAGGGGAGGACTTTGAACTGGAAATGCTCCCCCTGGACAGTAAAACGAAGAAAGCGGTGATGGGCAAGGTAGATAGGGATGTGCAGGTAGGTATCCTGAATATCCAGGGTGTAGAGCCAGTGTCCGCGATGGAGCAGTGGCAACAGTCCTGGAAGGGTCAACATGCAAAACCCTCCTGTACTCTATGTACAGGCTGAGTGAGCTGAGGTCCAGTATTGGTCAAAGGTCTCCCGTCTTTTTTGGGACCAGTAAGAAGTGGGAGTAATACCCCCTTCCCGTTTGCCCAAGGAATGGGCTCTAAGGCGGACTTGCACAACAGAGATGCAACCTTCTCCCTGATGAGAGGAATGTGACCTTACGAGTAATGAGTGACCAGGAGGATTCCTTGGAGGTCACTCTATGAACTCCAACGTGTGACCCTGTGCTATTAGCTGCAGGACCCAAGTGTCTGCCGTGATCCCTTCCCACCTGGACAGGTGACTGGCGAATCTGCACCCTACTAGTTCTTCCGAAACTGCTGACTGGGGGCAGGCTACGAGTCAGAGAGGTGGAGGGAAGGTTGGGGAATGCTGCCCAGAAACTCTGCGAGACTTGGTGGGGGGGGAGGGGCTGAGGCAAATGAGGGATGACGTTTGCACGGATGTCTGGCGGACTGCTGTCTTGTCTTGCGCCTTTGCTGGTGGCAAAAAGGCTGCCTAGGCTGGGAGCTGGAATGGTACAGGGAAGTTCACTGAATGCAGGGCGTTTCCTCGCTCCTGCAGATCGGTTGAAAACATCAGTCGACAGTAGCAGCGTTCAGAGAGGTCCAACATGCGCAGGTCGATGGTGGGAAAGAACTGAAGGCACTCGTGGGTGACTGCCCACTATGAAGTGCTGGGCCGACATCGGTCACGTGATGCCAGGTAGATGGTCCCCCGCCAGACACAGCTGGCTAAGTTTTCCATGTGGTCCTAGCACCGCAGTTCTTTTGGTGTTGCCTACTCCAAGAGCCATCTCAAAGTAAGCTCTACTGTTACAGGTGAGTAACCTGTTTTTCTAGGGAAATGGATATGACATTCTATCTACACTTTCTGGCAGATTCCGAGCAGTTCTCCAGGAGGAGGGAGGCAAGGCGCACACCCCCAACTTAGGGAACAGAGACTGGAGAACTGAGGCCCCAAAACCAGCATCCCGGTATGACTCAAGGTCAATGTGGTAATGGGGAATAAAGGTGTGGGCCAACCTCCAGGTAGTAGCCTTGCAGATTTTCTGGACAGGGATGTCCCTGGAAGCAGCCACTGAGGCAGCAGTATGGCAGGTAGAATGAGCCCTTAGCCCTATGGCAGACTCCCTAACCACCAACCTATAGCAGAGGTCGATGCAGGATACAATCTACCTGCCAATCGTCTGCTTAGCTGCCAATCTACCATGTGCGGCTTCAGCGCAGGTGACAAGTAGCTGGCGAACCTCTCCCCAAACTCCAGCCGTGTGCTCCATATAGTCAGCAAGCGCTCGCTGCAGGTCCAAAGTATGGAGCCTGCGCTTGGCCTCCGAGGTGTGACTGGTGAAGCACACCAGGAAATTAATCACCTGATTAAGGTGAAACTCTGACAACCTTCGGGAAGAATTTCAGGTTGGGGCACAGGACATCCTTGTCCTTGTGGAAGACCAGGTAAGTAAACTCCATCGAAAGCGCCTGGAGATCACTGATCCTTCTGGCTGATGTGATAGTCACCAGGAAGGCAGTATTCCACTACAGGTGAGACATGTCATGCCTGTGCATCAGTTTGAATGGCTTGCCATGAGCACTGCCAAAACCAGCAACAGATCCCATGGTGGCGGTGGTTCACGTACCGGAGGGGAAATATGGTCAAGCCTTTAAAAAAGCACCAGACCACTTCCTCCTGTGCCACCGACTGTTGACCAGCCCATGCCCGATAAGCAGAGATGGCTGCCAAGTGCACCTTAAGGGTCGTCGACCAAAGGCCTGACAGAGAGGGATCACAGGTAATCAAAAATGCTAGCCACTGGACAAAACAAAGGGTCAAATCCCTTGCCCTGACACCAAATAGAGAACCTTGTCCATTTGAAGGCATAGCATTTCCTGGTCGACTCCTTCCAAGATGCCTCCACAACAGTGATGACATCTTCAGAGAGACCCAAAGCCTGAAACTCTAGCCTCTCAGGAACCAGGATGTCAGGTGCAGGGACTGATGGTCCAGATGGAGTACTTTCCCCTGACTAATGGAGAGCAGGTCCAGGTGGAGAGGAAGACACCTCGGGAGCCTGCTGCAGAGGCAGAGGAGATCGGGGTACCAGAAATGGTGGGGCCAGTCTGGAGCCATCAGAATCACCTGTGCCTTGTCCCCCTCCTGGCCTTGAGCAACACTTTGTGAATCAAGGGAAGTAGAGGGAAGAAACAGAAGAGGCCTGGAGTCCAGGACCTCACAAAGGTATCCCCCTGCAGCGTTCCCTGCTGAGGGGAGTGGGCACAAAACAGCCTCAACTTTGTGTTCTCCCTGAAGGCAAACAGGTCCTCCTGAGGGGTGGCCCACTGGGAGAACAAACTGTGTACTACCTCTGGGTGGAGAGACTACTTGAGAGATGCCTCACCCACCCGGCTGAGAGCGTCCGCCAGCTGGCTGGAGGCCACTGCCACATGGATGGCTAGGAGATCAGCCCCCAGGCTGCGGACGACACAGAGAGCTTCCTTGCACAACGGTGGGAGTGTGTCCCGCCCTGTTTGTTGTAGCAGTACATGGTCGTGATGTTGTCCGTCTGGACCTCAACCACCTGATCCCGTATGTGAGGAGCAAAGGCAGTCGGCGCCAGCCGAACTGCTCGGAGCTCCAGCAGGTTGATGTGGCACCGGGACTCCTTGGTAGTCCAGAGCTCGTGGACTCTGTTCTCCAGGTGGGCAGCCCAGCCCATGAGAGAGCATCAGTCGTCAAGACGACTGTCAGCTCTGGGCGGACAAATGGGATCCCTTCTTACAGATGCTCTGGGACTAATCACCACTGGAGGGCGTCTCACATCCACTGGGTCACAGTGACTAGCTGGTTGAAGTGATCCTTGTGCTGAGACCACTGGCTGGCCAGCCCCCACAGCAGGAAGCACATTCTCCAGCAGGCCCAATGAACCATGCTGGTGGCAGGCCGCCATGTAACCCAGCAGGCACAGGAAATCCCAGGCAGGGCGCAATTGCCTAACCCCGAAAAGACTGGGCAAAGGAGGAGAGCGCCTCTGACCCGTCTGCCGGGAGACGGGCTCTGGCTCAGCAAGAGTAAAGCCCCACCCTGATAAAGCTGATCACCTGTGAAGGCATGAATTCCGATTTGGCCTTGTTGATCAGGAGGCCAAGGGAGATGCAGGTCTGGAGGGCCACGTCCCTGGACTGCTCCACCTCCAGCATGGAGAGACCTGCGATCACAGCCTGTCATCCAGGTAGGGGTGAACCTGGACCCCCCGGGGCCTCAGGTAAGCTGCCACTACTGCAATGCACTTGGTGAAGTCCCTGGGGGTCAAGGATAGGCCAAATGGCATGGCCTGGAACTCGTAGAGGGCTCCCTCTGTTCTGAGACAGAGGAAACTTTGGAGAGATGGACAGATTGGGATGTGGAAGAATGCATCCTGAAGATTCAGGGAGCAAAACCACATATTGTGCTCTAGAGATGGTATGATCTTAAGACAGAGTTTGCCATCCTGAAGGTGCATGACTTCAGAAACCTGTTCAGGTTGTACAGATCTAAAATGGGACGCCAGCTCCCTGCCCGCTTTGGCACCAGGAAGTATCGGAGACAAGCCCTCGGTGTTCAGGAGGATCTGTGACAGGAACCACGACCTCCTTGTGGAGCAGCTGGGCTATGTCATCTCGAAGAGCTGAAAGAATGTCTCCGGATGCCAAGTCCTCCCGTGGGGGTACAGGCTCGGCAAGGAGGGCACTGCTTGAATTCCAGAGGCAGACCCTGACCGACCACCTCAAGAACCCACCTGACTGTGGTGACAGCAGACCAAGCGGAAAGGAAGTGGTGGAACCAGACTCCCACGGGAGGACCCAGGGGAGGTGTGATGGGCATGAGCGAGGCACCCCTCATCCCATCACTGGGTAGGCTTAGAGAAGGAGGAAGGTCTGGCTGAGGAGCCACTGGAGCCTCTCCCCACAGGCTTACGGATGACCGAGGCCACTGACTTTGGCCGAGGTCACCAGGCCTGGGCCTGCTGACCAGCCCAGGGTTGGGCTCGTTAGGCTGTAGGAGTAGAGGTGAACCGAAAGGGCTGCCTTTTTCTGCTGCTGCTTGGAGCCCTTGGGGTCCTTCTGGGCAGATGTCACGGAGTCCAAGGTGGCAATGGACTTCTCGATGCGGGTGAGGTGGCCCTTGACCCTGGGCCTGAACAAATCGGTGCCCAGGAAATGAGTATGTGTCAGCTTGTGCTGAGTGTCTGTCGTTAAGGTCAAGATCCTCAGCCAAGCCCTGTGGCGCATACCCACTGTGGCCACCACGGAGTGAGCACAGGAATCGTCAATGTCCATGGCTGTCTGGAGCCGTTTTTCTACACTCCGGCCCTGGTCCCGGACCTGTTTGACCATGGCATGGACGTCTGCTGGCAGATGAGGAAGCACCTAATCCAGGGTGCCCAGCAGGGCATGGGAGAAGTGGGCCAATCGGAGGGCAGAGCTCACCTGGCGAAGACCAAGCGAGGAGGCAGCGTAGACTTTTTTAGCCACATGATCCAACTTTTTGGACTCTTTGTCGAGCGGCTTGTCAACATCCCAAGTATTGCCAAAGCGCCTAAACACAGAATCAGCCATCAGCCTCTCTGCCGAGGGGTATTTCGTGAAGCCCGAGAGGGAACTGTTAGGTACTGCATACTTGTAGGCCATCCGGGGCAGAGGGCACAGGGCAGGAAGCAGGGCGCTGCCAGAGCTCCTGGGCAGGGCCAAGAATGGCTTCCGCCACCAGGAATGCTTCTGTAGGAGTATCTCCCCAGTCGAGGATCTTGGTCGATGGGTAACAAGCCCATTTCTGGATAGGCTCCATTTACATAGCCGTGGACTCAAAGAGCAGGCAGAGAAGGCCCATAAAAGAAGAAGGGCCTTTGTCCATCAAAAGATCCCCAACCGACTCCACATCGATTGGATGGGAGTGCAGGGAGGAACCCTCAGACTCCAAGAAATCGTTAAAGAGGGGTCGACCACCCGAATCATTGCTGACCCTCCATGGGCAGTCAGGGGTGATGGTGACTGACAGTCAATGGGGAAGCCCCTTGGCTGGCTGAGACTCCTTGGTCGGAGTGTCGGTTTTCGGCTGGACAGGTGGCAGCTCCATGAAAATTGGTGGAGACACCGTGGTTGGCCGAGACGGGGCCGTCTTAGGCGACTCCTAAGATGGAGAAGGCACCAGTCTGTCAGGTGAAAGCCAGGTGATGGGCAGCGTAGTAGCTGGAGCCGGCTTCATACTGGTAAGCACCAGCTGTTGCCATGTGAGATCCTCGTAGCATCGCTGTAATTTGCACCGAAGCATCTCCCCACACGAGGAGGATGAGGATGAAGAGTAGCAGCAGCACCACTTCCCATGGTGCCAAGAGCAGGAGCGCCGACGTCGGCAGGAAACGCTCAACCCACAGGAATAGGACAGAGACCTTGCCTGCGACCGCCAAGGGAACCGGCAGTGGGGCTCGCAGGGAGTCGGTAAAAGCAGAGGCTCCTCCGGGTCTTGGTCAGGACCAGAGGTGGCAGGTCAGTTGACTGATCAGTACCTCCCATGATCTGAGTCAGGACCAGAGTCCTGGATAAAGAAGTGTCAGCCTCTTAAGTCGACAACTGGTCAACCGGCTCAAGAAAAATCTCAGCCAGAAGATTAACCAGTGTCTCAGTCAACTGGCTTGATGGGGTTACCGTGGAGCTGGTGGCCTGGGCTGAAGATTTGACTGAGGTCGGATCCGGTGAAGTGCAGAAATCCGAAGCTCTCAACCTAGAGTGTTCCCAATCCCATGAAAAATGGTGAGACCATTTTCTGGACTTAGATTTTGTGCCACAGGGGTACCTGACTGAGGGTTGGCAGGGACTGACAGTTCTTTGAAGGACCCTGTAAAAGTAGAGCCCAGCTGGAGCAGCACGAAGGCAGAAGCTGAGGAAGAGTAAAATGCGGCCTGGGCCGCAGTCTCCTCAAACCCCGCAAGCTGTTCGGTGGACCCCACAGCCAGAGAGACCATGCAGTGGGCATCCTTGGATTTGATTGGAGGGTTCAGTTCACTCGGTTGGCCTAATTGGGTTGGGCTAGACGGTCCTCGAGAACGGCAGGATGAAAGGAGTGACAAAAATCGCAGGCCTGGGGATCGTGCTCCTGCCCCAGGCAGAAGAGACACATGGAGTGCGGATCTGTTCAGGACATCTTCCGCCTGCAAGGGCACCAGCAGAACCTGGTAGTGGACTTGTCATCCATCTCGGTCGTGATCAGTGATTAAGCTGAAGACAAAGAATTCCAGACTGTTTGGGAAGTAAATCTGAAGATTTAAGTCACAAGGGCCTACTCAGCACAACAGTGATAAAGAGGGAACCTGCTTCTTCCAGTGGAAAGGGAGATCTGGCATCATGGGGGGAGAGCCGAGGGAGTTACCACCCGGGTGGGTGGGTGGAAGAAGCCAGCTTGAAGACGTTTCTGGCCAGTCTTAAAGGGAAAGGCAACTTCCAGAAAGTGTGGCTAGAACATCATATCCACATCCCTCAAATAACTGATAAAACGGAGGGTCAGCAAGGCTATGAGAGACTGAGGGAATTATTTTTGTAAATTCACTAAACTGCACAAAAATAAACTAACTTTAAACACGGAAAACTAAGAAGAACTGAACACTGTTGTACAGACGTGAAGTTCTGATTCCTAGTGGATGAGCGACCTTGTCACTGAAGCACACTCGGCGGGAAAATTGGAACTGACGTGGTTGAGGGCTGATGCCAAGGTCAGCCATGCAGCGCAAGCCAGTTTCACAGTATTGAGCATGCCCGCAGCTTACACTGGCACCATCCCTCTTGAAAAGTCCTGACTCCCACAGGGTCCTAGCACCTCCAGCTCACAGCCCACTGGTGTGAATCAATAGTGAAGTCTGATTCCTGGAAGACCTTTAGTTTCTCCCATCGTAACGGGTGCCAGTTATTTAGCTGTTTGTAGGATTGTGTCTCTCTCTACAGCATGCAATGGTAATAAGACTGTATAAGGGTAATCAGCGGTTACTGCAGCACAATGCAAAGAGATCCGATATGCTTTCTGAACTTTTATGGTGTGGCCCAGACCCATGGCTTCAGGGAGAAACACTCCACAAAGGCGGACAAGTCCCCTTCCTTAGATTCCTCCAGTACCTCTACTAGTCTGATACTGGATGCCCATATCAGATTTTATACTTGTTTCAACCTTCTGCAGCATTATCTTTAATTAAGGTGGGGGTGCAGGCCAGCGCTTTCCCCCGGACTAGATTCCTCAACTGACCCAGAAAAAGTGTCCATTCTGTGCTCCACCGTGATTAGTGTCTTGTTTTGTTGATCAAACTTCTCAAGCAACTTTTGATCAGTCCAGGTAAGAAGCTGGATGGAACGCTGAAGGGATTCCAGAGTTGCAGGTGGGTCACCTACTGTTTCTGGGGACTGCTCGTACCGGGTCATAATGTCATACGCTTAATAGCGTACGGCATCATGCACGAACCCCGAGACCTGTGCACTCTCCATAAGTTGGCTCCTCCTGGAGTTAGAATCTCAAGTGGGGGAGGTCCAGGTGGCACAGCCTCCGTAATAGGGGTGTGAGGCACAGCCCCCCCTCAGATCAAAAGATTTAAATAAACTGCGCAATGCGATTAAGTCGCACGGCAACATTTTGACCCCGTGCTGGGACTGCTGAGGCAGCGGTTGCTTAGAGGGCCTGGCTCCCAAATAAACAGGTTACTCACCTGTAACAGTAGTTCTAAGAGTGGTATATGTTGTTCATCCACACACTTTGACAGGTACCTTGCCACTTTAAGAATCGCCTGAAGTCTTCAAGTTGCCTCCTCCCACCCACCCAGGTAGTATAACACCCCACGACACCAGATCTTAGCCCACTGGAAGCCAGGTTTGTATGTCTGCAGCCGGGGAGGTCGGGTGGGTCCGTGTGGATGAACACCATATACCACTCCTAGAAAGTATGGTTAAATGAGACCTTACTGTAACGGTAGATCCTTCCAGGAATGTCTCTTGCAGTAGGTCATTACTTGTGGGAGGTTCAAGGAGGTGGCACTATCACACGGCAGCTTCCTCTAGCAGTCTTTTCAGCAGGGACCACCCACACACGACATCACTTCCTGGCTCTGCCTATAAGAGTGGGTGGTCCCTGGTACTCTCTGATCCCTACCAGATTCAGCTTGTAAGTGAGGGTCCGAGGGAAACTGAGGCACCAGTAAGTCCTGATCCTAAGTTCGTAGATTATGATTTCCCCTATTAGAATTGGAAGGGGGGATGGAGAGTGGGAAGCCACCTAATGCAAGAGACATTCCTGGAAGATTTACCGTTATGGTAAGGTCTTATGTAACCATACTATCTTCTAAGGAATGGTCTCTTGCAGTAGGTCATTACTTCTGGAAGATTCCCAAGCAGTTATATCCTAGTGGGGAGGATAACCATGGCATTGTGCCTTATAGAGCAGTGCGGCTGAATGACCAATAGTTGTCTAAAGGCAGTATCCAAGTTATATTGCCTGGTAAAGGTCTGGATAGTGTACCAGGTGACCACATTATAATGTCGGTGATAAAATCTTTGGTAAAACAAGCCAGAATGGCCGTTAGTGTTTTTTTCCTGTGGAGTGAGTCTGATCAAGATCCGATAAGGGTTATTGTATTTATTATAGCAATAAATCATGTGAAGGATTCATCCATATAATGGAGAGACAGGTAGGTCTTGGTGGCCACTGGCCAAGGATATGGAAGTTGAAAAAGTCAGATCCCATGGTGGAAAGGGTCTGAATAGGAGGTTTTAAGTACAATAATATGCTCCTGAGGAATATTCTGGTTATCCAGTATATGGCAGTATAGCCTAGAGGTTAGAAGAGCAAGGTGTGAACGAATTTGATTCTCACAACCTCCACTTGCATACTGTGCGACTCTGGAAAGTCACTTAACCGCCCAGTGCTCCCAGGTCGACCCTGAAAACAGGCACTTATGCCTAGTGGGCCTTACCCAGTTACCAAAGACAGAAAAGAAAAAAATGGACAATTAGCTGAGGTCTTCAGTGAATAATCTGGTGAACTAGTACAAGGCTCTTGTGAGTAGGCAGTAATATGAGCCCAGGGTTTAGGGTGAAACTGAAATGATACGAATGCGTGCATTTAGAATTGTATGTGTTACTTAGTAACTCTCAGGGAGGTAGCAAAGAGATGTTGGCTACTTTGTTATATGTTTGTAATCTGTTTTACAAGGGAGTCCTTGGGAGTTAACCCTGGGGACTGCAGACCTTCCAGGCTGTGTTGTTGCAGGGTTTCTCCCTTTGCATTTGAAGTCTGGTCTGGTTATTAATTTGACTATAATGGCTACTAAGTGTTGTTGTAGCCTGTGATGTCAGATCTGTCGAGGCCAGGTATGGGCCGGTTCTCTCATTGGTCCATTACTATTTTATTTGATCTTTAGTGGTATAGGATCAACAAAAGAGAATCTTGTCCAGGGTCAGGACGTAAGAAAAAATTACTCACCTTAGTAATGTTGTTTCTTCTAATGGAATCTTGCTATATTATAACAATTGCAGTATGACCACAGGTTAGAACTGCTCCGGAGGTGAAATAGTTAACTTCCATGCAAGGCATGGAATCTTGAGCGTGAGCTCGGTTAAGGAAGCTCTGTCTGCTTGCTTTCAAACCAAAACCGTCAGATCTTTACGAGCTAAAACTCACTAATGTTCTGTGTGGAAGCTGTAAACCTACACTAGCCAACTGGCTACTACCCTAACAAACACACTTGTTGGTCTTGAAAAAAGACTCAAGTCAAGAGACCCAATAATGAAATAAAAACACACTCACCCTAGGGAGGGTGAGACAAAACAACAAAGTGGCAAGAAAAACAGAGTGCCAACCCTGTGATGCCCACCCATAGCACAAAAACAAGGTTCTGAGAGGGGCAGGCAGGGATGGAGGTCATAATATAGCAAGACTCCATTAGAAGAGACAACATTACTAAGGTGAGTAATTTTTTCTTCAAACAACATGAAGTCTTGCTATATTATGACAATTGCAGACTACACAGCAGTACCCCCATGGAGAAGGGACAGAACCTACTTACGGAATAGGCTCTGAAGGACAGCTGTGCCAAACCGAGCATCACTCCTAGCTTGAATGTCCAAGGAATAATGCTTGGTAAAAGTGTGAACCCTTTTCCAGGTAGCTGCTTGACTTATCTCTAGAATGGGGATGTCTCTGGCAGCAGCCAGAGAAGCAGCTGTACCTCTGGTAGAGTGAGCCCTCAGGCCTGAGGGAGACTTACCCACTTTTCATAACAGAATTGGATACAAGAGACAATCCACCTGGCAATGGATCTTTTAGTGGCAGGTTTCCCTTTCCAACCTCACCATAAGTGAGGAACAGTTGGAGGGAGTCAAACCTGTGACCCTTGGTACGCTCTATGTAGTAGCTAAGGGCCCTTTTCACATCTAAGCTGTGCAGCCTCCTCTCACCAGAGGAAGAATGATCAGTGAAGTAAACAGGGAGAGAAATAGATTGATTAAGGTGGAAATCCGAAACCACCTTAGGCAGGAACTTTCTATTAGTCCGAAGGACTACCTTATCTCTGTGAAAGGAGATAAAGTCTGGCTCCACTGACAATGCTTGTAATTCACTTATGCATCTGGCAGAGGTGATAGCTACCAAAAAACACAGTTTTCCAAGTCAGGAACTTAAGCTCAGCTGAAGACAAAGGCTCGAAAGGAGGTTGCATGAGCTGAGCAATGCAAACATTGAGGTCCCAGGCAGGAGCAAGGTCCCTGAATGGAGGGTTAGTGTGAAGCAAACCCTTAAAAAACCTGGTAAACACAGGGTGAGATGAAAGAGGAGAGGGTTTACCTGCTGAAAGAAAAGCAGAGACAGCTGCCAAATGTACCTTCAGGGTAGCTGGTCTCAGCCCTAAAGTGTTTAGATGGACCATATAATCTAGGACTGTGGGTAATTCAGCAGTGTCTGGTGGAATATTCTTTTCCGAGCAACATATGGAAAATCTTTTCCATTTGGAGTTATAAGTAGCCCTGGTAGAAGGCTTCCTAGAAGCCCTGAGTATATCCATTACACCTTGAGAGAGGTGTAGGCCAGCAAACTCTAGCTCTTCAAGAACCAGGGCTTGAGATTGACAGACTTGAGATTCGGGTTCCAAACCCTTCCCTGGGCACATGTTAACAGATTGTGATTCTTGGGAAGGCACAGGGGAGGATGGACTGCTAAGGACAGGAGGAGAGGATACCAGGGTTGCCTGGCCCAATCCGGGGCAATCAGAATGACCCTGCAGGATTGGACTCTGATTTTGACTAGCACTTTGAACAGGACAGGGAAAGGAGGGAAGGCATAGAGGAACTTCACTTCCCAGCTGAGGGCTAAGGCGTCCAGAGGGACTGAGCCCAAGACTGGGGGCCTGCAGCAAAAGAGAGGAAGTTGATGACTGTCTGGAGCTGCAAAGAGATCTATTTGGCGGGTGCCCCATTTGGCAAACACCACTCCTAGAACCAGGGGATCCAGGGACCACTCGTGATGGCCCTGAGAGATCCTGCTGAGAGCATCTGCCAGGACATTGTCTTTGCCTGGGAGGTGAACTGCTGAAAGGGAGGTGTTCAGGGAGTACGCCAGAGACCACAACTTCAAGGCTTCGGTGCACAAGGCCGTAGACCGAGTGCCCCCCTGCTCGTTGATGTACCACATTGTAGTGGTGTTGTCTGCTCTGACCTGCACAGTCTTGTTCTGAACAGATTCTGAGAAAGCTTGAAGTGCTAGAAAACTGCTCTGAGCTCCAACAGGTTGATGTGGAGCACAGATTCTTGTGGGGACCATAGTCCCTTGTAGTGAGGCCCCATGTGGGCCCCCACCCCAAGAGGGATGCATCTGTAGTAAGGATTAATGAGTGAGGCTGAGTGACAAAGGGAACTCCTTGTCTCAGATTGCTCTGATCCTGCCACCACTGAAGGGCTTGGATCAGGGTTCGAGTAACTGGGACCAGTTTGGTAAGAGGATCCTTTCTTTGTGACCAAAAGGCCCTCAGATGGAACTGAATGTCTCTCATTTGAAACCTTGCTCCTTGCACCACTGCTGTGGAAGCAGCCATGTGCCCTAGGAGCTGCAGAAAATGCCTTGTGCTGGCGAGAGACCTGCAGGGTGAATGAAGAGGCCAGGGAGACAAGGGCGTTTGCCCTGTCTAGAGGGAGGAAGGCCCTGGCTTCCTGGGTGTTCAGCTCTGCGCCTATGAAGGTTAGAAGCTGGACAGGCTCCAGTACTGACTTTGAGAGATTCAGAAGGAAACCTAGTGACGTAAGCAGTTGCTGGGTTATCTGAAGATGTAGGTTGACCTGATCTGGGGATTGTCCTACTATGAGCCAATCGTCCAAATAAGGAAAGATGGAAATCTTCTGCCTTCTTAGGCAAGCCACTGCTACTGCCAGGCACTTGGTAAACACCCTTGGAGCCGGAAGTGAGTCCGAAGGGCATTGCCCTGAACTGGTAATGGCCTGAGGGCAGCTGGAACCTGAGGTACTTTCGGTGGGAGCTTCTGATGAGAATATGGAAGTAGGCATCCTTGAGGTCCAGGGATGCTAGCCAGTCCCCTGGCCTTAGGGAATGTAAAATGATTGCCAGAGTCACCATTTTGAACTTTGGTTTTAGAAGGTGCTTGTTTAGGTATCTGAGATCCAGGATGGGCCGCCATTCTCCTGTCTTTTTTGGGGTAAGGAAGTACCTGGAGTACAACCCTTTGCCCTGGTGTAGGGGTGGAACCCTTTCCACGCTCTGAGAGCGTGGAGGGAGGAGACCTCTTGACTCTAAGGCGAGTGCCTCCAATGGAGATGCAGGAGGAAAAGATCTGGTCCTCAGCATCGGAAATTTCTTGAAGCTGAGGACCAGTCCCTGGCTTACTACTTCCAGGACCCACCTGTCTGATGTGAGAGACTTCCAGTCCTGGACAAAGTAAGCCAGCCTGCCCCATACCGGTAGAGGAGAAGCGGCCCTGACTACCCCATCAGGGTGCCTGCTTGGCAGGGGCTTTGGGCTGAGGAGTGGAAGCAGGCCTGCTTGAACCCCTCCTGCCCCTTCCTCTAAAGAATCCCCTCTGGGTATAGGAGGAAGAGGAGGCTTGAGTCTGATAAAAAGGCCTATGAAAAGGCCTGCCTCTGCCCCTGGAGGGCTGCTTCTGAGGAGTGGCCTGCCTTTCCTTGGCCTGTGCACTCCGATAGGTGGTCCTGTATTCATCCATTTTCTTCATATAATTCTCTGTTTGCTCCCCAAACAAAGAATTGCCAATCACAGGAAAATCAATGGCTTTTGACTGGGTATCCTGTGACAGTGTGGTGCATCTGAGCCAGGCCATTCTGCGAAGAGCCACAGAAGTAGCCATAACTCTAGAAGATACATCATTAGAGTCCACCGCAGCATGAAATTGCATTTTTGATGCCTCGATACCATCTAAAGCTACCTGTTCCAGATCCCTGGCAAACTTGTCAGGGAGTTGTTTGACTAGAGCCAGCACAGTATCCCATCTGGATTTCTGGTATCTGGCAGCATAAGCCATGTAATTTGCTTGTCTGAGCCCCAAGGATGCTGCCATGTACTGTTTCTTTGCCATAGCATCAATCTTCCTGGAGTCCTTTTCAGGAGGATGTGAAGCTAGGGGGATGTTTGCCTTGTCACAGGCTGCAGCCTGCACTACACCCACATGGCTGCATTGCTGTGTGAGAAATTCTATGTCAGAACCTGATAAAGTATACCTTCTGTCCATCCTTTTATCCACAGGAGGTATAGAATGAGGAGTTTTTAAAACTTTTACTATCTGTTTCCTGAAAGATTTATGAAGGGGAATAGACAGTCTCTTAGATTCTGGAATATCCATTATTTCCACATAATCAGGCTCTTCCTGATCATCCACAGCTTCCTCAACAAGAAGCTGAAGAGTTTCAGCAACCTTCTTGTAAAAGATGAAATGAGTAGGGGACTCAGAAAGCCTAGGGGGGGAAACCCTAAAGGTCTGTCGGGAGAGGTATCTGGCTCAATAGGAGCATCCAGATCCTCCAGACCAAAATTACTCTCTTCATACTCTCCCCCCCCCCCCCAATGGTTCATAAAATTCCTCAAAATCATAATCCTGAACCGATGGGACTTGGTGAGCCGAACGTCTCTCAGATGGGGACGGTTCAGGAACCGGGGAAAGAGACTGGACAATTTGGATTGCTTTGGCTATCTCTTCAGCTGTTGGGGAGAGGACTTTTTCCACAGCAGCAGACTTTCTAGTCCTTTTTGCAGGAACTGGCTCCTCGGAGCCAGCTCTTCGTTTGCCTGAGGAAGTCTGGCCCTGGTCAGAGGGCACTCCCTCAGGTTCGGCTGGCACTGAACCGGGCCGGCCATCCGGGTCAGCGGACATTTTGGCCTCTCTTTCCCTGAGCCTACCAACTCTCTTTTCAACGGTGGCAGCAGGGAAATTATTGCAAATCTGGCAGTCTGAATCGAGGTGGTCAAACCCCAGGCAATAAACACAGGTGGTGTGAGGGTCAGCCTTGGCAAAGGCTTCCCCACAGCCATCGCGAGTCTGCTGAAACCCAGTGGGCCGGTTTTCTTTTGGGTTTCTCAGACATTATGCCAGCCTCACCAAAAACCTGCCCGCTTATGGCAATCCGCCAAGCAAGACTCTCCTATCGGTTCCCAACCGTGTCACGGGCCGTGGAAAAAAACGTAATGAAATCTGTTTTTTTTAGAACCGATAGGAACCGGAAACCGCACTCTAAAAAAGGACTAGCAATTGAAAAATGCAACCTAATCGGTTCAAACCGAACCGATAAATGTTTTACAAGTTCCACACAGAAATTGAATGTAAAACCTATCTATTACGTACGTTACCAAAGACAGAGCTTGAACCAAACGGTTGCGGTTAAATTTACTATTTTTAAACTGTTTTAAACCGCGAAAATGAACCGAGCAAAAGGAGAAATCTCCGGAGCGACTGTTCAGTGAGACGGAGTAAAGAATCTGACGGTTTTGGTTTGAAAGCAAGCAGACAGAGCTTCCTTAACCGAGCTTACGCTCAAGATTCCATGCCTTGCATGGAAGTTAACTATTTCACCTCCAGAGCAGTTCTAACCTGCGGTCATACTGCAATTGTCATAATATAGCAAGACTTCATGTTGTTTGAACATTAATTTTTTTTTTTTTAGAATATAAATAAGTGTTATATTTCAGGTATTTTACATGAAAAACTGGGATGGTGATCCTTTTATTTGTTCTGTTGGGTAAACAGATATCTGAGTAAGGGTTCTGGATGGCGGGTAGGCATAAGCCGCACGGCAACATCCAAGACAAGAGACTGATATGAGTTTGTGCACTGGGGTTAATCCACGTGTCCTGTGTATGATTTGGACTTTGGTGTTCCCCTTTTTTAAAAGCTGCATCTGTTATTTGCATTTAATGTTGTAATAGGCCCTGACTGAGGTTAGAGTCAGTGTCCACCATGGAAGGGCATTATATGATGCAGGCGGAATCCAGATGTGATGGTCTAAGCGACCCGTACTTGGTCTCTGCTTTAAATTGTCCACTGTTGACTTCCAGTGATGTCACAGCTCCAGCAACAGCTTGAGAGTTAAGCTCCCTCCCCGAGAAGAACTTAAAAACCTCCTAAACATTGAATCTCTATCTAAAACTGCAAAGTATGCCGCCTGGAGGTGTCAAACAAGACAAAGGAGACAAAAACCATCAAAAAAACAACAACTAAAAAGCCTGATCGCAGTGGATTGTCAGAAAATCATCAGACCCGCAGTCTGAGTGCTTCTCCTACCAGCCATCATGGTTCTGGTTACAATACTGAAGGAGAGAATGAGGTATTGTCAAGATCTCGCTTTGAAAAGCTCTTGTACGCAATTCAGTATTCAGGATTCTCACACTGAAAATAAAAAAGAGTTTCAAAACCTGAATGCTGAACTAAATAAAATGGAACACTGAATAGAGGGAGCTGAACAAAGAATTGCTGACGTAGAGAGTACCCAGGAGAAATCTTAACGCAGGCCGTGGGTTCGCTCCTACAACATACTTTGGCACGCCAAGCAAAATGTACGGACCTAGAAGGCAGGTCCAGAAGAGACAACCTTCGTTTGTATGGTCTTACGTAGGGAGCTGAAATACAGCCGATGTCTTTGTTCACTGAAGATCTACTAAAAGATGTACTGGACCTATCGCAAGATTACCAGCTTAGAGTGGAGAGAGCGCACAGGTTGTTAGTCCCTAAACCCTCGGATCCTACTGCTAGGCCTTGCTCAATAATCATTAAGTTCTCAAGCTATCGTACCAAGGAAGACATCCTAAAACGAGCATGGCAAAAAAAAGAATTTAAATATCTGGACTCTTAACTGACCTTAGATCAGGACTTCCCACCAGAAATTCAACAAGCTAGACAGCATTGGGTGCCATACTTCAAAATATGTAGGGAACAACAGCTTCAATTTCAGACACCCTACCCTGTGAGATTCCGAGTCTTTTGGGCAGATGGTGTGAAACTCTACAATTCTACAGAGGAACTGAATAAAATATTGGCCGAAAAGGGTATTCCTCCTCCTAATTCAGATCTGGAACGTCCTAAAAGGAAGTTAGCGGAGCAGTTGGAGTGGCATTTGGCTGCAGGACGAAAGAGACTTGGAGCAACGTTGGAGGTGGTTAGGGCGACCTTGGAGAAGGTAGCCAGAAGAAGCTGACAGTTATTACAGTTGTCTGATGTTGGTTACTGCCCTGTTGGCAGACAGTTTCATAATTCTAGAGGGTCTCTTATAGGAGGTTGCTGGTGCACACTTGCAGACGGGGGAGGAGGGGAGACGGGGGACAGTGGGTGGGAGGGTTTGAGGGGAATAGATTTAAAGGAGTATTAAGACAAGACAATGGCTAGGGATAGGAAGTTCTGTTCATACAATATGCATGGCCTTTCCAGTCCGGTTAAACATGCTAAAATATTGGGGTATATGAGGAAGAGGGAGGTGGATTTCATTTTTTTTTTTTACACGGAAGACGTACCTATCCCCACAAGAGCACTCTAAGTTATGTAATATGGGATTCGGTAGTAGTGCAATAGCCTCATATGGGAGGGGGGAGTTGGAGGGGGGTATCAGTCTTGATCCCTAAACATACTCCCTTCATAAAAGAAGATGAACTAGCAGACAAAGAGGGGAGGTATGTTCTGATGCATGGGACATTCCAGGGCAAACCACTAATACTGGCTTCGGTGTACTTTCCCCCGAGCTCACACTCAGCACTTTACTTCAAGTTTCTCACCACCTTACAAGAATGGGCTCAAGGTGATGTTATATGGGGAGGTGACATGAACCTAATATTTAATCCTACATTGGAGTCCACCACCCAGTCCCTGAAAAAAGATCAGGGGACAGCCAAAAGAGTAAAAAGGTTACTGAACAAGTTAGGATATGTAGATGTTTGGCACCACCTTGAGGGGAAAGAGAGGGAATACACCTTTTACTCAGTAGTGCACCAAGTGTACACTAGGTTAGATTAGTTTATGGTCCCCAAGGAATCAGTGGGTCAGGTACAGAAGGTCTAAATTGGTGAGTTTTTGCTCTCAGATCGTGCCCCGATTTTCATGACCTTTAGTTTTGGAGAGGTGAGAAGGAACACCTTTTGGAGATTAAACCTATCGTTACTTCGGGACAAAGAGGTGGTGGAGTCAGTTATACAGACGATGGAACAAACCATAAAGGAAAATGACTGACCTGAGACCTCACCCACCATTCTTTGGGACACCTTAAAGGCAGTCCTTAGAGGGAGATTTGTCGAATGGTCAAGTAGGGAAAAAAAGAAAGAGGCGCTAAAAAACCTAATTGTTAATTCAGATTAAACACCTTGAAGCACAACAACAAATTAAAGTGAATAAGGAAAGGATGGGGATTTTAAAAAACAAAGCGAGTCTATCGAATATACCTGACTATGCCATAGAACAAAAATTGTTATTTCTGAGGCAAAAGTACTATGAAGGGGGACCTAGGTCCTTAAGACTTTTGGCAGGGAGACTAAGGGCTCAATGGAGTAGGGCTACAGTACAGGCAGTACTACATCCAGCCACAAATAAAGTAGAGAAAGAAACAATGGGAATAGCAAATTCCTTCTGAGAGTATTACTCTATGCTATATGAACAGGGGACCAAACCATCTAATGCCCGGATTAGGGAATTTTTGCATGGATTACACTTACCCTCAGTTTCTCAAGAGCAGGACGCGCAATTGAATCAACCAATTGAAGATGCTGAAGTGGGAGCGGTAATTAGGAACTTAAAGTCCTTAAAGGGTCCAGGGACTGATGGTCTCCCTGGAGAATTTTACAAGTTATTTAGAAGTAATGTTACCCCCAATTTAGGTAGACTCTTCCGTTACATACAAACTGACAATGGGAAGATAACCCCCTCTTGGTCACAGGCAATAATATCAGATACCTAAGCAAGGAAAAGACCCCTTATTATGCTCTTCGTATCGTCCCATCTCAATTTTACATATTGATTACAAAATTATGGCTTCGGTTATGACTAGGAGGCTTCAGATGTTGATCCCTCAGCTAATCAACCTGGATCACACTGGTTTCATACGGGGCGTCAGGCTCAGGACAACCTTAGAAAGACGGTCTGCATAATTGACCATTTAAATGATACCAAAATGATGGCTCTCTTGGTTAGTGTCGACGCTGAAAAGGCATTCCATAAAGTTTCATGGAGGTTTTTAGAGGAATCCTTGGCTTCTTTTGGATTGGGGGAGTCTTTTCAAACTTTGATTTCAAAACTTTATAACATACCAACAGCCTATATCAGGGTAAATGGTCACCATGCACCGAGGCTTCAATTAGAAAGGGGAACCAGAGAGGGGTGCCCACTGTCCCCCCTTCTATTGGCATACAGAACCCCTGGCTGAGTGCATAAGAAGGGATGAAGAGATCAAGGGAGTCTGGATTGCTGGCCGTCAGTGTAAGATATCTTTATATGCGGATGACGTGCTTTTATACATGGAGAGTCCTGAGAGTTCCCTGGGAAGGGTAATGGGGAGATTGGCTCAGTTTTCGGAACTCGCTGGCTATTCTTTGAACACCTCCAAGACAGAGGTTTTGAAGTTTGGCTATAGCCCCTCTTTGGAACTAAAAGAGACCTATCCTTTGAGATGGGACATGGTACAAATGCGGTACCTGGGGATAAATATAAGTAACTCCTCTTCACAATTACATCACTTGAATTATGTACCAATGGTACAACAACTAAAGAAGGACCTCATTAGATGGAGTGTACTCCCACTCTCACTAAATAATCGAATACAAGCAGTAAAAATGAATGCCCTGCCCCATTTTTTATACCTCTTCCAGGGTACTCCATGTGTGGACTCCAGGAAAGATCTACAGAATTGGCAGGCAATGCTCCTGAATTTCATTTGGGCAAACAAGAGACCCAGAGTAAGAAAACAGACCCTCTTTTTACCCAAAGAACAATGTGGTCTTGGGGTACCACGCTTGAAGGGTTACTGGGAGGCTGCCCAAATGAGAATAGCTCTGCTCTGGAACTTGCGGTATAAGGCCACTTGGAAAGAAATTGAGTTGGGAAGTTGTCCATCCCGCCACGCTGTCAGCGATACTGTTCCAGACAAAAGATCAATCCGGAATATCTGAAAGGTTACTTCTGCAACTTCGTGACTACTTTAGTGTGGTGGAGAAGGGGGACATTGAGGGAGACGAGACATGGGGGTCATTAGCGATGTGGTTGGTGGGCTTTTGATCCAACTTTTGGACCAGCATTATGGGACAAATGGTTCTTGGCATGAGCTAAAGAGGGGCTGCAGGCACCATGGCAACTTTTACCAGAGGGAGGAGTGTTGTCCTTTCGAGGTGGCCCAGAGACATTTCGGTCTATCCCCAGCAGACAGAATGAGATATTTAAAATCTGTAGCTTCATTAATACAAAAATTAAACAAGAACGGTGTACAGGGATAAGGGCATGGGGGATTACAGAACAGATATTTGAACAAATTTGGAATTCAGAGAATGCACAAGGAGCCATATCCCTGTTATATAAAAGAAGTCTACAGCAGAACACCTGTAATCTAAAGTACGTTAAACATGCCTGGGAACAAGAGTTGGGTATAACCATTTTGAATGGGGAGCGGGTAAGGTGTTTGAGTGGTATTTGGAGGGTGTCCTCTTCCCCATCCTGGAGGGAATTCCTTTGGAAAATTAGGATCAGATACTTTAGGGTACCATTGGTAGTCTCCAAACAACAAATAGGAGCCTCCTCTGGTTGTTGGAGAAACTGCGGTGAGGGAACACCCACCCACACTCATATTTTTTGGACTTGCCCAAACATTTCAAACTTATGGAAGGAAGTGTCCACCTCACTGAAGCAGATATTTCGGCTCCAGAACCAATTAGGACTAGAGTTTTTGGTTTATGGGGGTGTACCGGGGGAGATTCGGGGAAGGGAAGCTATATACCTCTGGCAGATCCTACTGATGGCAGCCCTCAAAACAATAACCAGAAGATGGTTTACAACCAACCTCTCCAATAAGTATAGCTTAATAGAGGTTTGACAGATTAGACAACTTGAGTGGAGCTAACATTTAGATTAAACCAGAGGTCCCGGCCTACCTGAATAGATGGACTATTTGGTTTGGGACAAGAGGCTGATAGCAATGTGTGAGATAATTGTATGGGATTTCACTTTGCCCCCCTTCCCCAAGATGTGTTCAGATCTTCACCCCTAAAGAAAACTTAATAAAATCACATAATAAGAAACTAGTTAGTGGTGTACCCCGAGTTTAGCAATGCTGAGAGCTGGACTCAATGGGGTTACTTTAGAGTGTGCCTACAGACATAAAATGATTGAGACCCATCCACAAGCAGTGTGCATATTTCTGTACCTCTTATATAAGGGAATACATTTTAATAAGTTGTACAAACTTTAATAGAATTAGAAGTCCTTGGATAAGAATAGCTAGTATGACTTTGAGACCCTGTTCTGTTTTGATTTGATTTTATTTCACTTTATTTTTAAATTATAAATATGTCTTCATTTTTACTGTAGAACTGAAACACCTCCTATTTGAAGGTATAAGTTGTTCTAAAGTCTATAGTACCTATACAAAATCTCTACCTAAAGAAGTTCCATAGGAGTGCTATAAACGGAGACCTTTTGGATTGACTTCACTACTGTGAAAATTAGGAAAAGATAAAGTCAGAACTATATATTTTTAACTTGTTACTCCTAAACATCATGTACTGTGTCATGTAAATCTGATGCAACTTTAAGAAATAAACTGATCGTCTGTCATAACATCGATAAAGACTTATAAAAAAACAAAATAAAAAAAAATTGTCCACTGTTAGGTACATACACCTAGTCTTTTTTTTTTGTATAAAGCCTCTTTATGTTTCTGAGTATAAAGGCAGAATAACCCCACAGTTTCACTGAGGCCCTATGGAGAGGGTAGGGGTACAGATATTTGAAATCACAGAGGTGTAGGCATTGTTGTTGTCAGAATGAAAGACCAGGTAGGCCAAGAGGTAGTGAATGTGCCTTTATTTATCCTTTGTTTTCAGAAAAAAACACCTCTTTAGTTGTGATAGTTATTTCTCATTTTAAAATCATTTGTATTGGTTACTTTATTTGCAGTACAGTTTTTGTACTGTACGTAACTGTCTGTCTGAGGCTTGCAAGTCGTCCAGAATGATTTGTGTTGCTGGACCAAACAGAGTATCACCTGAAAATGGGGTGTTAGCTGCCTTATGTTGTACAACATGTATAAGGCTGGGAATTGTGAACCAGGCCTGATGTCGTACAGAAATGCTTGTGGCAAAGTATATATCATATCCCGGTCTTTAAGGGATGTTGATGAAGGTATTAATTTTAGGCATCAGTTGTTCCTTTTCAGGTGAAGAAGGTGATAAAGAATACCCAAAGTATGCTGATATTTAGCATATGGCCCATATAATTCAGTATCCGAGTATTCGGAATACTTGGGCAAATATTCTCCATGTAATTAAGGCTTCTAGAGTTTTTGTTTGGGGTTACTGACCCTATTATTTTTGTATTTGTAAAATGAGAAATTATCAGGGGTGAGGTAGCCCTGGAAGGTTGAGCCTTGTCGTCATCATGAGAGAACGTTATAAAATAAGGGAGTGTGCCTCCTGAAAGTCCATGTTAGGAGCCCCATCATAATACATCTCCTCAGAGGTTCTCCATTCTGTGTGGTTTGTTCACAGAATAGTATTCCTCCATAGGTGTCGGAGGTGATAAGGAAGGAGAGAGTTCCAACTCCGTTTGTGTCCTCTTTGTAGAAGGCAGAGATATAGTATGAGAGGAGTGGGGTTTAAGTGGATCAGGTGTTTGATCAAACTCCAAGGATTATATAGAGGATGATGGATGGGCAACAGACAATAGCCATGCTGTAATCGCATTGAGTGGTTTCCACACGGTTATTGTCTGTTGCCCATTCATTAGCTTTTATAGTGTATGGGGTAAAATGCATTATAAAAGCTAATGGTTTTCAAGTCCAGCAATTTCAAATCTTGCCTCCTTCCCCTCCACACATACACACTCTCTCCTGAACAAGCCCGATACACGTCCCGCAATGAAAAATATAACCATCATTGAGGAGCCTCTTTACGTACCTTGTATATTCCTGGGCTGTGTCTCTGGTTCTGCAGAGTGCAGCTCTACTGGTTATTCAGTGATGCTACCGGCATTACTCAGAGGAATTCTGGGAGTCCAGAGGAGATGCACATGCGCAAACCCGCTACAGTTGTTATGGTGTCGACGTGACGTAGCCAAGACGGGTTAACAACCTCTTGACATCACATCGATACCATAACAACATGGTAAACTGTCTGAATTCAAACAGTAATAAGGGCTCCCCATACATTATAAAATAATATGCTCAATATTAGGTACCTGTAAGGTGGCAAGTCAATCATTTTGAGGTTGTGAGCCCAACATGATTGTTCTACCTGACGGTAGTGGGCATTACGGAGGATGAATGTATGCCTCCTAGTAGTATAATCCTGCACTCCTTTGGTGAAGAGTTTTTTTTTTGTCATATAATGAATGTGGTATATCCATAGGGGTAAAATATGTTGGTTTGCCCCTTTTCTCATGAGGTGTGAGCCCATAATATGTGGTGAGGTGTCCTCATGGGTATATGCAGGAAGAAATGAGACGTCTTCACAAACAAGGTTAGGGCCCCTAGGGGCTGACGCTGAAATAATTTCCGTTGATGGAGAAATAGCCTCTAAAGGTATGATTTCATGATGAAAGACCTGCTCCGTCGATGGTGGAATGTGTCCCATCAACAGGGGAGCATAAATAGGTGCTCAGTTGATGATAGACACACTCCTGTTGACAGGAGGGTTATAAATGCAGGTTCCGTTGATATGGGGGGGGGGGGTAGCCCTGTCAATGAGAGAGTGATATTCATATGCACTGTCGACGGGGGTGGCAGTCCCGTAGATGAGAGAGTAATATCCAGTGTTCCCTCGATGGGGGAGGCAGTCCCATTGACGGGAGAGGCATTCTAAGAGACTCTGTCGACGAGAAGTGTTGTCTTCATGCTGTCATTGATGGGAGGGTTATCTCCGTCAATGGGGGGAGCATAGAAATGATGCTCCGTCAATAGGGAAAGCACTCTCATGTATGAAGAGGCTGTTTTTATGAGCCCAGTCAACGTGAAGAAAAAAATTACCCACCATAGCAATGTTGTTTCTTCTAATGGAGTCTTGCTGTATTCTGACTATATGTAGTTAGCCCCAACACTTGAACTGCTCCGGAGATGAAAGAGTTAACTCTATGCCAAGGCATAGAACGTTGAGCTCGAGCTCGGTTTTCAAACCTCTGTCCCAGGTACTCCTCAGTGTAACCGTCAGATTCTTACAAGCACTGTATTAACTAACAACCCAGAAATTGTTTCTTGAGAGTTTTCATGCCAAAAGGCAATAAACATAAATTTAGGGTCCAAAGACTCAAGTCGAGACCCCCAAAAAGAATCCAAGTAGGTAATAAAGCATACAACAATAAAACACAAGAACAAAAAAACTCAATTAAGAAGAGGCAAGCAGGTACACCCCTCAGGTGCAACACTGTGCCTGCCCACCCACATCCCCAAACAACTAGGTTCCAGGAGGGGAGGCAGGGAAGGAGGTCAGAATACAGCAAGACTCCATTAGAAGAAACAACATTACTATGGTGAGTAATTTTTACTTCAAACAACATGAAGTCTTGCTGTATTCTGACTATATGCAGACTACCAAGCAGTAGCACTCCAGGAGGAGGGAACTACAGAACCTATTTTGGGAACAGACTCTGCAGTACTGTTGTGTTAAACCTAGCATCACTTCTTGACTGGATGTCAAGGGAGTAATGCTTGGTAAATGTGTGAACAGTCTTCCAGGTGGCTGCTTTACAGATTTCCACTAAGGGTATATCCCTGGCAGCTGCAAATGAAGCAGCTGTACCTCTGGTGGACTGAGCACTCAGGCCTGACGGAGGCTCTTTCCCCAATTCTGAATAGCAGAACTGTATGCAAGAGACAATCCACCTAGCAATAGTTCTCTTAGTGGCAGGCTTACCTTTACCTACCTCCCCATAAGTGAGAAACAGCTGGGAGCTCTCATTTCTATGGGGCTTAGTGGATTCTACGTAGTAACTCAGAACCCTCTTTATATCGAGACTGTGTAATCTCCTCTCTCCAGAGGAGGAGTGGTCTGTGAAAAATACAGGCAGTGTCAGACTGGTTCAGATGAAAGTCTGATACCACTTTGGGAAGGACCACCTTATCTCTGTGAAATGAAATGAAATCAGGTTCCACTGATAAAGCCTGTAACTCACTGATTCTCCTGGCAGAGGTGACAGCAACCAGGAACACAGTTTTCCAAGTCAGGTATTTGAGCTCAGCTGAGCAAAATGGTTCAAAGGGAGGCTGCATCAGCTGTGAAATACAGATATTCAGGTCCCATAGCAGAGAATGATCCCTGAAGGGGATGATTGATATGGACCAAACCCTTGAAGAATTTCTTGAAAACTGGATGGGAGGCTAGAGAGGAGACCTTGCAGCCAAAAGAAAGGCAGAAATAGCTGCCAAATGCACCTTAAGAGTGGTAGGCCGAAGGCCTAAACTGTTAAGATGCACCAAATAATCTAAAGCAGTGTCAGCTGAATCCGGCTGAATGCGCCTCTGGGAACACCAGAACCCAAACCTCTTCCATTTAGAATTATAGGTCTTTCTAGTGGAAGACTTTCTACTGGTCTTAAGGATATTCAGATCTGATTGTGAGAGATGCAGGCCTGCATATTCTAGCTCTTCAAGAGCCAGGCCTTGAGCCTGAGTGTGTGAAGATTGGGGTACATATCCTCCCCTGAGATGAGGTGAGGAGGTTGAACTGTCTGGGAAGGCAGAGGGAAATTGTGACTGATAGTGACAATAGTAGAGGATACCAAGGCTGTCTGGCCCAGTCGGGGGGCTATCAGAATCACAGTGCAAGGTTGGGATTTGATCTTGACCAGAACTCTGAATATCAGAGGAAAAGCATATAGAAACCAGTTGGTCCAATCCAGCAGGAGGGCATCTAGAGGGACAGATCCCAGGAGAGGGAGTCTGCAGCAAAATAGAGGGAGCTGATGATTGTCCAGGGTTGCAAAGACATCTATCTCTGGAGTGCCCCATCTCTTGAAAATGATCTGAAGAATGAGAGGATTCAGGACCCATTCGTGGTGACCTTGGGAAATCCTGCTGAGGGCATCTGCAAGTACACTGTCCTTCCCTGGGAGATGCACAGCAGCCAGAGAAACTTGCAGGGAATAAGCCAGAGACCATATTTTTATGGCCTCGGTGCACAAGGCCGAGGACCGAGTGCCCCTTGCTTATGTACCACATGGTTGTGGTGTTGTCTGTCCTGATCTGCACCACTTTCCCCTGAATTATGTTCGAGAATGTTTGGAGTACTAAAAGGACAGCCCTGAGTTCGAAAAGGTTTATGTGTAGAAGAGACTCCTGATGAGACCACGTTCCCTGAGCAGTAAGCTGATCCAAGTGGGCTCCCCATCCCAGCAGGGAAGCGTCTGTAGTAAGAATCCCTGTGGAACCTGACTGAGGAAGGGAACCCCTTGCCTCATATTGTCTTCTTCTAACCACCACTGGAGAGCCTGAACCAAAGTTAGAGACACAGGAACCAACTTGGAGAGGAGATCTTTTCTGAGACCAAAAGGTTCTTAGATGAAACTGAATATCTCTCATCTGAAACCTTGACCCTTGCACTACTGCAGTGCAGGCTGCCATGTGGCCTAGCAACTGCAAGAAGTATCTGGCTGGCCGAGACACAGGTGGGCGAAAAGAAGAAGCCAGAGTGATGAGGGACTGAACCCTTGAGAGAGGAAGAAAGGCCTTGGCCTGAACAGTGTCCAGCTCCACTCCTATAAATGTGAGAAGCTGGGCTGGTTCCAGAACAGACTTTTCCAGATTTAGAATGAATCCTAGGGAGTCTAGAAGGTTTTGAGTGGCCTCTAGAGCTGACGTGACTTGGTCTGGGGGACTGGCCTACTATCAGCCAGTCGTCCAGATAAGGGAACAGTAAGATGCTTTGTCTCCTGAGGAAGGCCACCACTACTGCTAGACACTTGGTGAATACCCTTGGAGCAGATGTTAGGCCAAAAGGAATGGCTCTGATTTGGTAATGGCCCGAGGGCAGTTCGAACCAGAGGTACTTTCTGTGGGACTGCCTGATAGGTATGTGGAGATAGGTATCCTTGAGATCCAAAGAGGCTAGCCAGTCTCCTGGTCTCAGAGAGGGAAGAAGTATTCTCAGAGTCACCATCTTGAACTTTGGCTTTAATATACGTTTGTTTAGGTATCGTAGATCTAGGATGGGTCGCCACTCCCCTGTCTTGTTTAGGGTAAGGAAGTACCTGGAGTACAATCCCCTTTGCCCTGTAAATGAGAGGTACCTTTTAAACTGCTTGCAGAAGCAGTAGAGAGGAGACCTCTGTTTCTAAGGCCTGTGTTTCCTCTGGAGAGGAAGGACAGAAAGCCTCTGCTCTCAACCTTGGGAACCTGCTGAAGCTGAGAGCAAGTCCCTGGCTCACTACTTCCAGGACCCACTTGTCTGAAGTGATAGACTTACAGGCCTGGAAAAAGTGAGCCAGTCTGCCCCCTACAGGGATTGGGGAGGCAACCCTGACTGACACATCAGGGTGTCCATTTAGCAGGGGGCTTAGACTGAGAGGAGGATGCAGCCCTTGTCATCCCCCTTCTGCCTCTTCCCCTAAAGAACCCCCTCTGCTGAAAAGAGGAGGAGGCCTGGGCCTGGTAAAAAGGCCTGTGAAAAGGCCTGACCCTGCCAGCCCTAGATTGTTGCCTTTGAGGAGAGGTCTGCTTTTCTTTGGCTGCAGCACTCCTATATGTGGTCCTGTATTCGTCCATCTTTTTCATGTACGTCTGTTTGCTCCCCAGACAGAGAGTTACTGGTGACAGGAAAATCCATGACCTTGGTCTGGATATCCTGAGATAAGTTGGTACACCTGAGCCAGGCAAATCTCCTCATGGAAACAGACGTAGCCATGACCCTAGAATGAACATCATTCGAGTCCACAGCAGCATTACACTGGACCTTTGAAGATTTGATGCCATCCACAGCCACCTGCTCCAGCTCCTTGGCCAGCTGGGGAGGGGCATTTTTAGCCAGCTCCAGAACCATATCCCACCTAGACTTCTGGTATCTGGCTGTATATGCTATATAGTTGGATTGCCTGAGTCCCAAAGACGATGCCAAGTACTGTTTTCTTGCCATGGCATCCACTTTCCTGGAATCCTTATCTGGGGGGAGAGATGCCAGGGGAATATTAGCCTTGTCACAGGCTGAAGCTTGCACTACCCCAACATGGCTGCAACGACTAGTAAGGAATTCTGTACCAGGACCTGACAGGGTATACCTCCTGTCCATTTTCTTATCCACAGGAGGTATGGATGTTGGAAACTAATATTTTTTGGGTCTGTTTCCCCAGGGATTTGTGCAGAGGGACAGACACCCTTTTGGACTCTGGGACATCCATCATCTCGACATAGTCAGGCTCCTCCTGATCCTGTTCAGCTTCTTCCACTGGAAGCTGAAGAGTCTCAGCCACATTCCTGTAAAACAAGAAGTGGGAGGGGGACTCGGATAGCCTGGGAAGAGACACATTAGAAGGCCTGTCTGGGAAGATGTCAGGCTCAACAGGCTCATCTAGGTCTTCGAAATCTTCATCTTCATCATCTTCGTCTCCTTCCCAATCACCCTCATAAAATGCTTCAGGATCATATTCAGAAGCAGACAAGTCTGACCGAACCGACAGTCTGAGTCGGTGTCGGTCGGAACCGGTCGAAGAGACTGCACAACAACGATCGCTTTGGCTAACTCATCAGCGGTCGGAACATGGGAACTGGGATCCGAACGGGATGACTTGCATTTTCTCTTTGTAGGAAGCGATTCCGCAGAATCATCTCTCCTCTTGCCCAAGGGGGTATCGCTCAGGTCAGTGGGCACCCCCTCAGGTTTGGTCGGAACCGAACCAGGCTGGCCATCCGGGTCAGCGGATTTTTCAGCCTCCCTTTCCTTCAGCCTACTTAAACGTTTATCCACATTGGCTTTAGGAAAATTTTTTGCAGATTTGGCAGACTTCTTTGAGGTGATCAAACCCAGACAATAAACACAAATGAGGTGGGGATCAGCCTTGGCAAAGGCCACCCCAAACTCAGTGCAGTGTTGAAACCCAGTGGGCCCAGTTTCCTTTTTGGGTTTCTCAGACATGCCTCAATAAAACAGTTACCCTTGCCAGAGTTTAAGCCAGGCAACTACCAAAACCTATCGGTTCTAACCGTGTTACAGGTCAGTTGAAAAAACGGAGAAATCTTCGGTCTTTTCAGGAACCGATAGATACTGGAAACCACATTAAACTTAAAGATAGAAATTAAGTCAACAGATTAAAAATAGAAATTAGATCAACAGATTACTTCGGTTCCCAACCGGACCGACCGGAAAGAAACCGAAAAGAAAAAACAATTTCTTTACAAAACACACTACTATCTACTAATACACTTACTGTACTTGGACAGAGATGTAAAGACCGAAAAATAAAGGACCGGCTTAAACAAACCGACCGATTTTACTATAACTGAACCAAAGAGAAGGAGAGGATCTCCGGAGTGACTTCTCAGTTAGGCGGAGTAAAGAATCTGATGGTTACACTGAGGAGTACCTGGGACAGAGGCTTGAAAACTAAGCTCGGGGGGCACTGCTGAGCAGCCATCTAGGAGGCAGCAAACTTATGAAGCTCCGTTATCTTTTGCTTAATTTCTGTATTAAAAATTAGTATTTTGCACCCTTTAGAAGATTTTGGGATGCCCTGGGATCCCTGCAGACGTGGCTGTGATTAAAATGGGGAAGATTAAGGGATCGGCAACTGCTCCATCAGACTTTTTCCAGCCTAAAAACAAGAAGGGAGGTGGGCCTACTCAGGCCGGAGCAGCAGGGGGCTCAGGTGTTGCCGAAACTGAGGAAGTGTCCCAGGCTATGGTGAATTCCACACTGATGCAGCTAGTCCGGATAGTCCAGGATTTGGACGGAAAATTCAATCAACTGACACCCCATGTGACAGCACTGGAAAGTAAAACGGGAGTTTATTCAGCAGACTGTCTCCAAATTAGAGCAGAACCTAAATAAAACAATGGACGTGTCAACCAAACTCATAGGGGATACCACCGCGCTCCAGAGATGTATTAAGACCCTGGAGAACCAAGCGAGGGAGCAAAACATCTGAATATTAGAGTTGCAAGAGATGGATGAGGGAGAGGACCCACTGGAATTTGTTAAGACTTTCTTACCAGAGATCTTTGGGTGGGGTGAGGATGAGCCGCTGCTCTCCTTAGAACGTGCCTTCCGATTCTCCCCTCGTAGAATGCTGCAAGCATAAAATGGCCCTCGAACACTGGTGGTAGTCTGTTCGGGTGTCAGGGACTGAGACAGAATACTGACTGCTGCAAGTCGAAGAAGGAATCTTAAATATGGGGACTCACTACTATACATACACCGGACTTGTCTTATGAGACCCGAATGTGGCATAGAGCTTTTGATGGTATCTAGACTCGCCTTCGACAAAGGAAAATTCCTCTCCAGTTGCTCCATCCAGCCAGGCTTTGAGTCATGTGGAAGGACAGGCAATATTTGTTTAATACACTGTCGGAGGCTGAGGAGCTGTTGGGGCTTATGGACAAGGAGAGTTACCAGTGACATGAAGTTAATGTTTCTGAGGGACAGCAATCTTTTCGTGGACTTCACCCGGGACTGTAAAGTCACTGCTAATTGATCGGCCTTGGTCTCTTCACTTTCTTTGGGACGGTACTGCATGTGAGGGATTAAGGGGGGCTCCACTTAATATTTGATATTTTTTTGGCTAATAAGATATGTTAAATGACTAGTGTTTCCCCTCCCGTCCTCTTGCTGGCACTGAATTTCTATGGCTGTGGGCTCAGTATGGTAGGTCCACGTGGCGGATTCTGAGGGCGCTTATACGCACTAAGGTTTTGTATTAAAATATACTGTTTGATTAAACCCTTTGTTTTAAATTAAGATAGGTTCTACAGCATTGGAATTGCAGCCATTCTGTGAATTCCCTGATGGGTTAATGGGGTATAGCTGCTTGTTTACCTAATTGTTAAGGGTTAAGAGCAGGTTTGGAGCTATTACAATGTATAAATTATATAATTTGCAGAGGGGAGTGGGCTGAAGGCTCACGCACTAGCAGGCCCATGAGAAGTCGGCTGGTGGTAAGTGTCCCTCAGCGGCTCTCCATAAGCTGCAGGCGTTATGTTACAGTTGTGTATTATAAATGGGTAATTTCCCACACATGTATTTACTCTAGGGGTGGGTGAGCATATAGCTGGGAAGTCAATGTACTGATCTTGTTCTGTATTTCTGGACCCACCTGTGTGTGGATGCTTTCTGTGAGTGTCTCTTACATTAAAGCTTAATAAAAATGTTATACAAAAAAAAGAAAACTAAGCTCGACCTCACTGTTCTATGCCTTGGCATAGAGTTAACTCTTTTCTCTCCAGAGCAGTTCAAGTGCTGGGGCTAACTGCATATAGTCAGAATACAGCAAGACTTCATGTTGTTTGAAAGACTGGGTATAGGCATAAAGCTCCGTCGACGGGGGAAAGCACTTCCATGTATGAGGAGGCTGGAGACATGCACCCCGTCGATGAGGAAAGTGCTCCCATGAATGAGGAGGCTGGCTGTATAAGTCCAGTTGACCAGAAAGACTGAGTATAAGTATGATGCTCCATCGACGGGGAAAGCACTCTCATCTATGAGGAGGCTGTTGTACTTGCCAGGTTCAAAATGCCCCATCGACAATGAAGATAGAGAGTTTTGGGAGACGACTCGTGGATATGGAGCTCTTGGTGCGAGCCCCCTGAGTCTGTAACATAGTATTTTGTCTTCCATTAAACGGTTTTTTAAAGTTGTTGTACCCTTCCATTTGATTACAGAGTTTTGTTTCTGGCATAAAGCACAGGAGCTGGTACATGTATGAAGCCCAGGCACCTCAGGCTATAAGGTTCAGTTCTCATAACTGACTGCTTACATAGAAGACTGAGCTAGCTGCTGTGTGAGCTGAAGCCGGCGGGAAAATGAATGGAAAGTACCAGGGACCACACACTCTTATAGGCAAAGCCAGGAAGTGATGTCGTGTGTGGGTGGTCCCTGCTGAAAAGACTGCTAGAAGAAGCTGCCGTGTGACAGCACCAACTGCTGGAACCTCCCAGAAGTAATGACCTACTGCAAGAGACCATTCCGTAGAAGATCTACTGCTGCAGGTGAGTAACCTGTTTTTCTAGGATTGTGGATATGTTGTTCATCCACACTCTTTGGCAGATTCCTAGCAGTTCGGGAGGAGGAAGGCAAGGCACACACCCCCTACTTGGGGAACAGAGATTGGAGAACGGAGGCCCCAAAACCAGCACCCCGGCGTAACTCAAGGTCAATGTGGTAATGGGTAATAAAAGTGTTTGCTGACTTCCAGATAGCAGCCCGACAGATTTCCTGGATAGGGATGTCCCTGGAAGCAGCCACCGATGCAGTGGTATGGCGGGTAGAATGAGCTCTTATCCGTCTGGGAGGCTACCTGCCCGCCAACTCATAGCACAGACTGATGCACAATGTGATCCACCGTGCAACAGTCCATTTAGCTGCAGGTCTGCCAGAGGCGGGCTTCAGCATAGGTGACAAACAGCTGGCGAACCTCTCCCTGAATTTCCGCCATCCTCTCCTTGTAATAGCAGAGAGCACATCTCAGGTCCAAAGTATGGAGCCAGTATTCAGCCTCCGAGGTGTAACTGGGTAGTATACTGGCAGAATTAGCACCTGGTTAAGGTGAAACTCCGACACCACCTTCGGAAGGAATTTTGGGTGGGGGCACTGGACAACCTTCTTCCTGTGGAAGATCAGATAAGGGGGGAGTCCACCGAAGGAGCCTGGGGCTCCCCTGTCCTTCTGGCAGATGTGATAGCCACCAGGAAGGCCATCTTCCATGACAAGTGTGACAACTCACACTTGTGCATAGGTTCGAATGGCTTGCCCATGAGCTTTGCCAGTACCAGCAGAAGATCCCATGGAGATGGAGGTTCACGTACTGGAGGGGATATGTGATCCAGGCCTTTGAAAAAGCACCCGACCACTGTCTCCTGCGCCATCGGCTGGCCGGCCAGTGCCTGGTAAACAGAGATGGCTGCCAGGTGCACCCTAAGGGTCGATGACTGAAGACCCCCTTTGGAGAAAGAGAACAAAGGTAGTCGAGAATGCTAGTCACCCAACAGGACAGAGGGTCCAGGCCCTTGCCCTGACACCAATTGGAAAATCTTTTCCATTTGAAGGCATAACATTTCCTGGTCGATTCCTTTCTGGATGCCTCCACTACGGTGTACACATCCTTGGAAAGACCCAAAGCCTGGAACTCTAGCCTCTCAGGTACCAGGCTGTGAGCTGCAGGAGTTGAAGGTCTGGATGGTGTACCTTCCCCGAGAGAGAGAGAGAGAGATCAGGTCCGGGCGTGTGCAAAGCCGCTCCGGGGGCCTGCAGCTGAGGCTGAGGAGATCTGGATACCAGAACTGGTGCGGCCAGTGTGGGGTTATCAGGATCACCTTCACCTTGTCCCTCCTCACCTTGAGGAGCAACCTGTGGATCAAAGGAAATGGAGGGAAGGTGTAGAGGAGGCCGGGGTCCATGGCCTCGAGAAGGCATCCCCCTGCAGTGAGCACTGCTGAAGGGGGGAGGGCATGGAACAGCCTCAGCTTGGAGTTTTCCCTGGAGGCAAACAGGTCCAAAAGCAGTTTGCCCCAGTGGGAGAATAGGTTGTAAGCTACCTCTGGATGGAGAGACCACTCCTGGGATGTCTCGCCTAAGCGACTTGAGAGCATCCACCAGATGGTTTGAGGCTCCTGCCACATGGATGGCTAGGAGATCTGCCTCCAGACTGCTCACGAGGGTCCAGATGTGGAGCACCTCCCTGCACAGCAGCCAGGACTATGTGCCGCCCTGTCAATTTAGGTAGTACATGGTTGTGGTATTTTCCATCTTGACTTGAACCACTTGACCCTGGAGGTGAGGAGCGAAAGCTGACAGTGCCAGTCTGACTCCTCTGAGCTCCAACAGGTTGATGTGGCATCGGGACTCCTCAGGAGTCCAGAGCCCATGGGCCCTTTTGTCCCCCATGTGGGCTCCCCAGCCCATGAGAGAGGCATCAGTCGTAAGGACGACTGTCGGCTTGGGGCTGACAAAAGGGATCCCTTCCTGCAACTGGTTTGGGGCGGTCCACCAGCAGAGTGTGTCCCATATTTTCTGGGTTACAGTGATCAGCTGGTCAAAATGACCATGGTGCTGAGTCCACTGGGTGGCCAGCTCCCATTGGAGGGGGCGCATCTGCAACTGGGCCCAACGGAACATGGGGGTGCACGCCGCCATGTAACCCAGAAGGCGCACAAAGTCCTGGGCAGGTCGCAACTGCCCAACTAGAAATGATTGGGCAAAGGAGGAGAGAACTTCCGCCCTGTCCACCGGGAGCCAAGCTCTGGCTTGACAAGAGCTGAGCTCTGCCCCGATGAAGCCCATCACCTGAAAGGGTACAGGTTCCGACTTGGCCTCGTTGATCAGGATGCAGAGTTGGGAGCAGGTCTGGAGGGCCAGGTCCCTGAACCTCTCCACCTCCTGTTGGGAGGAACCTGCAAGGAGCCAGTCGTCGAGGGAAAGATAAATCCAGGCCCCCCACGCCTGAGATGGGCCGCCACCACTGCGATGTATTTGGTGAAGACCCATGGGGATGATGATAGGCTGAGCAGCATGGCTTGGAACTCATACAGGGTCCCTTCGACCCTGAAGTGGAGGAACCTCTGATGGGATGGACGGATTGGGACATGAAAGAAAGTACAGTTACGTAAGAACTTACCGTAACAGTAGATCTTCGAGAGGAGCTCTTGCAGCAGGCTATCACAATTAGGACTATGCCACAGGCACTAGGACCACACGGAAAAACTTCTACCAGCAATCCCAGCTGGGGACCGCCCCCGACGCCGGCCCCGCCCCGACGTCGGTCAGGATACAAGAGGGGGCGGACCCAGCTCCACCCCAGTTCTCCCGCCAGTACCCAGCAGATGGCCTGACAAGAGGAGGAGATAAAGCCCATCCTAGAGGAGAGAAGAGAAGACACTTGCACACTCCAAGGTGGAAGGTGGGAGGGAAAACTGCGCCTGCTGCAAGAGCTCCTCTCAAAGATCTACTGTTACAGTAAGTTCGTATGTAACTGTACTATCTTACTTCGAGATAGAGCTCTTGCAGCAGGCTATCACAATTAGGACTGAGTCCCAAGCAGTTACCTAGCACAGAGGCAGACAGCCCCGGGAGGAGGGATATACAGACTCCAGAGACCATCAGGACAAGAGTCCTTGTAGAACCGCTAGGCCAAAGCCAGCACGGCGTCTGGAGACGATATCCAAGCTGTAATGCTTGATAAAGGTATGCACCGAATTCCAGGTCGCAGCCGCACAGATGTCCTGAATGGCGACATTCTGCATCACGGCAAAAGAAGCAGAAACACCCCTACTGGAGTGACCCCTTACCGGACCCGGTAGGGGCTTGTGGTAATGTTCGTAACAGAACGAAACGCAGTGGACTAACCATTTGGAAATAGTCTGCTTGGACACCCCAAGACTCAAGCAATGTGCTTAAAGGCCACAAAAGAGTTGTCTCGACACGTGTTGAACTGCTCTACTGAGGTAATACCTCAGGGACCTGTGAACATCCAACGTGTGGAGGAGAACCTCCCCTCTATTGGAGGGAGAAGGAAAATAAACAGGAAGGTCAACCGACTGGTTGAGGGTCAACTCCGAGACCACTTTTGGAAGAAACTTAGGATTAGTTCGGAGGGAAACTCGTTGCCTATGAAAAACTAAATAGGGCTCTTTACACATCAGAGCCTGCAGCTCGGAAACTCTTCGAGCGGAAGTAAAAGCAACCAAAAAACAAACTTTCCAAGATAAATACCGCAGCTCGCACGTCGCTGCAGGTTCAAAAGGGGGGAGGGTGAGTTTCTCCAACACGAAAAGGAGGTCCCAGGGTGGGATAGGGTCCCTGACGGGAGGCCACATGGTACGCGGCGGGAAAGAACTGAGGTGAGCTGGGTCCGCCCCCCTCTCAGAATTCTCCCTGACCGACGCCGGGGCGGGCCGGCTGGGGCGGTCCCAGTTGGGATTGCTGGTAGATGTTTTTCTGTGTGGTCCTAGTGCCTGTGGCATAGTCCTAATTGTGATAGCCTGCTGCAAGAGCTCTATCTCGAAGTAAGATCGCATCCTGTAGATCCAATGAACAGAACCACATGTTTTGCTCCAAGGATGGCATGAACTGGGACAGAGAGACCATCCAAAAGGTGCGTGACCTGAGACATTCATTCAGGTCATGCAGATCTACAATGGGCCGTCTGCTTGGGCACCAGGAAGTACCTGGAGACAAAGCCTGGGTCTGCTGGATGATCCGCCACTATGGCTACTGCCTCCTTGAGGAGGAGCTGAGCAATGTCATCTCTGAGAGCAAACTGAGACTGGGCAGATGCTCTTTCCTCCCGAGGGGCATGGACTTGGCTTGGAGGGTACTGCTCTGATTCCAGAGGCAGTCCCTGTCCGACCACCTTACGAACCCACTTGTCCACAGGCAGAAAGGAAGTGGTACAGCCGGTCCCCCACGGGAAGACCCAGAGCTGGCGTGATCGGCGAGGGGGTCGCAGCCCCGCCCCGTCACTCAGCAAGCTTGGAGGAGGAGGATCCAGGACCAGAACCTCAGCCTCATTATGGGCCTGGGAGGGCCTGGGCTTGGGCAAGGGGCGCCAAGCTTGAGCCTGCTGCTGTGTTGCTGTCCTCCCTGAAAGGAGGACTGCTGAGTCGCAGGGGAAGAATGCCAAAAAGGCTTCTTTTTCTTCTGCTGGCTCTTGCCTGAAGAGCCCTTGGCAGAAGTAGCGTCCAAGGTGGCACTGGACTGCTCAATGCACTGAACGTGACCAGCCACTCCTGGGCCGAGCAGGTCGTTCCCTAGGAAAGACACGTCAACTAGTTTGTGCTGAGTGTCCGCCGGGAAGGAGGAGAGTCTCAGCCAAGCCCTGCGACGAGAGGCAACTGTGGCTGCCATCGAACGGGCATAAGAGTCACCAATGTCCAGGGCCATTTGAAGCTGCTGTTTGGCAAAATCTCAGCCTTGGTCCCGGATCTGCTTGACCGTGGTCTGCATGTCCGCAGGGAGATGTGGGAGAACTTCATCCAGAGACCCTAGAAGGGCATGGGAGAAGTGTGCCATGATGACGA
This sequence comes from Neoceratodus forsteri, assembly GCA_016271365.2. Lineage (NCBI taxonomy): Eukaryota > Metazoa > Chordata > Ceratodontiformes > Ceratodontidae > Neoceratodus > Neoceratodus forsteri. Next base: position 1,095,970,716 of record CM057453.1, read on the forward strand.
CCGAACCTGCCTAACGAAGGCCCAAAGAAGAAGCTGCATATACCTTCCTGGTTGAATGGTCCAACAGTCTGGACTCTTTCTCACGAGGTTGGTCAGTATTGGTAGAACTATCACTATGCCTGAACACAGAGGTGGTCACCAGGCTCTCGGACGAATGGTACTCGGTGAACCATGCAAGGGACCTCATGGGCACCGCATACTTGTGGGCCATGCGGGCAGATGGAGCTGGACAAGAGACAGGGCACTGCCAAAGTTGAAGAGCCGGGCCCACTATGGCCTCGGCCACTGGAAAGGCCTCTGTCAGGGTATCCCATCTCTTGAAGATGTCTGTGAGAGGGTACTCCACCTTTTTCTGGATAGGCTCCAGAGGCATCCCTGTGGACTCAAGAGATGAGATGGAGAATGCCCTGAAAAGACGAGGGACCTTCCTCCGTCTCTACCCCACCGGGTGATTTGTCATCTCCTGGATGAGAATGCAGGCCGGTGACGTAAAAATCTGAGGAATCAGGATATAAGGTCGACTGCTTAGGTCATCTTCGACCCTCCGAGGGGGGTCCGGGGTGACCGTGACTGAAAGATGCCAGTGAAGCCCAGTGTCCAGCCTGTCTTCTTTAGAAGGAGCCCCTCATAGAAACATAGAAGTTGATGGCAAATAAGGACCGGAAGGCCCATCTAGTCTGCCCATTTCTTTTTCTACCTTATGAATGTGCCATCAGCCTTTGCTCTCTCAATGGCCTATCTATTCATACTTATCTGTATTGCTCCCTTATGCCGATCCCACGCCTGTTTGAAGCCCTGCACTGTATTCATATCCACCACTTCCTGAGGTAGGCCGTTCCATGTATCCACCACCCTTTCTCTGAAAAAGAACTTCCTCACATTACCCCTTAATCGGCCTCCCTCTAATCTCATGCTGTGTCCTCTTGTCCTGCGATTTTTCTTATATTGAAACACATTAGACTCTTTCACCTTGTTAATGACCTTAAGGTGTTTGAATGTTTCGATCATATCACCTCTCTCCCTCCTTTGCTCTAGGGTATACATGTTGAGCTCCATTAATCTGTCCTCATATGTTTTCTGATGCAGTCCCTGCACCATTTTGGTTGCCCTTCTCTGGAATGCCTCAGTTTGGTTAAAGTCCTTGTGAAGGTGTGGCCTCCAGTACTGCACACAGTACTCCAGATGAGGCCTAACCAGTGTCTTGTAAAGAGGGATCATTACCTCCCTCTTCTGACTTGTGATACCCCTACTAATACACCCCAACATCCCCCTAGCCTTACCTACTACTTTAGTGGTCTGCTTGGATGATTTCAGGTCATTAGTGATGATGCCCAAGTCTCTTTCTTCCCTTGTGACTGCCAGCAACTCCCCTCCCAGCCTATAGCTGACTTCAGGGTTTCTCTTCCCTATGCGCATGATCTTGCACTTCTTTGTATTAAACCCCAGTTGCCACTCTTCCAACCATTTTGCTAGTTTATCCAGTTCTCTTCTCATTCTGCCCACCCCACCTGGATCATCTACTCTGTTGCAGATCTTGGTGTCATCTGCAGACAGACAAACCTTACTCTCCAGTCCATCTGCAATATCACTGATGAAGATACTGAAGAGGGCTGGCCCCAGGAACGATCTCTGAGGTACCACACTTGTGACTTGCATCTCTTTTTGACTGTATACTGTTTATCATCACACTCTGTTTTCTGCCCGTCAACCAGTTTGCCACCCAGCTGACCAACTTCTGACCCACCCAGAGTCTACCCAGCTTATTAATCAATCTTCTATGTGGAACAGTATCGAAAGCTTTGCTGAAGTCAAGGTAGGTGACATCAACTGCTCCCCCCTTGGTCCACCACTCTGGTTACCCAGTCAAAGAAATCTATGAGATTAGTTTGACAGGACCTTCCTGTTGTAAACCCATGCTGTCTTGGATCCTGTGCTCCTATGGATTCCAGGTGTTGTACTATCCTTTCCTTAAGGAGTGCCTCCATAATCTTGCCCCCTACTGAGATAAGACTGACTGGTCTGTAGTTCTCTGCCTCCTCCTTGCTACCACTCTTGTGGAGCAGGATCACATGAGCCCTTCTCCAGCCTTCTGGGACCTCTCCTGTGCTCAGAGACTCACTAAACAGTTCTGATAATGGCTCTGCTAGTTCCACCCTTAGCTCCTTTAGTACCTTGGGATGTATGCCATCAGGTCCCATTGCCTTGGCCACCCTGAGCTTATCGAGCTCTTGTAGGACCCTTTCATTTGTGAAGGGACTAGTGCTCACCTCCCTCCCCCCTCTGTGTCCATGGTACTGAGCTGTGGGCCCTGCCTACCTTCTCTTCAGTAAATATTGAGCAGAAGTATCTATTTAGGATAGATGCTTTTACATGGTCCTCCTCCTCACATGCCCCCTTATCCCTTTTGATCATAGCAATACCCCCTCTGGACTTTTGTCCGTTCACTAATGTATCTATAGAAAGTCTTGTCACCTTCTTTTACTATTTGTGCTAGTGTTTCCTCAGTTTGGGTCTTTGCCTGCCTTACTGCCTTCCCTGCTTCCCTTAGGGAAGTTTGGTATGCCTCCCTATCTTCATCCTGCTGCGTTCCCTTCTATTTCCTGAAGGCCAGCTTTTTGGCTCTGACCTTTTCTGCTACTGTTTTTGAGAACCAAAGTGGTTTCCTTTTTCTTTTGCACTTCCTTGTCTCTCTAACACAATGGGATGTTGCTTCAAGTATTGCATCCTTAATGCTTGCCCACTTTGCCTGTACCCCCTCACCTGTATTTTCTTTTGCCAGGGCTAGCTTAACTCTGTTGGCCATCTTATCAAAGTCAGCTCCTCTGAAGTCCCATATTTTTGACTTTGAATGAGATGATATACTTCTAGTGGCTAAACTGAACCATACCGTGTTATGGTCATTGGACCCAGGTGACCTTCTACCTGGAGATCTGAGATCCTTTCCCTGTTAGTCAGTACTAGATGTAGGATAGCCCTGTCTCTTGTGGGTTGCTGTATCAGTTGTTTGAGGCCCTTCCCTGCAGGGAATCCACCACGTGTCTAGTTCTGGCAGATGTTCCTGCTGGTATTGCCCAGTCTGTGTCTGGCATGTTGAAGTCTCCCATTATCAGAACCGCCCCATTAGCTGTCATTTTTTGCATATCTTCTAACAGTAATGTGTCTATGTCTTCCCCCTGGTCTGGAGGCCTGTAAACAACCCAAATTCGTATGGCTGTCCCATTTCCTGTTTCCAGGGTGACCCATAGTTCTTCTGGCTCCTTATGTGCATTCTGAATTTCTGTAGCTTTGATATTTTCATTGACATAAAGGGCCACTCCACCACCTCGGTCTCTTCTGAACAGCACACAGCCAGGTACTGAAGTCTCCAAAGTGTGGTTACTGGTAAACCATGTCTCGCTAACAGCTACTGTGTCCAGTTTAGCCTCTGCCATTATTGCCTGAAGGTCTGGAAACTAGCTGCCTAGGCAGTGGGTCCACCATAATTGGTGGAGACACCGGTTTAGGCCAAACCGGAGGTTTTGCTGGCTCCGCGGGGTGGGGAGCAGACTTGGTCGGCTCAGAAGGACTCCAGCCGGACTAGAGGCCGAAAAGCCAAGTAATGGCAGGGTAGAAGCCAGGGTCGGCAAATTAGCTGCTGCCACATCAGGTCCCTCGAGTGCCGCAGTTTCTGCCGGAGCCTTTCATCCAAGGAGGGTAAGGACGATCGATGGCGTCGCCTCTTTTTGGAGCTTTCATGGCTCTTCCTCGGCCTATCAGACGAGGGGATCCGAGAACTCGATCGAGATCGGACAGGCCAACTCGGTCGCTCAGGAGACACTGGCGGGACTGGCAATTTCCCGAGGTCAGGGACCACTTCCTTGATGGGAGTTCCGGTAGGCTGGTCTCCTCATCAGGGAAAGTCAGAATCGGAGTTCAATCGAGGGAATCATCGATCGGAGTCGGCAATATGGGATCGATCGGATCGGTGATGATTTCAACATCGCTGGTCAACGGTTCGGTCGACTGACCAGACGGCAAAGCTGACAAGCCAGTGGCCGAAGAAGCAATCTCGACCGGAGTCGAGACTGCATGTTCCTAGGAACGACATCTCTCCCACTCTCAAGAGCGTCTTTGTCGGGATAAAGACGATCCCGGATCCTTCTCCTGCTTACGGGATTGAGAGGAGTGCGTGCCTGCAGGACCCGCTCCCTTGGTTGGGAGAGACTGGCACAACACTCAGAAGGAACCCCGGAAGGTGGAGCCCAGGTTGAGTGAAACGAAGAAGTTCCGAGAAGTTTCTGCAGCCCGCACCACTTCCTCTTCAAATGCTTGCATGCGTTCCAATTGAGAAGGCAGTATAACGCAGTGGTTTAAGGCTCTGAGCTGCTAACCTGGAGACCTGGGTTTGAATCCCACAGCCCCACTTGCATACTGTGTGACCCTGAACGAGTCACTTAACTTCCTTGTGCTCCCAGGTCACACCTGTAAACAAGCTTCAGCTTAGCGCGTGTCTCCTGCTTCAAAAAAAAAAAAAAATTGCTCGGCGGATCCTGCAGCCGTGGAAACCGCCCACCAAGCCTCCTTGGATTTCACCTGAGGGTTCTGTTTCTCTGGCCTCCCCAAATGAAAATTACGTACCTACCGTAATTCTTGATCTTCTTGGATGAGTCTCCACCACTCATTCACACTATTGGGATCTGCGCCAGAGGCACTAGCACCCATCGGGAGCAAACTTTTTGCTGGAGGGTCGGCGCCAGAGATGGAGCCACGAGTAACGGCACCGCAAGCCCCAGCTCGTGCGGTAATGACTATCTCGGCGTGGACCCTCCAACCGCCTCAGTACCTTTTTTACCAAGGAGGTGCAGCGTAACTAACCTGGAAGGGTAGCCTAACCTAAAAATCGGACATAAGATAGTCCTAGTGACCCGTATAAAAAGGGTCAACAAAGAAGTCTTCACAGCCTACAGATCTGAGGACCAACAACAGAGGTGAGCTCGGGGGACGGAGGGTGGGCATGTGAATGAGTGGTGGAGACTCGTCCAAGAAGATCAAGAATTACGGTAGGTACGTAATTTTCATATCTTCCTGGACATAAGTCTCCACCACTCATTTACACTATTGGGAGAGTACCAAGCTAATAATCCCCCAAGAGGGCGGCAGGAGAGACCAAGAGCTCACGTTTCTAGGACAGAAGTCCATTAAGGATGGCTCTGCCAAAGGAAGAATGTCGTCTGGCATGGACATCCAGTGCATAATGTTTAACGAAAGTATGCACTGAGCTCCAGGTGGCCACGCTGCAAATATCTGCAATGGGCACGTTGCGAATTCTAGGGATGCTCATGACCGCTTCTAGTAGAGTGAGTGTAAACCCTACCTCCAACTTAACCTGTGCCATGGAATAGCAGTGGCGAAGGCATGCCACTAACCATGCTGAGATACATCTGATAGCGACAGGTTGACCCAGCCGGGTCTCGCTGAAGGAGACAAACAGTTGCTGGGCTTTGCGAAAATCCTTGGTTCTATCTAGATAGAAACGCAAAGCTCTCTTAACATCCAAAGAATGAAGAGATTGTTCTCCTTCATTTTGGAAGTCCGCAAAGTAAGAGGGAAGGACCAGAGGTTGGTTTAGATGAAACTCTGACACAACCTTGGGAAGAAATTTCGGATGGGTCCGAAGGACTACTTTGTCCTTATGGAACACAGTGCACGGAGGATCTGTGACCAGGGCATGTATCTCAGAGACCCTGCGAGCTGAGGTAATGGCCACTAGGAAGTCAGTCTTCCAGGTGAGAAATTTTAGCTCACAGGTGGCCAGAGGTTCGAAAGGTTTCCGAGTGAGCATGTCTAGCACAAGATTAATGTCCCAGGCTGCGACTGGACGTCTTGTAGGAGGTCTGGTATGCAGAATTCCTTTAAGAAATCTCTTAACCACAGGTAATTGAGCTAGTGTTAAGGAAAAAAACGGCTCATGATATGCTGAAATGGCACTAAGGTGTACTTTAACTGTAGAGTACTGCAGACCTGAATTTGAGAGGTCGAGAGGTACTCCAGAACCTTATCTGGTGGACAGGAAAAGGGATTCAAAGAGGACTTCGCACACCAGAGCGAAAAACGCTTCCACTTAGCTGTGTAAGTTTTCCGAGTGGCCGGCTTCCGTGCAGCCAGAAGAATATCTGAAACCCTACGAGAGACATTGAACCGGTTTACTTCTACTTCTTCAGGAGCCAAGCGTGAAGGTGAAGTGATCTCAGGTTGGGATGGACCACCGAACCTTGAGTCAAAAGGTTAATCTGTAGGGGAAGTGGTCTCGGAGGAACTGCCAACATACTGTTGAGTAGTGGAAACCACAGCTGCCGAGGCCAAAAGGGAGCAATAAGAATCATCTTGTCCCCCTGGGATTCGAACTTGAGGAGTACCCTCTGAATTAGAGGAAGAGGTGGAAAGGCGTAAAGAAAGTGTTTTGCCAAAAAGGTCCAGGTCTGGAGTTCCCCTCTCTTTGAATAGTGACTGAACTATGACTGAGTCAAGAGACCACTCGTGAGGATCTGTCTCTGTTCTGCTGAGACGGTCTGCCTGCTCGTTTTGTATTCCCGGTAGGTAGACCGCTTGAATTAGAGCCTTGTGCTCCAAGCACCATTCCCATACCCTCATTGCTTCCCTGCATAAGGGGTAAGAATGAGCACCGCCTCTGCTTGTTGATGTAATACATCACTGCTTTGTTGTCCGTTTGAAGGAGAATGTTCTTTGACAGAGAATGTCCTTCAACGCTCGGACCGCATAAAGGACGGCTCTCATTTCTAGGACATTTATGTGAAGCTGGGACTCGACTTGAGTCCACACACCTTGAGTGTGGAGGGCCTGACAGTGAGCTCCCCACCCCATTAGGGATGTGTCCTGCTTCGTCCACTTCATCACCCAACCAAAGGTCTGGGTCAGGCTCAATGTCATCTCCTGACAGTCCAGGAGGGACTGTATGGACAGGAAAGGAATGAAAATCAGAAGAGAGGGAAGAAGGAAATGAGTGAAAGGAGGAGTCTTTAAAAGCAGAGGGAGCCCCAAGAGCCCCCGGCGCCGAGAACAATGCCGAGGGCCATGCGGCACGGCGGCCTTGAGCCGAGACCACACGGCACCGAAGTGGTGCCGAGAAGCCGCGACAGCCAAAGACGGTGCTGAGAAGCTACATGAGCCAAGGCGGCGCTGAGAAGCCGCACGGCACCAAGGCGCACCGAGCACACCATCGACGCCGCGGACGGCGCCCGAAAACACCCCCAGACTCGAAAAACAGGTTTTGAAGGAAGAAGAGCAGGAGATAAGGGAATCGTGTGGCCCCCGCGCCAGAGCGCCATGTGAGGGGGAAACCGGTTGAGTCGCGACGGGCATCAAGAAGGTGCCGAGCCACCAGGAAAGTCCAACCGCTCTACCTGGTCGCCCAATGAGCCCCAAGGCCCACGAGTGACCGAGCCAGGTAGCTGAACCAACCTCCGAGCCCACTGCTCCATAAGAGCGCCCACTGATGAAACTGCTCATCTGAAGACCTACCTGTGGGCGGGGTAGGGCTCCGCTGTCGAAGCCGCTGACTACCAGAAGCAGAGGTTGGCGACTCCGAAGAAGGAGACCGCAACTAGCCCCATCAACCGAATGTCTACACGCAGACATATCAGAGGCCACCTCAGTGATGCCTTCTTTTTAGACCTGTGGAGAATGTGACCGCTTATTTTATAAGCCTGCTGGGACCCCATCCCCTGGGCATTGGACTGACCGTTGTCAGGCCCCTCGGAGAAGGCGGACGGACCCAGCCCGACTGACTGAACAGCTTTCATTCGAAGTCTCCCTACCGTCACCTGACCTGCTCATGGTCGACTCCATCAAAGCAGGCTGAGACTTCTTTAATTTTTAAATAAGAATAAACTAAGCGATACTTTATCGAGATAATACTACAAAATAACAAAACTGAAAACTATGCTGCTAGTTTGAAGTTTGACTCCCGTCGGGCGAGCGACATAGTCACTGATGCGCACTCGACGGCGGGAAAAAAGGAACTAAGCTGGTTGGAGGGTCGACGCCAGATAGTCATTACCGCGCGAGCTGGGGCTCGCGGTGCTGCCCTCACGGCTCCATCTCTGGCGCCGACCTCCAGCAAAAGTTTGCTCCCGATGGTCCTAGTGCCTCCGCGCAGATCCCAATAGTGTGAATGAGTGGTGGAGACTTATGTCCAGGAAGATCTTCAGGCATGCGAGGACGGCCGAGACTTTAGGTGGAAAGTGACACAATTGAGATTGGAGGTGTCATGGTCAACACCAGACAATACATGCACGTGGCGGGATCGGCGCTACGACATCTTCTGGCCAGACGGGCACAGATTTAAATCTGAGGAAGACTTGTCTTCCATAATTAAAGGCAAGAAGTCGCGATCGCGAACTAGACGGATTTCGAATAACCTAAGGTTTTTGAGCCAGGGCTTACAAAATGCGTGAGCACGAGGGAGTCAACCTGTATCTTCCAGCAGAAAGGAAGATCTGGCGTCACGGGCGGAGCTGAGGGTTATACCACCCGGTGGGTGGGTGGAGGAGCCAGCTTGAAGATTTCCGCGATTCTTAAAGCGGCAAGGTACCTGCCAAAGAGTGTGGATGAACAACATATTCACGATCCTAGAAGATCTGTTTTAGCAACATGTTTTAGATGCACCAATTTCTCTTTTAACATAGAATTTGACAACAGATAAGGACCGATAGGTCTATCCAGTCTGCTCATTTCTCCCTACCTACACTATTACATCAGACCATGCCCGATCTACAGCACTTTCTCTCTGCCCCCTTCCTTTTCACTATGATTCCTTTGTGCTTATCCCATGCATTCCTGAATCCCACCACTGTTTTTGTCCCCACCACCTCTGCTGGAAGGCTGTTTCAGGAATCCACCACTCTTTCTGTGAATAAGTACTTCCTGACATCGCTCCTGAATCTTTTTTGGTATAGACAGATCTCTAGTGCTAAGGTTTACCTTTCTCCAAGAAACAACAGATTTAGGTGATTTTAAATCAAGTTTAACATTACATTTTATTTGTCTAGCTGTGCAGAGCTCTGAATAAACATGGCTAGCACACTGGGCTGCAGAATATATATGGAAATTACGTACCTACCGTAATTCTTGATCTTCTTGGACGAAGTCTCCACCACTCAGTCACACTAATGGGATCTACGCTAGAGGTGCTAGGACCAAGCAGGAGCAAACTTTTCAAGAGGGTCAGCACCAGAGGTGGAGCTGCAAGGAAGCGGCACCAAAGCCGTGGCTCGTCAAGGTAAAGAATACCTTGGTGTTGACCCTCCAGCCGCCTCAGTACCTTTTTTTTCCGAGGAGTTGCAGTGTAACTAACCTAGAGGGACTAACCTAACAAAATTGGACATAAGATAGTCCGAATGACCTGTGTGAGAAAGGTCAACAATAAAGTCTTCACAGCCCAGTCATTGAGGGAGTGAAGACCAAAAACAGAGATGTGAGCTCACGGGGATGGTGGGTGGGCATGTGAATGAGTGGTGGAGACTTTGTCCAAGAAGATCAAGAATTACGGTAGATATGTAATTTCCATATCTTCCTGGACATAAAGTCTCCACCACTCATTCACACTAATGGGAGAGTACCAGGCTACTGATCCCCCAAGACAGGCGGCAGGAAAACTAAGAGCTCACATACTTAGGACAGAAGTCCGTTAAGAATAGTCCTACCAAATGACAGATGTCACCTGGCATGGGCATCCAAAGCATACTTTGGTAAGCAAAGTATGTTTTGCTTACCAAAGTAAGCAAAGCATACTTTGCTTAACGAAAGTATGCACTGAGCTCCATGTAGCCGCATTGCAAATGTCTGCAACGGGCACATTGCAGATTTCTGCCAGAGATGCCATGACTGCTCTAGTAGAATGAGCGTATACTCTGCCTTCCAGCTTAACCTAAAATTGGGAGAATAGCAGTGGCGGAGACATGCTCACCAGCTTGAATGCACCTCCAATAGTGACAGGCCGACCGAGCCGGGTCTCGCTGAAGGAAATAAACAGTTGTTGAGCCTTGTGAATTTCTTTTGTTCTATCCAGAAAGAACAGCAGCGCTCAATATCCAAAGAATGAAGGGATGTTCCCCATCATTCTGAAAGTTAGCAAAGTAGGCAGGCAGGACTAAAGGTTAGTTTAGATGAAATTCTGAGACAACCTTAGGGAGAAACTTAGGTTGAGTCCTAAGAACTTTGTCCTTGTGAAATATAGTGTATGGGGGTTCTGTGACAAGAGTGTTTATTTCAGAAACTCTACGGGCCGAAGTGATGGCCACCAGAGAGGCCATTTTCCAAGTGAGGAACTTCAACTTGCAGGTAGCTAGAGGCTCGAAAGTTTTCCGAGTGAGCATGTCTAGCACAAGGTTAATGTCCCAGGCTGTGACTGGATGTCTGATAGGAGGTCTGGTATGCAAAATACCATTAAGAAACCTGTTAACTAAAGGTAACTGAGCCAGAGACAAGGAATGTACCGGCTCATGATAAGCTGAAATGGCACCGAGATGAACTTTGACTGTAGAGTACTGCAGGCCTGAATTTGAGAGGTCTAAAAGGTACTCCAAGACTTTATCTGGTGGGCAGGAAAAGGGGTTCGAAGAGGATTTTGCACACCAGAGAAAGAAACGCTTCCATTTGGCTGTGTAGATTTTTCTAGTGGCTGGCTGACGCGTAGCCAAGAGAATATCTGAAACCCTACGGGAAATATCAAACCTATTCACCTGTATCTTTTCAGGAGACAAGTGTGAAGGTGAAGCGCCTTCAGATTGGGATGGACCACGGGACCCTGGGTCAGAAGGTTCGCCTGAAGAAGAAGTGTCTTCGGGAGAGAGGGTTCCGACAGACTGTTGAGCAGTGGGAATCATATCTGTCGAGGCTTGAAGAGAAGAAAAATTACTCACCTTAGTAATTGCTTTTCTTCTCATGGAGTCTGCTATATTATGACAATTAGCAGTTAGCCACAGCACTTGAACTGCCCCGGAGAGGAAGGAGTTAACTCCAGGCTGACTGGAGTTCAAGCGCACGCTTTGCTGAAAGCTCTATCTGGCTAGTTTCAAACTGAAACTGTCAGATCTTTACGGAGCCAACACTAAGCAAAAGTCTGTGTGGAAAAAACCCTACACCAGCCAGATGGCTACCTACTAGTAGAATAACAATAACAGAAACAACAACAACAACAACAACATCACCCCTAACAAGCACTATTAGGCCCCTCCCCAAAAGACAGAAGTCCAGGAGGGGGGCCAAACATACAACCAAAAACAGAAATACCTAGTTTTCCTAATCCTAAAGAAAAGGGAAAAGGGAAAAAGAGCTATAACGGCATGACACAGTGCTTGCACTAATTTGCCAACCCCTTACCCAAGTAGAAGTTCTGAGAGGGGCAGGTTGGGGGGGGTCATAATATAGCAAGACTCCATGAGAAGAAAAGCAATTACTAAGGTGAGTAATTTTTTCTTCAAACACCATGAAGTCTTGCTATATTATGACAATTAGCAGATTACACAGCAGTACCTCCATGGAGGAGGGCCAGAACCTACTTAGGAAATAGGCTCTGAAGCACGGCTGTGCCAAACCGAACATCTCTCCTGGGCTGGACATCCAGGGGTAATGCTTAGTAGGTGTGAACTGTTTTCCGGTAGCAGCTTGACAGATTTCCAGAATGGGAATATCTCTAGCAGCCGCTAGAGATGCAGCTGTACCCCTTGGTGGAATGGGCCCTCAGTCCTGAGGGGTTCTCTACCTAGTTTCTGGTAGCAAAATTGGATACAAGAGACAATCCACCTGGCAACTGTCCTCTTAGTGGCAGGTTTCCCTTTGCCAACCTCGCCATAGGTAAGGAAGAGTTGGAGGGATTCGAACCTGTGACCCTTGGTGCGTTCCAAATAGTAGCTTAAAGCTCTTTTGACGTCCAAACTGTGCAATCTCCTCTCACCCGAGGAAGAATGCTCAGTGAAAAATACTGGAAGGGAGATGGATTGGTTAAGATGGAAATCTGAAACCACTTTAGGTAAAAACTTTCTGTTAGTCCTGAGGACTACCTTATCTCTGTGAAAAGAAATAAAATCCTTTTCTACTGACAGGGCTTGTAACTCACTTATGCGTCTGGCAGAAGTGATGGCCACTAGGAAAACAGTTTTCCAAGTTAGGAACTTAAGGTCTGCTGAAGACAGAGGTTCAAAGGGGTTGCATTAACTGAGCAATGCAAACATTAAGGTCCCAGGCAGGGCTGGGTCCCAAAAGGAGGGTTAGTGTGAAGTAACCCTTAAAAACTTGGAAAACAAAGGGTGAGAAGAAGGGAGGCAGGCTTTCCTGCTGATATAAAAGCAGAGACAGCTGCCAAATGAACCTTTAAGGTAGCTGGCCTGAGGCCTAAGGAATTAAGATGGACCAAGTAGTCCAGCAAATGGGCAATCAGCAGATTCTGGGAAAATTTGCTTCCCAGAACACCAGATGGAGAACCTCTTCCATTTGGAATTATAAGTGGCCCTAGTGGAAGGCTTCCTAGAGGCCTTTAAAATATCAAGACACCTTGAGAAGGTGTAAATCAGCAAATTCTAACTCCTCAAGAGCCAAGCCTTGAGGTGGAGGGATTTGAGGTCCGGATACCAAACTCTCCCTGGGCACAAGTCAGCAGGTTGTGGACCCTGGGAAGGTCCAGGGAGGCGGACTGTCAGGGACAGAAGCAGTGGGTACCAGGGTTGCCTGGCCCAGTCTGGTGCAATCAGAATCACTTTGCAGGGCTGGGATCTGATTTTTACTAACACCCTGAAGAGAAGGGGGAAAAGGCATACAGGAACCTCCCTTCCCAATCCAACAGAAAGGCATCCAGGGGGACTGAGCCCATTACTGGAGGCCTGCAACAGAACAGAGGAAGTTGGTGGTTGTCTGGGGCTGCGAAAAGATCTATCTGAGGAGTGCCCCATCTGGCAAAGACTGACCCCAGCACTAGGGATTCAAAGACCATTCTGATGACCCTGAGAAATCCTGCTGAGGGCATCCCTAGGACATTGTCCTTCCTGGAAGATGAACTGCTACTAGGGAGGTGTTCAGGGGTAAGCCAGAGACCACAACTTCATTGCTTGGTTGCACAAGGCTGATGACCGAGTGCCCCCTGCTTGTTGATGTACCACATTGTTGTGGTATTGTCTGTCCTGACCTGAACTACTTTGTTCTGGACAGATGCTGAGAAAACCTGAAGAGCTAAAAAGACAGCTCTGAGTTCCAATAGGTTGATGTGGAGCAGAGATTCCTGGGGGGACCACACTCCCTGAGTGGAAAGGTCGCCCAAGTGTGCGCCCCACCCCAGCAAGGAGGCATCCGTGGTGAGGGTGAGGGAATGAGAAATGGGAATGAAGAGGACCCCTTGTCTTAGATTGCTCTGATCCTGCCACCACTGAAGAGCTAGAATCAGAGTTGGGGTCACTGGGACCAATTTGGTGAGGGGTCCCTCCTTTGGGACCAATAGGCCCTCAAATGAAACTGAATGTCTCTCATCTGGAATCTTGCTCCTGCACTACAGCTGTGGAGGCAGCCATGTGCCTAGAAGTTGCAGAAAGTGCCTTGCTGGTCGAGACCCGCGGGGTGAAAGAGGATGCCAGGGCAATCAGCTTCTACCCTTTCCAGGGAGAAATGCCTGGCCAACTTTGTGTCCAATTCACACCTATGAAAGTTAATACCTGAACTGGTTCTAGAACTGACTTTGGTAAATTCAGCAGGAATCCCAGGAAGTGAGAAGCTGCTGGGTGACTTGCAAGTGGGATTTTACCTGATCTGGGGACTGACCCACAATGAGCCAGTCGTCCAGGTAGGAAACACAGCAACCCCTTGCCTTCTTAAATGAGCCACTACCACAGCTAGACATTGTGAATACCCTTGGAGCAGAGGTAAGACCGAAGGGCATTGCTCTGAACTGGTAGTGACCTGAGGGCAGTTCGAACCTGAGGTATTTTCGGTGAGAAGGCCTGATCAGGACATGAAAATAGGCATCCTTGAGGTCCAGGGAGGCTAGCCAGTCCCCTGGCCTGAGGGAGGGCAAAATCATTGCCAGAGTTAACATTTTGAACTTTGGTTTCAAAAGATGCTTGTTCAGGTACCTTAAGTCTAGAATGGGCCGCCATTCTCCTGTCTTTTTGGGGTAAGAAAGTATCTGGAGTATAGCCCCTGCCCTGGTGACAGGAGGAACCCTTCACTGCTTTGCAGTCTAGGAGGAAGAGACCTCTGCTTCCAAAACAAAGGCCTCTGAAGGCTTGCAGGTGGAAAATGTCTGGTTCTCATCTTTGGAAACTGTTTGAAGCTGAGAACCAGACCTGGCTTACTACCTCCAGAACCCATTTGTCAGTTAGGGACACCCAGTTCTGGCTGAAATAAGCCAACCTGCCTCCAACTGGTACAGGAGAATCGGCCTGGGCACCCCATCAGGGTGCCTGCTTGCCAGTAGCCTTAGGCTGAGGGGTGGGGGACGGTTTACCTGCGCCCCGCCTACCTCTGTCTCTGAAAAAAACCCTCCGTGCAAAAGCAGAGGAGGCTTGGGATTGATAAAAAGGCCTGTGGAAAGGCCTGCCCCTACCTCTGGGAGTGTGCCTCTGTGGAGTGGCATGCCGCTCCTTGGTCTGGGCACTTTTGTAGGTAGTTCTGTATTCATCCATCTTTTTCATATAATTTTCCGTTTGCTCTCCAAACAGAGAATTTCCCACCACAGGAAAATCCATAGCCTTTGACTGAGTATCCTGTGACAGATTAGTGCACCTGAGCCATGCCAACCTACGGAAGCTACAGAAGTGGCCATGACCCAGAGGAAACATCATTAACGTCTACAGCAGTATGAAATTGAATTAGAGGCTTCAATGCCATCAGCAGCCACCTGTTCCAATTCACTAGCCAGCTGGCCATGGGCCTGCTTGCTAACTGCAACACTGTATCCCATTTAGATTTCTGATATCTAGCCACATAAGCCATATAATTTGCCTACCTGAGTCCCAAAGAAACTGCCAATACTGTTTTTTAGCCATGGCATCAATCTTCCTGGAATCCTTATCAGGAGGATGTGAGGCCAGGGATATTACTCTGTCACAGGCTGCAGCTTGTACCACACCTACATGACTACACTGCTCAGTGAGGAAGTCTGTATCAGGGCTGATAAAGTATACCTTCTGTCCATTTTTTATCTACAGGAGGGACAGAATGAGGATTTTTAAAATTTTTGTTGTTTGCTTCCTAAATGACTTATGCAAAGGAATAGACAACCTCCTAGACTCTGGGATATCCATCATCTCAACATAATCAGGCTCCTCTTGCTCATCCACAGCCTCTTCCAAGGGAAGCTGGAGGGTTTCTGCAACCTTTTTGTAAAACATAAAATGAGAAGGGGACTCAGACAGCATAGGGGGAGATTCTAATGGTCTGTCTGGAGAAATGTCCGGTTCAATGGGCACGTCCAGACCCTCCCAGCCACATACATAATGATCAAAATCTTCCTCCCCCTCCTGTGGTTCATAAAATTCCTCAACATCATACTCTTGAACCACTGGAACCGAACGAACCAACCTTTTGCCAGCTGTTGGTGGTTCGGCCGGTCCCTGAGACAGTGACTGGACAATCTGTATGGCTTTAGCTATCTCTGCAGCAGTTGGAGAGGCAATCTTGCACTCCAGACCTGCTGATTTCTTAGATTTTTTTACTGGGACTGGTTCCTCAGAACCAGCCTTCCTTTGCCGAGGAAGTCTCGCCCTGGTCAGAGGGCACTCCCTCTGGTCCAGTGGGTGCTGGACCGGGCTGGCCATCCGGGTCAGCGGACTTTTTGGCCTCTCGTTCCCTGAGCCGGCCCAATCTTTTCTCCAGGGTGGCTGCAGGAAATTCTTCACACCTGGCAGTCTGACAGGAGGTGGTCAGCCCAGACAATAAACACATGTGGTGTGTGGGTTAGCCTTGGCAAAGGCTTCCCACAAACATCACAGTGTTGAAACAGTGGGCCGGTTTTCTCTTGGGTTTCTCAGACATAGTAGCCTATCCAAAAAACTTTGCCCTTTTATGGCAGTGCCAGGCAAGACACCCTTATCGGTTCTAAATCGTGTCACATGGGTATTTGAAAACCCAATTTAAGAGATAGGTTTTTAGAACCGATAAGAACTGGGAACCGCACTCTAAAAGCCCAAGCTATTATTTAAAATTGTTTTTTTAGCAAACCGATCGGTTCAAAACCGAACCGATAATTAATTTCCACACAGACTTTAAAATCCTGTACTTACGGTTTACCAGATAGAGCTTTGAACCAAATGGTAAAATAAATACTTATTGCCGTTAAAATGAACTCAAAGCACTCGTTTGAACCGAAATGAACCGAGCTGAAGGAGCAGATCTCCGGAACGACTGTTCAGTGAAGCGGAGTAAAGAATCTGACAGTTTCAGTTTGAAACTAGCCAGATAGAGCTTTCAGCAAAGCGCTCGCGCTTGAACTCCAGTCAGCCTGGAGTTAACTCCTTCCTCTCCGGGGCAGTTCAAGTGCTGTGGCTAACTGCTAATTGTCATAATATAGCAAGACTTCATGGTGTTTGAACAATGAGAATCATTTTGTCCCCCCGAGACTCGAATTTGAGGATTACCCTCAATTAGCGGAAGAGGAGGAAAGGTGTATAGAAAGCATTTTGTCCTCTGCAGCCTGAACGCATCCTGACAGAAAATGCCAGGTCCTGGATTACTGGAGCAGAAGAGAGGCAGTTTTACGTTGAGTGGGGATGCAAAAAAGGTCCAGGTCTGCAGTTCCCCAGTCTTTGGAGAGTGACTGAGTGACAGGTAGGTCGAGAGACCACTTGTGAGGATCAGTCTCCATTCTGCTGAGACGGTCTGCCAGTTCCTTCTGCACTCCTGGCAGGTAAACCGCATGGATTAGAGCCTTGTGCTCCAGGCACCATTCCCATACTCTCAGCATCCCTACATAATGGGTAAGAGTGTGCACCCTGCTTGTTGATGTAACACATCACTGCTTTGTTGTCCGTTTGAAGGAGAATGTTCTTGTGACAGAGTATGTCCTTCAAGGCCCGGACTGCACAGAGGACAGCTCTCATTTCCAGGATGTTTATGTGAAGCTGGGACTCGTCCTGAGTCCACCTACCTTGGGTGTGGAGATCCTGGCAGTGAGCTCCCCACCCCATCAAGGACGCATCCATGGTAATGGAGATCTGATGATCCAGAGGAGCAAAGGGATACCCTTCCAGAAGGTTGTCCTCCTGCAACCACCAGGTGAGTGACCTCTTTAGAGGTTCTGTCACCTTGATGGGAAAGGACTGAGGGTGAGTGGTTGGGGACCACTGAGTACTGAGCAACCACTGAGAGGTTCAGTGAACACCGAGGATGCCATGAGACCCAGCATACACTGCATCGAGATAGCTCGAACCAAGCTGTTTTCTCTGATGTACCGGGCCATCTGTAGGAAATCATTCCTTCTGTCCTCTGCGAGAAAAGCCTTCGCACAGGAGGTGTCCAGAAAAGTTCCTATGAAGAGGAGTTTCTGGGAGGGCTGCAACTGTGATTTGTTGAGATTTAGCAGGACTCCCATAGATGTGAGGAAGTCTGAAGCCATGGCTACAGTGTTCAGAGTTTCTTGTCTGGAGGGACTTGCTAGGAGCCAGTCGTCCAGATATGGGAACATTGGAATTCTGATTTTCCTGAGATGTACTGCGAGAATTGCACAACACTTTGTAAAAATTTGCGGCGCTGAGGATAGCCCAAAGGGCAGGACTTTGAACTGATAATGGTGACCCAACACCACAAACCTTAGGTATTTGTGGTGCTTTGGATGTATAAGAATGTGTTGGTAGGCATCCTGCATATCCAGGGAGGTTAGCCAGTCATGTTGATGAAGCAGAGGTAGAAGGTTACCTAGAGATATCATCTTGAACTTCTCCTTGTGAAGGAATTTGTTTAACTTTCTGAGATCCAGAATGGGGCGCATGCCGCCAGTTTTCTTCGGAACCAGAAAGTAATGGGAGTAGAATCCTGTGTTTCATTGATCCAGCGGAACTACTTCTACTGCCCTGTTGTTCAGAAGGCCTTGTACCTCGGAAGCAAGAAAATCTGACTGTACTGTCGACAGCCTGGGCTATCGTTTGGGGGGATGAGCTGGAGGGGGTTTCTGAAAGATTGAGCAAGTATCCCTCGTGGATTATCCAGAGGACCCATTTGTCTGAAGTTATAGACTTCCACTGGTTGTAGAACTGAGTCAGACGGCCTCCCACTGCTGAGGAAGAGTTCCCCTCAGAAAGATGAGGCGGGACCTGGGCAGAAACTCAGAAGGTGGCACTGGGCACCTTGGGGCCTTGTGCCTTCTGCTGCATTTTCTTTTGTGGCTGTGAGTTGTTGCCTTTGCCCCAAAAAGACTGACGGTTGTGAAATCGACGTTTGTTGGCACCCCCCCCCCCGAGAGGAGGCGGGTGCAGGTCGAGGTGTCTTAATGGCTGACCTAGTCTTTTGTGTGGCCTCCAGAGCTTGCTCCACCTGGGGCCCAAACAGATACATACCGTCGAAGGGTAAAGCCATGTCCTGCTGCTGGGCATCTTTCGTGAAGCCCAAGTACGTAGCCAAGAGTGGCGATGGGTACAAATGCCCGCTGCCACCCGGGAAGCAGCATTGAAAGCATCCACTGCAGCTTTAACCTGTTGGTTATTGGACTCCATACCCCTGGTAATGGTCTGAAGTAGCTCTGAATTAGTTTCTGACTCAGGCAGAGCTTCTACCATTTGTTTGAGCAATGCCAAGGGCATACTCATACTGAGAAAATAGCCCTGGTAGCTGGCAACATGACACAGGGTGAGGCAGCAAAGACTCTCTTACCTAAGGTGTCTATCTTACGAGATTCTTTATTTATAGGCCGGGCTGTAGATGCCTGAGGGAGGACGGCCTTATCATTCTCTGCTAAGACTACAATGGGATCAGCAAAGGCTTGTGAGGCTAATATGGGTGGATCCTTGGGAGGAGCATATTTCTCATCTATGGACTTAGCTACATGAAGGGATGAGAGCAGAATTGTTCCATGCCATCTGAGAGAGGATCTTGAAAGATGGTTGTACCAGAGGAGTTAAATCCATAGGGATCTCCGGGACATGCAGGTATCAGAGTCTTAAAAGCTTCCCAGGATCGATTTCTGTAGTCTGGAGAGAAAGAGTAGAATTTAAATTTTTCAGCAGAGACTTAAAGGAAAGGTCTTTGATCACAGGCTCTGCAGCAGGATTGATCCCTGCTCCTTCAACATTACCACCCAGTCGAAGACCTGGGTCAGGCTCAAAATCATCTGACAGTCCGGGGGGTACTGTATGGACAGGAAAGAAATGAAAATCAGAAGGAAAAATAGAAAAGGAAAGAATCAGAGTCAAAAAGCCTTGGAGGCTGGACGGTGCCACATCAAGCATCGGCGCCGGAGAACACAGCGCTGAACACAAGGAAGTCAGCACCATCGGAAACAGCCCAGTACCCGGCGCTGACACAGGCCACAGCGCTGAAGGAGCCCACAGTGCTGACAGAGCCCATGGCACTGCACGCGGCGCTAACAGAGCCCCCAGCACTGCGGACGGCATCAACAGAGTCCCCAGTGCCACGGCTGGTGCCGACAGAGCCCACGGCGCTGAGGATGGCACCAACAGAGCCCCCGACACTGCAGATGGCACCAGAGTGTCCCAAGGTTAAGAAACTGCAATTTGAGGGAAAGAAGGAACACTGGCAGGAGATACAGGCATCAGTGAGAACTCCTGCGCCGCAGCCATGTGAGGGGGTAAACACCTGAGCATGGAGCTTCATTTACACCAAAGGAGGTGCCACGCGATTAGAAGGTCTAACCGCCCCACCCGCTTCTAACGCTCCAAAGGCTTCGGAGTGACCGGTCAGGCAGTTGGACCAACCTCCGAGCCCACTGCTCCGTAAGAGAAGCCTACTGGTGAAACTTCTCACCTCCAATAGGTGGGAACGGGCTTCAATATCGAAAAGGTCGGCCACCGGGGACTGAAACCGGCGACTCAGAGAGGAGGAGAATGCCGCCTGGCCCCAATGACCAACCGTCAACGCGCAGACATACCAGAAGGCAACCTCGAGTGATGCATTCTCTTTTTCGACTTGTGTGCCGAAGAAGAGCTTGAGGCCGAACGGTGCTGAGAATGGGACCGTTTCCTTTTTTGCTTTTAGGGGGACCACCCATCACCCTGAGCATTGGACCGTCCGTTGTCAGACCCACCCTCTGGAGAGGGCAACGGACCGGACCCAGCCTGGCAGACTTAACAGCTTTCATACGAAGTCTCCCTACCATCACCTGACCCGCTCATGGTCAACTCCATCAATGGAGGGTTGAAGACTTCTTATACTCAATAAAATTAAATGTAATTGGTACTTATTTTCGAAGATAAAATATAAAACAATAAACTGAAAACTATGCTGCTAGTTTGAAGTTTGACTACCCATGGTCGAGCGATGTAGTCACTGAAGCGCACTCGCGGGCGGGAAAAAGGAACTGAGGTGGTTGGAGGGTTGGAGTAGAGGTAGTTTTTACCGCATTTGTGCCACGGCTCGTGGATGCTGCTTCCTCGTGGCTCCACCTCTGGCGCCGATCCTGTTGGAAAAAGTTTGCTCCCCGCTATCCTAGCGCCCGGCATAGATCCCATTATTGTGAATGAGTGGTGGAGACTTTATGTCCAGGAAGATCATATTTTTTTTATCCCGTCGTGCTCAGGAGCTGCCTCTCTTTCGGGCTGCCATGACCCCCCAGACGTTCCTCCTACTATTTCCCACACAAGCCACCTTACCTCAAATCCACAGCCAGCCTTGGAATAGCCCAGTGTAACCCTGTACCGGGTGAGTCCCTCTCCTCCGAGGGGGAAGGCACCGGCAGGAGGAAACCAGCACACTATTTCTTTCCTTTGGTCCCAGGTGCTGCTGAGGCTTTACGTGGCCTGCTGGAAGTCTTCGGAGGTGTCGTGGGTTGGCAGCCGTCATCTGGCCAGTCTCCAGAGCAGTATTTCCAATTTTCTGGTGTTCCCCTTGTAATGATCCCTCTGCAATGCTCCTGGTCTCCACCGGTGCTGCTGCAGAGTGACCATGCATCCCCAACCCACCCCAGGGGAGGAGAGCTGTCTTATGGACGCTCAATCCTTCCCTGCCAACCCTCGCACCGAGTCCGTTCCTGAACCCGGGTCGCAGGCATGGTGAGGTAAGGTGCCCACGCCTCAACCCTCTGTGCCACCGAGCCGGCAGGAAGATCATAATTTAATTTAAACTTAATATTTTATTTTTTTAAATTTAAAGGAGTTTTACTTTTTAAGGCCTTGTTGAAAGTATTTGGTAAGTGAAAGTGGCAGTCATGTCTGTGATGACAGTAAGGGATGAGTGAAGTGGGTAATGAATTCTGTATGTGATTTACCCAAATTCCAAACCCAGTTGCCTGAACTTGTTCCAACCTGTGCATTTCTGGTGGACTAATCCATGGGTCTCGGAACTTAATTAACCAGTCAGGAAGTAGGACATTTTTAACACATTTTACAAACTAAAGTTGACATTCCTCATAGATGGTGGATATACCTATACATGTCTTTTGAATCCCCGTCCCAACTATGGGGTCACTGTGGTTGCACCCTTCCTGTAGTTTGAAGGGCAGGTTAGTGGCTGACCACACAGCAGACAAAATACTGCTCTAGTGGTGTTGGGGAATTCTGGGAAACCTGTTCCCTCCCTCCCTGGGAGCAGAGTGCCTCACATCTGCAATGCAACATGCCCCCAGCTAGCCCCTGTGTGAGATTCCCTGCTCACATCTAAATCCTTGTCTTCTAGGTGGCAATGCAGCCTTCAGCTCTATAACGCAAGCAGTCTCCACTGCTGGCCAGCTGGCATGGAGGCAATGCACTGCCCTACGGGAGTATCTGGTTCACTAGCAGGCATGGGCTGCCTGTTCTGGAACTTGAGGAGTGCAAAGTATGTTGCTGGGATGAGATGCTCAGCTCCCAGGGTGGGAGCAGGCAACAGTACCTACCATCTGCACATTACTTACTGGTTGATAATGGAGTGGCACTTTTGTAAAGGCAGCTGTTTTCCCACTCAGTGGATATAGTGGAACCAAAGCAAACCCAACATCAGGGATGGGAAAAGGGGAGGAAATGGATGTCTGACCCATGAACTCAAAAAACTTGTAAACATACAAGCAAGTCAGTGAAGGTGGAGCTAAAACCAGCAGTGATCCATTAATGCACTGCTCTTAGGGGCAGACTCCAAGCCAGGTACCCCATACCACATCTTACCTTCCTTCTCCATGTACCAGGCACTAAGCTTCTGAAGCAGCTTTTCAGTGCTACTGTCACGTGCAGTCTGTTAATAAATTCAATAAATTCAGTTAATAACATGAATATGTCAAAGTTACTCATCTATAACTACTGTTTTGTTACTGGCATTCCTTCTACAGATACACTTGTGTAGTATACTGAGCATGTGCGAAGTCCTCAGAATGCCCCTGGCAAGAACTCAAGCTCCTCCTCTATATGTCTCACATCCTCACCCCTCCATTCCTCAGATATTCAGACAGGAACTGCAAGAAATGGAAGGCTATATGAACATGTAACCAATAAGGGCTAGTAGCCAAGAGAGGTCAGGCTGGTTAGTGTAACTAGAAAGAATACTGGTGGTACAAGAAATAGTTGCAGGTGAGGAAATTAAAATTACATACTATCACTCACCACAATTCCTGTTCAGTCACATATATAGGTCTAAGCTGAAGAAGCTAGGAAACAGTGGGAGCAAAGTCTTTTGCAGCCTAGGAGAGACCTACATTGGTGTCAGCACTGTCTATGAGGCAGATGTAGTGACGTTTAACTCGTGGGTTGGCCAGTAACTGACACCGGCCCCCTGCCTTCCTCAGTTCTGTTTACCAGGAGAGAAAACATGTGGGAGAGAAAAAGAAGACAGAGGGCTATAGGCTCCTAGCCTAAAGGGATAGGAAAAGGATATGGGATATAGAACAATACAAATAATAAAACCTGACTACCAACTAGAACAAAAAAAGGGTTGGGCCTGAGTGGCACAGGGGTAGCGGGTGTAAGAGCCAGAGCCTATCTCAGCCACCTAGAAAGGAAAGTGGAGAGGAGGGGCAGCAGCCCTGGCATAGAGCTCTGGCTGGTGCAAGAGGTCCAGAAGACCCCAGCGCAGTTAGGAATGCTGATGCCAACTTAACCCAGTCATCTTGTACTTAACACAGGACAAGAATTTAGGGGAGAAGCTCAAAGCTCCAGGGAACAGAGACAAAGCAACTTAGAAAAATTAAAAGGTACAAGACAGAAGTCTTCTTGCCAATCCAGAGAGTGCAGAAGCACTGAAAGGAGAAGAATCCAGAAGGGTGTAGGAAAAACAGCCCGCCTCAAGAGGTTGAGAAAACAGAGAAACAAATCCTGGCTGCATCTGTCTCCCCTAGCTTGGAGTGAGGCTACACCTGTGCAAGGTTTTGAGACTGCCAAATGGCAGAGCCTCGGAGTATAGGATAGGAAAACTGGTTGACAGCTGCCAGGGGTGAATCTTAGCATGTATCCACAAGGGGTGAGAGAGTCAAGGGAAAAGGGTTAAAAACACATTTTGGGCAGGGTAGGAAGGGTCGACTTTGCTTTCATTTAGATCAAATAATGAGGTAAACAATGCCTGGGGCATGCTACCAGGGGTGACCAAATGTTTTCACCACACCCACACTGTCCTCATATACTCCTGACAGGTCTACTTCCAAAACTCATAAGAAATGCACTACCTAGGCAGTACAGAACCCACTGAAGTCAGAGTTCCCCACTGATTATAGATGGCCAACAGATCCTCCTTGCTCCAGCAGCCGTGTTCCAAGTGAATGAGTAACGACCCTCTATCCCTACCTGATACATGCCAATCTTGCTTGTCCACCGGACTGCTTCTGTAAGATAAAAAAAGACATTCCTGCCCGGGGGAGGGCAAAAACCAGAGTCTGATTTTCTTTACCTCTGGAAAGAGTTTGCTCCCGTGGGGTTACTAGTGCCTCTGGCATAGACCCATAGGTGGTAATAAATGGTGAAGACGGATTCTTGGAAGATATTAAAATGAAGTACTGACTATAATTCTTTATCTTCTTGGACAAGTCTTCACCATTTATTCATATTGCTGGATTCAAGCTGGAGGCGCTGGGACACCGCAGAAGCCAGTAATCTTCAGGAGGGCGAGGCGAGAATGCGACCATGCATCGCGTGGCAAAGCTGGCTCGCGCCGTATAGGCTTTCTCAGCATTGACCCTTTGACTGCCTCAGTTCCTTTTTTCCCCGCTGTCAAGCATGCCTCAGTGACGACATCAATTGCCTGCCGGGAGTCAGACTTTCATGTCTATGCAACAACAGTGTTTAGTTTCATTTCATTTAGCTAGTGTTTTTCTTATTTTCCTCAGTAAAAAAAAAATCTTTCGAATTCAGTTTCATCAGATCTTCGCCCTACTGAACAATGGAGTTGACCATGGATGGTGATGGTAGGAAGTCTCCTTTGGAGGGCTACTCTGGCAGCTGGGCTGAGTCTGTTTGGCTGCCCTCTGCGGAAGGGTGGTTCGACCATGGGCAGTTCGGTGTTTGAGAGGAGCCAGTCCTCCCATAAACACAAAAAGAAGTGGTCCCATTCCCAAGCCAGGTCAGGGTCTTGGCACCATTCAACCTTGGGTTCTTCCTCTTCCAATCGGGAGGAGGAAGAAACAGTATCATTCGAGGTCGCCCTCTGGTAAATCTACTAAGAGTTTTTCTATATTCGTTAGCAGGAGGCCTTCCCCGGCACCGCTGGTTTCCCTGATGGCTTCTGCTCATGGTCTTTTGAGATCTTGGGCCCGGAGCCCTCTTTGTCCTTTTGTGGGGCCTCCAGTGGGCAGTTTCACCACTAGTCAGCTCTTATGGAGCAGTGGGTACAGCGTTTAGCCTGATTGCCTCTCCCTGTGGATCCGGTATTCGGGCCTTCGGGCCTAGGTGTCTTGGGGCCGCGGTTGAGGCCTTCAGATCATGTCTAGCGTTTGGCTCCTCCAAAGGATCCTGGTCACTTGACAGTGACTGCGCCACCGGTTCCATGTGCCGACATCCCTACCTCCGTTTCTTCGCAGAGACCAGCACAGGTACCTTCTCCAGTCATTTTGGTACCAGTTGCACCTTCTAGGCCTGGTCTGGGTTCTTGGGCGGCACCGTCTCGGACTCCAGCGCCGGAGCAGATGCCGTAGGGCTCGGTGTCACTTCTGGTACCAGCTCCTTAGGGGCTGGCGCCACCTCCGGTGCCAGTTCCGGTTCTGGTCCTGGTGTCGCCTGTCTACCCACTCCCTAGGCCTGGACTCTGACTTACTGGGTCCACACCTCTTCCAGCTTCCCCTTCTGAGGGGGATGAGTCTGACCTCGACCGCATCACTGCTGTGGACGACAATGACGATACTTTTATAGCCTAGAGAATCAACCTTCAGGTCATGCTTCTGTCCCTCAGGAGGACCTTTCCTTTCAGTCATTACTCAGAAACATGCAGGCAACTCTGGCTCTTGAAACTTCCTCTTGACCCCAGTAAGCAGATGTGTCTTGAGTGGCTCCATGTTCCTAACATTCCAGTTAACCTCATGCCTCCTGTACCCCAACCTTTGAAACCCTATCTGAGGTCAGGGGCTAGGCCTGCTTCTATTCCCCGTATGCAAGTCCATGTATTGGAAATAGGTTCCTCTTAAGAAGAGACCTATTCTAGCCTCCCAGCCTATTGCAGATGCACTGGTCATTCTTACAGAGAATGAAAAAGCTGTCCTACCTCAAGAGGTCACAGCATGTCCTATCAATGAGGAATCTCTTAAGACTGACACCATGGGAAAGAGGGCTTTCGTAGCCGCCAATGTGGGCATAGGTATAGCCAGCTATCAGGGGTACTTCTCTCAGTATGAGTATGGCCTTTGGACTTCCCTCCAGTCTCTCACTGAGTCTTTACCAGAATCTGATTCCAAGCTCAAAATTCTTCAGACTGTTAAGCGTGGAACTAAATTCAGCAGCCATCAGTTGAACGTGGCTATGGACGCTTATGATACTGCTTCTCGAGCTGCCACTGCTGGAATCTGTATCAAAAGGCATTTCTGGCTGCAGACCTCAGGATTTTCCTTGGATGCCCAGCAGCAGGTGATGAAATACAGGTTACTCACCTGTAACAGGAGTTCTAGGAGTGGTATATGTTGTTCATCCACACTGTCTGGCAGCTTCCTTGCCGCTTTAATTCTTGACGGAAGGTCTTCAAGCTGGCTCTTCCCACCCACCCAGGTGGTAAAACCTCGGCTCCATAATGATGCCAGATCTAGCCTGTTGGAAGCCAGGTTGTGCATCAAAGCCGGGAGGTCGGGTGGCTTCGTGGATGAACAACATATACCACTCTTAGAAATTGCAGTTATGTAAGAAATGAAAATTACGCATCTACCGTAATTCTTGATCTTCTTGGACGAAGTCTCCACCACTCATTCACACTATTGGGATCTGCGCCGGAGGCACTAGGACCCATCGGAGCAAACGTTTGCTGGGGAGTCGACGCCAGAGATGGCGCCAAGCCCCAGCTCACGCTGGCAATGACTATCTCGGCGCCGACTCCCAACCACCTCAGTACCTTTTACCAAGGAGGTGCAGCGTAACTAACCTAGAAGGGTAGCCTAACCTAAAACCAGACATAAGATAGTCCGACGACCCGTAAGAAGGGTCAACAAAGAAGTCTTCAAGGCCTAAAGATTTGAGGGAGTGAAGACCAACAAGAGAGGTGAGCTCGGGGATGGAGGGTGGTTTAGAATGAGTGGTGGAGACTCGTCCAAGATGATCAAGAATTACGTAGGTACGTAATTTCATATCTTCCTGGACGAAGTCTCCACCACTCAGTCACACTATTGGGAGAGTACCGAGCTAATAATCCCCCGAGAGGGCGTCAGGAGAGACCAAGAGCTCACGTTTCTTAAGACAGAAGTCCATTAAGGATGGCTCTGCCAAAGGAAGAATGTCGTCTGGCATGGACATCGAGTGCATAATGCTTAACGAAAGTATGCACTGAGCTCCAGGTGGCTGCATTGCAGATGTCTGCAATGGGCACGTTGCGGATTTCGCTAGGGATGCCGCTACCGCTCTGGTAGAGTGAGCATAACTCTACCTCCAACTTAACCTGCGCCATGGAA
The DNA here is from genome assembly GCA_016271365.2 of Neoceratodus forsteri. Lineage (NCBI taxonomy): Eukaryota > Metazoa > Chordata > Ceratodontiformes > Ceratodontidae > Neoceratodus > Neoceratodus forsteri. The sequence goes on from CM057453.1 coordinate 1,095,997,900, forward strand.
TAGCAGTGACGAAGGCACGCCACTAGCCATGTTGAGATACATCTAATAGCGACAGGTTGACCCAGCCGGGCCTCACTGAAGGAAATGAACAGTTGCTGGGCTTTACAAAATCCTTGGTTCTATCTAAGTAGAAACGCAAGGCCCTCTTAACATCCAGAGAATGAAGAGAGCTGTCTTCATTTTGCAAGTCCAGAAAATAAGAGGGAAGGACCAAAGGTTGGTTAAGATGAAATTCTGACACAACCTTAGGAAGAAATTTAGGATGAGTACGAAGGACTACTTTGTCCTTATGGAACACAGTATAGGAGGGTCTGTGACCAGGCATGTATCTCAGAGACCCCATAAGCTGAGGTAATGGCCACTAGGAAGGCAGTCTTCCAGGTGAGGAACTTAGTTCACAGGTAGCTAGAGGCTCAAAGGTTTCTCGGGTGAGCATGTCTAGCACAAGATTAATGTCCCAGGCTGCGACCGGACGCCTTGTAGGGGTCTGGTGTGCAGAATGCCCTTAAGAAATCTCTTAACCATAGGTAACTGAGCCAGTGAAAGAGAAAAAAACGGCTCATGATACGCTGAAATGGCACTAAGGTGAACCTTAACTGTAGAGTACTGGAGACCTGAATTTGAGAGGTCCAAAAGGTACTCTAAAACTTTATCTGGAGGGCAGGAAAAGATTCAAAGAGGACTCTGCACACCAGAGGGAAAAACGCTTCCACTTAGCTGTGTAAGTTTTCCCAGTGGCTGGTTTCCGCGCAGCCAGAAGGATATCCGAAACTCTTCGAGAGACATTGAACCGATTTACTTCTACCTCTTCAGGAGCCAAGCGTGAAGGTGAAGAGATCTCAGATTGGGATGGACCACCGGTCCCTGAGTTAAAAGGTTCATCTGCAGGGGAAGTAGTCTCGGAGGAACTGCCAACATACTGTTGAGAAGTGAAACCACAGTTGTCGAGGCCAAAAGGGAGCAATGAGAATCATCTTGTCTCCCTGAGACTTGAACTTGAGGAGTACTCTCTGAATTAGAGGAAGAGGCGGAAAGGCGGAAAGAAAGCGTTTTGTCCACCGCAGCCTGAACACATCCTGACAAAAATGCCAGGCCCTGGATTTCTGGAGCAGAAGAGAGGCAGTTTTATGCTTGAGGGATGCAAAGGTCCAGGTCCAGAGTTCCCACTCTTCAATAGTGACTGAACTATGGTTGAGTCAGAGACCACTGTGAGGATCTGTCTCTGTTCTGCTTGAGACGGTCTGCCAAGTCGCTCTGTACACCTGGCAGGTAGATTGCTTGAATTAGAGCCTTGTGCTCCAAGCACCATTCCCAGATCCTCATCGCTTCTGCATAAGGGTAAGAATGAGCACCGCCTCTGCTTGTTGGATGTAATACATCACTGCTTTGTTGTCCGCTTGGAGGAGAATATTCTTGGACAAAGAATGTCCTTCAAAGCTCGGACCGCCTAAAGGACGGCTCTCATTTCTAGGACATTTATGTGAAGCTGAGACTGAGTTGAGTCCACACCCTGAGTGTGGAGAGCCTGACAGTGAGCTCCCCACCCCATAAGTGAGGCGCCTGTGGTAATGGAGATCTGATGGTCCAGAGGGGCAAAGGGGTATCCTTGCAGGAGATTGTCCTCTGAGACCACCAGGTGAGAGACCTCCGTAGGGGTTCTGTCACCTTGACGAGATAGGGACTGTGGGTGAGTGGTTGGAGACCACTGAGTACTGAGCATCCACTGGGTGGTTCTCATGTGCAGACGGGCCAGAGGTACAGTGAACACTGAGGATGCCATGAGGTCCAGCATCCATTGCATCGAGCGCTGTAACTGACCTGTTCTCTCCGGCGTAACAGGCCATCAGAAGGATATCGCTCCTTCTGTCCTCTGGGAGAAAAGCCATCGGACAGGATGTGTCCAGAAGGGTCCCTATGAAAAGGAGCCCTGGGAGGGCTGCAGCTGTGATTTCTTGAGGTTCAGCAGGACTCCCATGGACGTAAGGAGGTGAGAGGCTGTCTCTACGGCGTCCAGAGTCCCTTGCCTGGAAGGAGTTGCCAGAAGCCAATCGTCCAGATAAGGGAACACCTGTATTCTGAGTTTTCTGAGGTGCGCTGTGAGAACTGCACAACACTTTGTAAAACTTCGGGCGCCGAGGATAGCCCAAAGGGCAGGACTCTGAACTGGTAATGTTGTCCCAGAGCCACAAACCTCAGGAATTTGTGATGTCTCGGGTGAATGGGAATGTGCTGGTAAGCATCCTGCATGTCTAGGGAAGCTAACCAGTCATGCTGATGAAGCAAGGGTAACAGAGTTCCTAGAGAAATTTTGAATTTCTCCTTGGGGGAGAATTTGTTTAGCTTCTGAGATCCAGAATGGGCGATTCCGCCAGACTTTTGGAACCAGAAAGTAATGGAGTAGAACCCCATGTTTCGCTGACGTAGCGTGCACAAGTTCTACTGCCCTGTTGTTTAGAAGGCCCTGAATCTCAAGTGTGAGAAGGTCTGACTGAAGGGCCGACAGCCTGGGCTGTTATTTGGGAGGACAATCCGGAGGAGTTTCCACAAAATTGAGTGAGTACCTCGCTGATTATCCGAAGGACCCATTTGTCTGAGGTTATGGACTTCCATTGGCCGTGAAGTGCATCAGCCGACCTCCCACTGGAGAGGAAAAGTCCACCTCGGGCAGTTGAGGTGGGACTTAGGCCAGCACTTCATAAAAATGGCGCTGGTGCTTGGGCCCTTGCGCTTTCTGCTCACCCGCCTTCTTTTGAGGTTGGGCAGGTTGGTTCTTATGGAAACTACCTCGCCTCTGCCTCGAAGGACTGACGGTTATGAAACTGACATCTACTGGCATGCCTCTAGAGGGGGCAGGAGGGGTCTAGCCAACTTAATGGCTGATCAGTCTTTGTGTAGCTTCTAGAGCTTGTTCGAATCGAAGGACCAAAAAGATATGCACCATCAGAGGGCAATGCCATTACCTGCTGTGCGCATCATTGGTGAAGCCTGAAGTGCGCAGCCAGGAATGGCGGCGGGTGCAAATACCAGCAGCTGCTGAACGGGAAGCGAGTGTCGAAAGCCGGCCATGGCTGCTTTAACCTGTTGGTTGTTAGATTCAATACCCCTGGTAATGGTTTGGAGAAGCTCTGGTTTTGAATCAGAGTCCAGAAGAGCTTCAACCATTTGCTTGAGAGAGTGCCACAGGATATACCTGATTGAGAAAAATAGCCCTGATAACTGGCAATACACATACTTAGGGTAGAAGCAGCAAATACTCTCTTACCTAAGGTATCTATCTTACGAGATTCCTTGTTAATAGGTCGAGCAGTAGTGGTTTGAGGAAGGACGACCTTATCATTCTCTGCCAGGACTACAATAGGATCCGCAAAAGCTTGGGATGTCAAAATGGGACGATCCTTGGGGGCTGAATATTTTCTATCAATGGATTTAGCCACCGATGAAGAGAGAGCAGGATTATAGGTACTGGAGTCTGAGTACTTCAGGATCGATGTCTGTAGTCGGAGAGAAAGTGTGGAAATCATATTCTTCAGCAGAGACTTATATGACAGGTCCTCGACCACAGGCTCTGCAGCAGTAAAAGATACTGCTTCGTCCACCCCATCGCCCAGCCGAAGGTCTGGGTCAGGCTCAACGTCATCTCCTGACAGTCCAGGAGGGACTGTATGGACAGGAAGGGATGAAAGCTAGAAGAGGAAGGAGGAAAGAGACAAAAGGAAATCTCCGAGCGCCCGCGCAGGAGGCGACGGCCGGTAGAACGACGCCGAGGAACCACGCTGGCGCCGCAACGGCGCTGGAGAAGCCTTACAGCCGAGATGCGCTGAATGCGGGCAGTTGACAAGACGCTCATGAGGGATGCCGAGAACGGCGCCAAGAGCACGCACGGCGCCAAGGCACTCCCAGAGACCGAAAAACAGGTTTTGAAGGAAAGAGCAGGAGATAAGGGCATCGGTGGCCCCCCGCGCCAAGCCATGGGGGACACCTAAGCATGAGTCGACGGCACTCAAGAAGGTACCTAGACCAGGAAAGTCCAACTGCCCTACCTGGTCGCCCAGAGAGCCCAAGGCTCACGAACGCATCGAGCCAGGTGCTAACCAACCTCCGAGCCCATTGCTCCAAAAGAGCGCCCACTGATGAAACTGCTCATCTGAAGACCTACCTCGCGGGCGGGTAGGACTCGATGTTGAAGACTTTGGCTACAGAAGCCGCTGCCGGCGACTCGAAGGAGGAGACCGGCAACTAGCCCGATAACCCCGCGTCTAGCGACATATGTATCAGAGGGCGACCTGCGGTGATGCCTCTTTAGACCTGTGGGGATCAAGAGTTTGAGGTCGAACGGTGCCGAGAATGCACCGCTTGGTTTATAAGCCTGCTGGGACCGCGCCCATCCCCCCGGCATTGACTGACTTGTCAGACCCTCTTCCGGAGAAGGTGGCGGACCGGACCTAGCCTGACTGGCTGAACAGCTTATACAAAGTCTCCCTACCGCCACCTGACCTGCTCATGGTCGACTCACAGAGTAGGCTGAGACTTCTTATCAATTTTATTAAAAATAAGAATAACTTAAGCGATACTGTATTGAGATAATACTACAAAATAATAAAACTGAAAACTATGCTGCTAGTTTGAAGTTTGACTCGACAGGCGAGCGGCGTCGTCACTGAAGCGCACTTCGGCGGCAGGAAAAAAGGAACTGAGGCGGTTGGGGAGTCAACGCCAGATAGTCATTGCCATTAATTTGAAGAAGTCATGGGCGCCGCTTCCTCGCGGGGCGCCATCTCTGGCGAGACTCCCAGCAAAAGTTTGCTCCCCGATGGGTCCTAGTGTCTCCGGCGCAGATCCCAATAGTGTGAATGAGTGGTGGAGAATTATGTCCAGGAAGATCTTACAGTAACAGTAGATCTTCGAGAGAGGTTCCTGCAGTAGGTCTTCACATATAGGACTGCGCCCCCTGGCGTCAGTGCCACACGGCAAACTTGTAGATAGCAATCATCAGCAGGGACCGCCCCCGTCAGGCGTTGTGACGTCAGCCCGACTATAAAAGGGGCGGTCCCACGCCCGTTCTCCAGTTCTTTTCCAATGGAGACCTATAGAAAGGTAAAGATGAGACCGGAGTAAAAACTCCTCAGACCCTGCCTCCACTCTAGTCCTGAAGGGCTAGAAAGGATGGAAAATAAGGATAGAACATCCAAAAACTGGGGGAAGGAGGGAAACTAGACCTATTGCAGGAACCTCTCTCAAAGATCTACTGTTATGGTAAGTTCTTATGTAACTGCAATATCTTACTTCGAGAGGGTTCCTGCAGTAGGTCTTCACATATAGGACTGAATACCAAGTCCCAGAGAAAAACAAAAACATGGGTGCATCTGGGAGGAGGAGAAGTCGCCATGAGAAATCACGACAAAAGGCCTTGCAAGACTGCAAGACCAAAGCCAGTTCTGCGCAGAGAGGCAATGTCCAGACTATAATGCTTAGCGAAAGTGTGAACAGACGACCATGTGGCCGTTGCACAGATCTCGGCCGTTGACACATTCCTAAAAAAAGGCAGTAGAGGTCGCCACACTACGGGTGGAATGGCCTTTTACTGCCCCTGGAAGGGACTTCCCATATTTCATATACGAAAAATGGATGCAGTTACTGAGCCATCGAGAGATGGTCTGCTTGGATATTGCCTTGCCCTGGCACTGTGAAGCAAAGGCTACGAACAGTTGGCTCGATTTCCGAACCTCTTTAGTCCTGTTCGTGTAGTATCTCAGAATCCGGTGCACATCAAGGGTGTGCAGAAGGTGTTCCCTCCTGTTGGAATATTGTGGACAGTACACTGGTAATTCCACACACTGGTTCAAAGTGGTTTCCAAAACCACTTTGGGTAAAGAAGGATTAGTCCAAGGACTACTCGGTCCTTATGAAAATCGGGGTGGGGGCCTGCTGAGCAGCTTGCAGGAAAGCAGCATATTTCCTGAGCTCCTGGGTCTCGATCTCTAAAGTGATTAAAATACTTTTTATTTTTTGGAGTAGTTATCTGACCACAAGACACTTCAGGTACCTAGTAGTTTGTTTTGAGCTACAGGTATGGAGACGAATCGGGGGACCGCTGCCTCCTCTTCGGATTTCTTTGCACTTAAAAAGTCACTATGGCAGCATGAGGAAAGGCCTTCAACATTACCAGAAGCCACAGACTCGAGTGCCTCCGCATCGGAGGGTGCATCTTTGGTCACTATTCAAATGACTTTGAACCAGCTGGTCCGGTCAGTCCAAGAGATGGACAAAAAACTGGACTCTCTCACACCATGGGTGACAGAGTTGGAATCCAGAATGGACGAATGTGAAGCATCCGTGCAGAAATCCGAACAACTCGTTGCCAAGGCCTATGACGTTACCACCAAGCTGATAAAAGAAAACACAGTGCTCCGACAGTGACTGGAACTAGTGGAGAACCAGGCTTGGGAGCAGAACCTGCGTATTTTGGGGCTGATGGAGTCGGCAGAAAGAGATGACCCTTTAGATTTTGCCAGAAATGTATTGCCAAAGATTCTGGGACTCTCAGAGGGGGACTCCCCGCTGTTGATCGAAAAGGCATACTGTGTTACACTGAGGCGTGCTACTTTGGACATGGAGACACCACGGATTCTTTTAGTAGTGTGTACTGGCATTGGTGATCGTGACCATGTGCCTTCCCTGGCAAGAAGGAAATGCTCTCTACAATCTGGAGGGAACTCTTTACAAATCTTCCCAGATCTCGCATATGGCACGCGGCAGCGGAGAAAGGGCTTTGATGGGGTTCGCAGTCGGTTGCGGCATTACAAAATCAGTCACCAATTACTGTTTCCCGCTCGTCTGAGGCTAACCTGGCAGGGACGACAATATCAGTTCCAGGAACCGAAGGATGTGGAAAAGATGCTGCAGACCATCGAGAAGGAATTGGATGAGAGAGAGGAGGAGGCTGTCTCCTCGGATGAAGAAGTGCCCTGAGCTTGTTTTGACCCAAAAATCAATGACGTTGCTAGGGGTGGGTTGGGGCAATGTCCTCGCCATTAAGGGGCTGGGTTTTGATGCCTAAAATTGTTATGCTAGTTTAAGGCGTTTAACATTAGCCAGGCAATGTTTTTTGAGGGCGAACTTGCTCTGTACTAGCCCGTTTTAACCCACCCTGGAATGGAAGGGAATTAATTTTAGAGCCCTTTAAACTTCACGTGTGTGCCATGGCTCAGGGCATGGACTTGGAGTTGCACTGCATTAAAACGGGACTTTTTGAAATAATCAGTCGTGTTTTACAGCTCTTCTACTTATTATACTTGTGTTACAATGTTAAGATAACTACTTAATGTCTTGTTGGTATAGAAATATATGCTTAAAGGTAAACAGAGACACCTGGAAGGTTGGGGGATTATATGGTATAAGTGTATTAAAGGATAGCTATTAGGAGAACCATATAGGCCAGTATATTTGGCCAGTTGTCATTGGTTTTGATATTATAATGTGGGGTAATCTCTGGTTCCCCTTTTACATTTCCTTAGCTGCATGCTATGGGTGATGTGAGGTTTTTCCCCCGCAATGAGATGGCTATCCTGGAGGCACTTGACATTATGGAATTGTAATAATCTCTTTTACGGATATTGTATGTAATCCTCCTATGATGTATGATTTTGTAAGTGCTTTTTACTGCAAAATTATAAATAAATAATACAAAAAAAAAAATCAAATAAGATTCTTTACAGACAAAAGCCTGTAATTCGGAAACCCTTCTAGCCAAAGTAACTGCGACTAAAAATGAGGTCTTCCAGGAGAGGAAGCATAAGTCGCAGGAAGAAGCTGGTTCGAACGGGGGTAAGGTAAGCTTCTCAAGCATGAAATTTAGGTCCCAGCAGGGACAAGGATTCCGGATCGGAGGTTTCAAATGAAGGATGCCTTTCAGGAAGGTTTTGGCAACCTCCAGCTGAGCCAAGGTTTTGCCCTCTACCGGGAGGTGGTAGGCCGACAACGCAGAAAGATGGACCTTAATGGAGGAGTAGCTAAGGCCCACCTCAGAATCACGTGCAAGGTACTCTAGATCCTGGGAAGCAGAGCACGAAAATGGACCCCAGTGCCTTGCTTGGGCCCATATCGTGAATCTCTTCCACTTCATTGCGTAAGTAGACCTGGTGGAGGGTTTTCTAGCCTCCGCTAGAATATGCGCAACCTCCGAAGATACCCCATAACAAGAAATCACTATGTCCACAGGTGCCACGCATGAAAGTGGAGAGACTGAAGGCTCGGATGCATCAGGGTGCCCTGCTCCTGAGTCAGAAGGTCGTGGGAAATGGGCAAAAGAACCGGAGGTTCTAGTGCCAAATGTTGCAGCAGAGGATACTAAATTTGGCGCGACCAAAGTGGGGCAATGAGGATGGCATGAGCTCCCTCCTGTTGTAGTTTCACCAAGACCTTCTGAATGAGAGGAAAGGGAGGAAAGGCGTACAGAAACCTCCCTGTCCATGAAAGAGACAGCGCGTCTTGCCAAAAAGAACCATGCCCGGGAACAAGTAAGCAGAAGACGGGTAGTTTGGTGTTGTATGGGAAGGCAAACAGATCCATCTCTGCCAACCCCAGCGAAGAAAAGAGATCTTCGACCACCTCTGACTTTAACTCCCACTCGTGGGCCCTGGCCACTGATTGACTGAGGCTGTCAGCCAGGACACTGTTTACGCCCGGGACGTGGACTGCTGTCAAGTAAAGGCTGTGCTGAATCGCCCAGTACCACACCCTCATTGCTTCTCTGCAAAGAGGATATGAATAGGTTCCTCCATGTTTGTTCAGATACCAGTTATCTCTGAAGTGAGGAGGTTTGAGTGAGCAGCTGACAGTGTGTGCTGCCGCATGGGCGCATAATCTGGGGAGATCTCTGAAAAATTAAGAGATCATCCCTCTTGAATGATACTAACAGCACACTTGTCTGTGGTGACAAACTTCCACTACCTGTACAACAGATGCAGATGTGCCCCCCCCCTCCCCCGGGGAGAGGTCCACCTCGGGCAGCTGAGATGAAACCGGGGTCCTGGTCTCAGAGGGTGGCATTGGGTACTTTCAGGGCCTGTGCCTTCTGCTACATTTTCTTTTTCGGCTCAGAAGACTGATTTTTTTTTTGTAAACTTTATTTAAAAGCATTTCAACAGTATCGGTAAAAAGCTGATCTTATCATAACAAAATGGAAAGATTGCAGTTGTTACAGAGGCACATAACCCATACTAAGAGGTAATTCCAGAGTTGCCTTCATTAGGACCCCAACTCAATAACAAATCACCGTTACCAAATATTTATGTTTTGTAATATGATATTAACTTTCATAATTACACAATTTATGGTTAAACTTTTGTCTCATTTTTAAGAGAGGAATAAGAATCAGGTCTCCACCCAATGAAATGTCAAAGGTCTGCCAAACTTCAGTGATGTTCCGGGTCATCCAGTATTATCAGAATGTTGGGAACCAGGGTGAACTCACTGCCTTCTCCGGGGGGTGGTGGGGGTGGGGGGTGCCCAAATCTGGAGGTAGTTGTGGATCTGGTTCCTTGCTAGGTACTGTGTGTGCTCTAATTTCATTCACTGTAGGAGGGACTTTACCCAGTGAGCTATTGGGGGGACAGATTCAGATCTCCAATACTGCGCTAAACCCTGTTTGCCGACCACAATGCCCTGCTGTCATAGGGGATGATTCAGTGATTTTTCCCCATGACCCCCTTGTGACAGAGTTGAATATGGCCCTGTCCCAGTTGTTATGGAGAAGGAGTTTAAATGCAAGGCTCTGTTCTATCCTCTCATTTTCTGTCTCTTCTCTGTCTGGTTGCACAACCAGATTTTCTCGTGAGACCTAGGACTTGATCACCCCGATGGTCTTGCAATTCTCTGCCTCTCGCTATCTCTCTATCCGCACTTGCTGTCCCCCCCCCCATATCTGCTGGTATAAAAATACATGCGAATCATTACGTGGAAATGTAACGGATACTGGGATCCCTTTGTTTAGAAATGTATATAGTTTTACTGTTGAAATGTATATAGTTATACTGTTGAAATGATTGCAAAAAGCTGTTTGGAACTCAAGGGGTTAACATGAGAAGCTAGTTTGCAAACTCTGAGAAGCTGTAAGCAAGAGGTCAGTTCTGGGTCACAATGTTCTTTCTGCTGCACTTGAAACTTACAACAACACTGTGAGAAACATGCTGTTTTCTTAACGAGCTGGGGTTGCAAACACTATAAAAACAGCTGCAATTGCTTGCAAGAGGGAAACATAGAGACTGAGATTGAAATTGAGAAGAAATCCAGATGGAATTTCTCTGTTTATACTGCCTTTGCAAATAGTTATACTGAACATTTTTTTATTTTACTGTTATAATAATAAATCACTTGTTGCGAATTTTACAACTGCTCCTGGTTTTTCTACGCTTCCTGACCTGTGCCTCGACGACACCCCTAAGGGTAGGCTCAAGAGTACATCTATAGGGTCCACCAAATGGGTGCATCCTAATATTTTAGTTAACAGTATTATGATTTCTTCCCAAAAAGGGATACACTTTGGGGCAGGACCAAACCAAATGAAAAAAAGTGCCTGGTACCACTTTGCATTTTGGGCATATATATGAGGTGTTAGAGTCTAACTTATGAGCCAAAACTATGGTGAAGTAAGTCCTAGTCAGAATATTGTAATGAATAGCTCTTAGCCTATTATTGACAGAACAGGACATTCCCCTCTTCAAAATTAAATCCCAATCTCCCTCGGTCAAATTATCCAGCACTAGGTTCGCTGCCCACCTTCGCTTTAGCTGTACAGAAGGATCCAGGAGAGCACCCAGTAGCAATCGGTAGCACTGTCGCAAAGGTTTTGAGGGGCCTCTATGTGTCGGACATAAGAAAACCTCTTCTAATGGGGAGTACCCGAATAGCCCAGGGACTAGCTGGTCATGATTAAAGCCAGTAGTCTAGATTTGGCCCTCAATAAATATAATAATGGGAGCTATGAAGGCCAAACTCTTTAGCCCGGTCTGGAAGTCTATTATATCACCCCCTCTATATAATTGAGATATGCGTTATATCCCTTTTTGGTGCCAAACTGACAGAGTCCTTTGAATCATGGATGGGACCTTGAATGGAGTCCAGAGTACATGTATAAGGGATGCTTCTGGCGATAGTGCGGCCTGGTAGTTGAATATGCTATGAGCCTGAATCCAGGCCTTAACAGAAGAGCAGCTAAAGAGATTTTTGGACTTCCCCAGCTCATTTTTCAGGAGTGTGGGAGCAAAAATCTCTGGCTGTAGAGGGGACCACCCTCCTCTAGTGTTTCCAGTTCCACCAAAGCTCTCCTGGGGAGCTCTGCAGACATAAGGTCTTGGATGTGGGCAAGTTGTGCAGCTAGGTATTATAATTTCATGTTAGGTAAGCCCAGACTCCCTTACTTACAGGTCTCCACAGAATATCTTTATTTGTGGTCTATGGCCTTGCCATATTAAAGATGTTATGGCCCTTCAATTACTTTGATGTATGTATTTGGAATAGGTATAGGCAGCGTTGGAATAAGTACAAGAACTGAGGTAAAATATTCATCTTAACACGTCCTAAGAAGGTCAGGGTAGTGTTTGCCAACTCTTGCAATCCTCCTGTATTTTACTGAGTAGAAGTTTGTAGTTTATTTCTTTTAACTTAGATAGTTTTTGGGGAGGTGTATACTCAGGTATTTGATCTCACTAGAGGGAGGAATATCCATCCCTGCCACCCTGATATGCGATTCCTATCCCCAAGTGGTAACCATCACACTTGCCCCAGTTTTATGTCCTGACAATGGCCCATATCAGTCACATAATTTAGTTAAAGTGACTAATGCTTTATCAGGGTGGGCCAGGAAGAGCAGTACATAATCCGCAAATAATGATATAACATGTTCTGTGTCTCCCTTTGGAAACCCTCAATGTCCAGGTGTGCTCGGATGGTGGCAGCCAAGGCCTCTATAGTCAGCACATATAAAAGGGGGAAGGAGGCAACCCAGTCTAGTGCAATCGGGTTAATTGAAGGAGGGATATAGTGTCATTAGTGAGTATTTGGGCCTGGGGGAGTGGTATAAACTAGAAATCCAGGAACTGAAACGGAGGCCAAAAGAACAGTTTATTCACCTGTAACAGTAGCTTTAGGAGTGGTATATGTTGTTCATCCACACTCTTTGGCATGCTCCTTTCCCTTTAAGGATCACTGGAAGTCTTCAGCTGGCTCCTCCCACCCACCTCGGTGGTATGTACTTGGCTCTGCCCCATGACGCCAGATCGAGTTCGCTGGAAGCCTGTTAAAGGCCCGCAGCTGGGGAGGTCAGGTCTGTGTGGATGAACAACATATATTACTCCTAGAACTACTGTTACAGGTGAGTAACCTGTTCTAGGAGTCTGGATATGTTGTTCATCCACACTCTTTGGCAGACTCCTAGCAGTTCTCTGGGAGGAGGGAAGCAAGGCAAGGTCCGAATGGCTTGCCCATGAGCTTTGCCAGTACCAGCAGTAGATCCATGGAGGTGGAGGTTCACGCACCAGAGGGAATATGTGATCCAGGCCTTTGAAAAAGCACCTGACCACTGTCTCCTGCGCCAATGTTGGCTGACCGGCCCGCGCCCGGTAAGCAGAAATGGCTGCCAGGTGCACCCTAATGGTCGATGATCGGAGACCTCCTTTGCAGAGAGACCAAAGGCAGTCAAGAATGTTAGCCACTAAACAGGATAAAGGGTCCAGGCCCTTACACTGACACTAAATGGAAAACCTTTTCCATTTGAAGGCAAAACATTTCCTGGTCGATTCCTTTCTGGATGCCTCCATCACGGTGTAGACATCCTCGGAAAGACCCAAAGCCTGGAACCCTAGCCGCTCAGGTACCAGGCTGTGAGGTGCAGGGATTGAAGGTCCGGATGGAATACCTTCCCTGATTGAGTGGTATCAGGTCCAGGCGCGTGCAAAGCCGCCTGGTGCCTGCAGCTGAGGCTGAGGAGATCTGGATACCAGAACTGGCACGGCCAGTCTGGGGCTACCAGGAACACCTTCGCCTTGTCATTCCCCACCTTGAGAAGCACCTTGTGGATCAAGGGAAATGGAGGAAAGGTGTACAGGATGCCTGGGGTCCACGGCCTCGAGAAGGCAACCCCCTGCAGCGAGCCCTGCTGAGGGGGGGCGGGCATGAAACAGCCTTAGCTTGGTGTTTTCCCTGGAGGCAAACAGGTCCACCATCGGTTTGCCCCAACAAGAGAACGGGCTGTTAGCTACTTCTAGATGGAGAGACCACTCGTGGGATGTCTGGCCTAAGTGGCTGAGAGCATCCGCCAGATGGTTTAAGGCTACTGCCACATGGATGGCTAGGAGATCTGCCTCCAACTGACTCACAAGGGTCCAGATGCAGATTGCCTCCTTGCACAGCAAACGAGAGAGCACACCACCCTGTTTGTTGAGGTAGTATATGGTCGTGGTATTGTCCATCTGGACTTGAACCACTTGACCCCGGAACTGAGGAGTGAAAGCTGACAGTGCCAGTCTGACTGCTCTGAGCTCCAACAGGTTAATGTGGCATCGGGACTCCTCGAGGGTCCAGAGTCTGTGGGCCCTTTCGTCCCCCATGTGGGTTCCCCAGCTCATGAGAGGCGATCAATCATGAGGACGACCACGCTCGGGTGGACAAATGGTATCCCTTCCTGCAACTGGTCTGGGACGGTCCACCATTGGAGAGCGCCCACATCTTCTGGGTTACAGTGACCAGCTGGTCGATGTGACTGTGGCGCTGAGTCCACAGGGCGGCCAACTCCCATTGAAGGGGGCGCATGTGCAGCTGGGCCAATGGACCACTGAGGTGCATGTCACCATGTGACACAGAAGGTGCAGAAAGTCCCGGGCAGGGCGCAAGTGCCCAACCAGAAATGATTGGGCAAAGGAGGAAAGAATCTCCACCTTGTTCACCGGGAGCCAAGCTCTGACTTGACAAGAGTCGAGCTCTGCCCCGATGAAACCCATCACCTGAGAAGGCATGAGTTCCGACTTGGCCTCGTTCATCGGTAGGCCGAGTTGAGAGCAGGTCTGGAGGGCCAGATCCCTGGACCTCCCCACCTCCTGTTGGGTGGAACCTGTTAGAAGCCAATCATCGAGGTAGGGGTAAATTCTGACCCCCCCCCCGGCGCTGGAGATAGGCTGCCACCACTGCAGTGCATTTGGTGAAGACCTGTGGGGTTGATGACAGGCCGAACAGCATGGCCTGGAACTCGTATAGGGTCCCTTTGACCTTGAAGCAGAGGAACTGCTGATGGACAGATAAATTGGGATGTGAAAGAACACATCCTGCAGATCCAGTGAACAAACACACAGTTTCACCCCAAGGATGGTATGATCTGGGACAGAGTAACCATCCAAAAGGTGTGTGACCTGAGATATTGATTTGGGTCGTGAAGATCTAGAATGGGGTGCCAGCCCTCGTCTGCTTGGGCACCAGGAAGTACCTGGAGACAGAGCCTGGGTCTGCTGGAGGATCCACCACTGGAACTACTGCCTTGAGGAGAAGTTGAGCAATGTCGCCTCTGAGAGCCGACTGGTCTGAGTGGATATTCATTTCTCCCGAGGGGCGTGGGCTTGGCTTGGAGGGTACTGCTTGAATTCCAGAGGCAGTCCCTGACTGACCACTTCCAGAACCCACCTGTCCATGGTGACAACGGACCAGGCGGAAAGTGGCGGAGACGGCCTCCCACGGGAGGACCCAGAGCTGGCGTGACAGGAGCGGGGATGGCAGCCCCCGCCCCATCACTGAGCAGGCTTGGAGGAGGATCCAGGACCTGAATCTCGGCCTCCTTTACGGGCCTGTTGGGGACCCTGCTCAGGCCGAGGGCGCCAAGCTTGAGCCTGCTGCTGTTGCTGGTGCTGCTTTCCTGAAAGGAGGACTGATGAGTCGCAGGGGCAGAATGCCAAAAGGACTTTTTCTTTTTCCTCTGCTAGTTCTTGCCCAAAGAACTCTTGGCAGAGGTAGCATCCAAGGTGGCACTGGACTGCTCAATGCGCTGAAGGTGACCGGTCACTCCCGGGCTGAACAAGTCGGTCCCAAGGAAGGGCTCTGAAAGCCAGGGCCTACGATATGCGTGAGCACGAGGGAGGCAACCTGAATCTTCTAGCGGAAAGGAAGATTTGGCGTCATGGGGCGGAGCCGAGGTATATACCACCCAGGTGGGTGGGAGAAGCCAGCTTGAAGACTTCGGGTGACCCTTAAAGGGGAAAGGGACATGCCAAAGAGTGTGGATGAACAACGTATCCACGCTCTCAGAACTGTATTTAGCTAAAACCACAAACATAAAGGGCCATTCCACATGGTCAAAAGTTTTTTCCGCGTCAAATGCAAGGAGGCCCAATTGCTGCCACCCCCCCTGCGCCCAGCACTGCATGATGCTCAATGTACAATGTATATTATGCTTGGTCTGCCTACCTCTAATAAAATCACCCTGGTCCAGGTGTACCAAGCCAGGAGCACCCCATCAAGTCTGCCTGACAGTATTTTGGCCAAGATCTTTAATTCATGCTTAACAAGGATACGGGTCTAAAATAGCCGTGATTTCTGGGGTCCTTCCTCAGCTTGGGCAACACTGTGATGGTAGCCAGGAGTTGAGACTGGGACAGCCGTCCCCTTCCAGGGCCTCCCAGACCATTTGGTACATAATTTCCTTCAAGTCGTCCCAGAAAGCTTCATAAAATTCAGTTGGCAGGCCATCTGGGCCTGGGGCCCGTCCGGTCCTAGATGACCATATGGCCCTCTTTATTTCCTCTCTTGTTACTGATTGTTCTAGGCTCTCCTTGCCCTCTGTGTCCAGGGTTGGAAGATGTATATCTTTCAGAAACTCCTTGCGGGATACATTCAGTGGGGCTTGCGAGGTGTATAATAGCTGGTAGAATTGACAGAAGGTGTTACTAATTTAAAGAGTTATTCTGTCTGACTGCTTCTTTTTAAGCTGCCATGAGAGCCATTTTCCAGATTTGTCCCCTTCGAAATAGGTGCATGCTCTAGTAGTCAAAAGGGCTCATTCTATGCGTCTTGATGCTAACTGATTTAAAGTGCCCTTCATACCCTTTAGAACCCCCACGTCAACATCCTTCTCTTCCTGCATCATGTGTTTTTCTAACTCATTTATTTTACCCTCTAGGTCCATCTCTTCCTTTTGCTCCAGTTTCCCCTAAACGCTGCACAGGAGATAATTTCTCCTTGGATGTAAGCTTTTAGAGCATCCCATGTGTTAGGGATAGAGGTATCTGATGTCCTATTGTTTGTTAAAAAGTCATTTAGGCTTTTAGATATGTGCCTGACAAACTGAGGGTCTCCCAGTAGTGTGAAGTCCAGTCTCCACTGGCGGGGTTGGGGTGACCATCATAGGGGTGCGATTGGACATTAGAATAGGAGCACATGAGCATATGAGGCGTCCATTCCCCTTCTCACTAGAGGGGGGAGAGAAAAAGATAGTCAAGCCTCGTGAATAACCGGTGGGCATGTGAAAAAAATGAGTACTCTTGTTCAGTTGGGTGTCAGTATCTCCAAGCCTCCAACAATGCTCTCTCTGTGGCCAAATGTTTAATGTTTAAGAGAACTCTTGGGTGGTGGGTGGGCTTTCGTTCCAGAATAGTCTAAGATCGGGTCCCAATATGTGTTGAAGTCACCTCCATGACTATGCTGTCCTGGGAAAGGCTAGTACATCACATGGTGGGAAAAGTCGGGCAGTCATAATTCGGGCCAGAGTGATATAAAGTGTACCTTTTTCTCCACCGTGGCATACACAATTAGGTGCCTGCCCTGTGCATCTGATTTCAAGGAGTAAATTTTCACCCGTAATGCCGGTCGAAACCATATAGCAACCCCTCTTGCTTTGGATGAGAAGGGGGCCACTATCAGTGTCCCCCCAAAAGGAGGCCAGCTTATCTGATTCTTGTTTTGTCATATGTAGTTCTTGAAGGAGGGTTACGTCTCCCCTAACCCGCTTGATATAAGACCATACCCTTTTCCACTTTACAACAGTAAACATTCCATGTCACTATGTTTAAGGACCCCATGATGCGTACTTAAATAGATTACTCTGTACACCTTGTAAAAATCTTGATCAGTTGACTTCTTAAAATCAAACATTGTTTAGCTGGCTTAATTTTAAACTGAACAACCCATAAACCCCCACCATCCGCCAGAAAAAGGTTCCCACAATAAACATTATCCCCATGAATAAACTGACCTCCCACTTACTCGACCATATGCCCACCTTAGTAAGCAAAAGTAAAAGAAGAGTGCAACTGGCACTAACTCAAACAGTGTTAAACTCAATAGTATTAATCCTCCCCAAAACACTCTCCCTGAAAGAAAGAGGCAACCTACCCACTACTCTTCATGGATCATGCCAGTCACCCAGTCCCATCTGTCTAACATGTTAGTGAGACATGGTTATATCGTCTGTTAACTTGTGGCAAGGCGTGGGGGGAAAAACGCCCAGGGAGATATCCCCAGTAGAACCCCAGCAATGGGCCCACTTACGCAATATGAGCTAGGAGACTTCCTATCAGAGAAGACCCACTGGAAGGGCTAGGAGTGTAGTGCACTCCAAATGGATCCCCAGAACGCAAACATGCCAGGGGAGGGCAGGGAGCAATCAAGAGGCCAGAAATAGAAATTACGTACCTATCGTAATTATGATCTTTCTGTGTATCTTCACCATTCATCACAGATGGGTACTGGCCGGAGATCAGACCCAAGGAGCCTTTTTTTTTTAAAGGACAGGCGGAGCCGACGTTACATCGGCGCCTGCCCTCGAGGCCGACGCATTACGTGGCGCTCGAGGATTAGCCGCTGGCTGTGTCGACTCCGTCTGCCTACCAGTTCTGAGTCGCCGGAGAGGTAAGAGGAAGGGATGGAGGGTGGGACAAGAGAGTCCAAGGGACAGAAAAAGGAAGAGAAACTGAACTAAAAGGAGAAATAACGACTGAGAGGACAGCATATAAGAAGTAAAACTTAGGGGATTGGGTAGGGGCCCCAATCTCTGGAAAAGGAGGAGGGGGGAGAGAGAATTTAGGAGAGAGTGAGAGGTAACAAGGATCCAGGACCCTTGTCCGTCACCAGACTGTATAGGAACTGCAAGGAGTGGCAAAACTCACCTGCCAGAGTTCAAGGCACAGAATAACTGGCAAACCCCCAAAGCAGAGTCGGCTATTCTGGAAAAGGACAGGGTACAGGGACTCAGTACTCTCTCTGTAAAGACATTTGATAAAAAAAAGGGTCTTTTTTTTTTTTTTTTTTTTAAAGGAAGGATAACAGAAGGAGGGCAACCACCAGTTCTCACCCTGTAGGGGTGTAGATAATAGTAGAGAGGAAGTGCCACTCGAGCTGTACCCCTTGGGGAAGAAATTACCCTCTGTGTCCCAACTTTACCACTCTCAAAAAGAGGGGTAGGCACAGAGGGAGGAGGATCCAGAGACTGGAGCCCCAGGGGGATGGCGAGGGATTGAGATGAATGGGGATACACAGAAAGATCATAATTACGGTAGGCACGTAATTTCTATATCTTATCTGTGCAATCTTCACCATTCATCACAGATGGGTGTGTACCAAGCCCCAAGGGGTTGATTAATTGCACCCTAAGGGACAGTGTCCCTTAGCCCTCAGTGGGTGACACACTAAGGGAGATCTTCCGGGCCTGAGGAGGCCCGAGAGTGGGGAGAGCGAGACGGGGTTCCCCCGGAGGGGGAAGGAATTTGCCCCGACAAACGCCGTCTCGCTCTACGGGAAAAGAGATAGGTTCCCTGGTGAGCGGAGCAAATCACCCTACGCCGGGCCAAGGGTGACAACCGGGAAAGGCGAAGCCACGCCGATCTCCTGGTGCAGATCGCTGTCCCTACTACCCTGGTAGCTACCTCACTGGCGTCGTAAGATGCCCTTGCTTGGTGCCTTGCTAGCTCCAGGCCACGTGCAGAGAGAGTGATGGCTTGCCTGGTTTGCTCCGAGTCAGGCAAAGCAGCTATGAACTGACCCAGCGCTGACCACAAGAACCTGTTGTAGGCTGCATAGTGGGCCTGATGAGCGGAGATGGAGAGAAGCAACCGTGTTTAGTAGAGTCCTCCTCCCCAGAAATCAAAAACCAAGAGTCCTGATCTGGGGCCGGTCATGGTGGAGGGCGCAAGCCCATCAGGAGTGTCCAGGTGTCAGTCTGACTGTGGATGAGGCACAGAACCTGGAGACTCTGGGAGCGCTACCTCTGGCTGAGGTCCCTAGGGGCAGGAACGCCGGAGAAGGGCCTCTGCCAAAAACGCATGGATGCCTCCCGAAAGGGAGCAGGCCAGGGCGGCATCACAAGGGTGGCCACACCGAAATCGCCTAGACAGGCGTGCGCCGCATGCTCAGGATTGCTCATGGAGAGGGGAGAGAGGTGAAGGTCCTCCAGCATCCTCACGAGGAAACGCTGATACTCGGAGAGATCAGCGACAGGAGAGATATGGACAGACGGTTCCTCTCCCCCTGAAGAGGGGGATGAGGAGCTGGAGGTCACCATGCGCTCTGAGAGTGGCTGCTCGGGGGGAGGTTGAAAAACCTGGCTGTCCATGGCCCTAACGTAGGCAGGGAACCGAGCAGCCACTGCTCTGAACTGTTCCCAGGTGAGAGGACCGCTAGGACCAAGAATACCTGGGAACGCTGGAGAAGGCGGCAGAGGGAGGGGCAGAGCCGAGAGAGGAAGTCGGCTGACCTCTGCCAGGGCTAGAGCGGACCATGGACCCCGCGGAGGGTGTCCTGAAGACTCGAGCCGACAGCCGTACAACCACGCTGGTACTGCCTAGGCTGCGCCCAAAAGAATCCCCAAGTGAGGCGACTGGCCGGATAGATCCAGAAGGACGGTCCCTGCCTCCAAAGAATGGGACCCCTCAAGGAACCAGAAGGGGAAGGGCGAAGTCCACGCTCGGCTTCGCCCAGGGCCCGGTGGGTCCCAGAGAAAGGTCGACGCACCGAACCCCACACCTCGACCCTGGAGTCCTAGTCCCCAAAGGGCTGGCCCAGGAAGCTGGCAGCCTGGGCTGCTCCTGAAGGGACCCAGGGAGCAGCACTCCTCCCTCCTGTGGGCTTCTCGATAGGGCCCCAAAGTTGGGCAACTCGAGACACACCACCGGAGGGGTACCACTGCCGAGGGGTCGAGAACCCCAAGGCCAGGTTGCATGGCAATGGTGGCACGCACCACAGCCTGCTGGTCAGTACCACTGACCCTAACCTCGGGGGAACCAGACGCACCTCAAAGGGGCTGACTGAGACCCGCCATGGAGACCACTGCTCGGGCTCTCCCTCTGCAGACAACCCAAGGGTGGACTGCCCGCCGACCAGCCTGACCCGACTCCAAAGAGGTAGAGTCTGAGGCCCTGCCAGATGGTAGGAGGCGAGGAGGCGACTCAACAAAGGGCCCAGAAGTTCAAGCAGTGGCTGGCGCACCTTATTCTCCACAGCCCCGCAGCGGCGCTGGCAAAGGTGGCAGGGCAGCACGGGCCAAAGGTCCTGAAGTAGGCAGCCGCGGCACTGCTAGTCCACCGCACCAGGGGCGTACCAGGAACAGAGACGGTGCCGACAGAAGCCCCAGCAACCGCCCCGGCGCCAACGACGCCGCCAGTTCCCTCGGCGCCGCAAGCGGCACCGATGACCGAAGCGGCGCTGACGACTCTGAAGGCGGACTCAGCGCCGAACACGGCACCGCCAGACCCCTCGGCGCCAGGAGCGGCACCGAGAGCACTAACAGCGCCGAGGACAGCACGGACGGAAGACTCTGAAGGCCCCACGGCGCCGTGCTCGACGGCGCTGAGGCGAGACATGGCAAAAGGTGACGCCGATTCTGTCACGGTGCAGCGAGCGGGTCAGCACCGCTAATGGTGCCAACAGCGCCCACGGCGCCGAAAGACCAGTCGTCGACAGGACCCACGGCGCCACAAACGGGCGCCGACAGCGTTAAGAACGGTATGTCGACCCGGCCTTCCGGACGCGGGAGCGACACTGGGGAGCCTCACCCGGGCGAGGGATTACAGGCGGGCGCCTCCCGCCCGCCTCCCGGGAGGAAGCGCGGACGGGCCTCCGCGCCTGAAAGAGTCCTTCGCCAAGGCTAGGCTACGAAGGCTGAGGCTCCTCCTCCTGGTCCGTACAGAACCGGAGGGGACCCGAGGAAAGGCCAAGAGAGCGGCTTGGCCAACGAAAGGCGAGACCTACCCCAAGTCGGGCGGAGCTCACCCTACTTTAAACGCTACTATTCAGGACGCCGCGTGTCCACTGAGAAGCAGGCGCTGTATCAATCCATGTCGTGAAGCGGCCAAGACACGAGAGACACCGTCATGCTGGTCGGTAACGGAGTACTTGCGGCCGCACTGGCACTGACGCATGGGGGCGCCGCTCCGCCTTAGACGACTTTTTGCCCTCCGACCGCGACATGACCTAACGGGAAAAAAAACACCAAAAAACAGACTCGACGTCGCTAAACTGTAAAATAAATGGAAAGATCTTACCAGCGACGTCGAGTATGGCAGACTAGAACTAGCAGGAACCGACGGACTGTCGACGACAAAGGCTAAGGCCTAAAATTATTGAAAATCTCCACAGGCTTCCCACGAGGCGGCACCGACGGCGAGACGGTAAGAACTGGTAGGCAGGCAGCGTCAACATAGCTTAACGGGCTAATCCGAGCGCCCACGAGTACGCTGATCTCGAGGGCGGTGCCGATGCTGCATCGGCTCACCCATCCTTTTTAAAAAAGGCCCCCGGGTCCTGATTCTCCGGCCAGTACCCATCTGTGATGAATGGTGAAACTGACACAGATAAGATTTGAGAAGTGCCTTCCTTCCCATGCCTCCCCTTATATGCTTTCTTCAGATTAACCCGTAATAGCTCTTATGACCAAGCTATGTTAGTTGCCAAAGCCTGGCTGCTAGTTCCCCATCCCCTCCCACAGATGCGGGAGGAGGAAAGTGGAGCCAGTCTCTCATCCAAGTGGAGTCGAAATAGTCTACTGGGAAAATGAAATGATGACCCAAAATTGAAGTAAAGCCCCCATTAGAGGGATACAAACCCCCCTCAATCCCTTCAGTCCGGCTCCTGTTAGCCTCATAATAGAACCTACTCTCAGAAAACATCCGTCTTGTTAATTTGTCATGTTCTTCTCCATCCCACCCTTATCATACCATACCTGCCTCTAGATAGCTATGTCTGAGTTGCAGCCTATTGAAAGTCGCATCTCAAAGTTATACGGTGCTTATTATGATTACTATATACCTCAGGGGAATGCTATGACCTCATAGCAAAGTAAGCAGTCTATAAAGGTCTATAACAAAGGAATAGAAAGGTATTACAGACAATACATTCCATTCCAGACACGAGGCCTGTAATGAGTCAGTAGTCTGGTGGATCAGATAAAGTAGTTCAAGCCAGGATCATAGTTCAGGTCAGTCCACATATAAAACTCGGCAAGGCAAAACCACGAGCAACATATCATCATTGAACCACGGTAAAAATGAGTGTTCCAATTAGGAGCAAGGGTAAAGCTGGACCCTTACAATGGTGATCACAGACCTCTGCGGGGTTGTATGTGGGGAGTGCTCCCGGGGCCTAAGGCATGAGTGGGGTAACCGTAGTCCTGCCTTATAGGCCCTGATGGAGTTACGGACCACGGAGACTCTTGGGTCCCCCTCCACCCCTGCCCCGAAGCCCTACCCTCGGTTCCATTAAATAAGCAGCACGATACTTTAATTATTTTCAGGTCTGTATAGCATCTTCCTGATGAAAGGCCTGAGTTTGCAGCAGTTGTTCTTCCTGAGTAATGAACTCCATAGCAGCATCTGGACAGGTAAACGATCTGGCCCCTTACCCTGTCTGCGAATGATTAAATGTGCTGAGTAAATCAAGGCAAACTACCATTGCAGAGCATGGAGCTTCTTCAACTTCTTGAAATGCCAGACACTCATTTTGCAACTGACGGAATAATTGGGAAAGATACTCACGGCCTCTTTGTATCATGATCGGGCCTTTTTTCTGGCAGCCTCCAAAACCAATTGATGGTCCTGGTACTGTAGAAACTTAATGATTAAGTGCCTAGGATGCTCCTCAGGACCCGGTTTGTTGCCCGGAGATCTATGGGCTCTCTGGAATTCGAGTAGAGGTGCCAGAGGTTACAGATGCTGAAAAAGTCACTGTCTGAATATAGTTGGCACAGTCGTTTCCCTCTGCACCTTCTGGGTGGCCAACACCATGGACATTACACACGCTCCCTATTTTCGTGATTGTCCAGTGCTGTCTTGAGTTTCTCGATGTCTTTTGAGGGCCATGCTCAGTGAAGATTCTAGTCTATGAATGGTATCCTCCTGTGTGCTCAAACTTTCTTCCAGCTCCCCGTGCCCAGCAGTATGGAGTTCGACTGTTTCCCTGAGTGAATTAAAGGTCTGCTGGAGATGTGATAATTGATCTGCAATATTCAAAACCTGAGGTCATGCAAGTAGTTAAATTTTATACAAGATCAGCTATCAGTTTTTCCAGTGAATTAGTGGTAGCTCCGTTTTCAGGTACTGGTGTCGACCTGGTGGCCCGCCGGTCTTCTGCCACGACCTTTGAAGCAGCATGCATGGTCGGCGCTTTTGGGCCTTGTGACTTCGGAACTTCACCAGTCGGTTTAAAATTTGACACTGCATTTTTGACATGATGGCACCCTAGGGGCTAAGGCAACCTCCAGACGAGGTACCACTGCTTAAATTCGTTTCTGAAAGCAGGATGCAGAGAAAATATGCAGGACTATAGCGGAGCTCCAAGATTATGCTGCCATCTTGGCCACGCCTGAGGCTGATGCTTGTTTGGGGCTTCTCTGCCTCTTCCATGAAAGGGTTGTCAGTTATGAAAAACTGACCATTTTGCCCTCTGTGGGTGTGAAGGAGCTGGTCTGGCTGACTTGATGGTTGTTCTGGGTTTTGAGAGGCTTCCAGGGATGGCTCAACCTGTTGGCCGAACAGGTTAATGCCATCAAAAGGAACACTCATCATCTGCTGCTGGACATCCGAGGAAAATCCTGAGGTCCGCAGCCAGGAATGTTTTCTGATACAGATTCCAGCAGTGGCAGCTCAAAAAGCAGTATCATATGCATCGATAGCCACCTTCAGCTGATGACTGTTGGATTCTGTTCCACGCGTAACAGTCTGAAGAATTTTATGTTTAGAATCAGACTCTGGGAAAGACTCAGTGAGAGACTTAAGGAAGGTGCAAAGGACATACTCACACTGAGAGAAGTGTCCTTGATAACTGGTCATACGCAAGGCCAAAGTGGCGGCTGCAAAAGCCCCTTTCCCATGGTGTAAATCTTACAAGAATCCTCATTGATAGGATGTGCTGTAACCTCTTGAGGTAGGACAGCTTTGTCATTCACTGCAAGAATGACTATAGGATCCACAATAGGCTGGGAGGCTAGAATGGGTCTCTCCTTAGGAGGAACATATGTCCAACCCATGGACGACTTGCATACTGAGGAACAGATGCAGGCTCTAGCCACACAGCCTCAGATAGGGTTTCAAAGGCTGAGGTACAGGAGGCAGAGATTAACTGAAATGTTAGGGAACACGGAGCTAATTTGAGACGCATCCGCTTACCGAGGCCAAGGGCGAAATCTCAAGAGCCAGATGTGCCTGCATGATTCTAAGTAATAACTGAAGAGAGAGGTGTTCCTGAGGAACAGAAGCAGGAACCGTAGATCGACTGTCCAGGTTGTAAAAAGTGTTGTCATCATCATCCTCACCAATGAGGAGGTCAGGGTCAGACTCGTTCCCTCCAAATCCCCTTCGGAAGGGGAAGGTGGAAGGGGTGTGGACCCAGCAAGCCAGAGTCCGGGCCTAAGAAGTGGGTAGACTGGCGACACTGGGACTGGAGTGGGACTCTGCACCAGAGGCGGTGCTGGCCCAAAAGGAGCCGGCACCGAAAGCAGCACCGAGCCCCATGGTGCCAGTGCCGGGCCCAAAGGAGCCGGCACCAGACCAGGCATTGCCGCCCCTCCTGAGAACCCAGACCAGGCCTAGAAGGTGTAACTGGCACCAATTTGACTGCAGAGGGTACCTGTGCTGGTCCTTGCAAAGAAACAGGGAGGTAGAGGTAGGCATGTGGAACTTGCGTCAGTGGCATGGTCACCATCAAGAGATCAGGATCCGTCGGCACAGCCCAATGCTCTACCTGGTCTGAAGGCCCCAACTGCTGTCCTGAGACACCTAGGCCCAAAGGCCCTGGTACCGGATCCACAGGAAGGGGCAACCAGGCCAGACGCTGTACCATTGCTCCATAAGAGCTGCCCAGTGGTGACTCTGCCCACCCAAGGCCCCACAAGAAGACAGAGAAGGGCTCCGGGCCCGAGATCTTGAACAACCGCGAGCAGAAGCCATCGATGCTGGGGAGGGCTTCCTGCTCAAGGACACAGAAACCCTCTTAGCAGACATACCAGAGGGCAACCTCGAGTGGTACCATTTCTTCCGTTCCGAAAGGAACAGGAAAAACCCGAGGTCGAGCAATGCAGAGTCCCGAACTGGACTGGTAACAGGACCACTTTTTCTGTTTACGGGAGGACTGTCCTCCCTCCTGAACTGCCCGTGGTCAGACCACCCCTCTGGAGTGGGCAGCCGACAAAACTCAGCCCAGCTGCCAGAGCAGCCCTCCAAAGAAGACTCCCAGCCGTCACCATCCATGGTCAACTCCGTTGTTCAGTAGGACCGAAGATCTGATGAAAACTGCAGTTCGAAACTATGACTTCTTATTTTTTCTTTATTCTTTTTTTTGTTACTGAGGAAAATACCAGCCTCACGGTGCCATACATGCATGGTCCTACCTCGGCATTGGCCCTCCTGAAGATTTTGGGCTCCCGCGGGGTCTCAGCACCTCCGGATTGAACCCAGCAGCATGAATAAATGGTGAAGACTTAAGTCGAGGAAGATATAGCTATAAATGAGGAAGAATACAAGGGAAGGAAGGAGGAGGAAATAAACATTCCCTTAATGAAAACCTTTTATTTTTTGTAGGGATTGGAATCACAAAACCGGGATAATTCTCCCTTACCCCCATTTTTTTTCCTTTTAAAACGGTGGTTGGGGAGGTGAAGGGTCTCTGTTCAAGAAGTGCAGGGAGACCCCAAGGAGAAGTATAAGGGAGCAGCAAGAGGACAGAAAAAGAGAGACACAGTGAGCCGCCCAGAGGCCCTGGCTGTCAACTGAGCAGGGGATGGTGTTAACAGAGTTAAGCTAGCCCTGGCAAAAAGAAATACAGGTGAGGAGGTACAGGCAAAGTGGGCAAGCATTAAGGATGCAATACTTGAAGCAACATTCCATTGTGTTAGAGAGAAAAGGAAGTGTAAAAGAAGAAGGAAACCACCTTGGTTCTCAAAAACAGTATCAGAAAAGGTCACAGTCAAAAGGTTGGCCTTCAGGAAATATAAGGGAACACCGAGGATGAAGACAGGGAGGCATACCAAACTTCCCTAAGGGAAGCAGGGAAGGCAATAAGGCAGGCAAAGGCCCAAACTGAGGAAACACTAGCACAAACAGCAAAAGAAGGTGACAAGACTTTCTATAGATACATTAGTGAAAGGAGAAAGTCCGAGGGTTATTACAAGATCAAGGAGATAAGGAAGCGTGTGAGGAGGAGGACCATGTAAAAGCACCTATCCTAAATAGATACTCCTGTTCAGTATTTACTAAACAGAAGGTAGGCAGGGCCCACAACTCAGCACACCATGGACACGGGGTACAACTCCCTCCACAAAAGAAAGGGTCCTACAAGAGCTCAATAAGCTCAGGGGTACAAGGCAATGGGACCTGATGGCATACATCCCAGGGTACTAAAGGAGCTAAGGGTGGAACTAGCAAGCCATTATCAGAACTGCTTAGTGAGTCTCTGAGCACGGGAGAGGTCCCAAAAGACGCGAAGGGCTCATGTGATCCCGCCCACAAGAGTGGTAGCAGGGGAGGCAGGAACCACCACCAGTCAGTCTTACTTCAGTAGTGGGCAAGATTATGGAGACCTTAAGAAAAGGATAGTGAACACCTGGAATCCATAGGCTATTGGATCCAAGACAGCATGGGTTTACAAAAGGAAGGTCTTGTCAAACTAATCTCATAGATTTCTTTGTCTGGGTAACCAGAGTGGTGGACCAAGGGGGAGCAGTTGATGTCACCCACCTTGACTTCAGCAAAACTTTCGATACTGTTCCACATAGAAGATTGATTAATAAGCTGGGTAGGCTCGGGGTGGATCCGAAGTTGGTCAACTGGGTGGCAAACTGGTTGATGGGCAGAAAACAGAGAGTGGTGGTAAACGGTATACAGTCAGAAGAGATGCAAGTCACAAGTGGGGTACCTCAGGGATCAGTCCTGGGGCCAGTCCTCTTCAATATCTTCATCACTGACATTGCAGATGGACTGGATGGTAAGGTTTGTCTGTTTGCAGACGACACCAAGATTTGCAACTGAGTAGATGATCCAGATGGGGTGGGCAGAATAAGAGGAGATCTGGATAAACTGGAAAAATTATTGGAAGAGTGACAACTGGGGTTTAATCCAAAGAAGTGCAAGATCATGCACATAGGGAAGAGACACCCTGAAGCCACGTATAGGCTGGGAGGGGAGTTGCTGGCAGTTACAAGAGAAGAAAGAGACTTGGGCATCATCATAACCAATGACCTGAAATCATCCAAGAAGACCACTAAAGCAGTAGATAAGGCTAGGGGGATGTTGGGGTGTATTACTGTGGTAGGGGTATCACAAATCGGAAGAGGGAGGTAATAATCCCTCTTTACAAGACACTGGTTAGGCCCCATCTGGAGTACTGTGTGCAGTACTGGAGGCCACACCTTCACAAGGACATTAACCAAATTGAGGTAGTCCAGAGAAGGGCAACTAAAATAGTGCAGGGACTGCATCAGAAAACATATGAGGACGGATTAACGGAGCTCAATATGTATACCCTAGAGCAAAGGAGGGAGAGAGGAGATATGATCGAAACATTCAAACACCTTAAGGGCATTAACAAGGTGAAAGAGTCTAACATGTTTCAGTATAAGAAAAATAGCAGGACAAGAGGACACAGCATGAGATTAGAGGGAGGCCAATTAAGGGGTAATGTGAGGAATTTCTTTTTTACAGAAAGGGTAGTGGATGCATGGAACGGCCTACCTCAGGAAGTGGTTGATATGAATACAGTGCAGGGCTTCACACAGGTATAGGATAGGCTTAAGGGAGCAATACAGATGAGTATGAATAGATAGGCCATTGAAAGAGCAAAGGCCGATGGCACATTTATAAGGTAGAAAAATAAATGGGCAAATTGGATGGGCCTTGCGGTCCTTATCTGCCGTCAACTTCTATGTTTCTATGGTGGGTGGGCATGTGAATGAATGGTAAAGATAAATTCTGGAAGATCAAGATTTGCGGTGAGTACACAATTGTCATATCTTCCAAGACTCGGTCTTTACAGTTCATTCCCACATACTGTATGGGTCAGAGTACCAAACTTTCCACCCAAAAGGGCAGAGTTGACTAGGGAAATGGCTGCTCCCTCAGCCCTCTGTGGGTGGTGACCACAGAAGGGCAGGGACTCCTCACAGGTCTGGTGAGATCTGAGACTGGTCAGGGGCAGGCAGAGGCTCTTGTGGCCTGGGAGCAGATGGGCATCTCAACAACTCACACCTAACCCTGCGAGAGAAAAAAATGAGTCCCTTGGTAGCACGAGCTAAGCACCCTATGCCGGGCCAGGGGTGCCAACCAAGAAAGGTGAAGCCATGCTGTCCTCCAAACACAGACTGTGGTTCCCACCAGCCTGGAAGTTACCTCAATGGCATCATACAATGCCCTCATTTGGTGCCTCACAAGCTCCAGGGCCTGGGTAGAAAAACGTAGAGTCAGTCATCTGGCAGGGATGCTGTGAGTTGACCTAACGTCATCCACAGGCACCTGTCACAGGCTGCCTGATGAGCCTGATATACAGAAATGCACTTATGGTGCATGCCGCCAAAATAGTCTGCCCCAGACATCAAACTATGCAGATTCAATGTCGGGGGCGGGGGACGACTGGGCACCTACAGCCAGATGGGGTATGCAGGACCAGAATCCTGGAAGAGAGATGAGGCATGGCCCCTGGAGAACCCACAGGAGCACAGTATCTACACTTGACTTCCCTCAGGGCTGGAGAGGGGGAAGAGGGATAGAACCAGACATTCCTAGATGCCTCTGTGAAAGGCTGAGACCAGGGATGGATGACTGCTGAGTCTTTGCTGTATTCTCCAAGGAATGCCAGTGCAAAGGTAGCAATACTGTGACCTATGAAGTGCTAATGACCTAGCTCTTGCATCTTTCCCCCATCAGGATTAGCTGAATGTCAGAGGAAAGGTGGACAGAGGTATACTCTCCCTCAAAGGAGGAAGTGGGAGAGGAAGAGGAGCTGGAGTGAGGAGGCATAGGTACAGGGGCTTCAGGCCTGAAGAGGACTTGGTGAGCTGTAAGTTGGTAAAAGAAAAAACACACCAGATGTTATCCTGAACTGATCCCAGGTCAGAGGTCTAACAGGTTGAAAATGACTGGGACATCTGACCTGTGGCGAGAAGGCTGAGGCATTCTGCTCATCTCATGTCATGCTGGCACCGGGTTTGGGAATGACCTCGGTCACTGGGGAGCCAGCATGGGAGGAGGGGGAGGGGAGGAGCAGGACTGAGCAGCCTAAGGCAGCTCTTCTCTCCTGGGAGGTATCACCCCCATGGTTCTGCTGACACCAGGTGGAGGTCCAGTGGTGGCGCAGGGCAGGAGGGGGTGTCATGTAGGAGGTCCCCTCAAGCTCGGCATACAGGTGCCTCCATACGCATGTGTGCACACCTGAGGTGGAAATAAGGGTAAAAAACTATTAAAATATAAAGAAAAAAAGAAAAGAAAATGACTGGAACAGGAGGAGAAGGGCAGAGGAGGAGGGCCATGGGAGACCAGGCTAGGTCTTCTGCCAGGGCTGCAAGAATGCTCAGGGACCTCTCCAGTAGAGGACCTGACAAATTCTCCTGTCAGTACATGATCAACTGAGGACCAGTCGAGACAGTGCTTGTGGGGTGGGGTGAGCCTCCAGGTGTGAGAGAAACCATGGAGATCCCACGGGCAGCCCCGATCCCTACCAGTGACACAGACAGTCAGTTACAAGGAGAAAGATGGGTACAAACCAGTGCTGCAACTCCTGCTAGAACTGCCTTTCACTTTAACCAGGAGCGAGCACAGGCCCAGACCCCAAATCCTCCCTCACCAGAGCCAGCTCTGCCCTTAGGCCTGGGCCCAGGCTCTAACTGCCTGAGACCTCGGGGAGACATGTACTTAGAAATGACCTTGCAAGTGGCACCAGCTCGTCCCTGGCACCACTGAACAGTGCCAGGAACAGGGTCAGCACCAGGAATGGCACTGGGATCCAAACCGCACTGCAAATGGCGCAGTTAGGGTACTACCTGGTGCCGCCTGGCACCAGCCACAAACATCACTGCACCAGAAAAGAACTGTTACATACTTACTGGAACAGTAGATCTTGAGAGACTCTCTCATCAGGCCACACCTTTGGAACTACATCCACATCAGCACTAGGACTACACGAGAAACTTCTGCAAGCCAGGGGCTGCCCACAAAAGATGTCATCGTCAGAATCTACATAAACATGGGTGGCCAGTCTCTTCTCAGTTCCCACCAGAGATTATGCTTGGAGGACCTCTCTCTGGGGAACCAGGAGATAAGGGCAGCACCCAGAAAAATCAGGCAACAATGGGTGCTGAAAAGGCAGTGATGAAATGACTCAGTGCAGGAAATCGGGTGTCCTACTCCTGAAGAGGGTAGGACGACGGGTCGGCATGGCCTGATGAGAGATTTTCTCAAAGATCTACTGTGACGGTAAGTACGTAACTGTTCTATCTTCTTCGAGGATACCTCTTTCATCTGGCTACACCTTTGGAATGAGTCCCAAGTAGTACCAACAAGTTAGTCTCGGGGAATGGGGAAAAACAGATTTATGAAAGCAGACTCTGTAAGACAGTAAGGCCAAAACCTGCTCATCTACGGGGCACAATGTCCAGACTGTAATGCTCAGTGAAGATGTGGACAGTGTTCCATGTGGCAAATGCACAGATTTCAGTGGCTGAATCACTGCGGAAACAAGCACCCAAGTGGCCACCATGCCTCTCGCAGAATGAGCATGAACCACACCAGAAAGTTCCTTACCGTACTTCCTATAACAAAACGTAATACTGTGCCAACTATTTGGACAGGCACTGTGTAAATACAGGAGTGCCCTCTTTCCCAGGGGAGAACAAAACAAAAAGCTGAGAGGACCACAGTAGTTGGTGCGGCTTACGTAAATACAGGTTACTCACCTGTAACAGGAGTTCTAGGAGTGGTATATGTTGTTCATCCACACTGTCTGGCAGGTACCTTGCTGCTTTAAGATTGGCCAGTAGGTCTTCAAGCTGGCTCCCCCGACCCAACTGGGTGGTAAAACCCTCTGCTCCGCCCCATAACGTCAGATCTAGCCCGCTAGAAACCAGGTTGTGCGTCGGAGTCGGGTGGGTCCGTGTGGATGAACAACATATACCACTCCTAGAACTCCTGTTACAGGTGAGCAACCTGTATTTCTAGGGACGTGGATATGTCGTTCGATCCACACTGTCTGGCAGACTCCTTGCGGTTCTCTGGGAGGAGGGAGGCAAGGCGTAAACCCCCTACATAGGAAACAGGGACTGGAAAACTGAGGTCCCAAAACCAGCATCCTGGTGTGACTCGAGGTCGATGTGGTAAGGGGAAATAAAGGTGTGTGCTGACTTCCAGGTAGCAGCCCTGCAGATTTCCTGGATAGGGACAGCCCTAGAAGCAGCCACCGATGCAGCAGTATGTTGGGTGGAATGAGCTCTTACCTCCACGGGAGGCTCCCTGCCTGCCAACCTATAGCAGGGATCAATGCAGGAAGTGATCCATCTGCCAATCATCTGCTTGGCTGCAGGTCTGCCAGGTGTATCTTCAGCATAGGTGACAAACAGCTAGCAAACCTCTCCCCGAACTTCCGCCATACGCTCTATATAGTAGGCGAGTGCTCTTCTCAGGTCCAAAGTATGGAGCCAGTACTCGGCCCTCAGAGGTGTGATTCGGGTAGAACACTGGCAGTGTCAGCACCTGATTCAGGTGAAACTCCAACACCACCTTCGGAAGAAATTTCGTATAGGGGCACAGGACAACCTTGTCCCTGTTGAAGACCAGGTAGGGAGATTTGATGTAAAGTGCCTGGAGCTCCTCAATCCATCTGGCTGACATGACAGCCACCAAAAAGGCGGTCTTCCACGACAGGTGGGGAGATGTCACCCCTCCCTGTGCATCAGTTCGATTGGCTTGCCCATGAGCTTGGCCAATACCAACAGTAAATCCCACAGAGGTGGAGGTTCATGCACCAGAGGGGATATGTGATCTAGGCCCTTGAAAAAGCCACCTTCTCCTGCGCCCAGTAAGCAGAGATGGCCGCCAGTGCACCTTAAGGGTCATCGACTGAAGCCCTTGCTGAGAAAGGGACCACTGGTAGTCCAAATACTAGCCAACAGGCAGCACAAGGGGGTCCAACCTCTTGCCCTGACACCAAATGGAGAATCTCTTCCATTTAAAGGCATAACATTTTCTGGTCAACTCCTTATGGGACGCCTCAATGACGTTGAGGACCTCGTCGGAAAGACCCAAGGCCTGGAACTCTAGTCGCTCAGGAACCAGGCCATCAGGTGCAGGGACTGAAGGTCCAGATGGAGTACCTTCCCCTTGTTGATGGACAGCAGGTCCAGGTGGGCTAGAAGCCGCCTCAGGAGCCTGGAGCTGAGGCTGAAGAGATCTGAATACCAGAACTGGTGGGGCCATTCCAGGGCTACCAGAATCACCTGCGGCTTGTCCCTCCTCACCTTGAGAAGCACCTTGTGGATCAAGGGAAATGGAAAGAAGGCATAAAAGAGGCCTGGGGTCCACGCGCCTCGAAGGATTCCCCACAGCAAGCCCTACTTGGGGGCGTGATACTCCAGCAGCTGTGTGTTCTCCTGAGGCTAACAGGTCCACCTGAGGTGTACCCAGTGGGAGAAATGAAAATTACGCACCTACCGTAATTATGATCTTTCTGTGTATCTTCACCATTCATCACAGATGGGTTATCTGGTCGGAGGTCAGGACCCCGCTGGAGTTTTTTTTTTTTTTTTTTTAGGTAGGCGGAGCCGACACACCATCGGCACCGCCTCGAGGCCGGATTTACCGCGTGGCACCCGAGGGGCCGTTAGATGTGTCGACTCGCCCGCCTGCCAGTTCTGGAGTCGCCGGAGAGGTAAGAGGAAGGGATAGAGGGTGGGACAAGAGATTCCAAGGACAGAAAAGGAAAGGATGTCTGAACTAAAAGGAGAAATAACGACTGAGAGGACAGCAAAGAAGAGGTCAGACTAAGGGGATTGGGAGGGGCCCCAATCTCTGGAAGCAGAAGAAGGAAAGGGTAGGGTGGGGAGAAAGAATTTAGGAGAGAGGGAGAGGTATTAAGATATCCAAGACCCTTGTCCGTCACCAGATTGTATAGGAACTGCAAGGAGTAGCAAAGCTGTCTGCCAGAATTCAAGGCACGGAATAACTGGCAAATACTCCAGAAAGCAGAGTCGGCTATTCTAGAAGAAGGACAGGGTACAGGCATTCAGTACTCTCTCAAGAAAAGATGTTTGGCGAAAAAAGGTTTTTTTTTAGGAGAAATAGTTGGATGGAAACCAGGAGGAGGACAGAAGGAGGGCAACTACCAACTCCCACCCCACAGGGCTGGAGACAAAGTAGTAGAGAAGGAGTGCCGCTCGAGCTGCTCACTCTCCTTGGAAAATACTCCCCTGTGTGTCCCTACATTACCCCACTCCTAAGGAGGAGAGGGGGGGTCACAGAGAGGGAGGGGGACCCAGAGACTGAGGCCCCAGGGGGATGGTGGGTGGGGTTGTGATGAATGGTGAAGATACATAGAAAGATCATAATTACAGTAGGTACGTAATTTTCATATCTTATCTGTGTCAATCTTCACACCATCACAGATGGGTGAGTACCAAGCCCCCCCCAAAGGGGGTTGTTTCTTTACACCCTAAGGGACAAAGTCCCTTAGCCCTCAGTGGGTGACACACTAAGGGGGGGAACCTTCAGGGCCTGGAGAGAGAGACGGAGTTCCCCGAAGGGGGAAGGAAGTTGCCCCGACAAGCACCGTGTCACTCTATGGAAGAAAAGGTAGGTTCCCTGGTGGGCGGAGCTAATCACCCTACGCCAGGCCAAGGGTGACAACAGGGAAAGGAAAATTACGTACCTACCGTAATTCTTGATCTTCTTGGACGAGTCTCCACCACTCATTCACACTAGTGGGATTAGGGCCGGAGGCACTAGGACCCATCGGGAGCAAACTTTTTTGCTGGAGGGTCGGCGCGAGAGATGGCGCCGCGAGACACGGCGCCGCGAGCTGCGGCTCGAGCGGTAACGACCTTCTCGGCGCCGACCCTCCAACCGCCTCAGTACCTTTTTTACCAAGGAGGTGCAGCGCAACTAACGAAAGAGTAACTGTAATATTAAAACACGGACATAAGATAGTCCGTACGACCCGTGTAAGAAGGGTCAGTAAAGAAGTCCTCAGCGCCAAAGATTTGAGGGAGTGAAGACCAACACAGCGGTGAGCCGGGGATGGAGGGTGGGCGTAGGAATGAGTGGTGGAGACTCGCCCAAGAAGATCAAGAATTACGGTAGGCAATGCACTTTTCCTATCTTCCTGGACCTAAGTCTCCACCACTCATTCCCACTAGTGGAGAGTACCAAGCTGATAATCCCCAAAAGGGCGGCAGGAGAGCCAGAGCTCACATGTCTAGGTAGAAGCTCATTAAGGATGGTTCTGCCGATCGCGGAATGTCGCCTGGCATGAACATCCAGTGCATAGTGCTTAACGGAGGTATGCACTGAGCTCCAGGTGGCGGCGCGCAGATATCTGCAATTGGAACATTGCACTTCCGCCAGGATGCCGCGACCGCCTAGTAGAGTGAGCGACACTCTACCTTCTAATTTAACCTGAGCCATGGAGTAGCAATGTCAAGGCATGCCACTAACCATGAGGAGATGCATCTGATAGCGACAGGTTGACCCAGCCGGGTGTCGCTGAAAGAAACAAAGAGTTGTTGAGTCTGTAACATCCTGGGTTCTGTCCAAATAGAACCGCAAGGCTCTTTAACATCCAAGGAATGAAGAGCCTGCTCCCTTCATTTTGGAAATTAGCTAAGTAAGCGGAAGTACCAGAGGTTGGTTTAGATGGAATTCTGACACAACCTTGGGAAGAAATTTTGATGAGTACGGAGAACTACTTTGTCTTTATGGAAGACAGTATACTGGAGGGTCTGTAACCAGGCATGTATCTCAGAGACTCTGGGTGAGGTAATGGCCCCCAGGAAGGCAGTCTTCCAGGTAAGAAATTTTAGCTCACAGGTAGCTAGGGGTTCAAAGGCTTTGAGTGAGCATGTCCAGCACCAGGTTAATGTCCCAGGCTGCAACTGGACGCTTAACAGGGGTCTGGTATGAAGAATCCCCTTAAGAAATCTCTTCACCATAGGTAACTGAGCCAGAGTCAGGGATGAAACCAGCTCATGGAACGCTGAGATGGCACTAAGGTGAACTTTAACTGTGGAGTACTGAAGACCTGAGTTAGATAGGTCCAAAAGATACTCCAGAACCTTGTCAGGAGGACAGGAAAAGGGTTCCAAGAGGACTTTGCACACTAGAGAGAAAACGCCCATTTGGATGCGATGTTTTCCGTGGTGGATTGGCTCCCGAGCAGCTAGAAGGATGCTCGAGACTCACGGGAGACGTTGAACCGATTCACTTCTATCTCTTCAGGAGCCAAGCATGAAGGTGAAGTGATTTCAGGTTGGGATGGACCAACGAACCCTGGGTCAAGAGACTGACTTGCAAGGGAAGTGGACTTGTGCTCCAAGCACCACTCCCATACCTCATTGCTTCCCGCAAAGGGATAAGAGTGAGCACCGCCTGCTTGTTGATGTAATACATCACAGCTTTGCTGTCCGCTTGAAGGAGAATGTTCTTGTGACAAAGGACATCCTTCAGAGCTTGATCGATAGAGGACCGCCTCACCTCCAAGACATTTATGTGGAGATGAGATTCGAACGGAGTCCATACACCTTGAGTGTGGAGGAGAGACAGTGAGCTCCCCATCCCATTAGCGATGCGCCTGTGGTGATGGAGATCTGATGGTCCGAAGAGCAAAGGGGAACCTTTGAGGAGATTGCTTTCTGAGACCACCAGGTGAGAGACCTTCAAGGGGTTGCGCACCTTGATGGGATAAGACTGGGGTGAGAGGTCGGAGACCACTGAGTGGAGAGCATCCATTGGGTGGTTCTCATGTGCAACCGGCCAGGGGTACAGTGAACACCGAGGACGCCATGAGACCCAATATGCGCTGTATCGGAGAGCTGTAACCGATTGGTTCTCCCGATGTAACGGGCCATCCGGGGATGTCGAGTCTTCTGTCCTCTGGAAGGAAAGCCTCATGGAAGAGGTGACTAGAAGCGCCCTAAGAAAAGGAGCCCTGGGAGGGCTGCAGTTGGGATTTTTTTCAGATTCAGCAGAGCTCCCATGGACGTGAGAAGACTGAAGTCGCTTGCACGGCTTCCAAAGTCTCTTTGGCTGGACGGGCTTACAGAAGCCAATCGTCCAGGTAGGGAAAGACTCGAGTCCGCTTTCCTGAGATGCGCCGCGAGAACTGCACAACACTTTGTAAAAACTCGCGGCGCCGAGGATAGCCCAAAAGGCAGGACTCTGAACTGATAATGCTGACCCAAAGCTACAAACCTGAGGAACTTGCGGTGGGTCGGGTGGACGGGGATATGCTGGTACGCATCCTGCATATCCAGAGAGGCCAGCCAGTCGTCCTGATGCAGCAAGGGTAACAGGGTACATAGGGAAATCATTTTGAATTTCTCCCTGGGGAGGAATTTGTTCAGCTTTCTGAGGTCTAGAATGGGGCGCATCCCCCCAGTTTTCTTTGGAACCAGAAAGAAATGGGTAGAACCCTGTGTTCCTCAATGCGGGGCACCAGTTCTATTGCCCTGTTGTTCAGAAGGCCTCGATCTCGGTGGTGAGGAGGTCTGACTGAGAAGCCGACAACCTGGGTTGTCGTCTGGGAGGACAATTTGGGGGAATTGAGAGAGTAACCTCGAATTATCCGGGGACCCATTTGTCTGAAGTTATGGACTTCACCTTGTAGAAGTACATTAGACGACCTCCCACTGGAGGAGAAAGTTCCATCTCGGCAGTGTGGATGGAACTTGGGCCAACAACTCATAAGGTGGCGCTGGGGCTTTAGGCCCCTGCGCTTTCTGCGTCTTCTTCTGAGGTTGGGCAGGTTGGCTTATGGAAGCTTCCCTGCTTCTGCCTCGAAAGGACTGACGACTAAGAAACTGACGTCTGTTCGTATGCCCGCGAGAGGGGGCAGGCGGAGGTTCTGGCCAATTTAATGGCCGATCTAGTCTTTTAGGAGGCTTCTAAGGCTTGCTCCACCTGAGGGCCGAAAAGATAGGTGCCATCAAAAGGCAGCGCCATTACCTGCTGCTGAGCATCCTTCGTGAAGCCCGAAGAACGCAGCCAGGAATGGCGCCGAGTACAAATCCCGCAGCAGCTGAACGAGAAGCAGTGTCGAAGCGCCCATGGCGGCTTTGACTTGTTGGTTATTGATTCAATACTCTAGTAACGGTCAATAGAAGCTCTGACTTGGAGTCCGAATCTGGAAGAGCTTCAACCATTCTTTTCATAGAGTGCCACAGGATATACTCATACTGAGAAAAATAGCCTTGATAACTGGCAATACGATACTTAGAGTGGAGGCAGCAAAGACTCTCTACCTAATGTATCAATCTTACGAGACTCTTTGTTAATAGGTCGAGCTGAAGTAGTTTGAGGAAGAACGACCTTTGTTCCTCTGCCAGGACTACAATAGGATCCGCAAATGCTTGGGATGCCAAAAATAGGACGCATCCTGGGAGCTGAATACTTTATCAATGGATTTAGCCACTGAATGATTAAGAGCAGGATTATTCCATACCATTTGAGACAGCGCCTCAAGGAAGGCTGGATCGGAGGAGTCAAACTCAGGGATCTCCAAGCATGAAGGTACTGGAGTCTTAATATCTTCCCAGGATCGATGTCTGTAGTCTGAGAGAAAGAGGATCTCAGGTTCTTCAACAGAGACTTAAAGGACAGGTCCTCACCACAGGCTCTGTAGCAAAGAAAGATCCTGTTTCTCCACTTCATCACCCAACCAAGGTCTGGGCAGGCTCAACATCATCTCCTGATGGTCCAGAAAGGACTGTTTGGACAGGAAAGGAATGAAAATTAGGAGAGGAGGAAATATCAGAAAACAAGGAGAGTCCCCGAGACCGCGCCGAGACGGCAAAGCGGGTCAAGACGGCACCAAGGAGGCACACGCGCCAAAGAGGCACGCGTTTCGCAAGCGCACCGCAAAACTCCCCAGGCGGCGCTGGCGAACGGCGCCGCGATAACGGCACCAGAGCCGACGGCGCCGCACACGGCGCCGCCAGCCGACGGCGCCGCAGACACGGCGCCACCAAAGCCGACGGCGCCACCACGTTACGGCGCCACACACGGCGCCGCTGAAGCCGACGGCGCCATACACGGCGCCGCTTAAACCGACGGGCGCCGCACACGGTACCGCTGAAGCCGACGGCGGTTACACGGCGCCGCTTGCCGACGGGCGCCGCACACAGCGCCGCTGACTAGCGGCGCGCCGACGGCGCCGCCAGATCCAACGGCGCCGCTGGACGGCCCGCAAGACCCACCTGCACCAAAACGGCGCCGACAAGCCAACAGACTCCGAGAAGGCGCCGAAAAGCCCCAGGAACCTGGAAAGCAAGAGGAGGAAACAAAACCAGGAGATAAGGGCATCGGTGTGGCCCCCTGCGCCGCAGCCATGTGAGGGGGGGAAACACCTAAGCACGGAGTCGCAGGCACCGAAGAAGGCGCCGCGCGACTAGGAAGGTCCAACCGCCCTACCTGATCGCCGGAGGGGCCCGAGGGCTCCGAGGCAACCGAGCCAGGCAGAAGAACCAACCTCCGAGCCCATCGCTCCATAAGAGCGGCCCACTGATGAAACTGCTCATCTGGAGCCCTACCTATAGGCGGGGAGGGGCTCCGATGTCGAGGACGACGATTACCAGAAGTTGGCGACTCCGAAGAAGGAGACCGCAACTAGCAATGATAACCGACGCGACGCAAGAGACATACCAGAGGGCGCACTCGAGAGATGCCTTCTTTGACCTGTGGGTCAAGAAGAGCTCGAGGCCGAACGGTGCCGTGAAAGCGACCGCTTATTTTATGCCTGACGGGGGACCGCCATCCTCGGCATCGGACTGACCGCTGTCGGAACCCCGCTGAGTTTCTTGAGAAGGAGGTTGACCGGACCCAGCCCGCTGACTGAACAGCTTACACGAAGTCTCCCTACCGTCACCTGACCTGCTCATGGTTGACTCCGTCAAGTAGGCCGAGACTTCTTCAAGTAAGTTAAATTTAAGATATTAGAAAAAATTTTCGAAATAGAATAAAATTAAGCGATACTACTATCGTGATAATGTTACAAAAAAACAAACTGAAAACTAAGCGCTAGTTTGAAGTTTGACTCTCGACAGACGAGCGACGTCGTATACTGAAGCGCACTCGACGGCGGGAAAAAAGGAACTGAGGCGGTTGGAGGGTCGGCGCCGAGAAGGTCGTTACCGCTCGAGCCGCAGCTCGCGGCGCCGTGTCTCGCGGCGCCATCTCTCGCGCCGACCCTCCAGCAAAAAAGTTTGCTCCCGATGGGTCCTAGTGCCTCCGGCCCTAATCCCACTAGTGGGAATGAGTGGTGGAGACTTAGGTCCAGGAAGATAGACGTAGTCACGCCGACTGCCTAGTGCAGATCGTTGTCCCTACGACCCTGGCAGCTACCTCGTTGGCGTCATAAGATGCCCTCGCTTGGTGCCTTGCTAGCTCCAGGCCACGTGCAGAGAGTGCGATGGCTTGTCTGGTTTGCTCCGAGTCAGGCAATGAGGCTAGGAGCTGACCTAGCTTGAACCACAAGAACCTGTTGTAGGCTGCATAGTGGGCCTGATGAGCAGAAATAGAGAAGAGTAACCATGCCGAGTAGAAGGTCCTCTTCCCCCAGAAATCAAAATCCGAGGAGTCGTAATCTGGGGGCCGGTCACGGTGAAGGGCGCGAAGCCCATCAGGAGTATCCAAGTGCGTCAAACCAGACTGTGGATGAGGCATGGAACCTGGAGACTCGGGGTGCACAATACCTCTGGCTGAGATCCCTTGGGGCAGGAACTCCGGAGAAGGGCCTCTGCCAGAAACACAACGACGCCTCCCGAAAGGGAGCCGGCCAGGGTGGCACCACAAGAGTGGCCTCGCCAAAATCGCCTAGAAAGGCGTGCGCCGCATGCTCAGGATTGCTGATAGTGGAGGGTGAAAGGTGCAAATCCTCCAACATCCTCACGAGGAATCGCTGATACTCCGAGAGATCAGCAGCCGGAGAGATGTGGACAGACTGTTCCTCTCCTCCTGAAGAGGGGGATGAGGAGCTGGAGGTCACCATGTGCTCAGAGGGTGGCTGCACGGGGGAAGGTTGAAAAACCTGGCTGTCCATTGCCCTAACGTAAGCAAGGAACCGGGCAGCTACCGCTCTGAACTGCTCCCAGGTGAGAGGGCCGCTAGGACCGAGGATGCCTGGGAGCGCAGGAGAATGTGGCAGAGGGATGGGGACAGAGCCGAGAAGAGATGTCGGCTGACCTCCGCCAGAGCTAGGGAGCGGACCATGGGTACCCATGGAAGAAGGTGCCCCGGAAGACCCCACAGCTGACAGCTGCACAACCACATTGGTACTGCCTTGGCTGCACCCGGAAGAATCCCCCCAGTGAGGCGACTGGTGCCGTAAAGATCCAGAAGGACGGTCCCCTACCTCAAAGAGCGGGACTCCTGAAGAAACCGAGGGAAGAGTGGAAACTGCACTACGGCTCCTCCCAGGGCAGGGTAGACCCCA
The DNA here is from genome assembly GCA_016271365.2 of Neoceratodus forsteri. Taxonomy (NCBI): domain Eukaryota; kingdom Metazoa; phylum Chordata; order Ceratodontiformes; family Ceratodontidae; genus Neoceratodus; species Neoceratodus forsteri. The sequence goes on from CM057453.1 coordinate 1,096,039,033, forward strand.
GAAAAAGGCCGACGCCCGATCCCACACCCTCGACCCCTCAGAGTCCGAAGAGTCCTCCTCTCGAGAGGGCCAGCCTAGGTAGCTGGCATCTCTGGGCAGCCCCCGAAGGGGATACCCAGGGAGCAGTACCTTCCCCCCCCGCAGGTGCCTCGATGGGCCCCAAAGTCGAGCGATCAAGACACACCACTGGAGGGGGTACCACAACTGAGGGATCGATGAAACCCCCAAGACCAGGCTGCAGAGCTATGGTGGCACACACCACTGCCTGCTGGCCAGCACCACTGACACTAGTCTCGGGGGCCACCGACCTCTCCTCAGGCGGGAGCTGGCTCAGACTCGTCAATGAGAACACCATCCTGCCCACGTCTGCAGCCAACCCCGAGGGGTGCGACTGCACGTCCAACTCGGAGCTTGACTCCGTCTCCAAAGAGGTAGAGTCCGAGGCTCTGAGCCAAATCGTAGAAGGGCGGGCAGAACTATCCCTACCACCGGGCCCGGAAGCCACCGTTGTGCCCGAGTCGGTGAAAGAGCCTCCCACAACCCCGCGAGCGGGATCCGAGGGAGGCACGGCCCCAGCCCGAGCCTGAGGTCCAATGCCAGGACCAGTCGCGGTACCATCCTATCCACCGGCACCGGGGGCGGCACCAAGGACAGGGACGGCGCTGACGACAGCCTCGGCAGCACCCTTGGCGCCGACGTCGATACCGCCTAAGTTCCCCGTGTTATGGTAGGGCTGCCGCCGCCTCCTCAAGGCGACTCAGCGCCAAACACTGTGCCGCCCAGCTCCTCGGTGCCGCGAGCTGCACAGAGTGTGTGGACGGCGCCGCGGACGGCACCAACAGATGGAGTCGAAGGCCCCATGGCGCCGAGCCTCGAGGACACGGTGCCGTGCTCAACCTCGGCGCCGAGGACGGCGCCTAGGCGAGACATGGCGAAGGACGACGTTGGAGTGGGTCTCATGGCACCGTGAACAGTGTCGGCGCCGCTTACTGGCACTGACCGAGCCCACAGCGCCGAGCGACAAATCACGCCGACGACGGCCCTGCCAGGGCCCACGGCGCCGCAACAGCGCCACCAACGGGCCGAGGACGGCGCCACCCAGGCCCGAGCCACAGGAACAACACGCGGAGCCTCACCCCGAAGGGGTGATTGCCATGGCGGCTTTCACGCCCGCCTCCGGGAAGGAGCGGGGCGGGCCTCCTGCGCTGCGGAAGGAGCCTTGGCAATGGCTAGGCTACAAGTAGCCAAGGCTCCCTCCTCCTCGGTCCGTATAGAACCGGGAGGGGACCCGGAGGAAAGGCCGAGAGAGCGCGGCTTGGCCCGACAAGTGCGAACCCTACCCCCGAAAGTCGGCGGAGCTCGCCCCACTTTCAACGTGCGCTGTTCAAGGACCCGGCGGTCCATGGAGAAGCAGGCATCACGAGTCCATGTTGTGAAGCGGGCCAAGACACGCAAGACACCGGTTGTGCTGGTCAGTGGCGGAGAATTTTTGGCTGCATGGGCACCGTCGCATGGGGGGCCGACCCGTCTTCGAAGACTTCTTGCCCTCCGACCGAGACATGACCTACGGGAAAAAAAACACCAAAACAGACTCGACATGGCAAAATTCAAAAAATAAGGAAAGATCTTACGGGGCGACGTCGAGTAGAGGCAGAAAACAGAACCGGCAGGAAACCGACGGACTTAACGCCGAAGGAAAAGGATGCAATCAGGCCTACAATCTTCTTCAAACTTCCCACGAGGTGACCTCAACAGCGGGAGACGAAGAACTGGCAAGCAGGTAGAGTCGACACAGCCTAACGGCCAACCCTCGAGCGCCACGCAGTATGTCGGCCTCGAGAGCGGCGCCGATGGTGTGTCGGCCCGGCCACCCCTTTAAAAAAGCTCCCATGTGGTCCTGACCTCCGCCAGATAACCCATCTGTGATGAATTGTGAAGATTGACACAGATAAGATCAGGTTTTGTACTACTCCGCAGGAGAGACCACTCATGCGATGCATCGCCTACCCAGCTGAGGGTATCGGCAAGACTGTTCGAGGCTCTGGCCACATGAATGGCTGGAGATCCGCCTCCAGGCTGAGCACAAGAGACCAAATTTAACAGCCTCCTTGCACAGAGGCAAGGAGTGCATCCCGCCCTATCGGTTGAGATAGTACATGTTCGTGGTGTTGTCCGTCTGGACCTGGACCACTTGACTCCAAACGAATGGAGCGAAGGCGGACAGGGCTAGCTGGACCGCATGGAGCTCCAGCAGGTTGCTGTGCCATCGGGACTCCTGAGGGGACCAGAGTCCATAGGCTTTGTGCTCCCCCAGATAGGCACCCCAACCCATCAGAGGCGCGTTGGTCATCAAAATGACCGTCTGCTTTGAGCGGACAAACGGGATACCCTCCTGCAGATGAGTTGGGATGAGCCACCACTGCAGGCTGTCTCACATCTTCTGGGTCATGGAGACTGGCTGGTCTGGAAGACCCGAGCGCTGAGACCACTGGCAGGCCAGCCCCCACTGCAGGGGACACATATGCCAGTGGGCCCAACGGACCACGCTGGTGCAGGCCGCCATGAGACCCAGAAGGCGCAGGAAGTCCCAGGCAGGGCGCAATTGCCCAACCTGAAATGATTGGGCAAAGGAGGAAAGGACCTGGCCCTGTCCACCAGGAGCCAAGCTCTGACTTGAGACGAGCTCCCACTGATGAACTGAATCACTATGACGGCACGGAAGTTCCGACTCTGCCTGCTGATGGAGGAGGCCGAGTTGAGAGCAAACCCGAGGGCCAGGTCTCTGGACCGCCCACCTCAACCTGGAGGGGTCTATCAGCCAATCGCCCAGGTAAGGGTAGACCCGGACCCTTTGGCTGCAGGAATGCTGCCACTACTGCCATGCATTTGTGAAGACCCTGGAGCTGATGAAAGGCTGAAGGGCATGGCCCAGAACTCAGAGAGAGTTCCTCTGCCCGAAAGCGGAGGAATCGCTGATGAGATGGATGGATTGGGATGTGAAAGAACATGTCCTGAATGTCCAGGGAGCAGAATCACATGCCCTGCTCCAGGGGTGGTATGATCTGAGCCAGAGTCACCATCCGGAAGGTTCGCGGCCTTAAGAACTTGTTCAGGTTGTGCAGATTGAGAATGGGGCGCCAGCCCCCCCCCATCCGTTTTGGAACCAGGAAGTACCTGGAAACAAACCATGGGCACGGAGGAGGATCCACCACCTTGCTGATTACCCCCTTACGAAGGAGCAGGACTATGTCATATTGGAGAGCCGACAGAGAGGCTACGGATCCGGTAGCCCCCCGCGGAGCGCGGGCTCAAAAGGGAGGGACCTGCTTGAATTTCAGAGGCAGGCCCCTGCTGACCACCTCCAGCACCCAGCAGTCCGTGGTGATAGTGGACCTGGTGGAAAGGAAATAGCTGAGTTGTGCCCCATGGGGAGACCAGGGGTGGCGAGGCGGGGTTGGGGCGGCACCCGCAGTCCATCACTGGGCAGGCTTGGAGGAGGAGGAACCAGCTGAGGGCGCCTCAGCCCTTCCCTGGGCTTACTGACCGAGGAAGTGATGGACTTGGCTTTAGGGCGCCAAGCATGAGCCTGCTGGCCCTGCTGGGTGGGTCTTGCCGCAGGAGTGGGGGGACGAAAGGGCTTACGCTGCTGATGGCAACCTCTGTCCCCCTGAGCAGATGCAACTGAGTCTAAGGTGGCATTGGACTTCTCAATGCACTGGAGGTGGCCCTCCACCCCAGGCCCAAACAGGTCGGTGCCCAGAAAGGGGACATCTGCTAGCTTGTGTTGGGTGTCTGCTGTAAAGGTCGAGATCCGCAACTGACCAGGCACTGGAGTCTCTGATGTCCAGAGCTGTCTGGAGCTGTTGTTTAGCCACTGCCCTTCCCTAGTCCCGAACCTGCTTGACCATGGTCTAGAGGTCAGCCAGAGATGAGGGAGCACCTCATCCAGGGAGCCCAACAGGACGTGAGGGAAATGTGCTATCAGAATGGCTGAGCTAGCCTGACTAAGGCCCAAAGAGTCAGCAGCATACACCTTCCTCCCAGAACAGTCCAGCTTTTTGGATTCATCATCTGGAGGCTTGTCCACATCCCTGGTGATGCCTGAGTGCCTGAAAACAGAATCCTCCACCAACCCCCTCAGCCGAGGGGTGCTCTGATTAGCCAGCAAGGGAGTCAGTAGGGACCGCATACTTGCGGGCCATCCAGGCTGAAGGCACAGGGCAGGAGGCCGGGCGCTGCCAGAGCCAGACCCACAATGGCCTCGGCCACAGGGAAGGCCACTGTGGGGGAATCCCCCTTGCCCAGAATCTCTGTAAGGGGATATCTGTCCCGCTTTTGCACAGGTTTGAGCAGCATCCCGGTGGACACTGAGATGAGTCAAAGAATACCCAGGAACGAGTTGGGGCTCACGTCCACGGACAGACCCCAGTTCCAGGTCAATTGGGCGGGAATGCAGCGAGGTCCTCAGACTCGTGTACAGCTGCTGATCGCCTGAGCCACTCTCCACATGCCGAGGGGCAATTGGGAGGCGAGAGTGAGCGACAACTGATGGGGAAAACCTTGAGCCGGCCGAGAATCCTCGGTCGGTGCCTATCTTTAGCTGAGAAGTGGTGGTTCCACCACAATGAGTGGGCTTAGCCCGGTTTTGGCTGAGCAGTCAGCGCCAAGCCGTATCCTCGACCGAGGAACCGGGCTGACATGAGACTGCTTTGGCCATTCAGGCTACAGCCACTTAACTGCTGGCTTGCTGCCGGCCAAAGTTGCTGCCAGTAAAGGTCCTCGTGAGTGCCAATGCAACTTTGCCGGGAGCCTCCTTGGTCAAGAGGATGATTACCGCTGTGTCAGGGCCAGGACCGCCGACGTTAGCAAACCTCCCTAAAGCGGAGGAGGAGGACCAAGACCGCGATCTTGACCGTCGGTGGTGCCAGCAGTGGGCCGAGGAATGAGCAGGGGAAACCCACTGCCCCTCCGCTTCAGGGTCCTTGACCTGGGACGTCAGCTCAGCAAGCTCAGCCAAGTCCTCAGACGGCACCGGGAGCACCGGTGTCCGAGAAAGAGAGTTGTCGGCCTCCTCGGTTGACAACCTGTCGGTGGGCTCAAGAAAAATCTCGGCCTTGTCGACAGGAGTCTCGGACAGTTGGTTTGACGGGGACTCCGTGAAACCCAGGCCGCAACCTCGACTAAAGCCGAAAGGAGACGATGTGGGAAATGAGATCTTTCCCGCTCCCAAAAATGTCGACGCTTGGTCTTACCTTTCTTTGGATCCTTCTCTTTGGACCGAGAGGTATGGGACCCAGAAGGACCCTCTCCTTTAGTCGAGAGGGACTGGCAGAGCTCCCAAAAGGAAGCCATGTAGGAAGAACCCAGTTGGAGCAGGATGAAGGCTGAAGCCGAGGAGGAACTCGTCGCAGTCTGGGTCGCCTCCTCCTCGAGAGCCATGAACTGTTCGAGCTGTTCCGTGGAGCCCGCCCACCATGGACACCACTCAACGGGCCTCCTTCGATTTGACCAACGGGTACCGTTTCTCTGGTTGCCCCAGCTGCAGTCTGGCAGCGCAGTCCTCAAGCACCGATGGAGAGAATGACAGACAGAGATGTAAGCCTGTGGATGGTGGTCATGCCCGAGACAGTGAACACACATGGCGTGTGGGTCAGTGTGAGATATCTTCTGTCCGCAAGGGCACCAACGGAACCCGGGGGAATGAGGTGAAGACCGAACTCGAGTGAGTCTAAGGGGAAGTTTTAGGAGAAAATCCGAAGATTTAAGATCCAGGGCCTACAAAATGCAGGAGCGCTAAGGAGGGAACCTGAGCTTCCAAGCGGTAAGGAAGATCTGGCGTCATAGGGCAGAGCCGAGGGTTTTACCACGCAGGTGGGTGGAGGAGCCAGCCACCTATCGCCCATCTTAAAGCAGCAAGGTATCTGCCAGACAGTGTGGACTGAACAACATATCCACATCCTAGAACACCTGATTATTCTGTGGACAACCAAAGTATGGAGTAATGCATTCCTGGATTAACATACTCTGGGTAGTACACTTGAAGGTGGATGGTTTGAGTTAAAGTAAATTCAAACACCACCTTTAGCAAAAAATTTAGCATTGGTGGTAAAGACACACTGTCTTTTTTTTTTTGTTTAACTACATGTTATGCAGTTACCGGCCTGCCAACCCCGTGCCCCCCGCCCCACAAAATCAAATAAGGAAGCTCACACATTAGGGCCTGTAGCTCTGAAATCCTTCAAGCATAAGTAATGGTAACCAAAAAATGAAAATTATGTACTCACCGTAATTCTTGATCTTACCAGGTATCTTCACCATTCTTCATGACTGGGTCTAGGCTGGAAGACTGGACTCTCACGGGAGCATGTTTCTTTAAAAATTTTGGAATCAGGGAAGCCGATGTCAGAGACAGTGCCACCCACAAGGCAGATGTATTACATGGCTCTCGCGGATTGTCATTGAGGCACAGGTCAGGAAGCATAGGAAGACCAGGAGCAGGAAATGAAAATTACGTACCTACCATAATTCTTTATCTTTCTGTGTATTTTCACCATTCATCACTAGTGGGTATGCTGCCAGAGCTAGGACCCCGCAGGAGACTTTTTTTTTTTCTTCTGAGACAGAGTTGACGCAGAGGCAGTGCCTCCCTCAAGGCCGAGGTACTACATGGCGCTCGCGGGTTGGCCATTAACTGCTGTGGACTCTGCCTTCGCCCCAGTTCTGAAACACTGGAGAGAGAGGAAGGGCTGGAGGGTGGGGCAAGGGAGCCCAAGAGATAGACAAAAGGAAGGGATATAATAACTAAAAGGAGAAATAAATGATAAAGAGGACAGGAAAAGAGAGAGGAACAGCCTAAAGGATTGGGGAAAAAGGAGGCCCCAATCTCTGGAAGAAAGAAGAAGGGATGGGAAAGGGAGGGTAGAAGAGGAAAAAGAGATGGGGTTAGGGAAGGACACCACCTTAGATAAAGCAGAAGGCACGAACTGTCTCAAGCAGTCGGATAGTCCCACAGGAACCAACACCTTTAGAAGATTATCAAGGCTGAACAGGGTAGACAAGGCGGCAGGTCCATCCCCCCCCAAAAAATTAAGGAGGAAAAAACTCCAAAAGGGGGAAAAATCCCGATAAACTCAAGAAGGAGAAGAGTAGTCTCAAGGGGACACTTAAATAATAATAACAGGGACTGAAAAAGGGGGTACTCAGGAGTCTCCCCAGTCCCCCCTCTACCTCGGACCCCCAAATGGGGTGGAGACTGAGCCAAAGGCAAGGGAGAGGAGACAGAAGGAGACACCCTAGAAAACAACTTCTCCCCACGTGCCTCAAAGAGTCCTCTTCCTCCTAGCCACAAGGAAAAGGAGAGAGAGGAGGAAAGCTGGAGTGCAACAGCGAGACACACGGGAAGGGGGACTGCACAGAGACTGAGGCCCAAGAGGGGAAGGTGGGCAGGATTTAGTGATGAACGGTGAAGATACACAGAAAGATCAAGAATTATGGTAGGTACGTAATTTTCATATCTTATCTGTGTCAATCTTCACCATTCATCACCAGTGGGTGAGTACCAACCCCCCGAAAGGGGCCCAATATGTCCCTAAGGGACGAGTCCCTTAGTCTCCAGTGGAGGAGACATCGGATGGGAGAACCCCTACAGGCCTGGTGAGGCTTGAGACTGGTCCGGGTGAGAGGGGGAACTCCCAGCGGGAGAAGGAAGGCACCCCTGAAGCCGCCGTGTCACCCTACGGGAGAAAAGATGGGTTTTCCAAAAAGCAGAGGAAATCACCCTATGCCGGGCCAGGCGTGCCAACCCGGGAAAGGCAAAGCCATGCCGTCTGCCTAGTGCAGCTCACTGTCCCCACAGTCCTGGAGGCTACCTCACTGGCATCTTAAGACACCCTTGCCTGGTGCCTTGCAAGCTCCAGGCCCTGTGCAGAGAGGGCGATGGCTTGCCTGGTTTCCCCGGAATCAGACATGAAGGCTAGAAGCTGTCCTAGCCTGGACCACAAGAACCTATTGTAGGTAGCATAGTGGGCCTGATGAGCTGCTATGCAAAGCAGAATCTGCGTCGAGGAGAAAGTTCTCTTCCCCCAAAATTCAAAATCTGAAGAGTCTGAGTCTGGGGGTCGGTCACGGGCTGGGGTTCGAAGCCCAGAGGGGGTGTCCAGGCACATCACACCTGAAGGGGAGCGAGGCAGAGACCCGGGGGGGGGGACCGCAACACCTCTGGTGGAGGTCCCTTGGGGCTGGGACAGAGGAGAAGGGATGCCGCCAGACTCGGTGTGACACTTCCTGGAAGGGAGCAGGCCAGGCGGGAACCGCAAGGTTGGCTGCACTGAACTTGCCTAAAAAGGCGTGTGTCACCAAGTCTGGATTGCTTTCAGAGACAAGGGTGATGTGGAGCTCACCTAGCATCCACAAAAGGAAGCGCTGTTAAGAAGTGAGATCAGTTGCTGGGGAAAGATGGATGGAGGGTTCCTCTCCCTCTCAGAAGGAAGACGAGGAAGCCGACGAGTCCGGAGATTCAGGGTCAGGCCGCACAGGAGCGCGGTGGAAAACCTGCTCATCCATAGCTCTAAAATAGGTAGGGAACTGTGCAGCTGAAGCCCTGAACTGCTCCCAGGTCAGGGGCCCCCTAGGGCTGGGAACATCTGGGAGAGGAAGAGGAGTAGGTAGAGGCACGGGGGCCAAGCACCTCAGAGAAGGAGCACTGTCTCTACCAGAGCAGGAGGACCAAGCGGATGCTCCCAACAGGGAGGGAGACCCAGTGGTCCCAGCAGACAGAAGCTATTTAACTGGGTCAGAACAGCTGGAGCTGTGCCCGCAGGAAAAGTTCCCCCCCATGAGTTGACTGGGACCGTGTGAGCCCAGATGGATGGCAGCTGACCTCCAAACTAGAGGTCCCTCTCAAGGAGTGTCCAGGGAAGGGGCAATGATCCGCACTACGACTCCTCCCAGAACCCGGGTGGGGCCCAAGGAGAGGCCGCTGTGCTAAACCTTGTTCCCTCAGCCACTCCAACTCTGAAAGGGCCCTCTTCCTTGTGACCACCAGCCTAGGTAGCTGGCAACCCCTAGCCAACACCTAGGAGTCTGCCCAGGGTACAGTAACCTCCCCCTCCTGGGGTACCCCAGGCTGTCCAAAACTTGGACTGTCCAGGCACACCAAGGAGGGGGGTACCCCAACTGAGGGGACAGACATATCAGTGGCTCCAGGCTGCACAGCAGCAGCCACCTGGACTGCCACCAGCTGGTCAGTCCCACTGACACCAGAACCAGTAGGACCCGTCTGACCCATAAAGGGAGGCTGAGTGGGGGCCGAGATGATGGACACTGAGGGATCAGAGGTTTCACAAGAATCTGGAAGCCAGTTCGGATCAGACCTCTGAGGAGGAGGAGGACTGAGAGGCCTGAAGCCAAGGAGGAGGACTGAGAGGCCCGAAGCCAGACCACTCCCCGGTCCCCACCAGTTCCGGGACTGCGAGCCATGCCGCCTCCAACCCCCAGCAGCGCGAGCGGCAGCGCACCCGATGCCAACCTCTCCCTGGCACTGTGAACAACCCCAGAGTCAAAGGTGGCACCGACCGTGGCACCACGCCCCTCCCCGGTGCCGCGAACGGCACCAGAGTCTAAGGCGGCACCGCACCTGTCCCCAGCACCACAAACAGCACCAGAGACAGACCGGCGCCAGGCCCCATCTTTGCACCGTGGACGGTGCGAAAACCAGAAGCAGCCCCGAAAACGGGTCCCACACCGTCCACGGCACCATTCCCCTCCTCAGCACTGTGAATGGTGCCAGAGGAGGAAACGGCGCTGAGGGATGGCCCAGCGTCGTCCGCGGTGCCATCCAGGTCCCTGGTGCCAGAAGCGACACCAGAGCCAAGGGCGGCACCAACAGACAGTGTAGAGAATGGTGCCAGCCCGGGCCTGTGGGCCCCAGAGCTCGACACTGGGGGAGCCTTTGCTTCTGAGGAAGCGATTGCCAATATGGTGCCTCCCGCCTGGCCCCCGAGACAGCCAGACTGGGTCTTCTACACCGTGGAAGGGGCCCCCACTGTGGCGAGGCTAGAACTGGTGGAAGCCCCCTCCTCCAGGGGCTGTATAAGACCAGGAGGGGACCCGGAGGAAGGGTCAAGAGTCCTCGCCTTGACCTGCCGACTGCGAACCCGCCCCCCGAAAGTCAGCGGCGCATGTCCAACTTTAAACACGCGCACTTCTAGATCCCAGCAGTCCATGGAAAAGCAGGTATTGCAGTTGTCCATATCATGGGCTGGGCTGAGGCAGGAGAGGCACCAGTCACGCTGGCCCATGACGGAGTAAAGGCAGCTGCAGGGACACTGATGCATAGGAGGCTGCCTCGCCTTCTGACTTTTTCTTGTCGCCTTCTGACTTTTTCTTGTCCCCAGGATGAGGCATGACCAGATGGAAAAGAATACAAAACAGTACTTGGCGTCACTTTTTTGAAGAAAAAAGGAACGACCTTACTGGAGTCGAAGAAGCGACGCTGAGCAGGCGAACATAACAGACTACAATCGATAAACAACCAACCGATGGACTAGGCCGAAAACACACAGTTGCTTGAAGCTCCACGAAGTCCTCACTACTGCGGGAGAAGAAGAACTGGGGCGAGGGCGAAGTCGATGGCAGTTAACGGCCAACCCACAAGTGCCATGTATTATGTCATCCTCGAGGGCGGTGCCGCCCCGTGTCGACTTAGGGGGAAAAAAAAAAAGTCTCCCACAGGGTCCTAGCTCTGACAAGATACCCACTAGTGATGAATGGTGAAGACTGACATAGATTAGATTAAAATTTGCAAGTAGCATTTTACTTTTTCCAATAACATTAAAATAAAAATAAAATTTTCAGTATAGCTATTTACAAGGAGTCCAAACACAGAAAACAAAGTCCTTCTTCTGTGGGTTTCTTCTCAATTTCAAATCTCAAGTCTCCTTTCTCCTAGCTAAAATATTGCTGCTTTTTTTTTTTTAAGTCTTTGTCTGGGAACTCGTTATGAGAACATCATGTTTTTAGAAAATGTTCTTGTCAGTTCCTTCCATGCAGGTGCAACACAACAGTGATCATGTCCCAGAACTGACCTCCTGTTTACAGCTCTGCAAGGAGTTTGCAAACCAGCATCTCCAGTTAACCCCTTGAGCTCCAAATAGCTTTCTGCAATTATTTCAACACTATAACCCTATACATTTTCAAACCAAGGGATCCACTTCCACATAAAGATTCACATATTTTATAACTTCAGATACACGGGGGTAGAAAGATAGAAACAGCAAGTGGAAGGCAGAGAACTAGTGGAAGGAGGAACAGCGAGACCACTGGAGTGGCCATTTCCTAGGTCTCACAAGAAAATTTGATCAGAGTCAGACAGACGAGAGACAGAACAGAAGAGGATAAAATGGATCCCTCGTTTAACTCCTTCTACATAACCAATCTTTCTATATAACAAATGGGACAGGGTCTTATTCAACCTTGTCACATACCCCCTCTTTAAGAGGCAACCTGTTTTAAAAAAATAAGGTTTCCAAAATTTTCTTTAAAGCCTCCTTTAACGTTAGCTTATATTTACAGTTCTCTGTATATGCAGTGTCCCTTTTCTCCATAACAACCAGTACAGCAAACAGTGAAGTTTAAACTCACACATTTTTTTTCAACCTTCAAAATTCTCAATTCCTGATCCATATCTTGACAGAAAATCAGCATTGACATTCTCTTTTCCAGATGTGTGCAACACCTTGAATTTAAATGGCAGTAGTACCAGGTACCACCTTGTGATTCTAGAAATGTTATCCTTCATTTGGTTAAGCCAAAAGAGAGGACTATGATTGGTTAGAAGTACAAAGTCAGCTCCTAGCAAATAAAACTTAAGGGACTCCATGACCCACTTTTCTGCAAAGCATTTCTTTTCATTGGTAGAGTACCTTGTTTTCTCTGTTGTGCAACTTCCTAATGATATACAGAATGGGATGTTCCTTCCCATCTATGTTTTGACTTGGAACTGCACCTAGGCCTGCCTCTGATGCATCTGTCTGTAACAAAAATGGTTTCTCAAAGTCTGGACTTCTTATAACGGGGGCTGAACGTAATGCAGCCTTGATGGCTCTAAAAGACTCATCACACTCCATTTCACAGTATTCGGGTATTGTGAGTTCAGTGAGGGGAGTAGCTAACTGGGCAAAGTTGGGAACAAAATTCCAAAAGTAACCAGCCAGCCCTAAAAATGACCTAACACGTTTCTTTGTTTTAGGGATAGGACTGTTAGCTACAGCTTCTGTCTTAGAAATCTCTTGTTTTATTTCTCCATTTCCCAAAACGTATCCTAAGTATCTGGTTTCCTGCATGCCCAATGCACATTTGGTAGGATTAATGGTCAGACCTGCATTTTTGATAGCTTGGATAACTTCTCGTAGGTATTCCAGATGGCTTTCCCGGTCTGGACTGTACATCATGACGTCATCCAGGAACGCAGCACAATAACCAGTGTGAGTAGCTAAAATTACATCCATGTACGGCCGGAATGTAGTGGTGCATCATGTAAACTAATTGGCATGGTGGTGAACTGACAGAATCCAACTGGAGTGGCAAATGCAGTTTTGTCTCTGGATTCGTTAGCTAGGGGAATCTGCCAGTAACCCTTGGTGAGATTGAGGGGACTGATGTACTTGGCACTTCCCAATTTATCCACCAAATCATCTATCCTTGGCATAGGATAGCTGTCAAATTTGGTCACCCGATTAAGTTTCCTAAAATCATGGCATATTCTTACACCCCTTCTTTTTATTTACAATCACCATTGGTGATGATCGAGCACTTCTTAGGTCTTCTATGATACCCAACTCTTTCATATTTTTTATTTCCCTAATACATCTGCTCATAACCGCTCTGGAAATCTGTCGTCTTTTGTCTAATAGGTGAGCATTCCCTGTCACTTTACATACTCAACACCTTTTCGTTGGCCTGGCACTGTGGTAAAAGTACTGTTAAATGCCTTTAATAAGTTATGAATTTCTGCAGTTTGTTGGAGGTTAAGAAACATTCACCTTTACAGCAGCAGCAGTCACAGTTTGTTAGAGTCTGTCATAAGCTATACCAATATCTTCTTTGTCAGTTTCTGGTTAAACTAGAAAAGCAGTCTTTGGTGTTTTTTTCCAACACATTTCTTCAGGAGGTTAGCATGGTATAACTTGCTAGGATTTTTCTTATCCGGGGTCTCAGTCTCATAGTTAACTGTGCCAGTGTGTCTAAGCACTTTATAAGGCCCTTGCCACTTCACCAATAGTTTATTTTCTGTAGTGGGTAACAATAGCAAGACCTTTTCATCTGGCTCAAAACCTTTTTCTTTTACCCCATGGTCACAATAAACCTTCTGATGGTTTTGGGCCTCTTCCTGATTACTATGGGCGATTTCTACATTTTTTGCCAGCTTCTTTCTCAGAGCACTAATATAAGATGCAATAGAGAGTTTCTGACGGTGGTTATCTTCCCATTTCTTTTATTAAATCTAGTGGCCCTCTAGGTTGTCTACCATATAGCATTTCAAATGGTGAAAACCTGTTGATGGCTGTGGCACTTCTCTGAAGCAAAAAGCAGGTAAAGGTAAGTATTGGTCCCAATCTTTCCTTCCCTTTTACAAACCCTTTAATATGTGTTTTAGGGTTTGATTAAAATGCTCAACAAGACCCTCTGTCTGAGGGTGATAAGTCGGAGGTACTTATGGCAGTGATACCTAGTAGTCGGTACAGCTCATTTAGTAATGCAGCACCGAAATTACTACCCTGATCAGTAATAATCTCTTTAGGTATGCCCACCCTACTGAAAATGTTTGCAAGCTCTGCTGCCACTTTTGGGGCTGTGACAGCATGCAGTGGAACTGCTTCTGGGTATCATGTAGCATAGTCACATACTACCAAAATGAATCGATTACTCTTTTTACTTTTGCCTAAGAGGCTAACCATATCCATTGCAATTCTCTCAAAAGGCACATCTATCAAAGGTAGGGACACAAGAGGTACCTTGTCTTTCACTGGGGCTACTTTCTGACACTTAGGACAAGAACTGCAATAGGCAGCAACATCTTCATGAATTCCAGGCCAGTAAAATTTGTATAGCAATCTGGCAAGGGTGCGATCCTTCCCCGAGTGATCAGTCATAGGACTATCATGTGCTATCTGTAACAACTCAGATATATACTTTTGTGGTATAACCAATTGTTCTATCTGGTCCTGTGTCTGAGGTTTAACCCAAAGTCTTTACAGTAGCTTATTACATTTTTTTTTCTCCATCATTTAACAGTTTTTCCACCTCCGGGCAGAGCTGCCCCCCAACAATTCCGTCCGCTGGCACCCCCGGACCAGGTCTGGCATGCAGATTTATACGCCCATCCACACAGGCTACATAGAAACATAGAAGTTGACGGCAGATAAGGACCGCAATGTCCATCCAGTCTACCCACTAACTAGCTAGCCAATGACAGGAACCCCGGGACCTGCGGCACAGACACTCGGTGGCTAGGCCTCATAAGTCCAGGGACGCAGGACTCGGCCATCAGCAGTGGTCGCCCTACCATTTTCCTCCAGGTTCTTCACCCGAGGGCCGGACGTGCAATGGCATCACCACTTATGTAGACACTCCGCTGGCCCACCTTATCGTGCCCACAACTGTAGTGCACAGCTTCCGCTTATGTGCCACTGCAGTGCGGCACAGGACCCTCACCACCCAGAGGAAGGAGGCAGTGGTGGGATGCTCAATCCTTCCTCTCCCTCTCCAGCCCTGGCGGCCAGTCGATTCCTGAACCCGGGTCGCCGGCGAGGTGTGGCGTCCAGCACCTCAACCCTCAGCACCACTGGGCCGGCTAGCCCATTACATTTTTTAAATATAGGTTCACCCTGTTTTGGTTTCACCCCAGCTGCTTAAAATAATCCTGAAGAGAAATATTGTTAGCTTGTTCTGAAAGAAAATCACAATCACCGATCAGTTTAGATTCAGCATTTTCATATGTTAACCCCTTACAGTATGTCCATCAGTCTTTTTTTACCACTGTTTCTTCAGGTGTCGTCTTTCTTTCCTGGACTTCTGGATCTTGCAGCTGTGCTCAAACAAGTCCAAATCAAAATCAGCGAAAGGAAGAGTCCCCACCATTTGAGATTTTCTTTGCCTGAGCTCTTGTCACCACAGCTGCTGAAACATCAGGAATTACTCGGTAAATCCTTTAAAGTCATTTCCAATAATCACAGGTACAAGTAACTTAGGTATTACCCCCACTTTCATTTGGTGCGACACACCCTTAATAGTCAGAGTCACTTGGCTGATGGGAAAGTATCGAGTGTCCCCGTGGATGTAAGTGACACCAGTACCTGGTCCTTTTGGACAGTGTTTTCTCAGCACTTCAATATGCACTAGGGTCTGTCTGCTTCCTGAATCTATAAGTCCCTTCACAGTCTTATCTCCCACCTTCACATGTTAAGTACTTGCCCCAGTTTGCCAAGGACAAATCTGCTCCAGTGTTACTCTTCTTTCTATGGCAATTTCTTGCACTAGGACTTGGCTTATTACAGTTACAGCAAATAAAGTCTTTGGGTGCAGATTTGTTACCCCAACCAGAGTTCTTATCAGACTTGGAGTTTAAATGGGAAAAAGAGTGTCTTACCGGTGCTTGGCTGTTACCGTGTTGCTGTGGCATCTGTCTGGCCATTTGGTAGCTTCAGTCAAAGAAACAGTCTTTTCGTCACTTACTGGTCGGTGTTCTTTTACCCAAAGCTGCACATCTGCAGGCAGGATGCTGATGAACTGCACCACTGCAAGTGCGTCGATGAGCTGTGGGACTGTTTTGCCCTCTGGTTGGAGCCATTTTATAAGGAGTTCTCTGAGTTAGGTGAAGGGTTCTTGAGGATTGTCAATGGAGTTGTACTTCAGAGACCAAAATCTCTGTCTGTAGATCTCTCCTGAGATGGCATATCTTTTAAGGACCACTCTTTTCACCAGGTGATGGTTTTCTGACTGTGCAATGTCCATATTGCTGTAGGCAAGTTGGACTTTACTTGTCAGGTAAGGTACAAGTCTGATTGCTCATCGCTGCTTTGGCCACCGGCAGGCTACGGAAACCCTTTCAGAAGTTGTCAGGTATGCTTCAATATCATCCTAGGGACACAACTTTGTAAGTTTAAGGTCTTTTAAGTTCTTGGTGTTTTATTGCTCTGCTGAACCTGTGCCAGATCCTCCAGCTTTTATAACTTGCAAGGCATCCAGCCATCACTGCTCCAGTCACTGCATCTCTTCTTTTCTCTGCTGCTCCTGTCGCTGCATCTCTTCTTTTCTCTGTTTCTCCTTCTCTTTTTGTTGTATAGCCCTGTTATATTGTTGTAATGCACCTTTCTGTGACGTGGAACCTTTGTAAATCAGTCCTTGACTCAAAGGTACTTTCTGAATTCTCAAATAAATAAATAAACAATGTGGCTGAAGAACTGGTGCATAGAGCAAGGATTTGGTTTCATTGGGGAATGGGGACCCACCTGGAGGGATGCAGACCTGTATGGGGCTGATGGCCTGCATCTTTCCAGTAAGGGCACCGGAGTCCTTAGTGAAAGGTCTGAATGCTTCATAGGCAAGCATTTAAACTAGCCATGGGGGGGGGAGAGAAGATAAGCAAAGTAAACCATGCTGTCCACTCCCACAACATGTAAATGCAGCCTGCATGGAGGACACAAATGTATATGCAGCTGGAAATGAAAATGATGGCAGGATGAGGAGAGGAACATCGGTTTAGAATACAAAGGGAATGTGGAGGCTGAAAAGTAGCAGAGAAAAAGAGATGAAGGGAAGGAACAGGATGGTAAACACAGAGCTGGGAGGGGGACAGCCAGCAAACCATGGAAGGCAATGGTGACAAATACCCACAGCCTGGGAAATAAAATCCCAGACCTGAGGCACTGTTAGTACAGACAGAACTGGATATAGTGGCAATTACAGAGACTTGGGTTACAGCAGAGTCATAACTGAGAAACAAGTGTTCCAGGTATGCCCTATACAGGAGAGATGGGGAGCAAAAAGGGGAGGGGAGTTGCCCTGTGTAGGGAGGGCAGAAAGCAACAGGTGCAGGGTGGATAGGGGAGACTGAGGCATTGTGGGTCACCCTTGAGCCAAGAAATGGCACAACAATTTGAACAAGGGTGATCTACAAACCTTCAGCTCAAGGGGAGGAGATGGACAGGGATCTAGTGGATCAAATTCAGGAGATGTCAACAAAGGGTGAGGTATTACTGCTGGGTGACTTCAATATCCCAGACGTTGACCGGACCATCCCAGCAGCTGCTTCAACCAGGAGCAGTGAACATCCTGTATTCACTGCAGGGGGCAGGATTCAGACAGCTGGTAGGAGATCTCACAAGAGAAGGGGTGATTCTGGACCTGGTACTGACCAATGGGGACAGTATCTCTGACATCCGGGTGGAAGGGCAGATGGGATTCAGCGACCACAACATGGTGTGATTTAACACGGAGACAGAAACACTGTCTAGACACACTAAGGCAAGAGTTCTGGATTTTAGAATGGCAGATTTTGAGAAAATGGGGAGATGTATCAAAGAGGCCCTGGTGTGGATGAGAGATAGGAGGGAGAGTCAAGGAGCAGTGGGAATGCCTGAAGGGGGGCATACAGGAGGTGACGAACCAGTGCATCAAGGTGGTAAGCAAAGGCAGGAAAAGGAGGAAAGCAATATGGTTCTTGAGAGAGGTAGCAGGCAAAGTAAGGGCTAAAAGAACGAGTTTCAGGAAATACAAGGAAACTCAAAGGCAACCAGATAGGGAGGAGTACCTAAGGAATCTTAGAGAAGCAGGAAAGGCTGTAAGGAGAGAAAAGGTGTAGACTGAAGAAAGATTGGTGCAGTCAGTGAAGAAAGGGGACAAGACTTTTTTTTAGGTACTTCAGCGAAAGAAGGAAGGCTGGGAGGGATTGTAAGGCTCAGAGGGGAGACTGGAGAGTGCAAAGAGGAGACCTAGAAAAGGCAAAAATACTGAACAAATATTTCTGCTCAATATTCACTGAGGAGGGTGACGGTCACGGATCACAACTGAGGAGCAGGAACAAAGGGGAGGGAAAGGTAAACACTAGTCCATTCACGGTGGACAGAGTCCTGAAGGAGCTCACAAAACTAAGGATGGACAAGGCAATGGGGCCAGATGGCATACATCCCAGGATATTAAGGGAATTGAGAGGGAAGCTAGTGGCGCCACTGGCAGCTTTGTTCACCGAGTCACTTAACACAGGTGTGGTTCCAGAGGACTGGAGAGGGCACATGTAGTCCCTGTACACAAAAGTGGTAGTAGGGAGGATGCGGGGAACTACAGACCCATCAGCCTCACCTAAGTAGTGGGCAAGATCATGGAGGCACTGCTTAAAGAAAGGATAGTAGAGCATCTGTAGTCCATGATCCGAGGCAGCATGGATTCACTGCAGGAAGGTTGTGTCAGGCGAATCTGATGGACTTTTAATTGGGTTACAAGGAGGTAAATGTAGGGGGGCCAAGGATGTAGCCTACCATGATTTCAGCAAAGCCTTGACACGTCACACTCAAAGGCTGGTCAACATAATTAGCAGTCTGGGCATGGGGCACATGGTGGTAAACTGGGTTAGGAACTGGCTTACAGACAGGAAGCAGAGAGTGGTGGTAAATGGGATCCAATCAGGGAGAGGGAGATGATCAGCAGGGTACCTCAGGGATTAGTCCTTGGGCCAGTCCCTTTTAATGTCTTCATCAGTGACACTGCGGTAGGACTGGAGGGAAAGGTCTGCCTGTTTGCAGATGACACCAAGATCTGCAACAAGGTGGATACTCTGGAGAGAGTAGAGAGAATGAGGAGGGACCTGGAGAAGTTTGAAAAATGGTCTGAAGTGTGGCAACTAAGATTCAATTCCAAGAAGTGCAAAATAATGCACCTGGGAAGAGGGAACTCTGGGGAGTGCTACAGGATGGGGGGAGAGTTGCTGACTATTACAAAGGAAGAAAAGGACCTGGGGGTTATCATTTCTGATGACCTAAAGGTGTCTAAGCAGAGTACAAAGGCTGCAGGGAGGGCAGTGGCATGCTGGGATGCATAGGTAGAGGTACCACAAGCAGAAGGCAGGAGGTGGTTATGCCATTGTACAAAATGCTAGTGAGGCCTCACCTAGAGTATTGTGTGCAGGTCTGGAGGCCCGCACCTTCGTAAGGACATTGACAGGGTGGAGGCAGTCCAGAAAAGGGCAACTAAGATGGTACAAGGATTGCACCAGAATACATATGAGGAGAGACTAAAGGATCTCAGTATGTACTACTCACTGGAGGAGAGGAGTGATCAGGGGGACATGACAGAAACATTCCAGTACCTTAGGGGCATAAACAAGGTGCAGAGGGGAGACATCTTCCTACATAAGATACAGTCAAACCCCGTTTATCCGACCCCCCGTACTACCGAACCTCCCTATTTAACGAACCTGATATGTGTCCCCCACTGTTTTCATATGTTCATCCTATGTTTATCTGAGCCGTCAGAGCTTTGCTGTCAAAAGCTGTCATTAGGGCCATGGAAAGGAGAACCCTTCTGTTAACCCACAAGATGCCACCAAATCAACTCCTCAGCTGCTTTCGCCCATGCTCTGACCTTCCATCAGGGAAACCCTCAAGCCAGACACCGAATTAATACCCTCTAAAACTGCATTTTTTTTAAACACAAGAAATCCTGCCTGAACCTATGTCTTGCCACCTGATCGGCTCCCCAGCTCTCTTACCTCATGCTCTCTCCTTGCTGCAGTAACCCAAAAAAAACAGGCATGCTGATTCCGAGGCACAAAAACAAAACGGGAAAAAATAATTAAAATAGAAACCGCAAAGCTAGTCCAAAACTGCAAGAAGTAAGCTGACAAGCTCCGCGGCTCCCTTCACTCATGCTCGCAGCTCACACTACACAAAACCACCATGCTGACTATTTTAAAAGCTAAACTAAACTACTGCACAGTACATAAACTATTGTACATTTTTAAAGTAAGCACCAAGCACTAAAATGAAATAAAGATTTGTACTGTATTTTGCACATTTTGCATCGGCAATAAAATGATTACATATTACTGCAACATGAGTGTGTTAATGAAAGAATGATGACTGATTTAATGATGGAATCCCGTTTATCCGACCCCCCGATTATCCGACCATATCGGATGTCTCCCAAGCGGGTCGGATAAACGAGGTTGAACTGTATGTACAAGAACAAGGGGGCATGACAAGAAATTGAAGGGCGGCAGACTGAGGGGAAATGTGAGAAAGTTTTTCTTCACAAAGAGGGTGGTGGACGCATGAAATAAACTGCCACAGGAGGTGGTGGGGGCAAACACAGTGGAGGATTTTAAACATGCATGGGACAGGCATAAGGGTACATTGGTGGTGGGAAGGGGGGAGGGAGCCATTGACTAGGTAGGGTCAGTGGAAACAAACTAGTGTAGGGATTCCAGGCAGACTGGATGGGCCTGGCGGTCCTTATCTGCTGACAATTTCTGTGTTTCTATTGGAAAAAGGCAGTCAGGCTTTCAGGTTCTGTCACTGCTTGTTCTTTTTCTCCCCATCTCTGGTGCTGGCTGAACAGTCTCAGTTTGGACGTTTGTTTCCGCTTCTACTTTGGCTACCATTCTTCGGATAATGACTCCTGGACTTGCTGCTGCAGAATCCATACCTTTCTTCTATGCTTCCCTGTAACTAAGTCTAGTACCCAGGCACAAAACTCCTGGCTCAGAGTATGCACGGTGTAAATCCCACTGAGGCTGACACCATCTGTTGTCGAGGCACAGGTCAGGAAGCATAGAAAAACCAGGAGCAGTTTTAAAATTCACAAATAGCATTTTATTTTTCTCAATAACAGCAAAATAAAAATGTGTTCAGTATACCTATTTACAAAGGCAGTACAGAGAAAACAAATTCCTTCTTCTGAGGGTATCTCTTAATTCCAAGTTTCAGTCTCTCACTCTCCTTGTCTCTCTAGCAAAAGCATTGCTGGCCTTTTTATAACAAGACTTTGCCTTGTTGACATCCTGCTTCTCACAGAATGTTCCTGTCAGTTTCATTCCTTGCAAGTGCAGCAAAACAGTACATGGTGACCCAGAACTGACCTCTTGTTGACAGCTCTGCAAAGGGCTTAAAAACTGCATCTCAGGTTAACCCCTTGAGTTCCAAACCGTTTTTTGCAATCATTTCAACAGTATAACTATATACAGTTTTAAATAAAGGGATCCCAGTTTCACTTACAGTTTTACACAGATTCACATATTATTTTTATAACTGCAGATATGCAAGGGGGGAAGAAAAAACAGAAACAGCAAGGGAAGGCAGAGAGATGGTGAGAGGTGGAGAATTGTGAAACAGTTGGGAGTGATCAGTTCCTAGGTCTCACAAGAAAATTTGGTTGCGCAACCAGAAGAGACAGAAAAAGAGAGGTTAGAACAGACCATTGTGTTTAAATTCTTTCTGCATAACAAATGGGGCAGGGCCTTATTCAACCCTGTCACAGAGCCCGAGGCATCTGGGGTGAGAATTCATACTGGATTTGGCATCACAAATGGAACGCCCTTCAGTATATTGGTGTGGTCCCTCCACCACATCAGTGCTTTCCTCCTTTCCTCAAAGGAGAGGCAACTAGCACTTGTTTGTCTAGGTCGCCTGTGGCCTGGTCCCATTGAACTCTTAGGGATCAGTGGGGGATCCACATATGCAGGCGGGTAAATGGCACTGTTACTATAGCTTCTGCCATCAGGCCTTGAAGGCACAGTAGAGTCTTTGCTGGGACATACTGGCTGTTGTGCACCAGGTGACTGAGCTGTAAAGCGTTTGGCCCTGTCCAGGGTAAGAACACATGGCCTTGAGCTATGTCCAGTATTGCCCCTATATACTGCAACCTTTGACATGGGGTCAGGACTGACTTGGCAGACTGTCACCATCAGATCACTGAACAACTTCTTGGTACGAGCTAAGGGTAAGCTGCAGAGGTTCCCTGGAGTGCACCTTCAACAGCCAATCATCCAAGTAAGGAAACACATACAGGTCTTCCCTGCGAAGGACTGCAGCTATCACTGCTAAGTATTTGGTGAAGACTCTTGACTCAAAAGACAAGTCAAAGGGCAAGACTCTGAACTGGTAATGTTCACCGTCCAACATGAATCTCAGATATTTTCTGTGATTCCGTCCGATTTTTATACGAAGACAGGCATCATTCGTGTCTACAGAACATATCCAGTCTCGTTTGTAAAACGGGAATCAGAGTCTGTAGAGAGACCATCCTGAACTTCCTGCACTTGGGGACGAGGAAGCATCTGGAATAAAAGCCTCTGTTCCTTTGCCTGACAGGGATTGGTTCCATGGCCCTTTTCTGTAGTAAGGCCTGCACCTCTTCTTTCAACAGGGGCAGGTGTCCCGGAGGATAAGTTGAAGTCTATGGCAGATGATCTGGAAGGTATTTAACAGCTCTAATGCATGCCCCTGTACAATGATATCCAGAATCTATTTAAATGTAGTAATCTCCTCCATTGCATCAGATGAAGGGGGAGATGACCCCCCACAATCACCCCTGGGACAATGGTAGTTGGGGAGTGTAGGTTCTGCAAGCCACGCTGAACCAGCAGGCCAATGCCATCGGCTCCACCTCCTCTAACTGCTTTGGAATAGGCACCTGGGAGGAGTTTGGTTGGCATGATTCCAGCGCCTTTTTCCTTTATCAGGATGCCTGTAGGCCTGTCTACCAGCTCTTGCAGCTGGTGGACAAAACAACTCTAAGCACCCTGCTTGGTGTGGGTTAAAGGGACTTAGCTAACTTTAAGCTCATCCGAGATGACTGAAGGCCTCTTAGTGCCTATTCCACATCATAGCCAAATAGTTTAGTGCCTCTAAACGGTGTCTTTAATACTGCCTGTTGCACATCATTGGCAAACCCAGTCACTCTGAGCCAAGAGTCCCTCTTCATGCAAATGATGTCACAGGCTGAACAGATTAAATGCTTATCCACTTCAGCCCCTGCAGTGAGTGTTTTCATTAACTCTGTTTTGGCAGTACTCTTGGGTAAGGTCTGTGCTGTAGCCTTGGCACTTCTCCAGAAGGTGTTCTGAAATTTAATCATACGGGCCTGGTAGACTGCAATACACAATGCCAATGAAGCACATGTACAAGTCCTTTTGCCCATAATGTCTAACCTCCTAGATTCCTTATCAGGAGGAGGATTTTATGTGTTTAGGCATCCAGGACCCGTCATGAGCAGCTGTGATCACCACCAAGTCGGTTTCAGGCTGGTTGGCATAGTAAGGCTTGTTAGATAGTGCAGGGTACATCTTGTCAGTCTTTCTAGGAACAGCTAGAATGACATTAGGCCTATACCAAGCTACACAGGTGGCATCCTCCAAAGCTGGGTATAGCGGAGAAATGACTATAGAGGGTGACTCTGGCACCTCTAGGAACTCCAGCAAATTTTTCTTTGTGGAGTCTTCCTCTTCCAGAGTGAACCCCATGGCAGCTTGCATCTTTTATATCATTGCTTGGAAAGAAAGGTCCTTCTCTGCTGGTGGTCTTTGAGTATTCACCACTGATTCCTTACTGGACGAGGATAAAGTGGAGCTAGTTCAAGTAAGTACTGGTCATCAGTACAACTCTCCTCATAATCTTCCTTCCACTATGAGGATGGGTTATACTCCACCTCATCATCGTCCCCTCGATGACAAGAATAGAGGACCTCGCCCGGCAATGCTGGTTGTGACCGAGTGGGTTCCTTCTTCCACGAAGGGTGCTGGGAAGCAGGAGGCCCCATCAGTGCAAGAAGAGGCTGATCAGGCAAGCCTGGCAACAGGTGTTGTATCACTTCAAAAATGATACCAGCACTGTTTGTGCATTGGCGACGCCTGTAGTAGAGTTGTGACTATAATGGTCAATAGCGGTGAAGACCCAGTGACAGCAGCATCGCACTAGCCATCACAGGCCTGGTAGTGCCTAAGCCAAGCCCCGACCTTGATGTCTGGTCAATGGTCTGGGGCCTGTGGTCATTGACACTGTAGCAGACAAGGACGCAGCCGAAGATATACCTGCTGTCTGTAGCAGCAACCTAGAGTGCATCGAGGAGAAATTATTTTTAACCTTGTCTTGACGCTTATGTTTAACCAACCAACACATTATTTAAAAAGCGCCTTTTGAAATCAAGGCACTGTACAGACATAAGCCACAGTATATAAAAACAACAGTATAAATTATAAAAATCAGTCTGGACAAACCTGAGAAAACAGATAAGTTTTCAACATAATTTTAAAACTACTGACGGTCAGGTACTCTCTTAACCGACGAGGTAGAGAATTCCACAGGGTTGGTGCTGCAAATGAAAAAGCACAAGTACCCAAAGTTTTAAATGAACCTGGGAACCTCTAGCAATCCCTCGTTGGTGGATCGGGAGACGATTGGGGAGTAGGAGTCAAGAGATCTTTCAGGTAGTCAGGTCCCTGTTCATGTAGGGTCTTAAAGGTAAGCAAGCCTACCTCACGGGTGATCTGCCACTGAACTGGCAGCCAGTGCAGCTCACGCAGCACAGGCATAATGTGACTGGTCCTGGAAGTACCAGTCAACAGCCTAACCGCAACATTCTGCACTAGCTGCAAGCAGCAGATATCAACCCCAGATAGCCCTAGGTAGAGGCATTGAAGTAGTCAAGGCGGGTAGTAATGAAGGCGTGGATCAATGTTGAAGGTCACCCGGAGGAACCAGGTGTTTCACCTGGGCGATATTCCTCAGATGGTAGAATGAGGATTTAACCACAGCCGACACCTGAGATTTCAGGGTCAGACCGTCGTCAAAAATAACGCCCAGGTTATGTACACGGTCTGAGGTAGGGAGCTGGACACCATCAAGCCATAGGCTTAACATGTATCCAGCCCCAAAACCTGCCCCCGGGAGACCCGGGTCCACAACCAACACTTTAGTCTTATCTGGATTCAGTCTCAACCAGCTCGAGTTCATCCAGTCTGATCGCGGAGAGGCAACTATTTAGCACAGAGACCGCATCAACCTGTCCAGGCACAAAAGACATATACAGCTGAGTATCATCTGCATAGCAGTGAAAACTCAAGCCGTATCACCTAATGATATGCCCCAATGGCAGCATATACACTGCGAACAACACGGGCGCCAATATGGAGCCCTGCGGCACCCCACAGGACAGGGGAGGATGTCAGAGGAATAAATTCCAGTGACCACCCTCTGAGACCTGCCTACGAGGAAAGATCAAAACCATTTGAGTACTGTACCCAACAGTCCACAAAGGAACCGCAGGGTCTCCAAAAGCACCCAATGGTTCACAGTGTCAAAGGCTGCTGAGAGATCAAGAAGGACCAAGATGCTACGAGCCTTTCGATCTCTCACCATTAGGAGGTCATTTAGTACCGAACAAGGGTAGTCTCTGTGCTATGCCTCTTCCTAAAACCAGACTGGAGAATTTCATAGATACTGTGAGTTACAAGGTGATCATCCAGCTGCACGCAACCACCTTCTCAATAACGTTCCCCACAAAGGAAGGTTAGAGACAGGTCGTAGTTAGCTGGATTGTCAGGCAGCCTTTTCCTTGGATTTCAATGACCGGGATTCGGTCAAAGGGGCAGTCAATGCAATTTCTTCTGCATCTGTTTTTCTAACTCTGCCAAAGTTTTCTTTAGTAGAAGCTTTTCCAGCACCCATTTTTCTGTGTTGCCCGGTAGCAGAGTTGAAGCCCTGACAAATCTCACAGTTTGGACATTGTGAGAGAGGCCCAAACAGCAGACACACACTTCATGTGTATCATCCTTATAAATCTTCTCTCTGCACTTGCAATACCGAAATGATTTCGGAGGCTCCTTCAGTAGCATATAAGAGACCCAAAAATCACTAAAATAGTTATTCTTAACTATTTAGAAAAATAATGACGACGGCTAACTGTTAATGTTTGTATGCAGATCTGACAATTATGAAAGCAGGAAAGGAACCAAGAAGAGATGGAGCTGCCCACATTTATGTAGATGCTGATGCACGGCGTCATCGTGGGCAGCCCCTGGCTTGCAAACATTTCCGTGTTGATCCTAGTGATGACATGGGTATAATTCAAAAAGTGTGGCCTGATGACAGATATCTTTGAAGAAGATCTCCTGCTGAGCTAGCCCCAGAACCAGACACAGGAAGACCCCAACCTCACCAGCTTGCTCTATAGGCCTGAGGTCTTCACTTAAGTTTTCTCCCAGGTCATCCAACTGCTTGGAGGAAGATATGATGACCATCTAATGGGTCCCAGAAGGACCAGCTCCAGAGGCCGCCTCTCTCCCAGCACCATGAGAGGCACCGGAAGGAGGCCTAGTCTTGCAGTTGGCACCGCCTCACTCATCGGTATCAACCTGAGAAGTAGAAGCCAAGGCCGCAACACCAAGGTCGCTACCAGTGTAGACTCAGCATTTAGCTTCAGCCTCACCACCAGGGACATCCGCTGCCCTGAATGGCTGACAGATTTGGAGACGTGTTCAGCCTGTCCCCCGGGGGAGACCGATTGTTCACCAGACCTCTCCTCCAGGCTCTCCAAAATCTCAGTGGAGAGAGCACATGGAGAGGCCTCGTCTTCCTCAGTACATGTAGTATTATGAAGGGGCTCAAGGGAACAGCCAAAAGACACCTTGGCTTCCCAGGTGCGATGCCTGCCTCCGAAAGTGGGGGCTTGTGACACCACTTTAACGTCCGGATCTCTAAAGTGGGATAGTCCATGGAAATGCAGGCACTGCACCTACCCACACTGTGGTCAGCGCCGAGGCAGGTCCAACACGCATCATGCTGGTCCTGGACAGTGATGTGCCCCCCACAGGAGCACAGATACATTAGGGGTCATCCTTCTGCTTCCTCTTTTGCTTGGGGGCCTCTTTCCTACGCTCCTCAGAACAGGACATGGCACTATAAGGAAAAAACAACAAAAAACTGTAAAGCAAAGATTTGTCACCACACTACAGATAATCAACGGCACAGGGAGAGGACTGTGCCAAGGAGTATGGCATCAAACAGATGGCAACAAGCCAAGAAATGAGTTGCAATGCAGCAACACATAAATGACTAGTACTCCCACGGTGTGCATGCGACAGCAGAAAAAAAAGAACTGAGTAAGGTAGGGAACTGGCTTTCATTGCTGGCCAGCCATGAGTGCCGTCACTACATATGTCTCATGGGCAGCACTGCACGATGTCAGTCCCCTAAGCTGTAGGCTGCAAAAGACTTTGTTCCTGAAGGGTCCTAGCACCTCTGGCATACACCCATATGTGGAATGAACACTGAAGACTGATTCTTGGAAGATCAGACAGCGTAGGTGAGGAGTTGGCAATAGTTATTGGCGGGTACGGCACCATTGGTGTCATGCAGGCACCATAGCCAGTGGCTACTCACCGACCTGGTCAAAGATTTGCTCCAGCGGGTCTTGGCGCTTCTGGCTTAAACTCATAAGTTGGACTTCATGGAGAAGGTTGATTGTGTGGAAGATATCAGCAAACTGACTGAAGAAACTGAGAAATGGACCTTAGGTAGAGCTACCAAGGGTGACTTCAGGTTTCCAGCTGAAAGGAACATCTGATGTGTGGAGGGGAGGAGGATGTGAGATAGAGGAAGGGCTTGAGTTCTAACCAGTGGACTTCCCAAGTACTTCAAACATGTCCATAAACAGCACAGGTGTGACAACACAGAAGGAATTCAGTCAGAGACTGTGTTTCTATTAAATATCCACCACTGACCATAAAGGAAAATTACGTACCTACCGTGATCTTGATCTTCTCTTGTATCTTCACCATTCATTACTTACTGGGTGTAAGCGGGAGGCGCACCATCACAGGCTTTTTTTTTAAATTGCCTACGGCCCGCCCTCGAAAGCGAATGCCATGCGTCATGCGCGAGGGCTGGCTATTATGGACGACTCCTCCTCCAACTCAGTTCTGTGAGCCGAGAGGCAAAAGAGAAAGCAGAAAATATAGATAGCGAGGCAAGATAGCCGAGGATAGCAAAAGCAAGGAAGAATGAACTGAAAAGGAATAAGCCGATGGAGGAAGGACAGAGGAGATAAGAACATCCTAGTCTAGGGACTGCAGGGCCTCCTTACCTGGGCGACTCTAGGAGGAGAGATGAGTAAGGAAATGAGAAAATAGAAGAAGAAGAAGAAAGAGAAGAGAGAGATGGGATGTTGAAGGGACCAGAATGCCCCACGAGCATAGTTAGCTTGTAGCTGAAGGCTCGACTAAAGGGGAAGCAAGAATCCCCGTAGATAGAGCTGAAGAGAAGGTTCACCGAACCCGCTAGACAGACTCAGGAGGGCATAGTCCTCATCTTCAACATGCCATTGTTCATGACACCCGCCTCGGGCTCCTGGCCGCGGAAGGCCTTTAACTGGAGGACACCCGAGGAGGGAAGAATAAAACCCCAGCAGCATGAGAGTGCTGCTCAGGGGTTTAGAAATGGAAAATGCAAGCCTTTCAGGCGTTTCAAGACAGAAATGGGACTCAGACTGACTGGCTAAGGCAGGCCAAGGCTTAGGCTGGTTAGGATTGGATATGGTCAGCAGAGCTCTATTGTAAAAATTGCCCAGGAGGACACTTAAAGGGAGAAACCAATAGCAAAACAGCGAGAAGGAAGGCCTACTTTCTCATTTGCCTTCTTGTTTGATTTCTCCTTTTTGACTAGATGCATGACCCAGATACCAAGATGCCTATAGCAGTCGGAGAGAGTTCCCTCAGCATTTTTTTTTTTTTTTTTAAAAAGAAGAAAGGAACAGACGTACTCATTCCTCTGCTCTGCAAGGCAAGAACAGAGGGGGGGAAAGATTTCAGGGCAACTATCTGAACACGGGATTGCAGGATCAAAACTGAATAGCCTGAGCCAGACCAAAAACCCAGAGGTATCTTGCCAGAAGAATAGCAAGAGAAGTAGTGCAGTCTGATCGCCAATGCAATCCACAGATGGCCCATGAATCTTAGAGTAAGTAATTTTTCTGGGTGTAGGACCCTCCCCGCTTAAGAAAGAACTTTTTTTTTTTTTTTTATATTATATATATATTTTTTTTTTTGGGAAAAATTAAGGAATTTTCCCCTATATTTTATAAACAAAAGAGAAAATGCAGAGAGAGGAAGGAGACGGGAGGTGGAGAAGCCACAGGAGGAGGCCACTGAGGGGATGGTGGGTGGGTGTAAGTAATGAATGTTGAAGATACAAGAGAAGATCAAGAATTATGGTAGGTACGTAATTTTCCTATCTTCCCTTGTCAATCTTCACCATTCATTACTTCCTGGGTGAGTACCAAGCTCCTCTTCCCCAGGAGGGGGAAGAGGCCATACCCTGAGGGAACAAGACCCCCAGCCTTCTGCTGGTGAGAAACAGAAGAGAAGACCCTGGCTTATTCAGAAAGCCTAAGTGGGAGAAGAGCTAGGAGGTGCCTCCCGAGGGCGAGGGAGGCGGATGGAGCCCTGTAAAGTCTCCTAGCTCTGGATGAAAAAGCGGGTCCCGGAGGCGGGCGCATCACCCTACCCCGGGCCAGGGGTGACAACCTGGAGAGGCAAGCCATGCCGTCCGCCTGATGCAGATCGCTGTCCCGCAAGCCTGGAAGCCACCTCATTGGCGTCATAAGATGCCCTTGCTTGGTGTCTTGCCAGCTCCAGGACTACCTTGAGAGACAGCGGCTTGTCTGGTTTGCTCGTGTCAGGCATAGATGCCACAGCTGGGACATCATCGACCACAGATGCGGTTGTAGGCAGCGTGGTGAGCCTGATGTGATGCAATACATGCACTCGCACGAGAAGAAGAAAACACTCTTCGCTAGCGGTCGAACTGGAGAGTCCGAATCGGTGGGCGGTCGTCGCCAAACAGCGCCCAGAAGGAGTATCCAGGTATATCAAACCTGAGGACGGGTTGGGAAGGGAACCTAGAGACTCAGAGGGGGCACAATACCTACGCTGGCAGTCCGCGGGGCTGGGAAGAAGCGGCAGGGAACTGCCAGGACCCGGATAGACACCTCCTGGAAGGATAGGCCAGGAAGGTACCACCAGATGCTAGGCACTGAATTCACCAAGGAATTCCACGCGTCACCCGTTCGGGTATGTCTCTCAGACATGGGAAATCCGAAGATCCTCACCATCCTCGGGAGAAAGCGCTGATATTCTGTGAAATCAGCATCGGAGGACAGATGAGCAGGGGTTCCTCTCCCTCAGAGGAGGAGGCGGGATGATGGGGAACTGGAATGTCAGAGGATTCCTCGGCGGTGGGGAGAGTCGAAGACCAGCTCATGCATGTAACTAACATATGAGGGAAGGCGCGCAAGAACCCTGAACTGCTCCCAGGATAACGGACCCGTGGGACCGACATGGCCTGGGAGGCGGGGGTGAGGCAGAGAGATGGGAGAGGGCACCTCCGGGAGGCAACTGCTCTGCGAGGCTCTGGAATCGGGAAGGAGCTCTAGTAGGAGGGATCCTGGATATCAAACCAGGCCGAGAGCGGAACTCTGGGAAGCGGAACCTGGAAGAGCCCTGGGGAGAAACTCCCCTGTGAGTCAGCCCGGGACTGCATGGATCCAGAAGGGCAGTCCGCTGCAAACGCCAGAGGACACCCTAGAACCCTGGGGAGGGCGGGGCTCTTGCTGCGTCTGGCCAACCCCTGAGGTGGCCAAAGAAGACCGAGCAGCAGGGCGCCTCCCCAACCCCTCAGTTCGAGGGCCCTCCTCCCGACTGCAGCGTTCCCCTAACCCTAGAGGAGGTAACAGCACCTGGGGAGCTGTCACCGGGCCTCAGAGAGGAGCCTCCTCCGTCGCCCCCACGCCTGCCCCCGGGACCTCGGCCACCCCCAGCCGAGGAACCCCAGGAGACGAAGGCAAGGGGACAGAGGAGGCCGCCTGCGCCGCCTGGTACCCTAGCCACCGAGGACCCAGATTCCGAAGAATGGGGTGCCAGGATGGTCCACATCTGAGTCATCGTCCCTCGAGGAGGGCGAGACCAGCAGGACCTCGATGCTGGCCACCCCAGGGGTCCCGAGGCCACAGGACGCTGAGCCCGATGCAGGAAGTCTGACGCCGCTTCCCCACCACGCCGCAGCATGAAGGCCCAACCCACCCCAAGCGGCTCCAGCAGAGCCCGGCACCGCCCGGAGGAGGAAGGCACCGACGCCCGCCCGGCTGGCTCGGAAACTCGTGGCACCGTTAGCCAGCGCGCCAAACTCGCCGGCACCCTTGAACAGCGCCCGAGGCCAAGCAACACCATGTAGCCCGCCCGATCACGGCGCGGGATCAAAGCGAGCGCTGATGGTAACGCCGCTCCGATCCCGGCACAGCGAGCGGCGCGGGATCAAGCAGCGCCCGCGAGCAACGTCCAGTCACCAGGCGGGCCCAGCCAAGGGCCTCGACACGGGGAGCCTGCACCTCGAGAGGTGACTGCGGCGGTGTCAGCGCTGCGGCCCGGAGGGGCTCGACGCTCCCCAACACCGTGGAAGGGCCTCCCCTCGGCAAGAAGGAAGAGAGACCCCTCCTCCTCGGACCGTATAGGCCCGGAGGGACCCGGGAAAAGCCTAGGATCTCGCCCTGAGATTCCTGACGCCGTCCCAAAGTCGGCGGGCCTTGCCGGACTTGTAAGCGACTGCGGGACGCCACGGTCCATCAGAAACAAGCGCCGCATGAATCCATATTATGGTTGGGTCCCAGGCAGCAGACAGGCGTCATGCCGGTCGAGACGGAGAAATGCCGGCCGCAGGAGCACCAGCATAAGAGCCTTGCAGCCGTCTTAGAAACGTTCGCTCCAGAACCGGACATAAGCGAAATAAACAAGATTAAACACAGTCGAAATACACCGGCGCCGTACAAAAGGAAAGAAAAAGGAACAGTCTTACCGTAGACGTCGAGTGTAGAAAAAGGAGTCGGATCGCACATCCGGTTAGCTACCGTGAACAGGTGCTGCCTCGACGGCGGGAGAAACAGAACTGAGTTGGAGGAGGGTTGAGTGCGCTACTTATGACGCCCTCGCGCATGATGTCGCCTCGAGGGCGGCCATTGAAAATTAAAAAAAAAAAAAAGCCTTCGCAGGACGGGCACACCTCCGGCTTACACCCAGGAAGTAATGAATGGTGAAGACTGACAAGGGAAGATCAGTTAATATGAGGGGAATAAAAAAAGATACTATTTGGTTCGTAGATCTGACCACTCGTTGAAGATTTCTTATATTCAACGAGTTTCTCCTAGATATCTTATGTTTATATAATGGCAAAAGGCCTGTTAATAACAAAAATGGAACTAAATTAAATAAACTCACCCGAACTAAATGGCCCATAGCAACTGCATAAGACTTCTGCAAAACGGTGTTACGATCATTTAATCCATTCAGTAGAGCACTCATTAATTTACCTAAAAAGTAGAGAGAAAATATTTAGCAAACATTCACTGTGTCACGTAGTATATAGGTTCTGCAACATACTTTTAGGACCAGAGGTTGTTTCTGTGTGAACACAAGAAATGACACTGCTATTGAAACGTGATCCAGGTGGCAGAGATTGTGCTGAGCATCCTTCTCAGCGGGTAGGTGGCTCCTGCATCTGCACACAACTGCCTCCTGGTGACCGGGAAAGGAGCAGTGTGGGCAGGAATACACAGCCTTACAGAGGGGTAAAATCTTGTCACTGGTGACACTAAGATTCTAATACAGAAGCATGCAGAGCAATCATTACAGCCAGTCCTGTGCTGGTTAGTGTCAGAGTGTGGTGGGTGGGACTGGTCCCTGCACATTTCTGACTGGTCAACCTAATCCAGCTGCAGAGCCTGGACCTCTCTCTAGCTCTTCACTGATCTCTTATCAATACACCTATAAAGAGCTAGTACACTGCCGAAATTAATTTTAGCTTTTAAATGTAGTAAACTACCATTTTAAATGTTAACTGCACGGAACCAGTAATTTTTTCCAGCAGCAGCTGCTTTTAAATACTAGTTATAATTCTATTATTTTCCATGTATACTTGCCTATTAGTAACCTCAGTGGTGTCTGATTTACACTATGGTATTACATGTCATTCAAGAACTGTATTATGTAGTTTATTTCCTGCTCAGCTACAGAGTACAATAGTAGAAAGAACAGTTACATACTTACCATAACAGTAGATCTTCGAGAGAATCTCTTTAATCAGGCCACACCAATGGAACTACAGCCACCAGACACTAGGACCACGTGAAAACATTTTGCAAGTTATCTGCTAGGGGACGCCCATGACAATGTCTTACGTTGGCACTCCCATATAAACGTGGGCAGCCCCTTCCCTCCTCAGTTTCCCACCAGAGATCATGCTCAGATGACTTCCCTCTAGGAAACCAGGAGAGAACTCATGATTCTACCTACCAGGA
This sequence comes from Neoceratodus forsteri, assembly GCA_016271365.2. Lineage (NCBI taxonomy): Eukaryota > Metazoa > Chordata > Ceratodontiformes > Ceratodontidae > Neoceratodus > Neoceratodus forsteri. The sequence goes on from CM057453.1 coordinate 1,096,072,423, forward strand.
AAGGCTGGAAACAGCAGGCATACCGTCCTGGAGAAAGAGACAGGAGCTACAGAGGTTTGAATCCAAGGGGGACAGATGGTTGGATGGAATGGCCTGATAAGAGATTCTCCCAAAGATCTACTATTGTGGCAAGTACGTAACTGTTCTATCTTCTTTGAGGATATCTCTTTCATCAGGCCACAACATAAAACGAAACACAGAAACAAGTTGTCGGCAGAAAACAACCACTTGGCCCGCGCAGTCTGCCCCAAATTCCCTACCTATAGTGTCACCGGAGAACCTATTTGGAGTCTGGCTCCCCTTCCCCCCCCCACTTTGCTTCTAAGAAAAAATTACTCACCATAGTAGTGTTGTTTCTTCTAATGGAGTCTTGCTGTATTCAGACAAAATGCAGTTAGCCTCAGCACTTGAACTGCCCCGGAGAGGAAAGCGTTAACTCCATGCAGAAGCATGGAACGTTGAGCTCGAACTCGGTTTTCAAACCTCTGTCTGTGGTACTTCCCAGTGTAACCGTCAGATTCTTACGAGCAACTAACTAACTAGGCACTAAAATATGGAAATTGTTTGAAACATATAGCCAAAAGGCAAAAAATAGTTTTGGGGTCCAAAAGACTCAAGTCGAGAACCCAAGAAGAAACAAGGTAGTGACAATTTAGGCTATGAACATAAGAATAATACACATAACAGCTACCCCACCAAAAGGGAAGGTACAAGGTACACCCCTGAGGTGCAACACTGTATCTGCCAGCCCACTTCCCAAAAATAGGTTCTCAGAGGGGAGGCAGGGGGGAGGTCTGAATACAGCAAGACTCCACTGGAAGAAACAACATTACTATGGTGAGTAATTTTTTTCTTCAAACAACATGAAGACTTGCTGTACTCAGACATAATGCAGACTACCAAGCAGTTCCCTATGGAGGAGGGAATGCAGAACCTACTTTGGGAACAGGCTCTACAGTACTGCTGTGCCAAACCTAGCATCACTCCTAGCCTGGATGTCCAGGGAGTAATGCTTGGTGAATGTATGTACTGTTTTCCAGGTGGCTGCTTTACAGATCTCTAACAAGGGAATATCTCTGGCGCAGCTAGAGAGGCAGCTGTACCCTAGTGGAGTGGAGTCCTCAGGCCTAAATGGGGGTGTTCTACCCAATTTGTCATAGCATAATTGTATACAAGAAATAATCCACCTGGCAATAGATCTTTTAGTGGCAGGCTTACCTTTCCCCACTTCACCATAAGTGAGAAACAACTGAAGACAGTCATCTCTGTGTGCCTTAGTATGCTCTATGTAGTAGCTAAGAGCCCTTTTAACATCCAAACTGTGTCGTCTTCTTTCCCCTGAAGAAGAATGGTCAGTGAAAAACACAGAGAGCGATATGGACTGGTTTAGGTGGAAATCCGATACCACTTTAAGCAAGAACTTACTATTAGTTCTTAGGTCCACTTTATCCCTATGGAAGGATATGAAGTCTGGTTCAACTGACAGGGCCTGTAATTCAGTAATCTGCCTAGAAGTAATAGCTACCAGAAACAAAGTTTTCCAGGTCAAGTACTCACTTAATGAAGCGAAGCCATAGGCTCAAAGGTGGCTGCATCAGCTGAGCAATGCAGACATTAAGATCCCAAGGAGTAGGCTCCTAAAGGGAGGGTTAATGTGGAGCAGACCTTTGAAAAACTTTCTAAAAACAGGATGAGATGCCAGGGAAGAGCCCTTCCCTGCTGAGAGGAATGCAGAGACAGCTGCTAGATGAACCTCCAGAGTGGCAGGCCTAAGGCCTAGACTATTCAGATGAACTAGATAGTCTAAGGTTGTGGAAATGTCTGCAGAATCAGGCAGGATGCCTTTCTGAGAGCACCAAATACTGAACCTCTTCCATTTGGAATTGTAAGTTTTTCTAGTGGAAGGTTTCCTGGAGACCTTTAGAATATCCAGAACTCCCTGAGAGAGATGAAGTGCTGCATATTCTAACTCTTCAAGAGCCAGGCCTTGAGGTTGAGGGACTGGAGATTGGGGAACCAGATCCGCCCCTGGGAGGAGGAGAAGACTATCTCCTGGGAAGACACAGGGGCGTGACACAGCCAAGGACAACAGCAGAGGATACCAGGGCTGTCTGGCCCAATCTGGAGCCACCAAAATCACTGTGCAGGGTTGAGTTCTTATCTTGATCAGAACTCTGAACAGGAGAGGAAAGGAGGAAGGCATAGAAACCTGCCCTTCCAGTCCAGAATGAGGGCATCCTCTGGAACTGTCCCCACGACTGGAGGTCTGCAACAAAACAGAGGAAGTTGATGATTGTCTGGTGCTGCAAACAGATCTATCTCTGGGATGCCCCACCTGGAGAAAATGATCCTCAGAATGTGAGGATTCAGGGACCACTCGTGATGTCCCTGTGAAATCCTACTCAGGGCATCTGCTAACACATTGTCTTTCCCTGGAAGATGAACCGCTACCAGGGAAGTCTGAAGGAAATAGGCCAGAGACCAAATATTCATGGCCTCCGTGCACAAGGCTGTGGACCGAGTGCCTCCCTGCTTGTTGATGTACCACATTGTGGTAGTGTTGTCCGTCCTGATTTGGACCACCTTGCCTTGACTGAATCTGAGAAGGTCTGAAGGGCTAGAAAAACTGCTCTGAGTTCCAGGAGATTGATATGAAGAAGAGACTCTCACAGGGACCAGATTCCCAGATTCCCTGAGCTGTTAGGGCTCCCAGGTGGCTCCCAGCCTAGGAGAGAAGCATCCATAGTCAGTACTACTGCTGGAACTTGAGGAGAAATGGAACCCCTTGTCTGAGGTTGTCCTGGTCCAGCCACCACTGGAGAGCTTGTACCAGAGTTTGGGTCACTGGAATCAATTTGGAGAGAGTGCCTTTTCTGTGACCAAAAGGACCTTAGATGGAACTGATGTCCTGCATCTGAAATCTGGCTCCCTGAACCACTGCAGTGGAGACTGCCATGTGGCCAGAGTTGGAGCAACTGTCTCGCTGGAAGAGAAACCTAAGGCCGAAAGGAGGAAGCTAGGTCTACTAAGGCCTTCACACTTGCCAGAGGAAGGAAGGCTTTTGCTTGAACAGTATCCAATTCCACCCCTACGAAAGTGAGAAGCTGTACTGGTTCAAGGACTGATTTTGGCAGATTTAGAAAAAAACCCCAGAGAACTAAGCAAGTCCTGGGTGGTTTGCAGAGCTACCCTGACCTGATCTGATGACTGCCCTACCAGCAGCCAGTCATCCAGATATGGAAAAATGGTGATACCCTGTCTTCTGAGGTAAGCCACCACTGCTGAAGGCACTCTGTGAACACCCTTGGAGCTGACGTTAGGCCAAAGGCATGAACTGATAGTGGCCTGAAGGCAACCTGAACCTGAGGTATTTTCTGTGGGAGCACCTTATAGGGATATGGAAGTAGGCATCCTTGAGGTCCAGTGATGCTAGCCAATCTCCTGGCCTTAAAGAGGAGGATTATTCCCAGAGTTACCATTTTGAATTTGGGTTTTGATATGTGTTTGTTCAAGTACCTTAGATCCAAGATGGGTCGCCACTCTCCTGTTTTCTTTGAGGTAAGGAAGCACCTGGAGTACAGGCCTTTTCACCTGTGTTGAGTTGGAACCTTCTCTATGGCTCTGAGAGCTAGGAGAGAGGAAACCTCTGCCTCCAGGGCAAGGGTTTCTGAGACTGATACAGGTGGAAAATACTTAGCTCTCCTTTTTGGGTACCTTTTGAAACTGAGGGCCAGTCCCTGGCTTACTACTTCCAGGACCCACTTGTCTGAGGTAACAGACTTCCAGGCCTGAAAGTAGTAAGCCAGCCTGCCTCCTACTGGGATTGGGCGTCCGACCCGGGCTGACACCTCAGGGTGTCTGCTTGGCAAGCACTTAGACTGGGAGGAGGAAGCAGCCCTCACCCCCTCCTGCCCCTCCCTCGGAAAATCCCCTTTGTGGGTAAGAGGAGGCCTGGGCCTGGTAAAGGCCTGTGAAAGGCCTACCCTGGACTGCTGCTTTTGAGGAGTGGCTTGCCTTTCCTTGGACTGTGCACTCCTGCAAGTTGCCCTGTATTCATCCATTTTGTTCATGTAAGCCTCTGTCTGCTCCCCAAACAGAGAGTTATCAACTATAGGAAAATCCATAGCCTTAGACTGGGTGTCCTGTGATAGGCTAGTACATCTGAGCCAAGCATGCCTCCTGAGAGACACAGATGTAGCCATGACTCTGGATGCCACATCGCTGGAGTCCACAGCAGCGTGAAATTGTACTTTGGATACCTCAATTCCATCTGCAGCCACCTCCTCCAGCTCTTTGGCTAGCTGGGAGGAGGCCTGTTGAGCCAGTTTCAGAACCGTATCCCACCTGGACTTCTGGTACCTGGCTGTATAGGCCATATAATTTGCCTGCCTGAGTCCGAAAGAGGATGCCAAGTATAGTTTTTTGGCCATGGCATCAACTTTCCTGGAGTCCTTGTCTTTGGGGGGGGGGTGAAGCCAAATGAATGTTTGCCCTGTGACAGGCTGTAGCCTGCACTACTCCAACATGGCTGCAAAGTGAATAAAGGAACTCCTCAGCTGAGCCTGATAACATATACCTCCTGTCCATTCTTTTATCTACAAGGGGTAAAGAGTTGGAGTCAGTAGAATCTTTTGTGTCTGTTTCCCCAAGGACTTATGAAGGGGGATAGACAACCTTTTGGACTCTGGGATATCCATCAGTTCCACAAAATCAGGATCTTCTTCCTCCTCAGCAGCTTCAACCATAGAGGGCTGGAGGGTTTGGACCACCTTCTTGTAAAACAAGAAGTGTGAAGGGGACTCAGAGAGCCTGGGAAGATAGATATCAGAGGGTCTGTCTGGGGAGATGTCCGGTTCAATGGGCACATCCAGACACCCCTGGTCATCATCATCGTAGGGATAATCTTCGTCTCCCTCCCACTTCTCATAGAAAGCATCCGGATCGTAATCCGAAGGAGCTGGTTCCGACCAAACCGACTGCCTAACCGGCAGTGCTGGTTCAGACGGAACTGGGCGAAAGCGATTGGACAATACTAATCACTTTGGCCATCTTATCCGTGGTTGGAGTATGCGGTACTGGATCTGAACCAGCAGATTTTCATTTCTTTTTGACGGAACCGACCCCTCAGAGTCAGCTCTCCTTTTGCCCGAGGAGGTATCGCCCAGGTTAGTAGGCACCTCCTCAGGTTCGGCCGCAACCGAACCGGGCTGGCCATCCGGATCCACGGACTTCTCAGCCTCCCTTTCCCTCAACCTACTCAGTCTTTTTTCTAGAGTGGTTTTGGGAAAGTTTTTGCAAATTTGGCAGTCTGACTGGAGGTGGTCAAACCCCAGACAATAAACACAGATGAGGTGGGGGTCAGCCTTGGCAAAGGCCTCCCCACACTCAGTACAGTGTTGAAACCCAGTGGGACTGGTTTTCTTTTTGGGTTTCTCAGACATGGCCAACCTACCAAAATTACCCTATAGAAGCTTTCAAGCCAGGTAATACCAACCAATCGGTAACAACCGTGTCATGGGTTTGGAAAAGAACCGAGAAAAAACCTGGTTCTTTTGAAACCAATCGGTACTGGAAAACCACACTAATCCCAGAAAGATGTTATTTAAAATTAGAGAATTCACAAGGTCAGTTCCCAACCGGACCGACCGAAAAGAAGCGGAAGAGACAAACAATTTCCACAGTTAAATAAATAAAAACAGTCTCACTACCAATCTACAACACTATCTGTAACGTAGACAGAGGCTGGAAATCCAAAAAAACAACAAAGAAATGTTTTTTAAAACCGAACGCTTTACTATACCGAACCAAGCAGAGGAAATCTCCAGAGCGACTTCACTGTTAGGCGTAGTAAAGAACCTGACGGTTACACTGGGAAGTACCACAGGCAGAGGTTTGAAAACTGAACTCGAGCTCAACGTTCCATGCTTCTGCATGGAGTTAACTCTTTCCTCTCTGGGGCAGTTCAAGTGCTGAGGCTAACTGCATTATGTCTGAATACAGCAAGACTTCATGTTGTTTGAATACAGTATTCCCTTGTTTCGATCCCATGCAGTCTTAAATCCTGTGACTGTTTTAGCCTCCACTATCCCTCTGGGAAGCCGTTCCAAGCATCCACCATCCCTTCAGTGAAGAAGTACTTACTCACATTTTCTCTGAGCCTTCCCCTCCAGCTTCATATTATGACCCCTTGTCCTTCAGCATCTTTCCTTTGGAAAATGCTCCCTTCCCGTACCTTGTTTATTCCTGTGAGGTACTTGAATGCGTCTATCCTATCCCCCTGTTCCCTCCTGTCTTCTAAGGAGTACACAGCTACTTCACCTCTCTGCCTGCTCTATAGCTTATCCGCTAACTATTCTTCGAAACCTGTCCTTTCAACACACTACAGTTCCTGATGCTTGGAAGTCTGCCACCGTGATTCCTTTCCCTAAAAGGTGGGGACACCTCCAACTTCTGCAACTTCTGCCCCATCTCTCTCCTCCTTACTCTGTCTAAACTTCAGAAGCATCTGGCCCTGGAACAACTCTCCTCCTTTCTCAACTCCTCCTCCTCCTTTTTCACCTTTCCTGTTGGGATTCTGCAAAGACCACTCAACCACCACCTCCTTACTATAGCTCGCTGACTCCATTCTCTCAGGCATGGATCAGGGATGCATTACCTCTGCCATCTTTGTCGACTTGGCCAAAGCCTTTGACACCGTCTCACTCCCTACTCCTCAGTAAGCTGACTGTAGCCGGCCTCTCTGATTCTGCCACCAACTGGTTCAGGTCCTACCTAGCAGGCCAGTCTCAGTCTGTAAGAACAGGCAACTCCCTCTCCCCGCCCTTCCCAATCAACACAAGTGTCCCCCAAGGCTCAGTGCTTGGTCCTATACTATTTTCAATTTTCCTTAACAACCTCCCTAACGCCTACACATCTTCATGTATCCACATGTACGCAGACGACACCGTGGTGTTCTCCTCCAGGAACTCCCCCTCAGAGGTGGCTACCAGCCTTCTGCTGGACTTTAACAATGTCCAACGCTGGTTTAATGCAAATCAACTTGTTATGAACATTAAAAAAAATAGTTCCTATGATCTTTGGTTCCAGAGAAAAACAGGTCAGGCTTCATTCCACCCCCACCTTCCACACCCTCTCTGGCTCAACACTCGATGATGTAGCCTCATTCAAGTACCTTGGCCAATGGCTAGGCAAACATCTAGACTTCGGAGTACACATTGACGCCATTCACAAAAAATTACTCCCTAGACTCAGTGCTCTGTACAGACACCTCAGCTGCCTGCCACAGCAAGCCAGGAGAGATATTGTCCAAAAGATGATTCTCCCAGTCCTCGACTTTTGGGACATTGTCTACATCTCTGCCCCCAAAACCACCCTATCAAGACTGGACACACTCTTCAATTCTATTTGCCACTTCATACTTGGTTGCCCCCCTCGTACTCACCACTGGACACCTTTATTCCTCTCTCTCCTTCCCTTCACTCCATGCCAGGCATCTGTCTCACACTGCCAACTTAGTTGGGAAGTTCTGGCATGGTTCTTTGCCGCCTATCTCTCCTCCCTCCTATCAACCCCCTCCACTCCTGCTATCTCCTCTGCACCTCACACATAAAACACTTGCCCTCCCATCATGGCACATCTCCTCTGGCCACTCCACCTTCTTAAATAAGTTCCCCGCCTCTCACTCCTCCTCCAGAAGCACACTGTTCACCGCTGTAACTACACCTAATACCTTACTACTAATTTTCTTATCGCTAACCCCCTACCCTCCCATACCTTCTAAAAGGTGTGCCTTCCATCTCCAGCTCTAGACTACCTCCTGGTGGCCCCTCTGCCCACTTCTCCCCCTGACCCCCCTCCCATTTGCCGGGCCCTATCCACTTGCAGGGTTCTCAGCATCCTGAAGGAGTATAGTTCCTGACTTGCCTGTCTTCCTCCTGCCCCCTTTTCTCCCCCTCTGTCCCCCCCATCTCCTCCTAGCTGCCAGGTTCTGTCCCCGTGCAAGAAAACTCCAGGCCCTGGATCTAGCTAGCAGAAACACGGCAGTTTTGTGTTGAGTGGGGACGATAAAGGTCCAACTCTGGACGACCCCACCTGTCAAACAGGTCTTCTGTGACAGAGGTCAGCAGCTCCCACTCATGCATTTTGGACTGTGACCGACTAAGGCCGTCTGCCAAAGTGTTTTGGGCACCTGGACTGCTGACAGTTTAAGACTGTGATCTAGAGCCCTGTATCGGACCCTCATTGCTTCCCAACACAGAGGGTAGGAATGGGACCCCCGTTGCTTGTTGATGTAATACATTACACAGAGATTCTCCAATTGCACCAACAAAGGACCTGGGTACAGCTGGTTCTGGAAGGCCTGTATAGCATACAGAACTGCCCTCATTTCTAGAACGTTTATGTGGAGATGAGTCTCCCCGCAGGACCAGAGGCCCTGGGGCAAGATGAGCTCCCAACCCTGACCCAAAGCATCCGTGGTGAGGATCTGATGAGGGTGGTGATAAGAAAGTGACTCCCTCCTTCGGTCCCATAGCTGCCATATGGCATCAGTACTATACATTGCTGAACCTGACCCAAAATGACCACGGGAGAGAATTAGTTAAGAGATTGGCCAAGTTCATCCACCAGTGAAGCACCGCGCAAACTGGCAAGGAGACAAGGACCAGCTGATCTAGATCGCCTGAACGCTGATCCCACTGAACCTGAGGATCACTGCAGGATCCTCATGTGTAGCCTGGCCAGAAGGAGCGTCACAATGGCTGCGGCTATGAGGCCAAGTAGCCTGAGGAATGTTCGGCTGGAACATGCCAACTCAAGCCACCTCCTGGGCCTGCGTAATAAGGTGGTCCAACCTGTCTTGAGGAAGGAAGGCCTGCCCCAGGAAGAGTCCAGAACTGCCCCTATGTATCTGTAATCTCTGAGAAGGGGTCAGCACAGACTTGGGTCAATTGACCGTGATGCCCAAGGAGTGCAGCAACTGCAGGGTGCATTCAAGAGTGAACAACAAGAGCTCCCTGAACTGAGCTTTCAGTAACCAGTCATCCAGATATGTAAACACATACAGGCCTTCGTGCCACTGCTATAGCCACTAAGCACTTGGTAAAGACCAGTGGTGCAGAGGAGACACCAAAGGGCAATACCCTGAACTGGTAATGCTCCCCCTGGAACAGAAACCGCAGGTAACGACTGTGAGGAGGGCAAACCATGATATGTAGATAGGCATCCTGCATATCGTGGGAACGCAGCCAGTTGCCCTGCTTGGGCAGCAGTACAAGACCGTGCAAAGAGACCATCTGGAACTTTTTGTCCTTGAGGTCTAGAATGGGCCTCAAGTCCCCTGTTCTCTTGAGGACCAGGAAGAATCTGGAATAGAAAACAAGTTACTCACCTGTAAATGGAATTACGTACCTACCATAATTCTTAATCTTCTTGGGCGAGTCTCCACCACTCATTCCACTAATGGGACTACGCTGGGGCATAGGACCCAGTGGGCAAAATCTTCAGGAAAGCAGCGAGGCAGGATTCATGCACGGCACCACGAGATTGGCTGGCACCCGTATAGGCTATCTCAACATCAATGCTCCAACCGCCTCAGTTTCTTTTCGATCGAGGAGGTGCAGCGCAACTAACCTAATCTGGACATATGATAGTCCATATGACCCGTGTAAGAAGGATCAACCTAACAATGACTCACAGCCCAAGCCAATGAGGGAGTGAAGACCGGAAACAGAGTGAGTGAGCTTGGGGGATGGTGTGTGGGTGTGTGAATGAGTGGTGGAGACTTCATCCAAGAAGATCAAGAATTATGGTAGGGCGCTAATGAGCAGCTAACTGAGCAGTTCTTTCCGCCTGCTCCGTCGGACAGTCATTAATAAAGAAAAATTTATAGAGTCTCTCACCCAAATGGCCGAAAAATTGTATCGGTGGTGGAGGAGGGCAGGATGGATGAATTTCTAACCCGATGCCCTCAAAAACCCTTGGTGACAGAAAGAAGAATTAAATCGGCGGGCGAGGAGAATGCAGCCTGGTCTTGCTTTCGGCTGCGGTGCTTGGAAGAGTTCTAACGAAGTGATTGCAGCCCTAAAGCCGCGATTAACAAAGCTGGAGGATAAGCTAGACGGCAGGCTGCAGGAGATTCTGAGCAGCAAGCACAGCATGGAGTCAGGTTAGCGGAGGTGGAGGAAAGAATTTCAAGACTGGAGGATGAGGTACTAATGGTCCCTGGGCAAGTGCGCGCCCTCCAGAAGGAGCTGGAGGAATTTAAGGAGGCATTCGATTACCAAGAAAATTATCACCGGCGATTGAATTTGCGCCTGAGAGGACTGCCAGAGGGGATGGAAGGGAAGGATGCCCTGGATTTCTGTAGCAGGGTGCTACCAGAGTTGCTAGGCATGAATGTGAAAATGGAAGTAAAAATGGAAAGAGCGCACCAGCAGTTGTTATCCCACGGCCACCGGCGGATCAGCCTCCCCGCCAGATCATCATGCGCTTTCATAACTTCCAAGACCGGGAGGCATTCCTGAAAGAATATCGTGTGAAGGGGTCCCTGAGCTTTGAAGGTCATAGGCTGTTTCTCTCACAGGACTACTCAGTGCACTTGTTAAAGAGGAGAAAGGCGTTTAACGGGCTTATGGCCCAGTTGAGGAATTTAAAGGTGGAAAACTTTCTTGTGTACCCTGCCACACTTAAAATCAAGCATGAAGGGGCAACATACTCTTTTTGGGAGCTTGAAAAAGTGGAGGAATTTGTGAAGGCCCTAAGGAGAAGAGTGAGCTGAGGGACTGCTGGTGAGCTGGGAGGAATCGGATGTTCGAGGTGACTGGAACTTGCCTCTGGTGGGGTTATATGAATGTTGGTTCCTGTTTAAAGTTGGAAACTGGTTTTGTGTTTGAGTTGTTGGTGCTGTTGCACCTTATTCACCTGGGGATCCGAGGAAGAAGAAGAAATGGCCGCTAGCCCGATTGCTGCAGTACCCATCGTGCAGTGGGGGACAATGAGTGCTGAAGGTGGGATTCGATTGGGTCTCCCTCTGCCTTGGTCTTTTTATTCGACTCTCTGATTGTGGCTGATACGTGAACTTTGTGAATTGCCAGAAGGCTGGGGCTGTGAGGAGAGGCCTTGAGTCTATGGACTGGTACTGCAAGGTAGGAGCGGGGCAGGCCTAGCACGTAATCAGATGGCGCCTCGCCTCGTGTCCCAGATGATCCTCTGTGCCTCATTTCTTCTTTTGTTCTTTTCCCTTATAGTTACCTGTGTTATGCTGAAATTTAGAGGTGGGTACCAGTATGCCTGGGGGAGAGCCTGGGGGTAGAACTGGGGGTGATGGAGGGCGGGGGAAGCTGGGATGGATGGGTGTGGGGGTGGGGTGGATGCATCTGGGCGCTGCTGGGCTTCCAAGGTCCCCTCGCTGGCATATGGGCTTTGGGGTGTTACAGGAGATGAAATCGTGGGAGCGAGGGCCTGGAGCGGAGGTCTGCTATATATGGGAGGAGCGGGTTAAGCACATCCTAGTAGACGACATGGCCTGGGGTGGCCTTTGTTGCCCTGGATGTCTTGGGATGCTGTGTGTTGTCACGCACGATGTTGCTCTCCAGCGAGGGAAGGGGTTAAGTGGAGGATCAAGAGTATAGGCGCAGATTAACCCGCTTGGGACATGAGTTGGAGCGCAGTGCCTATATTAGCAGCATCGATAGAGAGGAGGAGGGAGGCACAGATAGTGTATCCTCTCGTTTGGGTGGTTTAGAAGTGGGGGGAGTGGGAGATAGACTCAAGATACAGCGGTAAGTTGGGGAATGAGATAGCCTGAAGAGTGGGAAGCTGCCCTTGCCTTTCTGGAGTGGGATGTTGCCCTTGCCTCTCTTAGAGGGGAGAGAGAGTGTAAAAGTGTTAGAACTCTCTGGGGGTAAATAGGCCATGGTACAGGACGAGATATAGGGTGGGTAGTACGGGGGAGTCGGGGAGGACCTATGGCTGTGGCGTAGAAAATGGGGCTTAGAAGAAAGGAAGGGATCCATGACTGTTTCTTAAAGTGGGGGTTGGGGGAGGCAGGCAGAGAGTCGGAGGGAGAGGGAGCAGATTGGAGAAAGAGGGTGGTGAAGATAGACGGGTGGCCTGAGCCTGGGAGCTGCTTTGATGAGGCCGCATGGGGGAGGACTCTAGGGTAAAGGGAACTTGGCTGTTGGGAGGAGCAGCGGGACACGCATCTCAGTTGAGGAGGAGAGTATTTGTTCATCTGTTTCTTTAAGATAAACACTTGTGCTATGTTAGCAATTAGTGTAACTGGAGGAGGGAATGTCGTGGGAAGGTTGAGTGGGGAGGAAAGAAAAAGGACTAAGGAGGGAGGGGAGGGTGGCGGGAGGGAGGAGTTATGTCAGTGCTGTAAACTTAAAAATATTATTCTTGATAGGATTATTATTGTTGTTGTTACTGTAGATGTCTGGTTATTTTTTTTTTGGATGCAGTCGACTGTGTGGAAACCAAAGATAATATGCAAGCCTGTTTTCAAATGCTATGAGAAGATGGAAGGGTGCAGGGGCACATTAAATGGGAATTGGCTGGAGCCTGGAAAGACGCTTGCGAAGGGATGGGGGCTGCAGTAAATCTTAATGTAATTTCTTGGAATGTAAAAGGTATAGCGAGCCCAGTAAAGAGGACAGTGCTTCTGACTGCACTGAGGCGGAGGGGGCCGGGGGCACAGGTGGCGATGCTGCAAGAGACCCATCTGACGGCTGTAGAGCACGCTAAGCTGGTGCGAAATTGGGTGGGAAAGTGTTTTGCGGCCTCTTACTCCTCCCATTAGCGGGGAGTAGCAATATTTCTGCACAAGGGCCTACTGTTTGAAGTGAGGAGGGTGGTGAGAGACCCAAAGGAGGGTAGATACATCTTTGTCACAGGGCATTGAGGGAGACACTTACGTTTGGCTGTGTGTATGCGCCGGAGGTGCACGACCCGCAGTTTATACCTCTTTGCTGGGCCTGCTTGTCAGGAGCAATTCCCAGGCTTATTTTAGGAGGGACTCAATTGGACCATGGATGCATCCATGGATCACTCTGCTGGAAGGGGCGGGTGACAGAGGCTATGAGCCACTGGTTGGTGGGGATGGCAATCTAGACATGGTGGATAGCTGGAAGCGGTTAATCCCAGTGCAAGAGAATATACATTTTATTCCAACCCCATAAGACTCGGTCCCGTCTGGACCACGCTTTTCCTACCCAGAGGATGGGTGGATAGGATTGAAGAGATAACCCACAGTCCCATTTCATCTCAGACCATGCTATGGTTGTTTTAAAATATCCGGGAGGGGTGGAGAGCAGACCAGGCACTTGGAAGTTCTACATACCTGATCAAGGACCGGACATTTAAGGAATATCCAGCAGAACAGTGGAAGCTATATGTGGAGATGAACTCCATGAATGAGATCTCTAGTATTACCCTTTGGGAGGCAGGGAAAGCTTTCATGAGGGGAGCTATCATAGCCTACGTAGCTAAAATCAAGAAACAGAGTAGGAGTAAGAGGGAGGAACTGGAGAGGCAAGTGAAAGAATTGGAGAAGCGGGTAGGTGGGGGAGAAGTTGCTGGATCTTTAGTAACAGTGAGGGAGGCTCTTAATGCCTTGTTAAGGGAGGAGGCTGGGAAGGCATGGTTTTACTGCCAAAGAAGGGTGTTCGAATGGGGGAATAAGTCAGGACCTATGTTAGTAAAGTTAATGAAAGGGGGGTAGGTGCCCCACACGGATACTGAGGGTTAAGGGAGTGGCAGGACAGGTTTTCAATAGCTCGAGGGATATAGCAGATTGTTTTAGGAGCTTTTATGAGGCACTATACAGGGCGGAGTATAGTGGGAAGGAAGAATGCATACGGGAGTTTCTGGATGAAGTGCCCCTGCAAAGGGTCACAGACGAACAGAGGGAGCTGCTAGGCCAACCCATCTCAAGAGTGGAAATTTTAAGAGCCATACAGAAACTGCAGGAGGGTAAGGCCAGTGGGCCGGATGGTTTCCCTGTCGAGAACTACAGGATTCTGGGGAGACAGATGGCAGACACTCTGAGTAAGGTAATTAAGGAGAGAGAGGTGGGTGGAGTCCCGGAGCTACCTGACTCCTGTTATGAGGCAAACATTTGCTTAATACATAAGGGGGACAGAATGAGTTGGATTGCACAGCATACCGGCCTATTTCCCTCCTTAATGTAGATATGAAAATTTTGGCCAAGGTTTTGGCCACCAGATTAGAAAATATTCTGCCGGGGGTGGTTCACCCAGACCAGACCGGGTTCATCAAGGGGTGTCAGTCTTATCATAATGTGAGGAGACTGCTAAACGTCATATGGTGAGCCAGTCAGAACAGAGGAGGGATGGGGGTGATGATCTTGGACGCTGAAAAAGCGTTTGATAGGGTGGAATGGGAGTATCTCTTTGAAGTGATGGCCCGGTTTGGTCTGGGGACTCGTTCATAGGCTGGAGTTAGGGCTATACTAAAGCATCTTACGAGTTACAGTTAATGGATGCCTGTCCGAGAATTAGCCTGGGGAGGGTGCGAGGCAGGGTGCCCGTTGTCCCCTATTGTTCGCTGGCGATCGACCCTTGGCGGCAGCTATACGCCCAGCATACAGGTGTGGTAAGTGTTAGAGATCTAGGAGGGAGCATAAGGTTGCGCATAACGGATGATATGCTGCTATTTTGGGAGACTTGCATAGTTCCATGGGGCACTTGATGAATATTATCCAGAGAGATTTGCTGATTTCTCCGGGTATAAGATCAATATCAGGAAATCTGAAATTATGGGATTCCCAGATGTGAGCCAACAGGTGCAGCGTATAGGATTCAAGGTGGCTCAGACAGATTTTAAATATCTGGGGGGTCCGGATAGGGCGATGATGGGAGGAGCTATATAAGCTAAACTATTATCCCTGATAAAATGATCCTAGCAGATCTCAAGTGCTGGACACGCTTCCTGTATCCTGGATAGGGAGGATCAATCTCATAAAATGAATATTATGCCCGCATTATATATCCATGCAAATGCTTCACTTGAGATTGACAATGAGGACGTGAAGCGGTTAGAGAGGGGTTCTCGAATTTTATCTGTGAGCAAGCAAGCCAGAATTAGTCTAAAAGGCTTAAGGCGGATAGGACTAAGGAGGCTTGAATTTCCCAGACCTAGGTACTTATTACAGGGGCGGTGCAGCTTAGAGGATAGCAGACTGGGTTCATAGACCAGGCGTGGCTAGCTGGGTGAGGCCTGGAACAGGAGGGACCCCAGGAGGCTTACAGCTTACCTCCATAGCAGGAGATTACAGGCATACAGGACTTTGGGGGTGGGAACCCGTTAGTTAGGGAAGCGTTAGAGGCTTGGGACCGCTTGTGGGCGGGAGGATTGGCTCGGAGGAGACTGTGCTACTCCCAATAGCGCGGAACCCTTTTTCACGTGCCAGGATGGAAGACAAGGGGTTTCTAGAGCAGGAGAAGTGACATATATAGGACTCTGGTGGAGAAATGAGAGCTAAGTGAGTTTGATAGGATCAAGCGGGATATGAGGTTGGGGACATCTCAATTGTTTCGGTACCCAGGTGAAAGCATCTGTAGAAAGCTGGGAATGGGAGAGAGGAGGACTGCACGAAACAGGACAGAGCAGATGGTATGTCAGGCCAAGAAAGATCCCAAAGGATTTACTGGAAAAGTGTCTAAACAAGATAAACAGAACTTACCGGATCTGACGGAGGCCACAAGGGTTCTCTGGGAGAGGGATTTGGGGCAACAAATATTGAAGCAGAACTGGAAGATAGTCTTAGGGATGCCGGAAGGGATTATGGTGTGTAATAAGTTTAAGGAGGCTTTCTATAAATTTTTGCATAGGATATACTGGTCCCGGGTGGTGGTCCATGGCGCGTCAGCATTGTCACACCTCTGTGCGGAGGTGTAACAGAGGATTGGGCACCTTCTTCCTGCTTCTGGACATGTCCGGTCCTGGTCAAATTTTGGGGGGTAGTGCAGGAGGTGAACAAGGTAGCAGGGGATGGCTGAGGGGATCCATTGGTTTGCTTGTTTGGAGTAGAGGTAGTGGAAGGGAGGAGGAGTGGCTGCCGTTGGCAAGGCGGATGAGTTCTGTTTGTAATGGCAAGGCACTGCATACAGAATACTTGGGTCAGGAAATGGGCCTATGGTAGCGGAATGGCGGAGAATGGTTATCCGCTCTCTTGCACTAGAGACTCACATGGGCTGTAAGAGATAAGAGAGGGCTGTTCCTGAGAGGTGGACCCCTTTCTGGCATCCTGAGTATGCCTGAAAATCTGATGCTTCGCACAGGGGCTCAACATTTAGGCCCCAGAATAGGCTCTTTTTACTAGATATTGACTTGCTATCCCTAGAGATGTGCTATCTGACACTTGTACTGTGTATAGGATGAAATAGTCTACCTGGATATTTCATGGCATGGGTAAATACTTGATTATATATGACAGCATGGATTGCAATACACACTCGACTGCATCTAAATGAGAAACTAAATGAGTCAAAAGATGATACATGATTATTTGTGTTATGTGTTAACATAGGATATGTATTTTCAGTGTATTTAGGATGTCTGTCTGACTATTTGCTTTATTGTCTGTTGATGTATGTTCTGTATGTGCTGTTTGTAAGAGAAAATTCTTAATAAACAGAGTATTCAAAAAAAGAATTATGGTAGGTACGTAATTTCCATATCTTCTTGGACTAAAAGTCTCCACCCTCATTCACACTTATGAGAGAGTACTGAGCTAAAATCAATCCCCTGAACAGGGCGGCAAGAGATGGAGCTCACTTAGGACAGGTGTCCATTAAGTACTGTCCTGCTGAAGAAGTGTGTTGTCTGGCATGAACATCCAGAGCATGGTGCTTCACAAAAGTGTGCAATGAGCTCAAGTAGTCACCTTGCAAATATCTGTAATGGGTATGTTACGAATCTCTGCCAGGGAAGCCACGACTGCTCTGGCAGAGTGGGCATAAACCCCATCCTTCCAGTTTTACCTGTGTCATCGAGTAGCAATGGCGAAGACATGCTACTAACCTCGCAATAATGTAAATTACGTACCTACCATAATTCTTGATGTTATTGGATGAAGTCTCCACCACTCATTCATACTGATGGGATCTACGCCGGAGGCGTTAGCACCAAGTGGAAGCCAAAATTTTTCAGAAGGGCTGGCGCCTGGGTAGAGCCAAGGAAGCGGCAATCATGAGCTAGGGCCTGCTGTACAGACTACCTCAGCATCGACCTCCAAACGCCTCAATACTCGCCCCCAAGAAGCAGCATAAATTAACCTAGTAAAACCCAAACTATGGCAGACATAAGACAGTCCGAAAGACCTGTTTAGAAGAATCAACACAACAGTCTTCACAGCCCAAGCATCGAGGAGTGAAGACCAAGACAGATAAGTGAGCTCGGGGATGGTGGGGACTTTGTTCAAGAAGATCAAGAATTACAGTAGGTACGTAATTTCCATATCTTCCTGGACATAAAGTCTCCACTACTCATTCACACTGATGGAAGAGTACCGAGCTAAATAATCCCTCGAGGTGGGAGGCAGGAAAGAAGAGGAGCTCACTTTAGGATAGAAGTCCATTAAGGAGTGTCCTGCCAAAGGACTGGTGCTGTCTGGCATGGACATCCAAGGCATAGTGCATGACGAAAGTATGCACAGAGCTCCAGGTAGCTGCATTGCAAATGTCTGCAATGGGAACTTTATGGAGTTCTGCCACAGAGGCCGCAACTGCTCTGGTAGAATGAGCATATACTCTGCCTTCTAGCTTGACCTGTGCCATGGAGTAGCAGTGGCAAAGGCAAGCTACTGTCCATGCACAAATACATTGGATGGCTACAGGCTGGCCCAGCTGGGCTGCGCCTAAAGGTGACAAACAGTTGTTTAGATTTACGAATTCCTTTTCCTGTCTAAGTAGAACATAGAGGCTCTCTTCACATCCAGTGAATGCAAACACGCTCTCCCTCATTCTGGAAGTTTATGAAATAAGTAGGAAGGATCAAGGGCTGATTCAGATGAAATTCTGAGACAACCTTGGGAAGAAATTTAGGGTGGGTTCTGAGAACCACCTTGTCTCTGTGAAATGCAGTATATGGAGGGTCCGTGACCAAAGCGTGTAATTCCGACACTCTGCGGGTGGAAGTGATGGCCACAAGAAAGGCGGTCTTCCAAGACAGAAATTTAAGATCACACGTAGCCAAGGGCTTGAAAGGTTTATTGGTGAGCATGTCTAACACAAGGTTAATGTCCCAGACTGCAACCGCTCGTCTGACTGGTGGCCTGGTATGCAGAATGCCCTTAAGAAATCTCTCGACTACAGGAAGTTGAGCCAGGAACATGGAGTGTATGGGCTCATGGTAAGCTGAAATTGAGCAAAGGTGAACCTTAATGGTGGAGTATTGGAGACCTGTGTTTGACAGGTCTAGAAGATACTCCAGCACCCTGTTAGGTGGGCAGGAAAAGGGGTACCAAGAGGATTTTGCACACCAGACGAGAAACGCCCATTTAGCCGTGTGGGTCTGTTGAGGTTGGCTCAAGTGAAGCGGTTTCGGTGAAGTTTCTGACAATTTGTTGATCAGCGGAAACCAGATCTGACGAGGCCAGAACAGAGCAATGAGAATCATTCTCCCCCCATTGCCTCCAGTTTGAGCAGCACCCTCTGAACTAAGGAAGAGGTGGGAATGCATACAGAAAGCATTTTGGCCACTGCAGACTGAATGCATCCTGACAAAAATGCCAGGTCCTGGATTTCTGGAGCAGAAAGAGGCTGTTTTGCATTGAGTGGGGGACGCAAAAGGTGCAGGTCTGGAGTTCCACACTCCTGTAAGAGTGATTGTCTGACGACTGTGTTGAGGGACCACTCATGCGGATCTGCCTTGTTCTGTTGAGACAGTCTGCCAAGTTATTCTGAACTCGGTAAATCGCTTGGATCAGGGCTTCATGCTCCAGGCACCAGTCCCACACTCATTGCTTCCCTGCACAAGGGGTAAGAGTGTGTTCCACCCTGCTTGTTGATGTAGTACATCACTGCTTTGTTGTCCGTCTGAAGGAGAATGGTCTTGCGACAGAGTATGTCCTCCAGGGTCCGAACAGCATAAAGGACAGCTCTTATTTCCAAAACATTTATGTGAAGCTGAGATTCGTCCTGACTCCAACAACCTTGCGTGTGGAGACCCTCACAATGAGCTCCCCATCCCAACAGGGATGCATCCATTGTGATGGAGATCTGGGGGTCTGGAGGGGCGAAGGAATAGCCAACCCGAAGGTTGTCCTCGAGACCACCAGGTGAGTGACCATTTCATGGTTCCGTCACCGCATGCGAAAAGAATGAAGTTGTGTGGTTGGCGACCACTGAGCGCTGAGCATCCACTGGGCAGTTCTCTGTGTGAAGAGTGGAGCCAGAGGAACAGTAAACACTGAGGCTGCCATGAGACCCAGCATCTGCTGCATAGAGAGAGCCGAACTGAGCTGTGTTCTCTGACTGAGTGGGCCATCAGAAGGATGTCGCTCCATCTATCCTCTGAAAGGAAGACTTTCGCACTGGAGGTATCCAGAAGGGCTCCTATGAAGAAGAACTTCTGGGAGGGCTGTAGCTGTGACTTTCCCAAGTTTAGTAGGACTCCCATGGACGTGAGGAATTTTGAACTCGTAGCAACGGCTTCCATAGTTAGTTGTCTGGAGGGGCTCGCAAGAAGCCAGTCGTCCAGATACAGAAATACCTGAATACCGAGTTTTCTCAGGTGCACCACAAGAACTGCAAAGCACTTTGTAAAAACTCGAGGTGCCAAGGACAGCCAAAAAGGCAGGACTCGAATTGGTAGTGTTAACCCAATGCCACAAATCTGAGGTATCTGTGGTGATTTGGATGCACAGGAATGTGTTGACAGGTGTCCTGCATGTCCAGGGAGGCTAGCCAATCGTGTTGATGAATCAGAGGTAGCAGAGTACCGAGTGAAATCATCTTGAACTTTTCCTTGTAAAGGAACCGGTTCAACTTTCTGAGGTTGAGAATTGGGCGCATACCGCCTGTTCTCTTTGGAACCAGAAAGTAATGAGAGTAAAAGCTGTGTTTCACTGTTCCAGCGGAACTACCTCTACTGTCGTGTTATTCAGAAGGCCTTGGATTTTGGAAGCAAGAAGGTCTGACTGAGAGCAGGACAGCCTGGGCTGTCATTTGGGTGGATGATACAGAGGTGTTTCCAGAAGATTTAAGGAGTACCCATCGCGGATAATCCTCAGCACCCATTTGTCTGAAGTGATCAATTACCACTGGTAGTAGAACAGTGTCAAACATACTCCTGTGTGCCGAGGAAGGGTCCCCCTCAGACAGTTGAGGAGGGACTTGGGCCTGAATCTCAGAGGGTGGCACCAGGGGCTTTAGGGTCCTGTGCCTTCTGCTGCGTTTTCTTCTGCGGCTGAGGAGTTTGTTTTTGTTAAAGCCTCCTCTGCCCTTACTACTAAAAGACTGATGGTTTTGAAACTGATGCCAACCTCCGCCTTTGAAAGAGTCAAGCATGGGGGGTCTGTTTCATTTTAATGGCTGACCTATCTTCTGAGTGGCCTCAGCGCTTGCTCAACCTGGAGGCCAAACAGATACACACCCATCAAAGGCAAGGCCATAACTCTTTGTTGGGCATCATTGGTGAAACCAGGTGCGTAACCAAGAATGGCAGAGATACAGATACCAGCCACTGCTGCTCTGGAGGCAGTATCAAAGGCATCCATAGCAGCCTAATCTATTGATTATTGGAATTCAATGCCTCTAGTGATAGTCTGGAGGAGCTCTGAATTAAGCTCTGAGTCAGCAAGGGCTTCTACCATAGTCTTGAGCAAATGCAGAGTGTATACTCATACTGAGAGAAATAGCCCTGGTAACTAGCAATGTGCATGCATAAGGTGGAAGCAGCAAAGACTAAGCTTACCCAAGGTGTCGATCCTGCGAGATTCTTTGTTAATGGGGCATGCTGTCCACTCTTGTAGAACAACAGCCTTGTCATTCTCTGCCAGAACTACGATGGCATCAGCAAAGACTTGAGAGGCCAGAATAGGTCAATCCTTATGAGGAGCATATTTCTATCTATGGGCGTGTACAGAAGGAATAAGCAGTTTATCCCACACCATCTGTGAAAGAGTCTCGAAAAAGGGCTGCACCAGAGGGGCTAGTTCCACAGGAATATCCGGAACGTGTAGATACTGCAGATGCAGCAGTTTCCCAGGATCGATCTCCAAAGGCTGGAGAGAGAGAGAGAGAGAGAGAGAGAGGAATTTAAATTTCTGAGCAGAGACTTAAAGGAAAGGTCCTCCACCAAAGGCTCTGTAGAAAGGGGTTTATTCCCCGCCCCAAGGGTGAAGTCATCATCTCCGTCATCCTCCAATCGAAGATCAGGATCAGGTTCAACATCATCCCCTGCCAGCCCACGAAGGACTGCATAGATAGGAAAGTGATGAAAAGAGGAAGAAGGAGGAGGAGCAGAGAGAATCGGCGTAGAGAACCTCTGACCCCCATGTGGCACCACAAAAGCCCCTGGTGCCACCTTGGGGGCGGGCCAAGAACACAGGTGGCACCGCACAGGAAGCATGGAAATGGCACTGAGCACAGCACCAGCAAGGATCGGATGCTGTGTGCGGCGCACATGCTGGGAGGCTGGCACTGCAGGCAGTGGTGTCGCAGCAGAAGTTTACAACCTCCGAGAAGAAATTCATCAAGAGATAAAGGCACTGGTGTGGACCCCATGCACCGCAACCATGTGAGAGGGATAGACACCAGGACACAGTGTCGGCGGCACTGAAGAAGGTGCCACATGACTAGGGAGTCCCAACCGCCCGGCCTGCCAGTCCGAGGCCTGAAGGCCCCGGCGACGGACTAACCAGCTCAGGTAGCTGGGACAACCTCTGCACCTACTGCTCCATAAGAGTGGCCCAATGGTGAAACTGCTCTCAGAAGACCCTCCCATCAGGCAGGGAGGGGCTCTGGATCGAGATGCCTGGCATCAGGAACAGAAGCGGAGTGGCCCCCATCCCCGATAACTGAGCTCAATGCATGAGACCTACCAGAAGCGACCTCAGTGGTGCCATTTCTTTTTGACCAGGAGGCGAAGAAGAGCTAGGTCGGCCGGTGCCGAGAATGGACCACTTTTGTGCTGAGGAGACCGCCCATCCCATAAGCACTGGACTGCCTGTAGTCAGATCCCCCCCCCGGGGTAGGGGGCGCATGGACCAGACTCACACCAGCTGACTGAACAGTCATGCAAAGTCTCCCTACTGTCACCTGCCTGACTCATGGTCAACTCCACCAATGGAGGCTGAAGACTTCTTCTTGTAATTAAAATTAATTGTTTACTTTATCACTCTCTAGAAAACAATAAATTAAAATAAGTAGAACAAAACTGAAACTGTAGCTGCTGTAGGGTTTGACTCCTGGCCAGACGAGCATCGTCATCACTGAGCGCACTCAGCTGCGGGGAAAAAGAACTGAGGTGGTTGGAGGGTCGCATTGAGGTACTCTATACAGCGCAAGCCCAGTCTACTGCGAGCTCCTACCTCGGGCGCCAGCCTTTCTGAAAATGTTGGCCCTGCTGGGTCCTTGCTACCGGGTGTAGATCCCATCAGTGTAAATGAGTGGTGGAGACTATGTCCAGGAAGATATGCATCTGATGGAAACAGGCTGATCCAGTCAGGCCATGCTGAATGCTACAAAGAGTTGCTTGGATTTAGGAATGTCTTTCGTTCTGTCGATGTAGAATCGCAAAACCCTCTTGACATCCAGTGAGTGAAGGGTGCGATCCCCTTCATTTTGGAAGTTGCCAAAATAGGTCAGAAGGACCAATGGCTAGTTAAGGTGAAATTCTGAGACCACCTTGGGTAGGAATGTGGGGTGAGTCCTAAGAACCACATTTTCCTTGTGAAATACAGTGTGTTTGTGTGTGTGTGTGGGGGGGGTCTGTGACCAAGGTATGTATTTCAGAGACTCTGCGGGTGGAGGTAATGGCCACTAAGAAGGCAGTCTTCCAGGTCAGAAACTTCAAGTCGCAGGTGGCTAGAGGCTTGAAGGGCTTATGGGTGAGCATGTCCAGCATGAGGCTGATATCCCACACGGCCACCGGTTTTCTGACCAGGGCCTAGTATGTGGATGCCTTTGAGGAATCTCTTGACTAGCAGTAACTGAGCCAGGAACACATTCTGCACTGGTTCACGGTGATGAAATCACATAGCAGTGTACCTTCACTGTCAAGTATTGCAGTCCTGTATTTGACAGGTCTAAGAGGTACCCAACACTTTATTTGGTGGGCAAACAAATGGGTCCAACGTGGACTTTTGCACCAAATGGAAAAGATTCCACTTTGCCACGTATGTTTTTCCTAATGGAGGACTTATGCACTGCCAAGAGGTTTCTGAGATTCTAGAGAGACCTTAAACCTACCCCCTCTATCTCCTCAGGAGCCAGGCAAGGAGATGGAGGAGCATGAGTTGGGATGGGCTGGGGTCCCTGTATCAGGAGGTCAATTCATAGAGGAAGCAGCTGGAGGGACTTCCGACAACTTGTTGATCAATGGAAACATATCTGATGAGGCCAGAAAACGATGAGAATCATCCTGCCTCCCTGAGCCTCCAGCTTGAGCAAGCACCCTTTTGAATTAATGGAAGAGGATGAAATGTGTACAGAAAGCATCTTGTCCACCACAGTCTGAATGCATCCTGACAGAAAATGCCTGGTTCTGGATTTCTGGAGCAGAATAGAGGCAGTTTTGCGCTGGAGTGGGGACACAAAAGGTCTAGTTCTGGACTGTCCCACTTGTCGAATAGCAATTGCAGCACGTCTGGAGCAGCGACTATCCATGTGGATCTGCCTCTGTTCTGCTGAGGCAATCCACTACATTATTCAATTTCTGGCGGGTAGGCTGCCTGAATGAAGGCGTCACATTCGAGGCACCATTCCTATACCCTCATGGCCTCCTAGCATGGGGGTATGAGTGTGCTCCACCCTGCTTGTTGATGTAATACATCTCAGCCTTGTTGTTCATCTGAAGAAGAATTACCTTGCAACAGAGGACATCCTCCAAAGCTCAGACTGTGTATAGGACTGCTCTCATCTCCAAGGCATTTTATATGTAGATGAGACTCCTGGCTCCATACTCTCTAGAGTGTGGAGGTCCTGACAGTAAGACCCCAACTGATCAGAGCTGCATCCATGGTGATGGTGATCTGAGGATTCCCACAGGACAAAGGGTAGACCTTAGAAAGCTGTCTTCTTGAGTCCACCATGCAAGTGACCTTGTCAAAGGCTCTGTCACCTTTATGTGGAAGGATTGTAGAAGCGGGTCAGTGACCACTTTGTGCTGAGCATCCACTGTCACGGTCCTCATGTGTAGGTGGGCTAGAGGCACTGTGAAGGCGGACGATGCCATGAGACCTAACATCCACTGCATCTGAGGCTCGAACTGAGCTGTTCTCCTGATGTAAAGAGCCATTTGAAGAATGTCATTCCTTCTGTCCTCTGGAAGAAAAGCCCATGCTCTGGAGGTGTCCAGGAAGCTCCTATGAAGAGAAGCTGCTGGGAGGCCAAAGCTGTGATTCTTCAGGTTTGGAAGCACCCCAGTGGAGGTGAGAATTTGGAAGCTGTGGAGATTGCTTCCTGTGTCTCCTGTCTGGATGGGCTTGCAAGGAGCCAATCATCCAGGTACGGGTACACCTGAATGCTGAGTTTTCTGAGATGTGCCATGAGTACTGTGAAGCACTTTGTAAAGACTCATGGCACCAAGGAGAACCCAAAGGGCAGGACTCTGAACTGGTAGTGCTGACCCAGAGTCACAAAACAGAGGTACTTGTGGCTTGGGTGCACTGGAACGTGTTGATAGGCATCCTGCTTGTCCAGGGATGCCAATCAGTCGAATCAGTGGAAGTAATGCTCCCAGAGAGATCATCTTGAACTTCTCCTTGAACAGGTATTTGTTCAACTTCCTTAGGTCGAGAATTGGGTACATACTGCCAGTTTTCTTTGGAACCCTGAAGTAATGGGAGTAGAATCCAGTGTTCCGTTCTGCCTGCGGAACTACTTCTACTGCCCTGTTTTTCAGAAGGCCCTGAATCTCGGAAGTAAGGAGGTCTGACTGAGTGGTAGACAGTCTGGGCTGCTGCTTGGGTGGAAGATCTGGTGGGTCTCTGTGAACTGAGAGTATCTCTCTTGTACAATCCTGAGGATCCATTTGTCTGTTGTAATGGATTTCCACTGATTGTAAAACTGAGTCAGATGATCTCCTACTGCACAGTGGTATCCACCTTGGGCAGCTAAGGTGGGACCTGGGCTGGGTTTTCAGAGGGTGGCACTGGGCGCTTTCAGGCCCTGTGCCTTCTGCTATATTTTCTTTTGTGGCTGAGGGGCTTGGTTCCCGTTAAAGGCTCATCATCCCTTACCTCGAAAGGACTGCCTGTTAGGTAACTGTCAAGCGGTTCCCACCCCTCTGAGGCAGCAGGAGCTGGTCTGGCTGTTTTAATGGCAGTCCTGGTTTTCTGAGGTGGCCTACAGTGCTTGCTCCACCTGGGCTGAACAGATAAACACCATCAAAGGGAAGTTCATAACTCTCTGCTGGC
The DNA here is from genome assembly GCA_016271365.2 of Neoceratodus forsteri. NCBI lineage: Eukaryota > Metazoa > Chordata > Ceratodontiformes > Ceratodontidae > Neoceratodus > Neoceratodus forsteri. The sequence continues at coordinate 1,096,098,026 of CM057453.1, forward strand.
GTCATTTGAGAAGCTCGAGTTCTGAGCCAGGAATGCTGTCATGTACAAATCCTGGTCACTGCTGCCCTAGAGGCCACGTCAAAGGCATCCATGGCAGTTTTCAGCTGCTGATTGTTGGACTCTATGCTGGTAATGGTCTGCAGAAGCTCCACTTTGGCGTCAGATTCCAGGAGGTTCTTGACCTTTGATTTGAGTGAGAGCCAGAGGATATACTCATACTAAGAGAAATGGCCCCTGGTAACTAGCAATGCGCCACCAAAGTAACCCGTTTCCCCAGGTGTCGATCTAATAAGACTCTATTCAGCGAGAGCACCATGGATTCCGAGGAACGCGGCTTTGTTGTTCTCCATGAAGCAACACCAGGGCATCCCAAAAGCTAGGAGGCTAAGATTGTCCGTCTTTTTAAGAGCATACTTCTTATCTATGGACTTAGCCACAGCAGGGATAAGCATGGGCCTGTCCCATATGAATCGTGAAAGGGTCTCAAAGAGGGCTGCACTACGTGTGTTAGGTCTACAGGAAATTTATTTATTTATTTTATGATTGGCAACACCTTTGAGCACAAGCTCTTTTACGAAGGTTCCACATTAAAAAACAGTTAAACAGAAAAGACATAAGGATACAGGTATAACATCAGTAAGAATAAAATGGCAAAGTGCCAGTAATTTGATTCAAGGGTTCCGTTAGATCAGTGACCAACAATTACAGACATAAGGGTACAGGCAAAATTTTACCTCAATTTACATTACAATTGGTAAGTGAGGGCATTTGATTACAGGGAGAAGAAATAAATAGTGTGTTTATAGTACATTTTGACTTGTTATTAAGCTTAAAATAGACTCACAGTGTGGCCACTTGGGCCTTGTCAACAACAGCATCAGAGGGTGACGAGCGGATAAGTATCTAGAGAATATCAGGGCATGCAGATATTGCAGGCGAAAAGTTTCCTGGGTCCCACAGCAGAAGTCTGAAGGGCTAAGGTGGATCCCATGTTTTTGAGCAGAGACTTAAGGAAAGATATTCTACCACAGGCTCAGCTGATATAGAGGAGCTTACTCTCGGCCCGTAAAGCAGTCCTTGTCTACATCATCTGACAAAAGTAGATCAGGATAAGACTCATCAATCTCCACCTCTACCCAGAGGGATCAGTAAAGACAGAAATAGAGGAGTAGTGCGGGAGGCGCCACCCAAGGAATCGGCGTTGAGGACCCCAGCACCGACTCGGCCCTGGCACGAGAGTGGAGCATGACATCGCACATGATGCCAAAGGCCATCACGGATGAGGAACTGAGGCCCCAAATGCTGCCACCAAGACACTTGAAGGCGCAGCACGCGGAGACTTTCAACAGGTGCTGAAAGGAAGAGGAGGAGAATGCAGTACCTGTGGCGACCTTGCTGAAGAGACAGAGTGAGGGAAAGCACGGGGTGGCGACAATAGCGCCAGCACTGGGGAAGGCACCGCTGACGCTCATCTTGACCTAACCAGCCTGGCTGCGGTCCAATGGTCCCTAGGCCAAGGCCCCTGCACCGTGTCCGCTAGTAAGGGCAGCAGGACAGACACTGAACCCACTGCTTCATAAGAGTGACCCAATGATGAAACTGCTGCTTGGAAGCTCCACCAGAGGGCAGAAGGGCTCAGAGCTGAGGATCATGGCCACGAAGAGCGGAGACCACAAGAGACCCGAAGAAGTCAGAGTCGGTCTACCATCTCCCGCTACTGACGACTCCCACGCAGACATGCCAGAGGGTGACCTCATGAGGTATCACTTCTTTCGACCGTGGAGGAAGAAGAGCCTGAGGTCGAGCAGCTGGGTCCCTGATCAGACTGGGAATGGGTCTGCTTCTTTTTGTGCTTCTGAGAGGACTGCCCTTCCTCCTGAGCACTGGACTGCCCGTCGTCAGATCCCCCCCTCCGTAAAGGGCAGTGGACCAGACCCAGCCCCGCTGCCAGAAAAGCTTTCAAATGAAGTCTGCCTACCATCACCGACACTGTTCATGGTCGATTCCGTCGATGGCAGGCTGAGAGAATTCTTCTTGTTCTTTACTTTTTTTTTTTTTTTTTTTTAAATAAAACTACAACTAATTAATTGAAACTGAGCGACTATAGCTGCTGTCGTATGGACATGAAGATTTGACTCTGCGACGACCGACATGCACTCAATGGCGGGGAAAAAGAAAAATGAGATGATTGGAGGTTGTTGTGAGATAGCCTATATGGGCGTGAGTCGGCCCTCAGTACCTTGCATGTGGTCCTACCTCAGCCCTCCTTAAGATTTTGGTTCCCACTGGGTCCCTAGCACCTCCCGTGTAGTCCTATTACTGTGAATGAGTAGTGGAGACTTTTAGTACAAGAAGATCAGTAGTTCTAGGAGTGGTGTATGGTGTACATCCACACTTCTGGCAGTGTTCCTTTCCCCTTTAAAACTTGCCAAAATATCTTCAAGCTGGCTCCTCCACCCACCTGGGTGGTAACTGTCACAAACCCACTCCTGGGGTCAGGCCCTCTACCACCACAGTGCCTGACCTTTAAGTGCGATTCGTAAACAGGGGACAAACAGGGATACCCTCCTGTTCGTTTTGGGTCTGAGCAACTACCAGTTTAGAGTCCTGGGGTCAATTATGAACCCTTTTTAGCTAGCACACCCAGGTAACAGGTCTGAATATCACATCTCTTCAGGAAAGCAGTGCAATATACTTGACCCAGCGGGCATACAAACCAACCTGATTCACAACCCCTTTCGACTCAATTGAGATGCTGGTATTTTCTTACATTGCTGGATCTTTACACAGATCCTTGTTAGCGTGGCTGCATAAGGTGACACAATAAGCATTTAACAGCTGTGTTAGAATATTAAGACTGTTCCACCATTCACACTCAAAATGAGAAAATGTCTCGAGGGTTTAAAGAAAGAAAAATTACTCACCTTAGTAATCTTGTTTCTTCCAAGGTATTCTTCTATATTCATAACTCTCTGCAGCCTCCTAAGCAGAGCTGCCGGAGATAACAGAACTTTATGCTAATGACAGAACCATCATTGGCTTGTGCCACATATTCAAACTGCTGCCCTTATCAGCCTTATTCCACCAATGTATCAGATTTCTAAAGGCCCACAGGCAACCTATACTAAGACTATCTAATATACTTATCTAATGTAACACAACTAAGCTGTCCATGACAGCATGAAACATTCTTAATATTATTGTAATCCTAACCCCGAATACCAGAATCACCTAGAAAAAGAAGGAATTAAATATTTCCCACTAGGGCTAAAAACTATGCATGCCAGTGTTTGGAACTTTCAGTAGAAAACCGGTCAGGAGTGCAGAGGCTTTGGTTCTGGAAGGGCAGCAGAGTGGGAGAGTTATGAATACAGAAGAATACCTTGAAAGAAACAAGATTACTAAGGTGAGTAATTTTTCTTCTAACCCAGGTATTCTATATCCTAACTCTCTGCAGACTTTGAAGCACTACCTCATGGAATGTGGGCAGAGAACCTACTTAGGAAAGAGGCTCTGCAGGACTGCTGTGCCAAATCTGGCATAACTTCTGAACTGTGTGTCCAAGCTGTAGTGTTTAGTAAATGTGTGTACTGTCCTCCAGGTAGCTGCTTTACAGATCTCCACTAAAGGAATATCTCTGGATGCTGCTATAGTAGCAGCTGTGCCCCTGGTTGAATGAGCCCTCAGCCCTGCTGGGGGTTCCTTGCCAACTTTCAAATAGCAAAACAATACATTGGACTATCCAGCGACAGACTGACTTCTTAGAAGCTGGGGTGCCCTTACCTACATCCCCATAGGTAAGAAGAAAAAATTACTCACCTCAGTAATTATGTTTCTTCTATTGGAGTCTTGCTGTATTCTGAAAAATGCAGTTAGCCCCAGCCTTTAAACTGCCCCGGAGAACAAAGGGTTAACTTTCTATGCAGAGCATAGAATGCTGAGATCGAGCTCAGCTGATGTCTCTGTCTGGAGCCATTTGAAATCCAACCGTCAGATTCTTACGAGCAAAAACTCACTAACTATCCTATGTGGAAATTGTAAAATTTTTACTAGCCAACTGGCAACAAAAAGTTTTGGATTCCCAAAGGAAGACTCAAGTCAGGAAACGCAAAACCCAATCCAAATAATAATAATAATAAAACAAACACCCAAACAAAAAGAAGAGTGTGTAAAAGGAGCACCCATGAGGTGCAACACTGCGCCTGCCAACCCACTTCCCAAAACCAGGTTCTGAGAGGGGAGGTAGGGAGGGAGGTCAGAATACAGCAAGACTCCAATAGAAGAAACATAATTACTAAGGTGAGTAATTTTTTCTTCAAACAACATGAAGTCTTGCTGTATTCTGACAAATGCAGACTACCAAGCAGTACCTCCATGGAGGAGGGACAGAACCTACTTTGGGAATAGGCTCTGAAGTACTGCTGTGCCAAACCGAGCATCACTCCTAGCCTGGATATCCAGGGAGTAATGTTTGGTAAAGGTATGGATTTTCCAGTTGGCTGCTTGAGAAATTTCTAAGAGAGGGATGTCCCTGGCAGCAGCCAGGGAAGCAGCTGTACCTCTTGTAGAGTTAGCCCACAGGCCTGAGGTGGAATCTTTCCCAGTTTTTCATAGCAGATTGTATACAAGACACAATCCACCTGGCAATAGTTCTCTTGGTGGCAGGTTTGCCCTTTCCCACTTCTCCATAAGTGAGGAATAACTGGAGGGAATCAAACCTGTGACCCTTGATGAGCTCTATGTAGTAGCTAAGGGCTTTTAACATCTAAACTGTGAGTCTCCTCTCTCCTGAGGATGAATGATCAGTGAAGAAAACAGGAAGAGACACAGACTGATTCAAATGGAAGTCTGAAACCACTTTGGGCAAGAACCTTCTATTGGTTCTAAGGACCACTTACCCCTGTGAAAGGAGATAAAATCAGGTTCCACTGACAGGGCTTGCAGTTCACTGATCACGTCTGGCAGAGGTCATGGCTACTAAAAACAGTTTTCCAATAGTGACTTTAGCTCTGCTGAGGACACAGGTTCAAAGGGAGGTTGCATAAGTTGAGCAATGCAAACATTTAAATCCCAGGCAGGGGCAGGGTCTCTAAAGGGAGGATTGATATGAAGTAATCCTTTAAAAAATTTACAGAACACAGGGTGAGATGATAGTGAGGAAGACTTCCCCACTGACAGGAAAGCAGAAACAGCTGACAAGTGAACCTTGAGAGTAGCTGGTCTGAGGCCTAGGCCATTAAGATGGACCATATAATCCAGAACTGTAGGCAATTCAGCAGTGTCTGGAGAAATATGCTTCTTAGAACACCAAATGCTGAATCTCTTCCATTTGGAGTTATAAGTCTTTCTGGTGGAGGGCCGAGAAGCTTTGAAAATATCCAGAACCCCCTGAGACAGATGTAAATATGCAAACTCTTAACTCAAGAGCCATGCCTTAAGATTGAGAGACTGAAGATTGGAGTACCAAATCCTCCCCTGAGAGGAGGTTAACAGGTTGTAATTCCTGGGAAGAGCAGGGGAAGATGGACTGTTAGGGACAGCAACAGAGGGTACCAAGGCTGTCTGGCCCAGTCTGGAGCAATCAGAATCACTTTGCAAGGTTGTGACCTTATCTTGACTAAAACTTTGAACAGAAGAGGGAAGGGAGGGAAGGCATACACAAATTTCCCGTCCTAGTTCAGAATCAGAGCATCCAGGGGGACCGAGCCCAAGACTGGGGGTCTGCAACAAAAGAGAGGAAGTTGGTGATTGTTGGAAGATCTATCTCTGGAGTGCCCCCCTTGAAAAATCACCTTCAATACCAGAGGGTCCAGGGATCATTTGTGATGGCCCTGTGAGATCCTGCTCAGTGCATCTGCTAGCACATTGTCCTTCCCTGGAAGGTGAACTGCTATCAGAGGTCTGCAGGGAATAAGCCAGGGACTACAACTTCATGGCTTCTGTGCACAAGGCCATAGACCGAGTGCCTCCCTGCTTGCTGATGTACCACATGGTGGTGGTGCTGTCTGTTCTGACTTGAACCACCTTGTTCTGCACTGACTGAGAGAAAGCTTGCAGGGCCACAAAAACTGCCCTGAGCTCTAGGAGATTGATGTGAAGAAGGGATTCCTGAGGGAACCACAGTCCCTGGGCAGTAAGGGCCCCCAGATGGGCTCCCCAGTCCAAAAGGGAAGCATCCGTGGTAAGGACCACTGAATGAGACTGAGTGGCAAATGGGACCCCTTGCCTTAAATTGTCCTGCTCCTGCCACCACTGAAGGGCTTGGATCAAGGTCCGAGTCACTGGAATCAGTCTGGTAAGGGAATCCTTTCTCTGGGACCAAAGGCTCTCAGATAGAACTGAATGTCCCTCATCTGAATCCTGCCCCTTGGACCACTTCTGTAGAAGCTGCCATGTGGCCCAAGAGCGGGAGGAAATGCCTTGCTGTCGACACACCTGAAGTCTGAAGGAAGAAGCTAGTTCTATAGGAACTCTTGCCCTTTCAGGGGAAGAGGCTCTTGCTTTGACAGTATCCAGCTCTCGCCTATAAAGGTAGAAGCTGGACTGGCTTGAGAACTGACTTGGGAAGGCTGAGAAGGAATCCTAGAGAAGTGAGCACTTGCTGGGTCAAACTGCAGGTCTGACTTGACTTGGTCTGGAGACTGGCCCACTATTAGCCAATCGTTCAAATATGGAAAAATTAAAATCTTTTGATTCCTTAGAAAAACAACTAGTACTGCCAAGCACTTTGTGAAAACCCTTGGGGCTGATGTTAGACCAAAGGGCATTGCTCTAAACTGATAGTGGCCTGAGGGCAACTCGAACCTGAGGTACTTTCTGTGGGAGCACCTGATGGGAATGTGAAAATAGGCATCTTTGAGGTCCAGGGAGGCTAGCCAGTCCCCTGGCCTTAGAGAGGGAAGAATTATTCCCAGAGTTACCATCTTGAACTTTGGTTTCAAAAGATGTTTGTTTAGGTATCTTAGGTCTAGGATGGATCGCCACTGCCCTGTCTTTTTGGGGTAAGGAAGTACCTGGGTACAGACCTTTGCCCCAGTGTAGGTGAGGCTCTCTCTATGGCTCTTAAGCCAGAAGAGATGAAACCTCTGCCTCTAGGGCAAGGGTTTCTGAGAGACCTGCAGGTGGAAAGATCTGGTTCTCATCCGATGCCCTTATCTCCTGCTCTTCTTCCTTCAAAACCTGTTTTTGGTCTGGGGTGTTTTCAGCGTCATCCTCGGTGCCGTACTCGGCGCTGTGCGGCTTCTCGGCGCCATCCTCGGTGCCGATGGTGTGCTCGGCGCCATGCTAGGCGCCGCATGTTACCTCGGCGTCGTTCTCGGTGCCGTGCACCTCCTTGGCGCCGGGGGCTCTCGGGGCTCCCTCTGCTTTTCAGGACTCCACCTTTCACTCGTTTCCTTCTTCCCTCTCTTCTGATTTTCATTCCTTTCCTATCCATACAGTCCCTCCTGGACTGTTAGTAGATGACATTGAGCCTGACCCAGACCTTCGGTTGGGTGATGAAGTGGACGAAGCAGGATCTATTACTGCTACAGAGCCTGTGGTCGAGGACCTGTCATTTAAGTCTCTGCTGAAAAATCTGAGTTCCACTCTTTCTCTCCAGACTACAGACATCGATCCTGGGAAATTGTTAAGACTCCAATACCTTCATTCCCGGAGATCCCTACGGATTTGACTCCTCCGGTTCAGCCTTCCTTCGAGACGCTGTCTCAAATGGTATGGAATAATCCTGCTCTCACCCCTTCGGTGGCTAAATCCATAGATAGGAAATATTCAGCCCTCAAGGATCATCCCATTTTGGCATCTCAAGCCTTTGCGGATCCTATTGTAGTCCTGGCAGAGAATGATAAAGTCGTTCTTCCTCAAACTACTACAGCTCAACCTATTAACAAAGAATCTTGTAAGATAGACACCTTAGGTAAGAGAGTCTTTCTGCTTCTACCCTAAGTATGCTGTGTGCCAGTTACCAGGCTATTTCTCCCAGTATGAGTATATCCTGTGGCACTCTATCAAGCAGATGGTTGAAGCTCTTCCGGATCGGATGCAAAACCAGAGCTTCTTCAAACCGTTACTAGAGGTATCGAATCTAACAGCCAGCAGGTTAAAGCAGCCATGGATGCTTTCAACACTACTTCCGTTCAGCGGCTGCTGGTATTGCACCCGTCATTCCTGGCTGTGCGCCGGGCTTCACGAATGATGCGCGGCAGCAGGTAATGGCGTTGCCCTTGATGGTGCATATCTTTTGGTTCTCAGGTAGAGCAAGCTCTAGAAGCTACACAAAAGACTAGGTCAGCCATTAAGTTGGCTCGACCCCCTCCTGCCCTCTGAGGGCATGTCAATAAACGGGCCAGTTTCATAATCGCAGTCCTTTCGAGGCAGAGGAGGTTTCCATAAAAACCAACCTGCCCAACCTCAAAAGAAGACACAACAGAAAGCGCAAGGGCCCAAAGCACCCAGCGCTACCTTATGAATGTCTGGCCCAAGTCCCATCTCAGCTGCCTGAGGTGGACTTTTCCTCTCCAGTGGGAGGTCGTCTGATGCACTTCTACAACCAGTGGAAGTCCATAACCTCAGACAAATGGGTCCTTCGGATAATTCACGAGCGGTATTCACTCAATCTTCTGGAGACCCCTCCGGATCATCCTCCCAAACGGCAGCCCAGGCTGTCAACCCTTCAGTCAGACCTCCTCGCTGCCGAGATTCAGGACCTTCTGAACAACAGGGCAGTAGAAGTGGTGCCGCTGCATCAACGGAACACGGGATTCTACTCCCATTACTTTCTGGTTCCAAAGAAGTCCGGGGGAATGCGCCCCATTCTAGATCTCAGAAAGCTAAACAAATTTCTCCCCAGGGAGAAATTCAGAATGATTTCTCTGGGAACTCTGTTACCTTTGCTTCATCAACACGACTGGCTAGCCTCCCTGGACATGCAGGATGCTTACCAGCAGCATTATCAGTTCAGAGTCCTGCCCTTTGGGCTATCCTCGGCGCCGCGGGTTTTTACAAAGTGTTGTGCAGTTCTCCCAGCGCACCTCAGAAAGGTCGGGATACAGGTGTTACCTTATCTGGACGATTGGCTTCTAGCTAGCTCTTCCAGGCAAGGGATCCTGGATGCCGTAGAGACGGCCTCTCGCCTCCTTACGTCCATGGGAGTTCTGCTGAACCTCAAGAAATCGCAACTGCAGCCCTCTCAGAGGCTCCTCTTTATAGGGACTCTTCTGGACACCTCCTGTGCGAAGGCTTGTCTTCCAGAAGACAGAAGGAATGATATCCTTCAAATGGCCCATCACATCGGGGAGAACAGCTCAGTTACAGCTCTTTCGATGCAACGGATGCTAGGCCTCATGGCATCCTCAATGTTCACTGTACCCCTAGAACGTCTGCACATGAGAATCACTCAGTGGATGCTCAGTACTCAGTGGTCCCCAACCACTCACCTACAGTCGTATCTCATCAAGGTGACAGAACCTTTAAAGAGGTCACTCACCTGGTGGTCTCAGGAGACCAATCTTCTGGAAGGATATCCCTTTGCTCCTCTGGACCATCAAATCTCCATTACCACGGACGCATCCCTAATGGGGTGCGGAGCTCACTGTCAGGCTCTCCACACTCAAGGTGTGTGGACTCAACTCGAGTCCCAGCTTCACATAAACGCCCCTAGAAATGAGAGCCGCCCTTATGCGGGTCTGAGCGTTGAAGGACATTCTCTGTCACAAGAACATTCTCCTTCAAGCGGACAACAAAGCAGTGATGTATTACATCAACAAGCAGGGCGGTGCTCATTCTTACCACTTATGCAGGGAAGCAATTATGGGTATGGGAATGGTGCTTGGAGCACAAGGCTGTAATTCAAGTGGTCTACCTGCCAGGTGTACAGAACGACTTGGCAGACCGTCTCAGCAGAACAGAGACAGATCCTCACGAGTGGTCTCTCGACTCAACCATAGTTCAGTCACTATTCGAAGAGTGGGGAACTCCAGACCTGGACCTTTTTGCATCCTCACTCAATGCAAAACTGCCTCTCTTCTGCTCCAGAAATCCAGGGCCTGGCATTTTCTGTCAGGATGCGTTCAGGCTGCGGTGGACAAAACGCTTTCTTTACGCCTGTTCCTCTAATTCAGAGGGTGGTACTCAAGTTCGAATCCAAGGGGGACAAGATGATTCTCATTGCTCCCTTTTGGCCTCGACAGCTGTGGTTTCCACTACTCAACAGTATGTTGGCAGTTCCTCCGAGACCACTTCCCCTGCAGATGAACCTTTTGACTCAGGGACCGGTAGTCCATCCCAACCTGAGATCGCTTCACCTTCACGCTTGGCTCCTGAAGAGGTAGAAGTAAACTGGTTCAATATCTCTCAAGGGTTTCAGATATTCTTTTGGCTCCTGTGGAAGCCAGCCATTCGAAAACTTACACAGCCAAGTGGGAGTTGCCGCTCTGGTGTGCAGAGTCCTCTTTGAATCCCTTTTCCTGCCCACCAGATAAGGTTTTGGAGTACCTCTTGGACCTCTCAAATTCAGGTCTGCAGTACTCTACAGTCAAAGTTCACCTTAGTGCCATTTCAGCATATCATGAGCCGTTTTTCCTTAACACTGGCTCAGTTACCTGTAGTTAAGAGATTTCTTAAAGGAATTCTGAATACCAGACCTCCTACAAGGCGTCCAGTTGCAGCCTGGGACATTAATCTTGTGCTAGACATGCTCACTCGGAAACCTTTCGAACCTCTGGCTACCTCTGAGCTAAAATTTCTCACCTGGAAGACTGCCTTCCTAGTGGCCATTACCTCAGCCCGCAGGGTCTCTGAGATACATGCCCTGGTCACAGACCCTCCATATACTGTGTTCCATAAGGACAAAGTAGTTCTTCGTACTCATCCTAAATTTCTTCCTAAGGTTGTGTCAGAATTTCATCTAAACCAACCTTTGGTCCTTCCCTCTTACTTTGCGGACTTCCAAAATGAAGGAGAACGTTCTCTTCATTCTTTGGATGTTAAGAGGGCCTTGTGTTTCTATCTAGATAGAACCAAGGATTTTCGCAAAGCCCAGCAACTGTTCGTTTCCTTCAGCGAGACCCGGCTGGGTCAACCTGTCGCTATCAGATGTATCTCAGCATGGCTAGTGGCATGCCTTTGCCACTGCTGTTCCATGGCACAGGTTAAGTTGGAGGGTAGAGTTTATGCTCACTCTACTAGAGCGGTCGCGGCATCCCTAGCGGAAATTCGCAACGTGCCCATTGCAGATATTTGCAACGCGGCCACCTGGAGCTCAGTGCATACTTTTGTAAAACATTATGCACTGGATGTCCATGCCAGATGACATTCTTCCTTTGGCAGAGCCATCCTTAATGGACTTCTGTCCTAGAAACGTGAGCTCTTGGTCTCTCCTGCCGCCCTCTAAAGGGATTATTAGCTCGGTACTCTCCCAATAGTGTGAATGAGTGGTGGAGACTTATGTCCAGGAAGATATGAAAATTACGTACCTACTGTAATTCTTGATCTTCTTGAACGAGTCTCCACCACTCCTTCACACACCCACCCTCCGTCCCCCGAGCTCACCTCTGTTGTTGGTCTTCACTCCCTCAAATCTTTAGGCTGTGAAGACTTCTTTGTTGACCCTTCTTATATGGGTCACCCGGACTATTTTGTGTCCGGTTTTTAGGCTAGGCTACCCTTCTAGGTTAGTTATGCTGCACCTCCTTAGTAAAAAAAAGGTACTGAGGCGGTTGGAGGGTCGGCCTTGAGATAGTCATTACCAGCGTGAGCTGAGGTCACATGTGTGCCGCTCCCTTGCGGCTCCATCTCTGCGCCTGCACCTCCAGCAAAAAGTTTGCTCCTGATGGGTCCTAGTGCCTCCAGCGCAGTTCCCAATAGTGTGAATGAGTGGTGGAGACTTGTCCAAGAAGATCAAGAATTACAGTAGGTACGTAATTTTCATTTTTAGGGTATGCACGGCTTAAATCCCACTTAGGCTGACACCATCTGTTGTCGAGGCACAGGTAAGGAAGCATAGGGAAAACTCAGGAGCAGTTGTAAGATTCTACAAAACTGTTGATTTGTAGTTGCAGTAACATAAAATAAAATAAACACGTTCAGAATAACTGTGTACAGAAGCAAAAATAAAACCTTTCTTGTACAAAATCTCCCTTGCAGCTCAGCTTAGCAGTTTTTATAACTCTTTTCAACCCCCATCCTTTGCAAGCATCCTGTCCTTTGTAAATTTCAGGAGCTGCTAGAACAGTGAGAACTTCCTGAGGTCCCCATAGCAACTGCAAAAGGCTCAGGAATTTGCAGCCAAGTAACCTCTAGTTTTTTACAGTTATCTCAAATTATAAATGTATACATTTCAACAGTAAGACAATTTTCTAAACAAAAGTGATCCCAGTATCAGCTACAGTTCCATACATTGATTCTCATATATTTTATATTAGCAGATATAGATATGCAAGGGAGAAAAAACAGACAGTGAGGCAAAGGATTGTGAGACTGTTTGGGTCGATGAAGTCCAAAGCCTCCACAGGAAAAATTTGGTCGCGCTGCCAGACAGAGAAGAGAGAAAAGGAAAGAATACAGATCCTTGCATGTAAACACTTTCTCCAAAACAAAGGGACAGGATCCCATTCTACCCTGTCACAATCATGGTATACTCAGTATTCAAACCTTTCAACTATTTTTTGTATTTTTAGGACAACTGTCCTTTCCATACCAACTCTCCCTGATGCAAGACTTTGAGGAGGCTTCTTTTTGTACAAAAATTTTTTCTTCTGAATATATAGTGGTATAATGATAACCAAGTTATTGTATGTGGCAGTTATCATACCTTCAGAATTTCATATTGTGACATCCCTAGGAGGACGGTAGGGAGCTAAAAAAGGCAAGTTGCTCTGACAGTGGGCTGTCCGGCGCCCTGGTGGAGGTCCTGTGTTCAGGTGTGACCTGAATAGCTACAAACTACAAAAACTCAGTTTAAAAATATACAGATAATTAACAGAAGCAAACATATAAGAAACCTCTTAAAAGAATACAAAAATCTATATACAGCAATAATGTACATGAGTAATTAAAATATACAGATGTACAATCAAGATGTCCTTCTAGAAATACACATACTTGTATCATTGCAGCCATAATGTCACTTCAGACTGTAGTATTTCATTAAAAACTTCAAGTTTTACTAAATTTATTCTAAAAAATGATATTGGCAGCTTTTCATGCTCCTCTTCGGTAAAAGTGGCACTAAGGCAGTTGTGGCCAGCACCACATTATGTGTTGTGGATAAATGCATGACACTGTGTGCCAGTGCTGTCGCCAACACCAAAGGGTGTCTTTAAGACCAATGAGTGCTGCTCTAATGAGGAGATATTTTAGAAGATGAGCATTATGGGTAAGTAATATTCCTTTTCACTATTACAGATTAAAGAAGCAGTCAGAATTCACAAAAATTCTGCAGTAACTACAAAGCAGTGGTGTTCTTTCCCAACCAGATCCAGTATACAGGTCAGCATGTGCACTGACAGTTCACGCTATAGGGCGCTACAGCCCTGATGTGCTGAAGAACCATGCAAGAGTGGTCCTGCCTCTGGCTTTCTTGGGAATGCATGCTGTTCCGGATGAAGAGGAGAAAGGAGAGAATAGTGACACAAACCTATGGACAGAGGTCTGGCAGGAGAATGTACCTGGTAGGTCCTCAAAATTTAAGAGCTGTATGTTTGTAATGCTTTCTGTTTATTAAACATAGAAAATTCTGAATTAAATATTCTTAGCTCATCTGCTGATCTGCTAACTTTCATACCTTTTTCTTGTCTTTAGAAAAATTACTAATTGTTGAACAGCAGCTGTTTGCTTTGTTTGTCCTAGCTATCCCCACTGCTGCTTCTGCTCGAGCTCACTCTGAGAGTTGCCTGCAGACTAAACTGTTCTGTTGGTTAATCTCACATCATACTGTGAATTCACAAAACCAAAGAGAAGCATTGCTTCCTCCATAAAAGTGTGTGGTTGTAGGCTGAAGTGTCTCCTTGTCCTTTCTTTAATTGCACTGCTCTTTCTTTCTATAAGCAAATGTATCTTTATTTTTCTCTTCCTCTCATTCAGCCTTTGCCTTATCATCTCTCCCCCACCCTTACTGTGCTTTAAATGTAGTAAGGGGAAGAGAGCTATAGTTTGTATCATACTGGTAGTTTGGATTTTTGGAGTTTTGAGAATGCATGAGAGCCCAAGATGAAAGTATGGGCTCCCCTAGGTGATACGTACAGATTATAGTAAAGGTTTCAGATCTCACTTGAGAGGGTTCCTGCAGTAGGTCTTCACATATGGGACTCGCCCCCCTGGCGTCAGGTTCCAATAGCAAACTTGCCTTTAGCAATCATCAGGGGACTGCCCCAGCGTCAGGTGATCGACGTCAGTCCGATATATAAAGGCGGTCTTGTGCCCGCTCTCCAGTTCTTTCCGCCGTCGCCTCAGTTTGCTCGGCTCTTGTGTAAGAACCACGATCAAGCATACGTGTCTTTTGAAGTTTCTCGACTTCTGCTACCATTTTTCTTCCAGCATCCAACCAAATGTATGTCGGCTTGTCCAAAGAGGAAGTGCTTTAAGCACGGAGCTCAAATCCCACAGGTGACCATTCCGCTGCTTTCTCTGCCTGGAGGCCCCAAGCACAACTTCGGACCCAGTGTGCCATCTGTCTGGGCTTCAGCCAAGCCACCCAGACCAGATGAAAGCAGACCCTCGAGGCCCACCTCTGTACCCGATGGCTGGTGTCGATGGAAAAGGAGCTCCAGGAGCTAAGGGAAAGGTAGTCATCACTGGCCCTGAGGAAAAAGAAGAAAGATGAGGAGAAGCGCCAGGAGAGGAGTCCGTCGCCATGTGGAAGGCCTGCGTCCTCAAAAAACGTGAGTACTTTCTCAGGTACCCTGTATGCTTCTTTGGGCTGAGCACCTTCTCCCCCCTCCTTCCTAGGTGAGCGGGCAGCCAGGGGTAGCCTCCCTTGAGGCGTCTATTGCATCTTCTCCTTCCAGTACTGCTGATAAGTCACCCTCTGATCCTGTCGACGGATGCACATCCACGACCGTTAAGCCTAGTGGTGGCCTCTCGGCTACTGCCAGCCCAGTCAGGTCCAATTAATCGGGCGATGGATCTCTATTTGTCACCTGGACCCTCTGTCTCGCCCGTCAGGTTCCGTGAGGACCCCGGCGTCGACACGAAGCGTGCTGCCAGGAGGCCGTTCATCTCTTCAGGTACTTCATCCCAGGATTAGCCACCCGATCCTGCTCTGTCTTTACCTTCAGGATCTTTCTGGGACCTTCGTTGGGCTCTGTACCCAAGTTACCCCATTGCCTGGTATTTTGCTGCCCACAGACAGGAGTCCATCACCTGCCTGGGATCCGATTATGGAGTCTCTTCCTCGGGACCTTAAGGGGTCCTCCCGATCCCTCGCCACCCTGTGGCCTTGGCATCTCCTGGTAGGTCCGGCAGAACCTTCAGGCGGTTTTCTGGCCAGATCCCCATTATCCGCTGCGGGCGGGCCTCCGTTGGCACCTTATTACCTGATGCCAGGCCGTGAGCCGCCAACACCGGGATACCCGGCATCGGGATACCCTGAGTATTCTCCCTATGGTTACAGCCCAGGATTGCCAGGATTCCAGTACCCTCCATGGCAACACCCACATTACCCAGGCTACCTGGGCTACCAACCTCCTCCTCCACCTCCACCGCTTGATCGGGATGCGATCCAAGCATGGTGGCAGGACGCCAGGACCCAGCTGCTCACAGAATTACGACTGCATTCAGTGGGTGACATTCCCCTGCCCAGGGCACCTCCTCCACTGATTTACTCAGGACGAGCTTCGGGTTCCCTGCTGGTGGGTTCCTCTCGGGAGGACCCGTCCATCCCCAGCAGCTCAGAACCTTCAGACTCAGATGTTGACTCTGATCCTTCAGATAATCGGTCTCCAGTCGAAGTCCCACCTAAGGACTCTCCTAAATCTCCTCCAGAAGACCCCTCCTTCGGTGAACTTCTGAGGACTATTCAGGCAGCAGGAGGCTGGCCCTCAAAAGAAGCAGATCCCCAGCGCAAGAAACTGGCGGAACATTTAGATCTGGCCACTACAGACCCTCTACCCATCCTTCCCCGGATGGGTCCTTATGAGGATCTGGTCACCACCATCTGGCAACAGCTGTCCTCTGTTCCGGCTGTATCCAGAAAGGCCAATCGCACTTACGTTCCTCCGGAAGGGATTCCACATCTAACATCTCATCCGAAGGCCGATTCAGTGGTCATTACAGCCGCTCATGACCGGTCAGCGCAACCCAAGCATTTGAGCTCCTCTCCTCCTGGTAAGGACTCAAAGCAATTGGACCAGTTTGGCAGGAAAATATATTCATCTACTTCCTGTGCCATCCAGTCCCTTAACTACGTGTGACACATGGTGGTCTTCCAGAAGGCTTCTCTGTTGGAGCTCGAGAGGGACCTTCAAGAGGTACAGGATGAGACGCTCAGAAACAAGCTACTGGACAAGGTCCGTATGAGCATGTCTTCGTGTCGTCATGCCCTTCGGGCTACGTACGATTCGGTAGACTCAGTGGCTAGGGCTGCCGCTATGGGGATCTGCATCTGACGTCTTTCTTGGCTTAGGATTGCAGGTTTGGCACAGGACGTCCAGTCTCCCCTCCTGGATGCTCCTTTTAGGGGTTCCATCCTTTTTGGCGGCGATGCCAAAGATATAATAATGGGGCTGCAGAAGTGCGGACGATCACTGCGATACGTATGCTCTATGTACAGGACGTGGCAAAAGAAGCAGCCTTTTCGCTGCCAAAGATGATGGAATAAGACCCAGGGCAAACGACGAGCCCCTGGATCTGGAGCCCAAACCCCTCTGGCAAAATTTCCCAAGCCTGCCTCCAGGGCCAAAGCTTCTCTTCCCTTGGTGTCCAGACTCCTTCCCCCTTCTCCCGCTACCTCCAGTCGTCAAGGAGGAACCAGTAGGAGGGAGATTCGGACTCCACCTGGATGGGATGGAGGGCCGTCACTGCAGATCTATGGGTTCTACAGCTCATTCAGTGAGGTCACTCGATAGAGTTTATCGAGATCCCTGCTCTCCACCTTCCAGGACGGTCTTTTTGTCCAAGGGATCAGATCCCGATAGTCTTCCAGGAGATTCAGGCCCTCCTGCAAAAAGCGGCCATAGAACCCATCCCTCAAGACCAAATAGGAAGGGGATTTTATTCCCATTTCTTCCTAGTACCAAAGAAGATGGGAGTTCTGAGGCCAATCCTGGATCTCAGCATGCTCAACCTCTTTGTCAAGTACAAAAGGTTTCGCATGCTGACCCTTCAGGGTCTTCTTCCCCTGCTCCAACCAAACTCTTGGCTGTGCTCCTTGGATATTCAGGATGCTTACCTACCTATTCCCATACTCCCGGCCCACCGCTGCTTCCTTCATTTCTCCTTTCAGGAGAACCATTTTCAATTCTAAGCACTTCCCTTTGACCTTTCCTCGGCCCCCCGGGTTTTCACCAAGTGCTTAGCGGTGGTTGTGGCTTTTCTTCACCTCAAGGGCATTTATGTGTTCCCGTATCTGGACGACTGGCTCCTCTCAGCACCCTCACCAGACAGCCTGAAAGAGTCTCTCTTTTTCGCTCTGGACTTATTTGTCCAGCTGGGCATCTCTGTCAGTTTCCCCAAGTCCCAGCTAGTACCCTCCCAGCGCCTCCAATTCATTGGAGCAGTACTAGACACAGCCCAGAACAAGGCTTTCCTGCCATTAGATCGATCCGAGACTTTAGTTTCTCAAGCCACCCTGGTGGCTCAGGCTTGATGGATCCCAGCACACTCTGCGCTCCATCTCCTAGGACTTAATGGCAGCGGCCATCTCCATGGTTGCCCTGGCGAGACTACATAGGAGGGTCACCCAGTGGTCTCTTCGAGTCCAGTGGGACCAGAGGACGGACGACGTGAACCAACGGGTCACAATCTCCAACAGCCCCCAGAAAGTCACCGTGGATGCTTCAGACATGGGTAGGGGTGCCCATTGGGGGGAACACAAGACACAGGGATCTTGGTTCACTCAGGAGCTTCTGCTCTACATCAGAGTTCTGGAGATGAGCAGTCCTCTGTGCCCTCCAGGCGTTCCAGTCACTTCTCCTACTGGGATCACTTCACATCCAGATGGACAACATGTCCACAGTCTGGTATATCAACAAACAGGGAGGAACTCGCTCGTACCCTCTTTGCAGAGAAGCAGTGAGAGTCTGGTACTGGGCAATTCAGCACGTACTTTCCCTGACAGCAGTCCACGTCCCAGGCATAAGCAACGTCCTGGCGGACAGTCTGTAGATCAGTGGCCAGGGCTCATGAGTGGGAGTTAAAGCAGAAGGTGGTCAAAGACCTGTTTCTTCAGTGGGGTCGGCCAGAAATAGATCTCTTCGCTTCCCCATTCAATGCAAAACTACCCAGCTTTTGCTCACTTGTTCCTGGGCGTGGTGCTTTTTGGCGAGACGCACTATCTCTTTTGGACAGGGAGGTTTCTATATCCTTTTCCTCCCTTTGCTCTCATTCAGAAGGTTCTGTTGAAACTTCAAACGGAAGGAGCGCACTTGATTCTGATTGCCTCTCTGTGGCCCCATCTGATTTGGTTCCCACTGTTACAACAGCTGGCTCTAGAACCTCCACTACTCCTGCCACTGTCTCATGACCTTCTGACACAGGAGCAGGGCACCCTGATGCATCCGAACCTTCAATCACTCCACCTTCATGCGTGGTACCTGTGGACGTAGCGGCTTCTCACTGTGGAGTTTCCTCGCAGGTTGCTCATATCTTGGCAGAAGCCCGAAAACCATGTACCAGATCCACCTACGCCATGAAGTGGAAAAGATTTTTGATCTGGGCCTTAGCCAGGAGCTTGGACCCATTTTCGTGCTCAGCAGCCCAGGTGTTAGAGTACCTTGTTCATTTATCGGAGATGGGCCTGAGTTATTCCTCCATCAAGGTCCATCTCTCTGTGGTGTCGGCCTACCACCTTCCGGTGGAGGGCAAAATTTTGGCTCAACTGGAGGTAGCCAAAACATTTCTGAAAGGTGTCCTCCATTTAAAACCTACAGTCCAGAACCCCTGTCCTCCCTGGGACCTTAACTTTATGTTAGAAAAACTTACCTTGCACCCCTTTGAACCGGCTTCAGATTGACACATGCACTTCCTTTCCTGGAAGACCTTGTTTCTAGTTGCTGTCACTTCGGCCCGAAGGGTTTCAGAACTTTAGGCATTCGTCTGTAAGGAACCCTATTTGATTTTTCATAGTGACAGAGTTGTCCTTAGAACTAACCCATTCTTCCTTCCAAAGGTGGTTTCGGAAACCACTCTGAGTGTGGAATTGCCAGTCTATTATCCTCAGCATTCTAACGGGGAATATCTTTTGCACACCTTAGATGTGCACCCGATCTTGAGGTATTGCACTAACTGGACTAAAGACATCCGTAAGTCCAGTCAGCTTTTTGTGGCCTTTGCCCCCCAGTGCCAGGGTAAGGCCATTTCAAAACACACCTTATCTAGGTGGTTGGCTGACTGCTTCCACTTCACTTACCAAAAACATGGAAAGTCCCTTCTGGGGGCTGTAAAAGGTCACTCCACTTGGTGTGTTGCTACCTCTACTGCCTTTTTCAAGAATGTGTCCATGGCAGAGATTTGTCCAGCGGCCACTTGGTCATCTGTCCACACCTTCACTAAGCACCTACAGTCTGGACGTTGCCTCTAGGTGTAGGACCGGTTTCAGACTTACGGTCCTGCAAGGACTTTTGTCATAAGACGGTACTCAGTTTGGCAAACGAGTCCTCCTTCTGGAACTTTATCTCCGTATTTTTCTTTTGGACTGCTGGGTATTCAGTCCTATATGTGAAGACCTACTGCAGGAACCCTATCGAGTAAAGATATTGCAGTTACATAGAACTTACCGTAACAGTAGCTCTTCGAGAGAGGTTTCTACAGTAGGTCTAGTTTCCCACCCACCTTTCCCCAGCTCCTGGAATGTTTCCTTTATTTTCATCCTGCCTAGCCCTTGGGTCTAGATAGGAAGGAGGGTTCTAGGAGTTATCACTCCTTCCTTTCTACTTACCTTTTTCTAGGTCTCCGGTGGAAAAGAACTGGAGGGCGGGCACTGATGATTGTTAGCTACAAGTCTGCTGTTGGAACCTGACGCCAGGGGGCGCAGTCCTGTATGTGAAGACATACTGCAGGAACCTCTCTTGAAGATCTACTGTTACGGTAAGTTCTTGCGTAACTGCAATTTTCTGTGGCCTTTACATGGAGTGCGAAATTTCAAACTGGGCTGCATGTAACATTTTTCATTCTGTTATTCAAATCTGACAGCTGCAGTTTAGATTGACATGGACTTGACCCTTCAACATTCTAACCAGTGATCTCAGTTTGAGGTAGAGCTCTTGCAGCAAGTCATTACAAATAGGAATACGCCGCCAGGCACTAGGACCCTATGGAAAACTTCGAGCTAGCAGTCCAAGGCGGGGGACTACCCCCTATGTCGGCTCCGCCCACGACGTCAACCACTGTATAAAGGGGTGGTTCCCCAGCACCACCTTAGTTCCTTTCCCGCCATTGACCCAGCATATCTGCTTCACAGACGCCTCCTGCTTCCTGTCGACCGCCATTTTTCTTCAACGCTCCACGCAGTTCAATTCTTGAGTTTTCAGTCACCTCTTTGTCTTCCGAGTCTTCTACATCCATTCTATGGCGGAAGACTACGTGCGTGTGTGGCAAACAAATTCTAGTGAAGGATGGCCATTCAGCCTCTTGTGGCTGGGTCCTGGACCACGATTGATGACGGCCCATACTGCCAAAGCTTCAACCAGCACACTCACATCCACTGTCTGAAGACCCTGAAGGCCTACCTCTTGGAGCAACAAGTGACCACGATGCAGAAGTCTCGCTCGGGGCACAGTTCATCCTCGTCCTCTGCTCACGTTGCTTCCCCCAAGGAGAAAAAGCACTCAGGGAAGCATCATAAAAAGGACAGGGAGAAAACCAGGTCAGACTCACAGTCCCACTCTCTGCACAAAGGTAAGGCCTCCTCTTCCGACAGGTTGTCTGACTCTCCCCACAGGTCATTAGCTGTCCTGGGGGCTGTGGTGCTAACACTTCCCACCTCTTCTCAAGCTTTGAATGGGAACTCTGGGCACGGGCCTTCTCAGGCTACATCTTCGTCCTCGCTGGCCATCAGACCCCACAAATAGTCGTTAGGGTTTAAGACCCAGGACCAGGCCACTTTGGTGGGAGTACGCTGTGGCTCCCCCATTATTAAGGCGTCGTCCTCCGGTTCGTCAGCTAAGCCTGATGACCGGGGAAAGTGCACGGGAGTCAATGCAACGAACAAAACTCCCATAACGCCTGACCTGTTGTCTCCAGTCAAGTTAGATGACAGATCCCCGTAGCATCTGTCTCTATGGCTGTGGTGCCAAACAAAGCTCCAGTGCCACGGGTACCGCCAGCTCCCCAGGGGCCTCCGCCAGAGGACTGGGCAGCGCCTGATCTTATGTCTGACCCTTTGACGGCAGGTCCCGATGACCACTCCCCTGGTACCTAAGCCTAGGGATAGGGACCAGGGGATGGAGCGACAGGTAGCTGGTCACCAGACGCACCCCGTTGCCAGACCAGGCACCAGCCCCTTTGGGACTGACTGGCAGCGCCAGAGCTGCTGTCAGGATCTGTGGTCCCTTTGGCTGAGGTTGGGGCATCGTTCACCAGTTGGTGGAATACCATAAAGGGAGATCTCCTTCATAAGCCTGATCCAAAGTAGACACTGGGGGCACTCTCTCTCCACTGCAGCTGTTGCCTCCCCCCAGATCTCCGTCGCCACCCCGACACCTAAACCAACTCCAGGTGGCTCAAACCATGACCCTTTCAGACGTAAGGGCCGGGGTCATCATTCCTCGTCATGCTTTCCTTCAAGTAGGGACAGCAGATCCAGGGAATGTAGTTCTTGTCTGTGTCAATCTTTACCATTCATCACTGCTTGATTTTCAGCCAGAGGCTGGGGCCCCATAGAACTAACACTATTTTTTCTGGGCGGGTCGGCCTTGAGACAGCGCGCCCGCCCTCGAGGCCACGTGATCGTGGGGCTCGGGTTGGCTGTTAACTGCTGTCGACTCTGCCCCAGCTCAGTTCTGCTTCTCCGCCATCAAGAAAGGACCTCCTGTGGAAGCTCAACTTATAACTGCATTTTTGCGGCCTAGTCCATCGGCTTACAGTTCTGCTCGCCTCCTCTGTACTTGGCGCCACTCCCAGATTTCCCAGTAAGATCTTTCTTGTTTATTTCTTTCAACGCCGAGTACCTTTATTTTGTTTATTGTTTTCGATACGGTCATGTCTCATTCCGGGGACAAGAAGAAATCTTCGCAGGCAGGTCAGGCCCCAATATATCAGTGTCCCTGCAGCTGACTTTTTTCCGCCACGGACCAGCATGACCACTGTTTAACTTACTTAGGCTGCAACCATGACATGGATCGTTGCAATGCCTGTTTTTCAGTGGACCGCTGAGTGTTGGAAATGTGTGCGATTAAAGTCAGACATGCGCCGCTGACTTTTGGAGCACAGACTCGCACACGGAAGGCCAAGCTAAGGTTTCTTGGCCCTTCCTCCGGGTCCCCTCCTGGTCCTGTACAGCCTGCAGAGGAGGGGGCCTCCATCACTTTTAGCCTTGCCACGGCAGGGGCTTCTTCCATGGTGCAGGAGGCCTAGTCTGGCCCCCTCGGGGGACGGGCGGGAGGCAGCGTTTCAGTAGTCGCTTCCTCGGAAGCGAAGGCTCCCCCGTTGTCATGCTCTGGGACCCACGGATCTGAGCAGGCGCCATCTGTCAGTGCTGCCCTTGATTCCAATGTCGCTTGCAGCACCGCGGGTCTGGATGGCGCCGGGCTGGCCTGTGACACTGTTTCTGACTCTGGCACTGTTTGTGGTGCCAGGAACGAGAGCGGCGCTGTGGGCAGTGCAGGACCCGTCTGCGGTGCCACGTCTGTCTCCAGTGCCGTTCACAGTGCCGGGGATGGAGGCAGCGCTGTGGGCAATGCTGCCTTTGTCTCTGGTGCTGTTCGCGGTGCCAGGGATGAGGGTGACGCCATAGGCAGTGCCTCCTCTGTTCCCAGTGCCGGGGGGAACACGGCACCACTCGTGGTCCTGGGATTGGCAGGGTTCAGGGGGGTAGTCTGGATTCAAACTTCACCGTCCTCCTTGGAGGAGGAGGACGCAGAGGCTGACCCGGATTGGCGCGCGAATTCTGCTGGTTCCTCGGAGTACAGCGTCTCAGCCCCCCACTGGGGAGCGGTCGGACTCTTCTGGTTCTGGGGTCAGTGGTACTGACCAGCCTTCGGGTGTCCATGTGGACACCATGGGGCAACCCGGATCCGAGGACCTGTCCCATGGTTGTCCTGGCTAGTCCAACTTCTGAGTCGACTGGGGCATCCCAGGCAGGGAAGGGCCCTGTACCTCTGGCTGTCTCCCAGGAGGCGGCCAGGGGGTGTCAGCTGCCTCTGCTGGTAGTGAGGAAGAGGGCTTCTCAGAGTCTGAAGAGTTGAGTAGCCAGGGCTCAGTGCAGCGGCCTCTCCTGGAGGCCCAGCCGGGTTTTGGGAGAAGTCGTAGCACGGGTCTGCGCATCTCCTCTGATGTTTCTCCAAGAAGCATGTCTTCACTGAAGGTTAGGGGTTGTCCTTTTGGACCCACACGATCCTGGTCACCTTGCAGGGGGATTGCTTCCTTTGGGCACAGCTCCAGCCGTTCTAGTCCAGTTGAACGGCTCCTGTCTTCTGGGACTACCGGGTCCCCCTTTCCTTTGGGATCATCCGGTCGGTCCTCTTGCCCAAGCAGAGGCCATGCTCCTCCTCGGAGGTGCTTGGCCTCTGTGCCTCTGCCAACTCCTCCTCCTCCTCCTCCTCTCCCAGGTGTTCCCGATCCTACAGGGCCCCTTACCTGGGAGCATTTCAGGGCCTCAGCTGCACTCTTCCCTGCCTACATTAGAGCCATGGACGAGCAGGTATTTCACCACTCTCCAGTGCAGCCTGACCCTGATGTCCGGACTCGTCAGCTTCCTTGTCTTCCTCCTCCAAGGGAGAGGAAACCTCAGTCCATCTTTCCCCAGCGTCTGATCTTACCAGCTATCAGCACTTCCTTTCAAGGTTACTTGACGAGCTCCACATCTCCACCTTTAGAGACAGCAATCCAGACCGGTCAGCGTGCACCGTCTTAGGTGAGTTCAGTGCGGTCAACCTCGTGGTTCCCGCCTGGCCTGTTCCCTTCTGGGAGGCATCATACTGGGTCTGGCGGTGTCCCTTTTCCTCTGTTCCAGCCCCTAGGGACCTTCGCCAGAGGTATTGGGCACCCCCGAGGTTTCCAGAAACTCTGCCTCACCCCCCTTCAGGTGTGTGACGCTCCTGGATACCCCCTCTGGGCATAGAATCCCAGGCCGTGACTGGCCCCCAGACTCAGACTCTTCGAATTTTGACTTCTGGGGCAGGAGGACGTTCTCCTCGGCACAGACTTTGCTCTGGGTGGCAGCATATCAGGCCCACCATGCTACCTACAATAGGTACTTGTGGTCTATGCTAGAACAAATTCTAGCTTCTCTGCCTGATTCGGAGGAAACCAGACAAGCCATTGCCCTCTCTGCTCAGGGCCTGGAGCTCGCAAGGCATTAAGCAAGGGCATTGTATGATGCCAGTGAGGTGGCTTCCAGGCTAGTGGGGACAGCGATCTGCATTAGGCGGTCGGCATGGCTTCATTTATCCTAGTTGTCATTCTTGGCCCGGCGTAGGGTGATTGCCTCCGCTTTCCAGAGAACCCATATTTTCGTCTGTAGGGTGAGGCAGCAGCTTCAGGGGTGCCTTCCATCTCCTGCCGGGAGATCTCCATCTCACCCAAACCAGTTCCAGGTGAAGCCAGGCCTATAGGGGTTCTCCCCTCTGGTTCCTCCCCCACTGGAGGCTAAGGAACTCTGTCCCTTAGGGAGGTGCTGGGCCCCTTTTGGGGGGCTCGGTACTCACCCAAGTAGTGATGAATGGTGAAGACTGGCACAGACAAGATATGAAAATTATGAACCTACCATAATTCTTGATCTTTCTGTGTATCTTCACCATTCACTACTAAATCCCGCCCTCCTTCCCCTTGGGGCCTCTGTCTCTGGGTGATCCTCCTCCCTGTTTGTCTCTTATTGTTGCTCTCCAGCACCTCTCCTCCTCCTCCTCTCCTCCCTTGTGGTTTGGAGGGGGAGGACTCTTAGGAGGCAGACAGGGAGGGTTATGCATGGTTTGGGATGTCGGGGTATCCCCCTCCCTCCCCCCTCTCAAGGTTCGGCACTCTGGCCCCCTCTCTGAGGTAGCCAGGACAGGGGGAGAGCTGAGGGACCTCTTAGAACCCTCTCAGCAATTTCCTTAATATTATTCTGTGCCCCTTTTTGGGGTATCCCTTCCCTTTGTCACTGAGGTGTTGTCTCTTGGCACTCCTTTCTGTCCTATCTGTTAAGTTGGCAGCAGGGATAAACTTCCCCTGTCATTCCCCAATATTTTGTTTTCACTCCCCTCTTGGGAACATTCTGTTTCCTTAGTTGGCTGGCGGGATAGACACAACCCACCCTATGTTTTGGCCTGAATCGACCTCGAGTGTGATGCACCTTTAGATCTGGCTCTCCTCTGAGCCTGCCCTGGCTGTGCCATGGACACATTCTGTGTCCTTACTCCTCAGTTTAGCTTGCTGCATGAGGGTTAAAATTTGGAGCTACCTCTCTCGAGGTCCAGGTTGCTTTGGATTGGGTAGGGGCGGTGTCTCCTCCTCCCCTTTCATTCTCCTCCTTCTACCCTCCCTTCTCCGCCCTTTCCTTCGCCCAGAGATTGGGGCCTCTTCCTTTCCCAATCCCTTAGGCTCCTCTCTCTTTTGCTGTCCTCTCAGTCGCTTATTTCTCCTTTTAGTTTTACATCCTTTCCTTTCTCTATCCTTTGGGCTCCCTTGCCCCACCCCTCCATCCCTTTTTCTTTTCACCAGCGTGCAGAACTGGAGTTAGAGAAGAGTCGACAGCAGTTAACGGTCAACCCCGAGCACCACGTATCACATCGGCTCGGCATGGCGCTTATCTCTAGGTTTAATCTACTTACAGAAGAAAATAAAAATACTCCCATTAGGGTCCCAGCCTCCGGCCAGTAACCCAAGTAGTGATGTATGGTGAAGATACACAGAATGATCAAGAATTACGTTAGGTACGTAATTTTCATTTCTCGGGGCCAGAGCAGGTCAAGAGGGCACCACTCCCAACGTCACAGCAGAGCCACACACACTGTCAGGTTGCTCTAGGGACTCTAGCGGTGACTCCTCTGCTTATTTTTCTTCTGAGGATGAGCTCCCTCTACCCTCCTTGGATACCAGGAGGGACTCTCCAATGTCACCACCTGACAATCCTAACTTTTTAGAGGTCATGAGGCATATACAGTTCTTCAATCAGTGGGAGACTGAGGATTTGGACCCGGAGAGATGCTGCCTCACCAGATTCTTAGGGGCCTCCAACCCTAAGCCTCTGGCCATTCCCCCTCTGGCAGAACCAGTTCAGGATGTCACAGAGTTGGCATGGAAGTATCCAGCCACTACATCGGTGGTGCCCAAGAAGGTGGGACCATCTTTATTGAACTCCCAGAAATTAGCCTCACCTCGGTGAGCACCCTAAGGCTGGCTGCATAGTACCTACGGTGGCACATGGCAGCTCACAACAGCTTAGACACACCAGTTCCCAGCCTCCTGACAAAGAGTCTAAGAAAACAGACCAGTTGGAGAGTAGGGTGTATGCCTCGTCCACCTCTACCATAAGGTCCCTAAATTTCTTGCCTCACATGGTTATGTACCAGAAGTGCCTGTGGCAAAAAGCTATGGACCGCACCATGACCCAGCCAGACTCTCCAAATAAGTATGAGCTTTTAGCAGTGTTACAGTCCAGAAGAGATGTGGGCAAGCTCGTACTTTGCAGCTCCCATGATGTGGCTGATACTGCGGCCCTGGCGGCTGCCTCAGGCATCACTTCTGGCTGAGGGTGTCTGGTTTTAGGCAGGACCTCCAGGATACCATCTTGGACCTGCCCTTCGGGCAGGAAGCCCAAAAGATTATTCAAGGCCTACAAGAGTCAGGCAAGGCAGTGTCGGAGGTACATAAGATATAGAAATCAGAACCCTACCCACCTAGGCGCTGCCCCTTTCAGAGGCAGCAAGGGCAACAGGCAAAGAAGCAACCACAGAGAGGTGAGTTTAAAGGAAAGCACCCCTTCAAGCAGCAGGATCCGTGTCCTTTTGTCTCTGCCTGACTCCTTACCGCTTCACCCCTCCAACAGAGCTGATAGGGAGGCTGTGGGGCATTTCTCCCTTACTTCACAAGATGGTCCACAATCACCACAGACCAATGGGTGCTGCAGCTCATAGAAGGGTTATGCTCTGGGATGCTCCACGTTACCGCCGGACAACCCACCAATCCTTTCAACCTCCTCCCCACTCCACACAGGTCTTATCTGGGCGGAGATTCAGGCCCTCCTGTCCAAGCGAGCCATTCAGGTAGTGCCAGAATCCCAAAGAGGCAAAGGGTACTACTCTCGCTTCTTCCTGGTCCTGAAGAAGACGGGAGACCTACGTCCCATCTTGGACCTCAGTCAGCTGAACCTTTTTATAGGATACAAAAGGTTTAGGATGGTGACTCTCCAAGGACTTCTTCCCTTGCTGCATCACGGGGGCTGGCTTTGCTCTCTAGACATGCAGGACTCTTACATGCACATAAAGATCTTGCCATCCCACAGGAGATATCTCGGATTCACATTCGAAGGCCAGCATTACCAATTCCGGGCCCTGCCCTTTGGCCTGTCCTCGGCTCCATGAGTGTTCACCCAAGTGCCTGGCGGTGGTAGTGGCAGCCCTCAGGAGGCAGGGACATTACATTTACCCCTATCTAGATGATTTGTTACTATCGGCATCCTCCAGGGAACAACTTCGGCACACCTTTCAGAACCTAGGGATCACACTGAATCTCCCAAAGTCCATGCCATGGCCATCTCAGAGGCTCCAGTTTATAGGAGCCATCCATTTTATAAGAGCCATCCTGGATATGGTTCAGGGTAAGGCTTTTCTACCCCAGACAGGGCGGAGCACCTTTAGGCTCTGACTTGGAGGTTGGCCTCTGAGCAACAAGCTCCAGCCAGAAAGATACTGCAGCTCCTAGGAGACATGGCCGCTGCCATTGTGACAGTACCCCTTGCTCATCTTCACATGAGAATGCTCCAGTGGCACCTCAGAGTGCAGTGCCGATCTGGACCAGAGTGTCAGGATCTCGAAGGCGATTGAACAAACCCTCTCATGGTGGGTGAACCCCTCCTGCTTATTGGTAGGAGCCCCTTTCAGCAACCCCCCGCCTCAGCAGGTAGTCACCACAGACGCATCTGGCATGGGATGGGGTGCCCACCTCAGGAGCCACCAGACCAGGGGATCCTGGACTCTGGCAGAAAGCTCTCTCCACATACAGTAAATGTACTCAAGATGAGAGCTATGCTTTATGCTTTTCAGGCATTCCAGAGCAAACTCCTCCCGGATCCCACATTAATACAGATGGACAACATGTCAGTGGTGTTTTACATCAGCAATCAAGGGGGAACACATTCTTATCCCTTTGGAGAAGCCATGAGGGTCTGGTATTGGGCGATGGACCAAGGACTGCAGCTTCTGGCAGTACATGTCCCCAGTATTCAAAACAGGCTCACAGACAGCCTGAGTCACTCGCAGTCCCAAGATCATGAATGGGAGTTGCTGTAGGATGTAGCAGAAGACCTTTTCGACAGATGGGGCATGCCAGAGTTGGACCTCTTTGCGTCTTCACTCAACACCAAACTGCCAAATTTTTGCTCGCTAGAGCCAAGGCATGGTGTTTTCTGGCGAGAAGCATTGTCCCTCTCTTGGATGGGGAAGTTTCTTTATGCCTTCCCACCCCTTCTGCAGAGGATTCTGCTCAAGTTACAGTTGGAGCCAGCAACCCTGATTCTGATAACACCTTTCTGGCCCAGACAGGTCTGGTTCCCACTTTTGCAGCAATTGGCGGTGGAACCACCTGTTCCTCTCCTGCTACCCTCTCACTTGCTTTCCCAGGAGCAAGGCACCCTACTGCACCCCAACCTAAAGTCTCTGTATCTTCACGCATGGCTCCTGCAGACATAGTTATGAGAAGGTTTGGGGTATCAGAGGGGGTAGCAAAAGTGCTGGTGGCCACAAGGAAACCATCCACTAGGGCCACTTAAGCCATGAAGTGGAAAAGTTTCAGCCTCTGGATGGCTGCCTGTGATCTGGACCCATTTCTGTGTGAGGTGAATTGGGTCCTGGAGTACCTTTTGTCCCTGTCAGACTCTGGCCTTAGCCATTCCTCCATTAAGGTACATCTCTCAGCCATTTCAGCCTATCACGTAGCAGTGGATGGCAAGAACTTGGCCCAGCTCGACCTATCATGTACCTTCCTACGAGGTATCCTACACATTAAGCCTCCCATACAGGACCCTGTCCCTCCTTGGGATTTGTTGTTCATGCTGGAAAAGCTGACTTGCCCCCTTTGAACCAGCGCGGAGTTGAAGCTTCGCTTCCTCTCTTGAAAGCATTATTTTAGTTGCTGTTACTCAGCCCAGAGGATTTCCAAGCTCCAGGCTCTCATGTGTAGAGCTGTACTTGGTTTTTCACAGGGACAGGGTGTCCCTTCATACAAATCCTAAGTTCCTTCCAAAGGTGGTGTCTGAGATGACACTTAATCAAGACATCAACCTTCCGGTTTACTACCCGGAGTACTCTAACAAAGGGGAAGCACTATTACATACCTTAGATGTACATAGAATTCTTCAGTACTACATTGATCGAACAAGGTCAATTAGGAAATCTGACCAATTGTTTGTTTCTTTCGCCCAAAGGATGTGGGTTCACCAATCACTAAGCAGATTTTGTCAAAGTGGTTGGGCAGTTGTGTTGCTTTCTGCCATGAAAAGCATGGATATTCCCTACTGGCTTCTGTGAAGGCCACTCCACCAGAAGGGTCTTTGATTCCTTTGCCTTGCTCAGACATGTGTTTGCAGCGGATCTTTGTGCCGCAGCCACCTGGAGTTCGGTCCATACCTTTATTCAGCATTACAGTCTGAACATTGCTTCCAGGCAGAGAGCAGGCTTTGGCCTGGCAGTCCTCCAAGGGCTTCTCTCCTGATAGCACAGGGACCTTTCTGTTCCTCCGCCTGTCTGACTTGGTCGTATTTCAGTACTGCTTGCGACTCAGTCCTATTTGTAATGACCTGCTGCAAGAGCTCTATCTTGTAGTGAGATAGTACAGTTAGGTAAGAACTTACCATAACAGTAGGTCTTAAAGAAGAGCTCTTGCAGCAGGTATGCTTTCCCTCCTTCCCATCTTCCCCCAGTGCTTTTTCTCTGGTTATCCCATTTGGGATGTCCACTCCTTTAAGCTAGCCGGGTCTCTGGTGGGTGAACTGAGGTGGTGCCGGGGGGACCACCCCCTTTATACAGTGGCTGACGTCATGGGTGGAGCCGACGTCGGGGGTGGTCTCCCGCCTTGGGACTACTAGCCAGAAGTTTTCTGTGGGGTCCTAGTGCATGGTGGCATAGTCCTATTTGTAATGACCTACTGCAGGAGCTCTTCTCGAAGATCTACTGATCTTCCTGAACTAAAAGTCTCAACCACTCATTCACATTAATGGGACTACACCGGAGGCGCTAGGACCCCACAGGAGCCAAAAATCTTCGGTAGGGCCAGCATTGGGATAGGACCACGCATGCGCTGTGCTGCGATACTAGCTCGTGCTGCATAGGCTATCGCGGCATCAACCCTCCAACCACCTCAGTTCCTTTTGTCCCACCACCGGGTGTACTTCGATGACGACGGCGCTCGTCTGTCGGGAGTCAAGTCTTCGTCTATACGACAGCATATATAGCCATTCAGTATTTGATTAATTTACTACTTTTAGTGTTCTTTTCTTGTTTTAAAAAAAAAAAAAAAAAAAAAAAAAGAGAAGATGATGAAGAGGAGGAAGAAATTCTCGGCCTGCCATCAATGGAGTTGACCTTAGACAGTAGCGGTGACGGTAGGGAGACTTTGTTTGAAAGCTGTGATAGCAGTAGGGGGCTGTATCCGGTCCACCGCCCTTTGCAGAGGGGGGGTCCAACCATGGGCAGTCCAGTGCTTGGAGGGGGGGAGGACAGTCCGCCCAAAGCACAAAGGCAGCGGGCCCGTTCTTGACCTCGATCGGGGACCAGACTCCGCTTGACCTCGAGCTCTTCTTCCTCCTCCTGCCAGTGGAAGAAGAAACGGTACCACTCGAGGTTGCCCTCTGGTACGTCTGCACAGAGATCGTTGGCGGTGGCGAGTGGTAGGCCTGACCCAACTTTGGTGGGGTCCTCTGTGGCTCCGTTCTTAACAGCATGATCTTCAACACCAGGCCCCGTCTCTGTACTCAGTGAGGTTCTGGTGAGCAGTTCCACCTCTGGGCTGCTCTTTTAGAGCAGGGGATATGACGTCTTCCCAGTTGACTTGGCCAGTGGACCCGGTTCCGGGGCCTTCAGGCCTCGAAGCCACTGCTGAATCGGGCATGCAGGATGTGTGCGGTGCCCTCTCCGGTGCCAGCACCATTGACCCTGCGTGCCTACCCCCCTCACCTTTTCCTCTGCAGGGGCCGGCATGGGTACCGCTTTCCTTCTCCCCCCTTTTTTCTTCAAGTCTAGGGCCAGTATGCCCGATGCCGCATGTGGTTCTGGCGCTGTGAATGGCGCCGAATTCCTAGACACTGTTCCGGGTGGCAGTCTCTCTTGATTCTGGCCTGGACCTCCCTTTTGGAGGTTCTTCTGGGGTAGAAGTGGATCTGGATGAGTCTCTCCCTGTCCTACTTTGTCGGAGACGCAGTGGATGACTCATTTTAGGGGCTGGAATGCAAACCTCCTGTATCGGCAGAGCCTGTGATGGAAGATCTTCTTTTCAGTTTTTCCTCAGGGATATGGGGTCCACCGTAACATTTCAGACTTCATCTGTGGACCAAAGCAGACTTCTGCTTCTGGAGTTCGTACATTCCTCAGCACGAGTACACCCTGTGGAACACACTAAATTAAATAGTCGAGAGCCTACCTCTCTGTTGCTAGGGGCATATAGCCTAGTAATCAGCTAAAAGCTTTTATAGACTCCTCTGACACTGCCCCTAGGCCAGCTGCCGTTGGCAGCAGGTGATTAACATCTCTTTGGCAGTGCTTATTGGTTCGGCCCTCAGGCTGAGCTCTGGAGGGTGCTCAGACTCCTTCTGCCCCTCAGAGGGATGGCACTGTCATCATTCTCGTAACAGGCAGTCCTTTCAAGGTAGAGGCCTGGAAGCCTTTGTCAGAAACCAACTCCTCAACTGCAAAAAAAAAAAAAAAAAAAATCACAGCAGAGGCACAGGGCCTAAAAGCACCCAGTACCATCCTTATGGATCCGGTCCAGGTCCCACCTCAGCTGTCTGAAGTGGACATCTCTCGGCGGTAGTGGGGGGGCACCTGATTTGGTTTTGTAACTAGTGGAAGTCCAATCCAGCGGACATATGGGCCAACAGGATTATCTGAGAGGGATACTCTCCCAATTTCGCAGAGTTTTTCCCCAGACCCAGGTGGCAGCCCGGTCTGTTGGCCCCACTGTCAAACCCTCTTTCCTCCAAGAGACGGGGCCTCAGAGCAGTAGAAGTTGTTGCACGGCGAGTTGGAACACAGGTTCTTACTCCCTTTGCTTGGTTCCAAGATAACAGGCAGCATGCGCCCATTTCTCGACCTTGAAAGGTTTAACAAGTACCTGTTCAGTGAGGAGTTCACTGCAACCTCGGTATTCAAGCCTTCACTTTCTGGACGTTTGGCTCTGAGCCAGCCCATCCAGGCTAGAGCCTCAGGAAGCAGTTGCCACAGCGTCTCAGTTGCTTTCTTCTAGGAGGGGTTTTCTGATTCAGGGAAGGTGCCAGATTCTCTTTCCCAGCAGCTCCTCTTCATAGGAGCCCTCCTGGGTACCTCCAGGGTGAGGGTTCTTCTTCCACAGAATGGAAGAAACAACATCTTCAGATGTCTTGTTACTTAATGGAAAGCGACTCTGTCCATGCCCTTTCAATGCATTGGATGCTGGGACTTATGCCTTTGTCCGCAACAAATCGTGGTCTCCAACCACACATCCGCAGTCCTCCGCATAAATGGCAGAACCTCGGACAAAATGACTTGCACGGTAGACGCAGTTGGCCTAGCTTCTGCTAGGTCTAACCTTACCCTCTAAATCCCAGATCACCATCATCACAGTTGCACTCCTGATCGGATGAGAACTGTCTATACACTTTCCAAGTCCTGAAGGAAGCCCTCTGCCACAAAGTGATTCCACTTCAGATGGATGACAAAATTGTGATATTTTCATCAACAAGCAGGGTGGAGCACTCTCCTACCCACTGTACAGGAAGGCCATGGGGAGGTGAGAGTGGTGCCTTGAGCACATTGCGTCAGTTCAGTCATCGTGTAGTCATTATTCGACAAGTGGGGCAGTCCAGACCTGGTCCTTTCTGCATCCCCTCTCAATGCAAATTTGCTTCTGTCCTGCTTCAGAAATCAAGACCCTCGTGTTTTCTGTCAGGATATATTCACTGCAGTAGACAAGATGTTCCTGTACACTTTCCTCCTCTTCACTTAGTTCAGGGGGTGCTA
This sequence comes from Neoceratodus forsteri, assembly GCA_016271365.2. NCBI lineage: Eukaryota > Metazoa > Chordata > Ceratodontiformes > Ceratodontidae > Neoceratodus > Neoceratodus forsteri. The sequence goes on from CM057453.1 coordinate 1,096,131,742, forward strand.
CTTAAGTAGTAGGCAAATGGGGGCAGGATGATTTTCATCGGCCCAGACTGGTCTTGGCAGATAAAATTTGCATAGATAAACAGTCGGTCAGAAGTTCTCCTGAGTCGACTCCCTGTACGAGCAGACCCTCTGACACAGGGACTTTGGTCCATCTTTGCTGCGCTCCCTTTATCTCCATGCTGTGCTCCTGAGGAGGTGAAAGTGGGCAAGTTTTAGATTTTCATACAGTCATAGAGATCTTCTTAGCCGCACATAAACCATCCACCAGGAGGACTTACGCAGCTAAGTGGTTACACTTCACCATCTGGTGTGCAAAGTTCTGTCTGGACCCTTTTGGTTGCCCACCAAGTAAAATTTTGGGGTGCCTCGTGGACTTGTCGAACGCAGGTCTGCATTTCTCAGCAGAGAATGTTCACCTCTGCAGTTTTCGGACTATCTTGAGCCAGTAGACGACATGTCACTGGTTCATTTTCCATTAGTCAAGTTTTGCTTCACCCTACTTCGTTAACTCTAGAATGAAGGAGAGCGCCCCCTTATCTCTCTGAATGTTAAGAGGGTCCTGTGATTCAGCATCCACAGAACGAAGAGATACGCATCCGAGCAACTATTGTATCTTTCTGCATGCGTTGACTGGGTCAGCCTATTGCCATGAGATATATTTCTGCTTGGTTAGTAGCATGTCTTCGACACAACTAATCCATGGCACAGCTCAAGCTGGAAGGCTGGGTTCTCACCACTCTACTGGAGCAGTTGCGGCTTTCCTGGCGGAGATTCATAATGTACCCATTGCAGACATCTGCAAGGTGACGTGTTGGAGCTCAGTGCGTACCTTTGTAAAGCAGTATGTTCTGGATGTCCATGCCTGAGAGTTAACTTTCTTGGCAGGACAGTCATATGGACTTCTGTCCAGAGTGAGCTCTGTCTCCTACCACCCCTACTGGGTGGGGGGGTTGATTTTGACCTATTACTCTCCCATTAGTGGGAATGAGTGGTGGAGACTTTTAGTCCAGGAGGATATGGAAGTACGTACTTACCATAATTCTTTTTTATCACATCCTTATTTCTCTCCTGCTGCAGTACGTACGGCAAGGGCATCCAGCCGCCGGGTCACCCAGCCTAGAGGGCAGCAGGCTCACTCGCATGATGTGGAGTCTGGTATGGCCACTCCCCGACCCACTGGGAGACCCCCCTATGCCTTCCCATGCCGGGATGAGATCAGCCCCCCCCTCCCAGCACGATTCCACGACATACCTCCGGGCGGTATGAGAACGGCTATCAAGCTGCTCGCTCATGCCCAGCCTTTTTCCTCCATTAATGTCCCTTTGGAGTGCTGGCGTGCAGTGACGTCAAAGGCACAATGTACTGATGTCTGCCACACTCCACCCCCAAGTGGCCCACTCTGTTAGTGCCCCCAGTCGTCACCAGGGGCCGCTACAGAGCGATGGGATTCCTCAACCCTCCCCAGGGATGGGAGAGCAGTCCCTTGGACGCTTGATACCATCCCTCCCCTGCCGACCCCTGACAACCTGGGCACGTTTCTGAACCCGGGTCGCCTGCATGGTGCGAGATGTGGCATCCAGCGCCTCAACCCTCAGCACCACTGGGCCAGCTACATACTTCCTGTAATTCTTGATCTTCTTGGACGAAGTCTCCACCAGTTATTCACACACCAACCCACCATCCCCCGAGCTCACTCGTTCTGTTTTGGTCTTCACTTCTTGTTGTTCAGGCTGTGAAGACATTGTTGAATTGACCCTTCTTACATGGGTCATCCGGGCCTTCACATGCCTGGAAGTTAGGGTTAGTTCAAAAAGGTACTGAGGCGGTTGGAGGGTCAACGCCAAGATAGCCTATACGACGCAAACAAGTCTTACTGCTCATGCATGGTCCTATCCAGGCACTGGCCCTCCTGAAGATTTTTTGCTCCCGCAGGGTCCTAGCACCTCCGGCGTAGTCTCATTACTGTGAATGAGTGGTGGAGACTTCGTCCAAGAAGATCAAGAATTACTGTAAGTACGTAATTTCCATTTACGGTAAGTTCTTTTTTTTAACTTTCTATTTTTTCCTCCCCTTCCCTACAGCTCTGATATCCTCGGGAGCACCTAGGAGTCATCCCTCTGCAAGCCGCCTTACTTGATCTGCCCCTGTCACCCATGGAGCCTCGGTTTAGCCCCCGGGTGGGGACGAGGTGGGGCCCAAACACCCTGAACATTCTGGTCTCATCTGTCAAGGGTGCCAAGAAGGCAGCCATGCACATCGAGACAAGCTCCGATTGCTCCGTTTCCTCTGAGCTGGAGGGCATTTTCCACTGTTCCATAGGGGAGTGGCCGCGAAGAAGACAAGGCGTTTCCCCGCGTCTACCACTCCCAGCCCTTTCTTGACACTCAATGCTTGCTATGCCTCTGTCTCCCTTGAGGCCAGCCAAAAGCGTCGAGGCAAACCCCCCCCTCCCTCTCGGGAAAGGAGGCTATCCTTCAGATGCTCAATCCTCTCCCTCTCCTGCGACCCCAAACTTCCCGGGCTCGTTCCTGAACCTGGGTCGTCGGCATGACGCGAGATGTGGCGTCCAGAGCCTCAACCCCTAGCGCTACCAGGCCGGCCTTACGGTAAGTTCTTATGTAATTGTAGTTTTCACTGAAATGTTTTATGGCAGTTACTTATTTTCTTTATATTTGTGCTTACAGGTAATTTTGGTGGCATTCGGCTATACATGGAAGAGCTGATAGCCACTACCCAGAAGGCACTGCAGTCCCAGTCCTGGAAGATGAAAGCTCAGGGGGCAACTGCTATGTCTTTCATTGCTAAACAGCAAACGGGTTCCCTCGTGCCACCGCACTTAGGAATGGTGTTGAATGCATTATTGCAAGGGTTACCCGGAAGGACATGGGCAGGAAAGGTAAGAACCATACTCAACAAAGCTTTCAGATGTATTCGGAAAGACAATAATGCTTATATCTCTCGTCATAACTTATGTGTAAGCAAATAAAAGTATTTTGCTAGTCTGGTTTCTATGCTGTAGACATGTTTAAAAATAGTGTTTTTCATGTACCCACTCCTGGGGGTCAGGCCCACTGACCTTTCTGTGCCCACATTTAAGTGCAATCCATGATGGGGGGGGCAGGGATACCCTTCTTGTGCTTTTAGAATGCTTGTTGAGGTCACGGCTGTACCTCTGCCACGAGGATCCGACGCGTCCCTCTAACTATAAGGGCACAATACCAGTCTCAAGTCTTGTGGCCAAATATGAACCCTTTCCTTGGCTATTACACAAAGAAAGAAGACCCAGGCATCACACACTTTCATGGTAACAGTGTAAAAAATGAAAATTACATACCTACCGTAATTCTTGATCTTTGTACCTTCACCAATTCATGACTACTTGGGTTAGTACCAGGCGTGCATCCGCTCCCCGGAGATTTTTTTTTTTTTTGAGTCGGCTCAACCACCAAGGCGACACACTGCGGCCATGCGCCAAGGGGTGGCCATTAGGTGCCACAGACTCCTCCTCCATCTCAGTTCTGGTATCCGGAGAGGTGGAAACAAAGGGTAAGGAAAAAGGAGAGCGAGGCAAGAAAGCCGAGGGACAGAAAAAGGAAAGGATATAAACTGAAAAAGGAATAAGCAGGTAGAGGACAGAAAGAAGAGAGAGAGAGAATGCCTACCCTAAGGGACCACAGGGCCTCCCTTCTGGGTTGGGTCCAAGGGAGGAGTAGAGAAGGAAAAAAGGAAGAAGAAGAAGAAGAAAGGGAAGAAAAGAAGGGATGCTGAGAGGGGAGAACACTGCCCATAGATATATTGGTTGAGAGGCTTATAAGCTCGGAACCAAAAACAAGGGAGCAAGAATCCCTCCTGATAGGACTGAGAGAAGGTTCAACTGAACCGCTTGTACAGATTGGACACAGCGGGCAGATTCTCTAACCTCCCATCATCCCAACCCCCTTACACTCTAGCTGAGGGCTCAAAAGACTGCCCAGGCAGAAAATCTGTTCCGGAAAGAGAGCGCCCAACTAGGAGGGAGAATAAGCCCCTTAGCACCTTGTTAAGTGCTAACACTGAAGTGTGTGGGGAGGGGGTAAGCCCTACAGAAGGCAGCTTTGTAAGAAAGGATAGAGTGGGAACTCAGTCGGACTCCCTGAAGGCAAGGCAAGAACATCAGCTCAAGGTTAATGAAGTGTCAGAAGCGCCAACCAGAAGAAGCTGAAAATATTAAATAATGCCTGCCAGAGGGAACCTGAAAATTGGGGCTGAGCCACAGAGGGACGGTCTCTTCAGCTGTGAACTGAACAACATGGCTAAGAGCCAAGAGGTCACCCCTAGGGGGCAATCGGAAAGAGTTCCCTCAGGATAGAATAAATCCTACTAATTCCCCTTTACCTTGAGGAAAAAGGATCCATCCAGAGAAGAACGGAAAATCAAAATAGTTTTTTTTTTTTTTTTTTTGGCATGAAGGCCAACAAGGAGGGGAGAGGAACGAGTAGGGAGGGGGAGACGCCGCAGTAGGAGGCCACTGAGGGGAAGGTGGGCGGGTATCAGTAATGAATGGTGAAGATACAAGAGAAGATCAAGAATTACGGTAGGTACGTAATTTTCCTATCTTCTCTTGTCAATCTTCACCATTCATTACTGCTTGGGTGAGTACCAAGCTCCCCTCCCCAGAGGGGGGGAATAATACAGACCCTGAGGGAACAAGACCCCCAGCCTCCTGCTGGTGGGAAAGAGGAGGGGAAGACCCTGGACTAGTCAGACAGGAAACCTATAGTGGAGGAGAGCTAGGAGGTGTCCCCCAGGAATGGGGAGATGGAGGAAGCCCCTGCAGAAGCCTCCTTGCCCTGGAGGAAAAAAGACTGGTCCCCCGGAAAGCAGAACGAATCACCCACGCCGGGCCGGGGGTGATAACATGACAGACGAAGCCATGCTGTCTTTCTAATACAGATCACTGTCCCTGCAAGCCTGGAAGCCACCTCATTGGCATCATAAGATGCCCTTGCTTGGTGTCTTGCCAGCTGCAGGCCTATAGCAGAGAGGGCAATATCTTGTCTGGATTGCTTCATATCAGGCATTGATGCTAGGACTTGAGAGAGCATCAACTATAAATGCCTACTGTAGGCAGCATGGTGAGCCTGATGTGATGCAATGCATAACATCGCGCGAGAGGAAGAGAACACTCTTTGCCCCCACTGGTCAAATTGTAGGGAATCTGAGTCCGGTGGGCGGTCATGCGCCAGGCGGCGGCACCCTTAGGGAGTTTCTAGGTATGTCAGTCTCGAAGGCGGGTTGGGAAGAGAACCTATAGACTCCAGTGGGACACAGTACCTTCTTCTGCAGTCTGCTGGGGCTGGAACAGGGGCACCTGGTGACTGCCAGGAACAGATAGACGCCTCCTGGAAGGGAATAGGCCAGGATAGTACCACCAAATGCTGGGCACTGAATTCACTGAGGGATTCACGCGTCTCCCGTTCGGTATTGTCTCGCCTAACAAAGGAGATATGAAGATCTTCCCTTGTCAATCTTCACCATTCATTACTGCTTGGGTTAAGCCGGAGGCGCGCACCCGCTACGGGAGTTTTGAGTCGGCTCCAGCGGCGCCGCCTTAGCCGACTACTGCTCACGTCATGCGGCCGTTAGGTGCCGCAGACTCCTCCTCTATCTCAGTTCTGTTTCTTCTGCGTCGAGGCTGCACCTGCTGCCGCGGTAGCGTATAGTATTTCGGTTCTTCAAGACTCCTCGTTTTCTCATAAGGTTTTCACGACTCACTCGACACGTACGGTAGTAAGACCGTTCCTTTGTTTTTCTATCTCTGTTCTAGGTGCTTTGTGCTTTTTTCCTTGTTTAGTTAGCATCATGTCCGGTTGGAAGCAAGGCGTAAGTCGGAGGGCGGCGCGCCCCTATCGTCGGTGCTCCTGTGGCGGCATTTTCCGTCTCGGACCGGCATGATGTCTGTCTCCGTTGCCTGGGACCCAACCACAACATGGATCGCGTGCGACACTTGTTTCTCCATGGACCGTCGTGTCCTCGAAGTCCGTGCGTTCAAGCTCGGCAAGGCCCGCCGACCTTGAGAGACAGGTCGCTCCAGGGACTCCCAGGTAGATCTCTGGGCCCTTCCGGGTCCCCTCCGGCCTATCCGATCCGCGGAGAAGGAGGCTTCCTCCTCTTCTCTTGCCGAAGAGAAGCTTCTCTGCGGTGTCGGAGACGTCGTAGTCCCATCCCGGGCACGCGGGGACACTGCCTCGGCAGTCACCTCCTCAGGTGCAGGCTCCCCAGTGTCGAGGCCCACGCCTGCTGGGCCTGGCACGGTGGACCCTCGACACACGCCTTCCAGCGCCATTTCAGATCCCGGCACGCTTGTGGCACTGGTGATGGGGCGGCGCCCGTTAGCAGTGCTGCTCTGGCCCGCCCATGGCGCGCAGGTCGGTTTCGCGCTCAGCGGCGCTGGGTTGGAAGTTCGGTGCGGGGCGGCACCGTGGAAGGCCCTGACTGAGCGCGGCAGGGAGCAGGACCGGGCCTAGCTGTCTCCGGGTGGGCTAGGGTCGTCCGGCGCCGTCCCTAGCACCGGCGCCCGTTCGCGGCGCTGTTCCTCCGAGGACCCCTGGGGTTGCCAGCATCGAGGTTCTGCTGGTCGTCCTCCCCGAGTCGATGATTCGGATGAGGACCCATCCTGGCTCCCTGACTCTTGAGGTCGGGGTCCCGGTGGCACGGTGTGCTAGGGCGGCTGTGCAGGCCCCTCCTGCTGTCCCCTCCCGTCCTCCCCTGAGGCCCTCAGGCTAGGGGTGGCCCGGGTCCCGGGGGTGATGTACTGGGGACTGAGGGGCTCCCCTCCTAGGGGTCTTTGACAGCTACCTCCCGGGTGCTGTTGCAAGCCTCGAGGTGGGGGGCAGCTGGAGTCGGGGAGGGCTCTCTCAGAGTCAGAGGCGGGGGATGAGTAGTCGCGGTCTCTGCTGGCCACCCCTCATGGGGTGGCTAGGAGTCGTAGCGCCGAACCCCGCCCTTCCCTTTTGGGCCCCGGGGTTCCCTCTGGTGGCGTTGCTGTGGACTGCCATTCTGGATCCATGCAGTCCCGGGTTCGTCACAGGGGAGGATCCCCCTCTGGGCTCTTCCAGGCATCGCATCCCCAGGGTCTCGTCTTGCGGCCTGGTTTGTTGTCCGGGATCTCGCCAGCTCGGGCTCCGTTCCCTGGATTTCAGAGCCCTAGCAGAGGTCAGTTGCCTCTTTGCAGGTGCCCTTCTCCAGTACCTCTGCTACCACCCCTCGCTCTTCAGGCCATGTCGGTCCTACGGGTCCTTTATCCTGGGAGCAGTTCAGAGGTTCTGCGGCGGCCTTCTCCTCATACGTTAGACATATGCATGAGCGGGTCTTTCGACTCTCCCCACCGCCGCAGGAATCTTCTGGACATTGAGCTCTCCATCATCCTCGTCTTCCTCCTCTGAGGAGAGGAACCCCTGCTCACCTTTTTCCGGCGCTGGTTTCACTGAATATCAGCGATTCCTTTCGAGGATGGTGAGGGATCTTGAATCTCTTACTTTAGGCGAGACAATACTGAGCAGGGAGGCACTGAATTCCTTGGAGAATTCAGTGCCCAGCACCTGAGTGGTACCTTCCTGGCCTATCCCTTCCAGGAGGCGTCTATCCGTTCCTGGCAGTGCCAGCCGCCCTTTCTCCAGCCCGGCAGACTGTCATCGAAGGTATTGTGCCCCACCGGAATCCTGGGTACCTTGTAACCCGTCCTCGGGTTTGGTCTACCTGAGACTCCTTCCAGGTGTCGCCACCTGGCGCCACGACCGTCCACCGGATTCGGAATCCCTACAATTCGACCGGTGGGGGCGAAGAGTGTTCTCTTCTTCTCGTGCGGTGGCTTGCATTGCATCACATCAGGCTCACCACGCTGCCTACAATCTGCATCAGTGGTCGATGCTCTCCCAGCTTTTAGCATCAATGCCTATACGGACACACCAGACAGGCTATTGCCCTCTCTGCTATAGGCCTGGAGCTGGCAAGACACCAAGCAAGAGCATCTTATGGCGCCAGTGAGGTGGCTTCTAAAACTGCAGGGGACAGCGATCTGCATTAGGCGGACGGCATGGCTTGATCTATCAAGGTTGTCACCCCTGGCCCGGTGTAGGGTGATGCGCTCCGCTTTCCGGGGGACCCGTCTTTTTTCCTCCAGAGCTAGGAGACTTCTGCAGGGGCTTCCTCTGTCTCCCTGTCCTCGGGGGGCACCTCCTAGCTCTTCTCCCACTTAGGCTTCTCTCTGTATTAGCCAGGGTCTTCCCCTTCTGTTTCTCACCAAGCTGGGGGTCTTGTTCCCTCAGGGTTCTACCCCCCCTTTTTTAAGGGGACGGGGGCTAGTACTCACCCAAGCAGTAATGAATGGTGAAGATTGACAAGGGAAGATATGAAAATTACGTACCTACTGTAATTCTTGAGTCTTCTCTTGTATTTCACCATTCATTACTATACTACCACCTTCCCCTCAGTGGCCTCCTTCTGTGGCGTCTCCCCTCCCGTCTCGTTCCTGTTCCTTCCTTGGCCTTTATGCCAAAAAAAAAAACTTTGTTTTCCATTCTTAGTGAATGGATCCCTTTTTCCTCAAGGTAAAGAGGCAAAGACGCAGTTGTACTTTCTTTAATTCTGAGACTCTTTCTGACCGTCTTAGGGTGCGATTCTAAATACCTTTTTAGGTTATGCAGTTTCCAGCTTAGAGGCCATGTTCTGTGGCCTCAGCAAAATTAGAATCCCCTAGCAGGTATTATTTTGACCTCTTCCAGCTGCTGATTGAACTTCTCAGCTCTGAGCTTCTGCTTGCCTTGCCTTACCTGGGAGTCTGATTGAGTTCCACTCTATCTTCGTACAAACTGCCTTCATGAAGGCATAGTCTCTCCCATACACTGCTGTGTTAGCACTTAACAAGGTGCTAAGGGACTTAGTCCCATTCCTGGGTGGCGCTCTTCCTGGAACAGGTTCTGCCGGGCAGTCTAGAGCCCTCAGCTAGGATGTAGGGACTTGGCATGTTGAGAGTTCAGAGATGTTGCTATCTTGAATCTGTTCAGCTGGTTCAGTTGAACCTCCTCAGTCCTAGCAACTGGGATTCTTGCTCCCTTGTTAGTCTCAAGCCTGTAAGCCTCTCAACCAATGCTCGATGGGCACTGTTCTCCCTCTCAACATGCCTCTTTTTCTTCTTCTTCTTCTTTCCCTTTCCTTCTCTCTGTTCCTCCCCTAGAGCCGCCCCGGAAAGGAGGCCCTGCGGTCCCTTAGGTTAGGAATTCTCTCTCTCTCCTCTGTCTATTCTCTACCGGCTTATTCCTTTTCAGCTTATATCCTTTCTTTTTCTATCCCTCGCTCTCTTGCCTTGCTTTCCTCTTTACCTTTTATTTTTAGCCTCTCCGGCTAACAGAACTGAGATAGAGGTGGAGTCTACGGCACCTAACGTCCAAGCTCATGTGCGCATGATGCAGTAAATTCACGCGAAGAGGCGCGCAGATGAAACCGACTTCAAAAAAAAAAACATCAGAAAGGCATCGGCTAACCCAAGCAGTAATGAATGGTGAAGATACAAGAGAAGATGAAGAATTACGGTAGTTCGTAATTTTCATATCCTCACCATCCTCGAAAGGAATCGCTGATATTCAGTGAAATCAGCATCGGAGGAGAGATGAGCAGTGGGTTCCTCTCCCTCCAAGGAGGGAGATGAGGATGATGGAGAGCTCGAGTGTCCAGAGGACTCCTGCGGTGGTGGGGATAGGCGAAACACCCGCTCATGCATATACCTAACGTATGAGGGGAAGGCGGCCGCAGAACCTCTGAACGTCCCCCAGGATAACGGGCCTGTAGGACCGACATGGCCTGGGAGAGAGGGGGGTGGCTGCAGAGGAATGGGAGAGGGACACCTACAACGAGGCAACTGTCCTTTGCTGAGGCTCTGAAATCCGAAAAACGGAGCCCGAGCTGGCGGGATCCCGGGCAACAAACCAGGTTGCAGAATGGAACCCTAAGGATGCGAAGCCTGGAAGAGCCTGGTAGCGGATCCTCCCCTGTGACGAACCTGGGACTGCATGGGTCCAGAAGGGCAGCCCACAGCAGCGTCACCAGAGGGGTCCCCAGAGCTCAAGAGGGAAAGACGGGGCCCGGCGCTACGGCTCCTACCCTCACCCCGAGGGTTGGCAGGTGAAGACCGAGGTGCCTCAACCCAGTCTCTCAACCCCCTGGACTCTGAGAACACCCTCCTCCTCAACCCCAGCGACGCCCCACCTGGAGCAGGTGCAGCAGCACCGGGATCGGCAGCTACCGCAACCCCCTCAGGAGGATGAGCCCTTCCCACTGCCTCCACGCCATCCCCCTCCAGGGACACCAGACCACCCCCAGCCTGGGAGACCTCTGGAGAGGACAGCAGAGGAGACAGAGGAATAGGCGCGCTGGGCCTCCTACTACCTTGTCTCACTGTAGACCCTGACTCCGAAGAGTCAGGGTGCCAGGACGGGTCCACATCCAAATCATCCCTCTCTGAGGAGGGAGAGACCAGCTGGACCTCAATACTGGCCACCCCAGGGGTCTCCAGAGAAACGCATGGACGATCTCGGACCACCCACAACTCCCCAAACCCGGCTCACATTCCCCAACAGCGCCCGGTCAGACCCTCGGCACGCCTCGATGCGGGACCCAACTCAGTGGCGCTAGGAGAGTCAACTGGGCACAGCGCCAAGAGCCAACACGGCGCCGCGAACGGTGCAACCTCGATCACTGGTGCCGCAAACGGCGCCAGGATCTGAAGCACCGCCGGAGGGCAGCGTCGAGGGTCCACCAGTGCTGGGCCCAGCAGACCTGGGCCTCGACACTGGGGGAGCCTGCATCTCTGAAGAGGTGACTGCCGAGGCAGTGTCTCCACTGCGGCCCCGGGAGGGACCCGGTGTTTCTCCGACACCGCAAAAGATGCCGCCTCCTCGGCAAGAGAAGATGAGGCCACCACCTCTCCACACCGTATAGGCCTCGGAGGGGACCCAGAGGAAGGGCCTAGAGACCTTACCTGGTAATCCCTGGTGCGGCGCCGTCCCCCGAAAGTCGGCAGAGCCTTGCCGATCTTGAACGCTCGGACTTCCAGGACGCGACGGTCCATCGAGAAACAAGCATCACACACATCCATATTATGGTTGGGTCCCAGGCAGCGAAGGCAAACATCATGGCAGTCCGTGACGGAAAAATGCTGGCCACAGGAGCACCGACGCATAGGGGCACAGCCTGCCTTAGACTTGTGTTTTGCCCCGAACCTGACATGATTCGAAACAATTAAGGAAAAAACAGAACAGTTCTTGGCATCATCGGATATAATAGAAAAAACAGAACGGTCTTACCAGTTGATGACGTCGAGAAAAAACAGGATGAAGGAGAAGTGCGGTCTATGAAGACAGCATTGAATGACAGATAGGCCTTGTGACGTGGTAACTATACTCTCCACACAGCAGGTGCAGCCTTGACAGCGGGAGAAACAGAACTGAGATGGAGGAGGAGTCTGCGGCACCTAACGGCCGCCCCTCATGCATGATGCGGTGCGTTGCTCTCGGGGGTGGCGCCGTTGGAGCCAACTCAAAAAAAAAGGACCCATACCGGGTGCACTCCTTAGGCACTAACCCAAGCAGTAATGAATGGTGAAGATTGACAAGGGAAGATCCTGATTTGGCCTTCTCCCTACAGGACATGCAACAGCCTGGTTCAAATTCTTTGTAGACTCTGGTATTCTCCCTGTCCTTCCAGATGTCCTTTACAGACCCTTTTTCAGTTTGGTTACTTATGGTGTGACTCCTTTTGGCAATAATGGATCTTCCTGGACATAAAGTCTCCACCACTCATTCACACTAATGGGATCTATGCCGGGCGCTAGGACCAAGCGGGAGCAAACATTTTGGAGGGCGGGTGCCAGAAGATGGAACCCCATGACCTGTGCTTATGCGGCAATGACTGCTCTCGGCGTCAACCCTGCAACCGCCTCAGTTCTTTTTTTCCTGCCATTGAGTGCGCTTCAGTGATGACGTCGCTCGCCCGCTGGGAGTCAAATTTCAAACTAGCACCATAGTTTTCAGTTTATTACTTTGTAGTATTTTTCGAATAAAGTATCGCTTACGATAATTTATTCTTATTAAAGAAAGAAGTCTCAGCCTACATTGATGAGTCGACCATGAGCAGGTCAGGTGACGGTAGGGAGACTTCGTGTAAACTGTTCAGTCAGCTGGACTGGGTCTAGTCCGCTGCCTTCTCTGGAGGGTCTGAAAACAGAGCGGTCCAGTGCCCGAGGGCGGTTCCCCGGAAGCATAAAATAAAACTATCGCATTCTGGGCACCATTGGGCCTCGGCTCTCTTGGCCCGTAGGTCAAGAAAGAGAAGGCATCACTCGAGGTCGCCTTCTGATATGTCTGCGCATCGACAGTCGGTCATTGGAGCCAGTTGCCGGTCTCCTTATTCGGAGTCGCCGGTTTCTGTTTCTGGTCACCGACCTCTTCAACATCGGAGCCCTTCCCCGCCTTCTGGTAGGGCTTCCGATGAGCAGTTTCATCAGTGGGCAGCTCCTATGAAGCAGTGGGCTCGGAGGTTGGTCCAGCTGCCTGCCCCAGTCTCTCTGGTGCCTTTGGGTTCTTCAGGAGAGCGGACAGGGGGATTGGGCCTTCCTGGTTGCACAGCACCCTCTCCGGTGCCGATGACTCCGTGCTCAGGTGTTTTCCCACCCCTCTCACATGGCTGCAGCACAGGGGGGGTCACACCGATGCCTGTATCTCCTGTTATTCTTTTTTCTGTACCCTCAAATGCAAATTTTCAGGGCCCTGGCGTGGTGTCGTCGGCGTCGATGGGTTGCTCGGCGCCAATTTCTGCATCGATGCCCTTGTCGGCGCAGTCCTCGGCACCATGTGGCCTTTCGGCGCCTTTGAGTGTCTCGGCGCCATGTTCTTCGGCGCCATGCGCCCTTTCGGCACCATGTTCTTCTTCAGCACCGAGGCCGGGCTTTTCTTCAGCCAATCTTCAGGGTTTCTCCTCTCCGAATTCTTTTCCTTCCTCTTTTCCTACTGATTTTCAGTCCTTTCCTGTCCATACAGTCCCTCCTGGACTGTCAGGAGATGATATTGAGCCTGACTCAGATCTTAGACTGGGTGATGATGTGGAAGGAGCAGGACCTAATCCTGTTACAGAGCCTGTGGTCGAGGACCTGTCTTTTAAGTCTCTGTTGAGAAATTTGAATTCTACTATTTCTCTCCAGACTATGGACATCGATCCTGGGAAGCTTTTAAGACTCCAATACCTTCATGTTCCGGACATCCCTATGGATTTAACTCCCCTGGTACAACCCTCCTTTGAGATGTTGTCTCAAATGGTATGGAATAATCCTACTCTCGTTCCTTCTGTGTCTAAGTCCATAGATAGGAAGTATGCTGCTCCCAAGCCTTGGCAGATCCTGTCGTAGTCTTGGCAGAGAATGATAAGGTCATCCTTCCTCAGACTACTACAGCTCAACCTATAAACAAAGAATCAGATAAGATAGATACTTTAGGTAAGAGAGCCTTTGCTGTTTCCACCCTGGGTATGCGTATCGACAGTTACCAGGGCTGTTTCTCTCAATATGAGTATATCCTTTGGCAGTCGCTCAAGCAAATGGTTGAAGCTCTACTGGACTCTGACGCTAATTCAGAGCTTCTGCAAGCCATAACCAGGGGTATCGAGTCCAACAACCAGCAGGTTAAAGGAGCTATGGACGCCTTCAATACTGCATCTCGAGCAGCAGCGACGGGCATTTGTACCCGCCGCCATTCCTGGCTGCACACTTCAGGCTTCACGAATGATGCCCAGCAACAGGTCATGGCATTGCCCTTCGATGGTGTGCATCTCTTCGGCCCTCAAGTAGAACAGGCTCTAGGGGCCACACAAAAGACTAGGTCAGCCATTCAATTGGCTTGACCTCCTCCCGCCCCCTTTCGAGGGGTGTTAACAAACGCCAGTTTCTTAACTGTCAGTCCTTACGAGGCAAAGGCAGGGGAGATTTTAATAAAAATCAAGCCCCCCAGCCTCAAAAGAAAATGCAACAGAAGACGCAAGGACCAAAAGCGCCCAGTGCCGCCTTCTGAGTTTCTGGCCCAAGTCCCACCTCAGCTGCCCGAGGGCGACTCTTTAGCAGTGGGAGGTCGTCTGACTCAATTCTACAACCAGTGGAAGTCCATAACCTCGGACAAATGGGTCCTTCGGATAATCCGCAATGGATATTCCCTCAGTTTTTCGGAGAACCCACCAGATCGTCTCCCCAAGCGGCAGCCAAAGCTGTCAACTCTTCAGTCAGAGCTTCTCGCCTCTGAAATACAAGGCCTTCTGAACAATAGGGTAGTAGAAGTAGTTCCGCTGGATCAACGGAACACAGGGTTCTACTCCCATTACTTTCTAGTTCCAAAGAAAATCAGTGGCACGCGCCCCATTTTGGACCTCAGAAAATTAAACAAGTTTCTTCCCAAAGAGAAATTCAAGATGATATCACCAGGGACCCTGTTACCCTTGCTTCATCAACACGACTGGTTAACCTTCCTGGACATGCAGGATGCTTACCAACATATTCCTATTCATCCAAAATACCTAAGGTTTGTGGCTTTGGGACAGCATTATCAGTTCAGAGTCCTGCCCTTTAGGCTATCCTCGGCGCCGCAAGTTTTTACAAAGTGTTGTGCAGTTCTCGCAGCACATCTCAGAAAAGTCGGAATTCAGGTGTTCTCATATCTGGACAACTGGCTTCCGGCAAGCCCTTTCAGGCAAGGAACTCTCAACACCGTTGCCACGGCCTCATTTTCTCACGTCCATGGGAGTCCTGCTAAATCTCAAGAAATCGCAGTTGCAGCCCTCCCAGAGGCTCCTTTTCATAGGAACTCTTCTGGACACCTTCTGTGCGAAAGCTTTTCTACCAGAGGACAGAAGGAGTGACAGATGGCCTAATACATCAGAGAGAACAGCTCAGTTCGAGCTATCTCGGTGCAACGGATGCTAGGTCTCATGGCATCCTCGGTGTTCACTGTACCCCTAGCACGCCTTCACATGAGAACCTCTCAATGGATGCTCAGTACTCAGTGGTCCCCAACCACTCACCCTCAGTCCTTTCTCATCAAGGTGACAGAACCTCTGAAGAAGTCACTCACCTGGTGGTCGCAAGAGGACAATCTTCTGGTAGGGTATGCCTTTGCTCCCCTGGATCATCAGAGTTCCATTACCACGGACGCGTCCCTGATAAGGTGGGGAGCTCACTGTCAGACTCTCCACACTCAAAGTACGTGGACCCAGGAGGAGTCCCAACTTCACATAAATGTCTTAGAAATGAGAGCCATCCTTTATGCAGTCCGGACTTTAAAGGACATTCTCTGTCACAAAAACATTCTCCTTCAAATGGACAACAAAGCAGTGATGTATTACATCTACAAGCAGGACGGTGCTCACTCTTACCCCTTATGTAGGGAAGCGATGAGAGTATGGGAATGGTGCTTGGCGCACAAGGCTGTCATTCAAGCGGTCTACCTGCTGGGAATGCAGAACGAACTGGCAGACCATCTCAGCAGAACAGAGACTGATCCTCATGAATGGTCTCTCGACTCAACCGTAGTTCAGTCACTATACGCAGAGTGGGGAACTCCAGACCTGGACCTTTTTGCATCCCCACTCAACACAGAACTGCCTGTCTTCTGCTACAGAAATCCAGGGCCTGGCATTTTCTGTCAGGATGCATTCAGGCTGCAGTGGACAAAACGCTTTCTATACACCTTCCGCCTCTTCCTCTAATTCAGAGGGTACTTATCAAGTTCGAGTCCCGGGGGACAAAATGATCCTCATTGCTCCCTTCTGGCCATGACAAATATTGATCTTCCTGGACATAAGTCTCCACCACTCATTCACACTAGTGGGATCTCGCCGGAGGCACTAGGACCCATCGGAGCAAACTTTTGCTGGAGGTCGGCGTGAGAGATAGGCGCGCGGCGGTGGCTCGGCAGCGTAATGACCATCTTGCGCGACGACCCTCCAACCGCCTCAGTTCCTTTTCCCCGCCGTCAGTGCGCTTCAGTGACAACGTCGCTCGCCTGTCGAGTCAAACTTCAAACTAAGCGCATAGTTTTCAGTTTATTTTTGTAATTCTATCTCGATAGTAGTATCGCTTAATTTTATTCTATTTCTGTTATATTTTAGAATTTAACTTATAGTAAAAGTCTCGGCCTACTGGGACGGAGTTGACCATAGGCAGGTCAGGTACGGTAGGGAGACTTCGTATAAAGCTATTCAGTCAGTCGGGCTGGGTCGGTCAGCCCCTTCTCCTCAAGCGGGGTTCCGACAGCGGTCAGTCCGATGCCGGGGAGATCGGCGGTCCCCGCCGGCATAAAAATAAGCGAGTCGCATTCTCGCACGTTCGGCCTCGAGCTCTTCTTGACCCACAGGTCCAAAAGAAGGCATCCTCGAGTGCGCCTCTGATCGTCTGCTGGCGTCGGCCGGTCGGTTATCGTACCCTAGTTGCGGTCTCCTCCTTGGAGTCGCCAACTTCCGGTTTCCGCCATCTTACATCGAGCCCCACCCCACCGCCTATAGGTAGGACTCCCGATGAACAGTTTCATCAGTGGGCGCTCTTGTGGGCGATGGGCTCGGAGGTTGGTTCTTCTGCCTGGCTCGGTTGCCCCGGAGCCTTGAGGCTCGTCGGGCGATCAGGCAGAGAGTTGAACCTTCTAGTCGTAGCGGCGCCTCGCCGGTGCCAGCGACTCCGTGCTAGTTGTTTCCCCCCTCACATGGCTGCGGTGCGGGGCCACACGATGCCCTTATCTCCTGTTTTCCTTCTCTTCCTTTCCAGGTTCCAGGGGTGTCCTCGGCGCCTCCAGGAGGTCGCTGCACTTGTGGCGCTGTTTCGGTGGCCCGCTGGAGTCTTCTTGCGCCGTCCCGTCTTGAGTGCCAGCCAGTCTCAGCAGCGCCCGCGGCGCGCGCGTGGTGCCACTTGCGGTGCCGGGTAGCCAGGCGCCGTGCACCTCGCGACACCGTTTCGACTCCTTCGCCTCCTCAGCGCCGGGGCCCTGGGGACTCTCCCTTTCTATCTGCTCTTTCTTCTTCTCCTATCTTTCCTCCTTTCCTGTCCAAGCAGTCCTTCCTGGACTATCAGGAGATGATGTTGAGCCTGACCCAGACCTTCAGTTGGGTGATGAAGTGGAGAAACAGGATCCTTCACGCTACAGAGCCTGTGGTCGAGGACCTATCCTTTAAGTCTCTGTTGAGGAACCTGAGATCCACTCTTTCTCTCCAGACTACGGACATCGATCCTGGGAAAATATTAAGACTCCAGTATCTTCATGCTCGGAGATCCCTCAGTTTGACTCCTCCGATTCAACCCTCCTTGAGACGCTGTCTCAAATGGTGTGGAATAATCCTGCTCTTATTCCTTCAGTGGCTAAATCCATTGATAAGAAATATTCAGCTCCCAAGGATCGTCCCATTTGGCATCCCAAGCCTTGCGGATCCTATTGTAGTCCTGGCAGAGAATGACAAAGTCGTTCTTCCTCAAGCTACTACAGCTCGACCTATTAACAAAGTCTCGTAAAATTGATACATTAGGTAAGAGAGTCTTTGCTGCCTCCCACTTTAAGTATCGTGTGCCAGCTATCAAGGCTATTTTTCTCAGTATGAGTATATCCTGTGGCACTCTATGAAATGAATGGTTGAAGCTCTTCCAGATTCCGACTCCAAGTCAGAGCTCCTTCTAACCGTTATCAAGGTATTGAGTCCAATAACCAACAGGTCAAAGCCGCCATGGGCGCTTTCGACACTGCTTCTCGTTCCAGCAGCCGCGGGTATTTGTACTCGGCGCCATTCCTGGCTGCGTACTTCTGGCTTCACGAATGATGCTCAGCAGCAGGTAATGGCATTGCCCTTTGATGGCTCCTATCTTTTGGGCCTCAGGTAGAGCAAGCCCTAGAGGCCACTCAGAAGACTAGGTCGGCCATTAAGTTGGCTGAACCCCGCCTACCCCTCTCGGGGCATGTGAGCAAGCGTCAGTTTCATAGTAGCCAGTCTTTTCGAGGCAGAGGCAGAGAAGCTTCCATAAAGCCAACCTGCCCAACCTCAAAAAGAAGGCGCAGCAAAGCGCAGGGCCTAAAGCCCCAAGCGCCTACCTTATAATTGCCGGCCCAGTTCCATCCACACTGCAGAATGGAACTTTCTCCTCGGTGGGAGGTCGTCTGATGTACTTCTACAATCAGTGGAAGTCTATAACCTCGGACAAATGGGTCCTCGGATAATTTGCGAGGGTTATTCTCTCTCAATCTTTTGGAAAAACCCCAGTGCCCTCCCAAAGCGACAACCCAGGTTAGTCGACCTCTCAATCAGACCTCCTCACCGCCGAGATCCAGGGCCTTCTAAACAACAGGGCAATAGAACTGGTGCCCCGCATCAGCCGAAACACAGGGTTCTACTCCATTACTTTCTGGTTCCAAAGAAATCTGGGGATGCCTCATTCTAGACCTCAGAAAGTTGAGCAAATTCCTCCCCAGGAGAAATTCAAAATGATTTCTAGGTACCCTGTTACCTTTGCTGCATCAGCACACGACTGGCTGGCCTCCTGGATATGCAGGGGCGCTTACCAGCATATCCCCATCCACCCGACCCACGCCAAATTCCTGAGGTTTGTAGCTCTGGGTCAGCATTATCAGTTCAGAGTCCTGCCTTTTGGGCTATCCTCGGCCGCATGAGTTTTACAAAGTGTTGTGCAGTTCTACTTAGCGCATCTCAGAAGCTCGGACTCGGGTGTTTCCCTACCTGGGCGATTGGCTCCTAGCGAGTCCTTCCAGCCAAGGGACTCTGGAAGCCGTTCAAACGCCTCTCGCCTTCTTCGTCCATGGGAGTTCTGCTAAATTTGAAGAAGTCACAACTGCAGCCCTCCCAGAGGCTCCTTTTCATAGGGACTCTTCTGGACACCTCTTCCATGAAGGCTTTCCTTCCAGAGGACAGAAGACTCGACATCCTTCAGATGGCCCGTTACATCGGGGAGAACCGATCGGTCGACTCTCTCGATCGACATAGTTGGGTCTCATGGGCGTCCTCAGTGTTCACTGTACTAGCTCGAGTTACACATGAGGACCACCCAATGGATGCTCTCCGCTCAGTGGTCACCGACCTCTCACCCCAGTCTTATCCCATCAAGGTAGCGGAGCCCTACAAGGTCTCTCACCTGGTGGTCTCAAGAAGCAATCTCCTGGAAGGATTCCCTTTGCTCCTCTGGATCATCAGATCTCCATCACCACAGCGCATCGCTAATGGGATGGGGAGCTCACTGTCTCTTTCTCCACACTCAAGGTGTATGGACTCAGCTCGAAACTCAGCTCCACATAAATGTTCTGGAGATGAGAGCGGTCCTCTATGCGATCCGAGCGTTGAAGGATGTTCTTTGTCACAAGAACATTCTCCTTCAAACGAACAACAAAGCTGTGATGTATTACATCAACAAGCAAAGCGGTGCTCACTCTTATCCCTTGCAGGAAGCAATGAGAGTGTGGGAGTGGTGCTTGGAGCACAGTCTCTAATTCAAGCGGTATATCTGCGGTGTACAAAGCGACTTAGCAGATCACCTCAGCAGGGACAGGCAGACCCTCACAGTGGTTCTCGACCCAGCCGTAGCTCGGTCACTGTTCGAAGAGTGGGGGACTCCAGACCTGGACCTTTTTGCATCCCCACTCAACGCAAAACTGCCTCTCTTCTGCTCCAGAAATCCAGGGCCTGGCATTTTCTGTCAGGATGCGTTCAGGCTGCGGTGGACAAAACGCTTTCTTTACGCCTTTCCACCGCTTCCTTTAATTCAGAGAGTTCTCCTCAAGTTCGAGTCTCAGGGGACCAAGATGATTCTCATTGCTCCCTCCTGGCCTCGGCAACTATGGTTTCCTCTACTCAACAGTATGTCGGCAGCCTCTCCGAGACCACTTCCCTTACGAATCAATCTTTTGACTCAGGGTTCGTTGGTCCATCCCAACCTGAGGTCACTTCACCTTCATGCTTGGCTCCTGAAGAGGTAGAAGTGAACCGGTTCAACGTCTCTCGTAGAGTCTCAGATGTCCTTCTGGCTGCTCGGAAGCCAGCTACCCGAAAAACTTACGCTTCTAAGTGGAAACGCTTTTCTCTCTGGTGTGCAAAGTCCTCTTGGAATCCCTTTTCCTGTCCTCCAGACAAGCTTCTGGAGTACCTTTTGGACCTATCAAACTCAGGTCTCCAGTACTCCACGGTTAAAGTTCACCTTAGTGCCATTTCGGCGTTCCATGAGCCGGTTTCTTCCTTGTCTCTGGCTCAGTTACCTATGGTAAAGAGATTTCTTAAGGGAATTCTGCATACCAGACCCTGATTAGGCGTCCAGTCGCCAGCCTGGGACATTAACCTTGTGCTAGACATGCTCACTCATAGAAGCCTTTCGAACCCCTAGCTACCTGTGAGCTAAAATTTCTTACCTGGAAGACAGCCTTCCTAGTGGCTATTACCTCAGCCCTCAGGGTCTCTGAGATACATGCCCTGGTTACGGACCCTCCATATACTGTGTTCCATAAGGACAAAGTAGTTCTTCGTACTCATCCTAAATTTCTTCCCAAGGTTGTGTCAGAATTCCATCTAAACCAACCTCTGGTGCTTCCCTCTTACCATGAACTTCCAAAATGAAGGAGAGCGGTCTCTTCCTTCCTTGGATGTTAGAGAGAGCCTTAAGGTTCTACTTAGATAGAACCAAGAATTTTCATAAGACTCAGCAATTGTTTATTTCCTTCAGCGAGACCCGGCTGGGTCAGCCTATCGCTATCAGATGCATCTCATCATGGTTAGTGGCATGTCTTGACATTGCTATTCCATGGCACAGGTTAAATTGGAAGGTAGAGTGTCGCTCCACTCTACTAGAGCATTCTTAGCATCCCAAGCGGAGAATTAATGTTCCAGTGCAGATATCTGCAATGCCATACCTAGACTCAGTGCATACCTTCGTTAAGCATTATGCACTGGATGTTCATGCCAGGCATCCATTCCGCCTTCCAGAACTATCATAATGGACTTCTGTCCTAGGCGTGTGAGCTCTAGCTCCCTGCCCTTTCGGGATTATCAGCTTAGTGCTCTCCCACTAGTGTGAATGAGTGGTGGAGACTTATGTCCAGGAAGATATGAAAATTACGTATCTACCGTAATTCTTGATCTTCTTGGGCGAGTCTCCACCACTTATTCCTGCCCTATCCTCCATCCCCGAACTCACACGCTGTGTTGGTCTTCACTCCCTCAAATCTTTAGGCCGTGAAGATTTCTTTGCTGACCCTTCTTACACGGATCGTCCGGACTATCTTATGTCCGTTTTGTAAGGTTAGGTTTACTCTTTATGTTAGTTGCGCTGCACCTCCTTGGTAAAAAAGGTACTGAGGCGGTTGGAGGGTCGTCGCCAAGATGGTCATTACCGCGCGAGCCACCGCTCGCGGCGCCATGCCTCGCGGCGCCATCTCTCGCGCCGACCCTCCAGCAAAAAGTTTGCTCCCGATGGGTCCTAGTGCCTCCGGCGCAGATCCCACTAGTGTGAATGAGTGGTGGAGACTCGATCAAGAATTACAGTAGGTACGTAATTTTCATTTTCCGTTACTCAACAGTATGTCGGAAACCCCTCCAAAAGTGCTTCCCCTTCAGATGAACCTTCTGACTCAGGGGCCTGTGGTCCATCCCAATCTGAGATCGCTCCACCTTCATGCTTGGCTCCTGAAGAGATAGAAGTGAACACGTACAATGTCTCTTGCAGAGTTTCAGATATTCTTCTGGCTGTGCGCAAGCCAGCCACTAGGAAAACTTACACAGCCAAATGGAAGTGTTTTTCGCTCTGGTGTGCAAAATCTTGTTTGAATCCTTTTTCCTGTCCACCCAATAAAGTTCTAGAGTACCTCTTAGACCTCTCAAATTCAGGTCTGCAATACTCTACAGTTAAGGTTCACCTTTGTGCCATTTCAGCTTATCATGAGCCAGTACTTTCCTTGTCACTTGCTCAGTTACCTGTGGTTAAGAGGCTTCTTAAGGGAATTCTGCATACCAGACCTCCTATCAGACGTCCAGTCGCAGCCTGGGACATTAATCTTGTGCTAGACATGCTCACTCAAAAGCCTTTTGAGCCTCTAGCTACCTGTGAGTTGAAATTTCTCACTTGGAAAACGGCCTTCCTGGTGGCCATTACCTCGGCCTGCAGGGTCTCTGAGATACATGCCTTGGTCACAGACCCTCTGTATACTGTGTTTCATAAAGACAAAGTAGTTCTTAGGACCCATCCTAAGTTTCTCCCTAAGGTTGTTTCAGAATTCCATCTAAACCAACCTTTGGTCCTCCGTACTTACTTTACGAACTTCCAAAATGAAAGGGAGCGTTCCCTTCATTATTTGGACGTCAAAAGAGCTTTGTGTTTCTATTCAGATAGAACGAAAGAATTTTCGCAAAGCTCACCAACTGTTTGTTTCCTTCAGCGAGACTCGGCTGGGTCAACCTGTCACTATCAGATGCATTTCAGCATGGCTGGTGGCATGCCTTCGCCACTGTTATTCCATGGCACAGGTTAAGCTGGAGGGCAGAGTGTACGCTCTCTCAACTAGAGCGGTCGCGGCATCCCTGGCAGAAATCCGCCGCGTGCCCATTGCAGATATTTGATTGGCTGCCTGGAGCTCGGTGCATACTGTCAAACACTATGCCCTGGATGTCCATGCCAGGCGACATATTTTGTTTGGCAGAACCATCCTTAATGGACTTCTGTCCTAAATTTGTGAGCTCTTGAGCTCTTCTGCCACCCTCTCAGGGGATTATTAGCTCGGTACTCTGCCATTAGTGTGAATGAGTGGTGGGCTTTATATCCAGGAAGATATGGAATGCATTGCCTACCGTAATTCTTGATCTTCTTGGACGAAGTCTCCACCACTCATTCTACCTCCCACCCATCCCCGAGCTCACCTCTGTCGCTGGTCTTCACCCCTCAATCTTTAGGCTGTGAAGACTTCTCTTGACCCTTCTTATACGGGTCTTCCGGACTATCTTATGTCTGGTTTTGTTAGGCTATCCTTCTAGGTTAGTTAGGCTGCACCTCCTCGGGGAGAGGTACTGAAGCAGTTGGAGGTCAGCGCCGAGATAGTCATTGCCTTACGAGCATGGGCCTCGCCGCTCCTCTTGAGCTCCATCTCTGGCTGACCCTCCTGCAAAGAGTTTGCTCGCTGGGTCCTAAGCGCCTCCGGCGTAATCCCGTTAGTGTGAATGAGTGGTGGAGGCTTCGTCCAAGAAGATCAGGAATTACGGTAGGTACGTAATTTCCATTTTTCGCGGATTATCAATACTGTGTTCACAGTTCACACACAAATATATAGAAACCTCACGCTGGCAGATATTCTTTAAGAAAACAAAAGTTCTTACTAAAATACTTAACTACAGTTACAGATAAAAGAGAATACTAACTTGGGTTACAGTATGCAGAAACAAATGGAAAAAATATATACAGAAAAGAAAGCACAAAAACTTGTTAGCTAAGTCTCTACCTTGGGTGTGAAGATTTCAAAGTCAGAGACTCGCTGGTTTGCAAAAATATGTGTCTTTCTGTAGTAGCCTTGATTCTTAGGCAGTCTCTGTGCTGGCAGCTGTTATCTTGTGGTCAGAGAGTCTAAGCAAAATGTGTGTTCAAATGCCCTGAGCTAGGGCTATTTATACCTTTGAAATAGTGAGCAAAAATCCCACAACTTTTAGGCCAGTAGATGGCACTGTTTTGCTTCCCCAAAATCGTATTTTCCTGTTAATCTTTGATGTCAGTCAGATTCCATAGTTAACACAGGGTTTTACAGTCATGACTCCTGTAAGTGGAATTTCACACATCCTGTTAGAATGATCTTTCCTAGCTAAAACATCCTGGGCTTTTGAAGTAGCTTAATTTAATTAGTTATAAGGAAGATCCTGTAAGTTTTATTATTATATAAGCTGATTTTATTACTTTTTCCCTTGACCAGTTAACTTAGAATAATACTCTTCGATCATGTGTCCACAAGCTTTTTTGACAAGAACTTGTAAGATTCCTGCAAGCAAGGCTGGCCTTATAGGTCAGAGGAAGGTCAACCCCCCTTTTTTTAACTTCATTAATTTTACTGCATTCATGACGCAGAATACTACCTTCATAGGTAGACTTACAGATTGTTACATTAGCATTTCAAAAGTGCTTAACATCAGTTTTACAGAAAAGGAGTAATTAAGCCCCTATAAATCGATACTACACCTGGGGGGGTTAATAGAATATAAAAAATAAAAATTACAGTATTACTTTATCTAACTGGCCATATATTGCCATGAGCGGGGATTAACCATCACATCATTATTAAAATGACATTGTTCTTCCTATCTAAAAGATAGAGACATCCCCCTGCTACATCGTAAATACAAGAATTATAATATCCAGCATTGCTTCCCTTTACCCCAGCGGTCAATTAAACTTGTAACTTTAACTTGTTTGAAAACGGATTTAACACATCAAACACCCAGTTAGCACAAACGGACACTTAGGTGCCCAAAACATGCATGCACTGTTTAAACTGTCCCACATGCTTCTGCCCTTGCTCCTATGTGTGCGACTACAATGGAGCCGATTAATGGTCTGTACGATGTACCAGACAGGTCCTCAGTCTATACTGTTAGTGTTCCTGAGGTCATCTTTTCATCCCCAACCTAAAATGTCCTCAGCTCCACAACAAAAGTGGGCCTTTTAATAGCTGTTAACAATTTGTAACAGGATTAGTCCACAATTCACTTTTTTTTTGTGCTGCTTCAGTCTGAATTAAGGGATCTCTTTTGAACCCCAGTAATTACTCACTGTCCTTGGAGTCACTCTGATTTGTTGTCCTTGCATTGAAATTCCTTCTCAGTTCGGTCCGTCAGTTTATCCACTTCAACTGGATCAGCAAACTGATAGGATTTTCATCCATAGAAGATCCTCAGGCTCGCGGGCATTAAAAGCACATGTTGGACCCCCAGTAGGTGAAGACAGACCCTTATTCTGTCAGAGCTTTTCTGACTTTGCCTGGTAGCAATACATAGCTCAAGTCGGGGAAGATCTGGATTTTGTTTCCTTCCCATTCCATCGATCCTCAACTTTTCGCCTGAGCTATTATCAAATCTTTGTCTCAGGCAGCCCCCAACACAACAAGTAGAGCTCTGGGTGGGAGTGTATTAGTAGCTGTGCACCTTGCTGTGTCACGAGGGGTGATCCGGTAGGCCTTAATCACTGGAATCTGCACAGCATCCCTGAAAAAGGTATTCAAGAAGGCCATGCAGTCGGCCCGTTGGTGCAGCAGTTGGATTTCCGCTTGCGACGTCGGCGACCCTCGTTCGGGAATGGACCCGGGTCGTTGGAGGGCCGGCCAGGGGGAGAAGGATTGAGCGTCCCCTGGACAGCTCTTCTTCTCCTGGGGGAGGGTAGGGCAGTGATTGGTGCATGAGCAGCACCTAGCGGAGGCTGGAGGTAGCCACACAAGCGTCGACGCCTTACATGGCTGTCAGGATAGGGCGGACGCAGGTCGTCATTGCACGTCCCCGCCCTGCTTAAAGGGTGGAAAAAAAAAAAAGGCAATCTGAACCTGGTCGTCTCCGTGACATTCTGCCGCCAGTGCCTCTATCAGCCTCCGGAGCTGACTCCCGATCAGTCATATACGCGTGCCCCGATATAGGGAGTTGGTGCCATGGCCCTGTTCTCTGGGGAAAGCCAGGGATAACTGGAGTGCAGGCATATCCAGAAGTGGGCGTGGGGTCCATGACCAGAGCAGACCTCGATGGTGGTAGCAGGGACCAAAAATATAAAATTAAAAAAATTTAAAAAAAAAGGCGACCATGCAGTCGTCTCCTTCTGCGCCTCCTGGTAGCCCCAGGATCCTAATATGTGTTGCTCTGTAGAGGTTTTCTAAGTTCTCTAAACGCCGCCTGAGTACAGCATTTTCTTTAGTGAGGCCTGATGAAACCATCAACGCTGTTGTGGCTGACTTCGTTGCTGTTTGGTTTCCTCCTCCAGCAAACTAACCTCGGTGTCTAAAACTTTAAATTGGATGGTAAATTTGTCTATTTTCTGATCCAGCTTCTGGATCGCTTTTAATAATGTGGCATTAGATGGTTGGGTAGATATTTCATCTCCAGTCCCTGCGCTTATGTCCTTGATGGTGCTGGGTTTTGATTCTTTTGACCGGGCCCCCTCTCCACCACTGCCTTGTTACTCCTGCCCATTTCTCCATAACCCCAGCTAATATCAAAAAACTACTTAGATCATTATGTTCAGAAAGAGTTCCTCTACACGGATGTTTAAATTATTTTTTTCATTTAAAAGAGTATTTTGCATAATTTGTCAAATTGGACTGTTCGTATCGGAGCTCTGCTGGAAAGCTGCTGCATGCTCGACTGATGGCCCCCCCGGTCAAACCCCTTTAAAAAAATCCAGTCTTTTTCTATTTGCCTTTGCCGACACTGGCATATATATGAATTACATAAAGAAAAACGGATTTGGTATGGTTGCTCGACTTGCATTCCCCGACAATTAGTCTCCGCTTTCGGTTGCCTGACTGCTTTAATCCGTAGTCGATTTTGCCCGAACTACTGTTCACCGTCACATAGCTTAAACACTGTTCGGTGAAACATAGCTGAAACACATCGCTGAGTAAAGCGCATAGTAAAACTTTTTTTACAGGAAAGCAACCACATTTTGAAAGGAAGCAGAGCTTAAGCAGAGAGATACACATTGTGAATTTTAGATTCTTGCTTAAGCAGTTCGGTGAAACAAAGTTGAAACACCTTGTGCATTGTAAAACACTTTTAGGTCACATTTTTAAACGAAGCAGAGCTGAAACACAGTTTGATTACGCAACTTACCAGAAGTTTATTCCAGCCTGAAGCTCAAACCATGAAATTCAATTTAATCCATATTCTGTCATTTTGTTTAAACCATGCTATGCACCTAATTACATACGGCCACTACAAAATAAATGGTAGTTAAGCAAGATTTTACTATGCGCAATGTGTATGTTCATTTTGAAATGTGGTTGCTTTTCTGTTAAGCTGGAATGTGGGTAAGCTATGCACAATTGTTTTACTAAGATTCATTTCCAAATGTGGTTGTGTATCTCTCTGTTTAAGCTCTGCTTCATTTACTTCACTTCATTCCTTCTCTTTGCAAGCGGTTGCCAAAAAGTCAAATGTCAGGCAAACTGTGATCGGGCACAAATGTGATGGCAAATGTAACCTATCGGGCAAATGCAGTCGGTATCATAAATGTCGGGAAAACACATTATGGGCAACCGTACGGATCCCAAGAAAACATGTATACAACAGAGTAATATCTACAAATAAGGGTTAGCGGCTGAGCAGTTTGCCACAGTGTTGACCTACAGTATTTAAAGTAACAGTCTGATAAGAACATTTTTAAGGAAGTAATCCTCAAGTTGGAATGATCTAATCATGGACCAACCCTCCCAGTAGTTGACAGATAGGGATGCCAGAGTAACACGATATGGCGATATATCACGATAATTGCCAGTGATGATAACTTATCGTTGTAAAAAAACATTATCGCGGTTATCATGCAGCATGATATACCATGATATACAGTGGTAAAGCACCTCAGCTTGCTTTACCAGCAGCACATCCCTTTCCAGTTGCAATGATGATTCCTGATTCCCCACCATCCTTCTATCAGATTTTTAGTATTTTTCCTTAAAATAAGAAATGCAGTGCTGGCCATGTGGCGTGGAGTTTTTGGGGCCTGAGCTCCTCACCTGTCACTATGCTGGTAAACCAGGTTCAGGGATAGACCTGGGTCATTCGAGGGCAGACTGCATGAAGGAGGAATGAGCATCCACTGATGACTCTCCTGTTTCATTCAGATTTTTTAATCCCTCTGGGGGGCCTCTGGCTGGAGCTGCAGCCTCTCCTCATGAGGAGAGTCACCCCTCCGGCTCCCGATGTCCCTGTATCACCGGCCCTGGCCAGTCCCCAGCAGATTACCCCCACCATGGGGCAGGAGAGAGGGGACTGGTACTCCCTCCCCACTAGAGACCCAATCCAGATCACCGGGGCCGACCACCTCGGACACTGGGAGCCATCATTGAGCCTGTCAGGGCTCCATTATTCCTGTTTTTCCTGTTTTCTCCTGTACCCCTTCTTCAGATGTCATGACATTGGCGTGTCCCTCCTGACCCATACTGCCCTCCAGCCATTGCCAGAGGGCAGTCGGCCAGCTGGGCGACATGTCCTCTCTCCCTAGAGAGGAGAGCAGTCCTCGGGCGCTCGATCCTCTCTGCCCCTGCCGACCCCCAGTGACCCGAGCTCATTCCCTGAATCTGGGTCACCAGTGTGATATTCAGCGCCTCAGCCCTCGGCTCCACCAGGCCAGCAGTGGCTCTCCTTTGAAGGAGAGGGACAGAGCAAGCCACTGCATGATTACAATCTAGGGAGGCTGGATGATGCAGCAGTAACAGCCTTTTGACTGGGTTCAGGGGCCGAGTATGTACGTCACATAGTTGCACCATCACATGTGTGCCAGCTCGAGGGATGGGAAAAAAATGGGGAAGAGACATGTGCACCAGTCGACTTGGTACATAAGGACTGCTTGGCCCAACAAGTCTGCCCATTTTCCCTACCTAATATGATATTGCAGACCCTACTTGATCTCCGTCTTTACCCTCCCTTTCCTAACCAATAAGGTTCCCTTATGCCTGTCCCATGAGTTCTTTAATCCTGTTACAGGTTTGCCCTGGCCACCTCCACGGAGGCTTTTCCAGGTATTCATCACTCTTTCTGTGAAGAAATACGTCTTCACATTTGCCCTGAATCTAACCCGCCCAGCATCGGAGCAGGACCCCTTTTCTTGAGCACCTTTTTGCTTCCCCACCCACTGGTTGGTCTCTTCTTCAGGCCCGTCATGGACCAGATTCCCTCCCAGTAGTCCCCAACCACCCCATATCACAGTCAGCCCCAGAGTACCCCGATGTATCCCTTCATCAGGCGAGTCTACCTTCACAGGAATGAGCCTTCTTTCTGGTCCTGGGTGCTGCTGAGGAGGGCTGGGTACTCCAGCAGTGAGGATCCAGGGGCGCCACCCGATGGACCAGCACTCGTTTTCTCCGCGGGTGTGCAGCATCCATGATGCAATGCCAGCGTCGGTCACACTCCTTGGCTGGTGGCACCAGGTGCGCCTGTACCCCAGCTTCCACCTGGGGTCAGTGAGGCACCGTCCTCACCACCTCCCTCCCCTAAGAGAAGGCGAGCTGTCAGTGGACACTCCAGCCTTTTCTCCCTGGCTGACCCTCCGATGCCCAAGTCCATTCCCGAACCCGAGTCGCTGGCGTAGCAGCAGTAAATCATTGCACTGTGCCGTCAGGCTGTGATAGGGCTTTTGATGCAGGCCCTGCATAATTTTAGTTCCCCTTCTCTTGACTGCCACTACTGTATGTCCTTCTGGAGATGTGGTCTCCAGAACTGGACACAATATTCTAGGTGAGTTCTCACCAATGCTTTATACTGCGGTATCACCACCTCCCTCTTTCTGCTGGTGATACCCTCCTCTCTGCACTCTAGCGTCCACTAGCTCTCCCACTGCCTTATCACACTGTTTGGCCACCTTTAGGTTGTCATATACTGTATGATTACCCCAGGTCTCTTCCATTTTTGGTGGTCATCAGTACCACTACCCCACCCCCCCAATCTTTTATTCCGCCCTGGGTTTCTGTGCCCCAAGTGCATGATTTTGCACTTCTTAGCGCAGAATCTAGTTGCCACACTTCTAACCACTCCTCAAGCTTTCTTCAGTTTCTATTTGTTTTTCTTTTCTAACACACACACACCTGCACCAGATTGTCTACCCTACTGCAGATCTTTGTGTCATCTGCAAAAAGTCATACCTTCCTTTCTAGCCTCTCTGAAATGTTGCCAGTAAAAAACAGAGGACCAGTCCCAGTACTGATCCTTGTTGCTCCCCGCTGGTCTTCCTCAGAGTGAGCTCCATTTACTGGTCATCTATCCCTCAACCAATTTCTTACCCAGTTTACAACCTTTAGACCTTCTCTCAGGCTACCCAGCTTGTTTGAGTCTCCTACGTGGAGTGGTGTTGGAGGCCTTACTGAAATCTAGGCAGGCTACATCCAAGGCACCACCTGATCTAACAAAAGTAACAAGGCACATGTTACTTTAACACTGACTCTGATTTGTACTACAGGTCGGGTTAAATTGTAAAATACGTTTTAAAATTCCACACCGTAGACCTGCATTGAGCATGTGCATCCCCACACTAGGCAAAAATTACCTCACAAAACAAGGAAGCACAGGGATGGCATTGGCGATCAGGAAGTGGAAGGGATCGAGCGGCTAGCACCCCCCCGGGGCAAATACAATCCCTTCCCTTCCTTAGGGGGCTAAGGAGAAACATTTTCAACTAATATGGAGGAACTCCCAGCCAGGTAAGGGAGTCTCCTGATGATTTTGCAGGCAAGGAGAAAAATCTGGGAAAGGCGCTCTTTAAATAATCAAGTAAAAATATTTGCTTATTCACATTTTGGGTTGGCAGTATAGCCTAGGATGATGAGCTTGTAGAATCTACCCAGCTGGGGAGAAATCCAGGCTATGTTTGAAAAAAAAATGGTTAACGTAACTTAATAAACTTACCATTAAAGCTGTATACTATAGAGCGGTGAATACCATATTTAAATTCCCCCAGAGCATATATATGAGTGAAATGTTCTATTCTAAACCTTATTCAGAATGGTCACCTTAAGCTGAAATCCTCCAAAGAACAAGAAAATCCACTCCAGCTTCTGCCATGAAAGAAGTGTGGGAGAGTGATTCTGGCTGGACTGTGGGGGTTTTGGGGCCCATCCTATGCTTCAGGGTGAAGCAGTGCAGTTTGCTCTGAGCAACACTGGTGAACAGGGCATCTTACAAGGGGAGTGGGAGGGACAAGGAGATGGTATGCTGTTACTACATTACTGTTAACTTGTGTATTAGTACTGTTACAGTAGTCTCTGCAGTGCAGAATAGCTTGCCACCCTCCAGAAAATACTCTGTTCTAGGAATGGTAAAGGTGCTTGTAAGAGGATCATTTTCATGTCTTTAAATTAAAACCGAACTTACTGCGATAAAGAGACCGCATTTCTAGAAGGTATCTGCTTGTCGCTTTACTGCACTTAGGTTTCAGTGGGCTAGTGTTTGTCAAGCCAGACCTCAAGTTCTTGAAAACTGCAGACCATCTCTAAGATTTTCCTGAAAGTTGCGATTAGATAGCCGGTCCAGTGGTGCAGAGGACTGAGGTGCTGTGTCGCCTTACCTCTTCCATGCCAATGACCTGTGTTCAGGAATGAGCTTGAGTCACTGGGGGTCAGATGGGGGGCGGGCTGGGAGAGGATGGTGGCCATCAAACAGCTCTTCTCTCCCAGATTGGGTAGGTAAGCCTTCCTGCCTCTTGACTACCACCGGGTGGCGGTCCAGTGGTAGCACAGATGCTTGGGGGGCAGCTGGCGTTATGCCGGGTGGGTGGAGCAGGGCAGGTGGTTCCAGCGCGTGTGTGCGTGGAGATGCACATGCGCAAATGGTGATTGCCATAGCACTGGGGCATCAGTGCAGAAAACGGAAAATTGGTTGGCACAGGGTTTTTGAAGCCCTGCCCATCTGCCTCTGTTCCATGCCACCATCTAGCCCAGTCTGGTTTAAAGTCACCAGGTGGGAGAGGACAGCCCTCCCCTTCCCAGCTCCACCACAGGAGGCAATCTGTGGTGTGGATCTCGGGCTTGGTAGTTTGTGGGAGGTGAGCGCCAGAAGAGAGGAGGTGGGAACAGGACTGAAGAGCCTGCTTGTGAGCAACCAAACTAGAGAAAAAGCTTTATTAACAACAAGAAAAAAGTTAAAAGGTTGTGATCAGGAGGAACAAACAGGATTATCCGAGCACTCCACTGAAACACTCTGTTATGAAAATAACAATAGCTGGCAAAGACTTATATATGTCAAGAGTTTACTGTAGCCAAAAACAGACAAACCAACTTGTGATTAGTAGGATGCTTAGATCTTCCTTCGAGATTCACTCTTGCAGATGGTAACACCTTTAGGACTGAAGCTGGCAGGCACCAGGACTCCACAGAAACTTTCTAGCTAGCAATACCACGTGGGGGACCGCCCTCTATGTTGCCCGGCCCCGACATTACATGTGGTATAAAAGGGTTCGTCCCCCAATCCATCCCCAGTTCTTTTCCTGCCGTTGACCACACAAGTCGGACCTCTGTAGACACCTTCAGCTAGTCAACTGCCATTTTGACCACGTTTTCAACACCCGATTTTTTTAATTTGATTTTCAGCGATTAAAAAGTCTTTGTGCATGTCGTCTTCTTCATCAGCATCTTCCATCGAGAGGTGCCCTTCCAGGTGTGCATGCAGCAAGCAGATCCCACATAAAGATGGCCATTTGGTCTGCCTGTTCTGCCTAGGCCCAGACCACAACATCCAGGCCTGCCAACACTGTCGCAAATTCAGCCAGCGCATGAGGCTCAGGTGCCAGAAGACCCTCTAAGCTTTCCTGCTAAGACAACAAATATCTGCCTTGGAGAAGGAACTTCACCACAAGAGCTCATCCTCTTCTCCCTCTTCATCATCTCCTCACAAGGAGAAGAAATCAAGCAACAAGCACAGGGACAAGGAGAAATCCCGGGCAGAAGACCGCTCTCAGTCCTCGACGCAGAAGTCAGTGACCCCTTCATTCTCTGTGCTTGCCCCCAGGCTCTCAGTAGTGAAGCCTCTGTCCCTTCCTCCCTCATCTCTGTCTCAGGAGAAGGCTCCTCAGGGCATGGGAAGTCCTCCCACTCCTCTCGGCCGCTCAAGCTTAAGTCCATCACCCCTAGGGGCTCTAAGCCTAGTGGCTCGACCAGTGGCTCTTCGGGTGGCAGACCATTGTCTGCCGCCTTCCCAGCCAGGGTGTCCGCTGAGTCCACCCTGATGTCCGGGCCCGACACTAGGAAATGGCACCTGGGACTGTCGTCCTCTCCCTCCGGGAGCAACGGACGCATGTCCCACCCAGGAGTGATGCCTCCTCCGTAGGCGACTCCACCCAGATGACTGCCGGCTGCTTCTCCAGACCAGCCTACGCCAGCCACCTCAGCGCCAACCTCCCCAGCGCTCCCTCGGGAGAACCAGATTGCTCCGTGAACACTGGTTGTCTCTGACACCCCAACAAGCTGACACCCGAGGATCAGGAAGGTACTCCTTCGGCCCTAACGCGGATGGCTGGGGGCCAATTTACCCTGATGCGAGGGTTACCCAGCCGGATGACCTGATGCGGGCCCTCCACTCCTGCCTCCTGGCGCCAGATAACCCAACTCTCCCACAGGGTCTCAATGAGCTTTTGCTGCCTAGTAGGACTTCTTTAAGGATAAGGGCAGGGAGGTTCCCCGACCCCTGCTGAATCTACCCCAGGTCCCATGCCTGTTGAGCCCTCGGCCACCCTGCTTCTCCTCCTCCTAGGAGGCCGACACTAACAGGGATCTGCCGTCTCCATGACCCCATATTCCTCTGAGGTCGCCTGCCCCTTCAGACTCGAGTATTCAGAAGCGGACTCCTAATCCTCCTGTGATCAAGGGATTCAGACCCTCCATCTGACCTGGGCGACAGAAAGGACATCCCACATTCCCCACCTGACGACCCTTCCTTACGGATATAATGCATCACATTCAGCAGTTGAATGGCTGGGATGTGGAAGACCTCAACCTGGGCGTAAGAGATTGGCTGCCCTCCATATGGTGGTTCCCCAAATGTTAGACTCTTACAAGGACACCAACAAGCTAGCCTGGAAGTGCCCTTTCTCTACACCTGCCATCTCCAAAAAGTCTGGCCGGTTATATACTATACCCTGGGACAACCCCTACTATGAGGAACAACCAGAGGCAGACTCTGTAATGCTGAATGCTGCCCATGGCAGGTCCGGACATCCATGGCATCTCAGTATACAGCCACCAGATAAGGACTCTAAACAGTTTGATCATCTGGCTAGGAAGGTTTTCTCCTCCACCACCTGTACCATCTGGTAACAGAACTTCCTTGCCCACGTGGTCCAGTACCAGAATGCCCTGTGGGACAAGGCACTTGAACTCATGCAGACCATGCCGGACTCACCCGGATGGGCTGAGCTCATGGCTATCATGAAATCTGGATCAGACGTCGGTAACCATGTCCTGTGGGCTGCGTGTGACACGGTGGATCTGACGGGCAGAGTCGCAGCTTCTGTGGTCTGTATACACCAGTACTCTTGACTGAGTCTCTCAGGGTTCACCCAAGACATCCAGTCCAAGATTATGGATGCCCCCTTCAGAGGGCCGGTATTATTCGGGGAAGATACCCACACTGTCATTACCCGATTACAGGAGGCAGGGAAGGCTGTCAAGTCTGTGCAGACCATGTACAAGCCTAAGCAGTTCTTACATAGGCCAGGATGACGGCCCTTTTGAGGTCAGCAGCAGTAGGCTGATCTCTCCCTCCCCGGCTCCACCGCATGACTTGCTGCCTGACCCTCCTCCTTCAGCAGAGTCAGATGGGGAAGCGGTGGGGGGTCAGGTCTCCTGGCACACCGATGGGTAATGTTGGATAACTTCAGACCGCTGGGTTCTGCAGCTCATCAAGAGCTGTGATGGCAGTGGGGCTGTGTCTGGTCCGCCGCCCTTTGTGGAGTAGGGTTCGACCACGGGCAGTCCGGTGGGGGGGGGACAGTCTACCTGAAGCACAAAAGTAGTAGTCCCGTTCCCGACCTTGATCAGGAACTTGGCTCTGCTCGACCTCGAGCTCTTCTGCCCTCTTGTCGGTGGAAGAACAGTCGGTACAACAGGAATTATGCCCTCTGGTATCTTTGCTTGATGGGATTAGTTAGTGGTGGAGAGCGGTAGACCTGAATCAACTCCGGTGGGTTCCTCTTTGGCTCCGCTCTTAACGCCCACAGTCTTTGACACCAGTTCCTGTCTCTGTCCTGGATGGGGCTCTGGTGAGCAGTTTCACCTCTGGGCCACTCTTTTAAAGTAGGGAGTTCGGTGTCTGCCCAGTTGACTTGGCCAGTAGACCAAGTTCTGTGGCCTTTGAGCCGCTGGGCCGCAGCCGGGTCAGTCGGGCCAGGATGTGCGTTGTACCTTCTCTGGTGCCAGCGCCATCAATGCAAACTCCTTGTGCCTACCCCCTTTGCCCTTTTCCCTGCAGGGGCCAGCACAGGTACTGCCCCCCCCCCCCACACTTTCTTCAGGTCTAGGTCCAGTAGATGTACTGGTGCCAGCGCCGGGTATGGTGCTGTGGTACCAGCACCACCAATGGCACTGAACTCTTTGACCCTGATCCAGGTGCCGGCGTCTCCCATGTTCCTGGCCTAGACCTGCCTTTTGGAGGTTATTCTGGGGTAGAAGTGGATCTGGATGAGCCTCTCTCTGTTCTGCTCTGTCGAAGACGCAGTGGATAACTCATTTTGTGGGCTGGAAGGCAAGCCTTCTGTATCAGTGTGATGGAAGATCTTCTTTCCACTTTCTTCCTCAGGGATATGGGGTCCACCATAACATTTCAGTCCTCATCTGTGGGCCAAGGCAGACTTCTACATCTTGAGTTCCTACATTCCTCAGTATTAGTACACCCTGTGGAACACTCTCAATTCAGTGGTCAAGAGCCTCCCGGAATCTAACACTCCATTGCTAGGGGCAGTTAGCTCAATAATCAGCTAAAAGCTTTTTGGACACCTCACGACTCTGTCTCTAGGGCAGCTGCCAGGCAACAGGTGGCTAATGTCTCCTCAATGAGTGCGTATCTGTTCGGCCCTCAGGTTGAGCTCTGGAGCCACTCTGAACAATATGGCTGCCTTTTATTTTTGTTACTATATGTTTATCGAGATATCATATAGACCATACATTTACAGTTTCTGATGTACTACATAAGGGTATATTTTTCCTCTTGAGGCGCCACCCCTCTTAATACACGCATTTAAAAAAAATTAGTCTTACATCTATAAGACACTTCGGTACAGTATTAGACAATATAGTCTTTATATTTAAACAAATGTTTACTTGATGTAGGCTATGTATCTTAAGCCCATCGCAGAATGCTTAAAAGGAAAATTATACTTTTACATTTTATAATACGAGTTACTTGTTTCTTTAAAAGAAACTGTTAAAGTAGCATGCATTAATCGAAAAGTGTGCCAAATGGCACATTAAAGACAGGATTACATATGAAGCTCCCTCAGGGTATTCTCCAATATGGCTGCCTTTTAAACAACAGGCGACACCTGCTGCCTCTCAGAGGAATGGGAACCGTCGACATCCTTGTAACAGGCAGTCCTTTCAAGATAAGAGGCCTAGGTGCTTTACTAGAAACCAACCCTCAGCCTCGAGAGAACATTGGTGGAGGATACAGGGTCCAAAAGTGCCCTGTATCAACCTCTGTGATCCAGCCCAGGTCCCACCTTAGCTGTATGAGGGCTGCCTCAGCGTAGGAGGGCCGCCTAATTCGGATTTGCAACCAGCAAAGTCCATTACAGCAGACATATGGGTCTTCGGGATTGTCCAAGAGGGATACTGTCCCAATTTTGCAGAAATTTCCCCAGACCTTCCACCCAGATGGTAACCCAGTCTGTTCACCTCTCAGTCACACTCTCTTGCTTCTGAGGTATGGGGCCTCTGCGGGAACTGGGTAGTAGTAATTTTTCCAGAGCAGAATGAAGCACAAGTTCCTATTTCCATTGCTTCTGGTTTCAAAATAATGGGCAGCATGTACCCATTTGTCATCCTCAGAAGGTTAAACAAGTACCTGTTCTGGGAGGAGTTCTCTAAAACCTTGGTGTTCAAGTGTTCACTTCCTGGACATTTGGTTCCTAGCCAGCCCATATGGGCAGAAGACACATGAAACAGTTGTCACAGCTTCTTGTTTTCCCCAGGCGAGGTTTTCTGATTCGGGGAAGGTGCCAGTTTCATCTTCCCAGCAGCTCCTCTTCTTAGGGGCCTTCCTGGATTCTTCCAGGGCATCGTTTTTTCTTTCCAGAGGATGGAAGAAATGACAACTTCAGATGACTTACTACATCACAGAAAGTGACTCTATTTGGGCCCTTTCGATGGAGGCGGATGCTGGGGCCCATAGCATCCCCGAGGGAAGCAGTGGTCTTGACCATGCATCCGCAATCCTCCATACAAAATGGCAGAGCCTTGGACAAAATCTCTTATGGGGAACCCACTGTTAAGACCTCCACTCTCAGGTGTGGAGCCAGGAGGAACCCCATCTTTTCTTAAAATATCTTACCGATGAGAACTGTCTTATACGCCAGGTCCTGAAGGATGCCCTCTGTCGCAGAGTGATCCTACTTCAGACAGATGATAAAGCTGTGATGTATTACATCAGCAAGCAGGGTGGGGTGCTCTCCTATCCTCTCTGCAGTTCAGACTTTGTGCAGTCGCTATTTGACGAGTGGAGCAGTTCAGACCTGGTCCTTTTTGAATTTGCGTATGTGCTGCAAACTCCTTGGGAATAGTGAATTTTGAGGGGTGTGACACTGTCCGATGCAGAGTGCTCCGCAAGGGGCTCGACAGTATCCCATCAGTCATCAACCAGGCTGGTCCTGACACTGTTTTACCTGAAGGGGTCTGCATTTGAAAGAAAAAGCCGCACCAATCATGTGGCATTTTTCCTTTCATCTGCAGGTCATGCGCAGCAAACAGCTGTTTGCATCGTGATCAGCTTGGCTGGCGTCACGCCCCTCGCCACCCACGGTCCCTTCCTGGAAGGTGGGAAGAGGCACTTTCTCGCTTGCCTCCTCCATGTCCCGCTGTCTCCCGTTTTGCTTATTTTCCACTCATGCGGAGTAGGCCACAACCTAAGCTCCGTCACGGGCTGGCGGTATTCAGTGCCGAAGGAACACTTTTACTCTAAGCACGATCGCGCTAATGGATCCCCTCCCTGGCCTGCGAAATCAGGTGCTCAATCCCTGTATCAGCATGTATCCCCTCCCCTTTAATGTGGCACACTGGGGCCCAC
The DNA here is from genome assembly GCA_016271365.2 of Neoceratodus forsteri. Classification (NCBI taxonomy): domain Eukaryota; kingdom Metazoa; phylum Chordata; order Ceratodontiformes; family Ceratodontidae; genus Neoceratodus; species Neoceratodus forsteri. The sequence continues at coordinate 1,096,169,773 of CM057453.1, forward strand.
CCAGTGTGCCAACTACTCTGGTGTTTCCGACACCGGGATGCCCTCGGTGTCGGGCACTCCTTATATTCTCAGCTGACCTTGGGTGCCCAATCCCGGTCGGCGTTGATTTCTCCACAGTACTCTGGCACTAGGAGCCCACCTAGTGTGCGAAATCCTGAGATAGTTTACCTGTAAAAGAGAAAGCAGACACACAACATCTTTTTTTTTTTAACCTAAAAAGAAAATGATTATTGTTCCCACCAGCCCCCTCTCCCAATCCGCACCCTGCCTCCCTGCACCCCCCCACACCCATACTTAACTTAGGAGGTCAGGAGCAGCGATCTTCTGTGAACCGGGAACACGTCTGCACTCTTCAAAAACTGATTGCAAACTGAAGAAAATCACGGTAAGCTCTATAATTTAGGTTGCTATCTCAGCCACTTTTTGGAGTTTTGGTCCCAGATTTTCAACATGAGGTTATTGGGACCCCACCTCATGAAAACAGCCACTGTCATTTCGTTTCTTGGTCTCGAAAAGTGATTTCACGGTCGCTGTGCGGAATCACCTTTCGGGACCAGTCAACAAAACAACAGTGCCACTGTTGATGAGGTGGGGTCACAAAAAGCCCTTGTTGCAAATTTGGTGTAAAAACTCCCAAAAATGACTGCGTTACGAGCGTCCGTTGTGCAGTTTCTGTGCACGCTCTTAATGTCTTCAATTTTTAAGATTTTCACTCCAAATTTCCAACATTGCCATATCTTGTCTGTGCCAATCTTCACCACTCATCACTGGTGGGTTCTGGCCAGAGAACAGGACCCCGCAGGAGCTTTTTTTTTTCCCCCCCCGCAAAGAGGCGAAGCAGATGACGCCGCCCTCGAGGCCGACGTATTACATGGTGCTTGTGGGTTGGCCAGTAACCGATGTCAACTCCTCCTCAGACCCAGTTCTGCTTCTCCCGCCGTCAAGTTAACATGTACCTCATGCGGAGAAAATCTGCGTCAGTGGCCTAGTCAGTCGGTACCTAGTTCTGTACAGCTTCCCCTCAGCATCGTCGATTGGTAAGGCCATTCCTTTTATTTTCTCAATGACGCCGAGTGCTATTTCTGTTTATTGTGTTTTCGTCGTGTCATATCTCATTCGGGAGACAAAGAAGAACCCTCCAAGACGGGTTGGCCTCCTGTGCGGCAGTGTCCCTGCTGCTGACTTTTCCGTCATGGACTAGCATGACCATTGCTTGACCTGCTTGAGCCCACACTATGATATGGATCATTGCAACACCTGTTTTTCCATGGACCATCGAGTGTTAAAACTGTGTGCGTTTAAAGTTTGACATGCGCTGCCAACTTTCAGTGGACGGGCTCACACTCGGGATGCCAAATGCAGATTCCTTGACCCTTTTTCCGGGTTCCCTCCCGGTCCTATACGGACCTTGGAAAAGGGTTTTTCCACCCCTTCTTGCCTTGCCTCGGCAAGGGAGGCACCATTCTGGCAATCACATCTTTTGGGCCCAGGCTGGCGTCTTCCTTGGCACCACCTGTCGGTGCTGTCTCGGATCCCAGCGCCACGTTTAGCGCCGGAGATTGGGGCGGCGCCGCAGGTGGCATGGAGTCGGTTCCCGACACTGTCTCTGATTGGGATCGTGGCAGTGGTGTGAACAGTGCCGGGCCACTTTGCAGGGCCGTGCACAGTCCCAGAAGCAGAGGAGATCGTGGGGTGGTCTAGGTCTGAGCCTCCTCTGGGGAGGACGATGATTCAGAGGTGGACCCAGACTGGCTCCTGGATTCTTCGAGTCCTCCAACTCCTTCCTGCTCAGCACTATGACTCCAGTTCGGCCCCCCTCCTTTGGGTTTGGCAGTTACTGTCGGCTCCAGTGTCAGTGGTCCCAACCAGTCCTCCAGTGCTGAAAGTGGCACTGAGGGACATGCTGGAGTCGGTGGTTCTCCTTATCCCTTAGCAGGTGTACCCCTTCTTTGGGTTCTCAGCCCGGACCCATTTTTGGACCAGCTTGGGCTCCTGAGGCAGGGGAGGGTGCTCTCTCGGTGACCGTCTCTCAGGAGTTGGCCACGGTGATCGAGCTGCCTAGGCTGACTCTGAGGAAGAGGTTTCTTTCTGTGTTTGAAGGGTTGAGGGGACAGAATAGCTGGCAGCACAGCTGTCATTTTTTGCATCCTTCCCAAAATGTGTTTTTGCACCTGTGGCACAGAATGGCGCAGTCGCTGTGCGAAATCAATGTTTGGGACAGGTTAATGAAATTCTAGTGCCATTGTTCATGAGAGGAGGTCCCAGAAAGGCCATGTTGAAAATTTGATGAAAACATCCCAAAAAATGACTGCGTTACGAGCATGCATTGCACAGTTTCTACACACACTCATAACTTTGCCACTTTTTCATATTTTCACTCCAGATTTTCACCATTGCCATTTCTTCACACCTCCTCATGAACAGTACAGCTCTCATTTTTCACATCCTGCCCCAAATTTTTTTTGCACCTGTGGCACCGAATGGCACACTTACAGTGGAGAATCACCTTTTGGGATAGAGTAATGAAATAATACTGCCACTGTTCATGAGGTGGGGTCCCAAAAAGACCATGTCAAAAATGTGGAGCAAAAATACCAACAAGCACCCAGGGCGTTAGGAATTCCAACCGTAACGTCCACCCTGTACAGAGAGACAGGCATCGTAGTGATCCGCCATAATGCTGGCCCCATTCTACCCCCACCCTGCAGCCACTGACAGGCATTGAGGTGTGCCATGGGGTCTTCGGCCCTAACGTTCACCCCATTCTCCTATACTGCACCCATCTCAGCTTATTTCCTTATAGAATGGGTGAGCATAAGGGCCGAAAACCTCAAGGCACACTGCGACACCAGCCGGTGTCTGCAGGGTGGGGTGAAGTGGAATGGCGTGAGTGTTATGGCCGATGACCCAAAGGCACACCCCCAATGCCCTTCACTCTCTGCAGGGTTGGAGTTGGCATTACTTCAGTACTTCACTGCCATTCCTATTATGCATCTCTCATAATTCCTGCACTACCAATGCCAATACCAGCAAGCAAACATTCAGCATTGAAAAATGTTTGTTTTTCTAATGAAGTAAACTAGTGCTGGAAGAACATAAGAAATGTATGTTGAGAGTGATGCCTTAAAAATGCAATATATACAGAAAAATATGGGAAGCATGTACAACAGCAATACAAACAGTGAAGTTTTGGTATTGACACATGCTTGGATTTTATTGCGTCCCCTCGCAATGCAAACTGCCTCCATCCTGCTTTGAAAATCCAGACCCTGGTGTTTTCTAGCAGGATGTTTTCACTGCAGTAGACAAGATGCTTCCTGTAAGTTTTCCTCCTCTTCTTCCCTTAGTTCAGAGAGTACTGCTCAAGTTGTAGGCACAGGATGGTTCTTATCGTCCCAGACTGGCCTCGACAGGTGTGATTATATTGTTCAACAGTCTGTCAGGTGTTCCTCCAAGGCGACTCCCTCTACAAGCAGACCTTCTGACACAGGGACTGTAGTCCATCCTAACCTGTGCTACCTTCGTCCCCATGCCGGGCTCCTGAAGAAATGGAAGAGGGTAAGTTTAGGTTCCCCAGACCATCACAGACATCTTCTTAGCCGCTCATGGGCCTTCCACCAGGAGGGCTTAAACAACACTTTGGGGGGCTGCTGAGCAGCATAGAGGAAGCAGCACTTTTCCTGAGCTCCAGAGGTTCAAATTAAATAAATACAAATTATACTATTCTAAACTACGATTAATATAGCTATATGTAGCTGTTTGGAAAACTGAACACTCGGAGTCTAAATATGGGAGAAACGAGAGGGCATGGCGCTTCCTCTGCAGATTTCTTCATGCCTAAAAAGCAGCAAGCACAACAGGAACGGGCCTGGTTCAGCTATGGGAGTCTCGACATCTGATGGAAATGAGATGGAGGGTGCAACGCTCATGTCTATACAAGCTACATTAAACCAACTGGTTCGCTCCATACAGGATCTTAATAAAAAGTTGGACAATCTAACACCAAGAGAGTGTGCTTTAGAGACACGGATGGACAATTGCGAGCAGCAGACCCAACATGCAGAAGCATCTGTTCTCAAGGCCTGTGACGCCACATCGCAACTCATTAAAGAAAATGCGATGTTTGACAGCGACACAGAGCAGGATGAAAACCAAGCTAGAGAGAGGAATTTAAGAGTGATCGGGCTTTCGGAGGAGGCAGAAGGGGAGGATTGCCTATCTTTCATCAGGACTTTTCTTCCAGAATTACTGGGACTTTCAGAAGAAGACACACCTTTATCTATAGAAAAGTTCTATCGGATTACCCCAAGACGTATGCCCACAGATGCTGGAACCTCTAGAACTCTGATGGTGGTGTTCACAGGCGTTGGAGATCGGGATCAGGTACTGGCTCTGGGTAGAAGACGGGCTCTCAAATATGGACAGGACCGTATTCTTTTGCTCCCTGATTTATCCTATAGTACAAGGCAGTGCCATAAAAGCTTTACCAATATCCATAACGACACTGTCAATTCAAGATTCAACATCAGTTGTTGATGCCTGCAAAACTATGTGTATCGTGGCAGGGACAGCACTATCTTTTCAACGAGCCCAAGGATGCAGAGAAACTGCTGAGCTGTATCGAACGAGACTTGGGGGCTTCTGAAGAACATGGTGAATCTTCAGAGGAGGACTGATTGGAGTGGCAAGTTATATCTTTATCCTACAATGATGCCTAATTATTAGTCTTTGAGACTGGTCATATATCTGGCCCTCATATAAAAGTAAAGTTAGCTTTCTTTTGGCTGCTTTTCAGCTGTATGGAATGGTATGAACATTGTTAAATAGTAATCTTGTTGTGGAGCTTGGGGAATTTATTACTTGGCTATGCATACGGGAATCTAATATACTACGGGTGTAGTGATTTGTTTTTACTGTTCTGATCCTGCTTTGATTCCCTTTGTCCTTCCTTTGCTGCAGGGATTTCTATAAGAGTACTAAAACATTTTTGGTAGTTCCCCCTGTGGAGTGTTTACTGGGGAGGGGTTCTTTCCTATGTACTGTACTATGTTTGGTGATGTAACAAATGTGTGTAACCCTTCTATGTAATGTAACATTTGTAAAGTTTTCTTTCAAATGCTTATAAATAAATAATACAAAAAAAAAAGCACAGTGGAAACATTTCTTCATCTGGTGTGCAAAGTCCCGTCTGGACCCTTTCGGTTGCCCACCAAGTAAGGTGTTGGGAAGCCTCTTGTACCTGTTGTATGCAGGTCTGCAATACCTGGCAGTGGAGGCACTCCTTTGCATGTTTTCAGTCTATCTTGAGCCAGTAGGGAGCACGTCACCGGCTTAGTTACCATTAGTCAAGTTTTGCTTTTCCATACTTACTTCGTTAACTCCAGGTTGAAGTAGAGCACTCCTTTCATTCTCTAGATGTTAAGAGGGTTCTGCGATTCTACATCAACAGAACAAAAGAGATGCGCAGCTCGAGCAACTATTGTATTTTTCACCATGCCTCGACTGGGTCAGCCTGTTGTCATTGGACATATTTCTGCTTGGTTTGTAGCATGTCTTCGACACTGCTAATCCATGGCGCAGGTCAAGTTGGAAAACTCACCACTACCGGAGCGGTTGCAGCTTTCCTGGCAGAGATTCGTAATGTACCCATTGCAGACATCTGCAAGGCGTCGAGTTGGAGCTCAGTGCATTCCTCTGTAAAGCACCATGTTCTGGATGTTCATGCCAGAAAGTTCACTGACTTCGGCAGGACAGTCCTTATGGACTTCTGTCCTGAGTGAGCTCTGTCTCCTACCACCCTACTCGGGGCAGGGGGGTTGATTTTTAGCTCTGTACTCTCCTACTAGTGCGAATGAGTGGTGGAGACTCAGTCTAGGAACATATGGAAATTACGTACCTACCGTAATTCTTGATCTTCTTGGATGAAGTCTCCACCACTCATTTACAAGCCCACCCTCCATCCCCCGAGCTCACTCATTCTGTTTTAGTCTTCACTTCCTTGTTCGGGCTGTGAAGACATTGTTGAATTTACCCTTCTTACTTGGGTCATCTTATGCCCAGAAGTCAGGATTAGGTTTTCTTTAGTTAGTTTATGCTGCACCTCCTTGGTCGAAAAGGTACTGAGGCGGTTGGAGGGTCAACACCGAGACAGCCTATATGGCGCAAGCTAGTCTCGCAGTGCTGTGCATGCGCAGTCCTATCCCAGCGCCGGCCCGCCTGAAGATATTTGGCCCCCGCGGTCTAACGCCCCCACCTTAGTCACACTAGTGTGAATGAGTGGTGGAGACTTCATCCAAGAAGATCAAGAATTACGGTAGGTACCTAATTTCCATTTCCTACTACTGTATTACAGCAACTGGCGGTGGAACCTCAGTGTCCTTAGCCCTCATGTCAGACTTGCTCTCCCAGGAGCAGGACTCCTTGGTTCATCCGGATCTCAGATCTCTGCATCTCCATGTGTGATTCCTGCAGACCTAGCTATCTCCAGATTTGGAGTCTCCCGAGGTAGTGGACGTCCTAGTGGCAGCTAGGAAACCCTCCACTTGGGTGACCTGCACTATGAAATGGAAGTGGTTCTGCGTCTGGGCCACTGCTGGGAGCTTGGATCCATTCAGTTGCCCAGTAAACTCAGTACTGAGTACCTTCTGTCTCTGTTAGATGCAGGACTCTGCTACTCTTAGATTGAAGATTGCACTTGTCAACCCGGCCGGTGGCGCTGAGGGCTGAGGCGCTGCCGTGTCGGCGACCTGTGTTCGAGAACGAGCATGGGCCACTGGGTGTTGGCAGGAGAGGAGAAGGATCGAGCATATGAGGGACTGCTCTCCTTATCCAGGGAGGGGGGACGTCAGTGGTCGGTCCTTGACTGGCACCTAGTGGAGGCTGGGGGACAGCACACCGACGCTGCAGAGTGAGGGGCAGAGATGGGGCAGACGCCTGGAGGGAGAGCGTTGCGGACATGTGCGTACTCCCTCCGTCGGCGTCATTGCCCGCCTCAGCTCCAGGGGGACGGAAAAAGTGAAAAATGGCTCTGGTTGGGCAGCATGATCTTCCAGCCTCCGCGGCCCAACCCTGAATGGCACCTCCTCATCTTGATCTGTTCCGGTGAGTAGAGCTATGGGGGTAAGCTGTGGGGGAATTGAGGAGATGGCCTGATATCAGGTGTGTGGGCCTGAAGGTCGGTTGGAATGTTCCAACTGACCAAGAGCCAAGGAGGAGAAAGAATAAGCTAAAAAAAGAAAGTGCACTTGTCTTCCATTTCTGCATATCATGTGCCTATTGATGGCAAGTACACTGCCCAGCTTGACCTTTCCAGCACTTTTCTGCAGGGCATGCTTCACTTGAAGTTTCCCATCCGGGATCCTGTCCCCCTTGGTATCTTTTGTTTGTCTTAGAAAAGCTTACTTTGCCTCCCTTTGAGCCTGCCGCGAGATGATGCGCTTTCTGTCATGGACAGTGTTATTTTTAGTTGCCGTTACTTCTACTTGAAGAATTTCTGAGCTTCAGGCCCTGATGTGTAAGGAGCCTTATTTGTTTTTTCACAAGGATAAGTTGTCCTTATGAACTAATGCCAAGTCTTATTGGTCTCAGAGTTTACCTTGAATCAAGACATCCACCTACCAGTGTGCTATCCAGAGTACTCAAAATGAGGGCAGGCTCTTCTGCATACTGTGGATGTCTACAGAGTGCTTCATTACTATGTGGAGCGTACCCATTCTTTTCATCAGTCTGATCAGTTAGTTGTGTCTTTTGTCCCTCGATTGGCAGGGGCTTCAGTTTCTAAACAGTGTTTATCCAAATGGTTGGTTAACTGCATTGTGTTCTGTTAAAACAAGTACAAAAACACTTTACCGGGCTTGTTAAACGGTCACTCTTCCCGGGGCATGGTGGCTTCTTTTGCCTTACTCAAAAATGTGTCTGCCGCAGACATTTGTGTAGCTGCCACTTGGAGTTCTGTCCACACCTTTGTGAAGCACTACAATCTGGACATTGCTTCTAGGCTCAGAGCTGGCTTTGGACTCACTGTCCTTCAGGGCCTTCTGTCCTAGTTCTCTGAGGAGATTTCTTCCTCCTCCCTTCTGCTAAGGATTTCTCCCCTGCTGCTTGGGAATCTGCCCTAAAGGTGTTACCTGCTGTAAGAGGGAATCTCGAAGTAAGATAGTACAGTTACGTAAATACTTACCGTAACAGTAGATCTTAGAGAGGAGCTCTTGCAACAGGTGCTATTTTTCCCACCCTCCTTCCCCCTGGTAATTTCTTCTCCATCTCAGATTCCTTCGTTCCTCAGTTCTCCTTTGTACTCCTATCACTAGCTGGTCTCCAGCGGTAGAACTGGGAATGGGCAGGGGGACCACCCCTTTTATACCATACATAACGTCGGTGGTAGGCTGACATAGGGGGCAGTCCCCACCTGGTATTGCTAGCTAGAAAGTTTCCATGGGGTCCTGGTGCCTGCTGGCTTCAGTCTTAAAGGTGTTACCTGCTGCAAGATCTCCTCTCGAAGATCTACTGTTACGGTAAGTTCTTACGTAACTACTTTTTGGTAATTCTCATCACTTTGTCATCCCTATAGGAAGAACTGCTGAAGGCTATAGCAAGTGTAGTTACAGCTTGCAGGTAAGTGTTGATGATTACCAGCTGTACTATTAAGTGCTTAGCTGAGAAAGCATAAAACAAATTATTTCTAATTGGTCAACATGGAATGTAGCAGATATCGCAACACAATAACCCTTCTGTAAGCTTCTGCAGGCATTAATTCTCCCCTTCCCCCACAGTAGCATGCATCAACCAGTGCCTGGCTTTCTGACCAAGTCGGAGAGCTTGCAAGGAAGTGGAGGCATGCTATGCTGGACAGGGTGGGGCAGATGTGCAAGATGTGGTGGCATCATGTACTCGGTAATAGGAATGATCTTCTAAGAATCAGTCTCCATAGATTCCATTTAATAAGTCTGTGCTAGAGGTGCTTGGACCCAGAACTTTTCTGGAGGGCCGACTACATTAGTATGACCCAAGTGTGCATCAGCACACACACCCGCTGGTATACAGTGATGCAAGCCCCCAACTGCCTCTGTTACTTTTTCCTCTGCTGTTGAGTGTGCAGTAGCAGCATCTCTATGTCAGGGTGCTAAAACTTCACTGTCTATATGATGACAGTATTCAGTTCTTCAATTTTAGTTTTAACTACATTAGAGTTTATTTTTGTATCAGTTTAATTAGTACACATACATGTACAGATCTTCCAGGAATCGGACTTCAATTTATTCTCATTAGTGGGTTCAAGCCAAAGGCATTAGCACCCAGCAGGAGCCAGAACTCTGTAGAGGGCTGGTGCAAAGGTAAGCAGTGTGCATGCTGGGCTTCATCGTTGAGCGCATGCAGCAACCTGTCTACATCGGTGCCAGCCCTCAACTGCCTCAGTTTCTTTTTTCCCCACTGTTGAGCGCGCATCGAAGTTTCATCGCTCGTCTGCCGGCAGTCACAACTTCACATCTATATGACAACAGCGTTCACTTCTTTCAGTTTTAACATTTAAAACTAGAGTTTGGTATTTTTGTATCAGTTTAGTGTGTTTTGTCACAAAATTATCTTTGTTTCTTCTCAGCCCTACCAAGCGTCAACTGTTGATGACGGAAGAGGGTAGGAAGCCTGAAGAAGCAGGCTGCTATGGCAGCAGGGCCATTTCCGCTTTACCCATCGGGGAAGGGTTCTGACTACAGGCAGTCCAGTGCCTGGGATGAAGGACAGTCCTGCAAGCACAAAAAGAAGCAGTCCTAATCCAGTGTATGCTCTGCCTCTGGGTCCAGGCACTGCTTGGCCTCTGTTTTTTCCTCTTCCCGTCAGAAGGGGAAGAAACGGCACCTGTTGAGCTCACTCTCTGCGAGGTCTGCTGCAGGGACTCGCAGTTTCTTGGTTTGGGAGGCCCAATACAGCTCCTTCAGTGTCACTAAGGGCCTCTGGTTCTGGGAGCTCAGTGTTCCGGTCCCAGAGTCCCTCTTTGTCTGTAAGAGGGGACTCCGTTGGGCAGTTTCACCACTGGGCATCTCATATGGAGCACTGGGTGAAGCGTCTGGCCCGGGTGATACTGCTGATGGAACCAGTACCACAGGTGATGCCGTCGGGCCATGTAGTATTTGCTTTTGGCAACAACCTCAGGTCCTTGCCAGGGGCAGCACTGCTGACATCTGTCCCACTGTCCACCCCCTTGTCCTACATAGGGATGTGGCCTGACACGGTGTCATTGGGATCACCTTGATGCTGGCTAGGTTGTTAATGCTGGTTTCAGTGCTAGACTTCTTGGCAGGTTTGGGCCCTTTAGAGCCTGGCCCGTTGCAGGGTCCATTCCACCCTCGGTACCGGGGACCTCCCGCTGCTGGATCCGTTTTCAGTGCTTCCTGTGGCACCCAACCCTTGTCCTTTAAAACTGGGGCCAGTATCTCCAGTGTTACGGTCATCGCATTCTGGAGTGATGGGCCTGCGACCCCAACCCCTTTTTGAAGAGCGTTTAGAGGGAGATGAGTCTGACCCAAATCTCATAATTTTTGAAGACGATGACTCTTTCTATAGCTTTGATACCTCAGACCTAGTTCATGTGTCTGTGCCTCAGGAGAATCTTTTCTTTGAGTCTCTGCTCAGAAATATGAATTCAGCACGGAATTTCAAGCCAGCAGCCATTGACCAGGGCAAACCCCTGCGGTTGGAAGTTTCTTAGTGAATCCAGTGTGCTAGTTAGTTTGGATCTTCATCAAGCATATCTCTTCCATTTCGCCACACCTTTGGGATTGTGAACATCCACTTCAGGACTACACAGAAACATTTTGCTAGCCATGGGCTGCCCACAGTGATGCATAGCATCAACATGTATATAACGTGGGTGGCCCCATCACTCCTCAGATCTTCCAAGGATCAATCTTCACCATTCAGCACTGGTGGGTACCAGCTGGAGGTGCAGGACTCCATGGGAGCGATAGCTTTATGTCGTCGAGGCACAGGTCAGGAAGCATAAGAAAACCAGGAGCATTTATAAAATTTGAAAGTAGCATTTTATTATTATCAATAACAGTAAAATGAAAAATAAAAATTGTTCAGTATAACTATTTAAAAAGGCAGTACAAACAGAGAAAACAAAGTCCTTCATCTGAGGGTATGTCCAATTCCAAGTTTCTGTCTCTCCCCATCAAAAGATCGCTGCTTTTTTTATAGCATGTCTTTGCCTGGTAATTAACTTCTGCAAACTCAGCTCGTTAACAGACATCCTTTTTCTCATAAAATGTATTAGAACTTTGTCAGTTTCCTTGCAGGTGCAACAAAAAAACGTGGTAGCCCAGAACTGACCTGCTGTTGACAGCTCTGCAAAGTTTATTCTGCATCTCAAGGTTAACCCTTGAGTTCCAAATAGCTTTTGCAATCATTTAAGCAGTATAACTATATACAGTTTCAAATCAAGGGATACTAGTTTCACATAGAGATTCACATATATTTTATAACTGCAGATATGCAAGGGGAAGAAAAGATAGAAACAGCAAGTGAAGGCAGAGAGCTAGCAAGAGGCGGCGAATCACGAGACCATCAGAGATATCAGTTCTTAGGTCTCACGAGAACATTTGGTTGCGCAACCAGACAGACGAGAGAGAAAGGAGAGGACAGTACAGATCCTTGCGTTTACCTCTTTCTGCATAACAAATGGGGCTGGGCCTTATTCAACCCTGTTGAGCTTTAAAATTTTAAGAAGGAGGAGCCGACATTGGAGACTGCACCACCCACAAAGCTGACATATGGCGTGGCACTTGTGAATGCCCAGTAACCGGCGCGAGGCTCCTCTCCTCCTCAGTTCTGTTTTTCCGCTGTCGAGGCTGCACCTGCACTTCATGGAAGGTGCTAATTCTCCTGCGACACAGTTCTGCGACACTTCACTCAATGCCATGCTTCAGTTACCGCTTTGGTTACCTTCACTTTTTTATTTCTGTTACTTTTAGTACGGCACCAAGTCTTTTTTCTGTGTTTTTGTTATTTTCCACTGTCTGTCATGTCCGGCCCAGGGCCTAGAAAATTCACATAGTCTAAGTCGGGTCCCCCCACCCCAATGCTTCAATGCCCCGTGCGAAGAATATGTTGACCGCTGACGGTCATGACCACTGCTTTACTTGTCTGGGTCAAGACCACAACATGGATCGTGTGACACTTGATTTTCCATGGATTACTGCACCCTAAAACTGCGCGTGATGAAGTTGGGGCAGGACCCCCCAACTTTCTGAGGGTGGTATCGCACTAGGGACTCCAGTTCCAGGTCTTTGGGCTCTTCCTGAGCCCTCCCAGCACTGTATGTACCGAGGGAGAGCGGGCCTCTGTTGGTCTTAGTCTCGCTGAAATGGGAGGCCTGTGCAAAGGGTCAGTGGGACAGCTGGCTTTCTCCAGGGAGTCAGTTGAGCACCCTTCACAGTCCAGTGCCTGTGCAGAGGCTCAGATGCCCCCAGTGGCGGTGCCACGGCTATATGCTGGGCCTGCACCAGCAGCTCCCTCAACGCTGCAGTGTGGTGCAGCTCCTGGCCCTTTAGCTGCAGTCATTGAGCGAGGCCACGCGGACTGTGCGGCTGGGTCCCTCCCTGCTGCTGCACACAGCACTGGGAGAGGGAGTGTCTCGGGGTGACAACTTTGGCAGTCTCCCTGATCTCATCCTCTGGCTGGAGAATGAGGATCGGGATTGGTCCCCCAACTCCACGGAGCCTTGAGGCCCTGCTAGGCCCAGTTTGAGGCTTTCGGTGTTGGTAGGGCTTGGGACTTCTCCTTCCAAAGCTAACCACAGTGTCGCCTCCCCTGTGTCTCATGGTGCCACTTGCGGCACCAGGGATGCCTCCAGTGCTGAAGGGGATGATGGTGCCGGCACCAGGTTGAGGGTTGGTGCTGATTCCGGTGCTGGGTTGTGTTGTGGAGCTGCCCATGGCACTGGACCTGATTGCAGTGCCATTTGCGGTGCCAGAGGTGATGTCGATGCTATTCACGATATCGGCTCCCCTGGCTCTCCTACATCCATTGGACCTTCTTCGAGGGGTAGGTCTTTTTGTGGTGAGGTGGGGGTCAGGAGGCCTAGGTTGGCACCAGGCTCCATGGCTAGAGTTGCTGGGGTCTCTGTCAGGAACTGTAATGCTGACTCTGCTCTCCAGTCTCCACTAGAACTCTCAGGGCCTGCCGCAGGTGGGGACAAGGTCCACCTTTTGGGACCTGTACAGTTCTGGCTTCCCCACCCTGGGATCACCCCTCTAGGGCACCACCCTGTACGCCCCTCCATGGTTGGGCGTTCAGAGATGGCCAAGTCACGTAGCCCCCCTGTCCCAGGAGGGGTCCCCTACATGCTCTTGGAGCTCTGGCAAAGGGCCTGGCTTGGTCTATCATGACCCTCCCTTCCCCTTCTGGCCTCCTCCTCTTCCAGGTATTTCTGGCCCTATGGGGGCCCTTGACTTGGGAGCAGTTTAGTGCATTTCCCACGTACCTTAGAGCCATGGACCAGGCCATCTTTCAGCCAGAGACCCCTGCACCACCACCCCAAGTGTAGCTCCTCTTCATCCCCATCTTCCTCTGAGGAAGAGGATCATCAGTTCATCTCTTCTCTGACGCTGATTTTTCTAATTATCAGCGGTTCCTTGCAGGGCATTGGGGATCTGCTTTTGGACCACCTCGCTCGTGCAGTCCTGACCTGTTGATGCTGTCCTTCCTTTGGGAGTACAGAGCTGATGCTACCATCATCCCTGCATGGCCTCAGCCATTTATGGCAGTGGCGCGGAATGTCTGGTGTCATCCCTCTGCCTCCTCTCCAGCCCCAGTGGGCACCGAGGGCAGGTATTGCACACTCCAGGGGCCTCCAGGAGCCATGTCCCACCTCACTTAGGTTGTTGAGTTGCTGGATACCCCTTTTGGGTATCGCCACGTGGAGTGCGACCATTCCTCCAAAGTCTGATTCAGCCAGTTTCAACCATTGGGGTCATAGAGTCTTCTTGGCAGCATGCACTGTGCTGTGCATTACTGCACATGAAACCCACATGGCTACCTATGGCAGGTACCTGTGGACGACACTGGGACAGCTCCTGGCATCCATGCCTGATTGTGAGGCAACCAAATAAGCTGTTTGTCTTTCCAACCAGGGCCTGGAGCTGGAGAGACACCAGTCAAGGGTGTCCTGTAATGCCAGTGAGGTATCATCCAGGTTGGTGGGAATATCTGTCTAGATTCAGCGGACACTCTATCATCGAGGCACAGGTCAGGAAGCATAGGGAAAACCAAGGAGCAGTAAAAATCACCAAAACCTTATTTATTGTAGCAATAACATAAAATAAAATAAACCTGTTCAGAATAACTATGTACAGAAACAAAATAAAATCTTTCTTGTAAAAAAAAAAAAAATCTCCCTTGTGGCTCAGCTTAGCTGTTTTATAAGTATTTTCAAACCCATCTTTTGCAAGCATCCTGTTCTAGCAAAACTTTATGATCTTATCTGTATCAGTCTTCACCATTCATCACCTTTCGGTACTTGGCTGGAGGTCATGACCTCATGGGAGCTTCTTTTTTTTTTTTGGATAGGTGGTCGGCGCACCATCGGCGCCCGCCTCGGGGCCGATCTTAGGTGTTGTTGACCGCCTCCTGCCGCCGAGGTCACCTCAGGACACTTGCAGCGAAGAGTTTAAGGCCTACCTTGTACGCAGTTGAATTCTCGACCTGTGTCGACTAATTATCGACTGCTGCAGTCCGTCAGTTCTCTATCTCCTGCCAGTTCTGTTCGCCTACTCGACGGCGCCTGGTAAGATTGTTCCATTATTTTATTTTGTTTTTGTGACTTGTAGTCTAGTTTGGTGTTTCTTTTTCGTAGGTCATGTCTAGGTGAGAGGGCAAGAAGACTTCCAAGATGGGACAGCCCCCCCCCCCAAATGCGATGGTGCCCTTGTGGCCGTAAGTACTCCATCACCGACCAGCACGACTGTTGTCTTGCGTGTCTTAGTCCGCTTCATGACACAATTCGTGCAATGCCTTCTTCTCCATGGACCGCCAGGTCATCAAACAATGTGCATGGAAAGTGGGGCGAGCTCTGCCGACTTTTGGGGGACGGGCGTGCACTCGTCAGGCCAAGCCACGGTCTCTTGTCCTTTTCTCCAGGTCCCCTCCCAGTTCTATACGGACCAAGGAGGAGGGGCTTCTGCCTCTTATAGCCTAGCCATGGCGAAGCCCCTCCCATGATGCAGGAGGCCAGTCTGTCCCCCAGGGGACAGGCGGAGCGTCGCTGGCAGTCGCTCCCCTGGTGTCGCACCTGCGGCTCAGAAGGCCTGGGTCGGCGCCATCCTCGACACCATTTATCGGCGCCGTCTTGTGCCTTGGTGCTGTTCGCAGCGCCGTGGGCCCTGATGGCACCGTCATCGGTGCCTGTCGATCACTCGGTGCCGTTGCTGCTCTTGGCACCATTCGCAGCGCCGATGTGGCTGTCAGCGCTGTGGGAGGCTCTACGGTGCCGCCCCTGTTTGACGCCCCGGAGCAATTTGCGGCACTCTGGTTGAGCACTGCGGCATGTCCAGTTCTGGAACCGTTCACGACTCCAAACATGGACCCAGCGCCGTGGGGGTTTCGGACCTCGGCGCCATTCGTGGTGCCGAGAGTACTGTCGGGGCCATCATTGGCGCCATCTCTAATAATGGAACAATCTTACTGGGCGATGTCAAGTAGGCAACTAGAACCAGCAGGAGATAGGGAGCCAACGCACTGTGGCATGGAGTCAATAATTAGTCGACATGGAGTCGAGAATTCAACTGCTCACAAGGTAGGCCTTAAACTCTTGGCTGCAAGCTTCCCATGAGGTGACCTCGACAGCAGGAGAAGAAGAACTGGTGGGAGGACCAGATTGACAACACTTAACGGCTAACCTCGCGAGGCGCACGGACAGGGCCGGCCTCGAGGTTGGCTCTACTGGTGCGCCGACCGCCCATCCAAAAAAAAAAAAAGCTCCCGCAGGGTCATGACCTCCAGCCAAGTACCCAAAGGTGATGAATGGTGAAGATGCACAGAAAGATCAGAATTACGGTAGGTACGTAATTTCCATTTCTCGTCAATTTCGGCCAGAATCTGCTAGAACAGTGAGCTTCTTGAAGTCCCCACAGCAGCTGCAGAAGGCTGAGACATTTGTACTCAAGTGACCTCTACAGTCATCTCAAATTATAAATATATATACATTTCAACAGTAACACCATATTTTCTAAACAAAAGTGATCCCTTTATCAGTTTCATTTCCATATATTAATTTGCACATATTCTTATATTACCAGATCTTGATATGCAAGGGAGGAAAACAGCAAGAGAAGATGGAGAGAGGCAGAGAATTGCGAGACTGTTCGGGTTGATCAAGTCCGAAGTCTCACAGGAAAATTTGGTTGTGCAACCAGGCGGAGAAGAGAAAAAGAAAGAACAGAGATCCTTGCATTTAAATACTTTCTCCAAAACAGATAGGACAGGGTCCTATTGTACACTATCATACACCCTGGCCTCCACCTATTAAGGTTATCTCCCTGCCCGGTAAGGTGGTCGCCTCCGCGATACTAGAGGCCCACTTTTTGCGAAAGGTCCAGACATTACTTCCTGTCTCTTGTCTGTCTGGTTGTACAACAAATTTTCCTGTGAGACCTAGGATTTGATCACCCTGACAGTCTCACAGTTCTTGCCTCGCACTGTTTCTGTATCCCACTTGCTGTTCTGTCTTTTTCTCCTTGCATATCTGCTGATATAAAATATATGTAAATCATTGTATGGCATGTGACTGATATTGGGATCTCTTTTGTTTAGAAATTATGGTATTAATTTTTGAAATGTATATAATTATGATTAGAGATGAGATTGCAAAAGCTATTGGAAACTCTAGAGGTTACCTGAGTGCAAGTTTTAAGCCTTTTGCAGAAGAACTGTGGAAAAGGAGCCTCAGCTCAGGGACACTGTGTTCCTGCCAGCACCTGCCTGAAATATATTAGAACACTTTAGAAAAAAAAAACAGGATGCTTGTTAAGAATGGGGGTTGCAAGGACTTGAAAGAGAGCTGCAGTTGCTTGCAAAGATAGACACACAGAGACTGAAGGAAAACTCTGATTGAATTTTTCTGTTTATTCTGCCTTTGTAAATAGTTGTACAGAACAAGTTTATTTTTGTTACTGCTAGTACAAATAAAATACTTTTGGGAATTCTACAACTGCTCCTGGTTCTTCCTTTGCTTCCTGACCTGTGCCACAACAACAGATGGTGTCAGCCTAAATGAGATATGCCATGCATACTCTAAGCCTGGAGTTTGTGCGTGAGTACTGGACCTAGTATCAGGAAGCATAGAAAGGTATGGATTCTGTAGCAGCATGTCCAGGAGTAGTTACCAGGAGAATGGCAGCCAAACTAGCAGAGACAGAAGTCCAAGCTGAGATTGTACAACCAGCACAAGTTATAGAAAAAGAACAGGCAGTGACAGAACCTGAAAGCCTGATGGACTTTTTTCAAATGGTAGGCTATACAACAAAAAGAGAAGGAGACGCAGAGAGAAAAAGAGATTCAATGTTTAGAAGCACAGATGCAGTGACAGGAGCGGCAGAGGAGAGCAGAGATGCAGCGACAGGGGCAATGATGGCTGGATGCCTTGCAAGCTATCAAAGGCAGAGGATCTGGCATAGATCCAAACGAGCAGCAAAACACAAGCAATTTAAAAGCCATTAAACTTACAAAGTTGTGTCCCTTGGATAATTTTGAGCCATACCTGACAACTTTTGAAAGAGTTGCCACAGCCTGCCAATGGCCAAAGCAGCAGTGGACAGTCAGACTGGTACCCTACCTGACAGGGAAAGCCCAAGTTGCCTACAGCAATATGGACACTGCACAGTCAGAAAACTGACCTGGTGAAAAGCAAAATCCTGGAAAGGTATGACATCTCTGGAGAGACCTATAGGCAGAGATTTCGATCTGTGAGGCACAACTCTGTCAACAATCCTCGAGAAGCCTTCACCCGACTCTGAGAACTCCTGATAAATGGCTGCAACCAGAGAGCAAAACAGTCCCACAGATCATCGACACATTTGCCATGGAGCAATTCATCAATATCCTGCCTACAGATGTGCAGCTTTCAGTAAAGGCAGGCTGACCAGAGAGTGGGGAAAAGGCTGATCTTCCTTGACATAGTCTCCACCACTCATTCACACTAATGGGATCTATGCGGGCGCTAGGACCAGTGAGAGCAAACTTTTCAAGAGGGCGGTGCCAGAGATGGCGCACAAGGAAGTGGCATCGCTACCTGGCTCATGCGGTAAAGACTATCTCAAGGCCAACCTCCAACCACCTCACTTCCTTTTTCCCCTCGGAGTCAAACTTCAAACTAGCAGCTTAGTTTTCAGTTTTATTGTTTTTTAGTCTATCTTGAATAAGTACGATTATATTTAATTTTACTTATTATAAGAAAGAAATCTTCAGCCTCCATTGGCGAGTCGACCATGAGCAGGTCAGGTGACAGTAGGGATACTCGTATAAAGCTGTTCAGTCAGCCACGCTGGGTGTGGTCCGCCGCCCTCTCCGGAGGGAGGGTCTGACAATGGATGGTCCGATGCTCGGGGAGATGGGCGGTCCCCTTGAAAGCATAAAAGGAAACGGTACCACTCATGGCACCGTTCGGCCTCGAGTTCTTCTTTGACGCAGAGGTTGAGAAAGAGAAGGCATCACTTCATGTCGCCTTCTGGTATGTCTGCGCATTGATGGTCGGTCATTGGGGCTAGGCACCGGTCATTCTCGGAGTCGCCAGTTTCTGGCTCTGGTGCCCAACCTCTTTGACATCAGAGCCCATCCCCACCTATTGGATGGGCCTCCGATGAGCAGTTTTACCAATGGGCTGCTCTTATGGAGCAGTTGGCTTGGAGGTTGGTCCAGCTGTCTGGCCCGGTCACTCCGGGGCCTTTGGGCCTCTTGAGGGACCAAGTAGGGTGGTTGGACCTTCCTAGTCTCTCAGCACCTTCTTCAGTGCCATCGACTCCGTGCATAGGTGTTTTCCCTCACATGGCCGTGGCGCAGGGGTCCACACCGATGCCTCTGCCTCCTGTTAATTTTCCTTCAAATCACAGTTTTTGGAACCTTGGAAACTCTCGGAGCCCGTCCGAGTGCGGGGTCTCTTCGGCGCCATCGCGGCACCAGGACTCTCGCCATCCATGGTGCCATGGCCTTGTCAGTGCGTGTGCTGGGCTGTTTCCGATAGCACCAACTTCCTTGGGTTGGCCATGTTCTTAATTGGCGCCGATGCTTGCTAATGTCGCCATCCAGCCTCCAGGGCTTTTCGACTCTGATACTTTCCTCTTCTAATTTCCATTCTGATTTTCACCCTTTTCTGTCCATACAGTCCTCCCTGGACTGTCAGGAGATGACTTTGAGCCTGACCCAGATCTTCATCTGGGTGATGATGTTGAAGGAGCAGGGGGGTTAACCTTGCTGCAGAGCCTGTGGTCGAAGACCTTTTCTTTAAATCTCTGCTGAAAAATTTAAATTCTACTCTTTCTCTCCAGAGTACAGAAATCGATCCTGGGATGCTTTTAAGACTCCAGTAGCTACATGCCCCGGAGATCCCTATGGATTTAACTCCTCCGGTAAAACCATCTTTTGAGACCCTTTCTCAGATGGTATGGAACAATACTGCTCTCATCCCTTCCATGGCAAAGTCCATAGATAGGAAGTATGCTGCTCCCAAGGATTGACCCATGTTGGCCTCACAAGCTTTTGCTGATCCCATTGCAGTCTTAGCAGAGAATGACAAGGCCATCATCCCTCAGGCATCCTCAGCCCAGCCTATCAGTAAAGAATCTCGTAAGTTAGACACCTTAGTTAAGAGAGTCTTTGCTGCCTCCAGCCTCCACCCTGGGTATGTGTATTGCCAGCTACCAGAGCTATTTTTCTCAATATGAGTATGTCCTTTGGCATTCGCTCAAGCAAATGGTAGAAGCTCTGCCTGAGTCAGAAACTAATTCAGAGCTACTTCACACCATAACCAGGGGCATTGAGTCCAATAACCAACAGGTTAAAGTTGCAATGGATGCTTCCATTACTGCTTGCTTCTCGGCGGCAGGCATTTGTACTCCATACTACTCTTATCGTACTTGAGCTTCACGAATGATGCCCAGCAGCAGGTCATGGCCTTACCCTTCGGTATGTATCTGTTCAGACCCCAGGTGGAACAAGCTGTGGAAGCCACACAGAGACTAGGTCAGCCATTATATAGCTTGACCCACCTGCCCTCTCCGGGGTGCCAATAAGTGTCAATTTCACAACCACAGTCCTTTCGGGAAAGGCGGGGGCTTTACAAAGCCACACCCACAGCCACAAAAGAAAACGCAGCAGAAGGCACAAGTCCCCAAAGCACCCAATGCCACCTTCTGAGTTCTCGGCCCAGGTCCCACCTCAACTGCCCGAAGGGGACTCTTCCTCAGCAGTGGGAGGATGTCTGACTCAGTTCTACAACCAGTGGAAGTCTGTAACATCAGACAAATGGGTCCTCCGGATAATCCACGAGGGGTATTTGCTCAATCTTTCAGAACCCGCCCCAGGATCATCCCCAAATGACAGGCCAAGCTGTCAGCAGTACTTCCGAGGTGCAAGGCCTTCTGAACAACAGGGCAGTAGAAGTAGTTCCGCTGGACCAATGAAACACAGGTTTCTACTCTCATTACTTTCTAGTTCTGAAGAAAACTGGAGGCATGTGCCCAATTCTGGATCTCAGAAAGTTAAACAAATTCCTTCACAAGGAAAAGTTCAAAATTATATCTCTAGGTACCCTTCTACCTTTGATTCATCAACACGATTGGCCAGCTTCCCTGGTTATGCAGGATGCCTACCAACACATTGTTATACACCCAAAGCACCACAAATACCTGAGGTTTTGTGGCGTTGGGTCAGCATCATCAGTTCAGAGTCCTGCCCTTTGGGCTATCCTCAGCGCATAAGTTTTACAAAGTGTTGTGCAGTTCTCACAGTGCATCTTAGGAAAATCAAATTAAGTGTTTCCACATCTGGACGACTAGCTTCTAGCAAGCCCTTCCAGGCAGGGAACTCTGGACGCTGTAGCCAAGGCTTCAGACTTCCTCACGTCCATGGGAGTCCTGCTAAATCACAACAAATCACAGTTGCAGCCCTCCCAGAGACTCCTTTTCATAGGAACTCTTCTGGATACCTCTTGTGCAAAAGCCTTTCTCCCAGAGGACAGAAGGAGTGATATCCTACAGATGGCATGATGCATCAGAGAAAACAGCTTGGTTCGAGCTATCTCAATGCAACGGATGCTGGGTCTCATGGCATCCTCGGTGTTCACTGTACCTCTAGCGTCTCCATGAGAACCTCTCAATGGATGCTCAGTACTCAGTGATCCCCAACCACTCACCCTCAGTCCTTTCTCATCGAGGTGACAGAACCTCTAAAGAGGTCACTCACCTGGTGGTCGAGGAGAACAACCTTCTGGACGGATGTCCCTTTGCTACTCTTGATCATCAGATCTCCATTATCACCGCGCGTCCTGATGGTGTGGGCGCTCACTGCCAGAATCTCCACACCCAAGGTACGTGGACTTGGTACGAGTCCCGGCTCCACATAAACGTCCTGGAAATGAGAGCCATCCTCTATGCAGTCCGGGCCTTGAAGGACATACTCTATCACAAGAACATTCTCTTTCAAACGGACATCAAAGCAGTGATGTATTACATCAACAAACAGGGTGGTGCACACTCTTACCCATTATGCAGGGAAGCTTTGAGAGCGTGGGAATGGTGCCCGAAGCACAAGGCTCTAATCCACACGGTTTACCTACCAGGCATGCAGAACGAACTGGCAGACCATCTCAGCAGAATGGAGATAGATCCTCACAAGTGGTCTCTCAACTCAGATCACTCAGTCACTCTTCAAAGAGTGGAAACTCAGACCTGGACCTTTTGCATCCCACTCAATGCAAGACTGCCTCTCTTCTGCTCCAGAAATCCAGGACCTGGCATTTTCTGTCAGGATGCATTCAGGCTGCAGTGGACAAAACGCTTTCTATACACCTTTCCTCCTCTTCCTCTAATTCAGAGGGTGCTTCTCAGATTTGAGTCTCAGGGAGACAGAATGATTCTCATTGCTTCCTTCTGGGCTCGACATATATGGTTTCCGCTGCTCAACAGTCTATCAGCAACCTTCAGCGCACTTCCTCTTCAGGACGAACCTTCTGACCCAGGGACCCATGGTCCATCCCAATCTGAAGGCGCTTCACCTTCACACTTGGCTCCTGAAGAGATAGAGGTGAATAGGTTCAATGTTTCCGTGAGGTTTCAGATATTCACTTGGCTGCGCATAAACCAGCCACTAGAGAGACCTACACAGCCAAATGGAAGCGTTTCTCTTTCTTGTGTGCAAAATCCTTTTGAACCCTTTTCCTGCTCACCAAATAAAGTCTTGGTGTACCTTTTACACCTTTCAAATTTAGGTCTGCAATACTCTACTGTCAAAGTTCATCTCTGTGCCATTTCAGCTTATCATGAGTCAGTACATTCCTTATCTCTGGCTTAGTTGCCTGTAGTTAAGAGGTTTCTTAGGGGCATTCTGCATACCAGACGTCCTATCAGACGTCCAGTCACAGCCTGGGACATTAACCTTGTGCTAGACATGCTCACTCGGAAATCTTTCAAGCCTCTAGCTACCTGCGAGTTGAAGTTCCTCACTTGGAAAACGGCCTTCCTGGTGGCCGTCACTTCGACCCGTAGAGTTTCTGAAATACATGCTCTAGCCACAGATCCCCTGTACACTGTATTTCACAAGGACAAAGTAGTTCTTAGGAGTCGCCCTAAGTTTCTTCCTAAGGTTGTCTCAGAATTTCATCTAAACCAACCTTTAGTCCTACCTACCTACCTACTTTTCTAACTTTCAGAATGAAGGGGAACGTACCCTTCATTCTTTGGATGTTAAGGTGCTATACTAAATAAATTTATTATTATTATTATTAAGAGAGCACTGCGATTCTATCTGGATAGAACAAAAGAAATTCGCAAGGCTCAACAACTGTTTGTTTCCTTCAGTGAGACCCGGTTGGGTCAGCCTGTCACTGTTAGGTGCATCTCAGCATGGCTGGTTGCATGCCTCCGCCACTGCTATTCTATGGCACAGGTTAAGCTAGAAAGCAGAGTGTGCGCTCCCTACTAGAGCAGTCATGGCATCTCTGGCGGAAATGCAAGCGTGCCCATTGCAGATATTTGCAACATGGCTACATGGAGCTCGTGCATACGTCTTAAGCACTATGCTTTATATGTCCATGCCAGATGACATCTGTCATTTGGTAGAACTATTCTAAAGGACTTCTGTCCTAAGTATGTGAGCTCTTAGTTTCTCCTGCCGCCTGTCTCGGGGGTTTATTAGCTCAGTACTCTCCCATTAGTGTAAATGAGTGGTGGAGACTTTATGTCCGGGAAGATATGGAAATTACGAACCTACCGTAATTCTTGATCTTCTTGGATGAAGTCTCCACCACTCATTCACACGCCCACCCACCATCCCCTGAGCTCACGCCTCTGTTGTTGGTCTTCACTCCCTCAGTGGCTGGGCTGTGAAGACTCTATTGTTGACCCTTCTTACACAGGTCATTCGGACTATCTTATGTCCGATTTTGTTAGGTTAGACCTCTAGGTTAGTTATACTGCACCTCCTCAGAAAAAAAGAATATACTGAGGCGGTTGGAGGGTCGGCAGCCGAGGTAGTCTTTACTGCACAAGCCACGGCTCGAGGTGCCGCTTTCCTCGCGGCTCCATCTCTGGCCAATCCTCTCAAAAAGTTTGCTCCCGCTGGGTCCTAGCACCTCCGGTGTAGATCCCATTAGTGTGAATGAGTGGTGGAGACTTCGTCCAAGAAGATCAAGAATTACGGTAGGTACATAATTTCCATTTTCTGTCTCTGGTAGCCGACCTCCTCGACACCGGAGCTCCTCCCCGCCTTTTGGAGGAGCCTCTGATGAGCAATTTCACCAGTGGGTTGTTGGTGTGGAGCAGTGGGCTTGGAGGTTGGTCCAGTTGCCTGAGCTGGTCACTGCGGCGCGGGGCCTTGGGCTGTTCGTCTCGGAGGGACAGGTAGAGGCGGTTGGGCCTTCCTTGTTCTGAGTGTGCCTTCTTTGGTGCGTTGACTCGCAGTCTGGTGTTTATCCCAGTCACCTGGCTGTGGCAGGGGTCCACACCGATGCCTCTTATCTCCTGCCATTTTTCTCTCTTTCCTCAAATTGCAGATCTTATCTGTTTCAATCTTCACCATTCATCACCTTTGGGTATAGTGGCTGGAGGTCACGACCCGGGAGCTTTTGGGGGATGGGCAGTCGATGTACCATCAGCGCCGCCCTCGAGGCCAACGCACTGCATGGCGCTCGTGGGTTGGCCGTTATGTATGGTCAACCCCACCCTCCCTCCAGTTCTTCGTCTCCCGATGTAGAGTTCACACCTCATTGAAGCTCTGCTAGCGAGAAGCCTGCTGCTCATCTGAAGCCTTCAGCTTCATAATCTCTGTTCTCGACACCGAGTCTGTCGACGCTGCTTTTGAATTTTCCTGCCAGTTCCATTGTCCGCCACCACTCAACATCGCCTGGTAAGACTATTCCTTTTTTCTTTTAGCGACGTCGAGTCTTGTTTATGCTTGTTTTTTCCGTAGGTCATGTCTCAATCGCGGGCCAAGAAAACTCTGAAGACGGGATGCGTTGGTGCCCATGCGGCTGTAAGTACTTCGTCACCGATCAGCATGACCATTGCCTCGCGTGTCTTGGCCCACTACACAACATGGATCCGTGAGATGCGTGCTTCTCCATGGACCATTGTGTCATCGAACAACGTGCGTGGAAAGTACGACGAGCTCCGCCGACTTTCGGGGGATGGGTGCGCACTCATTGGGCCAAGCCACGGTCTCTCGGCCTTTGCTCCGGGTCCCCTCCTGGTTCTGTATGGACTGTGGAGGAGAGGGCTTCTATTTCTTATAGCCTAGCCATTGCAGAAGCCCTTCGCGGTGCAGGGGCCAATCTGTCCCTCCTGAGAGGGCGGCGGGGCTATCGCCTTGGCAGTAGCCTTTGGGGTGAAGGCTCCCGGTGTCGTCTCCCCAGGCTGGGAAGCCTGGGTTGGCGCCATCCTGGGCGCCATCTGTCGGTGTCGTCTTGGGGCCGGTGCGTTCCATGGCGCCGTGGGCCTGATAAGCGCTGTCGTTGGTGCGGTCCATCGCTTGACGCCGTCTCTGCTATCAGAGCCGTTCCCGGCACCGATGGTGCTGATGGTGCCGTGGGAGGCACTACGGCGCCATCCTTGTCTGTTTCACGCCTCGATGCCATGGTTGAGCATGGCGCCGTGTGCAGCTCTGGTGCTGCTTGCAGCGTCAAGCAGCAACATGGTGCTGTGGGGTTTTCCGACCTCAACGCTGTCCACAGCGCCGAGAGTGCTGTCGGGGACATCACTGGTGCCATCTCTGGCCTCGGCGTCATGACAAGTTCCGGCACCAATACTACTACCGTCCACAGCATCGTGTCTTCTTCGTGCACCACTTGCAGTGCGCTTGAGGGCTTCGGCGCCGACTCTGGTGCAATCCCTCATTCTGGTGCCCCATTCATTCGGGATGGCAGTGGGCGTCCACGTACTGTCTGGCACAGGACTTCGGTCTCCTCCTCCTCGGAGGCAGAATCGGACTCTGAGTCAGATAGGCAGTTTGACTTTTTGGAGTTGGCTGCTCATGTGGAAACCTTGGTAGTGTCCTCGACAGGCCAGAGCCAGCCCCCCCCCCCGAGGAGCGGGCAGTGGCCTCCGGGTCCAGGGTCAGGGGTTCTGACCAATAGGCAGTGGTGCAGGCCACCATTGCCCTGCAACCTGGCCTCGGAGTGTTTTCTGACCCCTCAGTTGGTGTGCCTGGATCGCCCAACTTTGGGGACAATCGGAGTAGCCACAGAAGGGGAGGGTGCTGCTCCTTGAATAGTCCCTTCAGGGACTGACCAGGGCTACCAGCTGCCTAGGCTGGCTTTTTTGAGGAGAGTGGCTGTTTTGGACTCCGAGGGGTAGGGGTTCGACATGATGACCCTTTTCTGGGACCCACACGGGTTCCGGAAGGAGTTGTAGTGCGGATCTCCGCCTTTCCTTTTTGGTTTCCTCAAGAGGGCCCTGTTCTTTGGAGGTAGGGGACCATCCTTTTGGACTCTCTCGGCCCCGGTCACCTCACGGTGGGGATTCTTCAGAGTGCAGCCAACGCAGTTCCAGTATGGTTGACCAGTTGTCGGCTGTTGAGTTTTCCTGAGCTCCCTCTTCCCTTGGGGCTCCAGGTACACTTTCTGGCCCAGGCAGAGGACAGACGATTCCTGTTGTCATCTCTGTCCCCTCTCCTCTGCCACCTTCTCCTGCTCTCCCAGGTATTCTTGGTCCTAGCGGCCCTCTCTTCTGGGAGCAGTTCAGAGCTGTGGCTGCTGAATTTCCCTGTTATGTTAGGGCTATGGACAGACAGGTTTTTCAACCTCCCCCTGAGCAGCCAGCTTCTGAACTCTTGAGGTCCTCTGACTCTTCATCCCCCTCTTCTGTAGGAGAGGAACGGTCTGTCCACATCTCCTCAGCTGCTGATCATGCAGAGTATCAGCGATTCCTCGTGAGGATGTTGGAGGATCTGCACATCATCCCACCCATGCAGCACAATCCAGAGCACTCGACGCTCGCCTTTTTAGGTGATTTCAGTGCAGACACCCTTGTGGTGCCCCCCTGGCCTGCTCACTTTCGGGAAGCATCGTTGTGTTTCTGGCAGAGACCCTTTCCGGGTTCCAGCCCTAAGGATCTCTGCCAGAGGTATTGTGCCCCTGGAGTCTCCGGGTTCTAACCCAGTAATGCTCAGTATATTCATAACTTTATACAATAGCCTTCTAAGGTAGAATTGCCCGAGAGTTGGAACATATGCAGATGATGGAATCTTTTGCATGAGCCACTTTTCAAATGCTGCATTCTACTAACTGCCTTTCTCTAAACCCTCAGATTTTCTCTCCGCCTGTCAAGACTAGACACTCGGAGACCCTCTCCTCCTCATCATCTTGTTCTGACGTGAGAAAACTTATAAAATTTATGTAAGTATTCCTTACATTTTATTTGCTGCCTTCTTACTTTTATAGTTTTAAGTAAACCTGTAGTTTTAGTGTTTAAATTGTAAGTTTATCGGTTTCTTCCGGTTTGGTATAACCGGGGGGAAACCAAAGTGTATTTTACATTTATCGGAGTTTTCTGACTAAAGAACTCTGTTAGTTATGTTTAATTTTATTTAATTTAGCTTGTTTTAAGAACCGCTAATACTGGGTTTGAGCCTATAACCTCGGTTCATTTTACTTGGTTTCTGGTCCCAATCGGTTCCTCATCAGTCGGGAACCGACCACGAATGTTAAATAAAGTTTAAATAAATACATTTCTTTTAGTGGTTATAACTTTTATCGGTTTTATTGGAAAATGTCAAAAAAAAAACGAGAAAGAAAACTGGTGATCCCGGTTTTGAATCATGTGTTAAGAGTGGTGAATTTCTTAAGGCAAACAGTCTTTGTTTGCTCTCTGGGCATGTTCATTTCCAAGCAGAGTGAAATCTGCATTACATGTGCTCAGAAAACTATTTAAACATGCCTGGATAAGGCTAAAAAAAGAATAATTATCACCACCTAAGTGTCCCTCTAGCTCTGACCGACAGACACCCTAAATTTCTGTGGCTGAAACCACAACAATTATTGTAACTGCTACCCCTGAGACGGGTATACAAGCAGTTCTTGAGAGGCTTGCTAAACTGGCTGACTACCTGGTTCCCTCTAAGAAATAAAATAAAACTAAGCACACTGAACCCCCTGCTAGACAGCGTACGGGGACTTCTGTGCCTGCTAGACTCACTGACCTGGCTGACTCCCTGGTTCTCTCAAATCAAACACAGAACCTCCTGCTGGACAGCATTTGGGGACTTCTGTGTCTGCTATAAAGCCAAACAACTCCTGCAGAAATTGTAAAGCTTGATAGGAGAAAGTGTGGAAAAAATGCTTTGAATGGTTGGTTTAAAAAAAAAAAAAATTTTAGGCTTGCAAGGGCTGTCTGTTTCTCAACAGCAGACCACTGCAAAGCAGTCTTTCTCTGATCAGTCTTCCTGTTATTAAGAGGAAGAATATATGTTTAGGATTAAATAGAAGAAAGGGGAACTAATTAAACTGAGGTTTTCCCTTAACAGGAGTTGGGCTATTCCCACAGCACATTTGAGGATTATTCCTCACTTTTCATATGTTGTGAGAAATGATTGGGCTGACACCCACTAAAAGCTTTTCCTTCCTGTGAATACATTCTTCAGGAAAGATACTTTAGGATTTCTACAAATTCAAAGCTCTGTCTTCCCTCTTGAAAAGAGGCTGGATAAGAAATATCAGCTGAACAGGGAGGGAGCTGAATTTTATTCTCCACCCTGTTCACCAAGGAGTAGTACAAGTGACAACCTGTAACAAGGCAGAGATACCCTGGCATTCCTCCTAACAAGGATTTCAGGAAAATTGACAGCACGGCTTTTAAGCCTTTGATGCTCAATACCAAAGTCACTATGGCAGTCTATCTTCTATGGCAGTCAAGGCTCAGACTTCCTGTCGGATGATCTAGCTGGAAACAGTTAAGTTGGGTTTGGGAGCAGCCAAATACCAGTCATATGACTGCTGCTTTTTGAGCACTACTGCCAGATAAATGGCAGATTAAGTAGCTCAGAGGGGTTTTCCTGGCTGAGAGTCACAAACCTCATTCAGGATACCCAGACCAAGGCTATGTTTTTCCAGTTGAGGGTCATCCCTCTTGGAAGAAAGATAAAGGCTTACATGACAAAGGTGGATGTATATAAAAATGGCCTATAGTTGCAGTTCTGCAAAAGAAAGCTTCCCCTCCACTAAAACATATGGAAGGGGAGGCAGAGGCAGATCATTTCACATTGAGCCTTTCTTTTATCAGGCTAGAGTTGTACCTCAATATCAGCAGTACCCACACCAAGGGTACTTCAGGCACCACAGTGGGTTAGGGATTGGCTCAGAGTTCAAATCCCTGCCAACAGTAAAAAAAAAAAAGAAAAATCAAAACATGTTACTGTCACAAAGTGGAGCCTGTCCTAGTACAGCAAAAGGTACCACAAAGAGAATGGGGTGTGCTGGCCTGTCTTCGACTTCACGGTACTAAACCGGCATTTTAACAAGGCCAAAGTTCAAAATGATAACTTTGTCACTGATTCTGCCAACACTCCAGACAAGGGAAGGGTTGGCATCACTGGTCTTAAAGGGTGCTTATTTCCTCATCTTCATAAGGGAATTTCACAGAAAGTACCTCAGGTGCATACTCCCATCAGGTCACTCTCCAAGAGTCTGCACGAAGTGCTAGGCAGGGTTTCTGACACACCTTCAAAGACAAGGTGTCACAGTTTTCCCATACCTAGATGACTGGCGATGGGTTGTAAAATCAACCCAGCAAGAGGCCTAGGGGCTCCTGGAGTCACTAGGGTCCCTGATAATCTAAAGAAGTTCTGTCCTTCAGCCTGCTTAGGCACTACGGTTCATAGGAGCAGAGTTGGATACCTTGCAAGGCAGGGCCTACCTGTCTTTCAACAGGGCAAGATGTATCCCACTGATAGTGGGCTCATTCAGCCTGAACAAGCAAAAAGCCAAAAGACAGTTTCTTCAGCTACTGGCCTCTTGACACCTACCACTGGCATAGTCCTGGAATCCAGGTTATGGATGAGGGACATTGTTTCACCTCTGGGTTCACTAGGGAAAGGTGCCTCCTTTACAACTAATTCTGATAACAAATATTGTTACAGGTCACCCAAGGGTGGAAAGAAGAAACCAACCTGAGGAAAGGGGTCCCCTTTTTTCAGCAAGAGTCCCCATCAGTTGTTCAGTCAACAGATGCATCTCTGCTAATGTGTGACTCCCGTCTGGGGGTTCACACCATTCCAGCATGGAGTCGCTTCTGCACACAAACCTGCTGGAGCCAAGATTAGTGTCACTGGCACTAAGGGTTTCCACACAACTAGTACAGGGAAGGTGGTGCGGTCAGAAGAAACAGTACCACACTGATATATTCTACAAAAAGGCAGGGATGGATAAAGTCAAGCCCTGCCTACAGAAGACTTATAATAGCGAGTCTGTATAGGATGCTCCATGGGGCTATCCATCTGCCAGGCAAGGACAATACCTGGGCAGATACCCTGACTCAAATCAGCTAGTCCAATCATAGATGGGATTTGGACAGTCAGGTGGTGCAAGAAACTTTAGGAGGTGGGGCACCCCAGTGGTATACTTGTTTGTGTCCCACCGGAACCACCACCTGCCATTGTACTATGGCAGACCACCAGATATGGGAACAATCCCTCTGGATGCTCTGGATTAGTCAGAGAAGCATCTACATGCTTTTCCTCTTTTCCCTCTGGTGTACAGAGTATTTCTTAAGCTCAGGTGCCAGTCAGCATCAGTGCTCTTGATAGCACCAGACTGGGACAGGCAGCCATGGTACTCTCTGCTACTCTCCATGACTGGGTTTGAACCAATACACCTTCCTCGGAGGTACAATCTGCTAACCTCCAACCAAGGGAGGCTCCTGTGCCTAAAACTTGGGCTCGAGGCATGGCTCTTGGGGGCCTACAATATGTGGAATTGCATTTTTCTGAAAATGTCTTGGACATTTTAAGTGGTTACAGGGTTCCCTCTGTTAAGGAAATCTATGCTTCAAATGGAAGAGTTTTTTTCTATTGCTATTCAACTAGGAACTGGTACCAGCACATGCTGGGGTCCCAGCTGTGTCTGATTATTTTCTTATTTACATTTATTGGACTTGCAGTCCAGCACCCTTAAGGTCCACCTAGCTGTAGCATCAGCCTGCATATCAGCTAGATAAGATGTTTCAAGTCGCTCCAGATCCTATCTGTAAAAGGGCTCTATAAGGGCTTCACACATAACAGTACAGGCTGGTGTCCCAGCTGTGCTGGATTATCTTACCTATTGCATTTACTGGACTTACAGTTCAGTACCTTAGAAGCATGTACTTATATTTCAGTGGACAGAATGTTCCTCTCTTTCTCTGTGCCTCAGACCCTGTTTTCAAAAGGTTCTTTAAAGGCCTGTCCTATTTGCACACATCCTCACAAGGAACCGTGCCAGCATGGTACATAAATGTGTGTATGGTTAGGCTCATGAGTTTCCCTTTTGAGCCTATGCTTTCAGTTTATTGGAGATATGCCACGTGAAAATTGTTCTTTCCTTATGGTAATTTCTGTCAGAGAAATCGGTGAGCCCCAGTCTCACTGCATTGAATATGGCTACATTTCATTCCGCAGAGACAAAGTGGTCCTGAAAATAAACAGGAAGTTTCTTTCTAAAATGGATTTTAATTTCCATTTGAACCAAACCATTACCTTACTTGTTTTTTCACTGATCACTTTGGTTCAAGTGAAAGGAGTCTTCATTGTTTGGATGTCAACAAGGTTTTTAGCTACTACTTGACAACCACTACAGTCCATAGGCAGGATAAGAAACACCTGCTCCTGACCTATGAAATGTGAGAAAGGCTAATCCAGCATCAAAGGTTAATTTCTCGATGGATAGTCCAGTGTATCCAGTTCTGCTACACAAAGGCTGATAAGGAGCCCCATCAGGTTTGAGGGCTCATTCCACAAGAGGACAGCTGCTACTTTAGCAGCTGCCAGGGATGTTCCATTACTGGACATTTGTAAAGCAGCTACCTGGAAAACAGTACACACCTTTACAAAGCATTAGAATCTGGATTTTATGTAGGGGTGATGCTAGGTTTGGCAGCAGTCCTGCAAAGTCAGTTTCCAAATTAGAGTTCTGTACCCACCTCCAGGGTACTGCTTGGTAGTTCTGTATAAAGTTATGAATATACTGAGCATTACTGGGGTTAGAAGAAAAATTACTTACCATAGTAATTGTGTTTCTTCCCAGTGATGCTCAGCTATTCATAACTTCCTTCCCTACCTCCCCTTCCAGAACTTCAGCCTCTGCACTCCAGTATTCTGTGCTCTCAGGTATAAATGCCATATGTGGCACATATGTTGTGATTGCATTCACTATTGTTATTCCCCCCCTTGCCAGGTGATTCTGCATTTCAGGGGTATTCTTTCACATGCTGTGCCCTCCTGTTGGAGGCCCTTTTTCTGGGTCTTAAAGGAGTTCCTACTAGAATTATTATTATCATGCTCAATATTGTCATCATTGTCACACTTAGTCCTCGTGGGCCTGTCTTTCCAGGCTTCTAGGCAATCTGAGAGTTTAGAGCAAAGGCAGTTAGAGTGCAGTATTTTGGGGGTGGCTCATGCAGGGGATTCCATCGTTTGCATGTGTTCCGTCTCTCCGGGCAGTTCTGCCTTAGAAGGCTACTGCATAAAGTTATGAATATCTGAGCATCACTGGGAAGAAACACAATTACTATGGTAAGTAATTTTTTTCTTCTGTGCCTCATCCTCAGTCAGGATTGACGCAGCTGGACACTCCTGATGGGCTTCATGCCCCTCACCATGACCGGCCCCCAGATCACGATTCTATCGATTTTGACTTCTGGGGGAGGATGACTTTCTGCTCGGCACATCAGGCCCACTACGCTACCTATGATAGGTTTCTGTGGTCTAGGTTAGCTCAACTCCTAGCCACTATGCCTGACACTGAGATAACCAGACAAACCGTTGCACCCTCTGCACATGGCCTGGAGCTAGCAAGGCACCAAGCGAGGGCATCTTACGACGCCAACGAGGTAGCTTCCAGGGTCATAGGGACAGCGATCTGCACTAGGCAGACGGCATGGCTGCGTCTTTCCCGGTTGTCACCCTTGGCCCGGCCTAGGGTGAGTTCCTCCCCTACCAGAGAATTCATAATTTCTCCCATAGGGTGAGGTGGCGTCTGTCAGGGCAACTTCCTACTCCTTCCGAGGAGTCCCTATCTCACTCTCCCCACTCCTGGGCCTCTCCAGACCGGTGAAGGTTCTCTCTCTTGGTGTGCCACCCACTGAGAGCTAAGGAACTAAGTCCTTTAGGGTTAAGCCCCCTTCGGGGGGGCTCGGCACTCACCCAAAGGTGATGAATGGTGAAGATTGACATAGATAAGATATGGAGGGTAAAAGAGGAGGAGGAGTAGCTCTCTACATAAGAGAAGGAATCAAAGCAACAGAACAAAAGGGTAAACAGGGAGGAGAAGAAGCACTGTGGGTCAATTTGGAGGCAGGTAATGGGTTGTATACAGACCCCCTCTCGGGGAGGAAATGGACAAGGAAATGATAGAAAGTATACTTAGAATGGCAGATAAAGGGGAGATATTGCTGATGGGTGATCTGAATATGCCAGATGTTAACTGGAGTGCAGTTGCAGCAGCCACTTCTAAGAGTAGGGTTATTCTAGATGCCCTACAGGGGGCTTGCCTTAGACAACTAGTATTGGAACCCACTCGAGAGGGAACAGTCTTAGACCTGGTCCTCTCAAATGGAGATGGAGAGAGGATCACAGATGTAGAAGTGGGTAGCCATCTGGGAACTAACGACCATCGAACAGTATGGTTCACGATAAACACAGCAATAGAGTCAAGCCGTACAAAAGCAAAAGTACTGGACTTCAGGAGGGCTGACTTTGCCAAAATGGGTGAGTGCCTAAGGAATGCACTAGCAAATGGGCAGGAAAAAGGGGTGGAAGAACAGTGGGGAATAATAAAAAACTGCCATCACAGAGGCAACAAGCCTTTGTGTGAAGCAAATAAACAAAACAAAATGATGTAAGAAACCACTATGGTTCTCAAAGGAGGTGGCAGTGAAGGTTCAAGAGAAAAAGAAAGCATTCAGAAAGTACAAGGAATCACAGAAGGAGCAGGACAGAGAATTGTATCAGTTAAAGCAAAAGGAAGCTGGGAAGGCAGTCAGAACAGCAAAGGCCCGAACTGAGGAAAAGATAGCCAACTCAGTTAAGAAGGGGGATAAACCTTTTTAGGTACATCAGGGAGCGAAGGAAGACTAAGGGAGGGATAGTGCGGCTTAATAAAGGGGAGGGGTGGGCAGAGGGTGACTGTGAAAAGGCAGAGATACTAAACAAATATTTTGCTCAGTATTTACAAATGAAGAGGGGGAGGTACCTAAAACAAACAATAGAAACACTCTGGATACAGAAGTTGATACCAGCCCATTTACAGAAGAAAGGGTTCTGAAAGAACTCTTAAAACTGAAGGTGGACAAAGCAATGGGGCCTGATGGGATTCATCCCAGAATTCTAAAAGAACTAAGAGTAGAACTAGTGACACCACTGACTACCCTCTTTAACAAATCATGGGAGGATGGGGTGGTACCTGAGGACTGGAGGAGGGCAGATGTGATTCCCTTCACAAAAGTGGGAGCAGGGCAGAAGCGGAAACTACAGACCAGTTAGTTTAACCTCAGTGACAGGGAAAATGATGGAATCACTTGAAGAGAAAGAATTGTCAAGTACCTAGAGGCCAGAGGGGCACAGGACCCAAGGCAGCATGGATTCACAGCAGGAAGGTCATGCCAGACAAATCTGATAGATTTCTTTGACTGGGTAACCAAAGTAGTAGATTAGGAGGGGCTGTGGACATGGCCTACCTAGACTTTAGCAAGGCATTTAGCACAGTCCCACACAAAAGATTAATATACAAGTTAGCCAGCCTGGGAGTGGGTCCCAAGATGATAGCCTGGGTAAAGAATTGGCTGGAGAATAGGACACAGAGGGTAATAGTAAATGGAGTCCACTCTGAAGAAAGGGGGGTTACTAGTGGGGTGCCGCAGGGTTCAGTATTAGGACCGGTCCTCTTCAACGTCTTTGTAAGCAACATTGCAGAGGGACTGGAAGGAAAAGTATGTCTCTTTGCAGATGACACAAAGATCTGCAACAGAGATGATGCACAAGGTGGGGTGGAAAGGATAAGAAGGGACTTGGCAAGGTTAGAGGAATGGTCAAATGTGTGGCAGTTTAGATTTAATGCTAAGAAGTGCAGGTAATGCACCTGGAAACAAAACCCAGGGAAGTGTTCACAATGGGTGGGATACTAACAACAACAAAAATGGAAAGGGACCTGGGGGTAGTCATATCAGATGACTTAAAGATGGGCAAGCAATGTGAGAGGGCAGTAAGGAGGGCTGGGGGGATACTGGGATGCACAGGGAGAGGCGTCACCAGTAGAAAACAGGAAGTTGTTATCCCTCTGTACAGACAGCTGGTGAGACCCCATCTGGAGTACTGTGTGCAGTTCTGGAGACCCAATCTCCGCAAGGACCTAGACAAGATGGAAGCTGTCCAGAGGAGGGCAACTAAAATGGTGCAGGGTCTGTACCAGAAGACATATGAAGAGAGACTAAAGGAGCTTAATATGTATAGCCTCGAGGAAAGGAGGGAGAGGGGGAACATGATAGAAACGTTCAAGTACCTCAAGGGAAGCAACAAAGTCCAAGAGGGTAGCATATTTTAAAAAAAGAGGTGTGCAAGAACAAGGGGGCACAATTTGAAGCTGGGGGGCGCTCAGAGGTAATGTGATGAAGTATTTTTTTCCCAGAGAGGGTTGTGATGCATGAACAGCCTTCCGGAGGAGATTGTGCAGTCAAAACAGTGGTTGAATCTGCATGCATGGGACAGCCATAAGGCAATTCTAGGGGTGGGGTAGAAGAAGTAGGATGCTGGTTAACTATGATCTGCAGCTTATCCATTAGGTAGGAAATGGGCAGACTGGGTGGGCCAAGTGATCCTTATCTGCTGTCAAATTCTATGTTTCTATGTCAGTATGACTGTATAAATGGGTCGGTCTCAACTCCTGCCCTTCAGATCTTCCTGGACTATGTCTCCATCACTCATTCACAATAGTGGGATAGCGCCGAGAGCTAGGACCAAGCGGGAGCCAAAATTTTCTGAAGGTTGTCGCCGAGACAGGACCACGCATGCACGCCACTGTGAGACTAGCTCGCCTGTGTAGGCTATCTTGGCGTTGACCTCCAACTGCTTCAGTTCCTTTTCTCCCGCCATCGAGTGCACTTGGATGTCGACGTCGCCGGTCTGCCGGAGTCAAAGTTTTCGTCTATACGACAGCAGCCTTTAGTGTTTAATTTAACCATTTAATTTAACTATTTAGTAGTAATTTCTTATTTTATGAACAAGAAAAGAAGATTATGAAAAAAAATAAATTATTTTCTGCCATCAACGGAATCGTCCTTAGACTGTTGAGGTGACAGTTTGAAAGTTGTGGCACAGGGGCTGTGCCTGGTCCACCACCCTTAAGTAACGGGGGAGGGTCTGACTACGTACAGTCCTGTGCTCGGGGTTGGGGGAGAGGACAGTCCACCGAAGCATGAATCTAGCAGTTCTGGGGTTCGCGTTTGCTTAGCCTCGAGCTCTTCTTCCTGCTTGGGGAAGAAGAATCGTGCCGCCGAGGTTGCCCTTTGGTATGTCTGCACGAGGATTGTTCGTGGAAGGGGCGATAGGCCTGAACCGACTTTGTGGGTTCCCTTGGCCCTGTTCCTAACGGCCGCATTCTCACTCCAGATTCCATCTCTGTGCTTGTTGGAGTACGGTGAGCAGTTTCACCTCTGGGCGCTCCTGTGGAGCAGGGGTTTGACTTTCCTTTTTCCTGGCTATGTTCCTGTTTTCGGGCCTCCAGGCCTCAGAGCCATTGGACCAGAGCTGGGTCAGTTGGATCAGGATGAGCGCGGTGCCCTCTACGTGCCTTCACCATTGTGTCGACCCCTCGTGCCTACCCCCCTCTTCCTTTTCCATGCTGGGGCCAGCATGGGCACCACCTTTTTCCTTCTCCCCATCTTCTCCATTGGCTTTTCCAAGGTGTTTTTCCTGGCGCCGTGTCCGACACCTTGGTGGCGCTGCAGCTTCGGCGCCGTGGCTACTGGTTTGGCATCAGTGCCGGCGGTGCCACTGGTGTTTGGGTCAGCGCTGCGGGCTCGGGATCACACTTCGGTGCCATGGGCTCTGTGTGGCGCCATGGGTGTTGTCATTGTTGCCTTCATTGCCAGCGCCGCTAGCAGTGTCGTGTGCTCATGGTGCCACGACGCTCGTGGGCATGCGGCAGCCGTGCCACAAGTGGCGCTGGGCACCCACAGGTGGCACGGGTGCCATGGGTGTCTTTGGTTCCATGGGTCCATGGGTGCCATGGTACCATGGGTGTCGGAGGCACCCTTGCATGCCATTGCTGCCATGGGTGCTGAGGATACGTGCGGGTTCCGCCGTGGGTGTCCTCGGGTGTCTCCCAGGTTGCCATAGTTACTGCTTGGTGCCCTCCTTTGCCACGAGTGACGCTGGTGCCGCAGAGGTGCCAGTTGATGCTGTCCGACAGAACTAGGGACAGATCTCCGCTTACGGACCTCTTCTTCCGCAGGACTTGTGGCAGGATGTTTCCACAGAATGAAGTCCTGTTCTGTGAATTATTTTTTCCACACATCTTGGTGGGCGGAGGTCTGCATCGGTCTTGTTATCCAGCGGTTTTCCGCTGATGGGACTTCTTCTGTTCTGCCAGCAGAATTTCTCATTCTGCTCAGCACTTTCTCAGCTCCCTTTGTGGCGCCAAGCTCCTTGACACCCTTACTGGTGGCGGAGTCTCTAGTGGCTCTGACCTAGACCTCTTTTTGGGGTCTGTCTACAGTAGAAGGGCATCTAGATGAGCCTCTTCCTGTCCTTCTGGTCCGTAACACAGCGGATGACTCATTTTATATACTGAAGGACACGCCCTCTCTATCATCAGAGTCCGTGATGGAAGCTCTTTTCAGTAGTTCCTCAGTAATGGGGTCCACCACAGTGTTCAGACTGCATCCATGGACTGTACACCTCTGCGTCTAGACTCTTTCAGTTGTCAAGACAGTTACACTCTGTGGAACATTCTAATTCAGTGGTCGGGAGATGCACAGTCTCTTCCACTCCTTTGATAGGGGTATACAGCCCCCTTCTGATGCTGCCCCTCTGGTGGCTGCTTTGGCACAGGAGGCTAACATCTGTCTAGTCATTATTATTAGTCCAGTCAAGAGTTCAGTTATGGGTCCTCGGGCTCGTCCTGCTCCTCAGAGGGATGACATCCTTGTCATTTCTGTATCAGGCAATCCTTGTGAAATAGCAGTCTGTAACCTTGTCAGGCTCGGACTAATGATAAAAAAAAAAAAAGGATTAGAATTTTTACAGCACAGGGCCTAGTCGGAATTTCCAGATACCACACTTTGGATCTGGTCAGGTTCTGCCTCAACCCTAAACTTCGGTAAAGAGTGCCTGATTTCTTCAACCCCTAGGGGCAGTCCGATCCTGCGGTGGTATGGCTCACCTCTTTTCTCTAGAAAGATTTCTCTTATTCTGAGATATTTCCAAAACCTAGGTGTCTAACCAGTCTGTTAGTCCCTCTTTTTTTTTTTATCCAGCTTTCTTCTCTTGATCAGAGCCTCGCAGCAACAGAAGTGACTCTTCTGCGAGTCGGAACTTAGATTCCTACTTCCATGTTTGCTTCAACCTAACAGATGACATGCTCCTTTCTTGATCATAGGTCAAGTAGGTCTTTTCGAGATAGCTCTCAAATATTCACACCTTCAGATCTTACTTGAGGGCTCTTGCAGTAGGTAATTATATATAGGACTGACGCTGGCAGGCGGCAGGACCCCACGGAAAAATTTCTAGCTAGCAGTCCCTGGCGAGGGACCGCCCTCACGTCAGGTGACCAGCATCAGGAGACGTCGATATAAAGGGGCGGTCCCGGATGCCCGCCTTCCAGTTCTTTCCCGCCGTTAGCTCGTGCAGCGCCTCTCGGAAAAGTTTGTGCTTTATCAGCCCTTCCTTCGTTGTTTTTTTTACCGAAAAAATGTTATTTTTTTCGCATAACATCAGTACTAACGTCGGTGTATGTCGTCCCCTACATCATCCAAGCACAAGAACAAGTGCGATTAGTGCGGCGCCCAACTACCACACAAGGACAGCCACTCCCTGTGCCTGTTCTGCCTAGGCCCCCGAACATCAGGTCGAGAAGTGCCAGCATTGCCTCAGCTTTAACGCGGCTACCCGGAAAAGACGGCAGCAATCCCTGGAGGCCCATATTCTTAAGAAGAAAATGAGCTCTATGGAGAAGGAGCTTAAAAAGCTGAGGCAGGCGTCCACTTCCCCTGAAGGCCATCGAAAGAAGGACAAGGAGAGGCACCAGGACAAAGGCTCCTCCACGCTTCTCCTCTGGAGTCGCGGGCACGAGGTAACATCCCCTCTGGGATCACCCTCGACTGCCGCCGGAGGTTTCTGAGGCGCGCCGGCCCACCCGTCTGGCTCGTGCTCGGGCCTTGCGGGTGCCTCCGGGCAATTGGAGGCCTCCGCCCCGGTTCAGCTGCAGGCTTGCGGCCTACCATCGTGGGTGAGCGTCGGCTCCTCTGACGTCCGCCCAGAGAGGGCTAGTAAGACATCCAACCCTCCAGGGCGATGCATGGCTTCTTCCCCAATGGACCAGGCTGACCCCTCCTCTTGACCTGTCTCCGGTAATGGCTCTCGTAAGTTGGACGTCGGCTCTTCTGGCACCCACTGAGAGCTCACCTCTATGCCTCACGTCAGCTCGTCCGGCCTGCAAGGGAACCAACGACGGACCCCCAACGTCCATCGTTCCTGGTTCACCGTAGCCTTCACTGCCTTCTGGGGAGCCTGAGTCCCCCCAACCTGAACCTGGGGACTTTTTCCCTCCATCCCCGGGTGAAGCTGGGGATTTTTTGCCTCCGCCAGTCCTTCCTCCATCTGGAGCGACGGACCTGACGTCGGCTTCCCAGGCGCCGCCTTCCAGTGACAGTGCCTTCACAGGTTCCTGTACGCCCCAGGTGGCACACTCCTTCACCACCTCTGGAGTCCAGGGTTCTTCCATCTGGATCCAGAGAGGGGCACGACACGCGTCCCCGGGGACTCCCCAAGGGACCCGTTCCTCTCCCGGGTTGGGAAAGGGAGTCTTACTCTTCTTCATTCTCCTCTTCACTCTCGGACTCCTCGGACTCTTCCAACGGCTGCTCCGAGA
Source organism: Neoceratodus forsteri (assembly GCA_016271365.2). Classification (NCBI taxonomy): domain Eukaryota; kingdom Metazoa; phylum Chordata; order Ceratodontiformes; family Ceratodontidae; genus Neoceratodus; species Neoceratodus forsteri. The sequence continues at coordinate 1,096,209,803 of CM057453.1, forward strand.
GAGACGACAGTCCTCGCTCTCCGTCGAAGCCCTATCCAAGGACTCCTCCGAAGTCTCCTCCGGAGGATCCTTCTTTTACGGAGTTGCTTAGAAAAATCCAGGAGGTTCATCAGTGGTGCTCTTTGGAACGAGATCCTCAGCGTCTGAAACTCGCTGAACATCTGGATCTGCCCGTGACAGCTCCTACATTAGTGCCACCCTGGATAGAGCCTCACGCCGACCTTGTTACCACGATATGGAAACAGCCGTCGGCCTTAGCCCCATTTCCTAGGAAGTTGAACAGGCTATATCAGGCTCCAGAGGGTGTTGATTTCCTGGATTCTCACCCTCGTGCCGACTCAGTCGTGATTAGTGCCACTTACGGCCGGTTGGCGAATCCAAATCATCTTAGCTTGTCACCTCCTGATAAGGAATCTCACCTTCTGGACCAGTACGGGAGAAAGATTTACGATTCCTCCACACTGGGGATTAGGGCCCTGAACTATGTCGGTCACATGGGGGACTACCAGAAGGCCATCCTTACTCAGGTGGAAGCCAAGCTGGACTCCCCAAGTCAAACAGGACTTGGCTGACCTTGTCCGCTCTGCTCGTTCGGCCAGTCGCCACATGGAAGAAGAAAAAGAAAAAGAAGTAGTGGTAGTAGTAGTGGTAGTGGTAGTTATATTGCGCTTTTCATACATCCAAAGCGCTTTACAAGCAATGCTAGACTGGTAGTGAAGTGACTGAATGTGTGGTGGCGGCCATATCGCACATCACCCACACACAGCCTGGATAATTGCATGAACCGGTTTATGGGAAGGGGAATATTGGCCAGGACACCGGGAATGTTCCCTGCTCTTTGCGAAGAGTGCCCTGGGTTCTTTTACTTCCACCTGGACACCCACCAGGACAACACCAGAATGGGCAGAAGGGACCTCGGTTTAACGTCTCATCCGAAGGACGGCACACCCCAGAAGTACAGCACCCCCCAATACTGCACTCAGATGCCAGCGATTTTTAGGTGCAAGTCCAATCGGTGTGGGACGAGAACCCACGACCTTCTGGTCCAGAGGCGGATGTGCTACCAACTGAGACACGCCGACACCTACGTGCGACATACGATGCAGTGGACACTGCTGGGCGGAGCTCAGCTTTCGCCGTAGGCCTACGGCGTCATGCTTGGCTCTGCGTGTCAGGTCTGGTCCCGGAAGTGCAATCTGCTATCCAGGAAGCACCTTCGGGGGTTGGTGCTTTTCAGGGGTGATGTCAAGGACATCATTACTGATTGTCAAGAAGGGGACGGCTCTGAAATCAGTTGATTCCATGTACCATCCCCATCAGCAGCAGCGCCGTCCCTTTCGCAGATGGAATCGGCCAAAGGTGAAACCCCAGGGCAGGCGGGCCACTAAACGTCGGGCCCCCACGGCTGCTAAGCTCCCCCACCCAAAAAAGCAGTGGGTGCTTCAGCTGCGGCGCTGCCCCACACCACCTGACTCCTTTCCTCTCCCCCACTGCCTCTGGACTCTCCGGAGGAACCGGTAGGAGGGAGGTTTTCCCTCTACCTTCCGGGATGGGAGAGGATAACCATGGATTCTTGGGTGCTCCAGCTCATAGCAGAAGGACACTCCATAGAGTTTCTTCAGAAACCACCCTGCCACCCCCCTCTGAAGTTGCCGTATTCACAGGAACACCTTCCTTTGGTCCAGGAGGAAATCTAGGCTCTTCTGTGAAGCAAGCGATAGAGCCCGTCCCCCTCCATCTTCAGGGGACAGGTTACTATTCCCATTTCTTCCTGGTCCCAAAGAAGGCGGAGATCTCAGACCGATTTTAGATCTCAGTTCCCTGAATCTTTATGTAGAGTACAAAAGGTTCAGGATGCTCTCTCGCAGAGCCTTCTGCCCTCATCCGGACGTGTCAATGGCTTTGTGCCCTGGATATGCAGGATGCTTATCTGCACATTCCCATTTGCCCATCTCATCGCAAATATCTTCGTTTTGCGTTTCAGGGGGACCACTTCCAGTTCAAGGCGCTCCCGTTTGGTCTATCCTCGGCCCCCCGAGTATTTACCAAATGCCTGGCAGTGGTGGTGGCCCACCTGTGTACCAAGGGAGTACAGGTGTTCCCTTACCTGGACGACTGGCTCCTGGCGGCCTCGTCCCGGGAGGAACTCCTGCGTTTCCTCTCCCTCACCCAGCAGGTTTTTGCCTGCCTGGGTATTACCATCAGTCATTCCAAGTCTCATCTGGACCCTTCCCAGAGGCTACAGTTCACTGGGGCAATCCTCGATACGACCATGGGCAAGGCCTTCCTGCCTCCGGACAGGGCGGCCTCCCTTCAGTCCCAGATAAGTCTGTTATCCGACCGCAGGATGGTCTCGGCGAGGTCGGTCCTTCGCCTTCGCGGGCTCATGGCGGCTGCTATCCCGACGGTCCCTCACGCTCGACTCCACATGAGGATCTCTCAGTGGACTCTACGCTCTCAGTGGGATCAACTAGTGGACGACCTAGATCACTCAGTTCTGATCTCATCACCGATGATGCGAGACTTGCAGTGGTGGATGGTTCGAGAGAACCTGTTTCGGGGGGGTTCCTTTCTTTCATCCTCCCCCCTCCCAGACTCTAACCACAGACGCCTCTGATGAAGGTTGGGGAGCCCATCTAGGCCCTCATCGGACCCAGGCTAGAACAAGCTCTCCACTTCAATGTGCTCGAGCTTCGGGCAGTGCTGTACGCTCTCCAAGCCCTTCACCAATACATCCTTCTCGGCCACCTAGCCGTCCAGACGGAAAACATGTGCGTAGTGTGGTACATCAACAAGCAGGGAGGAACTCGGTCCTACCCTCTGTGCAGGGAGGCAATGAGGGTTTGGGATTGGGCAACACAACACGACTTTCACGTCACGGCAATTCACGTTCCAGGAGTCAACAACACCCTGGCAGACAAGCTAAGTCGCTCTTCTGCTCTGACTCACGAGTGGGAACTGGACCAAGGGGTCCTAGAAAATATCTTCCAACTTTGGGGAACACCACAGGTTGACCTGTTCGCATCCCCCCAAAACGCAAAACTTCCCACCTTCTGCTCGCTCGTTTCAGAGCAAGGCGCTTTCTGGGAACGACGCTCTATCTCTAGACTGGAAGGACAGATTCGTCTATGCCTTTCCCCCAATTCCTCTTATCCCACGAGTCTTGCAGAAACTAGCTTCAGAAGGAGCGAGAATGATTCTGATCGCTCCTTTCTGGCCCAGGCAAATCTGGTTCTCTCTTCTACAACAATATTCAGAGGATCCTCCTCTTCCTCTTCCTCTGTCTCGAGGTTTGTTGACCCAGGATCAGGGGACCCTGGTTCATCCAGGCCTCAAATCCCTTCAACTGCATGCATGGCTCCTGCAAACCTAGCCCAATCCCGTTTTGGTGTGTCTCCCAAAGTGGCAGAGATTTTAGTGGAGGCCAGAAAACCCTCCACAAGATCCATTTATGCCATGAAGTGGAAAAGATTCACTATTTGGGCCGCCTCTCCAAGAACGTGGAACCTTTCTCCTGTTCAGCGGGGCTTCTGCTGGAGTATTTGTCATCTGTTCGACCTGGGTCTCAGCCATTCCTCTTTGAAGGTACACATGGCCATCTCGGCCTATCATGTTCCCTTCGAAAACAAGGCCTTTGCTCAGCTGGAGGTCGCTAAGACCTTTCTCAGAGGGTTCTCCATCTGAGGTGCCCCATCAGTACTCCTGCCCCTTGGGACTTGAACTTTGTTCTCGAGAAACTTACCCTTCCTCCCTTCGAACCTGCAGCTTCTGCAGATTTGAAGTTTCTTTTGTGGAAGACGCTGTTCTTGGTGGCCATTACTTCGGCTCGAAGAATCTCCGAGCTCCAGGCCCTGATGTGTAAAATCCCTGCTTGATTTTCACAAGGAATGAGTTGCTCTTCATGACGAATCCTAAGTTCTAGGGACATGGATATGTTGTTCAATCCACACTTATTGGCAGGTTCCTTGCCGCTTTAAATCTTGCTGGAAGGTCTTCAAGCTGGCTCCTCCCACCCACCCGGGTGGTAAAACTCTCGGCTCCGCCTCATGACGCCAGATCTTCCTTACCGCTTGGAAGCTCAGGTTCCCTCCTTAGCGCTCTGCGTTTTAGACTGGATCCTAACTCTTCGGTTCGTCCGGAATTGGTTTTGAAGTTTTCTAAACTTCGGTCTTCATCTTCCCTTGCGGCTGCGATGGACAAATCTATTCCCGGCTTTCGGAGGTGCCCTTGCGGGCAGAAAATGTCCAGGACGGATCCGCACTCCACGTGCATCTACTGCCTAGGCCTAGATCACGACCCGCAGGCCTGCGAGTTGTGCCGCTCTTTCGGCAACGTCCTGGATGATCACGCTGCCCGATTGAAGCTCGGGCGCCCTGAGAAGCGTTTCCCGCCAGTAAAATCTAAAGAGGCTCGTTGGGTGGTGTCCGGCGGCTGGCTTGGCTGAGCAGCTCGAGCAGATGATCGCCCTCGAGGAGGAGGCGGCCCAGGTCGCATCTTCCTCCTCCTCGGCCGCGGCATTTATCCCGCGCTCTCTGAGTTCCATCGATATGGCTTCGTTCAAGGAGCTTTAGTCAGTCCCTTTCCACGAAGGGAGAGGGGCCATCGGGACATTCTTCTCGACCCAAGAAGAAGGAGTCGAAGGGTAAGTCCCACCGTCGGCGTTTGTGGGAGCGGGAGAGGTCCCCTTCCCCGGACAGCCGACCGTCGACTTTGGTCGAAGTTGCGGCTGAGGCTGCTGGCTTCACGGTGTCCCCGTCAGGCCAGCCTGCCGAGACTCCCGTCAACGCAGTCGAGATTTTTCTCGATCCGTTAGACGGGCTGTTGATTGGTGAAGCCGACAACCCACCTTCACCAGTTCCCCCGGTGGATACCGAGGATCTGCCCGCGCCTGGGCCACAGTCCCTGTTAAAATGCCCAAGCCGAGGGAAGAGCGGGTGTCCCCGCCCCTTCCCAGACCCACCCTCGGTCCCCGAGGGTCTCGGACTCATCTCGGTCAGCCATTCCGCCGGCGTCGGCGGTCTTGGTCTCGATACCAAGTAAATGGTGACACCGTTCCTCCTCCTCGTCCTCTTCCTCGGATGAGGGAGGCTTGAAGTGCGTTGGCGCCACGAGGAGCTTATGTGGCAGCAAGTTGCTGTTGTCCGGTCTAAGCCGACTCGGTCAGACCCGGCCATCAAGTAGCTGTCGCCCGAACGACCGAAGCAACCACTCGCTCCATTCGAATTGCCCATTCCAGGGCTGGTTGCTCAGCCAAAACCAGCTGCTCCACCGATTGTGGTGGAACCTCCGCCTCCACAACCGAAGTCTGGGGCACCGACCAAGGATTCTCGGTCGGGTCACGGCCTGCCCCACAAGTTGTCGGTCACCGTCACTCCCAACCGTCCTCAGCAGGTAGAGGGTGGCTCAGGGCCGAGGCAGCTCTTCGCAGACTCTTCGGAATCCGGATGACGACTCCTCCCTGTTCTCCAGGCAGGTCGACCTGGAGTCCTCCGGGGCCAGTCATTGGACGATAGCCCATCGTCCTTCTTGGGTCTGCTTCGACTCATCTCGGAGTCCACCGGGATGCAGCTCGAGCCCATGTCCAAATGGGCCAAGTATCACCTGACGGAGATACTGGACCGAGGGGATCCCACGGAGGCCTTTCCGGTGGCTGAGGCCATTGTCGGCCCAGCCTTGGAGCTTTGGCAGCGGCCTGCTTCCTGTTCTGCTCCCTCGGCCAGGATGGCCAGGAAGTATGCGGTCCCTACCGGCTCTTTGCCCGGTTTCTCGGAGTACCCCTCTGCCGAGGGGTTAGTCACCGACAGCGTTTTCCGGTGTTCCGCTAACTCTCGGGATGTGGATAAGCCCCCTGACAGAGTCCAAAAAGCTGGACTTTGCCAGGCTCAAGGTGTACGCTGCGTCCTCCCTCGGCCTCCGACAGGCCAGCTCGGCCGTGCTGATGGCACACTTCTCCCACGCCCTCTTGGGCTCCCTGGATGAGGTTGTCCCTCATCTCCCGACCGACCTGCAGACCACGGTCCGCCAGGTGCGGGACCAGGGTAGGGCGGTGGCGAAGCAGCAGCTTCAGACTGCTCTGGACATAGGTGATTCCTGTGCCAGGTCAGTAGCAGCCGCGGTGGCCAGGCGCCGCAGGGCGTGGCTGAGGATATCCACCTTCATGGCGGATACCCAGCACAAGTTGGCGGACGTCCCCTTCTTGGGGACTGACCTCTTCGGCCCTGGAGTGGAGGACACCTCCAGCAGATCGAAAAGTCCAATGCCACTCTGGACTCGGTCACCTCCACCCAGAGGGACAAAGGCCGCCGTAGCAACAGCAGAAGTCCTTTCGTCCTTCGGCCCCTGCATCTCGACCGCCCAACAGCACCAGCAACAGGGCCAGCAGGCTCGCGCTTGGCATCCCAAACCCAAGCCGGCGGCTTCCTCCAACAGGAAGCAAGGAGGTAAAGGCCCAGGAGGTCCCTCGGCCGGTTCTTCCTCCAAGCCTGCCCAGTGACGGGTTGAGGGGTGCCGCCCCAGCCTCGCCACTCCCCCCTGGGTTCCCCCTGTGGGGGGACGCTCCGCCACTTCCTTTCCGCCTGGTCCGCTATCACCACGGACCGCTGGGTGTTGGAGGTGGTAGGAAAAGGCCTGCCTCTGGAGTTCGAGCAGGCTCCACCTTTTGAGCCGTCGCCCCTTGGGGGCCACGAGTCCGCAGCCTCGCTGTCGGCCCGCCCAGCGATATCGCCCTGCTCCTCGAAAGAGGTGATCAGGAAGGTGGTGGATCCCTCCAGACCCGGGTTTGTGTCCAGGTATTTCTGTTCCCAAACGGACGGGGCTGGCGCCCATTCTCGACCTGCACGACCTGAACAGGTTCCTAAGGTCTCGGACCTTCAGGATGGTCACTCTGGCTCAGATAATCCCATCCTTGGAACGAGGCGTGTGGTTCTGTTCCCTGGACCTCCAGGATGCGTTCTTTCACGTCCCAATCCGTCCGTCTCATCAGAGATTCCTCCGCTTCAGAGCGGAGGGATCCCTTTACGAGTTCCGGGCCATGCCCTTCGGCCTCTCCCTAGCTCCCAGGGTCTTCACCAAATGCATGGCAGTGGTGACAGCATTCCTGCGGCGCCGAAGGGTCCGGGTGTACCCCTACCTGGACGATTGGCTGATTGCAGCCCCTCCAGAGTGGAGGTGGAGCGGTCCAGAGATCTGGCCCTCCAGGTTTGCTCTCAGATTGGCCTCCTCATCAACGAGGCCAAGTCGGAACTCGTGCCAAAGCAGGTGATACTCTTCATCGGGGCAGAGCTCGACTCTCTTCGAGCCAGAGCTCGGCTCCCGGTGGACAGGGCCGAGGTTCTTTCCTCCTTTGCCCAATCATTTCTGGTTGGGCAATCGCGCCCTGCCCGGGACTTCCAGCGCCTCCTGGGCCTCATGGCGGCCTGCACCAGCGTGGTCCGTTGGGCCCGTTGGTACATGCGTCCTCTTCATTGGGGACTGGCCAGCCAGTGGTCACAACGCTGCGATCCGTTGGACCAGCCCGTGACAGTGACCCAGGAGATGTGGAACGCTCTCCAGTGGTGGATCATTCCGGCACATCTGCAGGAGGGCATCCGGTTCGTCCGCCCCGAGCCGACGGTCTCTCTATCGACTGATGCATCTCTGATGGGTTGGGGTGCCCATCTGGGGGAGCACAGAGCGCACGGCCTCTGGTCCCCTCGGGAGTCCCGATGCCATATAAACCTGCTGGAGCTCCGAGCGGTCCACCTAGCTCTCACTGCCTTCGCTCCGTTTCTACACGGTCAAGTGGTTCAGGTCCAGATGGACAATACCACGACCATGTACTATCTGAACTGCCAGGGCGGGACGCGCTCCATGCTGTTATGCAAGGAAGCTCTCCGCATATGGTCCCTGGCGCAGCCTGGAGGCGGATCTCCTAGCCATTCATGTGGCAGGAGCCTCCAACACCCTGGCCGATGCCCTAAGCCGGATAGGGGCTGCGTCTCACGAGTGGTCTCTCCTGCCGGAGGTAGTACAAGATCTTTCTCCACTGGGGCACGCCTCAGGTGGACCTGTTTGCCTCAAGGAGAATGCGGAGCTGAGTCTGTTCCATGCCCGCCCCCCTCAGCAGGGCTCGCTGCAGGGGGATGCCTTCTCGAGGCCGTGGACCCCGGGCCTCTTCTACGCCTTTCCCCCATTTCCCTTGATCCACAAGGTGCTTCTCAAGGCGAGGAGGGACAAGGCGCAGGTGATTCTGGTAGCCCCAGACTGGCCCCGCCAGTTCTGGTATCCAGATCTCCTCAGCCTCAGCTCCAGGCTCCCGAGGCGGCTTCCAGCCCGCCCGGACCTGATCTCAGTCAACCAGGGGAAGGTATTCCATCCGGACCTTCAATCCCTGCACCTGACGGCCTGGTTCCTGAGCGGCTAGAGTTCCAGGCCTTGGGTCTTTCCGACGAGGTCCTCAACGTCGTTGAGGCGTCCCGTAAGAAGTCGACCAGGAAATGCTACGCCTTCAAATGGAAGAGATTCTCCATTTGGTGTCAGGGGAAGGGCTTGGACCCTTCCGCCTGTCCCTTGGCAAGCATTCTGGACTACCTGTGGTCCCTTTCTCAGCAAGGGCTTCGGTCGACGACCCTTAAGGTGCACCTGACCTGGTTATCAGAATCTAAATGAATAAATGTCTCAGCAAGAACGTATCTGTGCCTCCTGGGACTAATGGCAGTGGCCATTTTACTGTGCCACTGGCCAGACTGCACATGCGGATCCCACAATGGACCCTGAGAGTCCAGTGGGACCAGGTGACAGTCTAGAACAAATAGTTCTAGTCACGTCCCTCTTGTGCAAAGTGCTCAACTGGTGGATGGAATGCAACAACTTTCAAAAAGCGTACCATTCTTGATTCCTTCTCCACATCAGATCATCATCATTGATGCTTTGGGATCAGGATGGGGAGCCCACCTGGGACCTCTGCAGACACAAGATGTAGAACCAGGTGGCGTGCGCTTTCCACTTTCCTATATGGACTCCAGGCCTCCCAGAACCACTAGTTCCCAGGTCTTCTGTTAATAGAGATGGACAACGTCAGTGTGATGCATCACATCAACAAACAAGGGGGGTCTCATTCTTATCCATTGTGCAGGGAAGCAATGAGACTTTGGTACTGAGCTCTGAAACACAGTCTAGAACTATTAGCAGTACATGTTACAGGTGCCCAAAATGTCTCGGCAGACAAACTTAAGTTCATCATAGTCCAGGATGCACGAGTGAAAACTGCTGACCTCAGTGGTCGATGACCTGTTTGAAAGATGGGGTAGTTCAGAGTTGGACCTTTTTGATTCCCACACAATGCAAAACTGTTGCGTTTTTGCTCACTCTTTTCAGGGCCTGGAGTTTTCTGAAAGACATATCATCCCTCTCTTGGAAAGGGAGGTTCCTGTATGCATTACCTCCCTTCTTGCTAATTCAGAGTATTACTCAAGCTGAAAGTGGAGGGGCAACTCTAATACTCATTGTTTCCCTATGGTCTTGGCAGATGTGGTATCCCTCTGCAACAGCTGGCAGTGGAACCACCATACCTTTGCCCTGTGCAAGGGTCTAACTGTCACAGGAACAGGGAACCCTGGTCCATCCAGACTTGAAGTCACTACATCTGAATGCATGGCCACTGAAGACATAGCTATAACTTGCTTTGGGGTACCACAGAAAATGGCGAATGTTCAGGTGGCTGCTAGAAACCAGTCCACAAGACATACTTCCTCCCTGAAATGAAGTGGTCTCTTTATGGGCTGCTTCCTACAACCTAGATCCATTTACCTGCCCAGTCAAGCAGGTTCTACAGTGCCTGCTGTCCTTATCAAACAGAGGCCTGCACTATTACTCAATTAAAGTGCATGTGGTTGCCATGTCAGCTTTCCATGTGCCTGTGGATGGCCGTATGGTTGCTCAGCTGAAGGTAGTCCATATGTTCTCGAGGCATTTTACACACAAAGTCTCCTATTTGAAATCCAGTCCTATCTTACGATCTGTATTTTGTTTGGAAAAGCTAACTCTGGCTTCTTTTGAGCCAGCCGCCAGCTTGTGGCTTTTTTTAACTTGCATTTTTTCCCCCTCCCTGGCTCTCCAAGCCCCGCATCTTCGGGAGATGCCTATGGCATCTGCCCCTGTTTCCTACACCTACCTGGAGCCCTGCCAGTACCCCCATGTAGCCATGGCTCAACCCCACAGGCAGGGATGAGGTGGGGGCTTGTACACCCCGAACTTCTTGTCTTTGGGTCCGGTGATTGGGACAGGCAGGTGGGAGTTGTGAGGTCTGCACTGGGCGCTCTGTCTATGCGGTGCCTGGAGAGCCATTTTCTGCTTTTCTTTTGTGGGCATGCTGTGTACCCGGACATCAAGGCATCACTGCCGACATCCAACATGCTCTTACCCCATGTAGTGTGGCTGGGTGCTTGCTGTACCCCAGGCCTCTGCCTGGGGCCAGTCAGATGCCTAGCCATAACCCCCCTCCCTCCACGGAGAAGGCGAGCAGTCCCCAGGATGCTCAGCCTCCTCCCTCAGCTGGCCCTCTGATACCCCGGGCTTGTTTCCAAACCCAGGTCGACAGCATCGCGAGCAATAGCGCTAGTGCTATGCTGGCAGGCCAGCCACAGCTTGTGGCTTACACTTTCTCTTTTGGAAACCATTATTTTTGGTGCATATTTTCTCTCCTCCTAGGCACGATCGGTATGTTATCCTGACCGACCCCCCCAGCCCCTGAAACCGAGATCAGGCCACCTTCTCATATCTCCTATGGATTATCCCCCATGGCGGGGTGGTGAGGAGCTGCCCACAGCTCAACTCGCCTGAAATGGATCCAGCTGAGGAGACACCATTTAGGTCGGGCTGTAGAGGTCGGGAAGATCATGCTGCCTGACCTGTGCCAGTTTTTCCTCCGGTTTTTCTCCCTGTGGAGTGCGGCGCAGTGACATCCAGGCACAGCGTGCCGACGCCTCTCCACCCCCCTTCGCACTCGCTCTAGTAGTGCACCGGTTGTCATCAGGGGCCGCTATAGAGTGGTGGCTCTGAATCCCGCCCCTGGGAAAGAAACCCCAGTTTCTAAACAGTGCTTGTCCAAATGTTGACTATGCACATTGTATTACATTCTGTTACAGGAAGTACAGTAAGGAACTTCCTGGTGTGTTCGTGATCATTCCTCAAGAGGCATGGCCACTTCTGTAGCTTGGTTTGGAATGCTTCTGCTGCAGAGGTCTGTGCAGCTGCTACCTGGAGTACTGTCCACATCTTCATTAAGCACTGCAGTTGGTCATTGTCTCCCATAGATGAGATGGGTTTGGCCTAGCTGTGCTACAAGGTCTATTATCATAAGCCTGTAGGCTGCAGCTGCCCAGACTGTTAGCTTTTGGTACTGCTTGAGACTTGTTCCAAAAGTGTGGCCTGATGAGAGATATCCTTAAAGAAGATAAAACAGTTAAATACTTACCATAACAGTAGATCTTTGAAAGACTCTCTTTTATCAGGCCATGCCATCCCTCCCTTCTTCCCCCTTAGGGGCCTCAACAAAGGATGCTTGCTGCTGTCTCCATTGCTGTATTTTTCCAGCCCTCTGTCTCGCCTGGAATGTGGAGTGCTGGGGTCTTTCCTTGTTCCATAGAGGGAGGTCCTCCCAGTATGATCTCCAGCGGGGAACTGAGGGCAGATGGGACCACCACGTTTATGTATGTGCTGATGTCTGACATCATCGTGGGTGGCCCCTGGCTGACTGCTTGCAAAAAGTTTCCTTGTGGTCCTGCCTAGCAGCAGTAGTTCCAAAGGTGTGGCTTGATGAAAGAGAGCCTCTCAAAGATCTACTGTTATGGTTAAGTACATAACTGTTCTGTACAAGACAAGTCTGCATCTCCCACCCCTTCAAATCATGGTTGGTGAAGTCCCTTGACAAATCCTCCTTGGGGGAGCCACAAACACAAGCATGAGGACGAGGACAGAGCATCCTGCTGAGGCCCAGGTAGCTGCTGCAGACTGCAGGTACGTCTCAGCCTAGGACACCATCCACCTCGATGGCGGCGCCCAGCGCCCCACCACCATCAACCAGACACCAAGGGTGTGGCTTGGTGTAGGCACTACTGGTACGTCGCCATCATCTCCGGAGATCCCCTTTTGGCCATCGACTGTTGTGGTCACAACCACTACTCAAAGAGGTCTGATGTACAGGCAGTGCTCCTATTATTTTCTGATATGATATGGTGCCTCCTGCCAGGCATTCCTTCAGTCACAGTGAGCCTGTCAATGGGAGCTACTAACATAACTACCCCATTGATGCCGCACTCTGATATAGTGCGGAACAGACTTTCTCTGCTGCTATGTCACCGGCTTGTTCCTCCATTCCATCAATGAGAAATATGATGACAAATGTGAATACAACCTGACCTTATAATAGAGGAGAGCGAGGAGGGCTATGCTTAGACTCCACAGTCTCCTCCAGCAGTGAGGACTTGGTTAAATACACCCAGGTCACCTCAGAGGATCCTCCTTTTTGCCATGATGCAGCAAATGCAAGCTACCGTGGGCTTCACCTTGGTGGAGCAGGATCCTCAAAAGAACCTGCTGGATTTTCTGGAAATGCCAGAATCTCCTTCCTTATGATTCCTCTTTGTATGCAGCATGGTATAAGCTAAACACTATACCAGCTGTTCCCAGAAAGGCTGAAAAAATGCACTCTGTCCCTTCTGGTAGGCCTTTTTATGCCAGTCAGCCTGAGACTGATTTAGTGATGATCACTTCTACCCACAGTAGATCCAAGGCACCAAGACGTCCGAGTTCTCTACTTCCTGATAAGGAATCCAGGAGGCTGAATGATCTAGGCAAGCATACCTATGCCTCTTGCTTTAAAATTGTAGCAAGTTTCAAACTTTTTATAACAAAACAATTTACAGTAAGATAATTTAATTCAAAGATTTCATAATTCAAAAAGAAACAGGGGCGGAGCTAGCAGCCCAGCCAGCAGCAGCATTTTTCTGGAGCTCCCTACTGTCGAACAAATAAAACCATAAAAGATATAATTTTCTGAGCCTAGAACTACTAACAGCCATAGAATACCTATAGAAAAGAAAATTCTGCAGTTGGATCATGATTTTTGAAGGCTACAATGGGGTGTACAAAAACAAATAAGCAGGACTTCTTCCTACCACGAACCTTGTCTACCAAACTGCCAGATGATCCACCAGGCCTAACGCAAACCTCGAGCTCTGATGTAAATAGAGCCACACTGACAACTCTTCAAATGGCGGTTCAAGTGCTCACCAAAACGGTCCAACAGATGGACCAGAAGCTGAACAACTTTAACGAAAAATTCATGATCATGGAGCACGGAATAGATGCACTGGGGAAGCCACAAAATCGTCGGAAGCCACTGGGGGCATCCCTTATGCGCTATGGCGACATCTCTTAAGAACAGGCTGTCTTAGAAGCCATGGAGCAACTGGAAAACTCAATACAGGCCGCAAATGTTCGAATTCTTGGTTTGCCCGAGGAGACTGAAGGCGAGTCCTTACTACACTGTCTATAATCCTGGATTGAAGGTCTGACTGAGCTAACAGAGTTTAAAATTACCAAGGCTTACCGGGTTAAACCTAGATGACCTTCTGGTGGACTGACAAACCCTTACACGGTTCTCCTAACATTGCGCTCCCCAGGCGAGAGATATTTGCTGTTGGGGGCCCTGAGAAATAAAGGTCCAATTCGTGTGGATGAGGCCCATATACTATTCTTCCCAGATGTCTCATATGCCACTCGCATGAGGAGGAAGTATTTTGATGGGGTAAAGCAGCGCCTTTGAGAGATGAACATTTCCTACTCACTCGCTTTTCCTGCTCGTTTATGCTTCACAATAAATCGACGCCAATATCGTTTCGCAGATCCTAAAGAAGCCAGGGCCTGTATTGAAAGAATAATGGCCAAGAAACAACGGGAGGAACAGCTATCAGATGAGGATGATTTGGAAAGGGACTAAATCACTTACGGAGACAGTGAGTTCTGAAAATAATGTATGTACCATGTGCCTTTTCCAAAGTTTTCAATTCCAGCTATGGACTAGTATTAATAAAAGTATGGTCTTGATAAATGTTGGACAGGACTTTCGAAAATTTAAATGGTTTGAACCTTAAAAGATCTCTTGAATCACGGCTGTTTAGTTTACGTGCTTTATTAGCAGTGTACAGTTCTATGTTCAGTACAAGAAGGAGTGAGAGGTGCCTTATGCCTTTATCTCTTAATATAATTAGTAGTGCAGCTGTGCTTGGGAGCCCAGGTAATTTATTCATATGCAACCAGGTGCTCAATGTGTGCATTTCACGTGCGAGCTGGTCTTGGTGCAGGGATTGTTTTCTAATTAAGCACCAGATATATATTAGTAGTACTTTCTCCCTAGTTGTAAACCCGAGGACATTATCCAGCAGGCAACACCAATACTCTCCTCTATACACAGAGCGCTCCAGAATGGAGACTTCCCTTTACTTGAAAGTTGTTAAAATCACTGTTAGACCTGTGGTCGGTTAAACAAGATGTTTTAATTACTAAAAATTAATTGGGGCATCGGTTGCATGTATACTGTAGCTCCTGAAATATTTACGGATGTTGAATCTGCCAATGATGATGTATCTCCCTACTGATGTACCAGCCGAACAGATAGTCTTCATCCTAAGTAATGTATTGCTACAATAGATACTTATGTACCTCTTCAGGAAATGAGTATTATGTATGCTTGTATATCAAAATACTATAAATAAAAAGTATAAAAAAAAGAAACAAAAGTGGCCTGCCCGGAGGTGCTGAGGGTTAAGGCGCTGGACGACACACCTCGCGCTACGCTGGTCACCCGAGTTCAGGAGTGAGCTCGGGTGCTGGGGGTCAGCATGAGGATGGAGTGCTCGCTGGGCTGCTCTCCTCCCCGGGGGGAGGACGGGACATCACTCGGCATTCCAGTGGCTCCCAGTGGAGACTGGGGGTGCTGCAGCACATAGTGCAGCACATACATAGTGTGGCTAATGCTCAGCAGGGTTGCCATGTGCCGTAGCATTGGGAACGTGCACCACGCATGGGAGGGGAGAGCACACACCAGAACAGGGAAAACACCGGTCTGTGGGGTAGGCGATGGCACCTGCCCCCATGCCCACTGCCTGGTCTGTCCTGCCTGGCCTTCCAGTGTCCTCCACCCGGGCTCTCACCCACAGGCTGGAGACTGACTGTATAGAGTGCCCAAGAGGAGAGGGCTGCCCCACCCCGGAGTGGTTAAACTGGGGGTGCCAGTTGTGTGGGCTGAAAGGGAGGAAAGAGGAGGCACAGGTAGGAAGACTTCAGGCAGGGCAGGAACAGGCAGGATGCCTGAGAGAGGCTCCACAGACCGTGACCGGAGGGAAAGAAATATGTAAAAAAAAAAAAGATAAAAGGTCTCAACCTTAAACTAAACTAATAAAACTCATCAAGTGACAACTCAGGATGATGATACAGAGTATCACAGAGACCTCTAGTGAATAAGACCAGACAAATTACATTAAAGGGAACCAGGCTGAACCATATCTATATAAGTTTCACATAAAGTACCTTGCAGAAGAATTAACTATGCTAAGGAAAATAAGGTAATAGTGCTAACACCACATCTATAACAATTAAAGTAATATTATAATATAGTAGGCACAAAACAATACCACTATTAATGCGTATCTAAAAGACTAGATAGGGTTACTATGTAACATGAAATAAAGGCAGGTTACAAGAAAGAACATGCACAATATTCTCATTATTGATAGTCTCTCCTAGTTTGGAGTTACATTCCTGAAGGGAGGGAGGGGATTGCACCTATGCCTCTGACTCTCTGGGCCTATGCGTTGCCAGTTATCAGGCCCACATGATCAAATATCAGAATACCTATAGGAAGGCTAAGGCTGCTGCACAGGCCTTGTCCGAGGACACTGTCAGACAAGAGTTACGAAAACCCTCACTTGGTGCTGACATGGGCTGTGGTGAGATAGGTCATACCGTATATTTGGGCATGTTTATATATATTTTATGTGAGAAATGCATCAAATGCCAGGATGGCCCAATGTAAGTGCAAGGGAGTATGGGTACAGACCATGGGCCCTGTAGACTGATGTGATTTTCTTGTTAACTACAGAGAAAAACAGATCTTATCTGTGTCAGTCTTCACCATTCATCACAGATGGGTATCTGCCAGAGGTCAGGACCCCGTGGAGCTTTTTTTTTAAAGGTAGGCAGAGCCATCACCCATCAAGCGCCACCCTCTGGTCAGGCGCACTGCGTGGCGCTAGCGGGGTTGGCGTAGGCTGTGGCGATCCACTGCCCCACCAGTTCTTCGCCTCTCACCATAGAGGTCACCTTGTGTGGAAGCTGTAGAAATTTGAGGCCTGCTTCACATTTCTCCGTTATGCAGTATATGGTGCGAAGTCTGTCGGTTATTCCTGGCGGTTCTGGGTTGCTTTACTCGACTCGGCCTGTAAGATCTTTCCATTATTATTCTTTTTGCGATGTCGAGTCTGCTCTTTGTTTTTTTCCCGTAGGTCATGTCTTGGTCAGGGCAAGAAATCTTCCAAGACGGGTCAGCCCCTATCTTGGCCATTGCCCATGCGTGACCGTAAATTCTCCGTCACCGACCAGCATGACCAGTGTCTCTCAATGTCTTGGCCCGCTTCACGATATGGATTCGTATGATGCTTACTTCTCAATGGACCGCCGGGTCCTCGAACAATGCACGTGGAAAGTGGGGCGAGCTCCGCCGACTTTCAGGGGTCGGGTGCACACTCGTCGGGCCAAGCCACGCTCTCTCAGCCTTTCCTCCAGGTCCCCTCCCGGTTCTATACGGACCGAGGAGGAGGGAGTCTCAGCTGCTTGTAGCCTAGCCATTGCCGAGGCTTCTTCCGCGGTGCAGAAGGCCTGTCCCACTCCTTCCCGGGAGCGGGTGGGAGGCGCCGCCATGGCAATCACCCCTTCAGGGGTGAAGGCTCCCCCGGTGTCGCTCCCGCAGCTCACAAGGCCCGGGTCGGTGCCATCTTCGATGCTGTCGGCTGGCGCCGTCGGAGGCCTCGGCGCTGTTCTCGGTGCTGTAGGCCCTGACAGGGCTGTCGTCGGTGCTGAATTATCACGCAGTGCTGTGATCTCTGTCGGAGCCGTTCGTGGTGCCGACACTCCTAGCGGCCCTTGAGATCTACTACGGTGCTGTCCATTTCCATGTCTTGCCTGGTGCCATCCTCAGCACCAAGGTTGAGCACAGCGCTGTGTCCTTGAGGCTCAGCGCGTGGGGCCTTCATTTTCCTCAGTCAGTGCCATCTTCGGTGTTGCCCCTGCCCTCGGTGCCACTCGCAGCGCTGCGGAGCCAGGCAGCACCGTGTCCACCTTCGAAGCCATCCTCGGGGCCACCACTGCCCTTGGCACCATTTGCAGTGCCAGGGAGCCAGGTGACACCATTGGCAGTGCCAATGGTGCCGCTGGGGCTGTCGTCAGCGCTGTCTCCATCCTCGGTGCTGCTCGTGGTGCCGTGGGACCGGATAGTGCTGTAACTGGTTCCGGCTCTGGATCTCTGGCTTGGGCTGGGGCCACACCTCCCTCGGATTCCACTCACAGGGCTGCGGGAGGTGCTGGCACTGACTCGGGCACAGCTGTGGTCTCTGGGTCTGTTGGTAAGGATGGCACTGCCCACCCTTCCATGGTTTGGCACACGGCCTCGGACTCTACCTCCTCGGAGACAGAGTCGAACTCTGAGTCGGACATGCAGTCTGACCCCTCAGGGTTGGCTGTTGAGGTGGGCAGCATGGTAGTCTCTTGACCAGTCAGAGTCAGCCCCTTCTGAGGGTGAGGTGGCTACGAGACTAGGGTCAGAGGTGCTGACCAGCAGGCAGTGGTGCGGGCCACCATAGCTCTGCAGCCTGGTCTTGGCGGTTTCACTGACCCCTCAGTTGTGGTACCACCTCCAGTGGTGTGCCTTGATCACCCAACTTTGGGGCCAATCAGAGCACCTGCAGGGGGGAGGGCACTGCACCCTGGATAACCCCTTCGGGGGCTGCCCAGAGATGCCAGCTACCTAGGCTGGCCCTTTCGAGGAGGAGGGCCCTTTCAGACTCTGAGGGGTATGGGGTCGGCGCGCTGGCCTTTTTCTGGGGTCTACCCGGGGCCTGGGAAAAGCCGTAGTGCAGATCTCCGCTCTTCCTCCTCGGTCTCTTTGAGAGAGTCCCGTTCTTTTGAGGTAGGGGACCATCGTTCTGGACCTGTACAACCCCGGTCACCTCACTGGGGGGATTCTTCTGGGTGTAGCCAAGGCAGTACCGATGTGGTTGTTCAGCTGTCGGCTGTGGGGTCTTCTGGGCACCTTCTTCATGGGTGCCCACGGTCTGCTCCTTAGCCCAGGCAGAGGTCAGCCGACATCTCTTCTTGGCTCTGTCCCCATCCCTCTGCCACACTCTCCTGCACTCCCAGGCATCCTCGGTCCTAGCGGGCTTCTCACCTGGGAGCAGTTCAGAGCGGTGGCTGCTCAGTTCCCTGCTTACGTTAGGGCAATGAAGGGCCAGGTTTTTTAACCTCCCCCCATGCAGCCACCCACTGAACAGACGGTGACCTCCAGCTCCTCATCCCCCTCTTCAGGGGGAGAGGAACCCTCTGTCCACATCTCTTCGGCTGCTGATCTCTCTGAGTATCAGTGATTCCTCGTGAGGATGTTGGAGGATTTGCACCTTACTCCTTCTACTATTAGCAATCCTGAACACTCAGCACACACCTTTCTAGGCGATTTTGGTGAGGCCACCCTTGTGGTGCCGCCCTGGCCGGCTTCCTTTCGGGAGGCGTTGTTGCGTTCCTGGCAGAGGCCCTTCTCCGGAGTTCTTGCCCCAAGGGATCTCAACCAGAGGTATTGCACACCCCTTGAGTCTCCAGGTTCCATGCCTCATCCACAGTCTGGATTGATGCAGTTGGATACTCCTGATGGGCTTCGCGCCCTTCACAGTGACCGGCCCCTAGATCAAGACTCCTCAAATTTTGACTTCTGGGGTAGGAAGACTTTCTACTCTTCACGGTTACTTCTTTCTATTTCTGCACATCAGGCCCACTATGCAGTCTATGACAGGTTCCTGTGGTCCAGGCTAGGTAAGCTCCTAGCCTCATTGCCTGACACGGAGCAAACCAGACAAGCCATTGCACTCTCTGCGCATGGCCTGGAGCTAGCAAGGCACCAAGCGAGGGCATCCTATGATGCCAACGAGGTAGCTACCAGGGTCATAGGGACAGCGATCAGCACTAGGTGGACAGCATGGCTACATCTTTCCCAGTTGTCACCCTTGGCCCAGCGTAGGGTGATTAACTCTGCCCACCAGGGAACCTACCTCTTCTCCCGCAGAGTGAGACGGCACTTGTCAGGGCAACTTCCTTCCCCCTCTGGGGGGACTCTGTCTCTCTCTCTCCCCACTCTTGGGCCTCTCCAGGCCCTGAAGGCTCACCCCCTTAGTGTGTCACCAACTGAGGGCTAAGGGACTTTGTTCCTTAGGGTGTAAAAGAAACCCCCCCTTGGGGGGGCTCGGTACTCACCCATCTGTGATGAATGGTGAAGACTGACACAGATAAGATATGAAAATTACATACCTACTGAAATTATGATCTTTCTGTGTATCTTCACCATTCATCACAACCCCACCCTCCATCCCCCTGGGCCTCAGTCTCTGGGTCCCCCTTCCTCTCTGTGACTCCCCCTCTCCTCCTTAGGAGTGGGGTAAAATAGGGACACACAGGGAAGTATTTTTCCAGGAAGAGTGGATAGCTCGAGCGGCACTCGTTCTCCAGTACCTTGGGTGCTGACTCCCTGTGTCCTGTCCTTCCTCCAGAATAGCCGACTCTGCTTATCTGGAGTGTTTGCCAGTTATTCCGTGCCTTGAATTCTGGCAGAAAGCTTTGCTACTCCTTGCAGTTCCTATACAAGCTGGAGACGGACCAGGGTCCGGGATGTCTTATCCTTCTCCCCTCTCTCCTAAATTCTTTACCCCCACCCCCCTTCTTCCTCTTCCAGAGTTTGGGGCCTCTCCCAAACCTCTTTAGTTTCTAACCTCTTTCTTTCTGTCCTCTCAGTCATTATTTCTCCTTTTAGTTCATACATCTTTTCCTTTTCTGTCCCTTGGACTCCTTTGTCCGCCCTCCACTCCCTTCCTTTTACCTCTCCGGTGACTCAGAACTTGGGGGCAGGTGGAGTCGACACAGCCTTGACCAACCCAGCAGTGCCATGCGAGTCGTCTGCCGAGGCGGCGCTGATGGTGTCGGCTCGTCAACCTTTAAAAAAAAAAAAAAGCTTCCATGGGTTCTGACCTCCGGCAGAGACCCATCTGTGATGAATGGTGAAGATACACAGAAAGATCATAATAACGGTAGGTACGTAATTTTCATTTTTCTGCTAGCAGAGAAGCTAGAGTTATATTATTTAAAAGGAAACAAAAGAAATAATTAAGCAGAGCTGGCCAGCTGGCAGGTCCTTTTGTGTCTTAGTGCACCCTTGCACATCTGGTGCCTCCTCATCTACCTTTCCTTTGTTTTCAGAGGACTACCTCAGCTAATCATGTTACCAGTTGAATGGGATATCATTTATGTAGATAGCTGCATTCAGTGTTAATTAATGGCAGCTATCTCCTAGCAGGAAGGCTGGGATGTTCCCCCAGAATATTGCTTCCAACTGGTTGAGCCCTGAGTTTTTTTATTCTTACATATTCAGAACTGCATGTCTGTGTTTTATAATAAAATACTGAAATTTGAGTGGTTGCATAGCCGTCGAAATAGGATGCAAGCCAATCATAGGGCAAGCCACTATCCACTGGACCTGCCCTTTTGAAACCCTTTAAAACTAGGATGCAGATGGGTATCTGAGCCTTTTTAGTTTTCAAGCTTGTAACCTTTTGCATTGTGTGACCCTGCCTGTCTGCTTAGCAGAGCAGAGACAATTTATTTTCAAGAACATTCTTCTGGACTACCAAGAAACAAGATCTTAAACTGCTACTTCTAAGGAATTTGCACTTAAAAATTCAACCACTAAGGACTCGAGGTAGACCTTAAATCTCAGGTTTTAAAGTGTAGGTATTTATTTATATTTTCAATACCTTATAAGCAATGTCTAAAATTATTTGTCTTTGTTATTACTGCATTTATTAAGTTAACCAGTAAAAGTTTTGGTTTATTTTAAGAATAGTTCTGCTTATGTCTGTTGTGTGTGTTGCCTTGGTGAGAGTTTTTCAAACGATACCATGCCTGTGTCAGTGTGGCTCAGTTGGTAGCACATCTGACTCTGGACCAGAGGTCGTGGGTTCTCATCCCACACCAGGATTGGGCTTGCACCTAAAAATTGCTGGCATCCAAATGCAGTATTAGGTGGTGCTGTACTGCTGGGGTGTGCTATACTTCTGATGAGACGTTAAACTGAGGTCTCTTCTACCCATCCTGATGTTGTCATGGTGGGTATCCAGATGGAAGTAAAAGAACCCAGGGCACTCTTCGCAAAGAGTAGGGGACATTCCCAGTGTCCTGGCCAACATTCCCCCTTCCCATAAACCGGCTCATGCAATTATCCAGGCTGTGTGTGGGTGATGATGTGCGATATGGCTGCCACTACACATTCAGTCACTTCACTACCAGTCTAGCATTGCTTGTAAAGCACTTTGGGATACACTGTGTTTGAAAAGCACTATATAAATGCTGATTCTTCTTCCTCTTCTTCTGTGTGACTGTTTTAAGGTCTAGCACTACCAAAAGTGAAGTGTCACTGGGAACTTTGTGATGAAAGGAGAGGAGGAAATACGTAGGGTCTCAAGAGGAGCCTGTGGGGGTATGAACCGAGCGCTGCATTTCTGGGGAAAGATAAAGTAATAAGGTGTATAGGGGCCCCCCCCTCGAAACCTATATATGCCTGTGGCTTTCTGGTTCATGGTGCAGTGGTTGAGAGAGTTCTACCCCAGAAACACAGACTCAAGACTGTATTTACATCCCCTTGCACGGAGAAAGAGTGTCCTGACCCCATCTCCCCCCAATCACAAGAGGGATTCACTGTGATGCAAAGAATCCTGCCCCACAGGAGTGGACTTGTGACAGATTTGGTGAGTAGCGGTGCAATTAGCAAACTGTTTGAACAACCACACACAAAGAGGGCAGAACACTGAAAAAGGGAAAACTGGTTACAAGATATAGTTCCCCACCCTGGTTTTGTTTTTTGCTGCAAGTAAAAGGCAGACTAGTGGTAGTGCAGGGAAGAAAGATGACTTCCAAGTACAGCGACTATAGTGTGGAAGAGCCGAAGCAGTTGTGCCAGGAGAGAAGGGTCCATTATGAGGGGCAAAGCAAAAAGAGCCTCATGGAGGCTGTTGTGGCAGCCGATGAGCACGTGACTGCCCAGGACCTCGAGTCACGGCCAGTGACTGAAAAGGGCCTGGGCGTGGGGATGTCCGGGTCCATCACAGAGTCTAGTCCCAGAGAGGAGGACAGCGAGACCAGAAGGAACCCAGAGCCACAACAACAGGGGAAGGTCACCACAGAGCTGGGGCTAGAAGGGATCAGGTTGCAGCTGGAGCTGAGGAAATTGGAGCTGGAATTTGAGCAGAGAAAGTTTGAAGCCCAGCAGCAGAGGGAGTTTGAGCAGAAGAGGTTTGAACTGGAGATGCAGGAAAAAGAAAACCAATGTAGAAGAGAGGCCAAGGAAAAGGAAAAACGGCTTCAGAGAGAGAGGCTGAGAGAGAGGAAAAAGGGCACCAGAGGGAATTTGAACTGAAGAGGCTAAGACTCCAAAAACCAACACCAAAGGAGATAAGTGGCAGGGATAGATCTGAAACTCCAGGGATGGGGTATAAATTAAGTTCCAAATTAATACCAGAATTTAAAGAGGGGGAGGATATGGATGCAGTTTTGAATTCATTTGAAAAGGTCTGTATCTAGGCCAAAATACCCAGGGAGTCCTGGAGCTTTCAGCTATCCCTGCTACTTACTGATAAAGGGATTGAGGCTCTTGGCTACGTGGACAATTAGGACAGTAGTGAGCATAAAAAACTTAAAGCTGCTTTACTTAAGAAGTAGGAACTGACTCCTGAGGCCTACTGGGTTACATTCTATAAACTCTGAAAAATCCCTGACATGAGCTTTGAAGAACCAGCCACAAAGCGGCAGTTTTTAAAGCGTTGGTGGGAGGGGTTGGAAGCAAACTCTGTGGGGAAAATTGAGTAGGTTATACTTTTAGAGCAGTTCTGTTGAAGAAGAGTATGATGAAATTAATTCCCATTATAACTAAGGTTGTCATGAGAATATAAGACCACAAGGGAGGGGAGAGGGGCTGGGACATCTGGCTATAAAAGGGGCTTTTAAGAAAAGTAATATGTGGAATGTATTTGTAATTGTCTAGCGTGGCATGTTTTATGTTTTAATTTTCTTCAACCCATTTTTATTTATATTACAACTGAAATTGTAAAGCTGTGTATAAACGGTATCCTTTTAATATTTTCAGAGACCTAACAAATGTTGTTTATAGAATACTTAGTTTTCTGATGTTAATATCCTAACTGTTGTGCTTGTGTCAACACATTGATAGTTCAATAAAAGAAGTATGAAAAAAAAGAACAGTTCTTTTGGGCTTCCCCAGCGGAGCTGAAAACCTGGCTGGAGGACGGGGATCCCAAAACAGCACAGCAAACTGCCGAGCTCTCGGATCGCTATGCTAGGAGCCAGCCTGCTGTGAAAGGAAGTGTGGGAGCAAGTGCTGCAACACAGAAAAGGAAAAGTGCACCTTCAGGGCAGCTGAAACCCTTCAGTGTCTCTGCAGAAAGGGGGAAGTCCAAAGTTACCACGAAGGGAGGTCGGGGGATGATGAATGTTGGTTTTGCAAACAGCCAGGGCATCTGGCTAGACAGTGTCCTAAAAGGCACAGAGTGGACAAAGTGGTCCTTGAACAGAGGTGGATGCATTGTGTATCCCTGAGAGCATTCCTGTGAACATGAGGGAGCACATACACCCGGTTACTATAAATGGGGTGCAGACCCATGGGTTAAGGGACACAGGGGTGTTTCTTACCCTGATTAAAGGGGATTTGGTTGAGCCTGAATAGCTTATACCTAATAAGTTTGTCCCTGTGAGGGAATTCACGGGGAGGAGAAAACCCTGCCATTAGCTCGTGTTCTCCTGGATTGGGGTGAGACAGGAGAGAGGGTACAAAAAGTGGCAGTGGCAGACAACCTCACCCTAGATGTGATTATAGGGAATAATATACAGCAAGGGGTGGTGTGTGCTGTTACCCACAGTCAGATGGCTAAGGCCCCTTGTATTTCCCTGAACCCTACGGAAGAACCTGTGGAAGAGAACAGGAGGCTGGTTTCCCAGCATCACAGTTCTGCCACCACTTTTTCTCAATGCTGTACTGCTTAGTTTGATGCTGCATCATTTTTTTTTTAACGCCACATTCCTTTCTTTTTTTTTTTAATCTCTTTTTATTCAAACAGTAAATTTTTACACACACCACTTTCACATTCATTTGTGCATACATTTTCAGCTTCAGTGTAGTGACTATTGCCAATTAATGGTTTACTTGGGAGCTAATCATGTAATTTCTGTTAATCAATGTCTAAACGTTTCCCCCTCCCACTGTGTGCTAGAATTTCCCAGTTTATTACAATTTATCAAAAAATGCATCCTCCCCCGCTAAACATCAAGGGCCCTGTTCATATCTTCACCTAAATCTTTTGGATAATCTACTCCCCCATCATCCCCGACCAAACAGTCTTGGAACGAATTCAGGATCAACTTTCAGCTGGTAAACTACCCACTTCTTCCATTTTATTTGGAACACCTGATTCCTGTTCCATAGTTTAGCAGTGAGATTTTCCATTTGGTATGTTGTGGACATGATTTTTCTCCACTCACCAATCGTTGGAACCTGCTCCCCCATCCATCTCCTGGTGAGAGCTTTTTTTGGCTGCCACCAGGTAAACGGGCAGCAATGTTTTTGTCCACCGTGGGGAGTGGTCTGGATAGATGGAAAGCAGCACCATTTCCCCTGTCAGTTCTATTGGTTCCTCCAGGCAACCAGTCAATTCCCCCTGGAGTGAGCACCAGAAAGGCATAAGAGCTGGGCACTGCCACATAATGTGTCCTAGACTTGCCAGAGAACAGCCAAATTTTCTCCAGCAATGCCCGTAGCTATCCAGTAAATATTTTGTCAAGATTGCCGGAGGGCGGAAACACCTATTTCTACATTTTCATGCAAACTCACTCCAGAATAAGGATGAGGTCACTTTCGTTGACGAGAGAGCCAATGTCTCCCACTGCACATAATCCACTTCCAGTTCTAACTCCTTATTCCAGTTGTTCAGAATTGTTTCAGTGGAATCAGACATCAGCGGTCCCACCGATTTGTACAAATTCCCTATCAAATGTTCCCAGGGATTTCCCTGTATAACATCTATAAACATGTTTAGGAGTGTAGGCATTGGTGAAGGGAGTTTGGCAGTTATTGTATGATGTCTCAGGATGTGATTTCTCACTTGCGAATATCGAAAAACATCTGTCCTCCTCAAACCATTTTCTCCCATTAGTTTTTCAAATGGGAGGACCCCATGTTTGTCCAAAAACTGAAAAACGTGTGATAAGCCATTTAGCTGCCACTCAGAAAAGGAAAGATCTCCCCATGAGGAATGAAAGACTCGTCCTCCGAGATTATTTTACAGTAATCGAACATTGGTTTAAATTCCTTTTTTTCCCCACATCCCGAACCAAATTTGAGTGTGTTGGCCGTTATTGGTGAGAAATCTTTAAGTGGGGGTGTCTTATTGTCCGAGGAGAAGAGAAGTTTTGAAATATCGTGCATGTCGTTAAGTAAGAACTCTAGGGATTTCCATGCCATTTTATAGTCTTTAGATAGCCAGAGGAGGAGAGTGCGAAGAATAGTGGCTTGGGCATAAATCCTGGGGTTGGGTAAGTTTACTCCACCCTTAGCTAGAGGTAGTTGTAGTATTGATACTTGAATTCTGGGTTTCTGCCCCCCCATATATAAGAGGAGATCATCTTATCCCAAGATTTAAAGTAATATGATGAAGGGAAGAAAGAAATATTTTGAAATAAATACAAGAGACGAGGCAATACATTCATATGAATAATTTCAATACATTGGAAGAAGGGGAAGTTAAGGAGAGACTACCTATTTAGGTCCTTCTGAATCGCGATGGTTAGTGGTTCATAGTTAGTCATCTCCAGGAGTCCCAGGTCACGGAGCAAATAGATATCCAGATATTTAAGTGTAATGGATCTCCAACGTAGCAGGCAAAGACGCCACAGTACAGCGGAAGGAGTGAAATTAAATAGAAGGACCTCTGCTTCGGCAATGCTCAATTTAAAACCTGCCACTTTCTCAAATCTCGCCAAAATGTTCCAAACTGCAGGGATTGAGACCTCTGGAGACAGAAGGGTCAAGAGAATGTCGTCTGCAAACATGTTGAGCTTATATTCCGTTCGACCTAGGGGAATACCCTCGATCTCCTTAGAGCTTCTCAATGCCATGGCCAGGGGTTCCAAATATAGGGCAAATATCAACGGGGATGGCGGACAGCCCTGTCTAGTGCCACGCCGGAGAGGGAAGGGTGATGAGATACCTCTGTTGATTCTCACGTAGGCACTTAGTTCATCATATATGTTCTTCATCCAGGTGATGAACGAGTCCAGAAACTGGAATTTCGACAGGGTGTCCCAGAGGAATGGCCAGAACACTCTGTTGAATGCCTTCTTGGCATTCAGGCCCAGGAGGGCCACCGGGATTTTATAATTTTGGATATGTTCTATCAAGATCAATGTCCGACAGGTATTATCCATCATATTTCTTTTTATGAAGACCTCCTGGTCAGGGTGTATTAAGTCGGGTAGGAAACCTTCCAACCTACATGCCCAGATTGGCATAAATATGTTATAGTCTGTGTTTAAGATCAAGACTGGGCGATAAGATAAGGGGTTAGTTGGATCTTTCTCTGGTTTAGGGATGGTTGCTATTGTAGCATATCACCAGGAGAGGGGGAGCAGGATCTCCACCCGCTACCTCATAGATTGTCGCCAGCATCTTGTGCGATATTTCCTTTATAAACTTTTTGTACCACTCCACCGCGGGAGTTCATCTGGTCCTGAGCACTGTTGTATAAACAGGGCTTTCATGGACTTTAGTATTTCTTCAGTTGATATGAGGTTCTCAAGGGACCTTCTCTGGGCCTCAGTAAGTCGAGGAAGAGGAATATTCCCCAGAAAGGCCTGTCTTTCTGCACTACTAGCAGTAGTTTCTTGTTGATATAGTTTCTGATAGTATGTGGTAAATATTTGTCTGGTGTCCGCTTCCCTAAGATATAGCTGACCCATTATGGGTCCTTAGCTTTAAGATAGTCATCGTCTTTTTCTGGTTTCTTAGTCTGTAAAGTAATCTGCTTGCCCCCTGGGCCCCCCCCCATATCTAACCTGTTTTAGATAGAGTAATGTCTGTTGGGTTTTTATATCTAAAATTTTTTGAATCTTGCAGGCCGGCCCACTGGCACAGCAGTTGGATTTCCGCTTGCGATGCCAGCAACCCGGGTTTGGAAACGAGCTCGGAAGCTGGAGGGCCTGCCGGGGGGAGAGGACTTGAGCATCCTTGGGACTGCTCATCCTCTCTGAGGGGAGAGGGGAACCAGAGCTCGGCTCTTGTCTGGCCCTGGGTGGAGACCCAAGGTACAGCAAGCCCGATGCTTAACAGAGGAGTGACATGCCAGACATCGGCACTTCAGCGCCTCGACGTCCGGGGACATGGCACACCGAGAGAACTTCAGAAAAAAACGCACAGCCTCCCAGTAGATGGAGCACCAGGCCCTGACCTTCAATGCCCCTACCAGCCCGGACACAGTGTCCCGACGAAACACAGACGCATCGGGGTGTAAGGGCCCCCACCCCGTACCTGCCTGGGGGGTATAACCACGGCTTCATGGGGGGATGGACTGCACCGGTCACCAGGTAGGTGAGCGAGGGCTGAAAAAGGCCGTAGGTGTCTTCCGAAGAGGGAGAGCTGCTTTTGTCTCCTGAATTCTCTGTCTCACCTCCTCATCCCCATCCCTGTATAGCAGCTGGTAGTTTTTAAGGTCCTCTGTGAGTTTTTCGTATGTTGCTTTAGTTTTCTGCTTCCTTTTGACCGCATATGCAATGGTTTCACCGCTTAAAGTGGCTTTCATTGCGTCCCATGTTATTGCATTAGAGAGTTCCGGGGAATCATTATTGGAAAAGAACTGAGGGATTCTGAGTTTTAGCATGTTGACATATTGTTGATCTTTCAGCGGGATGGGATTAAGCTGCCACTGTGAGGTTTTTGCTTTCTTCCCAAGTTCAAGTTTTAAGGTAAGTGGATGATGATCAGAGATGACCATTGGACCAATGGAAATGTCCTGAATAAAGGAAAGGTGCTCACATGTAGTTAGGAAGTAATGTAGTCTGGAGTGGGTATGAAATCTGTTTGAATAGAATGTGTACCCTGGGTCTGAGGGAAACAACTTTCACCAAATGTCGATGATCCCAAGTGATCCAGTAAGCCCCTCAAGATATTTTACAGAATTTACTTGACCCTGGCCGGGGTTCGAACTATCTTTACTCTGGGAGAGTGTAATGTTAAGCCCCCGAATCAGTTGTCCCTGGAGAAGTTCTGTATTTTTGACCATAGTGTTTTTAAGACTTGGGTTTTGGACATAGAGGAAGATATACATTTACCAGGGTGACTTCCTGGGCATATAGTCTCCCTTGTAATATAATGAAACGGCCCTGATTATCCATGTGGATTTTTTGCACCTCCAGTGGTGTTGTATTTGGCACGAGAATTGCTACTCCCCAATTTCTTCCACTGGGGTGGGAGGAAGCAAAAACTCTGTATCTCCGCCCCCAGGTCAGTTTCCTATGTTCCGCTTCCGATAAGTGTGTTTCCTTTAACATGTAGATGTCCGCTCCCTGTTTTCTAAGATACTGCATAGTATGGGATCGCTTGAATGGACTGTGGAGTCCATTGATGTTCTGAGAGAATATTTTTACCAGTGTAGTAGCCATGGGAGTACCTTACTGTTTACTGTTTACTGTTTCTGTGTTTTCTTTATTTAGTTTTTTCTCTAGCTACCCAGGAGCAACCACATTAAATTCGTCCAGACCACTCCCTGTGTCAAAAGGATAGGAGTCCAGGCATCTGTACAACTCCCCTTCCCCGAATCCCCAATATCCCCTGAGGAGCCAGGAGAAAGAGGAGAAGAGGATCACATCAAAGCCCTGCTTAGCAAACAAGTGTCAAATATCACCACCAACAAAATAAAGTTGTATTGTTTATAAATGTGATCGTCTCTGTATGCTTCAAACAACATGAAGTCTTGCTATATTCTGACATATGCAGTGAGTCCCAACCTTCGAACTGCTCCGGTGGTGAAAGAGTTAACTTTCCATGCCAGGCATGGAACACTGAGCTTGAGCTCGGTTGAAACTCTGTCTGTTGTTCTTCAAACTCAAACCGTCAGATTCTTTACTCCGCCTCACTGAACAGTCGTTCCGGAGATTTCTCCTTCTGCTCGGTTCATTTTGTCGGTTAAAGTATTGTTTTTCTCGGTTTTCGACTGAATTTAAACGCAACTCGGTTTGTTCAGACTCTGTCTGTGGTATTTGTGAGTACTAGATAGGTTTTACATTAATTCTCTTCTGTGTGGAACTTGTAAGCGGTTTATCGGTTTGGTTTGAACCGATCAGGTTGTTTAAAATATCTTAATCTGTGATTTAGAGTGTGGTTACGGTTCTTATCGGTTCTAAAAAGCAGATTTTATTCGTTTTTTCCACGACCTGTGACACGGTTGGGAACCGATAAGAGGGTCTTTACCTGCAGATTGCCATAAACGGGTAAGTTTGGTTAGGACTGGCACTATGTCTGAGAAACCCAAAAGAAAACCAGGCCCACTGGGTTTCAACACTGCAGTGTGTGTGGGAAGTCTTGCCAAGGCTGGCCCCACACCACCTGTGTTTATTGTCTGGGGTTTGACCACCTCAATGCAGACTGCCAGATTTGTAAAAGCTTTCCTGCAGCTACCCTGGAAAAGAGAGTTGGTAGGCTCAGGGAAAGGAGGCCAAAGTCCGCTGAACCAGATGGCACAGCCCAGTTCGGTTCCAACCGAACAGAAGGAGTACCCTCTGACCAGGGCGAGACTTCTTCAGGCAAAGGAGATCTGACTCCGGCGGTCGTTCCAGCAAAGGACTAGGAAGTCAGCTGGTGTGGAGCCAAAACTTTCTTCTCCAACCGCTGAAGAAATAGCCAAAGCGATTAAAATTGTCCAGTCGCTTTTCCGGTTCCGACCGAACCAGCACCATCAGGTAAGCACCTGGTTTGGCCGGTTCCACCGGTTCAAGAGTATGATTTAGAGGAATATTATGAACCGGAGGAGGGGGAAGAGGAGTATGAGGAGAGTGAATGTGGATTTGAAAGTCTGGATGTGCCCATTGACCCGGACATCTCCCCAGACAGACCTTCAGGAGTGTCTCCTCCTAGGCTTTCTGAGTCCCCCTCTCATTTTATGTTTTATAAAAAAGTGGCTGAAACCCTCCAGCTTCCTGTGGAGGAAGCTGTGGATGATCAAGAGGAGCCTGACTATGTGGAAATGATGGATATCCCAGAGTCTAGGAGATTGTCTAGTCCCTTGCATAAATCTTTTGGGAAACAGACATTTAAAATTCTAAAAACTCCTCACACTATACCTCCTGTGGATAACAGAATGGTCAAGAGGTACACATTGCCAGGCTCTGATACGGAGTTCCTTATACAACAATGCAGCCATGTTGGGGTAGTGCAGGCTGCAGCCTGTGACAAGGCAAATATTCCCTTGGCCTCACACCCCCCGGACAAGGACTCCAGGAGGATTGATGCCATGGCAAAGAAACAGTACATGGCAGCATCCTTGGGACTCAGACAGGCAAATTATATGACTTATGTTGCTAGATATCAGAAATCCAGATGGGATACTGTTATGACTCTAGCAAAACAGGTCCCTGGTCAGCTTGCCAAGGAGCTGGAGCAGGTGGCTGCTGATGGTATTGAGGCATCCAAGGTGCAATTCCATGCTACAGTGGACTCAAATGAGTGTCATCAAGAGTCATGGCTACATCTGTGGCACTTCGAAGAATGGCTTGGCTGAGATGTACTAGCCTGTCACAGGATACCCAGACTAAAGCCATGGATTTTCCTGTTGTGGGTAATTCCCTGTTTGGGGAGCAGACAGAGAATTACATGAAGAAAATGGATGAGTATAGGACCACCTATAGGAGTGCACAGGCCAAGGAAAGGCAGGCCACTCCTCAAAGGCAGCTTCCCAGGGGCAGGGGCAGGCCTTTTCATAGGCCTTTTTACCAAGCCCAGGCCTCCTCTTCTGCTTTTGCCCAGAGGGGGTTCTTTAGAGGGAGAGGTAGACGGGGTACAAGCAGGCCTGCTTCCACCCCTCAGCCCAAAGCCCCTGCCAAGCAGGCACCCTGATGGGGTTGCCAGGGCCGATTCTCAGCAACCTGTAGTGGGCAGGCTGGCTTACTTTGTCCAGGACTGGGAGTCTCCGACATCAGACAAGTGGGTCCTGGAAGTAAAGCCAGGGACTGATTCTCAGCTTCAAAAGTTTCCAAAGATGAGAACCAGATCCTTTCCACCTGCAAATCCACCAGAGGCACTTGCCCTAGAGGCAGAGGTCTCTTCCTCCTGGCTCTCAGAGCTGTGGAAAGGGTTTCACCCTACACCAGGGCAAAGGATTGTACTCCAGGTACTTCCTTGCCCCAAAAAGACTAGGAGAATGGCGGCCCATCCTGGATCTCAGATACTTAAACAAGTACCTTTTAAAACCAAAATTCAAAATGGTGACTCTGGGAATTATTCTACCCTCTCTAAGGCCAGGGGACTGGCTAGCGTCCCTGGACCTCAAGGATGCCTGCTTCCATATTCTCATCAGATGCTCCCATTGAAAGTACCTCAGGTTCGAGCTGCCCTCAGGCCATTACCAGTTCAGAGCAATGCCCTTTGGCCTCACCTCTGCTCCAAGGGTGTTCACAAAATGCCTGGCAGTAGCAGTTGCTTCTCTAAGAAGGCAAACAATTGCCATCTTCCCTTACCTGGATGACTGGCTCATAGTAGGCCAGTCCCCAGACCAAGTCAAGTTACACCTACAGATAACTCAGCAACTGCTTACCTCTCTAGGTTTCCTTCTGAATCTTTCAAAGTCAGTTCTAGAGCCTGTCCAGCTCCTCACCTTCATAGGCGCAAAGCTGAACACAAAGAAAGCCAGAGCCTTCCTTCCTTTGGACAGGGCAAGGACCCTGGTCTCTCTGGCCTCCTCATTCACCCTGCAGATGTCTTGACCAGCAAGGCATTTTCTACAGCTCCTGGGGCACATGGCTGCTTCTACAGCAGTAGTGCAGGGAACAAGATTTCAGATGAGGGACATTCAGTTTCATTTGAGAGCCTTTTGGTCTCAAAGGAAAGACTCTCTAACCAAATTGATCCCAGTGACTCCAACCCTGATCCAGGCTCCTACAGTGGTGGCAGGATCAGAGCAATCTGAGACAAGGGTTCCTTTTGTCTCTCAGTCTCACTCCTTAATCCTTACTACAGATGCATCCCTCTTGGGGTGGGGAGCTCACATGGCGACCTCACTACCAGGGGTTGTGGTCCCCTCAGGAATCTCTGCTCCACATCAATCTGTTGGAACTCAGAGCAGTTTTCTAGCACTTCAAGCTTTTTCAAATATGTTCAGAACAAAGTTGTACAGGTCAGAACAGACAACACCACCACAATGTGGTACATCAACAAGCAAGGGGCACTCGGTCTATGGCCTTGTGCACGGAAGAATCAATAGTTGTGGTCTCTGGCTTACTCCTGAACACCTCCCTTATGGCAGTTCACCTCCCAGGCATGGACAATGTCCTGGCAGATGCTCTCAGCAGGATTTCTCAGGGCCATCACGAATGGTCACTGGACCCCCTGGTCTTGGAGGTGATATTTGCCAGATGGGGCACCCCGCAGATAGATCTTTTTGCAGCCCCAGACAATCACCAACTTCCCTTTTTGCTGCAGGCCCCAGTGTTGGGCTCAGTCCCTCTGGATGCCTTAGTTCTCAATTGGAAGGAAGTTTCTCTACTTTTCCTCCTTCCTCTCCTGTTCGTGCTAGTCAAAATCAGATCTCAACCCTGCAAGATGATCCTGATTGCTCCAGATTGGGCCAGACAACCCTGGTATCCACTCCTACTGTCCTTAGCAGTCCATCTTCCCCTGTGTCTTCCAGGAATCACAACCTGTTAACCTGTGCTCAGGGAGGTGCGGTACCGAACCTCAAATCTCTCAATCTCAAGGCCTGGCTCTTGAAGAGTTAGAGTTTGCTGATTTACACCCTCCCAGGTGTAATGGATATCCTGAAGGCTTCTGAAAACCTTCCACCAGGGCTACTTATAATTCCAAATGGAAGAGGTTTTCCATATGGTGCTCTGGAAGCATATTTCCCAGAATCTGCTGGTTTACCCACAGTCCTGGATTATATGGTCCACTTAAATACCTTGGGGCTGAGACCAGCTATCCTAAAAGTGCATCTGGCAGCAGTGTCTGCTTTTATTTCAGCAGGCAAGCCCTCTTCTCTTTCAGCTCACCCTGTATTCTCCAAGTTTTTCCAGGGATTGCTTCACACCAACCCTCCATTCAGGGACCCTGCCCCCACCTGGGATCTTAATGTTTGCATTGTTCAGCTTATGCAACCCCCCTTTGAGCCTTTGTCTTCAGCAGAGCTTAAGTACTTGACTTGGAAGACTGTGTTTCCGGTAGCCATCACTTCTGCCAGACACATAAGTGAATTACAAGCTTTGTCAGTGGAGCCTGATTTTTATCTCGTTTCATAGAGATAAGGTGGTCCTCAGGACTAACAGGAAGTTCTTGCCTAAGGTGGTTTCAGATTTCCACCTTAATCCATCTATATCTCTTCCAGTGTACTTCACTGACCATTCCTCATCTGGCAAGAGGAGGCTGCACAGCTTTGGATGTGAAGAGAGCCCTTAGTTACTACATAGAGCATACCAAGGGTCACAGGTTCGACTCCCTCCAACTGTTCCTCACTTATGGTGAGGTTGGTAAAGGGAAACCTGACACTAAAAGATCCATTGCCAGGTGGATTGTCTCTTGTATCCAATTTTGCTATGAAAAACTGGGTAAGGTTCCTCCCTCAGGCCTGAGGCCTCACTTTACCAGAGGTACAGCTGCTTCCCTGGCTGCTGCCAGGGACATCCCTATCCTAGAGATAACGTCAAGCAGCTACCTGGAAAACAGTTCACACTTTTACCAAGCATTACTCTCTGGACATCCAGGCTAGGAGTGATGCTCGGTTTGGCACAGCTGTGCTTCAGAGCCTATTTCCTAAGTAGGTTCTGTCCCTCCTCCATGGAGGCACTGCTTTGTAGTCTGCATATGTCAGAATATACCAAGACTTCGTGTTGTTTGAAGAAAAAATTACTCACCTTAGTAATGTTGTTTCTTCTAATGGAGTCTTGCTATATTCTGACCTCCTCCCTGCCTACCCCTCTCAGAACTTCTGTATCTTCCTGGACATAAGTCTCCACCACTCATTCACACTAGTGGGATTAGCGCCGGAGGCACTAAGACCCATCGGGAGCAAACTTTTTGCTGGAGGGTCGGCGCGAGAGACGGTGCCACGAGACACGGCGCCCGCGAGCAGCGGCTCGAGCGGTAATGACCATCTCGGCGACCACTCCAACCGCCTCAGTTCCTTTTTTCCCGCCCGTCGAGTGCGCTTCAGTGGCGAGTCGCTCGCCTGTCGAGTCAAACTTCAAACTAGCGCATAGTTTTCAGTTTGTTTTGTAACTTTATCTCGATAAGTAGTATGCTTAATTTTATTCTATTTTAAATTAAATTTTTCTAATATTAAATTTTACTTGAAGAAGTCTCGGCCTACTGGACGGAGTCGACCATGAGCAGGTCAGGTGACGGTAGGGAGACTTCGGATGAAAGCTGTTCAGTCAGCCGGGCTGGATCCGGTCAGCCTCCTTCTCCTCAGCGGGGTTCCGACAACTGTCAGTCCGATGCCCGGGGGGATGGGCGGTCCCCCCGCCGGCATAAAAATAAACGGTCGCATTCTCGGCACCGTTCGGCCTCGAGCTCTTCTTCGGCCCACAGGTCAAAAAAGAGAAGGCATCACTCGAGGTCGCCCTCTGGTATGTCTACGCGTCGACGCTCGGTTATCGTTGCTAGTTGCCGGTCTCCTTCTTCGGAGTCGCCAACTTCCGGTAGTCGTCGTCCTCGACATCGGAGTCCCTCCCCGCCTATAGGTAGGACTCCAGATGAGCAGTTTCATCAGTGGGCCGCTCTTATGGAGCAATGGGCTCGGAGGTTGGTTCTTCTGCCTGGCTCGGTTGCCTCGGAGCCCTCGGGCCCCTCCGGCGATCAGGTAGGGCGGTTGGACCTTCCTAGTCGCGTGGCGCCTTCTTCGGTGCCAGCGACTCCGTGCTTAGGTGTTCCCCCCCTCACATGGCTGCGGCGCAGGGGGCCTCACCGATGCCCTTATCTCCTGTTTTTTTCCTTCTCTAGCTTTCCAGGTTCCTGGGGCTTTTCCGGCGCCTTCGGCAGGGTCTGTTGGCTTGTCAGCGCCGATTTCGGTGCCGCTGGGTCTTGCGGCACCGTCCGCGGCACATGGTCTCGCTGCCCGGTGGTGCCGTTGGATAGAGGCGGTGCCGTTCACGGCGCCCTATTGCGGCGTCGTCCAGAGCGCCCGTTTGCGGCGCCCGTGCGCGTCGTCAAATCGACGCGGCGATGTCGTCAGCGAGCGCCGCCGGCTGCGGGCAGCGTGCCTCTTGACGCGTGCGCCTCCTGAAGTGCCGTCTTCAGCCTGTTTTGCCGTCTCGGCGCGGCAGCCATAGGGACTCTCCTTGTTTTCTGCTATTTCCTCCTCTCCTAATTTTCACTCCTTTCCTGTCCAAACAGTCCTTTCTGGACCATCAGGAGATGATGTTGAGCCTGACCCAGACCTTGGTTGGGTGATGAAGTGGAGAAACAGGATCTTTCTTTGCTACAGAGCCTGTGGTCGAGGACCTGTCCTTTAAGTCTCTGTTGAAGAACCTGGGATCCACTCTTTCTCCTCAGACTACAGACATCGATCCTGGGAAGATATTAAGACTCCAGTATCTTCATGCTTCGGAGATCCTCACAGATTTGACTCCTCCGATCCAGCCTTCCTTCGAGAGCTGTCTCAAATGGTATGGAATAATCCTGCTCTTATTCCCTCAGTGGCTAAATCCATTGATAAGAAGTATTCAGCTCCCAAGGATCATCCCATTTTGGCATCCCAAGCCTTTGCGGATCCTATTGTAGTCCTGGCAGAGAATGACAAGGTCGTTCTTCCTCAAACTACTACAGCTCGACCTATTAACAAAGAGTCTCGTAAGATTGATACATTAGGTAAGAGAGTCTTTGCTGCCTCCACTCTAAGTATGCGTATTGCCAGTTATCAAGGCTATTTTTCTCAGTATGAGTATATCCTGTGGCACTCTATGAAAGAATGGTTGAAGCTCTTCCAGATTCAGATTCCAAGTCAGAGCTTCTTCTGACCGTTATTAGAGTATTGAGTCCAATAACCAACAGGTCAAAGCCGCCATGGGCGCTTCGACACTGCTTCTCGCTCAGCAGCCGCGGGGATTTGTACTCGGTGCCATTCCTGGCTGCGTACTTCTGGCTTCACGAATGATGCTCAGCAGCAGGTGATGGCGCTGCCTTTTGATGGCTCCTTTCTTTTTGGCCCTCAGGTGGAGCAAGCCTTAGAGGCCACTCAGAAGACTAGATCAGCCATTAAGTTGGCCAGACCTCCGCCTGCCCCTCTCGGGGCATGTGAACAGGCGTCAGTTTCATAGTGATGCAGTCCTTCGAGGCAGAGGCAGGGAAGCTTCATAAAAGCCAACCTGCCCAACCTCAAAGAAGATTTAGCAGAAAGCGCAGGGGCCTAAAGCTCCCAGCGCTACCTTATGAGTCGTTGGCCCAAGTTCCATCCACTCTGCCCGAGGTGGAACTTTCTCCTCCGGTGGGAGGTCGTCTGATGTACTTCTACAACCAGTGGAAGTCCATAACTTCGGACAAATGGGTCCTTCGGATAATTCGCGAGGGTTATTCTCTCAATTTCTTGGAAACCCCCAGGTGTCCTCCCAGGCGACAACCCAGGTTGTCGGCCTCTCAGTCAGACCTCCTCACCGCGGAGATCCAGGGCCTTCTGAACAACAGGGCAATAGAACTGGTGCCCCCGCATCTGCGAAACACAGGGTTCTACTCCCATTACTTTCTGGTTCCAAAGAAATCTGGGGGGATGCGCCCCATTCTAGACCTCAGAAAGTTAAACAAATTCCTCCCCAGGGAGAAATTCAAGATGATTTCCCTAGGTACCCTGTTACCCTTGCTGCATCAGCACGACTGGCTGGCCTCTCTGGATATGCAGGATGCTTACCAGCATATCCCCATCCACCCGACCCACCGCAAGTTCCTCAGGTTTGTAGCTTTGGGTCAGCATTATCAGTTCAGAGTCCTGCCCTTTGGGCTATCCTCGGCGCCGCGAGTTTTTACAAAGTGTTGTGCAGTTCTCGTGGCGCATCTCAGGAAAGTCGGACTCCGAGTGTTTCCCTACCTGGACGATTGGCTTCTAGCAAGCCCTTCCGTCCAAGGGACTTTGGAAGCCGTGCAAATGACTTCTCGTCTTCTCACGTCCATGGGAGTTCTGCTGAATTTGAAAAAATCTCAACTGCAACCCTCCCAGAGGCTCCTTTTCATAGGGCGCTTCTAGACACCTCTTCAGAAGCTTTCCTTCCAGAGGACAGAAGACTCGACATCCTTGAATGGCCCGTTACATCAGGGAGAACCAATCGGTTACAGCTCTCCGATGCAAGCATGTTGGGTCTCATGGCGTCCTCGGTCTTCACTGTCCCCTGGCCCGACTGCACATGAGAACACCCAATGGATGCTCTCCACTCAGTGGTCCCCGACGTCTCACCCCAGTCTTATCCCATCAAGGTGGCGGAGCCCCTTAAGGTCTCTCACCTGGTGGTCTCAAGAGAGCAATCTCCTGGAAGGATTCCCTTTGCTCCCCGGATCATCAGATCTCCATCACCACAGGCATCGCTAATGGGATGGGAGCTCACTGTCTCTCCCTCCACACTCAAGGTGTATGGACTCAGTTAGAAACTCATCTCCACATAAATGTCCTGGAGATGAGAGCGGTCCTCTATGCAATCCGAGCTCTGAAGGATGTCCTTTGTCCAAGAACATTCTCCTTCAAGCGGACAACAAAGCAGTGATGTATTACATCAACAAGCAAGGCGGTGCTCATTCTTACCCCCTTGCAGGGAAGCAATGAGGTGTGGGAGTGGTGCTTGGAGCACAAGTCTCTGATTCAAGCGGTTTATCTGCCAGGTATACAAAGCGACCTAGCAGATCACCTCAGCAGAATGGAGGCAGACCCTCACAGTGGTCTCTCGATCCAGCCATAGCTCGGTCCCTGTTCAAAGAGTGGGGACTCCAGAACTGGACCTTTTGCATCCCCACTCAGCATAAAACTGCCTCTCTTCTGCTCCAGAAATCCAGGGCCTGGCATTTTCTGTCAGGATCGTTCAGGCTGCGGTGGACAAAAGCGCTTTCTTACGCCTTTCCACCCTTCCTCTAATCCAGAGAGTACTCCTCAAGTTCGAGTCTCAGGGGACCAAGATGATTCTCATTGCTCCTTCCTGGCCTCGGCAACTATGGTTTCCTCTACTCAACAGTATGTTGGCAGCCTCTCCGAGACCACTTCCTTTGCAAATCAGTCTTTTGACTCAGGGTTCGTTGGTCCATCCCAACCTGAAATCACTTCACCTTCATGCTTGGCTCCTGAAGAGATAGAAGTGAATCGGTTCAACGTCTCTCGTAGAGTCTCAGACATCCTTCTGGCTGCTCGGAAGCCAGCCACCCGAAAAACGTACGCTTCCAAATGGAAACGTTTTTCTCTCTGGTGTGCAAAATCCTCTTGGAATCCCTTTTCCTGTCCTCCTGGCAAGGTTCTGGAGTATCTTTTGGACCTGTCAAACTTAGGTCTTCAGTACTCCACAGTTAAAGTTCACCTTAGTGCCATCTCAGCGTTCCATGAGCCGGTTTCTTCCTTAACTCTGGCTCAGTTACCTATGGTGAAAAGATTTCTTAAGGGGATTCTCCATACCAGACCCCCTGTTAAGCGTCCAGTTGCAGCCTGGGACATTAACCTGGTGCTGGACATGCTCACTCGAAGCCTTTGAACCCTTAGCTACCTGTGAGCTAAAATTTCTTACCTGGAAGACTGCCTTCCTGGTGGCCATTACCTCAGCCCGGGGTCTCTGAGATACATGCCTGGTTACGGACCCTCCGTATACTGTATTCCATAAAGACAGCGTGGTTCTCCATTACTCATCCTAAATTTCTTCCCAAGGTTGTGTCAGAATTCCATCTAAACCAACCTCTGGTACTTCCGCTTACCAGCTAATTTCCAAAATGAAGGGGAGCGAGCTCTTCATTCCTTGGATGTTAAGAGAGCCTTGCGGTTCTATTTAGATAGAACCAAGGATGTTATGAGACTCAGCAACTGTTCGTTTCTTTCAGCGACACCCGGCTGGGTCAACCTGTCGCTATTAGATGCATCTCTTCATGGTTAGTGGCATGCCTTCGTCATTGCTATTCCATGGCTCAAGTTAAATTAGAAGGTAGAGGTATCGCTCACTCTACTAGGCAGTCGCTGACATCCCTAGCGAGAATTGCAATGTTCCAATTGCAGATATATGCAACGCCGCCACCTGGAGCTCAGTGCATACCTTCGTTAAGCACTATGCACTGGATGTTCATGCTAGGCGACATTCCGCATTCGGCAGAACTATCCTTAATGGGCTTCTATCTTAGACGCGTGAGCTCTGGCTCTCCTGCGCCCTTTTGGGGGATTATCAGCTTGGTACTCTCCACTAGTGTGAATGAGTGGTGGAGACTTATGTCAGGAAGATAGGAAAAGTGCGGTACCTACGGTAATTCTTGATCTTCTTGGGCGAGTCTCCACCACTCATTCTACGCTCCCTCCCCGAGCTCACCGCTGTATTGGTCTTCACCCCTCAAATCTTTAGGCCGTGAGGACTTCTTTGCTGACCCTTCTTACACGGGTCATACGGACTATCTTATGTCCGTTTTTTAATGTTGAGGTTTACTCTTACGTTAGTTGCGCTGCACCTCCTTGGTAAAAGGTACTGAGGCGGTTGGAGGGTGCGTCGCCGAGATGGTCATTACCGCTTGAGCAGCTGCTCGCGGGCGCCGGTATCATGGGCGCTGCCTCTCACCGACCCTCCAGCAAAAGTTTGTCTCTCGATGGGTCTTAGTGCCTCCGGCGCTAATCCCACTAGTGTGAATGAGTGGTGGAGACTCGTCCAAGAAGATCAAGAATTACGGTAGGTACGTAATTTTCCTTTTTGGGATATGGGTGGGCAGTGCAGTGTTGGCACTTAGTAGGTGCCCACCTTGTTGTTTTTCACCCCTCCCTTCTTGGGGTGACTTGGTGTTGTGTTTTTCATTTTTTGGGTCTCCTGACTTGAGTCTTTGTTTTGGGACCAAAAAATGTGTTCTTATATTTAGTAGCCAGTTGGCTAGTGTAGGTTTACAGCTTCCACACAGGACCTCAGTGAGTTGAGCTCGTAAAGATCTGACGGTTTGAGTTTAAAGAACAACAGACGGAGTTTCAACCGAGCTCGAGCTCAGTCTTCCTGGCCTGGCATGGAAAGTTAACTCTTTCACCTCCGGAGCAGTTCGAAGGTTGGGACTCACTGCATATGTCAGAATATAGCAAGACTCCATTAGAAGAAACAACATTACTAAGGTGAGTAATTTTTTTCTTTTCAACCCCCACAATCTATTAACTCTATAAAAACATATACAGACTCTGTCTAACAAAAAAATCGGAACTATAACCTTTATTTTTTTAACTATGTACATTAAGGCTTCCAAATGTGAGGTGAGCACTTTAGCCCACCTCAGGGTGTTCCAGTCAGGAAGAGAAACACCCTCCTGACTAAAACCCTGGTTCTCGAAACCCCTGAAGAAGAGGAGGGCCCATAGGAGGATGAAAAAAGACACTCCCAGTAATGGGGCTCTTACTGTAGCCACCATATTAAGGTTAGACCGACATGTATAAGTGAGGGAAGAGTCTCACACAGCATTTAAGTTAAACTAAACTGCCTGATGTTCTTCAGATTAATTCTTAGTCTGTCCAATGGGGCTTTCATTGGAGATGGGAGTATAGGGGTAGGGGAAGGCAGAGGTAAAAAAAAAGGAGGGAGGAGGAGAAGCCAAAAAAAAAAAAAAAAAAGGGGGGGGCAAGGCAGCAAGCCAGGAGGGGTAAGCTGGAGTTCGGTTTAATTCCCCTCAAGCTCTATATCAGGAGTCCTCAGGGGCTTTTACTGGCCAATAAACCATGCCCCCAAGCCAGGTACGCTGTTTCTTAGGAGAGAGGTGAACAGGAGACACAGGAGACTTAGATTTTCTCCAGTTGTCCTGGAATAAAGGAGGACTCTTCAGTAGATAAGGCGTATTACTCCGGCAGAAGCTGCAAGGACGGGATGAGGGCGACATCCCTTAATTACATCTTTGTAAGCCAAGAGGGTAGAGATAGGTTCAGTTGGCCAAAGTGACCAGCAGCCCCAGGGTTCCAGGCAATATCCCCAAGAGCTACAGTGGCCAGCTCCTCACTTCCCCTTCCTGACTCAACTAAGGAGGAGGACACCCATCTCACCCAGAATTCATCACCACCCCATCCTTCCACCCCCAGCCCACTCCCATTAGTTCCATTGAAGCCCACCTCCACATCAATTTCTGTCACTTTATTAGTTGCAGGAATTGGTCCCAAAACTAAACCTCAAAGCTCAAAGGGTTAGAGCAGGGCCAGGTGGGCAGAAGCAGACAGTGACCCCAGATAACCCCGGGCTCCCTCCCTAGCCGCCCCTCAGTACGAGGGCAATCTCTGCCATCAAGGGACATTTCAAATAAAAGGAAGGGGACCAGTCCACCCAGAGGTCACCATCTCCCCCACACGCACCCCCGCCAAGGCCCAGCAGCAAGATCAAAGTACATTACTGCAGATCAATTGGATCTTGATCTTCAGATTGTCCGTTACCACCCTTTGTCCCTTGGAGTCTCATGGGTTAAATATGGATGAGAGTCACTGGGGATTATTTTCTTCATCATTCATCTCAGTACGAGTGCTATTTCTTCAGTATGTCGAGGGTGAGAGGTTCATCTCGCTGTTAAGTCCTTGAGGGCCCAAGAAATGGGGGGCAGGGGCAGACGGCCAGGGCTGCCAGCGACTCCAGGCAGCCAAGCGGCACCCCCCTCCATGTTTGCCCCACGTCCAGAGCATGACCCCCACCATTGTGAGGCTGCCTAATGGGGAAGGGCAACCAGCCCACCCAGAGACCATCACCACACCTGTCCCTCCTACCCTCCCCAACCCCCGGGATCAACTAGAAGTTTACCACTTCTGATCACGATCATAGGCATGAATATGGGTGCCATTATTCCAAGACAAGCGCATACCAGTCAGCCGCTAAATCTTTTCTTTACTGTGAGAGTTGCATGATGAATGCCGAGGATCATCCCACAGCTAGGCCTCCGCAGGCCAAAAGGATTTAAGCAGGGCCAGGCAGCGGGGGCAAGTGACATCCCCAGGCAACCAAAAGACCCCCCTCCCTGGACCGCCCCACGGCCAGGTTGCAATTTCCGCTATCGAGGGGTAGTTTAAATAAGAGGAGATCATCTAGTCCACCCAGGAGACACCCCCACCACCCCATCCCCATCATCAAAACCAGAGAGTCAATTTGAAATATTACCTTTCAGGTCTGCAGGGTGGGATTTTGGAACTGTCTCCGCTTTTCCAGGATTTCTGGCAGGGGAGGATGACCTGCTGTCTGTTTGTGTTGGGAGGCTGATTAGATCTGGCCCTCGCTCTACTCGCCTGGTATCATTATCGTTTAGGATGCCTCTTTTTTTTTAGATCTTCTCTGGCTTCCTGGGCTGTTGTGTAAGTTTTAACCCCCTCCGCGAACTGGATCGTGACTTTGGCTGGATATGAGGTTCTGAACTTCATTTTCTGGGCCCTCAGGAGAGGGAAGAGAGGAAATTTCCCTTCTCAATCTTTGGATGCATGGCATGTAATCGTTGTCCCACATTAGCCTATGTGAACCTAGCTTGGTTTTCTGCTTCTTCCATGCCTTGCTGAGAAGCTGTTCTTTAACGCTGTAACTCTGGAAACGAATAACGAAAGACCGAGGCTGAGCATCTGGCCGGGAAGGTTTAGGCGTGAGCACCCTATGGGCCCACTCAATATCCAGCTGGTAATCTGGTTCGAGTTCGAGCAGCAGACGTAGGAGATAATCATCAAAGGTCACAGGATCATGGCCCTCCTCTTTTTCAGGTATCCCGTAAATTCTAGTGTTTTTTCTCTGGCTCCTATTTTCTGAATCCTCTTGCCTGATTGACATTAGTAATTGTTCAGCAGCTAGATTTTGCACAGTAGTTTCCAAGGAACCTAAGCAGGAGGTGGTAGCCATGATCTGACTGTCTGCCTCCCTTACTTTCATCTGCAAGGCCCCTATGTCTGTACGAATATCTCTGAGGGCATCCCGCATCTCCCCCCTAAACTCGTTGAT
Source organism: Neoceratodus forsteri (assembly GCA_016271365.2). NCBI lineage: Eukaryota > Metazoa > Chordata > Ceratodontiformes > Ceratodontidae > Neoceratodus > Neoceratodus forsteri. Next base: position 1,096,253,537 of record CM057453.1, read on the forward strand.
TGCTCTTAGTATTGCATCACTTTGAGAGGAGACCAGATTTTTTTTAGAATTTTTAAGCCATTTGTCCTAATTTTCTCTCTCCTGTCTCACCCCCCGTTTCACTGAGCCAAGAGGTCTCAGAGTCCGAAGCAACGCAGTCCTCCATGTCCACAGTTGTTAGGGGTTGGAAGCGGTTTCTCTGGCCCCGAAGCATTTTTGCTCGGCAATTTTCAATTGAATGTCTCCAGATGCAGTGATGAAGGCTATGACCGAGCCACGTAAAAGCCAAAAAAGTAGTCTGAGAAGGATTTTTTAAGATTACTGTGGAGGAGCTTCCCTGTTGTCTACTTCATGCTACAATGCCGGAACCGCGCCGTATTCCTTTCTTGATTTTCCACCATCTCATAATATGGTGTAGAGTGCTATTTTTGCTGCTTTTTCTTATTTTCCATTCCAGTTTGGTTATGTATGGTCTGGGGCTTAAAAAATCAAAAAAAGTTAAGGGAACGGGGGAGTGTCCAGCAGCCGAGCGGGAAAGATGCACTTTGCTCCAGCTCCGCTTCACTCATAAAAAATATGAGTTTAAACTTAATAAAACTTGGACTTCCTTTTAAAAAACAACATTGGTATTTTCTCAGTGGCCTCTGGATGTAATACAGATCTTTGCTCACCATGGGAAAACCTAAAGGAGCCAGTCAGAATGATCCTGCCACTGGGACCTCAGGGCCTCTGACTACATCAGTGGGCCCACATCTGGTAGAGAGTCTAGTGGAAGGAAGGAATGCTGAATCTCTGCACAAAGCAATCAGCATGTTAATGCAGATATTCCAAAAACTAGATGAAAAGCTAGATCAACAAAATGACAAGATCGTATTGGTGGAACAATGAATAGAAGCAATGGCAGGATCGATTAACGATCACAGACGGATGGCCAAGAAATCGCTGGCCACAATGGCCACAGTAATCAAAGTACAGTCCGTTGTATGTAGCTGATTGTGCAGCTTGAGAATCTGGCTCTTTCAGCCAACATACGGCTTCTTGGAGTACTGGAGGAGATGGAGGAGGGGGCTCTACCGACATTCCTTTAATGATGGTTGCCAGAAACTATTGGACTGGGTTTTGCTGTACTGATCATTAAAGCATACCTCATCACTCTACGCAGACCTCTCAACAACATGGAGGGACCAAGAACAGTGTTGCCAATGACACCTTCACTGCTTCGAGATGAGATCTTACAAGCAGTGAAAGAGGCCTCACCAGCCACAATTGGTGAAGCAAAGGTACATTTTTTTGCAGACTGCTCTTACATCACCAGAATGAGATGTGTAAAGCCTTTGGAGGGGTTGCTAAGAAATTAAAATCTAAAGGCATTATGTATTGACTTTCGTTCCAGCTCACTTACAGTTCACCTGTCTAGACAAAATGTATTCCTTTACTGATGCCGGAATAGCTGGGGACTTTGCCGAGAAGCTACCCTCAAGCAATCCGATGTTGAACATAATGGAACATCACATGGAGGACAGTGAGAACTGATTAGACATTACTCCTCTTAGTGGGACTTACCAAACTGTCTTCTTGTTAACCTTTCCCCTACAGAGTGATTTGTCTATGGATATCTACACGGAGTGTATCTAGTTGGCTCACCCATGCTCCCAACTTAAGCCTGTCATTGTGCTGTAATACATGGTTTGTTAAATATGTAGTGGGAGATCTTCCACGGAGTGGTCTCTTGCAGTAGGTAATACACTTGGGTCATCGCCAGAGGTCACTGTGGTGCACAGCAACTCTTCTAGCGGTCTTTTCCAGGGGCCGCCCACACATGACATCACCTTCTTGTTTCCTATAAAAGTGTGGGCGATCCCTGGTATCCGCAGTTCATTTTTCTGCCGTCTTCAGCTTGCACACAGCAGCTAGTGCAACTTCAGCCATCGATGAAAATTTGAGCAAAAAACAACATTGAAAAACGAATGTCCATAGAATCTTCCAGCAAGATGGTGCTATTCCATTCCTGCCATTGTAGTAGAAAAATCTACTGTTTCGACAACCACCCCACTTGTTTAAGGTATCTGGACCCCACACACGACACCACCTCCTGCATACATTACTAGGATTTCAACCAGACAACTCGTCGTCGATGACTGCAGGAATTCAAAAACCATTTAATGGAGCAGAGATTCTCTTATGGAGAATAAAGGGGCTCGTCCCAAGAGCTCCCAATCCACTGATTCTCATAAACAGCACAAAAAAAGAGATGGAGAAGTCCATCTTCATACTATGTGCCTAAACACTCATTGATGGCCACCATTACAGGTGCCCCACCATCGACGATGCATTCAAGCACTGCCTCCTCATCAACGGGAGGTTACACCCGCTTGTCGACCGTGCTTTCCAGAGCTTTAACAGCTGTCTACAACAAACCGTTTGTGGTTTCTGTCGACGTCCCATTAATGGGGGTCCTCTCCCATCTATGGTGATCTCATTTCAGCATCCTACTCCTGTTTCCCCAGTGGCTCCGTTGACGATGGGTCACATTCCAATGGGGAAACCTACTACATTTGCTATGCATACTGCCCCTCCACCTTCACAGGTGTATTCCCTAGGGGCCAGGCGGACAGGGATTGGGACCCTAGGCTTAATACCACCCAGGGGCAAGACCTGCTCAGACTACACATCCAAGGCCCTCTACAATCCCCTTGGTTTTCCAGAAGGCCCCCTGCCATTGGGCATATTTAGCCCTCCGACCCAGAGGAGTCAAATCACCCATCCCGTTCCCCTACTCCTCCACCTAAAAGTTTCCAGGGTGATGGAAACCCTTCACCACCCTGGTCACCTCCCTTGTATGTAGATGACTACCTATCAGATGAGGCTGACTTTCCGGCAGATTTTACCAGAGATCTGGAGGTTGAGGAATTTCAAGATCTGGACTTCCAGCCCTAGTCCTCCCTTTTGGATATTTCCTCCTTAAATGAGAATTTATCCCATCAGGTGGCTGCCTCTCCTCCCGATGACTCATCCTTCCATGAGATGATGGTCCACATTCAGAAAGTCATGGGTTTCTCCACTACCAAACATGATGAACAATGTAAGGATATGGCAGATTAGCTAGAACTCCCAGAGGAACCAGTCTTAGAGGTACCCCCACTTATAGAGACCTACCAAAATGCTATGTTTGCTGCCTGGAATAAGCCTTCTACTGTTATGGCTATTCTCTGCCAGGCAGATCACCTCTACCAGGCTCCTCTAGATCACCCTTTTCTATCCACTACTCCTGAAGCAGATTCAGTAGTGATCACTGCTGCTCATGATCATACTAAATGACCAAAACACATGAGCTTCTTACCTCCTGATAAAGATTCCTGTAGGATTGACTATCTGGGGAAAAAGGTTTTCCAAACAAGTACCATGAATCTCAGAATCCTAAATTATATGGGACATATGATCAGATACCAGCGTACACTCTGGTCCTCTGCCATAGAATTAGTCAATAAACTCCCTCCTTCACAGGAAAGGGAACAATTACTGGCTGCAATATCTACTGGCAATTCCATCTCCCAACAGCTACTTTGTTGGGGCTGTGATGAGGTTGATACTTTGGCCCACATGTCAGCAACAGGCATTACCTTGCGTTGCTATGCTTGGCTTTGCGTCTCAGGCTTTACACCTGAGGTACAGCATAGAGTGGTCAGTGCTCCTTTTAATGGGTCCAAACATTTCGACCCAGGTACCCAAACACTGATAGATGACCTTCAACCTTCAGGAAGAACACTGTGCATGATCCATGACATGTGCCACACATCCCAGCCATCGTATCGTCCTCAGTCCTCTATTCCAAAAGAGGTGGGAAATACAGAAGCAGAATTTGAGGCCGTTCCCAGTCAATCAGATCCAACACCTCTGCAGCCAAGGGCTCCCGCTCCCACCCTCCTAGGGTGGCTGGTCAGCCTGCCCCACAGTGACCAACTGGGGCTCTGTCCATGCTTCCTCGACCAGGCCTCAAAAGCTGTGGGCGGTCATTTTCCCCTCCACTTGGAGGCCTGGAAAACGATCACATTGGATGAGTGGGTACTTCAGATCATTCGGGGGGGGGACACACTCTGGAACTACTTTCCAAACCTCCCCCTCATCCCCAACCCCGCTCTGTATATTACTTGCCCGACCATATTCCTATTCTCCAGGAGGAACTGCAGGCTCTTCTAACCAAGAAGGCCTTTACCCGGTTCCCCCTGCAGAACACCCAAAGGGGTTTTATTCTCACTTTTTCCTGGTACCCAGATGAACTGGAGATCTCAGATCAATACTAGACCTTAGAGAATTGAACCTACACGTCCAGTATAAAAGGTTCCCCATGGTCACCCTAAATTCCGTCAAGCTAATATTGAAACAAGGGGATTGGCTATGTGCCCTAGATACGAATATGCTTACCTACATATCCCTATCCATCCTGCCCACCACAGGTTCCTTTGTTTTCACCTGTTGGCACAACACTACCAATTTTGAGCACTCCCATTCGGCCTCTCATCTGCCCCGAGAGTGTTTACCAAGTGCCTAGCAGTAGTAGCAGTAGCCCTACAATGGGACGGACACTTTGTCTTCCCTTATCTGGACGACTGGGTCATCAAGGCAGAGTCCAAAACCTCTCTGCTTTCCTCCCTACAAGCAACCTTAACTCTATTCCAAGCACAAGGGATTACGATCAATTGGCCGAAGTCCAGTCCGACCCCTACACAGTCGGTCCAATATATAGGAGTAGTGCTAGACACTGCCTACCTCCCAGCTGACAGACAAGACAAGCTTCTATCTCTAGCTTCTCAGATGCAAACCCAGAATGTAGTCACAGCCAGACGCATGTTATGTCTTCTAGGACATGTGGCCGCTACCATCCCTACGGTAGCATGTGTCCATCTTCACATGAGACCAATTCAGTGGGCTGTCCAGAACCAGCGTCCTCAAAGAACAGGAAATTTCAAAGACAAAATCAGAGTCACTTCCTCGTTGCAGTCCGCCCTAGTATGGTGGACCCTCCGAGCCAACCTATATCAAAGCATGCCCTTCCATTCCCCCCTGCCCCTGCAGACGTTGACTATGGATGCATCCCTGAAGGGCGGGGTGTGCACCTGGAGCCTTACAGGACACAAGGCAAGTGGATCAGTTCTATCCAGTTCAGTAGATCTTTGAGGAGTGTCTCTTGTAGCAGGTATGATCCCACCCTCTGTCCCCCTCCTTCTCTAAGAGAACAAATTCTGGTCCAGTGACTCTTGGGTTGGAATACCTATGGTACCACGGCTTCCCCTTGGTTCTCACTTAGCAAGCTGAGTCTGGCGGAGGAAACTGAGGATACCAGGGACCACCCACACTTATATAGGAAACAGGAAGGTGATGTCATGTGTGGGTGGCCCCTGGAAAAGACTGCTAGAAGAGCTGCCATGCACCACAGCGACCTCTGATGGCAACCCAAGTGTATTACCTGCTGCATGAGACACTCCTCAAAGATCTACTGTTATGCTAGGGTCTTAAGTAACTGTACTTTCTGGAGGGAAATAACTTAGTGTTTCTGTACCTCTGAGGGTGAAAAGGAGATGGTGCTAGGTAGAGCATACAGCTGCTTTAAATTGTATTTATTTATTAAATTTTGATAACCGGGCAAGCCTGCTGGGCCCCAAAGGTTCCTTTTTCAGGGGCGACCCAGGGGTTACATGGAATAATACATGGGATTGCATGCAGCACAAGTATATTACATAAAACACAGAGAACATAACATGGGGTAAATACATAGTAGCTTTTCAACAGGTTACATTTCGTAGGTAATACATAGTAGCTTTTCAACAGGTTACATTTCCTGGGTAGGCTATACAGATGGGGTGCAGTTATAGTAGGTATTTCCCTGGTAGGGGGAAGGGTAGACTTATGCTTAGGAGCCTCTAACTTTAGCAGTTGCATTTGGAGGTGACCATCATATGAGCCTTCAGACTTGTGCGGAAAGTGTTGGTAGAGGTAGCATCCTGAACACCAGGGGGCAGGGAGTTCCATAGGGTGGGAGCTGTAATGGCAAACGACTTTACCCACCACCTTGGTTCTAACCCTGGGCACTGTGAGGAGGGTTCTGTCCATTCGGAGGAGCCTAGGGTTTCCCTTTTGGGCAATGAGTCCAGTGAGGCTGGGAGGAGGGGATGGGCTGAGTAATTTATGAGTATGGCAGAGTAAGGGGTATTGGAGCCAGGTCTCCCAAGAGGGCCAGTTTAGTTGGGACAGAGTGTCACAGTGGTGAGTCTGGGGACCAGATAGGATGACGGAGCAAGCCACCTTGTGATAGAGAACTTGTAGTCTGTTCATCTCTTGTTTGGCAGCTCCCTGAACCAGCGGGGCCACATAGGAGAGGGTCGGGAGCAGGATGCTTGTGGCGATGGAGGCCCTGGCCGTGGGTATCAACTGGTCTTTCTGCCTATACAAGGTCCTGAGTTTGGCATGAATATTTTTGGTTACCTGGTCAACATGATGCTTGAGGGAGAAGCACTGATCCAGGGTGAGGCTAAGGTATTTTATAGATTCAACCACCTCAAGTCTTTTGCTTGTTGTGGTCATCAGCTGGAGATGTAGGCTTCTGTCCCGGCCGAGGGTTCTTGTGCCAAACAGCATGGTCTTGGTCTTGTTAGGGCTAATGATCATTCTGTTAGTGACAAGCCATTTTTCTAGGGAACTCAGGTCATCCTGTAGCCCAGAGCAGAGATCTCCCAGATTAGAGGAGGGGCAGTAGATGACTGCGTCATCCGCATACTGAACCATTGAGCTACCCCCACAGTGTTTACTGAGATCATTGGTGAAGAGTGAGAAGAGAAGATGGTCAAGGATAGACCCTTGGGGCACCCCATCCATTAGAGGGAGAGGCTCTGACAGGGAGTCTTTCCATTTTACCCTCTGTGACCTCCCTGTGAGGTAACTGTTGAACCAAGATAGGAAGTGGCTGTCTAACCCAACCTGGCTCAGTTTTGAAAGGAGTAGGTTGTGGTTTACAAGGTCAAATGCCTTGGATTGGTCAATGAAGACTGCCCCAGTGGGGGTCCCCTTGTCCAGTTCTCTGAGAACAGCTGTGGAGAACTTGATAAGCGTGGTGTCAGTCCCATGATTGGTTCTGAAACCGTGCTGGGAGGGGGCAAGTAATTGATGGAGCTCTAGGTAGTCACGGAGTTGTCTGTAAATTAATCTCTCTTGGATCTTACCAAGGCTACAAAGTAAGGAGATAGGCCTGTAGTTATTGGTAATCTCCCTTGAACCTCCCTTGTGGACAGGGACTACATGGGCCAATTTCCATTGTTCAGGGATGGCACCTGCGATAAGGGCTCAGTTGAGGAGTCAAGTAAGGGGCCTGGCGAGTGCGAGGGCCCCGTCCCTTAGTATACCGGGGGGGGGATACCATCAGGTCCCACAGCTCCCGATATTTTGAGGGTCTTTAGTAAAGGGAGGACTTTGTTTGGTTTTACTAGCCTGATGTGAAAGGTTGGGCGGTCCAGGCTACGGGGGAGGGGGTCATTCGAGACTGGGAGGAAGGGTGGTAGGTCTGCTTTGAACAGGTCCAGGTTTGTGAACTGGCGGTTGAGAGCCATAGCGATGCTAGAGTCATCGTTAGTTAATTGACCATTGACCTCTATGGGGCAGTGAGCGTTCTTCCCGCTCCCATTTATTAGCCCATTTATGTGAGCCCAAAAGAGTCTAGGGTTGCCTAGGTTCTTTTCTGTAGGTCTGTGAGGTAGTCTCATTTGGCCACTTTAATGGCCAGTTTGCACTTATTTCTAAGCGTCTTATAGCAGGTTAGGTCAGCCGATAGGGAGGAGAGCTTGTATTTTTTCCAAGCAGTGTCCCTGGTTTTCATAAGTGATTTCACATGAGGGGTGATCCACTTCTAGCAGCTCCCCTTGGTGCGTAATTTCTTCATAGGGGCCAAGCAGTCTGCCACCATAGTGATGGCACCCTGGAAGAAGGCTGCAGCCTCATCCAGTGTGGGGAGTAGTTTGATTGGACTCCAATCAATGCCATTTAGACAGCTAATCAAGTGGTCAGGTTGAAAGTTTGAGTATTCCCTTGTCACCAGGATTCGCGGGGGGACTCTGGGGGCTCAGTTTTTCCAGGTGCAGAAGACTGGGGAGTGATCGCTTAGGGCATCCGCTAGGGTGCCCGCCGCCTTTATATTGGAGGGTTTGTTAGTAAGCACCCAATCAAGTGTGGAATGGTTTCTCGTTTTGTAGTTCATTTGGGTGGGCCCTGTGATGACCTGTGCAAGGTTAGCTTCCTGAACCAGCCCTGTTAGGGAGTGGTTGTCTTGAGGGGCCCAGTTAAGATTGAAGTTCCCCAGGATGATTAGCTCAGAGGTGACCTCTTCTGAGATGCCCCTTAGGACCGCCTCAAGAGATGAGCATGCATTAGTTGGGGGGGGTTGTATACGCATCCAATATTGAGATGCTTACATGGGCCAAGAGTGATGCGTACAAAGATCGATTCACCTTCCGTACAAGTTGACTGTTGCAGGTTAACCTGCACTGAGTTAAGGGTGACTTTTTAGTAGATTAGGACACCTCCACCCTTTTTCCTCAGTCTATCTTGTCTGTGGGAGAGGTAACCAAGGGCTGCAACCTCATGGGAGAGAATGTGAGGCTTGAGCCAGGTTTCCGATACAGCCAGGATGTCTGGGTTGTACCGGTCCAGCCAGGCTTGAAGTTCCTGCATCTTTGGTCTAAGGCTACATATATTCATGTGCGTAATCCTCAGGCCCTTGGTGGCCGCCCAGTATGGGTCCAGTGAGGAGGAGACCAGGAGATTGTAGGGAAGGGGTCCAGGATTAGGTTGGATGTCCCTGGCCATGAGCAGGAGGGTAGCAAGAAGGCAAAAAGTAGGGAGCCTACTGAGGGGTAAGGACTTAGTGCAGAGTCTCCGTTTGGTGGTGAGTAGTGTTGAGTACAAAATGCCTCTCCTGCATAATACATGGGCAGTCAGGAGTGCCTCCATGTTATTATGAGGGAGGAGGTAGTAGTGCCTGGAAAGTTGAGGGGGAATGTCCGGTGTAGGGGGTCTTCTTGAGTCCTGTTCTCCTGAGCTAATAGTCATATCTGCCCAGTATAGGAACAGGAGGTACAGGTTGGCCAGCAGGAGCCCTCTATTTGGGCAGCCAAGAGAGGTGGGTCCAAGCATGGGGGGCATCATGCTGGTAAGGAGGCCGGGTGGAGAGGAGGGATGGATGGGCGGAGGGGATGGTTGAGCCCCTGGGAAAAAGTTCCCCTGGGCCAAAGGGGCACAACTTATGAGCAATAACCAGTTTTGTGAGGGCACCAACTCCCTGGTGGGTCTGATCAGGGGTGTGGCCAAGATTTCTTCAGAGCACCGCTAGTCAGCAGTACCCAATCTTATGGGGCCACTGGGTAACAGACATCTTACCCCTGGGATGAATGTGTCAGAATATTGGGTGTCAGGTGGTCTTAGGAGCACTTGTTGCTATGGGGTCCTCCTGAGGATGAGTTTGAGTGCCACTACTCTTTGGGTCAGCAGGTGGGTTGGGTGCAGAAACTATCTGAGAACTGAAGCCAGGCAAACTCGTATCAATCAATGGAAGGAGGCTAACTAGCTGGAGATGCGGTGTTAACTGGGTAATCAAGCAGTTACAGGTGCAATTAAGCATATTGAAATCCTTGCCCCTTAGGTAAAGTTGAAACACATTTATACATCTTGTGGGAAAGAGAATATCAGGCAGATTATGCAAGACATAACTGGATTAAAATAGCGCTTAACAATCTCTTAGATGATGCAGGTTCAGCAACAGCTAGCTGCTTTCAGACCCCCTATGAATATCACTAGCACAACATTCAGGCGGGGGAATAGACAATCATTCAGGCAGTGCAATTAGTTCAGTGTATTAGATAGACCCTGTAGTCAGGATGCAGAGAGCTAGGAGAGAGCAATTATGGCCAGTCTGGGCAGTGCTAAGTGGTTATTATATCCCTGATGAGCTGTGTTACTCAGCAAGGCAGAGAGAGAGGGGTCTTCTGGATGAGCTGACCCAGCTCTGATTTGCTCCCAACAAGAAGTGGGAGTGGCATGGGGCATTTAATGGGAGGAGGGAACGGGTGGTAGGAGGGAAAGGTGGTGGGAGGGCTGAAAATCACAGCCCCAGTCCACAACCCCAGCTGTTGAGCAGTTGGTGAAAGAAAAGTAATTGAGGGTCCTGGTCATGAGGAGGTCCACCCGGTGAGCCGCTGCTTGCCGTGCCTTGACCCCAAGGTAGAAGAGCTTTTGCCGGTAAGTGATACAATGGTACTGGCGTTAACCAAAAAAAAAGTTAAAAGTTACGCTGAAAAGTTTGTCCAAAGAATCCGTGGGGAGTCAAGCAGCCCCACCCACTCTCTCCTCCCCCTGCTGATGAACGGCCCGAGTAAGCCGGCGCTCAAGCTCACAGCCTTTTGTCCAGGCTGTTGAGCATCACCGGCTTGGGGCCAATAGGCAGGATGCCTTTTTCAAATTTTGGAACCTCCAATAGAACCAAGCAGAGGTGCAGCGGTGAAAAGTCTGGATGTCTCTGGTCACGTGGGCGAGTAGGTCCCTGTAGAAGAATCACAGCCCCAGTCCACAACCCCAGCAGTCGAGCAGTTGGTGAAAGAAAAGTAATTGAGGGTCCTGGTCATTGGGGGAGGTCCGCCCGGTAAGTCGCTTGCTTGCCGGTGCCTCGACCCCGAGGTAGAAGAGCATTTGCCGGTGAGTAATACAACGGTACTGGCATTAACGAAAAAAAAGTTAAAAGTTACATTGAAAAGTTTGTCCAAAGAATCCATGGGGGGGAGTCAAGCAGCCCCACCCACCCTCTCCTCCCTGCTGATGAACGGCCCGAGGTCAAGGCCAAGCTCACAGCCTTTTGTCCAGGTTGCTTGAGCCACTGGCTTGGCCACCAATAGGCAGGATGCCTTTTTCAAATTTTGGCACCTCCATTAGACCAAGCGGAGGCGCTATGTGGTGAAAAGTCTGATGTCTCTGGTCGAGTGGGCAAGTAGGTCCCCGTAGAAGAATCACAGCCCCAGTCCACAACCCCAGCAGTCGAGCAGTTGGTGAAAGAAAAGTAATTGAGGGTCCTGGTCATCAGGGGAGATCTGCCCGGTAAGCCGCTTGCTTGCCGGTGCCTCAACCCCGAGGTAGAAGAGCTTTTGCTAGTGACGAATACAATGGTACTGGCATTAATGAAAAAAAAGTTAAAAGTTACGTTGGAAAGTTTGTCCAAAGAATCCATGGGGGGGGGGTCAAGCAGCACTAGCCACTCTCTCCTTCCCCTACTGATGAACGGCCCGATAAATATTGATGTTTGTAAGATGTTATCCATCTCATCTGATTAAGAATACGTTTATGATGTTAACAGAGTTGGGCGGGACAATGGTGGGCATATAGGAACTGAAAAGCTGAATGAATTAAAGGTGCACCATTACGAGATGGTGTCCTTGTTGCCATCACACCAGAGTTTCGAGAAGTCAGAATGATGTTTTTTTTTTGTATCATATATTCATTCAAGTTTTCAGTAAAAGAACAAACAAGCCAGTTAAACTGTTGACAAGACAAAGACATACAATAACATTTTATAACTTATGTACATGAAGATTCAGTTCCCTGAGTATGATACCCTAATAAATAGGATAAAAAAGAAAATTCGTTTGTAAAAATAGTTAAATTACTTAAAGCAAAATAAAGGTGATTTGATTCAATTCAGTTGAGCACCATCTATAACCAAACACAAAAGCAGTATTCCCTTTGGTTCCTTTCCTCCCCACCCTTCATAACCAGCCCTCCCCAGTGTCAAATTATCTGCAGGTGACAGGGCAGCTAAGTATGGCTGACAAGTATTATAAAAATGCTCCCCGCTGTCCTGCATGACATATGTAAGCCTTTCTAAGGCAAGAGCTTGCAACACCAATGTCTTCCATTGTTGTATGGTAGGTCTGACTGCGGGTACCCACGTATTAAGAATACAATGCCGGGCCCTAACAAGTATGACCCTAAGCCATCTTGGAAGAGGGGTCCAATCCCCATCTTCTACATCCTCTACCCCAAACAACATTACTATAGGTAGTTGTGGGATTTATCTACCTGCAAGTACCTGTACTTCCTGCCTCACCTCCCTTCAGAACTCCTGCAGGACAGGGCTGGACCAAAGTTAATGATAAAAAGAGGCTATACCGGTATTACATCTGGGGCACACTGGAGAGATCTTAGGATTAAACTTATTGACAATCAAAGTTGGGCAATATAGTCTGTGACAAAATTGTAGAAGATTCTTTATACTTATTACAAATCAGGATACCCTGATGAAGCTGGGTCATCACCTTCCAGGTATCCTCCATAATAGGGATCCCCATATCCCTTTCTCAGAGCTATCTAGTTTTTGTGTCATGTCTGAAAGTGTCTACCCACTTTGGCGACTCTGCTGTATGGTACCTTTGGGGTTCCTCCACCCATCTTGTATCAATTGTTTGATTTGGCCAGCATGGATTCCATATCGAGCTTTCTCCTAGAGTTCTGCAATATGCTCTAATCTCCAAATACCGGAAAAGTGTTGGTGCCTAGCCCCATCCTAGCCCTCAGGCCCTCAAAAGAGTCCAGCCCGTCTTTAGTGTACAGGTCCCACAGGCACATTGTCCCGTTCCTTAATGCTCGAGTCTGCCAGGCTGGGAACAAAAAAGGGGTTTCCTGCTACAGGAAGAAGCAAAGTCTCCTCGTGTTCTGTTCCTCTTTGGCAAGTTAGGTGTTCCCAGCTATCCAGTACGACCTAACCATCGTGTTCAGTCTGGATAAACCTGCATATTCCCTCCTACCTCTCCCAGACAGGTACGCCGACACCCGGCCAAGGCAGCCCCTTTCCTCAAGGTCCAGCCAGGCAGCTTCTCTGGGCCTGCCCACCCAGTCTTGTAGATACTGGCACTAAATGGCCAGTTGGTAGATACCCAGATCAGGAAACTGCAAGCCCCCTTTCTCAATCAGGGCCTTCAGGTGGGCGAGGCCCACACATGGCCACTTTCCCTGCCACAGAAAGTCCAAGAAGGCCTTTTCTAATCACTTAGTGTCTGCCCTTGTTAGCCCACATGAAGCATTTGCATGCTATGCAAGATTCTAGGAGAATATTCATTTTGAGCAGATTAATTCTCCCAGCCATGTAATAGGTAACCTGCCCCATCTCCCTAGGTCAGCTATAATCACCCGCAGCAGTGGGGTATCGTTCAAGTCATACAGAGTCCTGATATCCTTCCCAATTCTAATACCCAGGTATACAAAGAGTCCTGAACTCTCCGGAATCCCCAGTCTGGGATCTGCTCATGCTCCATATCTCGACTCCCCATTCTTAGCTCCCCTGATTTACTTAAATTCAACTTATAACCGAAAATTTAGAGAACTGATCAATCAAATTTAGAAGTGGCGGCATAGATTGCAACAGGCTTGGCTATATATAGCAGCATGTCATCTACATACAAGGAGAGCTTGTATGCCCTGCCCGACTGGCCCAAGACACCCACAATCTCAGGGTGCATTCTAATTGCAATGGCGAGAGGTTCCAGTGCTAGGATGAAAAGGAGGGTGACAAGGGGCACCCCTGCCTAGTCCCCTTCCCAGAATAAAACTATCTGTGAAAGTGCCATTAACCAGAACACGAGCCGTAGGGGCACTGTACATCAGCCGTACCAACCCTGTAAAGTCATCACCCAGACCAAACTGGGTCAGAACCTCCATTAAATATTGCCATTTGACCCGGTTGAATGCCTTTTCTGCGTCCATTGACAAGATGTGGACTGGTTCATATCCATTTGATGCTCCCCAGATCACATTCAGGAGGGGTCTCATGTTATGATAGCAGTACCTGCTCCGAATGAACCCGGTTTGGTATGGGTGAATCAGCCCTGGCAAAAGTTTGTCTAGGCGGCTCACCAAAACCTTAGCAAGGATTTTGGAGTCACAATTTAAAAGAGATATAGGCCAAAAAGATGCTCACTCAAGCAGATCCTTACCCTCCTTAGGGATCAAACAGATCACCACTTCCCTCCAGGTTTGGGGCAATGCCCCATGTTCCTCCCTAGCTTCACTAAGTACCGCTTCTAGATGGTCAAGTATGTGGGTTTTCATGACCTTCTAATATTCTGCAGTGAAGCTGTCTGGTTCACTAGCTTTGCCTCTTTTTAACCCTGCAATGGCCGCTATTTCCTCCCTTGTTATCTTAGAGTTCAACCAATCTCTTTGTGGGTCAGATAACTTAGGCAGGTCCAGACCATTTAAAAATGTATGCATGCTAGCACTCACATCCTGTTCTGTGTTTGATACAGTTCTTGATAGAACTGTTTGAACTATCTCGTACTTTGAGATGCTGTTCAAGATTTTCCCTCCGTTCCCTAAACTTTCTTTTATGATGCGCCACATAGCTAATAACAGAACCCTTCATGAACGCCTTTCCAGCTTCCCAGAAAATAGGCCTGGATGGAGCTGTTTCAAGGTTAGACTGTACATACTGTTTCCATTGATCTTGTAGATATTCTTTGAATTCTTTATTAACCAATAAGTAGTTAGGAAACTTCCACGCCAAGGGCTCAGCCCTTTCTTCCCGCAATGCCAAAGACATGATCACCTTAGCGTGATTGGAGACATGGATTGGGCTATGTTTAATATGGACCAGTCTGATGTACCAGGCCCTTGAGATATACAAATAGTCCAAACTTGACCATGTCTGGTGGGGGTGCGAGAAAAAAGTATACTCACGCAAGATGGGGTTAGCTGCCTTCATCCACCAATTAAATCTAACCACCATCCCGCAGCCTGCTGTGGATGGCCCTCTAGTAGTGCCCTTTCCTCGGAGTGATACAATGTGGGGTTCATCAGACAGTTCAGATCACCACCCAGGACTAGTCCTGGGAATTGTTCCGCCATAAGGAGCGCCAAGAGGGACCGATAAAACATTGGTTCACTGCAGGCACATGCACACTCCCAAAAGTTGTCTTTCCCCCATATAATTCTCCTACAAAAATTACTTCTCGGACATTCTCGGGATCAGCCACCACTATGTCTAATTTAAATGGCAGACGCTTGTATAGGAGAACTGCCACCCCTCTTATGGGAGATGAATGATGCCACATAACATTCCCCCAACCCATTCCTTTTTTAATTTGGCGTGTTCTTTATCAGTGAGGTGGGTCTCCTGTATAAGGGCAACATTCACATTCTGTCATTTAAGGGCAGTTATAACATGGTGTGTTTCACAGGGTAGATATCCTTGAACATTCCATGAGGCTATTGTTAACTCCAAAGAACTAGCCCTGATCCTACAATCGCTTCTTTCCAGATCCCAGACCTCCCAGGCCCAAACTCCCTTCAATATTAGATGGTGCTCATATAACAATCATAATACATGTCTGGATGTCATAGTTAGCAAGAAACAAACCGTAAACAACAACTATGTACATCCCCCTATTCTCTCAAACTCATTCCAACCAGTGCGTAATGAGTTTCCTTCCCCTTTGTAACTAGAATTGCATATAACAAAAAATTTATATTCCCAACCCTCAGCTTAGCAAGGACGCTCCCCCTGCTCCACCACAGATTGCTTAGAAACTTCACTTACTGTAAATTCAGTCAGCCAAGATAGTCAAGAATTGATCCTCCACACCCCAACTGTCTTCCCAGGCATATTCCAGTCCCATATAGGCTCCCAGAGATATCTATATAAACTTAGGTTTTCCTCCTTCCAGCCCAGCCAATGAGTAAATATAGGCTCCAAAAGGGCCTTAATCCACTTCCCCCAGAGATACATATGTGGTGCCTCCAAGTCCAACTCTAAGACACCACATCCTCCTTCCCACCGGGGACCCATCGCAGCTGTTATATCCTGACTCCAGCCTTCTTCCGAACAGTCACTGTCCAGAGCTGCCAAAGTCCAAGTGAGGGAGGCCCACAACAATATAACAGAAAGGGCATCTAAATATGTGTTATCCATTCCTTTAAATGAAGGAAGTCCATAAAAAAAAATAAGAAGGTTTTTCATGTCTCGTGACCGTGAGGTGAGTGAGGTACTCGATCCATGTGGTGGCAGCCATACAGTGCCAGAAATAAGTCCCTTGCATAAAGGAAAAGGGGGAAACAGTTCTTCTTAGGAGCCTGGAGATACATGAGGCAGGCGAGAACAGTTTGCAACAGCTTCCACAATTCAAACAGGAGAATTTTCCAAATGTTCATAACAAGCATTACAGTACCTTGAAGAGCAGTCAAGCGTGGACCTGGCCTCATTAGTAAGCCTTAGCCCTTCATTGTTTACAACAAATTTCACCCAATGGCATTAGGCAACTTCACCCCACTTTTTTCTTGAGATCCCTCACGAAGGATTCTGCCTTCTGCACTTCCCAGAATGAATAGGTGACTCCTTCATGTTTAATTTTGAGGGTCACAGGATAGAGCATGAAGCATTCAATCTGGGCTTCCCACAGCTGCGCCATCACCGAATTAAAGGCACAACGTCGTTTTAGGAGGTGAGCAGAATAATCTTGAGACAAATAGAGCTTATGGCCTTCATACTACAAAGAGGATGTGTTTCTATGTTCTTTCAGGATATGTTCTCTATCTTGGAAGTTGTGGAACTGCATCACTGTTTGTCATGGCGGTTGGTTTGGAGGAGGTCTAGGAAGCACAGCCCTATGAGCCCTCTCAAGCTTGAGCCAACCATTTTTAGGAGAAAGTCCCAGGATCTCAGGTAGGGTCTTTGCACAATACTCAAAAACACCAACACCCTCCAGTCCCTCTGTGAGCTCCCAGAGTCGCAAATTCAACCACCTGTGGTCATTTTCTTGATAATCAAACTGGTCTTTAAAATCCTCCAGTTCTTTTTGTAGGGCTGCCATCTGGTTGGGGACCGGTGCCTTGGCATCCTCGATGTCGGAAATACATTGCTCCATTTTGGTTAATCGTGTCGCATGAGAAGCATGCAAGTCCACCAATTCCTGGAGTTTACGGTTGAAATTAGATGCCAGACTAGTAAGGCAAGGTTCGAGAGCGGCCAGGACCTGCTGCGTTACTTCGCGGCCTAAGGCGTATACTTCGGCAGCAGAAAGTGAGATGGGCCCAACACTCCATCTGTGAGGCCGGCGGCTGGTTTTTCTGATTCTTCGCTGCAGCACGTGAGCTTTTCGCTGAGCTGGATGCAAGGAACTCATCCGTGGTCTCCCCAGACAAGTTAGGTTTCGATTTAGCAATGGTAAGCGAAGTAAAAACTGAAATAAAAAATTTTAAATCACGGTTTGCGGAGTGAGAGAGAGATGCGTCCTTACTCTATCGTGTTCATTAGCGCCCCCTGGAATGATGGTTTTGGCTGCGAGCTCCTTTATCCTAGATTTAATGAGACCCGCAACAGCACTACAATATTGTATGAGCTTCTTAAAACCCAGTTTTAAAAGCCAACTCTTATGTTAATCAGTGGGATGGTTTTAGTCCAGTTGTATAATTGTCTGGTGTTACAGTTCTAACCCCTTAAGTTTTAATTTAAAATAACATTTGATGGGATAAATAACTCGATTCCTTTGAGTTTCTTAGGGGTGGAATGTTGTGCTAGATGAAAAGTGTTATCTAGAAGTGAAAGTTATAGGAATGTATTTCTATCATAGCCTTAGCGCTAATATGTATTACTTTTCTGTGGGTTCAATCTGAGCATATTCCTACATGAGCATTTGTTGCAGTTACAGTCACAATTGGTGCTGTTTTAATATGTTTGACGTAGTTTAATATCGGTGTTAGCCCTCATAGCAGATAACTTGGGGACAATAGTCTTGAAACTCTGTATTAATTCTAAGTGAACTGTATTATGTTTGTAACCCCACTGCAAATGGGGTTCCTAGAAGTCTTCCAGGAGCTTGCTTGAATGCTCCAAGTCTGGAGGTGTTCAGCGTTTAGCTGCTTGAGTGTGAGTGCTTTTAGAGCCTCTGGTACTGTCTCTTTAAGAGCTGCCTGCTTGTCACCATAATTAATTGAGGAAGGGGACTGTGTCTTCTAATGCCCGAATCCCGCCTGGGCTGCTGCCAATTCGCTCCATTTTTGCAGTCGCTAAGAGTGCAAAGGGAGCCCATCTGAAAGCTGTAACTGTTTACCTGTAATCATTTAGCAGCATTTGTGAGATTGCAGTTTATCTAACCTGTTTTATTGCAGCTGGGACTGTGTGTGTGTTTTCCCTCTATGTTGGAAGTGAACTGCTGAACTGGACCAATCAGCGTGGGGGACCTTTAAAATGGAGCCTGCTTCTGGCAAATCAGAACTTGGACTCTTAAGTTGAGCCAGCCACAATGAGACTATATGGTAGATGCCTCTGAGAATTGTAGTTTGGACTTCGGCGCCTTTTTGCACCAACAGGGGGAGTCTGATTGTGAGTGACAGCCAAACCAGCCAATTGAACTGGGAGGAACTCAAAGGAAATGCCTGGCTCTGTCTACTGGAAAGATCAGATCAGTTTGGGCAGTGAAGAGACAAGGAGCTGTGTGCTTCTTCGGTGTGTAGTTTGAGCGCAGGAATCACGTGTAAGGCCCTAAGTTTCAGTCTGCAGCTTGTGCAAGCGCCTTCTTGGACTGAATCTGACCTGTGAAGAGAATCAAGAAGATCTGAAGAGAGTAGAAACCAGGCTCACCCTGTAGAAGACTGGAGAAATTGCTGAATCCGTGCGTCTGTCAGGAACTGAATCTGCTGTGTGTTCTCCCGGTATTGTGCAGTAATTATGATCAGGATAGAGAAGCAGCCTGCCTGGTATAGTACTTTCCTTTACATATACTGTAAATGTATGTAGTGCTTGTGGGGAATCGCGTTTCAAATCCCCTGTAGAGTGAATTGAGTGCATGAAGCTGGAAGTAAACCCCAGCTTAATCCAGACTACATCCATTTGCTCTAAACTGCAGTGGGGTCCAGCCACAAGGACCTTGTCCACATGGTCTGCTCCTCCTGGCAATCCAGGACAATATGCCTTCTATCCAGTTCCCAGCATTTAGTTTGTGAGACAAAGTAGGGCTCTCGCCATCCGCTTATCGAATTGCAAGTGTGTCATCTAATTGTTGTTTGTTTTTATTTCTTCACGAACTAAGCCAACTGGCTCCGATTACAGTTTGGGTATTCTGGCAGCCTCCGCCCATCCTGGGTATCCAGTGAAAGTGACAATTTGGGACTCTGAATATGCGCACAGTACTGTGATTATTAATGTGTTTAACCTAATTAACTTGATTCCCCCTGTCCTTGTTACAGCTCCTTAAATAAATCAGATCTGTTTGTTTCAGCAAAGTTACACTGACTGAGGTATTCATTTATGTTAAAGTATTGTACTGTGGTTTTTGCACTGTGTCATCTTGTTTTATAGGGGCTCCCCAGAGTCCAGTCGACAGAGCCAGTCCTGGGGGTAAGTGTACATTGTGAAGATATTCCTGATGCATTGTGTGGGCCACTAGTGGGATGAAAGGGGGGTTACAGTGTCCCAGAGGGCTGTGACCAAGCTAGTTTAACTACTGCAAACCCTGACCTCTGGGTGGAGGCACTCGCCATTGGACCTAGGCCCCTCACCCTGTTAGTAGTTAAGCAGGCAGGGGTAGTAGCCATTGGGATAGCACCATCTAGGGATTACATGTTACATGACATTGTCTCATGGATTACAGTAATTGTATGTATTGCTATCAAATGCAATAAACAGAAATTGCGCAGAACATGTCTGTTTGTGACCACCATGACCATTGCTTCACCTGCTTGGGTCAAGACCACGATATGGATCGTTGTGATGCTTGCTTCTCAATAGACCTCTGTATACTTGAGCTTCAGGCTGTGAGGTTGGGGCAGGACCCCCCCCACCCTTTGGAGGCCGGCATCGCACTCAGGATTCCAGGATCAGGTCCCTGGGCTCTTTCCCTGAGCCCCTCCTCAGTACTATATGTACCAAGGGAGACCAAGCTTTCACTTTTTCTTGTTTCACATTAATGGGAGACCTGGGGGCAGGGTCTGTGGGACAGCTGGCCTCCTCCAGGGGACTAGTTGCACACCCCTCTCAGTCCAGTGTCCCTTCAGGTTCACGGACACCCCTGGTGGCAGTGTCACAGCTATACGCTGGGCCTGCACTGGTGGGTCCCTTGGTGGTGTGGGCTGCTGTCACTTTGGCTCCTGGCACTAAGGCCAGTGCTGGTAAGCAAGGCAGTACCAGGCATGTGACTGGGTCCCCTTCTGTTGCGACTCGTACTGCCAGGTGAGGAAGGATCCCTGGGGTGGCACAGCTGGAGATCTCCCTGATCTCATCCTCAGACTCTGACTGGTTTCACGGTTCCGAGGAGCCAGAGGACTCTTCTAGGCCCAGTCCTAGGCCTCTGGCATCAACGGGGCCTTGAAGTCCTTGTCCCAGTGCCGGCTGCAGCTCCACTTTCCCTGCTGCCCATGGTGCTGCTTGAGGCACCAGAGGCAGCTCTGGTGCCGATTCTGGCACTGGTGGGTATGGCGGGACCAGGGCTGGCACCAGGTTGGGGTCTGGTGTCATTTGCAGTGTCGAGATGGGTTCTGGTGCCATTCACTATGCTAGTCCTGATTCAGGTACCGCTTGCAGTGCCAAGGGGGAGGCTGCTGCTGTTCACAGAGCCTGTTCCCCCTTACTCCCTGTCGCTGGCTCCATTACCTCTGTAAGGCCTTCTCCAAGACAAAGAGCTATTTCAGATAAGGCGGGGGTCAGAAGGTCTCAGTTGGCACTGCGCTCCATGTCCAGAGCAGCTGGGGGCTCTGGCAGGAGTCGTAGTGTCAACTCAGGTCTTCTGAACCCCGCCTGAAACCACCTGGGCCTGTGGTAGGTGGGGAAAGGGGCCATGCTTTTGGTCCTGCACAGCTCTACCTTCGGGCCTCCCGATGGCACCACCCTGATCTCTCCTCCATGGTTGGGCATGCTCTGGTGGACAACTTGCACAGCCCCCTCCACATGAGAGATCACCTTCTACTCGCAGTGCTGGCAGAGAACTCGGCTGGTTCACCACGATCCTCCTCCTCCTGCTCTGTCTCCTCCACCCCTTCTCCCAGATGTTTCTGGCCTCTGGGCCCATGACATGGGAACAATTCAGGGCCATGGTGAGTGCTTCCCTTCTACCTGAGAGCAATGGAAGAGGCCATCTTTCAGACTGAATCCCCAGCACCCCCCCCCCGAGTCCAGCTCCACCTCATCCACATCTTCCTCTCCTAAGGAAGAGGATACTTCTGTCCACTTAATCTCCGATGCAGATTACTCCAATTATCAGTGCTTTCTTTCAGGGATGATGGAGGAGCTGCACATCTCCCACTATGCTGGATGCAATCCTGCCTGAACAACACTGTCCTTCCTTGGGGAGTACAGTTCTGACACTACGGTCATACTTCTGTAGCCCCAGCCATTTGCGGAGGCATCGCAGAATGTCTGGCTCCATCATTCTGCCCTCTCTCCAGTCCCGAGGGACTGCCAGTGCAGTTATTGTGCACCTCTGGGGTCTCCAGGTGCCATGCCTCACCCCACCCCACTTCTAGAGTACACATTCTGGATATCACATCTGGGCTTTGTCGCCTATGGCACAACCGTCCCCCTGAGTCGGACTCGGCCAAGTTCAACCGTTGGAGTATAAGAGTTTTCTCGTTGACTCGCACAATGTTATTCAATGCTGCACACCAGGCACATCAGGATTCCTATGGTAGGCACGTGTGGACAATGCTGGGTTAGCTTCTAGCATCCATGCCTAACTGCGAGGCAACCAGGCAAGCCATTCACCTTTCCGCACGGGGTCTGGAGATGGTGAGACACCAGTCGAGGGTGTCTTATGACACCAGCTAAGTAGCCTCCGGATTGGTGGGAACTGTGGTCTGCATTAGGTGGACGGTGTGACTTTGCCTATCAATGTTGTCACCCTTGGCCCAGCATCAGGTGATTGCCTCATATTACCTGGGAGCCTGTTTCTTTTCCCCGCAGGGTCAGACATGAGGTAGCGGGGCAACTTCCTGCTCCCAGTCCACATGAGACTCCGCCTACCCCTGACCAGTCTCGGGCCTCGCCAGGCCCATGAGAGACCCCTGCTTCTCTTTGTCTCCTCCACAGGAGGCTGAGGGAACAACCATTTCTCTCTCAGTTTGCCAACACCACCTCTGGTGGTGGTTTGGTACATGGACCCACCAGTGATGAATAGTGAAGACTGATTCTTGAAAGATAGGAAAGTTACATACTCAGCATAATTCTTGATCTTCCAGAATATCTTCACCATTCATCACTGTGACCCACCCACCTTTCCCTGCAGTGGCCAGGATTCTGGGCAGTCTCTCCTCCTCTTCTGCCTTTCCTCTTTTCCAAAAAAAAGGGGGATTAGTCTCACTGGGCAAACTACTGAGAGGGGCTTATTCCCTGGCTCACCTTTGTGCTCCTAAAAATAAAAACAAAAAACTTCTTTATTTGAACCTTTCTTGTCCTCTATTTTTGTAGGGGGATGCAGCTCTGCCTTGGGCATCTTGCCCTTCTTCCTTGAACACCAGTTGGTGTCCCAAAACAAAAAAGTTGGTGGGTGTGCATATATGTTTTACCATATGCACACCTGCACCTTCTTGGTCCCCCTAAAAAAAAAAAAAAAATCTTCTGAGAGAGAGAGAGACAGGAAACAGACACTCTTTCTTCCCTGGGCTTATTAGCCCCTCCTTTCCTTTCTTTTCCTAGTGAGGGGGAGTCTATATCTTTGCTGTAGACTTTGCTATTTTCTTATCCCTCCATGGACTTGGTTCATGGGAGAGTTCACCCTCTGAGCTGTTTAATGTTCAGATAGTACCCACACCTCAGGTGTAACTAGCTTTACACCATCATTGCTATGATGGTCTTCTGTACCTTCTATTTCAGTTCTCCTTGAAGTTTCTCATCTACTGTACCTCAGTATTACTAGAGGATGTTTCCTATAATCCTTTTTCTGTTCTGTTCCTCTCCCTGATTCGAGGAGTACTTTTTCCTGGTCTCTAGCTTAAAAAAACTGAGTTTGTCATATCAATCTGAGCCCTGCTTGGCCCTCACCCTTTAGGTCAATGGCTATTTCTTCCATATTACATCTTGGTCATATAGTATTCTTCACCTTAGCCCTCTATGTCCTTCCTTTTGGACATTTGGACTTGGCTTCCCAGGGCTCTGAGGGTTCTGTATCACATACCAGAAAAATACTCTTTTCCTTGCAACCCCTTCTAGGCTGGTCCCTCAATTCTTTGGAGCAGCTTCCTTTGGTTCCTTCCAGAGATGGCAGACTTGTTTTGGTCTGGAATAGGGACAGTTCAGCTCTTCTAACACACTTCTGTTCTGGCCGAGACATGGTGTATGTCTGTCTCTCTCTCTCTCTCTCCATCTCTCCTGGCCTGCCCAGTTCTCTTGTCCATTCTAAAGTCCCTCCGCCCAGAACTTTGTTTACTCCCTCTCCTGGCCGGTTTGCATTATTTTGTTTAGTTTATATCCCATTTCCTTTCCCTATCTCTCGGCTCCCTTGCCCTATCCTTTCTCGGTAGTCCATTAATGTGCCTCTGAATGTTATCAGGGCAGTAATGTCCACGCATCTTGTGCGACTTGGGTTTTTGCCATCGGGCACTGTTGCTGATCTCTGGTCGACCTTCTTACCACCAAGGGTGACCGAGTTTGTTATTTAAACATATTGGGGGGAAGAGCCAGATGGCAGATTGTCAGAGCACTCTTTCTGGGTGTCGACCAAGTGCTGGCGACATAATTTATGCCGGCAACTTGGTTGTCGCTGTCAGGCATGGGTGAACGCCGCTCATCATCTTACCCTTTTCCCTCTACTAGGCAGACAGAATTGAGGAGAAGGGTAGCTGTCATTTGTTACTGGCTAGTCCATAAGTGCCACATCATACTTTCTGCCTTATGTGCAGTGCCATCCCCAAGGTCAGGCTCTCCACCCTAAAATCTTAATGTTACACGCCTCCCGTGGGAGTCCTAGCACCTCCAGCACAGACCCACCAGTGAAGAATGGTGGAGATATTTTGGAAGATCAAGAATTGCTGTGAGTATGTAATTTTCACTTTTGTTCGACTCAGAGGCAGAAGTCATTCTGATGTCCAAAAGCTTTTTGAGAAATTTGCTAATACTTTGGGTGAAACAAAGTCCTTAAAGATTCTTCCAGGTGAGTTGCAATTTGTGGTTTATGAAGAGGAAGTTCATAGGGGATGTCCCTAGATGCCAGGCTGGTAGCTGTTTGTAAAAAACGTTAGAGATTATAATGTCCCCTTGCACCAGGCCCTATTAAGGTGGAGCAAAGAAGGGCTCAGATATGTAGGGGATCTGTATGAGGGTGGGATGGTGAAATCATTCTCTGTGATAAAGAGGAGTTTTCCTTGCAGACAGGCAATTTCTTTGCTTTTCTGCATGTCTGTTAATATATTTCCAGCAATCCTGTTTCAGCATCCCCCATTGAGGAGATTCTCTTTCACTCACAGCCTGGCTCTTGACCCTTTACTGCCTTTTATAAGCTGTTCTTGGGTGCAACATCTGTACAGATCAGGCGCTGGGGGCGTTGGAGTGATGACTTGGATATCGCCTTGGGCAGGGTGGGGGGCTGGGGATCTGCAGTAAAGCTTGTCCATATGTGTTTGTTCTAATAGACTGAGAAGAATTTAATACATCTTACTTTATAGAACCTATTTAACTCCACTTCAATTACATCATCACAAACCTTCCTTTAACCCTTGCTGCCTTAAATGTTTGGTTGTTGATGGTGACTTCTCCACATGGCCTTGACTTGCGGTAAAGTAGTACCATTCTAAAAAGAGATACATAGCATTATGGAAAAGTTATTGCAATGTAAGCTGCCTTGCTGCTCTTCAGAGTTTATGTTAGATATGGATGTGGCCCGGCCTTTTAATGCTGGGAAAGCAGTTGGCTATGGGATATAGCCTTCAGTAATGTTAGAAAACTGCTGCAGAATTGGTTGGGCCTCGCCTCCTAGTGTGGCTCACTGGCTGAATAATATGTCTTTTGTACGAGACTGAGGGTTATCACTATAATACTAAAGGCCAGGGGCTCACTTTTCAACAAACTTGGGACCCTCTGTTGTGCTATCTGTAATAATGACATTTCAGTGTAAACAGTTTGCAGTATTCAATGGCTGAATCACTTATATTTGAATTTAAACGAAGTTCTCATGGTTCCTCACTAGTAATCTGTACTACTTACACCCTTGTCTCTTTTTCAGAATATGTACTGGATTGTATAGTTACGCTATAGCTACATATGAACATAATCCTTCCTGTCTAGGTCATGACATGGAATTTGGACTGTGGTTGTCTATATTGTTAACTTTCAGTACATATTTGTTCTGTGTCATTTGATGCTTTTGTAATCTGCAGTACCTGAATAAAATATGTTTTCAAAAAAGAGCAAGTTCACCAACCTATAGGTAATGTTTGAATGAAATATAGGTTTGGTAAAATGAATGCTACACATCCAGTATATGTTACTGGTAAGTAAGATGATGATTTCTGATTGGAAATGACCTGAAAAGTTTAGACCTATAACTGAGTACTTCTATGATGTAACCCCTTGGTGGTGCTATCCCAAGGGCTACTAGCCCTGCCTGCGCAGCTAGTAACAGGTTAAGGGGCCTGAGATCTGAAACGGGTACCTCCACCCGGAGTTCAAGGTTGGTAGTGGTTGAAATAACCTGGGCACAGCCCTCCGAGACACTGTAACCCCTCTCTTTCCCTTCTAGTGGCCTCAGCAATATATGATAATTATTTTGCAGTACCCCTTGTACACCATACTAGTACCCACACTGATTGCACTTACCACCAGGGCTGGTTCCTCTAGTCGACCCTAGGAACCCCTGTAAACAAGGTTATGCACAGTAAATAGCAACAGTACAGTACTTGTGGCACAAACTGGAACCACAGTCAGGTTAAATGCAGCAAAAAGTCAGATCTGATTTATTCAGGGGACTTGAACAAGGAAGGGGCATAATCAGGTTGATTGGCTTTAAGGCTATATTAATCAAACAGTTATGCATGCATTTTAAGTCCCTACACAGTCACACCTGTGGGTACCCAGGTAGGGAGACGATGGGCTAGCCAGGAACATTGCAGCTGGTTGGGGCCCTGTGATGGAAGAAAGCAACATGCACAACACACACTATTTGTAATCTGGAGCCAGAGGGCTCAGTTCGTGAAAGAAAAACCAACCAGACAATCAGATGACACTTTAGATTTAGCTGTTGTTGCAGGGAGCTACCCTGATGTTTACTCACGATACCCAATACTGGACACAAGCAGGATGAAATCGATAATGCAGGTTGTTGAGCTGGAGTGCCCGGAGAAGTGAGGCCCTCACGAATCACCGAGGCATCGTTCCTGTTCAAGTGTTGAGCAGGGGGCTGATCCTCAGGCAGATCTCTTGTCGATGGCTTTCTCTGTGCAGCGGATAGTCAGACTGGGGCAGTGTGGGAAGGCCCAGGCCCAATGGAGATGACTTTGGATTCAGTCCTTGGGGCTGGATGCAGCTTCCAGCAAGTAGAATACAGTTCAAACCACAGTGGGGAACCAAATCACGACCCACTAGCAGTACACAGCACATTTACACATAAGGAAATTCTAATGCAGCTTCCAGCAAGCAGAACACAATTCAAACCACAATGGGAACCAAATCCATACCCACTATAAGCTTTACAACATTCACATATAAGGAAATTCCACTGTACCAGGCAAAGGCTCTCCTGTCGCAATTACAGAATCTCTGCATAATCCGGGAGTTCAGAGGTGGCTGGAAGTTCAGACAGGCTGATTGCATTCAACAAATCTTTTCTTCTTCAGATAGGAGCCTGGTCACAATTCAGTGGCTTACTTCGCTCTCCAAGTTCGGATTCAGTCTGAAAAAGGCACAAGTTCCCTCTCATGGACAGCAGGCAGGCATGCAGGCCAAAACTCAGGCCTTTCCACAGTTCTCCCAAGTGAATCTACATTGGGGCTGCTTCTTGAATCATTCAAGCTATTATCTCTTCACTTCCAACTCAGAACTGAAACTAGCTGCAAACAGCTTGGGAATTTCTCCAAGATTCAAAAGGTTCGGTTGGCTTATCTGTCTGTCAGGTCACAACAAGGGCTCCCCCTCCAGGTTATTTTAGGTGCCAAAATGCAAAAACTACAATTCCTACAAGTTTTGACCCCACCAAGCCCCTGCAGGCAGGCTCCATTTTAGAGTCCCAGCAGTACTAATTGGCCCATTCTGACAGTCCCAGGCCTAGTTGGTGGAGATAAACAGAACAGTTCTTGCTGCAAAGAAGGCAGGCTAGAACAAACTGCAATATTATTACTACTCTAACAAATGATCAGCAAACAAGCACATCTTCCAACAGAGCTCCCTTTTAGATTAATTAAGACTGAAATCCAGGCAGCTCTTAGAGAGACAGTACACAGAGGCTATACAGGCACTCTCCTGGCAATACATTTAATCTACTAAAATACAGAACACCAACCTGGCAGTGAGCATTTAGGCAAGCTCAAGGAAGACTTTTCGAACCCCCATTTGTAGGGGGTTACACCTTCCCGCCTAGAGAAAACTTGGCATCCATGTCAAGTCTGTACCATCACAATATCAAAAATGTAATATAAACGAGACATATATAACATTAGCTTGTTAAATTACTATACATTTCAAAATTCTTCACATTACTACATCCATATTGACAATACTTATGCAGGTTTCATATAAGTAATACTGATTCATTTAATAACTTCTTGTACATTAAACAATGTAAGAGGGGGCCCTTCCCTATCAGCTAACTTGAGGCTGGATGGGGCAGGGGCACCATGGTGAGAGGGAAGAACAAGTAACCTGGAGTTGGCCATCAAGCTCAATTTGGGCAGTGAGCTTGGCGAAACATAAACCCCTTTGTGAACCACATTGAGAGGCAAATCTACTGGCCCCCCAGTGGAATCATAACTAAAGCATAGCACTGGCTTGACAGCTCAGTCAGTCTTTCTGGGGGGAGCAGCCACAGTCTCTGTACTTTCAGCACTAACTTTGGAGCTTTCATCACTCGTGAGGGGTGCCTCTGCATGGATGGGAATGTCCAAACTTGGAGCACTGTCAGCTCCTTGCTCTGTAGGCTCTGTTTCCACAACACTTTGCTCATTATCTTCTGACGGAGGCCCAGGTTGCTCATTTTGAGGAGGCCCTGGCACAATTAGGCTTTGCGGCACTGAAGGGGAGCTGTCAACACTCTCACATTGTTCTTCAAGTTCTGGAGTGTCACCAGAGAGACTCAATCCATCAGCCCCTTCTTCGGGCAATTCACACAGTTCCACAAAACACAGAGAGTCTGCAACCTCAGACGTAATTTGCACTTCACTTTCAGGGAGCATTGACTCCAAGGATGAAGCTGGGGGCTTAGGTAGTCCAGAAGACCCAGCTTCATCCCCACAATTAGTCATAGGCTTACCTTGAAACAGCTGACTCAATTCATATGAGGGGTAATAGGCATTGTCACACTCACTTTCGTCAGAGGTGGCCTGACACTCATTATCATTCTGGGCCTGCTGTGGGGGAAACCTTAAATCTTTAACTACTGGGTTAGGTTGACTCTGTCTCTTTTTTGCAGCAGCATGAGTCACTGGCCCAGGGGAATCAATCTCTGATGGTTCAGCCTCAATTATGACTTGGCCGATAGGTAGCAAGTGGTTACGGTGCATAGTCTTGACAGCTTTGGAGTTATTGTCTGAGCGCACCTTGTACACTGGTAAATCATTCAACTTTCCAACTACTACATGGGGAAGATGGTGCCACCTATTAACAATTTTGTGTTTGCCATGCAGTCCCAAATTGCGTAACAACACACGGTCTTCAGGCTGAAGCTCTTGAGCCTTTACATTTTTATCATGCCTCTCTTTGTTGGTGAGATTTCTTTTGGCGGCCATCTGGGCCAGTTGATAGGCATGATTCAGTTGAGCTTTCAGTTTCTGTACATACTGTAGGTAATGTTTGGCTTGGACCCCATCTGGAGAGACCCCAAAGCAGACATCAACTGGCAGTTGGGCCTCCCTCCCAAACATAAGGCGGTAGAGGGAGAACCCAGTAGTGTCATTTTTTGTGCAATTGTATGGGTGGACCAAGGTGCTAATCTGCTGGCTCCACTTAGGCTTGTCTTTGGGATGGATAATGCCCAGCATGTCTAGAAGGTGCAGTTAAAATGTTCTGGCTGAGGATCCCCTGTGGATGATAAGGGGTGGTTCTTGACTTCCACTCCATAGAGAGAGCATTTCTTTGATTAGTCGACTTTCAAAATCTCATTGGTCAGAGTGGATCCGCTGAGGGCACCATAGTGGCCAAAGAAATTTTCCACTAGCACCTTGGCCATGGTAGAGGCCTTTTGATCTTTATTGGATAAGCTTATGATACCATGTGAAATGATCTGTAACCACTAACACATTGCCAATATTCCGTGATCAGGTTCTAAACACAAAAGTCTATGCAGAGCAGTTCCACGGGGTGCTGGAAGTAATATTGATAAGGGGCAGCTCTCTGAGCCAGGGCTTTCCTTTCAGGCAACAACTGCAGGTCTTTACATGGTGCTCAACATTGGCCCCCATCTTGGGCCAGTAGAATCAAGATTGTACCAAGTTGAGAGTTCTGTCAATACCACGGTGCCCCATGTGATTGTGAAGAGACCTCAGTACCAAATCTTTAAAGGCCGTGGACAAGACCAATTGCTGTCTGTCTACCTGACCGCCATGATCCACTGTCTCTCTGTACAACAACTGATTGAGTAGCTTCAACCTGGGACCTTCTTTAAACAATAGAGCAGTTCACAAGTCAGGAGAACGCACTTGACACATCTTTCCTCAGCATGGGGCATGAAGTGTGGGCTAAATCATAGGATCTTGGGATTGAGCCCACTGAATGCTGTCATTGTCAAATTGAGGTAGTGCACTAATATCTAGAGCAGAAAAGTGGCAATAGGCAGCTGGTATGCAGGTATCAGGAGAGCTCAAGCAATCTACTAAGCAGTCCACTGTGTCTGCAGACATCTGTTCATCTCGGTCAAATTTTTGGCACAAGGCTCGGATGTCGGGTTCGGACAGCCTGACCCAATCATTCTTGGAAACTGGCCTTCGTGACAAGGCGTCAGCATCAACATGGTACAGTCCTGGCCTGTATTCAACAGCATAATCATAGGTTGATAAGCGGAAAGCCACCAGTGCCCTGTGGTGTTTAACTTAGCTGAAGTCTGTACATAGGTTATCGGGTTATTGTCGATCTTCACCAATATCTTTTCCCCATAGAGGTATTCATGAAACTGGTTGATGGAGGCCCATTTTAGCGCAAGGAACTCCAGCTTGTGCACAGGGTAGTTTCGCTCCGATGGGGTCAAGCTCCAACTGGCGAAGGCCACTGGTCTCAAACCATCCTCATGGGCTTGATACAACACAGCTCCTAGACCCTGCAGACTGGTGTCTGTATGCAGCACATAGGGCTTAGCAGGGTCAGTATAGGCAATGATGGGGGCGTGGGTGAGCTGGTCTATGACTTCGTGAAAGGCTGCTTCACATTCGGGTGTCCAGTGGGGCTCAAAAAGTTCACCTGTGCAGAAGTACACTTTCTCTGGTTCTTTGACGGCCTCTTTTTTATATTTATGGTTGGTAGGAGGGTAACCCTGGGTAAGATTCAAGAGTGGGTGAATCACCTTTGAATAGTCTTTTATGAACCTGTGGTAGAAGCCACAGAACCCCAGGAAACGTTGTAGTTCTTTCAAATTATGGGACTGGGGCCAAGTAGTCAGTGATTCAACCTTACTGGGATCAGTCTCTATCCCTTCTGCAGATACTATGTGCCCTACATACTTCACGGAGGTTTGAAAAAACTGGCACTTGTCAATGGACAGCTTGAGGCCAAAGTCTTCCAATCAGTCTAGGACTTTAAACAGTCTGATCTCATGCTCCTCTAATGTGCACCAAAACACAATGACATCGTCTAGGTACACTAGACATCCCAGCAAGTTCATATCTCCCACTGCACATTCCATCAGTCGCTGAAAGGTGGTCAGGGCACCTGAAATCCCCTGTGACATTCTCAGGAATTTGTAGAACCCCAAAGGACAGATGAAGGCTGTTTTCTCACGGTCCTCTGGAGCCATCGGGATCTGGTAGTATCCGCTGCGAAGATCCAATACCGAAAACCATTTGCTCCCATTCAAACAATCCAGTGCATCTTGTATACGGGGCATGGTGTATTGATCGGGGATGGTCTGCTGATTCAGGGTTCAATAATCAACATACATCCTTACTGACCCATTCTTCTTGCACACAGCCACAACGGGAGAGGCATATGGGCTCCTATTTGTTTTGTTTTTTTATCATTTAACACTTTTTCCCACCTGCAGCCACAGTCCTGCTGTACATCCAGCCACCACTCCTCCATTCCACCGCCGACCCCGAGGCACCGCATGCCCAGCTGGCAGATGCAGCTACACCTATGAAAGGAGCCCCCACGCCCAGTGAGGAAACCATTACCGGCATATGCCTTCTGGGCATCGTTGACCGGTGAAACTGCGGCTATTAACCTGCCATGGACCTGTGCTGCTTTTTCCCCACTTATCTTTCCCCAGTGGAAGCAAGGACATGCAAGGACATCAGTGCACTAGCGTGCAGACATCTTACTGTGCTTCCCTCCCACTAGCACCCATATAGCTGCAGTACCTCTGGGCATCCCCAGGACCAGCAGAGTGCGGTATGCATTCACCCCTTCTCCCTAGGACTAGGAGAGCTGTCATCGGACGCTCATTCCAGTCCTCTGCTGACCCCCTCGACAACCCAGGCTCATTCTCCCAACCGGTCGCCAACGTGGAGCGAGGTGTGATGTCCAGTGCCTCAACCTCAGTGCCACTGGGCCAGCTCACATAATGGGCTCCTTGATTCTTGTATCACACCAGCAGCTAGCATTTCCTACAGGTGTCTTCTCACATCATCTATGTCTGCTGGGCGAGACGTCAGGATTCTCTCGAAATGGCCAGTCAACATGCAGGTGTATGTAATGCTCTGCACCCTGGACACACGCCATGTCCCATTATTTTAATGAAAACACCTGGTCCCTCTAAGTGAGTTTCTTGCTAATTCTAGCCTTCCATTCAGCTGGCAGCGGGGAGTCACCAAAGTCAAACAAGTCCGGGGTCACACTCTCCTTCTCACCAGAGCACTTGTTGCTGGGCAATACAGCAGTGTCGGCACAGTGTACTATAACTAGGGTGCACCCTCTGTCCACCCGAATCTCCCGATCTGACACATTCTGAATCTGGACCATCACTTGTTGTGCATAGGCTTGGGCACGAGCAAGCAAGATGCTGGGTTTGACCAATAATCCCTCTAGCAACTTTCCATCTCCTGGTGCATCCAACATTAATATTTTGTTCTTTACCTTTCTCTTTAGGCGAGCTTCACCATGGATTGTGCACTGGGCATTGGGGGGCCAATACCAAGGAGTCAGTTTCCTTTTTCCAAACTATCACCACTGGCTCATCTGGGTCCATTTCATCAGGTCTCTGTTGTCAGTCATAAGCCCTTTTTACTAAGGCTGGAATTCTTACGGCCCGTCCAGTCAGCTGCCCTTGTTTCTCGTGGTGGAGTTGTGCTAGTCTCCCAAACATGTGGGCGTTTGCTCCAATTAACGGGAACCCCATCATACAGTCTGGTGGGGGGGGACACACTAGGGCCAGTGTCTCTACTTGCTCCTCTACCGCCAGTGACAGCTGCAGGAAAAGACAACCAGAGGCGGGCATATCCTAGATATGGATAAGACTTGTCACTCAGCCCCACACATGTAGGCCTTCCAGGGACTGTAAGGGCTCATCACATAAGTGTTTGTCATACCAGCCCTGAAACACAATGGTCACTTGTGACCCACTGTCAAGCACAGCCCGAGTAGGAATACCATTCACAGCCACATTAGTCTCCATTGAAGGGCCCACTATTTTGGACCAGTCTAGAGGGACAGTAGCAGGGGCCGGTACAGACAACTTAGCCACAAAGAAGTTGGAGTTGGGATTTCCTGAGCCTTCACTGCGGTCATTTCCAGCACCCCTCGGCCATGGTTTTGCTTTCCGGAGCTCCCCTTGAAGTCTGTATACAACCTGATCTAAGTTTTTGGGGACCGGCATTCTTTTTCAAATGCCCCTCCTTCCCACAATTATGACAGAGTATGTTTTCTATAGTTTGGCATGGCTGAGGCATCGCATTGGGGGCTGAGGCGAGGGTACCACCAACAGAAAATCGTGATTCAACCTCTGTCTGGCGTGTGGTGAGCATGGGGAGACGTCTCTGTAATTCCCTCACTTCCACAGTCAATTCATCAATCTTTGAGCTGCTGTCAACAGGGGATGCCTGGGAATGCACTCCCACCCCCATACTGGACACGCTCTGAGAGGGGTTTGGGCCCATTGTATCGCAGGAATGGGCTAGTAGGGAAACGGTAGCCCTCATTTCTTGGACCTCTTGCAGTATCTTGCTCCAGGGTGCAGCGTCCTTGCTAGCCTCCCAATGTTCAACTGGCACTGTATTTCATCCTTGAGCATCACTCACATGTACATCCTCAGTCATCTGAGCAGCAGCAACAGCAGATACAGGAGGGCTCCCCCCACCACGTGGCTGCCTCCCCTCAATTCTCCAAATTTCCTTCATCAGTCCGTCATAGGTAGGAGGTGCAGCCAACTGAGCAACAAGGTGTAGCTGGAGCAGCAGTAATTCATAGACTGAGGCTGACTTGAGAAGGTGGTCCAACTTATTCTGATCTAACTTAGCTGGGGCCATGCCACCTTTCTTCAGGCATTCCTGTAGCACCACTTTGAGTTGAAGTACATACACAGATAAGAGCTCCACTGGGTATTGCTGAGTGTTTTTGACCCTACCCCACAGGTCCTCATCTGAATCGGGACTCCAATACACGTTTTCCAATTAATTCAAAAAATCTTGAGCAGTTGCTTCTGGATTACTAGCCTGTGTAGCATGGATAGTAAGTTGGTGAGGCCTCTAAGGCTTTCAGCTACCCTTCTCCTCTGGTTTGGAGCTTTGCCATTCTCGGATTTGAGGGGCAACATAGCCTATCTAAGTCTCCCAATTGTCCTCCCTCTGGGGTGTGGGGAGGGTGCCTGAAAACATCCTCAGCCGGGTTGTGACTAATGGCGGGTACGGATATAGGGGCCAGCACTAGCATGGGCACAGAAAGTGGGGCAGTAACAGGTCCTAGAGTGGGAGGGAGTGTTGGGGAAGGAATGCCCCCAGGTGGCAGGAATAGTTTCTTAAAGTTCTCTGCAGTTTCCCCTTCCTCTAGCAACAACTTAGCAAATTTCTCCTGAAAAGCCTCAGATAATGGTGGGAGCTCATCCTCCCCATGGTCTTTACTCTCTTTTGTTATCACTCTCCAGGTGGCTAGGACCCCTTCTGAGGCAATAGTCTTTGGCACTTTAGAGTTGTCCACGAGGTCACTACACTCTACCAAGGCTATGAAGGTTTGGATGATCAGATCAGCCTGTCGACCCCCCACCACAGGGTTTTTTAAACATTCAACTTTGGAGAGTGCTCCCTCTACAGTGTCCTTACTGGTACCCAGGGGAATATCCAGTATAAGCAGAGCATTTTGGAGGTCGATCTCCTGCCCAGTACACCACCCCACTAACTGGTGTACAGCCATTTCTACTGGGGTAGCCATTAATCTTTAACAATAATTCATAATTTTTGGCCACCAGAAGGCACAAAATCCCAGTGGTGAGCCTTCAAGATGTAACCCCTTGGTGGCGCTATCCCAAGGGCTACTACCCCTGCCTGCGCAGCTAGTAGCAGGTTAAGTGCCCTGAGTTCTGAAATGGGTGCCTCTACCTGGAGGTCAGGGTTGGTAGTGGTCAAACTAACCTGGGCACAGCCCTCCGGGGCACTGTAACCCTCCTCTTTCCCCTTCTAGTGACCTCAGCAATATACGATAATCACTTTCGCAGTACCCCTTGTACACCATACCAGTACCCACACTGTTTGCACTTACAGATCGACCCCAAGGTCGCAAGGGTGCTCTAAGGCCCTCCCCCAAGCCTACCTGGAGGACAAGGAAGCAAGATTGGACCCCTGAGGTTGCGGGTGTTCACTGCCCCCCAGCTCACTGGAGGACAAGGAAGTGAGATCGACCCGAGGTCGCGAGGGTGCTCTACAGCCCTCCCCTAGCCTACCAGGAGGATAAGGAAGCGAGATCGACCCTGAGGTCACGAGGGTGCTCT
This sequence comes from Neoceratodus forsteri, assembly GCA_016271365.2. Lineage (NCBI taxonomy): Eukaryota > Metazoa > Chordata > Ceratodontiformes > Ceratodontidae > Neoceratodus > Neoceratodus forsteri. The sequence goes on from CM057453.1 coordinate 1,096,288,783, forward strand.
ATGGCCCTCCCTCCCAGCCTACTGGAGGACAAGGAAGCGAGATCAGACCCCGAGGTTGCGAGGGTGCTCTCTGCCCTCCCCAGCCTACCGGAGGACAAGGAAGCAAGATCGGACCCCAAGGTCACGAGGGGTCTCTATGGCCCTCTCCCCAGCCTACTGGAGGACAAGGAAGTGAGATCGGACCCCGGGTCACGAGGTGCTCTGACCCTCCCCAGCCTACCAGAGGACAAGGAAGCGAGATCAGACCCCGAGATTGCGAGGGTGCTCTCACGGCCCTCCCCCAGCCTACCGGAGGACAAGGGAAGCAAGATCGGACCCCAAGGTCGCGAGGGTGCTCTCACGGCCCTCCTCCCAGCCTACCGGAGGACAAGGAAGCGAGATCAGACCCCGAGGTTGCGAGAGTGCTCTCAGCCTCCCCAGCCTACCGGAGGAGACAAGGAAGCAAGATTGGACCCCCAAGGTCGTGAGGGGTGCTCTGGCCCTCTCCCCCAGCCTACTGGAGGACAAGGAAGCGAGATCGGAACCCCGAGGTCGCGAGGGTGCTCTACGGCCCTCCCCCCCCAGCCTACCAGAGGACAATGAAGCGAGGTAATTGCAACAGATTTGACGCTCCTTAGCTGGGTTTGTGTGCTTGCTAATGCTCTAGATGGACAGGGATGGATTGTACCTTAACTGCACTTTAATGGAGTTACTTTAATTGAATTACTGTCCCCACACATATGGAGATAGTTTTTTTTTATGCCTCAGAAACTGGAGTTTTTTTATGCCTCAGAAACTGGAGATACCCTTTACCTTAAGGACTGTGCACTGAACTGAATGTTAAAAGCTCACATATTGTGATACAGTTATGCACTTTTGGCGCCAATTTTAAACTGCTACAAGGGTGATCCTGTTGTTTGTACTAACCTCTCACTCACAGCTTAACTGCAACCACGCTAGTCGCCCCTGAGCTCTGTAATTCAAAAAGCACACATATTGTGTTAAGGCTTGCAATTTTGGTGCCTACTTTAAACAATTGCAAGGGGATTCTGTTGTTTGTACTAACCTCTCACTCGCAGCTTAAACTGCAACCGCGCCAGTCACCCCTGAGTTTTGCAGTTTAAAAAAACTCACATATTGCGATAAGCTTTGCAGTGTTGGCGCCAATTTTTAATTTTTAAATCTTACATCTCAAAACTGTAATTAAGGGAATCTCTCACTTGCACCTTAGACACAGCGCTAACCGCCCCTTACAGCCTGAACTGCAGAAAACGCAAAAGATCTGAATATTGTGAATTGACTTACCTTTGCGTTCTGGACGAGCTTCGCTTGTCCCCTGTCGTTAACCAGACGCCCCCTCCCAAAATTGGCTATAAAAAACAACTAACTCTCCCTTTCCTCCACAGATCGGACCCCCAGGGTCGCGAGGGTTCTTCTGACCCCTCCCCGTAGCCAAGGATATCAAGGAAGCGAGGTAATTGCAACAGATTAGACGCTTCTTAGCTGGGTTCGTGGTGGCTTGCTAATGCCTTAGCCCCACTAACGCCACACGCTCGCCTCCCCAGTGCCCCCACCACCACCAATTTGGTCACTTTCCTTAAATAGGCTGAGAGTGGTCACATGTTGTGGTAATTTGACCTATCAGCCCAGTTCTCCATTTGCAGGTTATACTAACCTACCACTAGGGCAGACCCAATTAATCTCAAGCTCCTAGCTAACTAGTCAAAAATAAATAAAAAAAAACAGCACAGTTCTCCATTTTCAGAGTACTGTACTAAGGGCAGATCTAATTAATCTCAAGCTAACTAGGTTCCTCCTTGCCCAACCAACCCCCCACTACTAGCATGCACCCTCCCACCCCCTTCCCTTGGGCCCACCAGGGTGGAGCTACCACTCACAAACAGGATGACCTCCTGTGTCACCTCAACCCCCCCACCTCATGGCTAGCTGTCAAGGGGCTAAAAATTGTCCATCTAAATGTCCGCAGCCTTCTATGCAACCTTGCTGAGCTCACTGCCTGGGTTGCCCACTACAACCTGGATATTTTGGGTATCACAGAAACGTGGCTAAAACCCCACACTCCTGACACTATATGTACCCTGCCAGGTTATAGCCACATTAGGTGTGATCGCAAGGGTAACAAACACGGAGGGGGGTGTTACTTTATTATAAAGTCCACCTCAACGTGTCTACCATTGACCACCAACCTACCACCCCCTTGACATGTGAGCTCCTGCACACCCTTCTCCTTCTTGGGCTCATAAAGAAAATCCACCTGATTTGCTGCTATAACCCTCCCAGAGTTGGGATACCCGGACTCTCCTCACTACCACAAAGCCTCAGCTCCAGGGTGGGGACAAGTGAGGTCCTCATTATTGGAGACTTCAGCCTTGACTGGATGGGATCCAATTCTAAATCCTATGAGCCATTGCTATCAGGCCTAGCTCTGAGCCAGGTTATCACCGAACCAAGATCTTCCCCAGAGGGGGATAAAGGATCACTGATCGACTGGGTCCTGACCAACAGGCCTGACAGAGTCACATCCTCAGGTATCCTACCTGATACCATCTCGGACCACTCGCCCACTTTTTGTACCTGGGTCATCCCTCAGGCGAAAATACCTAGCAAAGTGATACAGATGAGGGACTACTCAAAGCTCCACTTGCCCGACTTCCTCAGTGACCTCAGATCTACTGATTGGTCTGAGGTCACCACCTCCTTGGACCCAAATCTAGCACTGGACGCTTTTCTAGCCAAATACATCCCAGTGCAGGATAAGCATCGCCCTCACTAGAAGGAGGGTGCGAGGCACCGTCATTAAATGGCTTCATGGGGATCTATTCTCTAATGAAACACAGGGACAAATGCTGGGAGACCTATAAGGCCTCTCTCAGCGTCAATGATCTCGCCACCTACAAGTGCCTCAGAAACTCCTGCAAAAAATCCGTCAGGGCTGCCAAAAGTGAGTTCTGCCGATCCGCACTACTCTCTTCTACCAACAACCCAAGGAGTTTTTGGCAGAACATAAAAAGCATGGTCGGGGGCTCTGCGAGAGGGCAAGCCACGGATTTGCTCATTGATGGGGTCAGCTGCAATAGCCCCCACACAATCGCTAACACCTTTAACACTATGTTCTCCGAACAGGCCACCCCCCTTCTGCCTGCCCCGCCGCCCCCAACCCCTCAAACTATAACCCACCTGTAACATATCCCCCAATTCCGCTCAACCCGGACCCACACCCAGACCCTCCTTCTTTCTACAGCAGGTGTCTATCACCGAGACCCAGAGGCTGCTCGCTAGCCTCTTCCCCCATACCGGCCCTGGGAAAGATAACCTTGAGCCAAAACTGCTCAGGTTAGGTGCCCACCTCCTAGCCTGGCCAATGACATATATCTTTAACGTCTCCCTCACCACCGGTGTCATCCCTGATATGTGGAAAATAGCCAAGATCACTCCCGTCCTCAAACAAGGAAACCCGAAAGATCCCCTGAACTATCGGCCGATTGTTTTCTCTCGGTCGCATCTAAACCCCTAGAGAAAGCTGTGGCCTCTCAGTTAACTGAGTTCCTACAGGAGTACAATCTCCTCTCCCCGGCACAGCACAGCTACTGCCCTCGCTGTAGTCATCTCGCAGATCCAAACTGCAACCGACCAGGGCAACCTCACTGGTGCGATTTTCGTGGACTTATCCAAGGCCTTTGACAGGGTAGATCACTCCCTCCTCAGCGCCACTCTGCTCTCCCTCCGACTCTCAAACCCCACTCACGCCTGGTTCCACAATTACCTCACTGGTAGGAAGCAATACATAAACTTCAACAGGACCCTCTCCAACCTCACCACTATCCAATGTGGCATCCCCCAGGGGTATGTCTTCGGCCCGACGCTCTTCTCCCTTTTCATCAATGAATTCCATCCATCATCACCCTATGGGCTTGCAACCCTGTACGCTTACGACTCTCTTATTGGATAGCGCCCGAGACATCAGCACCATCAATTCCCAACTAAACTCTGACTTCAAGTGGATCCAAGCCTGCCTGTGTGAGCATAAGGTTGTCATTAACCTCAAAAAAACCCAGGCTATGCTCTTCGGGTCCCTGAATAGAACAAAATCCTGCCCTGCCCCTCCTTCTAATACACGGGGCTGACGGCCTGCCCGTGCAGATAGCTGCTGCTGTCAAGTACCTTGGCGTTACCCTAGACCCCCAGCTGGACCTTTCCCTGCACATCAGGAACATGTGCAAGGCTGCGAATGTCAAACTCGGACTCGCATACAGAGCCAAAAACTGCCTCACACTGGCCGCTCGGATGGCCCTAGCCAGGGGTGTTCTCCCCTCCCTCTGTTATGAGCTAGTGACCTTCGCCCCTATGCCAAAATCCAACTTCTCGAAATGGGATATGGCCTACAACAGCATCTGCCGCTTTGCACTCTCCGGCCCTCCCCGACACACCGCTGTGACCTTTATATTCACCTTGAGTGGTTGCCTCCTGAGAAACATCGCACCTTCGTAGTAGGGAACTTCATCGACAACATCGTTAGAACAGCCACCCCCTCAGCCCTCGCCCTGTCCTTCTTCTTTGGCAACTCTTCCCACCACCTAGGTCAAGGGCGGCACTAAATTGCGTGGTTCCTAGAACACGTACCCCTGCCGGCGATCGGGCATTTGCCAGCTATGCCCCGAAACTATGGAATTCGTTCTCTGCCCTTACTTGATCCACCCCCTCCCATCCAGGGTTCAAAACATCTCTATGGGCATTCCTGAAGGGCTCCTCCATCTGTCCTTGTGCCCTGTAGCCCCTTGAACTATCCTCTCATGGGGGCTGCACACCCCAGGTCCACTGCACTTACTCTCCTGGTCACTGGACTAGATTTAGGATAATGTAATGCTATTTTTGTTAGTACTTGCAACACCACTGTATGTAAATTTTTGTTAGTACCTGCAATCACCACTGTATGTAAATCTGACTCACTCACTATATGTGTATGCTCTATCTTAACTCTCCCAGCCGCCTGTAACCTTCCCTGGTGGGCTCTTTTTTCACTGGTTGCCTTCTTTCACTATATGACATGTAATACTCTTTGTGTTCAAGTCCAATCTGTCACTGTACCTGTTATCCAAGCTTGTAACCCTCCCGGGTCGCACCTGAAAAAAGGCACTTGGCTGTCTAGTGTGACTTACCCGGTCAACAAAAGCAAATAAATAAATAAATAAATTACCACCAGGGCTGGTTGCTCTGGCTTGACCCTGGGGACCCCCTGTAAAACAAGGTTATGCACAGTAAATAGCAACAGTACATTACTTTTGGCACAAACTGGAACCACGTTAGGTTAAATGCAGCAAAAATGTCAGATCTGATTTATTCAGGGGACTTGAACAAGGAAGGGGCATAATCAAGTTGATTGGCTTAAAGGCTATATTAATCAAACAGTTATGCATGCGCTTTAAGTCCCCACACAGTCACACACTCTGGGTACCCAGGTAGGAAAACGGTGAGCTAGCCAGGAACATTGCAGCTGGTTGGGGCCCTGTGATGGAAGAAAGCAACATGCACAACACACACTATTTGTAATCCGGAGCCGGAGGGCTCAGTTTGTGAAAGAAAAACCAACCAGACAATCAGATGACAACACTTTAGATTTAGATGTTGTTGCAGGGAGCTACCCTGATGTTTGCTCATGATACCCAATACTGGACACAGGCAGGACAAAATCGAGACTGCAGGTTGTTGAGCTGGAGTGCCTGGAGAAGCGGGGCCCACATGAATCACTGAAGCGTTGTTCCTGTTCAAGTGTTGAGCAGGGGGATGACCCCAAGCAGGTCTCTCGTTGATGGCTTTCTCTGTGCAGCAGGTAGTTGGGCTGGGCCAGTGTGGCAAGGCCCAGGCCCAATGGAGATGATTGCAGCTTCCAGCAAGTAGAATACAGTTCAAACCACAGTGGGGAACCAAATCGCGACCCACTAGCAGCGCACAACACATTTACACATAAGGAAATTCTAATGCAGCTTCCAGCAAGCAGAACACAATTCAAACCACAGTGGGGACCAAATCACGACCCACTCCAAGTACACAACACATTCACATGTAAGGAAATTCCACTGTACCAGGCAAAAGGCTCTCTGGTCACAATTACAGAATCTCTGCACAATCCAGGAATTCAGAGGTGGCTGGAAGTCCAGACAGGCGTCACGCATTCAGCAAATCTTTGGTCTTCTTCAGGTAGGAGCCTGGTCGCAATTCAGTGGCTTACTTCACTCTCCAAGTTCGGATTCAGTCCAAAAAAGGCACAAGTTCCCTCTCGGGGACAGCAGGCAGGCATGCAGGCTAAAACTCAGATTTTTCCACAGTTCTCCCACGTGAATCTATGCTGGGGTTGCTGCATGAATCATTCACGCTGTTATCTCTTCACTTCCCAACTTAGAATTGAAACTAGCTGCAAGCAGATTGGGAATTTCCCCAAGATCCAAAAGGTTCAGTTGGCTGATCTGTCTGTCAAGTCACAACAAGGGCTCCCCCTCCAGGTTATTTTAGGTGCCAAAATGCAAAAACTACAATTCCTACAAGTTTTGACCCCACCAAGCCCCTGTAGGCAGGCTCCATTTTAGAGTCCCAACAGTACTGATTGGCCCATTCTGACAGTCCCGGGCCTAGTTGGTGGAGATAAACAGAACAGTTCTTGCTGCAAAGAAGGCAGGTTAGAACAAACTGCAATATTATTAGTACTCTAACAAATGATCAGCAAACAAGCATATCTTCTAACAGAGCTCCCTTTAGATTCATTAAGACTGAGATCCATGCAGCTTTTAAAGAGACAGTACACAGAGGCTATACAGGCACCCTCTGGCACATTTAATCTACTAGAACACAGAACACCAGCCTGGCAGTGAGCTTTTAGGCAAGCTCAAGGAAGACTTTTCAGGAACCCCATTTGTAGGGGATTACAATAACATTTTATGGTCACAGGTAAAAAGATCTGTTCCATATAGTGCAGTCAAAGGGCTCTGTGGGTGGATCAGATACAGGCTGGGGACCAATTTGTCTAGGTTTCCCATTGGAGTCTGCATCTGGGGAATGGGAGCAAGGAAAGGTCCCTGCTACTGAGGACGACAGGCCTCAGTGCTCCCAGTATGCAGTGAAATTGAAATACCACTAAAGCTCCAGTCTTTCTGTGTAGTATCTAAACAGTGACAGAAAGGAGTAAGAAGTGCCAATCAGAGCAGAGAACTTGCTCTCAGCCATTTCTTCAGTGTGTTTAAGTTGTGAACCCTGTCTAATCAGTGAACTGTTTTTCAAGATGTGAAAGAGGTGGATGCCTGATTTAACACTTATATAGCAAGAGAGCGGCTACAAAATGTTCCAAACCAAATGAGAGGTCTTAAAAGCTTTGAGGCTTGGGCCTTGCAAGCAAATCTGTTGTGATTGTCCTTTCTGAAACCCAACTGCCAAAATTATGAATTCTGAAATAGAATTGGAAGGCTATTTAGTGTTTATGTGAGATAGGTCTGGGAAAAGGAGTGGTATGACTTTTATATACATCGATGGAACTTTGAGATTGGGACCCCCAGGTACAGACCATGCTATTTCAGTGGTGCCAGAGGAGTATCCTCCTCTACAGGGAGTATACTACCCAACCCCTGTCCTCCTGCCTTTGACTTCTTACCATAGCCTTCCTCCTGCATCACATTCTTCTCCTCACAGCATACCCAGAGGTGTCTCCCTGAGGCTCCACTGCAGCCTTGGATCATGAGGGGCCAGGGTACTGCAGCAGCCCTCCCCACTCTGCTGTCTCTGCTTCTGCCCAGGTACAGCTGGCATGGGGGGCAGTGCTGTACCCTCTACCACCCCGAAAATAAATTAAAAAGAAAATAAAACTTGTGTTTTCTCCTCCCACTGTTGCCAGTCACTGTATCATGGCCGTCAAAGTGCTCTGTGCAGGTCTCCTATCCTGTGGAATGTTCCTAATACTCAGTGTAGTTTCCACAGGGTAGCTATATACCAGGAGAATGGACACATGATCAGCACAACCTATTTCATCTCGCCCCCAGCCCTAAACCTCCCTGTCACTGGACTTCTCCACAGGAAACACATCTGTACCCTTGGACTCTATACCACTCTCCTGCACACCCCATGCCACACCAAATCCACTGCACTGCTCTCCTTAGTATTACACTATGTGTTACTGCCCTCTGGGGATGTGGAAACAAAACACCAACCCATTGGCAAATACCCCCCTTCCCCCTCAGATCTGGATCAGCCATCAAGGCATTCACATTGTTCTCTTAAATATCAGAAGCATGGATCCTCAATTGCATGAACTTGAGGCATTCTCCTCCCATCACAAACCCCATATACTAGCCCTTATGGAGAGATGGCGCACCCCCTTCGGTTAAGGACCCAGAAATCTCCCTCCCTAACTTTAACATCTTTCACAAGGATAGATATCCCAAAAGAGGGGGTGGCATTCTGATCTATGTTCACACCGACCTTGCAGCAGAAATCTGTGACCCTTCCCTTACCCCTTGTACCCAGTGTGAATGGCTGTCCATTAAAATCACCTTGGGCCCAAAAAACCCTGAAAATCTACTGTCTACAACCCGCCCAAAGTTGGACTAAATGGCCTCCATGACGTCTCACACATACTTGATCAGCTCCCCTGTCTGAATTATTACCAATTAGGGACCTAAACTGGCTGGAAAATGAAGCCCTGTATAAGGACATATTCAACCCTTGCAAGTCACAAAAAATTGTACAAACCCCAACCAGACTAAACCACAGAACACCAGTAATCATACACTAATTGACCATATCTTAGTTAATAAGCCTGAGAGAATCCTGGTCTCAGGAGTATTAACCTTTGCTGTGCCATGGACTGATATATCAGTTTAGTTTATTGTTCTAGGAATTATTACCTTTGAGCCATGGCTGTTTTACAAAGGTTCCACGTCCCACGTCAGTCCAGAAATCCTATTCATTCTACATCTGTCTGCAGCCTAAGGGTTAAGTGATTCAATTAGCAACCACCTGGCTACCTATTGTCAATGGTGCCCCCCAAAACTCCCGTCTCAGGCTTATCACTTTTAGAAATTGCTCCAACCTTAACATCCTTGCATCCTTTCTATATGACCTGTCTCACATCAACTGGTCATTCCTAGGTACAGCCTCAGATGTCAGTACCACCCTGGACTTCATTATTAAGAATTTCACATCTGGGGGGTGGTGATGAACAGCTAACTGAACAGATGTGGAATCCCTGAGCTCCGTCAGTGGCTTCATTTAAATCCATTTTAATCAGACTTTTCTGAACTTAATTTAACGCTCTTTGAAGTCTAAGGTTGAACTCTGGACCAGGATGGATGAGTTTTTATTGAATGGGGGCACCAAACCACAAAGAAATAACTCTAAAGCTGGGAAAAAGCAACAGGGAGGATCGCCAGCAATAGACCCCAATACATAGAAACATAGACTGACGGCAGATAAGGACCGCTTTGCCTACCTAGTCTGCCCATTTCCCTACCTACTGAATAAGCTGCAGATCCTAGTTGACCAACAGCCTATTTCTTCCTTCCCCCTACAAGAATGCTTATGTCTGTCCCATGCATTCTTGAATTCTCCCACAGTTTTAGACCCCCAACCTCTTCTGGAAGGCGGTTCCATGCATCCACCACCCTCTCTGTGAAAAAATTTTTCCTCACATTGCCCCTGAGCCATACCCCTATCTTCAAATTGTGTCCCCTTGTTCTTGCACATCTCTTTTTCTGAAAGATGCTACCCTCTTGGACTTCGTTGATTCCACTGAGGTACTTAAACGTTTCTATCATGTCCACCCCTCCGTCCTTTCCTCAAGGGTATACATATTAAGCTCCTTTAGTCTCTCCTCATATGGCTTCTCTTGCAGACCCTGCACCATTTTAGTTGTCCTCCTCTGGACTGCCTCCATCTTGTCTATATCCTTGCGGAGATGGAGTCTACAGAACTGGACACAGTACTCCAGAAGGGGTCTCACCGACTGTCTGTACAGAGGGATAGCAACTTCCCATTTTCTGCTGGTGATGCTCCCAGTATCCCCCCCCAGCCCTCCCTACTGCCTTCTCACATTGCTTGCTAACCTTAAGGTCATCTGATATGATTACTCCCAGGTCTCTTTCCATTTTTGTTGTTGTTAGTACTACCCCCCCTACCCCCAATTGTGCACTCTTCCCCTTGGTTTTTCTTTCCCAGGTGCATTATTTTGCATTTCTTTGCATTGAATCCAAGCTGCCATACTTCTGACCATTCCTCTAACCTCACCAAGTCCCTTCTCATCCTTTCCACCCCACCTTGTATATCAACCCTGTTGCAGACCTTTGTGTCATCTGCAAAGAGGCATACTTTTCCTTCCAGTCCTTCTCAATCAATCAGTCAATCAAAATCTTTATTCATCCAAGCAGGCACCATTGAGCAAGGCTCATTTGCAAGGTGGACCTGGTCCTGAATACATCAAAGTACTGTACAGAAGCAGGTATACAAAAAAGCAATCATTTACAAGGAAGAAAAAGTATATGCAGTGTATACAGTACAGTACAAGGTTGAAATAAATAAAAAAACAGCATTATTTTACAATTGAAAGGTCAGCAGATGTACAATCAACCATAGGCATACAGGGTTATAAGCAGAATCTTTTGGCCAGGCAGCCGGCAACACATATAGGGGAAAGAGACCATGTATGGGGTGGCAGGTTAGAGAGGTAAAGAAGAGGAGGGATATATTACCCGACTGGGGGAAAAATTGGGCTAAAACCACAGAAAGTGATGATGGCTGTCATGTACTTGTTTATTATGATAATGATGGAAGAGGGTAGATAATTGGGACACTACTATGGATGGGGTGGGACTTAAGCCAGGCTGGAGCAGACAGCGAAGGGTGGGTGCAGGAAGAGCTAATAGGAAAGAGTGAGAGCCAGGGTAGAAACATGGCGAAGGCCAGGATGGAAAGGGGGAGCGTGAATTAGGGGCTAGCGGTGAGGAAAACATTTGCAAGGTGCTTTCATGTAGCGATTGTAGAGCGCATTGAAGATATTCAGACTAACAGGGCAGCTCAGCTTCAAGTTCCTTTGTAAACCGTTCCACAATGTGGGTAAAGAGAAGCTTAGAGCAGCTTTGCTGAAATGAGTTTTGACCTTCGAAACTTGGAGGGCAATTAGGGAATAGCTCCTTAGAGCATAGGTGCCTAACACACTCTAGGGAATACAATCTGAGACATATGAGGGGAACTTGTTGGTCACTGCTCTGAAGGCCCATAGGGCAGCGTTTCTATTCCTTCTATAGTGAAGGGAAGTCCAACCTAACGATGAGTACAGGGAGCAGTGGTGTGTGGAAAGTGGAAGGCCAGTAATGAACCTGATAGCTCTGCAGTAGAGGGTGTCCAGCTTAGCCAGTGCAGAGGCAGTGCAGTGGCTATAGAGCAGGTCCGCGTAATCTATTAAAGATAGGATGGTAACTTGAACCAGTTGAATCTTGGCCTCCTTTGCGAGCAGGTGGTTAATTCTGTAGAATAGTCCTAATCTTTGCCTTAGTTTCTTCTGTAGTTCTTCGAGAAGGTCAGCGAAGGAAAGTTTATGATTGAGCCAAACTCCTAGATATTTGAATTTAGCTACATACTCTAGTGTTTCTCCAAGAACAGTGGTAATTTGTGGGATAGCCTCCCCCTTCCCAAGCAGGAATTGCTGCATGCAAGGAGGGGAAGAAGAGCATGGCTTTTGTCTTTTCGCATTGAGCAAAAGTTTTGTGTTTATGAGCTGGTATTGTAGAAGGTTAAATTCAGCTTGGAGGTCTTCACAGGCTGCTTCCAGTGTGGGACAACTCAAGTACAGTACAGTGTCGTCTGCAATAAGTGGATGTTGGCTTTTTGATGGGGTCACTGATGTCATTAATGTAGACTGCAAAAGAGGAGGGAGACCAAGAATAGAGTCCTGGGGCACACCCTCAGCATAGGTTTTAATGGAGAAAGATCGCCTTCAGCTTTAACCTGCTGTTTTCGTTCTCTGAGGTAGTCTGCAAACAGCACATAGATTTATGGTCCAGGCCTAAGGTGCTTAAGGAGGAAAGAAGCAGGCTGTGATCGACTGTCGAATGCCTTACTAAGATCCAAGAAAACGGCACAGACATGCTTCTTGTTGTCAAGGGCTAGGAGCCAATCATTGGTCACCTTAGCTAGGGCTGTTATGGCGTTGTGCTTTGCTCTGAATCCAGACTGAACCGGGTTTAATAGGTTTCTGGATTCTAAGTATACCCCTAGCTGGCCACACACTACTTTTTCTAGTAATTTACACAGGATGGGGAGGAGGGAGATTGGTCTGTAATTATTTAGATCGCAGGGGTCACCTGCTTTTAATAGAGGGATGACATGGGCTATTTTCCATCGAGGGGGGAGGCTACCCTGGGAGAGTGACATGTTGAATAGTTGGTGACTGGCCCTACAAGCAGTAGAGGTTGCCACCTTGGATGGGGCAAACCAGTCCTGCCGCTAGCCCACCCTTTTATGACTCATCATGCATTGTTTCTCCTAGAAGGCCATCTGTTATATCAATAAAAGACAAGATGCAGTGGAAAAGATTAGGTTAAGTAAGTGCTAATGGTGTTAATGGCCATACTTTACACCTCCCAGGCTGACTGCTTTCACAAACAAAGGGTTATATTGACAACAGAACTTGTTTGTAAGCTGGCCATGCAGCTGAAACAATGAAGCACGTGGTAGGCACATTTCAGATAGTATGGCTCTATGCTCTATGAAGTCAGAGGCTGCTCCCTTCCTGGTGTCCAGTTGCAGCAGTAGGTCTTCCACCTCTTTTAGTGAGACAGGCAGGAGGGAGAAGGCCTCCTTGGTAGAGGGGGACTCGTGGGTTGGTGGGTCCTGAGCTGTGTGGAGGTCATTGGCAGGAGAAGTATCAAATGCTAGCCCTGCCATTGCAAAATGGTTAATGAGGGCTTCCAATATCTCCGATTGGTTAGAGATGACGCTGCCACCGGACCTTCTGCAATGTCACTTATAAACAGGGGTCAGCATTAACCTTTTTTGCACTAGCCAGCAGGGCAAGTTGATTCAAAATTGCACTAGCCTGCAGATGGCTGCACTAGCCCTCAATTATAATGGTAAATTTTGAGCACTTGTACAGGAAACAGTGCAAGCCAAGACACAGGGGTGTAGCCAGAAATTTCTGTTTTGTACACAATTTCCAACAATTGCACCCCCAATTAAAAAAATATACACATCCTTTGCAAATGACACCCTCTTCCAAATAAGTCAGATTGTTGTCAGATGATTCCTCTAATCTCTGAAGAGGTTATACATGTATCTGTTTCCTAAACAACAGAAGTTTAAACAGAGACACTCCTCAGTGGCCTACATTAACCCAAATACTACAGATTAGAATGAAAATGTTAACAGAAAGCATTTGGTTTGTGACAGGCACTCAACAAAACTGTACACAAATGTGTACAGTGAGTATGCCTGTATACACCCTTGCCAAGAAATACTCTGATTATTGCACATTTATCCTGCTCCCACATACTTCCAGCTCCCCAGCAGCAAAAAAAGATTAAAGACTGCAATGCCACCACACAGTGAGCCCCCCATTGTTTTGTACCACGGTCTCCTCTCTTCCTCTTCTGCCCCCTCCCCCACTAAACTAGGAAATCACAACAGCAAATGTTAAATCAAGCAGCCCTAGCTCTGCACACACAATACCAGACACCATCACTGCCTCACTACACTGTCACCACCACCCACAAGGCAGTGAACAGAGTCGAACAGAGAAAGGCACTCTCAGCCCCCATTCTATAGTCAGTTGGAGACCCACACTGCTGGAAGTTTTTGTACAGTCTCAAGTGAGCCAGGAGCACATCTAAGATTTATTTGGGGTGGGGGCTACACAAACCGAAGGGGCTTGGGGAATAGAAAATGACATTTTTATTTTTAAAAGCATTGATTTTAATATGCTCTGCCCCAACAATAACAGATTTTTCTTTAACATTGTCCTTTCATCAGCACAGGCATAATTTTATGCTGTCTCTATTTCTATCTAGGATGATCTACGTACTCCAGGAATGCCTATTTTAAGCTGTCAAATTATGTATTTTATTGAGGTTTATTTTTGTACCATACATGATCCAAAGCTTTGTTTTAGGATAAAAGGACATGCTGAGTGGGATAAGGGTGGGGCTGAATGGATGGTGATGGCTGGCATGGTCTATTCAGAACAGCTGGGGACCTCCTACACTTGCCAGTAATAGCATCTATGGATCTGTGGATTGTCATTTCAGAGTCTGGTCTGCAGTAGTGTCCAGGAAGAACAGAGTTAAGAGATTTGGAGGAGGGAAGTTATGGTGAGGCTGGGATAAACCCCATCACCTGCAGGGCAGACCATTGTACCTCCTCACATTTGTAACTGAAATGTTGAATACAGACACTCAAAATGTAGGGAAATGAGGGCCACTGATCTTAATAATATGGAACAAATTGTTAGACAGACACTTTCAGAAAACTGGAAGCTAGTGACTTAACAACACTACCCTTAATCACACCCTGGACACACTAGCTGAAAGTCCTAACAGTGGAGTGATAATGACTCACATTGAGTCTTTTGTGGGATTCCCCTCTTGAACTGCCAGATAATTGCAGCTCTTAATGAGCTGTTAATCACTCCAGGCAATCTGGAACATTTAGGCCCTGTCCACACTACGCCTCTGTAATGTTACAGAGGATGTAAAACGTTACCGTAACAGGTCACGTTTACACCTGTAATGTTACAGGAGGCGTTTTCGTAACCGTTGTTGAAACCACATATGAGGTGGTTTCAACAACGGTTATGAAACTGGTCCCGCCCTGGTAACGTTACCAGCGGTAGTGTGGACTGCCGGTAATGGTCCCCTGCAGGGCACCAAGCGCAGCGCGAGCTGCATTGTGGGATCGGGCGCTCTGTAACGGTCACCCGGATCCCGATGTGTGGACCGGCGGTGTCGGTCCCGTAACGGACACTGCCGAGGTGTGGCCGCACTGCACCGCTCCCCGGCTGTAACGGATTGCATCCGTTACTGGGCCAGAGCGGTGTAGTGTGGACGGGGCCTTAGAGAGATTAGCATGAGGGACTAGAGCCTGCTAATGCAGAGACTTTTTAACTTCATAAACAGCCATGAAAACTGCACTAGTCAAGACAGACAAGTAGAGAGTTAGCTGCACTAACCCTGGTCAATTTGCACTAGTGTTTGGGCTAGTAAAACAATGCTAAGATCGACCCCTGCTTATAAAGACGTTAAAAAGAACTGGACCCAGTACCGAACCCTGCAGTACCCCATTAGTAACCCCCTTTTCTTCAGAGTGGACTCTGTTTACTATTACCTTCTGTGTCCTGTTGTCCAGCCAATGTTTTACCCAGGCTACCACCCTGGGACCCACTCCCAGGCTGGCTAATTTGTTTATTAATCTTTTGTGTGGGACTGTGTCAAATGCCTTGCTAAAGTCTAGGTAGGCCATGTTCACAGCCCCTTCCTGGTCTACCACTTTGGTCACCCAGTCAAAGAAATTGATTAGATTCATCTGACATGACCTTCCTGCTGTGAATCCATGCTGCCTTGGGTCCTGTGTCCCACTGGCCTCTAGGTACTCAATAATTCTTTCCTTCAGAAGTGATTCCATCATTTTCCCTACCACAGAGGTCAAACTGACAGGTCTGTAGTTTCCTGCCTCTGTCTTGCTCCACTTTTGTGAAGGGGAATCACGTCCGCCCTCCTCCAGTCCTCAGGTACCACACCATCCTCCCATGATTTGTTAAAAAGGGTAGTCAGTGGTGCCACTAGTTCTTCCCTTAATTCTTTTAGAATTCTGGGTGAATCCGTCAGGCCCCATTTTTGTCCACCTTCAGTTTTAGGGGTTCTTTCAGAACCCTTTCTTCTGTGAAAGGACTGGGATCGACTCCCCTATCCAGAGTGCTTCTGTTAATTGGATTAGGTACCTCCCCTTCCTCCTCTTTTGTGAATACTGAGCAGAAGTATTCATTCAGTATCTCTGCTTTTTCACTGTCCCTCTCTGCCCACCCACCGTCCATTCTATTCAGCCACACTATCCCTCCCTTTGTCTTTCTATACTCCCTAATGTACCTATAAAAGGTTTTATCCCCCTTCTTAACTGAGTTGGCTATCTTTTCCTCAGTTTGTGCCTTTGCTATTCTGACTGCCTTCCCTGCTTCCTTCTGCTTTAACTGGTACAGTTCTCTGTCCTGTTGTTGCTGTGTTTCTTTATACTTCCTAAATGCTCTCTTTTTCTCCCTAACCTTTCCCGCCACCTCTTTTGAGAACCATAGTGGCTTTTTCTTTCATTTTGATTTATTTGCTTCACACAAAGTCTTGTTGCCTCTGTGATTGCAGTTTTGATGTTTTCCCATTGTTGCTCCACCCCTCCTTCTTGCCTGTTTGCTAGTGCTTTTCTAAGGCACTCTCCCATTTTGACAGTCAGCCCTCCTGAAGTCCAGTACCCTCACTTTTATATGGCTTGTTGTCTGATGCAGAGATGGCTGCCTTGGTCCGCACCATTATTGGTCAAGTCCTGGCTGCATTATCTCCTAAACTGGATAATCTAACAGAACAAATTCCTGATCTCTCTAAACCAGTCTGCCGGGCAAGCTAAAAGACTAGACAAAGCTGAGCAGCACATATTAGATTTGGCGTCTCAATATGGCAACCTGCCCGAAAGATTCTCGTGACTAGAGAAAGAAGTTGTGGCCCTCACTGAGCAGCTCAATTATCAGGAAAATTACCATCAACAATCTAATCTGAGATTGAGAGGCTTACTGGAGGGCAAAGAAGGTGACTGTGTGTATAAGTTCTGTTCAGAGACGCTCTTGAGGTTGTTGGGGCTTCAGTTTAAAGGCTCAGGTCTCAAAATTGAGAGAGCGCATCGCGCACTTGCTCCTCGCCTGCCCAAGATTGACCACCTCGGCAGATAATCTTTAGGATGTGCCATTTTCCAGACAGACAAGCTATCCTTAATGCCTACAGATCCAAAAAAGAGCTGATCTTCCCTGTGTCAGTCTTCACCATTCATCACTGGTGGGTGTCAGCCGGAGGAGCAGCACCCCGTGTGAGTTTTTTTTTGCATTCACCTGAGGGGGAGAAGTCAGCACCACAGTGCCGCCCACGAGGTGAATGCACGGCATCGTGCTTGCAGGTTGGTCATAACTGGCATCAGCTCCTCCCCTACCTCAGTTCTGCTTCTCCTGCGTTGAGAGTGCAGCACCTCACCAGCCAGAATGCTAACTACGTAATTGTGGCTTAGTCCAGTCTGTTTTTTGATGCCGAACTTCAACATCGCTGACACCACCATCTCAGTTCTGCCGTCCATTCAGCACCATTTTAGGATTACGGTAAGATCTTGCCTTTTTATTTTGCAGACGGTGTCTAGTCTTTTCTGTGTTGAGAGTTTAGTTGCCGTTGGTCATGTTGGGTCAGGCCAGAGACAAGAAGAAATGTTCCAAAGTGGGTCAGGCTCCTATGTGCCTGTGTCCCTGCGGCCAACAGATGTCAGCTATGGATCGACATGACCAGCGTCTAACCTGCCTGGGTCCACAGCATGACATGGATCAGTGCGATGTGTGTGTGTTTCTATGGACCAGAGAGTTTTGGAATACTGTGTGTTTAAAGTTGGCCACCTGCCTGCCTTCGATTTGGAGGATGCCATCACACTAGGGACGCCAAGCGCAGGTCCCTTCATCTGTCCTCTGAATCCCCTCCTGGCTCTTTATGGGCCAAGGAGGAGGAGGCCTTCACCCTTTCTAGCCTTGCCATGGTGGGGGCTCCTTCTGCGGTGCCAGAGGGTCGGTCTGGCTCCATTCGGGGCTGGGCCGAGAGCACCGCATTGGCAGTCTTCTCCTAGGAGGCAAAGGCTCCACTGGTGTTGTGGCCCATGGCTGCTGGGCCTGGCATGGATTTCTGGCATAGGTGATCAGGATGGCACCATGGTGGCACCGAGTCTGCCTGCAGCGCTGTTCACGGCGCGTGGGTGGGAGGCCTCGCGGGGTTGCCAGGGTGGAGGTCTACTTCATCTCCAGCTCTCCAGAGCTGGATGGTCCCATGGCAGACCCCGACTGGCAGCCTGACTCTTCGGAGTCTGAGGGCCCTTCCATGCTCAGTGCCACTGCGCCCTCCCTGGTCCGTCCCCACTGGCAGCCCCAGTTATTGCAGTTTGTTTTGGACCCAGCACAGGGGTAGGTGCCAGGTCTCTGGGGGCCAACGATGACTCCAGGGCTGTAGGGGTGTTAGACTTGGCCTTAGAGTCTAGGGTGGATGCTGACCCTGGGGTTGGCGCCGCCCGGGATTCGGAGGTATGGACAAGGATATGGTCTCCTCTCCCTCGTTCTCTTTCAGGGGGCCTGAGGGGTTGGAAGTGCCCCCATCTCTGGGAGTGAGGAAGAGGTTGAGGGAATGGGGTGTGGGGCATCAATTCCCCGTGGGGCCCTTTGGGACTCTGGACAGAGCCAAAGTCTTGATCCCAGTTTCTCCCCCTCATCATATTGGGTGGGCTGGGGCCCAGCCTTCTGGACCTATGCAGCCCCAGTCTCCTTACAGGGGAGTGCCTCCTTCAGGGCTCAGCCCTGACCACATTGAGATAGTTGGATGGTCAGTGGTTTTGCAGACCTGTGGACCTCCAAGAGGTGTGAGGTCACCTGTTAGGTCTCCTAGCCCTGGCAGAGGCTGTGTGCAGAGATGCCTTTCCTCTTTGCCTCTGCATCCTTCCCCTCAGCTCCCAGGTCACATTGGTCCTAGGGGTCCTTTAACTTGGGAACAGTTCAGGGTCACTGCTGCTGCCTTTCCCCGTTATGTGTGTGCCATGGATGAGAGGTCTTCTGCCTTTCTCTCCGCAGCAGTTGGACTCTGAATCCTTGGGCTTGTCTGCCTCCTCACCTTACTTTCCTGAGGAAGGGAATCTACATCTAGCTGTCCTCTGGCGCTGGCCAGATGGGGTATCAGCACTACCTCGCGAGGCTGGTGGACGAGCTTGACCTCTCCATCTGGCAAGATGCAGTCCTGAGCGGGCAACTCTAGCATTCCTTAGCAAATTAAGTCGCGGATCACCTCATGATCCCTCCTTCGACCAGTGACTTTCCGGGAAGAGTGCATCCTGCACCGTCAATGTCCTTGCTCCCCAGATCCTGCCCCCAGGGACTGCCAGTGCAGGTATTGGCACCACAGGAATCTCCAGGAGCTATGTCTCACCCTGCTTCAGGGATTGAGATCCTGGGCACCCTTCTGGGCATACACATCAATGCACAACCAACCCCGGATGCAGACTCTGCAGATTTCGACCGCTGGGATGGAGAATTTTCTCATCAGTGTGTATTATTTTGTGCATTTCCTCTCATCAGGCACACCACACTGCCTATAACAGGCATTTGTGGTCTCTGCTTGGCTAGGTGCTAGCATAGCTGCCTGATTCGGAGGCAAACAGATTCACGTCCCTCAGGGAACTACTGGGCCCCCTGCGGGGGGAGCTCAGTACTCACCCACCAGTGATGAATGGTGAAGACTGACACAGGGAAGATGTGAAAATTATGTACCTACCATAATTCTTGATCTTCCTGTGTATCCTCACCATTCATCACTGAATCCTACCCTCCTACCCTTCAAGGCCTCAGTCCCTGGGCAGTCCTCCTCCCCACCCACCCTCCTCCCTCCGCGGGGTGGGACCTCTCTTCTCAGTCTGCGCCCTTCTGGAAAGCCAAGGGGCTCATGCTAGGAGGAGGGTGAGTGAGGTATGTGCCCTGGCATTGGGGGGTCTCCCCCTTTGCTCCTGCCTCATGGCAGGTATCCCCCTCCCTCTGGCTCAGCTCAGATCCACTGAGTTTAGGTAGCCCCCTTCAGGGAGGCTCTGCTGGAGCAGGTGGGGGAGGGTATCTTGAGGATTCCCCCTTACTATATAGCCTTCTTTGTCTCTTTCCTCTCCTCCTCTGAGGGGGGATGGAGATGTGGTCCTTTGGCTAGGGCGCCCCCCCTTTTCTCCCTTGAGTCCTGGGAGAGACGGCAACTGGTAGGGGGTCCCTGTCCAAGGATGTCTTCTCTTTACCATTAAGGGGGGGGGGAACCATGACTGTGCCTTAAATTTTTGTCCAGCTGCAGCTGTTCTCCTTTCTGGAGCTGCAAACATCTGAGGCTTGCACCACTGATGTAGTGGGGCAGGGTTTTCTCTGTCAGACAACTTAAATCTGGATCTCCTCAGCTCCCCCATTCACGGGAGGCAGGGCACCATGTTGGGGTTCCCCTTGGCTCCTCTCCTTTCTCTCCTTCTTCTTTTTCTTCTCTCCTTTCAGCATTCTAGTTAGCTGTCCAGGGCTGGGGCCAATGCCACTCCCTTGGGCCCTTCTCTGCCTCTGTCCTCTGGCTGGCATATTTCTTTTTGAGTTCATTTCTTTCCTTTTTCTGTCTCTTGGGCTGTCTTGCCCCAGCTTCCTTTTCTCTGTCACTCTGTTTTCTCTCACTGGCATGCAGAACTGAGGCGAGGGAGGAGCTGGTGCCAGTTAAGGCCAACTTGCGAGTGTGACGCCATGCATCCGCCCCGTGGGCGGCACCTTGACACTGACTCCTCCCCCTTCAGGCGAATGCAAAAAAGCGACCACGGGGTGCTGCACCTCTGACTGACACCCACCAGTGATGAATAGTGAAGATATACAGGAAGATCAAGAAGTACGGTAGGTATGTAATTTTCATATCTACGAAGGCCACCGCCTATCTATTAGCCAGGATTTCTCCCAGTGACTACAAAAGAAAAGGTGAGTGTTCACCCCGGTTCTTGATGCCCTACGGGAAAGAAGACTGGATTTTGTTTTTTTCCTATCCTGCTGTGGTGCAAATTAAATCAGAAGGCGCCACATATTCCTCCTATTATTTGGATAAGGTGCAATGTTTTATTGAGGACTGGGACAAAAAGAATGGGCGTTGATGAAAATGACTGCTGTTTGCTGGCTTTAGAATTTTCTGAACCTCTCTGTGTTGAGTGACCTTGGTCTACTGCCTTTCTACTATTCCATCAGACTTTGGCACTCCACCTGAGGCCCATCTTACCCCCCAGAGCTGAAGTGTTTGCTTTTAGCTGGCTTTTCCTGCCCCGGATGTCTGCTACAATTGATGCTGTTCTCAGGCTGCGAGGAAAGGACTTTTTTCTTCAGAAGGACTCCCTCTTTAACACTTCTGAGTGGTGTGGACTCTATGAGTGCCTGCAACTTCCAATGGACTCCTAAATACACCATGTAACTATTATTATAATTAAGTGTTGGGCTGGTTTGTGTGGTGTGATGTGGGAGGGAGGACAGATCCTGATGATATGTGCCTTTAGTTCAAGAATAATGTATCGGGGGCATTATGCCAACTCATGGCTTGGTCGGGGCGGGTTATGGGATTGATGCATGACTGTTGGGTTTAGTGAGCTGCCTCTGCACCTGGCTCGCCTTTAATAAAATATTGGGGGCGTGCCATTTTGGTGACCGCCACACCTCAACTTGTGGCAGCTCCATGCCACTTTTTTCCTCCTTCTTGTTGTGGGTTGTATGTTTTGGACGGCGCGCTTGTGGCTCCCCTGTGTTGTCCCTGAATTTAATTCCCCATCTAGTGTGGCTCAAATTTAGTCTGTACCCATGCCCTCGCATTTTGCTATGTTCCCCTGTAAAGTGAGTGGGGCATTGGATTGGGAGCGCACCTCGGGCCCATATGCGGCTCTCATTATTGGGGGGGGAGAGGGACATAACTGTTCTCATCAATGTACCGCTTGCTTGCTCAAAGTGTTGGTAATTCACCAGGATGTGGTGCACCCTCATTCTTGTTCTGGACCTCTCATTTCAGAGTTGTGGGGAATGTTTGTTTCTGAGAGCATATTTTAGGTGCTGCTCATGGTTTGGACTTTTTCTGTACCAATACCTATGGATACCACAATTAATTTCTGAAAGGGGGCAGGAGCTTAATTATATTATGCAGAGGATCAAGGCAGCCATGAACTGTGAGAGGATATCCTCCTCTCCTCAGTTAATTTATTTATGCTCCCAGACACTGCCCCAATGGGAGTACCATGAAAGAGGTTTATTCGCAGCTATTCCAGGGGATGTCATGGGTCGGTAATGGGACGAGTGTTTGGAGGGGGGATCATAATCTGTTCTGGGCAGTTCCAGTGGCTCTGGGTGTTCCATTCTCTACTCTGCTTCATGTCTGGGCTGTCTTTATTGGGCTTTGGGTGGGACTGGGGAGGTCCATTGTAGAGGAACTGGGGTGTACCCACCGGAGGAGGGGATTTGACGACCACCTGGGACGTGGCTGGGGAGCTGATTTTACTGTCTTTCTTTGTGTTGCTATGTCTCCCTGACCTGGACCAGAGATCTATGGATTTTTCACCCCATGGATGGGGCGCCAGCTCCTCCATCTAACAGATGCCAACACAACAGCTTTTTGATTGTTCCTCCTGCTTTAACTAAAATTAAATGAGGATTATGCTATCCTTTCACTAGTTTCAGGGGTGGGGACTCCTAAGTCAGATTATGTTCTTGTGGCATGTGGAGGGCTATACATTTGTAATGTGGAGGTGTTTTTTCAATGTTTTCCACTTGGGTCTGCTTGCGGGGGGTACTGCTTCATTAGGTGGGGTAGTGCCCTGACCATTGATACAGTGGGAAACTTAATAAAACTTTGTGATCTTGATCTGACACTATTAAGAATGATTCTAACTGGGTGCTTTTGGCGCAATTGTTTCACTTTGATGTTTCTTTATACAATAGATCTTTCTGGACTAAGTCTCCATCACTTTTCACATTATAAGATACGCCAGAGGTGCTAGGACCAAGCTGGGAGCATTATTCAGAAGGGTTTGGCGCTTTATTATGACCACACATGCATGGCACCATGAGACCAGCTTGTGCCTGTGTAGGCTATCTTGCATCGACTCCTCCAACCGCTCTAGTTTTTTCTCTCACCGCCGAGTGTAGTATTTGGATGTTGACATCGCCATTCGTGGAGTCAAAGTTTTTGCTTATACAACAGCAGCTTTTAGTGTTTAACTTAATATTTTAGTAGTATTAATTTTATTTTACGAACAAGAAAAGAAGATTATGAAGAAGAAGAAAAGAAATTTTACCTGCTATCAACGGAGTCGCCTTAGACGGTAGCGGTAACGGTTGAAGATTTTTGAAAGTTGTTATGGCAGAGGTGCTGTGTCTTGTTTGCCACCCTTTTGATAAATGGGAGGCTAACTCAGACAGTCCTGTGTTTGGGGACAGTTTACTGAAGCACGAATTAGGTAGTTCCAGGATCCGCCTGCTTAACTTAGAGTTTCTTCCTCATTGGGGAAGAAGAATTAGTGTTGCTTCGAGTTGCCTCTCTGGTACATCTTACATGAGGACTGTTAGGATCCCTGCATAGGACAGAGATAAAGGAATTTTGGAGGTTAGGGGTGGGGAATAGACTTCTAGGAAAATATAAATTGAACTTATAGGGCTTAAATGGTAGATTGGGCCATAGGCTTCTTATCTGCTGACTACTGTCTATGTATTATGTATCTATGTTAGTTGAGAGCAGCGATAGGCTTGATTTACGACTTTTGTGGGGTTCCACTTGGCCCTGTTCCTAATGGCCTCATTCTTTCGACTCTGGACTCCATCTCTGTCCTCGTTGGAGCTCCTGTGAGCAGTTTCCCCTCTGGGCTGCTCCTGGGGAGCAGGGGGTTCAACTTCTATCCAGGTTTCGGGGCCTACGGGCCTTGGAGCCATTGGACTGGTGCCGGCTCGACTGGATCAGGATGAGCGCGGTGCCCCTTGGTGCCTTCAGCATAATGTCGGCCCTTCATGCCTACCCCCCCTTTCCATGCAGGGGCCGGCATGAGCACCACCTTTTTCCTTCTCCCCTTCTTCTCAGGATTCCCCATTGGCATTCCCACGGTGGTGGTGTCCTGGCACCGTGCCTGACACCATGGGCAACACCGCAGGTCTGGCGTCATGGCCGCTGGTTTTGGCATTGGTGCCATGGGCAGCACCGCTGGTGTTGGGTTGGTGCTGGGAGTTGGTGCCATGGCTCGGTGCCCTCTCTCTGCGGCGCCGCAGATGCTGTTGTTGGTGCCTTGGTTGCTGGCACTGCTGGCGGTGCTGCAGGTGTCTTGCGGCACTGTGGGCACCCACGGGTGCCGCAGGTGGCACCAGGCACCCCGGGTACCATGGGTGCCATGAGTCCATGGGTGCCCTCAGGTGCCAGTGCTGCCATGGGTACCATGGGTGTCATGGGTGCCATGGTACCATGGGTGCAATGAGTATCATGGGTGCCATGGTGCCATGGGTGTCGGGGTGCCCTTACATGTGGGTACCACCGTGGGTGCCCTCGGGTGTCACCCAGGTTGGCATAGGCACTGATTGGTGCCCACCTGTGCCATGAGTGATGCTGGTGCCACAGGGGTGCCAGTTGGTGCTGTCCGTCAGAACTAGTGATGGATTTCCATCTGCCGACCTCTTCTCCACGGAACTTGTGGCAAGATGTTTTCCACAGAATGAAGTTCCGTTCTGCGGATTATTTTTCCACACATCTTAGTGAGTGGCAATCTGCGTGGGATCTTGTGACATCCAGCAGTTTCCCGCTGATGGAACTCTTCTGTACTGTTCTGCCAGCAGAATCTCTCATTCCGCTCAGCACTTTCTCGGCTCCATATGTGGTGCCGAGCTCCTCGACATCCTTCCTGGTGGCGGAGTCTCTAGTGACTCATACCTAGACCTCCCTTAGGGGTCCTTCTGGGGTAGAAGTGCATCTAGATGAGTCTCTCCCTGTCCATCTGTTCAGCGATACAGCAGATGACTCATTTTATATACTGAAGGGCACGCCCTCTCTATCATCAGAGTCCATGATGGAAGATCTTTTCAGTAGTTCTTCAGTGATGGGGTCCACCATAGTATTCAGACTGCATCTGTGGACCATACACCTCTGCGTCTAGACTCTTTCAGTCGTCAAGACAATTACACTTTGTGGAACATTCTAATTCAATGGTCGGGAGCCACACAGACTCTTCCGTTCCTTTGATAGGGGTATATAGCCCCCTTCTGATACTGCCCCTTCGGTGGCTTCTTCAGCAGGTGGTTAAGATCTCTTCAGCTTTGATTATTAGTCCGGTCACGATTTCAGTTATGGACGCTCAGACTCCTCCTGCCCTCAGAGGATGACATCTTCATCATTTTGTATCAGGCAATCCTTGCAAAATAGCAGCCTGAAATCTTTTCAGGCTCGGACTAATGGTAAAAAAAAAAATTGCAATTATCACAGCACAGAACCTAGCCGAAATTACCCGATACCACACTTTTGGATCTGGTCAGGTTCTGCCTCAGCCCCTGAGGCGGTCGTCTCTAAACTATGGTAAAGAATACCTGACTTCTTCTACCCCTAGGAGGAAGAGTCCGATCCAGAGGAGGTATGGGTCATCTCTTTTCTCCAAGAAAGATTTCTCTTATTCCGAGATATTTCCTAGACCTAGGCGACTGCCCAGTCTGTTGGTTCACCTTTTTTTAATCAGGCTTTCTTCTCTTGATCAGAGCCTCGCAGCAACAGAAGTGACTCTTCAGCGAGTCGGAACTTAGGTTCCTACTTCCTTGCTTGCTTCAACTTAACAGACGACATGCTCCTTTCTTGACCATAGGTCAAGTAGGTCTTTTTCTGAGATGGCTTCTCCAATATTCACACCTTCGGTTCCTGTGCACTGGTTCCGTGCCAGTCGCACACGAAGCTATCCTCTCTGAGTGCGTGACAGAGCTGTGATGTTTGTTTTTCAGCAAAGCAAACTAGAGTCCTTCCTACTCCCTTCAGGGAGGCCGGAGTGATTGGTGCCTCACTGCATTGAGTCACTTCTGCCGTTATTCAGTCACTTTCAATGAATGGGTTAGCCCTAACTTGGTCCTGCTGTGTCTCCTCGACGCACATCTGCCTCTATTTGCCTTAGAAATCCAGCCCTGTTTTTTTCTGTCTGAATGTTTTTTTCCACAGTGGACACAGCTTCCTGTACACTTTTCCTTTTTCCCTGAGTTCAGAGACTGCTACTACAGTCGTACACACAGGGCAGGATGATTCCTTTTGGAATATGCAGTGGGTAGGATCTGGTTCTACTAGACCACCACAAGAGGCTTCTAAGTTGTGCTCGGCCTTCCATCATGAAGGTTTCAGTGACCAAGTAGAAACCATTCTCCTTGATGGCTAACCCACCTGGACCTTCTTGCTCACCAAGTAAGGGTTCAAGTGCTCCTGGACCTGTTGTTTGTAGGTCAGCCATACTTGGTAGTGGGGTTCCATCGCTTTCGGTCTACCCTGAGCCAGTAGACTTTACATCCTGCTCTTTCAGTTCCTGAGGTCCTTTTACATTAGATTAGTTCATGTCTTTGACACTACTAATTTTCATCCTATACCAAATTGTGAGACCAGGTTCTCACTGCTCTCCTAGAGTGGTTGCAGTTTCCTGGCAGAGTTTCATTTTGTGTCAATTGCAGTTGTCTGCAAAGTGGTGAGTTACAACTCAAGCACTTACCTTGTAAGCACTATATTCTAGATGCTCTTTCCAAGACAGCTTTTTTTATTAGCAGGACAGTCCTTGACCATCCTTTCTGAGTGAACCCTATCTACTCCACCCTACATAGAAACATAGAAACATAGACTTTGATGGCAGATAAGGACCACTTGGCCCACCCAGTCTGCCCATTTCCCTACCTGTTGGATAAGCTGCAGATTCTAGTTAACCAACAGCCTACTTCCTGCAACCCGTACTCAGGGTTGTTGATTTTAGCTCAGTACTCTCCCAATAGTGTGAATGAGTGATGGAGACTTAGTCCAGGAAGATATGGAAATTACATACTTACCGTAATTATTGATCTTCTTGGACAGTCTCCATCACTCATTTACACGCCCACCCACCCACCATCCCCTGGGTTCACTCATTTTCTTTCCAGGTCTTTATGGTCCTATGGTTCAGACTGTGAGGACATTATTCTTTGACCTTTCTTGCAAAGGCCATCTGGGCCCTCTCAGGTCCAGAAACTCAGGATGAGTTATTTTATTTAGTTACGCTGTACCTCCTCGGTCAAAAAGGTACTGAGGCGGTTGGAGGGTTGATGAGATAGCCTCACAGGCGCCGGGCTAGTCTCTTGTGGCACCGCTCATGCGTGGTCCTGTTCAGGCGCCCGACCCTTCAGAAAATTTTTAGGCTCCGCTTATTCCTAGTGCCTCCGGCGCCATCCCAATAGCATGAATGAGTGATGGAGACTGTCCAAGAAGATCAACAATTACGGTAAGTCAGTAATTTCCATTTGGTTGTGTATATTAAAAGTTTTTCTATATATTTCGACAAAACATATTGTGGTCTGATTCTTGCATTGATAAATGGGGACTGCTCATTTATGTTGTCAGGAACTAAGGCGATGCAGGTGGCATCCTGGGGCTCTGTTTTCTCGGGACTCCCCCCCCCCCTTCCCAGACACAGAATGTCGTTTCTTACAATCATGGCTATGCTATCTGTTTGCTCCTGGAAAGTCCAGGGCATTTAGTCTCCAATCAAATGTAAGAAAATCTTTACATTGTTAAAGAGATGTGGGGTAAATGTTGTGATGCTTCAGGAGATGCACCTCAGCGTGAAAGAGCATGATAAACTTTTAAGGGAATGGGTGGGACAGTGCTACGCTGCCTCCTTTAATGGACACATGAGGGGAGTTGCTATCCTTATTCATAAGGGGCTAACTTTTGCGAAAGAAAAGATAATCGCTGATAATACTAATTGTAGGTACATTTTTGTAAGTACTAAGCTCATGTATGAGGGATGTCACTGAAATATCTATGCCTCAGCTGAGCGAGATCTGTTTTTTTATTTTTGACCATTTGTTAGCCCTACTGCAGAAGGAACAATTCCCAGGATTAATCCTGGGAGAAGATTTTAATTGCATTTGTAACCCCTCTGTTACCCGGGGTTACTAGAATCACAGTAAGACCTAGTGGTAGGCAGGAAGGCAGCTTGTGAAACTCCAGTTAAATGGGTTTCACACTGTCTCACTCTGTTCTCAGTCTCAGCTGAGGATGACATCACCATAGAACTGTCACAGCTGCATGAGCCACATTGGAATCTGCAGATGGGAGTTAGGTTAGAATGTTGGGAGTTTTTGAACAGTGAAAGCAGTTGTGTATGAGCAGTCTTGAAGAGAGGAGCACAGCAGTCTGTGCACAGGCTCTTGGAGCCTAAAGTTCTGATATAGAGCTACTTCTAGGGAAAGGTGTGTGTGTTTCCACCAAAAGAGGAACACAGTAAGCTGTTCTTGAAGTGGTGGAGATTGCTGTTACTGGTCTCTGAGCCCCATCTCTCAGGGGATGGGGGTAAAAGGTTTGCCTGTTATTCCAGGGGCAACCTCCTGGTTCCAGCTAGGGAAGAAGCTGCCTTATTTTCTGAGTTGTGTTGTGGCACCAGAAGCTGTCAAGATTCGCCTGTGGGGCACCTGCAACCAAAGGGTGATTTCTGCTCTTGTCATGGGGCTTATATTTCACCTGAACTGTTGTTAAAGTGGGGAATGGACTGCTGAATCAGTGGGAGGCCTAGAGGAATAGGCTAAGCCAAAGTAAAAGTATGTTCAAGTCCAGCACAAGGGGAAATCCAAGACATGTAGAGGAGATGTGCTATACATTTACCCTTTAATCTACACTGCCAAGCTTTTCAGAAAGAGATGTTTAAGTATGTTCGAGTCTAGTACAAGGGGAAAGTCAAGACATGTAGAGGAGATGTGCTATACATTTACCCTTTATCTACATTGCCAAGCTTTCAAAAAGAGTTGTTTAATGTCCAGAGAAATGGCTGGGTATGGATTGTGGAAGCTGGAGGTGGGAGACCCCCCATCTTTAGTAACCAGGTTCACCTCTACGGATTTGCTCTGTGGCCCTTTTACTTTGCCTCAGGCACCTGGCCAGTGCTGAGGGAAGTACCCAGACATGGGATTGAAAGGAAATTTCCCTTAAGGAGTTGAAGGCTCTAAGGTGGTTTAGGGAACCACCAGGAAAATGTGTCCACTACCATATGGACAGGGTTCAAGTGGCTGGCAGGGGAGCCGGGCCAGGAAAAAACCTAAATAGTGTACAAGTTGGGCTGTGTACCCAAAGCAGCATGCAAGTCCGGGCTGTGTGCCTAGTGGATCCGGAGCCTGAGGGCTGAAGTGTTGAAGAAGTGTTCTGTTTCTCTTGTCTGATTCACCAGGAATGTAGCCCTGTGGGGGTCTGTCTGTGCTTTGTTTGTTCAGTTTGGATGTGAATAAAAGCCACACTTTAGAATCCCATTCCTGGTATTGGACATTACAGTTATTGCTTCCTGTGTTCTGATTTACTTGGGTGCCCCTGTGCGGAGTAGCCAAACCTAAGCCCTTGTGCCGAGTAACCTAGTCCTCCCCGAACCCAGTCCCCACTTGGTACTGCTGTCAGCTTCAACTGCATACCACCTGTCGTTTGTAAAAAGGCAGGGGTGTAGGGATTACACATTTTTGATCCCTCACTGGATAGGTCCTATCAGGAATCAAGGAGAGATGTGATGGTAGAGAGATGGGGCTTGAGGTTAGCCAAGCGTGATCTTGTAGACCTGTGGAGGAGGACCAATTCGGGTGTGAGAGATATTAACTTTTTCTCCAACCCCCACCACTCCTGGTCTTGTATCGATTACATCATGACAACAAGGTATTAGTACCGCTGACTGCGGTCGATGTCTATCAGCCCCATCTCAATATCGGACCATGCCGGAGTGATGGCTGAACTGAGAATGGGTGGGCTGCAGGCATCTCAACGTCAATGGAGATTTCCCATTGATATGCTGGCTAATCAAAAATTTAGAAAGTTTTTGGTTGATAGGTGGGACTTCTATATTTCAACTAATACACCCATGGCCCCATCCCGATCAATCCTATGGGAAGCTGGGAAAGCATACCTAAGGGGTGAGGTGATAGCTTATATGGCAGCTTTGCATAAGCAAAAACTAGAAAGATTACAGCAGCTGGAAAATGTAGCTAAGCAGCTACAACTGGCTGCCTTTCAAGACCCTCCGGAGAAAATCTTTAGGGACCTTAGGACAGCTAGAGACGCTCATAATAGGGAACTAGCTGGCTGTGCGAACCGTGCCCTTCTCTATGCGAACCAGAGGGTCTTCGAATGGGGCAACAAACCTAGCCCCATGTTGGTTAGATTGATGAAGGGTAGGAATAAGCCCAGTTGGATTCCGGCAGTCAGAGATGGGAGGGGAAATTTGACAGCTGTGGTCACACAGATCAAATGGAGATTCCTTGACTTCTACACGGATTTCTACATGAGTGAGTCCACTGTGAATCATGCAGCAACAGCCAGAGAGTTCTTAGACAGGCTTCCCCTTCCCTCTCCACACTCTCAGATGAGCAGAGGAAGTCTCTAAATGTCCCTTTAATAGTAGATGAAATTAGGAAGGCAGCTTATGGTCTTCCTGGAGGTAAAGCAGCGGGGCCAGATGGGCTCTGTGTTGAAAACCTCAACACGGAGCCCGTCTGGCCTGCATAGGAAGTTGAGGAAATCTGTGTGGGCCCACTTACGTAATATGTTTCAGGCAGTGAGGGAGGATGGGAAGTTGCCACCTACATCCTGCCTGGCTACGATCACCCTCATACATAAGGAGGAGAGAGATCCCATACAATATGTACCTCTTATAGGCCGATTTCTCTTTTGTATACTGATATTAAAATCCTGGTGAAGGGGTTGGAGATTTATCTTCCATGTTTGGTCTGTGAGGACCAGACTGGCTTTATAAGAGATCGTCATCCTTATCATAATGTGCACTGGCTGCTGGGGGTGGTGGGGTTGGCCTCTCAGCATGGGGGAAGGGGAGCCTGTGTGCTCTCTCTGGATACTGAGAAGGCCTTCAATAGGTTTGAGTGGGATTACCTGTTCGATGCCCTGGATAGGTTTGGTCTAGGTGAAATATTTATTGGATATGTTAAATTACTATACCACAGTCCCAGAGCAAGCCTTCTGGTAAATGGGGAACTCACCCCCAGAATTTTGGTTGGGGAGGGTGCCCCCTGCCCCCTCTTTTGTTTGCATTAGTGATCAAACCCCTTGCGATAGCAATAAGAGAATCCAGGGAGGTCCATGGGATTGAGGGTGCAGAGGGTGTTCAGCATAAAACTTCTTTATACGCTGATAATGTTTTATTATTTTTATCTCAGCCAGCGACATCAGTTCTGCCATTGGTAGCTCTGATTAAGGAATTTTCTTCCTTTTGGGGCTATAAGATAAATTACGAGAAATCTGATCTGGTGTACTTAGGTGGTGATGACCCCTAAGTCCTGGGTGAGTCTCAGTTTAAACTAGTTACTTTCCTACATCAAATACCTAGGAATACAGGTTGGCAGGTCCCTGGATTCCTTGTATAGGCTCAATTATACCCCACTCCTTGGAAATATTTTAGGGATCTCCAGAGATGGCAGGGACTCCAGTTTCCTGGCTAGGCAGGATAAACATAATTAAATGAATGTCCTGCCTAGATTATTATATCCTCTCCAGATGCTCCCGATTGGACTAAATAAAAGGACATCCAAATACTGAAAAAGCCTATGAAAAGTTTATCTGGCACCAAAAATGCCCCAGAATGAGTCTTCACCATCTTAAGATTTCACTCTTAAAGGGACACTGTCAACCTCATTTGGTCTCAATGTGTCCCTAGTTTAAAAACACATTTTATGATTGTTCTCATTCTATAGAGACTGCTGATGTAGCTGGTTGTTCGATTCAGACTCCTTTTCCTTTTAAAAGTAAAAAACTGAGTGTCAACTATACTGGTGTTACCACACCAAAACATGTTTATTTACATTTCTTGACCAACTACAACTGCATCTTACCTAGGCTCAGGAACACCCCTAACACTTTCTAGCTATTCATTATGCAGTGGGAGTAGATGAGACTATTGTATCACAAGTGGCTGCACTGTTTGAGGGTGTTTATAATGTTCAGGAAGTATGCAGTAAGCTTAGATAAACAATTTGGAGCAAGACAAGGCTGTGTATAACTACATTCCCATGCATTTCAGTTCTAATAAGCAAGGAGGCAGATAAAACAACCAGCAACATCAATGAATTTTAGAGAAGGTAAGCAATCATAAAATGTGGGGTTGTACCTAGAAATATTATAATGCAAAAAAGGTTGGCAGTGTCCTTTTATGGGGGGTCTGAACTTTCTGGATTTTAAGTTATGCCATCTGGTGGTGCAAACTACACTAATTTCAGACTAGGTTAAAGGCTCAGGGGAGCTGCCTGGGTGTCCCTGAATCAGATTGGTAGGCATGCACTGACAGCTTACCTGGGGAAGGAAGGGCTGTAGTCCTATAGGCAAAACTGCCCTAGAAACCGTTTGGTTGAATGTTTGCTTGATTCTTGGGGCAAGGTTAGAAGATGTCAGGGGGATACCTCGGGGGGGCACTCTTCTGGTGTTGATCCATTCTAACCCTGAGTTTTTGCCGGGATTGGAGGATCGTATTTTCAGAGAATGGGAAGCCGCTGGAATTCATTGCTTGGGGGACACTTACGGAAAGCAGGGTTTTCTGACCTATTCTGAGCTGACTGATTACATGAAGCCTCATGCCTCTCAGATTTTCCGATATTTGCAGATTAGGGATTGGGCTAGACGTATGAACCATCTCCAGTCACAGAAATCCCCTCTATATAACTTGGAGCAGGGTATATTGCAAGCCCATGTAATGCCCATAGGAGCCCTTTCTAAGCATTATACATTATCATAATATTAAGGACGGGATGTCTGATTCCTCACTTAGAACCAGGGCTTTGTAAGAGCTTAGACTTGGGAAATTTAATACCAGAGGCTGTCTAGCAGTCACTTTGTCTGTCCCATATGGGATTAAGTATCTGTAATCAGTACAAGGAAGCATAATTTAAATTTCTATATAGGCTATTCTTACCCTGGTGATAGTAAGTAATTTTCACCCAGTGTCGCCCTCTGTGGTAGGTGTGGGGCAAGTGAGCTACCTGCATTGTTTCTGGCAATGTCCTAACTTCTTCAGTTTTGGACAGAGGTTGCCCATTGCATCTCACATTGCATGCAAGTTAATATCCCGCTTGACCCATGGGGA
Source organism: Neoceratodus forsteri (assembly GCA_016271365.2). Lineage (NCBI taxonomy): Eukaryota > Metazoa > Chordata > Ceratodontiformes > Ceratodontidae > Neoceratodus > Neoceratodus forsteri. Next base: position 1,096,321,900 of record CM057453.1, read on the forward strand.
ATACTTTGGGTGGAAGAATGGGGGAAGCAGATCACGAATGCTCTTCTTGACCCATTAGACTTAAGTTGGTGGTGAGGAGATTATGTATTCAGAAAACATGGGTCTCTCAGACTCGTCCCACACTACAGATGTGAAAGTACTCCCTTCTTCATATGTTAAAGTTATGATCTTCAGGGGTTCCCTGACAGGTTTAAACAACAGTGGGGCTTGTATCTTGCTTTGCTTTCTCCTCTGGAGCAGGTGGTGATACGGCTGGGTTAGAGTGATATGTCTCTGGCTCCGTTGAGTGTAACCATCTAGTTCTAAGTTGATGCCCTGTCTTTGAGTGGGGGAGGCGATCTACCCTTTAGGGAAGTATAGGGGTCACATTAACTCAACTCTTGGTATTAATTAGATTTTCACACCACAATATGAATTCTGAAGTATTTTTGACCCTGTTGAGATATGGATGTTGTTTATTTTGATTACTTATGTGTGTGTCGGATATCTGTAAGATTCTTATTTATTATTGTTCCAATATTTATAATCGTTACCTTGTTTTTTATGCTTGTTTTAAGGCTAGATATAGGGACAGGTAATTAACTGTTAGCTAATTAAACTCTTCATTATTAACCATTTATGTTTTCATTATGGATTTCAACCATTTGAGTCTGGTTATTAATTCTGTATGATACAGTTAAGCAAATTATACACATGTATGTTTCCTTGTTATCTGGAAAATTAATAAAAAGAATTAAAAAAAAAAGAACTTCACATCCATACTCGATAAGCACACCCCCCTGCACACACATAAGGTTAAACCCAAGAAATCCCCTTGGCTCACGAGCAATATCTTTGCCCTTTTGCATAAAAGAGATGAATCCTGGGCCAAGTTCAAGCAATCCCACTGTACTTCTGACTGACAGGTCCCTAAGGGTCGAATGCAAGCAAGTAATCCTTAAAGCCAAAAGCCAGTACCTAAAAACCCAACAGACACAAAACCTAAACAACCCTAAGACGTTTTGGCAGTCAGTAAATTCTACTAAATGGCCAGTTCCAATCCTCACCACTCTCCATAGACCTTAACGGCACTAGACACTGACCCCTTCCAAAATCATAAGCTTTTTCAACAATTTCTTTGTGATCTGTCTAAATATAAATCTCATGACTACGCCTCACAGAACAAGCACCTTTGCTAGTGAGCCACACCAGCCCCTTTTCTACATAAAAAGGGTCACATGCCACAAAGTCTGTGAACTTCTTGTAGCCCTGAAAACTGATAAATCAGCTGGCCCAGACGGACTCATCCCCAAATTCCTCAGACTAGCCACTCCCCAAAATGCACTTCCCATTACCAAAGTCCTCAAACTATCCTTCTTGGCTGGCAGAGTGCCTGACCTCTGGAAAACATCGACAGTCATCCCACTTCACAAGAAGGGCAAAAAGACATGCCTCAAAAATGACCTCCCAGTCTCACTTATTTCAGAGCTAGCCAAGCTGCAAGAGAAATTCGTGCATAGCCAACTAATTTGCTACTTGCAGCAATACGACCTCATCTGCCCAGAGCAACACGGTTTCAGAAAATGGCACAGGACTGTCACTGCCCTGGTCAAATTCACTGATGCCATTTATCAAGCAGTGGACAAGGGCCTGGCACCTGGAACTGTGTTTGTGGACCTGATCAAGGCTTTTTACCTGGTTGACCACAAAGTATTAACTTCCAGGCCACTTGAACTTGGTCTCAGGAGCCCCCCCCCCCCCGGCACTCGTGTGGTTCATAGACTAACTGGGCCACAGGAAACAGGCTGTTAAAGTTGGAAATACCCTATCCAGGGATAAACACTATCACCAGTGGTGTCCCACAAAGCTCTATATTAGGCCCACTTCTTTTTTCCATTTACATACATAACCTGTCAATGGTCTGTAAACCAGTGCATACCCTCCTTTATACTGATGACACTGTCCTTCGCACCTACAGTGATGACATCGGTATAATCAACCCAAACCCTCAATTATAGCTTCACAAGGATGCAGGAGTGATTTGTCCAGGACAAAATGGTCTTAAACCTCCTGAAAACTCAGTCTTTGTTGTTTGGGACCAGGCACAAACTAAACAAATTATCCCCTATGTTCAGCGTCAATGTAGAAAACAGCGTGTCTCTGGAAAAGACGATCTCCTTCAAGTACCATGGAGTACACCTTGATCCCACAATGTCTTTCAAAACCCATCTCCAATATATTACCACCCTTCTTCATCAGAAGTTAGATTCACTCTACAGAGTTTGTAACTTCCTATAACCTGAAACTAAGATCTGAATACTGCAAGCTAACCTTCTCCCACCACTCGGTTATGGCGTGGTTGTCGTCGATACTGCCAGCAAATCAGTACTACAAAAAAGCATACCCTCATATCATAACATTGCTAAATTTGCCTCCGCAGTGGTTCAGTGCCCATCACTGCCTCATGCTAAATACCTTAAACTGGTTACCCTGATTTCAAAGCCAATTTAACTCTTGCCATGCTCTATTAAAAATCTTGCAACCTGGAGCCCCCAGATACTGTACCTAGTTAATCAAATCTCGCCGTTGATCTTCCCACACCCTCCTCTGCCTCTAACAACAATATTACAGTTCCTCTGTTTCGCACTATCATGGGACAATGTTCCTTTAGTTACCAAGCTGCCTCAATATGGAACTCCATACCCCATCAAACAAACCCTTCACTGTAAGCTTTGCTAAGCTTTGAAAGTTTCATTATTCTCATCCAATGCCTGTAACTGCTTCTGCTAACTCCTCTCTCTCCCTCCCTCACTTACGTATCCAAACTGCATTCGCACTTATCACCCAGCTGTCATATCCCTCTGTGTACTACTACTCTATTACTCTTGCCAGTTACTGCACTTTCTCACTGCCTTCCCACTTCATTGTACATTTGCAATGTTTTAGTATGTATTCTGTATAGTATACCAGTACAGCACCTGTGTCTGCTGTTGCTCTTATTTTGTAACTATATTTGTGAAATTCTGTAAGAAGTATCTAAACCATGATGTACTACCTCCTGTGTCTGTGCTTTTGCAGCCGGGTTGTGCCTGAGAAAAGCATTGGTTGCCAGTGCACTCACCCAGTCAACAAAGTTAAATAAATAAATAAAATGTTTAATGGCTACCAAATGTATTCCTTCCTACAACACTATATGTTATGAGTTTCTCCACATTAATTTGGTTCTGGGACAAAATAAAAACATTGCAGTTAGCAGCATTTATAGACCCCTTAGTTTTATTGATGAGGCTGTTGTTCTCACCCCAGGAATACTCCAGTATTCCTAACTCTTCTGCAGTATGCCTCTAAGCCAGATCTGCCCGGAGATAGAATGCTATGCTAATGATGGAATCATTGACATGTGCCACTTTCTGCCTGTCAAGACTAGATGCCTGGAGATCCTCTCTTCATCATCTCGTTCTGTCATGTGAAAACTTATAAAATATACATAAGTATTTATTGTTTTTCATTTGTTGCCTCTATTCTTTATAATTTTAAGCTAACCCATAAGTTTTTAAGTGTTAAATTATGTGTTTCCTCAGTTTCTCCCAGTTCGGCATAACCGGGGGTAAAGCAGAGTTTGTTTTATATTTATCAGAGTTTTCTGACTAAAAACTCCATTAGTTATATTTCATTTTATTAATTTAAACTTGTTTTTAGAACCGCTAATCCCGGTTCTTGAACTGTTACCTTCAGTTCACTTTTACTTCAGTTCCCGGTTCCGATCGGTTCTCCATGGGTTCCAGAACCAACCACAATAGCCGTATATACTTCAATTTAAACAAATTTTTAGCAGTTGCAAAGTTTGTGTTTTACATCTAGAAACCAAAAAGGAAAAACTGGTAATCTCGGTTTTTAATGTTTTGAGTGTGGTGAATTCCGTTGAGACATGGACACTTCAGCAATGTGAAACCTGCGTTGATGTCTTGACAGAATTATTAAACATGCCTGACTAAGGCTAAAAGAAGAAAACTATCACCACCTCAGTGTCCCTCAAGCTCTGACCAGCCGACACCCTAAATTACTGTGGGTGAAACCACAATAATAACTACTGTAACTGCTACCCCTGAGACCGGTATACAAGCGATTTTTAAGAGGCTTGTTGAACTGGCTTACTCCCTGGTTCCCTCTAAAATCAAGAGAGAACTAAGCACACAGAACCCCCTGCTGGACAGCATTTGGGGACTTCTGTGCCTGTTATAATGCCTGCCAACTCCTGCAGATTGCAGGCTGCTAAAGATCATTCAAGCTTACAAAGGCTATCTGCTTTTGAGCAGCAGACCTCTGCAAACAGCTGTTTCCTTTGCTCATTTTTATGTTGGCTCGCACGTCCGCGCCAGCCAACATATTGCATTAGTAGCAGATTTGGAGGTGCGGTCACTGTGGACGAACGCAGGGCACACATCAGTAGGTGCATCCCTCGTTCCCCAATAAGCCAGCACACAGGAGCCACACCAGCAATACTTAATGAGGCTAGCACATCTGAGAAAAGGTCCACTGCAATGAGAGCCAAGCCGCCATGCAGCGGCACCAGAACACGCCTCCCAACATGCCCTTGCTGGTGAAGCACATTCCTAAACATGGTGGCACTGACTGCTGCAGCCACTTCATTTGCCAATGGGGGAGCCCACTCCCCATTGGCATGATGCCCCCCTCACAGTCCAAGTGTGTGCTGAGGGGGTGCCCAATCCCCCTCGGCATCATGCACCCCCAACAGTCTTTCCTTGCCGACGGGGAGCCCAATCCCCATCGGTTTCAGTCCCCCCTGCCTAGTTTAGTTTGCTGATGAGGGAGCCCACTCCCCATCGGCATAATGTCCCCAGTCCCCGATGTGTGCTGTGTGCCGAGGGGGTGCCCAACCCTCGGCATCATGCACGCCCTCACCCATTTCTGTGCCAACGGGGCCCAATCCCTGTCGGCTGCAGTCCCCCTCCCTGTTATGCAGGTTGTACACTGGGAGCCCACCCAGTGTACCAAACAAACACCTGCAAAAAGAAAACCGACCCTCGTTGTCTTTTTTTTTTTTACCTGTGAAAGAAGAAAATGATCCCTCGTTGTCTCTCCTGCCCCAACCTGTGCCCACCCTCTCGCATTCCCTGCCTCCCCACACCTCCTCACCCCATGCTTACCTCCGAGTTCAGCGTGATCGACTTCAGTGGACCAGGAACACGTCTGAACTCTTCAAAGCCGACCGCAAACTGAAGAAATGCTGGTAAGCTGTATAATGACATAAATAGTTTTTTCAACTTTGGTGCATATCTCTGGCATTTTGGGAATTTGGCACCACATTTTCAACATAGGGCTATTGGGACCCTCCTCATGAATTCAGTCACTGTGATGGCGTTATTCGGTCCCGAAAGGTGATTTCACAGTGACTGCGCAGAATCACCTTTTGGAACCGATTAATGAAAAATGACTGTGCCACTATTCATGAGGTAGGCTCTCAAAAAGCCTATGTTGCAAATTTGGTGAAAAAATCTCAAAAATGGCTGTTTTATGAGCGTGCATTGTGCAGTTTCCACGCATGCTCGTAACTTTGTGAATTTGTAATATTTTCACTCCAGATTTTCAAAATTGGCAATTTCTCACACCTCCTTATGAACAGTACAGTTGTCATGTTACGTATCCTGGGCTAAATGTGTTTTTGCACCTGTGGCGCACAATGGCGTGGTTGCTGTAGGAAATCAACTTTTGGGACAGATTAACAAAAATCACAGTGCCACTGTTCATGAGGGCGGTCCAAAATGCCTATGTTGGAAATGTGTTAAAAATCCCAAATAATTGGGTTACGGCTATGCGTTGCGAAGTTTCTTTGCATGCTCATGACTTCACCAATTTATTATATTTTCACTCCAGATTTTCAACGTTGCCATTTTTTTACACCCCCTCATGAACAATACAGTTGTCATTTTTCACATCCTACCCAAAATGTGTTTCTGTACTTGTGGCGTCAAATGGCGCAGTCACTGTGCAAAATTACCTTTCAGCTAACAAACTGATAGTGCCGCTCTTCATGAGGTGAGGTCACAAAAAGCCCATGCTGATAATTTGAAGTGAAAATACCAACACACACCTATGGTGTTAGGGTTTTCAGCTGTAACACCCAACCCTGTAGAAACTGACAGGCGTCAGGGGTGTGACTTGGGATCATCAGCTGTAATGCTCCTGGCATTCCATCCCATCCCTGCAATCAGTGACAGGCATCGAGGTGTGCCATGGAGTGTTCGGCCCCAAAGTTCAGCCCATTCTCCAACACTACACCCATCTGAGCGTATTTCCTTATGGAATGGGGTAAGTATAAGGTCCAAAGACCCCAAAGCACACCACGACACTTGTCAATGTCTACAGGGTAGGGTGAGATAAAATGGCATGAGTGTTTATAGCTGACGACCCAAAGACACACCCTAACACCTGTCAGTCTCTGCAGGGTGGGGGTGGGGTTGGCATCAGTTCAATACTTCACTGCCATTCCTATTATGCGTCTCTAACTCCTGCACTACCAACGTCAATGCCAGCGAGACAACATTCAGCATTGACAAATGCTTGTTACTAGTTTAGGGAGGCAGTATAGCACAGTGGTTTAAGGCTCTGAGCTGCAAATCTGGTGACATCTAGCAGACCAGACCTGGGTTTGAATCTCACAGCTTCCACTTGCATACTGTGTGTGACCCTGAGCAAGTCACTTAACCTCCTAGTGCTCCCAGGTCACTCCTGTAAAAAAGCTTTCAGCTTAGTGTGCTACTCCTGGTTAAACAACTAAAATAAAAAAAAAAAATAAAACTATTAATGTTACAGAGGAGAAATATGTTTGTATGATAAAATGGACAAAGGGAAACCTATTAAACCTAGGTTTTTCCCCTAAATAGGAGTTTGATTTTTTCCACAGAGCTTGAAGATTATTCTTCACACTCCACAATTGTGAGATATGACTGGGCTGACACCCACCAAAACCTTCTCCTTTGTGTGAATAGATATATTTGTCAAGGAGGCTACTTTCAAGATTTTACAAACTCCTAAGTTCTGTCTCCCGTCTTGATAAGAGGCTGTACAAGACATAATAAACTGGATAAGGAGGGGCTGAATTTTTATCCTCCCTCTCTGTCCACTGAGGGTGGTACAAGTGATAGCCTGTGACAAGGCATAGATACCCCTGGCATTTATCAGTTTTCCTAGCTATCAGGCAGGCAGACGTTCAAGCTTATGTCAGTACCAGAAGTTATTAGGGTAGCTGGCCCCTGCAATAGCGGTCAAGGTCCAGACTCCTCCGTCAGATGACCTAGCTGAAACAGCTAATTTTGGTTTGGAGCCAAATATCAGTCTCAGATGTCTGCTGAGTCTAAAGACTCTTACCAGGAATGGTAAATACAGTGGGTAGAAGAGGTTTACCTGGTTGCAAATCACAAACCTCATTTAGGATACCCAAACCAAGACTCTGGATTTCCCAGCCGAGGGTAACTCCCTCTTTGGGGAAAAAGATAAAGGTTTAAAAAGGGGTGCATGAATGCAATACAGTAGCAATTCTGCACAAGAAGAGGCTTCCCCTCCCACTAAATCATGTAGGATGGGAGGCAGATCTTTCCACAGCAGGCTTCTTTGGTTACCAGGCCATGAATGCACCTTTGCATCTACAGTGCCCACAGCAGTGGTACTTCAGGAATTGACATGACACCCCACCCCCATTAAAAGCAGGTTTGTTAAACATGTTACTGTCAAGTACAGTGGACCCTGCTCCATTACAACAAAGGGTACCACAAAGAAAATGGGGAGTGGGGGCCTGTTTTAGGCACCTAACAAAGCCAAAGTTCAAAGTACTTGGCAGTTTTTCCTTTAACTTGCCAGTTTTCCTTTACCTAGATCACTGGCTGGGGTTGTAAAATCATCCCAGCAAGTGTGAGTATCTACAACTCACCCAAGGGTTCCTAGAGCCTTAGGCTCCTGATACCTCTAGAAAGTCTGTCCCCAGCTTGCTCAAGCACTATGGTTCATGGGAGCAGAGCTAGATACCCTGCAAAGCAGAGCCTTACCTGCCTCTGGACAGGTCAAGGAGTATCCCATGGTTAGCAGGATTAACCAACCTGAATAAACCAAATACTCCAGCACAGTTTCTTCACCTAGTGACCATATGGCACCTGCCACTGATGGTCCTGGAATCCAGTTTACAGGTGAGGGACATTTCATTTTACCTCAGGGCTCACTGGGGTCAGGTAAGCACCCCTTTCGAAACTAATCCTAGTAACAAGAACATTGTTACTGACCTCTAAGGGTGGAAAGAGGAAACCAACTAAGGGTTTCCTTTTTCAGCAAGAATCCCTATCAGTTGTTCTAGCAACAGATGCATCTCTACTACAGTGGGATTCCCGTTTGGGGTTCACACCATCCAAGGCATATAGTCAAGTGCAGAGACACTCTTGCGGATGAATCTGCTGGAGCTAAGAGTAGTGTTACTGTTACTGTTACAGGTCAGAGCAGACAATACCTCCACACTGCACTACATTAATAAGCAGGAAGAGATGAGGTAAATTCCTCCCTGCACAGAAGTCATGAAAATATGGAGTCTAGAATACTCCATGGGGGTTTCCTGACAGATTTTTCTTCTGCTAGGCAAGAATAATACATTGGCAGGTACCCTGACTCAAATCAACCAGGCTCATTTCTTTTTCTTTTTAACTTTATTAATGCTCCTTCCTCATCTGGTCATCCTTCCGGGGTGTGCACTCAACACCAGCCTCTACTCCCTTGCCTGAACCCTAGTTAGTGGAAGAACTCCCCCGACCACCCCGGTAGGCCTAAACCCCCTCCCCGAATCATCCCCCGGGGCAGGCCCATCCTCCTGCGATGCCCTATCTGAACTTAGGGAGGTCATACCTTGGGTGGCGGGTCAGCAGCGGAGTCTTCCAGGTGCAGAGCTGGCAGTTGGGATGTGGGCGGTGTCCCTGGCACCCCCTTCATCTCCACAAGTGAAGCAGGGTTTCTTCTGCTTTTTCTGGTGTGGTTCTGTCCCCAGCAAGGCAACAAAGTGCTGTCACTCCGCCCCCCAAGGCATATGCCATGTCTCTACGCTTGCAGCCACCACCTAGTGCCAGAGGCCGCTGAGTGAGCGGGCCTTCCCTATAACCCTCCCGGGATAGAGAGAGCAGTTCATGCGATGCTCAGTCTCATCCCTCCCCTGCCAACCCCCGGTGACCCGAGCTCGCTCCCGAACCCAGGTCGCCAGCATGGAGTGAGGTGTGGCATCCAGTGCCTCAACCCTCAGCGCCACCGGGCCGGCTTAACTAGGCTCATTTCTAATGGGTCTTGAACAGTTAGGTGGTGCAAGTGATCGTTAAGAAGCGGGGCACTCTGGTGGTACACTTGTTTGTATCCCACCAGAACTACCATTTGCCACAGTACTATTGCACAGCTGATTGGGAAATAGTCTCCCTGGATATTCTGGCTTTGTTTTGGTCAGTGAGGCACATGTATGCTTTCACATCCCTTCTTTCTCATCTTTGGTGTACAGAGCACTGCTTGAGCTCAAGCCCAAATCAGTATTAGCAGTTTCTGTGGCACCAGGCTGAGCCAGACACCATGGTACATTCTGCTATCCTCTGTCTGTGACTGAGTCAATGTATATGCCTCAAAAGGAATATTTTACTGCCTCCAATAGAGGGAGGCTCCTGTACTCCATCCTCAACTCACTTGGAGGTTTTGGGAATCTAGAATATGCATGCTTGCTTCTTTCTAAGGGGTTACAGAAAGCCTTCTGTTTGGGAATACCTATGTTACAAAAGGTGAAAGGTTTTCTATTGGGATACCAGCTCAGACTGGTGCCTCAGCTGTGCTGCACTATTTTATCTATTTACAGTCAATGGGCTTACAGCCCAGTATCTAAAAAAAAGCATTTGCTTACATGTCAGTTGCAAAGTATTTTTCTGGTTTTATACTCTGTTTAAAAAAAAAAAAAAGAAAAAGAAAAAAGAGGTTCTTAAAGGGTCTGGTCCACCTGCACCCTTCACAGGGAACCAGTGCCTGCATGGGACCTAAATGTGTTCATAACTAGGCTCATGGGTTCCCCTTTTTATGTTTGCTTGCGCACATATGCAAGAAACTTTATGTGGCAGCTTAAGAGAGAAACGGGTTGTGGAGGTGCGGCAGTGTGGCGGAGAATGCCAGCATTGCATTTGTGGGCTTGGCAGTATGCACCCAATGCACTCCCAGTGTCCTGATGACACTGGTTCTGCAGAAGTGCCACCAACTTTAAACAATTTGACCACTGCAATGAGGGGTTGCCTCATCATTGCAGCATCTGCAATTCCGCTGCAGTGAGGGAGTGACCTGTCATTGCAGGGCAGTACCTCACCTGGTGTAACAGTACCAGGATCATGGTGTCTCTATGCGGCCACCTCAGAGCTGATGGGGGGGGTGCCCAATCCCCCTGTCAGCACGCCCTGACCCCCTTCATTTGCTGACAGGGAGACCAGTCCCCGTCGGCATAATCTCCCCACCCCCAAGTTTCTGTGTTGTGCCAAGGGGGTGCCCAATCCCCCTCAGCATCATGCACCCCCAACAGTCTTTCTTTGCCAAGGGGGGGTCCAGTTGCCATCAGCTTCAGTCCCCCCTTCCCAGTTCAGTTTTCCAACGTGGGAGCCCACTCCCCGTCGGCATAATGTCCCCACCCCCATCATGCCCCTTCACTCATTTCTGTGCCGATGGGTTGCCCAATCCCCATTGGCTTCGGTCTCCCTCCCCACAAATGCAGGTGGTACACTGGGAGCTCACCCCAGTGTACCAAACAACACCTGTGAAAGAAGAAAACCAACCCATGTAGTCTCTTTTTAACCTGTAAAACAAGAAAACGGTCCCTCACAGTCTCTCCCGCCTCCCCCAACCCGCGCCCACCCTCGGCATCCCTGCCTCCTCACACTCCTCCCCCCATATGTACTTCCAGAGCCTGGTCTGATGACCTTTGGTGGACCGGGGACACGTCTGCCCTCTTCAAAGCTGACCGTGAACTGAAGAAATGCCGGTAAGCTATATAATGGCATAAATAGGGTTTTTTCAACTTTGGTGCATATCTTGGGCTTTTTGGGAATTTTGGCACCAAAGTTTCAGCATGGGGTTATTGGGATCCCTCCTCATGAATTCAGTCACTGTCATGGTGTTACCTTTCAGGAAAGATTAACGAAACGACAGTGCCACTGTTCCTGAGGTGGGCTCTCAAAAAACCTATGTTGCTGATTTGGTGAAAAAAATCCAAAAAATGACTTTTACCAGCGTGCATTGCACAGTTTCCATGCATGCTCATAACTTCATGAATTTGTAATGTTTTCACTCCAAATTTTCAACATCGCCATTTACAGCTGTCATTTTACATATCCTGTCCGAAATGTGTTTTCGCACTTCTGACGCAGAATAGCACAGTTGCTGTGGGAAATCAGTTCTAGGGACAGATTAAGATAATGACAGTGACACTGTTCATGAGCAGAGGTTCTAAAATGCCTAAGTTGAAAATTTGGTGACAAAAATTCCTAAAATGACTATGTAACAAGCATACGTTGCACAGTTTCCACGCACCCTTGTAACTTCGTAGACTTGCAATATTTTCATGCAAGATTTTCAACACTGGCATTTTTTCACACCTGCTTATGGACAATACAGCTGTCATTTTTCACATCCCGGCTGAAATGTGTTTTCACACTTCTGGCGCAGAATAGCGCAGTTGCAGAGGGAAATCAGTGTTTGGGACAGAGTAACAACAAGCAAGTGAGAGATGGGGAGTGAGCAAGCCCAGTGGAGCTCTTTTGGGACTGCTGCAGTTTTCTTTTTGGGCAGAAAAAGGTACCAACACAGGCAGGAGCCCAGTACAAAAGGGCAGTCTGCAGCGCCATAAGAAACAGAACGAGCGAGTGAGAGAGGGGGAGTGAGTGAGCTCAACGGAGCTCTATCAGGACTGCTGTGGATTTCTTTGTGGGCAGAAAAAGGCACCAACGCAGGCAGGAGCCCAGTACAAAAGAGAAGCCTGCAGCGCTGGGAGAAACAGAATGAGCGAGTGAGGGAAGGGGAGTGAGCGAACTCAATGGAACTCTGTTGGGACTGCTGCAGATTTTTTTGTGGGCAGAAAAAGGCAGGAGCCCAGTACAAAAGGGCAGCCTGCAACACTGGGAGAAACAGAATGAGTGAGTGAGAGGGGAGAGTGAGCGAGCTCAGCCGAGCTCTGTCAGGACTGCTCAGATTTCTTTGTGGGCAGAAAAAGGCGCTAATGCAGGCAGGAGCCCAGTACAAAAGGGCAGCCTGCAGCGCTGGGAGAAACGGAACAAGCGAGTGAGAGAGGGTGAGTGAGCAAGCTCAACGGAGCTCTGTCGGGACTACTACGGATTTCTTTGTGGGCAGAAAAAGCACCAACGCAGGTAGGAGTACAATACAAAAGGGCAGCCTGCAGCGCCAGGAGAAACAGAATAAGCAAGTGAGAGAGGGGGAGTTAACAAGCTCAACAGAGCTCTGTCGGGAGTTTAGAGTTGCCCACCTACCTTACTGGGCTAAGTGAAACTATGAGGGCTGAGAACAAAAAGTATGGAGGGGTTAAAAATAGACAAGGAGGCTTTAGGATTACTACAATAATACAGTATCTAATGGATGAGATTTGAGACTGAATTAACCCAGTCGGCAAGGGGGCAGTAGGGGGACTAGTGTTGGGGGAAACAAGAATTTGAGTTAATAAGGCCCTAGCAGTTGTAGTAGGGTACAGAAACTGGGAGTAAGAGCCCGTTACATAAGATAGGGGCCAAAATGGGGCAGGTGCCGCATGTCAATAGGGCCGGCATCTTTGGAAGGGTGGTGGGGTGTACAGGGTGTGGGTCTACCATGATCCTGGACTGGGCTTGAAGGATGGGAGGTGTATGCTTTGTAGACAGTTAGCTAGTTTGAGAGAGGAACTGTGGAGGTTAGGGAGGAGTCTTAAGTGGCAGGGCAGATGGGTAAGGTAGGCATCCTGGCTGGGGGAGGATAGGGAATGGCAAGGGGGACGGGGAAGAACAGCTGGGGACTGAAACTGACCCCAGTATCCAGTATCAGAGACACTAGCAGAAAAGAGAGGAGAAGGGAAGGGGTGCCCGAGGTGAGGGAGGGGGCCTCCTGATGGGGGAGGAAGAGACCACCAGGAGTACCAGGGAGAGAGCAGATGGCCGTGGTAGGGAGGGACCGGGAAGGGGCACTGGAGGAGGACAAGTAGGAGGGGGAACCGATAGGGGAAGAGATGTAGGAGTGGTATCGAGATTAGGAATAGATTTGAGCCTCTGCTATGGGGGGGGGAGCAGGAACATACTGAAGGGGAGAGGACAAGCGGAGCATGAGAGGGATGGCAACAGGTAGGGGAAGAGATAGCGAGGACGAAAGGGTAGAAGGGGGCTAGTAAGGAAGGAGGGGGTGACTGATAGAGAGAAGGCTATAGGAAGGGGAAGGATGGGAGGGGTATCACTATCGGGGTCGAAGGGAATGGGGGCTCTAAATTGACAACAATGGTGATAGGAGAGGGGTTGGAAATCAGCAGGGGAGGAGGGGAGGTCAACATGGGAAGCCCAGTAGCAAGTAGTCAGGCTTGGAAGGGGTTCAAGGGGATGGAGGAATAAGGCAGAGAAAAGGTGAGACACAGAAGGGTAGGGTACAGATACAGAAGTCACAGAGGGTACAGCTGGTGTGGGTGGGCGGGCAGGGAAGAATTAATACTTGGGTGGTGGAAGGAGCATTAGAAGGAAAAGGGAGGCGGGGATTTGGGGTACTTGTCCTGGGGACTTATACTGAAAGGGGTGAGATGGGACAGAAGGGGGAAGGTGCAGCCGTATTTGGGTTGAAGCCATCTATGGGTTGACTGCAGGAGGGGCAGGCACTGCTCAAATGTGCAGCGAGGGGGAGGAAGAAACCTCACTTACTGTTGCATGTGGGTACAAACGACTTGGCGGGGAGACTGTGGAAGTAGTGAGGGGGAGGTTCTAGGAGTTGGGCAGGCAGTGTGAGAGTGTGGGGGAGTTGGTGGCATTCTTGGAGGCACTCCCGGTACCATGTGCAAGCATGGGGAGGAAGGGTAGGATCGGGGACTTCAGCAGTGGCTGAGGGATTGGTGCCACACCAAAAATTATGGGTTACTGACTAACTGGGGTAGGGGCTGGGGAATAGTGACTGTACACGCGTGGACAGACTTCACTTGAGCAGGGAGGGACGGGAGTATTAAAGGTGGGATTAGAGGGTATATCTCTACTAAGGTGGATTTAAGCTAGTGGGGGGGGGGCAAAAGACTGAGGTTGGTAGAAAGGTCCGGACAGGGGAGCCTAATGAGCTCACCCCCCTAGATATAGGTAAAGGCAGAGGTGTAGTAACCCTGGGAGGGGGCAGGCAGAGTGGTCTGAGTGTAATACAGAAGGCACCACCACCTGATAAGAATAACAAGGAGAAAGGGTGCGGACTACCAGGACGAGGGACACAGGCCAAGGAGAAGAGTGAGGAGAAGGAGGGGTATGGGTGGAAGGTGGCCTCTCTCAATGCAAGAAGCCTGGGGAACACAATTGCAGAGCTTCAGGTGCTCCTTTCAGAGGGGAAAGTGGACACTGCTGCAGTGACAGAGACTTGAGCCACAGAGTACCATGATTGGGACTCAGCAATCCCGGGATACAGGATATACAGCAGGGACCAGGGGTTGCACTCTGGTGAGGGAAGGAATCAATTGTATAATGGACGAGAAACATAGAAACATAGAATCTGACGGCAGATAAGGACCGCTTGGCCCACCTAGTCTGCCCATTTCCCTACCTAACGGATAAGCTGTAGATCCTAGTTATCCTAGGCATAAAGGGAAGGGAAAATTACTTTTTAAGGTATGTCAGGGAAAAGAGGAAGTGCAAGAAGGAACGTATTGTGAGGATAAAGCAGGGAGTGGATTGGGTGGAAAAGGGGGAGGAGCAAGTGGAAATTCTAAATGAGTACTTCTGCTCCATTTTCACTAAGAAGAGGGATTGTCCACTACCAGCATGGGCTTGGGGGGGGAAGGGGGAGGAGGTGATGGATAAAGTGATCACAGGGACTAGAGTGCTAGAGTGGCTGAGGGCAGTAAAGGTGGGCAAGGCACCAGGTCACGATGGCATTCACCCCAGGGTGCTGAGGGAGATGGCGCAGCTGTTGGCTGAGCCACTGGCAGATGTGTTCAACACCTCCCTGGAAACAGGGTGTGTGCCCCAGGACTGGAAGGTGGCCCATGTGGTGCCCATACTCAAAAGTGGGCCTAGGAAGGAGCCAGGAAATTATTGGACGGTCAGTCTTGCATCCATAGTGGGTAAGCTTATGGATGCAATACTGAAACAGAGGCTGGTGGCATTCCTAGAGAATAATGACCTCCAAGATGGGCGGCAACACAGGTTCTTCTCAGGGAGGTCTTGTCAAACCAGCCTAATAGAGTATTATGACTGGGTGACAAGGGAGTTGGATAGGGGCCATGCGGTACATGGACTTGGACTTCAGTAAGGCCTTTGATACAGTGCCTCATGGGAGACTGGGAGGAAGGAGACGGCAGTGGGGGTGGGAAAAAAGCTGACTAAATGGACAGAGACCTGGTTACAGGGGAGGGTGCAGAGAGTGGTGGTGGGGTAGCTCTCGGCACCTAGAGCAGTGACAAGCAGAGTGCTGCAGGAGTCAGTGCTGGGCCCGGTGCTATTTGAGCTCTTTATCTCAGATATAGCACAAGGAGTGGGGGAGCACAGTTAGTCTGTTCGCAGATTATACCAAATTGGGGCAGTGGTGGACAAAGAGGATGGATGGGAAAAACTGCAGGAGGATCTAACCAAACTAGACACATGGTCAGTGGAGTGGCAGCTATGATTCAATGCAAACATGTGTGGTGATGCACTTCTGGCCTAAGAACCAGAAGAGGGACTATTGGTTGGGGGTGAGGTTGGGGATCACAGAGGAGGAGAAGGACCTAGGGTGTTGGTAATGGAGCATGAACAACTCAGCCCAGTGTAGGAGAGCAGCAGTGAAGGCAAACAGGATGCTGGGGTGCATCGTAAGGGGTTCTCATCCAGACCCAGGGATGTTATCCTATCTCACTACAGATCATTGGTCAGACTGCACCTGGAGTACTGTTTACAATACTGGAGGCCATACCTGAGAATGGATATAAAGTTACTGGAGGGTGCAAGGAGGCAACAAAAATGTTAAAGGGGATGAAAGGAAACAAATGAAGTTAGACTGAACAAGCTGAACATGTACACACTGGAGGAGAGGAGGGATGGGGGGATATGATTCAAGTGTTTAAATACCTGAGGGGGATAAATAAACCAAGCACCGAGGGGGTGTTTAAACTGAGGAGTGGAAGAGAGACGAGGGGGCATGGACTAAGGTTGGAAGGGGGACGTTTCAGGAGGGAAATGAGGAGGCACTACTTTACTGAGAGGGTGGTGTTTAGTTGGAATAGGCTGCCAGAGGCGGTGGTAACATGTAGAACAGTCAATAGCTTTAAGAAGGAGTGGGATAATGCAAGAAGAAGAGTCAGAGAGGCAGGGGCTGGGACAAGTGGGGAGGAACTGAGGGGGAGGAGCTGGGGCAGCTGCAATCTGGGGTGCTAGCTGCACACTTGGGCAGATTTAGATAGACTGATTGGTCTGTTCTGCTGGCAGATTCGTATGTCCGTACGTATGTTCATATGTAAAATCACAGTGACTCTGTTCAAGAGCAGAGGTCCTAAAATGCCTGTGTTGACAATTTGGTGACAAATGTCCATAAAATAACTGTGTTACAAGTGTGTGTTGTGCAGTTTCCACGCACCCTCGTAACTTCGCAAATTTGTAGTACTTTCACTCAAGATTTCCAGCATTGGCATTTTTCAGACCTCCTTATGAACAGTACAGCTTTCATTTTTTGCATCCTGCCCGAAATATGCGTTTACACATCTGGCACAGAATAGTGCAATTGCTGTGGAAATTCAATGTTCGGGACAGACTGAGAAAACCATACTGACAGTGTTCACGAGCAGAGCTCACAAAATGCCTATGTTGGAAAATTCGGTGAAATAATTCCAATAAATGACTATGTTACGCGCATGTGTTGCGCAGTTTCCACGTATGCTCAGAAATTCTAGCATTTTTGATATTTGCACTACTGATTTTCAACATTGCCATCTCTTCACACCTCCCTATGAATGGTGCAGCTGTCATTCTTCACATCCTTCCCGATCTGTGTTTTCATACATTTGGCACACAATGGCACGGTCACTGTGAGAACTCAAAGTTCAGGACACATTGACAAACTCACAGTGCCGCTGTTCATGAGAAGAGGTCCCAAATGCTGTCATGAGGTGGGAGTCACAAAAAGGCCATGTTGAAAATTTTTTTAGTGCAAATACCAACAAACACCTGGGGCGTTAGGGTTTCTAACCATGACGGCCCACCCTGTACAGACTGACAGGCATCAGGGATGTGACTTTGGATTGCCGACTGTAATGCTAATGCCGTTCCACCCCCACTCTCTCCACCCTGCAGCTAGTGACAGCATCAAGGTGTGCCTTGTACTCTTCGGCCCCAGAGTTCACCCCATTCTCCTATATTGCACCCATTTCGGCATATGTCCTTATGGAGTGGGGGTGACTGTAAAGCCAAACACCCCAAGGCACACTTCAACACTTGTTGGCATCTGCAGGATAGGGTGAGGTGAAATGGCATGAATGTTATGGGCAACAACCCAAACACATACCCCAATGCCTGTCTGTCTCTGCAGGTTGGAGGTCGGGTTGCATGAAGTTCAGTATCTCACTGACATTCCTACTCTGCATCTGTCTAACTCCTGCATTTCCAGTGCTAATACCAGCAAGCAAACATTCGGCATTGACAAATGCTTGTTGAACCTATGCATTCAGCTCATTTGAGATGTCACATGGCACAGTTTTCCTTGCCCCATTAAACAGGACTACATCTCATCCCACAGAGACAAAGTGGTCATGAGAACAAACAGGAGGTTTATTACTAGAGTGGTTCCTAAATCCCATTTGAACCAAAGCATTACCGTATTTGTCTTTTTCACTGAACATTCTAGTTCTGGTGAAAAGAGACTCCATGGCCTGGATGTCACAGGAACTTCTAGCTATTACTTGACAGCCACTAAAGCCCATAAGCAGGGCAGAAAACAGCTATTCCTGACATATAAGGATACAGGTCAAGGAAACAATGTCAGCATGGGGCCTATACATTTGTCTTGCCAAGTTCATGGGTTCTTCCTTTGAACCCATGTCTTCAGCAGCACTAAACTATGTTACATGGCAAATGCTACTTTTAGTAGCTATCACCTCACTCAGACCAATCAGTGACCTTCAGGCCCTATGCATTGAGCAGGACTACATCCTTTCTCACAGGGTTAAAGTTGTTCTTAAAACTGATAGGAAATTCCTTCCCAGGGACTTCCGGTGGCGTCACCGACATACGATGGCAGTCTGAAGACAGAGCCCTCTTCCCTCCGACTCAATTTGTCTACAAAGTCAAGTATTCTGGTTAAAATGAGCAAAACTGGTAGTGGGCTATACACATAAAACAGATCCCGATCTAAAACTGCTAAAAAGGACAGACAAGCAACAGGATTGCCACGGATGAAACAACGTGATAATGGGAGAGAATTACCATCCAGCATGACAAGTGGGGACACAGAATCAGAGCTAGAGACATTATCGCGCTCTAGATTTGAGACTTTGCTGACTGAAATTAAGCTATCCAGAAGCGAAAATAAAGCTGAGTTTGATAAATTGCATACAGACCATACTAAACTGGAGAACAGGTGACCACCGAGAAGATAGGATTTCAGGAGCAGAGGATGATATACTTCACCTTTCTCAGGCTATTGAGTGCTTAGCCAGCAGCAAGAGAGTATAGCAGCCAAACATATTGATTTGAAGCCTGTGCTAGAGAGAGAATCTGAGGGTGTATGGCTTTTCAGAGGACTCTGAAGTAGGGAGATGGCAGATTTTATGGGCGGATATGGGGCGTCATGTATTGGAGCTTCCACAGGCCTTAACTTTGAATTGAGAGGGCTCAGAGCGTTGTCTGCAAAACCCACGGCGCCGTAAGCCAGACCAAGATCCATAGTGATAAAATCTCTAGTTACAGAGATAAGGAGATGGTGCTTAGAACAGCGTGGAGGCAATAGAAAGTAGAGTATAACGGATCACGTTTATGTTTCGATCAGGATTATCCATCGAATTCAACAACACCGAATGGCCTACATATGCCCATACTACAGAAACTTAAGTTGCTGGTGTGAAGTTTCAGACACCGATATCCACACATTTGCAGGTGCATTCGTGGAGATGGGCTCAGAGCTATATTGTACATCTAAAGAGGCAATCTCAGCCTTAAAGAAAAAAGGCCATGAGCTACAGCGGGTTTCCCCACGATCCGTAACTAATTTAATCGGGCCCTGGCAATCAGCTTTACCACGTAGAAGTAGAAAGATGGGGCAGGGATCAACTCCAAATACCATGCAGGACATCAAGGAATTTTTATGGAAACTTACTCGCCAACACCAGAGAGAAGATGGAGATGCCAGAGGGGAAACGGCGACTTGAAGAGGTGCACAGTGAGTGCTTGGCGATAAAGACGCTTTGCTGTTTCTGCAGACCCTAACCTTTCTTATCAGAGGGCCCAAGTAGTCGTAGTTGCAGTTACTGCTGGGCCTGGGTAGAAGGGGAGGGTCACCCGCCTACTGAACAAAGTTGGTGGACAAAGTCAGTGGACTTAGTTATTGTTTTCCTGTTTTCACAAGGAACAAATTATTAATATGAAGAGACATTACAAACAAAAGAAACAATGGGACATATATATTCCTAATATATGGATGTTATAACTTCCCTGAGAGACAAGATTATAAGAGGACTAATCTTCCCCCTTTTTTGTTTTTCTCTTTACCTTTTCTTTTTCAGGTGTATGTTATGTTGGAAGGGATCCATTAGAAGGATTATGTTAATGGCCAGGGGGGGACAAGGAGGTAATATTTCCTGTCTTCTTCTATCAATAATTTGAATGCTATGGTTTGAGGTTATAATATTAATCTTTAGCCCAATAAGCTGGGGTAGGACTTTCAAATTTTATGGATGTACATCTATAGGTACATCTACCCGTTCCATTGAGTGGCCTTGTGTTACGGTTATGTACTTAGGCCTAGACAACAGGCCAGGATCCACAGTGGATAGGATCCAGAGGGGCCGAACTCCAGTAGGAGCTCTGAATCCTCCACCCAGGGGCATTGTTACCTGAGATCTTAGGGATTGATTTACTCGTTTCCCCTTCCTTGGAGATACTTATGTAAATAGTTTACCCCAGTTGGTGAGGGAAGGGAGTTTTAAACCTTCCCATCTGGGGATAAGTTTAGAGTTACAATTTTTGTTATATGTGGGTGTGTATTTGTGTTTTGTCCATTATAAAGGCACTTTACTAGCGCATGGGAGGGCATTTGGAATGGGAGATTGGAGGAGAGTGATGAGGGGTATAAAGGAGGGCGACAATTAAAATGTATTGGCAGGGCAAATAATATTGGAAGTAAAAAATAGCATAAGAATGGATAATAGGGACAGCCTTAAGATATTATCACAAATGTGAATGGGTTGAGTAATCCTGTCAAAAGATACAGGGTAATCTCTCTTTGAGTGACAGGCCCGTCTTTTGTTCTTTTACAGGAGACTCACTTGAGCAGGGCGAACATAAGAAGCTGGGTAGGTTCGGCTTTGATCATGTGATCACTTCCACTCATGGAGGGGAAGAGGAGGGGAACAGCAGTCTTAATCCTTAGGGATCCTTATTTAAACCAGAGGCACAGTACATAGATTCGGAGGGAGATTGGCACTGTTGTCTGGTGTACGAGGGATCACCCTCACGTTGGCCTCACTGTATATTCCCCAGGGCAGCGGTGGTCACGGTTAGAGGTTTGCTTCATAAAATCACAGAAAATAGAGGGACACTGGTGGTGGAGGTGATCTTAACCAGATCTAGGACCATTTAGACACTTCTAGGTCAGGGACCTTCTGTCCCACTCCAGATGGGAAACTGATTAAATGTTTTTTGGGAACAATCAACTGGACGGATGCGTGGCACTCAGAACATGCAGGGTAGAGAGACTATACACATTTTTCTCCCCCACATGGATCATATGCCTGAATCGATTATTTTCTGATCTCAGGAGAGCACAGATTCCAAATTAGGGAATGTGTACGTACGCCCTCGATTTTATCAGACCATGCACAACTCTCTTTAAGGTTGGATTGGAAACAACTAGAGGCCAGACACTATGGAGATTTAATAATTATTTATTAAATGTAAAGAATTTACAGAAATGGCTAGGGATAAGATGAAGCAGATTTTGGGGAAAATGACTCAGCGAAATCTCCAGGGCTATCCTTTGGGACACCATTAAAACAGTCCTGAGGGAGAGTTATTAAATATGCAACATATTATAAAAAACATGGAATGCCTGAATGGAATCACTTCAGCAGCAATTAAGTGAAGCTCAAAACAA
Source organism: Neoceratodus forsteri (assembly GCA_016271365.2). Taxonomy (NCBI): domain Eukaryota; kingdom Metazoa; phylum Chordata; order Ceratodontiformes; family Ceratodontidae; genus Neoceratodus; species Neoceratodus forsteri. The sequence goes on from CM057453.1 coordinate 1,096,343,428, forward strand.
CCCGTAGAGGGGAAGGCAAAGCATGGGCAAAGATATTAACTCTGAGGCAGCAAATCGATGTTAAGACTGAACAAGCTCTGCAAAGTCTTCATCAAAGTATGGGAAGGGACCTAGGGCAACGAGGTTGTTGGCACATCGCCTTCACCAGCAGACACTGAGGGCTGCAGTCACCCAAATTAGAGATCCTGGGACGGGGAAACTGGTCCATTCACCAGAACAGATCCTATCCCGTTTTAAAAGTTTTTATGAAAAGCTATATACCCCAGAATCCCCTGTGATGAGTTCTAGTGCAGAAGCATATTTAGCTAAGATAAAACTCCCCACAATTAGTAGGGAGACCAGGTTACAGTCAGAGCTACCCATTTCTTCTGGGGAACTAAATCAGGCAATCATGGGCCTGAAATCTCTTAAAACACTGGGCCCAGATGGGTATACTCCTGAATTTTATACATTTTAAAAAGAGGTGGAGGGCACTCTGCTGGCAACATGTAAAGAGGCACAATTGGGGGATCATTTTCTAGATACCTGGAATTATGCGTGATTTCAAGTATTCCAAAACCAGGGAAGGATAGTACTCAGTGTATATCTTGCCGTCCAATCTCTGCACTGAATATTGATTATAAAATATATACCAGGATTTTAGCCTAGAGATTGGAGGATTACTTCTCTATTATTGATTTTGTCCAGACAGGCTTTGTCCCAGAATGTCAGACTCAGGACAACATTAAGAGAACGCTGCACATTCTCCACCATGCTGCCCAGTCGAGGTCTCCCCTCCTTCTTCTTAGTTTGGATGTGGAGAAGGCCTTCAACCGGGTAGCATGGAACTTTTTGGGCTTGACACTGAAACAATTTGGCTTTTCAGAAGCCTTTGTGAAGATTATTAACAACATTTACACCAGACCCAAGGCCTATATTAAAATCAATGGTAGGATTACAGAACCCTTCCAATTGAGGAGGGACACTAGGCAGGGGTGCCCACTGTCTCCCCTGCCTTTTGCCCTATATCTGGAGCCATTAGCTGGGGTGTTATCACAAGAGATCCCAGGGGTAAGGTGGGGAGGAGAAGCACATAAATTGGCATTATACGCAGATGATTTGTTGATTTATCTACAAGATCCAGATCAGGCTCTGTCCAAATTATGGGAAGCCCTGGAAGAATTTGGGAGGGTAGCAGGGTACAATGTAAATACCACCAAAACGGAGGTGCTTCAGGCTAATTATAATCCATCCGAGGGGACTAAAAGTAAGTTCCCATTTCAATGGAACTTGAAACATTTGCAGTACCTGGGAGTACAGATCTGTATGGAATATGAACAGCTTTATTTGCTTAATTATACCCCAATGGTAGACAACTTTAAAAGGGGCCTGGAGAAGTGGCAAGGAATACTCATCACCTTATTTCAGAAGGTTCAAACAATAAAAATGGTAATTCTCCCTAGATTTTTATATTTGGCTCAGACCCTCCTGATCCAAATACCAGACTCCTTATATACCACCCTCAATAGAAGAATATCACGGTTCATTTGGGGATCACAGAGACCGAGAGTTCGCATGTCAGTTTTGCAGGCTTTAAAAGAGGAGTGAAGTTTGGCCTTACCCAATTTTAAATTATACTATCAAGCGGCGCAGCTCAGGACCTTTATATATTGGTTCAATAAGAGTTATGTTGCTAAGAGGAAGCATCTGGAGCTGTTAGGGGAGGGTTTAGGTAATTTATATTCAGCACTGCTTGGAGATGTAGGATATAGCTCCCTGGAAAGAAACTTGAGCCCTTATACAGAGGTAACACTGAGTGTCTGGTATGGGGTATTAGGAGATAAAAAACTTAGAAAGTGGAGAGGCCTCATGTATTCAATCCCATACATCAAGGGATTCAGTCCTGTGAACTGAGATGCTGGATTTAGAGGATGGGAGATGAGAGGCCTCCATCTGATCTGGCATTTTATGGAAGGGACTGAGATCAGATCCTTCTAGGAATTGGTGATTAAGTTTGGCCTTTCCTGGAGGGAGAGATTTAAGTATTTTCAACTTAGGATTTCATCAAAACCATGCAAAGCGGACTAAAAGAAGAAAACAAACCACCACCCCAGATATTAAACATTTTTAAGGAGGCAGTAGAAAATAGAGCTCCCCTGGCTCACATGATTTCCTGTCTGTATGGAGCACTTTTATCATGGCAGGGAGATAATACTGAGTCAATTCGGAAGACATGGTCTAGGGATATGGACATGTTGATATCCCCAGATATGTGGGTGTGGGCACAAAGGAAATTATATGGGGGGATATCTCTCATTGAATGAAGAGAATTCTCTTGGAAAATGCATATTAGATTCTTTAGGACCCCAGCGATACAGGCGAAATATCAGGAGACAGAGAGTGTATGCTGGAGAGAATGTGGTTCTCCCGGCTGCTCTATATCATATAATGTGGGAGTGTCCGAGGCTGTCCCTATATATTCAAGGGTTAGAACATGCTTTACAGTCAATATTTGACCCAGGAATTAAGTTGACTGCTTCCTTATATTTTCTGTTTGAGGTTCCAAGGGGCTATAGAGACTCAAACACAAGTAGATTGTTAAAATATGCCCTTTTGGCTGGGCAGAAGGTGGTTACTAAGCTTTGGCTTACAAACAAAGAACCTGCCATGGAGATATGGCAAGAGATAATGATCTCCATATATTGAGCAGAGGCTCTGACAGCAACGCTTAATAAACAACAGACCAGGTTTGATAGATGGAGAAGATGGGTTCTGTATATGGGCCTGGTTAATTCGGAGTTTGTACCCTAAGCTTTAGACACTAGTCAAAAAGGGAACATGTGGCCTCTTGGATCTTCTGGTATAAGACCCCCTATGTACAAAATCACTCATTAGAATGAAACAAGTGAGCTTAAGCCCTTTTAGTGTAGATTATGAAACTAAGTGCCTGTATTTGTGTAAAGTTCCTTTCCTTTTTTGTTAATGTCCTTTTTATTAAGTTTATCCTTATGTTTGTCTGGGTCTATAAAATATAGGAACAAAGAAATTCCTAAATAGAATCAGAGAGTTTAAAATAAGAGAAAGGAAATATAGACTTAACCATACTAAATCAACGGGTTGGAACTCTTATATTTAGACTATATGGATCTTATAAATTATAATGTGGTTTTATTTATGTGATATGACCTATATTTTCTTTGAGTCCTGTGATATATGTATGTAAAAGTTTTTTAACAAAAACAATAAAGAATGAAAGTTTAAAAAAAAAAAAAGGAAATTCCTTCCCAGAGTGGTTTCAGACTTTCATCTAAACCAAACTCAGTCAGTGTTTTTACTGAGCATTCTCATTCTGGTGAACGTATATTGCATAGTCTTGATGCAAGGAGGCTTTCAGCTACTGCATGACAGCTACTGAGCTCCACAGGCAGGACAAGACACAAATCTTACTGGACATAAAGTCTCCACCACTCATTCACACTGATGGGAGTACGCCAGAGGCGCTAGGACCCAGCGGGAGGGCCGGCGCCGAGATGAGGCAACGAGGAAGCTGCACCGTGAGTCAGGCGTGTGCGGTATAGACTATATCGGCGTCGTCCCTCCAACCGCCTTAGTTCCTTTTTTCCTGCCGCCGAGTGCACTTCAGTGATGACGTCACTCACCCGCTGGGAGTCAAACTTCAAACTAGCACTTAGTTTTCAGTTTTATTATTTTGTATTTTATCAATGATAAGTAATTATTATATTTTGATAAATTCTTACTTGTACAAGAGAGAAGTCTTCAGCCCTCCACTGATGGAGTCACCATGAGTGGGGCAGGTGACGGAGGGAGACTTCATATGAAAGCTGTTCAGTCAGGCTGGGTCTGGTCTGCCACCCTCCCGAGAGGGGGTCTGACAACAGACGGCCCAATGCTTCGAGGAGATGGGGCGGTCTCCCGAAAGCATAAAAATAAATGGTCCCATTCTCAGCACTGTTAGTCCTTGAGTTCTTCTTGACCCACAGGTCGAAGAAGAAATGGCATCACCGAGGTCACCTCTGGTACGTCTGCGATAGATGGTCAGTTGTTAGGGTCAGGAGCCGGTCTCTGCCTCTTTCAGAATCATCGGTTTCTGTCTCTGGTAGCCAGCCTCTTAGTCACCGGAGCTCCTCTTCGCCTATTGGAGGGGCTTCCGATGAGCAGTTTCACCATTGGGACACTATTATGGAGCAGTGGGCTTGGAGGTTGTCCTGACTGCCCGAACTAGCCAGTCCATCACCGGGGCCTTCGGGCCTGTCGGTTTCTGAATGGCAGGCAGGGCGGTTAGGACTTCCTAGTCGCACGCGCCTTCTTTGGTGTCGTCGACTCCGCGCTTTGGTGTCTATCCCCCTCACATGGCTGCGATGCAGGGATCCACACCGATGCCTTTATCTCCTGCCATTTTTCATTTTTAACTTCAAATCGCAGTTCTCAGACTTTTGTGATGGTGCCATTGACTGTGGTGCTGGCTTCTCCAGCACCGAGGTCCTTTGTTGAGCTGCAGGTGGTGTCGGCACCATCTGTGGTGCCGCATACTCTGTCGGCACGTTCCTCGGTGCAGGGACTGGTGTCGGCGCCCCATGCAGTGCCGCGCTATCTGTCGGTGCCTCCGGTGCTGGGGTGGCATCGGCACCATGTGCGGTGTCATGCTCCCTGTCGGCACCAGGCATGACGCCGGTTTCTATGTTGGCGCCCTCTCTGTTCTCAGCGCTGTTCTCTTCGGCGATGCTGGAGATGTGTACGGCGCCATTTAGTTTCCAGAGGTTTTCAACTCTGATTCTTTCTCCTTCTTTTCTTCCTCCTGGTTTTCATCCTGTTCCTGTCTATGCAGTCCCCACTGGACTGTCAGGAGATGATTTTGAGCCCAATCCAGATCTTCGGCTGGGTGATGATGTTGATGCCAATTCTGCCCTGAGGGCAGGAATCAGTCCTCCTGCAGATCCTGTTGTTGAAGACCTTTTCTTTAAGTCTCTGCTCAAGAATTTAAATTCTACTCTTTCTCTCCATCTCTGCGTCTACAGTATCTACATGTTCCAGAAATCCCTATGGATTTAATCCCTCCAGTACAGCCCTCTTTTGAGACTCATTCCCAGATGGTGCGGAAGAGTCTGGCTCTTATTCCTTCTGTGGTCAGTCCATAGACAGGAAATATGCCCTCCCAAGGATCGCCCCATTTTGGCCTCTCAAGCCTTTGCTGATGCCATTGTGGTCCTGGCAGAGAATGATAAGGCTGTCCTCCCTCAGGAATCTACAGCCTGTCCTGTAAACAAAGAATCTCACAAGTTAGACACCTTGGGTAAGAGAGTCTTTGCTGCTTCAACCCTGGGCATGCATATTGCCAGCTACCAGGGCTATTTTTCACAATATGAGTATGTTGTTTGGCATTCACTCAAAGCAATGGTAGAAGCTCTGCTTGAGTCAGAGCTTAACTCAGAGCTACTTCAGACCATAACTAGGGGTATTGAGTCTAATAACCAACAAGTTAAAGCTGCAATGGATGCTTTCGATACTGCTTCCGGACAGTGGCAGCGGCTGGCATGTGCACCCATCGCCACTCTTGGCTGCGTACTTTGGGTTTCACGAATGATGCCGAACAGCAAGTCATGGCCTTACCTTTCAATGGCATGTACTGTTTGGGCCTCAGGTGGTACAATCACTAGAGGCCACATGGAAGACTAGGTCTCCCATTAAGACAGCCAGACCTCCGCCCGCTCCCTCTCGGGGGGGGGTGGGAACAAACATCAGTCTCGCAACCATCAGTCCTTTCAGGGAAAAGGCAGAGGAGGTTTTAACAGAAACCAGACCTCTCAGCAGCAAAAGAAAACACAGCAAAAGACACAAGGCCCAAAAGTGCCTACTGCCACCTTCTGAGTTTCCGGCCAAGGTCCCACCTCAGCTGCCTAAGGGGGACTCTTCTTCGACAGTGGGAGGACGTCGGACTCAGTTCTACGACCAGTGGAAATCTATAGCATTAGTCAAATGGGTCCTCAGGATAATCTGCGATGGGTACTCTCTCAATCTCTCAGAAACTCCTCCGGATCATCCTCCCAAATGACAGTCCAGGCTGTCTGTGGCACAGTCAGACCTTCTTGCTTCCGATGTACAAGGCCTTCTGAACAATAGGGCAGTAGAAGTAGTTCCGCTAGATCAACAAAACACAAGTTTCTACTCCCATTACTTTCTGGTCCCAAAGACAACCATCAGCATGCACCCTATTCTGGATCTCAGAAAGTTAAACAAATTCCTGCACAAGGGAAATTCAAGATGATATCACCTGTCACCCTGCTGCCATTGATTCATCAATATAATTAGCTGGCCTCCCTGAACATGCAAGACGCCTACCAGCACATTCTCATACACCCAAATCACCACAAATACCTAAGGTTCATGGAGTTGGGTACACACTATCAATTCAGAGTCCTGCCCTTTGGGCTGTCCTCGGTGCCTCAAGTTTTTACAAAGTGTTGTGCAATTCTCACGGTGCATCTAAGGAAAATTGGTATCCAAGTATTCCTGTATCTGGACGACTGAGACTGACTTCTAGCAAGTCTCTCCAGGCAAGAGACTCTGGAGGCCATGGCCACAGCCTCAGACTTCCTCACGTCCATGGGAGGCCTGCTGAACCTCAAGAAGTCACAGTTGCAGCCCTCCCAGAAGCTCCTCTTCATAGGAACACTTCTGGACACTTCCTGTGTGAAAGCTTTTCTTCCAGAGGACAGAAGGAGTGATATCTTATAGATGGCCCGATTCATCAGAGAACATGGCTTGGTTTGAGCTCTCTTGATGCAATGGATGCTGGGCCTCATAGCATCCTCGGTGTTCACTGTACCCTTGGCTTGTCTTCACATGAGAACCTCTCAGTGGATGTTCAGTACTCAGTGGTTCCCAACCACTCACCCTCAGTCCTTTCTCATCAAGGTGATGGAACCTCTGAAGAGGTCACTCACCTGGTGGTCTCAATGAGGACAACCTTCTGGAAGGGTATCCCTTTGCCCTCTGGATACTCAGATCTCCATTACCATGGATGCGTCCCTGATGGGTTGGGGAGCTCACTGCCGGGACCTCCACAGCCAGGGTACGTGGACTCAGGACGAGTCTCAACTTCACATAAACGCCCTGGAAATGAGAGCTGTCTTCTATGCAGTCCGAGTTGAAGGACATACTCTGTCATAAGAACATTCTCCTTCAAATGAACAACAAGGCAGTGATGTACTACATCAACAAACAGGGTGGTGCACACTTACCCATTATGCACGGAAGCAATGAGAGTGTGGAATGGTGCCTGAGCACAATGCTCTAATCCATGCGGTTTACCTGCCAGGCGTGCAGAACGAACAGGCAGACCTTCTCAGCAAAATGGAGGCAGATCCTCACGAGTGGTCTCCCAACTCAATCATCATTCAGTCACCCTTCAAAGAGTGGGAACTCCAGACCTGGACCTTTTGCATCCCCACTCAATGCAACACTGCTTCTCTTCTGCTCTAGAAATTCAGGACCTGGCATTTTTTGTCAGGATGTATTCAGGCTGCGGTGGACAAAACGCATTCTATATGCATTTCCTCCACTTCCTCTAATTCAGAGGGTACTGCTCAAACTGGAGACTCGGGGGGCAGAATGAGTCTCATTGCCCTGTTCTGGCCTCATCAGATCTGGTTCCCTCTAATCAACAGACTATCAGAAACCTCCCCAAAACCACTTCCCCTTCAGATGAACCTTCTGACCCAGGGTCCTGTGGTCCATCCTAACCTGAGGTCACTTCACCTTCATGCTTGGCTCCTGAGGAGATAGAGGTGAATAGGTTTAATGTTTCTCGTAGAGTTTCAGACATTCTCTTGGCCACGTGCAAGCCAACCACCAGGAAAACCTATACAGCTAAATTGAAGCGTTTCTCTATCTGGTGTGCAAAATCCTCTTGAAATCCTTTTTCCTGCCCATCAAATAAAGTCTTGGAGTATTTCTTAGACCTCTCAAACACAGGTCTGCAATACTCCACAGTCAAAGTTCATCTTTGTGCCATTTCGGCATATCATGAGCCGGTACTTTTCATGTCGCTGGCTCAGCTGCCCGTAGTTAAGAGATTTCTTAAAGGGATTCTGCATACTAGACCTCCTATTAGATGTCTGGTTGCAGCCTGGGACATTAACCTTGTGCTAGACATGCTCACTTGTAAACCTTCGAGCCTCTAGCTACTTGTAAGTTGAAATTCCTCACTTGGAAAACGGCCTTCCTATTGGCCATTATTTCTGCTCGTAGGGTTTCTGAAATACACGCCTTGGTAACAGACCCCCCCCATATACTGTATTTCACAAGGACAAAGTAGTTCTTAGGGCTCATCCTGAGTTCCAGCCTAAGGTTGTTTCAGAATTCCATCTGAATCAACCTTTAGTCCTTTCTGCCTACTTTGCAAACTTCCAGAATGAAGGGGAACGTACCCTTCATTACCTGGATGTAAAAAGAGTATTGCAGTTCTATCTCGATAGAACAAAGGAAATTCGCAAGGCTCAACAACTGTTTGTTTCCTTCAGCGTGACCCGGCTGGGTCAACCTGTTGCTATCAGGTTCATTTCAGTGTGACTGGTGGCATGCCTTCGCCAATGCTATTCTATGGCACAGGTCAAGCTGGAAGGCAGAGTGTACGCTTACTCTACTAGAGCAGTCGCGGCATCCCTGGCTGAAATCCATAATGTCCCCATTGCAGACATTTGCAATGTGGCTACCTGGAGCTCCATGCATACGTTTGTTAAGCACTATGCCTTGGATGTCCATTCCAGACAACATCATTCATTTGGCAGGACAATTCTTATCAGACTTCTGTCCTAAGAAAGTGAGCTCCTTTCTCTCCTGCCACCTGTCTCGGGGGATTATTTCGCTTGGTACTCTTCCCATCAGTGTAAATGAGTTGTGGAGACTTTATGTCCAGGAAGATATGGAAATTACGTACCTACTGTAATTCTTGATCTTCTTGGACAAAGTCTCCACTACTCATTCACACGCCCACCCACCATCTCCGAGCTCACTTCTCTGTTTCTGGTCTTCACTCCCTCAATGGCTAAGCTGTGAAGACTTTGTTGTTGATCCTTCTTACACAGGTCATTCGGACTATCTTATGTCTGTTTTTTTAGGTTAGTCCTCTCTAGGTTAGTTATGCTGCACCTCCTCGTAAAAAAAGGTACTGAGGCGGTTGGAGGGTTGACACTGAGATAGTCTATACTGCACACGCCTGGCTCACAGTGCTGCTTCCTCATGGCCCCATCTCAGCCTGCCCTCCTGAAAAAGTTTGCTCCAGCTTGATCCTAGCACCTCATGTACTCCCATCAGTATGAATGAGTGGTGGAGACTTCATCCAAGAAGATCAAGAATTACAGTAGGTATGTAATTTCCATTTTCCTTATTTATGGGGATATGGGAAGGGTTAATCTTGCATCTAAAGGTCCAATTCTCACTGGATGGTCCAGTGTATTCAGTTTTGTCATGTCACAGTGGACAGAGAGGCCTAAGGAGGGCTTAGAGCCCACTCCACAAGGGGGGGCAGCTGACAGACTGTCAGGGATGTCCCTTTCTAGATATCTGTAAAGCAGATACCTGGAGACAGTTCACACATTTACCAAACATTACAGCCTGGATATGCAGACTAGGGCTGATGACCAGTTGGTACAGCTCTCCTGCAGAGCCTATTTCCAAAATAGGTTCTGTTCCTGCCTCCAAAGGTACTGCTTTTTAGTCTGCAGAAGAGTTAGGAATATCGGAGTATTGCTGGGGTGAGAAGAAAAAGTTACTTACCATAATAACCTTGTTTCTCCCAGGGGATACTCCAATATTCATAACTCTCCCACCCTGCCTCCCCTTCCAGAACCAGTGGCTTCTGCATTCCATGCTGTACCTTAAGGGTATGTATGCCAAACTCTGGTTTTTATTGAAACCAGTTTCAGTGGTTTTCACCTTTCAGGTGATTCTGACATTAGAGAATGCATTGTTTGTGAATATATCTTGGTATGTTCTTCCTTCAGTTGAAGGCTAGTTGTGGGAGTCCTAAAATTACAACATTTTACTGATTTTAAATCTTTGGGCCTTGTCTTTACAGGCATCCAAAAATCTGAGGGTTAGAATGCAGGCAGTTGAGTAGTGGCAGCATTTGAAAAGTGGCACATGCCAATGATTCCATCATTAGCATAGCATTCTATCTCCGGGTAGATCTGGCTTAGAGGCATACTGCAGAAGAGTTAGGAATATTGGAGTATGCCCTGGGAGGAACAAGGTTACTGTGGTAAGTAACTTTTTCAAATTGCTCTAAATTTAAATGAATGCTGCTTAAAAAAAGGAATGGAGATTTAAGTGTAATTGGGCCAGTGCACAAAATGACAAGGTGCAAGCCATCCTTCTTGATTTAGGCATTCAACAACTAATTACTGAAACTACCAGAAACAATTATAAAACTGGATTTGGGTCCATTTTGCACTGGATAGTTGCCTCTCATCCTTCAAACGTTTTGAGTTCAGGAGTTACGCGTGATTCATTAAGTGACCACTGCCCAGTGTATTGTAATTGGTAAGCCAAGAAATCAACCAGTTTATATTTCTGTGGGAAGACTGAGGATTTGAATATAGAGGCCTTATGATAATCAATAAACTTAGCTGACTGGACCTTTCTTAATGATATTAGAGACATTGGTGAAGCCTGTGCTATATTTTGTACACCCTTCTTACATATTTTTGATGAATTTCTACAAGTAAAAAGAATAAGTATAATGTGGATTAATAAGGATGGGATTTCTCAGATATCAGTCCTGCCTGCTAGCAAAAAAATGAGTCTCAATATGATGTCTCCTGGTGTTCAAGCCCTTCTGAATCCTCCGCTAAATCCACGCACCACCAGAAGTTCCAGCAATCAGATTTTCAGAACTCCTCGGTACCACACCGCACTTGGACAGTGTGCTTTCACCTACAGAGCCCTACTCTGGATCAACTTGCTGCACTCTGATATGTCCAACGCAACTAAGCTGGGTCATTTCAAGCACCTGCTGTGGCAATACCTAGTAAATGAGGCCTCCTGCAACTGCTATCACTAAGGTCTTCCCTCTCAGGCCCTCACCTTAAGGATAGCCGTCCTACCCCTTGCCTACCCCAACAGCAAGCACTTTCAGAAGCACTCACCTTTGTTTACTTACCTTCCCCCATTTGAGCTTACCCCTCACTGCTACTCCCCTCTAGCTACTCCCTCCTTGTACTCATTCTCCAACCCCCCTCTCTTCTTTTCCCCCTTTCACCCTCCTGACCTTAGGTAAGTTAACAGTTACTGTCTCAGGCATACATTGTACAATGCCTCCGTTACTTGTAAAACAGAGCTCTGTTAATTGTCTTTGTCATTTATACTGCCATGTTTTCTGACTAGCTCTGTACCAATTCTGCATCTGTCTTGAAAGATTGTACTAGTAGCATATTACTGTTATTTTCTAGTGACCCTTGCAATTTGTGTCAACTGTAAAACTAACTGTACTGTATTGTCCTTTGACGTGGAACCTATTGAATGAGCTTACACTCTCAGGTATCAATCCGAGAATTCAGTAAATACATTTCTAGGGACTTGCTGAATTTAATGAAAACAGAAATAGAAAGTGGGCACAGTGTAGGAAAACTAAAGATTCAGATCTTGCTGGACATAAAGTCTCCACCACTCATTCACACTAATGGGATCTACGCCGGAGGTGCTAGGACCCAGCGGGAGCAAACTTTTTTGCAGGAAGGTTGGCACCAGAGATGGAGCCAGGAGGAGCGGCGCTGCGAGCCTCAGCTCGTGCAGCAATGACTCTCTCGGTTTCAACCTTCCAATCGCTTCAGTTCCTTTTTTCCCGCTGTCAAGTACGCTTCAGTGACAACATCACTCGCCCGCTGGAAGTCAAACTTCAAACTAGCAGCATAGTTTTCAGTTTATTATTTTGTAGTATTCCTCGAATAAGTACTGCTTACATTAATTATTCTTTTTAAAGAAAGAAGTCTCAGGCTACATTGATGGAGTCGACCATGAACGGGTCAGGTGATGGTAGGAAGACTGTGATGAAAGCTGTTCAGTCAGCTGGGCTGGATCCGCTCCACCGCCCTCTCCGGAGGGTGGGTCTGACAATGGGCAGTCCAATGCCCAAGGGGAAGGGCAGTCCCTCAGGAAGCATAAAAGGAAACGGTTGCATTCTCTGCACCGTTCAGCCTCAAGCTCTTCTTCAGCCCGTAGGTCAAAAAATAGAAGGCATCACTCGAGGTCGCCCTCTGATATGTCTGCGCATCAACGGTCGGTCACTGTGGTCGGTTGCCAGTCTCCTCTTTCGGAGTCACTGGTTTCTGGTTCTGGTCACCAACCTCTTCGACTGGGAGCCCTTCCTGCCTTCTGGTAGGGCTTCGATGAGCAGTTTCATCAGTGGGCTGCTCTGATGGAGCAATGGGCTCAGAGGTTGGTCCAGCTGCCCAGACCGGTCACTCAGGGTCCTCAGACCCTTTGGGGGATGGGTAGGGTGGTTAGGCCTCCCTAGTCATGCAGCGCCTTCTTCAGTGCCATCGACTCTGCACTCAGGTGTTTTCCCCCCTCACATGGCTGTGGCACAGGGGGCCACACCGATGCCTCTATCTCCTGGTTTTCTTCCTTCTTTTTCCTCAAATCCTAATTTTCGGGGTCCTGGGTTGGTTTCGGCGTCATTGGCGTCAGTGGGTCGCCGCAGGCTCCGTCCCTCGGCACCATGCAGCTTTTGATGCCGTTGGTTCTCAGCGCCATGTGGCCTTTCAGCACCGTCTTTGGTGCCATGCGGCTTCGATTGCCGTGTTCTTCTTTGGCACCGTGGGCTTTGTTGGCGCTGTGCAGCTTTTGTGCCAGGTTCTTCATCGATGCTGAGGCCTAGCTTTTCTTGACCAGTCTTCTCGGCTCTCCAAATCCTTGTCCTTCTTCATTTCCTGTCCATTCAGTCCCTCCTGGACTGTCAGGAGATGATCTTGAGCCTGATCCAGACCTTGGGCTGGGTGATGATGTGGAAGGGATGGGATCTAATCCTGCTGCAGAGCCTGTGGTCGAGGACCTGTCATTTAAGTCTCTGCTGAAAAATTTGAATTCCACTGTTTCTCTCCTTACTATGTATATCGATCCTGGGAAGCTTTTAAGACTCCAATACCGTTATGTTCCTGATATCCCTATGGATTTAACTCCCCCAGTATAGCCCTCCTTTGAGACGCTTTCTCAAATGGTATGAAATAATCCTGCTCTCATTCCTTCTGTGGCTAAGTCCATAGATAGGAAGTATGCTGCTCCCAAGGATCGACCTATTTTGGCCTCTCAATCCTTTGCGGATCCTATTGTAGTCTTGGCAAAGAATGATAAGGTCGTCCTTCCTCAGACTACTACAGCTCGACCTATAAACAAAGAATCCCGTAAGATAGATACTTTAGATAAGAGAGTCTTTGCTGCATCCACCCTGTGTATGCGCATCGCCAGCTACCAGGGCTATTTCTCTCAATATGAGTATATTCTTTGGCACTCACTCAAACAAATGGTTGAAGCTCTACCGGAGTCGGACACTAATTCAGAGCTTCTCCAGACCATAACCAGGGGTATCGAGTCCAACAACCAACAGGTTAAAGCAGCTATGGATGCCTTTGATACTGCCTCCCGAGTGGCGGCGGCGGGCATTTGTACCTGCCGTCATTCCTGGCTGCACACTTCAGGCTTCATGAATGATGCCCAGCAATAGGTCATGGCGTTCCCCGTCGATGGAGGAGTGTATCTCTTCGGTCCTCAAGTAGATCAGGCTCTAGAGGCCACACAGAAGTCTAGGTCAGCCATTAAATTGGCTCAACCTGCTCCCGGCCCTTCTCGGGGGGGGGGTGTTAACAAATGCCAGTTTCACAATCGTCGGTCCTTTCGAGGAAAAGGCAGAGGAGGTTTTAATAAAAATCAAGTCCCTCAGCCTCAAAAGAAAATGCAACAGAAAGCACAAGGGCCCAAAGCACCCAGTGCCGCCTTCTGAGTTTTGGGCCCAAGTCCCACCTCAGCTGCCCGAGGAGGACTCCTTCTTAGCGGTGGGAGTTCATCTGACTCAATTCTACAATGAATGGAATTCCATAACATCGGACAAATGGGTCCTCCAGATAATTTGCGAGGGATATTCCTCAATTTTCAGAGAACCCTCAGATTGTTCCCCAAGCGGCAGCCAAAACTGTCAATACTTCAGTCAGAACTTCTCACCTCCGAGATACAAGGCCTTCTGAACAACAGGGCAGTAGAAGTAGTTCCACTGGATCAACAGAACACAGGGTTTTACTTCTATTACTTTCTAGTTCCAAAGAAAATTGGGGCATGCACCCATTTTGGACCTCAGAAAATTGAACAAATTTCTTCCCAAAGAGAAATTCAAATGATATCACTAGGAACCCTGTTACCTTTGCTTCATAAACACGACTGGTTAGCCTCTCTGGACATGCATGATGCTTACCAACATATTCCTATTCACCCAAGGCATCACAAATACCTAAGGTTCGTGGCTTTGGGCCAGCATTATCAGTTCAGAGTCCTGCCCTTTGGGCTATCCTCAGCGCTGCAAAGTTTTACAGAGTGTTGTGCAATTCTCACAGTGCACCTCAGAAAAATCAGAATACAAGTGTTCCCATATCTAGACGACTGGCTTCTAGCAAGCCCTTAGAGGCAAGGAACTCAGACTTTCTCACGTCCATGGGAGTCCTGCCAAATCTCAAGAAATCACAGTTGCAGCCTTCCCAGAAGCTTCTTTTCATAGGAACTCTTCTGGACATCTCCTGTGCCAAAACTTTTCTACCCCAGAGGACAGAAGGAGCGATATCCTACAGATGGCCTGATACATCAGAGAGAACAGCTCGGCTCGAGCTATCTTGATGCAACGGATGCTGGGTCTCATGGCATCCTCTGTGTTCACTGTACCCTAGCATGCCTCCCATGAGAACCTCTCAATGGATGCTCAGTACCCAGTGGTCCCCAACCACTCACCCTCAGTCCTTTCTCATCAAGGTGACCGAACCTCTGAAGAAGTCACTCACCTGGTGGTGCAAGAGGACAATATTCTGGAAGGGTATCCCTTTGCTCCCCTGGATCATCAGATTTCCTTTACCACGGACGTGTCCCTGATTGGGTAGGGAGCTCACTGTCAGACTCTCCACACTCAGCGTACATGGACTCAGGACGAGTCACAGCCTCACATAAATGTCTTAGAAATGGGAGCCGTCCTTTATGCAGTCCAGGTTTTGAAGGACATTCTCTGTCACAAGAACATTCTCTTTCAAACAGACAACAAAGCAGTGATGTATTACATCAACAAGCAGGGCGATGCTCACTCTTACCCTTTATGCAGGAAGCGATGAGAGTATGGAATGGTGCTTGGAGCACAAGGCTCTAATTCAAGCAGTCTACCTGCGAGTGCAGAACAAATTGGCAGACCGTCTCAGCAGATCAGAGACAGATCCTCACGAATGGTCTCTCGACTCAACTGTAGTTCAGTCACTATTCACAGAGTGGGGAACTCAAGACCTGGACCTTTTTGCATCCCCACTCAACACAAAACTGCCTCTCTTCTACTCCAGAAATCCAGGGCCTGGCATTTTCTGTCAGGATGCGTTCAGGCTGCAGTGGACAAAATGCTTTCTATACGCCTTTCCACCTCTTCCTCTAATTCAGAAGGTACTTCTCAAGTTTGAGTCCCAGGGGGACAAAATGATCCTCATTGCTTCCTTCTGGCCTCAACAAATATGGTTTCCGTTACTCAGCAGTATGTCAAAAACCCCTTTGAAAGCGCTTCCCCTTCTGACTCAGTGGCCTGTGGTCCATCCCAATCTGAGATTGCTTCACCTTCATGCTTGGCTCCTGAAGAGAGAAGAGGTGGACAGGTTCAATGTCTCTTACAGAGTTTCAGATATTCTTCTGGCCTTTCAAGCCAGCCACTAGAAAAACTTACACAGCCAAATGGAAGCGATTTTCATTCTGGTGTGCAAAATCCTCTTTGAATCCTTTTTCCTGTCCACCCAATAAAGTTCTAGAGTACCTTTTAGAGCTCTCAAATTCAGGTCTGCAATACTCTACAGTCAAGGTTCACCTTTGTGCCATTTCAGTTTATCATGAGCTAGTACTTTCCTTGTCACTGGCTCAGTCACCTGTGGTTAAGAGGTTTCTTAAGGGAATTCTGCATACCAGACCTCCTATCAGACATCCAGTCACAGCCTGGAACATTAATCTTGTACTAGACATGCTCACTAAAGCCTTTCAAGCATCTAGCTACATGTGAGCTGAAATTTATCACTTGGAAAACGGCCTTCCTGGTGGCCATTACCTCAGCCCAAGGGTCTCTGATATACATGCCTTGGTCACAGACCCTCTGTATACTGTGTTTCATAAAGACAAAGTAGTTCTTAGGACCCATCCTAAGTTTCTCCCTAAGGTTGTTTCAGAATTCCATCTAAACCAACCTTTGGTCCTTCCTACTTACTTCGAACTTCCAAAATGATGGAGAGCATTCCTTCATTCTTTAGACATCAAAAGAGCTCTGTGTTTCTATTTAGATAGAAAAAAGAAATTCTCAAAGCTCAACAACTGTTTGTTTCCTTCAGCGAGACCAGCTGGGTCAGTCTGTCGCTATCAGATGCATTTCAGCATGCTTGGTGGCATGCCTTCACCACTGTTATTCCATGGTGCGAGGTTAAGCTGGACGGCAGAGTGTATGCTCAGTCTACTAGAGTGATCGTGGCATCCCTGGTGGAAATCCGCAATGTGCCCATTGCAGATATTTGCAATGCAGCTACCTGGAGCTCAGTGCATACTTTCGTCAAGCACTATGCCCTGGATGTCCATGCCAGGTGACATATTTCATTTGGCAGAACCATCCTTAATGAACTTTTGTCCTAAATTTGTGAGCTCTTGGTCTCTCCTGCCGCCCTCTCGGGGGATTATTAGCTCGGTAGTCTCCCATTAATGTGAATGAGTGGTGGAGACTTTATGTCCAGGAAGATATGGAAATTACGTACCTACCATAATTCTTGATCTTCTTGGACGAAGTCTCCACCACTCATTCACACGCCCACCCACCATCCCCCGAGCTCATGTCTGTTGTTGGTCTTCACTCCCTCAATCTTTAGGCTGTGAAGACTTCTTTCTGACAGCTTCTTATATGGATTTTCTGGACTATCTTATTTCCATTTTTTGTTAGGCTATCCTTCTAGGTTAGTTACACTGCACCTCCTCAGAAAAAGGTACTGAGGCGATTGGAGGGTCGACGCTGAGATAGTCATTGCCGCACGAGCCGAGGCTCGTGGAGCTGCTCCTCGCAGCTCCATCTCTGGTGCTGACCCTCCTGCAAAAATGTTTGCTCCCACTGGGTCCTAGTGCCTCTGGCATAGATCCCATTAGTGTGAATGAGTGGTGGAGACTTCGTCCAAGAAGATCAAGAATTACGGTAGGTACGTAATTGCCATTTTTATTACGTGAATATAAGGGTCTGAAAAACAAGTGTAAAACTGCTGTAAGATCAGCAAAAATAAATTATCAGAAAGATAAGCAGTTACAGGATTTGGGGAGAATTGAGAAAAATTGGCACACTAACGAATGAACTTGAGGCAGAACAAAAATCAGGACCAGTGACACTGGAGGACAAAGAAAGGACATGTCTGTGATCCAGTGGAGGTTGCAGCCATCTTCACTTATTATTTCAGTGCCTTAGATAACTATTGACTAGTATTGTAATGTCTCCCTTAAGATCAGATTTTGTTATGAATTTGATAGGCAGAACAAACAAAATGTTATTTTCCATTTTTACACCTGTGCAGATCCATAAATATATGACAAAGATTAACCTAAGGCCTTGCATTGGATGGGATGAATAAAAATTACATACTCCCGTAAGTGTTGATCTTCCAGAATATCTTTGCCATTCATTCACACTAATGGGTCTTAGCCTAGGACCATGGAAGCAAAAGTATTTTGCAACTTGGAAGGAACCGATGCTGGTGCTGGCGCCACCCACAAGGTCAGTGTACTGACATCATACACATGAGCCCGTCAGTAACCAACACCAGGCCCCTCCCTTCCAACAAGCCCTCATGACCCTTAAAAAAATGGTCCAGCAAATGAACAATAAAATGGATTCATATCATGAATGTATGTTGGCCGTGGAGTAGCATATGGATGACTTGGTGGGAGCTGCAGTAAATGCTGAAAAAATCTCAGAGAAAGCCCTGGCCACTGCAGTGACTTGTGCGAAGGAGCATGCTCTTGTGTACACTAGGTTGGAACATCTTGAAAATACTAATCAGAAAAGCTAATATTATTCAGGTAGAAGCTACCTCTGGCTGAATGCTGAAATACTGAACTTAGAATGTGCAAGAAAGACAGTCTTGCTCACAGCAGAGGGAGGTGTACCTTAGCTTACATTTACAATTGTTATTGTACTTTGGTTTGTAGCAGATTCAACAGAAAAGCTAATATTCCTGGGTGGTTGGAGGCCGGCTGGGAGGGAAGGATCGAGCATCCCTAGGACTGCTCTCCTTCTCTGGGGTTCCTCGTCGGTGCTGGTGTGACACCTAGCGGAAGCTGGGAGTATCACCCTAGCAATAATGCACAGTCAAGGGCATTGGGACAGGACAGATGCAGGCGTCATTGCACGCTCCATCCCAGCTTATAGGGACAAAATCCTCTCTACCAGACATCTCTATGGCGCCTGCCCTGAGCTTCAATCAGCTGCCTGGCGAGGATCCCACAACCAGATACGGTTCCACAGCACCAGTTCCAGTCACGGTGCCATGCCCTGCTTCCTGGGGGGTAAACCAGGAGTGACCGGAGGATCGAGGGGCTGATGAGGCGGTGGAAGTCTTGGGGGCACCGTGACCAGGGCGGAGCTCCAACGGACGGTGGAGGAGGCAAAAAGTAAGATAAATATATAAAAAAAAAAAGAAAAGCTAATATTCTTCCGGTGGAGGCTACTTCTAACTGAAAGGTAAAATACTGAACTTAGAAGTATCAGGAAATACAGTCTTGCTCACAGTAGAGGGAGGTGTACCTTACTTTATATATTACAATTGTTATTATTCTTTTCAGTGAAGGGGCTTGCAATACTGCTTTGGAGATTGGGAGTTTAAACCCAGAGGGATTGAAATACTGTTTACTGTATCTATCCTTGTGCACAGCTGACTTGTTTTGGGGCTGATTGCTTTCAGAGCACAAATCACCAGGCTGTTTTGGGGCTGGGGAGGTTTACCTGTGTCTGACTCAGCTGTTTGTTTTTTTCTCTGTTTGATTAGAAGGGTATTTTCTCTGTTAAATTGTTGTGTAGGTCATCTTGCTGACAGGAAGGTCAACACTCATCGTAGTGGTGGGTCAGAGCTTTTAGCTGATTCTTTTGTGAGGGCACAGTTTGGGCCCAAACCCCCTTCCCTCACCCCACCCACCCCTGATACCATTTCCTTTATACCAGGGGTTCTGACATCATTTCCTCAAGAGAGCAAGGTGCATACCACTGTCTTATTCTTTCTACCACACTGCACTGACAATATAAGCATACACATTATAATATATATAACAAAACAATCACTGAAAAAAACAAAAACAAAAAAAAATACAGGATAAACAGAAAGGTAGACAGACACGGGGGAGTAGTGCAATGTGCTGGCTATGGGGCAGCAATCTTCTGGGAGTCTTTCTGGAGGCTGAGATGCTGCCCTATTTGCAGAGAACTCTCTGCCCTGAGGGGTTGCCTGTCTTCAGGCCACACTGGACAGTAGTAAGGAACCTCCCCACCCAGGGAGCACCAGAGCCACCTCCACTACCTCAGAGATGGTAAAGAAAGTGCAGCAGTTGGACCACAGTGGGCTCAGGAGGTGAGGATGGTGGAACAGAGGCACACCCAGTCAGTTGTACCACTCCACAATCCATACACCATTCTGATGGAGCATAGTTCCCCTATGAATGCAACCACAGAGGAGACTAAGGAGGTTGCGGACAGCTGTTGCAAGGGAGCCCCACAGGAAGGAGGCAGAGGACACCACAGAGAAAGAAAGTAGTTCCTGGTGAGGGAGTCAGTCATTAGGGGAATAGAACTGGGGGGAGCAGGGAAAACTGAAGTAAGGTGCCTGCCTGGCACCATGGCTTGGAGGGACAGGAAGCACATCCTCAGGATCACAAGAACAGCGCATGGGAGACTGAGCTGGACGTCATTGTCCACCTAGGGACAAATGACTTGGCTCAACATGAGATTAGAGCAATGCAGGAGGAGTTTGTGGAGTTGGGGAGGGGCCTAAGGCAAGTAGCACACACAGTATCCTTCTCAGAGGTGCTGCCTGTCTATGGCAAGGGTGAGGCAAGGGTACCTCACACCATGCGATTCAATGGATGGTTGAAAAAATGGTGCAGAGCACAGGGGTTTGGCTTTATTGGGGACTGGGATTCTACCTGGAGGGATACCAGCCTATACTGGCAGGATGGTCTGCATTTGTCCAGGAAGGGAACAAGTCTTCTGGGAGGTCGGTTTAAATGCTTCATTGGCAAGCTTTTAAACTAGTCAAGGGGGAGGCACTGATAAGCAGCAGGGAATTCCCAGCCTCCCCCTACAAAATGGGGTATTAAATGAGGTAAAGACCAAGGTAGAAAGGTCAGTAGGAAGCAGGACAGGGTGAATGAAGAAAGCAAAGTCAATAAGGACAGGGATGGTGCTACAAGAGGTAAAGCCATCAAAAAATGGAGAGCAATGAGTACTAATGCCCATAGTCTGGGTAACAAGCTTCCTGAATTAGTGGCCTTGATGGAGGAGGACCATCTGGATATCATGGCAGTCACAGAAACATAGTACACACACAACCATGACTGCGACGTAAACATACCAGGATACACTATCTACAGGAGGGACAGGGAGGGTAAATGAGGAGGAGGAGGAGTAGCTCTCTACATAAGGCAAGGAATCAAAGCAACCAAACAAAAGGGTAAACAGGGAGGAGAGGAAGCACTGTGGGTCAATTTGGAGACAGGCAATGGCAGCACAATCCACACAGGGGTTGTATGCAGACCCCCATCTCAGGGGGAGGACATGGACAAGGAAATTATAGAAAGTATCCTTAGAATGGCAGAAAAAGGGGAGATATTGCTGATGGGGGGTCTGAATATGCCAGATGTTAACTGAAATGCATTTGCAGCAGCCATTTCTAAGAGTAGGGTCATTCTAGATGCCCTACAGGGGCATGCCTTAGACAACTAAATTGGGACTATCTTACTTCCGGTGGCGTAGGCACACTGTATGGCTCACTTAGTCTGAAGCTCTGCTCGGCCCAGCGAGATATAACACCATCCTGGCATCCAGAAGAAAACAGAGAGCTAAAAAACCACCACAAGGCAGCCTGCATATGGCTACGTGACAAAAGCTAAGAGAATTCAAAGCACCAAGCACTTCTACAGACACCTCGCAACGGACTCTTAACTGGCAACTGTCGGCAACCCAGCGGCGCCACCAAAGCACGATGGTGGACACGGAGCAATCCGGAGACGTTGGGGAAGAGCTCAAATTTACAATCACCTCAAAACAGCTTTGTGCACAGTTAAATAAAATTGGAGACACATTGCAGTGCATTGAGACAGCAGTGGCAGATACCAGGCATGATCTCCGTATAGCTGAAAAGCGAGTGGGAGCGGTGGAGGCCTGTCTCGACGAGTATTGTAAAGAAACAGACTTGCATAACACTGCACTCCTAGATCTACATTACAGAGTGGTACAACTTAGTAGACAGCTGGAAGAATTAGAGAATCGTCATCGGCGAAATAACATAAGAATGCATGGGCTCCCTGAAAAAACGGAATCAGGCGAAATGGTGTCATTTATGGGAGAGCCTGTTACAAGAGCTTCTGGGTTGGCTTCAAGGAGGAGCCGCTGGTATTATTTGAGCTCACCGAGCACTGGCATCCACCCCAATAAACTCGAGTGCTAGGCCAAGGTCAATAATCCTTGCATTTCTGGACTTTAGAGTAAGGAAAAAATTCTGAAAACAGCGTGGAGTCGCAAGAAGGTTATTTTCGGGGATCAACGCCTGTACTTCGACCACGATTGTGCGCCATCGACAACATTACAAAGACGCCTGATCTTGGCAGCAATGAAGACCCTGAAACAGAAAGGGCTTAAGGTGCACCTGGAATATCCAGCTAAGCTCCGAGTGAGGACTGGAGAAAGGACAACCAGATGATTTGCGGACATCATAGAGGCGAGAGAGTTCCTGGCAAACCATGGGATTAAAGTGGAGGAGTTACAGGCACATTTTCCAAGACAGGAGTTGGAGCTTCTAACATGGCAGTCGATTCCGGGAAAAAGGTTGGAGCCTCAGACTACGAGTATCTGGCAAGGAGTACAAGATGCAGCCAGGCCTCATATTGCTTTCCCCAAGAAGGAGATCTCGATGACAGAGTCTCGCAGGCAAGATCAGACTAACAACGGAACAGGCTGATGATTGACTATACAAGACTGGCTCATACCTAAAGTTTATTGGTTTGTTGGTAAAATGATCCGAAAAGCTCTCATTACTTAAAATACAGGAAGGATCTTAAATAAGCCAGGGATAAAGTTGGAATTTTGGAAGGAGGCACCAGTTGACGCCACAAAATAGTTATGGTCGTTGATTCAATCGAATAGTAAAGGCTCATTATTGGGAAGTGGGCAGTTTTACCATTTAAAGCCAAAGCTTGGTTTTCCCCATAACAAGCGGTAACCCATATTGCACAGGCAAGGTAATAAAATAAAATATAGGGGTAATGTGAACTGAGTTAGACAGCGAATGCTACACTTGCAGAATAAATTAAGGCAGAGAGACAGACAAACTGTCTAATGGAAGAATTATGAATATGCTCAATCCAGAGTCACTGATGGCCCGCTTGTCTTTTTTCCCCCTCTTCCCCACACCAAGGAGAATTGTATTCTCGCTTCCTTTTCTTTTCCTCCTTTTGTTTTAGGGGAGGGGAAGGGAGGGAGCAGGGGAGGGGAAAAAATACTGATTTTTCTGGGCAGGGTAGGTGGAAGATCGAGGTCCAGACACTTTACCTTGCTTGGCCCTCGAGAGAGGTAACTGCTGAAACCTCAATTCAAGCGGTTCAGCCTATTACCCTACTGACCACCGAGGAGTGGTCAGCCGGGGAGCACCCAGAGTAGTCTCCCCAGGGTCTCCCTTTGTACCATCCACTACAGGTGAGACCCAATTAGGGTTCCAAATCCCATGTTGTTCCATCTAAAGTACCACCTTGAAGTATATAGCAGATTACAATATAAAATTGCACAACAGAACAGAATGATATCTGCTAATTTGTATATAGTTAAAATAAGGGTTATGAAGTTTGATATTTTTTTGTTTATTGATTTTGAATTTATGGAGTGTGGGCAAATAAATCTATAGAAGAAAGCCTTCTGGGGTCAGACCAAACCAATACCACAGTTGAAGGAGTATGGCTGAAATCCAGATAGTAACTTACAATGTAAAGGGTTTGGGAAGCCCAATTAAAAGGGCCAGGGTACTGAAAGAATTGAGAGATCTGAGGACTGACATTGCCCTGCTTCAAGAGACCCACCTTACACATTTGGAGCATTCCAAATTAAAAGATCCTGGTAGGGCAAGTGTTTCTCCTCTTATCAAACCCAACCACATAGAAGGGAGTAGAAATACTCATTAAATGGAATCTTCCTTTAAGGAGATAGAGGTGAGGTCTGACCCGAGGGCAGATACATATATGTGGAGGCGGATCTGGGGGCTCATAGGTGTAGCATCCTGAACAGATATGCCCCCAATGAGGAAAACCCCAGATCAACGTTCCTCACAAGAATGCTGTCCGATTTCCCAAGTTTGGATTCAGGTCTAAAGATAGTGGGAGGAGACTTTAATACAATTCTCTGCCCTCGAATAGACAAGTCTGGGACACAACCGGGTAGGCGATCTAAAGCTTCGACCACTTTAAATAGACTCATGTACGAGCACGGCATGACAGATGCCTAGAGATTTTTACATTCTACCACGAGAGACTACTCTCTATATTCACCCAGGCATTCCAGCTATAGTAGGATCGATCTTTTGTTGGTTCCCACAAACTGGGTTTGGAATTGAATTCAGCCAGGATAGGCAGTTTTACTCTGTCTGACCATGTCCCAGTTCTGCTGAAATTGTTATTGGGAACACCAAACCATTCCTCATCTTGGAAATTAAACTTGAGTTTAATTAACAAAGAAGAATTTAAATCCATGGTCAGAGCAGAGATCAAACAGTTCCAAGCATTAAACAAGCAGGCAGATACCCCCCCCCCACGATATACTGGGACACGTTAAAAGCCTATCTTAGGGGTAAAATTATTTCGTATGCATCTAGGGTTAACAAGGACAGAAAAGAAGCTCAAGGAAGCTAGAAAAATAATCTTTGAACTAGAAGCACAGCACAAACAACACAATCAGAGGAATAAAGAAAGAGTTAGATGCAGCCAGGGAAAACCTGTCCCGGCTGATAAATCAGCGAATAGAAGCTAACTGCCGATTCGCCAGGCAGCTTTACTACGAGAAAGGTAATAGGGCAGGGAAACTGCTAGTGGCCCAGCTACGGAAAGAGGCAGCATCTAGGGCAGTGTTAAGGCTTAGAAGAGCAAAGGACGGTCACCTAGTTACGTCTCAATCGGACATAACAAAGTGCTTCGCTGACTATTATCAAAACTATACAGGGTGGAACGGAACCCAGATCACGAAACTAAAATTGCCCAATACTTGGGAGGGATCTGTCTTCCAGCCCTGGACTTAGCTGGTAGTGAGAGGCTGGGAACCACCATCACAATGCAAGAACTAAGAAACCAGATCTCGGCACTTAATAACACCAAAGCTCCAGGAATGGATGGGTATCCCGCTGAATTCTACAAGACATTTCGGGTGGATATCCTTCCTCCTTTGCTGGAAGCATTTAATGCAATCCTCATGGGGATCTTGTTCGATTCTTCCATCGTGGAACTATGCCAGGATATCTGGGTTGCTAAAACCTGGCAAGGCACCAGAGGAATGCAGATCATATAGACCTATTTCTCTATTAAATACAGATTTAAAATATTTACTGGCATCTTGGCCCAGAGATTACAATTAGTTATTAATGATTTGGTACAACCAGACCAAACAGGATTCATTTCCAGCAGATTTTACAGGATAATGTAAGATGCCTCTTGAATATAATCTCTGCCCAAAGAACAGCCTCCACACTTAAATTGGCGGTGATTGTTGATACCGAAAAGGCTTTCGACAGAGTGGATTGGTTTTCCTCCAAGCAGTCCTTAAAATTTAATTTAGGGGACAACTTCATTAGGACAGTTGCAGCACTTTATTCCCAACCAGAGGCGGTGGTAAATGTAAATGGCTGTGCTTCTGCTAGGTTTCCTCTGTCTCGGGGAACACGTCAAGGGTGCCCACTTTCCCCACTACTATTTTCCCCTTCCCTAGAACCCTTAGCCGAACAAATTAGACAACACCCCCAGGTGGTGGGAATTAAGGTGGGATCCCAAACCCATAAACTCTCACTATACGCGGATGACACTAATTTACTTGGGTGACCCAGTAGGCTCCCTCCCCCACCTTATGGAAATCCTGAACCAATTCAGCATAATAACGGGATATAAAATTAACCCCTCAAAATCAGAGATGATACGGTTGTGTGGGCGTCTCACACCTGAGCTACAATCCCACTTCCAGTTCACGTGGGCCCCAAATAACACTATAAGATATTTAGGAATAAGAGTTTCTGCAGATATTTCTCAACTTTTCCCCGCCAATTACCATAGACTCTGAGATTCTATCAGACAGGACTTAGGTAGGTGGAGACTACTTCCATTGACCCTTCTTGGTAGGGTACACTCTATCAAAATGAACGTGTTACCACGTCTGCTTTTCCTATTTCAGACTTTGCCGATCACCCCCCCAAGCAGTTTTTCAAAGAAATTGACCACCTCATAACAAGTTTTATATGGAACGGTAAAAGGCCCCAGTTAAGAAGGACACTTCTGTGTATTAGGCGGGAGCGGGGAAGGTTAGGTTTGCCAGATATTAAAAATTATTGCTTATCAGCACAGGCCCCCTGGCTCTATGCCTGGGCGAAGCAGAGGGTGGATAGTAGATGTTACACTATGGAATTAGAACAAGCCCAAAAGACAGCGCTTTGGACTCTCCCCACGGCCTCTGTCTCTCGTGGTATGGTGAACAAGGTGAAGAACCCTTGGACTAGACATACCCTACAGGTATTACTTATGCTACATAGCGGCTGAGAGTCCCTGGGGAGTTAGGTCCGCTGTCTCGTAGTAGCCATCATGAGACATTTGGCCCCCGGTCTGGATACGGGATATGGGTTTTGGGAGCGCCAGGGCCTTACAAGGTTTACCCATTTCCTGGAAGGAGGTATTTGTACTACATTCCAACAATTAAGGTTAAAATATGGCCTTAGGAAAGAAGACCACTTTCGTTTTTTGCAAGTAAGACATTTTATTCAGCAGTCCTCCCATGTACAACAGCTGTTAAGACCCCTGACAGATTTAGAGCAGCTTATTTATAGCAGGATTACATTAAAAGCTAAAATGAAACCTATCTCCCAAACCTATGGGTTGCTGACAGATCAACATCTGGAATTAATTGAGGAGACCAAGACTAAATGGGAAAAGGAAGCAAACTTACATATAGAAAGTTCAGAGTGGCTGATAACTCTCTCCCAAAGCTGGCGTATTACAGCCTCACCTACATGGGGTGAATTCCATTGGAAGATCCTGATGCGCTTTTAGGACTCCATAAATACTCAACATTTTAATCCAAACTATACAAATAAATGTTGAGAGGATGTGGGAGGCAGGTTCCCATTATCATATTTTTTGGGGATGTCCAGTGCTGGGCAGCTTTTGGAGGCAGGTACACACACAGATCCAAGGAATTCTGGGGGTCTCCCTACGGAACTTTTGAAGCCTTATGTCTAGGACTTCAAAACAGGGAACAGTTTAAACTTTCTAGGCCTCAGAGGAAACTATACCACTCCTTTAGATTGGCTGCTTTAAAAAGCATCACAATTCACTGGTGCTCTATGGACCCACCTGTCCTTCAGACCTGGAGGGATAAGGTTAATGAGATTGAACAGATGGAAAAAATTACAGCAGATCTGAGATTTAAAGTGGAAAGTTTTGGGAGGGTGTGGAAAGACTGGCATGAGAAAGGTTCCACATCTCGGACATGAGTCGGTGGGGGAAAGGTAGAGGAGGCAGAGAGAGAGAGAGAAAGAAACATTAACATAAAATAGATGGTTTTGACGCACACACACCATCAATTAGCTAGCTAGCTATTTACTTAGTTAATTAGTTATAATATTTAATTTCCATGTTCTGAAATAGTGTTGGTCATTCACATGGCCTATGGCCACGATACATTAAATGTAATTCCAGTCTGGTACTCTGGAAGGTGTATTGTTTCAGGCTGGGGAGTTAGGGTAATGATTGGAGTTAAATAAGCAACAACGAAGATAATCTAAAATATATATGAACAAAAGAAGATGGACTGTAAAAAGTCTTTGGACTACACCAACATGGACATTTACGCAGAAGATCATTAATATGATTTGTACTCTTTGTTGTACATGGTAACAGATCAACTGTTGTTATGTCAAGCTGATGTAATTTCTGTGCATTAATAAAAATTAAGTAGCAAAAAAGACAACTAGAATTGGAACCCACTCAAGAGGGAGCAATATTGACCTGGTACTCTCAAATGGAGATGATGAGAGGATCACAGATTTAGAAGTGGGTAGCCATCTGGGAACTAGTGACCATCGAACAGTATGGTTCACGATAAACACAGCAGTAGAATCAAGCCACACAAAGGCAAAGGTACTGGACTTCAGGAGGGCTGACTTTGCCAGAATGGGTGAGTGCCTAAGAAATGCACTAGCAAATGGGCAGGAAGGAGGGGTGGAAGAACAATGGGGAATAATCAAAACTGCCATCACAGAGGCAACAAGCCTTTGTGTGAAGCAAATAAAACAAAACAATATAAGAAACCACTATGGTTCTCAAAGGAGGTGGCAGGGAAGGTTAGGGAGAAAAGAAAGCATTCAGGAAGTACAAGGAATCACAGAAGGAGCAGGACAGAGAATTATATCAATTAAAGCAAAGGAAGCAGGGAAGGCAGTCAGAACAGCAAGGTCCAAACTGAGGAAAGACAGCCAACTCGGTTAAGAAGGGATAAAACCTTTATAAGTACATCAGGGGCGAAGGAAGACCAAGGGAGGGATAGTGAGGCTTAATAAAGGGCAGGGAGTGGACAGAGGGTGACTGTGAAAAGGCAGAGATACTAACATAGAAACATAGAATTTGACGGCAGATAAGGACACTGCCCACCCAGTCTGCCCATTTCCTACCTAATGGATAAGCTACAGATCCTAGTTAACCAGCAGCCTACTTCTTCCTACCCCCACCCACTAGAATTGCCTTATGACTGTCCCATGCATGCTTGAATTCCACCACTGTTTTTGACTCCACAACCTCCTCCGGAAGGCCGTTCCATGCATCCACAGCCCTCTCTGTGGAAACATACTTCCTTAAATTACCTCTGAGCTGCCCCCCCTCTATCTTCAAATTGTGCCCCTTTGTTCTTGCACACCTCTTTTTTTGAAAGATGGTACCCTCTTGGACTTTGTTGATTCCCTTGAGGTACTTAAAGTTTCTATCATGTCCCCTCTCTATCTCCTTTCCTCGAGGCTATACATATTAAGCTCCTTAAGTCTTTCTTCATATGTCTTCCAGTGCAGACCCTGCACCATTTTAGTGCCCTCCTCTGGACAGCTTCCATCCTGTCTATGTCTTTCGGAGATTGGGTCTCCAGAACTGCACAGCATACTCCAGATGGGTCTCACCAGCTGTCTGTACAGAGGATAATAACCTCCTGTTTTCTACTGGTGATGCCTCTCCCTATGCATCCCAGTATCCCCCCAGCCCTCCTTGCTGCCCTCTCACATTGCTTGCCCACCATTAGGTCATCTGATATGACTAACCCATGTCCCTTTCCATTTTTGTTGTTGTTAATATCTCACCCCCCATTGTGTACTCTTCCCCTGGGTTTTTGTTTCTCAGGTGCATTACCTTGCACTTCTTAGCATTGAATCTAAGCTGCCACACATTTGACCATTCCTCTAACCTTGCCAAGTCCCTTCTCATCCTTTCCACCCCACCTTGTGCATTAACTCTGTTGCAGATCTTTGTGTCATCTGCAAAGAGACATACTTTTCCTTCCAGTCCCTCTACAATGTCAATTATAAAGACATTGAAGAGGACTGATCCTAATACTGAACCTGCGGTGCCCACTAATAACCTCCTTTCTTCAGAGTGGACTCCATTTACTATTACTCTCTGTGTCCTATTCTCCAGCCAATTCTTTACCAGGCTGTCATCTTGGGCCACTCCCAGGCTGGCTAACTTGTATATTAATCTTTTGTGTGGACTGTGTCAAATGCCTTGCTAAAGTCTAGGTAGACCATGTCCACAGCCCCTTCCTGATCTCCTACTTTGGTCACCCAGTCAAAGAAATCTATCAGATTTGTCTGGCATGACCTTCCTGCTCTGAATCCATGCTGCCTTGGGTCCTGTGCCCCTCTGGCCTCTAGATACTCGACAATTCTTTCCTTCAGAAGTGATTCCATCATTTTCCCTATCACTTAGGTTAAACTAACAGGTCTGTAGTTTCCTGCTTCTGCCTTGCTCCCACTTTTGTGAAGGGGAATCACATCTGCCCTCCTCCAGTCCTCGGGTACCACCCCATCCTCCCATGATTTGTTAAAGGGCAGCTCCAGCAGCCAAGTTCCTCCTTCCTGAAAATTCCACCCTCCGGAGCCCCAAGCAGGACCAATCTAAATCCCCAGATCACCATACTGTCCCATCTTTTACCCCTGGGGTCCTCCGCCATCCCCCTCCCTCCACACACCTGCTTCCCATCAATCCGTCTCTCCCCTTCCTTGCCCACTCTAGGGTTCATCATTGCATCTCCCCATCCTTCTGGGGCCCTTTTCTTTGAATTTTAACCATGAAGCCTTCCTCCTATCGTTATGCCTCCCATCCAAATTATCTCTCTGCAAGGCAGCCTGCCTTCACCTGGAGGATTCGCCACCCTGAAGCACTGCCCCCAGGACAGGGTCGACAGCCCGTCATTGCAGCTTCTGTCGTCCTCCTTACCACCATCCTCCCCACAGACCGCTCCCCTCCCCCTCCCCAATGCGTCCCAAACGGAGGAGGAGTCTCTAACACTCCTCCCCACCACGCCTCCTCAAACCAGTGAGCACCCAGGGCAGCCACACCACCCTGACCCAGGAAAGAGCAAGGGCACAGCCGTGAGTCACATCCCTTATCTCACCATGCAACCCCCCCAACCCCATGAACAAGGGTGCACAGCAGTGCAGGAGGCTGGAAAACTCAGAGGGCAGGAAGGGGCTGATCCGCAGTGTGCACCAGAATATGCCTGTTTCACTCCCGCTCCCCCTCCTATAATGGCCCTGCCTCCAGCTCCTTGCTCCAAGCTCCGCGGCCTCCCTCCCTTCCCCAAAGTGCCCTGAGGGTATGCCTGCCAGCACAAACAAGAGAAAAAAAATACAGGTGGACCTCGGTGGCATCCTGGAACCCCACTGCCTTAATCCCCTATTAAACCTGCTCTCACGAGGTAAATCCTTCACCTCATGGATTCGGCGTGCTGAACTGCCCCCCCGCATCTCCCTCATCACCCCAATCTTACTAAGCAGTTCAAACCCCCAGCACTTCCCTCTTCATTATTTTCCTCCCTCCCATCTCCCTCCCTCAACCCAGATTAATAAAAGCAGATGTAGGCGTAAGGTGCCAGACAGCATCGGGGCACGGGGCCAGGCCGCCATCAAAAACACACGCTTAGGCCCGCCTCGGCCCTATCTTACAGGTACCAAGAATGCGATCCAGAAGCCTCTCCTCCACATTCTCATCCTTCTGACGCACTCCCAACATCCAAAGTCCACAGAAAGTCCCCTTGGGAGGCAGGAGAGACACACCAGGGCCCAGTCTCCAAACTCCTCGGCCCCCACCAGTCCAATGCATATCGGTGTCGACCAGGCCAGCATCTGACCCTTCCACATCATGAGCTCCTCGGGTGGATGGGGTGCAACGGCGCCAACAAGAATGCATTAAACATATTTTAGTCCATAATCTGAACAAACAGGAACACAGCACACGAAAAAGAAATACAGGATCCTTTCAGCCCAGCCTTCTAGCTCTCCTTGACTCTCTTACAGCCATTCAGCTCACTCTTCTCCTTAAGGCCTTCACAAATTCCTCCACCTTCTTGAGCTCCCAGAAGGAGTAGGTCGCTCCTTCATGCTTAATTCTGAGTGTGGCAGGGTAGACTAAGAAATTTTCCACCTTTAGGCTCCTCAGCTGAGCCATAAGCCCATTGAAAGCCTTTCTCTTTTTTCAGCAGATGCACCGAATAGTCCTGTGAGAGGAACAATCTATGCCCTTCAAAACTCAGGGAGCCCTGTGATCGGTACTCCTTCAGGATCATCTCCCGGTCCTGGAAATTGTGAAATTGCATAATTATCTGACAGGGAGGCTGATCCGCTGGTGGCTGTGGCATGACCACTCGGTGCGCTTCACTCCAGCTTAACCCTGCCATTTTTCATGCTAAGGCCCAGCAACTCAGGTAACACTCTAGCACAGAAATCTAGGGCATCGTTCCCCTCTTGCCCCTCTGGAAGCCCTCTGAGATGCAGGTTTAACCTCCTGTGATAATTTTCTTGATAATCATATGCCTCTTTGAACTCCTCCAGCTCCTTCTGGAGAGCTCAAACTTGCCCAGGAACCATCAACACCTCATCCTCTAATCTAGAAATTCTTTCCTCGGCTTCTGTCAATCTAGTGCCTTGTTGTGCCTGCTGCTCCAAGATCTCCTGTAGTCTACCATCCAGCTTGTCCTCTAACTTCACCAAATGTGGCTCCAGAGCTGCGATTACTTGGCCCATCAGCTCCTTCCCTAGCGCCGCAACCTCAGCAGCCGAGAGCGAGACTAGGCCTGCATTCTCACCTCCAGGGCCCGACGTTCCCTTCTT
Organism: Neoceratodus forsteri; assembly: GCA_016271365.2. Lineage (NCBI taxonomy): Eukaryota > Metazoa > Chordata > Ceratodontiformes > Ceratodontidae > Neoceratodus > Neoceratodus forsteri. Next base: position 1,096,375,530 of record CM057453.1, read on the forward strand.
TCCGGTTTTCCCGATCGCCCGCTGGCTTTTGGAAGGCATGGGGGTTAAATACTCTTCCATCGCTCCCTCCACCACCCGATGACACCGTTTTGCCCACTCCGAAGTAGGAAATTCCGTAATTTAATTCTTATTTAATGGCTGTCCCGACGGAGCTAGTGGGAAACGCGACCGCTCATTTAGCTGCTCATTAGCGCCCCCCCCAAAAAGGAGCTATTAATAACACAAACGACACACAAGGGAGGTGGCTGAAATTAAACAACAAAATATAGATCAGCCAGTGACTCCTTAACAATTTGCAGCACATTCAGTCCTCAAACAGGACAACCAATTTTAAAAAGAAAAAACGAATGACCCTCTTTTCCTTTACTATTCACCTCGGGATGAATGCTATAAATTAAACAAACTGAAGCACTTTAACACCGCAACAATGTTCTATTCAACCTAACTATGCGGCGAAGATACTAACAGAAATTCTCAAGGCAGGAGCCAGAAGGCACTCACAACTGGCTGCAGAGAAGGGAGGGGAGGAGACTTAACTTTCATCCCACTCCTTACTACAGTAATTCACCTATAATTCATAAGCCCAAATTGATCACAGAACCACACTGTGACAATAACACAAAGATCTGCAACAGAGTTGATACACAAGGTGGGTGGGAAGGATGAGAAGGACTTGGCAAGGCCGGATGAATGGTCAAATGTATGGCAGCTTAGATTCAATGCTAAGAGTGCAAAGTAGGCACACCCAGTCAGTTGTTACACTCCACAATCCATACACCATTCTGGGGAGCATAGTTCCCTATGGATGCACCCATGAGAGGAGACTAAGGAGGTGCAGACAACTGTCACAAGGAGGCCCTCAGGAAGGAGGCAGAGGGCACCACAGGGAACAGCTCCTGGTGGGGACTCAATTATTGGGGATAGAACTGGGGGAGCAGGAAAACTGAAGTAAGGTGCCTGCCTGGTGCCATGGCTTGGAGGGACAGGAAGCGCATCCTTAGGATCACGAGAACAGTTGCACGGGAGTCTGAGCTGGACATCATTGTCCACCTAGGGACAAATGACTTGGCTCATCATGAGATTAGAGCAGTGCAGAAGGACTTTGTAGAGTTGGGGAGGGGCCTAAGACAAGTAGCACACAGTATCCTTCTCAGAGGTGCTGCCTGTCAGTGGCATGAGTGAGGCAGGTACTTGCACCATGCAGTTTAACAAATGTTTGAAAAATGGTGTGGAGCACAGGGGTTTGGCTTCATTGGGGACTGGGGTTCCACCTGGAGGGACACCAGCCTATACTGGCAGGATGGTCTGCATCTGTCCAGGAAGGGAACAAGTCTTTTGGGCAATCGGTTTAAATGCTTCATTGGCAAGCCTTTAAACTAGTCAAGGGGGGAGGCACTGATAAGCAGAAGGAAAATCCCAGCCTCCCCCTACAAAACAGGGTACTAAATGAGAAAAAGACCAAGGTAGAAAGGTCAGTGGGGGTTGCCGCTACAGAAGGTAAAGCCATCAAAAAATGGAGAGCAATGAGTACCAATGCCGTAGTCTGGGTAACAAGCTTCCTGAATTAGTGGCCTTGATGGAGGAGGAAGATCTGGATATTGTGGCAGTCACAGAAACATGGTACACACAGAACCATGACTGGGACGTAAACATACCAGGATACACTATCTACAGGAGGGACAGGGAGGGTAAAAGAGGAGGAGGAGTAGCTCTCTACATAAGAGAAGAAATCAAAGCAACAGAACAAAAGAGTAAACAGGGAGGAGAAGAAGCACTGTGGGTCAATTTGGAGGCAGGCAATGGCACCACAATCCGCACAGGGGTTGTATACAGACCCCCCTCTCAGGGGGAGGAAATGGACAAGGAAATGATAGAAAGTATACTTAGAATGGCAGATAAAGGGGAGATATTGCTGATGGGTGATCTGAATATGTCAGATGTTAACTGGAGTGCAGTTGCTAGCCACTTCTAAGAGTGGGTTATTCTAGATGCCCTACAGAGGCATGCCTTAGACAACTAGTATTGGAGCCCACTCGAGGAGAGCAATCTTAGACTTGGTTCTCTCAAACAGAGATGAAGAGAGGATCACAGATGTAGAAGTGGGTAGCCATCTGGGAACTAGCGACCATTGAACTGTATGGTTCACAATAAACACAGCAATAGAGTCAAGCCATACAAAGACAAAGGTACTGGATTTTAGGAGGGCTGACTTTTGCCAAAATGGGTGAGTGCCTAAGGAATGCACTAGCAAATGGGCAGGAAGGAGGGGTGGAAGAACAATGGGGAATAATAAAAACTGCCATCACAGAGGTAACAAGCCTTTGTGTAAAGCAAATAAACAAAACGAAACGAGGTAGGAAACCACTATGGTTCTCAAAGGAAGTGGCAGTGAAGGTTCAAGAGAAAAAGAAAGCATTCAGGAAGTACAAGTAATCACAGAAGGAACAGGACAGAGAACTGTATCAGTTAAAACAAAAGGAAGCTGGAAAGGCAGTCAGAACAGCAAAGACCCAAACCGAGGAAAAGATAGCCAACTCAGTTAAGAAGGGGATAAAACCTTTATAGGTACATCAGGAGCAAAGGAAGACCAAGAGGAATAGTGAGGCTTAATAAAGGGAGGGAGGGTGGGCAGAGGTGACTGTGAAAAGGCAGAGATACTAAACAAATATTTTGCTCAGTATTTACAAAGGAAGAGGGAGGTACCTAAAACAAACAGTAGAAACACTCTGGATACAGAAGTTGATACCAACCCATTTACAGAAGAAAGAGTTCTGAAGAGCTCTTAAAACTGAAGGTGGACAAGCAATGGGGCCTGATGGGATTCATCCCAGAATTCTAAAAGAACTAAGGATAGAACTAGTGACACCACTGACTACCCTCTTTAACAAATCATGGGAGGATGGGTGGTGCCTGAGGACTGGAGGAGGGAAGATGTGATTCCCTTCACAAAAGTGGGAGCAAGGCAGAAGCAGGAAACTACAGACCTGTTAGTTTAACCTCAGTGGTAGGGAAAATGATGGAATCACTTCTGAAGGAAAGAATTATTGCATCTAGAGGCCAGAGGGCACAGGACCCAAGGCAGCATGGATTCCAGCGGGAAGGTCATGCCAGACAGAATCTGATAGATCTCTTTGACTGGGTGACCAAAGTAGTAGATCAGGGAGGGGCTGTGGACATGGCTACCTAGACTGTAAAGGCATTTGACACAGTCCCACACAAAGATTAATATACAAGTTAGCCAGCCTGGGGTGGGTCCTAAGATGACAGCCTGGGTAAAGAATTGGCTGGAGAATAGGACACAGAGAGTAATGGTAAATGGAGTCCACTCTGAAGAAAAGGGGGTTAGTAGTGGGGTACCACAGGGTTCAGTATTAGGACCGGTCCTCTTCAATGTCTTTATAAGCGACATTGCAGAGGGACTGGAAGGAAAAGTATGTCTCTTTGCAGATGACACAAAGATCTGCAACAGAGTTGATGCACAAGGTGGGGTGGAAAGGATGAGAAGGGACTTGGCAAGGTTAGAGGAATGGTCAAATGTGTGGCAGCTTAGATTCAATGCTAAGAAGTGCAAGGTAATGCACCTGGGGAACAAAAACCCAGGGGAAGAGTACACAATGGGGGGTGAGATACTAACAACAACAAAAATGGAAAGGGACCTGGGGGTAGTCATATCAGATGACCTAAAGGTGGGCAAGCAATGTGGAGGCAGCAAGGAGGGCTGGGGGATACTGGGATGCATAGGAGAGGCATCACCAGCAGAAAACAAGAAGTTATTATCCCTCTGTACAGAGAGCTGGTGAGATCACATCTGGAGTACTGCGTGCAGTTCTGGAGACCCAATCTCCGCAAAGACACAGACAGGATGGAAGCTGTCCAGAGGAGGGCAACTAAAATGATGCAGGGTCTGCACCGGAAGACATATGAAGAGAGACTTAAGGAGCTTAATATGTATAGCCCGAGGAAAGGAGGGGATGGGGGCATGATAGAAACTTTCAAGTACCTCAAGGGAATCAACAAAGTCCAAGAGGGTAGCATCTTTCAAAAAGAGGTGTGCAAGAACAAGGGGCACAATTTGAAGATAGAGGGGGCGGCTCAGAGGTAATTTAAGGAAGTATTTTTCACAGAGAGGGTTGTGGATGTATGGAACAGCCTTCCAGAGGAGGTTGTGGAGTCAAAAAACAGTGGTGGAATTCAAGAATGCATGGGACAGTCATAAGGCAATTCTAGGGGTGGGGGTAGGAAGAAGTAGGCTGCTGGTTAACTAGGATCTGCAACTTATCCATCAGGTAGGAAATGGGCAGACTGGGTGGGCCAAGCGGTCCTTATCTGCCGATCAAATTCTATGTTTCTATGTTTCTATGTAATGCACCTGCGTAATAAAAACCCAGGGGAAGAGTACACAATGGGGGGTGAGATACTAACAGCAACAAAAATGGAAAGGGACATGGGTTAGTCATATCAGATGACCTAAAGGTGGGCAAGCAATGTGAGAGGGCAGCAAGGTTGGCTGGGGGGATACTGGGATGCATAGGGAGAGGCATCACCAGCAGAAAACAGGACGTTGTTATCCCACTGCACAGATGACTGGTGAGACCCCATCTGGAGTACTGCATGTAGTTCTGTTGACTCAATCTCCACAAAGACATAGACAGGATGGAAGCAGTCCAGAGGAGGGTAACTAAAATGGTGCAGGGTCTGCACCAGAAAACATATGAAGAGAGACTTAAGGAGCTTAATATGTATAGCCTCGAGTAAAGGAGGGAGAAGGGAGACATGATAGAAACTTTCAAGTACCTCAAGGGAATCAACAAAGTCCAAGAGGGTAGCATCTTTCAGAAAAAGAGGTGTGCAAGAACAAGGGGGCACAATTTGAAGATAGAAGAGGGCTCAGAGGTAATTTAAGGAAGTATTTTTTCATGGAAAGGGTCGTGGATGCATGGAACAGCCTTCTGGAGGAGGTTGTGGAGTCAAAAACAGTGGGTGAATTCAAGAATGCATGGGAGAGTCATAAGGCAATTCTAGGGGGTGGGGGTAGGAAGAAGTAGGCTGTTAGTTAACTAGGATCTGCAGCATATCCATTAGGTAGGGAAATGGGCGGACTGGGTGGGCCAAGCGGTCCTTATCTGCCATCAAATTCTATGTTTCTATGTTTCTATACTGTGAGAGCTTCCCATGTTCGTGTGCTTGGGATCCCGGAGAATACTGAGGGCTATGACCTGTGCGCATTTATCATTACCTGGCTGGAAGAAACCTATGGCCTAGATTTACATGAAATGATCCTCCGAGCATACCGGATTACACCACGGAGAGCAAGAGGACAGAGAGCAGAGCCCTGGGCTATCCTAGTGGTCACAGTGTCGTCGGTGATCTGGGATCATATCCTCCAAGCTGCCAGAGCCAAGAGAAATATGCACATAGATGGGTCCCGAGTAATGCTGTTCCCAGACTTATCTTATGCCACCCCAATAAAAAGAAAAAGGCTTTGACGCAGTTAGGCACCGATTCTGGGACCTAGAGATTCCTATGAGAATGCTGATGCCCGCACGACTCCATGTAAACATCGGGCAGAAAACATGTGTCTACATTGATTCTAAAGAGGCCGGGAAGATGGCTGAAATGCTCAAAATTGAAAAGGCAGCCAGAGAAGGGGAGATGTCCTCAGACCCTGAAGAAGAAGAAGGGACTTAAACACTGACTTTTGAACTAGGTTCTCTGTTCAGTCCTCATTTTTTTTTGCAAATATCATTTTTATTAGAGAAAATTTTTATAATTTGACAGTCACATAGCATCATGCTTGTTAAAAAACATTACATCATTCATACAGAGGTACAGATTTGCTAATAAAATTCCACGGAGTTATCGTAGCAATCTTCCTATTCCAATGATAAATGCCTTGATATCACTCTACCGACTATCCCAGGCTAATATCATCTAGCATTTCTTCACAACACATTTCCTCCTAGCCACTCCCCCTCCAGTCACAGTCCTGTTTGACCGATTATGATTATACCATTTAAAGTCCTGGCTTGGACCAGAGGCCCATGTACCATGGTCTGAGCAGTCAGGTAGGGGACGTACTGTGCTAAGGTACAAAGTGAGGATCATTGGTCATAATATGTATGATCCATCTTCTCCATTTTAGAGAGCCAAGCTCTGCCTGATCATTTAAATTGTGGGTTATTTTTTCTGACCTATATATAAGGTGGACTATCTCTCTCCAGCCCGAGAGGGTAGGCGGCTCCGCTGTGAGCCAGCGTTTACTAATAGCTTTCTTCGCTGCTAGGAGGAGGATATTTAGTAGGTATCAGGTATGGGGATCACACAGTTCAGGCGGAAAGCAATGCAGGATAAAGAAATCGCCACTATAAGGAAATCCAACCCCAACTAACTCCTCAAATAGGGCCTGCAGAAAAGGCTGAAGTTTTGGGCAGGACCAGAGGATGTGAGAGTGGTGAGCAACAGCCTCGCCACATAGGCGTCAACATGCTGCAGAGTGGGTATCACCAAAATGTGAAGTTATTACTGGGTTTCAGAAGAATCTTGTTAGTAATTGCCATGAAAATAACCTCCAGGAGTGAGAGTAAGTGATTCTTGATACCATGTGCCAGAGAGCTTCCCACTGTTGTGGTGTAATTTGAGATCCCAATTCCTCGTTCCATTTTTCCCTTAACCCCGTTGTATCTCCCCTTGTTGTTCCCATCAGATACTTATATAGCGCACAAACAATGTGTGGTATTCCCTGGGATTTTAATGCTTGTTGAAACATTCGGGTCACCTGGGGGTGTACCTCAGGGGAGTGGATGTTAAGGGGTAGGGATTCAAAGTAGTGTCGAAGCTGTAGATATCGAAAAAAATCTGATTGGCGTAGGTGAAATTCACGTCTGATCTCCCCAAATTCTTTAAAATAGGAGCCCATCTGCAGTTGCGAAAGTTGTAAGAGATGGGTGTGCCTCCAGTTCCGAAAAGTGTGGCCTGAGAGAGCTGGGAAAAATCCTCCAGTAGGTCTATTGGGCAGAGCATGACCAGAAAGGGAGTAATCCCCAAGACCCTGCGCATCGAGTACCAAACCTGTGCTTGATACACAATCCATGGGCTCCAGGCTGGCTGGCCAAGTGGAGGTGGATTTTTGTGTAAAATCACTTTTTGGAATTCCCGGTAGGGGAGTGCACTCTCCTCGATTTCCGTCCATTGGGCTGGGCTCACTCCGATCAGGCATTGTATTATAAAAGGGAGGTGGGACGCCCAGTAGTAGAGTTTTAGGTTGGGGAGTGCCAGACTGCCCTGTACTTTAGGGAGATAGAGAATCCCAGTCTTAATTCTTGGGCATCTTCCCGCCCAGATAAACTTTACTATGGCCTTATTCCAGACCCTAAAGATGTTATTCAGCAAATTAAGGGGTACATTCTGAAACAAATAGAGGGCTCTCGGTAGAGTTACCATCCGGACCACTTCAATACGCTGAAGCATATTCAGTGGGAGAATGTTCCGTCTTTCAATGTCTTGTTTCACCTGAGACGTAAAAGGGCAGTAATTATTATTTAGAGCATCCTTGGCCTGATGTGAAAGGTATATTCCTAAGTATTTTAACTTAGTGAGCCCCCAGCGGAAAGGATACCTTTCCCTAAATGCTTCTGGGGGGGGGAACAAAATGAAAGGTGAGGGCGTCTATCTTGCTGGTATTCAGCCTGTAGCCTGAATATGATCCGAATTCTTCCAGAAGGAGAAAAATGGAAGGTATAGATTGTTTGGGTTTAGTGAGGAATAGCAGGACGTCATCTGCATAGAGAGTTATCCAGTGCTCTGTCCCACCTATATTCACTCCCGAAATCTCAGGTGACACTCTAATTGCCTGGGCCAGAGGCTCAATAAAAATGGCAAAAAGGCCCGGTGATAAGGGACTGCCCTGATGTGTGCCCCTCTAAAGGGGGAAATATTCGGAGTGGTGGCCAGATGTTTTAACACATGCCTTTGGGGACGCATAGATTTTCCGAAGGATGGCTATGAAGGACCTTGGGAAGCACATTGCGGTCATCGTGGCAAACAGAAATGGCCACGATACCCGGTCAAAGGCCTTCTCAGCATCCAGGCTGAGAAGGACCGATGAGTCCTCATGAGATTGCATCTCACGGACCAGATACAGGGCCCTTCGGGTATTATCCGAGGTTGACCTGGAGCTTACAAATCCTGTTTGATCGAGATCTATCAGAGCCAGTAGAATGAGGTCCAATTGTCGGGCCAAGACGGACATGAAGTATTTATAGTCCATATTAAGGACCGATATCAGTCTATATGAACCACATTGTAGAGGGTCCTTGCCTGGTTTGGGAATGATTGAAATTGTGGCATACACCCAACTGAGTGGGGGAGCCTCACCTGAGAGGACATCATTAAAAACTGCCAGAAGCAGTTTATTGACTGTCTGAGTCGAGCTTTTGTAAACCTCTGCCCCATAACCATCTGACCCCAGGGCTTTTGGGGTTTTGGACTTGGAAATAGCCAACGTCAGCTCCTCCAGTGAAATTGGTCTCACCAAGTGATTTTGTTGGTCGAGATTAAGTGTAGGTAACTTAAGGGCCGATAGGAAGGAGTCAGTGTGCACAGGATCTGTCTCATGATCCGGAGTATACAGGGTTTTATAGTATTGACAAAAAACTTGAGTTATGTTTTTAAATTTAGTATGACACTCTCCTGTCCCAGGGTCCTTTATCACTGCAATTGTGGACAGTTTACGGTGTTGGCGGAGACAGCACACCAGCAGTTGAGAGGCACAAGGGCCAATCTCGCCATATCTCTGCCAGAGGTATACAAGGGACACCTCCGTTTGCTGCAGGCATAGAGAATCCAGATTTCTCTTAGTCTGCTTTATCTGGGGAAGAACTGAGTCATTACCTTGCTGATGAGCCAACTGAAGTGCCTGTTCCAGCTGTAATTCTCTTTCCTTTCGCGCCTTCGCTAGCCCGGCTGAGTATTTTATCAAATGGCCTCTCAGGACTGCGTTTAGGGTATCCCATTGAATAGTTGATGAGGTCTCTTGGGTAGAGTTATCCTGTATGATTTCCGAGATCTTATCACTAAGGAACTTTTGAACTGTTCACTTTTTAAGTGTACGGGGTTAAATCTCCACCTAGTGTTGCACCTCTCTAGGCCCAGGCTCCACAGTGTGATAAGTGGAGCATGGTCTGAGTGGGCTATGGGGCTCAACGTGGCCTCGACCAATGAGTCAAGCTGTTCCCTCTGGATGTAACAATGATCAATTCTTGTATAAGTCCCACAGACTGTGGAATAGAAAGAGTACCCCCTGTCTCTAGGATGTAGAGCCCGCCACGTATCTAGCCACCCAACTCCTTCAACAAACTGCTTGAAAAATTTATGTGAGGCCTGTTGCACACTGGGCTGGGTCCTGGTAGTATCCAAAGCTGGGTTTGGGGTAATATTAAAATCACCCGCCAAGATCAGGGTCCCCCTCATCATCTCCATCACTTTGTCCAGCAAGAAGTGGATCGTAGGGGAGTTCGAGGTCAGGGGGTGATAGATGTTGGCTAAGGTTAATTCCTGCTTGTATAAAATCCCTTGGACTATGATTAGTCTTCTGGCCAGGTCAGACCATTCTTTAATTTTCCGGAATGGGAGAAGTGAGAAGACCAGTATAGCAACTCCCCTCCTTCTTCCCCCAGGCATAGCCAAGGCAAAAACCTTCGTGTAGCCTCTGCCCCGGAGCTTCCCATGCTCCTCTGAAGTTAAGTGGGTTTCCTGCATATAAACTATCTCAGTATTTGACTTCCTAGCTAGTGTTATCATCCTAGTTCTCTTGACCGGGCTGCTCAGACCATTCACATTCAACGAGTATACTTTTAAGTGCCTAAGAGCCATTTATCTTTCCAAGAAAACTCCACATCTGTACATAGCCTTTTATTCTCCTGGGAAAGTACTGTAACCTCTGACTTATTTTCTACTGACTCGTGACTGTCTATTTCCTTTTGAGGATTATTCTTCTCTATAATGAGTAATAAACATAATATATCAGAACAAAAGGCCAAAAAGTAAACTTGTGGGCTTAACTGTATTACTTTATCTACATAAACTTCAAACAATAGTAACACCATACTGGCTAAACTGCCCCATGAACTCCGCCAGCTCAAGGAGCATTTCTGGATCCAAAAGAGCCTCAGACTCAGCCTGTACCATCGAAGTTCCCTAGTGACTCCACAACTGTGGCGGAGCTCAGTGGGCATGTATCCCTCTTCCTGTACAAGTTCAGGGAGAAATACTTGCAGGTAGGGGGATATTTGTGTCGCACCTTGCAGAACTTCAAAAGGTGCATTAGCTATGTACATTGCCCATAGCAGTGCTAGGGTATGCAAAAACAATGAGAAGGGAAACATCTGGATTATACAATCACGATGCTCCCCCCAAAACAGGTTTTAAATGACTTCCAAGGGTTGCTGATGGTGGTTATTCAGCAGTGAGACCACTGCCACAATGCAGTATGGGGGTGCTCCCCTCCAATAGAGGAGAGAGCCCACCAGCTCTAGGGTGTACTCCTTTATAGAGCTTGCCTCAAGTTCAGTGGCAAAATATCCAGGCTGCTCTACCCTGAGGGGACCCCAGCCAGGCCAGCATACATTTCAATAAGACTAAAATCACCTAGTTAGCTTAAGTTAGGGAAATTTAGTGAAGTGCCAGCCAAGGGGAGCACTCCGTGGCGTGAGCGACAGGTGGCTTGCCAGATGGAGAGGCCCATGGCAGGATTCCGCACAGGTCCCACTATCCACCCTTACCCCTGGGGGAGGCAAATTGTGTGTCCTGACCCCCTCCAGCATGCAGACCCCACTGGGAATTTTGAACCTGTTTAAATATATCAGTTTCAGTGTGAGAGTAAAGACCCATGCTCTGCGTCCCACCCCACCCCGAAGTCATTAGTCCATTAAAATCTACGGAGAGACCCCAGAGGGAGCCACCAAAGACCAAGCAGAGCGTCCAGGTGGGCGCCCCCCCCAAAAAAACCGGGGGGGGGAGGGAGCCCTCCCCCCAATGGGTGAAAGACCCCAAGCCTCCCGCAACCTGGGAGAGAGCCGAATGAGCCAGTGCGGGCCACCGCGCATTCCAATGGCACAGGAGAACACCGGAGGTGCATCAGGATGTGGGTAAAAGTTTGTTCTCCAGAGTGGTCGTACTTCAATGGCTTCCAGTAGCCCCCAGTGCAGTCCCCTTCCTCCCAAGCCAATCACAGGGTGCACCCAGACCCACAGCCCATCCAATGCAGGCCAGCAGTCTCCCACGAGGAGCCCTGAGCACTCGCCTCAGAAGGGCATGAGCCTCGCGACAGGAGCGACCCGAATATTGTGGCCTGCAGGAGGGGAGACCTGAGTGTGCAGGAGCCAAGGCATCCATGTCCCCGAGGTTGCAGAGGGATGTCCTGAAGGGACGTTCAAAAAACATACTCCACCCCCATTCTGCAGGGCTGCCAGTCAATCTTCAAAAGGAGGAAGACAGAAATAACCAAACACCCTTAGGGTGGAACCCCCATGCGATCCCCCAGAATGCCAAATGGTCGCGGGCCCTTTTAAAGTCAGAGCCCTTCCCAGGCATCCCTCAAACACTTCCCACAACCAATATCCCCCGGATTCAGCACCTCTCAGTCCTGTGCAAGCTAAGAGGCAGTTCTTGCGCGGTACTCACATGGCCTCATGGTGATGTAAGGAGGATCTCCCTTCCATACTCAGGAGGGAGAAATTCAGCTGCCTTGAATGTCCCGGGAGCACTGAGCATGGGGAAAGTAACATCTCAGTGGGAGGGAGCGGGAAGAATGGGGAAGGAGCTTCTCAAAAGGACAAACCACTAGTGGGATGAACAGAACATCTCTAAAGGGTTCAAGTGTTTGCTGATGCTAGCTGCTCATCATTTTGAGTAGGTCCCTGAGTGTGCTCCAACAGGTGCGCAGCCTTCTTATTAATCATGGAAGAGTCACCATATCTTCTCAGCAGGGCAGTGACATTAGCTCGCAAGTTCGTGTGTGGAGACCTCTGCGACAATCCGGGCCTGGAAGCTCCCTTTTGTGAAACCGACCAAGCTGAGGCGAGTAGATCTTTCTCTAACCTTTCCTTGATGGGGGGGGGGGTGAAGCAATCCCCTGGGAGCTCAGAAAAGAGGAGGCAGCCAACAGATCTAGGAAAATTTTCGGGCCTGCTTCTGTAGTAACTTTCAGTCTTGCCGGGTATAAGATTTGGGCTTTGATATTTTGATCCTGAAGCTGCTTTATCACTGGCCAAAGGATTCTTCTGGATTCCTGAACTGCTGTAGTATGGTCATTGTCAAGGGAGATTCGGGAACCAGTATAATTCAACGGGCCCCTTCTGCCAGGCTTTTTGCAACAACTCTTCTTTTACTTTGTAGGAGGTTAACTTAGCTACAATCGACCGGGGGCTTTGCGTCTGGGCTGCTGGGTTTGGGAGCAAGGGCTCTGTGCGCCCGGTCCATCTCGATGACAAACTCCGCTGGCAATTCCAGAAGATCCCGTAGTAAGCCTTGTAAAAAGGATATCATGGTGGTATGCTTGTCCTCCGAGCCCTCAGGGACCCCATAGACCCTTAAAGTTTGCCTCTGGCTTCTGCCCTCAAGGTCATCCAGGCAATGAGTGAGCTCACAGTCCCATGCCAATAGGTATAAAATCAAGCGATCCTGGCGGTCAGACTGCTCCGAAACTTCAGAGGCACATAGTTCCAGTTGATCGGTTTTGTGGTTAATGTTGTTGATGTCTGCCTTAAGTTCGGCCAGGGACTGGTCGATCTTAGTGACCGTGTGCGCCGTTTGCTTGATTGTGGCCACTAGGTTGGAATGAGGGCCCTCCTCATGCGGGCCAGCCTGCAACAGATCGAGAGGTGCCTCCGATGAATCCAATGCATCCCCATGTTCCTCCTGGACCAGGGCTCGTAATTTCTGTGCTTGGGTAAGCTGGGGCCTTCCTGGCCTGTTCTTCTTCGTTTTGGCCAGCGAAGACATTCTGGTTAGTGGTGATTAAGAGTATTTAAAACCAGCTGGGGCATGGAGCTACAGGGCTAAGCAGCCATTACTGTGCTGATGTCACCGGAAGTCCCATTCAGTCCTCATTTAAACTTAAAGGTAAAATCTGAATTTTTGGAGACTAATTCTTGTTTTTTATGGTGAACACTACCAGTGATGTTTCAGGACTACAGTACAGAAATCAAGGGGTACTGTGAAATACTTTTGCTCCCCAGACTATGTGACTTTGAGATAAACCACAGTTTACAGTAACTGGGGAGGCTTTTCTTTTGGAACATTATACCACCAAAAAGCTGTCAGATTAAATACTACTGTAGAGCTCTTCACACAGGGTGTACATATAGATAAAATGGTGGTCCTGAGCTTGGTTGTTTTCCTTAGAGATGGACTTTACCTCACTGCTTTATTACTGTTCCCTACTCAGTAGACTGTATTATGTTTATATTGTGTGAAGGTTGTGATCCCTCCTTTTTATGTTGGCTTGCCGTGCTTGCACGGCAGTCAACATATTGGGAGAGTGCAGCTTTGGGGGCGCGGCTGCTGTTGGGCGAATGCAGGGCACGCATCAGTAGGTGCGTCCCTCATTCCCCAATAAGCCAGCATGCTAGCGTTGACACCAACATTATGTAAAGTGGACATAACTTCTAAACAGTGCCGCTGCAATCAGAGACAAGCTCCTCTTGTAGCGGCACAGATGACACACCTCCTGATGCGCACATCCCCTGAGTAATAAGGTGCCATACGCTGGGAGCCCACCCCAGCATGACAACTGATGCCATGGCCGACAGGGATGCCCACTCCCCGGCCGGCTCCACTGTCCCACCGAGTACAGGGTGCCACGCTGGGAGCCCACCCCAGCATGGCAACTGATGCCAGGGCTGGGACGGGATGCCCAATCTCCCGTCGGCTCCACGCCCAGCCGCCCCTTCTGCCATGCTGGAGCCCACCCAGCGTGGCAAACGCCCCACATCGCCTTTTTTTTTTTAAACTGTAAATTAAAACGGTCCCACGGTACTCTCCCTGCCCCTCCCACAATCCGCACCCACTCACTACACCTCACCTCCTCACACCCCCTCACCCCATACTTACTCAGAGTCCATGTGATCTTCAGTGGACCGAAACACGTCTGCACTCTTCAAAGCCGACCGCAAACTGAGGAAACGCCGGTAAGCTGTATAATGGGCTACATAGATACATAGATACATAGACAGTGTCGGCAGATAAGGCCTATGGCCCACCTAGTCTGCCCATTTGAGCTTGTAAGTTCAGTTTGTTTTCCTAGAAGTCTATTTCCCTTACCCCTGACCTCTAGAATTCCTTTATGTCTATCCCATGCATTCTTAAATCCCGTGATTGTTTCAGCCCCACCACTTCCTCTGGCAGGGTGTTCCACTTGTCCACCACCGTTCTGTGAAGAAATTCTTTCTCATGTTTCCTCTGAATCGTCCTCCCTCCAACTTCATCCCATGCCCTCTAGTCCTGAAACATCTTTTCGCTTAAAATAGTGTTTTCCTGCACCCTGTTCCTCCCTGTAAGATACTTGTATGTCTCATCATATCCCTCTCTCCCTCCTCTCCTCCAGGAGTACATGTTCAGTTCCTTCAACCTGTCTTCATAGGACTTGTGATGCAACCCATGCACCATCTTTGTTGCCCTCCTCTGAACCTTCTCTACCCTGTCTATGTCCTCGTAGGTATGGTCTCCAGAACTGTACACTGTACTCCAGGTGGGGCCTCACCAGTGTCTTGTATAGCAGAATTATGACCTCCTTTCCTGCTGGTGATGCCCTGCCTATACATCCCAGCATCCTATTTGCTTTACCTGATGCCTTGTCACACTGTTTCCTACCTTGAGGTCATCAGGATGACAACCCCAAGATCCCTTTCCTGCTTGGTGCATGCTATATCCTCACCCCCAACTGATATATTGTGCCAGGGTTTTGTGCCCCATATGCATTATCTTGCACTTCTTTGCATTGAATTTCAACTGCCAAACCCTTGACCATTCTTCAAGTTTCTGCAGGTCCTTCTCATTCTGTCTACACCTCTGGTGTGTCTACTCTGTTACAGAGCTTTGTGTCATCAGCGAACAGTGAAATTCTGCCTTCTATATCCTGTGCAATGTCACTGATGAAGATGTTGAATAGGACCGTCCCAGCACTGATCCCTGTGGTACCCCACTAGTCACTCTTCCCTCTGTGGAGTGACAGCCATTTACCACCACCCTCTGTGTCCTGCCACCCAGCCAGTTACCTACCCACCACACTACTGTCCTGCCCACACCCATATTCCCCAGTTTGTGTAATAGTCTTCTATGTGGCACAGTGTCAAAGGCCTTGTGAGTCCAGATAGGCCATGTCCACTGCCCTCCCTGATCCACCTCCCTAGTCACCCAGTCAAAAAATTCAATGAGGTTGGTCTGACATGACCTCCCCCTGGTGAAACCATGCTGCCTTGGGTCCTGTAGTCCATTGAGAACCAGATGTTCCACCAATCTCTCCTTCAGTAGTGCTTCCATGATCTTTCCCACTACCGAGGTGAGGCTGACTGGTCTGTAGTTCCCTGCTTCCTCTTTGTTCCCACCTTTGTATAAGGGACTACATCTGCTGTCCTCCAGTCTTTGGGTACCTCCTGTTTCCAGTGATTGGCTGAACAGGATAGCCAGAGGTTCAGCCACCACCTCTTAGTTCTTTAAGGACCCTGGGTGCACCCCATCTGGCCCCATTGCTTTATCAGCTCTTATTACTTCCAGTTCCTTCAGGACCCTTTCTCGTAAAGGGACTTGTGTTCATTCTGCACCATTCTCACCCCTTGTACTCCTTCAGACCCATTACCCTCTTTCCTTAGTAAAGACTGAGCAGAAATACCTGTTCAATATGTCAGCTTTACTGTTGTCATCCTCCACGCTGCTCCCATCCTCCCCTTCAGTCTCACTATCCCTCCTTTGTCCTTCTTTTTTTCACTTATGTACCTGTAAAAGGTTTTGTCCCCTTTAACCACTGATTTTGCAATGTGTTCTTCTGTCTGAGCTTTGGTTTCCTTACTGACTTCCCTGCCTCCTTTGTTTCTCCTGGTACTTCTCCCTATCCCCTTCTGCCTGTGTCTTTTGTATTGCCTGAATGCAATCTTTTGGCTTTCACTTTCTTTGCTACCTCTTTGGAAAACCATAATGGTCTCCTCTTTCTTTTCCTCTTGCTAACCTGCTTAATGCATAATTCTGTTGTTCTTATAATCCCCATTTTAAATACTGCCCACTGTTCCTCAATCCCTGATTCCTGTCCCATTCCCTTACTGCCTCTTTCAAGCATCTCCCATTTTCCCAAAGTCTGCCCCCAAAATCCAGGATACGTGTTTTGTGTGGTTTGGTTCTGCTCTTTCTGTGATTTCAAACCACAATGACTGGTGGTCACTGTTACCCAGGTGCTCCCCACTGTTACCCCATCACACTGTCCCTGTTTGTGAGCACAAGGTCCAGTATTGCCTTCTGCCGAGTTGGTTCCATGACCAGTTGCTTGAGGAAGGCACCCTGAAGGAGTCTAGGATAAATCTGCTCCTAGTTGATGCTGCTGCTGGGATGCTCCAGTCCACGTCTGGTATATTGAAGTCTCCAACCAGTACTACCTCACCCTTGTCTGACATCCTTTGGATAGATAGGGTTTTTTCAACTTTGTTGCATATCTCAGGCATTTTTTGGAATTTTTGCACCAAATTTTCAACATGGGGTTTTTGGGGCCCCTCCTCATGAATTCTGTCACTGTCATGGCGTTTGTGGCCGCGAAGGTGATTTCGCAGTCACTGCGGCGAAATCATCTTTCGAGACCCATGCTGAAAATAACAGTGGCGGTGTTCAGTGCCCTAAAAAAGCTAAGTTCCAGAATTTGGTGGAAAAAATCAACAAATGTCTGTTTCTGGCGTGCGTTAGCAGTTGCTACACAGGCTTCGTAACGTACATTCACAATATTTTACTGCGGATTTTCAGCATTGTCATTTTTGTACACCTCCTTGTGAACAATACAGCTGTCATTTTCCACATCCTGCCCGAAATGTGTTTCCGCACTTCCGGCGCACAATAGCGCAGTCGCTATGGGAAAACAGTGTTTGGGCCAGATTATGAAAATGACAGTGACACAGTTCATGAGCAGAGGACCTAAAATGCTGATGTTGAAAATTTGGTGATGATACTCCATAAAATAACTGTGTTACGAGCATGCATTGGCAGATTGCACGCACGCGAGTACCGTAGTGCATTTATGATATTTTCAGTCTGGATTTTCACCATTGCCATTTTTCCACACCTCTTGATGAACAGTACAGCTGTCATTTGACATATCGTGCCCAAAATGTGCCGCACTTCCGGCGCAGAATAGCGTGGTCGCTGTGAGAAATCACTTCTTGGGACACTTTGAGGAAATAACAGTGACACTGTACATGAGCAGAGGTGCTAAAATGCCTATGTTGAAAATTTGGTGCCGAACGCCCACAAATGGCAGTGTTGCAAGTGTGCATTGCATATTTCCCACACACCCTAGTAGCTTCGAAAATTTGCTATATTTACATGCCACATTTTCAACACTGCCATTTTTACACCTCCTTATGAACTGTGCAGCTGTCATTTCTCACATCCTGCCTGACATGTTTTCCCCGCACTGCACTACCAAACACCCAAAGGGACACCCTAATGCTTGTCACTCTCTGCAGGGTGGGGGTGGGTTGGCATCAGTTCAATACTTCACTGCCATTCCTATGATGCATCTGTCTAACTCCTGCACTACCAATGCCAATGCCAGCAAGCCAACATTCGGCATTGACAAATGCTTGTTTTCTTTCTTCTTCTAGTGAGATTTTATGTTAAGGAAGAAATGCCTCCAGAGCGAGTAATGAAAATATGTCTGGCTGTATACCTCTTGGATAGAGTTTAAAATGTTTATATAAATTTGTGTAACCTCTACTACATAGGCTGAAGGGAGCGATCTGAGAGGGGAAGTTTATTTTACTCCACTTATGTGTTCTTAAACAAAGGCTTAACTGGCTATTGTTTTCATAAGGTATAAAAATTGACAAAATTTATAACAGTTTAAGGCATTAGCAGCATTTAGCCATTCTGAAAAATTTCTGAAAATGTATATTCCCCCACATTTTGTAACTAAGGTAACACTGACCCAAATCTCCTAATATCAAAATTGTCTGGAAAACATGATGTATGCTCTGTTCCAAGTGTAATTTATGTACTGTAAGTTATACAATTATAAATAAAAAGTAAAAAAAAAAAAAAGAATATTCTGCACGCAAGTAAGGAGGGGAAAAACAGCTGTCAAGAGGACGTGGCAAGAAGAATGTCAGTGTGCTGTAACACAACAGGGTGAGCTGCCCAGAGGCTTTGGCTTTTATCTGAACAGAGGAAGTTGGACAGGCGTGTGAATGAATGGTCAAGATATTCTGGAAGATCAATTACGGTGAGTATGTAATTTTCATATCTTCCAAGAATCAGTCTTCAGCATTCATTCATTCACATTAATGGAGCAGAGTACCAAGCTTCCCAAAAAGGGAGGAGTTGGTTCACCCTGAGGGATACTATCCCTCAGCCCTTTGTGTGTGGGAGAACCCCCTGATGGCAGGGACTCCTTACAGGTCCAGCAGGACCATAGAATGATCGGGGCAGGCAGAGGTTACCATGGCCCAGGAGCAGGAAGTTGCCCTGACAGCTGACTCTTGACACTGGAAATGTGAGTTGACCACCTTACACGGGGCCAGAGATGCCAACCTGAAAAGGCGAAGTCATGCCATCCACTAAATGCAGACTCCTGTTCCTACCAGCATAAAAACTACCTTGTTGGCATTGTACGATACACTTGATTAGTGCATTGCCGGTCCCAGACTCTGGGATGAAAGGCGAATGGCTTGCTGGTTTAAATCACAGTCAAGCATTGTAGCTTGACCTCACCTAGCTGCAATCACAGGCGCTTGTTATATGCTGCCTGATTGGCCTGGTGTGCAGCAGTGCACATGATGGTGCACGCAGCAGTGAAAAAAAACCTTCCCCCAGGCATCTATCTCTGTAGAATTAGCTTCAGGAGGTTGGTTATGCACAGGACATTTAGGCCCAGTGGGGGTCTGCAGTACCAGAATCCCAGAAGTGGGATGAGGTATAGCTTCTGCAGTTCCCACAGGAGCACAGTACCTGTGCTGGATATCTTTTGGGGTTGAAAAAGGGAAAAAGGCTGGAGCCAGACAGTCCTGAATGCCTCCTCAAAAGCTCAAGGCCAAGGAGAGATAGGACTCTTAGCAAAAAGGATGCAGGATTGAGGTCTACAAAGAATCTTACATTCAGCTCCTTCAGCACCTTCGTGAGGAACCACTGGTACATAGAGTACTCAGCATCCGCAGATGTGGAGGGAGAAGTTCTCATCTTTGGAGGAGGAAGTAGGAAAGGAGGAGTTGGACTTGGGAAGTGGTAGTGCCAAGGTTACAGGCCTGGACTGGGCCCAATCAGACTGTAGGTGGTGATGGTGGATGGCACCAGCCATCCTCCCACACTGAGGTCAGATGAGGGGACTGAGAGGACCCATAATACCTGGCCACTCACGAAGGGATGGCAGAGGTCCAAGTGGGAGAAAGAAGCTTTCAGGCTCTCTGCCAGGGCTGTGGGAGTACTCTGGGGACCTCTTCTGGGAGGGGACCCAGCAAACCTGCCCAAGTGGAGCCGACCAATCTCAGTGTTGTGACCCACACTGTGCTCTTGTGGGGAGATGCCAGGTGAGGAGAGTGGAGCTGTACATGCCCCACAGGGCAGCTCTGGTCTTTGCCAGTGACAATGCTGGCCAATTCCAGGGAGAAACTGACCACCAGGCCACTGCCAGAACCCTGGCAGGTGCTGCCTCCATCACCAGACACAGGGTCAGCAGAAGGCTCACTGATGTGTTCCATCCCCTCACTGGGGTGGTGCCATCCCCTGAAACGAGCATATCACCAGAACCAGCATCATCTCCAGATTCATCCCTGGATGCAGAACTGCAAACAGGACCAAAAACTGACTCAGCAGTGCAAATGGCATCAGCTCTAGAGCCAGCATCACAGATGGCACCAGGACCCAAACTGGTACCACTGGCAGCACCAGAACCGGTCCCCAAATTGTCTCCAACACGGGGCTCAGGGACAGCACCAGGGTGACACCATCACTGGTGTTGCACTCAGAACAAGGCCCAGGATCAGTTCCATCACTGCCATCTCCAAGCCTAAGGCCAGCAGGGCAGGGTCAGCTCCAGAACTGACCCCTCTTCTGGCACCACAAACAGTGCCAGAAGGGGATCTGGTTTCATGACCATTACCACCCTGCTAACCAGTACCGTGGGCACTACCAGGAGCTGGGAAGGCACCAGGCTGTGACACAGAGGTGTCCATTCATGTAGACCAAGTGTATAGATTCAGTCTCACCACCAGGGGGGCATCCATTGTCCAGGACAGAAAGACTGTGGGGGGGGCTTAGCCGACCCCTCGGAAGGAGTAAACTGTCAACCAGAGGAACTCCAAGAGAGGCACTGGGAAGGGGCTTAGGAGGCCCAGAGACCTCACCTTGGCATCGTGGGTGTGATGCCTGCCTCCAAAAGTGTGGGATGAATGACCTCACTCTAATGTGTAGACTTCAAGGACATGGTTGTCCATGAAAATGCAGGCGTCACACCGGTCCACGTTATGGTCATTGCCAAGGCAGGTGTGGCATTCCGGACTCCAGTCCAACACTGCTAGGGGCTCCCACAAAAGCACCAACACATGAAGGGGCTGCAGCCTTTCTTATTTTGCCCTTTTGAACTTGGCATCTTAATGGACAAAACAACAAAAATGAGAAAAGTACAGAACCTGGCACTGAACTTATAAAAATGAAGATGAAAAATGAAAACTGGTACCGAATTCGGCATTGAGTGCATGTTCAGTGTCAAAAAACAAGAACAACATTAGTGAACTGAGGAAACAGTTGCTGATGCAATTAGACTTCAGAGCTGCTCCAACGTTACGCACTCTACAGCAAGAAAAACAGAACTGAGGAAAGGAGAGGGCTGATGTCAGTTACTGGCTATCTCACATGCACGTCATCAGTATGTTGGCCTCGTGAACTGCACCAACACCAACGTCAGCCACCTGCAAACTGGAAGAGACTTTGCTCCCACTGGGTCTTAGTGCCTCTGACTAAGGCCCATTAGTGTGAATATGAATGTACATACAAACATACAAAGAAACCAGCCGAAGAAGACCATTTGGTCTATCAATTCTACTCATATTGCAGGGTCCACAGCTTGAGCTAATGCCCCATCCTCCCTACCCCTGATCCTTACCTTCCCCCTATGCCTATCCCATCCTCTCTCAAAGCTGCCCACTGTCTTCAACAAGATGACCTCTTCCAGCAGCGCATTCCAAGTTTCCACCACCCTCTCTGTGAAAAAGTGCATCCTGACCTCTCACCCTCCAGATTAAGACTGTGCCCCATGTTATGGTTGCCATTCAGCTTAAAGAGACTCTCCTAATCAACTTTATTTATCCCTTTCAAGTACTTAAACATCCCAGTCATGTCCCTTCTCTCTCTCCTGTCTTCCAGGGAGTACATGTTCAGTGCCCTCAACCTCTTCTCATATGCCTTACTCTGGTGATCAGCTATCATCTTTGTAGCCCTCCTCTGGACCTACTCCAGCAGGTTAATGTCCTTTCTGAGGTGTGGGCACCAGTACTGAACTCCATACTCTAGATGCGGCCTTACCAGTGACCTGTACAAAGGCAGTATAACCTCCTCTCTCCTACTACTGATCCCCCTAGATACGCATCCCAGCATCTTGTTTGCCTTTGCTGCTGCTTTCTTGCACTGCGTGGAGTGTTTCAGGTCACTAGTGATCATCACCCGAAGGTCGTTCTCCTCCTCCTCCTCTGATGCAGATACTCAGACTCCACCCAGGTAGTACTCTGTCCTGGGATTCCTGGCTCCAATATGCATAACTTTGCACTTTTTGGCATTGAAGCCAAGCTGCCAGAGCCTGGACCACCTCCCTAGCTTTTCCAGATCTTCTTGTAGGTCCTGTATCCCTTCAGCTGTGTCCACTCTCCCACAGAGCTTGATGTCATCCGCGAATAGGCACATTTTGCCCTTAATGCCATCCCAATGTCATTGATGGAGACATTGAACAACACCGGCCCCAGGACTGAGCCCTGTGGGATCCCACTGGTTACTCCTCTGGTGCCAGATAACTCTCCCCCCACAGCTACCCTCTGGGTTCTGTCCCTTAGCCAGTTTTCCACCCATCTGGCCATCTTTTCTGCAACCCCGAGATCCACCAACTTTATGATCAACCTTTTCTGAGGCACAGAGCCAAAGGCCTTGCTAAAATCAAGATAGAGGATGTCTACCACTTGGCACCTGTCTACTGTCTTAGTGACACAGTCAAAGAAGTCAATCAGATTTGTTTGACACTATTTCCCCCCCAGAACCCATGCTGCCTATCATCCTGGAGACCATGCTCCTCTAGATATTCTGCCAACTTTTCCTTTAGTATGGTCTCCATGAGCTTGCCTATAATGGGAGTCAGGCTGACTGGTCTGCAATTCCCTGGGTCATCCTTGGGATCGCTTTTGTGGAGGGGCACTACATGTGCTGTTCCCCAGTCCTGTGGTACCACGCCTGACTCTAGTAAACTATTAAATAGGTCTGCCAGTGGCCCTGCCAGCTCCTTAGCCAGATCTTCCCTTGTCAATCTTCACCATTCATTACTGCTGGATTGTAAGCTGGGCAGCGCTTTCGCTCACGAATTTTTTTGAGGAGCAGTCGGTGCCTATAGTGCCGCCACGATAGATGAGATACTGCTACATGGTGTGCGTAGGTGTGGGCCTTTAGGTGCCGAGACTCCTCCTCCATCCCAGTTCTGTTTCTCCCACCATTGAGGCTGCACCTGCTGCATGAGTCAGAGCAATTTCAAAGTACGCCACTAGGCCTTCGTTCGACGCTGTCTACTCTATGACGACTCCTCAATCCCGGTTCTCTTTCCAACGCCTGTAAGTTTAGTTCTGATCATTTGTTTTAATGGCCCTGGGAACTTTTACTGTGTTATATTTTATTTCGCATCATGTCCAGTTCAGGAGCCAAGCAAAAGTCAAAAACGGGCCGTGCCCCCATGCGTCGGTGCTCCTGTGGCCGGCGTTTCTCCGTGATGGACCAGCATGATGTCTGCCTGCAGTACCTTTGACCTAACCATGATATGGACAGATGCGATGCTTGCTTCTTGATGGACCACCATGTTCTTGAAATCTGCGTGTTCAAAGTCGGCAAGGCCCCACAGACTTTTGGAGGGCGTCGTCGTCCTCGGGCTTCCCAGGCCAGTACTTTAGACCCTTCCTCTGGGTCCCCTCCCAGGCCTATACGGTCTGGTGAGGAGGAGGACTCCTCGTCTTCAAGCCTTGCTGAGGAGGAGGCCTCTTTGCGGTGTCAGAGGAACGCCATGGCCCCTACCAGGGCTGCGTCATTGACACCACCCTGGCAGTCACCTCTCCTGAGGTGCAGGCTCCCCCAGTGTCATGCCCCATGGTTGCTGGGTCCAGCACTAGTGGACCCTTGATGCCATCTTCTGGTGCCATGTCAGATCCTGGTGCCAGTAGTGGTGCCGGTGATCGAGGCAATGCTGCTTGTGGCACCAGTTTGGTCGTTGACCTGGTCGACTCCATTGGCAGTGCAGTGTTGGGTTCCAGTGCGTGTGCAGTGCCAGGGATTCGACCGGGCGCTTTGATGGGTCGGGGCTGGGTTCCAGGGCCATTGGTGATCCCATAAGAGCAGCCGGCTTTAGGGGCAACACTGGCACCATTCGCTGTGCTGTTTTTCAGGAGACTCTTGGGGTGGCCAGCATCAAGGTCCTTCTGGTTGACTCCTCTTCGGAGGGTGATGATTCAGAAGTGGACCCGGTCTGGCTCCCTGATTCTTCCAAATCAGAATCCTCTGTGGGACACAGTGTCAGGTGTGGCTCCCATTCCTGAATCTCACAGCAGACTTCCTCTGAGGACTCCCAGCCTGGGGGTGACCTGGGGTTCTTGGGGAGGGTGACTTGGGGTTGGGGAGGGTCAATTCTCCCAGAGGGGGCTGTGGCAGCTGCCACCCTTGGTGCTGCTGCACTTCCTCAGGGGGGATTGGGGTCCTGTCTTTGGGGGCCTCCCTTGAGAGGCCTCTGGATCGAGGGACCCCTACATTGGGGTTGCGGAGGAGGGCATCTTCAGAGTCTGAAGGGTTGAGGGGTCATGGTAAGGGGCGTCAGTGCTCCCCTGCCACCCTTCGGGTGCAGAGAGGAGCCATAGCGCCGAGCCCCATGTCTCCTTCTTAGGTTCAGGGGTTCCTTCCAGTGGCACCACTGTGGGTTGCCCTTTTGGACTCCTGCAACCCCAGGTGCATCACAAGGGAGATTCCCTGTTTGGGCTCTTCCAGAGTTTGCATTCTCAGGGCACCATCTTGCAACTTGGTTTGATTTCAGGGATCCCTCCAGTTTGGGCTCCATTCCCTGGATTTCAGAGCCCTGGTAGAGGACAGTTGCCTCCTTATAGGTGCCCCTGTCCCATTCCTCTGCAGCCACCCCCCTCTTTTCCAGGCCACGTGGGTTCTATGGGACCGTTGTCCTGAGAGACATTCAGAAGCACTGCGGTGGCCTTCTCATCATATGTTAGGTACATGCATGAGAGGGTCTTTTGCCTGTCCCCACCACTGCAGGAGTCTTCTGGAGATTCAAGTTCCCCATCTTCCTCGGCTCCCTCCTCGGAGGGAGAGGAACCCACTGCTCATCTCTGTTCCGATGCTGATTTCGCTGAATATCAGCGCTTCCTTCAGAGGATGGTTGGGGATCTCCCTATTTCCTATGTGAGATGAGACAACACTGAGTGGGAGAAGTGCAAATTCCTTAGTGAATTCAGTGCCCAGCACTTGGTGGTGCCATCCTGGCCTATTCCCTTCCAGGAGGCATCTATCCACACCTGGCAGTCTCCAGCTGACCTTCTCCCAGCCCCAGCAGACTGCAGGATGAGGTATTGTGCTCCATCTGAATCTCTAGGTTCTCTCCCCAACCCGCCCTCAGGCTTGGTGTTCCTAGAGACCCCTTCTGGATGCCGACGCCTGGCGCATGACTTACCACCGGACTCGGATTCCCTACAATTCAAAGAGTGTTCTCTACTTCTCATGCGATGTTATGCATTGCATAACATCAGGTGCATCATGCTGTCTATAACAGGCACTTGTGGTCAATGCTGGCTCAGGTGCTAGCGTCGATGCCTGATATGGAGCAATCTCAACAGGCTATTTCCCTCTCCGCTATAGGCCTGGAACTGGCAAGGCACCAAGCAAGGGCATCTTATGATGCCAGTGAGGTGGCTTCCAGGCTTGCAGGGACAATGATCTGCATCAGGCAGATGGCATGGCTTCATTTATTAAGGTTGTCACCCTGGCCCGGTGTAGGGTGATGCGCTCCACCTTCCGAGGGACCTGCCTCTTTTCTACCAGGTCTAGGAGGCTGTTGCAGGGGCTTCCTCCATCCCCTCATCTTCAAGGGACACCTTCTAGCTCTCCTTGGCCTTAGGCTTCCAGTCTAGTATGGCCAGGGTCTCTCCTTCCTGTTTCTCACCAACAGGAGGCTGAGGGTCTTGTTCCCTCAGGGTTATGCTAGTCCCCCTCTGGGGGAGCTTGGTACTCACCCAGCAATAATGAATGGTGAAGATTGACAAGGGAAGATATAAAAATTACCAGTACCTACCGTAATTCCTGATCTCTTGTATTTTCACCATTCATTACTGAATCCTGCCTACCTTCCCCTCATGGGCCTCCTTCTGGGGCGTCCCCTCCGCCCTGCTTGCTCTCCCTCCCCTTCTCCTTTCATGGCCCTTAGAGCCTAAATCCCTAGCCTTCAGGTCTTCCATTCTTCTCTCAGAAGAAGGTAACATAATTCTGGAAAGGGAGGAGAGTGAGTAGAGCGAGCTTCATTTTTCACCCGAGAGAACTCTTTCTGACTACCCTTGAAGGTGTCCCCTCTGGCACCTTATTTTCTTAGGCCAACTTAGTTTAATCACCAGTTTACAAGAAAGTTTTTGAACTGTCCTGTTCGTTTGGTTCTCGGACATCGCTGGTATCTCTGGATCTTCCTGTGTACACCAGTCTGGTGCTAGTCAAGTCTTTTAGCCCATTTTAAAAAATGTTTACCTTCTGGAACTGGTGATCTGATTCTGGGCCTCTGCCTCCGAGGGAGTCGGAATGAGTTTCCTTCTCTAGTTCTGTCCACCTTTCCAAAGGGGTGCCCTCTTAGGGCTTCAATCCCCCCCTTCTCCCTTCTCCCCACAATTATTAATACATGGCAATGTGCTGGTGGGGTCCTTTGTTCCTCTTCTTGGTTGGGCGCTCTCCCTCTGGAACAGATTGTTTGCCCTGGCAATCTGTGAGCTCTCAGCTTGAGTGATGGGTTTCAGGATGGCTGGAGGTGTAGGAAATCTGCCTTGTGTGCATCAAGATGTGCAAAAGGTTCGGTTGAACCTTTTAGGCCAATTTTGTTTGAAGGGATCCTTGCTTCATTACCTTTTGGTTCTGAGCTCATAAGCCTTTAAGCCAATTTAACTCACAATTTGGCAGAATTTTTCCCTCCTCCCAACATCCCCTTCTCTTCTTCTTCTTCTCCCTTTTTTTCCTCTCTCCCTTATCTGTTCCTTCCTTGGAGCCGCCTCAGGAGTGATGCCTTGCAGTCCCTTAGGGTAGGGTTCTCCTCTTTCCTGTCCTCTATCAGCTTATTCCTTTTTCAGTTTGTTTCCTTCTTTTTACTAAACCTCAGCTCTCTTGCCTTGCTTTTATACTTCTATTCTTTTATTCACCTTTCTGGCTTATAGAACTGGGATGGAGGAGGAGTCTGCAGCACCTAACGGCCACCCCTCGCACACATAGTGCGTCACTTTCATGGGCAGCGCCATAGGTGCCGACTCCTCCCTCCAAAAAATAAAAAAAGACTCCCGTAGCAGGCGCGCACTGCCGGCTTACACCCAGCAGTAACAAATGGTGAAGATACAAGAGAAGATCAGGAATTACGGTAGGTACATAATTTTCATTTCCTTTAGTACCCTTGGATGTACTCTGTCCAGGCCATGGTGATTTGTCCACCTTCAATGCCAGCAGCCTCTCCCTCAC
Organism: Neoceratodus forsteri; assembly: GCA_016271365.2. Classification (NCBI taxonomy): domain Eukaryota; kingdom Metazoa; phylum Chordata; order Ceratodontiformes; family Ceratodontidae; genus Neoceratodus; species Neoceratodus forsteri. The sequence continues at coordinate 1,096,402,716 of CM057453.1, forward strand.
TCTATCCTCCTCTGTCACTGCATCTGTGTTCCCCTCCCCCCCGCTCCTCTTTTCCCTCCTTTCCCTCCTGAAGGCACTGGTCCGTCCTTCTCCCTGGTGAAGACGGAACAGAAGTATTTATTCATTTCGCCAGGTATGTGCACGGCTTGCCACAAGGAGCCCTTCTGTTCCAGCACTCTACAGACTTGAATTAAGTGGCCCGCCAATGCATAGCATCAGCTCCCCACTGCCCCACCACCACCCTTGGTCGGCACGCCCTTATATAGGGAGAGGTTGTGAGGTGAGAACCAATCAGCCCACATCTCCATTTGCAGCTTATACACATTCACCACTAGTGGTTGCTCCACTGCCTCTGGCTTAATCCCACTTCCTAGGACTACTCCTTTCACCACTATGCTTCCTTTAATTCTCCAGCTATGCTGTCTATTACTGACTACCCTGACCCCCCCCCAACCACTACACTTCACAAATACCCTCACCATCTTTGGGTCTGACAATAACCTGGATGCCTGGCTTCCTTCTAATGCACGGGGCCCCCCTTTCTCCCTCCCAGCCTCTGCGGATGTGCATGAGCATATAGCATTCTCTGCTGCAATCACCACCTATGAGCACCACCCTAGGCGCACCACGCTAGCCCCACCTTGCTCCATGTGTTGGCCATACCACCCTCTATCACTGGTGCAGTCTCCCCTTCCCTCATTTCAACCCCTCCTACTAGCTACCCCCCTTATACTCCACCTCCCCATTCCTATCTTCTCGACCCCTGTGTGATTGGAAAGGCTCACTCAATACAGTAAAAAAAAGTTTCTGGTACGTTGTACCTGGGTTCATACTCCTCCTCCTTCTTATGTCAGGTAATGTACACCCTAATCCTGGACCTCCAGCAACCCAACCAACTATACAACCCCCTGTCCATGGGCTTTGTATTGCCTCCCTTAATGTCTGCAGTCTCTTAAAAAAGTGGGACTCCTTCCAGGGTTGGGTCCTTCAGCATCAGCTTGATGTCATAGCCATCTGTGAAACCTGGCTTAATCCTAGGATCCCCGACTCATCCATTACCCTCTCCGACTACAACATCTACCTCGTTGACCGGAAGGGTAAGCGTGGGGATGGTGGCGCTATTTACAGCAAGGCTATATTACACGAGCAGCTGCTCCCCACCCCCATACTGGGTCCAGGACCACAAGCTCTCACACTTAAACTAACCTTGGGATGCTCCCAAACCCCGCTCCTGATCACTGTTATTTACAGTTCCCCCAAGGACCAAAAGGTATCCTTCATCTCATTACTGTCCTATCTGGACACCCTCCCATCTCATGCGGAAAAGATTATACTCAGACAATTCAATATCAATTGGCTAGGTAGGGACACCTCACCACTCATGGATGTTGCCACAGCCCAAGACCTATCCCAAGTGGTCACGTCACCCACCCGTCAGGATCCACGCACTGGGTCTTCTTCTCCTCTGCTGAACCTCGTTTCACAAATCAGCCACACAAAATCACTAATGTCACCGTCCTTCCAAATGTACTTAGTAACCACTCCCCCATTCTCTGTTCCTGGACTTGCAAAGCTCCTAGATCTCCTCCAAAATTAATATTGCAGTGCAAACTAGGCCCTGGTAAGCTGACACTTCTTAAAGCACACCTCAGTGCATTGGACTGGTCATTCGTTACTAACTCCCTTGACCCTGATAGAGCACTTGACCTCTTCATCCTGGCCTTTAACAATATATGTGACAAATATGCCCATCTTATCAAAAGAATGGTCAGAGGCAATACTGTGCCTTGGATCTCCGATCGCCTCCTGGCCTTGATGCAGGCAAGGGAAGCATTGTGGCAAGTCTCCAATGAGTCTGGCCTCTTGCTCGATAGGCAAAAGTACAGAGATGCTCGGAAAAAGTGCATCTGGGCCGTGCGCAAAGCAAAAGCAGATTATTATAAGTCCTCTTTAACCACCTCCTGGGGCTCAGGGTGTAAGTTCTGGAACGACATTAAGGAAATCTATGGAAAAGACCCTAATCCTGTTCCCGATCAGGTCTTGGTCAATGGATCTTTGACTTCTGACCCTACCCAAATTGCTGAGGCTTTCAATCATGCCTTCTCAAACCTCAACCATGTTCTTCCCCCTAATTTCTTCGATCCACCTTCTTCCTGCTCCCCTACCCCCTAGAAGCCCCCCCTTTTTACCTACGCCAAATTACTCCCAATTCTGCAGCACCATATCTCATAAAAGCTCTGAGCCACTCCTCCTTCAGCAGTGACTCACTTGATGTGAAGCTCCTTTGACTCACCCTTCGGGAGGTCCTAAACCCGCTAACTCACATCTTAAACTGCTCCCTGTGTCTAGGTAAATTCCCCTCCAAGTGGAAATCCACTGCCATTACCCCTATCATTCCGATACCAATAATTATCGGCCCATCTCCATACTCCTGCCCCTATCCAAGGTCTTAGAGCGGATTGTGTCGAACCAACTCACTGATCACCTCTCCAGATACAACCTACTCTGTAAACAACAACAAGGCTTCTGCAAAGGGCACAGTACTACCACTTCCCTTCTTGAGTTTACAACCCACATACACTCTGCGTTGGATAAGGGCCACATCACTGGTGCTGTCTACATAGACCTCATAAAGGCATTTGACACCATCAACCACTCCCTCCTACTTACCACCTTGGCCAACCTGGGCTTCTCCCATGATGTGATGGGCTGGTTTACTGACTACCTCATGAACCGGTCCCAGCAGGTCAAAATAGGGAACACCTTATCCAAAAGTCTGCTGTCCTCTCTGGCGTTCCACAGGGTTCCATTCTCAGGCCGCTGCTTTTCAGCCTATTCCTCAGCTCCCTCCCAATGTCCTGCCCCAGCAATCTTTTACTGTATGCGGACAATGCTGTCCTCTTCTCCTCCAACCCTGACCCCTTTCAACTCCACTGCTCCCTCTAGGCCACCTTTAGCTGTGCTGAGAACTGGTTCACCACTCAGCGCCTTACTATTAATTTTTCAAAAACCAAATTTATGCTGTTCTTCCACCCGCAGAACGCAAGAATGGAGCATTGCCCTCTAGTTCTAACTGCAAACCAGACCCTCCTGGAGCAAGTAGGCTCCTTCAAATACCTGGGCATCACCTTGGACCCTGCACTTAACTTCCACCTTCATATTTCCCACCTATTCATGTCCTTAAATGTCAAGTTGGGACTGTAACACCGCTTCAAACACTGTCTCACCCTGGAAGCCCTCAGGCTTGCTATCTCCTCCTTGGTTCTCTCGCTGTTAGATTACGGCTTACTGATCTACAGAGCAGCAAATACCACTGCCCTAGATAGTCTCCATCTCTCCCTAAATAAAGCTTGCCGCCTTGTCCTGGGACGTGACCAGCACACACACACCTGCTCACTTTATAATGATACCAGCTGGCTAAACCTCGACAACAGAATCAGGTTCCACACCTTCCTCATGGCTAAAAAAATTGCCCTTGGTCTCTTCCCCTCTGGGCTAGCCCCTTTAGCCAACCCTGAACTTAAGGAGCATCACACTTGTAGCTCTGACAAGCCCCTCCTCTCAGTGCCTGGCTGCCGGACCTCTGTATTCCAAAGATCCTTTATCTATAGGGCCCCCTTGGTGGATGAACAGCCTATCTGCCCCCTTGGCAAATGAACCTAGACATGGGCCTTTCAAAATCCACCTTAGGGAACATCTCCTGACCTCAAGTGCCTGCAACTGCTCATGAGCTGATGATAGCCTTGACGATGGCCCCTGGCCTACGTATACCGCTTCCCCCGTCTGCTTCTCAGTCTAAGCAGACAATGTTAGAAATTGTTTCCAATCTGTACTACCTGTTATGTAATGACCACCACTAAGCAATTCCTCATATTTGAATGTTTTTACCGCTCATTGTAGCTGAATGTTTGCCTACTGCTCATTGTAAATTTATCTGAACTTTATTCACTGTTCTGTTATTAGTAATGTCAGTCTGAATCTTATCTCTGTGATGTGGATCCTTTGGAAATGAGTCTATGACTCAAGGGTGTTTCTGAATCCCAAATAAATAAATAAATAAATTTAGTATCTCTGCTTTTCCCCCATTATCCTCCATCCACTCCACCCCTTTCTTAAGCCTAACAGTCCCTTACTTCTTGTCCCGTTTCTCACTTATATAGCAAAATAAAGCCTTCTTCCCCTTCTTAATTCCTTCAGCTATCTGCAGCTCCTTCTGTGCCTTTGCTCACTGGATTTCCTTACTTGCCTCACTAGCCAACCTTAGGTAATTTTCCCCATCTACCTCTCTCTTGGTCTTCCTGAATTTTCTATAGGTCAATCTCTTTTCCCTTACTGCCTGGGCAACCCCAGAACTGAAGCAGCTGGGCGCTTTTGCCTTGTGATCTTCCCCCTTAGCCTAATGCACTCATCTGTGGCAACCAGTATTCCTTCCTTAATGATGGACCACCTTTGGTCCACCCCCATATCTGCTCTGATGCCCGCCAGATGGCTCCTTAGTACTTCACCCATTTTCCTGAAGTCCGCCCTCCTGAAATCCAAGATTTTGGTCTTAGTCAGAATGCTTTCCCTGTCCATATCCAACTGGAACCACACTGCACAATGGTCACTTCCATCCAGTGGCTCTTTGACCATTATTTCCTGTACATGAATGAATGTTGAAGATGATTCCTGGAGGACTATTGATTTCAGGCTTATTAAATTGACAAGCAAGGCCATGGTGTCTTCTGCCTCTAAATTAATGAACCATTCATTATGCTATGAAGTATTCCCTAAATATTGGAAAAATGCTGTTATTACACCCATACACAAATCTGTATTGAAAAACATAGTATCCAACTTTTGTGCCATTTCACTACTGGCACCTCATTCTAAAATGTTTGACAGGATTGTCTTAGACCAAACTAATGAAGTCCTCTCTCAGCATAATTTGTTGACAAGGTTACAACATGGCTTTTGATCAAAGCATATTATGGAGACTGCCTTGGTGAGGTTCTACGATTATATGCACAAATCTATGGATACAGGGCAGTGTGTGGCATCAGTTTTTTTGTGGACCTCACCAGGGCATTCCACCATGTAGATAATGACTTCCTGATTTAATCTTTTTTTTTAAACTGGTCCCACAAGGTATCCCTTGGGAAGAAAGAGAAACCTCAGGATCCCTGTCACAAAAAACAAAATACCTATTATATTTAGAGCTAATAAGAATGAGAAAATATTTTCTTATACATGTTTTGAGGAAAATTAGCCAGGTAACATCTCATTATGCATGTACAATTGAGAATTTGCACAAACAGTTGGATAATTGAACTATACTTAGCCTCCAGGCTGTCATAAGCATGAAATCAGACAAGGGTCCCGGCTCTTATTGACTTGTAGTGGATACATATAAGCTTTAATTTTCAAGGGTGGCTTCCAATTTTGTGTTTTTTACTTAACACAATACTCCAAAATAGAATCATCCCTTATTCTTGAGCTGGGAACCTACAGTAATGGTAAATCTTCAAGAGAATCTCCTCCACTGAGCTACAGCTCTCTCTGTCTTCTTGCCCCCTTTTGTGGGTGATGGGTAGTTATCCTGCTTGCTCTCGCATGCTGGTTCTCCTCTTATGGCTGAATTTGGCATATTTACTCAAGTTTCCATATCCTTTCCTGTGTGCCTGGTATGGTCCTGGTTGCTTTAGTTCTTACCAGTCTGATGATCCTCTGAGCTTGTCTCCAGCAGGGAACTGAAGCATCATGGGGCCACTCACATTATATAGGTGGTGACAATGCATGTTGACTTGGTCAGCCCCAGCCAGCAAAATCTCCGAGGTAGTTCTGATGCTGACAGCTTACAGTTCCATGATGTAGTTCAGTGGAGGGAGATAGCCTCGATATCCTTGAAGAAGATCATCATATATTTCGTGTTTAAAATCAGAGAAATAGACAACCCAGCCATGTATTGACCAATAAGTTTCATTGATGCTACACAAAAACTATTTTGCAGAATTATATTGGATATCCTATTAAACAATCCCAAAAACAAGTATATTAATGGGAATTAAGGAGTTTAAACAAGAATTTACATAAATTAAGCAAAATAACAAGAATAGATATAAGGTACAGATAGATGGGGCAATGTTGGGAGTACAACAAAATGATTAACAGGCAGAGACAAAAACAAGAGGAGGGAAGGGGGTATCGAAAAACACAAATCGACAAAGAGAAGGCACAAGGAGTAGGTTAAGAAGAATGAGTAAATTAGATTGGGGGCAAACTAGCCAGTACCTAAACAAGAGCACTTGTGAGCAAAAAGAAGTTTCAGATAGTGTATGAGAGAGACAGAGCTAGGAAGGAGAAAAGTAAAGTTTAGGGGACAGGGGTGTTCCAAATAAAAGGAAAATAAGAGGAGAAAGTAGATTGCCCAGCAGCAGATTTGGAGTATGGAATTAGGAAAGTGCAGGAGTTCCTAGACTGAAGTGTATAAGAAGGTGGGGGGGTGGGGGATTGGGAGAGGGGAAATGTAAGTAGGGAGAGAATATAGAGAAGTCAAAGCAGAGGTCATAAGAAGGAAAGGAAGGAACAAAGGTAAAAGAGGAGGACCCAGTGGATGCAAAATAGGAGGAAAGCACAAATTGTGAAGAATTTGTTTATTCATTATTCAGTTTATATTTGAACATTATTCAGTTTAGGCCAGAATGTGATACTAATTCAACTTAAAGATAATTTTCATTTACCAAAAGTTAAAGACATCTCAATTAGTTTGCTTGCCTATCCAGATGATGTGGTGCTTGTATCCACGTCATTACTTGGACTGCAAAAGTAATTAGGTAAATTTGCTGATTTATTTAATCAGAATTCAGTGCACATCAACAAGGGGAAAACACAGTTGTTAATTTGTGGGACTAATAGGAGAGTTAACCAAAACCTTTATATAAACAAAGAACCACTTATGACATTAAAACACTATTATTATTTGGGTGTATGCTATTCATCGACAGTGAAATGGATAAGACATTTAGAACTAATGGATTAAAATGCAGAAAGCACAAGGTGGTATACAAAGATTTAATCATAAATACAGGGGATCCTTAGTAGATGGCATGTTAACAGTACTAAATGCAAAAGTGAAATCCACTATGCTCTGTGCTTGAGAAATATGGGGTTTATGTAATCACAGTAAATTAGAAAGGGTTATAAATAAAATAAATAGAAACATGTTGCAAGTTCTAAATTGTGTTCCTTCATACAGTTTATATTGAGATCTGAATTTGGACAGTTTCCTCTAGGTACACTTATACAAGAAAGAATTACAGTTTCCTTACTCTACTTATTTCAGTTGCCTGAATCAAGGTACCCAAGATTGTGCCTAGAGGAACAAATATATTATTCAACAAGAGGTCATAAGTTTCCATATTTAAATTTTATTAAAAATACAATGTATCCATCAGACCTGGGATATTTAATGGCAGGAATCTATATAAGACCTAGACTTGATATAATAAAACAAACCAAGACAAGGTATTGAGATATAGCAGTAGATACACACACACACACACACACACACACACACACACACACACACACATAGGGACCATGATGCAAGTTCTAAATCATACAGTGTATATTAAGATCCTAATTTGGATCATTTCCTCTAGCTACATGTACATAACAAAGAATTATGATTCCCTTGCTTGACTTATTTCAGTTGCCTGAAATGCACCTTTGTTAGCCCTATGAATCAATCCAGTTATGAAGTGAGATATTTGATTACTTGTAGGACTGAAAACATTGTACAGTATATGCATTCTGGTGTGAATGCCCTTCCCTTTATGTAGGCAGGAATATCCAACCTATGAAGGTTAGGATCCAGGGACAGATCCGTTCAATTACTTCTGGAAAGTGTGACATTCCAGTGAGCCAACACTGACACAGTAAGCATCATGATGATTTTACATTCATTACACATCATGGGGATTGATCATGTTCCTACCTACCCAAGAACAAATGATCTTGTGAAGTCTTCTTCTGAAAGAAAAACATTTAATTTACACTCTCGTTGTCCTGTTACCTAGAGGGCTTCACGACAATTGGGATGTTCTTCCACATTTGCATTAATGTGTTTGTTTGAATGTTCTCCCTTTAAGTTAGTTTTTCGCTGTGTTCCATATTTTTTCATAATTTATTATGTTTTGTCGTTTTATTCTGTCCTTGTTTAGGTACACTCAGGAACTCTGAACAGGAAGATCTGTTTTGGAGTAGTACATTATTATTCAGCAAGACTTTTAAATTTTCTGAGATGAAAATATGTATTGATTAGTAATTTACCTTTTACAGCTATGAAGACTACTTCAGTAATGGGGGCGCTGTGGAGCCCAAGCTTGACTGATGCAGAAGGAGCAGCTCTGTATCTATAAAACTTTAAAGACAAATAATACCTTTAAATTCATCATCAGCTACAAAAGAAAGTCTCTAAGTCTAGCGGAGAGAACAGAAAATAAGATGGGCAATCCCAAAAAGAAGGAACATGGGCAGGCAGCTGGGGGCCCGGCAATGAGAGCGACAGGGCAGTAGCCCTCGACTAGCTCCAAGAAGAAGAAATGATGCAGTCACTAGGCCACAAACTTTAGACTGTAATCTCTCTGGTCACAGCCATGAATACAAAGTTGGATGGACTAACTGGCTGGACAACTTTAGTGGAGTCGTCAGTGGAGCAACTTCAGAACTCTGTAGGTGATCTGCAGCAGCATGCTAACAAGTGCAATGCCATCAGCGCAGGTCACTCAAAAGAAGCTCAACATACAAATAACCAATTGGAGCTGTTAGAAAATCAGATACGGAGTGCGAACATCTGCATGATAGGTTTGCCAGAGGGATGAAAGGAGCATCCCCTACTCTTCTTTTAAAGAATGGATCAAGGAGCAGTTTATTGGACATGGGGACTTCTCGGAATGGCCGTTTATCAAGGCTTACAGAATTTGTCCCTAAGGTAGACAAGCCGAAGAAGCTCCAAGTGTGCTTATGGTGGTGGCAAACAGTATGGGAACTAGAGACTCTATTCTCAATCTAGCAAAATGACTGGGTCCTTTGAGTATCCAAGGACGTATGGTGCATCTTTTCCCGGACTTGTCTTACTCTACTCGTCAGCAACGGAAAACATTTGATGGTGTTAGAAGGAAGCTTCAAGATTTAGAAATACCACATGCAGTCCTCTTCCCCACCAAGCTTGTCTATCAAAGTAAAGTATTCATATTTACAGATCTGATGGATGTGGGGAAGTGGGTTACCAGTTTGGATGCACAACGTCAGAATAATTCAACCCAGCAGTCGGACGACAAATCCCTCGAAGAAACCTGAACAAGGATTCCTTGGTGACTTTCTTTCTCGTTTCAATGCATCTGAACATAATAATCACCTACCAGCGATTATTGACTAGCTGTGATGCCATCGTTTATTCTTAAGGGCTTTACTTGTTGCTGTTATATAAGTTTTAACGTTTAGATTTACTAAGAGTCTTTCCTGTTGATATGGTTACATAACCCTATGGTGTCTTAAATAATAATATTGAGTAAGCTGGGAGAATATAGCTGTGTTCTCCCCCAGTCTTGATATAGTTCAAAAGGTTATCATATATGCTAGCCTATGTTTTCTGTGCCTGAAATTTATCTTAGGGGGTTTCTTTTTTACCCGTTAGAAAGTCTCTGTAGGTAAAATGGTGGACCCCATGCTCTGAGAGCAAGACAATATTTTAAACATTTTAGGATAATTTTAGAAAGGTTTTTCCACCTGTTCATGGGCAACAGCTACACAGAAATGTGGACTTTTAGTTTTGGAGATATTTAGAATTTCCCTTCCCAATTTAAAGAACCAGTTTGGAGATACTGATATCCTGAATAGCATGGAAATTGTTTCCTTGTGAACTGTACACTCGATGTTTCCAAGACGAATTGCATTTTGTACATGATTTACATGTAAAATCAGTAAATATAAAGTAAAAAAAAAAGACTACTTCAGTAACATTTCCTGTTTTCCTTTTGTCTCCCCCTAACTTTATCATGGTTGTTCCTTTTTAGGTGTGTGGCAAGCTAGCCACCATCAATCATTATTTGCAGATGTATTTCTGATATATATATATATATATATATATATATATATATATATATGATTTTGTGAATATTAAATGCCACAAGAAAATGCCAGTGTTAAGAAAAGGGTCATATAGAAAGAGAGAATGGATTTTTCAAATGTCTGATTTTCATCTGTGACCTAGGAACCAGCTACTTGCCAGGAAACTAAATTACACTCCAAGGGGAGTGGAGTTGCCTTGTAAACTTAATTGAGGGAAATAGAGGTAACAAAAAAGTTTCAGGGGATAAACCTTTGCACGTCAAAGGCAGGATGCTTGGGAACCAGGATCTGGGAAATAGCCATTCCTGACAGGCTGGTGTGAATTGTCTTACAAGTGTTATATTGTAGGGCAGTAGGGCATCAAAGGAACCAATTCTGAAATGTTGTTATTGTGCCAGGAAGTGGTGATATAAGAACCTAAATAAGAAATAATAATAATTCCCTACAATTTTTGGAAAGCACAAGAGTGACATCTACTGGCCTACAAGTTAGAACCAGACCTGGGATTTTGGCAGACTATTTAAGGCGCTCTGAAACAGATGCAAACTCTCTTTTCCTGGAGCATTTCAAAGGACACCTTTCCTGACAAGACACATAACAAACTGCCAGCAGACACTGAAAGCCAGTAGCTGAAAAAGAAAGAAAGGACTTTTCAGACTTCACTTATTCTTCTGGACTTCAATTTACTACGATCTTAAGGTAAAACTTAGATAAAAGTTTATAGTGCATTTTCTTGTACATGCCCACTGTTATTTGTGTTATTCTGTGACTACATTTCTAAATCTTTTAGTTGTAAATATATGATAATTATTTAGTAAAAACATTTGTTTTTAAGAAACCTGCCTGAGCGTGATTTTTATATTGTGTGTGATTCTGGGATGTTTATTAATAATCTGTGACCAAACTGTTATTGCTAAGGGGTGCCACCATAAGCTACCAATTGAACAAGGATCTGTAAAGAGAAATCTGGGTAAAGATAGGGAGAATACAAAAGTCTCAGGGAAGAGTCTGTGGAGATTTGAACCAGGTTATTGTATGCCCTGTGGGAGATGGCAAAATCAGGGTTATGAGGCTACCCCAAAGAGATCATAATGCCTGGATTGTCCCCCTTTGTGCAACAACCAAAAGGAGTTCTTATTTAGTACACAAAAAGCTGAAGCACACACAAGCCCCCAATAATAATAGGATCCAGAGCATACAAAATAAAATTGCCTTTATTGCACCAGTAAAACCGCTTGACGCGTTTCGGACACAAGTCCTTTATCAAAAGCTGGCGTTCTTATTTGGCTACAAGACTCAAGACAGGTATTGCACCCTTATCCAGAGCAAAGATGGAGCCCTGGGACCTCATGACAGGTATTCAGTTGTGAATTCAGTAAGCCCTCTGAGACAAGAGGTAGTGGATTTTAGGAGGGTGGACTTCAGGAGGATGAGAGAAATACTGCAAGGGAGATTTCAGGGTATTAGGCCAGAGATGGATACACAGCAAAAGTGGGAAATTATTAAAACAGGGCTAATGAGCCAGACCACAGGCACAGTGGTTGGATTTCCACTTGCGACACCAGTGACCCGGATTCAGGAATGGAATCGGGTGCTGGAGGGCTGGCCAGGGACAGAGGGCTTGAGCGTCGGCTGACGGTTCACCTTCTCTCGAGGAGAGGGCAGGGACATGACCCGGCACTTGCTGACCCCTAGCGGAGGCTGGGGGTACAGCAATGTGCAGGGTTCCACACACTAAGGAGGCGTGGTGAACGTTGGCATCAGCCTTACATTGTGGCACACCACACTGCCGGGGAGCAAACAGGAAAAGAGCCCTGTAGCCAACTGGATGGCGGTTGCCAGCTCCCGTAGCCGTGAGTCCAAGGACAGTGCACACACCATCCCCAGCAACACCCTGGAACAGGTTTGGTGCTGGTTGCCCCCGCTGGCACCCCCCCTGGTGAAGGGTTATGTCTGGGGGTCATCTGGGGGGGCTGCTATATGGGGTGAAGAGGTGGCTGATCTGAGGCAGTGCGGCTCGGAGGGCATAGATGGCCTGAAGGAGAGGCTGGCCCGGAGCTGGGAGGGAGCATAAAAAAAATGGGCTAACAGAGGCTACAGAAGCTTGCACCAGGACTAACAGCAAGAAGTGCAGAGCCAGGAAACCATGCTGGCTGAACAGAGAAGTGTTAGAGGGGTGAGGGTGAAGAGAGTTGCATACCAGAAGTTCAAGAGAATGAGGAAGGAAGAAGACAGGGAGGCTTATGTGAGTTGGTCCAAGGAGGTGACCGAGCGAGTGAAAGTAACCAAGGCCTCTAGGGAGCTAAGGTTAGTGCAGGGTATCAAGGGAGGGGAGAAGGACTTTTCAGATGAGTCAGGGGAAAGAGAAAGTGTGGAGACCATATAGTGAAGATAAAGTGGGAAGGAGTGGTGGAAAGGGAGAGGAACAAGCACAAGTACTACTGTAAATGAATACTTTTGCTCTGTTTTCATGAAGGGCAAGGATGGTCCACTACCACCATGGACTGGGAGGGTGGGGGTGGGGGAGGAGATGACAGACAGAATGATCGAGGGGAGTAGAGTACTTGAGTGTCTGAGGGCATTAAGGGCAGACAAGGCACCAGGTCCTGATGGCATCCACCCCAGTGTGCTGAGGGAGATGGTGGAGGTGTTGGCCGAACCACTGGCAGACCTGTTCAGTACCTCCCTGGACATGGGATGGGTGCCTCAGGACTTGAGGGTGGCCCATGTGGTGCCCATACAGAAGAGTAGCCCTAGGGATGAGCCAGGAAATTAGCAGCCTGTCAGTCTCACTTCCATAGTGGGTAAACTTATGGAGACAATACTGAAGGAGAGGCTAGTGTCGTTCCTCGAGGGCAGTGACCTCCAGTATGGGTGGCAGCACAGGTTCATCTCAGAGAGGTCTTGTCTGACCAGTCTAATAGAATATTACGACTGGGTAACAAGAGAGCTGGACATGGGTCATGCTGTAGATGTCCTGTACTTGGTCTTCAGCAAGGCCTTCGATTCAGTGCCTCATGGGAGGCTGGGGACAAAGCTGACTGCTGCAGGGGTGGGAACAAAGCTGACAAACTGGATAAGGAACTGGCTGCAGGGGAGGCTGCAATGGGTGGTAGTGGGGGGGAGCTCTCAACACCTAGACCAGTGATGAGCGGTGTGCCGCAGGGCTCGGTGCTGGGCCCAGTGCTATTTGGGCTCTTTATCTCAGATATTGTACATGGAGTTGGGAGCAGGGTTAGTCTGTTTGCAGCTGATACCAAAATGGGGGCAGTGGTGGATGAAGATGATGGATGGGAACAATTACAAGGGGACCTAACCAGACTGGAGGTATGGTCAGAGAAATGGCAGCTGAGATTCAATGTGAAGAAGTGCAAGGTTCTGCACTTCAGGGCAAAGAACCCAAGGTAAGATTATTGGTTGGGAGGGGTGAGGCTGGGGATCACTGAGAAAGAGAAGAACCTAAGGTTGTTGGTAACAGGGACCATGAACAACTCTGCCCAATGCAGGAAAGCAGCAGCAAGCAAACAGGATGCTAGGCTGTATCGCAAGGGGGTTTCTTGTCCAGGCATAGGGAGGTGATCCTGCCCCTCTACAGATCTTTGGTCAGGCCACACTTGGAGTACTGTGTGCAGTACTAGTGGCCGGATCTGAAGAGGGATATTAATTTACTGGAAGGTGTGCAACGGAGGGCAACAAAAATGTTACAAGGGATGGAGGGCAAGGCCTACGAAGACAGGCTGAATGAGCTGAATATGTACACACTAGAGGAGAGGAGGGAGGGGGGAGTATTATTGAAACATTCAAGTATTTGAAGGGGATAAATAAAGCTAGCACTGAAGGGGTGTTTAAACCTAGGTGGAGTAGGGACCTGAGGGGGCATGGACTAAGTTTGGAGGGTGAAAGATTTTGGAGGGAGATGAGGAGGCACTACTTCATGGAGAGGGTGGTATCATGCAAGACAGTATGACATTTTAAAAGGGAGTGGGACAAATCAAGAGGGAGGGTCTGGGTGAAGGGGGCTGATGCCGTCATGGGAATGACAGATGGGGAAGGGGTTGGGGCAGCTGCAATCTAGGGTGTTAGCTGCACACTTGGGCAGATGCTGATAGATGGGGTGATCTGTTTCTGCTGGCAGATTTGTATGTTTGTAAGTGGCAGGTGTTCAGCTGTGAACTCAGTAAGCACTCTGGGAGGACACGAGGAGGGTACTCCTGTTTTCCCCCTCCCTGTCATGGAGTGTACTTAAGGGTGAGCACTGTGAGGTCAGTGGACCTGATCCACAGGAGTGGGTTTGTGAGAGATTTGGTGCACAGTGGTGGGATCTGAGAGATCTGGTGGCATAGTGTTGCGATTCGAGAGATATTGGTGGCACAGGCATAACAGTTGGGTTCGAGGCCAGTGGATCAGAATGATAAACTGAAAACAATATTCACACAAACAGGGCAGAGATTGGGAAAAAAAAATTTGATCACAGTAGAAAGTTCCCTACCCTGTTTTTTTTTTTGGGGGGGGGTCGGTGTACGTGTAGCAGTAGTTAGGGAAGAAGATGGCTTCCAACTACAGCAAATATACTGCAGACCACCTGAGGTAGTTGTATCAGGAAAGAAGGGTCCAGTACAAGGGGCGAACCAAAAAGAACCTCATGGAGGCTGTCATGGCAGCCGATGAGCAAGTGGTTGCCCCGAACCTCGAGTCACGGCAAGTGATTGAAAGGGACCAGACCTTGGGCATGGGGGTGCCAGGGTACATCACAGTGTCCAGTCCCAGGGAGGAGGACAGCAAGACCAGAGGGAACCCACAGCCACAGTGCCAGGGAAAGGCCAACGCAGAGCTGGAGCTGCAAGGGATCAGGCTACAATTTGAGCTAAGGAAATTGGAGCTGGAGCAGAGAAAGTTCGAAGCCCAGCAAGAAAGAGAGCAGAAGAGGTTCAAAATGGAGATGCAGGAAAAACAGTGCCAGAGAGAGGCCAAGGAAAAAGAAAGGCAGTGCCAGAGAGAGTTTGAACTGGAGAAGCTAAGACTCCAACGTCCAGTGCCAGAGGAGGAAAGTGGCAGGGATGAACCTGAAACTCCAGGTCTGGGGTATGTTAAACTCTAAATTAATAGCTGAATTTAAAGAAGGGGATGATATGGATACATTTTTGAATTTGTTTTAAAATGTCTGTATCCAGGCCAAAATACCCAGGGAGTCCTGGAGCTTCCAGCTATCCCCGCTACTTACTGGTAAAGGGCATCAGGCGCTAGGCCAAATGGGCAATAATGATAGCCAAGATTATGAAAAACTTCAAGCTGCTTTGCTTAAAAAGTATGAACTGACTCCTGAAGCCTACAGGGTTAAATTCCGGAATCTCCGAAAAAGCCCTGACATGAGCTTTGAGGAACTCTCCACAAAGCACGTCAGTTTTTCAAACTTTGGTGGGAGGGGGTGGAAGCAAACTGTGGATAAAATTGAGGAGGTTCTGTTGCTAGAGCAGTTCTTTTGGGCTTGCCCAGCAGAGCTAAAAACCTGGTTAGAGGACTGGGATCCAAAAACAGCACAGCATGCTGCTAAGCTCTTAGATTGCTATACCAGGGGCAGGCCTGCTCTGAAAGGAAGTGGGGCAGGTGTGGCAGGACAGAAAGGGAAAAGCACACCTTCAGGGTAGCTAAAACCCTCACTGCCTTCGCTGAAGGGGGAAGCCCCAAGTTACCAAAATGGGTTTTCTTGGATAAAAGAAATGATGACTGTTAGTTTTATAAACAGCCAGGGCATCTTGCTAGACAGTGTCCTAAAAAGGCACAGAGTGGACAAAGTTGTGCTTGAACAGAGTTGGGTGCATTGTGTATCCCTGAAAGCATGCCTGTAAACATGATGGAACACATACAGCCGGTTACTGTAAATGGGGTGTAAACCCATGGAATAAGGAACACGGGGGCATCTCTTACCCTGGTAAAAAGGGATTTGATTGGGCCTGACCAGCTTATACCAGATCAGTTTATCACTGTGAGAGGATTCACAGGAGAGGAGAAAACTCTGCCACTAGCTAGTGTTCTCCTGGATTGGGGTGAGACAGGAGAGATGGTGTAAAAAGTGGCAGTGGCAGACAACCTCGCCCTGGATATGATTATAGGGAACAGTCTCCAGAAGGGGGTGGTGTGTGTGTGTGGTTACCTGCAGTCAGATGGCAAAGGCCTCTTGTAGTTCTCTGAACCCATTAGAAGCCCCTGTGGAAACAAATGGGAGGCTGGATCACCAGCCTGTGTCTCCTGAAATGGAGGGTAGTGAAAGGGAGGTAGGACTACCCCAGGTAGCCATGCACCTGACAGCTACAGAAGGTTACTCTGAGGACGGAGGGATAACAATTGGTCAGAAAGTTAAGGATGGCAGTGACCCTGACTGCCCTGACGCTAGAGCTATGGACCCCAGTTTAGGAACTGAAGGGGACATGTCTTATGCCTTGGGAAAATGTGAGGAATTTGCTGCTGCTCAGAGGACTGATCCTAGCTTGGAGAGGCTGAGGGCTTGTGCAGAATCTGATGGGACACATGGAGGTGAGATGAGACATAGGGCATTTGGGGACAACGGACTGTTGTATGCCCAGGATGTGAGGACAGAGGGACAGGTGATGGGCAGGCAGCTTATCATTCCCAAGGGGTATCGTTAGTGATTGCTCAAGGTCGCTCATGACATCCCCATGTCTGGACATCTGGGCATCGCACACACAGTGCAGTGATTGGTCCAGAGTTTCTATTGGCTCAACTTCACCCAGTAGGCGAAGGAATACTGCAGGTCTTGTCACCGATGCCAACAGATAGGGAAGGTGTGTAGTAAAACTAAAGCTGCCCTAATTCCCTTGCCCATTGTGGAGGAGCCTGTCCAGAGGGCAGAAATGGATATTGTGGGACCTTTGAGCACCCCAAGCTCCTCCAGGAAGAAGTTTATCCTGACTGTGGTCGATTACACCACCCGATACCCAGAGGTGGTCCCACTCATCTCCCTTAGGGCAGATACAGTGGCAGATGCCTTGCTAGAGATTTTCTCCTGTATCAGGTTTCCACAGGAGGTTATCTGTGACCAAGTGGGTGCCTTCATGTCGCACCTGATGAAGTGTTTGTGGGAAAAGTGTGGGGTGGTGCAGAGATGCATGACACCTTCAAACAACATGAAGTCTTGCTGTATTCTGACTATTGCAGTGATATCCAACCTTTGAACTGCCCCGGAGAGGAGAGAGTTAACTTTCCATGCAAGGCATGGAATGCTGAGCTCAAGCTCGGTTGAGACTCTGTCTGTTGTTGTTTGAACCCAAACCGCCAGATTCTTTACTCCGCCTCACTGAACAGTCGCTCCGGAGATTTCTCCTTTGCTCGGTTCAATTTAGTCGGTTAAAGTGTCATTTTTTCCCTTGGTTTCAACCGAATTTATTCCATTTAACCTGTCGGTTCAGTCTCTGTCTGTGGTACCGTGAGTACTAGATAGGTTATTATTGTTTGCTTCTGTGTGGAACTTAGAACATTGGATCGGTTCGGTTGAACCGATCAGGTTTGTTAAAAAGTATGTTCTGCTTTTA
The DNA here is from genome assembly GCA_016271365.2 of Neoceratodus forsteri. Taxonomy (NCBI): domain Eukaryota; kingdom Metazoa; phylum Chordata; order Ceratodontiformes; family Ceratodontidae; genus Neoceratodus; species Neoceratodus forsteri. The sequence goes on from CM057453.1 coordinate 1,096,420,373, forward strand.
GAGTGTGGTAACCGTCCTTATTGATTCTAAAAAACGGATTTCATTACGCTTTTTCCACGACCTATAACACGGTCGGGAACCGATAAGGGTGTCTTGCCTGGCAGATTGCTGGAAAAAAGGGTAAGTTTGGAGGACTGGCCATGTCTGAGAAACCCAAGAGAAAAAACTCGGGCTCACTGGTTTCAACATTGTAGGTGTGGGGAAGCCTTTGCTAAGGCTGACCCCACACCACCTGTGTTTATTGTCTGGGGTTTGACTACCTCGATTCAGACTGCCAGATTTGCAAAAGTTTTCCCACAGCTACCCTGGAAAAGAGAGTAGGTAGGCTGAGGGAAAGGAGGCTAAAAATCTGCTGACCCGGATGGCCAGCCCGGTTCGGTTCCAACCGAACCAGAAGGAGTGCCCTCTGACCAGGGCGAAACTTCTTCGGACAAAAGGAGAACAGACTCTGAGGAGTCGGTTCCGGTTAAAAGAAAAAGAAGGGATAAATCAGCCGGTTCAGATCCACAAGTTCTTTCTCCGACCGCTGATGAAATAGCCAAAGTGATAATGATTGTTCAATCGCTAACTCCAGTTCCGACCGAACCGGCACCATCGGTTAGGGGCTCGGTTCGGTCGGTTTCGGTTCCGATTATAACTTAGAGGATTTTTATGAACCGGAGGAGGAGGAGGAGGAAGGAGAGTATGAGGATAGTGATGGTGATTATGAACGTCTGGATGTGCCCATTGACCCAGACATCTCCCCAGACAGACCTTCAGGGTTTCTCCTCCTAGACTTTCTGAGTCCCCTTCCCACTTTATGTTTTACAAAAAAGTGGCTGAAACTCTTCAGCTTCCTATGGAGGAAGCAGTAGAGGATCAGGAGGAGCCTGATTATGTTGAGATGATGGATATCCCAGAGTCCAGGAGGCTGTCTATTCCCCTCCATATATCTTTTGGGAAACAGACATTTAAAATTTTAAAGACTCCTAATTCTATACCTCCTGTGGACAAAAGAATGGACAAGAGGTATACTCTTTCAGGCTCAGAATCTGGAGTTCCTTTCCAGCAATGCAGCCATGTTGGGGTAGTGTAGGCTGCTGCCTGTGATAAGGCAAATATACCTTGGCTACACCCCAGATAAGGACTCCAGGAAGATTGATGCCATGGCAAAGAAACAGTACATGGCAGCATCCTTGGGACTCAGGCAGGCTAATTATATGGCCTATACAGCTAGATACCAGAAGTCTAGATGGGACACTGTGATGGCTCTAGCTAAACAGGTGCCTGGCCAGTTTGCCAAGGAGCTGGAGCAGGTGGCTGCGGATGGTATTGAGGCATCCAAGGTGCAATTTCATGCTGCAGTGGACTCCAATGATGTTTCATCTAGAGTCATGGCTACATCTGTGGCCCTTCGTAGGATGGCTTGGATCAGATGTGCTAGCCTGTCTCAGGATACCCAGACTAAGGCCGTGGAGTTTCCTGTTGTTGGTAATTCTCTGTTTGGGGAGCAGACAGAGAACTACATGAAGAAAATGGATGAATACAGGACCACCTATAGGAGTGCTCAGTCCAAGGAAAGGCAAGCCACTCCCCAGAGGCAGCATTCCAGGGGCAGGGGCAGGCCTTTTCATAGGCCTTTCTACCAAGCCCAGGCCTCCTCTTCCGCCTTTGCCCAGAGGGCGTTCTTCAGAGGGAGAGGCAGACGGGGTACAAGCAGGCCTGCTACTACCCCTCAGCCTAAAGCCCCTGCCAAACAGGCACCCTGATGAGTTTGCCCAGGCCGATTCTCCACCACCCGTAGGGGGCAGACTGGCTTACTTTGTCCAGGACTGGATGTCTTTAACATCAGACAAATGGGTCCTGGAAGTAGTAAGCCAGGGCCTGGTTCTCAGCTTCAAACAATTTCCCAAGATGAGAACCAGGCCCTTTCTACCTGCAAATCCTTCAGAGGCCCTTGCCCTAGAGGCAGAGGTCTCTTCCCTCTTGGCTCTGAGACCCATAGAAAGGGTTTCACCCCTACACAAGGGAAAAGGATTGTACTCCAGGTACTTCCTAACCCCAAAAGACAGGAGAATGGCGGCCCATCCTGGATCTCAGATATTTAAACAAGCACCTTTTAAAGCCAAAGTTCAAAATGGTGACTCTGGGAATAATTCTACCCTCTCTAAGGCCAGGGGACTGGCTAGTTTCCCTGGACCTCAAGGATGCCTATTTCCACATTCTCATCAGATGCTCCCACAGAAAGTACCTCAGGTTCGAGTTGCCCTCAGGCCACTATCAATTCAGAGCAATGCCCTTTGGCCTAACATCAGCTCCAAGGGTGTTCACAAAATGCCTGGCAGTAGTGGTTGCTTTCCTAAGGAGAAAAAAGATCTCCATCTTTCCATACCTGGACGACTGGCTCATAGTAGGTCAGTCTCCAGACCAAGTAGAGTCACACCTACAGATAACTCAGCAACTGCTCACTTCTCTAGGATTCCTTCTGAATCTTTCAAAGTCAATTCTAGAGCCAGTGCAGCTCCTCACCTTCATAGGGGCAGTGCCAGATACAATAAAGGCAAGAGCCTTCCTTCCCCTGGACAGGGCAAGGACCCTTGTTACACTGGCCTCTTCATTCACCCTCCAGGTGTCTCGACCAGCAAGGCATTTTCTACAGCTCCTGGGCCACATGGCTGCCTCTACAGCAGTGGTCCAAGGAGCAAGATTTCAGATGAGGGACATTCAGTTCCACTTAAGAGCCTTCTGGTCCCAGAGAAAGGATTCTCTGACCAAGCTAATCCCAGTGACTCAAACCCTGATCCAGGCTTTGCAATGGTGGCAGGATCAGGACAACCTAAGGCAAGGAGTTCCCTTTGTCACTCAATCTCATTCTCTAATCCTTACCACAGATGCCTCCCTCTTGGGCTGGGGAGCCCACTTGGGGGATCTGACCACCCACGGGTTGTGGTCACCTCAAGAATCTCTGCTTCACATCAATCTCTTAGAACTCAGAGCAGTGTTTCTAGCACTTCAAGTTTTTTCCAAGTCTGTTCAGAACAAAGTAGTTCAGATCAGGACAGACAATACCACCACAATGTGGTACATCAACAAGCGGGGGCACTCGGTCTACGGCCTTGTGCACAGAGGCAATGAAGTTGTGGTCTCTGGCCTATTCCCTGAATACCTCTCTGATAGCAGTGCACCTCCCAGGAAGGACAATGTCCTGGCAGATGCTCTCAGCAGGATATCTCAGGGCCATCACGAATGGTCCCTAGATCCCCTGATTTTGAAGGTGATCTTCTCCAGATGGGGCACCCCACAGATAGATCTTTTTGCAGCCCCAGACAATCACCAACTTCCTCTTTTTTGCTGCAGACCCCCAGTGTTGGGCTCAGTCCCCCTGGATGCTCTAGTTCTCAATTGGGAAGGGAAGGTCCTATATGCTTCCCCTTCCCTCTCCTGTTCAAGGTACTAGTCAAAATCAGGTCTCAACCCTGCAAAGTGATTCTGATTGCTCCAGACTGGGCCAGACAGCCCTGGTACCCTCTCTTGCTGTCCTTAGCAGTCCACCTTCCCCTGTCTCTTCCCAGGAATTACAACCTGTTAACATGTTCTCAGGGGAGGGTTTGGTATCCGGATCTCAAATCTCTCAATCTCAAGGCCTGGCTCTTGAAGAGTTAGAGTTTGCTGCTTTGCATCTCTCTCAAGGTGTTCTGGATATTTTAAAGGCTTCTCAAAAGCCTTCCACCAGAAAGACTTACAACTCCAAATGGAAAAGGTTTACTATTTGGTGCTCTGGGAAGCATATTTCTCCAGAGTCTGCTGGGTTGCCTACAGTCCTTGACTATATGGTTCATCTAAATAGCTTGGGACTCAGACCAGCTACACTTAGAGTGCATCTGGCAGCTGTCTCTGCCTTCTTGTCAGCAGGCAAGCCCTCTTCCCTTTCAGCTCATCCTGTATTCCATAAATTCTTCAAGGGATTGCTGCATACCAATCCTCCCTTCAGGGACCCTGCCCCTGCTTGGGACCTTAATGTTAGCATTGCTCAGCTTATGCAACCCCCTTTTGAGCCTTTGTCTCAGCAGAGCTTCAGCACTGACTTGGAAAACTGTGTTCTTGGTAGCATTACTTCTGCCAGACGCATAAGTGAGTTACAGGCCCTGTCAGTGGAGCCTGATTTTATCTCTTTCCATAGAGATAAGGTGGTCCTCAGGACTAATAGGAAGTTTTTGCCTAAGGTGGTTTCAGATTTCCACCTTAACCAGTCTATGTCTCTTCCTGTTTTCTTCACTGACCATTCCTCCTCTGGGAGAGGAGGCTGCACAGCTTGGATGTGAAAAGGGCCCTTAGCTACTACGTAGAGCGCACCAAGGGTCACAGGTTTGACTCCCTCCAACTGTTCCTCACTTATGGTGAGGTTGGTAAGGGAAAACCTGCCACTAAGAAATCTATTGCCAGGTGGATTGTCTCTTGTATACAATTTTGCTATGAAAAATTAGGTAGGATCCTACCCTCAGGCCTGAGGGCTCACTCTACCAGAGGTACAGCTGCTTCCCTGGCTGCTGCCAGGGATATTCCTATCTTGGATATTTGTCAAGCAGCCACCTGGAAAACAGTACATATTTTCACCAAGCATTACTCTCTGGATATCAAGGCTAGGAGTGATGCTCGATTTGGCACAGCAGTGCTTCAGAGCTTGTTCGAAGTAGGTTCTGTCCCTCCTCCCACGAGGTACTGGCAGTAGTCTGCAATGAGTCAGAATACAGCAAGACTTCATGTTATTTGAAGAAAAATTACTCACCTTTGTAATGTTTCTTCTAATGGAGTCTTGCTGTATTTATTCTCCTACCTCCCCTCTCAGAACCTGGGTTTTGGGATGTGGGTGGGCAGGAACAGTGTTGGCACCCTAGAGGTGCCCCCCTTTCTCACCCTCTTATTTTTGGGTATGTGTTGTGTTTTGTTTTTTGGGTTTCCTGACTTGAGTCTTTGCCTTGGAACCAAAAAACCTTTTTATTAGATTTAGTTGCCAGTTGGCTAGTGTAAGTTTACAGTTTCCACACAGGACGTCCAGTGAGTTTAGCTCATAAAGATCTGGCGGTTTGGGTTCAAACAACAACAGACAGAGTCTCAACCGAGCTCGAGCTCAGCGTTCCATGCCTTGCATGGAAAGTTAACTCTTTTCTCTCCGGGGCAGTTCAAAGGTTGGATATCACTGCAATAGTCAGAATACAGCAAGACTCCATTAGAAGAAACATTACTAAGGTGAGTAATTTTTTCTTATCACCCACAAGCCAATGGGCTTGTGTAATATTTTAATGGTACCCTAAAATTGATGCTGCAAGCGTTTGCTGAACAGCATGGGAGGGACTGGGAGAAATACCTTCCCCACCTGTTGTTTGCATACAGGGAGGTACCCCAAGAGTCGACAGGGTTTTCCCACTTCAAACTCTTACAGTCGTAGGGTGCGTGGGCCCATAGATTTGATCCAGGAGGACTGGGAAGGCAGGCACGCCACCCAGGGAACTCCCATAGTGGAGTATGCCCATAAGTTTAGGGAGAAGCTAATGGCAGCAGCCCAAAGCAACCTGTCAGCTGCTGAACAGAAGCAAAAGGTCTGGCATGACCATGGAGCCAGAGCTTGCTCATACATTGCAGGTCAGGAAGTAATGGTCCGGAAGGACAAGCTGCTGGCCGAGTGGGCAGGACCATATAAGGTAGTCCAGCAGGTCAATAACAAACTACATTGTGGAACTGCCTGACAGGAGACATTTATTTATTTAGCTTTTGTTAACCAGGTAATCACACTAATCAAATCAAATCATTCTTTATTTCCAAAAAGCGCTTTTCCAGGAACCAAAGTACTTGCACATAAAACCATATAAATAAAATAACTTAAAACAATCATGAACAACCAGCACATATATAAATAAATAACAGACTGAAGATCATACACCAACATTTTAAATCATTCAACAGAATCCAGAAACGCCAGGCTAAATAAGTATGTCTTTAATGCTGCCTTGAAGCTCTGGACGATCAGGAACTCTCGAACCTGATGCGGTAGAGAATTCCACAGGGTAGGGGTTGCAAAAGCGAAAGACCGAGCTCCAGATGTCTTCAAATGTACCCTAGGAATCTCTAGAAATCCCTCATCAGCAGGGTGGAGGGGGCTGTAAGGGCGAAGGAGATCTTGCAGGTAGTGGGGTCCCTGTTCGTGTAGGACTTTATAGGTCAGTAATCCGACCTTGAAGGTGACCTGCCGCTGTACTGGCAGCCAGTGCAGTCCGCACAGCACAGGCATAATATGACTGGTCCTAGAGGTACTGGTCAAAAGTCTGGCTGCCACATTCTGCACTAGCTGCAATTGGCGGATATCAACCCCTGGTAGCCCTAGGTAGAGGGCATTGCAGTAATCAAGGCGGGATGTCACAAAGGTGTGGACCAACATTGGAAGATCATCAGGAGGAACCAGATGCTTCACCTGGGTGATATTCCTCAGATGGAAAAATGAGGTCTTCACAATGGCTGACACCTGAGATTTAAGTGTCAGGCCTTTGTCAAAAATAACGTCCAGATCTTCCTGGACACAAAGTCTCCACCACTCATTCACACTAATGGGATCTATGCCGGAGGCTCTAGGACCCAGCAGGAGCAAACTTTTCAAGAGGGTCAGCACCAGAGATGGGGCCACGAGGAAGTGGCATCGTGAGCTGTGGCTCATGCAGTAAAGATTACCTCAGCGTTGACCCTCCAACCGCCGCAGTTCCTTTTTTCCCCGTCGAGTGTGCTTCAGTCATGATGTCGCTTGCCTGCCACGAGTCAGACTAGCAGCACAGTTTTCAGTTTATTGTTTCATAATTTAGCTTCGAAAGTACCAAGCAGATTTAATTTTATTGATTAATAAAAGAAGTCTTCAGACCTTCATTGACGGAGTCGACCATGAGCTGGTCAGGTGACAGTAGGGAGACTTTGTATGAAAGCTGTTCAGTCAGTCAGGCTGAGTCCAGACCACCGCCCCTCCCCAGAGAGTGGGTCTGACAATGGACAGTCCAATGCTCAGGGAGATGGGTGGTCTCCCTGAAAGCATAAAAGGAAACGGTTCAATTCGCGGCACCATTCAGCCTCGAGTTCTTCATTGGTGCACAAGTTGAGAAAGAGAAGGCATCACTCGAGGTCACCTTCTGGTATGTCTGCACATCGATGGTTGGTCATTTGGGCTAGGCACCGGTCTTCTCCTCTCTCTGAGTTGCCGGTTTCTGGCTCTGGTGCCCAACCTCTTCAAAATCAGAGCCCATCCCCGCCTACTGGATGGGTCTCAGATGAGCAGTTTCACCAGTGGGCTGCTCTTATGGAGCAATGGGCTTGGAGGTTGGTCCAGCTGCCTGGCCCAGTCACTCTGGGGCCTTTGGGCTGCTCGAGGGACCAGGTAGGGTGGCTGGACTTTCCTAGTCACACGGCACCTTTTTCGGTGCTGTTGACTCCGTGCTCAGGTGTTTTTCCCCCTCACATGGCTGCGGCACAGGGGTCCACACCGATGCCTCTATCTCCTGTTTGTTTTCCTTGTTTTCCTTCAAATTCATAGCCTTGGCACAGTTTTGGAGTCATCCGAGGCACCGAGGGCTCTGTCGGCACCGTCCATGGTGCTGGGGGCTCTGTCAGCACTGTCCATGGCACCAGGGGCTCTGTCGGTGCTGTCCGTGGTGCCAGGGGGCTCTGTTGGCACCGTGGCCTTTCTCAGCTCCATGCGCCGGGCTGTTTCAGATGGCATCGACTTCCTTGGGTTCAGCGTCGTGTTCTTCACTGGCGCTGATGCTTGGTGTGGTGCCGTCCAGCCTCCAGGGCTTTTCGACTCCGATTCTTTCCTCTTCTAATTTCCATTCTGATTTTCACTCCTTTCCTGTCCATACAGTCCCCCGGACTGTCAAGAGATGATTTTGAGCCTGACCCAGCTCTTCGGCTGGGTGATGATGTTGAAGGGTCAGGGATCAATCCTGCTGCAGAGCCTACGGTCGAAGACCTTTCCTTTAAGTCTCTGCTGAAAAATTTAAATTCCACTCTTTCTTGCCAGACTACAGAAATCGATCCTGGGACACTTTTAAGATTCTAATACCTACATGTCCCAGAGATCCCTGCAGAATTCACTCTTCGGTACAACCATCTTTTGAGACCCTTTCTCAGATGGTATGGAACAATCCTGCTCTTATCCCTTCTGTGGCTAAGTCCACAGATAGGAAATATGCTGCTCCCAAGGATCGACCCATTTTGGCCTGACAAGCTTTTGCTGATCCCATTGTAGTCTTAGCAGACAATGACAAGGCTGTTCTCCCTCAGGCACCTACAGCCCAGCCTATAAATAAAGAATCTCATAAGATAGACACCTTAGATAACAGAGTCTTTGCTGCCTCCACCCTGGGTATGCGTATTGCCAGCTACCAGGACTATTTTTCTTAGTATGAGTATGTCTTTTGGCATTCGCTCAAGCAAATGGTAGAAGCTCTGCCTGAGTCAGAAACTAATTCAGAGTACTTCACACCATAACCGGGGGTATCGAGTCCAATAATCAACAGGTTAAAGCTGCAATGGATGCTTTCGATACTGTTTCTCGAGCGGTGGCAGTGGGCATTTGTACCCGTTGCCACTCTTGGCTACATGCTTCGAGCTTCACAAATGATGCCCAGCAGCAGGTCATGGCCTTACCCTTCGACAGCATGTATCTGTTCGGATCCCAGTTGGAACAAGTTCAGGAGGCCACACAGAAGACTAGGTCAGCTATTAAGACAGTTCGACCCGCACCCACCCCCTCACGGGGGGGGGTGCCAACAAGCATCAATTTCACAACCGTCAGTCCTTTTGGGGCAGAGGCAGGGGAGGTTTTAACAAAAAGCACACCCTGCAGCCACAAAAGGAAATGCAGCAGAAGGCACAAGGCTCCAAAGCACCCAGTGCCACCTTCTGAGTTCTTGGCCCAGGTCCCACCTCAACTACCCGAGGGGGTCTCTTCATCAGCAGTAGGAGGATGTCTGACTCAGTTCTATGACCGGTGGAAGTATATAACATCAGACAAATGGGTCCTCCAGATAATCCACGAGGGGTATTCACTCAATATTTCAGAACCCCCCCCAGATCATCCTCCCAAATGACAACCCAGACTGTCGACAGTACAGTCAGACCTTCTTGCTTCCGAGGTACAAGGCCTTCTGAACAACAGGGCAGTAGAAGTAGTTCCGCCGGACCAACAAAACACAGGTTTCTACTCCCATTACTTTCTAGTTCCGGAAAAAACTGGCAGCATGCATCCCATTCTGGATCTCAGAAAGTTAAACAAATTCCTTCGCAAGGAAAAGTTCAAGATGATATCTCTGGGTACCCTTCTAACTTTGATTCATCAACATGATTGGCTAGCCTCCCTGGACATGCAGGATGCCTACCAACACATTCTTATACACCAAAAGCACCACAAATACCTAAGGTTCATGGTGTTGGGTCAACATTATCAGCGAGGCTTTACAAAGTGTTGTGCAATTCTCGTAGCGCATCTCAGAAAAATTGGAATTCAAGTGTTCCCATATCTGGACGACTGGCTTCTAGCAAGCCCCTCCAGACAGGAAACTCTGGACTCTGTAGCCATGGCTTCAGACTTCCTCACGTCCATGGGAGTCCTGCTAAATCTCAACAAATCACAGTTGCAACCCTTCCAGAAACTCCTTTTCATAGGAACTCTTCTGGACACCTCCTGTGTGAGAGCTTTTCTCACAGAGGACAGAAGGAGTGATATCCTACAGATGGCATGGTACATCAGAGAGAACAACTCAATTTGAGCTATCTCAATGCAACGGATGCTGGATCTCATGGCATCCACAGTGTTCACTGTATACCCCTAGCACGTCTCCACATGAGAACCTCTTAGTGGATGCTCAGTACTCAGTGGTCCCCAACCACTCACCCTCAGTCCTTTCTCATCAAGGTGACAGAACCTCTAAGGAAGTCACTCACCTGGTGATCGCAGGAGGACAACCTTCTGGAAGGGTATCCCTTTGCTCTTCTGGATTATCAGAACTCCATTACTATGGATGCGTCCCTGATGGGGTGGGGGAGCTCACTGCCAGAATCTCCACACCCAAGGTACGTGGACTCAGGCCGAGTTCCAGCTTCACATAAATGTCCTGGAAATGAGAACTGTTCTCTAGGCAGTCCAGGCCTTGAAGGATATACTCTGTCACAAGAACATTCTCCTTCAAACGGACAATGAAGCATGATGTATTACATCAATAAGCAAGGCAGGGCACACTCATCCATTATGCAGGGAAGCTATGAGAGTGTGTGGGAATGGTGTCTGGAGCACAAGGCTTTAATCCATGTGGTTTACCTGCCAGGCATGCAGAACGAGCTGACAGACCATCTCAGCAGAATAGAGACAGATCTTCACGAGTGGTCTCTCGACTCAACCGTCGCTCAGTCATTCTTCAAAGAGTGGGGAACTCTAGACCTGGACCTTTTTGCATCCCCACTCAATGCAAAACTGCCTCTCTTCTGCTCCAAAAATCCAGGACCTGGCATTTTCTGTCAGGATATGTTCCGGCTGCAGTGGACAAAATGCTTTCTATACTCCTTTCCTCTTCCACTAATTCAGAGGGTACTTCTCAAATTTGAGTCCCAGGGAAACAGAATGATTCTCATTGATCCCTTCAGGCCTCAACAGATATGGTTCCCACTGCTCAACAGTCTGTCAGCAACCCTCCCGAAGTCACTTCCCCTTCAGACAAACCTTCTGACCCAGGGGCCCGCGGTTCATCCCAATCTGAAGACGCTTCACCTTCACGCTTGGCTCCTGAAGAGACAGAGGTGAATAGGCTCAATGTTTCCTGTAGGGTTTCAGACATTCTTTTAGCTGCGCATAAACCAGCCACTAGAAAGACCTACACAGCCAAATAGAAGCGTTTCTCTCTCTGGTGTGCAAAATCCTCTTTGAACCTTTTTTTCTGCCCACCAAACAAAGTCTTGTAGTACCTTTTAGACCTCTCAAATTCCAGTCTGCAGTACTCTACTGTCAAAGTTCATCTCTGTGTCATTTCAGCTTATCTTGAGCCAGTACATTCCTTGTCTCTGGCTCAGTTACCTGTAGTTAAGAGGTTTCTTAAGGGTATTCTGCATACCAGACCTCTTATCAGATGTCCAGTCATAGCCTGGGACATTAACTTTCTGCTAGACATGCACACTCGGAAACCTTTCGAGCCTCTAGCTACCTGCAAGTTGAAGTTCCTCACTTGGAAAATGGCCTTCCTGGTGGCCATCATTTTGGCCCATAGAGTTTCTGAAATACATGCTCTGGTCATAGACCCCCCCACCCCCGTACACTGTATTTCACAAGGACAAAGTAGTTCTTAGGACCCACCCTAAGTTTCTACCTAAGGTTGTCTCAGAATTTCATCTAAACCAACCTTTAGTCCTACCCACCTACTTTGCTAACTTTCTGAATGAAGGGGAACGTTCCCTTCATTCTTTGGATGTTAAGAGAGCACTGTGACTATATCTAGATAGTACAAAAGAAATTCACTCAACAACTGTTTGTTTCCTTTAGCGAGACCCGGCTGAGTCAACCTGTCGCTATTAGATGCATTTCAGCGTGGCTGGTAGCATGTCTCCACCACTGCTATTCTATGGCACAGGTTAAGCTAGAAGGCAGAATGTACGGCCACTCTACTAGAGCAGTCGTGGCATCTCTAGTGGAAATCCACAATGTGCCCATTGCAGATATTTGCAATGTAGCTACATGGAGCTCAGTGCATACTTTTGTTAAGCACTATGCTTTGGATGTCCTACCAGACGACATCTGTCATTTGGTAGAACTATTCTTAATGGAATTCTGTCCTAAGTGTGTGAGCTCTTAGTTTCTCCTGCTGCCCATCTCAGGGGTTTATTAGCTCGGTACTCTCCCATTGGTGTGAATGAGTGGTGGAGACTTTATGTCCAGGAAGATATGGAAATTACGTACCTACCATAATTCTTGATCTTCTTGTATGAAGTCTCCACCACTCATTCACATGCCCATCTGCCATCTCCCGAGCTCACATCTCTGTTTTTGGTCTTCACTCCCTCAACGGCTGGGTTGTGAAGACTCTATTGTTGACCCTTCTTACACGGGTCATTTGGACTCTCCTATGTCTGATTTTGTTAGGTCAGACCTCTAGGTTAGTTACGCTGCACCTCCTTGGAAAAAAAGGTACTGAGGAGGTTGGAGGGTCTACGCTGAGGTAGTCTTTACTGCACGAGCCACGGCTCATGGTGCCATTTCCTCGCTGCCCCATCTCTGGCGCCGACCCTCTTGAAAAGTTTGCTCCTGGTGGGTCCTACTACCTCTGGCATAGATCCCATTAGTGTGAATGAGTGATGGAGACTTCATCTAAGAAGATCAAGAATTACGGTAGGTACATAATTTCCGTGTTGTGTACCTGATCTGAGGTAGTCAGCTGAACGCCCCCACACCAAAGCCCAGAGGGCTGCCCTGCTGACAAACCCTCCTTCTGGTGACCTGGGTCCACAACCAACACTTCAGTCTTGGCCTGGTTCAACCACAGCCAGCTAGCACTCATCCAGTCCTGGACCTCGGAGAGATGGTTGTTAAAAGCCAAGAGGAACCCACCTTGCCCGGGCACAAAGGACACGTACAGCTGAATATCATCTGCATAGCAGTGAAAACTCAGCCCGTACTGCCTAATGATATCTCCCAATGGCAACATATACACTGAGAATAACATGGGTGGCAAAAATGGAGTCCTGCGGTACCCCGCAGGATAGGGGGAGAGGGGCTGAAGAATAAATCCCAGACACCACTCTCTGAGATCTACCCTCGAGGAAATATCAAAACCATTTGAGGACTGTGCCAGATAGTCTACAGATGAACCGCATGTGCTCCAGTAGCACACCATGGTGCACAGTGTCAAATGCTGCAGAGAAATCAAGGAGGACCAAGATGGAATGAGTCCTCCAATCTCTCGCTATCAGGAAATCATTAAGCAGCCAGACAAGGGTCATCTCAGTGCTATCTCTTCCTGAAACCCAACTGAAGAGAATCATAGACATCGTGGGTAGATAAATGATCATCTAGCTGCACGCAACCACCTTCTTAATAACCTTACCCACAAAGGGCAGGTTAGAGACAGGTCTGTAGTTAGCCAGCCAATCCGGATCAAGGGAGGATTTCTTAAGGAGAGGTTATACAACCACCTCCTTTAGGGGGTCTGGAAAGACCCCCCCTCCAATGAGTTCCAGACTATCTCGCCTAGGACAGGGCCAATTTCATCAACACACCCTACAAGAAGGCACATTGGGCCCGGGTTCAAACTACAGCAGGTTGGCAGCAAAGTCTGGACGATCCTCACGATGTCTATGAGTTCTATCTGGCCAAAGTCAGACCAAGCAGACTAGGCATCCACAACCCCCAGCCGATCTCCACAGTACACAATAGAGGGGGCTGAACAGATCCTGGACCTGATGTTGACAACCTTATCTGCGAAGAACCGAGTAAACTCATCTCATCTCTCTTGTGAAAAGGCTCCACCAGGCTGAAGACAGATTGGATTGCACAATCTGTTGACAGTCTGGAAGAGCTGAGCTGGTTGGTTCTGCACAGCAGCAATATCCCTGGACAGGAACTCTGCCTTCTTATGGGTGATTGTCGATTGATAGACTACATAATGGTCCATCAATCTAAGTCTGTCTCCATCCAGGCCCTATTTCCGCCAACACCTCTCTAGCCTTCGTCCCGCTCTCCTCATCTTCTTCAAGGTCCCATCAAACCAAGGGGACCTTGGTCGAAGAGTGAGGGGAGAAACCCAAACAGGAGTTATGGAATCCAGGGTCTCTGTTACCGCCTTATTATAGGCTAGTACAAGATTCCCTGGATCCATGCATTCGCCCGGTATGATTGATAGGTCCAGCACCCCCATTAGACCATCTGGGGTCTCACCCCTCAAAGGGCGGTACTGGACCATCTCCGTAGGGGCAGGCCCATTGGGAGGAGCCATGACACTGAATCCTGTGGTGTGATGATCAGACCAACTGACTGGCTCCACCACCAGGTCAGAGATCTCCATCCCCAGAAGGAACACCAAGTCAAAGGAGTGACTGCAAATGTGGGTTGTGGAGGTAATAACCCATGTAAGGTCCAACAAAGTCATTAGTTGGAGGAAGTCCCATCCAAATTGTGAGAGTTCATCATCAGCCTAGGCATTGAAGTCCCCCAGAATTAACCATCTGGGGGATTCCAAAACCTCATCAATGATGAAGTCCACAACTTCCTACAGGAAAAATTTCCTGTCTCCTGGTGAACTGTAGATGAGAAGTATCCTGCACGCTACACCAGAGCCCACGATACACTCAAAGGAGTTGATGGTCCCCACTGGTACATCCATAAGACCCAGTTCTGATCTAAAACAGATGGCTACACCCCCGCCCCTTCAATCCATCCTTGGGCGGTGTATCACTGAGTACACAGCTGGAACTGCTGAAGCCAACACAGGGCCAGCATTTTCATCCAGCCAGGTCTTGGTGATGCAAGCCAGTTCCAATGACCTAACAAGATCCGCTATTAAAGCAGTCTTGTTCCTGATAGACCTGGCATTGCATAACACCACCCGGGTAGGAAGAGCAACTGAGGAAGATTGCGTCACCTGCTTGCATAAAGCAGAACCCTTGGGTTTGGGAAAAAGACAGGGAGGACCCTTTTCCTGGACCCATTTTGCCCCAGGGCATCTCCTTGTTCCCACTACACCAATCCACCCACCCCAATCCCCCACCAGGTCCAGCCCCCCCTTCTTCTTCTCCTCCTAGCTATCCCCAGAGCCCTGCACACTCCATATGCCTCTGGGGACAGTGGAGGACAACTAAACGGACGGAGGTCCCTGAGCCTGGTAGGAGAATAGAGCCTGACCATCTTCATATCTCCCTAGCACATTTCCCACAAGCCACCAGCAACCAACACCACCCAAAACTCACACAAACACTCATCCACTCCACTCTTACACAAACAGTACAATAACCACATACTAAAACACCATACACTCAATCAACTACTTAACACTCAAAACTCCTCCTCCTCCTCCTCCCAGTCACCCCAAACACTAACTTAACAGAATAAATAAAATGAAAATTTAACCAAAATAATATAGCAGTTTGCAAGTAGCAGGTAAAAGAGCAGTCACTATAAGTCTCTTAATTTAAGAAGGTTCTTTTGGAGTCCATAGAGCTCCCACATTTATGGACAAAACCAAAATGACTAGTCAAAGTTCAACTGCCACTTGAACTTGAAAAGCCTAGTGGACATTTAAAGAAAGTAAATGAAACTATAAGGCACTCTTACTGCCAAAAGTTGCTTAAGAGGTCCTTCTAAGGTCAAGCCAGTTTCCTGTCCCAGGAAGAGGATCCTTAGGACCAGTCCCAAATATAATAACAAAATCTTCTCCAGGGATTCAGGTGAACCATAGGTCCCAGACTCCAGTCGATCACCACACAGGCCTCTAGCCCCAACTGCTGCCTCACAGCTGTCCAGGGCAGGCCCAAACAGAGAATAAGGCACTAGTGAGGATTGTGTGGAAAAAACAAGGGCCACATAGCCAACACCCAGCAGGCAGCCACCCGCCCACCTGCCCAGTCCGCAGTTACAGCATCCAGGGGGAATCAGTCCACCGACCAACCCCCTGGGCCCCTTAGGAGGCACAGACAGACCTTTGTCCACCATGCAGTGGACCCCCATCTGTGTCTCCCACTTGACTCTGCATCGGTCAAGTGGTCACCCCTGGGCCAAGCCAGAACCAACCCACTGCCCACAACAATCATGAAAACTCCAGAGAAAGGTTAAATTGAGCAAGCAGGATAAATACATTGCTCACAGTTTGTTCCTGGATGGATTGATATTAATTCCGGTCTTCATCCAGTCAACAAGCATCTCCCTCATGCGCTCTGGCTTTCGCAGGTACTGCTCCTGTGGTTCCTCACTCCAGTACGCCATCCTCTTCACTCTGGATCCTCCACTTATCCCTCCAATCACCAAAAACTCTAGCTCCAGCTCCTGGATAGGTAAGAAAGCTAAACCCAAAAGGACCTCAATTAGAAAAGAATGTTTTATCTAGCACAACCAATTTTCTGCACTAGATAACATGGAAACTAGTGCATATAGCACATTTTGTGACTCCACATTTACCCTCTCTAAAGCCGATTAATGCTCACTACTCTCTCACTAGCTCACTTCAGTGTCCCTGTCTTACTACCACTAACAATAACTCTAACTAAAACTAAAATAAAACTAAAGTAAAAACGAATAAATAACAATGAAAATAAAACTAAAAACTAAAACTAAAAACTAAACTGCTGCTGCTTGTGACGGCTTAGCCCAGCGTGGCCACCATCTTTGGTCTGCAACATCTAGACAGTCAAGTGCCTATTTTCAGATGCAAGCCAGGAGATTACATACCATAGAATGTACCATCTCAACATGATGAAGCCATATGCCAATAAGGTCAACATGGTATTTGTAGTGTGTAGTCCTGGGGAAGGGATAGACAAAGAAGACACCCTACTGGACTTGCTAGAGGAAAGCAAGCAGGGGTCATCTGTGAAGGCAATCAAACTGTCACCCCAGCTGACCCCAGAACAGTCCCAGGAAGTGAGGGAGGTTTTAGAGGACTTTGCGCCTTTGTTTACGGCCAAGCCTAGATGAACCCCCTTAGTGACACACCATACAGACACAGGGATGCAAGCGCCCATACGGCAGACAGCCTACCGGGTGTCTGAGGCCATCCTAAAGGACATTAGGAGGGAGGTGGAGGAAATGTTGGATTTAGAGGTACTCCAGAAATCCCACAGTCACTGGACCTCATCCACAGTCCTCGAGCCCCAAACCAGATGGGTCTACTTGCTTTTGTGTGGACTATCATGGACTCAATGCAGTCACGAAGTCTGACGCCTACCCAATGCCATGGATGGACGAACTATTGGACAAGTTGGGAGGGGCGACATACCTTACCACAACTGATTTGACAAAAGGGTACTGGCAGGTGGTGTTAATTGCCAGAGCTAGAGCACGGTCAGCCTTCATCACTCCAATAGGATTATTTGAGTTTCTGGCAATGTCTTTTGGAATGAAGAATACCCCTGCCACATTCCAAAGGTTAGTCAACCAGGTGTTACATGATACTGAAGAGTACTCAGTGGCTTACCTGGATGATATTGCCATCTTCAGTACCAGCTGGAAGAAACATCTGTCCCACCTGAAGGATGTGTTGGGCAGGATATAGAGGGCAGGGCTCACTGTAAAGGCAGAAAAATGCCAGGTGGCTATGGCAGAGGTAGCATATTTAGGCCATGTAGTGGGGAAGGGCAGCTTCATCCTAATCAAGCAAAAATTGAGGCAATAGAGGCATGACCCATGCCAGAAGCAGGTTAGGAGCTTCCTAGGGACTGCAGGATATTACCGAAAGTTTGTGCCCAATTACAGTACCCTGGCAGCCCTCCTATCTAGCTCGTTGAAGAAAAGAAACCCAAAAAGGGTAAAGTGGGAGCCAGCCTGTGAATGAGCCTTCATACAGCTAAAGGAGGCACTGTGCAGTGCCCCTGTGTTGGCCAGTCCAGATTACACTAAGCAGTTTGTAGTACAGAGTGATGCCTCAGATGTGGGGATTGGAGCAGTCCTCAGTCAGACCTCTAATCAGGTAAAAGATCACCCAAACGTATACCTGAGCAGAAAGTTACTTCCCCAGGAGTGGGCATACTCCACGGTAGAAAAGGAATGCCTTGTGCTGTTATGGGCCCTAAAGAAATTAGAGCTGTATCTGTATGAGGTGCTTCAAGGTATAGACCGATCATAAACCCCTGGTGTGGCTAAATCAGATGGGTAACACAAATGGTCATCTCTTAAGGTGGAGTATTGCCCTACAGGCCTATGACATGACTATTAAGCACAGGGCCAGATCTGCCAATGCAAACACCATTGGTCTATCTCGCCAATTGGAACAGTAACCGAATTTGTGAAAACCTTACCATGCAGTAAGGGGCGTGTTCCCACAAATTCAGTCTAGGATGGAGGGATATGGCCAAGCTAGCCACTGCCAATCATTATTTGCAGATGTATTTCTGTTTTATATATATATATATATATATATATATATATATATAATATGTGATTTTGTATATGTTAAATGCCACAAGAAATAGAGGGTAGGAGTGTGCCTCACCTTGCTTTTTGATGTAGTACATCACAGCTTTGTTGTCCATTTGACGAAGAATTATTTTGTGACTGACAACCTCTTCTAGGGCTCAGAGGGCTTACATGACTGCTCTCATCTCCAGAACATTGATGTGAAGATGAGACTCGTCCTGAGTCCACACTCTCTGAGTTAAAAAGGTCCCGGCAGTGAGCTCCCCAGTCCAGCAGGGATGCATCCGTGGTGATGGTGATCTGAGACTCTGGTGGGGCAAAACCAAAAGATAGACCTTGTAGAAGATTCTCTTCTTGCATCCATGACACAAGTGATCTCCACAGAGGCTCTGTCACTTTGATGATGTAAGACTGTGGATGAGTTGTTGGGGACCATTGTGTGCTGAGTATCCACTAAGCGGTCCTCATATGCAAACGAGCTAGAGGCACTGTGAAAACGGATGAAGCCATGAGGCCTAACATCCGCTGCATGGAGTGAGCTCATACCAGGTTGTTCTCTCTGATGAAGTAAGCCATCTGGAGAACATCATTCCTCCTGTCCTCCAGGAGAAAATCCCTCACCTTTGTTGTGTCTAAGAGGGCCACTATGAGTAGGAGCTGCTGGGAGGATTGAAGCTGTGACCTCTCCAGGTTTAGGACCCCCATGGAGGTAAGGAACTGAGAAGCTGTGGATACCACTTTCTGTGTCTTCTGCCTTGATGGGCTTGCCAAAAGCCAATCATCTAGGTAGGAAAGGACTTGAACACCAGGCTTTTGATGGTGTGCAGCGAGAACTGCAAAACACTTGGTAAAGACTCAAGGTGCCGAGGAGAACCCAATGAACAGGACTCTGAACTGGTAATGCTGACCCAAAGCCACAAAATAAAGGTACTTGTGGTGATTTGGGTATACCAGAATGTGTTGGTAGGCATCTTGCATGTCCAGAGATGCCAGCCAGTCGTGTTGATTGAGAAGTGGTAGAAGTATCCCCAAGGAGGCCATCTTGAACTTCTCATGGTATAAGAACTTGTTCAGCTTTCTGAGATTGACAATGGGGTGCATGTCGCCTGTCCCCTTTGGAACCAGAAAGTAATGAGAATAGATACCCATAGTCCACTCCTCCCAGGGAGCTACTTCCACTGCCGTGTTTTTGAGAAGGTCCTGTATCTCTGAAGTGAGAAGGTCTGACTGAATGACTTACAGACTGTGCCATTGGTTCTAAAACTGAATCAGATGACCTCCCAATGCTGTGGACAAGTCCACCTTGGGCAACTGAGGTTAGACAGGTGCCAGACTTTCTAAGGGTGGCACTGGGTGCTTTTGGCCCTTGTGCTTTCTGTTGCATTTTCTTTTGTGGCTGAGGAGACTGGTGCTTGTTTGGGGCTCCTCGGCTTCTTCCTCGAAAAGGCTGCCTGTTATGAAAAAATTGATGGTTCCTGCCTCTCTGAAGGGGCTGAAGGAGCCAGCCTGGCTGTTTTAATGGTAGTCCTGGTTTTCTGAGAGGCCTCCAGGGCTTGCTCTACCTGTTGGCCAAACAGATAAGTACCATCAAAGGGACATTCATGACTTGCTGCTGAGCATCAGAGGAAAACTCTAATATCCTAAGCCAGGAATATCATCTAATACAGATTCCAGTGGTGGCCACCCTGAAAGCTGTGTCATTAGCATCCATAGAAGCCTTAAGTTGATGGCTATTACATTCTATTCCTCGGGTAACAGTCTGTAAAATCTTCATTTTGGAGTCAGACTCCAGGACACCTTCCACTAGGTATTTAAGGGCGGTCCAAAGGGCATGTTCGGATTGGGAGAAGTGCCCTTGATAGCTGGCATTACGCATGCCCATAGTTGAGGCTATGAAGGCTCTTTTCCCCAAGGTATCTATCTTATGAGATTCTTTATTGATAGGATGTGCTAATACTTCATATGGAAGAACAGCTTTGTCATTTTCAGTGAGAACAACCAGCTCATCTGCGATGGGTTGCGAGGCTAAAATGTCTCTCTCCTTGAGAGGGACATATTTCCTGTCTATAGATTTGCAGACAGAAGAAATAAGAGCAGGTCTCACCCACACAGCCTTGGACAAAGTTTCAAAGGGTGGAGGAACAGGTGGCATATGGTTCACTGGAATATTAGGAACATGAATCCACTCCAGGCGCAAAAGTCTACCTGGGTCTTCAGGAGATGTCTGCAGATCCAGAGTTGCCCTCACATTCTTAAGTAGAGACTGGAAGGAAAGGTCTTCTACTGGGTTTTCAGCTGGAAGTGAGGGCTTACCATCCAAACTGAAGAACAAGTCTTCATCACCTTCAGAAATTATGAGGTCGGGATCAGACTCATCTTGCTCCTCGACTCCCTCAGAAGGAGTGGGAGCTGCCCCTAATAAGCCACTGCCTGGTCTGGGCAAAAGATAAACAGGAGATACTTGAACCAGCACTAAACCTGGCACCATGGACCCTAATGCTGATCCCTGCACCACAGCTCCCAGCACCACAGGACCCAGCACCGGACGTGGCACCACCATTCCTGGCGCTGTACCTGACATTGGCTCATGGAGAGTCGGTGCCGTGTCTGGCACCAAAGTCAACGTCGACTGGGATGGCACCACCAGAAGATCCACTCCAGACTTAGAAGTAAAAGAAGGGGATAGAGATGGTACCTGTGCTGATCCCTGTGAGGAAACAGAATGAAGGGGAAAGGCATGTTGGACTTGCATCTGCAGCTCAGGCACTGGCAAGAGAGAAAATTCCATTGCTGGCATTGAACGCTCAACTTGCCCTGAAGGACCCAACTGCAGCTCAGAGGCCCGAGGGCCCTGGAACTGGATCTGCCGGGTGGGCCAAACAAGACAGACACTGTACCCACTGCTCCATTAGAGCAGACCAGTGGTGAAACTGCCCACTGGAAACCCCACAAGAAGACAGAGGAGGGCTCTAGTGTTGAGAATCTGAGGGATTGTGAGAGGAAGCTGCCAGAGAACCAGGTGGAGCCGGAGATGGCTTACTGCTCCCGACCACTGAAGATCTCTTGGCAGACATACCAGAGGGTGACCTCGAGTGGTACCACTTCTTCCTCTTCCGATGGAAAGGAGAAGAACTCGAGGCAGAGCAGTGCCAGGTCCTTGACCTGGATCAGGAATGGGCCAGACTGCTTCTTTTAGTGTTTATGGGAAGACTGTCCTCCTTCCCTCCCAAACACCAGACTGTACATGTTCGGATCCCTCCTCATGAGAGGGCGGTGGATCAGACACAGTCCAGCTGCCAGAACAGCCTTCCTACCATCACCATCTCCATCCATGGTCGACTCCTTCAATTGGCAGGGCTGAGAGGAAAATAATAAATCAAACTAAAAACAGAACAACTAGATGCTGTTGCCATATAGATGTAAAGATTTTGACTCCCAGTATGCGAGCATCATCATCACTGAAGCGCACTTGATGGTGGGCAAAAAGGAACTAAGGCAGTTGAAGGGTCGATGCCAAGGTATCCTACACAGGTACAAGCTGGTCTTGTGGTGCCACACATGCGTGGTTCTATCTCAGCGCTGACTCTCCTGAAGATGTTTGGCTCCTGCGGTGTCCCAGTGCCTCCGGCGTCTAACCAAGCAGCATGAATAAATGATAAAGATTTTAAGTCCAGGAAGATCTATGGTTACAGGTGAATAATCATCATTTCTAAGGACGTGGATATGGTACATTATCCATGCTTATGCAGACTCCTAGCAGTTCACTAAGAGGAGGGGGTAATTTGCACACCCCTACTTGGACAAAAGGTACTGGAGAACCAAGTTCCCAAAACCAATGTCCCAGCATGACTCAAGGTTGATGTGGTAATGGGAAATGAAGGTGTGAGCTGACTTCCAGGTAGCAGCCCTGCATATCTCCTGGATAGGGCATCCCTGGAAACAACCACTGAGGCAGCTGTATGTCTGCTGGAATGAGCCCTAAGCCCTATGGGAGGCTCCCTACCAGCCAACCTAAAGCAAAGGTTGATGCAGGAGATGATCCACCTGCCAATTGTCTGCTTTGCTGTCAGTCTGACAGGTGCAGCTTCAGCATAGGTGACAAAGAGCT
This sequence comes from Neoceratodus forsteri, assembly GCA_016271365.2. Classification (NCBI taxonomy): domain Eukaryota; kingdom Metazoa; phylum Chordata; order Ceratodontiformes; family Ceratodontidae; genus Neoceratodus; species Neoceratodus forsteri. The sequence continues at coordinate 1,096,442,596 of CM057453.1, forward strand.
GGCAAACCTCTCCCCAAATTACAGCTGTGCGCTCCGTGTAATAAGTGAGCGCTCGCCTGAGAACCAGTGTATGGAGCCTGCGTTTGGCCTCCGAGGTTGGATTGGTGAAGTACACTAGGAGATTGATAATCTGGTTATGGTGAAACCCTGAAACAACCTTCGTGAGGAACTTCAGGTTGAGGCGGAGGACAATCTTGTCCCTGTGGAACACCAAGTATGGAGACTTAACCAAGAGCACCTGGAGCTCACTGATCCTTCTGGAAGTGGTGATGGCCACCAAGAAGCTGATCTTTCACAACAGGTGAGAGATGCCATACCTATGCATTGGTCGAATGTCTTGCCCATGAGTACTGCCAAGATCAGCAACAAGTCCCTCAATGGTGGTGCTCCATGCACTGGCGAGGACAGGTAGTCGAAGCCTTTAAAGAAGTGCCTGACCACCTTTGCCTTCATCATTGTTGGCATACCCGCCTGTGTGTGGTATGCAGAGATGGTGGCTAGGTGCACCCAGAGGGTCATCGACCTCAGGCCTGATTGGGAGAGGGACCACAGGTAGTCCAGAATGCTAGTCAGGGGGAAGGACAGAGGGTCTAGCTCTCTGCCCGGCACTGGTGGGTTGACTCCTTCTGGGAGGCTTCCACAACCTGGAGAACCTCTTCAGACAGAGATGCAAAGCCTGGAACTCTAGCCACTCAGCAACTAGGCTGTCAGGTGCAGGGACTGAAGGTCTGGGTGTAAGACCTTCCCCTTCTAACAGGAAAGCAGATCCAGGTGTATCAGTAAACACCATGGAGTCCTGCTGCTGCTAAGGTGGAGGAGATATGGGTACCAGAACTGGCACGGCCAATCTGGGGATACTAGGATCATCTGCACCTTGTCCCTCTGCACCTTCACAAGCACCCGTGAATCAAGGGAAAGGAAGGGAAGGCATAAAAGAGACCTGTGGTCCAGGGCCTCGTGAAGGCATCCCACATATGCGTCCCACATTGAGATAGGTGGGCATAGAACAGCCTCAGCTTTGCATTCTCACAGGAGGTGAACAGATCAACCAGGCGCGTGTCCTGTTGGGAGAACAGGTGGTTCACCACCTCATGATGAAGCGACCACTTGTGAGACATCTTGCCCACTCTGCTGAGGGTGTCTGCCAGTTGTTGGAGGCTTTAGCCACATAAATTACTAGGAGATCAGCATCCAAGCTGTGCAGGAGGGTCCAGGTGTGGAGTGCTTCCTGATACAGCTGGAGGAAATGTGTTCCACCCTGCCTGTTGAGGTAGTACGTGGTCGTGGTATTGTCCATCTAGACCTGCATGACCTGACCCTGAACTGATGGGAGCAAATGCTGTCAGAGCCAGATGCACTGCATGGAGCTCCAGCAGGTTGATGTGGCATTGGGACTCCTTGGGAGTCCAGAGCCCGTGGGCCCCCAAGTGGGCACTCCAACCTGCCAAAGATGTGTTGGTCAACAGAAAGACCATCGGTTCTGGGCAGATAAATGGGACGCCTTCCTGCAGGTGTTCCAGGACAAGCCACCACTGGATGGCATCCTACATGCACTGTGTCACCACAACTGGCTGGTCCAGGTGACCTAGGTGCTGAGACCACTGGAGGGCCAGCTCCCACTGCAGGGAACACATCTGCCAGCAGGCCCACTGGACCATGCTGGTAGAAGACGCTATGTGGTCCAGCAGCTGCAGAAGTCTCAGGCAGGGCGCAAGTTTCAAACCTGAAATGATCGAGCAAAGGAGGTAAGGTTCGCTGGCTGGTCCACTGAGAGTCAGGCCTTGGCCCAGAGTGAGTTGAGCTCTGCCTCAGTGAAGTGGATGACCTGCAAGGGGTTGAGTTCCAACTACACTGAGCTAATGAACAGACCCAAGGCCGAGCAGGGCTAGATCCCTGGACTGCTCAGTCACCTCTTGGGAGGGACCGGGAATCAGCCAGTTGTCCAGGTAAGGATATATTTGGACACTGCAGAGCCTCAAGAATGTTGCCACCACTGTGATGCACTTGATGACTCTAGGGGCTGAAATGCATGGCCCAGAACTCATACAGAACCCCCCTCTGCGTGGAACCGAAAGTATTGCCAGTGGGATAGATGAACTGTGTGACAGGTTAAGTAAGGCCCTGTCCTATTTGTTATGCAGAAAGAGTTAAACGCAAGGATCTGTTCTGTCCTCTCCTCTCCTTTTCTGTCTATTATCTGTCTGGTTGTGCAACCAAATGTTCTCGTGAGACAGCCCTTACAGGGCCGCGGACTGATATATCCATCCAGAGCTCCAATACGTTCTAATTCTGTTGGCAGTCTGTGGGTTAGGAACTGATCTCTCTGATGGTCTCATGATTGTCTGCCTCTTGCTATCTCTCTGCTTTCACTTGCTGTTTCTGTCTTCTCTTCCCCTTGCATATCTGTGGTTATAAAAATATGTGTGAATCATTATGTCTCTTTGTTTGAAAATGAATATAGTTATATTATTGAAATGATTACAAAAAGCTATTTGGAATTTAGGGGGTTAACCTGAGATGCAATTTGAGCTTCTCTCAGGCTTGTTTGCAAACTTTCGCAGATTTGTCAACAAGAGGTCAGTTCTGAGTCACCATGTTCCATTGTTGCACCTGCAAAGAAACTGACAAGAGCATTTTGTTGGAAACAGGAGATCATCTTAACGAGCTCAGGATGAAGAAGTTAATTGTCAGGCAGAGACTTGTTATAAAAGAGCAGCAACATTTTTGGCTGGGAGACTGAAACTTGAAATTAGAGATACCCTCAGACGAAGGACTTTTGTTTTCTGTTTGTACTACCTTTGTAAATAGTTATACTGAACAATTTTTATTTTTATTTTACTGTTATTGATAATAATAAAACACTACTTGCAAACTTTATAACTGCTCCTGGTTTTTCTATGCTTCTTTATCTATGCCTTGATGACAAACTGGAATGTGAAAGAAGGCATCCTGGAGGTCCAGAGAGCAGAACCACATGTCCTGCTTCACAAATGGAATTATTTGATTCAACATGACCATCCAGAACTTGTACCTTTTCAGGAACTGGTTCAGATCATGCAAATCCAGTATGGGGCATCAACCCCTTATCTGTCTGGGGACCAGAAAGGACCTGGACATTAAGCACTGACCAGCCATGGCATCCAGGACATGGACTACAGTGCCTTTCTCAAGGAGCTGGGTGATGTTCTCCCTAAGGGAGGACAGCATGTCCAAAGAAGCCACAGACTCCTGTGGGGCATGGGCCCGGTGAGGTGGGACAGCCTAAAAGTCGAGAGGCAAATCTCAACCCATCATTTCCAACACTCTTTGTCCATAGTGATAGCAGACCAGATATGCCAGAAATGGCGAAGCTGACTCCCCAAGGGGAACTGAGGTAGGGACATGACAGCTGGGATGTGGATACCCACTGACCTGTCACTGGGAGGCCTTGGAGAAGGACCTAGTGCCGGCCACTGGGGGAACACCATTGCCCCAGTCTCCAGGATTCTTGGAGCCTTGGTTGGCTGATGTAGATTTAGACCACCAGACCTGTAACTGCCCCTTCTGGGGCTGCTGTGGTTGAAAGGCCTGAAATGAAAAAGGCTTCTTTTTTGGCTTCTGTCTCTTGGGGTCCTTTTGCAAGGATGTGATCAAGTTCAAGTTGGCATTGGACTTCTCAATTCTGGTTAGGTTTCCTTCTACCCCGGCCCAAAAGTTGTTGCCCAAAGGGGACATCCATCAGCTTGTGCTGGATATCTGCAGTAAAGGTGAAAATCCTAAGCCAGGCTCTGCGGTGCATAGCCATTGCCCCTGCCAGGGACCAGGCGCAAGAGCTACCTATGTCCAAGGCCATCTGAAGCCGGTGCTTGGCAAGGGTGTGACCCTGCTCTTGGACCACTTTAACTGCCAACTGTAAGTCTGCAGAGAGGTGGGAAAGGACATGGTCCAGGACCCCCATAAGGGCGTGCCCAATGCTGGCCATCATAATGGCAGGGCTCGCCTGACTGAGGCAAAGGGAGGACACAACGTAAACTTTGTTTGCTGCATGGTCCAGCTTCTTAGATTCCTTGTCAGGAGGTTTGTCAACATCCCCAACATTGCCTGTCTTAATGGAAGACGGAATCCGCTACTAACCCCCTGGCCAAGGGGTGATCAGAGAAACCAGGGAAAGACCTGGTCGGGACTGCATACTTGTGAACCATATGGGCAGATGGTGCAGGACAGGAAACTGGATGCTGCCACAACTTCAAAGCAGGACCCAGGATAGCCTCCACCATCATAAAGGCAACTCCAGTCCCGGTCGAGGATTTCCATCGGGGGAACTTGGCCCGCTTCTGGACCAGCTCCAGAGGACTCTCCATCGACTCAGAGATGAGATGGAGCAAGACTGTAAGCTCCTTGGTGGACTCTTGATTGAAGCCCAAGGTCCTAGAGGAGTTGACGGAGGAGCCCTCAGTGTCTGATGACTCTTTGAACACCACCCTCAGCCCTTTGTCCACATTGACCACCCTGGATTTATCGAGGTGGGTGATCTGGACAGAGAGATGGCTAGGAAGGCCAGTAGCAGGGCAAGCAGCCTTGGATGGAGCTCTGTGCAAGGATTGCTTGGGCGTAGGCTCCAAAAGGATCAGTGGAGAGGCTGGCATAGGCTCAACTGAACAGGGTGGAACTGGGATGGGCCTCACTGGAGGTGACTAGGGGAGCACTGGGGCCTGCAGAAGAGACTAGCCATGCTCAGGAACCCACTGCTCCCACATCAGCTCCTTGTAATGCTGCCAAAACTTGCAGCATAGTTTCTCATCATCCAAGGAGGAAGAGGAGTGTCAACGGTGCTTCCTGGAACAGAGTTGAATGCAGGAATGTCCAGAGTCCTAAGACTGGGATTGGGTCCTTGACCGGCGACGAGCGTGTCAATGGCAAGAGATGTGGGACTCCCAAAGGTTGAATCTCCTAGGAGGAGAAAGCCTGGTTGGCTGACTTCTCCTGTCCCTCCTGAGAGAGGGCCAAGAGGACCAGAGTCTGGGAGAGTGAATTATCCCTCAACTTGTCTGAAAATGGGTCAACCATATTGAGAATAATTTTGACTGGCTAGTTGGCCCACATCTCAGCCAACAAGTCAGATGAGGTCACCATGGAGCTAGCAGCCTGCCCTTTGGCCCGAGGAGGATCAGCTGAAGCTGAAAGCTCAACAGCCATCAAGCAATCAAAGGAGTCACAGGAGCGGGAAGAGTGTGCCCGTTCCCAGTCCCACAACCTGCGATGGTTCTGTTTCAATTTCATAGATTCATCCCCTCAGGAAGGGCCCTGTCCCGGAAGGAACTGGAAAATGAAGCCCAAACACTGGCACCCACTGGGAGCAGCATGAGAGACGATGATGAGGCTGCCACAGCCTGGGCCACTGCTTCTTCAAGAGTGGCCAGCTGGGAGGCCAAACCTGCTACCACCGAAATGGTCTTTGGAATGGACTGGAGGATCCCTTTTGTCTGGACGACCTAGAAGGAGGCAGGTGTACTAGTCCTCAAGAGAGAAAGAGAACAGAATGTTACAGAGGGCACAAGTCTGTGGGTTGTGCTTTTCCCCGAGACAGTAAATGTATGAGGCATGCTGGTCAGTACGTGACATCTTTTGGTTGCACGTGATGCACGTCTTGGAACAGGGGACGGTTCTGGGTTCGTCACACTCCATTTTATTGAGGAAAGTGGAAAAGCACCAAATTATGCCTGAGGATGCAATAAGCAAGTAAAGAGCTGTGAAGGAGGAGATCTGCAGGGCTGCTACCTGGAAGTCAGCACACATCTTCATTTCCCACTACCACATTGACCTTGAGTCATGCCAGATGCTGATTTATGGACCTCAGTTCTCTAATCCCTGTTTGTCAAGTAGGGGTGTGCGAGCCTTGCTCCTTCCTCCCAGAGAACTGCTAGGAGTTTGCCACAGTGTGGATAAGTGCATCATATCCACGTCCCTAGAAATGAGGGCTCTGCAGGCCCACTGGTGCAGAGGCATGGTGGCCATCTGCGGTGCCGACGACCCAGGTTCGGGAATGGATCCGGGAGTCGGAGGGCTGGCCAGAAGAGCAGGATTGAGCATCCGAAGGACTGCTCTCCTGCTCTGGGGGGAGGGGGTCAAGTGCTCAGCGCAATGTGGACCTCCAGTGGAGGCTGAAGGTACCACAAGCACTCAGACCCATACTGGAAGGGGCAGGGCAGGCGCTGGGCGTCATTGCGTCCCCGCGAGGGAAAAAAGCAATCAAGAAAATCCTCGGCTCCCTGCTAATGAGCCAGCAGCAGCACGCCGATCCTCTGGCCACCTAACTCTGCTACGGCAGCCCTATTCGGGAAGGGTCAGTCCTGAGCATGTGGGGTCAGCGGCTGAGGCAGGGCGAACCTCGCATCTGGGTTGGGGAAGCCGGAGGGGGCCAAAAAAAAAAGAAATGAGGGTTCTAGGGGCATAGATATGGTGCACTATCCACTCTTAGGCAGTCTTCCCTTCCCTTTAATTTCAGCCAGAACATCTTCAAGCTAAGCTCCTCCACCTACCTGGGTGATATCCTCCTCGGCTCTGCCCTGTGATAGCAGATCTTTCTTTCCACTGGAAGTCAGCTCTCCGAGTGACAGTGGACCAGGCACTACGGGAAGCTGAGGGATATGTTCTTGTCCACTGACATGCACCCCATGAACTCCCTAGTTCTGCCTAATCCGTTGTGCGAAGGGCTCAATATATAGTGCAAACAGCAAAGATGATAACGGACACCCTTATCGGGTGCCTCTCTCCAGATTAAAACTATGGGATAATGTACTGTTAGTTCGCTTATAGGCCTGTGGGCCTGTATGAAAGTCTCCTAATTGTATTTACAAAACTCTCCATAGCCCCGAACCTGGCAAGGACCCACAGAGAAATTGCCAGTCTACCTGATCAAAAGCCTTTCGCATCAAAATTCATGATCAGGGCCAGTGTCCGATTTTGTTTAGATGGTCTGTAATATAAAGGGTCCTCTGGACATTATCTGAGCTTGTCTCTCCATGACAAATCCTGTTCTCTGATCTCTATGAACTATTGTTGGAATAAGCGATTCTAAGCGTTTAGCTAAGATAGCTGTTAGAATTTATAATCCACATTAAGAACCGAGATGGGTCTATATGAAGGGGAAGGAGGGTCCTTGCTGGGCTTAGGCAGAACTGAAAATATGGCCTGTCTCCATGATGGGAGCAGTTCAGAGCCATCCTCTAGAATCTCTTGATATGCTGACCTTAGCAGCGGTACTGTTTTAATTTTTTATAAAATTCTACTGGGAAGCCATCAGTACCCGGCAGCTTTCCCATCTTACCTGCTCCTATGATGGCCAAGATCTCAGCATCTATAATAGGTGCTGTCAATTTTGATGCCCGCTCTTCATCTAAGCGTGATAAATGTAAATCCTCCAAAAAGGACTGCACCCCCTGTAGCCCCAGCCTTATCTGCTGAGAATACAATTTAGTATAATAAATTGTAAAAGCTTCATAAATTTGTTCAATTGTGGTCACTCAGTTTTTAATATGGGTGAACTATCTTCCTATATGAGCATGTGCCCTCCTTGCCTTAAGCCTCCATGCCAACAACTTCAAGGAGCATGGCCCCCCTCATAATATCTCTGTTTTATGAACTGGAGATTACATTCTATTCTCGCATCTAATATTCTATTGAATTCTTGAGTGCTTTTAATTATTTCTCCTGTCTGTCTAATCTTTCCTGTTGTAAGCTCTCTTAAGTCTTGTATATGGGATTCCAAAGCTTTCTGCCTTTCCTGCCTTTGACGTTTTCTGGCTGCTGATATAGCAATCAGTTTGCCACATACTATAGCTTTAATAGTAACCTACTTTATCCCATGACTTATTTCACTGCTTGCATTATCTTGTGCAGCCTGTGTAATAAGCTGTGAGACCTGCTCCGTGACCTCTGGGTCGTTAAGTAGTGATAAATCTTATCTGTGTCACTCTTCACCATTCATCACTGGTGGGTTCTGGCCGGAGGAGCAGGACCCTGCGGGAGCATTTTTTTTTTTATAAAAGGGGGAGGAGTCGGAGCTGTGAGCAGCACCACCTCGAGGCCAGTGCACTGTGTGGCGCTCGAGGGTTGGCCATTAACCGACGCCGACTCCTCCTCCATCCCAGTTCTGCTTCCCCTGCCGTTGAGCAAGCATGACCTCATGTGTGGAGCATTTTTAGCTGTGTCATTGGGCCTAGTCCATTCGATCCAGTTTCTACCATCCTAGTTCTGCTAAAGCCATCTGTTCTCGGTGTCGTCCAACTCCGTAAGACCTTTCCTTTTATTTCTTTGGTGCCTAGACCTTTTTTGCTGTTGATTTTTTTTGTCTGATCATGTCTCATCTAGGGGACAAGAAAAAAGCTTCAAAAGGCTGGCCGCCGAAATGGCGGTGTCCCTGTGGCCAGTTTTATTCTGTCTTGGACTGGCGTGATTGTTGCCTAACCATGATATGGACCGTTGTGATGCCTGTTTTTCCATGGATTGCAGAGTTCTGGAACACTGTGCATTTAAAGTCAGCTATCGCCGCTAACTTTTGGAGGACAGGTGCACTAAGGGGCCTGAGCGTAGGCCCCTTGACCCTTCCTCTAGGTCCCCTCCCAGTTTTATACAGGCTGCAGAGGAGGGGCTTCCACCATTTCTAGCCTTGCCATGGCAGAGGCCCTCTTCTTGGTACTGGAGGCCTGGTCCGATTCCTCCGGGGTTGGACTGGAGACACCGTTTGGCAGTTGCCTCCTCTGAGGTGAAGGCTCCTGGCGTTGCGGCCTGTCTGCCAGGAGGCCCAGCCCTGGCATTTTCTTGGGTGCCCATCAGGCGCCACTTGAATCCCAGTGCCATCGTGGCACTGGTGATCGGGTGGCGCTATGGGCAGTGTTGACGGCATTTGGTGCCGGAGCGGGGGTTTAGGAGGTTTTCTGGATTCGTGCCTCCAGAGGAGATGATGGGAGGCAGATCTGGACTGGCTTCCAGATTCTTAGGAGTCCTCTGTCTCCCCCCGGCCCCGTCCAGCACTTTAGTTTCAGTCCAGCCCCCTCCTTCGGGACTGGTGGTTTCTGCTGGTGTCGGAGCAGCTTGCAGCACTGACGGATCTTCCGGTGGTGGGGGCAACATCGGAGGGGCCACCGGAGCTGGTGGGACCTCTGGACTCAGAGTAGGTGAACTCCCCGTTTTGGGTGTCCAGGCTGGATCTACTTCTGGACCTGCTAGGGCATCTGGGACAGGGGTGAAGGTTCCCACATCTGCTGTCTCTCTGGGATTGGCAGGTGAGGTTGACCTTCTTCAGTTGGTCCTGAGGAAGCGGTCCCTCTCTGAGTCTGAGGGGACAGCATCAGGAGCAGCGTCCTTCTCTGGTAGCCCACAGGGGCTCAGGTAGGAGCAGCAGTGCCGGCCCGGTCTTCTCCCTTGAAGTCTTCCTGGGAGGGATCTCATCTTTTGAGGCTAGGGGCCACCCTTCTGGACCAACGTGGCCCCAGTTTCCTCACAGGTGGGAATCCCCTTCAGGGCTCAGTCCTGATCATTTCAGAATGGTTGAATGGCCGCTGACTGCCTCGACTGACTGATCCTTCTAGGGAGTTGATTCCCCTGTTCGGTCCCTGAGCCCTGGCAGAGGTCGTTCTCTTCCTCAGAGGCATTTGGCCCCTTTACCTCGTCCAACCCCTCCCCTTCTCCTGGGCCGCTCTGGTCTTATGGGTCCTCTAACCTGGGAGCAGTTCAGAGTCACGGCTGCCCTTTTCCCAGCCTACGTTAGATCCATGGATGAGCAAGTGTTTCACCACTCTCCCCTGGGATGGTTGTACTCTGACTCCCTGGACTCATCAGCTTCCTCACATGAAGAAGAGGATCCTTCTGTCCACCTATCCTCAGACGCTGACCAGACCAGCTATCAGCGTTTCCTTTTAGGTTTGGTCGGCAGGTTCCATATATCAAGATTGGCAAGGCCGCAATCCTGTGCGGGCTATGCACTTTTTTAAGTGAGTACAGTGTGGGCAGCCTGGTGGTACCGCCTGGCCTCACCCTTTCAGGAGGCATAGTACCACGCTGCGCAGCATCCATCAGCCCCCAGCCCCGATGGACTTCCGCACAGGTATTGCGCTCCCCAGGGATCTCCAGGAGACCTGCCTCACCCCTCTTCGGGCGTGACTGTCCTTTACACTCCTCCTGGGCATAGAAGCCCAAGACATGACCAGCACCCGGATGTGGACTCCACGGAGTCCGACTCCCGGGGCAGGAGAGTTTTTTCCTTGGCACATCTCTCTCTGTCTCTCTCCATTGCAACGCATCAGGCCCATCATGCTGCCTACAACAGGCACTTATGATCTTTGCTAGGACAAATCCTAGCATCCATGCCTGATACGGAGGCAACCAGACAAGCCATTGCCCTCTTCATACATTGCCTGGAGCTTGTGAGGCACCAGGCAAGGGCATCATATGCCAATCAGGTGGCATCAAGGCTAGAGGGGACAGTGATCTGCGTAAGGCAGACAGCATGGCTTCATCTATTCTGGTTATCACTCATCGCTCGTCAAAGGGTGACTGCCTCCTCCTTCCAGGGAACCCACCTTTTTTCCCCAAAAGGTGAGGAGGGAACTTCAGGGGCAACTTCCTTTTCCCAGTCAGAGGGAGACCCCTCCTCACCCTGACCAGTCCCAGGCCTGACTAGGCCTGTAAGGGTCTCCCCACCCTTCTGTGTCTCCCCCACAGGAGGCTGAGGGACAGTCTCCCTCAGGGAGGTACCAAGTCCCCTTCGGGGAGGGGGGCGCTCGGTAATCACCCACCAGTGATGAATGGTGAAGATTGACACAGATAAGATATGAAAATTTTGTACCTATCGTAATTCTTGATCTTTCTGTGTATTTCACCATTCATCACTGCTTCCTGCCTTCCTTCCCCTCTTGGGCCTCAGACTCTGGGCAGTGCCTCTTCCCTGTTTGTTTTTCCCCAATTGAGGCCAATTGTGGGCTTGGTCCTGCTGGTACCTCTGAACTCTCTGCTTCTCCTGGTGAAGTGACAGAGGTTCACTGTTGGGAGAGGGCAAGCAGGGGTGCTTGTCCCTTCATACGAGGGCTCACCAGAGCCTTTTCTGGAATTCCTGATGAGGACCCCTCTTCTGGCTGGATTGAGCCCATCAGGAAGCATAGGAAAACCAGGAGCAGTTGTAAAATTCACAACAAGAGTTTTATTAACAACAGTAAAATAAAAAAAATAATTGTTCAGTATAACTATTTACAAAGGCAGTATAAACAGAGAAAATACATCTGTGTTTCTTCTCAATTTCCAATCTCAGTCTCTATGTCACAAAACATTGCAGCTCCTTTTTATAAGTCTGTGCAGGAGCTCGTTAAGAAAATAGCATGCTTCTCACATGGTGTTCTTGTAAGTTTTCAGTGTTCTTGTCAGTTTTAGCAGGTGCAGGAAAAAGAACACTGTGACCCAGAACTGATCTCTTGTTTACATCTTTTACAAAAGGCTTAAAAATTGCATCTCAGGTTAACCTCTTGAGTTCCCAATAGCTTTGCAATCATTTCAACAGTATAACTATATACACTTTTAAACAAATGAATCCCAGTATCAGTTACATTTCCACAAAATGATTCACATATATTTTATACCAGCAGATATGCAAGGGGAGAGAAGACAGAAACAGCAAGTGAGGGTAGAGATGGCGAGAGGTAGAAATTGCAAGACTGTCAGGGTGATCAAGTCCTAGGTCTCACGAGAAAATTTGATGATCTTGAGATACAGCTCTTGCAGCAGGTTACACCTTTGGGACTGAAGCCGGCAGGCGTCGGGACTGAAATGTTCTAGCTAGCAGTCTTCAGCGGGGACCGCCCTCCGTCAGTCCGCCCCGGCGTCAGACTCCAGGCGTAGTATAAGGAGGCGGTCCGGCAGAATCTCCAGTTCTTTCCTGCCATCGACTTTGCATGTCTCGACCTCTCGGTTAGTCTAGCGCGCGACAACCAGGAAAACTTTCAAACTTTAAAAATTCAACTTTCTTCAGTCGTTTTTCGTCTGATGTCCTCTCCAACTTCAGTGGAGGTCCATTCTTCGAAGTGTGCCTGTGGAAAGCAGATTCCTTTCAAAGACCCTCGTTCGGCCTGCGTTCGTTGACTGGGCCCAGACCACGACACCCAGGCTTGCCCCTTCTGTCAGGGCTTCAACAGCCGTACGAGAATCTGCCGACAGAAGGCCCTCCAGGCTTTCCTCCTCGAAGAAAAGCTTAAGGCCATGGAACCTTCCTCCAGAGGGGAATCTTCAGGGAAGTCACACAGGCACCATGAGAAGCACCGGGAGAAGGTGAGACCCAGATCCCCCTCCAGGGCCTCGGACTCCCGCAGCTCCGGCTCCAGGTCAGACCGCTCTCCATCGAGGGCCTGCTCTCAGCCTCCCCCAGTTGTGGTCAAATCGGTCAGTGGTTCCTCTACTCTGCGGCTGTCAAGACCTCCAGGCCCGCGTCCAGGTCTGGGGAGTCCCACAAGTCGTCCTCCCAGCATTAGGCCCCCGACGTCCGGTCAGTCTCCCTACTGCCGCCACCCCAGCATAAGACCAAGGAGCTGACCTCCCTTAAGTGGACGTCGGACCCGACGTCGGTCCATCCGACGGCCAAGGTACACAAGCACTCCAGGGAGCCGGCAGCTGTTCATCACCCGTCGCCGGTCAGGCAGTCGCCAACCAGGACACCGGCGGGGGGACTGGCGTCAGATACCGCAGTCAGGAGGACCACACCACCGCCTACCGACGCCTGTCGGAGGCGCTGTTTGAAGAGGAGTCTACCCAGCTCAAGACCAGGCGGGCGATCCCGACCCATCGAACTCCCACGGGAACCCTCTCCAGAACCAGAGAGCCCGGGGAGCCGATGACAGGCCACCGCGCCCGGTCTGTCGTCGGGCCTGAACTTGTCGGAAGTGAAGGAGCTCTTCACCTTCTGGTGGGACACCATCAAAAGGATGTGGTCACCATGCGGCCTCCTCCTCCCGCGCTGCTGCACCTCGTCGCCTGCACCCCTCCTTCATCTAGGGGTCAGAAGGACAGCACTCCCCCAGGAGCCGCAGCACTCCTAGGGGTAGATCTTTGAGAAGAGAAGGCCTCCTTCAAGATCATCTTCAGGGTCGCCCAGCCCCAAGAGACCCAGAAGACGTCGGTATTCACCGTCCTCGGAGGTTTCCAGATCTGACATCTCTGAATGCTCCAGGTCTCCTTCACCGATCAGCATCCCCTCTCCGGACCCACGCGACCTCCCTAGGTCTCCTCCGGATGACCCCTCGTTCTCTGAAATCATGAGGCATATTCAGGAGAACATGGGATGGGATGCGGAAGAGCTCGACCCCGAAAGACTACGCCTTGCCCGCTACCTTCGGCAAAAAGACCCCAAGCCTGTGGTAGTGCCACCCTTGGTGGACACCTTTGTGGGCGTCACCAAGGCAGCGTGGAAGCATCCACATTTGACCCTGGCAATGCCGAAGAAGGCTGACCACCTGTACAAGGCCCCAAGGGAGGACCAGTACCTGGCTAACCATCCTCTGGCCGACTCCCTGGTCATTGCAGCCTCTCATGACTGGTTTCAGAAACCGCAACATTTGAGCACGCAGCCACCGGACCCGGAGTCCAAGCAGTTGGACTCACTGGGCAAGCGCATGCGTCTGTGACCGCAACTGCGCCATTAGATCTTTGAATTACCTCACCCACATGGTTCAGTTCCAGAATGCGTTGTGGGAACAGGGACAGGATCTGGTGGAGAAACTGCCAGACGGTGGCCAAAAGGAGGAACTCCTGCAACTCCTCCGTACGGGTTCAGACTTGGGGACCCTGGTGCTCAGAGCCGCATACGACTCTGCCGACTCTTCGGCCAGAACGGCAGCCTCAGGCGTGTGTCTCCGGAAATACTCATGGCTTCGTGTCTCCGGTTTTACCCTGGGCGTTCAGAAAAATATCATGGGCGCTCCTTACTATGGCGAAGTTCTGTTTGGTGAAGCCTCTGAAAAGGTGATCACCAAATTGCAGGAAGCCGGATGGCTATTAGATCTGTTCATGCCATCTACAGATCTAGACTTAGTTTCTTCGTAGGAACCAGAGTCGCTTTCACAGCCGGACCCAAAGGCAGCAACCCGTTCGGCCAGCAACAGAGGGGCTCCTTCTCTCGGAAAGCCCAGGCTAAGACATCCTCAGGAAGAGGCCAGCGAGCCACCAAGTCGGCCCAACCTGCAGGATCCAATGCTGCCACAGCGCATGACTCCTTCCGCCCCCGCCCCTCCCTCATGATCAACGGAGCGAGAGAGGTCGGGGGTCACCGCGGACCACCTACGAGGGTGGCGTCGATCACCACCGACAGGTGGGTGCTACAGTTGGTCAAAAAGGCCATTATATAAATTTGTAGATAACCCTTCCACAAGGCCTCCTCTGCTCTCCCGTTATTCGGGTCAGCACGCCCTGCTCATATGGCAGGAAGTGCTCACGCTTCTACAGAAAGAAGCTTTGGAGCATGTTCCAGGGAACCAGAGAGGAGCAGGATACTATTCACACTTCTTCCTGGTTCCAAAGAAAACAGGGGACCTCCGTCCAATCTTGGACCTCAGCGACCTCAATATGTCGGTCATTTACAAGCGTTTCCGCATGGTGACCTTTCAGGGACTAATCCCCATGCTGAAGAAGGATGCTTTCTTGGCATCCTTGGACATGCAGGACGCTTACCTGCACATCCCTATTGCTCAAGCGCACAGGAGGTTCCTGCTCTTCGAGTTTCTCGGCCGCCATTATCAGTTCTGAGCGCTTCCTTTCGGGCTGTCATCAGCACCCAGGGTATTCACCAAGTGCATGGCAGTCGTGGCAGCGTCTCTGAGGAGTCAGGGCCACTATGTGTTCCCGTACCTGGATGACTGGCTTCTCATGGCCTCCTCCAAGGAGGCATTGCTGATGGCCATCCAGCATACTCGGGCCCTCTTTCAGTCTCTGGGCATCCTAATCAACTACGAGAAGTCTCTCCTGGTACCGTCCCAGAAACTGCAGTTCATAGGGGCAGTTCTGGACACTGTCAAGGGGAAAGCTTGCCTTCCCGAAGACAGAGCGGAACGCATCCGATCCCTCATAAGGGACCTATCAGCGAAGAAGACCGTCCCAGCCAGATTGGTCCTTCGCCTGCTCGGACACATGGCTGCGGCCATTCCTACAGTCCCGATGGCAAGACTCCACATGCGGGTAACCCAGTGGATGTTAAGAGTGCAGTGGGACCAAAGGCAAGACCATCTACAGCATCCAGTCAGAATCACGAAGGCCGTGATTCGGGATTGCTAATGGTGGCTAGATCCGGGATCCTCTCTGTGGGGTTCCCTTCACAGCGCCGTCCCAGTGATAACACTCTCCACAGATGCCTCAGGGCTGGGGTGGGGCGCGCTTGAGCAGGTGAGGTCTCAAGGAACATGGACTACCCAGGAATCTCATCTCCATATCAACATATTGGAGATGAGGCGTCCTTATGCCCTGCAAGCCTTCCAGTCGAGATTCCACTGAGTACTCTCCTGTTATAAACAGACAATACTGCGGTGTATTACCTCAACAAGCAAGGAGCACACTCTACCCCCTTTGCAGGAGGCCATGAGGGTGTGGGAATGGGTACTACGACAGGCGCAAACCTCATCGCAGTTCATGTTCCCGGGGTGGACAACACGATCGCAGACAGCCTGAGTCGCTCCCGGGCCAAGTCCACAAGGGGAACTTCTACAGGAGGTGGCAGAGGATCTGTTTTACAGATGGGGCACTCCAGAATTGGATCTATTCGCGTCCCCATCCAACATAAAACTGGCAAATTTTTGCTCGCTAGATCCAGAACCTGGTGTTTTCTGGTGAGACACGTTGTCCCTCTCCTGGGCAGGCAGATTTCTCTCGCTTTCCCTCCTTTCCCGTTGATCCAGAGGTCCTTCTCAAACTTCGCGGGGAGCATGTGGCGCTTATTTTGATAGCGCCTTTTTGGCCCAGAGCAAATTTGGTTTCGCTTCCCTTGCCAATCAGCTCCCACCTGTTGTCTCAGGAGGAGGGTTCACTAGTCCACCGGACTTACATTCAGTGAACCTACATGCCTGGCTCCTAGAGACATAGCCATGATGCGACACGGGGTCTCGCAAGAGGTGGCAGACGTGCTTTCTGCCGCCAGAAAACCGGCAACACACGCAGCATATGCCATGAAGTGGCGCAGGTTTTGCCTGTGGACTCAAACACGCGGTTTCTCACCCTTAGACTGTCCTGAGAAGCTGGTTCTGGAGTACCTGCTTTCTCTTTTTCAATCCGGGCTAGCTTACTCCTCAATCAAAGTGCACCTTTGTGCAATCTCAGCTCATCATGCCCCCATAGGCCATCGCATGGTGGCCCAGTTGGATGCTACTCGTGCCTTTCTAAGGGGGGTCCTCCACCTTAGGCCGCCCATTAAGGACCCTGTTCCTCCTTGGGACTTGCCCTTCGTCCTGGAGCAGCATACACTGCCACCTTTTGAACCAGCCGTGGATTACGAGCTCGTTTCTGTCGTGAAAACGTTGTTTTTAGTTGCTTTACTTGGCGAGAAGAATCTCTGAATTACATGCTCTCATGTGCAAAGAGCCTTATTTAATTTTCCACCAGGATAGGGTATCCCTGAGGACAAATCCTAAGTTCCTGCCTAAGGTGGTTTCAGCCCTTACCCTTAATCAGGACATCAATTTACTAGTGTACTTTCCAAGTACACCAATCAGGAGAAGCACTGCTTCACACCCTGGATGTTCTGAGTGTCTCAGAAATTATCTGACCAGAACCAAACAGCTCCGGAGCGGAACAGCTGTTCGTATCCTTCGCTGAGAGGATGAAAGGGCCCCCATTTGAAGCAGACCCTTTCACGCCGGCTTATTCAGTGTATCTCTTTCTGTTATGACAAACGCAGAAAACCCTTGCCGGGAGCGGTCAAGGGCCATTCCACCAGAGGAGTGGCTACCTCCTTCGCAGCACTGAAGAATGTGTCCACTTCAGTGATCTGTGCTGCAGCCGCGTGGAGCTCGGGGCATACTTTTATCAGGCATTAAAGTCTGGACATCGCCTCAAGGCGAAGGGCTGGTTTCGGCCTAGCCGTCCTCCAGGGACTTCTGTCCTAGGCTCAGAAGGGGTCTTAATCTCCGTCTTTCCTCCTCCCTGATGGCTTTACAGTGTCGCCATTGCTTGGGATTCAGTCCTAATGGTGTATCCTGCTGCAAGAGCTGTATCTCGAAGAAGATAGTACAGTTACGTAAGAACTTACCGTAACAGTAGATCTTCGAGAACAGCTCTTGCAGCAGGTACCTTCCTGCCCACCATTCCCCCTTGGAGGAAGTAGGTTCTAACCTAACACCCATCCTTTGGATTGGAAAGGTCTGTCCTTAGTCTTGGCCATCTGATGGTGGGTCCTCGGTCTCCTCTTCTGATGTCATCCAGCGGCCGGAAGTCTCCGGTGGGAGAACTGGGGATTCTGGCGGGACCGCCTCCTTATGTACTACGCCTGACATCGGGGGCAGGACCAACGTCGGAGGCGGTCCCCGCTGAAGACTGCTATCTAGAAAATTTCCGTGGGGTCCTGGCGCCTGCCAGCTTCAGTCCCAATGGTGTAACCTGCTGCAAGAGCTGTTCTCGAAGATCTACTGTTCACGTAAGTTCTTATGTAACTGTACTGCGCAATCAGACAGAAAGAGAAAGAAAAGAAAAGAATAGAACAGGTCCTTGTATTTAACTCTTTCCCCATAACAACTGGGACAGGGCAGTATTCAACCCTGTCACAGGGCTTGGTCCGCCAGCTCGGGTTTTCAGCCCTTGGGATCCTCCTCCGGTCTATAGCAATTGTGAGGGCCTTGGTGACCCCTAAAATACTTCTTTTCAGAGCTGTAGCTCCCTCTTCTCCCATGCTAGTTACAGTTAACTTTTTCCTGTGCAGAGTCTCCCTCTGGATTGTGAGACTATGTCGTAAGGTTTTTCCTCCTGACATCCTTTCTCCTTCTGTTTCAGGGGATGCTCCATCTCTAAATCCTCTGTGGGAGGATTCCCTCTTCAAGGACCCTGCAGCGGCGTGGGTCCTGTCCCCACCCTAGGAGGTTGTTAAAGACAGGAGTGGGAGACACTTGCCCCCCCCCACCTCTTTTGGGCTGGCGGAGAGGGCTCCTTCAAGTCTGGTGCCCTGACTTGTTCTGACTTGTGGGCTTTTGCCCAGTTAACCTTCCCCTCCTTGTTTTTTTTTTCTCAAAACCTGGGGTATTATATCTGGCTCCACTTTGGTGGAGATGTGGAAAAGCTTAAATGTGGCTAAAGACAGCGGTTCCCTTCTCCAGAGCCCCAGAGAGTCCTCTGGACCTCTGCGGGGGGCACAGTGTCTCCTTTTTCCCTCTCTTCCTTATCTTTCTTCTTTCCTGTCCTCTTACTCTTCCTCCCTTACTGTATCCCTCCCTTGCCTGCTCAGAGGTTTGGGGCCCCGTCCCAGAACCCTAGGTTGCCCCTTCTGTCCTCTTTAATCGGCTTTATTTCTTTTCTGTTTATATCCTTTCCTATCTCTTGGGCTCCCTTGCCCCACCCTCCTTTTGTCTTTCCTAACGCCTCTTTCCGGCGTGCAGAACTGGGATAGAGTAGTTGGCGTCGGTTACTAGCCAACCCCGCAAGCACCATGCAGTGTGCGGCTTCCAGGGTGGCACTGCCCACAGCTCCAACTCCTCACCCTTTTTGCAAAAAAAAAAAAAAAAAAGATGATTCTGTGTGGCCCTGCTCCTCTGGCCAGAACCTACCAGTGATGAATGGTGAAGATACACAAAAAGATCAAGAATTACAGTAGGTACGTAATTTTCATGTTTAACCTCCAGAAACTATTCTTTTGGGTAGGGACAGATTAAGAGTAAGTAAGAGGAGGCATGGTCTGATAACCCTATCGGACCAATGTCACATTCCTAGTTTGGAAATCAAATCTTTGGATAGGAAAAAAATAGTCAAGTTGAGAATACATATGGTATGTTTGGGAATAATAGATCTAGCCCTTTGCAGGACTCTCTAGGAATCTCCATCGACCGGCCCGGTGGCGCTGAGGGTTGAGCGCTGGGCATCACCTCACGCCACACGGCGACTGTGGTTCGGGAATGGCCCAGGGTGGCTGGGGGTCGGTAGGGGTGGGAAGAGATTGAGCGTCCGGAGGACAGCTCTCTCTTCCCAAGGGTGGAATAGGGCTGCCCAGGTCGCTTAGCGGCGCCCTCTGGCGAGGCTGGGGGTGAGCAGGCAGTGGCGTCGCAGGGTATGCGCCAGGGTGGAGCCTACGGCTCCAAGAAGCGTGAAAAAATAGAAAACCCCTGACCGCTGATAGGCGAGGCACCTTTCCTCTGCATTCCACACTCCCGTAGTCTGACCTGAAGTACTCTCAACTTCTCTTCCCCCAGGTGTCTCAATCCTAATAAAAGCGCCTGGGGCAACCCTTCCCTGGAGGGCAGGCGGGGGAGATGCCGGTGCCGGGGAGTAGCGGAGGAGGACACAGTAGGGCCACACGGGGAGGCAGAGTGTGTGGCAAGGTAGGGTCGCTGGAGAGAGTTCAGCGGTGCGGGAGAAAAACAGAGTTTTGGAAAAAAAAAAAAAAAAGGAATCTCCAAGCATCTTGCAAACCAAGCTTGTCTAATAAAGATTTAACTTGTTTCGCAATTTTATGAGTCTTCCTAGGGATCTGTGAAGTCATGTCGATCTTAGGATCCAAGGTGATGTTCTAGTCCCCCACACATACTATGAGACCTTCAGCTTTTTCCATGATTAGCAAAATTATTTTCCATTAAAGATCGTAAGGAGAGTTCGGGGCTGAGGATATAGCATATGCACCAAGCAGAAAGGGATCTTGGGGTTATCATCTCTGATGACCTCGAGGTAGGGAAACAGTGTGACAAGGCAGCAGGTAAAGCAAATAGGATGCTGGGATGTATAGGCAGGGGCATCACCAGCAGGAAAAGGGAGGTCATAATTCCACTATACAAGACACTAGTGAGGCCCCACCTGGAGTACAGTGTACAGTTCTGGAGACCATACCTACGTAAGGACATAGACAGGGTAGAGAAGGTTCAGAGGAGGGCAACAAAGATGGTGCATGGATTGCATCACAAGTCCTATGAAGACAGGTTAAAGGAACTGAACATGTACTCCCTGGAGGAGAGGAGGGAGAGAGGGGATATGATAGAGACATACAAGTATCTTATAGGGAGGAACAGGATGCAGGAATACACTATTTTTAAGTGAAAAAGATGTTCCAGGACTATAGGGCATGGGATGAAGTTGGAGGGAGGACGATTCAGAAGAAATGTGAGGAAGAATTTCTTCACAGAATGGGTGGTGGACAAGTGGAACACCCTGCCAGAGGAAGTGGTGGGGGTGGAAACAATCACGGGATTTAAGAATGCATGGGATAGACATAAAGGAATTCTGGAGGTCAGGGGTAAGGGGCAACAGACTTCTAGGAAAACATAATCTGAACTTACAAGCTCAAATGGGCAGACTGGGTGGGCCATAGGCCCTTATCTGCCGACACTGTCTATGTATCTATGTATGTACGGACACCTGGGTGATCGTCTGCCCATTCATTTTTCCTTTGAATAAAGCATATCATCCCTCACCATTCCTTGCACAGGCCAATACCTTATACCCTCAAAGGGACATGGTTTGGTACCATCACAGCCACCCTTGCCTTCTACCCATCTTATATGATGCAGAGCAGACCTTCTGAAAACCAGAACCCAAAAGTTTTTAGTGTTCAGTTTCCGTTAAATGAGTCTGTTGAAGCAGTACAAAGTCTGCCTTTGCTTGTTTTATCTGTGTCAACACTTTCTTCCATTTAACTGGACCCATCAGTCCATTTACATTAAATGATATAACCCTTGAGTCCATTTATATTGTCTAGTGATCCTAATGGTGTCCATGTAATCCCATAAGATGGGGCATATCCAGCCCCAGTCCCTCCCACCACCTCCCAAGAGCCAAAACCTGTCAAACCCTCTTAACATTAATCTTAAACAGTAAATTGAACAATAAGAACCACAACAACTTTAAACATAAAACTAAGTGAACTTCTTCCAAGGTCGGGGACGATAACTCTCATTCCCTATTTCCACCTGGGTACAAATGTTCCCATACAGAGGTGTAGTGGAGATCCATCCATCATTGCAGGGTCACTACATGGACATCTTGCGGCTGTATCAAAGTTCGCCACTTCCGCAGCTTGTCCAAAATAAAATGTAAATACTACCCACCTCAGTGCTAGCAGCCGTCCCATCATCCTTTCGGTGGTGACTAAACCTGTAACAAGCCCCCCACCCGGGTACATTGAAACCCATTCCCAACTGTAAACAAATCCCATTACATCCAAAGTTTTCCCCAGTGCCAAAAATTCTTAACTCAAAAAAGAAAAAAAAGGGGGCACAATTTCTCTTCAGAATTCACCCATATATTCCCCATCCCCCTTGTTTGCAAAGAATTTCTTAAATTAAACCACATCCAGTGATCCCTGGCATATTCTCTAAGGCATCTTTTCCTCAAGACCAATGGCCCCGTGTCAGCGTTGAATATCCCCCATGCACCTACTCCCCTCGGTTGATCAATGCTCCATCCCCAGATGTGAACCAAAATATCATGTCTTAAGTTCTTATGTCTTCTGGGGGAATGAGGCTGTTCTCCGCCAAGTAAAGAAGTGGGTGCTTTATATCCCCTTTAATACAGTCATAATGTCATGGCCCACAATATACAGTGAGCCCCATGTCATTTTCAACCCTGGTTCACCCGTTGTTCACAACTATAGACATTCTGTCTTCTGCACCTCATTTCTGTAGCTGGGGCTGCCTCTTTATTGAAATAAAAATCACTTAGCCAGTTGTTGGATTCTGGAATACAGCATGCGAATGACTATTGAAGGCACAGTATGGGTTGTTTAAGAGATTATTGCCGAGGCCCACTTTCTATATAAATTCTGAAAAATTAAGGCCTTTTGTCCCTAGGCAGCATTCCTCTGGCTGCTTGACTCTGGGGTTGGATACTACACAGTGGGGACTACAAAAGTATATATTAAAGGCCGGTCTGGTGGTGCTGAGGGTTGCGGCGCTGGACGCCACACCTTGCGCTATGCTGGCGACCCGGGTTTGGGAACAACTTCTGGTCACTGGGGTGCTGACAGGGGAGCCGACTCGAGCATTGGCTCTCCTCTCCCGGATAAGGGGTGGGGTTGCCCGCCCATGGTCTCGCCGTCACCAAATGGAGGTTAGGTGCTGACACAGGCGGTCAGCAGCATGACTGGAAGGGAGAGGCATCCCAAACGGCGTGTGCGTGCATGCCTCCACACGCACGTGCTGTGTTGGGGGATGCGTGGGTGTAGGAGCCGGAAGAAATCCTTCAAAAGCCAAGAAACGAAAAAATATATATATTAAACCCCTTCACTTAAAGAGTTTCTAGTTCTTATGCCAGCAGTTTAAAACCACAACCAAGATCTCCTAGCCCCGGTCATGTCTGCGCCGGCTTCCTGGTAAAATCGACAGTCTGTGCTCTACTATTGTTGCAGCAAACACAACAAGTTTCAGCTTCCGACTGATGCATCTCTCATTACTCCTCTCTCAGAGTGACTGGTGCGCCGTTGCCGTTGTCTCTGGATGTCCTCTAGCGTCTTCTGCGTGACGTCCCGGGTTGTTCTTCCATTCAGTCTCCTCTGCAGCTGCTGGCTGTTTGAAGGAAGGGTTCAGCCATTGGCTGATGGGTTACTTGCTATTCTTTGTTCCAGGGGAACCCCCCCACCTTTGGCTTTCAGTGCCTCTTCCACATCTAAAGGAGAAGTGTACAGTTGGGGACCTTCATCCCAAAAGATTCTCATGTTTGCCAGATCGGGAGTTTGAAAGTGGATCTGCCTGCTCTTCAACACTTTCATGATTGGATGATGCTGAAGACGGAACCTCTGAATTTCTAGCAGATAGTCTTGGTCAAGGTGAAGTCTCGCTCCATTATAACTTATTGTTTCTTTTCACCATGCCACCCTCAAAATCTCTTCCTTCACTGCATAGCTAGTGAACTTCATAATGATCTGGCGCAGCCTACCCGCAGGGTCATCAGGCTTAGGCAACAGGGCCCTGTGTGCCCTCTCTATACAAACTTCTAGCGTTGAAGGTAAGTTGAGAACATCTCTAAGCAAATCCTGCAGAAAGGGGGCCATGTTTCCTGTTTCAGAGACCTCAGGTAACCCCGAAAGCTACAAACTGTCCCTCCGAGAACGCGCCTCCAGGTCCGTACATTTTTCATGGAGCAAGTCTGTATATTGTAGCAGGCTGTTTAAGGCCATAGCAAAAGTGTCTGCTTCTGTTTCTAAGCCCAAGACTCTGTCATCCACCTCCTTCATACGAGAGTCTTAAGTCAGCCAGTTTAGCGTGGATTTTTTGGAAGTCTGCCTTGTTTTCCTTCCTGTATTTTTGTATTTCTGCCAGAATTGTATCAAATTTTGATTTAGTGAGCCTCTACTCTGCATTTTCTGACGATGCGGCCTGGTGAGCGTGTTCTGTCAGTGAGGGGCTTCTGCTCCGTTCTTAGGCGAGTGCTCTGAATCTGGAGCCATCCAAGGTTGTCTGTCTCTTTTTGATCTGGGACTTAGACATTTTGTTATCCCCCTCTCTTTTGGTGGCATTTTCGTAGTTTTTGAATAGCTAGTGATGCTGAGAGGGGAGAACTGATTACTTGATCAAGGAGGAGTTCTTCCTCTAGGCTGCTGTTTGGACCATGGCAGAACCAGAAGTCAGAAGGTGTAGTTTCAACCCTGTCAGCAGCTTCTCTTCATCGGAGCCCTCTTGGACACCACCAAGATGAGGGCCTTTTTTCCAGAGGACAGAAGGAAAGCGCTCCTTCACATGGCTGAATTCATCATAGAGCACAAGTCCATTTGGTCTCACTCCATGCAGTGAATGTTAGGTCTCATAGCCCCCGCCGTCTTCACAGTACCTCTGGTTTTTGCTTCCATATGAGGACAACTCCGTGGATGCTCAGCACGCAGTAGTCTCCGTCAACATGCCCTCGATCTTAACCCATCAAAGTGACAAAGCCTCTGCTTTGACCACTTGCATGGTGGGCACTGGAGGACAGTCATCTTCAGGGTCTCCCCTTACCTCCCCCAGAGCCTCAGATAACCCTTATCACAGATGCGTCTCTGTTGGGATGGGGAGCCCACTGTCAGGGCCACCACACTCAGGGAGTCATCAGTCAACGTGTTGAAGAATGAGAGCAGTCCTGTACGCCTTCTGGGCACTGGTGGACTTCGTCCATAATAAGATAATCCTCCCCCAGACAGACAAATCTGTCATGTACTACATCAGCAGGCAAGGGGGGGGGCACAGCAATAGCCTTTCTGCAGGGAGGCAGTGAGAGTGTGGAAGTGGTATCTGGAACAGGATGCTCTGATCCAGGCAGTTTATCTCCCAGAGGCTCAGAACAGTCTAGCAGATGATCTTACCGGGACGGAAACAGATCCTAACGAGTGATCATTAGTGCAAGACATCGTACTGTCTCTCTTTGACGAGTGGAGAACCCCAGACGTGGACCTTTTTGTGTCCCCATTCAATGCCAAACTGCCTTGATTCTGCTCCAAAAATCCAGAACATGGTATTTTCTGTCAGGATGCATTCAGGCTGCGGTGGACAAATGGCTTTCTGTACATATTTCCTCTTCTTCCTCTGGTTCAGACAGTACTGCTCAAGCTGGAGGCACATGGGGGCAAAATGATTCTGATCGGCCAGTGCTGGCCCCTGCAGATATGGTTTCCCATACTCAACAAATTGTCAGTCACCCCTCCGAGAACCCTCCCTCTACAGACAGTCGTTCTGATGCAGGGATCCCTGGTTCATCCTAACCTATACCCTCTTCATCTCCATGCCTGGCTCCTGAAGAGATAGAAATGAGCAGGTTCAAGGTGTCTCGAGGGGTCTCTGAGACATTCCTGGCTGCTCATAAGCCCTCTGCCAGGAAGATTTACACAGCCAAATGGAGACGTTTTTCGGAATGGTGTTCTAGATCACATATAGACCCATTCTGATACTCACTAGACAAGATTCTGGAGTACATCCTGGACCTTTCTGATGCATGCTTGTAATACTGTACAGTTAAGGTCCACTTGTGCGCTGTCTCAGCGTACCACGAGCCAGTTAAGAACACTTCTCTAGCTCAATTGTCTCTTTTTAAGAGGTCATGAAAGGCATTTTAGACACAAGGTCCCAGCCCAGTCAGGAAAGCTGTGGCCGCGTGGGACCTCAACCTGGTGTTGGACATGCTTACCCACCCATATAAGCCCTTTGAATCCCTTGTTATGTGTGACCTCAAATTTCTAACTTAGAAAACTGCAGTCTTTTGTAGATCAGTCATCACTGTTCATTACTGGTGGGTATAAGCTGGAGGCACCAGACCCCGTGGGAGCATATAGCTTTATGCTTTTCTTAGGAGGAGAGGTCAGCATCAGGGACAGTGCCACCCTCGAGGCCAGCATACGACATGGCGCTCCTGGGTTGGCCAGTAACTGATGTCACAAACCTACTCCTGAGGGTCAGGTCCACTGAGCTCACAGTACCCACCCCCTAAGTGCAATCTGTGATGATGGGGGGTACACAGAGCTACCCTCCTTGTGATTTTAGAATGCTTGCCAAGGTCACGACTGCATCTCTGCCACGAGGACCCAGGGCTTCCCTCTAACTCTGGAGAAGGGCACAATACCAGTCTCGAGTCTTGTAACCCAATATATGAACCCTTCCTTGGCTATTACACAAAGGAGGAATACCCTGGCGTCACACTCTCTTTGGTGGTAGTAGTGTAAAACCCATTCTAGGGACATGGATATGTTTTTCATCCACACTTATTGGCAGGTTCCTTGCCGCTTTAAATCTTGCCGGAAGGTCTTCAAGCTGGCTCCTCCCACCCACCTGGGTGGTAAAACTCTCGGCTCTGCCCCATGGCGCTAGATCTTCCTTACGCTTGGAAGCTCAGGTTCCCTCCTTAGCGCTCTCGTTTTCGACTAGTTCCTGATTTTCGGTTCGTCCGATTTGAAGTTTTCTAAACTTGGTCTTCTTTCCCTACGCGGCTACGATGGACAATTGTTCCGGCTCTCGGACACAAGCGAGGCAATATCTCCAGGACTGATCCGCTTCACGTGCATATACTGCCTCAACTTGGACCACGACCTGCAGGTCTGCGAGTTGTGCCGCGCTTTTTCTACCCACGTCCTGGAAGATCGTGCTGCCCGTTTGAGGCTCGGGCGCCCCGAGGAGTTTTCCCCGCTGGTAAAATCCAAAGAGGCTCATTGGGTGGTGTCCGCGACGGCTGACTCAGCAGAGCAGCGCAAGCTCTCTTTCGCCGTGGAGGAGGAGGTGGCCAAGGCTGCATCTCCCTCCTCCTCAGTCGCGGCATTTATCCCGCTCTCTCTGAGTTCCTCTCATTCGGCTTCTTTCAAGGAGCTTCGCCAGTCCCTTTCCACGAAGGGAGAGGGGCCATCGGGTCATTCCTCTCGGCCCAAGATGAAGGTGTCGAAGGGTAAGTCCCACTGTCAGCGTTCGTGGGAGCGGGAGAGTTCTCCTTCCCTGGATGGCCGACCGTCGACTTCGATCGAGGTTGCGGCTCAGGCCACTGGCTTCACGGTGCCCCCGTCAGGCCAGCCTGCCGAGACTCCTGTCAATGTAGTCGAGTTTTCTCTCAACCTGTCACCCGGGTGGTCGTCTGGAAGAGCCATCAACCCTTCACCGGTTTTCCCGGTGGAGGCCGAGTTCTGCCAGCGCCGGGCGACGAGTCCTCGATTAAAACATCCGAACCGGGGAAGGCGGGTGTCCCGCTCCTTCCTGACCCACCCATGGTCTTACCGAGGATCTCAGTCTCGGTCTTCTTCTCGGTCAAGTCGCTCCGCCCGACTTCGGCGGTCTCAGTCGGGCACGAGTTAAGTGACAACACCATTCCTCCTTGTCTTCCTCCTTGGATGAGGAGAGGCTTCGACGCAGATTGCGTTGACGCTTTGAGGAGCTTATGTGGCAACAGCTGCTGTTGTCCGGGAATCAATCGACTCCAATTCATTCCTCGGTTACCAAGCGACTGCCACCTGAACGGCCGACGCAACCGCTCACCGTAGTCGAGATGCCCACTTCCGGGCCGGTTGTTCGACCAAATCTAGATGCCCTACCGATTGTGGTGGAACCTCGGTCAGGTGACGACCTGCCCCGCAGGTTGTCGGTTCCCCTCACCCTTGGCGAGTGAAGGGTGGCTCGGGCCTGAGGCAGCTCTTTTCAGACCCTTTGGAGTCTGACGATGACTCCTCCGTGTTCCCCAGGCAGGGGGGCCTGGAGTCCTCCCGGGACCGTTTTTTGGACGATAGCCCGTCATCCTTCCTGGGTCTGCTTAGGCTCATCTCAGAATTCACCGGGATGCACCTCAAGCCCGTGTCCAAACGGGCCTATTATCCCCTGACGGAGATCCTAGACTGAGGGGATTCACCCTCAGAGGCCTTCCCGGTGGCTGAGGCCATTGTTGGCCCAGCCTTGGAGCTTTGGCAGCGGCCTGCTTCCTGTCCTGCGCCCTCGGCCAGGATGGCCAGGAAGTATGCAGTCCCTATCTGATTTTTGCCTGGTTTCTCGGAGCACCCCTCTGCGGAGGGTTAGTTACCAATAATGTCTTCCAGCATTCCTGAAACGCTCGCTTTGTGGATAGGCCTCCCGACAAAGAGTCCAAAAGGATGGACTATGTCAGGCGCAAGGTTTACGCCGCATCCTCCCTAGGCCTCTGACAGGCCAGCTCGGCCGCGCTGATAGCACACTTCTCCCACGCCCTCTTGGGCTCCCTGGGCGAGGTGCTCCCTCATCTCCCAGTCGATCTACGGACCACGGTCCAGCAGATGCGGGACCAGGGTAGGGCGGTGGCTAAGAAGCAGCTTCAGACTGCTCTGGACATAGGCGATTCCTGTGCCAGGTCAGTAGCGGCCGTGGTGGCCATGCGCCGCAGGGCGTGGCTGAGGATATCCACCTTCTCGGCAGATACCCAGCACAAGTTGGCGGACATCCCCTTCTTGGGACTGACCTCTTCGCCCTGGGTGGAGGGACGTCTCCAGGGGATTGAAAAGTCCGATGTCCTCTGGACTCGGTCACCTCCATCCAGAGGGACAAGGGCCGCCCGGCAGCTTGTGTAAGCCCCTTCATCCTTGGCCTGTGCGGCATGGCCGGCCCATCAGCACCAGCAAGAGGGCCAGCAGGCTTGCGCCCGGCATCTCGATCCCAAGCCAGCGGCTTCCTCAATGGGAAGCAAGGAGGTAAGGCCCAGGGCTCCCTCAGCCAGTCCCTCCTCCAAGCCTACTCAGTGACAGGTTGAGGCGTCGCCCCAACCTCGTCACGCATTCCTAGGCCCCCGAGCAGCTCCGCCTCTTCCCTTCCGTTGGGTGTGGGAGGTGGAAGGTAAGGGCCTGTCTCTGGTCTTGGCGGGCCTCCTTGAGCCGTCGCCCCCCGGGGGGGGGACCACGGGGTCCGAAGCCTTGCCGTCGGCCCACCGAGCCGACGTTGCCCTGTGCCTCGGGATAGAGGTGATCAGGAAGGTGCGGATCCTCTTTCAGACTCGGGACTCGTGTCCAGGTACTTCCTGGTCCCCAAACGGATGGGGGGGCTGGCGCCCCATTCTCGACCTGCACGACCTGAACAAGTTCCTAGGTCTCGGACTTCAGGATGGTCACTCTGACTCAGATATCCCATCCTTGGAACGAGGCATGTGGTTCTGTTCCCTGGACCTCCAGGACGCATCCTTCACGTTCCGATCCGTCCGTCTCTCCAGAGGTTCCTCCACTTCAGAGCGGAGGGATCCCTTTACGAGTTCCGAGCCATGCCCTTCGGCCTCTTCCCAGCTCCCAGGGTCTTCTCCAATGCGTAGCAGTGGTGACAGCATTCCTGCGACGCCGAAGGGTCCAGGTGTACTCCTTCCTGCACGGCTAGCTGATTGCAACCCCCTCCAGAGAGGAGGTGTAGCGGTCCAGAGTTCTGGCCCTCCAGGTTGCTCTCAAATGGGCCTCCTCTTCAATGGGGCCAAGTCGGAACTCGTGCCGAAGCAGGTGATTTTTTTTCATCGGGGCAGAGCTCGACTCTTCGAGCCAGAGCTCAGCTCCCGGTGGACAGGGCCGAGGATCCTCCTCTTTTGCCCAGTCATGTCTGGTTGGGAATTCGCGCCCTGCCCGGGACTTCCTGCACCTCCTGAGCCTCGTGGTGGCCTGCATCAGCGTGGTCTGTTGGGCCGTTGGTACATGCGTCCCCTTCAATGGGGGGCTGGCCAGCCAGTGGTCACAGCGCTGCGATCCTTTGGACCAGCCTGTGACAGTGACCCAGGAGATGTGGAACGCTCTCCAATGGTGGACCGTTCCGGCACATCCGGAAGAGGGTATCCCATTCGTCTGCCCCGAGTCGGCGGTCTTCGATCGACCGATGCATCTCTGATGGGTTGGGGTACCCATCAGGAGGAGCACAGAGTGCATGGCCTCTGGTCCCCTCGGGAGTTCCGATGCCATTTCAACCTGCTGGAGCTTCATGCGGTCTGCGTAGCTCGCACCACTTTCGCTCCGTTTATAGGGGGTCAAGTGGTTCGGGTCCAGACGGACAATACCACGACCATGTGCTGCCTAACCTGCCAGGACCGGACGCACTCCTTCCCATTATGTAAGGAGGCTCTCCGCACTGGTCTCGTGCGCAGCCTGGAGGCGGTTTCCTAGCCATTTGGATGGCAGGAGCCTCCAACACCCTGGCCGATGCCCTAAGCCGGATAAGGGCTGTGTCTCACCAGGGGTTCTCTCCTGCTGGAGGTAGCACAAGAGCTTTTCTCCCTCTGGGTCACCCCTCGGGCCGACCTTTTTCCCTCCAGGGAGAATGCAAAGCCGAGACTGTTTCATGCCTGCCCCCCTCAGCAGGGCTCGCTGTAGGGGGATGCCTTTTGAGGCCGTGGACCCTGGGCCTCTTTTACGCCTTTCCCCCATTTCCTTTGATCCACAAGGTGCTTCTCAAGGCGAGGAGGAACAAGGCGCAGGTGATTCTGGTAGCCCCAGACTGGTTCCGCCAGCTCTGGTATCCAGCTCTCCTCAGTCTCAGCTCCAGGCTCCTGAGGCAGCTTCCAGCATGCCCGGACCTGATCTCTTTTATCAGGGGAAGGTATTCCATCTGGACCTTCAATCCCTGCACCTGACTGCCTGGTTCCTGAGCGGCTAGTTGCCAGGCCTTGGGTCTTCCGGCGAGGTCCTCAGCGTTGTTGAGGCGTCCCATCAGGAGTCGACTGGGTAATGCTACGCATTCAAATAGAAGAGTTCTCCATTTGGTGTTAGGGAAGGGCCTGGTCCCTTCTCCTGTCCCTCGGCGAGCACTCCGGACTACCTGTGGTCCTTTCTTCTTCAGCAAGGGCTTCGGTCGACGACCCTTAAGATGCTCCTGGCAGCCATCTCTGCCCTCCGGGCGCGGACCGAAAGGCAGTCGGTGGCGCAGGAAAGGTGGTTGGGCGCTTTCCAAGGACTTGATCACATTCCCCCCTCCGATGTGAGATTCTCCACCTCCGTGGGATCTACTGCTGGTATTGGCTAAGCTCACGGGCAAGCCATTCAAACCAGTGCACAGGTGCGATTCTCCCACCTGTTTTGGAAGAACACCTTCTTGGTGGCTACCACGTCATCCAGAAGGATGGGAGAGCTCCAGGTGCTTCCTTCGAGTCTCCCTATCTGGTCTTCCACAGGAACAAGGTTGTCCTGTGCCCCACCCGAAGTTCTTTCCGAAGGTGGTGTCGGAGCTTCACCTTAACCGGGTGTTGACTCTGCCGGTGTTCTACCCCAGTCACACCTCGGAGGCCGTATATATAGGCTCCATTTGGACCCTAGTTGAGCGCTCGCCTTCTTAGGGAGTGTAGGGCTGAAGTTCGGGGAGAGGTTCACCAGCTGTTTGTCATCTACATTGAAGCTGCACCTGGCAGACCTGCAGCCAAGCGGACGATGAGCGGGTGGGTCACCTCCTGCATAGATCTCCGCCATAGGTTGGTGGGCATGGAGCCTCCCAGAGGGATAAGAGCTCATTTTACCCGCCATACCGCTGCATCAGTGGCTGCTTCCAGGGATGTCCCTATCCAGGATATCTGCAGGGCTGCTACCTGGAAGTCGGCACATACCTTAATTACCTACTACCACATCGACCTTGGGTCACGCCAGGATGCTGGTTTTGGGGCCTCAGTTCTCCAGTCTTTATTTCCCAAGTAAGTATCGGGGTGTGCCCTTGCCTCCCTCCTCCCAGAGAACTGCCAGGAGTCTGCCAATAAGTGTCATGGGAGGAGCCAAGAGTTGTACCACCAAGGTGGCTGGGAGGAGCCAGCTTGAAGACCTTCCGGCAAGATTTAAAGCGGCGAGGAACCTGCCAATAAGTGTGGATGAACAACATATACCATTCCTAGAACTCCTGTTACAGGTGAGTAACCTGTATATTTGGCCTTCTCCCTACAGGACATGCAACAGCTTGGTTCAAAGTCTCTGCAGGTTCTGGTATTCTCCCTATTCTTCCAGATCCCTTTCAGACCCTTTTGCTCGATTTGGTTGCTTACGATGACACCCCTAAGCAATTATCAATTGTCACAGACTATTAATACTGTTCCACACTTCACACGCAAATATAGAAATCTCACTCAGGCAGATATTCTTTAGGAAAACAGATGTTTTTACTAAAATACTTAAATACATTTACAACTAACAAGAGAATATACTAATTAGGGTTACAGAATACAGAAAACAATGGTAAAATATACATGAAAACCAACTATGACTGATAGCTGGTCTACCTGAAATTTGTAGAAACATGAAGTCCAGAACAACAAATGAAAGTTCAGTTTTGTTGGTCTTGGCAGCAGTCTTTGTTCCTTGTGTGTCAGACGAAGTCCAAATGAAAAGCATGTGTGCAGCCAATGAGGCTCAGCAGTTTGGCTTCCTGTGTGTTAGGTGGAGTCCTGATGAAAAGTGAGTCAAATGCCCTGAGTTGGTGCTGTTTATACCTGTCTGTAATCTTGCAGTGTCATCAATTTTCCCCAGTTCAGAGCAATTACTCCATTTGGCCAGGAGATGTCACTGTTCCGCTGTTTCCAAAATCAAATCCTGGCATTTTAAAGTCTAAGCCTTTGAACTCCCCTGTAGACAGCTGGCACCCGTAAAATAAAATTCACACTGTATTGTTAGAATGGTCATCTGCTGTTCAGTTCCTGGCTAAAACATCCTGGGCTTTTTAACTGGCTTAATTTAATTAGTTACAAGGAAGATCCTGTAAAGTTTATGATTATACAAACTGAGTTTATTATCTCCATTTACCTTGGGTAGTTAACTTTTGGAAATACCCCTTTGAGCAGTTATCCCTGCGCTTTCTGACAATAACTTGTAATTTTCCTGGCAAGCAAGGCTGGCCTGCAGGTTAAAAGAAGGTCAAACCCTTTTAAAAAATCTAGTCCTTTCCCTAGGTGCCTTTGTGCTGACACTGGCATGTCTTGGCATGTACATAGACACAGAATTACGTCAAAAAAAATATATGCACAACAGAATTATATCTACAAATAGGGGCTAGCAGCCGGGCAGCTCGCCACAACTGACACTGACCACCTCAACCTCCTCAGTTCTTTTTTTCTTGCCGTCAAGGTCAGATCTTATGGACGCTGAAGTTGTGCATACAAATTTAGCTGCATCAGTTCTGCTGCCACCACATTTTACTCAACACTGTACCTCTACTGTTGATGCTGTCCTTCAGGAAGCCGGTAATAGTTTCCTGATCTTCCCTTGTCATTCAAACAGCATGAAGTCTTGCTGTATTCTGACATATTGCAGTGATGTCCAACCTTTGAACTGCCCCGGAGATGAAAGAGTTAACTTTCCATGCCAGTCATGGAATGCTGAGCTCGAGCTCGGTTGAGACTCTGTCTGTTGCTGTTTGAAGTTAAACTGTCAGATTCTTTACTCCGCCTCACTGAACAGTTGCTCCGGAGATTTCTCCTTTGCTCGGTTCAAGTTTGTCGGTTAAAGTACCGTTTCTCGGTTTCGACTGAATTTAATCCGTTAACCTGTCGGTTCAGTCTCTGTCTGTGGTATCGTGAGTACTAGATAGGTTTATTTTCTTGTTCTTCTGTGTGGAACTTGTAAACGTGGGATCGGTTCGGTTTGAACCGATCAGGTTGTTCAAAAAAAGTTTGTTCTTCTTTTAGAGTGTGGTAACTGGTCCTTATCGGTTCTAAAAAAACCGGATTTCATTACGTTTTTTTCCACGACCCATAACACGGTCAGGAACCGATAAGGGTGTCTTGCCTGGCGGATTGCTGAAAAAAGGTTAAGTTTTTGTTAGGACTGGCCATGTCTGAGAAACCCAAAAGAAAAACCGGGCCCACTGGGTTTCAACACTTTAGTGTGTGTGTGAGGAAGCCTTTGCTAAGACTGATCCCCACACCACCTGTGTTTATTGTCTGGGGTTTGACCACCTCGATTCAGACTGCCAGATTTGCAAGAATTTTCCTGCAGCTACCCTGGAAAAGAGAGTAGGTAGGCTCAGGGAAAGGGAGGCCAAGAAGTCCACTGATCCGGATGGCCAGCCCAGTTCGGTTCCAGTCAAACCAGGAGGAGTGCCTTCTGACCAGGGCGAAACTTCTAAGGGCAAAAGGAGAACCGACTCCTTCGGTTAAAAGAAAAAGAAGGGATAAATCAGCCGGTGCGGATCCACAAATTCTTTCTCTGACCGCTGATGAAATAGCCAAAGCGATAAGGATTGTTCAGTAGCTAACCCCGGTTTCGACTGAACCGGCACCATCAGGAAGGGGCTTGGTTCGGTCGGTTCCCCCAGTTCCGGATTAATAGAAGATTTTTATGAACTGGAGGAGGAGGAAGGAGAGTATGAGGATAGTGATGGTGATTACGAAAGTCTGGATGTGCCTGTTGACCCGGACATCTCCCCAGACAGACCTTCAGGGGTTTCTCCTCCTAGGCTTTCTGAGTCCCCTTCCCATTTTCTGTTCTACAAAAAAGTGGCTGAAACTCTTCAGCTTCCTATGGAAGAAGCTGTGGATGACCAGGAGGAGCCTGACTATGTTGAAATGATGGATATTCCAGAGTCCAGGAGGCTGTCTATTCCCCTTCATAAGCCCTTTGGGAAACCGACAATGAAAATTTTAAAGACTCCTAATTCTATACCTCCTGTGGACAAGAAAATGGACAAGAGGTATACTCTCTCAGGCTCAGATACGGAGTTCCTTACCCAGCAATGCAGCCATGTTGGCGTAGTGCAGGCTGCTGCCTGTGATAAGGCAAATATACCCTTGGCTTCACACCCCCCAGATAAGGAGTCCAGGAGGATTGATGCCATGGCAAAGAAACAGTACATGGCAGCATCCTTGGGACTCAGGCAGGCTAATTAT
Source organism: Neoceratodus forsteri (assembly GCA_016271365.2). Taxonomy (NCBI): domain Eukaryota; kingdom Metazoa; phylum Chordata; order Ceratodontiformes; family Ceratodontidae; genus Neoceratodus; species Neoceratodus forsteri. The sequence continues at coordinate 1,096,477,003 of CM057453.1, forward strand.
ATGGCCTATACAGCTAGATATCAGAAATCTAGTTGGGACACTGTAATGGCTTTCGCTAAACAGGTCCCTGGTCAGCTTGCCAAGGAGCTGAAGCAGGTGGCTGCGGATGGTATTGAGGCATCCAAGGTGCAATTCCATGCTGCAGTGGACTCCAATGATGTTTCCTCTAGAGTCATGGGTACATCTGTGGCCCTTCGTAGAATGGCTTGGCTCAGATGTACTAGCCTGTCTCAGGATGCCCAGACTAGGGCCATGGATTTTCCTGTTGTGGGTAATTCTCTGTTTGGGGAGCAAACAGAGAACTACATGAAGAAAATGGATGAATACAGGACCACCTATAGGAGTGCTCAGGCCAAGGAAAGGCAAGCCACTCCCCAGAGGCAGCATTCAGGGGCAGGGCAGGCCTTTTCATAGGCCTTTCTACCAAGCCAGGCCTTCTCTTCTGCTTATGCTCATAGGGGGTTCTTCAGAGGAGGCAGGCGAGGGTAAAAGCAGGCCTGTTCCACCCTCAGCCCAAAGCCCTGCCAAGCAGGCACCCTGATGGGGTAGCCAGGGCAGCTTCTCCTCTACCGTAGGGGGCAGGCTGTCTTACTTTGTCCAGGACTGAAGTCTCTCACATCAGACAAGTGGGTCCTGGAAGTAGTAAGCCAGGGACTGGTCCTCAGCTTCAAAATATTTCGAAGCTGAGGACCAGATCTTCCTCCTGCATCTCCATCAGAGGCACTTTCGCCTTAGAGTCAGAGGTCTCACCTCCTCGCTCTCAGAGCCGTGGAAAGGGTTCCACCCCTACACCAGGGCAAAGGTTGTACTCAGGTACTTCCTTACCCCAAAAAGACAGGAGAATGGCGGCCCATCCTGGATCTCCGATACCTAAACAAGCACCTTCTAAAACCAAAGTTCAAAATGGTGACTCTGGCAATCATTTACCTTCCCTAAGGCCAGGGGACTGGCTAGCATCCCTGGACCTCAAGGATGCCTACTTCCATATTCTCATCAGAAGCTCCACGAAAGTACCTCAGGTTGAGCTGCCCTCAGGCCATTACCAGTTCAGAGCAATGCCCTTTGGACTCACCTCGGCTCCAGGGTATTTACCAAGTGCCTGGCAGTAGCAGTAGCTTGCCTAAGAAGGCAAAAGATTGCCATCTTTCCTTATTTGGACGATTGGCTCATAGTAGGACAATCCCCAGATCAGGTCAACTTACATCTTCAGATAACCCAGCAACTGCTTACGTCACTAGGTTTCCTTCTGAATCTCTCAAAGTCAGTTCTGGAGCCTGTCCAGCTCCTAACCTTCATAGGCGCAGAGCTGAACACCCAGGAAGCCAGGGCCTTCCTCCCTCTAGACAGGGCAAACACCCTAGTCTCCCTGGCCTCTTCATTCACCATGCAGGTCTCTCGACCAGCAAGGCAATTTCTGCAGCTCCTAGGGCACATGGCTGCTTCCACAGCAGTAGTGCAAGGAGCAAGGTTTCAGATGAGGGACATTCAGTTCCATCTGAGGGCCTTTTGGTCACAAAAAAAGGATCCTCTTACCAAACTGATCCCAGTAACTCGAACCCTGATCCAAGCCCTTCAGTGGTGGCAGGATCAGAGCAACCTGAGACAAGGAGTTCCCTTTGTCACTCAGCCTCACACGTTAATCCTTACTACAGATGCATCCCTCTTGGGGTGGGGGGCCCACATGGGCGATCTCACTACCCAGGGACTGTGGTCCCCACAGGAATCTCTGCTCCACATCAACCTGTTGGAGCTCAGAGCAGTTTTTCTAGCACTTCAAGCTTTCTCAAAATCTGTTCAGAACAAGACTGTGCAGGTCAGAACAGACAACACCACTACAATGTGGTACATCAACAAGCGGGGGCACTCGGTCTACGGCCTTGTGCACCGAAGCCATGAAGTTGTGGTCTCTGGCGTACTCCCTGAACACCTCCCTTATGGCAGTTCACCTCCCAGGCAAAGACAATGTCCTGGCAGATGCTCTCAGCAGGATCTCTCAGGGCCATCACGAGTGGTCCCTGGATCCCCTGGTTCTGGGAGTGGTATTTGCCAAATGGGGCACCCCGCAAATAGATCTCTTTGCAGCTGCAGACAGTCATCAACTTTCTCTCTTTTGCTGCAGACCCCAGTCTTGGGCTCAGTCCCTCTGGGCCCTTAGCCCTCAGCTGGGAAGGAAGTTTCTCTGCCTTCCTCCTTTCCTCTCCTGTTCAAAGTGCTAGTCAAAATCAGAGCCCAATCCTGCAGGGTCATTCTGATTGCCCCAGTTGGGCCAGGCAACCCTGGTATCCTCCTCCTGTCCTTAGCAGTCCACCCTCCCTGTGCCTTCCCAAGAATCACAATCTGTTAACATGTGCCCAGGGAAGAGTTTGTATTCCGAATCTCAAGTCTCAATCTCAAGGCCTGGTTCTTGAAGAGCTAGAGTTTGCTGGCCTACACCTCTCTCAAGGTGTAATGGATATACTCAAGGCTTCTAGGAAGCCTTCTACCAGGAGTTAAATATAACTCCAAATGGAAAAGATTTTCCATTATGGTGCTCGGAAAATAATATTTCCCAGACACTACTGATTTACCCACAGTTCTAGATTATATGGTCCATCTAAACACTTTAGGGCTGAGACCAGCTACCCTGAAGGTACATTTGGCAGCTGTCTCTGCTTTTCTTTCAACAGGTAAACCTCTCCTCTTTCATCTCACCTGTATTTGCCAAGTTTTTAAGGGTTTGCTTCACACTAACCCTCCATTCAGGGACCGTGCCCCTGCCTGGGATCTCAATGTTTGCACTGCTCAGCTCATGCAACCTCTTTTTGAGCCCTTGTCTTCAGCTGAGCTTAAGTTCCTGACTTGGAAAACTGTGTTTTTGGTAGCTATCACCTCTGCCAGATGCATAAGTGAATTACAAGCATTGTCAGTGGAGCCAGACTTTATCTCCTTTCACAGAGATAAGGTAGTCCTTCGGACTAATAGAAAGTTCCTGCCTAAGGTGGTTTCGGATTTCCACCTTAATCGATCTATTTCTCTCCCTGTTTACTTCACTGATCATTCTTCCTCTGGTGAGAGAGGCTGCACAACTTAGATGTGAAGAGGCCCTTAGCTACTACATAGAGTGTACCAAGGGTCTCAGGTTTGACCCCTCCAACTGTTCCTCACTTATGGTGAGGTTGGAAAGGAAACCTGCCACTAAAAGATCCATTGCCAGGTGGATTGTCTCTTGTATCCAATTCTGTTATGAAAAGTTGGGTAAGATTCCCCCCTCAGGCCTGAGGGCTCGCTCTACCAGAGGTGTGGCTGCTGCCAGAGACATCCCGATTCTAGAGATAGGTCAAGCAGCTACCTGGAAAACGGTTCACACTTTTACCAAGCATTATTCCCTGGACATTCAAGCTAGGAGTGATGCTCGGTTTGGCACAGCTGTCCTTCAGAGCCTGTTCCCTAAGTAGGTTCTGTCCCTCCTCCATGGGGGTACTGCTGTGTAGTCTGCAATTGTCATAATATAGCAAGACTTCATGTTGTTTGAAGAAAAAATTACTCACCTTAGTAATGTTGTTTCTTCTAATGGAGTCTTGCTGTATTATGACCTCCCTCCCTGCCTGCCCCTCTCAGAGCCTCGTTTTTGCGCTGTGGGTGGGCATCACAGTTTTGGCACTCTGTTTTTTTTGCCACTTTGTTGTTTTGTTTCACCCTCCCTAGGGTGAGTGTGTTTTTATTTCATTATTGGGTCTCTTGACTTGAGTCTTTTTTCGAGACCAACAAGTGTGTTTGTTAGGGTAGTAGCCAGTTGGCTAGTGTAGGTTTACAGCTTCCACACAGAACATTAGTGAGTTTTAGCTCGTAAAGATCTGACGGTTTCGGTTTGAAAGCAAGCAGACAGAGCTTCCTTAACCGAGCTCGCACTCAAGATTCCATGCCTTGCATGGAAGTTAACTATTTCACCCCGAGCAGTTCTAACTCATGGTCATACTGCAAGTGTCATAATACAGCAAGACTCCATTAGAAGAAACAACATTACTAAGGTGAGTAATTTTTCTTACCAAGCATTACTCTCTGGATATCCAGGCAAGTGATGCTCGGTTTGGCACACAGTGCTTCAGAGTCTGTTTCCTAAATAGGTTCTGTCCCTCCTCCATGGAGGTACTGCTTGGTAGTCTGCAATATGTCAGAATACAGCAAGACTTCATGTTGTTTGAAGAAAAAATTACTCACCTTAGTAATGTTGTTTTCTAATGAGTCTTGCTGTCTGACTCCCGCCTCCCCTCTCAGAACCTTGGTTTTGGGATGTGGGTGGGCAATGGCAGTGTTGGCTTTCGGGAGGTGCCCTCACCCTTATTTTCTCACCCTTTAGTTTGGATGTGTGGGTGTTTTGTTTTATTTTGGGTTTCCTGACTTGAGTCTTTGTTTTGGGACCAAAAATCTGTTTATTATGTTTAGTAGCCAGTTGGCTAGTGTAAATTTACAGTTTCCACACAGGACACACAGTCAGTATGGCTCGTAAGATCTGGCGGTTTAACTTCAAACAGCAACAGACATAGTCTCAACCGAACTTGAGCTCAGCGTTCCATGCCTGGCATGTAAAATTAACGCTTTCATCCAGGGCAGTTCAAGGTTGGACATCACTGCAATATGTCAGAACACAGCAAGACTCCATTAGAAAAACAACATTACTAAGGTGAGTAATTTTTCATCTTCACCATTCATTACTGTGGGGTTGTACCCAGAGGTGCGCACCGGTTCTGAGATTTTTTTTTTTTGAGTCGCTCCAGCAGCGCCGCCCCCAAAAGCAGCGCTGCATCATCTTGAGGGCAGCTGTTGCTGCAGACTCCTCATCCATTTCAGTTCTGTTTCTCCCACTGTTGAGGCTGCGCCTGCTATCGCAGGTGTAAGATTGTGATCCTGCGTCATAGGCCTTCCTGCGACTCCTTCTCCAGTTCCTCCCGACGCCGTTGAACCGTTTTCAGTCCAGTAAGACCATTCCTTATTTCTACGGCGCCAGGAGCCTTTTTCTGTGTTTTATATTGTTTTCGCATCATGTTCTGTTCAGGAGCAAAGCATAAATCTAAAGTGGGCTGCGCCCCTATGCGTCGGTGCTCCTGTGGCCGGCATTTTTCCGTTATGGACCGGCATGATGTTTGCTTTCGCTGTCTGGGACCCAACCATGATATGGATTCATGCGACGCCTGTTTCTCGATGGACGTCGCGTCCTAGAAGTCCGAGCGTTCAAGATCGGCAAGGCTTTGCCGACTTTTGGGGCACGGCATCGCTCCAGGGCTTCCCAGGTAAGATCTTTAGACCCTTCCTCCGGGTCCCCTCCCAGGCCTATACTGTCTGGAGAGGAGGCCGCCTCATCTTCTGGTCTTGCCGAGGAGGAGGCCTCTTTCGCGGTGTCGGGGGAATGATGCGGTCCTACCTGGGGCCCCGGTGGAGACACTGCCTCAGCAGTCACCTCTTGAGTGCAGGCTCCCAGTGTCTCGGCCCAGATCTATTGGGCCCGCGCCAGTGGACCCCTCGACACACGGCCTCCGGTGTCGTTCGAGATCCTGGCACCATTGCGGCACTGGTGATCAGGCGGTGCCATTCATGGCGCCATGTTGACTCTCAGCGCCGCCAGCGGTGCCGTGGGCCCGGTCGATTATTCTAGCGGCGTCATGTTGGGGGTCTGGCTGGCACCGTTGGTGAGTCAGGGCCGGGTTCTGGTGTATCTTGTACATCAAAGCCACCTGGCGCTGTAACTGGCACCGGCGTCGTTCACGGCGCCATTTCTCTGGAAACCCCTGGGGTGGCCAGTATTGAGGTCCAGCTGGTCCCTTCCTCCTCGGAGGAGAGTGATTCGAACGTGGACCCATCCTGGCACCCTGACTCTTCGGAGTCAGGGTCTCCAGTGAGACGAGGTGCTAGGTGGCCCAGCGCGCCTATTCCTCTGTCTCTTCTGCTGTCCTCTCCTGAGGCCTCCCAGGCTGGGGGTGGCCTGGGGTCCCTGGAGGGGGATGGCGTGGAGGCGAGGGGAAGGGCTCATCCTCCTGAGGGGGTTGCGGTAGGCTGCTGATCCCGGTGCTGCTGCACCTGCTTGGGGTGGGTTGTTGCTGGGGTCGAGGAGGAGGGCGTTCTCAGAGTCCGGGGGGGGGTTGAGCGACCAGGTTGAGGCGCCTCAGTCTTCACCAGCCACCCTTGGGTGCGGATAGGAGCTGTAGTGCTGGGGCCCGTCTTTCCCTCTCGGGCTCAGGGACCCCTCTGGTGGCGTTGCTGTGGGCTGCTCTTCTGGACCCATGCAGCCCCAGGTTCGCATGAGGAGGATCCCTACTAGGCTCTTCCAGGCTCGCATCTTCAGGGTTCCGTTCTGCAGCCTGGTTTGTTGTCCAAGATCCTGCCAGCTTGGGCTCCGTTTTCCAGATTTCAGAGCCTCGACAGAGAGACAGTTGCCTCATCCTAGGTGACCCTCTCCCGTTCCTCTGCAGCCACCCCACTCTCTCTCCTAGGCCATGTCAGTCCTATGGGCCCGTTATCCTGGGAGACGTTCAGAGGCTCTGCGGCAGCCTTCCCCTCATACATTAGATGTATGCATGAGCGGGTGTTTCGCCTATCCCCACCGCTGCAGGAGTCCTCTGGACATTCGAGCTCCCCATCATCCTCATCTCCCTCCTCTGAGGGAGAGGAACCCCCTGCTCATCTCTCCTCCAATGCTGATTTCACTGAATATCAGTGATTCCTTTCAGGATGGTGAGGGATCTTCGTATCTCCTTTGTTAGGCGAGACAGTACCCGAGCAGGCAGCGTGAATTCCTCAGTGAATTCAGTGCCCAGCATTTGGTGGTACTGTCCTGGCCTATTCCTTTCCAGGAGCCGTCTATCCGTTCCTGGCAGTCGCCAGCTATCCCTGTTCCAGCCCCGGCGGACTGCAGGAGAAGGTATTCTGCCCCATTGGAGTCTATAGGTTCCCTTCCCAACCCACCTTCGGGATTGGCATTCCTGGAAACTCTTTCTGGGTGCCGCCGCCTGGTGCACGACCGCCCACCGAATTCAGATTCCTTACAATTTGACCGGTGGGGGAGAAGAGATGTTCTCTTTCTCGAATGCGATGCTGTGCATTGCCTCATTAGGCGCACCATGCTGCCTACAATAGGCATTTATGGTTGATGCTATCCCAGCTTCTAGCATCAATGCCTGATTCGGAGCAATCTAGACAGGCCATTGCCCTCTCTGCTATAGGCCTGGAGCTGGCAAGACACCAAGCAAGGGCATCTTACGATGCCAGTGAGGTGGCTTCCAGGCTTGCAGGGACAGCGATCTGTATTAGATGGATGGCATGGCTTCATCTATCAAGATTATCACCCCTGGTCTGGTGTAGGGTGATTCACTCCGCTTTCTTGGGGACCCATCTTTTTTCCTCCGGGGCTAGGAGGCTTCTTCAGGGGCTTCCTCCATATCCCCTTCCCCGGGGGACACCCCCTAGCTCTCCTCCGTCATAGGCTTCTCGTCTGATTAGCCCAGGGTCTTCCCTTCCTGTTTTCCACCAGCAGGAGGCTGAGGTTCTTGTTCCCTCAGGGTTTCTATTATTCCCCCTCCTTGGGGGGGAAGCTTGGTACTCACCTAAGCAGTAATGAATGGTGAAGATTGACAAGGGAAGATATAAAAATTATGTACCTACCATAATTGTTGATCTTCTCTTGTATCTTCACCATTCATTACTGATACCCGCCCACCTTCCCCTCAGTGGCCTCCTGTTGCGGTGTCTCCCCCTCCCTACTCGTTCCTCTCCCCTCCTTGTTGGCCTTTAAGCCAAAAAAAGTATCTTGATTTTCCGTTCTTCTCTGGACGGATCCTTTTTCCTCAAGGTAAAGGTGAATGAGAAGGATTTATTCTATCTTGAGGGAAATCTCTGATTGCCCCTAGAGGTGACCTCTTGGCTTCTTAGCCATGTTGTTCAGTTCACAGCTGAAGAGACCGTCCCTCTGTGGCTCGGCCACAATTTTCAGGTTCCCTCTGGCAGGTATTAATTAATATTGTCAGCTTTTTCTGGTTGGTGCTTCTTGCACTTCATTTACCTTGAGCTGTTGTTCCTGCATTGCCTTGAGGGAGTCTGATTGAGTTCCCACTCTATCCTTTTATACAAAGCTGCCTTCTGTAGGGCTTACCCCCTCCCTACACACATCTGTGTTAGCACTTAACAAGGTGCTAAGGGGCTTATTCTCCTTCCTAGTTGGGCGCTCTCTTTCCGGAACAGAATTTCTGCCTGGGCAGTTTGTGAGCTCTCAGCTAGAGTGTAGGGGGTTGGGATGACGGGAGGTTAGAGAATCTGCCCTTTGTGTCCAATCTGTACAAGCAGTTCAGTTGAACCTTCTCTCAGTCCTATCAGGAGGGATTCTTGCTCCCTTGTTTTTGGTTCCGAGCTTATAAGCCTCTCAACCAATATATCTATGGGCAGTGTTCTCCCTTCAACATCCTTGTTTCCTTCCTTTCTTCTTCTTCTTCCCCTTTTTCTCTTTCTCTTTATCTGTTCCTCCCTTGGAGCCACTTCAGAGAGGCCCTGTGGTCCCTTAGGTGACATCTCTCTCTTTCTTTCTGTCCTCTACCAGTTTATTCCTTTTTCAGTTTATATCCTTTCCTTTTCTGTCTCTTGGCTCTCTTGCCTCGCTCTCCCTTTTCCTTACCCTTTGTTTTGCTCTCCAGCTACCAGAACTTGAAATGGAGGAGGAGTCTATGACACCTAGCGGACACCCTTGCATGCCGCAGTGTGTCTCACTCTTGAGGCGGCGCCGTTGAAACCAACTCAAAAAAAAAAAAAAATCTCCCGTGGTGGGTGTGCACTCGGCTGACCAAGCAGTAATGAATGGTGAAGATACAAGAAGATCAGCAATTACGGTAGAGTACGTAATTTTTCATTTTCTTTTTCCTTTATTCTTTAGTGCAACTTTGAATACTTTCACTTTGTTTTTTATTTGTGCACGTGGTCATGTCGGTACAGGACCTAGTTCCAGTAAGTCTGAGGTGGGGTGTGCCTCTATGCATCGGTGCCTCTGTGGCAAGCAGATTCCTGTACTGAACGGCCGTGACCGTTGTCATACCTGCTTGAGTCTGTCTCATGACATGGATGCCTGTGATGTCTGGTTCTCCATGGACCACCGTGTCCTTGAAATCTGTGTATTGAAGATGGGTCGAAAACCTCCCACCTTTGGAGGGCGGCACCATTCTCAGGATGCTACGGTCAGGTCATTGGGCCTTTCCACCAGGTCTCTCCCCAGTACTATACATACCGAGGTGGAGCAGGCCTCTGCTACTCTTAGTCTTGCTGGGATGGGAGGCCTGCGTGAGGGGGTCAGTGGGACAGTCGGCCTCTGGTGGGCTGGCTGAGCACCCTTCGCAGTCCGTTGCCCCCTCAGGGGCATGGATGCACACGGTGTCATGGTCACAGCTACATGCTAGACCTGAGCCAGTGGAACCCTCTGTGCCTCCTTCTGTCACCACATCAGCTCCCGATGCTGCCCTCAGTGTGGTGAGCAGAGTGGTGCCACTGTCAGTACTGGGTCCCTTTCCGGCACTGTTTGCGGTGCCAGGAGAGGAGAGTCTCTGGGGACCTCCTTGGAGATCTCCTTGATTTCCTCCTCTTTGGAGGAGGAGGATGATGATTGGGATGATCCTGACTCGCTCCCTGGCTCTCCAGAGCCTTTGGACTCTCCTCCGCTCAGCCTTAGGGCCTCCGGTACCGTTGAGTCTGCTACCGCCCTTCCTGGGGCCGTCCTTGGGGCCTCATTCTGTGTGTCCTCCAGCACTGCTTCCGGTGCTGGAATCTCTTCTGGTGCCAGGGAGAGGGTCAGTGCCAGATCCCATGCCGGGTCTGATTCCAACACCGTTGGCAGTGCGAGGCAGGTTCTAGGATGGGTTCTGGCACTGCTAGCAGTGCCGGGGCTACCTCAGTACCCCTGACTTTGGGTACTAGGGTCCTCCTGAGGAGCAGGTCCCTGTCAGATGAGGAGGTCGAGGTTGGCATGGAGGCCTGTTTCCAGAGCGGCTAGAGGCTTTGGGAGGAGCCGAAGTGCTGTTTCCTCCTCTCCTCACTGGAACCGATAGGGCCTGTAGTTGGTGGGGTCAGGGGCCACCAGCAAGGGCCAGGCTGGATCCGATCACCCCATGTGAGGGTCCCCCCTCCCCCAAAGAGCACCACCCTGTTAGCCTCTGTCTGGTTGGGCACTCATCGGTGGGCGGGTTGCACAGCCCTCTCCTCCGGGAAGGGTCCCCTGCTTGCTCTCGCAACCCTAGCAGAGGACTTACTCTGGCCCATCAGGGCTCTTTTCCTTCTCCTCTTGCTCTTCCATTCTACTCCTCTCCCTGGCCTCTTTGGCCCTATGGGGCCCATGACCTGGGAATAGTTCAGGGCATCGGTGGCTGCATTCCGTCGATACCTGAGAGCCCTGGATGAGGTCTTCTTTAGACCTGAACCACCAGCCTTGCCAGTTCCTGAATCAAGCTCCTCAGCCTCTTCATCTTCCTCCTCCAAGGAAGGGGTTCCCTCCATCCATCTATCATCTGATGCTGATCTCCAGTTATCAGTGGTTCCTTTTGAGCGGAGGAGGCTCCACATGTCCCACTTCACAAGCCACAATCCTTCCTGTGCAATGCTTGCATTCCTTAGGGCATTGGTTGTCAACCGTTTGGTCCGGGGACCCCCTGGCCAGCTGTCCGCAATGTCGGGGACCCCCTACCAAAACTTGAATGTTTTGTACAGCATATACATATGTGTATATACATATATATATATAGATATATAGATATAGATATATTTATGTATGTGTATATATGTATATGTAAGTACACAAGAAGTTCACAACTGCAAGGAGCCAAAAAATGACTTCTGAGTAGTACACAGTAACAATGGTAAACCTAGCTGCAAATGTATTGCAATACTATACAGAAAATTAGACACAAGCAGTTTTATTTCTTACCCTTACTTAGCTGTGACTCTGTGAATTAGTGACTCCCTTGCTCCGTGATCAGAACAGAAGTGGGCGCTTAGTGAACTGGGCAGCTTCGGGTTTTTTTTATTTTAAAAAACTTAGCGTGCAGCGAGTAGCGGAGAGATGAGAGATATCTGTAAGGGGCAGAGAGACCACAACTGCCTACTGCAGTGCCCTTTTGTTGGGTCTCCCAAATTTGAAGGACAGTTGGCTTCATTTTTTTTTTTTTTTTATTTAAAAAAAAAAATTACCTTCAAGGAGTAGTGGAGCGGGCGCTTAGTGAACTGGGCAGCTTTGGGTTTTCTTTTTAATTTTAAAAGTAGCGTGTAGTGTGTGAGAGATATCTGTGAGGAGCGGAGAGACCACAACTGCCCACTGCAGTGCCCTTTTATTCTTTTGTTGGGTCTCCCAAATTGGAAGGACAGTTGGCTTCGGGTTTTTTTATTTTAAAAAAGTAGCATGCAAGGAATAGTGGAGCGGGCGCTTAGTGAAGTGGGCAGCTGCACCAAAATGTAAATAAAATAAAAGCTTCAAAGCTTAGCCTTAATTTTGCTTGACTATTTGGCCGGACCCGTGGCATGCACTCACGGACCCCCTTTGGGCTGCGGACCCCCAGTTGAAAACCACTGCCTTAGGGAATACAGCACTGACAATTTGTCATCCCTTTGTGGCTTCAACTCTTCACGGACGCATCACACAGGGTCTAGCATCATCCTCTGCCCCTCTCCAGCCCTGAGGACTATCAGCGCAGGTATTGTGCACCCTAGGGTCTCCAGGTGCTATGCCCCACCCCTCTTTGGGAGTGGAACTCATGGACACCCCCTTCTGGGCTTCATAACCCAAGGCACAGATCGCCCCGAAGTGGACTCATCTGAGTTTGACTGCTGGGGTAGAAAATCTTCTCGGCAGTGTCTTTTTCTGTGTGTCTCGGCCCACCAGGCTGCCTATGCCATGCACCTGTGGATGATGCTGGGCCAACTTCTTGTATCTATACCTGATTCAGAGGCTACCAAGCAGGCCATTAGCCTTTCTGCCTGTGGCCTGGAGCTTACAAGACACCAATCAAGGGCATATTACGATGCCAATGAGGTAGCTTCCAGACAGGCAGGAACTGCAGTCTGCATCAGGTGGATGGCGTGGTTTCACGTTTCAGGGCTGTCACCACTGTTCTGGTGAAGGGTGGTCACCTCTCCATTCCAGGGGGCCCACTTTTTCTCCCGTAGGGTGAGGTGCAAGGTAGCGAGGTGCCTTCCATTTCCCAGGCATCGGGAGTCTGTGCCTCAGAATGACTAGTCTTGGGCCTCGCCAGGCCAGTGAAGGGCCCCCAGCTCCTTGTCTTCTTCCCCACAGGAGGCTGAGGAAGACTTTCTTCCCTCAGGGACGTGCTAGCGCCACCTAGGTGGTACTCACCCACCAGTAATGAATGATGAAGATTGATCTATGGGAGATATGTAAATTACGTACTCCATGTAATTCTTGATCTTCCCTTGTCAATCTTCACCATTTATTACTGCTGGGTGTAACGGAAGTGCGCACCCGCCACGGGAGTTTTTTTTTCCCCCAGAGGAGTCAGCGCTGACGGCGCCGCCCCCGAGAGTAACGCACCGCTTGATGCGCAAGGGTCGGCTGTTAGGTGCCGCAGACACCTCCTCCATCCCAGTTGTTTCTCCCGCCATCGAGGCTGCACCTGCTGCACGGAGTCGCTGAATTGTTACTGCGTCATAGGCCACATAAAGTTTCCGACGCCACTCCTTCGTCCTGGTTCTTTCCCGACGTCGTTGACTGGTAAGATCGTTCTTTGATATTTTGATAATGCCGGAAGCTTTGCTGTTTATTGTATTGATTTTACATCATGTCAGGTTCGGGGGCAAAACACAAGACTAAGGCGGGCTATCCCTATGCGTCGGTGCCCCTGTGGCTGGCAGTTTTCCATCTTGGACTGTCATGATGTTTGTCTCTGGTGCCTGGAACCCTACCGTGATATGGATCATTGCAACCTGTTTCTCCATGGATTTGCCACATGTTAGAAATCCACACGTTTAAAGTCCGGAAAAGCTCCGCTTACGACTTTTCGAGGATCGGCGTCGCCGAGGGCCTCCCAGGCCAGATCTCTTGACCCTTCCTTGGGTCCCCTCCTGGGTCTGTACAGCCTGGCAAGGAGGGAACCTCCTCCACTTCTAGTCTTGCAGGGAGGAGGGTTCTTCTTCAGTGCTGGAGGATTGGGGTGATTCCTCCGGGGTCACACCATTGGCGGCATCCAGCAGTCACCTCCATGGAGTGCAGGCTCCCGCAGTGTCCGCGGCCCGGGTTGCGGGCCCGGCGTAGTGGACCCTCTATTCGCCTGACCTTGCTGTGGGTCTGGTGGCGTCCGGAGCCAGGGACTCTGGCATAGCGTCACTGTGGGTCTCTGGTGCGCTTACGGTGCAGCTTTGGGTCGGTGCCATTAAGTGGCACCGGGGATTCGAGCAGTGCAGCTTGCCGCGAACTATTTGAGTTCGGTGCGGTTGGCGGTGCCATTTTGGTTCTCAGTGCCGTCCGCGGTGCTGGTGACTCGGGTAGTGCCGTTTGCAGTGCGGCCCGGGTTTCCGGTGCTGGCGGAGGTGCAGCTGACTCCTCTAGCGCTGTTGGCGTTGCAGCCTTCGGTGCCAGGCCTGGTGCCGTTTTGACAGAGATTCCTTCGGTTGCTCCGATGGAGTCTGCTCTGGTCGACCCCTCTTTGGAGGAGGATGACTCGAGGGAGGGCCCTGTCCGGCAACCTGAGTCCTTCTGACTCTGATCCTCCGGTGGTCCGCAGCGCTAGGTGATCCAGTATTCCTCTCCCCGAGTCCCCTGAGCTGGTTAGCCCGGATGATTACATGGTTCGAGGTGGCCGAGAGGCTTCTGTGGTGGACCATTCAGGAGGCCCTGGGAGGACGCCCTCTTCCCGGAGGTCCCAGGCAGCTGCCATCACTGGTGTTGCTGGGGTCCTTCAGGGGAGGGAGTAGGATCCTGTCGCAGTGAGTTCCCTTCAGGGACTCGCTCAGCAGGGACCTCCCACACTGGTATCGAGGAAGAGGGCTGCTTCGGAGTCTGAAGGATTGAGAGGTCGGGGTGAAGGCGGCGGTGAGCCCCACCACCCTGCAGGGGCGCGGGGAGGGAGTCATGGCGCTGATCCCGCCTCTCAAGGTCTCTAGAGCACCTTCTAGTGGTGGTTCTGAGGTTGCCCTTCTGGACTCCTGCAATTCCAGGTGCGTCACAGGGAGATCCCTTCAGGGCTCTTTCGGAGTTGCCTCCTCCTCTTGTCTCTTCCAACCCAGTATGATCTCAGGGTCCCCAAGTCTGGCAGCATCACTACCTGGATCTCAGAGGCCAGGCACATGCTGTTGGGTGCCTTCGTCCATCCCTCTGCAACCACCACCCTCATCCCAGGCCATGTGGGCCCCACAGGACCGTTAACTTGGGAGGCGTTCAGAGCTACTGTGGCGGCCTTCCCATCTTCGTCAGGGCCATGGGCCGAATAGGTTTTCCGTCTGTCCGCTCCATACAGGAGTCCTCTGAGCATTCGAGCTCCGCCTAGTCCTCGACTTCCTCATCTGAGGAGGAGATTTTCCATCCACCTTTCCTCTGATGTGATTTCACTGAATATCAGCAGTTCCTTTCCGAAGTTGGTTTGATTACATCTCCTGCATTCCTAGGGACAATACTGAGCAGCAGACACGTGCATTCCTTAGTGAATTCAGTGCTCGCCACCTAATGGTGCCTTCCTGGCCGATCCCTTTCCAGGAAGCATCTATCTGCACCTGGCAGTCTCCAGCCACTCCTTCTCCAGCCCCGGCAGACTGCAGGAGATGGTATTGTGCCCCTCGTGAGTCTCCTAGGTTCTCTGCCTTACCCCACCTTGGGCTTGATGTCCTGGACACTCCTTCGGCCTTGGCACCTCGCACACTGACAGACCCGGATCGGACTCTGCTGAATTCGACTAGTGGGGTTGAAGGGTTTTCTCTTCAAGTCAAGTGTTGATGTGTATCAGTTCTCATCAGGCACACCACGCTGCTTACAGCAGACATCTGTGGTCGATGATATCACAGGTCCTAGCATCTTTGCCTGACTCAGAGCAGTTTAGACAAGCAATTGCCCTCTCTGCACAAGGTCTGGAGCTTGCAAGGCACCAAGCGAGGGTATCCTACAATGCCAGCGAGGTAGCGTCCAGACTATTTATTTATTTAGTTTTTGTTGACCGGGTAAGTACACTAGACAAATCCTGCCTGTTTTCAGGCACGACCCGGGGGAGGGGGATACAGATGAATGCCAATTGACCTTGAACCAGATTAAGCTGTTGGTGGTATTTTTAGTGAATGAGGGAAATTTGGCCAGGACACCGGGGAAATTCCCCTGCTCTTTTTGATAAGTGCCATTGGATCTTTAACATCCACCTGAACTACCACCAATCCAGGCAGATGGGACCTCGGTTTAACACCTCATCCGAAAGGCGGCACCTCAAGTGCAGCACACCTCTCATGCTACTACAGTGTCAATACTGGGATAGTAACCCAAGTGCCAGATGTGGAACTGAACCCACAGCCCTCTGATCTCCCGGTCTCAGGCGGTGTGCTACCTAATGAGCCACTGACACTGGCTAGAAGGGACAGCGATCTGCATCAGGTGGATGGCATGGCCCGTCTCTCCAGACTGTCACCTATTGCCCAGCGTAGGGTGACTAGCTCTGCCTTCCAGAGGACCCGCCTGTTCTCCTGCAGGGTGAGGAGGCTTCTTCAGGGACAGCCTCCCTCCCCCAGCCAACGGGGGATACCTCCTCGTTCTCATCAACCTTAGACTGTTCCACTCTGTTGGTTAGGGTCTCCCCTTCCTACTTTCCACCAGTAGGAGGCTGAGGGTCCTGTTCCCTCAGGGTCTATTCAGACCCCCTTCGGCGGGGGCTTGGTACTCACCCAGCAGTAATAAATGGTGAAGATTGACAAGGGAAGATATAAAAATTACATACCTACCGTAATTCTTGATCTTCTCTTGTATCTTCACCATTCATTACTGATTCCCGCCCACCATCCCCTCACTGGCTTCCATCTTTGGTGTCTCCACCTTCCTGCTCGTTCCTCCCCCTTCTCCCATGGCCTTTAAGCCAAAAAAAAAAAAAACTATCTTGGTTTTTCTTCCGTTCTTTTAAACAGATCCCTTCCCTCTGGGGAAAGGAGGAATGAGAGGAATTCCTCTCCTGAGGGAACTCTTTCTGATTGCCCTTAGGGGCGACCTCTTGGCTGATTCTTAGCCATGTTGTTCAGTTCACAGTTAAAGAGACCGTCTCTTAAATGGCTCAGTCTCTCTTTTCCCAGGTCCTCTCTGGCAGGTCTCAATCTCCTGTTGTGTCAGCTTCTGCTGGTTGGCGCTGTCCTGACATTACAATTACTTTGAGTTGGTGATCTTCCTTGTCAATCTTTCACCATTCATTACTACTGGTGTAAGCGGGCGCACCCGTCACCGAGCTTTTTTTAAAGTTGCCTAGCGGCCCACGCCCTCGAGCGGCGTCATCGCGGCGGCCGTTAACGCGACCGACTCCTCCTCCAACTCAGTTCTGTTTCTCCCGCCGTCCGAGGCAGCGCACCTGTTCGCGGTGGCTAACGAAAGTGCGTATCCGACTCCCTTTTCTACCTCGGCGTCCTACGGTAAGACTGTTCCTTTTCTTTCCTTTATGCGGCGCGGTGTATTTCCGACTGTGTTTAATCTTGTTTATTTGCGTTATGTCCGGTTCTGGGCAACGTTCTTCTAAGGCAGGCCGTGCCCTGTGCGTCGGTGCTCCTGCGGCGGCATTTCTCCCGACTTGGACCGGCAGCGTCTGTCTTCCGTTGCCTGGGACCCAACCATAATATGGATTAGATGCGGCGCTTGTTTCTCGATGGACCGTCGCGTCCTCGAAGTCAGCGTACAAGCGGCAAGGCCCGCCGACTTGAGAGACGGCGTCGCTCGCGGAATCTCAGGCGAGATCCTTAGGCCTTTCCCGGGTCCCCTCCGGGCCTACTCACGGTCCGAGGAGGAGGGGTCTCCTCTTCCCTTCTTGCGAGGCCCTTCGCGGTGTTGGGGGCGTCGTAGCCCCCTCGGGGCCGCAGCGCTGTCCCGCCTCGGCAGTCACCTCTTGAGTGCAGGCTTCCCGTGTGGGAGGCCCTTGGCTGGGCCCGGCTCGGAGTGGACCCTCGGCGGTCGCCTCGCAGCGCCGTTTGAATCCAGCGCCGTTCGGCGGTACCCGGTGATCGGCGGCGTTCGGCACCATTTCGATCCAGCGCGCTTGCGATACCCGGTGTCCGGTAGCGCCGTTGCGCGGCGCCCGCTTTGAATCGCGCCGGTGATCAAAGGCGCGCCGTTGGCGATGCCGTTTTAGCCTCGGCGCCCGTTGGCGGTGCCGATGAGCCTGGCCCAGCGCCCGCTGATGGTGCTGCTCGCCTCCGGCGCCGTCGGCCTTCCCCACCTCCTCCGGGCGGTGCGGGTCTGCGGGCCGCTGGGGGTGTGAGGTTGGGCCTTCATGCTGCCCGGCGTGCTGGGGGGCGGCGGCGTCGCCTCGGCCCGTGGCCTCGAGGACCCCTGGGGTGGCCAGCATCAAGGTCCTGCTGGTCTCGTCCTCCTCGGAGGGCGATGCTCATAATGTGGACCCATCCTGGCACCCCATTCTTAGAATCTGGGTCCTCGGTGGCTAGGGGTGCCAGGCGGCGCGGGCCCCCTCCCTCTGTCCCCCTTGCCGTCGTCTCCTGAGGGTTCCTCGGCTGGGGTGGCCGGGAATCCCGTGGGGTAGCCGGAGGGCTCCTCTCTGGAGGTCGGTGACAGCTCCCCGGGGTGCTGTACCTCCTCTGGGGTAGGAGGCGTTGCAGTCGGGGAGGAGGCCTCTGGGAATCCGAGGGTTGAGGGCAGGCGTCCTGCTGCTCGGTCTTCTTTGGCCACCTCAGGGGGTGGCCAGGGCATAGCGCAGAGCCCGCCCCTCCCAGGGTTCTAGGGTGTCCTCTGGCTGCGTTTGTGCGGACTGCCCTTCTGGATCCATGCAGTCAGGCGTCGTCACGGGAGTTTCTCCCCAGGGCTCTTCAGGTTCCGCTTCCCCCAGAGTTCCGTTCTGCGGCCTGGTTTGATATCCGGGATCCCTCCTACTGAGGCTCCCTTCCCCGGTTCCAGAGCCCTAAGGAAGCAGATTGCCTCCTCGAGGTGCCCTCTCCCATCTCTGCTTCCCACCCGGCTCCCAGGCCATGTCGGTCCCACGGGTCCGTTATCCTGGGAGCAGTTCAAGGTTCTGCGGCCTTCCCTCATATGTTAGTTACATGCATGGCGGGTCTTTCGACTCTCCCCACCGCCGGGAATCCTCTGGACATTCCAGTTCCCCATCATCTCGTCTCCCTCACTCTGAGGGAGGACCCCTGCTCATCTGTCCTCCGATGCTGTTTCACAGAATATCAGCGTTTCCTCTCGAGGATGGTGAGGGATCTTCGGTTTCCCTCGTTCGGAGAACAATGCCGAGCGGGTGCGCAAATAATTCGGTAGTTCAGTGCCCATCATCTGGTGGTACCTTCCTGGCCTATCCCCTTCCAGGAGGGTCTATCCGGTCCTGGCGGTTCCTACCGTTTCTTCCCCAGCCCGGCGGACTGCCCAGCGTGGGTATTGTGCCCCTCTGGGTCTCTAGGTTCCCTTCTCAACCCGTCCTCAGGTTTGAGGTATGCCTGGATACTCCTTCTGGGCGCCGTTGCCTGGCGCACGACCGCCCACGGTTAGGACTCTCTCAGTTAGGCCGTTGGGGGCGAAGTATTCTCTTCTTGGCGTGCGAGTGAATATGACTGCATCACATCAGGCTCACTGCAGCTGCCTGGCGGCATCTGTGGTCGATGATGTCCCAGCTGCTGGCATCCCTATGCATGAACGACAAACCAGACAAGCCGTTGCCTCTCCCAGCGGTGAGCCTGGAGCTGGCAAGACACCAAACAAGGGCATCTTATGGCGCTAATGAGGTGGCTTCCAGGCTGCGGGACAGCGATCTGCATCAGGCGGGACGGCATGACCCGTCTCTCCAGGTTGTCACCCTGGCCCGGCGTAGGGTGATGCGCTCCGCCTTCCGGGGCACCGTCTTTTCTCATCAGAGCTAGGAGACTTTACAGGGCTCCTCCGTCTCCCTCGTCCTCGGGAGGCACCTCTAGCTCTTCTCCCTTAGGCTTTCTGAATAAGCCAGGGTCTTCTCCTTCTGTTTCTCACCAGCAGAAGGCTGGGGTCTGTTCCCTCGGGGTATGGCCTCTTCCCCTCCTGGGAAAGAGGGCTTAAGCCACACCAGGAAGTAATGAATGGTGAAGATTGACAAGGAAGATAGGAAAAGTACAGTACCTACCGTTCTCTTGTATCTTCCACATTCATTACCACCGCGCCTACCATCCCCTCAGTAGGCGCTCTTCCTGTGGCTTCACCACCCGTCTCTTCCTCTCTCTGCATTTAAAATATAAGGAAAATTGCTTCATTTTCCAAAAAAGTAAAAAAATCTTCTTTGGGGGTTAAAATCCAGAAAAATTATTTACTCTAAGATTCATGGGCCATCTCGCGGATTGCATTGGCGATCAGACTGCACAACTATCTCTTGCTATTCTTATGGCAAGATACCTCTGGGGTTGTTTGGCCTGGCTCAGGCTATTCAGTTTTGATCCTGCAATCCGTGTTCAGGTAGCCCTCAAATCTAATCCCCATTCTTGCCTTGCAGAGCAGAGGAGCGATCGTCTGTTCCTTTCTCTTCTAAAAAAAAAAATGCTGGGGAACTCTCTCCGACTGCTATAGGCATCTTGGTATCTGGGTCATGCATCTAGTTAAAAAAAAAAAAAAAAATTTTTATCTGTAAAAAAAGAAAGGAGAAATCAAACAAGAAGGGAAATGAGAAGGTAGGCTATCCTTCTCGCTGTTTTAGCTAAGTGGTTTCTCCTTTAAGTGTCCTCCTGGACAATTTTACAGTAGAAGCTCTGCTGACCATATCCAATCTTAGCCAGCCTAAGCCTTGGCCGGCCTTAGCCAGTCAGTCTGAGTCCCGTTTCTATCTTGGACGCCTGAAAGGCTTACATTTTCCATTTCTAAACCCCTGAGCAGCGCTCTCATGCTGTTGGGTTTATTCTTCCTCCTCGGCTGTCCTCCAGTTAAAGGCCTTCCAGCCAGGAGCCCGAGGTGGGTGTCAAGAACAATGGCATGTTGAAGATGAGGACTATGCCCTCCTGAGTCTGTCTAGCGGGTTCGGTGAACCTTCTCTTCAACTCTATCTCCGGGGATTCTTGCTTCCCCTTTAGTCGAGCCTTCGGCTACAAGCTAACTATACTCGTTGGGCATTCTGGTCCCTTCAACATCCCATCTCTCTCTTCTCTTTCTTCTTCTTCTTCTATTTTCTCATTCCTTACTCATCTCTCCTCCTAGAAGTGCCCAGGTAAGGAGGCCCTGCACTCCCTAGGCTAGGGATGTTCTTATCTCCTCTGTCCTTCCTCCATCGGCTTATTCCTTTTTCAGTTCATTCTTCCTTGCTTTGCTATCCCTCGGCTGTCTTGCCTCGCTATCTATATTTTCTGCTTTCATTTTTGCCTCTCCGGCTCACAGAACTGAGTTGGAGGAGATCGATCGCTATGACCACCCACGCGCATGACGCATGATGTCGCTCTCGAGCGGGGCCGTTAGGCAACTTTAAAAAAAAAAAAAAGCCTCGTGATCGGTGCGCTCGGCTTACACCCAGCACGTAATGAATGGTGAAGATACAAGAGAAGATCAAGAATTACGGTAGGTACGTAATTTTCCTTTCTTTGCCTTGCCTCCAGGGAGTCCGATTGAGTTCCCACTCTATCCGTTATGTAAAGGGGTACACTCTGTAGGGCTTCACCCCTCCACACACACACACACACATATGTTAGCACTTAGCAAGGTGCTAGTGGGCTTCTTTCCCCTTCCTAGTTAGGCTCTCCTTTTGGAATAGAATTTCTGCCTTGGCAATCTGTGAGCTCTCAGCTAGAGTTTAAGGGTTGGGGATGGGGAGGTGTAGAGAATCTGTCTTTTGTGTCCAAGCTGTGCAAGCGGTTCGGTTGAACCTTCTCCTCAGTTTTATCAAGTGGGATCCTTGCTCCCTTGTTTTTTGGTTCCGAGCTTATAAGCCTTTAAACCAATCTCTCAATGGGCAGAGTTCTCCCCTCCCAACATCCCTCTTTCTCTTCCCTCTCTTCTTTTTTCTTCATCTTTCTCTCCTTTATCTGTTCCTCCCTTGGAGCCGCCCCAGAAGTGAGGCCCTGCGGTCCCTTGGGGTAGGCTTTTTCTTCCTTTTTCTGTCCTCTACCAGCTTATTCCTTTTTCAGTTTATATCCTTTCCTTTTTATGTCGCTGGCACGCATGTGCTAAAAACATAGTGCCATCATCCGAGTTTTCGGAGGTGTGGCACCAGTCTTCCAATGCAGTCAGTGTGTTTGCAGGCACGGCCCCAGTTCCCCAATCACTGCTGCAGCTGTCTATGGCAGCAGTTGAAAATGCAGTGGCATACAGTTGAAAGGGAGAGCTCCGCTTCAGTGAGCAGAGCTCCCCTCCACCTGCGCGCACACTGCGTGCTCATGCGCCTCCCCACAGTGTATGACGGCGGGGTGCCCAATCCCGTCGGCTCCATGCCCCCAAAGCATCCGGGTGCAAATGTCTTATGGCCGGCGGGTGCCCAATCCCCATTGGCTGCACACCCCCTCCCAAAAACATCCAGGAGCCACGCTGAGAGCCCACCCCAGCGTGGCAACATGTTTCTGCCAGGAGTGCCCAATCCCCGTCGGCTGCAGCCCCAAGCATCTGGGTGCCACGCTGGAGTCCATCCCAGCATGGCAAAATGATGTTATGGCCCGACGGGTGCCCTAATCCCCGTCGGCTCCAGCCCCCAACAGCCTTCCAGCTGCCACGCATAACGTCCCTCGTCGTCTTAGTCAAAAAACCTGTAAATACAAAACTGTCCTTGGCATCCTCCCTGCCCCCCTCCCACAACCGCACCCACCCACTGCACCCTGCCTCCCCACCCCCGCTCACCCCATACTTACCTCCGAGCATGGCGCGCGACCTTCGGTGGACGGGAACACGTCTGCACTCTTCAAAGCCGACCGCGAACCGAGAAATGCCGGTAAGCTGTATAATGGGATAGACAGGGTTTTTCAACTTTGTTGCATATCTCAGGCATTTTTGGGAATTTGGGGCCCATTTTTCAACATGGGTTTTGGGACCCCTCCTCATGAATTCTTAGCACTGTCATGGCGTTAATTGGAGGCCCAAATGGTGATTCGCCGTCCACTCATGTGAAATCACCTTCGGAACCGATTAACGAAATGGCCGCTGTGAATGTTCATAAGGTGGTCTCTCTCAAAAAGTCTATGTTGAAAATTTAATCGAAAAACTAAATGACTTTGTCGTTCGTATTCGTCAGTTGAATTTTCAATTTTCTCAGTTTCAACATTTATTTCCACACCTCCCTTATAGGCAATCATTCTCATTGTGTGTTCCCGCATAAAGCGACAATAAAACATATGTTCAATGTTGGACAGATTAAGAAAATTACAGTGACCTGTTCACGACAGAATCTTAAAATGGCTATGTTGAAAAATTTGGTGAAAAATTCCCTTCAGGCGTTCTGCAATATTACTAATGAAGACTTTGAAGAACTGGCCCCAGGACCGATCCTCCAGCACCCCACTGATCGCCCCTCTCCCTAGACTGCACACATTTACCACCACTCTCTGCCTCTTGTCTGTTAGCCAGTTTCTAACCCAGTTTACCACCCTTTCCCCCATGTCCAGCCTACCCAGCTAGTTTATCAGCCTCCTACATGGGATGGTGTCAAAGGCTTTGCTGAAATCAAGGTAAGCGTTGTCCACTGCCCCACCCTGATTCACTTCCTTTATCACCCAGTCAAAGAAATCAACCAGATTTATCTGACACGATGTCCCCACTGTGAATCCATGTTGTCTATGGTCCTGGGTTCCGATGGCATCTAGATGCCCCACTATCCTTTCTTTAAGCAATATCTCCATGATCTTCCCCGGTACTGAGGTGAGGCTGAACGGCCTATTGTTCCCTGCCTCCTCCCTGCTGCGGACTTGTGTAGAGGGACCACATGTGCCCTCCTCCAGTTCACTCATGTTGAATGACTCAGTGAACATGGCTGCCAGAGGTACTGCTATCTCCTTAGCAGTTCTGTTAATATCCTTGGGCGTATGCCATCTGGTTCCATCGCTTTGTCCACCTTCAATTTAGTGAGCTCCTGCAGACTCTTTTGCCTTTGAATGGACTATTGTCCACCAGTTCACCCCTTGGCAACCGCTGCACTGCTGTGGCCCTTGCCCCTCCCACTCTTCTCTGAATACTGAACGGAAAGACACAGTGGATGTCTTGGAAGGAAGGCATGGAACTATCACTTCCAAATACCTAAACAGCACATACAAGCAAGCAACATTCAGCATTGACAAATGCTTGTTTCTATCCCTCAGCTCTCTTGCCTCGCTCTCTTTTCTTATCCTTATTTCGCCTGTCGGCTAACAGAACTGGGATGGAGGGTCGTCTGCGGCGCCTAACGGCCGCCCTCGCGCATCACACAGTGCATCACTCTCAGAGGGCGCCATCGGCGCCCGACTCCTCTGGGGAAAAAAACTCCAGTGATGGGTGCGCGCCTCTGGCTTACACCCAGCAATAATGAATGGTGAAGATACAAGAGAAGATCAAGAATTACAGTAGGGACGTAATTTTCACATCTTCCAAGACATCTTCAGTATTCATTACTGTGTGCCGCCTCCCTGTTGGCCTTCTCCCTTCTTGGAGGTCAGTCTTGCTGGCACCTCCTAGCACACTGAGCACAGCTTTTTTTGTGTGTTTATAGGGAGAAGGCGAGCATTGACTTTTGCCTTCTCTCTTGTGGGCCTGTGGGGCTCGGGTTGTCTATGAAATAGAGGACTCCTACCATCTTGGGATGGCATGGGATAGCAGCATGTGGCTGTTTTTTGTTTTTTTTTCTCTCCATCTCTCTAGATGAATACCCACTCTGCTGTTTCCATTGTGCCAGCCTCCCATCTGCGCCTTGTTGGGTAGCTGTCAAGGATTGCCTCTCAGCAGACCTTGAGTCCCTGTCCTCTGGCTCCTTGAGCCCTGAGGTCCCTCATGTCTTCACCACCTCTGGTGGTGCCTGCTAGGGCCCTTTCCTACAACTTTCCTCCTTCTTGATATCCCAGGTCCCTGGGTTATCGACACGGACGAAGCCTCCATGGACCTCCCTCATCCAGGGATTCTCTATTCCCTTCTCTTTTGGAGAGGTTAGACTTTCTCTTACTCTCCCATCCCTTTTGCCTAGTGGTGATGAGGTCCAATGGATCACAGCTTCTGGCTAGGAAGTGTGCTGGTTAACTCTAGACCAGGTGCGCCTTCTTGTACATGGGGTCTTTGCACCAGGGGTGATCTCTCACCCCTCTGCAGGGAGAGAAAAGAACTCTCAGTGTAATCCTTTTTCCTAGTTTTGGGCGGAGTCTTTCTTAAAAAAAAAAAAAAAAAAAAAAATTTGGGAAGGTGAAGGAGGCAGAGAACTCATGTTCTTCTTCTCCTCCCTGTCAGATGACCATCTCTTCTCTTATAACTCCCTATTAGCGCCCTCTCTGTAAGGGGCTCCTGGGACAGTTCTTCTCACTGCCACTCCTTGAGGTCCTTCCTGTGTACTGCTGGACCTAGGTCTGTTTTAACATTCTGCAGCAGAACATGCCACCTTGACTAGAGTCTACAGGAAAGCCTCTCTGCCCGCCCTAATAGGGGTGTTGCTTATCCCTGTTCTAGGGTTACAAAACTTAGTTCTCTCTCTCTCTCGTTCTTTCGCTTTCTCTTCCTTTCTTTCCTTTTCTTTCTTCTGCTTTCTTCTTCTTCTCTCTGTGTTTCTGGTCTGCCCAGTGGTTGCAGTCACCCCTGTCCAGAACAACTCTGGAGTCCTTACCTCTCCCTTCTGTGGTCAGCCTTAGATTTTTGTTTTATATCCTTTCCTTTTCTATCCCTTGGGCTCCCTTGCCCCACCCTCTCTTTCTCTCTGACTCATTTTCCTCTCTGGCAGCAGAACTAAGGAGGTTGTGGGGTCAGCATCAGTTACTGGCCAGTCCGCGAGCACCACGTCATATGTCGGCCTGGAGGGCATCACCGTCCGTGACACCGACCCCTCCTCCTCCTAAGAAAAGCTTAAAGCTATGTGCTCCCACAGTGTCTGGTGCCTCTGGCTTATACTCACCAATAATGAATGATGATGATATCTTGAAAGATCAAGAATTACGGTGAGTACGTAATTTACATTTTCTGGTGGCTATCACCTCTGCTCGCAGAGTCTCTTGAGATACTTGAATTGGTCACGGATCCTCCAGATACCGTTTTCTACAGAGACAAGGTGGTTCTCCATCCACATCCTAAATTCTTACCTAGGTGGTGTCTGAGTTTCACTTAAACCAGCCTTTGGCACTGCCTACATACTTTCCCAACTTCCAGAATGAAGGGGAGCACTCCCTTCACTCTCTGGATGTTGAAAGAACCTTCTTGTTCTGCCTTGATAGAACCAGGGACTTCAGACAGTCGAAACAGCTCTTCATTTCTTTTAACCCCAACTAACTGGGTCAGACAGTTACGATCAAATGCATTTATGCAAGGATTGTTGCTTGCCTCCGCTACTGCTGCTCTATGGCGCAGGTCAAGCTGGAGGGCCAGGTTCGTGCCCACTCCGAGAGCAGTCACCACGTCC
The DNA here is from genome assembly GCA_016271365.2 of Neoceratodus forsteri. Lineage (NCBI taxonomy): Eukaryota > Metazoa > Chordata > Ceratodontiformes > Ceratodontidae > Neoceratodus > Neoceratodus forsteri. The sequence goes on from CM057453.1 coordinate 1,096,502,679, forward strand.
CTGGCAGAGATTTGCTCTGTTTCTATCACTGATATTTGTATAGCTGCCACCTGGAGCATAATGCATACCTTTATCGAGTACTGTGCTCTGGATGTCCATGCCAGGCAGCATGCCTCTTTTGGCAGGATAATCCTTAATGGACTCCTGTCCTGACTGAGCTCCAGCTCCTACTGGCCTGCCCAGGGACTTTCGTATGAGCTTGGTACTCTAACCCATTGGTGTGAACCAATGGTGAAGATTTGTCCTGGAAGATATTAAAATTATGTACTCACTGTAATTCTTGATCTTCCTGGACGAGTCTCCACCACTCATTCACACTAGTGGGATTAGCGCGGAGGCACCAGGACCCATCGGAGCAAACTTTTGCTGGAGGGTCGGCGCGAGAGATGGCGCCGCGAGGCATGGCGCCGTGAGCAGCGGCTCGAGCGGCAATGACCATCTCGGCGACGACCCTCCAACCACCTCAGTTCCTTTTTTCCCGCCGTCGAGTGCGCTTCAGTGACGACGTCGCTCGCCTGTCGGGAGTCAAACTTCAAACTAGCGCATAGTTTTCAGTTTATTTTTTTGTAACATTATCTCGATAGTAGTATCGCTTAATTTTATTCTATTTTCTAATATTTTAAATTTAACTTACTTGAAGAAGTCTCGGCCTACTGGACGGAGTCGACCATGAGCAGGTCAGGTGACGGTAGGGAGACTTCGTATGAAAGCTGTTCAGTCAGCCGGGCTGGGTCCGGTCAGCCTCCTTCTCCTCAGCGGGGTTCCGACAACGGTCAGTCCGATGCCCGGGGGGATGGGCGGTCCCCGTCGGCATAAAATAAATGGTCGCATTCGGCACCGTTCGTCCTCGAGCTCTTCTTCCGGCCCATAGGTCAAAAAGAGAAGGCATCACTCGGGTCGCCTCTGGTATGTCTCCGCGTGCCGACCGTCGGTTATCGTAGCTAGTTGCCGCTTCTCCTTCGAGTCGCCAACTGCTGGTGACCATCGCCTCGACATCGGAGCCCCTCCCGCCTGTAGGTAGGGCTCCAGATGAGCAGTTTCATCAGTGGGCTGCTCTTATGGAGCGAGGGCTCGAGGTTGGTTCTCCTGCCTGGCTCGGTTGCCACGGGCCCCGGGCTCCTCCAGTGATCGGTAGGGCGGTTGGACCTTCCTAGTCGCCGGCGCCTTCTTGATGCCGGTGACTCCGCGCTAGGTGTTTCCCCTCACATGGCTGCGGCGCAGGGGCCACACCGATGCCCTTATTCTCGTTTTTTTTTTCCTTCTAGCTTTCCAGGTTCTGGGCGTTCCCGCACCTTCCGCGGGGTCTGCTGGCTTGTCGGTGCCGCTGTGCCGCCTGGCCTTGCGCGCCTGCCAGTGTGCGGGCGGTGCTTCGCGCGTCGTTGTCTGGCGGGCTGGTGCTGGGCTATTCGCGGCGCCAGGCGCTCTTTGTCCGCGGGGCCGCTGTGTGCCGCTGCGCTTTCAGCGCGTCCTCTGCGTGCCGCCAACCTCTTTGTTTCTCGGCGCTTTGGCCTCGGGACTCTCCTGTTTCTACTATTTCCTCCTCTCCTAATTTTCACTCCTTTCCTGTCCAATCAGTCCTTTCTGGACCATCAGGAGATGATGTTGAGCTTGACCCAGACCTTCGGTCGGGTGATGAAGTGGAGGAAACAGGATCTTTCTTTGCTACAGAGCCTGTGGTCGAGGACCTGTCCTTTAAGTCTCTGTTGAAGAACCTGGGATCCACTCTTTCTCTCCAGACTACAGACATCGATCCTGGGAAGATATTAAGACCCAGTACCTTCATGCTCGGAGATCCCACGGATTTGACCCTCCGATCCAGCCTTCCTTCGAGACGCTGTCTCAAATGGTATGGAATAATCCTGCTCTTATTCCCTCAGTGGCTAAATCCATTGATAAGAAGTATTCAGCTCCCAAGGATCGTCCCATTTTGGCATCCCAAGCCTTTGCGGATCCTATTGTAGTCCTGGCAGAGAATGACAAGGTCGTTCTTCCTCAAACTACTACAGCTCGACCTATTAACAAAGAGTCTCGTAAGATTGATACATTAGGTAAGAGAGTCTTTGCTGCCTCCACTCTAAGTATGCGATTGCCAGTTATCAAGGCTATTTTTCTCAGTATGAGTATATCCTGTGGCACTCTTTGAAAAGAATGGTTGAAGCTCTTCCTGATTCGGACTCCAAGTCAGAGCTTCTTCTGACCGTTACTAGGGTATTGAGTCCAATAACCAACAGGTCAAAGCCGCATGGACGCCGACACTGCTTCTCGCTCAGCAGCCGCGAGGTATTTGTACTGCGCCATTCCTGGCTGCGTACTTCTGGCTTCACGAATGATGCTCAGCAGCAGGTAATGGCGCTGCCCTTTGATGGCTCTTTTCTTTTCGGCCCTCAGGTGGAACAAGCCTTAGAGGCCACTCAGAAGACTAGGTCGGCCATTAAGTTGGCCAGACCTCCGCCTGCTCCCTCTGGGCATGTGAACAGACGCCAGTTTCATAGTCGCCAGTCCTTTCGAGGCAGAGGCAGGGAAGCTTCCATAAAAGCCAACCTGCCCAACCTCAAAAGAAAGCAGCAGAAAGCGCAGGGGCTCAAAGCCCCAGCGCCACCTTATGAATTGCTGGCCCAAGTTCCATCCACATTGCCCGAGGTGGAACTTCTCCTCCGGTGGAGGTCGCTGATGTACTTCTACAACCAGTGGAAGTCCATAACTCGGACAAATGGGTCCTTCGGATAATTCGTGAGGGTTATTCTCTCAATTTTTGGAAACCCCGAATTGTCCTCCCAGACGACAACCCAGGTTGTCGGCCTCTCAGTCAGACCTCCTCACCGCCGAGATCCAGGGCCTTCTAAGCAACAGGGCATAGAACTGGTGCCCCAGTCTGCGGAGCACAGGGTTCTACTCCCATTACTTCCTGGTTCCAAAGAAGTCTGGGGGAATGCGCCCCATTCTAGACCTCAGAAAGTTAAACAAATTTCTCCCCAGGGAGAAATTCAAAATGATTTCCCTAGGTACCCTGTTACCCTTGCTGCATCAGCACGACTGGCTGGCCTCCCTGGATATGCAGGACGCTTACCAGCATATCCCCATCCACCCAACCCACCGCAAGTTCCTCAGGTTTGTAGCTCTGGGTCAGCATTATCAGTTCAGAGTCCTGCCCTTTGGGCTATCCTCGGCGCCACGAGTCTTTACAAAGTGTTGTGCAGTTCTCGCAGCGCATCTCAGGAAGATCGGACTCAGAGTGTTTCCCTACCTGGACGATTGGCTTCTAGCAAGCCCTTCCAGCCAAGGGACTTTGGAAGCCGTGCAAACGACTTCTCGTCTTCTTACGTCCATGGGAATTCTGCTGAATTTGAAAAAATCACAACTGCAGCCCTCCCAGAGGCTCCTTTTCATAGGGACGCTTCTAGACACCTCTTCCGCTAAGGCTTTCCTTCCAGAGGACAGAAGACTCGACATCCTTCGATGGCCCGTTACATCGGGAGAACCAATCGGTTACAGCTCTCTCGATGCAACGCATGTTGGGTCTCATGGCGCCCTCGGTGTTCACTGTACCTCTGGCCCGACGTTGCACATGAGAACCACCCAATGGATGCTCTCCACTCAGTGGTCTCCGACCTCACCCCAGTCTTATCCCATCAAGGTGACGGAGCCCTTCAAGGTCTCTCACCTGGTGGACTCAAGAGAGCATCCCTGGAAGGATTCCCTTTGCTCCCCGGATCATCAGATCTCCATCACCACAGACGATCGCTAATGGATGGGAGCTCACTGTCGCCTCCTCACACACCAAGGTGTATGGACTCAGTTCGAACTCTTCTCCACATAAATGTCCTGGAGATGAGAGCGTCCTCACGCAATCCGAGCTCTGAAGGATATCCTTTGTCACAAGAGCATTCTCCTTCAAACGGACAACAAAGCTGTGATGTATTACATCAACAAGCAAGGCGGTGCTCATTCTTACCCCCTTTGCAGGGAAGCAATGAGGGTGTGGGAGTGGTGCTTGGAGCACAAGTCTCTGATTCAAGCGGTTTATCTGCCAGGTATACAAAACGATCTAGCAGATCACCTCAGCAGAACGGAGGCAGACCCTCACGAGTGGTCTCTCGATCCAACCGTAGCTCGGTCACTATTCAAAGAGTGGGGGACTCCAGACCTGGACCTTTTTGCATCCCCACTCAACGCAAAACTGCCTCTCTTCTGCTCCAGAAATCCAGGGCCTGGCATTTTCTGTCAGGATGCGTTCAGGCTGCGGTGGACAAAACGTTTTCTTTACGCCTTTCCACCGATCCCTCTAATCCAGAGAGTTCTCCTCAAGTTCGAGTCTCAGGGACCAAATGATTCTCATTGCTCCTCCTGGCCTCGGCAACTATGGTTTCCTCTGCTCAACAGTATGTTGGCAGCCTCCGAAACCACTTCCCTTGCAAATCAACCTTTGACTCAGGGTTCGTTGGTCCATCCCAACCTGAAATCACTTCACCTTCATGCTTGGCTCCTGAAGAGGTAGAAGTGAATCGATTCAACGCCTCGTGGAGTCTCGGACATCCTTCTGGCTGCGCGGAAGCCAGCCAACTGAAAACGTACGCTCCAAATGGAAACGCTTTTCTGGTGTGCAAAGTCCTCTTGAATCCTTTTCCTGTCCTCCTGACAAGGTTCTGGAGTATCTTTGGACCTGTCAAACTCAGGTCTCCAGTACTCCACAGTTAAAGTTCACCTTAGTGCCATCTCAGCGTTCCATGAGCCGGTTTCTTCCTTGACTCTGGCTCAGCTTCCTATGGTGAAGAGATTTCTTAAGGGGATTCTTCATACCAGACCCCCTGTTAGGCGTCCAGTTGCAACCTGGGACATTAACCTGGTGCTGGACATGCTCACTCGGAAGCCTTTCGAGCCCTTAGCTACCTGTGAGCTAAAATTTCTTACCTGGAAGACTGCCTTCCTGGTGGCCATTACCTCAGCCCGCAGGGTCTCGGAGATTCATGCCTTGGTGACGGACCCTCCGTATACTGTATTCCATAAAGACAAGGTAGTTCTCCGTACTCATCCTAAATTTCTTCCCAAGGTTGTGTCAGAATTCCATCTAAACCAACCTCTGGTACTTCCCTCTTACTTCTAATTTCCAAAATGAAGGGACGATCTCTTCATTCCTTGATGTTAAGAGCCTTTATGTTCTATTTAGATAGATCCAAGAATTTTCGCAAGACTCAGCAACTGTTTGTTTCTTTCAGCGACACCGGCTGGTCAACCGTCGCTATTAGATGCATCTCATCATGGTTAGTGGCATGCCTTCGACATTGCTGCTCCATGGCTCAAGTTAAATTGGAGGGTAGAGTGTCACGCTCACTCTACTAGGGCGGTCGTGGCATCTTTAGCGGAGATTAGCAATGTTCCAGTGCGGATTTCTGCTGCCGCCACCTGGAGCTCAGTGCATACCTCGTTAAGCATTATGCACTGGATGTTCATGCCAGGCTACTATCCGCATTCGGCAGAACTATCCTTAATGGTCTTCTATCTTAGACGCGCGTGAGCTCTGGCTCTCCTGCCGCCCTTTGGGGATTATCAGCTTCGACTTTCCACTAGTGTGAATGGAGTGGTGGAGACTTATGTCCAGGAAGATATGAAATTACGTACCTACCGTAATTCTTGATCTTCTTGGACGCAGTCTCCACCACTCATTCACACGCCCACCCTCCATCCCCCGAGCTCACCGCTGTGTTGGTCTTCACTCCCTCAAATCTTTAGGCCGTGAGGACTTCTTTGCTGACCCTTCTTACACGGGTCGTACGGACTATCTTATGTCCGTTTTTTAAGGTTAGATTTACTCTTTACGTTAGTTGCGCTGCACCTCCTTGGTAAAAAAGGTACTGAGGCGGTTGGAGGGTCGTCGCCGAGATGGTCATTGCCGCTCGAGCCGCTGCTCGCGGCGCCATGCCTCACGGCGCCAATCTCTCGCCGACCCTCCAGCAAAAAGTTTGCTCCCGATGGGTCCTAGTGCCTCCGGCGCTAATCCCACTAGTGTGAATGAGTGGTGGAGACTCGTCCAAGAAGATCAAGAATTACGGTAGGTACGTAATTTTCATATCTTCTTGGACTATCTTTCATTGATTCACACCAACCCTTTATCCCATGGGCTCACACTTTCTGTTCATTGGTCTTCGCCCTTGTTTTTGGTTTGGGCCGTGAAGACTCTGCTTTCTTGTTTGTTGACCCTTCTTACATCGGGCAACTCAGGGCTGTCTATGCCCTTTAGTTAGGTGTTATTCTTAGGTTATGCTGCACCTCCTTGTAAAAAGGTACTGAGACAGTTGAGGCGGTGCGAGGGTAAGCCATGCAGTGTGAGAGCTAGTCTGCGTAGTGCCGCATGCTCATAACCTGTCTCAGCACCGGCCCTCCTGAAAAGTTCTGGCTGCTGCAGGGTCCTAGCACCTCCAGCTGAGAACCCATTAGTGTGAATCAGTGGCGAAGATGGTCCAAGAAGATCAAGAATTATAGTGAGTATATAATTTAAATTTGTTGGTTTTTGCTGTGAAGACACTGTTACTAGTTTGTTAACCCTTCTTACATGGTTACCATGGCTGTCTTATTCCTCTTAGGTTAAGTGCATGTATGTTAGTTCGGTAATGCTGCACCTCCTTGGTAAAAAAGGTACTGTGGCAGTTGAGGGCTGGTGCTGAGGTAAGCCTGTGCTGCAAACTCCCCCTTGCGGCACCAAACATGCGCACAGCTTGCCTCAACAGCAGTCCTCCTGAAAAGTTCTGGCTCCCGCAGGGTCCTTGCACCTCCGGCTCAGAACCCAATGGTGTGAATCAGTGGTGAAGATATTCCTAGAATACCAAGAATTATGGCAAAGTACGTAAGTTTAATTTCTTGGTTTGGGCTGTGAAGACACTATTCTACTGGTTTGTTGACCCTTCTTACATGGCTCATCAGGGCTATCTTACGCCTTAGGTTATGTGCCTAATTGCTAGTTCGGTTATGCTGCACCTCCTCAGCTAAAGGTACCAAGGTGGTTGAGGGCTGGTGCTGAGGTAGCGTAGGTCACAAGCTCCCCTCGCAATGCTGTGCTTTCATTTGGCTTACCTGCATGCCAGCCCTCTTGAAAAGTTCTGGCTCCTACAGGGTCATAGCACTCCAGCTCAGAATCTATTAGTGTGACTCAGTGGTGAAGATATTCCTAGAAGATCAAGAATTATGTTGAGTATGTAATCTTCATTTTCCACTACTAGTATTCAGTTCATGTCCACACAGTCCACCCTGACTCCTCTGGCAAGGCTTGCTTTGGACTCCAGTTTTCAGCTTATAGATCTGAGTGCTGTGGGGGTGGAAATGGAGGACCACATGGTTAGGTGGTAAGAGGAGTCTAGCTTGAAGATTGTTCCAGTGAGTGTGCGTCCTCAGTGACAAACTTTCTACATGTGGATGTGAACCAAATACTAGTAGTAGAACTATGGTTACAATTAAGCAACCTCTATTTTTCATCCCTTCTTACAGGGAGATACGTAGGCTATGATCTTCCAAGAATCAGTCTTCACCACTGATTTCCACTTGTGTGTCTGTGTTGGAGGCACAAAGACCCCGCAGGAGCCCAGACTTTTCCAGTGGGGGCCAGTGACGCAGTAGGCACCAGGCATGCATGGCCGCTCATGCCCGTAGGTATACAGTGGAACCAGCCCAAACCACCCTAGTTCTTTTTTCCTGCCTTGGAGTGCGCATTAGTAGTGTCTTTCCTCTTAGGATGCCAGAACTTGTCTATATGACAGCAGTGTTCAGTTCTTCGGTTTTAGTGTTTATTAGAGTTTGCTGTTTTGTTTTAGTTTACTTTAAAGCAAATTTTAACAGTTTTCTCTCAGCTGTACCTCGTCTTAACTGTTGGCGACAATGGAAGAAGTAGGGATGTCATGGTATCACGTTTTTATGCTATACCATGATATTGGAATTCGCAGTATTGATACCATGGGTAATTTCCAATACCACGATTAACTGTGGATCATTGTCATCGATGAACAGGTCAGGAAGCATAGGAAAACCCAGGAGCAGTTGAACAATTCCACAAAACTGTTTATTTGTAGTCACAGTAACGTAAAATAAACCTGTTCAGAATAACTATGTATAGAAGTAAAATAAAATCTTTCTTGTAAAATCTCCTTGCAGCTCAGCTTAGCTGTTTTTATAACTCTTTCAACTCCCATCCTTTGCAGGCATCCTATCCTTTGTAAATTTTAGGAGCTGCTAGAACATTGGAAACTTCCTGAGGTCCCCACATCAACTGCAAAAGGCTTGGGCATTTGCACCCAAGTAACCTCTAGATTTTTACAGTTATCTCAAATTATAAATATATACATTTCAACAGTAACACAATTTTCTAAACAAAAGTGATCCCAATATCAGCTACATTTCCATACAGTGATTCTCATATATTTTATATTAGCAGATATAGATATGCAAGGGAGAAAAAACAGACAGCAAGAGAAAACAGAGACAGTGAGGCAAAGGATTGTGAGACTGGGTTGATCAAGTCCGAAGCCTCACAGGAAAATTTGGTTGCACAGCCAGCTAAAGAAGAGAGAAAAGGAAAGAATACAGATGCTTTCACATTTAAACAATTTCTCCAAAACAAATGGGACAAGGTCATATTCTACCCTGTCACATATACCCTCCTCTTTGAGGGAACCTGTTTTATTAAACAGGTTTCCAAAACTTTCTATTCCCTACTAACATTTTCTACTTTCAGAAATTAAGCATATTTGTATCCATTTTTTTAACAGTACAGCAAAAAGTAGAGTTCAAACCCATTCATTAGTTTTTTCCCAACCATCAGAACCCTCAATTCCTGATCCATATCTTGACAGAAAATCAGCATTACTATTCTCTTTACCAGATTTGTGAATCACAGAGAATTTAAATGGCTGCAGTGCCACTTACCACCGTGTGATTCTGGAATTTTTATCTTTCATCTGGTTAAGCCAACAGAGAGGATTGTGATCAGATACAAGAACAAAATCTGTTCTTAGCAAATAAAATTTGAGGGACTCCATGGACCACTTTGTTGCTAAACACTCCTTTTCGATAGTGGAGTGAAACCAACGGAACAAAAAAGTAAACAGGGAGGAGAGGAGGCACTGTGGGTCACCTTAGGACTGGAAATGGCACCACAATCCGCACAGGTGTTGTATATAGACCCCCATGTCAGGGAGAGGGAATGGACAAGGATATGATAGAAGGCATCCTTAGGATGGCAGAGAAAGGGGAGATACTGTTGATGGGGGACCTGAATATGCCAGATGTTAACTGGAGCACCTTTGCTGAAGCCACATCCAAGAGCAGGGCCATTCTCGATGCCCTACAGATGGCATGCCTCAGACAGCTAGTTTTGGAACCCACTCATGAGGGAGCAATCTTAGACCTCGTACTCTCAAATGGGGACGGTGAGAGGATCTCACATCTAGAAGTGGGTAGCCATCTGGGAACAAGTGACCACCAAACAGTGTGGTTCACAATAAACTCAGCTAGAGTCAAGCCATACAAAAGTGAGAGTACTGGACTTCAGGAGGGCTGACTTTGGCAAGATTGGGAGAGTGCCTTAGAATTTCACTAGCAAACAGGCTAGAAGGAGGGGCGGAGCAACAATGGGGAAACATTTAAACTGCCATCACAGAGGCAACAAGCCTTTGTGTGAAGCAAATAAACAAATCAAAATGAAAAAAAAAGCCACTGTGGTTCTCAAAAGAGGTGGCGGGAAGGTTAGGGAGAAAAGATAGCATTTAGGAAGTATAAGAAAACACAGAAGGAGCAGGACAGAGAACTGTACCAGTTAAGGCAGAAGGAAGCAGGGAGGAAGTCAGAATAGCAAAGGCCCAAAATGAGGAAATGATAGCCAACTCTAGTTAAGAAGGGATGAAACCTTTATAGGTACATCAGGAGCATAGAAAGACAAAGGAGGGGATAGTGAGGCTGAATAGAAAGGATGGTGGGTGGGCAGAGAGGGACAGTGAAAAAGCAGGGATACTGAATGAATACTTCTGCTCAGTATTCACAAAGAGGAGAGGGGAGGTGCCTAATCAATTAACAGAAGCACTCTGGATAGGGGGTCAATCTCAGTCCTTTCACAGAAGAAAGGGTTCTGAAAGAACTCCTAAAACTGAAGGTGGACAAAGCAATGGGGCCTGATGGAATTCACCCCAGAATTCTAAAAGAATTAAGGGAGAACTAGTGACACCACTGACTACTCTTTTTAACAAATTGTGGAGGTTGGTGTGGTACCTGAAGACTGGAGGAAGGCAGATGTGATTCCCTTCACAAAACTGGGAGCAAGACAGAGGCAGAAACTACAGACCTGTCAGTTTGACCTCTGTGGTAGGGAAAATGATGGAATCACTTCTGAAGGAAAGAATTGTTGCATACCTAGAGGTCAGTGGGGCACAGTACCCAAGGCAGCATGAGTTCACAGTGGGAAGGTCATGTCAGACGAATCTAATTGATTTCGTAGACTGGGTGACCAAAGTAGTAGACCAGGGAGGGTCTGTGGACATGGCCTGCCTAGAATTTAGCGAGGCATTTGACACAGTCCCACACAAAAGATTAATAATCAAATTTTCCAGCCTGTGAGTGGGTCCCAGGGTGGTAGCCTGGGTAAAACATTGGCTGGACAACAGGACATAGAAGGTAGTTGTAAATGAAGTCCACTCTGAAGAAAGAGGGGTTACTAGTGGGGTACCACAGGATTCAGTCTTTTTTAATGTCTTTATAAGTGACATTGCAGAAGAAGTGGAAGGAAAAGTATGCCTCTTTGCAGATGATACAAAGATCTGCAGCATGGTTGATACACAAGGAGGCGTGGAAAGGATGAGAAGGGACTTGGCAAGGTTGGAGAAGTGGTCTGAAGTATGGCAGCTTGGATTCAGTGCAAAGAAGGGCATAATAATGCACCTGGGAAACAACAACCTAGGGAAGATTACACAATGGGGGGAGGTAGTAACAAAAACAAAAATGGAAAGGGACCTGGGGGTAATCATATCAGATGACTTTAAGGTTAGCAAGCAATGTGAGAAGGCAGTAGGGAGGGCTGGGGGGAATACTGGGATGTATAGGGAGAGGCATCACCAGCAGAAAACAGGATGTTTTGATCTCTCTGTACAGACAGTTGGTGAGACCCCATCTGGAGTACTGCATCCAGTTCTGGAGACCCCATCTCCACAAGGACATAGACAGGATGGAAGCAGTCCAGAGGAGGGCAACTAAAATGGTTCAGGGTCTGCAAGAGAAGCCATACGAGGAGAGACTAAAGGAGCTTAATATGTATACCCTTGAGGAAAGGAGGGAGATGGGGGACATGATAGAAACTTTTCAGTACCTCAGTGGAATCAACAAAGTCCAAGAGGGTAGCGTCTTTCAGGAAAAGAGATGTGCAAGAACAAGGGGACATCATTTGAAGATAGAGAGGGCACGGCTCAGGGGCAATGTGAGGAAGTATTTTTTTCACAAAGAGGGTGGTGAACGCATGGAACAGCCTTCCTGAGGAGCTTGCTGGGTCTAAAACTGTGGGGGAATTCAAGAATGCATGGGACAGACATCGGCAATTCTTGTGGGGGTAGGAAGAAATAGGTTGTTTAACTGGATCTACAGCTTATCCTGTAGGGAAATGGGCAGACTAGGTGGGCCAAGCGGTCCTTATCTGCCAGAGTCTATGTTTCTATGTTTTCTGTCTGTCACGCAGTTTCCTACTTATATACAGAATAGGATGTTCTGTCCGATCTAAATTTTTAACTTAGGACAGCACCTAGGCCTACCTCGGATGCATCTGTTTGAAGCAGAAATGGTTTCTCAAAGTCTGGGCTTCTTAAAACAGGAGCTGAACATAATGCAGCCTTTATGGCTTGAGAAGCTTCATCACATTCTGGGGTCCATTTCACATTATTTGGGTACCGTTGCTTTGTGAGTTCAGTGAGGGGAGTAGCTAACTCAGAAGAGTTGGCAACACATCTCTGATAATAACCAGCCAGCCCTAAAATTACCTGACACTTGTTTTAGGTACAGAGCTGTTGGCTACAGCTTCTATTTTAGAAATCTCTGGCTTAACTTCCATTTCCCAACACATAGCCCAAATATCTGGTTTCCTGAATGCCCAATGCACATTTAGTTGGATTAATAGTCAGACCTGCATTTTTGATAGCTTGGATAACTGCTCATAGGTGTTCCAGGTGACTTTTCCATTCTGGAAAACCCAGGAGCAGTTGAACAATTCCACAAAACTGTTTATTTGTAGTCACAGTAATGTAAAATAAACCTGTTTGGAATAACTATGTATATGTATAGTATGGAAAATTCCATTCTACACCATGACATCATCCAGGTACGCAGCACAATAACCAGTGTGAGAGGATAAAACTACATCCATGTACCGCTGGAATGAAGCTTTTGCACCATGTAAACCAAAAGGCATGGTGGTGAACTGATAGAACCCTATAGGGGTGGCAAATGCAGTTTTGTCTCTGGATTCTTTAGCTAGAGGTATTTGCCAGTAACCCTTGGTAAGAGCGAGGGTACTGATATACTTTGCACTCCCCAGCCTGTCCACCAAATCATCTAATCTTATCTGTGTCAATCTTCACCTTTGGGTTAGTGGCCACAGGTCATGACCCCGAGGGAGCTGCCTTTTTTTAATTATTTTTTGGATGGCGGTTGATGCACCTTGGCGGCGCCTCGAGGGCTTCATTATATCAGCGGCGCCAGTTGGCCGTTATGTGCTGTTGATTCCGCCCTCCCCGACAGTTCTTCGCTTCCCACCGCCGAGGTCACCTCGTGAAAGCCTAGAGAAGAAAGTGAGGGCTAATTCTGCTTCGCAGCAAATTTATCCTTGCGACCAGTGTGCTCGGGTGTCAAGTCCGTCGGCTCCTTCCTGCCGGTTCTGTTCGCCACACCGACATCGCCCGTAAGAGCTTTCCATTATTTTTGTTAATCTTATCTGTGTCAATCTTCACCATTCATCACAGATGGGTACTGGCGGAGATCAGGACCCCAGCGGGGCTCTCTTTTTTTTTTTTTTTTTTAAAGGATAGGCAGAACCGGCGTAACATCAGGCGCCGCCTTGAGGCGCTCTAGGATTAGCCATTAGGCTGCATCGACCACCTGCCTACCAGTTCTTCGTCTCCCGCCGTCGAGGTCGCCTCGTGGGAAGCTGTTAGAAGAAAAACTAGGCCTGTCAGCCTTTATTGCGACGTTTAAGTCCGTCGGTCTTACTAGTTCTGGGTTTGCCTCTACTCGACGTCACCGGTAAGATCTTTCCTTTTTATTTAAAAGTTTGCAACGTTGAGTCTATTTTTGGTGTTTTTTTCCGTAGGTCATGTCTCGATCGGAGGGCAAGAAGTTTTCCAAGGCGGGTCGGCCCCCTATGCGTCAGTGCCCATGCAGCCGCAAGTATTCCGTTACCGACCAACATGACCGGTGTCTCGCGTGTCTTGGCCCGCTTCACGACATGGATTCATGCGACGCCTGCTTCTCCATGGACCGCCGTGTCCTCGAACAGCGCGTGAAAGTGGGCGAGCCCGCCGACTCGGGGTAGGTTCACACTCGCCGGGCCAAGCCACGCCTTCGCCCTTTCCTCCAGGTCCCTCCTGTTCTCTATGGACCGAGGAGGAGGAGCCTCGGCTACTAGTAGCCTGGCCTTGGTCGAGGCTCCTCCCGCGGTGCAGGAGGCCCGTCCCGCTTCCTCCCGGGAGGCGGGCGAGGCGCCGCTACTGGCAGTGCCCCCGGGGTGAAGGCTCCCTGGTGTCGCTTCCCACGGTCCGGAAGGCCTGGGTCGTGGGGCTTCGGGCGCTGTTCATGGTGCCGTGGGGCCCTGTCGGGCCTAACTGGTCTCTTGGGCGCCGGTTCTGGTGGCGCTGTTCTTGGCGCCGTGACCCTGGATTCAGCGTCATTCCATGTCTTGCCTCGGCGCCGAGGTTGAGCATGAGGCGCCATGGGGCCTTCAGCGTCGTCTGTCGGTGCGAACTTCGGGCGCCGTTGGTCTCAGTGCCGCTCACGATGCCGAGGGGCCTAGCGGTGTCATGTTCGGCGCCGAGTCTGTCTTTGGAGCCGTCGGCGCCACTTCGGTCCTCGGTGCCGCCCGCAGCGCCGAGGTCGTAGCTGGGGCTGCCGTTGGTGCCGTCTCTGTCCCTGGTACCGCCCCCGGTGCCAGTGGACTTGACGGTGCCGCGGCTGGCCCTGGCTCTGGACCTTTGGCCCGAGCTGCCCTGGCGCCTTCTGTGAGGGCACGGGTGCCACCTCGGCCACTGCTCTGACTGCCGGGCCCCTTGGTAAGGTTGCTTTCCCGCCCTCCTACCGTTTGGCTTAGGGCCTCAGACTCTACCTCTTCGGAGTCGGAGTCGGGCTCGGAGTCGGACGGGCAGTCACACCCTTCGGGGTTGTCTGCGGAGGAGAGCGAGCCAGTGGTCTCGACGACGAGTCATAGCCAGCCCCCTTCTGAGGAGCGTCAGGTGGTTCCCAAGGTTAGGGTCAGTGGTACTGACCAGCAGGCTATGGTGCGTGCCACCATTGCCATGCAACCTGGCCTTGGGGGGGTTCCTCGACCCCTTGGCGGTGGTACCCCCTTCGGTAGTGTGTCTCGATCGCCCAATTTTGGGGCCTATCGGGAAGTCTGCAGGAGGGGAGGGTGCTGCTTCCTGGGTGCCCAGAGCTGCCAGCTACCTAGGCTGGCCCTCTCAAGGACCAGGACCCTTTCAGACTCTGAGGGGTCGAGGGGTGTGGGGGCGGCACGTCGGCCTTTCTCTGGGGTCCACCCGGGCCCTGGACGGAGCCGAAGTGCGGACTTCCGCCCTTCCCCTTCCGGTTCCTTGAGGGGTCCCATTCTTTGGAGGCAGGGGACCGTCCTTCTGGACCTATACGGCCCCGGTCGCCTCACTGGGGGGATTCTTGCGTGCAGCCTTGCAGTACCAACGTGGTTGTACAGCTGTCGGCTGGAGTCTTCCGGACACCTCCTCGGCTGTCCACGGTCCGCCTCCCTAGCCCTGGCAGAAGTCAGCCGACTTCTTCTCTCGGCTCTGCCCCTGTCCCTCTGCCACATTCTCCAGCGCTCCCAGCCATTCTTGGTCCTAGCGGCCCTCTCACCTGGGAGCAGTTCAGAGCGGTGGCTGCTCGGTTCCTGGCCTACATTAGGGCTATGGACAGCCAGGTTTTCCAACCTCCCCCCGTGCAGCCACCCTCGGAACATTTGGTGACCTCCAGCTCCTCGTCCCCCTCTTCTGGAGGAGAGGAACCTCTGTCCATATCTCCGGCCGCTGATCTCTGAGTACCAGCGCTTCGTGTGAGGATGATGGAGGACCTTCACCTTTCTCCCTGTCTGTGAGCAATCCTGAGCATGCGGCGCACGCCTTTCTAGGCGATTTTGGTGCGGCCACCCTTGTGGTGCCGCCCTGGCCTACTCCCTTTCGGGAGGCGTCCATGCGTTTCTGGCAGAGGCCCTTCTCCGGAGTTCCTGCCCCTAGGGACCTCAGCCAGAGGTATTGCGCCTCCGGAGTCTCCAGGTTCTATGCCTCATCCGCAGTCCGGATTGACGCACCTGGACACCCTGACGGGCTTCGCGCCTCCACTGCGGACCGCCCCCAGACCAAGACTCCTTGGATTTTGACTTCTGGGGGAGGAGGACCTTCTACTCAGACGGTTGCTTCTTCCATCTCTGCTCATCAGGCCCACTATGCAGCCTACAACAGGTTCTTGTGGTCTGCGCTAGGTCAGATCCTAGCTGCTTTGCCTGATTCGAGCAAACCAGGCAAGCCATCGCGCCTCTGCACGCGCCTGGAGCTAGCAAGGCACCAAGCAAGGGCATCTTACGGCGCCAATGAGGTAGCTACCAGGGTCGTGGGGACAGCGATCTGCACCAGGAGATGGCGTGGCTTCGTCTTCGGTTGTCACCCTTGGCCCAGCGTGAGGTGATTTGCTCCGCTCACCAGGAAGCTATCTCTTCTCCCGTAGGGCGGAGACGGACGTTGTCGGGGCAACTTCCTTCTCCCCGGGGACCCTGTCTCGCCTCCCCACCTCTGGCCTCATCAGGCCCAGAAGGTTCCCCAGTGTGTCACCACTGAGGGCTAAGGGACTCTGTCCCTTAGGGTGCACGAATCAATTTCTCCGGGGCTTGTATCACTGGTCTGGTGATGAATGTGTGAAGATTGGACACAGATAAGATATAAAAATTACGTACCTACCGTAATTATGATCTTTCTGTGTATCTTCACCATTCATCACCATCCCGCCCACCATCCCCCTGGGGCCTCTGTCTCTGGGTCCCCCTCCCTCTGTGCCTACCCCTCTTTTGAGCGGGGTACAGTTGGGACACACAGGGGTATTTTCTCCCCTAAGGGGTACAGCTCGAGTGCCACTCATTCTCTACTACATATCTCCACCCCTACGGGGTGGGAGCTGGTGGTTGCCCTCCTTCTGTTATCCAGCTGTTTAAAAAAAAAAAAAGATCCCCTCTTTTTTTTTCCACCAAATATCTTTCCAGAGAGAGTACTAAGTCCCTGTACCCTGTCCTTCTCCAGAATAGCCGACTCTGCTTTTGGGGTATTGCCAGTTATTCTGTGCCTTGAATTCTGGCAGAGAGCTTTGCTACTCCTTGCAGTTCCTATACAGTCTGGTGATGGACAAGGGTCTTGGATCCTTGTTACCTCTCACTCTCTCCTAAATTTTCTCCCCTCCCTTCCCCCGCTTCCAGAGATTGGGGCCCCTACCCAAACCACTTAGTCTTACTTCTTCTATACTGTCCTCTCAGTCGTTATTTCTCCTTTTAGTTCAGTTTTTCTCTTCCTTTTTCTGTCCCTTGGACTCTCTTGTTCCACCCTCCATCCCTTCCTCTTACCTCTCCGGCGACTCAGAACTGGTAGGCAGGTGGAGTCGATGCAGCCTAACGGCCAACCCTCGAGCGCCACGCAGTACGTCGGCCTCGAGGGCGGCGCCGATGCTGTGTCAGCTCCTGATCTCCGGCCAGTACCCATCTATGATGAATGGTGAAGATACACAGAAAGATCAGAATTACGGTAGGTATGTAATTTTCATTTCTGTGCCTTGAATTCTGTCAGTGAGCCTTTTGGCTACTCCTTGCAGTTCCTATGGTTGTTACCTCCCCCAAGCTTATCCTAATTCTTCCTCTCTCCTTTTCCTATTTCCAGACATTGGGGCCCCTACCCAGTCCCCTTACTCTCCTTCTTCTTCTGTCCTCTCAGTCATTTATTTCTCCTTTTGGTTTATATGTCTTTTCCTTTGTCTGTCCCTTGGACTTCCTTGTCCCACCCTCCCAATCCTTTTCCTCACCTCTCTGGCGACACAGAACTGGCGGGAGGGCGGAGTCGACAGCACATAACGGCCAACCCGCAAGCGTCACACAGTATGTCGGCCTCGAAGGTGGCGCTGAGGGTGCGTCGACTCCGCCCATCCAAAAAAAAAAAGCTCCCGAGGGTCATGACCTCCGGCCAATAACCCAAAGGTGATGAATGGTGAAGATGCACAGAAAGATCATAATTACGGTAGATATGTCATTTTCATTTCTGGGCATACTAACTGTCAAATTCTGCCAGTTGATTAAATTTCCTAAAATCAAGGCAGATTCTAACACCACTTCTTTTTGTTTACAGTTACCATGGAGATGACCAAGTACTCCTCAGCTCCTCTATGATACACAGTTCTTTCATTTTTGTATTTCCTTAACCACATCAGCTCTTAACGCTCTGGCAACCGATATGACTTTTTGCCTAATAGGACAAGCATTCTTTGTCGCTATTACATACTCAACCCTTTTGCTTGGCCTGGTACCGTGGTAGAAGTACTGTTAAATGTCTTTAGCACATTACGTAATGTCTGCAGTTTGTTCTGAGGTTAAGGAAATATTCACCTTACAGCATCAACATTTACAGTTTTTCCAGTCTATCATAAGCTACATCAGTATCTTCCTTATCAGTTTCTGGTAAAACTAGCAAGGCAGCTTTTAGCATTTTTTCAACCAATTTCTTGAGAAGGTTAGCATGGTATATCTTAGAAGGATTTTTTTCTGTCAGGGGTCTCAATTTCATAGTTAACGGCGCCAGTATGTTTAAGAACCTTATAAGGTCCTTGCCACTTCATTAACAGCTTATTCAAACAACATGAAGTCTTGCTGTATTCTGACAATTGCAGTTAGCCCCAGCACTTGAACTGCCCTGGAGATGAAAGAGTTAACTCTATGCTGAGAGCATAGAACGTTGGGCTCGAGCTCGGTTCAAACCACTGTCTGCTGCACTTGAAGTGTAACCATCAGATTCTTTACTCTGCCTAACTGAACAGTCACTCCGGAGTTTGCTCCTCACTTGTCGGTTCGGTAAAGTTTTCGTCAGTTTAATCTGAAGATTTTCTCCAATTTTCTCGGTTCAGATCCCTGTCTGTGGTACAGCAAAGTGGTATTAGGTAGTGGACTTAGATTAATTGTGAGGAAATTGTAAATTGATCGGGATTCGGTCAAACTGATTGGTTTGTTAGTTTAAAATTTATTGTGGTGATTCCGGTGCTTATCGGTTCTTTAAAAAAAAAAAAAGTATTTTTTCCAGCACCCGTGACATGGTGAGGAACCGATAGATCTTATCTGTGTCAATCTTCACCATTCATCACAGATGGGTACTGGCCAGAGGTCAGGACCCGTAGGAACTTTTTTTTTTTTTTTTAAAGGATAGGTGGACCGGCGCAGCATCAGCGCGCCAGCCCTCGAGGCCGGCGATACTACGGTGGCGCTCGGGGATTAGCCGTTAGCTGTGTCGACTCTGCCTGACCTGTTCTAGTTCTTCCGCCGCCAGAGGTCGCCTCGTGGGAAGCCTCAAGAAGTTTTCACAGTTTTAGGCCTTAAGCCTGCGATATTTTTTGCGCCAGTCCGCGGTCTACTAGTTCTGGTACTGCCTCCACTCGACGTCGCGGTAAGATCTTTCCTTTTATTAATATTTAGCGATGTCGAGTCTTTTTGGTGTTGTTTTTCCGTGGGTCATGCAGCGGTGAGGCAAGAAATTCTCTTAGGCGGGCGGCCCCTATCGTCGGTGCCGTGCGGCCACAATTTCTCCATGAGCGACCAGCATGACCGGTTTCGCGTGTCTTGGTCGCTCCACATTGGATTCGTCGTGGCGCCTGCTTCTCCATGGACCGCGCGTCCTCGAACAGCAGCGCATGGAAAGTTGGACGAGCTCCGCCGACTTCGAGGGGCGGATTCACTTTTCGGGCCAAGCTGCGCTCTCGGCCTTTCCTCGGGTCCACTCACGGTTCTATATGGACCGTGGAGGAGAACCTCGACCTCCCGTAGCCTTGCCTTGGTGAGGCTCCTCCGCAGGCGCAGGAGGCCCGTCCCGCTTCCCGTGGGGGGCGCCACCATGGCAATCACCCCCGAGGTGAGGCCCCTCGGTGTCGCCAGCGGTCCGGAAGGCCGGGCGCCGTCCTCGACGCGCCGTGGTCGGTGTCGTCGAGCCTCTGGCGCCGACACTCGCCTCGGCGCCCTGGCCTGTCAGCTGACTCTGCGGCGTCGGCTCTGCCCACGTGCGCGACCCTGGATCCGCAGCCTTTATATGTCTCACCTCGCTGCTTTCGGCACCGAGGTCCCTCGGAAGTCACTGGTGGCGCCGCTCTGCTCTCGGCGCCGGGGCGGAAGCGTGCAGCTGTCGGCGCGGGTCCGTTCCAGTCGTCGATGCCGCCTTGGTTCTTAGTGCCGCTTCGCCCAGTGCCGTTCGGCTAGTTGTCGGCACGAGCCTGCTCTCGGGATGCTCGGCGCCTCGACTCACTCGGTGCGCTTCGCAGCGCCAGGGCCTGGCGGTGTTTGCATCTCTGGGGCGCTGTTGGGGTTGCCGCCGGCGCCGTCTCTGTTCCGGCGCTGGTGGGTTTGAATGCGCCGGCTGGCCCTATCTCCGGACCTTTGGTCTCGGCTGCCCTGCCGCCTTCTGCCAGCTCCACCCGCGGGGCCGTGGAGGGCGCGGGCGTGCTTTGACCACTGCCACGATTTCTGGGCCCTCCGCGAAGGTTGCGTTTCCTCGCCCTCCTACTGTCTGGCTTAGGGCCTCGGATTCCACCTCTTTGGAGTCAGAGTCCAGCTCAGAGTCGGACGGGCAGTCACACCCTTCGGGGTTGCCTGCACAGGAGAGTGAGCCAGTGGTCTCTTCGACGAGTCGGAGTCAGCCCCCTGCTGAGGAGCGTCGGGTTCCCCTCCAGATCGGGGTCAGTGGCACTGACCAGCAGGCTGTGGTGCGTGCCACCATAGCCATGCATCCTGGTCTGGGGGTTCCTGTACCCTTCAGCGGAGGTACCCTCCGTGGTGTGTCTTGATCGCCCAACTTTGGGCCCATCGGAAGCCTCACGGCTGGGGAGGTGCTGCGCCTGGATTTCCCCTTGGGGACATCCCAGAGCTGCCAGCTACCTAGGCTGACCTTCCAAGGACAGGACCTTCTCCGGACTCTGAGGGGTCGAGGGTGTGGGGTCGTGCGTCGGCCTTTCTCTGGGGTCCACCGGGCCCTGAGCCGAAACCAGTCGCGGACTTCCGCCCTTCCCTTCCGGTTCCTTGAGGGGTCCTATTCTTTGAGGCAGGGGACCGTCCTTCTGGACCTATCTGGCCCAGTCGCCTCACTGGGGGGATTCTTCTGGGCGCAGCCTAGGCAGTACCAATGTGGTTGTACAGCTGTCGGCTGCAGAGTCTTCCGGGACACCTTCCCCGGGTGTCCATGTTCGCTCCCTAGCCCTGGCAGAGGCCAGCCGATTCCTTTCCTCGGCTCTGCCCCTACCCCTCTGCCGCATTCTCCAGCGCTCCCGGGCATTCTTGGTCCTACCGGGCCTCTCACCTGGGAGCAGTTCAGAGCAGTGGCTTCTCGGTTCCCTGCTTACATTAGGGCCTTGGACAGTCAGGTTTTTCAACCTCCCCCCGAGCAGCCACCCTCGGAGCATATGGTGACCTCCAGTTCCTCATCCCCTCTTCTGAGGGTGAGGAACCATCTGTCCACATCTCGCCTGCCGCTGATCTCGCGGAGTATCAGCGTTTCCTCGTGAGGATGTTGGAGGACCTTCACCTTTCCCCCCATCCGCGAGCAATCCAGAGCATGCGGCGCACGCCTTTCTAGGTGATTTCGGGCCGGCCACCCTTGTGGTGCCCCCCTGGCCTGCTCCCTTTCGGGAGGCGTCCATGCGTTTCTGGCAGAGGCCCTTCTCCGGAGTTCCTGCCCCTTGGGACCTCAGCCAGAAGTTGCGCACCCCGGTCTCAGGCTCCATGCCTCATCCGCAGTGCGGATTGGCGCACCTGGACACTCCCGATGGACTTCGCGCCTCCACCGTGACCGGCCCCCAGATCAGGACTCTTGATTTTGATTTCTGGGAGGAGGACTTTCTACTCTGCCGACTGCTTCTCTCCATCTCCACTCATCAGGCCCACTATGCAGCCTGCAACAGGTTCTTGTGGTCAGCGCTGGGTCAGTTCCTAGCTGCTTTGCCTGACTCGGAGCAGACCAAGCAAGCCATCGCTCTCTCTGCATGTGGGCTGGAGCTAGCAAGGCACCAAGCAAGGGCGTCTTATGATGCCAACGAGGTAGCTACCAGAGTGGTAGCGACAGTGATCTGCACCAGAAGATCGGCGTGGCTTTGTCTTTCCCAGTTGTCACCCTTGGCCCGGCGTAGGGTGATTTGCTCCGCTCACCAGGGAACCTATCTGTTTTCCCGTAGGGCAAGACGGCGTTTGTCGGGGCAACTTCCTTCCCCCTCCGGGGGGAACCCGTCTCGCTCTCCCCACTCTTGGGCCTCCCAGGCCAGAAGGTTCCCTTAGTGTGTCACCCACTGAGGGCTAAGGACTCTGTCCCTTAGGGTGCAATTAGTCAACCCCTTGGGGGCTTGGTACTCACCCATCTGTGATGAATGGTGAAGATTGACACAGATAAGATATAGAATTACGTGACTTACTGTAATTATGATCTTTCTGTGTATCTTCATTCATCACAATCCCTCCACCGTCCCCTGGGGCCTCAGTCTCGGGTCCCCTCCCTCTGTGCCTCCTCCTCTTTGGAGCAGGGTAAAGTGGGGACACACGGGGGTGTAATTTCTTCCCTTTAGGTACAGCTCGAGTGGCATTCCTTCTCTACTGCATATCTCCACCCTATCAGGGTGGGGTTGTTGTTGCCCTCCTCCTGTCATCCAACTGTTTCAAAAAAGGAACCCCTTTTTTCACCAAATCCGTTACAGAGAGTACTAATCCCTGTACCCTGTCCTTCTCAGTATAGCGACTCTGCTTTTGGGGTATTGCCACATATTCTGTGCCTTGAATTCTGGCAAGAAAGCTTTGCTACTCCTTGCAGTTCCTATACAGTCTGGTGACGGACAAGGGTCCTGGATCCTTACCTCTCACTCTCTCTAAATTTTCTCCTCCCTTCCCTCCTTCTTCCCTTCCAGAGATTGGGGCCCCTACCCAATCCCTTAGTCTCATCTCTCCTCTGCTGTCCTCTCAGTCGTTATTTCTCCTTTTGGTTCAGTTCTTCCTTCCTTTTCTCTGTCCCTTGGACTCTCTTGTCCCACCCTCCATCCTTCCTCTTACCTCTCGGAGTCAGAACTGGTAGTCAGGCGTGAGTCGACAACAGGGCTAATCCCCGAGCGCCACGAGGCACGTCAGGCCTCGAGGCGGCACCGATGTTGCGTTGGTCTACCTATTCTTTAAAAAAAAAAAAGTTCCTCAGGGGTCCTGACCTCCTGCCAGTACTCATCTGTGATGAATGGTGAAGATACAGAAGGATCATAATTACGGTAAGTACGTAATTTCTATGTTTTGTCTTACCTGGCCTGAAGCCGTGTAAAGGTAGAGTTATTTGTGGTTGCCCGTCTGAAAAACCAGGAAAAAAAACTGGGCTCATTGGGTTTCAACACTGTAGTGTGTGTGGGAGGCCTTTGCTAAGGCTGATCCCACACCACCTATGTATATTGTCTGGGGTTTGACCACCTCGATTCAGACTGCCAGATTTGTAAAACTTCCCAAAGACCACCCTGGAAAACATTTGGGCAGGCTTAGGGATAAGGAGGCCGAGGCGTCCGCTGACCCGGATGGCCAGCCGGTTCGGTTCGACCGAACCTGAAGAGTGCCCTCTGACCAGGGCCAGACTTCCTCGGGCAAAAGGAAAGTCAACTGTGAGGGTGGTTTCTTCAAAAAGAAAAGGAAAGATAAATCGGCTGGTTTGGATCCCAATCTCAATCCAACGGCCGATGAAATTGCCGGGCGATTAGCATTGTAGAATCGCTCCGTCCGGTTCCGACCGAACCGGCTCCTTTTGGTCGGCACTTGGTTCGGTCGGCTCCTCCACTTGCAGATTATTCTCTGGAGGAATATTATGATCCGGAATGAGAGGGGGAAGGTGAAGAAGACGAAGAAGAATGACTGTGATGGCGGAGACGGTGTGGATGAGCCCATTGAACCGGACATCTCCCCAGACAGACCTTCTGGAGTTTTCCCTCCTAGACTTTGAGTCCCCTTCCCACTTTATGTTTTACAAGAAAGTGGCTGAGACCCTCCAGCTCCCTGTGGATGAAGCTGTTGAGGAGGAAGAAGAGCCTGATTTTGTTGAGATGATGGACATCCCAGAGTCCAAGAGGCTGACTATTCCCTTGCATAAATCCTTTGGGAAACAGACACGTAAACTTTTAAAAACACTAAATTCTCTGCCTCAGTGGACAAGCATATGGACAGGAGGTACTGTATATGCTGTCAGGCTCAAGTTCGGAGTTCCTGTACCAGCTCAGGCCTCCTCTCCTTTTCCCAGAGGGGTTCTTTAGAGGAGAGTTAGAAGGTGGATAAGCAGAGCTGCATCCTCCTTTCTGCCCATTGCCCCTGCCAAGTAGACATCCTGATGTGTCAGCCTGGGTCAACTCCCAATCCCTGTAGGGGCAGGCTGGCTTACTACTCCCAGAACTGGAAGTCTGTTACCTCAGACAAGTGGGTCTTGGAGGTAGTAAGCCAGGGACTGTCTCAGCTTAAAAAGTTTCAAACTGAGAGCCAGGTCTTTTCCACTTGTAAACATCTCCGAAACCCTTGCCCTAGAGGCAGAGGTTTCATCTCTCCTGGCCTTAAAAGCCATAGAGAGAGTTCCTACAGCCCACAGGGGCAAAGGTCTGTACTCCAGGTACTTCCTTACCCCGGAAAAATCGGGAGTGGCGGCCCATTCTAGACTTAAGATACCTGAACAAACATCTTTGAAACCAAAGTTCAAGATGGTGACTCTGGGAATAATTCTTCCCTGTCTAAGGCCAGGGGACTGGCTAGCTTCCCTGGACCTAAAGGATGCCTGCTTTCACCTTCCCATCAGGTGCTCCAACAGAAAGTACCTCAGGTTCGAACTGCCTTCAGGCCATTACCAATTCAGAGCAATGCCTTTCAGCCTGTCATCAGCTCCAGGAGTGTTCACTAAGTGCCTGGCAGTAATAGTGACTTTTCTAAGAAGGAGAACTATCTCCATATTCCCTTACCCGGATGACTGGCTCATACTGGGCCAATCTCCAGACCAAGTCAAGTTGGATCTAAAAGTGACCCAGCAGGTGCTCACTTCTCTAGGTTTCCTCCTCAATCTTCCCAAGTCAGTTCTCGAGCCAGTGCAACTTTTGACCTTCATGGGGTAGAACTGGACACTGTCAAAGCAAGAGCATTTCTCCCCATGGCAAGGGTAAGAGCCATTATAGAGCTGGCCTCTTCTTTTCACCTTCTGGTGTCTTGACCAGCAAGGCATTTCCTTCAGCTTCTGGGCCACATGGCAGCTTCCACTGCAGTGGTCTCAGGGGCCAGATTTCAGATGAGAGACATTCAGTTTCATCTGAGGGCTTTTTGGTCCCAGAAAAAAGATCCTCTGACCAAGCTGATTCCAGTGACTCAGACTCTGATCCAGGCCCTTCAATGGTGGCAGGATCAGGACAATCTCAGCCATGGGGTCCAATTCATTTCACAGTCCCATTCTGTGGTCCTAACCACAGACGCTTCTCTCCTGGGTTGGGGGACCCATTTAGAGGCTCTCCCAGCTCAGGGAGTGCGGTCCCCTCAGGAGTCTCTTCTCCACATCAGTCTTCTGGAGCTCAGGGCAGTGTACCTGGCTCTGCAGGCTTTCTCACAATCAGTAAGGAACAAGGTGGCTCAGGTCAGGACAGACAACACCACCACCATGTGGTACATCAACAAGCAGGAGACACTCTGTCCACGGCCTTGTGCAGGAGCTATGAAAATATGGAAACTAGCTTACTCCTTCAAGCTTTTCTGGTAGCAGTTCATCTCCCAGGCAAGGACAGTGTGCTAGCAGATGCATTGAGTAGGATTTCCCAGGGCCATCACAATGGTCCCTGGATCCCTAGTGTTGAAAGTGATCTTTTCAAGATGGGACAACCCAGAGATAGTCTCTTTGCAGCCCCAGACAATCACCAACTCCCTTTGTTTTGTTGCAGGCCCCAGTCTTGGGTTCAATCCCTCTGGATGCTCTGATACTGAATTGGGAAGGGACATTTCTGTATGCCTTTCCTCCTTTTCCTCTGATTTTCAAGGTCCTGGTGAAGATAAGGTCACAGTATTGCAAAGTGATCCTGATTGCTCCAGACTGGGCCAGGCAGCCTTGGTACCCTCTCCTCTTGTCCTTAGCAGTGCATC
The DNA here is from genome assembly GCA_016271365.2 of Neoceratodus forsteri. Lineage (NCBI taxonomy): Eukaryota > Metazoa > Chordata > Ceratodontiformes > Ceratodontidae > Neoceratodus > Neoceratodus forsteri. Next base: position 1,096,528,294 of record CM057453.1, read on the forward strand.
TTCCCCTGTCTCTTCCCAGGAATCACGATCTGTTAACATCCTCTCAGGGGAGGATTTGGTATCCCAACCTTCGGTCTCTCAACCTCGAGGCATGGCTCTTGAAGAGGTAGAGTATGCAGGTTTGCACCTGTCTCAGGGGTTCTGGACATTCTCAAAGCCTCTGGAAAACCTTCCATCAGAAAGACTTACAATTCTAAATGGAAGAGATTTAGTATTTGGTGTACCAAGAAGCATATATCCCCAGATACTGCTGAATTGTCTACAGTTCTGGACTATATGGTTCATTTCAATGGCCTAGACCTCAGACCAGCTACCCTCAAAGTACATTTGTCACCTGTTTCTGCTTTTTTGTCAGTAGGTAAACCCTCTTCACTGGCATCTCATCCTGTTTTCTGTAAATTGTTCAAGGGTTTGCTTCATACCAATCCCTCCTTCAGGGATCCTCCCCCTGCTTGGGATATTAATGTTTGCATTGCCCAGCTTATGCAACCTCCTTTTGAGCCTTTGTCTTCAGCAGATCTCAAGTACTTGACTTGGAAGACTGTTTTTTCTGGTAGCTATTACCTCTGCCAGACATATCGGTAAGTTGCAAGCTCCATCAGTGGAGCCTGATTGTATCTCTTTCCATAGAGACAAGGTGGTCCTGAGAACCAGTAGGAGGTTCTTACCTAAGGTGGTTTCAGATTTTCATTTGAACCAGTCCATGTCTCTCCCTGTATTCTTCACTGATCACTCTTCTTCTGGTGAAAGAAGATTACACAGTTTGGACGTTAAGAGGACACTTAGCTACTACATAAATCATACTAAGGCCCACATTTTTGACTCCCATCAGTTGTTCCTCACTTATGGAGAAGTGGGGAAGGGCAAACCTGCCACTAAGAGAACTATTGCCAGGTGGATTGTCTCTTGTATGCAGTTCTGCTATGAAAAGCTAGGCAAGATTCCACCCTCAGGCCTGAAGGCTCATTCAACTAGAGGTACAGCTGCTTTCCTGGCTGCTTTCAGGGATATTCCATTGTTAGAGATATGCAAAGCAGCCACCTGGAAAACTGTTCATACATTCATCAAGCATTATTCCCTTGGCTATCCAGGCTAGGAGTGATGCTAGGTTTGATGCAGATTGCTGCAGAGCCTGTTCCAAAATAGGTTTGATTGCCTCCTCCATGGAGGTACTGCCTTAGTAGTCATAGTTGTCAGAATACAGCAAGACTTCATGTTGTTTGAAGAAAAATACTCACCTTCGTAATTGTGTTTCTTCTAATGGAGTCTTGCTGTATTCTGACCTGCCTCCCCTCTCAGAACCTGGCTTTTGGGAAGTGGGCTGGCAGGTGCAGTGCTGCACCCCAGGGGTGCATTGCTTCTACCTCTTGGTTTAACTTTTGTTTAGTCTATTTAGTTCACTATCTGTTTTGTTTTCTTGACTTGAGTCTTCGGGATCCCAAAATTTGGTTGCCTTTTGGCTATGAGTTTTACAATTTCCTCTTTAGAGTATAGCTAGTTAGTAGTGCTCGTAAGAATCTGACGGTTACACTTCAAGTGCAGCAGACAGTGGTTTGAACCGAGCTCGAGCCCAACGTTCTATGCTCTCAGCATAGAGTTAACTCTTTCATCTTCAGGGCAGTTCAAGTGCTGGGGCTAACTGCAATTGTCAGAATACAGCAAGACTCCATTAGAAGAAACACAATTACTAAGCTGAGTAATTTTTTCTTTTCTGTTGTGGGTAACAGTAGCAAAACCTTTTCTCCTGGCTCGAAAACTTTTTCATTTACCCCATGGTCATAATATACCTTCTGCTGGTTTTGAGCCTCTTCTTGATTACTGTGGGCAATTTCAACATATTTTGCCAGCTTCTTTCTTAGGGCGCACATATAGGAAGATACAGACTATTTCTGAGTGGGGTTATCCTGCCACGTTTCTTTTATCACATCCAGTGGCCCTCTTGGCTGCCTACCATACAGCATTTCAAATGGTGAAAACCCTGTTGATGCCTGTGGCACTTCTCTGTAAGCAAAAAGTAGGTGAGGCAATTAATGGTCCCAATCTTTCTCTTCCCCTTTTACAAACCTTTTTAACATATGTTTTAGGGTTTGGTTAAAATGCTCAACAGGACCGTCTGTCCGAGAGTGATTGGGGGGGGTTCTTATGGTAGTGATACCCAGCAGTCTGTACAGCTCTTTAAGCAGTGCAGCACCAAAATTACTACCCTGATCAGTAATAATTTTCTTAAGTATGCCCACTCTGCTGAAAATTTTGGCAAGCTCTGCTGCAACTTTTGGGGCTGTAATAGTATGCATTGGAACTGCTTCTGGGTATTGAGTAGCATAGTCACATACTACCAGGATAAATCTATTACCCTTTTTACTTTTGTTTAAAGGACCAACCACATCCATTGCAGTTCTCTCAAAAGGCACATCTATAAAGGGTGGGGAAACCAGGGGCACCTTGTCTTTTCTAGGGACTGGAGCTACTTTCTGACACTCAGCACAGGAATTACAATAGGTAGCAACATCTTCACAAATTCCAGGCCAGTAAAATCTACACAGCAATCAGCAAGGGTGCGATCCCTCCCTGAGTGACCAGCCATAGGATTATCTTGTGCTATCTGTAACAATTCTGTTCTATACTTATGTAGTATAACCAGATGTTCTGTTTGTTCCTGTGACTGAGGTTTAACTCAAACTCTGTACAGTAATCCATTACATTTTTAAACATTGGGCCAACCTGTTTTGGTTTACCCTAGCTGCTTGAAATAACCCTGAGAGAAATATTGTTAGCTTGCTCTGAAAGAAAATCACAATCAGTTATCAATTTAGTTTCAGAATTTTCATATTTTAACCCTTCATGTCCATCAGTCATTTGTTGCCATAGTTTCTTCAGGCTTCGTCTTTCTTTCTTGGATTTTCGGATCTTGGAGCTGTGCTCAGACAAGTCCGAATAAGAATCACTGAAAGGAAGAGTGTCCCCACTGTCTGAAATTTTCTTTGCCTGAGCTCATGTCATCACAGCTGCTGAAACATCAGAATTTATTCCCTCTTTGATCAATTCAGTAAATCCTGGAAAGTCATTTCCAATAATCACAGGCACAGGTAACTTTGGTGGTACCCCCACTTTCATTTGGTGCGACACACCCTTAATGGTCAGAGTCACTTCAGTGGTGGGATAGTATCGAGTGTCCCCGTGGATGCAGATGACACCTGTATCTGGTCCTTTTGCACAGTGTTTTCCCAGCACTTTAACATGCACTAGGGTCAGTCTGCTTCCCGAATCAGTAAGTCCCTTTACAGTCTTATTTCCCATCTTCATGTTTGTTAGGTACTTACCCCAGTTTGCCAAGGACAAATCTGCTCCAGTGCCACTCTCTTTATAATGGCAGTTTCTAGCAAAATGGCCTGGCTTGTTAAAGGTATAGCAGATAAGTCTTTTGGCACAAATTTGTTACCCCCACCAGAGTTCTTAGCAGACTTGGAATTTAAATGGGAAAAATAGTTTCTTACCAGTACTTGGTTGTTACCTCGCTTCTGTGGTGTCTGTCTGGCCATTTGGTAGTCCTCAGCCAAAGAAACAGCTTTTTCCCCATTCTCTGGTCGGTGTTCCTTTACCCACAGCTGCACATCCGTAGGCAAGATGTTGATGAATTGTTCCATGGCAAATGTGTCTATGATATATGGGACTGTTTTGCTCTCATCTTGGATCCATTTTATCAGGAGTTCTATGAGTCGGGTGAAGGCTTCTTGAGGATTGTCAACTGAGTTGTACTTCAGAGATCGAAATCTCTGCCTGTAGGTCTCTCTGGAGATGTTGTACGTTTTCAGGATTTTGCTTTTTACCAGGTCATAGTTTCTGACTGTGCAGTGTCCATACTGCTGTAGGCAAGCTGGGCTTTCCCTCTCAGGGTACCAGTCTGATTGCCCATTGCTGCTTTGGGCACTGGCAGGCTGTGGCAACTCTTTCAAAGGTTGTCAAGTATGCTTCAATATCATCTGAAGGACACAACTTTGTAAGTTTAATGGCCTTTCAAACAACATGAAGTCTTGCTGTATTCTGACTATTGCAGTTAGGTCCTGCCTTTCAGCTGCCCTAGAGAACAAAGAGTTAACTTTCCATGGCCAGCTTGGAACGTTCAGCATGAGCTCAGTTGAAGCCTCTGTCTGCTGTTGTTTAAACTCCAACCGTCAGATTCTTTACTCTGCCTCACTGAACAGTCGCTCCGGAGATTTCTCCTTTGCTCGGTTCAAAAAAAGTCGGTTAAAGTGTCGTTTTTTCGCTCGGTTTCTACCGAATTTCTGCTACTGAACCTGTTGGTTAAAGTCTCTGTCTGTGGTACCGTGAGTACTAGATAGGTTTTGCATTTAATTTCTGTGTGGAACTTGTAAACATTGGATCGGTTCAGTTTGAACCGATCAGATTGGTTTTAAAAAAACTTCAGAATTTATTAAAGTGTGGTAACTGATCCATATCGGTTCTAAAAAAAAAAAAATGGATTTAATTACGTTTCAAGACTGTAACACGTCAGAACCGATAGGTGTCTTGCCTGCGGATTGCTGAAAAAGGGTAAGTTTTGATAGATTGGCCATGTCTGAGAAACCCAAGAAAAAAAATGGGCCCACTGGGCTCAACACTGTAGTGTGTGTGTGGGGGAGCTTTTGCTAAGGCTAATCCCCACACCACCTGTGTTTGTCTGGGGTTTGACCACCCCGATTCAGACTGCCAATTTGTAAAGTTTTCCAAAGCTACCCTGGATAAGAGAGTAGTAGACTGAGGAAAGGAGGCTGAGAAGTCCGCTGACCCAGATGGCTAGCCCGTTCGGTTCCGACCGAACCAGTAGGAGTGCCCTCTGACCAGGTGAAACTGGCAAAAGGAGAGCCGATTCTGAGTGAGTCGGTTCAAAGAAAGAGAAGGAAAATCATCCGTTCAGATCTACAAATTCTTTCTCCGACCGCTTGATGAAATAGCCAAAGTGATAAAGATAGTTCATTCCTAACCTGGTCCCGCCGAACCGCACCATCTGTCGGGTTCGGTTCGTCGTTCCCCGGTTCCGATTATACTTTGAAGAATTTTATGAACCGGAGGAGGAGGAGGAGAGTATGAGGATAAAGATGATGATGGTGATTATGAAAGTCTGATGTCTCTATTGACCTGAACATCTCCCCAGACAGACCTTCAGGTGTTTCTTCTCTTAGGCTTTCTGAGTCCCCTTCCCAGTTTATGTTTTACAAGAAAGTGTCTGAAACCCTCCAGCTTCCAATGGAAGAAGCAGGAGAGGATCAGGAGGAGCCTGATTATGTTGAAATGATGGACATCCCAGAGTCCAGGAGATTGTCTGTTCCCCTCCATAAATCTTTTGGGAAACAGACATTTAAAATTCTAAAGACTCCTAATTCCATACCTCCTGTGGACAGAAGAATGGACAAGAGGTATACTCTTTCAGGCTCAGACACAGAGTTCCTTTCCCAGCAATGCAGCCATGTTGGGGTAGTGTAGGCTGCTGCCTGTGATAAGGCAATATTCCTTGGCATCACACCCCAGATAAGGACTCCAGGAGGATTGATGCCATGGAAAGAAGCAGTACATGGCAGCATCTTTGGGACTCAGGCAGGCTAACTATATGGCCTACAGCTAGATACGGAAGTCCAGGTGGGACACTGTGCTGGCTCTGGCTAAACAGGCCCCTGACCAGCTTGCCAAGGAGCTGAGCAGGTTGCTCGGATGGGATTGAGGCATCCCAGGTGCAATGTCATGCTACTGTAGACTCCAATGATGTTTCATCTAGAGTCACGGCTACATCTGTGGCCCTTCGGAGGATGGCTTGGCTCAGATGTACTAGCCTGTCACAGGATACCCAGGCTAAGGCCATGGATTTCCCTGCCATTGGTAATTCCCTGTTTGGGGAGCAGACAGAGAACTACATGAAGAAGATGGACAAGTACAGGACCACCTACAGGAGTGCTCAGGCCAAAGAAAGGCAAGCAACTCCTCAGAGACAGCATTCCAGGGGCAGGCCCTTTCAAATGCCTTTTTACCAAGCCCAGACCTCCTCTTCTGCTTATGCTCAGAGGGGGTTCTTCCGAGGGAGAGGCAGATGGGAATGAGCAGGCCTGCTTCCACCCCTCAGCCTAAAGCCCCTGCCAAGCAGACACCCTGATGGGTCTGCCCGGGCCAATTCTCCAATACCTGTAGGGGGCAGGCTGGCTTACTTTGTCAAGGACTGGAAGTCTTTGACATCAGACAAGTGGGTCCTGGAAGTAGTAAGCCAGGGGACTGGTTCTCAGCATCAAAAAATTTCCCGAGATGAGAACCAGATCCTTTCCACTTGCAAATCCATCAGAGACCCTTGCCCTAGAGGCAGAGGTTTCTTCCCTCCTGGCTCTCAGAGCCATAGAAAGGGTTCCTGTCCTACCCAGGGGCAAAGGATTGTACTCCAGGTACTTCCTAACCCCCCAAAAGACAGGAGAATAGCGGCCCATCCTGGATCTAAGATATCGGAACAAGTACCTTTTAAAACCAAAATTCAAAATGGTGACTCTGGGAATAATTCTGCCCTCTCTAAGGCCAGGGGACTGGCTAGCCTCCCTGGACCTCAAAGATGCATATTGTCACATTCTCATCAGGTGCTCCCACAGAAAGTACCTCAGGTTCGAGTTGCTCTCAGGCCACTGTCAATTCAGAGCAATGCCCTTTGGCCTAACATCAGCCCCAAGGGTGTTCACAAAGTGCCTGGCAGTAGTGGTTGCTTTCCTAAGGAGAAAAAAGATCTCCATCTTTCCACACCTGGACGACTGGCTCATAGTGGGTCAGTCTCCAGACCAAGTCAAGTCACATCTGCAAATAACTCAGCAAGTGCTCACTTCCTTAGGATTCCTCCTCAGCCTTCCAAAGTCAGTTCTCGAGCCAGTACAGCTCCTCACCTTTATAGGGCAGAGCTGATACAATAAGAGAAAAGCCTTCCTTCCCTGGACAGGCAAGGACCTCATAGAACTGGCCTCTTCATTCACCCTTTGGGTGTCTCGACCAACAAAGGCATTTCTTGCAGCTCCTGGGCCACATGGCAGCCTCTACAGCAGTGGTCCAGGGGGCAGATTCCAGATGAGGGACTTTCAGTTCCACTTAAGAGCTTTCTGGTCCCAAAGAAAGGATTCCCTTAGCAAACTAGTTCCAGTGACTCGAACCCTGAGCCAGGCTTTGCAGTGGTGGCAAGATCAGGACAATTTGAGACAAGGAGTTCCTTTTGTCACTCCGTCTCATTCAGTGATACTCACCACAGATGCCTTCCTGCTGGGCTGGGGAGCCCACTTGAGGGATCTTACCACCCAAGGGCTGTGGTCACCTCAAGAATCTCTGCTTCACATCAATCTCTTGGAACTCAGAGCAGTGTTTCTGGCACTGCAAGCCTTTTCCAAATCTGTGCAGAACAAGGTGGTCCAGATCAGAACAGACAATACCACTACAATGTTGTACATCAACAAGCAAGAAGACATTCAGTCCACGCTTTGTGCACAGAAGCAGTGAAGTTGTGGTCTCTGGCGTATTCCTGCAAACCTCTCTGATAGCAGTTCACTTCCCAGGAAGGACAATGTCCTAGCAGATGCTCTCAACAGGATATCCCAGGGCCATCACGAATGGACCCTAGATCCCTAGTTTTGGAAGGATTTTCTCAAGATGGGCACTCCACAGATGGATCTTTTGCAGCCCCAGACAATCACCAGCTTCCTCTCTTTGTTGCAGATCCCCAGTCTTGGGCTCAGTCCCCTGGATGCTCTGATTCTGAATTGGGAAGGAAGTTCCTGCATGCTTTTCCCCTTCCTCTCCTGTTCAAAGTGCTAGCCAAGATCAGGTCTCAACCATGCAAAGTGATCCTGATTGCTCCAGACTGGGCCAGACAGCCCTGGTACCCACTGTTGCTGTCCTTAACAGTCCACCTTCCCCTGTCTCTTCCCAGGAATTACAACCTGTTGACATCCTCTCAGGGGAGGATTTGGTATCCGAACCTCAAATCTCTCAATCTCAAGGCATGGCTCTTGAAGAGTTAGAGTTTGCTGATCTACACCTTTCTCAAAGGGTTCTGGACATCCTTAAGGCTTCACGAAAGCCTTCCACCAGAAAGACTTACAATTCCAAATGGAAAAGGTTCATTATTTGGTGCTCTAATAAGCATATTTCTCCAGAATCTGCTGGGTTGCCTACAGTCCTGGACTACATGGTTCATCTTAATGGCTTGGGACTTAGGCCAGCTACAGTTAAAGTGCATCTGGTAGCTGCTTGTGCCTTCTTGTAAGTAGGCAAGCCCTCTCCCTCTGTCAGCCCATCCTGTGTTTTCTAAGTTCTTCAAGGGATTGTTGCACACCAGTCCCCCTTAGGGACCCTGCTCCTGCTTGGGACCTTAATGTTTGCATTGCTCAGCTTATGCAACCACCCTTGAGCCTTTGTCCTCTGCAGAGCTTAAGTACTTGACTTGGAAAACTGTGTTTTGGTAGCCATTACCTCTGCCAGGCGTATTAGTGAAGTGCAAGCCCTGTCAGTGGAGCCTGATTTCATCTCTTTCCATAGAGATAAAGTGCACTTAGAACCAACAGGAAGATCTTCCTGGACATAAGTCTCCACCACTCATTCACACTAGTGGGATTAGCGCGAGGCACTAGGACCATCGAGAACAAACTTTTTGCTGGAAGGTCGGCGCGAGAGATGGCGCACCGAGGTGGCGCCCGCGAGCAGCTGAATGACAATGACAATATCTCGGCGACCTCAACCGCCTCAGTTCCTTTTCCCCACGCCGAAAAGCGCTTCAGTGACCACGCCGCCGCCTAGGAGTCAAAAACCGAGCAAGTTTTCAGTTGTTTTTGTAACATTATCACGATAGTAGTATAGCAATTTTATTCTTCCGTTAAATGTTTCAATATTTAAATTTAACCTTGGAATCGACCTACTGATGGTCGACCATAAGCAGTCAGGTAGCGGTAGGGGCCGTGTAAACTGTTCGTCAGCGGGCTGGGTCGGTCGCCTCCTTCTCCTCAGCGAGTTCCGACAACGGTCGTCCGATGCGGGGGATGGGCGGTCCCCGTCGCATAAAATAAGGATCGCATTCGTGCGGTTCAGCCTCGACTCTTCTTGACACAGGTCAAAGAAGGCATCCTCGAGTGCCCGCGGGTATGTCTGGCGCCGGCGGTGGGTTATCGTTGCTGGTGCGGTCTCCTTCGCGGATCCCAACTTCGTGTCGTCGTCCTCGACACGGACCCTCCGCCTAGGTAGTGCTCAGATGAGCAGTTTCATCGTGGGCGCTCTTATGGGCGATGGGCTCGGGTGAACACTTCTACTGGCCCGGTTGCCTCAGAGCCCGGGCTCTCCTGCGTCAGGTAGGCGGTTGGACCTTCCTAGTCACGCAGGACTTCTTGGTGCCAGCGACTCCGATAACAGTGTCCCCCCTCACATGGCTGCGAGCGCGAGGCACCAATCCACTTATCTCCTGTTTCCTCCTCTACTTTCCAGGTTCCTGGGGCTTTTCCGGCACCTTCAGCAGGTCTGTTAACCCCAGCCGGCGCCGTTTTCAGTACGCTGGGTCTTGCGGCGCCGTCTACAACGCGTGATCTCACGCGCCCCGGCAATGCCGTCAGATCGCGGCGCCCGCGTGGTGGCGGCGGCGTTAACGCGCCATTGACCCGGCCGCGCCCGCCGGGCGCCAGTTCGTGCCTCTTCGCCGTGCGCCCCTCTGTGCCATTCCAACCCGTTTGCCGTTCCCGCGCTGGGGGCCTGGGACTCCTTGTTTTCTACTATTTCCTCCTCTCTAATTTTCCTCCTTTCCTGTCCAAACAGTCCTTCCTGGACCATAAGGAATGATGTTGAAATGACCAGACCGGTTGGGTGATGAAATGGAGAAACAGATCTTTCTTTGCTACAGAGCCTGTGGTGAGACCTGTCCTTTAAGTCTGTTGAAGAACACAAGACCTCTTTCTCTCAGACTCGACATCGATCCTGGGAAGTATTAAGACTCAAGTATCTTCGCCGGAGATCCTCAGTTTGACTCCTCCGATCAGCCTTCCTTGACGCTGTCTCAAATGGTATAGAATAATCCTCTTATTCCCTCAGTACTAAATCCATTGACAAAGTATTCAGCTCCCAAGGAGTCCTTTTGGCATCCCAAACCTGGGATCTATTGTAGTCCTGAGAGAATGACAAGTCGTTCTTCCTCAAACTACTAGCTCGACCTATTAACAAAGAGTCTCGTAAGATTGATACATTAGGTAAGAGACAGTCTGCCTCCACTCTAAGTATCGTATTGCCAGTTATCAAACTATTTCTCAGTATGTATCTGTGGCACTCTATGAAAGAAGGTTGAGCTCTTCAGATTAGGACTCAGTCAGGCTTCTTCGCCCGTTATTAAAGTATTGGTCCAATAACCAAGGTCAAAGCACGCCATGGGCGCTGACACGCCGCTCGCTCAGCAACGCGGGTTGTCTCGGCCATTCCTGACTCCGTACTTCCAACTCCCGCGAATGATGCTCAGCAGGTAATGGCACTGCCTTTTGATGGCTCCTATCTTTTGGCCCTCAGGTGGGCAGCCTCAAGGCCACTAGAGACTGATCGGCCGTAAATTGGCCAGACCTCGCCTACCCCTCCGGGGCATGTGAACAAACGTCACTTTCATACTCGTAGTCCTTTCAAAGGCAGAGGCAGAAGCTTCCATAAAGCCAACCTGCCCAACCTCAAAAAGCCCAGGAAAGTTGAGGGCCCAAAGCCCCCAGCCACCTAAGTGCTGGCCAAGTTCCATCCACTCTGCCCAGGTGGAACTTCTCCTCCGGTGGGAGGTAGTCTGATGTACTTACAACAGTGAAGTCCATAACTTCAGACAAATGGGTCTTCGGATAATTCGCGAGGTTATTCTCTCAATTTCTTGAAACCCCAATTGTCCTCCAGGCGACAACCCAAGTTGTCGGCCTCTCAGTCAGAGCAGGCTTCGAGCAGCCAGAAGAATGTCTGAAACTCTTGAGAGGCGTTGAACTGGTTCACTTCTACCTCTTCAGGAGCAAAGCGTGAAGGTGAAGCGATCTCAGGTTGGGATGGACCACGGGACCCTGAGTCAACAGGTTCACCTGCAAGGGGAGTGGTCTCGGAGGAACTGCCAACATATTGTTGAGTAGTGGAAACCAGAGTTGTCGAGGCCAAAAGGGAGCAATGAGAATCATCTTGGTCCCAAGACTCGAACTTGAGGAGTACTCTCTGAATTAGAGGAAGGGGTGGAAAGGCGTATAGAAAGCGTTTTGTCCACTGCAGCCTGAACGCATCCTGACAGAAAATGCCAGGCCCTGGAATTCTGGAGCAGAAGAGAGGCAGTTTTGCGTTGAGTGCGGATGCAAAAAGGTCCAGGTCTGGAGTTCCCCACTCTTCGAATAGTGACTGAACTATGACTGAGCCGAGAGACCACTCGTGAGGATCTGCTTCTGTTCTGCTGAGACGGTCTGCCAAGTCATTTTGTAAGCCTGGCAGGTAAACCGCTTGAATTAGAGCTTTGTGTTCCAAGCACCATTCCCACACCCTCATCGCTTCCCTGCATAAGGGGTAAGAGTGAGCTACCGCCCTGCTTGTTGATGTAGTACATCACTGCTTTGTTGTCCGTTTGAAGGAGAATGGTCTTGTGACAGAGAATGTCCTTCAGCACACGAACACTATAAGGGCGGCTCTCATCTCTAGGACATTTATGTGAAGCTGGGACTCGAGTTGAGTCCACACCCTTGAGTGTGGAGGCGCAACAGTGAGCTCCCACCCCCATTAGCGATCGTCCGTGGTAATGGAGATCTGATGATCCAGAGGAGCAAAGGGAAATCCCTCCAGGAGATTGCTCTCCTGAGACCACCAGGTGAGGGACCTCTGTAAGGGTTCTGTCACCTTGATGGGATAAGACTGCGGGTCAGTGGTTGGAGACCACTGAGCATCCATTGAGTGGCTCTCATGTGCAGCTGTGCTAGGGGTACAGTGAACACTGAGGATGCCATGAGGCCTAACAGACGTTGCATTGAGAGAGCTGTAACTGATCTGTTCTCTCCAATGTAACGAGCCATCTGAAGGATATCGTTCCTTCTGTCCTCTGGAAGGAAAGCTTTCGCACAAGAGGTGTCCAGAAGAGTTCCTATGAAAAGGAGTCTCTGGGAGGGCTGCAACTGAGACTTTTTGAGGTTCAGCAGAACTCCCATGGACGTAGAAAGCGAGAAGCCATCTGTCGGCGTCCAGGTCCCTTGTCTGGAAGGGCTTGCTTGGAGCCAGTCATCCAGGTAGGGAAACACTTGGATACAGAGTTTCCTGAGATGCGCTGTGAGAACTGCACAACACTTTGTAAAGACTCACGGCGCCGAGGATAGACCAAAGGGCAGGACTCTGAACTGATAATGTTGACCCAGAGCCACAAACCTCAGGAATTTGTGATGCCTCGGGTGAATAGGAATGTGCTGGTAAGCATCCTGCATGTCTAGGGAGGCTAGCCAGTCGTGTTGATGAAGCAAGGGTAACAGGGATCCCAGAGAAATCATTCTGAATTTCTCCTTGGGGAGAAATTTGTTTAGCTTTCTGAGGTCTAGAATGGGGCGCATTCCCCCGGACTTCTTTGGAACTAGAAAGTAGTGGGAGTAGAACCCCGTGTTTCGCTGATGCAGAGGCACCACTTCTACTGCCCTGTTGTTTAGAAGGCCCTGAATCTCTGCGTGAGAAAAGGTCTGACTGAAGGGTTGACAGCCTGGGCTGTCGTTTGGGAAGAGACAATCGGAGGGTCTCCAGAAAATTGAGAGAATACCCCTCGCGAATTATCCGAAGGACCCATTTGTCTGAGGTTATGGACTTCCACTGGCTGTAGAAGTGCATCAGACGACCTCCCACCGGAGAGGAAAAGTCCACCTCGGGCAGTTGAGATGGGACTTGGGCTGGCAACTCATAAGGTAGCGCTGGGCACTTTGGGCCCTTGCGCTTTCTGTTGCGCCTTCTTTTGAGGTTGGGCAGGTTGGTTCTTATGGAAACTTCCTCTGCCTCTGCCCGAAAGGACTGACGATTATGAAATTGCTGTCTACCGACATGCCCTCGAGAAGGGGCAGGAGGGGGTCGAGCCAGCTTAATGGCTGACCTAGTCTTTTGTGTAGCTTCTAGAGCCTGCTCTACCTGAGGACCGAAAAGATAAGAGCCGTCAAGGGCAAGCGCCATCACCTGCTGGTGCGCATCATTCGTGAAGAACCGGAAATGCGCAGCCAGGAGTGGCCGAATACAAATACCAGCAGCTGCTGAGCGAGAAGCAGTGTCGAAAGCATCCATGGCTGCTTTGACCTGCTGGTTATTAGATTCAATACCTCTGGTAATGGTTTGAAGAAGCTCTGGCTTTGAGTCCGAGTCTGGAAGAGCCTCAACCATTTGCTTGATAGAATGCCACAGGATATACTCATACTGGGAAAAACCACCCTGGTAACTGGCAATACGCATGCACTTAGAGTGGGCCTTGGCAAGACTCTCTTACCCAATGTATCTATCTTACGAGACTCTTTGTTGATAGAATGAGCTGTAGTAGTTTGAGGAAGAACTACCTTGTCATTTTCTGCCAGGACTACAATAGGATCCGAAGGCTTGGGATGCCAAGATAGGGACGATCTTTGGGGCGGAGTATTTCCTATCGATGGATTTAACCACCGAAGGGTAAGAGCAGGATTATTCCATACCATTTGAGACAGCGTCTCAGAAGGAAGAGTTGAATCGGAGGAGTCAAATCCGTAGGGATCTCCGAAGCATGAAGATACTGGAGTCTTAACAGCTTCCCAGGATCGATGTCTGTAGTCTGGAAAGAAAGAGTGGAGCTCAGATTCTTCAACAGAGACTTAAAGGACAGGTCCTCGACCACAGGCTCTGTACCAATAAAAGATCCTGTTTCGTCCACTTCATGACCCAGCCGAAGGTCTGGGTCAGGCTCAGCATCATCTCCTGACAGTCCAGGAGGGCAAGAACTTCCTGTTAGTCCTGAGGACCATCTTATCTCTATGAAAGGAGATAAAATCAGGCTCCACTGACAAAGCTTGTAATTCACTTATGCGTCTGGCAGAAGTGATGGCTACCAGAAACACAGTCTTCCAAGTCAAGTACTTAAGCTCTGCTGAAGACAAGGGCTCAAAAGGGGCTGCATAAGCTGAGCAATGCAAACATTAAGATCCCAGGCAGGGCAGGGTCCCTGAATGGAGGGTTGTGTGAAGCAATCCCTTAAAAACTTGGAGAATACAGGATGAGCTGAAAGAGAAGAGGGTTTACCTGCTGAAATAAAAGCAGACACAGCTGCCAAATGTACTTTAGGGTAGCTGGTCTCAGCTCAGGTATTTAAATGGACCATATAATCCAGGACTGTGGGTAATCAGCAGATTCTGGGAAATCGCTTCCCAGAGCACCATATGGAAAACCTCTTCCATTTGGAATTATAGCTAGCCCTGGTGGAAGGTTTCCTAGAAGGCTTCAATATATCCATTACACCTTGGGAGAGGTGTAGATCAGCAAACTCTAACTCTTCAAGAGCCAGGCCTTGAGATTGAGAGATTTGAGGTTCGGGTACCAAACCCTCCCCCGAGCACAGGTTAACAGGTTGTGTTTCCTGGGAAGACACAGGGGAAGATGGACTGCTAAGGACAGTAGGAGTGGATACCAGGGTTGTCTGACCCAATCTGGAGCAATCAGGATCATCTTGCAGGATTGAGATCTGATTTTGACTAACACTTTGAACAGGAGAGGGAAGGGGGGAAAAGCACAGAGAAACTTCCCTTAACAATTGAGAACTAGGGCATCCAGAGGGACTGAGCCCAACACTGAGGGCCTGCAGCAAAAAAGGGGAAGTTGGTGATTGTCTGGGGCTGCAAAAAGACCTATCTGCGGGGTGCCCCATCTGGCAGAAATTACCTCCAGGACCAGGGGGTCCAGTGACCATTCGTGATGGCCCTGGGAAATCCTGCTGAGAGCGTCTGCCAGGACATTGTCCTTGCTTGGGAGGTGAACTGCCATAAGGGAGGTGTTCAGGGAGTAAGCCAGAGACCACAACTTCATTGCTTCGGTGCACAAGGCCGTAGACCGAGTGCCTCCTTGCTTGTTGATGTACCACATTGTGGTGGTGGTGTCTGTTCTGACCTGTACAACTTTGTTCTGAACAGATTTGTAAAAAACTTGAAGTGCTAGAAAAACTGCTCTGAGTTCCAACAGACTGATGCGGAGCAGAGATTCCTGAGGAGACCACAATCCCTGGGTAGTGAGGTCGGCCATGTGAGCTCCCCACCTCAAGAGGGATGCATCTGTAGTAAGGATTAAGGAGTGAGACTGAGTGACAAAGGGAACCCCTTGTCTCAGATTGCTCTGATCCTGCCACCACTGTAGAGCCTGGATCAGGGTTTGAGTTACTGGGATCAATTTGGTTAGAGGGTCTTTCCTTTGAGACCAAAAGGCTCTCAAATGGAACTGGATGTCCTCATCTGAAATCTTGCTCCTGCACTACTGCTGTAGAAGCAGCCATGTGCCCCAGGAGCTGTAGAAAATGCCTTGCTGGTCAAGAGACCTGCAGGGTGAATGAGAGCCAGAGACCAGGGTCCTTGCCCTGTCCAAAGGAAGGAAGGCTCTGGCTTTCTCTGTGTTCAGCTCTGCGCCTATGAAGGTGAGGAGCTGGACAGGCTCTAGGACTGAGTTTGAAAGGTTCAGAAGGAAACCTAGAGAGGTAAGCAGTTGCTGAGTTATCTGTAGATGTAACTTGACTTGGTCTGGAGACTGGCCTACTATGAGCCAGTCATCCAGGTAAGGGAAGATGGCAATTTTTTGCCTTCTTGGGAAGCAACTGCTACTGCCAGGCATTTTATGAATACCCTTGGAGCAGAGGTGAGGCCAAAGGGCATTGCTCTGAACTGGTAATGGCCTGAGGGCAGCTCGAACCTGAGGTACTTTAGATGGGAGCTTCTGATGAGAATATGGAAGTAGGCATCCTTGAGGTCCAGGGACTAGCCAGTCCCTGGCCTTAGAAGAGTAGAATAATTCCCAGAGTCACCATTTGAATTTTGGTTTTAAAGGTGCTTGTTTAAATATCTGAGATCCAGGATGGCGCCATTCTCCTGTCTTTTTGGGGTAAGGAAGTACCTGAGTACAATCCTTTGCCCTGGTGTGAGGTGGAACTCTTTCCACAGCTCTGACAGCCAGGAGGGAAGAGACCTCTGCCTCTAGGGCAAGTGCCTCTGGTGGATTTGCAGGTGGAAAGGATCTGGTTCTCATCAGTGGGAATTTTCTGAAGCTGAGAACCAGTCCCTGGCTTACTACTTCCAGGACCCGCTTGTCTGATGTCAGAGACTTCCAGTCCTGGACAAACTAAGCCAGCCTGCCCCCTACAGGTAGCTGAAAATCAGCCCTGGCAACCCCATCAGGGTGCCTGCTTGGCAGGGGCTTTGGGCTGAGGGTGGAAGCAGGCCTGCTGGTACCCAGTCTGCCTCTCCTTCTAAAGAACACCCTCTGGGCAAAGCAGAAGGGGAGGCCTGGGCTTGGTAAAAAGGCCTATGAAAAGGCCTGCTCTTGCCCCTGGAAAGCTGCCTTTGAGGGTGGCCTGCCTTTCCTTGGCCTGTGCACTCCTATAGGTGGTCCTATATCATCCATTTTCTTCATGTAATTCTCTGTCTGCTCCCAAACAGAGAATTACCCACAACAGGAAAATCCATGGCCTTAGTCTGGGTATCCTGACAAGCTAGTACATCTGAGCCAAGCCCATTCTGCAGTGCCACAGATGTAGCCATGACTCTTGATGACACATCATTAGAGTCCATTGCAGCATGGAATTGCACCTTGGATGCCTCAATACCATCAGCAGCCACCTGCTCCAGCTCCTTGGCAAGCTGGCCAGGGACCTGTTTTGCTAGAGCCATAACAGTATCCCATCTGGATTTCTGATATCTAGCAACATAGCAACATAAGCCTGTCTGAGTCCCAAGGATGCTGCCAAGTACTGTTTCTTTGCCATGGCATCAATCCTCCTGGAGTCCTTGTCAGGGGGGTGTGAAGCCAAGGGAATATTTGCCTTGTCACAGGCTGCAGCAGCACTACCCTTACATGGCTGCATTGTTGTGTAAGGAACTCCATATCAGAACCTGACAATGTGTACCTCTTGTCCATTCTCTTATCCACAGGGGTATAGTGTGAGGAGTTTTAGAATTTTAACTGTTTCCCAAAGATTTATCAAGGAATAGACAGTCTCCTAGACTCTGGGATATCCATCATTTCCACATAGTCAGGCTCCTCTTGATCATCCACAGCTTCCTCCATAGGGAGCTGGAGGGTTTCAGCCACTTTTTTATAAAACATAAAATGAGAAGGGGACTCAGAAAGCCTAGGAGGAGACACTCCTGAAGGTCTGTCTGGGGAGATGTCCGGGTCAATGGGCACATCCAGACTTTCAAATCCACATTTACTCTCCTCATACTCCTCTTCCCCCTCCTCCGGTTCATAATATTCCTCTAAATCATACTCTTGAACTGGTGGAACCGGCCGAACCGGACGCTTACCTGATGGTGCCGGTTCGGTCGGAACCGGGAAAGCGACTGGACAATTTTAATCGCTTTGGCTATTTCTTCAGCGGTTGGAGAGGAAAGTTTTGGCTCCACACCAGCTGATTTCCTAGTCCTTTTTGCTGGAACCGACTCCTCAGAGTCGGATCTCCTTTTGCCCGAGGAAGTCTCGCCCTGGTCAGAGGGCACTCCCTCTGGTTCGGTTGGAACCGAACCGGGCTGGCCATCCGGTTCAGTGGACTTTTTGGCCTCCCTTTCCCTGAGCCTACCAACTCTCTTTTCTAGGGTAGCTGCAGGAAAATTTTTACAAATCTGGCAGTCTGCATTGAGGTGGTCAAACCCCAGACAATAAACACAGGTGGTGTGGGGGGTCAGCCTTGGCAAAGACTTCCCCACAGACACTGCAGTGTTGAAACCCAGTGGGCCCGGTTTTTCTTTTGGGTTTCTCAGACATAGTGCCAGCCTAATCAAACTTACCCGTTTATGGCAATCCACCAGGTAAGACCCTCTTATCGGTTCCCAACCGTGTCACGGGTTGTGGAAAAAAACGTAATAAAATCCGTTTTTTTTAGAACCGATAAGAACTGGTAACCACACTCTAAATGACAGATTAATATATTTGGTTGAGACCGAACCGATAAACCGTTTACAAGTTCCACACAGAATAGAAATTAATGTAAAACCTATCTAGTACTCACAATACCACAGACAAAGTCTGAACCGACCGGTTGCGGTTTAAATTCGGTCGAAAATCGAGAAAAACAATACTTTAACCGACAAAATGAACCGAGCAGAAGGAGAACTCTCCGGAGCGACTGTTCAGTGAGGCAGAGTAAAGAATCTGACGGTTTAAGTTTGAAGAACAACAGACAGAGTTTCAACCGAGCTCGAGCTCAGCGTTCCATGCCTGGCATGGAAAGTTAACTCTTTCACCTCCGGAGCAGTTCGAAGGTTGGGACTCACTGCATATGTCATAATATAGCAAGACTTCATGTTGTTTGAACCCACAACTCTGAGTAGGGTGGTAGGAGATAGGGTTCACCCAGAAAGGACGGCCAAGGACTGTCCTGCTAATAAAAAGAGCCGTCTTGTAAAGAGCATCCAGAACATGATGCTTACAAGATAAGCGCTCGAGTTGTAACGCACCACTTCGCAGACGACTGCAATGGGCACAAAATGAAACTCTGCCAGGAAGTTGCAACCACTCAGACAGTGGCAAAAACCCGGACTCACAATGTGGTATAGGACCAAAACTAATAGTGTGAAAGACATGTACTAATCTAATGTAAAGGACCTCAGGAACTGCAAGAGCCGGAAGTAAAGTCTACAGGTTCAGGGTAGACTGAAAAGCAGAGACGGAACCCCCCACTACCAAGTATGGCTGACCTGCAAACAACAGGTCCAGGAGCACTTGAACCCCTTACTTGGTGAGCAAAAGAAGGTCTAGGTGGGGTTAGCCCATCAAGGAAAATGGTTTTCACCAAGTCACTTAAACCTTCCTCATGGAAGGCAAAGCACAACTAAGAAGCCTCTTGTGGTGGTCTAGTAGAATCAGATCCTACCCACTGCATATTCCTAAAGGGAATCATCCAGCCCCTGTGTGTATAACTGTAGTAGCAGTTTCTGAACTCAAAGAAAAGTGTACAGGAGGACGTGTTCACTGCGGGGGAAAAAAACATTCAGACAGAAAAAAACGGGCTGGATTTGTAAGGCAAATAGAGGCAGATGTGCGTTGAGGAGGAACACAGCAGGACCAAGTTTGGACTAACCCATACATAGAAGTGACCAAACAGTGGCAGAAGTGGCTCAATGCGGTGAGACACTACTTACTCCAGCCTCCCTGAAGGGAGCAGGAAGGACTCTAGTTTACTTTGTTGGGGAAAAAACAAAAAAAACAAACATCACTGCTTAGTCATGCAGTCGGAGAGAATAGCTTCAAGTGCTACTGGCATGGAACCAATGCGCAGGAACTGAAGATGTGAATATTTGAGAAGCTATCTCAGAAAAAGACCTACTTGACCTATGGTCAAGAAAGGAGTATGTCGTCTGTTAAGTTGAAGCAAGCATGGAAGTAGGAATCTAAGTTCCAACTCACTTCTGTTGCTGCTGCGAGGCTCTGATCAAGAGAAGAAAGCCTGATTTAAAAAAAAAAGGGAGGGACTAACAGACTTGTTAGATGCCTAGGTTTTGGAAATATCTCGGAATAAGAGAAAATTCTCTAGAGAAAAGAGGTGAGCTATACCACCGCTGAATCGGACTGCCCCTAGGGGTAGAAGAAATCAGGTACTCCTTACCGAAGTTTAGAGATGACCACCTCAGATCCAAGGTGTGGTATCGGGAAATTCCGACTAGGCCCTGTGCTGTGATAATTCTAACACCCCCCTTTTTTTATCTATCAGTACAAGCCTGACAAGGTTGTAGGCTGCTATTTCGCAAGGATTGCCTGATACAGACATGGCAAGGATGTCATCCCTCTGAGGAGCAGGAGGAGCCTGAGGATCTGTAACTGAACCCTTGACTGGACTAATAATAATAGCCAGACAGATGTTAACTACCTTTGCCGAAGCAGCCACCAGAAGGGTAGCATCAAAAGAGGACTGTATACCCCTATCAAAGGAGCAGAACAGTCTGTGCAGCTCCCGACCACTGAATTAGAATGTTCCACATAGTGTAATTGTCTTGACAACTAAAAGAGTCTAGACGCAGAGGTGTATGGTCCACAGATCCAGTCTGAACACTACGGTGGACCCCATTAATAAGGAACTACTGAAAAGAACTTTCCATCACAGACTCTGATGATGGAGAGGGCGTGTCCTTCAGTATATAAAATGAGTCATCTGCTGTATCACTGACCAGAAGGACAGGGAGAGACTCATCTAGATGCCCTTCTACCGCAGAAGGACCCCAAAAAGAGGTCTAGAGACTCCGTCACCAGGAAGGATGTCAAGGAGCTTGGCACCATGTAGGGAGCTGAGAAAGTGCTTAGCGGAATGAGAGATTCTGTTAGCAGAACAGAAGAGTCCCATCAGTGGAAAACCACTGGATGACAAGACCCGATGCAGATTGCCACCCACTAAGATGTGTGGAAAAAATAATCCGCAGAACAGGACTTCATTCTGTGGAAACATCCTGCCACAAGTCCCGCAGAAGAAGAGGTCTGCAAACGGAGATCTTGCCCTAATTCAGTCGGACAGCACCAACTGGCACCCCAGCGGCACCAGCGTTACTCGTGGCACAGGAGGGCACCAAGCAGTACCTATGCCAACCTGGGAGACACCCGAGGGCACCCATGGCGTAATCCGCAGGTATCCTCGGCACTAATGGCAGCAACGGCAAGCAAGGGCAACCCCGATGCCCATGGCACCCAAGAAACCTATGGCACCCTGGCAC
Source organism: Neoceratodus forsteri (assembly GCA_016271365.2). Lineage (NCBI taxonomy): Eukaryota > Metazoa > Chordata > Ceratodontiformes > Ceratodontidae > Neoceratodus > Neoceratodus forsteri. The sequence goes on from CM057453.1 coordinate 1,096,549,206, forward strand.
CCATGACACCCATGGACTCATGGCACCCATGACACCCGTGGGTGCCATGCAGCAGCTGAGGGTACCCGGTGCCACCCGCGGGTGCCCGGCACTGCCTGTGGCACTGCCCACATGTGCCCAGCATCGGTCACGGCACCCACGGGTGCCCTCAACATCCACAAGCACCCACAGGCATCTGTGGCACCATGACACACCCACAGCACTGCCAGCGGCGCTGGCAAAGAAGGCAACAATGACAGCACCCACAGCGCCGAGCAATGGCGCCAATCCACAGCACCGACCCAAACACTAGCACTGCCCCCTACGGCACCAATGCCAAACCATTGTCACGGCGCTGGACCTGTGGTGCCACCAAGGTGTCGGGCACAGTGCCAGGAAAAACACCATAAAAAAGCCAATGGAGAAGGAAAAGTGGTGCCCGTACGTCCCAGCATGGAAAAGGAAGAGGGGTAGGCACGAGGTGGTGAAGGCACCAAGAAAGCACCGCTCATTCTGATCAATTGTCCGGCTCTGGTCCAGCAGCTTGAGGCCGGAGGCCCGAAAACAGGAAAATAGCCAGGAAAAAGAAAAGTCAACCCCTCACCCACAGGAGCGGCCCAGAGGAACGCTCACCAGAACTCCAACGAGGACAGAGATGGAGTCCGAGTCAGAATGCGCCATTAGAGTGGGGCCAAGGGAACCCATGAAAGTCGGTTCAGGCCTATCGCCCTTCCAACGGACTGTCCTCGTGCAGACGTACCAATGGGCAACCTCGAGCAGCACCGATTCTTCTTTTCCCAAGTGAGGAAGAAGGCGAGGATAAGCAGAGCTGGATCCCGGCACTGCCAGATTCGTGCTGGTGGACTGCCCCGAGCATAGGGACCGTCTGTAGTCAGACCTCACCCATTACTTAAGGGTGGCGGACCGGCACAGCCCCTCTGCCATAACAACTTTCAAACGAAGTCTTCCTACCGTCACCGCTACCATCTAAGGATGACTCCGTTGATGGCAGGAAAGAATTTCTTTTTCTTCATAATCTTCTTTTCTTGTTCATAAAATAAGAAATTACTATTAAATAGATAAACAGTTAAATTAAACACTAAAAGCTGTTGTTGTATAGACGAAAACTTTGACTCTGGCAGACGAGCGACGTCGACATCCAAGCGCACTCGACGGCAGGAGAAAAAGAACTGAGGCGGTTGGAGGTCGGCCGAGATAGCCTACACAGGCGCGAGTCAGTCTTGCGGTGCCGCGCATGCGAGGTCCTACCTCGGCGCCGACCCTTCAGAAACTCTGCTCCTGCTTGGTCCTAGTGCCTCCAGCGCTATCCCAATAGTGTGAATGAGTGATGGAGACTTAGTCCAGGAAGATCTCTATTGAGTGACCTCACTGGATGAGCTAAAGCACCCAAGCTTCTGCGGTGACGAACCTCCAACCGTCCAGGTAGAGGCCGAACTTCCCTCTGACCAGTTCCTCCTGTGTTACTGGAGAGAACGGAAGAAGGGGAAAGGAGTCAGGATGCCGAGGGAAGGAAAGCTTTTGCTCCAGAGGCCTGTTTGGGAAATTTGGCCTGTGGGGTTTGAGCTCCAGATCCAGGGGTGCGTTTCTTTGCTTGATGCTTAGCCTGGGATTTGTTCCACCTTCTTTGACGGCGAAAAGGCTGCTTTTTCTGACCCATCTTGTATAAGGAACGGACGTCCTGCAAAGAGTGTCCACTCTCCTGCAGCCCAGTGTTGATATCTTTAGCATCACTGCCAAAGAGGACGGAACCCCTAAAACGGACATCTGGAAGAGAGGAGAGGATTATACGTCCTGTACAAGGCCTGCTATACAAAGCCAGGAGAGGCGGTGGAGACAGATCCCTGAGGCTGCCTCTCTAGCCACAGAATCCACTGAGTTGTAAGTCGCCCGTAGGGCGTGACGACACAGTGATTTCCCCTATCCTAACCTTGTCCAATAACCTCTTTCTCAGGGTTTCATCCCGAACCTGTTGAGGTCTCTTTCAAGATCCAAAAGAGAAGCTTTTTGAAAGGCGACCAAATGGGAGACGTAATTGAGGGAACATATCACACAAGAGGTAAGAGTAGATTTTACGCCCAAACTGATCAAGCTGATGTGAGTCCTTATCAGGAGGTGAAGAGTTCAAGTGTTTGGGCTGGTCTGAACAGCTGTGAGAGGCCGTGATTACCATGGAGTCAGCTTTAGGGTGGGAGTTAAGGTGAGGGATCCCTTCCGGGAGATAATAGGTGCGGTCTGCTTTGCGCGAAACCGCTAGTATGGAGGACAGTTGCTGCCAAATTGTGGTCACAAGGTCCTCATGGGGCCCCATCCATGAGGGAATGGGATAGGGTCAGAGGTTGCCAGGTCCAGATGCTCCGCAAGGCGTTTTCTTTGTGGGGCTACCTCTTTGGTCGGTCACCCACCAGCCACCTGAATGGAGTGCAGCAAATCTCCAAAAGAGTGGTCCTCCGGTGGAGACTTGGGAGAGTCTTTCAGGGGAACCTCTATGGGAGACCTAGGGTCTGACGGATCCGTGTCGGACTCTGTCAGAGGGCTTGGAACCGCTAGGAACAGAAGGGTCTGGTTCTGTGGTGCCAAAAGTTAAAGAGCCCGAAGCTCTGGTCCGAGGAGGTGGTGGAGAGGTGACCCTGCCGGTGGGTGCCTCTCCCACCAACTGTCTTAACTGTGACAGAAGCTGCATTCTGGCGTCCTTCCACCAAAGGGGAACGGACTCATGGTCTGGTACAGAAGGTGGAGGAGGAGGGGGATGGAAGATCGGATAACCTGGATACAGCCAATAAGGGTAATACCAAGAATACCCGGGATAACCCGGCGTGGGGTGTCCTGGGGTAGGAAACACCGGCATCGGGTAACCCGGCATCTGGAGGCCCAATGGAGGCACATGGCCCGGCGTCGGGTACTGAGTGACCGACGGAGGGCCGCCCGGGGGCAGGAGGGTTCAGAGTCTGGAAACCCAGCTGAAGGGCCCGCAGGGGGCATTGCCGTAGCACCAGCAGATGGCGTCAGATCCGGAAGCGCGCCCGAAGTACCAGAAGGTGGAGAGTTGATGGCGGGATCCCCAGCCGGCAACAGACTCCTGTCCGGAGACAGTGAAATACCTGGTGAGGGGGGAGAAGCTCGAGGGGCCCCCGACTGCAGGTCCGAGTGTGATCCGGCTAATGCAAAAAGCAAAGGATCGGGTGGCGAGTCCCTGGGGTGAAGAACCCTAGGGGATGACAGGTCGACTTGTCCCTCACTCTGTCCGGCGTTGGGGGCCAAACTGGAGCCCAACAGGAGAGTGGATGGATCCGGATGGCCGCCGGAGGCCATGCGCCCTTCGCTGGAGGTGAGGGGTGTCTTACCGGCAGGACAAGGCGAAGAGATTACAACCTCCAAGGAGGCTACCCCCGGCTGCCCGCTCACCTCGGCAGTAGGGGGAGAAGGGGCCCAGCCCAAGGAGGCAGACAGGGCACCCGAAGAAGTACTCACAGTTGCAGGCCCCTCATGTGGCGATGGACTCCGGTCCCAGCGCTTCTCTTTACTTTTCTTCTTTTTTGGGGCGAAGACAACCTTTCCCTCAGTTTTTGGAGCTCCTTTTACATAGATGCCAAGCGTTGGGTCAGAAGATGGGCCTCGAGGGACCGTTTGCACCTGGTTGAAGGCCTGGCAGATGGAACACTCCTGGATGTCGTGTTTAGAACCCAGGCAAAGGAGGCAGCAGGAATGGTCATCCCCGTGCGGGATTTGAGCACCACATTTAGAGCACTTTTTCTTCTGTCTAGATGACATCAATTTGAAGAAAAACTTTGAAGAGAAATATTAGTAAGAGGCGAAGAAAACTTTGACAAATATAACGCGGACATTGGATTGCTGTTCAAACACGAGCCGCACGTTACTGAGGCGCGGCAGGAAAGAACTGGAGAGTGGGCGTGGGACTGCCCCTTTCATAGTCGGGCTGATGTCACGACGTCGGGGGCGGTCCCCACTGATGACTTATCTACAAGTTTGCAGTGCGGACTTGACACCAGGGGGCACAGATCCGCAGTTACATACCACTATCGGCCAGGCATGAATTGGCCAGAAAATGATGCTCCCAATTTTTGACTACGATGATGCAGTCTACAGTGCTGCTGCCAAGACTTCCCTAACCAGATTGGACACCCTCTTTCATTCATTTCTGCCGTTTTCCCTTGGACCCCTCTCCCTTCACTCACCACTGTGATCTCTACAAATCTCTCCCATTTCCCATTGTGCTAAATTTATCTCCAAATTCTGGTTTAACTCCTTTTCCTCTTACCTCTCCTCTTCCATAGCCCCCCCTCCTTCACACTCCGAGATCCGATGCCACCCGGTCCATGGTAGTCCCTCACCGGTCAACCTCTGTTGGTCAGGCTGCTTTTTATCATTACTTCCCTAAACTATGGAAACACGCTCCCTAAACAAAAAACAGGTTACTCACCTGTAACAGTAGTTCTAGGAGTGGTATATGTTGTTCATCCACACTCTATGGCATGTCCCTTTCCCCTTTAAATCTTGACTGAAGTCTTCAAGCTGGCTCCTCCCACCCACCCAGGCGGTATATACCTCGGTTCCACCCCATGACGCCAGATCTTAGCCTGCTGGAAGCAAGGTGATGCGCCTAAAGCCGGGGAGGTCGGGTGGGTGCGTGTGGATGAACATATACCACTCCTAGAACTACTGTTACAGGTGAGTAACCTGTTTTTCTAGAAGCATGGACATGTTGTTCATCCACACTGTTTGGCAGACTCCTAGCAGTTCTCTGGGAGGAGGGAGGCAAGGTGCACACCCCCTACTTAGGGAACAGAGATTGGAGAACCGAGGCTCCAAAACCAGCATCACGACGTGACTCAAGGTCGATGTGGTAATAGGTAATGAAGGTGTTTACTGACTTCGAGGTATCAGCCTGACATATTTCCTGGATAGGGATGTACCTGGAAGCAGCCACTGATGCAGCAGTATTGCGGATAGAATGAGCTCTTATCCCTCTGGGAGGCTCCTTGCCCGCCAACTCATAGCACAGACCTATGCATGATGCAATCCATCTTGCAATGGTCCGTTTGGCTGCAGATCTGCCAGAAGTGGCTTCAGCGTAGGTGACAAACAGCTGGCGAACCTCTCCCCTGAATTTCCGCCGTCCTCTTCTTGTAGTAGGAGAGAGCATGTTTAAGGTCCAGGGTATGGAGCCTGTACTCGGCGTCCGAGGTGTAGTTAGGATAATATACCAGCAGAGTCAACACCTGGTTAAGGTGAAACTCTGACACCACCTTCGGAAGGAATTTCGGGTGGGGACGCAGGACAACTTTGTCCCTGTGAAAGACTAGATATGGGGAGTACACCGAAAGTGCCTGGTGCTCCCCTGTCCTTCTGGCTAACGTGATAGCCACCAGGAAGGCAGTCTTCCATGACAAGTGAGAGCGCTCAAACTTGTGCATGGGTTCGAATGGCTTGCCCATGAGCTTTGCCAAAACCAGCAAAAGATCCCACTGAGGTGGAGGTTCATGCACCGGAGGGGATATGTGATCCACGCCTTTGAAAAAGCGCCCCGACCACTGTCTCCTGTGCCAATGTCGACTGACTGGCCTGAGCCCAGTAAGCAGAGATGGCTGCAGGTGCATCCTAACGGTCAATGACCGAAGACCCCCTTTGGAGAGAGACCAAAGGTAGTCTAAAATGTGAGCCACAGAGCAGGATAAGGGGTCCAGACTCTTACCATGACACCAAATGGAAAACCTTTTCCATATGAAGGTATAACATTTCCTGGTTGATTCGTTACGAGATGCCTCCACCACGGTGTAGACATCCTCGGAAAGACCCACAACCTGAAACTCTAGCAGCTCAGGTACCAGGCTGTGAGGTGCAGGGAATTAAGGTTCAGGTGGAATACCTTCCTCTGGTTCAATGGTATCATGTCCGGGCGTGTACAAAGCTACTCCGGGGCCCTGCAGCTGAGGCGATCTGGATACCAGAACTGGCGGGGCCAATCTGGGGCTACCAGGATCACCTTCGCCTTGTCCCTCCTCACCTTAAGTAACACCGTGTAGATCAAGGGAAATGGAGGGAAGGCATAGAGGAGGCCTGGGGTTCATGGCCTCGAAAAGGCATCCCCCTGCAGCCAGCCCTGCTGAGGGAGGTGGGCACAATACAGCCTCAGCTTGGTGTTCTCCCTGGAGGCAAACAGGTCCATCAACGGTTTGCCCCAATGGGAGAACAGATTGTAAGCTACCTCTGGATGGACAGACCACTCATGGGATGTCTGGCCTACGCGGCTGAGAGCATCCGCCAGTTGGTTTGAGACTCCTGCCACACGGATGGCAAGGAGATCCGCCTCCAACCAGCTGAAGAAGGTCCAGATCCGCAGCGCCTCCTTGCATAGCAGACGGGAGTGCGTGCCGCCCTGTTTTTTCAGGTAGTACATGGTCGTGGTACTGTCCGTCTGGACTTGAACCACTTGACCTCGGAGCTGAGGAGCGAAAGCTGACAGTGCCAGTCTGACTGCTTTGAACTCTAGCAGGTTGATGTGGCACCGGGACTCATCGGGGGGTCCGGAACCCATGGGCTCTGTGGTCCCCCATATGGGCTCCCCAGCCCATGAGAGAGGCATCGGTCTTGAGGACGACTGTTGGCTCGGGGCAGACACATGGTATCTCTTCCTGCAGACGACTTGGGATGGTCCACCATTTATTTTATTTATTTTTTGTTGACCGGGTAAGCGCACTAGACAAATCCTGCCTATTTTCAGGCATGACCCAGGGGAGGGGGATACAGATGAATGCCAACTGACCTTGAACCAGATTAAGCTGTTGGTGGTATTTGTAGTGAATGAGGGAAATTTGGCCAGGACACTGGGGAAATTCCCCTACTCTGAAATGGCCAGGTGGCACTGTGAGACTGTTGGGAGGGAGGAACAGTCTCAGAATGGCTGACGACAGTGGAGAAGATCAGATGCAGGAGAGCTCGCTGGTTTTATCCAGAGCAGAAGGGAATGATACAGATGGAATGCACCCGAGGGGTGGCCAGCAAAATGTATCTAACCCCTCAAAACACAGTTTTCAGCTGGAAGGTGAAAAATGCACCGGAAGTCCAGCACATACGAGGAGTATGTCTAGCTTTAATCGCGAGAACAGGTCGGCTTTAAATCCGAACCCGGAAGTGCGGCTTCTTAATGCTGAGACAGCCAATGTTGCTTTGGAAGATCAACAGGCTCTAACTATATTACAAGAGAAACAACGCCTTTGGGAGAAGGCTGCCATGGAATATCAAACTGTACAGCTTGCGGCTGAAGATGAGATTTGGAAACGGAAGAGACCCGAGGTAGATTCCCCCTCAGGTCATACAGGTACCAACTTGAAAGTACATAAAGGTGCAAACAGGACTGAGGGGGAGAAAGCTTGTTCACCGAAGATTTCAGGGGGTATAGAAGTAGAACCTTCCCCTGCTTGGTCCCCAGATATCACCCTGAAAAGGGCGAGGTGGTTGCTGTTGGATTCTGGTCAGTGGATCGCGGACTCTGCCATACCAATTCCAGGAATGGATCATACCCCTCTAGCAGTTTTAGATGGGTTCAATCATGAGACTAGTGTTCCTGCAGCTAGGACTGAGGGTAGTTTAGACCCTGTTACCATAATAAAGAATGCAGAATTACCCGGCATAAACAGGCCTTTGATGGATCCAGGGGCTGTGGTTAATCAAAACCAGCCAGTTAATCCTAAACAAGGATCAAGATCATCTCGACAATGCCAAAGTGGGGATTTGGCGGGAAATACCAACCAAAGTAAGGCTGTGACGTCGGGCCTCATTACGCCCCTGGGCAGTCCAGTATTGCCCAATACCGCCCACCCTGTCGGGTATTATTGCCTACCTAATCCTGCTTGGGTTCATTTTCAGGCCATACCATTAACTAAACAAACATTCAAGGTTATTACTGTATTGTTCCGTAATGAAGGGGTAAATGTGGAGGATATCTCCTATTGGTTGGAGGAAAAGTGTACTCTAAAAGGAAACCCAGAGCCCATTCTTGATACAGAAGGATTTTGGAATGGTGGTTGGAGATTTAAAGCTAATTTAAACCAAACCGAAGAAGGTTTACAACATCTTCCCAGTTGCTTTTATCTGGGAAGGGAAAAAGGATTTATCTTTTATCCAGGACAGCCCCGTCACTGCTATAAATGTGGTTCTGGCAGACACCTTAGCAGGAATTGTGAAGTTATTAAATGTGTCCAGTGTGGAGAATTAGGGCATACCACGTCAGATTGTCATCATCCAGCTAAATGCTCACTTTGTGAAGAACCCCATGTATTTACTGACTGTCCTTGGCTGCCCAAAATAAAACAAACGGAGACTTCTGCATACAGGATTTTCACCTAAATACAGCAGTACATGTGTTCAGAGGCAAAACCTGTACCTCCACCCCCCACCCCCGCCAAGTAGGCCTGAAACCATACCTAGTATGGAATGGGAGGACATTCCAGAAATTGTATCAACTACTCCCTCCCGAGAGGAGGAGAACTTAGTATCTACTAAAATGGTGATTCTTACAGATTCTGTTGTGGCCCAGGTTATTCCTAATACTATGCCTCCACCTGAAGAATCTTTTAACCTTGTTACTGCTAGATGTAGCAGTTTAAGATCCAGGACCACTAAAATACCAATATCTGAACAAGGTTTGATACCCCTCCAAAATGCATTTTCGGTATTACAGGAAGACATAGGTACTGAGTCAGATTCAACCTCGGTCCATTCTTCACAACCTGAAGGATCTTCTGATCCAGAACCAACTGCTGATGTTATGGATACAGTGAAAATTAAAAAAAGGGTCAACCTGGGACAAGAAAATCTACAAAAAAAAGAAATAATTAAAAAAAAAAGTATAGAGATTGGTGGGAAGATACAAAAATAGATATAAAACAGTATTTCCAAATAATTGGCAAGATTAATAGGACATTTAATAAAGGTACATATCTAAAAACTAGACAACAGTTTTTAGACTTACATTTTATAGTTGCACAAGGGGATTATACAGCCTTATCTGAATTAGATAGAACTCGGAAATTACTAAATTCAACACAATATAGTAGATATAAATCCTTAGATGTAGAAAGAAGATTTGGTTCCCAAGGAGGTAAAGCCTTTATGGACCCTTATCAGTTTTGTGCTGAACAAACACATCAAAAATATATGGCGGAAGTTTATGACTCTACGGGTAAAAAATGTACGACCAAGAAAGATATTATGAATGCTCTAGATAATCATATACAGCAATTTTTTGGATATGCTACTGTTTCTGCATCCCCACATTCCTTATGGTCAGCTCAAGTGATTCCACCTACGCTTGATAAACATAGCTGAGATATGTTGCTTGCTGATAAACTAGCTGATACTTCAAAGATGTTGTTTCATTAACAAAGGCAGGTACCAACCCAGGGAGTGATAGTTTGCCATATGAGATCTATCAAATAATTTTTACAATATTACAAGAATTTGCAGAGGTCTTAAGGGAAATTCTGATTACAGGAATATTAACCAAACAGTATGTCGGATGGTTTAGTAGTATTTATGTACAAAAAAGGAGATAGAACTAAGCTATCAAATTGGAGGCCAATTACCCTGCTTAATGCAGATTTTAAAATATTTACAAACCTGTTACATAATAGACTTATACCAATGGCTAATATTCTATTACACAGTTCTCAGGCATGTTCAATGCCAGGAAGAAAGATTTCTGATGGTTTAATATTACTTAGAGAAATATTTCATAGAGGTAATATTGGTGAGCTTACAAGTCTTATTTTTAGTCTGGATCAAGTTAAAGCTTTCAATAATGTTAATCATGAGTATTTATGGAGTTGTTTGGCTACATATGGCATTCCTGTAATGTTTATTGATTGGCTTAAAACATGTTATAAGTCTGCCTCTGCTAAAGCCTTTTGTAATGGGTGGATAGGTGGTAGGTGTAATGTTTTAAAGGGAGTACGGCAAGGATGCCCTCTGAGTGCTTTATTATATTTATTTACTATTCATCCGCTACTTAGAGTTGTAGAGAAAACAAGAGGTATACAGGGTGTATCTCTTTCCTGTGAAGACCCTGAAATAAAGAGCACTGCATATGCAGATGATATTTCTTTTATAATAGGAAATATCCCATCAGCACATAACCTGGGAAAAATGTTAACTAATTTTACGACTCATACTGGAGCTCAAAAAATTTCCAGAAATCTTGTTGCCTTCCTCTTAATGCTGAAGATGTCACAGATGATATAATAATCAGGGTACCAGTATTAAAAGGGACAGCCCCTATTTTAGGGATCTTATTTGGTTCTGAGGATTTGGCTTATCAGAATTGGATACTTACATTGAATGAAGCACAAAATAAAGTTAATCTTTGGAATACTTGGCGTTTAGCTAAATTAAAATGAATCTACATGATAAAAACTTTTTTGTTACCTATATTTTTATATTTAAGTACAGTATATAGTTTACCGTCAACTTGAGAAACCAGAATATATAGTTGCTTTTTTTCACTCATCTGGGGAAACCGTTAAAATCCAATTAAAAGAGGTTTATTATTGAGAGAAAAAAGAAATGGAGGGTTGAAGATGATATAACCTGTGGTATTTTTTTTCACCATATATTTATATGCTAATTTATTCCCTTTGGTAGCCCAAAAAATTAATAGATGGTCCCCTTGGGTCTTAGATTCCTTAGGACCTATTTTCTCTATTTGGCCCATGTATGCTGTCCTTCCTCGACAAATTTTGATTTCTTATTTACCTGATCCAATGAGAACCTGCTTTGCTAAAATAAAGCTATGGGGTATTTCCAAAGAGCATCTCCTTTCTTATACTTGGAAAAACTTGTATGAATCTTTGATTTTAAAATATTTTCAAGAGACAGCAGGATTTGATTCTTATCCTTTGTCAGATAGATTACTGATATGTGAAATGTTGATTTCCCCTCTTATTCCTATATTTATGTGGGATGTAACTTGGCTGGCCTTGCATGGTCGCCTAAATTTAAGAGGAAATCTAAAGCACAGACAGGTGTCGGAGAGATATTGTCCTAGAGGAACATGTCCAGATGTAACTGAGACAATGCAGCATTTATTCCTAGAGTGCCCTTTTATTCAGGGATTTTGGCAATCAATTCAACGTCACTGGCCTACATCTCCATTTGGTTTTATGACTTTAAAAATCTTATGCCTTGGTATTTTGCCTTTTCTATGGACGAAACAAGATAGAGTAACACTATGGTTATTTCTTGTTTGTTTTCAATTTTATATATGGTTTGTCCGGTGCAGAATGACTATTCAACAACTACATTTTACTTCTGAAGAGTAGTTTTTTTATGATAGAAAAAGCAATTAAAGAAATCAGGTTGCAAGATTATAATTCAATCCAGTCAACAACCTTTCAAGAAAGATGGGCCTCTATTGAATGGTTATAATAGATATTAGTAAAATGAGAATGTACAGTAAGTATATATGCCTAAATTATATTAAAGCATGATATAGAATAAATAATTTAAGATTTGAGTTATACAAATTTACATATAAATTATGTGGCTGTGTTTAAAAATATGGTTTAGTTAAAATTATTGTGTGACTTAACACTTTGGTTTTATTTTGACATTTGGTATATGTATAATGATTTGTATAAATTGATTTTGGTTTTGTGCATTATTTGATTATATGTTACTTTCCAACTTTAATAAAAATTCCCCTACTCTTTTCGATAAGTGCCATGCGATCTTTAACATCCACCTGAACCACCACCAATCCAGGCAGATGGAACCTCAGTTTAATGTCTCATCTGAAAGACGGCACCTCAGAAGTTCAGCATCCTTCTCATGCTGCACTACAGTGTCAGTACTGGGATATTAACCCAAGTGCCAGATGTGGGAACTGAACCCACAGCCCTCTGATCACCCGGCCTCAGAGGTGAGTGTGCTACCTACTGAGCCAACTGGAGAGCATCCCACATCTTCTGGGTGACAGTGACCAGCTGTTCGAAAAGACCCTGACGCTGAGTCCACTGAGTGGCCAGCTCCCACTGGAGGGGGCGCATGTGCAATCTGGCCCAACGGACCACTGAGGTGCAGGAAGTCTTGGGCAGGGCGCAAGTGCCCAGCCAGAAATGACTGGGCAAAGGAGGAAAGAACCTCCACCATGTCTGCCGGAAGCTGAGCTCTGGCTTGACGAGAGTGGAACTCTGCCCCGATAAAGCCCATCACCTGAGAGGGCATGAGTTCCAACTTGGCCTCGTTGATCAGGAGGCCTAACTGGGAACAGGTTCGGAGGGCCAGGTCCCTGGACCTCTCCACCTCCTGCAGGGAGGAAACCGCCAGGAGCCAATCGCTGAGGTAGGGGTATATCCGAACCCCTTGACGCCGAAAATGGGCTGCCACCACTGCAATGCATTTGGTGAAGAGCCGAGTGGCAGATGACAGGCCAAACAGCATGGCTTGGAACTCGTACAGGGTCCCTTCGACCCTGAAGTGGAGGAACCGCTGGTGGGATGGACGGATTGGAACGTGAAAGAATGCGTCCTGTAGATCCAGTGAACAGAACCACCTGTTTCGCTCTAGAGATGGTATGATCTGGTTCAGAGTTACCATCCAGAAGGTGCAAGACCTGAGATATTGATTCAGGTCGTGGAGATCCAGGATAGGGCGTCTCCAAGGAATCGTCGACCAGGGTCAGCGACAACGGCTCGAACGGGTCAAGAGAAATCTCAGCCAGATCTGCCATATCCTCGGCCTCGCCTTGGCCTAACGGAAGGTCCGAGAAGCCGGCGGCTGAGAAAGCGCTCTTGACCGAGGTCGAGACCGCCAGGTCCTGAGAATCGGACCGCTCTTGGTCCCAGGAATGTCTTCTTCGGGCAGAAGATGATTTAGGGTCCTTGATGATTTAGTGTGCCTTTTCTTAGGGCGGGAGGAGTGCGAGCCCAAGGGCACCTCATCCTTGGTAGGGAGAGACTGGCACAGCTCCTGAAAGGACCAAGTGAAAGTGGAGCCCAGGTTAAGCGGCATGAAAAAACTTCGGACGGCCAAAGCTTGAGCAGCTTCCTCTTCAAAAGCCGCCATCTGTTCAAGCAGATTGGTGGATCTCGCGGCCGCGGAAACCGCCCACCTGGCCTCCTTTGATTTCACTGGTGGATTGCGAAGCTCCGGTCTCCCTAGCTTTAGGTGCACCTTCCGGTTGTGCAGGACGTTGGGATGGAAGACTAGACAAATGGTGCAAGAGGTGGTGTCATGCACGACACCCAAGCAATAAACGCATGAGAGGTGGATATTGGTGCGTGACATTTTCTGTCCGCAAGGACAACGGTAAAACCCAGGGGACGACTTGTCCTCCATGTCCGATGTGCTCGGATCGGAATGGCAAACTCTTACGAGTTTCAAAGAAAGCAAATGCGGCGAAAACGTTCGATTAGAATCCAGGGTCTACAGCACTGCAGAAGTAGCACGAGGGAACCTGAATCTTCCAGCGGAAAGGAAGATCTGGCGTCATGGGGCGCAGCCGAGGTATACACCACCTGGGTGGGTGGAAGGAGCCAGCTTGAAGACTTTCGGCAAGATATAAAGGGGAAAGGGACACGCCAAAGAGTGTGGAAGAACAACATATCCACACTCCTAGAATTAAGACATTCCTCATCCCCTTCGTCCATCTCTACACAACTTTGTTTCTCATACATGCAATTGTGTTTAAAGTTACCCCATCTGCTGCCCCCTTACATGTCCTTTCCACTGTCATACAATTGTCTATCTACTCCTAACCTGATTTTTGCATTCCCTAAGGCAGTTGAATCAACTCTGTGTAATTGTAATTGATTAAACACTGCTAATATTTAGCTCATATACTACGTAATGTTATATTTAAGTATATATCCTACTATAATGTCTAGTATGTTGTTACTCCCACTCCCTTTTTCCCTGATGCAATATCGGACTCTCTGTTTGTATCTGTTGTCTAAACACTTTAAATATAACCTTATAAGTATGTGTTTGTAATGTATATTTAAATATGTATGGAATGAAAAAATTTAATATGTTTGTTACTCCGACTCCCTATTTCCCGCAGGACACACCTGGAAACGAGCATATTTGTTGCTCAGTGTGCCTTTCCTGGTGAAACTTTTCAATAAATAAATAACCAAAATAAAACACCTAACCTAAAAGGGCATAAGATAGCCCTTATGACCTGTGTAAAAAGGGTCTACAGCAAAGAAAGCAGTGTCTTCACAGCCCCAACAGGGGCGGGGTGGGGGAGGAGTGAAGACCAACGACTAGAAAGAGTGACCCCACGGGATGGAGGGTGGGAGTGTGAATCAGTGGTGAATATGGTCCAAGAAGATCAAGAATTACGGTGCTTATGTAATATTCATATCTTCCGGACCAGTCTTCACCACTGATTCACACCAATGGGTTAGTACCAAGCTGAAACGAAAGTCCTCCAGGTAGTGCAGTAGGAGCCAGAGTTCACGCAGTACAAAAGTCCATTAAGGATTGTCCTGCCAAAAGAGGCATGCTGCCTGGCAGGGACATCCAGGGCATAGTGGTTGATGAAAGTGTGCACTGTGCTCCAGGTGGCAGCTCTGCAAATATCATTGACAGGGACAAAGTGAATCTCTGCCAGGGACACAGCAACTGCCCTGGTAGAGTGGGCATGAACCTGGCCTTTCAGTTTGACCTGTGCCATGAAATAGCACTAGCAGAGGCAAGCGATGATCCAAGCAGAAATGCATTTGAATGTAACCGGCTGACCCAGTCAGTTGGGGATGAAGGAGACAAAGAGCTGCTTGGACTGTCGGAAGTCCTTAGCTCTACTGAGGTAGAACCTGAAGACTCTTATTTTTTTTATTTTACTGTTTGTTGACTGGGTAAGTGGACTAGACAAATTCTGTTGACCGGGTAAGTGCACTAGACAACGTCTGCCTATTTTCAGGCACAACCTGGGGGAGGGGGATACAGATGAATGCCAAATGACCTTAAACCAGATTAAGCTGTTGGTGGCATTTTTAGTGAATGGGGTGAAATTTGGTCAGCACACTGGGGAAATTCCCCTACTCGTTGAGAGACGGCGCTGTTGGCCCAGGTTGATGGAGAGCTCAGTGGAGACTGAGCAGTGCGAGGAGCAGCATGCTGGAGTCTCATCCTCCGCCCCAGCCGATGGTCGAAAGGAGGACACCAGGGAAGCTCAGGAGGTAATTATGGAACTCAAGTCAGAAGACTCATGTGAGGATTATATAGCAAGCAATACTGAAACCAGCTCCACAAGAATAATCCCAGCAGACATAGCGATGGCAGGCACCCACTTAGAAAAGGAGCTGGACGCAAGGAGAAATGGAAATTACGTACCTACCGTAATTCTTGATCTTCTTGGACGAGTCTCCACCACTCATTCACACCAATAGGAACTGTGCCGGAGGCACTAGGAAGCAGCAGGAGCAAACTTTTTTGCTAGAGGGTCGGCACCAGAGATGGAGCCGTGAGGAGCGGCACCGCGAGCCCCAGCTCGTGTGGTAATAACTATTTCAGCATCGACCCTCCAACCGCCTCAGTACCTTTTTTTCCAAGGAGGTGCAGTGCAACTAACCTAGAAGGATAGCCTAACCAAGAAAAAAACGGACATAATATAGTCTGGGCGACCCGTATAAGAAGGGTCAACAAAGAAGTCTTCACAGCCTAAGATTGAGGGAGTGAAGACCAACAACAAAGGTGAGCTCGGGGGATGGAGGGTGGGCGTGTGAATGAGTGATGGAGTCTCGTCCAAGAAGATGAATTACGGTAGGTACGTAATTTCCATATCTACCTGGACGTAAGTCTCCACCACTCATTCACACTAATGGGAGAGTACTGAGCTAATAATCCCCCAAGAGGGCGGCAGGAGAGACCAAGAGCTCACAATTTTCAGGACAGAAGTTCATTAAGGATGGTCCTACCAAATGAAAGAGGTCATCTGGCATGGACATCCAGGGCACAGTGTTTGATGAAAGTATGCACTGAGCTCCAGCATTGCAAACATCTGCGATGGGCACGTTGCAGATTTCCGCTAGGAATGCCCGCGACCGCTCTAGTAGAGTGAGCGTACACTCTGCCTTCTAGCTTAACCTGCGCCATAGAATAACAGTGGTGAAGGCATGCCACCAGCCATACTGAAATACATCTGATAGCGACCGGTTGACCCAGCCCGGGTCTCGCTGAAGGAAACAGAGTTGTTGAGCTTTGCAAAAGACTTTTGTTCTATCTAGATAGAAACGCAAAGCTCTTTTGACATCCAAGGAATGAAGAGAATGCTCTCCTTCATTTTGGAAGTTTGCAAAGTAGGAAGGAAGGACCAAAGGTTGGTTTAGATGGCATTCTGAAACAACCTTGGGGAGAAACTTAGGATGGGTCCTAAGAACTACTTTGTCTTTATGAAACAGTATACGGAGGGTCTGTGACCAAGGCATGCATCTCAGAGACCCTCCGGGCTGAGGTAATGGCTACTAGGAAGGCAGTCTTCCAGGTGAGAAATTTTAACTCATAGGTCGCTAGAGGCTCGAAAGGTTTTCGAGTGAGCATGTCTAACATCAGATTAATGTCCCAGGCTGTGACTGGACGTCTTACAGGAGGTCTGGTATGCAGAATTCCCTTAAGAAACCTCTTAACCACAGATAACTGAGCCAGTGACTAGGAAAGTACTGGCTTATGATGAGCTGAAATGGCACAAAGGTGAACTTTAACTGTAGAGTATTGCAGACCTGAATTTGAGAGGTCTAAAAGGTACTCTAGAACTTTATCTGGTGGGCAGGAAAAAGGATTCAAAGAGGATTTTGCACACCAGAGAGAAAAATGCTTCTATTTGGCTGTGTAAGTTTTCCTAGTGGGCTGGCTTGTGCGCAGCCAGAAGAATATCTGAAACCCTGCGAGAGACACCGAACCTGTTCACTTCTATCTCTTCAGGAGCCAAGCATGAAGGTGAAGTGACCTCAGATTGGGACGGACCACAGGCCCCTGAGTCAGAAGGTTCATCTGAAGGAGAAGTGGTTTTGGAGGAGTTTCCGACATACTGTTGAGTAGTGGAAACCATATCTGTCGAGGCCAGAAGGGAGCAATGAGGATCATTTTGTCCCCCTGGGACTCGAATTTGAGAAGTACTCTCTGAATTAGAGGAAGAGGCGTAAAGAAAGAGTTTTGTCCACCGCAGCCTGAACGCATCCTGGCAGAAAATGCCAAGCCCTGGATTTCTGCAGCAGAAGAGAGGCAGTTTTGCATTGAATGGGGATGCAAAAAGGTCCAGGTCTGGAGTTCCCCACTCTGCGAATAGTGACTGAGCTATGGCTGAGTCGAGAGACCATTCGTGAGGATCTGTGTCTGTTCTGCCGAGACGGTCTGCCAGTTCGTTCTGCACTCCCGGCAGGCAGACCGCATGAATTAGAGCCTTGTACTCTAAGTACCATTCCCATACTCTCATCGCTTCCCTGCATAAGGGGTAAGAGTGAGCACCGCCCTGCTTGTTGATGTAAAACATCACTGCTTTGTTGCCCATTTGAAGGAGAATGTTCTTGTGACAGAGAATGTCCTTCAAACCCCGGACTGCATAAAGGACGGCTCTCATTTCTAAGACATTTATGCGAAGCTGGGACTCGACCCGAGTCCATGTGCCTTGAGTGTGCACAGCCTGACAGTGAGCTCCCCACCCCAACAGGGACGCGTCCATGATAATGGAAATCTGATGATCCAGAGGAGCAAAGGGGTATCCTTCCAGAAGATTGTCCTCTTGCGCCCACTAGGTGAGCGATCTCTTCAGAGGTTTTGTCACCTTGATGAGAAAGGACTGAGGATGAGTGGTTGGGGACCACTGAGTGCTGAGCATCCATTGAGAGGTTCTCATGTGGAGGCGTGCTAGGGGCACAGTGAACACAGAGGATGCCATGAGACCTAGCATCCGTTGCATCGAGAGAGCTGTCACTGAGCTGCTCTCCCCGATGTAGCGGGCCATCTGAAGGATATCGCTCCTTCTGTCCTCTGGAAGAAATGCTTTCGCACAGGAGGTGTCCAGGAGAGTTCCTATGAAAAGCAGCTTTTCTTTTTTTTTTTCTTCTTCAATTATTTAACCAGGTGAGACACACGAAGCTGAAAGCTTGTTTACAGGGGCAACCTGGGAGCACAGGAAAGTTAAGTGACTTGCTCAGGGTCACACAGTATGCAAGTGGGGGCTGTGGGATTCAAACCCATGTCTCCAGATTTGCAGCTCAGAGCCTTAAACCACAGCGCTATACTGCCTCGGAGGGCTTCTGGGAGGGCTGCAACTGCGATTTTTTGAGGTTCAGCAGGACTCCCATGGACGTAAGAAAATGTGAAGCCGTGCTCACGGTGTCTAGAGTTCCTTGTCTGGAAGGTCTTGCTAGAAGCCAATCATCCAGATATGGGAACACTTGCATTCCAATTTTCCCCGAGATGCACTGCAAGAATTGCACAACACTTTGTAAAAACTCGCGGCACCGAGGATAGACCAAAAGGCAGAACTTTGAATCGATAATGCTGTCCCAAAGCCACGAACCTTAGGTATTTGTGATGCTTTGGGTGAATAGGAATGTGCTGGTAAGCATCCTGCATGTACAGGGAGGCTAACCAGTCGTGCTGATGAAGCAAGGGTAACAGGGTTCCTGGTGATATCATCTTGAATTTCTCTTTGGGAAGAAATTTGTTTAATTTTCTGAGGTCCAAAATGGGGCGCATGCCCCCAGTCTTCTTTGGAACCAGAAAGTAATGGGAGTAGAACCCTGTGTTCCACTGATGCAGTGGAACTGCTTCTACTGCCCTGCTGTTCAGAATGCCTTGTATCTCGGAGGCGAGAAGCTCTGACTGAAGAACCGACAGCCTGGGGACGATCCGAGGGGTCTCCAAAAGATTGAGGGAATACTCCTCGCGGATTATCCGGAGGACCCATTTGTCCGAGGTTATGGACTTCCACTGATTGTAGAAGTGAGTCAGACGACCTCACACCGCTGAGGAAAAGTCCCCCTAGGGCAGCTGAGGTGGGACTTGGGTCGACAACTCAGAAGGCAGCAATAGGCACTTTTGGTGCTTGCGCCTTATGCTGCATTTTCTTCTGAGGCTGGGGGGCTTGGTTTTTATTAAAACTTCCCCTGCCTTTGCCTTGAAAGGACGGACCGTTATGAAACTGGCATTTGTTAACACCCCCTTGAAAGGGGACAGGAGGAGGTCGGGCCAATGTAATGGCTAACCTAGTTTTTTGTGTGGCCTCTAGAGCCTGTTCGACTTGAGGGCCGAAGAGATATACACCATTGAAAGGCAACACCATTACCTGTTGGGCATCATTCGTGAAACCTGAAGTGTGTAGCCAGGAATGGCGGCAGGTACAAATGCCCGCCGCCGTCCCTCAGGAGGTGGTATCGAAGGCGTCCAAAGCCGCTTTAATCTGCTGGTTGTTGGACTCGATACCCCTGGTTATGGTCTGAAGAAGTTCTGAATTAGTATCAGACTCCGGCAGAGCTTCAACCATTTGTTTGAGCGAATGCCAAAGGATATACTCATATTAAGAGAAATAGCCTTGGTAGCTGGCAATACGCATACCTAGGGTGGAAGCAGCAAAGACTCTCTTACCCAAAGTGTCTATCTTATGAGATTCTTTGTTAATAGGTCGAGCTGTAGTAGTTTGGGGACGGACCAACTTATCATTCTCTGCCAAGACTACAATAGGATCCGCAAAGGCTTGAGATGCCAAAATGGGATGATCCTTTGGAGCAGCATATTTCCTATCTATAGACTTACCCACCGAAGGAATGAGAGCAGGATTATTCCATACCATTTGAGACAGCGTCTCAAAGAAGGGCTGTACCAGAGGAGTCAAATCCATAGGGATCTCCGGAACATAGAGGTACTGGAGTCTTAATAGTTTCCCAGGATCGATATCTGTAGTTTGGAGAGAAAGAGTGGAATTCAAGTTTTTCAGCAGAGACTTAAAAGACAGGTCCTCGACCACAGGCTCTGTAGCAGGAATAGATCCTGTTCCTGCCACATCACCCAGCCTAAGGTCTGGGTCAGGCTCAATGTCATCTCCTGACAGTCCAGGAGGGACTGTATGGACAGAAAAGGAGTGAAAGGCAGAAGGAAATGAGGAAGGAAAAGGGTTAAAAAAGGAGGAGTCCTGAAGGCTTGACGACGGTCTAACAGGCCTCGGCGTTGAAGTAAATGCACGGCTACGAAAAAAAACGCACGGTGCCGAAGACTACGCCGAGAGGCCGGACAGCGCAGACAGGCCGCACGGTGCCAAAGACTGTGCCGAGAAGCCACACGGTGCTAAAGATGGCGCCAACGAAGAGCACGGCACTGAGAAACTCAACGGCACCAAGGCCAGCGCCGACAGACTCATCACCACCGAAGGCGTCGAAAACATCCCAAGACTCCAAAAGACAGGATGTGAAAAGAAAGGAGGAAGAATACCAGGAGAATGAGGCATCGGTATGGCTCCCTGCGCCGCAGCCTTCTGAGGGGGGGAAAACACCTAAGTGCGGAGACACCAAAGACGGCGCCGCGCGACTAGGGAGACCCAACCACCCTACCTGATCTACGAAAAAGCCCGAAGGCCCCTGAGTGACTGGGCCAGGTAGCTGGACCAACATCCGAGCCCACTGCTCCATAAGAGCAGCCCACTGATGAAACTGCTCATCTGAAGACCTACCAAAGGGAAGGGTAGAGCTCCGACATCGAAGACGCTGGCTACCAGGAACAGAAACCGCAACCCAAGGAGGAGACCAGCAACTAGCCCCAATAACTGACCGCCTACGAGACATATCAGAGGGCCACCCGAGTGATGCCTTCTTTTTGACCTGTGGTCCACGCAGAGTTTCTGAGGCTGAACGGTGCCGAGAATGCGACTGCTACTTTTATGCTTTCGAGGGACCGCCCACCCCTCAGGCATTGGACTGTACGTTGTCGCCCCCCGGAGAAAGGCGGTGGACTGGACCCAGCCCGCTGACTGAACAGTTTCACACTAAGTCTCCCTACTGTCACGCGATCGACTCATGGTTGACTCTGTCAATGTAGGCTGAGACTTCTGCTTTAAACAAGAATAACTAAACTAAGCGGTACTTATTGAAATATTACTACAAAATAATAAAACTTAAAAACTAAGCTGCTATTTTGCAGTTGGACTCCGGCAGGTGAAGCGATATCGTCATAAGTGCACTCGACAGCGAAAAAAAAGGAACTGAGGTGGTTGGAGGTTGGCCTGAAATAGTCATTACCGCATGAGCTGGGGCTCGCGGTGCCGCTCCTCGTGGCTCCATCTCTGGCACCAACCCTCTAGCAAAAAAGTTTGCTCCCGCTGGGTCCTAGTGCCCCCAGCATAGTTCCCATTAGTGTGAATGAGTGGTAGAGACTTATGTCCAGGAAGATCAGTTTTGTTTCAGCTATTAGCTGAGGATGAGGAGCGATACCTAAAAAGAAAAATTCTAGAGAAGCATTTGGAGAAGCACAATGCAAGGGAAAGCAACAGAACTACTGAAGTGGCAGGAAGCTCTACGGAACAGACCAGTAAAAAAGAATGCGATGCACCATTACGTCTTTTGCCAGCACAAGAAGTCAGAAGGCAAGCATTTGGAACTATGGCGGAGCCTGAGGATGTGCAGCAATGGTCCCCTAAGCAGACACTACAAAACGCAGGGTGGAAACAGGTATCCTTGGAGAGATGGCTACCCGACTTTGATACAGCTTTTCTGGACGCAAGCACAGGTTCAGAAGGACACGCTTCAGGAGTGGAGACGGACCCCGTCTTCCGACAGGAGTCCAAGGTACAGGACAAAACAATAGCTACAGAAGATTTAATGGGTGACTGATAAGGGGAGGAAAGACACCCAGGAGGGAGAGGGGGTGTATAGAAACATAGAATTTGACAGCAGATAAGGACCGCTTGACCCACCCAGTCTGCCCATTTCCCTACCTGATGGACAAGCTGCAGATCCTAGTTAACCAGCAGCCTACTTCTTCCTACCCCCCCCCCCCCAAGAACTGCCTTATGACTGTCCCATGCATGCTTGAATTCCACCACCGCTTTTGACTCCACAACCTCCTCCGAAGGCCATTCCATACATCCACAACCCTCTCTGTGAAAAATACTTCCTTAAATTACCTCTGAGCCATCCCCCATCTTCAAATTGTGCCCCCTTGTTCTTGCACACCTCTTTTTTGAAAGATGCTACCCTCTTGGACTTTGTTGATTCCTTGAGGTACTTGAAAGTTTCTATCATGCCCCCCTTCCTCGAGGCTATACATATTAAGCTCCTTAAGTCTCTCTTCAGATGTCTTCCAGTGCAGACCCTGCACCATTTTAGTTGCCCTCCTCTGGACAGCTTCCATCCTGTCTATGTCTTTGCAGAGATTGGGTCTCTAGAACTGCGCGCAGTACTCCAGATGGGGTCTCACCAGCTGTCTGTACAGAGGGATAATAAATGAAAATTACGTACCTACCGTAATTCTTCATCTTCTTGGACGAGTCTCCACCACTCATTCACACTATTGGAATCTGCGCCGGAGGCACTAGGACCCATCGGGAGCAAACTTTTTTGCTGGAGGGTCGGCGCCGGAGATGGCGCCACGAGGCACGGCACCGCGAGCCTCAGCTCGTGCTATAATGACTATCTCGGCGTCGACCTTCCAACCGCCTCAGTACCTTTTTTACCAATGAGGTGCAGCGTAACTAACCTAGAAGGGTAGCTTTAACCTAAAAACCGGACATAAGATAGTCCGGACGACCCGTATAAGAAGGGTCAACAAAGGAGTCTTCACAGCCTAAAGATTTGAGGGAGTGAAGACCAACAACAGAGGTGAGCTCGGGGGACGGAGGGTGGGCGTGTGAATGAGTGGTGGAGACTCGTCCAAGAAGATCAAGAATTACGGTAGGTACGTAATTTTCATATCTTCCTGGACATAAGTCTCCACCACTCATTCACACTATTGGGAGAGTACCGAGCTAATAATCCCCCGAGAGGGCGGCAGGAGAGACCAAGAGCTCACGTTTCTAAGACAGAAGTCCATTAAGGATGGCTCTGCCAAAGGAAGAATGTCGTCTGGCATGGACATCTAGTGCATAATGTTTAACAAAAGTATGCACTGAGCTCCAGGTGGCCGTGTTGCAATATCTGCAATGGGCATGTTGCGAATTTCCGCTACGGATGCTGCGACCGCTCTAGTAGAGTGAGCGTAAACCCTGCCCTCCAACTTAACCTGTGCCATGGAATAGCAGTGGCGAAGGCATGCCACTAGCCATGCTGAGATGCATCTGATAGCGACAGGTTGACCCAGCCGGGTCTCGCTGAAGGAAACGAACAGTTGCTGGGCTTTGCGAAAGTCCTTGGTTCTATCCAGATAGAAACGCAAGGCCCTCTTAACGTCCAAAGAATGAAGAGAACGCTCTCCTTCATTTTGGAAGTTCGCAAAGTAAGAGGGAAGGACCAAAGGTTGGTTTAGATGAAATTCTGACACAACCTTAGGAAGAAATTTAGGGTGAGTACGAAGAACTACTTTGTCCCTATGGAACACAGTATACGGAGGGTCTGTGACCAGGGCATGTATCTCAGAGACCCTACGGGCTGAGGTAATGGCCACTACGAAGGCAGTCTTCCAAGTGAGAAATTTTAGCTCAAAGGTAGCCAGAGGTTCAAAAGGTTTCCGAGTGAGCATATCTAGCACAAGATTGATGTCCCAGGCTGCAACTGGACGTCTTGTAGGAGGTCTGGTATGCAGAATTCCTTTAAGAAATCTCAACCACAGGTAACAGACAGTGACAAGGAAAGTACTGGTTCATGATAAGCTGAAATGGCACAAAGGTGAACTTTGACTGTAGAGTACTGTAGGCCTAAATTTGAGAGGTCTAAGAGGTACTCCATAACTTTATCTGGTGGGCAGGAAAAAAGGTTCAAAGAGGACTTTGCACACTAGAGCGAGAAATGCTTCCATTTGGCTGTGTAAGTTTTCCTAGTAGCTGGTTTCCGTGCAGCCAGAAGAATATCTGAAACTCATCGAGACACATTGAACCGGTTTATTTCTACCTCTTCAGGAGCCAAGCATGAAGGTGAAGCGATCTCAGGTTGGGGTGGACCACAGGCCCCTGAGTCAAAAGGTTCATCTGTAGGGGAAGTGGTCTCGGAGGAACTGCCAACATATTGTTGAGAAGTGGAAACCACAGCTGACGAGGCCAGAAGGGAGCAATGAGGATCATTTTGTCCCCCTGGGATTCGAACTTGAGGAGTACCCTCTGAATTAGAGGAAGAGGTGGAAAGGCGTAAAGAAAGCGTTTTGTCCACCGCAGCCTGAACGCATCCTGACAGAAAATGCCAGGCCCTGGATTTCTGGAGCAGAAGAGAGGCAGTTTTGCGTTGAGTGGGGATGCAAAAAGGTCCAGGTCTGGAGTTCCCCACTCTTCGAATAGTGACTGAACTATGGTTGAGTCGAGAGACCACTCGTGAGGGTCTGTCTCTGTTCTGCTGAGACGGTGTGCCAGTTCATTCTGAATACCTGGCAGGTAGACTGCTTGAATTAGAGCCTCGTGCTCCAAGCACCATTCCCATACCCTCATTGCTTCCCTGCTTAAGGGGTAAGAATGAGCACCGCCCTGCTTGTTGATGTAATACATCACTGCTTTGTTGTCCGTTTGAAGGAGAATGTTCTTGTGACACAGAATGACCTTCAAAACTCGGACTGCATAAAGGACGGCTCTCATTTCTAGGACGTTTATGTGGAGCTGGGACTCGATTTGAGTCCATGCACCTTGAGTGTGGAGAGCCTGACAGTGAGCTCCCACCCCATTAGGGATGCGTCCGTGGTAATGGAGATCTGATGGTCCAGAGGAGCAAAGGGATACCCCTCCAGGAGACTGCTCTCGAGACCACCAGGTGAGTGACCTCTTTAAAGGTTCTGTCACCTTGATGAGATAGGACTGCGGGTGAGTGGTTGGGGACCACTGAGTACTGAGCATCCATTGAGTGGTTCTCATGTGCAGACGTGCTAGGGGAACAGGGAACACTGAGGAAGCCATGAGGCCTAGCATCCATTGCATCAAGAGAGCAGTAACTGAGGTGTTCTCCCCGATGTGACGGGCCATTTGAAGGATATCGTTCCTTCTGTCTTCTGGAAGAAAAGCCTTGGCACAGAGGTGTCCAGAAGAGTCCCTATAAAAGGAGCCTCTGGGAGGGCTGCAGTTGCGATTTCTTGAGATTCAGCAGAACTCCCATGGACGTGGGAGAGGCGGAGCCGTCTCTATGGCATCCAGAGTCCCTGACTGGAAGGCCTTGCTAAAGCCAATCGTCCAGATAAGGGAACACCTGTATCCCGACCTTTCTGAGGTGCGCTGCGAGAACTGCACAGTACTTTATAAAAACCCAGGTATTCAGAATGAACTGATAATGCTGTCCCAGAAACACAAACCTCAGGAATTTGTGATGCCTCGGGTGAATAGGAATGTGCTGGTAAGCATCCTGCATGTCTAGGGAGGCTAGCCAGTCGTGTTGATGAAGCAAAGGTAACAGGGTTCCCAGAGAAATCATTTTGAATTTCTCCTTGGGGAGAAATTTGTTTAGCTTTCTGAGATTCAGAATGGGGCGCATACCCCCAGCCTTCTTTGGAACCAGAAAGTAATGGGAGTAAAAACCCGTGTTCCGTTGATGCAGCGGCACCACTTCTACTGCCCTGTTGTTCAGAAGGCCCTGAATCTCGGCGAGAAGGTCTGACTGAAGGGTCGACAGCCTGGGCTGCCGTTTGGGAGGACGATCTGGGGGGTCTCCAGAAGACTGAGTGAATACTCCTCGCGAATTATCCGAAGGACCCATTTGTCTGAGGTTATGGACTTCCACTGGTTGTAGAAGTGCATCAGACGACCTCCCACCCGGAGAGGAAAAGTCCACCTCGGGCAGCTGAGATGGGACTTGGGCCAGACATTCATAAGGTAGCGCTGGGCGCTTTGGGCCCTTGCGCTTTCTGTTGCGTCTTCTTTTGAGGTTGGGCAGGTTGGTTTTTATGGAAACCGCCTCTGCCTCGAAAGGACTGACGATTATGAAACTGACGTTTATTGACATGCCCTCGAGAGGGGGCAGGAGGGGGTCGAGCCAACTTAATGGCTGACCTAGTCTTTTGAGTAGCTTCTAGAGCTTGCTCTACCTGAGGACCAAAAAGATACACACCATCAAAGGGCAACACCATTACCTGCTGCTGCGCGTCATTCGTGAAACCCGAAGTGCGCAGCCAGGAATGACATCGGGTGCATATACCAGCAGCTGCAGAACGGGAAGCAGTGTCGAAAGCATCTATGGCTGCTTTAACCTGCTGGTTGTTAGATTCGATACCTCTGGTAATGGTTTGAAGAAGCTCTGGCTTTACATCCGACTCCCGGAAGAGCTTCAACCATCTGCTTGATAGAGTGCCACAGGATATACTCATACTGTGAGAAATAGCCCTGGTAGCTGGCAATACGCATACTTAAGAGTAGAAGCAGCAAAGACTCTCTTACCCAAGGTGTCTATCTTACGAGATTCTTTGTTAATAGGTCGAGCTGTAGTAGTTTGGGGCAGGACGACCTTATCATTCTCTGCCAGGACAACAATAGGATCCACAACGGCTTGAGATGCCAAAATGGGACGATCCTTGGGGGCTGAATATTTCGTATCTATGGACTTAGCCACCGAAGGGGTGAGAGCAGGATTATTCCATACCATTTGAGACAGCGTCTCGAAGGAAGGCTGAACCGGAGGAGTCAAATCCGTAGGGATCTCCGGAACATGAAGGTATTGGAGTCTTAATTTCCCAGAATCGATGTCTGTAGTCTGGAGAGAAAGAGTGGAACTCAGATTTTTTAGCAGAGATTTAAACGACAGGTCCTCGACCACAGGCTCTGCAGCAGAGATAGATCCTGCTTCGTCCACTTCCTCACCCAACCGAAGGTCTGGGTCAGGCTCAATGTCATCTCCTGACAGTCCAGGAGGGACTGTATGGACAGGAAAGGAATGAAAATCAGAAGAGAGGGAAGAAGGAAACGAGTGAAAGAGGAGTCCTGAAAAGCAGAGGAGCCTCGAGAGCCCCAGCGCGCCGAGGCGCCGCGGCACCGAGCGACGACGAGGACCACGTGGCACCAAAACGATGCCGAGACCACTAGGCACTGAAAATGGGCGCGAGAGC
This sequence comes from Neoceratodus forsteri, assembly GCA_016271365.2. Lineage (NCBI taxonomy): Eukaryota > Metazoa > Chordata > Ceratodontiformes > Ceratodontidae > Neoceratodus > Neoceratodus forsteri. The sequence goes on from CM057453.1 coordinate 1,096,576,374, forward strand.
GGTGCGAGAATCCGCCTGAGCGCCTAAGAAGCGCCGAGAAGCCGCGACAGTCAAGGACGATGCCAAGACGCCACGGCACCGAGGACGACGCCGAGGCCACACTAACGCTTAAAGATAGCGCCGAGTACCCGCACGGCACCGAGGACACCGAAAACACCCCAGACCAAAAACAGGGTTTGAAGGAAGAAGAGCAGGAGATAAAGGCATCGGTGTGGCCCCTGCGCGCAGCCCATGTGAGAGGAACACTGGTGGCGAGTCGGCGGCACCGAAGAAGATGCCTTGCGACCAGAAGAATCCAACCGCCCTACCTGGTCTCTCAATGAGCCGAAGCCCACAGTGACCGAGCCAGGCAGAACTAACCTCAAGCCCATTGCTCCATAAGAGCGGCCCACTGATGAAACTGCTCATTTGAAGACCTACCTGTGGACGGGGTAGGACTTCGATGTTTAAGCTGCTGGCTACCAGAAGCAGAGGTTGGCGACTCCGAAGGAGGAGGCCGGCAACTAGACCCGATAACCGAACGTCTACGCGCAGACATATCAGAGGGCGACCTCGAGTGATGCCTTCTCTTTTTAGACCTGTGGGCCGAAGAAGAGCTCGAGGCCGAACGGTATAGAGAATGCGATCATTTATTTTTATGCTTCCGCGGGGACCGCCCATCCCCCCGGGCATTGGACTGAGTGCTGTCAGACTCCCCCCCCCAGAGAAGGCAGCAGACCGGACCCAGCCCGACTGACTGAACAGCTTTCATACGAAGCCTCCCTACCGTCACCTGACCTGCTCATGGTCGACTCCGTCAAAGTAGGATGAGACTTCTTTATTTTTAAAATAAAACTAAGCGATACTGTATCGAGATAATACTACAAAATAACAAAACTGAAAACTATGCTGCTAGTTTGAAGTTTGACTCCCGGCGGGCGAGCGACGTCGTCACTGAAGCACACTGGACAGCGAGAAAAGGAACTGAGGTGGTTGGAGGGTCGACGCCGAGATAGTCATTACAGCACGAGCTAAGGCTCGCGGTGCCGTGCCTCGCGGCGCCATCTCTGGCGCCGACCCTCCAGCAAAAAAGTTTGCTCACAATGGGTCCTAGTGCCTCCGGCGCAGATCCCAATAGTGTGAATGAGTGGTGGAGACTTATGTCCAGGAAGATCTTCCTGTTTTCTACTGGTGATGGCTCTCCCTATGCATCCCAGTATCCCCCCCAGCCCTCCTTGCTGCCCTCTCACATTGCTTGCCCACCTTTAGGTCATCTGATATGACTACCCCCAGGTCCCTTTCCATTTTTTTTGTTGTTAGTATCTCACCCCCGACTGTGCACTCTTCCCCTGGGTTTTTGTTTCCCAGGTGCATTACCTTGCACTCCTTAGCATTGAATCTAAGCTGCCATACATTTGACCATTCCTCTAACCTTGCCAAGTCCCTTCTCATCCTTTCCACCCCACCTTGTGCATCAACTCTGTTGCAGATATCTGTGTCATCAGCAAAGAGACACACTTTTCCTTGAGTCCTCTGCAATGTAAACATAAAGACATTGAAGGACTTGATCTAATACTGAACCTGCGTTGCCCACTAGTAACCCCCCTCTTCAGAGTGGACTCCATTTACTATTACTCTCTGTGTCCTATTCTCCAGCCAATTCTTTACCCAGGCTGTCATCTTGGGACCCTCCCAGGCTGGCTAACTTGTATATTACTCTTTTGTGTGGGACTGTGTCAAATGCCTTGCTAAAGTCTAGGTAGGCCATGTCCACAGCCCTCCCTGATCTACTACTTTGGTCACCCAGTCAAAGAAATCTATCAGATTTGTCTGGCATGACCTTCCTACTGTGAATCCATGCTGCCTTGGGTCCTGTCCTCTGGCCTCTAGATACTGACAATTCTTTCCTTCAGAGTGATTCCATCATTTTCCCTACCACTGAGGTTAAACTAACAGGTCTGTAGTTTCCTGCTTCTGCCTTGCTCCCACTTTTGAGAGGGAAGCACATCTGCCCTCCTCCAGTCCTCGGGTACCACCCCATCCTCCCATGATTTGTTAAAGAGGGTAGTCAGTGGTGTCACTAGTTCTACCCTTAGTTCTTTTAGAATTCTGGGATGAATCCCATCAGGCCCCATTGCTTTGTCCACCTTCAGTTTTAAGATTTCTTTCAGAACCCTTTCTTCTGTAAATGGGCTGGTATCAACTTCTGTATCCAGAGTGTTTCTACTGTTTGTTTTAGGTACCTCCCCCTCTTCATTTGTAAATACTGAGCAAAAATATTTGTTTAGTATCTCTGCCTTTTCACAGTCACCCTCTGCCCACCCTCCTCCCTTTATTAAGCCTCACTATCCCTCCCTTGGTCTTCCTTCGCTCCCTGATGTACCTATAAAAGGTTTTTCCCCTTCTTAACTGAGTTGGCTATCTTTTCCTCAGTTTGGGCCTTTGCTGTTCTGACTGCCTTCCCAGCTTCCTTTGCTTTAACTGATACAGTTCTTGTCCTGCTCCTTCTGTGATTCCTTGTACTTCCTGAATGCTTTCTTTTCTCTTGAACCTTCACTGCCACTTTCTTTGAGAACCATAGTGGTTTCTTACATCGTTCGTTTGTTTTTTTGCTTCACACAAGGCTTGTTACCTCTGTGGTGGGAGTTTTATTATTCCCCATTGTTCTTCCACCCTCCTTCCTGCCCATTTGCTAGTGCATTCCTTAGGCACTCACCCATTTTAGCAAAGTCAGCCCTCCTAAAGTCCAGTACTTTTGCCTTTGTATGGCTTGACTCTATTGCTGTGTTTATTGTGAACCATACTGTTCGATGGTCACTAGTTCCCAGATGACTACCCACTTCATCTCAGATTCTCTCTTCATCTCCATTTGAGAGAACCAGGTCTAAGATTGTTCCCTCTTGAGTGGGCTCCAATACTAGTTGTCTAAGGCATGCCCCTGTAGGGCATCTAGAATAACCCACTCTTGAAGTGGCTGCTGCAACTGCACTCCAGTTAACATCTGGCATATTCAGATCACCCATCAGCAATATCTCCCCTTTTCTGCCATTCTAAGTATACTTCCTATCATTTCCTTGTCCATTTCCTCCCCTGAGAAAGTCAGTCTCTAACCCTGTGCGGTTGTGGTGCCATTGCGGTCTCCAAATTTACCCACAGTGCTTCTTCTCCTCCCTGTTTACCCTTTTGTTCTGTTGCTTTGATTCCTTCCCTTATGTAAAGAGCTACTCCTCCTCCTCTTTTACCCTCCCTGTCCCTCCTGTAGATACTGTATCCTGGTGTGTTTAAGTCCCAGTTATGGTTTTGTGTGTACCATGTTTCTGTGACTGCCACGATATCCAGATGTTCCTCCTCCATCAAGGCCACTAATTCAGGAAGCTTGTTACTCAGACTACGGGCACTGGTATTCATTGCTCTCCATTTTTTGATGGCTTTACCTTCTGTTGCAGCATCCCCCACCGACCTTTCTACCTCGGTCTTTTTCTCATTTAGTACCCTGTTTTGTAGGGAGAGGCTGGGATTTTCCTGCTGCTTATCAGTGCCTCCCCCTTGACTAGTTTAAAAGCTTGCCAATGAAGCAATTAAACAGATTGCTCAAAAGACTTGTTCCCTTCCTGGACAGATACAGACCATCCTGCCAGTATAGGCTGGTGTCCCTCCAGGTGGAACCCCAGTCCCCAATGAAGCCAAACCCTTGTGCTCCACACCATTTTTTCAATCATTCATTAAACTGCATGGTGCAAAGTACCCTTGCCTCACTCATGCCATTGACAGGCAGCACCTCTGAGAAGGATACTGTGCGTGCTACTTGTCTTAGGCCCCTCTCCAACTCTACAAAGTCCTCCTGCACTGCTCTAATCTCATGATGAGCCAAGTCATTTGTCCCTAGGTGGACAATGATGTCCAGCTCAGACTCCCGTGCAGCTGTTCTCGTGATCCTGAGGATGTGCTTCTTGTCCCTCCAAGCCATGGCACCAGGCAGGCACCTTACTTCAGTTTTCCCTGCTCCCCCCAGTTCTATCCCCCTAATAACTGAGTCCCCCACCAGGAGCTGCTTCCTTTCCTTGTGGTGTCCTCTGCCTCCTTCCTGTGGGCCTCCTTTGTGACAGTTGTCCTCAGCCTCCTTAGTCTCCTCTGCAGGTGCATCCATAGGGGAGCTATGCTCCCCCAGAATGGTGTATGGATTGTGGAGTGGAACAACTGACTGGGTGTGCCTCTGTTCCACCATCCTCACCCTCCCTGAGCCCACTGTGGTCCAACTGCTGTGCTTTCTTCGCAACCTCTGAGGTAGTGGTGGTGGCTCTGGTGCTCCATGGATGGGGGAGGTTCCCTTCCTACCGTCCAGTGTGGCCTGGGGGAAGGTTCCCTTATTACTGTCCAGTGTGGCCTGAAGACAGGCAACTTCCTCCCTCAGGGCAGAGAGTTGTCTACAAATAGGGCAGCATGTCAGCCTCCAGAAAGACTGCTGCCCCACAGCCATTACATTGCACTACTCCCCACATGTTTATCTACTTTTTTTGTGTGTGTGATTGGTTTGTTATATAGAAATATATATATTATACACTGTGTATGCTTATATTGTCAGTGCAGTGTGCTAGAGAGGATATGACAGTGATATGCACCTTGCACTCTTGAGGAAATGATGTCAGAACCCCAGGTATAAAGGAACTATTTCCAGGGGTGGGTGGGGTGAGGAGTGGGAAGGGGTTGGGCCTAAACTGTGCCCTCACAAAACAATCAGCTAAAAGCTCTGACCCACCGCTGCGATGAGTGCCTTCCTGTCAGCAAGATGCCCTACACAACAATTTGACAGAGAAAATACCCTGCTAATCAAACAGAGAAAAAATCCAGACATCCAAGTTAGACACAGGTAAACCTCCCCCAGCCCCAAAACAGCCTGGTGGTTTGTGCTCTGAAAGCAGTCAGCCCCAAAATAAGTCAGCTGTGCTTTAAACTCTTCCTGCACTGAAAATCTTAAGAATTGGAACAAATGGAGAGAGAAAGGTGGCAGGAATAAAGCTAAACAAACAACACCAGAAGAAAAAAGAAGATTAGGTACAGAATAATGTAGGGGAAAATACTGAGGAGGCCATGAGGATGGGTGAGGCAGCCCATAAAGCCTCAGAAAATGGTAACCCAGCTCGGGATACTACAAGGGAAATGAACTCAGGGGTGTTTCTACAGACAAGACATCCTAGACATCAAGAGGAAGCACAAACAAATCAAAATGCACCAAACCCTTCCCACGCCTCTCAGGAATCCCATGGGGGAAATATGGAAATTACGTACCTACCGTAATTCTTGATCTTCGATGAAGTCTCCACCACTCATTCACACTAATGGGAGTACACCGGAGGTGCTAGGACCCAGCGGGAGCAAACTTTTTCAGAAGGGCTGGCGCCGAGATGGTGCCGCGAGGAAACGGCACTGCGAGCTAGGCTTGGCGGTATAGAATATCTCGGCGTCGACCCTCCAACCACATCAGTAACTTTTTTTCCGAGGAGGTGCAGCGTAAGTGACCTAGAAAAGGACTAGCCTAACTATCGGACATAAGATAGTCCGAATGTCCCATGTAAGAAGGGGCCAAACAAAACGTCTTCACAGCCCAAATTGGAGGAGTGAAGACCAGAAACAGAAGTGAGCTTGGGGGATGGTGGGTGGGCATGTGAATGAGTGGTGGAGACTTTATCTAAGAAGATCAAGAATTTTGGTAGGTACGTAATTTCCATATCTTCCTGGACATAAAATCTCCACCACTCATTCACACTAATGGGAGAGTACAGAGCTAAATAATCCCCCGAGACTGGTGGCAGGAGACAGAGGAGCTCACTTTTTAGGACGGAAGTCCATTAAGAACTGTCCTGCCAATGACTGAAGTTGTCTGGCATGGACATCCAAGGCATAGTGCTCAACAAAAGTATGCACAGAGCTCCAGGTAGCTGCAATGGGGGCATTATGAATTTCTGCCAGAGATGCCATGACAGCTCGAGTGGAGTGAGTGTACACTCTGCCCTCCAACTTGACCTGTGCTATGGAGTAGCAGTGGCGAAGGCATGCCACCAGCCACACTGAAATGCACCTGGTAGCAACAGGTTGACCCAGCCAGGTCGTGCTGAAGGAGACAAACAATTGTTGAGCCATGTGAATTTCTTTTCTTCTGTCCAGATAGACTCGTAAAGCTCATTTTACATCCAGGGAATGAAGGGTATGCTCTCCCTCATTCTGGAAGTTGGCAAAGTGGGGGGGGGAGGACTAAAGGTTGATTTAGAAGAAATTCTGAGACAACCTTAGGGGAGGAACTTAGGATGAGTCCTAAGAACTACTTTGTCTTTGTGAAATACAGTACACGGGGGTCTGTGACCAAAGTGTATTTCTGATACTCTTCCAGCTGAAGTAATGGCCACCAGGAAGGCCGCTTCAAGTAAGGAATTTCAACTCACAAGTGGCTAGAGGCTCGAAAAGTTTATGAGTGAGCATGTCTAGTGCAAGTTTAATGTCCCAGGCTGCAACTGGACCTCTAACAGGTGGTTTGGTATGCAGAATACCCTTAAGAAACCTCTTAACTACAGGTAACTGAGCCAAGACAGGGAATGTACTGGCTCATGATATGCAGAAATTGCACAAAGAAGAACCTTGACTGTAGAGTATCGCAGACCTGTGTTTGAGAGCTCTAAGAGATAGTCCAGGACTTTATTCAGTGGGTAGGAAAAAGGATTCCAAGAGGATTTTGCGCACCAGATAGAGAAACGTTTTCACTTAGCTGTATAGGTTTTCCTGGTAGCTGGCTTATGTGCAGCTTAAAGAATATCCGAAACTCTACGAGAAACATTAAACCTGTTCACCTCTCTCCCCTTAGAAGCCACGCATGGAGGTGAAGAGACCTTAGGTTGGGATGAACTAAAGGGCCCTAGGTCAGAAGGTTCATCTGAAGGGGAAGCAGTTTTGGAGGGGTTTCCGGTAGTCTGTTGATTAGAGGAAACCAGATCTGATGAGGCCAAAATGGGGCAATGAGAATCATTCTGCCGCCCCCCCCGTGCCTCCAATTTGAGCAGTACTCTCTGAATGGGGAGAAATGCGTCAAGAAGCGTTTTGTCCACCACAGCCTGAATGCATCCAAACAAACGTCAGGTCCTGGATTTCTGGAGCAGAAGCGAGGCAGTGACTGAATGATGGTTAAGTCGAGAGACCACACATGAGGATCTGTCCCTGTTCTGCTTAGACGGCATGATAGCTCATTTTGTACTTCTGGAAAGTGAACTGCCTGAATCAGAGCTTTGTGCTCAAGATACCATTTCCACACACTCATTGCTTCCCTGCATAATGGGCAAGAGTCTGCACCGCCCTGCTTGTTGGTGTAATATATCACTGCCTTGTTGTCTGTTTGAAGGAGAATGTTCTTCTGACATAATATGTGCTTCAAAGCTCGGACTGCGTAGAGGACGACTCATTTCCAGAACTTTTATGTGGAGTTGAGACTCGTCCTGTCAATGGCATGAGTGAGGCGAGGGTACTTTGCACCATGCAGTTTAATGAATGGTTGAAAAAAATGGTGTGGAGCACAGGGTTTGGCTTCATTGGGTACTGGGGTTCCACCTGGCGGGACACCAGCCTATACTGGCAGGATGGTCTGCATCTGTCCAGGAAGGGAACAAGTCTTTTGAGCAATTGGTTTAAATGCTTCATTGGCAAGCTTTTAAACTAGTCAAGGTGGGAGGCACTGATAAGCAGCAGGAAAATCCCAGCCTGTCCCTACAAAACAGGGTACTAAATGAGAAAAAGAGCGAGGTAGAAAGGTCAGTGGGGGATGCCACAAAAGAAGGTAAAGCCATTAAAAAAATGGAGAGCAATGAGTACCAATGCCCGTAGTCTGAGTAACAAGCTTCCTGAATTAGTGGCCTTGATGGAGGAGGAAATGAAAAATATGTACCTACCGTAATTCTTGATCTTCTTGGACAAGTCTCCACCACTCATTCACACTATTGGGATCTGCGCCGGAGGCACTAGGATCCATCGGGAGCAAACTTTTTGCTGGGGAGTCGACGCCAGAGATGGCGCCGTGAGCCCTAGCTCGCGCGGCAATGACTATCTCTGCGTCGACTCCCCAACCGCCTCAGTACCTTTTTTACCAAGGAGGTGCAGCATAACTAACCTAGAAGGGTAGCCTAACCTAAAAACCGGACATAAGATAGTCCGGACGACCCGTGTAAGAAGGGTCAACAAAGAAGTCTTCAAGGCCTGAAGATTTGAGGGAGTGAAGATCAACAAGAGAGGTGAGCTCCGGGGATGGAGGGTGGGCGAGTGAATGAGTGGTGGAGACTCATCCAAGAAGATCAAGAATTACGGAAGGTACGTAATTTTCATATCTTCCTGGACATAAGTCTCCACTACTCATTCACACTATTGGGAGAGTACCGAGCTAATAATCCCCCGAGAGAGCGGCAGGAGAAACCAAGAGCTCACGTTTCTTAAGACAGAAGTTCATTAAGGATGGCTCTGCCAAAGGAAGAATAATGTCTGGCATGGAAATCGGTGCATAATGTAGCGTAAGTATGCACTGAGCTCCAGGTGGCTGCACTGCAGATGTCTGCAATGGGCACATTGCGGTTTCATAGGGATGCTGCTACCGCTCTTGGTAGAGAGGGCGTAAACTCTACCCTCCAACAACCTGCGCCATGGAATAGCAGTGACGAAGGCACGCCACTAGCCATGTTGAGATACATCTAATAGCGACAGGTTGACCCAGCCGGGCCTCACTGAAGGAAATGAACAGTTGCAGGGCTTTACGAAAATCCTTGGTTCTATCTAAGTAGAAACGCTAAGGCCTTCTTAACATCCAGAGAATGAAGAGCGTTCCCTTCATTTGGAAGTCCATAAAATAAGGAGGAAGGACCAAAAGGCTGGTTAGATGAAATTCTGACACAACCTTAGGAGAAATTTAGGATAGTCTGAAGGACTACTTTGTCCTTATGGAACACAGTATCATGGAGGGTCTGTGACCAGGGCATGTATCTCAGAGACCCTAAAGACTGAGGTAATGGCCACTAGGAAAGCAGTCTTCCAGGTGAGGAACTTTAGTTCACAGGTAGCTAGAGGCTCAAAGGGTTTCCGGGTGAGCATGTCTAGCACAAGATTAATGTCCCAGGCTGCAACCGGACATCTTGTAGGGGGTCTGGTGTGCAGAATGCCCTAAGAAATCTCTTAACCATAGGTAACTGAGCCAGTGAAAGAGAAAAAACGACTCATGATCGGCTGAAATGGCACTAAGGTGAACCTTGACTGTAGAGTACAGGAGACCTGAATTTGAGAGGTCAAAAGGTACTCTAAAACTTTATCAGAGGGACAGGAAAAGGATTCAAAGAGGACTTTGCACACCAGAGAGGAACTTCCACTTGCAGTGTAAGTTTTCCAGTGGCTGGCTTCACGCAGCCAGAAGGATATCCAAACTCTTCAAGAGACATTGAACCGATTTACTTACCTCTTCAGGAGCCAAGCGTGAAGGTGAAGAGATCTCAGATTGGGATGGACCACGGTCCCCGAGTTAAAGGTTCATCTGCAGGAAGTGGTCTCGGAGGAACTGCCAACATACTGTTGAGAAGTGGAAACCACAGTTGTCGAGGCCAAAGGAGCAATGAGAATCATCTTGTCTCCCTGAGACTCGAACGTAGGAGTACTCTCTGAATTAGAGGAAGAAGCGGAAGAGGCGTAAAGCGTTTGTCCACGCGGCCTGAACGCATCCTGACAAAAATGCCAGGCCCTGGATTTCTGGAGCAGAAGAGGCAGTTTTCGTTGAGTGGGGACGCCAAAAGATCCAGGTCTGGAGTTCCCACTCTTGAATAGTGACTGAACTATGGTTGAGTCGAGAGACCACTCAGTGAGGATCTGTCTCTGTTCTGCTGAGACGGTCTGCCAAGTCGTTCTGTACACCTGGCAGGTAGATTGCTTGAATTAGAGCCTTGTGCTCCAAGCACCATTCCCAGACCCTCATCGCTTCTCTGCATAAGGGGTAAGAATGAGCACCGCCCTGCTTGTTGATGTAATACATCACTGCTTTGTTGTCCATTTGGAGGAGAATATTCTTGTGACAGAGAATGTCCTTCAAAGCTCGGACAGCATAAAGGATGGCTCTCATTTCTAGGACATTTATGTGAAGCTGGGACTCGAGTTGAGTCCACACACCCTGAGTGTGGAGAGCCTGACAGTGAGCTCCCCACCCCATTAGTGAGGCGTCTGTGGTAATGGAGATCTGATGGTCCAGAGGGCAAGGGGTATCCTTGCAGGAGATTGTCCTCTTGAGACCACCAGGTGAGAGACCTCCGTGGGGGTTCTGTCACCTTGATGGGATAGGACTATGGGTGAGTGGCTGGAGACCACTGAGTACTGAGCATCCACTGGGTGGTTCTCATGTGCAGAGCAGAGGTACAGTGAACACTGAGGATGCCATGAGGCCCAGCATCCGTTGCATCGAGAGCGCTGTAACTGACCTGTTCTCTCGATGTAACGGGCCATCTGAAGGATATCGTTCCTTCTGTCCTCTGGGAGAAAAGCCTTCGCACAGGATGTGTCCAGAAGGGTCCCTATGAAAAGGAGCCTCTGGGAGGGCTGCAGCTGTGATTTCTTGAGGTTCAGCAGGACTCCCATGGACGTAAGGAGGTGAGAGGCCGTCTCTACGGCATCCAGAGTCCCTTGCCTGGAAGGACTTGCCAGAAGCCAATCGTCCAGATAAGGGAACACCTGTATTCTGAGTTTTCTGAGGTGCGCTGCGAGAACTGCACAACACTTTGTAAAAAATCGCGGTGCCGAGGATAGCCCAAAAGGCATGACTCAGAACTGAAAATGTTGTCCCAGAGCCACAAACCTCAGGAATTTGTGATGTCTCGGGTGAATGGGAATGTGCTGCTAAGCATCCTGCATGTCTAGGGAAGCTAACCAGTCGTGCTGATGAAGCAAGGGTAACAGGGTTCCTAGAGAAATCATTTTGAATTTCTCCTTGGGGAGAAATTTGTTTAGCTTTCTGAGATCTAGAATGGGGCGCATTCCACCAGACTTCTTTGGAACCAGAAAGTAATGATAGTAGAACCCAGTATTCGTTGATGCAGCGGCACAAGTTCTACTGCCCTGTTGTTTAGAAGGCCCTGAATCTCGGCGGTGAGAAGGTCTGACTGAAGGGCAGACAGCCTGGGCTGCCGTTTGGGAGGACAATCCGGAGGAGTTTCCACAAAATTGAGTGAGTACCCCTCGCGGATTATCCGAAGGACCCATTTGTCTGAGGTTATGGACTTCCATTGGCTGTAGAAGTGCATCAGCCGACCTCCCACCGGAGAGGAAAAGTCCACCTCGGGCAGTTGAGGTGGGACTTGGGCCAGCAATTCATAAAGTAGCACTGGGCGCTTTGGGCCCTTGCGCGTTCTGCTGCGCCTTCTTTTGAGATTGAGCAGGTTGGTTCTTATGGAAACTACCTCTGCCTCGAAAGGACTGACGGTTATGAAACTGACGTTTACTGGCATGCCCTCTAGAGGGCAGGAGGGGGTCTAGCCAACTTAATGGCTGACCTAGTCTTTTGTGTAGCTTCTAGAGCTTGCTCGACCTGAGGACCAAAAGATATGCACCATCAAGGGCAATGCCATTACCTGCTGTTGCATCATTGGTGAAGCTCAAGCGCAGCCAGTAATGGCGGCCGGTGCAAATACCAGCAGCTGCTGAACGGGAAGCGGAGTCGAAAGCATCCATAGCTGCTTTAACCTGTTGGTTGTTAGATTCAATACCCCTGGTAATGGTTAGGAGAAGCTCTGGTTTTGAATCAGACTCTGGAAGAGCTTCAACCATTTGCTTGACAGAGTGCCACAGGATATACTCGTACTGAGAAAAATAGCCCTGGTAACTGGCAATACGCATACTTAGGGTAGAAGCAGCAAAGACTCTCTTACCTAAGGTGTCTATCTTACGAGATTCCTTGTTAATAGGTCGAGCTGTAGTGGTTTGAGGAAGGACGACCTTATCATTCTCCGCCAGGACTACAATAGGATCTGCAAAGGCTTGGGATGCCAAAATGGGACGATCCTTGGGGGCTGAATATTTTCTATCAATGGATTTAGCCACCGATGAAGAGAGAGCAGGATTATTCCATACCATTTGAGACAACATCTCGAAGGAAGGCTGAATCAGAGGAGTCAGATCCGTAGGGATCTCCGAGGCGTGAAGGTATTGGAGTCTTAGCAATTTCCCAGGATAGATGTCTGTAGTCTGGAGAGAAAGTGTGGAAATCATATTCTTCAGCAGAGACTTAAATGACAGGTCCTCACCACAGGCTCTGCAGCAGTAAAGATCCTACTGGCTCCACCTCATCGCCAGCCGAAGGTCTGGGTCAGGCTCAACGTCATCTCCTGACAGTCCAGGAGGGACTGTATGGACAGGAAAGGGATGAAAGCCAGAAGAGGAAGGAGGAAAAGAGACAAAGAGAAAGTCTCAGAGCCCAGGCGCCGAGAGCACGAGGAACCCCACAGCGGCCGCAAGCAGCGGCGCCGAGGATCGCCCGCGGCACCAGCAGTGCTGAACAGCGCAAGAAACACCGAAACACGCCTTTTGTGAGCGGCGCTGACCTAGCACGCCAGGGGACGCCCGGGACCGGCGCCTTGAGGCCGCCAGCCCAAAGGCTCTCCCAGAGACCGAAAACAGGTTTTGAAGGAAAAGAGCAGAAGATAAGGGCATTGTGTGGCCCCTGCGACAAGCCATGTGAGGGAGGACATTTGGGCATGGAGTCGACGGCACCGAAGAAGGTACCACGCGACCAGGAAAGTCCAACTGCCCTACCTGGTCACCCAGAGAGCCCGAAGGCCCACGAACGACCGAGCCAGGTAGCCGAACCAACCTCTGAGCCCATTGCTCCATAAGAGCGCCCACTGATGAAACTGCTCATCTGAAGACCTACCTCGCGAGCGGGTGGGACTCTGATGTCAAGAGCGTCGGCTACCAGAAGGCCGCTGTTGGCGACTCGAAGGAGGAGACGGCAACTAACCCGATAACCCGAGCGTCTACGCACAGACTTATCAGAGGCGACCTCGGTGATGCTTTCTCTTTTAGATCTGCGGGCGAAGAAGAACTCGAGGCAGGCGATTGCAGAGATGCGACCGTTTGGCTTTATGCTTCATGGGACCGCCCATCCCCTGGGCATTGGACTGACTGTTGTCAGACCCCCTCCGGAGAAGGCGGCGGACCGGACCCAGCCCGACTGACTGAACAGCTTTCATACGAAGTCTCCCTACCGTCACCTGACCTGCTCATGTTCGACTCCGTCAGTGTAGGCTGAGACTTTTTTATTGTTTTATTTAAAATAAGAATAACTTAAGCGATACTGTATCGAGATAATACTACAAAATAATAAAAACTGAAAATTATGCTGCTAGTTTGAAGTTTGACTCCGACAAGCGGCGGCGTCGTCACTGAAGCGCACTCGGCAGGCGGAGAAAAAGGAACGGCGGTTGGGAGTCGGCGGCGAGATAGTCATTGCCGATGCGAGCTATGGCTCCAGCGCCGTTCCTGGCGGCCCCATCTCTGGCGTCGACTCCACAGCAAAAAGTTTGCTCCCGATGGGTCCTAGTGCCTCCGGCGCAGATCCCAATAGTGTGAATGAGTGGTGGAGACTTATGTCCAGGAAGATCATCTGGATATCGTGGCAGTCACAGAAACACGGTACACACAAAACCATGACTGGGACGTAAACATACCAGGATACACTATCTACAGGAGGGACAGGGAGGGTAAAAGAGGAGAAGGAGTAGCTCTTTACATAAGGGAAGGAATCAAAGCAACAGAACAAAAGGGAAAACAGGGAGGAGAAGAAGCACTGTGGGTAAATTTGGAGACCAGCAATGGCACCACAATCCGCCATCGGATATACAGACTTTCTCAGGGAGGAAATGGACAAGGAAATGATAGAAAGTATACTTAGAATGGCAGAAAGGGGAGATATTGCTGATGGGTGATCTGAATATGCCAGATGTTAACTGGAGTGCAGTTGCAGCAGCCACTTAAAGAGTGGGGTTATTCTAGATGCCCTACAGGGGCATGCCTTAGACAACTAGTATTGGAGCCCACTAGGAGAGGAGCAATCTTAGACCTGGTTCTCTCAAATGGAGATGAAGAGAGGATCACAGATGTAGAAGTGGGTAGCCATCTGGGAACTAGTGACCATCGAACAGTCTGGTTCACAATAAACACAGCAATAGAGTCAAGCCATACAAAGGCAAAAGTACTGGACTTTAGGAGGGCTGACTTTGCCAAAATGGGTGAGTGTCTAAGGAATGCACTAGCAAATGGGCAGGAAGGAGAGGTGGAAGAACAATGGGGAATAATAAAAACTGCCACCACAGAGGTAACAAGCCTTTGTGTGAAGCAAATAAACAAAAGCGAAATGATGTAAGAACCACCATATGGTTCTCAAAGGAAGTGGCAGTGAAGGTTCAAGAGAAAAGAAAGCATTCAGGAAGTACAAGGAATCACAGAAGGAGCAGGACAGAGAACTGTATCAGTTCAAGCAAAAGGAAGCTGGGAAGGCAGTCAGAATAGCAAAGGCCAAACCGAGGAAAAGATAGCCAACTCAGTTAGAAGGGGATAAAACCTTTATAGGTACATCAGGGAGGCGAAGGAAGACCAAGGGAGGGATAGTGAGGCTTAAAAGGGGAGGGAGGGTGGGCAGAGGGTGACTGTGAAAAGGCAGAGATACTAAACAAATATTTTGCTCAGTATTTACAAAGGAAGAGGGAAGGTACCTAAAACAAACAGTAGAAACACTCTGGATACAGAAGTTGATACCAGCCCATTTACAGAAGAAAGGTTCTGAAAGAACTCTAAAACTGAAGGTGGACAAAGCAATGGGGCCTGATGGGACTCATCCCAGAATTCTAAAAGAACTAAGGGTAGAACTAGTGACACCACTGACTACCCTCTTTAACAAATCATGGGAGGATGGGGTGGTACCGAGGGACTGGAAGGGGCAGATGATTCCCCTTCACAAAAGTGGGAGCAAGGCAGAAGCAGGAAACTACAGACCTGTTAGTTTAACCTCAGTGGTAAGGAAAATGATGGAATCACTTCTGAAGGAAAGAATTGTCCCGGTATCTAGAGGCCAGAGGGCACAGGGCCCAAGGCAGCATGGATTCATAGCGGAAGGTCATGCCAGATAAATCTGATAGATTTCTTTGACTGGGTGACCAAAGTAGTATATGGGGAGGGACTGTGGACATGGCCTACCTAGACTTTAGCAAGGCATTTGACACAGTCCCACACAAAGATTAATATCACAAGTCAGCCAGCCTGGGAGTGGGTCCCAAGATGACAGCCTGGGTAAAGAATTGGCTGGAGAATAGGACACAGAAGTAATAGTAAATGGAGTCCACTCTGAAGAAAGGGGGTTACTAGTGGGTACCGCAGGGTTCAGTATTAGGACCGGTCCTCTTCAATGTCTTTATAAGTGACATTGCAGAGGGACTGGAAGGAAAAGTATGTCTCTTTGCAGATGACACAAAGATCTGCAACAGAGTTGATGCACACGGTGGGGTGGAAGGGATGAGAAGGGACTTGGCAAGGTTAGAGGAATGGTCAAATGTATGGCAGCTTAGATTCAATGCTAAGAAGTGCAAGGTAATGCACCTGGGAAACAAAAACCCAGGGGAAGAGTACACAACGGGGGGTGAGATACTAACAACAACAAAAATGGAAAGGGACCTGGGGGTAGTCATATCAGATGATCTAAAGGCGGGCAAGCAACGTGAGAGGGCAGCAAGGAAGGCTGGGGGGATACTGGGATGCATCACCAGTAGAAAACAGGAAGTTATTATCCCTCTGTACAGACAGCTGGTGAGACTCCATCTGGAGTACTGCATGCAGTTCTGGAGACCCAATCTCCACAAAGACATAGACAGGATGGAAGCTGTCAGAGGAGGACAACTAAAATGGTGCAAGGTCTGCACCGGAAGACATATGAAGAGAGACTTAGGAGCTTAATATGTATAGCCTCGAGGAAAGGAGGGAGAGGGGGGGACATGATAGGAACTTTCAGGTACCTCAAGGGAATCAACAAAGTCCAAAAGGGTAGCATCTTTCAAAAAAAGAGGTGTGCAAGAACAAGGGGGCACAATTTGAAGATAGAGGGGGGGCAGCTCAGAGCTAATTTAAGGAAGTATTTTTTCACAGAGAGGGTTGTGGATGCATGGAACAGCCTTCGGAGGAGGTTGTGGAGTCAAAAACAGTGGTGGAATTCAAGCATGCATGGGACAGTAATAAGGCAATTCTAGGGGGTTGGGGTAGGAAGAAGTAGGCTGCTGGTTAACTAGGATCTGCAGCTTATCCATTAGGTAGGGAAATAGGCAGACTGGGTGGGCCAAGCGGTCCTTATCTGCCGTCAAATTCTATGTTTCTATGTCCTGGGACCACATGCTCTGGGTGTGAAGATCCTAGCAGTGAGCTCCCCAGCCCATCAGGGACACGTCCGTGGTAATGGAGATCTGAGAATCCAGAAGGGCAAAGCAATATACTGCCAGAAGGTTGTCCTCCTGAGACCACCAGGTGAGGGACCGTTTCAGAGGTTCTGTTGCCTTGATGTGAAAGGACTGAGGATGAGTGGTTGACGACCACTGAGTACTAAGCATCCACTAAGTGGTTCTCATGTGGAGATGAGCCAAGGGCACAGTGAAAACCGAGGAGGCAATGAGACCCAGCATCTGCTGCATCAAGAGAGCCTGAACTGAGCTGTTCACTTGATGAAGCAGGCCATCTGAAGAATATCGCTCCTTCTGTCCTCTGGAAGGAAGGCTTTCACACGGAAGTGTCCAGAAGGACTCCTATAAATAGAAGCTTCTGGGAGGGCTGCAACTGCAACCTTTTCAGGTTTAGCAGGACTCCCATGGACGTGAGGAAATTTGAGGCTGTGGTCACGGTCTCCAGCGTCTCTTGTCTGGAGGGACTTGCAAGAAGCCAGTCATCCAGATATGGGAATACCTGAATTCTAATTTTCCTTAAAAGCACTGTGAGAATTACACAGCAGTTTGTAAAAACTTGAGATGCCGAGGAAAGCCCAAAGGGCAGGACTCTGACTTGTAAGAGAATGTGTTGGTAGGCATCCTGCATGTCCAGGGAGGCTAGCCTATCGTGTTGATGAATCAAAAGTAGCAGGGTACCGACTGATATCATCTTGAACTTCTCCTTGTGGAGGAAATTTGTTTAACATTCTGAGATCGAGAATTGGGCACAAACCACCAGTTTTCTTTGGAACCAGAAAGTAGTGGGAGTAGAAACCTATGTTTTGTTGATCCAGTGGAACTACTTCTACTGCCCTGTTGTTCAGAAGGCCTTGCACCTCGGAAGCAAGATGGTCAGAGGCACTTGGTGTTCTGGGGCCCTGTGCGTTCTGCTGTGTATTCTTTAGCGGCTGAGGAGTTATGGTCTGTAGTAGCTCTGAGGAAACCTCCGACTCGGGCAGAGCTTCTGCCGTTCTTTGAATTGTTCATTTATAGGGACGGCTGTGGATTCCTGAGGAAGGACAGCCTTATCATTCTCTGCCAGGGCCACTAAGGCATCAACAAAGGCCTGTGAGGCCAAGATGGGGCGCTCCTTGGGAGGGGCATATTTCCTATCTATGGACTTGGCCACAGAGGGAATAAGAGCCAGATTCTTCCACACCATCTGGGAAAGTGTCTCGAAAGAGGGCTTTACCGGAGGGGTTAAATCCATAGGGATTTCTGGAACATGCAGATACCGGAGGTGCAGAAGTTTCCCCATGATCATTTCCCTGTTCTGGAGAGAAAGAGAATAATTTAAGTTCTTGAGCAGAAACTTAAAGGAAAGGTCTTCCACCACAGGCTCTGCAGGAGGATTGATCCCTGCCCCCAGGGCAGAATCGGCATCAACATCATCACCCAGCCGAAGATCAGGATCAGGCTCAATATCATCTCCTGGCAGTCCAGGGGGGACTGTATAGACAGGAAAGGAATGAAAACCAGGAGGAAGAAGAGGAGGAAACAGAATCGGAGTCAAAAACCTCTGCAAACTATGCGGCGCATCAACCACCCCGGCACCATCGAAGAAGGTGGCGCCGAGGTGAGAGACAGTGCCAACACACAAAGCAGCGCCGTGCATGGCGCCAACATGAGCTCTTGCGACCACCATGATGCCAACCACCCCCGGCACTGACACCACCCGTTGCCAAGGGCGGCGCTGACAGAGCATGCTGTGCTGAACAGCGCCGACCACTCTGCGGAGAAGCCGGCACCACAGGCAGTGACACCCTGCAGAAGTCTCAACTGCGATCTGAAGGTAAGAATGAAAAATGGCAGGAGATAAAGGCATCAGTGTGCACCCTGTACAGCAGCCATATGAGGGGATAGACACTGGGGCACGGAGTCAATAGCACGAAGAAGGCGCAGTGCGACCAGATCCTAACCATACCTGCCAATCCAAAACCGACAGGCCTGAAGGCCCCGGCGACAGACTGGCCAGTTCAGGCAGTCAGGACAACCTCCAAGCCCACTGCTCCATAACAGCGGCCCAATGGTGAAACTGCTCATCAGAAGCCCCTCCAATAGGCGGTGAGTAGCTCAGATGTCGAAGAAGTCGGCAGTCAGAGACAGAAACCGGAGACTCCAAAAGAGGCAGAGACCGGCCCCTGACCCCAACCACCAACTGTCTACGCGCAGACATACCAGAGGGCGACCTCAAGTGATGCAGTTTCTTCTTTGACTAGTGGGCGAAGAAGAACTCTAGAGCCTAATGGTGCTTTGAATGGAACAGTTTATTTTTATGCTTTTGGGGAGACTGCCCATCCCCCCCCCGACCACTGGACCGTCCGTTGTCAGACCCCACTCCAGAGAGGGCGGCAGACCAGACCCGGCCGACTGAACAGCTTTCATACAAAGTCGCCCTACCTTCACCTGCCCCACTTATGGTCGGCTGAAGACTTCTTCTGTACAAAAGTAATTTTATTAAGTGTAATTGGTACCTTTTGTGATAAAACACAAAATAATATAACTGAAAACTAAGCTGCAAGTTTTGAAGCTCGACTCCAGCGGGCGGCGTCATCGTCACTGAAGCTTACCGGCGGCAGGTAAAAAGGAGCGGAGGTGGTTGGGGTCAACGCCGTAGATACTCTATACCGCACTGAGCCTAGCCTCACGGTGCCGCCTCTTGTCGCTCCATCTCGCACCAGCCCTTCTGAAAAGTTTGGCTCCTGCTGGGTCCTAGTGCCTCGGCATACTCCCATTAGTGTGAATGAGTGGTGGAGACTTTATGTCCAGGAAGATCAAGGTGATATTACAGGAATGAGTCTCCCACCCACCCCACCCCAGTAGGCCTCAGAGGCCTATATTTGCAGATCTCTTTTAGTCTGCAGCACCAGCCCCAGATGAATGCTGTGCTGATACAGTATAGGGGATGTTTAGACATCACCCCAGACAGGCTTTTTGGGCAAATAATGGATTACAAATTCAATGCGTTTTGGCATCGGAAGTGTTTGCTTTAATACACATATATGGGGAGGGACCTTGACATTAGTTTCAGTCCCTCCATCCCCATGCTTTTAAAGATTCTGAATAAAGTATAATCAGCTAAAGTTCACACCACTTTGGACCCCCTTTATGTCTATACCCTTGACAAGACCCCCCCATAAAATTTATTATAATCATGTTCTGAAATGAAGGGGTGCATGTGAGCAATATTAGTCACTGGAGACAGCAATGGTGTGAGGTCCTGAGTGCCCCTGAGGCCGTTATTGATGAGGAATACTTCTGGACAGGGGCATGGAAATGTAGAGTAAAACTGAGACAAGAAGCAGAGGGAACTGTACATCTACCAAACAGTTTCTTCACTGGGAGGGACAGAGGGGTCCTTTTCTACATGGGACAACCAAAGGCATGTCATAAATGTGGGGACAGAACGCACCTTGCAAGTGTCTGTGATAAGGTACGGTGTAGTATTCACAGTAAGACTGGGCATATTGGGAGGGGCCGCTGTGGAGCCCGAGCTTGGAGGGAAGCAAATTTTACAGCTCTACAATCTTCTACTTGAATCTATGGAATCTGCTATTTCTCTCATATTGTTTTCAAATTCAGAGGTCACTATGGAAGAGGACCCTTGTTTTGCTAAGAATGGGTAACTAAGCGAGACAAAACCTCCGGAGGTCGGAGAAAAATAAAAAGTTTGGTGGAGCACCAGCCATGCGATCAGCCGGACGAGGCCTCACCTACAGCAGACTCAGGCACTGAGGAAACATTAGGCTCGTTGGGCACAAAACTACAAAAGTAATACTTTCAGTAACTAAACTATCCCAGAAAGTAGACGGCTTCAATAGTAGGGTGCTAGTACTTGAAACTGCAATAATTACCTTGAAGGGAGATCTGCAGGACATCCGTAAACAACTGGACGCCTCCACGGGCGCCACCTCAGTGTTGGTCACCGAAACCCAGCACCTGCGGACTCGCCTAGAAACTCTCGAGAACCAGGTCCGCTCTGCTAACCTGAGACTACTCGGTATGCCAGAGGGATGTGAAGGGGATCACCCGGTCCTGTTTGTGAAGGAATGGCTGACGGATAAACTGGTACCGGAGGGCACCGATCCCATAGAGGAGATCCAAAAGGTTTATAGAATTATGCCCAGATGACGACAGCAGGAAGATAGGAAAATTACGTACCTACCGTAATTCTTGATCTTCTTGGACGAGTCTCCACCACTCATTCACACTAGTGGGATTGGCGCCGGAGGCACTAAGACCCATCGGGAGCAAACTTTTGCTGGAGGTCGGTAGCCGAGCGCGCCCACGAGACTCTGGCGCCCAGCAGTGGCTCGGCGGTAATGACCATCTCGGCGACGACCCTCCAACCCGCCTCAGTACCTTTTTACCAAGGAGGGCGCGCCCAACTAACGTGAAAGTAAACCAACATTAAAAGCGGACATAAGATAGTCCATTATGACCCGTGTAAGAAGGGTCAGCAAAAGAGTCCTCACGACCCAAAGATTTGAGGGAGTGAAGACCAATACAGCGGTGAGCTCGGGGGATGGAGGGTGGGCGTGTGAATGAGTGGTGGAGACTCGTCCAAGAAGATCAAGAATTACGGTAGGTACGTAATTTTCCTATCTTCCTGGACATAAGTCTCCACCACTCATTCACACTAGTGAGGTACCAAGCTGATAAATCCCCAAAGAGGGCTGCAGGAGAGCCAGAGCTCACTAGCGTCTAAGATAGAAGCCCATTAAGCGATAGTTCTGCCGAATGAGGAATGTCGCCTGGCATGAACATCCAGTGCATAGTGTAACGAAAGTATGCACTGAGCTCCAGGTGTGGCGTTGCATATATCTGCAATTGGAACATTGAGAATTTCCGCTAGGGATCCGCGACCGCCCTAGTAGAGTGAGCGATACCTCTACCTTCTAATTTAACTTGAGCCATGGAATAGCAATGTCGAAGGCATGCCACTAACCATGAAGAGATGCATCTAATAGCGACAGGTTGACCCAGCGGGTGTCGCTGAAAGAAAACGAACAGTTGCTGAGTCTTCGAACATCCTTGGTTCTATCTAAATAGAACCGCAAGCTCTCTTAACATCCAGGAATGAAGAGCTTCGTTTCCCTTCATTTTGGAAATTACTAGCAATGTGGGAAGTACCAGAGGTTGGTTCAGATGGAATTCTGACACAACCTTGGGAAGAAATTTAGGATGAGTACGGAGAACTACCTTGTCCTTATGGAATACAGTATACGGAGGGTCCGTAACCAGGGCATGTATCTCAGAGACCCTGCGGGCTGAGGTAATGGCCACCAGGAAGGCAGTCTTCCAGGTAAGAAATTTTAGCTCACAGGTAGCTAAGGGTTGGAAAGGCTTCCGAGTGAGCATGTCCAGCACCAGGTTAATGTCCCAGGCTGCAACTGGACGCTTAACAGGGGTCTTGGTATGGAGAATCCCTTAAGAAATCTCTTCACCATAGGTAACTGAGCCAGAGTTAAGGAAGAAACCGGCTCATGGGCGCTGAGATGGCACTAAGGTGAACTTTAACTGTGGAGTACTGAAGACCTAAGTTTGATGAGGTCCAAAGATACTCAGAACCTTGCCGGGAGGACAGGAAAAGGTTCAAGAGGATTTTGCACAGAGAGAAAAGCGTTTCCATTTGGGCGTCGTTTTGGTGGCTGGCTTCCGAGCAGCCAGAAGGATGTCTGAGACTCTAGAGGGCGTTGAACCGATTCCTTCTATCTCTTCAGGAGCCAAGCATGAAGGTGAAGTGATTTCAGGTTAGGATGGACCAACGAACCCTGAGTCAAAAGACTGATTTGCAAAGGAAGTGGTCTCGGAGAGCTGCCAACATACTGTTGAGTAGGAAACCATAGTTGCGAGGCCAGGAAGAGCAATGAGAATCATCTTGGTCCCCTGAGACTCGAACTTGAGGGTACTCTCTGGATTAGAGGAAGCGGTGGAAGAGCGTAAAAAGCGTTTTGTCCACAGCCTGAGAACATCCTGACAGAAAATACCAGGCCCTGGATTTCTGGAGCAGAAGAGAGGCAGTTTTACGTTGAGTGGGGATGCAAAAGGTCCAGGTCTGGAGTCCCCACTCTTTGAACAGGGACCGAGCTACGGCTGGATCGAGACCACTGTGAGGTCTGCCTCCGTTCTGCTGAGGTGATCTGCTAGGTGCGTTTTGTATACCTGGCAGATAAACACGCAGATCAGAGACTTGTGCTCCAGCACCACTCCCACCCTCATTGCTTCCCTGCAAAGAGGATGAGAATGAGCACCGCCTTGCTTGTTGATGTAATACATCACTGCTTTGTTGTCCGTTTGAAGGAGAATGTTCTGGTGACAAAGGACATCCTTCAGAGCTCGGATTGCATAGAGGACCTCTCATCTCCAGGACATTTATGTGGAGATGAGTTTGAACTGAGTCCATACACCTTGAGTGTGGAGGGAGAGACAGTGAGCTCCCATCCCATGCTGATGCATCTGTGGTGATGGAGATCTGATGATCCGGGGAGCAAGGGGAATCCTTCCAGGAGATTGCTCTCTAGAGACCACCAGGTGAGAGACCTTGAAAGGGCTCCGTCACCTTGATGGGATAAGACTGGGGTGAGAGGTGGGGACCACTGAGTGGAGAGCATCCATTGGGTGGTTCTCATGTGCAGTCGGCCAGAGGGACAGTGAAGACCGAGGGCTATGAGACCCAACATGCGTTGCATCGAGAGAGCTGTAACCGATTGGTTCTCCCTGATATGTAGACCATCTGAAGATGTTGAGTCTTCTGTCCTCTGGAAGGAAAGCCTTCGCTGAAGAGGTGTCTAGAAGCGTCCCTTGAAAAGAGCCTCTGGGAGGGTTGCAGTTAGATTTTTCAAATTCAGCAGAACTCCCATGGACGTGAGAGCGAAGGTAGTTTGCACGACTTCCAAAGTCCCTGGCCGGAAGGGCTTGCTAGAAGCCAATCGTCCAGGTAGGGAAACACTTCGAGTCCGACTTTCCTGAGATGCGCCCGAGAACTGCACAACACTTTGTAAAACTCATGGCGCGGATGACCAAAGGGCAGGACTCTGAACTGATAATGCTGACCCAAAGCTACAAACCTGAGGAATTTGCGGTGGGTCGGGTGGGCACGGGATATGCTGGTAAGCATCCTGCATATCAGAGGCCAGCCAGTCGTGCTGATGCAGCAAGGTAACAGGGTACCTAGAAATCATCCTGAATTTCTCCCTGGGGAGAATTTGTTTAACTTTCTGAGGTCTAGAATGGGGCATCCCCAGATTTCTTTGGAACCAGAAAGTAATGGGAGTAGAACCCTGTGTTTCGCAGATGCGGGGGCACCAGTTCTATTGCCCTGTTGTTCAGAAGGCCCTGGATCTCCGCGGTGAGGAGGTCTGACTGAGAGGCCGACAACCTGGGTTGTCGTATGGGAGAACAATTCGGGGGTTTCCAGAAATTGAGAGAATAACCCCATGAATTATCCGAAGGACCCATTGTCTGAGGTTATGGACTTCCACTGGTTGTAGAAGTACATCAGGCGACCTCCACGGAGAGAAAGTTCCACCTCGGGCAGAGTGGATGGAACTTGAGCCAGCGACTCATAAGGTAGCGCTGGGAGCTTTGGGTCCCTCGCTTTCTGCTCGTCTTCTTTTGAGATTGGGCAGGTTGGCTTTTATGGAGGCTTCCCTGCCTCTGCCTCGAAAGGACTGCGACTATGAGACAGCGTCTGTTCACATGCCCCGAGGAGCAGGCGGAGGTCTGGCCAACAATGGCCGATCTAGGTCTTCTGAGTGGCCTCTAGAGGCTTGCTCCACCTGAGGGCCAAAAGAAAGGCCATCAAAGGCAGCGCCATCACCTGCTGCTGAGCATCATTCGTGAAGCCAGAAGTGCGCAGCCAGGAATGGCGCCAGTACAAATCCCGAGGCTGCTGAGCGAGAAGCAGTGTCGAAAGCGTCCATGGCGGCTTTGACCTGTTGGTTATTGGACTCAATACCTCTAATAACGGTCAGAAGAAGCTCTGACTTGGAATCCGAATCTGGAAGAGCTCAACCATTCTTTTCATAGAGTGCCACAGGATATACTCATACTGAGAAAAAATAGCCTTGATAACTGGCAATCACGCATACAGAGTGGAGGCAGCAAAGACTCTCTTACCTAATGTATCAATCTTACGAGACTCTTTGTTAATAGTTAGAGCTGTAGTAGTTGAGGAAGAACGACCTGTCATTCTCTCGCCAGGACTACAATAGGATCCATAAAGGCTTGGGATGCCAAAATGGGACGATCCTTGGGAGCTGAATACTTCTTATCAATGGATTTAGCCACTGAGGGAATAAGAGCAGGGTTATTCCATACCATTTGAGACAGCGTCTCGAAGGAAGACTGAATCGGAGGAGTCAAATCATGAAGGGATCTCCAAGCATGAAGATACTGGAGTCTTAATATCTTCCCAGGATCGATGTCTGTAGTCTGGAGAGAAAGTGGATCTCAGGTTCTTCATAACGAGACTTAAAGGACAGGTCCTCGACCACAGGCTCTGTAGCAAAGAAAGATCCTGTTTCCTCACTTCATCACCCAACCGAAGGTCTGGGTCCAGATCCAACATCATCTGATGGTCCAGAAAGGACTGTTTGGACAGAAAGGTGAAAATTAGGAGAGGAGAAATGGCAGAAAAACAAGGAGGTCCCCAAGGGCTGCGGTAGCGGAGACGACAAAAAGAACTGAAAACGGACACCGAGGGCGCCTGGCGCCGAAGAGACACCTGACCCCGCAGATGCCCCAGCGGTGCAGCAGACTGACGCCCGCGCAGGCGGCAACCGGCGCGCGAAGACGGCGCCCCTTGACAGGCGCCCGCCGCGATCCGGCACCACAGCGGCCTTACGAGCACAGCAGCGCCTCCAATGGCAACCGCAAGCTCCGGCGGCCCAACGCTGACAAGGCCACAGACCTGCAGAAGGCGCGGAAAAGCCCGGGAACCTGGAAAGCAAGAGAAGGAAAAAAACCAGGAGATAAGGGCATCGGTGAGGCCCCTGCGCGCAACCATGTGAGGGGAAACACCTAAGCACGGGTCGCTAGCACGAGAAGAAGGCGGCCAGCGACTAGGAAGGTCAACCGCCTCACCTGATCGCCGGAGGGCCGAGGGCTCGGGGTAACCGAGCCAGGCAGAAGAACCAACCTCCGAGCCCATCGCTCCATAAGAGCGGCCCACTGATGAAACTGCTCATCTGGAGCCCTACCTATAGGCGGGGAGGGGCTCCGATGTCGAGGACGACGATTATCGGAAGTTGGCGACTCCGAAGAAGGAGACCGGCAACTAGCAACGATAACCGACCGTCGACGAGCAGACATACCAGAGGGCGACCTCGAGTGATGCCTTCTCTTTTTTGACCTGTGGGCCGAAGAAGAGCTCGAGGCGAGCAGGCGCCGAGAATGCGACCGTTTATTTTTTATCCCCAATGAGGACACTTCATCCCCAGACGCATCACGGACTGACCGTAGTAGGAACCCCGCTGAGGAGAAGGAGGCTGACGGACCCAGCCCGCTGACTGAACAGCTTTATCTAAGTCTCTACCGTCACCTGACCTGCTAATGGTCGACATCGCCTCAGTAGGCCGAGACTTCTTCAAGTAAGTTAATTAAATATTAGAAAAATTTTACGAAAAATAGAATAAAACTAAGCGATACTACTATCGTGATAATGTTACAAAAAACAAACTGAAAACATACGCTAGTTTGAAGTTTGACTCCCATTTTCAAGCGGCGCGTAAATCACTGAAGCTTGCACTGAGAAAAAAAAGGAACTGAGGCGGTTGGAGGGGTCGCTGCCGAGATGGTCATTACCGCCGAAGCTGGCTGCTCAGGGCGCCTGTCTCGCGGGCGCCCTCAGCTGACCCTCCAGCAGCAAAAGTTTGCTCGATGGGTCTTAGTGCCTCCGGCGCCAATCCCACTAGT
Source organism: Neoceratodus forsteri (assembly GCA_016271365.2). Lineage (NCBI taxonomy): Eukaryota > Metazoa > Chordata > Ceratodontiformes > Ceratodontidae > Neoceratodus > Neoceratodus forsteri. The sequence continues at coordinate 1,096,602,782 of CM057453.1, forward strand.
GTGAATGAGTGGTGGAGACTTATGTCCAGGAAGATCAACCTCGTACCCTAATGGTAGTAACATCGGGAGTCTGAGTGCGGGCCAGAATTTTATCTCTGGCGAGACGTGCAAGTCCTGTTATGCAGGATGACCATCAGGTATATATCTTCCCAGACATCCACTTTACCACACGCCAACAACGTAAGAAATTTGATGGTGTTCGGTGGATTTTAAGGGAAAATGGGGTCACCCACATGATGATCCATCCAGCATGCCTGAGGATTGTCTATGCAGGCAAAGTTTTTCTTTTTCCGGATCCTCTCGAAGCAGGTAAATGGGACGCTCGAATTTCTGCAGTGAAGGCTCATTCTGACGACGAGGAGATAGAGGAGGATAGAGGTGAAATCTGACTGGGTTTTTTGAATTCATTCATGTGACTTTTGGACTTTCAAGTCATACAATTAATATAGCTGACAACATGGTTCGGCTTACTGTACCAATGGCATAATGACAGTAACGACCCAATGTTATCCTAAATGGTCGTTTTATTATGGATCCTTGCAGACCTATTGATTAAAGTTGAATATTTTACACTCGTGATTTATTAGATTACTGCAGAGATGTGCAGATTCTGGAGATTGATTGCAGCTCATAAGGAGGTCACCTTTAATGCTGTTAAAACCTTTTTTTTTTTTTTTATTTGCTTCCAAATATCTTTTTTTGGGGACTTTAATAATTAAGATATGAACATGGAATTGCTGGCCCCTAGTGGGCCACGCTATTTAAGAAACATTGCTGGTAAACTATTTTCTTTTGGAAACTTGCCATGTTGCTCATGGACTCACTGCACAGCTAACTTTGGGAAATGTTATTTTTAGTGTTCCTATGTAAACCCCCAGATGTGGTACCTCTATATAGTGGATGCATTTCTTTCCTTTAATTAAGAGGACATATTTCCTCATTAGGAAAATGTATGTACTTGTTTGGTCTGTTCACTATATGTAAGCCCATTTCACGATACATGTGGAAACAATAAAAAATAAAGTTTAAAAAGACTGGGCATATTGGCATGCAGCGTGCTAACCATGCACAGTGCAATCTGTGTGAAGAGTTAAGGCATATTTTCCAAAACTGCCCATGGGTGGCTCACAACAAAGCAAGAAATGTGAACCAGGATGACTTAATTAAAAAAAGCCCAACAGTCTGTAAATACACCCCCAGCCACCCTCTTTCAGATGCCCCACCCCCATTCTGAAGCATCAGGACCTACAGAGTTCCCTAAATGAGAAGCAGAAACTACTCCAGAATCTGTTCTTAGAGAATGAAATCTTAGAAGACGTGAGACCCATTAGCCCCAGACCAGCACTCAACACAGGACATGGAGGGATGGAAAAACATCTAGAGAACACCTTGGGATGAAATAGCTCAGGGTCCAAGGATAGGACACTAGGAAAAGCAAACAAACAGGCAGGTTTCCTGTCTTCCCAGAGTGGAAAACACCTTATTCTAGGAGACTGAGCCTAAGACTGCAGAAAACATCTTCAACAGAAATAAAAAATGGGAGGGCGTGGCCAAGCGCTGGAACAAGATGGATGTTTGACCTAGGAGCTCTGCAGCTATCCACCGCATTATTGTCCCATCCCTCGCACTACTTTAGCAGTTTAGTCAAATTTGTGATCTCAGACCTTGCTAAATTCCTGCGCCGAAGAAACAGGCGAAACTGCCATTTCAAACGCACTCATCTGCGCAGACAAGTAGAGGGCTACAAAACTCCAGCTCGGGAGGGGGCCTCTGGCACGGGCAGCCTGGGATCGTCACAGGCTAAAGGCGCTTCATCTGCCATTCCTATGATGGACCCAACGACCCCTTCCACCACCACCGAGGGGTACCATGCGCTGGAGAGATTGTTAAAAGAACTGAAATATGGTTTGGGGATAAGGATGGAGGCTGGATTTGAGAATGTCACAACACAGATCCAGCACCTCCAGCAGACCATAAGCTGTGTGTCGGATACCGCTGAGCAGCATGAGGCCAGGCTGGGGGAGCTTGAAGCACGGGTTAGCACACAGTAGGACTCTTTACAAACTTCTCGTACCGATTTACAAAAAGCCCTAGGAGAGATCAAATGTCTGAAACAAGCTACAGATGATCATGAAAATCGGGAGCGTGGGTGCAATGTGAGAGCCGTAGGCCTACCAGAAGGCCTGGAGGGGAGAGACTGTGCTTCATTTATTAAGAAATGGCTCCGCGACACTCTGGAACTTCCCCCAGTGGTCTCCTTGGAAAGCCAACGTGTGCAGCGGTCCCCTGGCCTTAAACCTGCCCCCGACCAAAGACCCAGACATATCATCATAAAATTCCTGCGATTTTCAGACCGGCAAACTGTGCTAAAAGAGGCCAGGCAGAAGGGAAAATAATGGTACAGCACTCACGCATCAGCTTGTTCCTGACTACTCCTGGCAGCTCCAACTCAGAGAAGGGCATTTGCTGAGGTTAAGAAGCGACTCCACAACTTGGATGCTAATTTGCTCTTGTCTACCCAGTGCACCTGATATAAGGCCACAGGAGGAAAGCCAAAATCCTTTACTAGCCCTGATGCAGCTCTGGGTAGTGTGGCTAATCTGGAAAAGCCTGTGGGCAACAAGAGGAATGTTGAGGCCTGCTTAGGATTCTATCTTGTGACATTTCTGGAAGGAGAGAGCCCTTACAGAAGTACTGTGGCTGGGGTGTGTTGTGACTGGGATGTGGGCGGGGACATGTTTTTGTAAGCCAGACCGCAACTCTTTTACGGGGCCTATAAGGGCTGGTTCGGCGGGGACTCCCCTTCCTGCTCCCACCCACGATACCCCAGTGTCGCATCTTTCTGGGAGGCACACCCTGATTAGCGACAGGACTTCCTCTGTTTGTCCTCTAGTTCGTTGGACAAGCCGGCTGGGTCTGGGGATGTGGGAATGAAGCTGGACTAATGTGCATGTGCGGAAAACATTTTTTGATCCTTGACTGTGACTGGATGGAGAATCATTTTACAGGCTCTGGGCCTTCCCTTTTAAAAACGGTAGCGTATTCTGGCTCCCAACTGGGTTTTTTTCTTCGGGGACCCCCATAAGACAACACAAGGATGATTGTGCAGAGTAGATTAAAAATGGAAATTACGTACTTACCGTAATTATTGATCTTCTTGGTCAGTCTCCATCACTCATTCACACTAGTGGGATAGTGCCGGAGGCGCTAGGACCAAGCGGGAGCCTAAAATTTTCTGAAGGGTCGGCACCAAGACAGGACCACGCATGCGTGGCACCGCGAGGCTAGCTCATGCCTGTGTAGGCTATCTTGGCGTCGACCCTCCAACCGCCTCAGTACCTTTTTGACTGAGGAGGTGCAGTGTAACCAATGAGAATAACTCATCCTGAGTTTCTGGGCTTGAGAGGGCCCAGGTGGCTGCTGCAAGAAAGGTCAAAGAAAGGAAAATTACGTACCTACCGTAATTCTTGATCTTCTTGGACGAGTCTCCACCACTCATTCACACTAGTGGGATTGGCGCCGGAGGCACTAAGACCCATCGGGAGCAAACTTTTGCTGGAGGCGATTCGATGAGAGGCAACGCGAGACACAGCGCCATGAAGGCAGCGGCTCGAGCGGGGTAATGACCATCTCGGCGATGACACCCTCCAACCGCCTCAGTACCTTTTTACTTCAAGGAGGTGCAGCAATTCAACGAAAGGGTAAACCTAACATTAAAAACGGACATAAGATAGTCCGTGTGACCCGTGTAGAAGGGTCAGCAAAGAAGTCCTCAACGGCCTAAAGATTTGAGGGAGTGAAGACCAATACAGCGGTGAGCTCGGGGGATGGAGGGTGGGCGTGTGAATGAGTGGTGGAACTCGTCCAAGAAGATCAAGAATTACAGTAGATGTCGTAATTTTCCTATCTTCCTGGACATAAGTCTCCACCACTCATTCCCTGGTGATGGAGAGTACCAAGCTGATAATCCTCAAAAGGGCGGCAGGAAAGCCAGAGCTCACATCTAAGATGAAGCCCATTAAGGATAGTTCTGCCGAATACGGAATGTCGCCTGGCATGAACATCCAGTGCATAGTGTAACCGAGAGTATGCACTGAGCTCCAGGTAGCGGCGTTGTATATATCTGCAATAGGAACATTACGACTTCCGCTAGGGATGTCATGACCGGTCTCTAGTAGAGTGAGCGCATACTCTACCTTCTAATTTAACTTGAGCATGGAATAGCAATGACGAAGGCATGCCACTAACCATGAAGAGATACATCTAATAGCGACAGGTTGACCCAGCCGGTGTCGCTGAAAGAAACGAACAGTTGCTGAGTCTTGCTAACATCCTTGGTTCTATCTAAATAGAACACAAGGTTCTCTTAACATCCAAGGAATGAAGAGCCTGCTCTTTCATTTTGGAAATTAGCTTAAGTGCGGGAAGTACCAGAGGTTGGTTCAGATGGAATTCTGACACAACCTTGGGAAGAAATTTTAGGATAGTACTGAGAACTACCTTGTCCTTATGGAATACAGTATACGGAGGGTCCGTAACCAGTGCATGTATCTCAGAGACCCCAAGGGCTGAGGGTAATGGCCACCAGGAAGGCAGTCTTCCAGGTAAGAAATTTTAGCTCACAGGTAGCTAAGGGTTCGAAGGCTTCCAGTGAGCATGTCCAGCACCAGGTTAATGTCCCAGGCTGCAACTGGACGCTTAACAGGGGGTCTGGTATGGAGACTTCTTAGAAATTCTCTTCACTATAGGTAACTGAGCCAGAGTTAAGGAAGAAACCGGCTCATGGAACGCTGAGATGGCACTAAGGTGAACTTTAACTGTGGAGTATTGAAGACCTAAGTTTGATAGGTCCAAAAGATACTCCAGAACCTTGCCAGGAGGACAGAAAAAGGATTCCAAGAGGATTTTGCAACTAGAGAGAAAACGTTTCCATTTGGAAGCGACGTTTTTGGGTGGCTGGTTTCCGAAAGCAGCTGCAAGAAGGATGTCTGAGACTCTACGAGAGACGTTGAACCGATTCACTTCTATCTCTTCAGGAGCCAAGCATGAAGGTGAAGTGATTTCAGGTTGGGATGGACCAACGAACCCTGAGTCAGAAGACTGATTCGCAAAGGAAGTGGTCTCGGAGAGGCTGCTAACATACTGTTGAGTAGAGGAAATCTATAGTTGCCGAGGCCAGGAAGGGAGCAATGAGAATCATCTTGGTCCTCTGAGACCTGAACTTGAGGAGCTATTTCCTGGATTAGAGGAAGTGGTGGAAAGGCGAAGAAAGCGCTTTGTCCACCGCAGCCTGAACAAGCATCCTGGAGCAGAAATGCCAGGCCCTGGATTTCTGGAGCAGAGAGGCAGTTTTATGCTGAGTGGGGATGCAAAAGGTCCAGGTCTGGAGTCCCCACTCTTTGAACAGGGACCCGAGCTACGGCTGGATCGAGACCACTCGTGAGGGTCTGCCTCTCGTTTGCTGAGGGGTGATCTGCTAGGTCGCTTTGTATACCTGGCAGATAAACCGCTTGAATCAGAGATCGTGCTCCAAGCACCACTCCACACCCTCATTGCTTCCTGCAAAGGGATAAGAATGAGCACCGCCTTGCTTGTTGATAATACATCACTGCTTTGTTGTCCGTTTGAAGGAGAATGTTCTTGTGACAAAGGACATCCTTCAGAGCTCGGATTGCATAGGACCGCCTCATCTCCAGGACATTTATGTGGAGATGAGTTCTTTAACTGAGTCCATACACCTTGAGTGTGGGGGAGAGACAGTGAGCTCCCATCCCATTAGCTGATGCATCTGTGGTGATGGAGATCTGATGATCCCGGGGAGCAAAGGGATCCTTCCAGGAGATTGCTTTCTTGAGACCACCAGGTGAGAGGGACCTTGAAGGGCTCCACGTCACCCTGATGGATAAGACTGGGGTGAGAGGTCGGGGACCACTGAGTGGAGAGCATCCACTGGGTGGTTCTCATGTGCAGTCGGCCAGAGGGACAGTGGAAGACCGAGGACGCTATGAGATCCAACATGCGTTGCATCGAGAGAGCTGTAACCGATTGGGTTCTCCCTGATGTAACGGGCCACAAGGATGTCGAGTCTTCTGTCCTCTGGAAGGAAAGCTCTTGGCTGAAGAGGTGTCTAGAAGCGTCCCTATGAAAAGGAGCCTCTGGGAGGGTTGCAGTTGAGATTTTTCAACCAGCAGAACTCCCATGGACGTGAGAAGACTAGAAGTCGCTTGCACGGTTTCCAAAGTCCCTGGCCGGAAGGGTTTGCTGAAGCCAATCGGTCCAGGTAGGGAAACACTGGAGTCCGACTTCTTTCTGAGATGCGCCATGAGAACTGCACAACACTTTGTAAAAACTGGCGCCGAGGATAGCCCAAAGGGCAGGACTTGAACTGATAATGCTGACCCAAAGCTACAAACCTGAGGAATTTGGTGTGGGTCGGGTGGACGGGATATGCTGGTAAGCATCCTGCATATCCAGAGAGGCCAGCCAGTCGTGTTGATGCAGCAAGGTAACAGGGTACCTAGGGAAATCATCTTGAATTTCTCCTGGGAGGAATTTGTTTAACTTTCTGAGGTCTAGAATGGGGCGCATCCCCCCAGATTTCTTTGGAACCAGAAAGTAATGGGAGTAGAACCCTGTGTTTCGCAGATGCGGGGGCACCAGTTCTATTGCCCTGTTGTTCAGAAGGCCCTGGATCTCCGCGGTGAGGAGATCTGACTGAGAGGCCGACAACCTGGGTTGTCGTATGGGAGGACAATTCGGGGGGGGTTCCAAGAAATTGAGAGAGTAACCCTCGCGAATTATCCGAAGAACCCATTTGTCTGAGGTTATGGACTTCCACTGGTTGTAGAAGTACATCAGACGACCTCCCACCGGAGGAGAAAGTTCCACCTCGGGCAGAGTGGATGGAACTTGGGCCAACGACTATAAGGTAGCGCTGGGAGCTTTAGGTCCCCGCGCTTTCTGCCGCGCTTCTTTGAGGTTGGGCAGGTTGGCTTTTATGGAAGCTTCCCTGCCTCTGCCTCTCGAAAGGACTGGACGACTCATGAAACTGACGCCTGTTCACATGCCCCCCGAGAGGGGGCAGGGCGGAGGTCTGGCCAACTTAATGGCCGATCTAGTCTCTGAGTGGCCTCAAGGCTTGCTCCACCTGAGGGCCAAAAAAAAGAAAGCGAAAGGCAGCGCCATCACCTGCTGCTGAGCATCATTCGTGAAGCAGAAGCACGCAGCCAGGAATGGCGCCGAGTACAAACCCGCTGCTGCTGAGCGAGAAGCAGTGTCGAAGGCGCCCATGGCGGGCTTTGGACCTGTTGGTTATTGACTCAATACTCTAATAACGGTCAGAAGAAGCTCTGACTTGGAACCTGAATCTGGAAGAGCTTCAACCATTCTTTTCATAGAGTGCCACAGGATATACTCATACTGAGAAAATAGCCTTGATAACTGGCAATACGATACTTAGAGTGGAGGCAGCAAAGACTCTTACCTAATGTATCAATCTTACGAGACTCTTGTTAATAGGTCGAGCTGTAGTAGTTTGAGGAAGAACGACCTGGTTGTCCTCTCTGCCAGGACTACAATAGGATCCGCAGGGCTTGGGATGCCAAAATGGGACGATCCTTGGGAGCTGAATACTTATCAATGGATTTAGCCACTGAGGGAATAAGAGCAGGGTTATTCCATACCATTTGAGACAGGCCTCAAGGAAGGCTGAATCGGAGGAGTCAAACCGTAGGGATCTCCGGGCATAGATACTGGAGTCTTAATATCTTCCCAGGATCGATGTCTGTAGTCTGGAGAGAAAGAGTGATCCCAGGTTCTTCAACAGAGACTTAAAGGACAGGTCCTCCACTACAGGCTCTGTAGCAAAGAAAGATCCTGTTTCTCCACTTCATCACCCAACCAGGGTCTGGGTCAGCTCAACATCATCTCCTGATGGTCCAGAAAGGACTGTTTGGACAGGAAAGGAAGGAAATTAGGAGAGGAGGAAATGGCAGAAAACAAGGAGAGTCCCTGATGTTGCCGCGCCAGACGGCAAACGGGCTGAAGACGGCACCGGGAGGCGACGGGCGCCGGCAGGCACGCTGCCCTCAAGAACGCCCCGCGGCGCTGGTGGATGACGCTGCACGGCGCTGCTAACGGCGCCACGGACGACGACCGCTAAGGGGACGATGCCGGCTGAACGCATCGCAGACGACGCCAGCGAACGGGCGCCGCCCGATCTAACGGTACTACCAGCGGGCGCTGCGAGATAACGCGGGCGCCACCAACGGGCGCGAGATCACGCTGGCGCCGTCAACGGCGCCGCAAGCTCCGGCGTTTGAAAACGGCGCGCATCGCCACAGACCCTACAGAAGGCCGGAAAAGCCTCCGGAACCTGGAAACAAGAGAAGGAAAATACCAGGAGATAAGGGCATCGGTGAGGCCCCTCGCCGCAGCCATGTGAGGGGGGAAACACTTGCACGGAGTCGCTAGCACCGAAGAAGGCGCCACCGACTAAGAAGGTCCAACCGCCTACCTGATCGCCGGAGGAGCCCGAGGGCCCGAGGTAACCGAGCCAGGCAGAAGAACCAACCTCGAGCCCATCGCCCATAAGAGCGCCCACTGATGAAACTGCTCATCTGGAGCCCTACCTATAGGCGGGAGGGCTCCGATGTCGAGGACGACGATTATCGGAAGTTGGCGACTCCGAAGAAGGAGACCGGCAACTAGCAACGATAACCGACCGTCGACGCGCAGACATACCAGAGGGCGACCACGAGTGATGCTTCTCTTTTGACCTGTGGGTCAAGAAGAGTCGAGGTCGAACGCGCCGGTGAATGCGACTGTTTATTTTATGCCGGCGGGGACCGCCATCCCCGGCATCGGACTGACCGTAGTCGAACCCCGCTGAGGAGAAGGAGGCTGACCGACCCAGCCCGCTGACTGAATAGTTTCATACTAAGTCTCCTACCGCCACCTGACCTGCTCATGGTCGACTCCGCCCAGTAGGCCGAGACTCTTCAAGTAAGTTAAATTTAAATATTAGAAAAATTTTACGAAAAATAGAATAAAACTAAGCGATACTACTATCGTGATAATGTTATAAAAACAAACTGAAAACTATGCGCTAGTTTGAAGTTTGACTCCTGACAGGCGAGCGACGTCGTCACTGAAGCGCACTCGACGGCGGGAAAAAAGGAACTGAGGCGGGTTGGAGGGTCGTCAGCCAGATGGTCATTATCGAGGCTGCTCATGGGCAGCTGTCTCAGCGCGCCGTCCCTACCACCCTCCAGCAAAAGTTTGCTCCCGATGGGTCTTAGTGCCTCCGCGCCAATCCCACTAGTGTGAATGAGTGGTGGAGACTTATGTCCAGGAAGATCAATGTCTCACAGTCTGAACCATAGACCATGAAGACCAGGAAAAACAGAGTGAACCCAGGGGATGGTGGGTGGGCGGAAGAGTGATGGAGACAGTCCAAGAAGATCACTAATTATGAAGTACATAATTTCCATAACTTCGGACTAAGTCTCCATCACTCATTCACACTAGTGGGAGAGTACCGAGCTAAAACCAACAACCCTGAGTAGGGTGGTAGGAGATAGGGTTCACTTAGAAAGGATGGCCAAGGACTGTCCTGCTAATAAAGAGAGCTGTCCTGTAAAGAGCATCTAGAACATGGTGCTTAAGAGAAGCGCCTAGTTGTAACTCACCACTTTGCAGACAACTGCAATGGACACAAATGAAAGTCTGCCAGGAAGCCGCAACCACTCTAGGAGAGCGGCAAGAACCTGGCCTCAGACCAAAATTAATAGTGTCAAAGACATGTACTAATGTAACATAAAGGGACCTCAAGAACTGAAAGAGTCGGAGGTAAAGTCTACTGGTTCAGGAAAGACTGGAAAGTACAAATGGAAACCCCCACTATCAAGTATGGCTGAACTGTAAACAACAGGTCCAGGAGCACTTGAACCCCTTACTTGGTGAGCAAGGGGGTCCAGGTGGGGGTTAGCCCATCAAGGAGAATGGTCTCAGGAACCTTCTGATGGAAGGCCAAGCACGACTTAGAAGCCTCTCGTGGAGGTCTAGCAGAACGAGATCCTACTCACTGCCTATTCCAAAGGAATCATCCTGCCCTCTGTGTACAACTGTAGTAGCAGTCTCTGAACTCAGAGAAGAAAGGAAAAGTGTACAGAAGAACACATCCACTCTGGAAAAAAATTCCAACAGAAAAAAAAGGGTGGATTTCTAAGGCAAATAGAGGCAGATATGCATCGAGGAGGGACACAGCAGCACCAAGATAGGGCTAACCCATTTGCTGAAGTGACTGAAAGAGGCAGTGACTCAATGCGGTGAGGCACTACCACTCTGGCCTCCCTGAAGGAGTAGAAAAGGATTCTAGTTGTTTGCTGAAAACAAACATCACAACTCCATCATGCACTTGAAGAGGATAGCTTCACAGAAACATAGACTGACGGCAGATGAGAACTGCTTGGCCACCTAGTCTGCCCATTTCCCTACCTACAGGATGAGCCGCAGATCCTAGTTAACCAACAGCCTATTTCTTCCCACCCACAAGAATTGCCTTATGTCTGTCCCATGCACTCTTGAATATTCCCCACAGTTTTAGACCCCACAACCTCCTCAGGAAGGCTGTTCCATGCATCCACTACCCTCTCTGTGAAAAATACTTCCTCCACATTTGCCCCTGAACCGCCCCAATCTTTAAATTGTGTCCCCTTGTTCTTGCGTCTTTTCTGAAAGATGCTACCTCTTGGACTTTGTAGATTCCACTGAGGTACTTAAAAGTTTCTATCATGTCTCCCCCTTTCCTCAAGGGTATACATATTAAGCTCCTTTAGTCTCTCCTCGTACGGCTTCTCTTGCAGACCCTGCACCATTTTAGCGAGTGACTGGCATGGACCAGTGCACAGGAACCGAACGTGTGAATATTTGAGAAACTACCTCAGAAAAAAGACCTACTTGACCTTCCACCAAGGAGGAGAAAATCGCCTGTTAAGTTAAGCAAGCAAGGAAGTAGGAACATGAGTTCTAACTCGGTGGAGAGTCGCTTCTGCAAGGCTCTGCTCAAGAGAAGAAAGCCTGATAAAAAGAAAGGGGAATTAACAGACTGGGCAGTCGCCTAGGTCTAGGAGATGTCTCTGAATGAGAGAAATCTCTCTTAGAGAAAGAGATGACCCACACCGCCGCCGGATCAGACTCCCCCAAGGGAAGAAAAAGTCAGGTACTTTTTACTGTACTCTCGAGACGAGCGCCTCAGGGGCTGAGGCAGAACCTGACCAGATCCAAAAAGGGGGGTATCGGGCAATTTCGGCTAGGCCCTGTGCTGTGATAAAATTTTAATTTTAATTTTTTTATTTTTTTTTTAGTTCAAGCCTAACAAGGCTTTCAGGCTGCTATTTCGCAAGGATGGTCTTGACACAAAATGACGAAGATGTTCTCCATCTGAGTGCAGAAGGAGCCTAAGCATCCATACTGAAATCATGACCGGACTAATAATCACAGCTGGAGAGATGTTAACCACCTGTATCAAAGAAGCCACCAAAGGGGCAATATCACACGGGGGCTATATACCTCTATCAAAGGAGCGGAAGAGCCAGAGCGGCTCCCGACCATTAAATTAGAATGTTCCGCTGGCCCAGTGGCGCTGAGGGTTGAGGCGCTGGTCGCCACACCTCGCGCCACGCCGGCGACCCGTGTTCGGGAACGGGCATGGGTTGCCGTGGGTCGGCAGGGAGGAGATGGATTGAGCATCCAAGGGACTGCTCTCCATCTCCGGGGAGGGGGGATTTGGGCAGCCGGGGCTTGCCTGACCCCTAGCGGAGGCTGGGGGGTCGACAGCACGTAGCTGCAAGCTTGGGGTAGGCCGGCATGGCAGACGCTGATTGGGGCACGCACGGGAGCGTGCGGCACCCAGTCACTGGCGTCACTGCACGCCATGACCCGCCAGGAGGAAAACAGCGAAAAAGCGAGCCCGGCAGCATGAAGTTGTTCCCCCGCAGCGCCATTCCTGGAAGGGCGCCTCCCTGGCATGGATCCGCTGTGGTGGTTGAGTCGCCCCACCACCCTGCCGCGAGGGTAAGTCGAGGGTGCACAAGGGAGGGGTCTGATGTCCGGGATGGCGCTTGGGAAACAACGGAGGGCGGGGTTGTACCGAGCCTGGAGAGAGAAATACTCTCAAAAAAAAAAAAAAAATTAGAATGTTCCACAGTGTAACTGTCTTGATGATTGAAAAAGTCTAGACGCTAAAGTGTATGGTCCACAGACACAGTGTGAAGTACTATATTGGACCCCATTATTGAGGAACTACTGAAAAGATTTTCCATCATGGACTCTGATAATAGAGCGGACGTGCTCTTCAGTATATAAAATGAGTCGTCTGCTGTATTACTGACCAGAAGGATAGGGAAAGACCCATCTAGCTGCACTTCTAACCCTAGAAAGACCTCCAAGAGAGGTCTAGGTCAGAGCCACTAGAGACTCCGCCATCAGGAAGGATGTCGAGGAGCTTGGTACCACATAGGGAGCGGAGAAAGTGCTGAGCAGAATGAGATTCACTGGCAGAGCAGTACAGCAGAGTTCCATCAGCAGAAAACCGCTAGATGACATAAGATCCCACACAGACTGCCACTCACTAAGATGTGTGGAAAAATAATCCACAGAACAGGAGTTCATTCTGCGATAAACATCCCGCCACAAGTTCTGTGGCAAGGAAGTCTGAAAAGGAAAAATGTGTCATTAATTCTGCAAGACGGCACCCACTAGCACCCGTGCGGCACCAGCATCGCTCGTGGCACAGGAGGGCATCAAGCAGTGCTTATGCCAACCTGGGCGATACCCGAGGGCAGCCGCAGCAGTACCCTCAGGCACCTCCGGCACCCATGTAGCAATGGCACCTGAGGGCACCCCCCGACACCCATGGTACCATGGTACCATGGCACCATAACCCACTGACACCCATGGCAGAATGGCACCGAGGGCATCAGTGGCACCCAGGGCACGTGTGCCACTCAGTGGCACCCATGGGTGCCCCCTGTGCCACCCATGGTACCTCATGGCATTAGTGGCACCCGTGGGCACTCACAGCGCCACCCATGGGTGCTCCCGGCCCCACCTCTGGCACTCGTGGGTGCCACCCGAGGCACCACCCAGACACCTGCGGCACCACTGACAGCACTGACAACCAATGGCAGCAACAACAGCACCCACGGCACCGCACAGAGTGATGGCGCCAACTAAGGCACGGCGCCGACCAAGGCACCGAGGCATGGCACCGACCAAGGTACTGAGCCACGGCGCAGAAGGAAAATGCCTATGGAAATTCTGAGAAGGAGAAGGAAAAGGTGATGCCCGTGGCAAGGAAAAGGGAGAGAGGGTAGGCATGAGGGGTCGACACAATGGCAAAGGCACCAAGAGGGCACCTGCCCATCGTGATCCAATCAACCCGGCTCCATTCAACAGCTCCAAGGCCTGGAGGTCCCGAAACCAGGAAAAGAGCCAGGAAAACTGGAAAGTCAAACCCCTGCTCCATAGGAGCGCCCAGAGGTGAAAGCTCCACCAGAGCTCCAACGAGGACAGAGATGGAGCTTGGAGTCGAGAATGTAACCATTAGGGCGGGGCAAGAGGAACCCACCAAAGTCGGGTCAGGCCCATCGCCTCCCGGCGAACAATCCTCGTGCAGGCGTACCAGCGGGCAACCTCGAGCAGCACCAATTCTTCTTCCCCCAGCAGGGAAAAAAAGCTCGAGGTTAAGGTGGAACGGATCCCCAGAACCGCTAGATTGTGCTTGAGGACTGTCCCCCGGAGGACAGGACTGTCCGTAGTCAGACCCCCCATTAATTAAGGGCGTGGACGGACACAGCCCCTCTGCCATAAAACTTTCAAACGAAGGCCTCCATCATTACTGCTACCATCTAAGACAACTCTATTGATGGCAATAAAGAATTTCTTTTCTTCTTCATAATCTCCTTCTTGTTCGTAAATAAGAAATTACTTACTTAAAATATTAAATTAAATGTTAAAAGCTGCTGTCGTGATAGACGAAAACAGACTCGCAGATGAGCGACATCGACATCCAAGCGCACTCTCACGGGAGAAAAGGAACTGAGGCGGTTGGAGGGTCGATGCGAGATAGCTTACACAGGCCGAGCTAGTCTCTGTGGGTGCCTGCATGCGTGGTCCTCTCGACGCTGACCCTTCAGAAAATGTTAGGCTCCCGCTTGGTCCTAGCGGCCCGCGCTATCCCACTAGTGTGAATGACTAATGGAGACTTAGTCCAGGAAGATCTGTATTTAGCATAAATTGGAGTTTGGCACTCTCTGTTGTGTTCTGTTGGGGTGACCGCACTTCTTTTAGGGGCGCTTTGGGCTGGATTCTACAGGCTTATGTAGAGGGCTGCAATTTAGAGGGAGACCCTGCTTTCTTATGGTGTCAGACATCAGATGGCCCAGAAGTACTCTTCATTCTTCTTTATTGGGTTCTGTCGGGGGGTCCATGCTGGTCCCCACCCTGCGACGGTAGCCACTGCCTACGGAAGCCTTCCTGACACCAAATGACAGCAAACATACCTTAGAGTAATGTCGTGGAATTTTAAAAGTGGATAGCCCGCTCGATCCACGCAAAGTAGCGTGTGTATAGTTTAAATAGACAGGGATTAGGGAGGGGCTCTTTTAGGTTCATGTTGCTGTTATGGGGGCTGTTTGTTGAGGGAGGGAGGGAGGGGAGGTTACTGGGGGTTCATTGTATACTACTTGCTGTGAATGGCTAATTCTAGGTTCAGTTGGGGCAACTTTGCTCTGTTTCAAGTCCATACTTAGGGGATGAGGGATTTGTTGGGGGTGTTAAAAAGTTGAACACGTTTCTTCCAAGACTGTATGTTTATACAAGGGGCATGAAAGCGGGGAACATGACATTGCCACCCTTTTACTTGGGGTTATGACATGAACAAGTTGAAATTTATAACTTGGAATGTTCATGGATTACGACATGTGGTCAAATGGAAAAAGGTCTGGGTCAATATGAAAAAAATTGGGGGGGGGGGAGACATAGTCTTCCTCCAGGAGATTCACTCCACTCCAGAAGAGGCTCTGAGGCTGTCGAAAGCTTGGGGGTACCTTTCTGACAGCACCTTTTACTTCCAGGGCTAGGGGAGTTGCAATATGGCTGCGGCCTGGCTTACCACACAAAGTTTTGAAAACACACGCAGACCCTCAGGGAAGACTCCTCATAGTGGAGGTGGATAAAGGGGATACAGTATACACTCTGGTCTCAGTGTATGGTCCTAATTTTGATGCTCCTGACTTTTTTTTTTTTTAAAAAACACACCTGGGGGTTACACTAGCCCCATTATCGGATAATCTAACAACAGGTGGGGATTTTAACACATATTTGGACTCTGCTTTAGATCACTTGGGTCAGAAATCTAGGCCCCTCTCCGTGCAGTATGACAGCCTTGTGGAGCATGGTGGAGGCAGGGCCACCGACCGCCAGAGAATATTCTTTTTTCTCCTCTGCCCACCAGGTGTATACATGGTTGGATTATTTATTTCTTCCAAAGGTATGGGTGGGGCAGGTAGAGGAAGCTTATTATGGTCCTATGGTGGTCTCGGATCATACACCCTTGCAGGCAGAATTACAACTTCGGATGGGGGGGGACCCGAGGCCTAGCTGGCGAATGGACCCCTCCTTATTGGTAGATGAGGGATTTGTATCTCAAGTGAGGGACAGTAATTGGGAGTATTTAGTGCATAATGACCCTCAAGAGACAAAACTGCATAATACCTGGGATGCGCTCAAAGCACAAATCAAATAAAACTATTTTATAGCGCCTTTCAAAACCAAGGCAATGTTGCATTGGCTGATAGGGGTTGCAGCTCATGGCGCCAGCGACCAGGTTGAGGAGCGGACTCCCAAAATGGAGGGCTTGCCGGGGAAGAGGAGGATCGGCGCCCAGAGGCTGCTCTCCTCCTCCGGGTGGGGTGGGATGCAGGTCCCGTTGCGATACCGCTACCTGGGTGACCACAGGTGGTGGTGCAGCAAGGACTGCATGAAGCAGGGAGGGAGGACGTCTGCTGGGAGCCGGAGCGTTAGCACGCTGTGACGTGCGTCACTCCTAGGCTCTCCTAGCGTGCAGATGTCCTATGGGGATGGGCAGAAAGAGGAAAATACCCTCCAGTGCTCCCTGTAGATTGGGCACAGGCCGATCCCAGGCCCCTGCACGCACGGATGACGGATCCCGACAAACTCAGTCGCTCAGGGCGGTGGAAAGGGGGGCCCCGCCTCATACCCGCCTGGGGGTCAAACCAAGGCAGCGTGGGGGGGATGACTGCATCCAATGCTGACAGACAAGCAGGGACGCACAAGGCCGTAGGAGACTCCCGAAGGTGAGGAAGCACCGGAGTGAGAAGGGGGCGTAAAAAACAAAAAAACAAAGGCAATGTACATAAAATCAAATGCAACAAATATAAATATGAATTAAAACAACAATAAAACAACAATGATGCCCTGTCTATTGCTGTCCAAAGCTCAGTCATTAGTATTATCGATTATGGTCTTATCTATGGCTCTGCTACTACCACCTCCTCAAACGCCTAACTATCTCCCTAAATAAAGCCTGTCGACTCATCACTGATCGCACTGTCTCACTCACACTTGTGACCTCCACTCCCAGACCAAGTGGCTACAACTTCACAGTAGAATAAAATATCAAACCTGCATTACGGCCAAGAAAATAACAATGGGTCTTGTCTACCGGAGTCTGTGCTCTTCTCACACCCAGATCCAACAACTCCAATACGAGGAGGTCCAAGCAACACTCTCTACAAATCCCGAGGTGCTATACTACTCAAGGTCAAAGATCATTTGCCTACAGGGCACCCAACTGGCTTAACTCCCTTAGTCATGACATCTCTGCTGCACCGACGCTTGAGTTTTCAAGACTAGACTTAGACTCTCACTACTTGCCTCCAGCTCCTGTGGACTGCTCACCCAATTAGTCCACCATCCTCCTACCTATGCTGCCACAACAAGCACTTTGGCCTAAATGCTGCCACCCTAACATAGCACTTTAACTATCTGTCCTTGACAAGGCCCATTGGCTGCCTGTCCTCTTCTTCCTGCCTCCCTCCTATCTACTCCTACCCACTTTTCTCCACGCCTTCATCTCAAACTCTGCTCTCCTCCCCTACACCTTCTTACCTCGCTCCCTCTTACTCCAAAATCCTTTACCCCTAACAGTATTTGCACGTTTGTCAAATGTTTAATGATAATTTACTGTCTTACAATGTAAACTGTACCATCTGACGGAACCTTGTGAAAGAGCCCGCTCAAAAGGTATTGTGTTAATCCTAGACTTAAATAAATAAAATAAATAAAACAAATTAACCATAGTTAGGAAGGCCAAAGTGAATAAATAAGTTTTCAACTCGATTTTAAATCTATCATACAGCTTGGGCATTCTTTTAACCGGCAGGTAGAGAATTCCACAGGGTTGGAGCTGAAAAGAAAAAAGTACAGCAGCAGATGTCTTCAATCACTCCCTGGGAATCTCTAGCAATCCCTCGACAGCGGAGGGGGCAGTAAGGTACCAGGAGGTCTTGCAAGTAGCCGGGTCCCTGATCATGTAGGGCCTTGAAGGTTAGCAAGCCAGCCTTAAAGGTGATCCGCCACTGAATAGGCAGCCAGTGCAGCACACGGAGCACAGTCGTAATATGACTGGACCTAGAGGTCCCAGTCAAAAGCCTGGCTGCCGCGTTCTGCACCGGCTGCAAGCGGCAGATATCAACCCCAGGTAGCCCTAGGGAAAGGGAATTGCAGTAATCAAGGCGAGTAGTGACAAAGGCATGGACCAATGTTGGAAGATCGTCAGGGGGAACCAGGTGTTTCACCCAGGCGATATTCCTCAGGTGGTAAAAAGAAGATTTGACATCAGCAGACACCTGAGATTTTAGTGTCAAACCATCGTCAAAAATAACACCCAGGTTACGCACCTGGTCTGAGGCAGTGAGCGGTATGCCATCAAGCAATAAATCTGATGGCTGTCCAGACCCCAAACCCACTCCCGGGCGACCAGGGTCCACCATCAACACTTCAGTCTTATCTGGATTCAGTCTCAGCCAGCTGGTACTCATCCAAGTTCTGATCTCAGCAAGGAAATTATTTAGCACAGAGACTGCATTATTCTGTCCAGGTAGTAAGACATATACAGCTGAGTATCATCGCATAGCAGTGAAAACTCAGACTGTATCACCTGATGATATCTCCCAATGGCAGCATGTACACTGCAAACAACATGGGGCTAAATGGATCCCTCACGGCACCCGCAGGGCAGGGAGTAGGCGCCAGAGGAATAAATTCCAGTGACAACTCTGAGACCTGCCCACGAGAAACGAATGAAACCATTTGAGGACTGTACCAGACAGCTCACAAAGATGCCGCAAACCCTCCAACAGCACACCATGGTCTACAGTGTCAAATGCAGCAGAAAGATATGAAAATTATGTACCTACCGTAATTCTTGATCTTCTCTTGTATCTTCACCATTCATTACTTCCTGGGTGTAAAGCGGAGGCGGCAACCAGCTACGGGAGCTTTTTTGTGTTAGTTTAATCTAAGCCTACCCTCGAGATCACTTAAGGCCATGCTGGGCTGGCCGTTAGTGGCTAATGACTCCTCCTCCAACTCAGTTCTTGTGAGCCGGAGAGGCAAAAATTATATTGTGGAAAAAAGAGAAAGCGAGGCAAGATAGCCAAGGGATAGCAAAAGTAAGGAAAATAAACTGAAAAGGAATAAGCCGATGGAGAATAGACAGAGGAGAGAGTATTCTGCCCTAGGGATCGTAGGGCCTCCTTACCGGGCGACTTAGGAGGAACAGATAGAGAGAAAGGGAAGGAGAAAGAATGAAGAAGAGAGAAGAAGAAGAAAGATGGGATGTTGAGGAGACCAGAATGCCCATCGAGCATAGTTAGCTGAGAGGCTTAAGGCCTGATTTAAGGGGCAAGAATCCCCACTGGTAGTGCTGAAGAGAAGGTTCACCGAACCCGCTAGACAGACTAAGGAGGGCATAGTCTTTGACCTCAACATGCCATGGTCCTTGATCCTAGCTAGGGCTCCTGGCCTGAGAGCAGGCCTTGCTTCTGGAAGGACACCCGGCTAGGAAAGGTTGATTCCCAGGCAGCATGTAAGAGCTGCTCAAAGGGTATAGAAAGAAAGTTTAGCCTTTCAAAGCAGTTTGTAAGAAATATAACGGAACTCAATCGGACTTGCTATGGCAAGGCAGAGACTTGAAACTGGTAAGAACCGGTGCGTGCTTGGCACTGCTTTTCCTGCAACACTGTCCTCAGAAGGACCCTTAGAAAAGGGGTTCAAGACAGAGTATGACTCACAGGCTTACGGGGAAAAATATGACCTGGGAAGCCAGGGGCTACTTCAAGCAGTGGGAGAGTTCTCTCCAGTTTTAAAGAGAGAAAGAAATAACTGACCTGTTCCTCTTGCTCTGCAAAAACAGAGAAAGGGGTTGATTATAGGGCTTAGTAATTGATTAGCAGAATATTGTGGGACCAAACTGCATTAGACAGAGTCAGGCAAGGTCCCTAGGAATGCCTCGCTCTGAGAACATGGCGGTGAGATAGTCGGGTAGCTCACTCACGACCCAGAACTCCTGCAACAAAAGCCCACTTAATCTTAGAGTAAATAATTTCCTGAAACTTTTAAGGAAAAAGCAAGGATAGAGAGATGTCCCCTTTTTTTTTTGTAAAAATTTTTTTTTAGGTTCAGCAAGAGGGAGGAACGAGCGGGAGGGAGACTTCCAGAAGGAGGCCACTGAGGGAAAGGTGGAGGGGTAGTAATGAATGGTGAAGATACAAGAGAGAGATCAAGAATTACGGTAGGTACAGAATTTTCATATCTCCCTTGTCAATCTTCACCATTCATTACTTCCCTGGTGAGTACAGCTCCTCTTCCCCAGGAGGGGAAGGGAAAGCACCCTGAGGAACAAGACCCCCCAGCCTCCTGTTGGTGAGAAACAGAAGGGGAAGACCCTGGCTAATTCAGAAGCTTCAAGTGGGAGAAGAGAGCTAGAGGTGCCTCCTGAGGACGGAGACGGAGACAGCCCCTGCAAAAGTCTCCCCAGCTCTAGAGGGAAAAGAGACGGTCCCCGGAAGGCGGAGCGCATCACCTATGCCGGGCCAGGGTGGCAACCTTGAAAGACGAAGCCATGCCGTCCGCCTAATGCAGATCACTGTCCCACGAAGCCTGGAAGCCACCTCATTGGCGTCATAAGATGCCCTTGCCTGGTGTCTTGCCAGCTCCAGGCCTATAGCGGAGAGGGCAACAGCTTGTCTGGTTTGCTCCGTATCAGGCATCGACGCTAGGAGTTGAGAAAGCATCGACCACAGGTGCCGATTGTAGGCAGCGTGGGGAGCCTGATGTGATGCTATACAGCAGCCGCACGAGAAGAAGAGAACACTCTTCGCCCCCAACGGTCGAACTGAAGGGAGTCCGGGTCCGGTGGCGTCGTGCGCCAGGCAGCGGCGCCCGGAGGGAGTGTCAAGGTAGACCAAGCCAGAAGGGGGGTTGGGAAGAGTACCTAGAGACTCTGAGGGGGCACAATACCTATGCTGACAGTCAGCCGGGGCTGGAGAAGAAGCGGCTGGCGACTGCCAGGATCGGATAGACGCCTCCTGGAAGGGGATAGGCCAGGAAGGTACCACCAAGTGTTGGGCACTGAATTCCCCAAGGAATTCACGCATCTCCCGTTCGGTATTGTCTCTACGAATGTAGGAGATCCGAAGGTCCCTCACCATCCTCGAAAGGAATCGCTGATATTCAGTGAAATCAGCATCGGAGGAGAGATGAGCAGGGGGTTCCTCCCCCTCAGAGGAGGGAGACGAGGATGATGGCTGAGCTGAATGTCGCAGTGACTCCTGCGCGGGGAGAGTCGAAGACCCGCTCATGCATACATCTAACGATGAAGGGAAGGCCGCTGCAGAACTCTGAACTGCTCCCAGGATAACGGACCCATAGGGACCGACATGGCCCGGGAGCCGGGGTGGTGGAGGCAGAGAGATGGGAGAGGGGCACCTGCGAGGAGGCAACTGATCTCTGCCAGGGCTCTGGAATCCGGGGAACGGAGCCAGAGCTGGCGGGGTCCCGGACAACAAACCAGGCCGCAAGACGGAACCCTGAGGAAGCGGAGCCTGGAAGAGCCCAGAGGGAGAATCTCCCCTGCGACGGAGTCGGGACTGCATGGATCCAGAAGGGCAGCCCACAACAACGCCACCAGAGGACACCCTAGAGCCCCAGAGGGAAGGGCGGTGTTCAGCGCTTCGGCTCCTGGCCACCCCCCCTGAGGTGGCCAAAGAAGACCGAGGGCCTGTCCCCACTGCTCCTCAACCCTCGGACTCCGGAGAGAGCCCTCCTCCTGACCGCAGCTGCCCCACCCCCAGAGGGAGCAACAGCACCGGAGGGTTGCTGTCACCGGTCCCCGGGAGGAGCCTCTCTCCTAGTCACCCCCTGTCTCCTCCTGGGACCCAAGGCCACCCCAGCCGGGAGCCCTCAGGAGAGGACGCAAGAGGGGACAGAGGGGGGCCCGCTGCGCCTACCTGGTACCTCGTGCACAGGGCGACCCAGCGAAGAGTGGGGTGCCAGGATGGGTCCATGTCTGAGTCATCGGCCTCCCAGGAGGGACGACCAGCAGGACCTCAACACTGGCTACCCAGGGGTCCCGAGGCAAAGCGCCGCTGGACGGGCACCGAACCCAGGCGGCGCCGCCTGCCTCAACATCAGCAACAGCCAGGCTCGTCCCAGCTCCCCGCCGCACCAGCGGGCCAACGGCACCGGCCCCGCGCCGGAAACCGGAGCCGGCACTGCGAGGAGGGAGAAACCAGGCCCACGGCGCCGCCTAATAGCGCCGGGGCCAAAGCGGCGCATGACCGCCGCAATGGCACCGGTATCCAAAACGGCGCGCCAACAGCGCCGGCTTCAATCACCAGCACCGCGAACGGCGCTGGATCCGGGGCCAAAGCTCGAAGGCGCATCGAGGGTCCACCGTGTCCAGCCCAGAAATCATGGGCCTCGACACTGGGAGCTGCACCCGAGGATTGCCGAGGCGGTCGACGTTGGTGCCCCGGAAGAGACCCGAATGCTCCCCGACACTGTGGAAGGGCCTCCCCTTCGCAAGATAAGATGAAGCAGCCTCCTCCGTGGACCGTATAGGCTCCGGAGGGGACCCGGAAGGGCTCCAGAGACCTTACCTGGGAGTCCTGTGACGTCAGTCTCCCTAAAGTCAGCCGGGGCCTTGCCGAGCTTGAACGCCGGACTCGAGGACGCGACGTCCATGGAGAAGCAGGCATCGCATCGAATCCATATCATGGTTGGGTCCCAGGCATCAAGACACACGCCATGCCGGTCCGGAGACGGAGAAATGCCAGCCACAGGAGCACCGACAAGACCGAAGCGCCCGTTTTGAAAAACGCTTCGCTTCCAGAACCGGACATAACGCTAAACAATTCAGTAAAACACAGTAGGAAAACACCGACGCCGCATAGATAGAAAAAGAACAGTCTTACCGCAGGGCGATGCCGAAAGCGGAATCTAAAAGAGGAGTCGGCCTAGGTATTGGCGAGACTATTTAAACACTACTCCGCTGAAGCAGGTGCTGCCCCCGACGGGCGGGAGAAACAGAACTGAGTTGAGGAGGAGTCGGAGTAGCTAACGGCCGCCTCACGCATGACGCAGAGCGCCGGGTCTAGGGCGCGCCTGTAGAGCTAGCTTTAAAAAAAAAAAATTCGCGGATGGTGCCCGCCCTGCTTACACCCAGGAAGTAATGAATGGTGAAGATTGACAAGGGAAGATCAAGAAGGACCAGAATGGTGCGGCTCTTCGATCTCTTGCCATTAGAGGTCATTCAATACCGGACAAGTGCAGTCTCTGTGCTATGCTTCTTCCTAAAACCAGACTGGAGTGTATCATAGACATTGTGAGTTGTAAGATGATTGTCCAACTGCAGCGCAACCACTTTTCAATAACCTTACCAACAAATGGCAGGTTAGATAGGGCCGGTAGTTAGCTAGACAATCTGGACCCAAGAAGGATTTCTAAGGAGTAGTGGTCAACCGCCTCCTTAAGGGTGTCTGAAAGACTCCCTCTCCAAGGACTTCCAGACAATTTCAGCAAGGATTGGGCAGATAACATCTACACATGCCACTAAAAGGGGTGTAGTGCCTGGATCCAAACTACAACTGGTTGGGCGCAATGTTTGGATAATCTTCACAATGTCCATGAATTCCGGCAGGCAGAAATCTGACCAGACAGATCGAGTGTATGCCACTTCATGACGATCTCTGCAAACCCTCATAGGAAAGGTTAGGCCGATGCTAGACCTGATGCTGGCAATCTTATCTGCGAAGAATCGAGCAGACGCCTCTCATCTAAAACTGAGAAAAGGCTTCTCTGGGCTGGAGACAGATTGGATTGCACAATCTGTCAACAGTCCGGAAAAGCTGAGCTGATCGATTCTGCGCAGCAGAAATCTCCCTGGACAGAAATTCTGCCTTCTTAGGGATGATTTCTGATTGATAGCCATCATAATGTGCCATCAACCTAAGCCTGTCAGCATCAAGGCGGACCTCCGCCAAACTCTCTCCATCCTTTGGCCAACTCGCCTCAACTCCTTCAAGGAACCACCATCAAACCAAGGGCTCCTTGAGCGAAGAGTGAAAGGCTGAACACGAACAAGAGCAATCTTGTCCAGAGCATCTCCCACAGCCTTATTATAAGCCAATACGAAATCATCTGGACTCATGCATTCAGCTGACAAACCCAATAGGTCCAGCACTGCCGACAGATCACTGGGGGCAACTCCCCTTAAAGGGCGGTACTGAACAATCTCCATAGGGGCAGATCTATTAGGGGGAGCCCTGAAACTGAACCTCATGGTGTGATGGTCAGACCAGCTGACTAGTTCCACCCCCAAGTCAGCTATCTCCACACCCAAAAGAAAGATTAGATCCAACAAGTGACCCCCTACATGGGTCGAGGAGGTAACTACCTGTGTAAGACCCAGCATCGTCATCAGCTGGAGGAGATTCTGACCAAAATGCGAGAGTTCATCGTCGACCCAGGCATTGAAGTCCCCAGAATTATCCATCCTGGGACCTCAACACCATGTCGGCGGTGAAATCATTATCTCCTGGAATTCTCCACCATCTCCAGTGAACGGTAGATGAGGGTATCCATGGGGAGGCTATATCTTATGCTTCCTATCTCAAAAAGAAACTGTACAGAGAAGAAAAGGAACTGAAGAAAAAGGTGGGAGAGCTAGAACAGGACCTGATGGGGAAAATCAAACTCCAGAAAGTACGCCAATTAAAGACTTTGAAGTGCTCCCTAAATAAATTATCTGATCGCAGAATAGAATGAAATCTGTTGCTCACCAAAGAAGGGACACACTTTGATGGAGACAAGGCAGGGAAGTGGTTAGCTGGCCTAGTAAAAAGTAAAAGGGCAGAGACGACGGTCATGGGGCTGGAGACGGGGAGGGGGGAGAGAGGGACATTACGTATGACCAATTACTCCACCGTCTATACCTTGGAGTTTCCCCCAGATGGGGATCCAGAGGGATTTCTTCAGAACATTGCGCTACCCTCAGTGGAAGAAGAGGATATGGAGAATATGGATTCTCCAACATCTGCAGACAAACTGAAACAGGCAGCTTGGAAGGGGAACAGAGGTAAGGCACCAGGCCCAGATGGGATTCCCCTAGAGTTTTACACACTGGGGTGGGAGAAGATAAGACCCTTTATGCTCCAAACAATATGCTCAGCTTACCAGACGGGAACTCTGCCCCTTCCATGTGCATGGCCACTACTGTGGTTTTACCCAAGCCAAGGAAAGACCCACTTAAATGTGAGTCATACAGACCCATATCACTTTTGAATTCTGATTACAAAATTCTGACTAAGTTGCTCACCAATGCCTGAGTCTAGACAGACTCCTGCCGAGGGTAATTAACCGACCAGGAGGCTTTGTCGGGGTAGATAGGCCAAACAAAATATACATAGGGCAGTGAATATAATACATGGTTGGACCTGATGGCGAGGAAGGGGGAGGACTACTAGCATTAGACACTGAAAAGGGATTTGACCGAATGGAGTGGCCCTTCATGTTTGCAGTCCTTAAAAATATGGTCTGGGAGACACTTTACTAAAGTGGATTTGGAGACTGTATAATTCCCCAAATCCCAGATCTTAACTAACTCCACCATTTCTTCCCCTTCCCTCTCTCAGGCGGTGCACGAGACAGGGATGCCCGATCTCCCCACTTTTATACATACTTACCATTGAAGCCCTGGTGGAAACTATTTGTTCTCATAGAGACATCCAGGGCTTTATAGGTGAGGAAGAGACCATGTCATTTCACTTTTTGCAGATGACATCCTGCTTTTATAAGAATCAGAGGTTGCCCTCCCAGCCCTTACCCGTTGTTTTGACACCTATGACCCAATTTCTGGCCATAAGATAAACTGGGGCAAGTGTGTAACATTATGGAAACCTGTTGCAAATGGTGGCCTGGGGGTTACCAATGTCAAAATTACTACCTGGCATCCCAACTAGCACATATTCAAGACTTAATGGGCAGTGGAGAGAATCCCAACATGGGTGGGTCTGGAGGCAGTCTAAAGCACCACTACATTATGATGTGTTGGTGGGTGGCCTGGTAGGAGAGCTGAGGAAGTGTGGACACCCATGCACTAGAGCCACCCAGAGGGCATGAGCGATGGCCCATCATATCCTGCAGCACAATGGGCATTGTCCCGGATACTCCCTTGCACCACTGAAATGTTGAGGTGGGGGAAGATACCTCACAAAACCCTTCGTAAGGGGCTTTACCAATTAGAGCAGATGGTGAGTGATGGGCAGGTCTTGGACTTTAGCATAATTAAACAAAAATATAATCTCTCCCCTCTGCGAGGGAACTAAGAGGTCTAGAGAGTGTACTCTTACTTAGAGAAATACCCTTGATAGCTAGCTATCTGCATGGCTAAGGGTAGTTGCCATGAAAGCTCTCTTTCCCATCTTGTCTATCTTATCAGTCTCCTTATTGATGTGCTGTAACCTCTTGAGGAAGAATGGCCTTGTCGTTCTCAGCCAGGATGACAATCTTATCAGCAACAGACTGGGAAGCCAGAATAGGTCTGTCCTTTGAAGCAGAATACTTTTGATCTATCTGCCGACAGACAGAGGGAATGGATGCAGGCCTGGGCCACGATGCCTCTGAGAGTGTTTCAAAGGCGGGTGGAATAGGAGGCATAAGGTTGATCGGCATAGTGGGAACACTGAGCCACTCCAGCCAGAGTAATTCCTCTGGGTCAATGGCAGAAGGCTCAAGGAAAAGGTTGCATAAATATTGTGAAACTGAGCCTGGAAAGAAAGTTCTTCCTGTGGAACAGGAGGAGGTGGGCCTGAGTTGGGTCATCCAGGCTGTAAAGAGTCACTGTCACCACCCCCAAAAATAATGAGGGCGGGGTCAGACTCATCCCCCTCAAACTCCTCTCTGGAAAGAGGAGCTGTGAGAGGAGTAGACCTAGAAGTGCCCAATCCAGCTCCAAGGGTTGGAAAGATGGGTGACATAGGAACTGGAAGAGAAGGAGCCAGTGCCAGGTCCAACAGGGACCCAGCAGGAGCCCGGCACTGAAAGCAAAGGAGCTGCCGCCAGCTCTGGGAGAATAGGGGACGGCATCAACAAAGAGACTGAGCCCAGTGCCAAGGAGTCTCTCAGTGTCGGAGGTGGCGCCACATGGCCCCAATAGGCCTGAACCAGGCGACACCCACAGCGTAGGTCTCAACTGGCACAGAGGTGACTGGAGAAGTTACCTGGGCCATCCCAAAACAGTGACACTGCAAGAGGTATGGCGAGTGGAACTGGTGTCGGTGGTAAGGTCACTGACAAGGGCTCAGAGGCTACTGTCGAAGCCAGACACTCTACCTGGCTAGAATGTCCCGACTGCAAGACCGGTTTTCCTGGCCCCATGGGGCTTGGAACTGGTTCCACTGGAAGGGGAAAACAACCCAGACGCTGTACCCACTGCTCCATAAGAGCTGCCCACCAATATACCCACAGGAGGACAGTGATGGGCTCCAGGCCCAAGAGCTTTAACACCTGCGAGCAGGAGTTGTTAGGGATACCGATAGTGCTGGAGAGGGCCTCCTGCTCCCAGACCTCAAAGAACTTGCAGCAGATCTACCAGAGGGCGACCTAGAGTGATACAGTTTCTTCCTCTTCAAAGGAGAAAAGGAAGAACTCGAGGTAGAGTGGCACCAGGTCCCGACCAGGATCGAGAACGCGCCCCACTTCTTTTTGTGTTTATGGGAGGACTGTCCTTTCACCCCCGAACACAGGACTGACCATCGTCAGAACCTCCCCTTGGAGAGGGAAGTGGACAAGACATGGCCCCGCTGCTGGAGTAGCATACCTGAGGAAGCTCCCTACCATCTCTGTCATCGTCCACAGTTCTCAACCAGTTTGGTAGAGCTCAGAGAAACTAACAGTAAAAGTTTCCTTTTTTATGTTAACTAAACTGACATAAAAGTAAACAGAAAAACTGAACGCTGTTGTCGTATAGATGTAAAGATCTGACTCCCAGTGGGTGAACAATCTCGAAATTAAAGCGCACTTGACAGCAGGAAAAAATGAACTGAGGTGGTTGAAGTCCAGTGCTGAGGTAAGCTATGCAGCACGAGCTAGTCTTACAGTGCAGCGCATGCACGCAGCCTTCCATGGCTCTGGCTCTCCTGAGACATTCTGGCTCCCACAGGGTCCTTGCTCCTCTGGTTCATAACCCAGCAGTGTGAATCAGTGGTGAAGACTGGCCCTGGAAGATCATCGTGCGCCTTGCCTTTCTCCCTCTCTCTCCCCCCATCCAAATTGCCGTGTGCCCCTAGTGACACTGCCCTTTATTATGTGCATGTTATTTTCAAGTCATCAGGGACAAAAACACCTTTTCACAATAATGAGGAAATATTTCAAAACAGCCAGTCTAACCTACCATCAACCTCTGTAAGCAATACTATTAGATGCTTCATGGGTTCCATGTTCTTCAGTGCAATTTTTCCCTAGTTGTTTTGCGACGATACACTAACCCTGTAGTACAGACAGCAACGTACCATGTAGGAGGGCAACTTTATGCTGTACTGGCCCACCAGCAGCGAGCTCAAGGAGCTGGTGGAGATGATGTGGTGCAGCATGAAACTGAGGAGCAGTGGCAAGGAGCGCCCGAAGGGTCCACACCCCCTTCCCACTGCCCTGCTGTTGCAGCCGAGCGAGCCACCATACTGGACGGAAAGACAGTGGTCCAGGGGGAGCCTGACCAGAGCAGTTTGCTCTTTCAGAGATTTATCACCAAGGCAGCCCAAGAAGTAGTCCCAGCAGATCACTGGTGACAGCCAGTCCAACCTCTGACAGAGTGAGCAATGGCGAGTGTAGGAAGGGGTCAGAAAGGCAAATTTGCTGCCTGAGGTTTGAGAAAAAAGAGGTTAGCAACAGTCCAGGAAGAGAAAGAGTGAGCCTTTTGCAATGGCAAACCGAATTCCCAGGATCATAAAGTTCCTCAACTGTAACAGACTCCTAGCTTTTGTTTTCAGCATATCACTGTAATTCCTATATGGTTGGCAAAGGTCGGGGAGGGTCTGGTGTAAGCCTCAGGTACCTGAAGGCTGTTACGAGCTCCAAGGAGGCCCCTTCTCAAGTAAGAATATGCAGGGTATTCGGAGAACTGGGGCCTGCAGCCAAGTCTGCAAGCTTGGGTTTGGACCCAAAGAGCATCGCCTTTGTTTTTCACATTTCACAAGCAGCCTGTTGCAAGTGAACCACCTCAGGGTGGCACTATACTCCCTAGAGATGGAGGTGGACAGTTCACCCAGGTTTCTTGTGCTATGGTAGGTGATCAGATCATCTGCATACATAAGCATGCAGCAGCTTTTGTTTTCCCCAGGGAGGTGGTTCACAAAGAGGAAGAACAGGATGGGTCCAAGAATGGACCCTTGGGGAACCCCACTACCAATCCCCTGGGAGCTGGAGATGCCCCACCCACATGCAGACCACCTAGGACCTCACTGAGTACTTCCTAACCCAGGCTGAAGTTCAATCAGTGAAAACATGGGACAGCAACTTGTCAAGAAGAATATCGTGGTCCACAAGGTTGAAGGCCTTTGATAAGTCCACTAAGATGGCTCCCGTTAATTTCCCATTATCCATACCCTTAAGGACACGATCAGTGAAACAGGCCAATGCAGTGGTGGTGCTGTGGCCTTTTCTAAAACCATGCTGGTGTGGAGAAAGCAAGTAGCAATTAGACACACGTTTAGTAACTTGCTGAAATACTACTTTCTTCAATATTTTGCTGAAGTGGGAGATGACTGACACTGGGCAGCATACCTCTCAAGTGTCCCTGATTTTCAGGGATGTCCCTGATTTCACCTCAAAATTTTACTTTGTCCCTCCTAAAATCTGTGTTTCCCTGACTAAACAGTGATGACTGTAAGAATTAAATTACGTCAAACAATAAAGCTGCAGACTTCTTATTCTTCAGAAAATGTATTGTACACCGAGTCCCTTATTCTGCCAGCTTCCTGAGTGGATATCATCAATTTTAAAAATGTGTCCCTGATTTTGGGCCTTTGTCCCTGATTTTTTTAAGCCTAGTCCCTGATTTATGAGGTAGGAGGTTGAGAGGTATGCTGGGCGGTAATTGTCCATACAGTTGGGATCCCCTGATTTGAACATAGGTGTAACTCGCGCCTATTTCCATAGTGATGAGATGGCAGAAGAGCACAACAATAATTTAAAGAGGGAGGCTAGAGGTTAGTTTGAGGAATCATGGGAAGAGACCATCACTACCAGCACTTCCATGATTGGGGAGAGCCCTGAGGAGGTAAGGGTCCTCTTTCAGAGAGGTCGCTTTGAAATACAAGAGAGGTGGTCTCAGCTCATCTGATATTTGGTAGTTTTCCAGCATAGCAGCTCCATTAGGTGGGAGATTATCCAGGTAATCATCCAGCCTGGTGAACTTGTTGGCTTGCACCACATGGTGAGGCTCAGTAATGATCCCTGTTGCAGCGCATAAGCTGACTGAATTTTGCTTGGTGCCTGGTTTGATTAAGACATTTACTAATGCCCAGAACTTTTAGGGTCACCTAAGTTACTGGCCTGTAGATTCTTTAGTTAGGCTGCCTTGTGTGACTTAATTTCTTGCTTGCATTGGTTGCAGAGCCTCCTGTAATTATTCCAAGCAGGAGGGGCGGCAGGATTTATGACCCTCCCATAAGGCGTCCTCTGTTTCATTAGTAATGCTCAGTGTAAATAATTTATCATCCTTGAAAATCAATGACTGAAGTACATAACTGCCTCTTCACCACAGTAAATATCATCTGGATATGTATAAGAAGTTACCTTACGGGAGGTCCACATGGCATGATGATTAGCCAAGTTCATGAACTTATAAATTAAGTCTGGCTGATTAAGATCACTAGCCAGAGAACACAGCTCCTTGTATGTAGACAGTCCCTGTCTGAAAAAAGAAAAAAACAAAAAGATCAGAGGTTTATTCATTTTTCTTTGTTTAGTGGTGATGTAAGAGCAAAATTACTACCCGTAGTAGTGATGTTTCTTCTAGAGGATTTATTAGTGATTCATACAAACAGCATCATCTCAACCCTGAGCTGTTGGCAGGAGAGAACTTTAAAATGTTAAACTTCAAACTCTTCTGTGGCCTCGCTCCCTTTAGTGCTGTAACAGCAGATTGAAAGCTGAATACCAGAAGAGAGCAGTGACCGCCACCTTTCTATTCTTTGCCAAGTATTTTTGCCTAACGTAAATGCAAACAAAAATGAAAAACCACAAATGAAAATTATAAAAGCTGCCACATTTTCACTAATGAAATGCTCGAGCAAATAAATATTTTTCCTTTACTTTGAAGAGCCCTTTTTGCTATGGTTCTAGAAGGGGAGGTAGGGAAGGGTTTGTATGAATCACTAATAAATCTTCTAGAAGAAACATCACTACTCTGGTAAGTAATTTGTTTTTCTAATAATGAGAGTTTATTAGTGATATCATACGAACTCTGAGCAGTACCTTGGGACGTAGAATCCTATTTAGAGAAAAGGTTCTGAAGTGCTGAGGGACCAAACCTGGCATCCTTTCTAGTCTGGATGTACAGACAGTAAAGATGTGTACTGTGTATCAGGTAGCTGCTTTACAGACCTCCTGAAGAGGTATGCCCCTTAATGTTGCCGCAATGGCAGATGTGGCCTTAGCAGACCATGCCTGCTGGTCTTTGGGTGGCTGCTTGTCAGCCTTATCATAGCAAAACTGAAGGCAACAGACTATTCAGTTGTCTTAACTGCTGGCTTGCCTTTACTACCGCACCATAATTAACCAACAGCTGAGTGATGTCAGATCTGGACACACTGGTTCTGTCCAAGCCGACGCTCAAAGCCCTCCTTAATATCCAGGCTATATAGTTAATCTTCACTTGCATTTGAATGAGGGTTTGGAAAATAAATCAGCAAAGTTACATACTGGTTCTTGTAAAATTCAAAAACTACTTCTGGTGTTTTGCATGTGGCCTAAGCACCACTTTATCCTGGGATCTGTACAGAGGACCTGTAGTACACAGACCATTCTGGTAGAAGTAATGGCAATTAAGAACACTGTCTTCCATTTCAAATACAGACAAACCTGATTATTGCTTAATTGGATTAAACAGATGTCTGAGCATTCAAATAAAAATCCCCTGCAACCAATTTTTCCCCATTCATTTTGTACCTGTTAATGTGAATTTTTCCATTTCCAAATTACGCACTCATCATAATTCTTGATCTTCAAGGAATAGCTTCACCATTGATTCACACCAATTGGCTCTGAGCTTGAGGCACTAGGACCTTGAGGGAGCCAGAATTTTTCAAGAGGCCCAGTGCGAGAGTAGGCTGCACATGTGTGGCACCACAAAACTAGCTTGTTCTGCATGGCTTACCTTGGCACTGGCCCTCAACCACCTTTATTACCTTTTTTACTGAGGAGGTGAGCTGAACTTAATTAACACTAATGCATAACCTACAGGCATAAGATAGCCCTTGTGACCCGTGTAAGAAGGGTCAGGAACAAAAACAAAAAAAATGCAGTGTCTTCATAGCCCAAAACCAAAAACAAGGAGTGAAGACCAACAAACAGAAAGAGTGAGCTCAGATGATGGAGGGT
This sequence comes from Neoceratodus forsteri, assembly GCA_016271365.2. Taxonomy (NCBI): domain Eukaryota; kingdom Metazoa; phylum Chordata; order Ceratodontiformes; family Ceratodontidae; genus Neoceratodus; species Neoceratodus forsteri. The sequence goes on from CM057453.1 coordinate 1,096,635,029, forward strand.
GGGTGTGTGAATCAATGGTGAAGATATTCCTAAATGATCAAGAATTATGGTGAGTACATAATTTTAATATCTTCCAGGAATCAATCTTCACCACTGATTCACACCAATGGGTTAGAGTACAAAGCTCAGACGAAAGCCCCCGGGTAGCGCAGTATGAGCCAGCGCCCACTCAGAAGTCCATTAAGGATTGTCCTGCCAAAAGAGGCATGCTGCCTGGCATGGACATCCAGGGCGTAGTGCTTGATCAAGAGGTGAACTGTGCTCCAGGTGGCAGCTCTGCAAGTATCACTGACGTGTACAGAGCGAATCTCTGCCAAGGACGTAGCAACCGCTTCTGGTAGAGTGGGCACAAACCTGGCCTCCAGCTTGACCTGTGCCATAGAACAGCAGTGATGAAGGCAACTGACAATCCATACAGAAAGCATTTGACTGTAACAGGCTGACCCATCTGATTAGTGTCGAGGAGAAGAAAGAGCTGCTTAGACTCTGAAGTCCCTAGTTCTAACGAGATGGAATGTGAGGGCTCTTTTAACATCTGGAGAATGAAGGATGCACTCCTTTGTTCTGGAAGTTAGAGAGTAGGTAGGTAACACTACAGGCTAATTTAAGTGAAACTCCGACACCACTTAGGTAAAAACTTGGAATGTGCAGAGAAGTACCTTGTCTCTATGGAAAATAGTTACAGGGATCTGTCACTAATGCATGTATCTCAGGGACTCTGTGAGCAGAGATGATGGCCACTAGAAAACAGGTTACTCACCTGTAACAGTAGTTATAGGAGTGGTATCGTTGTTCATCCACACTTATTGGCATGTCCCTTTCCCTTTAAGGATCGCTGGAAATCTTCAAGATAGCTCTCCCACCAACGTGGTGGCATAACCCTGAGCTCCCCCATGCACGGCAGATCTCAGCCCACTGGAAGCCAGGTTTGTGCGTCCGCAGCCAGGGAGGTCGGGTGGGTACGTGATGGATTAACAACATATACCACTCTTAGAACTACCGTTATAGGTGAATAAATACAGGTTACTCACCTGTAACAGGAGTTCTAGGAATGGTATATGTTGTTCATCCACACTGTCTGGCAGGTTCCTTGCCGCTTTAAATCTTTCAGGAAGGTCTTCAAGCTGGCTCCTCCCACACCCACCGGGTGGTAAAACTCGGCTCCGCCCCATGGCCTTAGATCTTCTCTACACGCTTGGAAGCTCAGGTTCCCTCCCTTAACGCTCTGTGTATAAGACTGGTTCTAACTCTTGAATCTTCGAAATTAAAGTTTTGCTAAAGACTTTGGTCTTCTCTCAGTTTTCGGAGATGCCCTTGCAGGCAGAAGATGTCTCGGACGGATCCGCACTCCACGTGCGTCTACTGCTTAGGCCTTGAGCACGACCCGCAGGCTTGCAACCTGTGCTCTACTTTTCGACCCACGTCCTCGGAGACCGTATGCCCGCTATTGTAGCTGGGGCCCAGAAAGAATTCCTCCGGGTTAAGTCTAAAGAGGCCTGGTTGGCGTGTACCGCGCCGGGCGGCTCAGCGGATCAGCTCGAGCAGATGATTGCCCTCGAAGAGGAGGCGGCGCGGGCCATTTCTACCTCGGCTGCGGCATTTGTCCTGCTCTCTCGGTGCCTCGTGACCGGCTTCTTTTAGGAGCTTTGTCTGACCCTCTCAACGAAGGTGAGGTCCAACTTCTTCTGGACCTTTTCTCGTCCAAAAGGCAAAGTAAGTCTCTCCGGTCGGCCGCTTGGGAGCGGGAAAGATCCCCCTCCCCCAGTAGTCGACAGTCGACTTCGGTCGACCCCTCGGCTTCGGCCACTGGCTTCACGGTGTCCCCATCAGGCCAGTTGACCGAGACTCCCGTCGACGCGGTCGAGATTTTTCTCGACCCGTTGGATGGGTTGTCGGCTGGAGAAGTTGAGAGTCCCCTCTCCCCGGTTCCCCCGGTGGGAGTTGAGGATCTAGTCGGCTCGTCTGTGCCTCCGGTTCCAGAGCCTTTGGTGGAATCTTCCGAACCGAGGGGAGTGCCGATTCCCGACACCTCCCTGCACCGTCCTCGGCCTAGCCGAGGTTCTAGGTCTCGGTCTCGGACGTCTTCGCGGTCCAGCCGATCCCACCGCCATAGGTGGTCTCAGTCTCGGCACCGCAGCAAGCGGCGCCGCCGCTCTTCCTCTTCCTCCTCCTCGGACGAGCGGAGACTTCGGCGCAAGGTTCGCGTCGGAGGTATAAAACTCATGTGACCCAGTCGTCTTCCCGGCCAGTAAGTAGCTGTCACCGAGCGGCCGGAACAACCCTCGCTGTAGCCGAGGAGCCTGTTTTTCCAGGCCGGTTGTTCAGCAAATTCCAGCTGCCCCACCGATTCTGGTGGAACCCCTCCGCCTCCACAGCCGTTATTTGGGGCTCCGACCAAAAATTCTCGGTCGGCTCAGGACTGCCCCATAGGCTGTCTGTCACTCACTCCCAATAGACAGTCGAGAATGTTAGCCACTGGACAGGACAGAGGGTCCAGGCCTTTGCCCTGACACCAAATGGAAGATGTTTTCCATTTGAAGGTATAACATTCCTGGTTGATTCCTTTCTGATGCCTCCACCATGGTGAGGACACCCGGAAGACCCAAAACCTAGAACTCCACGCCAGGTACCAGGCTGAGAGGTGCAGGGATTGAAGATCCAGATTGTACACCTTCCCCTGATTAAGAGAGATCAGGTCCGGGTGTGCTAGAAGCTGCTCCGGGGGCCTGCAGCTGAGGCTGAGGAGATCTGGATACCAGAACTGGCATGGCCAGTTTGGGGCTATCAGAATCATCTTCGTCTTGTCCCTCCTCACCTTGAGGAGCACCTTGTGGATCAAAAGAAATGGAGGGAAGGTGTAGAAGAGGCCTGGGGTCCACGGCCTAGAGAAGGCATCCCCTTGCAGTGAGCCCTGCTGAGGGGGGCAGCCAGGAAACAGCCTCAACTCGATGTTTTCCCTTGAGGCAAACAGGTCTACCATTGGTTTGCCCCAGTGGGAAAACAGGCTGTAAGCTACCTCTGGATGGAGAGACCACTCGTGGGATGTCTCGCCTAAGTGGCTGAGAGCACCTGCTAGATGGTTTGAGGCTCCAGCCACATGAATGGCTATGAGATCTGCCTCCAGACGGCTGACAAGGGTCCAGATGCGGTATGCCTCCCTGTAAAGCAGACGGGAGTGCATGCCCCCGTTTGCTGAGGTAGTACATGGTCATGGTATTGTCTGTCTGGACTTGAACCACTCTACTCCTGAGCTGAGGAGTAAAAACTGACAGTGCCAGCCTGACTGCTTTGAGTTCCAACAGACTGATGTGGTATCGGGACTCCTCGGAGGTCCAGAACCTATGGGCCCTTTTATCCCCATGGGCTCCCCAGCCCAAGAGAGAGGCATCGTTCATGAGGACAGCCATCGGCTCTGGGCGGACAAATGGGATCCCTTCCTGCAAACGGTCTGGGGCAGTCCACCACTAGAGAGCGTCCCATATCTTCTGGGTTACAGTGATCAGCTGGTCAAAATAACCGTGGCACTGAGTCCACTGAGCAGCCAGCTCCCACTGGAGGGGTGCATGTGCCACCGGGCCCAACGGACCACAGAGGTGCACGCCGCCATGTAACCCAGAAGGCACAGAAAGTTCCAGGCAGGGTGCAATTGCCCAACCAGAAATGACTTGGCAAAGGAGGAGAGAACCTCCGCCCTGTCTGCCAGGAGTTGAGCTCTGGCTTGACAAGAGTCAAGCTCTGCCCAGATGAAGCATATCACCTGAGAAGGCATGACTTCCGACTTGGCCTTGTTGATCAAGAGGCCGAGTTGGGAGCAGGTCTGGAGGGCCAGGTCCCTAGACCTCTCCACCTCCTGCTGGGTGGGACCTGCTAGAAGCCAATGGAGTCGAGGTAGGGGTAATTTTGCCAAACCTCCCCAAGATGGGCTGCCACCACTGCGATGCATTTGACAGGCCAAACGGCATGGCTCAAAATTCATATAGGGTCCCTTCGGCTCTGAAGCAGAGGAACCATCAATGAGACAGATGGATTGGGATATGAAAGAATGCATCTTGCAGATCCAGTGAACAGAATCACATGTTTTGCTCCAAGGAGGGTATGATCTGGGACAAAGTGACCATCCGAAAGGTGCATGACAGGAGATACTGATTCAGGTCGTGCAGATCTAGAATGGGGCACCAGCCCCCTATCCACTTGGGCACCAGAAAGTACCTGGAGACAAAGCCTGGGTCTGCTGGAGAATCTGTCACTGGAGCTGCTGCCTCTTTGAGGAGGAGCTAAGCGATGTCATCTCTGAGAGCTGACTGAGTATGGACAGATACTCTTTCCTCCTGAGGGGCACAGGCTCGGCTTGGAGGGTGCTGCTCAAATTCCAGAGGCAGTTCCTGACCGACCACTTCCAAAACCCACCTGTCCATGGTGATAATGGACCAGGCGGAAAGAAAGTGGCGGAGTCAGCCCCCCACAGGAGGACCCAAAGCTGGAGTGGGGATGGCGGCCCCCGCTCCACCACTGAGCAGGCTTGAAGGAGGAGCATCCAGGACCTGAACCTTGGCCTCCTTTATGGGCCTGGGAGGGCCCGGGATTGGGCGGGGGGTGCCAAGCTTGAGCCTGCTGCTGCTGCCCTCCTTGAAAATAGGGCTGCTGTGCCACAGGGAAGAGTGCCGAAAGGCTTCTTCTTCTTCTGCTGTTTCTTGCCCAAAGAACCCTTTGCAGAAGTAGCATCCAAGGTGGCACTGGACTGCTTAATACGCTGAAGATGACCAGCCACACCTGGGTCGAAAAGGTCGGTGCCCAGAAAAGGCACATCAGCTAGTTTGTGCTGAGTATCTGCCGGGAAAGAGGAGAGTCTCAGCCAAGCCCTGCGACGAGAGGCAAGTGCAGCTGCTATCGAGCGGGCACAAGAATCCCCAATGTCCCGGGCTGTCTGAAGCTGCTGTTTGGCAACAGCCTGGTCCTGATCCTGGACCTGCTTGACCATGGTCTGCATGTCCATGGAGAGGTGTGGGAGGACTTCATCCAAAGATCCCAAGAGAGCATGGAGGAAGTGTGCCATGATGATGGACGAACTTGCCTGGCGAAGGCTAAAGATGAGCCGCACAGACCTTTCGAGCCAAATGACCCAGGAGTTTGGATTCTTTTTCGAGGTCGCTCAGTGTCAGCAGAACTGCCAGTACGCCTGAACACAGAGACGGTCAGCAAGGCTCTCATCGAAGGGTGCTGTGTGACTCCGCAAGGGACCCCATGGGCACTGCATACTTGGGCCATGCAGGCAGATGGAGCTGGACAGGAGACAGGGTGCTGCCAAAGTTCTAAGGCCAGGCCAACTATGGCCTCAGCCACAGGAAAGGCCTCCGCAGGTATTCCCTCTTGGGGATTTCCGTGAGAGGGTAGTCCGCCTTTTTCTGGATAGGTTCCAAGGGGCATCCCTGTAGACTCAGAGATGAGGTGAAGAATGCCCTGAAAGGATGAAGGACTTTCCTCCATCTCTATCCCACCAGCCGATTCGACATCCCCAGGATGAGAATGTAGGCCGGTCTCATCTGAATCTGAGGAATCTGGATACAACGGTCGACCGCCCAGGTCACCTTCAACCCGCCAAGGGCGGTCCGGGGTGACAGTGACCGAAAGATGCCTGGGAAACCCGGTGTCTGGTCTATCTTCCTTAGGAGGAGTCCCTCACACAGGCTGCTTGGCCGGTGGTTCCACCACAACTGGTGGAGAGACCGGTTTAGGCTGAACTGGAGGTTTCGCCAGCTCCGCAGGCAGGGGAAGCCGACTTAATCAGCTCCGAAGGAGTCGGCTTCAGCCTGGGAGGCGAAAGCCAAGTAATGGCTGGGGCAGAAGCTGGTGTCGGCTTGTGCCCGGACAAAATCAGCTGTTGCCACATTAGGTCCTCGTAGCGCCGGAGCCTCTCCTCATCTGAGGAGGATGAGGATGACCGATGGCATCGCCTCTTTTTCAGTGCTTGTGGCTCTTCCTTGGCCTATTAGTCGAGGGGGTCCTAGACCTCGATCGAGTTCGGACGGCCGATTCGGTTGCTCAGGAGACACTGGCGGGATACATGATTTCCCAGGGTTGGGGACCACTTCCTCAACGGAATTCCCAGCAGGCTGGGTTTCCTAGTTAGGGAAAGAAAGGACTGAGTCCGACTGAGAGAGAACTGTCGACCGGAGTTGGCGATAATGGGTCAATCGGATCGATGATTATTTCAACCTCGTCGATCGACACTTCAGTCGACTGGCCAGATGGCAAAGCCGAGAAGCCAGCAGCTGAATAGACAATTTCAACCGAAGTCGAGACTGCCGGTTCCTGGGATCGAGATCTCTCCCGATCCCAAGAACATCTTTACAGAGATGAAGACGATCCCGGGTCCTTTTCCCGCTTACGGGACTGAGATGAGTGCACGCCCGCAGGACCCTCTCCCTTAGTCGGGAGAGACTGGCACAGCTCTCGGAAGGAACCCTAGAAGGTGGAGTCCAGGTTGAGCGGAACGAAGAAGCTCAGAAAGGAAGATTCCTTGGCATGAGCCGCTTCCTCCTCGAAGGCTTGCATGTATTCCAATTGCTTGGTGGATCCCGCAGCCATGGAAACCGCCCACTGAACATCCTTTGATTTCACCAGAAAGTTCCGTTTTTCCGGCCTCCCCAACTTCAGGCATACGAGATGGTCGTCGAGGACGTTAGAGTGAAATACAAGACAAAAATCGCACTTTGGGGTGTCATGGTCGACACCCAAGCAATAGATGCATGCAGTGTGGGGATCGATGCGTGACATTTTCTGGCTGCACGAACACTGGCAAAACCAGGGGAAGACTTGTCTTCCATAATCGAAGGTAAGCAGTCGCGATTGCTAATGCAAACTAGAAGAATTTTCCGAATAACTGAAGGTTTTGAAGCCAGGGCTTACAAAATGCAGGAGCACGAAGAAGGCAACCTGAATCTTCCAGCAGAAAGGAAGATCTGGCATCATGGGGTGGAGCCGAGGGTTATACCACCTGGGTGGGTGGGATGAGCTAGCTTGAAGACTTCCGGCGATCCTTAAAGGGGAAAAGGGACATGCCAATAAGTGTGGATGAACAACATATCCTCGATCCTAGGAGGCATCTTTTCTAGCTAAGGAGCATAGCCAATTCCCTCGTTTTAACATTGGCATGATGGATGTTAAGGTGACCATCCAGAACCTCTTGTACTGTATGTATAGATTCAGACATCTGAGGTCTAATATAGTTCTAAGATCCCCGGTACATTTGGGTACCAGAAAAAAGTGGGAGTAGAATCCCTGATGATGCTCCAGAGAAGGGACCGGAGAGACAGCATTCTTGTGAAGACGAGCCTGGAGTTCCTCCTGAAGGATGAGATGAGGATATGGTTGGGTGGGTAAGAGACAGAGTGGGGAGGGTAAGGGGGAGGCATCGAGATGAGCTCCAACATATGCCCCTTTCTGATGATCTTAAGTACGCGCTCATCTGATGTTATTGCTTGCCAGGACTCTAGATGGAGGGCAAAGCAACCACCCAAGGCTTCCGAGGCCGGGTCAAGAAAATCGGGGCAAAGCCCTAACTGGTCAGAGAGAAGTGGGCTGACTGGCCCCCCCCCCCCCCAAGGGGTGGGAACGTGAGCCCGTAGAGGTAGGGGTGGTGGCTCTGGAGGTTGTCTGAGAACTGCCACTGAAACCACCTCTACAGATATTTCTGGATTTGCGCCTCTTTTTGAGTCAAGAGAGTATTACGAGTGAAATTGGGATGATGGCTGCGTAGAATGATACATGCCATTCACAGTATTAAGTACGACCTAAGATATGGAGATAATCCAGGAGAGTGTGACTGCCAGGACCAAAAAAGTTCGGACCCATTAAAGGGTGTATTTACAACTTTGTGTTGCACGTCTGTGGTGAAGCCAGATACACGTAGCCAGGCATGTCATCTCAGAGTAACACCTGTGGCTGAGATTCAGGCAGAGGTTACCACTGCATCATACCCCCAGTGGAGCAGATGTTGAGAGATGGGAGTTGCCAATTGAAATTGTTGCTAATAACTGGCCTTTCTTCTGGGAAGGAGGAAGTTTACTGACCAGTTCAATGGCAGAGGACCAGAGTGTACGTTCGTATTTTACCATGTGTTCCATGTAGTTCAAAATTCTAAGGTTCATGGCACCCACTTGAAATACCTTCTTTCTGAGGTAGTCTATATGGTGGAATCCTCATCAGGAGGCAAAGAACTCATGTGCTTTGGGTATTTGGTGTGGTCATGGCAGCGATAATTACCACAGAGTCTGCTTCAGGGGTAGCAGAAAGGAAAGGATGGTTGAGAGGAACATAGTATAAGCGATCCACCTTCCTAGGAATAGCTGGGACTGCTGAGGGCTGATTCTAGGCAGCCAGCACCACATTTTGGTAAGTCTGTATAAGTGAGGGCATGACCACTACAGGCTCTTCTGGAAGTTCAAGGTAGTCTGCCATGTCCTTTCTTTGTTTATCATGATTCACAGTTGAAAAGTCCATGATCTTTTGAATCTGGACCATCATCTCATGGAAGGATGGGTCATGAGGAGGGGGAGGTTCAAAATCCTTATTATCTCCTGGAAAATCTTCAGGAAATTCTTCCTCCTCTGAAAAATATTCTTCCCCATAAAAATGGGGGAAAAACTCAGGGAAAGGATCCCTGTCACCCTGAAAATGTTTGGGTGGAGGAGTCGGAGAACGTGACGGTTGACCAGTCTCCCTTGTGGTCAACGGTTGAAACCCTCTCATTGCTTGTAAAACTGTCGGCACCACAGTGGCTACATCCACTGAAGCAGGTGTTGTGGAGGGTGGGGCAGGTTGCCTCTGTGAAACCAGTGAAATAGTAGAGGTGACAGGGTGTGGTGTATATGCAGATCTAGTTCCTGGCTGATAAATGCCAGGATCTCGATCTCTATCAGGTTGGCCCCTGTGAGAAATTGGCTGCGAAGGAGGAGGGATGAGTGTCATGGAAAATCCCTTGTCCCTGCCTGTGTATGTCTGACATGTCATTGATAGGACAGTAAATGAGGATGTAATGGAATGCCTAAAGGCAGTGGTTGTCGACGGTAAAAGAGGAGCAGTCGACGGTGAATCCCCAAAACCAACATATGGTTCAGTAAAGACTGCTGAAAGGGCACCAGAAAGCGCAGTCAATGGGAGGGTATAAACTCCCATCGATGAGGAAGCAGTCCATAAGGACATCATCGACGATGAAGCCCCCGGTAACGGTGGCCATCGATGAATGTTTGCCGGAAGAGGAGGATTTCTGCTCATCTTTCCTATGCTTCTTATGAGAAGCCATTGACGAGGGCTCCTTGAGATGGGCGCCCCTTCTCTAAAAGATCTAATTTCTGCCCCACTGGATGAGATTCTATTTCCTGCAATCGTCGATGTGTTGCCTGATTGAATTCCTGGCAATGTTTGCAGGAGATGGTGTCCTGTGTGGGTCCCGGAAAACTAACACAAATGGTGTGGTTGTCTTAGTGGTAGAGTTTCCTACCACAGTGACATGATCTGAAAAGTGAAGTTTCGTTTGTATAGTCTTTGGTCATTCATTGATGAAAACTGGGAATGGATCAGCCAATCGTACAGGCAGGGGTACACCTGGGACCCTCGATATATCAGGTAGGCTGCCACCACTGGAAGCACTTGATGAAGACCCTGGGAGTCAAGGAGAGGCTGAAGGGCATGGCCTGGAACTCAGAGATTCCCCGCCGCATGTAACCAGTGGTAGAATGGATGGATGGGGACGTGGAAGAACGTGTCCCAAAGAGCAGAAATGAAAATTACATACCTACCGTAATTCTTGATCTTCTCTTGTATCTTCACCATTCATTACTGTTGGATGTCAGCCGGAGGCACGCACCTGTCACGGAGTCTCCCCATCCCCTCCCCGAGAGTCGGCATCGATGGCACTGCCCCTAGCGTGGACGCCTCTGCGGGGAGTGCGCAGGGGCGACCGCTAGGTGCCATGAGACTCCTCCTCTATCCCAGTTCTGTTAGCTGGAGAGGCGAAATAAGGATTAGAAGAGAGAGGAGGCAAGAGAGCCAAGGGATAGAAAAATGAAAGGATATAAACTGAAAAGGAATAAGCTGGTAGAGGACAGAAAAAAAAAAAGAGGTAAAATGCCTATCCAAGGGACCAAAGGGCCTCACTTCTGGGGCGGCTCAAAGGAAGGAACAGATAGGGAGGAGAAAGAAGGAGGAGGAGAAGAAGACAAAAAAAAAGGGGGGGGATGCTAGGAGGGGAGAATTCTGCCACTGATAAATTGGCTTAGGGTTACAGTATAAGCTCAGAACCACAAACAAGGGAGCAAGGATCTCATTTTGAAAATTAGGAGGGAGCCTCAACCGAAATTGCACAGGTTGGACACCAAAGGCAGATTCTCTAAACCTCCCACCATCCCTAACCTTCCAGACTCCAGCTGGGAGCTCTCAAACTACTGAAGAGGAAATTCTGTTCCAAAGAGAGTGGCCAACTAGAAGGGGAAGAAGCCCCCTAGCACCTTGTTAAGTGATAACACAGTATCATGTGCAAGTGGGGGGGCCCCCCACAGGGGACACCCCTGTATGAAACAGACAGAGTGGTAACTCAATCGGACTCCCTAGAGGCAAGGCAGAAAACACCCCTTAAGAAATGTAAGTGCCTGAACAGTACCAACCAGAAGAGGATGACATAATCGGATTAGGGCCTGCCAGAAGGGCCTGAGAAGAGAAGTTGAGCCACTTAAGGGACTGTCTCTTTAACTGTGAATTGAAAAACATGGCTGGGGAAGAGCCAATAGATACCCAGTAAGGGCGGTCAGAAAGAGTTCCCTCAGGTACAGATACATTTTAGCTCGTTCCTCCTATTCTCAGAGGGAAGGATCCGTTTAGAAGAATGGATTTTTTTCTTACTTAACGGCCAAGGGAGAAGTGGGAGGAACAAGCAGGGAAGGGGAGACACCGAAGAAGGAGGCCCTTGAGGGGATGGTGGGCGGGATTCAGTAATGAATGAAGATACAAGAGAAGTTCAAGAATTACGGTAAGTACGTAATTTTCATATCTTCCCTTGTCAATCTTCACCATTCATTACTGTTGGGTGAGTACCAAGCCCCCCTGAAGAGGGGCAGTAAGAGTAAACCCTGAGGGAACAGATCCCTCAGCCTCCTACTGGTGACAAGTAGAGAGGGGAAGACCCTCACCAGTAGGCTAGGAAGTCTAAGGCAGGTGAGGAGGAGGAGGCGCCCCCCGAGGGCCTGTGGGAGGGGGGTTGCCCTGAAGATGCCTCCTCGGCCTATGGGAAAAAGGTGGGTCCCCCTGAAGATAGAGCCAGTCACCCTACGCCAGGCCATGGGTGACAGTCGGGAGAGAGGAAGCCATGCTGTCTGCCTAATGCAGATCGCTATCCCCACTAGTCTGGATGCCACCTCATTGGCATCGTAGGATGCCCTCACTTGGTGCCTTGCAAGCTCCAGACCCTGTGCAGAGAGGGCAATGGCTTGTCTACACTGCTCTGAGTCAGGAAGCAGGGCTAAGCCCTGAGCCAGCATCGAACACAGATGCCTGTTGTAAGCAGCGTGGTGAGCCTGATGGGAAGAAATGCACAACAATGCATGACCAGAAGAGAAGACTCTTCATCCCCACCAGTCGAACTCAGCAGAATCCGAATCCGGAGGCCTGTCGTGCGCCAGGCGGCGAGGCCCAGGAGGAGTATCCAGGGACGTCAAACCTGAAGCTGGGTGAGGCAGAGAACCTAGAGACTCATGGAAGGCACAATACCATCTCCTGCAGTCTTCGGGGGCTGGAGAAGGAGTGGCTGGAGACTGCCAGGTGCGGATAGACGCTTCCTGAAAGGCAATCTGCCAGGAAGGCACTACCAAATGGCAGGCGCTGAATTCACTAAGGAAAGCACGCGTCTGCCACTTGGTACTGTCCCTACAGATGTAGGAAATATGAAGCTCCGAAACCATCCTTGAGAGGAAATGCTGATAGTCGGTGAAGTCAGAGGAAAGGTGGACAGAAGGTTCCTCTTCCTCAGTTAAGGAAGACTAGGAGGAAGTGGAGCTCGAATGCCCAGAAGACTCCTGCGGAGGAGGGGACAGACGGAAGACCTGTTCATCCATGGCTCTAACATAGGACGGAAAGGCCGCCACAGTAGCTCTGAACATCTCCCAAGATAATGGACCAGTGGGCCCCACATGGCCTGGGAGAGGGGGGAGGCGGTTGCAGAGGAATGGGTGAAGGACACCTAATAGCACGTGCCTGACCTCCACCAGGGCTCTGGGATCCAGGTAGCAATGCCGCCAAGACTGGGGACCCTGACATCGTGCCGGAATGTGTAGAAGAGAGGGTAAGAGACAACTCCGGAAAGAGCACTGAAGGGGAATCTCCCCTGTGATGCGCCTGGGATTGCACGAGTCCAGAAGGGTAACCCTCAGAACAGCCACTAGAAGACACTTTAGAGACCTTTACAGAGAAGCGAGGATCAGCGTTATGACTCCTCCCAGCACCCCGCAGGGCGGTGAGGTTTCGTCGCTGCTCCTGAACCCTACCCCTCAATCCTTCAGACTCCGAAGCAGCCCTCTTCCTCGTAACCAGTGTCGGAGGTCCCCGCTGAGCAAGACCCTGAAGGGCACCCACTGAGGCAGAGTCCTCTTCCCTCTGCTGAAGGATCCGAGCAGCACCAGGAGCTGCAGCTGCCTGGGACCTGTGAGAAGAGGGCATCCTCTCTTGGACATCCGAAGGGTCCACCACGGAAGACTCCAGGCCACCCCTAACCATGGAATGATCCAAGCTAACCAGCTCTGCGGAGTCCGGTAGAGGAACACTGGACCATCTAGCCCTGCGGCCTACAGGAGGTTCAGAGCCAGAAGACTCTAGCTGCTGGTCTGGGTCCTCACCTGAATCGTCTCCCTCCGAGGAGGGGTTGACAAGGGAAGACTCCATTCCAACAGCCACAAGAACCTGCCCCGAGGTGGCACCAGGCCTGGTACTGCTGTAGGCCGCGATGACTACCATGTCTGCAAAGTCATCTGCACCCCTGACAACGCCAGGTCCCTGGGCTGCACCACAAACAGCGCTGCCCGAGTCCCCGACACCGCCAATGGCGCCGAGACCTAGCACAGCGCCACGAATGGCGCCGCCCCAGTCCTCGGCTCCATGAACAGCGCCGAGGCCCAGTGCAGCACTGCCAACGGACCTACTCTAGTCACGTGAGCTGCACCACACTCCACGACAAGGACAGACGGGTACGAGGGCCCACCAGAGCTGGGCCCCACAACCGGAGGCCGCAAGACTGGGGGAGCCTGCATCTCCACGGAGGTGACTGCCGGGACGGCACCAACGGCATGACCTCAGGACAGATTCACATCGTTCCTCTGGCACCGAAGAAGAAACCTCCTCCTCCTCGGCAAGGTTGGAAGTGGAGGAGGCTTCCTCCACGCTAGGCCGTATAGACCAGGGAGGGGACCCGGAGGAAGGGTCGAGAGATCTGGCCTGGGAAGCCCTAGGGCGACGTTGTCCTCTGAAAGTCGGTGGAGCTCGTCAGACTCGAAACACGGCGATCCATGGAGAAGCAGGCATCGCAAGGATCCATATCATGGTAGGGTCCCAGGCACCGGAGAAAAACATCATGACGGAAAACTGCCGGCCACAGGGGCACCGACGCATAGGGGCACGGCCCGCCTTAGATTTTGGCTTTGCCCCCGAACCAGACACGGTGCTAAACAATTGAGGAAAAAACACAGAAAAGTCTCGTCGTCGTCGAAATAATATAGAAAGGAACAGTCTTACTGGTCAACAACGTCGAGAAAAAACGGAATGAAGGAGCTGGGAAACTTCGACAAATATGGCCTATGATGTAGTACTTCGAGCAACTCCGCACAGCAGGTGCAGCCTCGATGGTGGGAGAAACAGAACTGGGATGGAGGAGGAGTCTGCAGCACCCAACGGCTACCCCTCGCGCTCTATGCAGAGCATCCCTCTGGGGGAAGCGCCGTCGACGCCGACTCCTCTGGGGAGAAAAAAAAAAAACTCCCGTGGTGGGTGATTGCCTCCGGCTGACACCCAACAGTAATGAATGGTGAAGATTGACAAGGGAAGATCCACATATTCTGCTTCAGGGATGGAATGATCTGGGACAGAATAACCAACCTGAAGGTGCGTGACCAAAGGCATTTGGTTCAGGTCATGCAGATCAAAGATGAGGCACCCAGCCCCCCATCTGCTTTGGGACTAGGAAATACCTGAGACAAATCCTGGGCTTGCTGGAGGGTTTGGGACTTGAACCACTAACTACTTCTGGAGGAGTCGGACAATGTCTTCCCAAAAGGCTGACAGCATGTCGGCAGACACCATGTCCTCCCGTGTGGCGTTGGCTCGGCAAGGCGGGTAAGCCTCGAACTCTAGAAGCAGACCCTGGCCAACCACTTCGAGGACCTACCTGTCCATGGTGACAGCAAAACAGGTAGGAAGGAAGTGGCAGAGCTGGCCCCACAGGGAAGGACCCAGAGGAGACAGACGGGCGTGGAGGAGGCACCCCGCCATCTCGTCAGTGAGCAGACTTGGAGGAGGAGGGATCGGCTGAGGCAGCAGCAGGGCCTTGACCACCTGGTTTGTGGATGACCACAGCGAATGAGCTTGGTAGATAACACCAAGCCTGTGCCTGCTGCCCAGCTGAGGGCTGGAATGGCCTGGCCGTAGAGGCAGAGAGGGGCTGAAAGGGCTTCTTCTTCTGAAGCTTAGAGCCCTTGGGATCCCTCTGGGAGGAGGTGAGAGAGTCCAGGGTGGCACTGGACTTCTCAGTTTGAGTGAGGTGTCCTTCCACCCCCCCCACCCGAACAGGTTGGTGACCAAGAAGGGGACATCTACCAACTTATGCTGGGTATATGCCATAAAGGTAGAAAGCCACAGCCAGTCACAGACCAGGCGGAGGAATTGCCGATGTCTATGGCCATCTAGTGCTGCTATTTTGCCACTGCTTGGCACTGGTCTCAGACTTTCAACAGCGAGAAAACTGTTGAAATCTGTGTTAAACTAAATTAAACTGACACAAAAATAATAAACTCTCGTAATAAAAACACTAAAGCTGAAAAACTGAACGCAGTTGTCATGCAGATGATGAAGTACTGGCCCCCGACAGGAGAGCGATGACACTACTGCTGCGCACTTGGCGGGGAAAAAAGGAACTGAGCTTGTTGGTGGGGGCTGGTGCCGCTGTATACCAGTGGGCGCATCTACTGCATCACCAGTTCCCAGAAAAGTGATGGCTCCTGCAGGGTCCTAGTGCCTCCAGGAAAGACCCACAAGTGGGAATCAATGGTATAGACTGTTTTTTTGGAAGATCATGCTCACATCACACATGTGAAATACAGTAAACAAAATAATAAAAGAGCAAAAAATGAAAATTACATACCTACCGTAATTCTTGATCTTCTTGGACGAGTCTCCACCACTCATTCACACTATTGGGATCTGTGCCAGAGGCACTAGGACCCATCGGGAGCAAACTTTTTGCTGGAGGGTCAGCACCAGAGATGGAGCCGCGAGGAATGGCACCGCGAGCCTCAGCTCGCGAGGTAATGACTATCTCGGCGTCGACCCTCCAACCGCCTTAGCACCTTTTTTACCAAGGAGGTGCAGCGTAACTAACCTAGAAGGGTAGCCTAACCTAAAAACTGGACATAAGATAGTCCGGGTGACCCGTATAAGAAGGGTCAACAAAGAAGTCTTCACAGCCTAAAGATTTGAGGGAGTGAGACCACAACAGAGGTGAGTTCGGGGACGGAGGTGAGGTAGGAGTGGTGGGAGACTCGCCCAAGAAGATCAAGAATTACGGTAGGTACGAATTTTCATATCTTCCTGGACATAAGTCTCCACCACTCATTCACACTGGGAGAGTACCAAGCTAATAATCCCGAGAGGGCGGCAGGAGAGACCAAGAGCTCACGCTTCTAGGACAGAAGTCCATTAAGGATGGCTCTGCCAAAGGAAGAATGTCGTCTGGCATGGACATCTAGTGCATAATGTTTAACAAAAGTATGCACTGAGCTCCAGGTGGCAGCGTTGCAAATATCTGCAATGGGCACGCTATAATTCCGCTAGGGATGCCTGCCACCGCCCTAGTAGAGTGAGCGTAAACTCTACCCTCCAACTTAACCTGCACCATGGAATAGCAGTGGCGAAGGCATGCCACTAGCCATGCTGAGATACATCTGATAGCGACAGGTTGACCCAGCCGGGTCTCGCTGAAGGAAACGAACAGTTGCTGGGCTTTGCGAAAATCCTTGGTTCTATCTAGATAGAAATGCAAGGCCCTCTTAACATCCAAAGAATGAAGAGAACGTTCTCCTTCATTTTGGAAGTCCGCAAAGTAAGAGGGAAGGACCAAAGGTTGGTTTAGATGAAATTGTGACACAACCTTAGGAAGAAATTTAGGGTGAGTACGAAGAATTACTTTGTCCTTATGGAACACAGTATATGGAGGGTCTGTGACCAGGGCATGTATCTCAGAGACCCTGCGGGCTGAGGTAATGGCCACTAGGAAGGCAGTCTTCCAGGTGAGAAATTTTAGCTCAGAGGTAGCCAGAGGTTCGAAAGGTTTCCGAGTGAGCATATCTAACACAAGATTAATGTCCCAGGCTGCAACTGGACGTCTTGCAGGAGGTCTGGTATGCAGAATTCCCTTAAGAAATCTCTTAACCACAGGTAACTGAGCTAGTGTTAAGGAAAAAACTGGCTCATGATACGCTGAAATGGCACTAAGGTGAACTTTTACTGTTGAGTACTGCAGACCTGAATTTGAGAGGTCCAAAAGGTACTCCAAAACCTTATCTGGTGGGTAGGAAAAGGGATTCAAAGAGAACTTTGCACACCAGAGCGAAAAACGCTTCCACTTGGCCGTGTAAGTTTTCCGAGTGGCTGGCTTCCGCGCAGCCAGAAGAATATCTGAAACCCTGCGAGAGACATTGAACCGGTTTACTTCTACCTCTTCAGGAGCCAAGCGTGAAGGTGAAGCGATCTCAGGTTGGGATGGACCACCGATCCCTGAGTCAAAAGGTTCATCTGCAGGGGAAGTGGTCTCGGAGGAACTGCCAACATATTGTTGAGTAGTGGAAACCACAGCTGCCGAGGCCAAAAGGGGGCAATGAGGATCATCTTGTCCCCCCTGGGATTCGAACTTGAGGAGTACCCTCTGAATTAGAGGAAGAGGTGGAAAGGCGTAAAGAAAGCGTTTTGTCCACCACAGCCTGAACGCATCCTGACAGAAAATGCCAGGCCCTGGATTTCTGGAGCAGAAGAGAGGCAGTTTTGCGTTGAGTGGGGATGCAAAAGGTCCAGGTCTGAGTTCCCCACCTTCGAATAGTGACTGAACTATGGTTGAGTCGAGAGACCACTCGTGAGGATCTGTCTCTGTTCTGCTGAGATGGTCTGCCAATTTGTTCTGTACACCTGGCAGGTAGACCGCTTGAATTAGAGCCTTGTGCTCCAAGCACCATTCCCATACCCTCATTGCTTCCCTGCATAAGGGGTAAGAATGAGCACCGTCCTGCTTGTTGATGTAATACATCACTGCTTTGTTGTCCGTTTGAAGGAGAATGTTCTTGTGAGAGAGAATGTCCTTCAACGCTCGGACTGCATAAAGGACGGCTCTCATTTCTAGGATGTTTATGTGAAGCTGGGACTCGAGTGTGGAGAGCCTGACAGTGAGCTCCCCACCCCATTAGGGATGCATCCGTGGTAATGGAGATTTGATGGTCCAGAGGAGCAAAGGGATATCCTTTCAGGAGATTGGTCTCTTGAGACCACCAGGTGAGTGACCTCTTTAAAGGTTCTGTCACCTTGATGAGATAGGACTGTGGGTGAGTGGTTGGGGACCACTGAGTACTGAGCATCCACTGAGTGGTTCTCTTGTGCAGACGTGCTAGGGGTACAGTGGACACTGAGGATGCCATGAGACCTAGCATCCGTTGCATCGAGAGAGCTGTAACTGAGCTGTTGTCCCCGATGTGACAGGCCATTTGAAGGATATCGTTCCTTCTGTCTTCTGGAAGAAAAGCCTTCGAACAGGAGGTGTCCAGAAGAGTGCCTATAAAGAGGAGCCTCTGGGAGGGCTGCAGTTGCGATTTCTTGAGGTTCAGCAGAACTCCCATGGATGTAAGGAGGCGAGAGGCCATATCTACCGCGTCCAGGGTCCCTTGCCTGGAAGGGCTTGCTAGAAGCCAATCGTCCAGATAAGGGAACACTTGTATCCCGACCTTCCTGAGGTGCGCTGCGAGAACTGCACAACACTTTGTAAAAACTTGCTGCGCCGAGGATAGCTAAAAGGGCAGGACTCTGAACTGATAATGCTGTCCCAGAGCCACAAACCTTAAGAATTTGTGATGCCTCGGGTGAATAGGAATGTGCTGGTAAGCATCCTGCATGTCCAGGGAGGTTAGCCAGTCGTGTTGATGAAGCAAAGGTAACAAGGTTCCCAGAGAAATCATTTTGAATTTCTCCCTGGGGAGAAATTTGTTTAGCTTTCTGAGATCTAGAATGGGGCGCATTCCCCCGGACTTCTTTGGAAACAGAAAGTAGATGGAGTAGAACCCCATATTCCATTGATGCAGCGGCACCACTTTTACTGCCCTGTTGTTCAGAAGGCCCTGAATCTCGGCTGCGAGAAGGTCTGACTGAAAGGTTGACAGCCTGGGCTGCCGTTTGGGAGGACGATCCGGAGGGGTCTCCAGAAGATTGAGTGAATACCCCTCGCGAATTATCCGAAGGACCCATTTGTCTGAGGTTATGGACTTCCACTGGTTGTAGAAGTGCATCAGACGACCTCCCACCGGAGAGGAAAAGTCCACCCCAGGCAGCTGAGATGGGACTTGGGCCAGCATTCTAAGGTAGCACTGGGCAGTTGGGCCCTTGCGCTTTCTGTTGTGTCTTTGAGGTTGGGCAGGTTGGTTTTATGGAAACCCTCTGCCTCTGCCTCTGCCTCGAAAGGACTGACGATTATGAAACTGACATTTATTGACATGCCCTCGAGAAGGGCAGGAGGGGGTCAAGCCAACTTAATGGCTGACCTAGTCTTTTGTGTAGCTTCTAGAGCTTGCTCTACCTGAGGACGAAAAAGATATGCACCATCAAAGGGCAACGCCATTACCTGCTGCTGCGCGTCATTCGTGAAGCCCGAAGTGCGCAGCCAGGAATGACGGCGGGTGCAAATACCAGCAGCCGCTAAACGGGAAGCAGTGTCGAAAGCATCCATGGCTGCTTTAACCTGCTGGTTGTTAGATTCGATACCTCTGGTAATGGTTTGAAGAAGCTCTGGCTTTGCATCAGAGTCCGGAAGAGCTTCAACCATCTGCTTGATAGAGTGCCACAGGATATACTCATACTGGGAGAAACAGCCCTGGTAACTGGCAATACGCATACTTAGGGTAGAAGCAGCAAAGACTCTCTTACCTAAGGTGTCTATCTTATGAGATTCTTTGTTAATAGGTCGAGCTGTAGTAGTTTGAGGAAGAACGACCTTATCATTCTCTGCCAGGACTACAATAGGATCCGCAAAGGCCTGAGATGCCAAAATGGGACGATCCTTGGGGCTGAATATTTCTTATCTATGGATTTAGCCACCAAGGGTGAGAGCAGAATTATTCCATACCATTTGAGACAGCTGCCTCAAGGAAGGCTGAACGGAGGAGTCAAACTGTAGGGGATCTCCGGGCATGAAGGTATTGGAGTCTTAACAATTTCCCAGGATCGATGTCTGTAGTCTGGAGAAAAGAGTGGAACTTAGATTTTTCAGCAGAGACTTAAATGACAGGTCCTTGACCACAGGCTCTGTAGCAGTAATAGATCCTGCTTTGTCCACTTCATCACCCAACCGAAGGTCTGGGTCAGGCTCATTGTCATTTCCTGACAGTCCAGGAGGGACTGTATGGACAGGAAAGGAATGAAAATCAGAAGAGAGGGAAGAAGGAAACAAGTGAAAGGAGGAGTCCTGAAAAGCAGAGGGAGCTCGAGAGCCCCCGGTGCCGAGAACGACGCCGAGAGACCATGTGGCACCGAAAACGACGCTGAGGGACCATGCGGCGCCGAAAATGGCGCCAAGGAGCCACATGGTGCAGAGGATGGCGCCGAACGCACCATCGGCCCCGAGGACGGCGCCAAGGTCGCCGAAAACACCCCCAGACTCCAAAAAAACAGGTTTTGAAGGAAGAAGAGCAGGAGATAAGGGCATCAGTGTGGCCCCCTGCGCCGTAGCCATGTAGGGGGGGAAACACCTAAGCGCGGAGTCGACGGCACCGAAGAAGGTGCCACGCGACCAGGAAAGTCCAACCGCCCTACCTGGTCTCCCAATGAGCCCGAAGCCCACGAGTGACCGAGCCAGGTAGCTGAACCAACCTCCGAGCCCATTGCTCCATAAGAGCGGCCCACTGATGAAACTGCTCATCTGAAGACCTACCTGCGGGCGGGGTAGGGCTCCGATGTCGAAGCCGCTGGCTACCAGAAGCAGAGGCTGGTGACTCCGAGGGAGGAGACCAGCAACTAGTCCCGATAACCGAATGTCTACGCGCAGACATATCAGAGGGCGACCTCGAGTGATGCCTTCTCTTTTTAGACCTGTGGGCCGAAGAAGAGCTCGAGGCCGAACGGTGCCGAGAATGTGACAGTTTATTTTTATGCTTCCGCGGGGACCGCCCATCCCCCCGGGCACTGGACTGACTGCTGTCAGACCCCTCCGGAGAAGGCGGCGGACCGGACCCAGCCCGACTGACTTTCATACGAAGTCTCCCCTACTGTCACCTGACCTGCTCATGGTCGACTCCGTCAAAGTAGGCTGAGACTTCTTTATTTTTAAAATAAAAATAAACTCAGTGATACTTTATCGAGATAATACTACAAAATAACAAAATTGAAAACTATGCTGCTAGTTTGAAGTTTGACTCCCGGCAGGCGAGCAACGTCGTCACTGAAGCGCACTCGACGGTGGGAAAAAAGGAACTGAGGCGGTTGGAAGGTCGACGCCGAGATGGTCATTACCGCGCAAGCTGAGGCTCACGGTGCCGTTCCTCGCGGCTCCATCTCTGACGCTGACCCTCCAGCAAAAAGTTTGCTCCCGATGGGTCCTAGTGCCTCCAGCGCAGATCCCAATAGTGTGAATGAGTGGTGGAGACTTATGTCCAGGAAGATCAATATCACACCCCCCCACACACAAAGTTTCAGATAAAATAATATGAGCTATTCAAGTAGTCGAGGCCACTGGTGCTTTATAGTATATGTCAGGCAGAGATGAGGATCACAGGACAGAGGAGAGCAAGGCCCCAGGTAGGGGCAAGCAATTTCAAAAGTATTAGAGCAATGTATCATGTCAACGAGAACAACTGTGGTTAAGTGTGCAAATGGATCAAATTTAAAAAAATAATTTTAAGAAAACAAGAAATTCAAATTATTTTTTACACCACTCATCCCTTCACTTCAATCCACTGGATGGGCAGAGTTGACGCATCATCAGCACCGCCCTAGAGGCCGACGCATTGCATGGCGCTCGCAGGTTGGCTGTTAGAAGACATCGACCCCACCCTCCTGTCAGTTCTTCGTCTCCTGCCGTAGAGGTCGCACTTGCAGAAGCTCAGCTGCGCAAGAGGCCTACTGACCAGAAAAACCTAGATGCTGAGTTACCGTCGACGCCAAATATCTTCGACCCCATCTCTCTATGCTGCCAGTTCCGTTTTCGCCACCACTCGACGCCGCTGCTAAGACTGTTCCTTTTCTTTGTTAGTGATGTAGAGTCTTTGTTTAGCTTGTTTTTCCGTAGGTCATGTCTCAGTCAGGGGAGGAGGGGCAAGAAATCTTCGAAGATGGGATGGCCCCCTATGCGACTGTGCCCATGCGGCCGTAAATACTCCGTCACCGACCAACGTGACTGCTGCCTCGCATGTCTTGGTCCCGCTTTATGACATGGACTGCGGCAACGCCTGCTTCTCCATGGACCGTTATGTCATTGAACAATGCGTGTGGAAAATTGGACGAGCTCAGACGACTTTTGGGGGATGGGCGCGTACTCAGGCCACTCAACGGTCTCTTGGCCTTTTCTCCATGTCCCATTCTGGTTCTATACGGATCGTGGAGGAGGGGGCTTCTGCTCCTAGTAGCCTCGCTGTTGCAGAAGCCCCTTTCATGGTACTGGAAGCCCAGTCTGTCCCCCTGAGGGGTGGGCGGGAGGCACCGCATTGGTAATCGCCCCTTCGGGTGTGAAGGCTCCCCCTGTGTTGTCTCCTCAGGCTGAGAAGCCTGGGTTGGCGCCATCCTCGATGCCGTCTGCCGGTGCCATCTTGGGCCTCAGTGCCGTTTGTGGTGCTATGGGCCCTGATGGCACCGTCTCTGCTGTTGGCGCAGTTCGCAGTGCCGATGGTGCTGTGGGAGGCTCTACAGCGCCATCTTCGACTGGTTCACGGTGCCGAGGCCGAGCACAGTGCCATGTCTAGCTCTGGTGCCACCTGCGGTGCCGAGCAAGACCTGCAGGCGCAATGAGGGTTACCACTCTCGGCGCCAAGAGGCTGTGAGCCGTCGGCACTATCTCTGACCTCTGTGCATGCGCCCATGGAACGAGACGCTTTCATGACAGGCACTGCTTTGGATACTTGCTGCCGCCTCGTGCCATGTCTTCTTTGCGCACTGTTCACAGAGCAGTTGGGGGCTTTAGGGCTGACTCTGGTGCAGTCTTCCGGACTGGTACCCCATTCGGTCGAGATGGAAGTGGGCGTCCGCGTACTGTCTGGCTCTGGACTTCAGTTACCACCTCCTCGGAGGCGGAGTTGGACTTGGGGTCTGACTCGGAGTTGGCCGCTCACGTGGACACCCTGGCAGTGTCCTTGACAGCCCAGAACCAGCCCCCCTCTGAGGAGCGGACAGTTGCCCCCAGGTTCAGGGTCAGGGGTGCTGACCACCAGGCAGTGGTGCAGGCCACTATTGCTCTGTAGCCTGGCCTCGGAGGGTTTTCTGACCCCTCAGTGGTGGTACCTCCTCAGGTGGTGTGCCTGGATCGCTCAACTATGAGGCCGATCGGAGCACCCACAGGAATGGAGGGTGCTGCTCCCTGGGTAGTCCCTTCGGGGACTGACCAGAGTTGTCAGCTGCTAGGCTGGCATTTGCGAGGAGAAGGGCTCTATCCGACTCCGAGGGGTCTAGGGATAGGGGTTCGACATGGCGACCCTTTTCTGGGACCCACCAGGGTTCGGGAAGGAGTCTTAGTGCGGACCTCCGCCATTCCTTTTTGGTCTCCTCGAAAGGGACCTGTTCTTCGGCGGTAGGGGACTGTCCTTTTGGAGTTCCACAGCCCGGGTCACCTCACAGGGGGAATCTTCAGGGCACAGCCTAGACAGTTCCAGTATGGTTGACCAGCTGTCGGCTGTTGAGTTTTCGGGAGCTTCCTCTTACCTTGGGGCTCCAGGTGTGCTCTCTTGCCCAGGCAGAGGACAGTAGAGTCCTGTTGTTGGCTTTGTCCCCACTCCTCTGCCACATTCTCTTGCTCTCCCAGGCATTCTTGGTCCTAGTGGACCTCTTTCCTGGGAGCAATTCAGGGCTCTGGCTGCTCATTTTCCCTCTTATGTTAGGGCCACGGACAGGCAGGTGTTCCAAGCTCCCCCTGAGCAACCAGTCACAATCTTTCAGGTCCCCTGCTTGTTCCTCCTCCTCTTCAGGAGGACAGGAACCATCTGTCCACATCTCCCCTGCTGCTGATCTCGCGGAGTATCAGCATTTCCTCGTGAAGATGTTGGAGGACCTACGTTTCACCCCACCCACGCAGCACAATCTGGAGCATTCAACACGCGCCTTCTTAGGCGATTTCAGTGTGGACATCCTTGTGGTGCCCCCCTGGCCTTCTCCCTTTTTGGGAGGCATCATTGCATTTCTAGCAGAGACCCTTTCCCAGAGTCCCAGCCCCTAGGGATCTCCGCCAGAGATAGTGTGCCCCACCGGAGTCTCCAGGCTGTTTGCCTCATCCTCAGTCAGGACTGACGCAACTGGACACTCACGATGGGCTTCGCACGCTGCACCGTGACAGGCCCCCAGATGCAGATTCCAAGGATTTTGACTTCTGGGGAGGGGACTTTCTACTCGGCACGGTTGCTCCTTTCAATATCTGCACATCAGGCCCACTACACTACCTATGATAGGTTCCTGTGGTCCAGGCTGGGTCAACTCCTAGCCTTGATGCCTGATACAGAGGTAACAAACAAGCCATTGCACTCTCTGCACGTGGCCTGGAGCTAGCAAGGCACCAAGCAAGGGCATCTTACGACGCCAACGAGGTAGCTACCAGGGTCATAGGGACAGCGATCTGTACTAGACCGATGGCATGGCTACATCTCTCCTGGTTGTCACCCTTGGCCCGGCGTAGGGTGATTTCCTCCACATAACAGAGAAATGGAAATTATGTACGTACCGTAATTATTGATATTCTTGGACAGTCTTCATCACTCATTCACACTAGTGGGATAGCGCTGGAGGCACTAGGACCAAGCGGGAGCCAAAAATTTTCTGGAGGGTCGGCGCAGAGGTAGGACCGCGCATGTGCGGCACTGCGAGACTGACTCACGCCTGTGTAGGCTATCTCGGCATCGACCCTCAAACCGCCTCAGTACCTTTTCGACCAAGGAGGTGCAGCGTAACTAATGAGAATAACTCATTCTGAGTTTCTGGGCCTGAGAGGGCCCAGATGGCCTTTGTAAGAAAGGTCAAAGAACAATGTCTTCACAGTCCGAACCATAGGCCATGAAGACCAGGAAAGAAAAATGAGTGAACCCAGGGGATGGTGGGTGGGCATGAATGAGTGATGGAGACTGTCCAAGAAGATCAATACCTTAAGTACGCACTTCCATACCTTCCTGACTAAGTCTCCATTACTCTTTCACACTAGTGGGAGAGTACCAAGCTCAAACCCACAACTCTGAGTAGGGTGGTAGGAGATAGGGTTCATCCAGAAAGGACGGCCAAGGACTGTCCTGCTAATAAAAAGAGCCATCTTGTAAAGAGCATCCAGAATATAATGCTTACAAGATAAGCGCTCGAGTTGTAATGCAGCACTTTGCAGACGACTGCAATGGGCACAAAATGAAACTCTGCCAGGAAGCCGAACTACCAGACTGGCTTAAAACCTGGACTCACAATTTGGTAGGGACCAAAATAGAAATTACGACTCACCGTAATTATAATCTTTCTGTGTGTCTTCACCATTCATCACAGATGGGTACTGGCCAGAGATCAGGACTCATGGAGCCTTTTGTTTTTTAATGATAGGCGGAGCCGACGCAGCATCGGCGCCACCCTCGAGGCCGACGCATTGCCGCGGGCGCCTGTGGATTAGCCGTTAAGCTGTGTTGACTACTGCCTACCAGTTCTGAGTCGCCAGAGAGGTAAGAGGAAGGGATGGAGGTGGGACTAGAGAGTCCAAGGACAGAAAAGGAAGAGAAAACTGAACTAAAAGGAGAAATAACGACTGAGAGGACAGCATAGAGGAAGTAAAACTAAGGGGATTGGGTAGGGGCCCCAAACTCTGGAAAAGGAAGGGGGGGAGAGAGAATTTAGGAGAGAGTGAGAGGTAACAAGGATCCAGGACCCTTGTCCGTCACCAGACTGTATAGGAACTGCAAGGAGTGGCAAAGCTCACCTGCCAGAATTCAAGGCACAGAATAACTGGCAATACCCCAAAAGCAGAGTCGGCTATTCTGGAGAAGGACAGGGTACAGAGACTCAGTACTCTCTCTCGAAGATTTCTGGTGAAAAAAAGGGTTCTTTTTTTTTTTTAAATAGATGGATAACAGAAGGAGGGCAACCACCAGTTCTGACCCGTAGGGGTGAGGATAAGTAGTAGAGAGTAAGTGTCACTCGAACTGTACCCCTTTGGGGAAGAAAATTACCCCCCTGTGTGTCCCAACTTTACCCCGCTCAAAAAGAGGGGTAGGCACAGAGGGAGGAGGATCCAGAGACTGGAGCCCCAGCGGGATGGCGGGCTGGATTGTGATGAATGGTGAAGATACACAGAAAGATCATAATTACAGTAGGTACGTAATTTCTATATCTTATCTGTGTCAATCTTCACCATTCATCACAGATGGGTGAGTATCAAGCCCCCCGAAGGGGGATGATTAATTGCACCCTAAGGGACAGTGTCCCTTAGCCCTCAGTGGGTGACACATTAAGGGGGGGGGAACCTTCTGGGCCTGAGGAGGCCAGAGAGTGGGGAGAGCGAGACGGGGTCCCCCCGGAGGGGGAAGGAATTGCCCGACAAACATTGTCTCGCCCTACGGGAAAAGAGATAGGTTCCCTGGTGAGCCGGAGTAAATCACCCCACGCCGGCCAAGGGTGACAACCGAAAGGCGAAGCCACGCCGATCTCCTGGTGCAGATCGCTGTCCCTACTACCCTGGTAGCTCTCACTACGCGAAGATGCCCTTGCTTGCGCTTGCTAGCTCCAGGCCACGCGGCAGAGAGTGCAATGGCTTGCCTGGTTTGCTCCAAGTCAGGCAAAGCAGCTAGGATCTGACCCAGCGCTGACCACAAGAACCTGTTGTAGGCTGCATAGTGGGCCTGATGAGCGGAGATGGAGAGAAGCAACCGTGCCGAGTAGAAAGTCCTCCTCCCCCAGAAATCAAAATACGAAGAGTCCTGATCTGGGGGCCGGTCACGGTGGAGGGTGCGAAGCCCTTCAGGAGTGTCCAGGTGCGTCAATCCGGACTGTGGATGAGGCATAGAACCTGGAGACTCTGGAGGAGCGCAATACCTCTGGCTGAGGTCCCTAGGGGCAGGAACTCCGGAGAAGGGCCTCTGCCAGAAACGCATGGACGCCTCCCGAAAGGGAGCAGGCCAGGGCGGCACCATAAGGGTGGCCGCACCGAAATCGCCTAGAAAGGCGTGCGCCGCATGCTCAGAATTGCTCATGGAGAGGGTAGAAAGGTGAAGGTCCTCCAGCATCCTCACGAGGAAACGCTGATTCTCAGAGAGATCAGCGGCAGGAGAGATATGGACAGATGGTTCCTATCCCCCTGAAGAGGGGGATGAGGAGCTGGAGGTCACCATGCGCTCTTAGAGTGGCTGCTCGGGGGGGGAGGTTGAAAAACCTGGCTGTCCATGGCCCTAACGTAGGTAGGGAACCGAGCAGCCACTGCTCTGAACTGTTCCCAGGTGAGAGGACCGGTAGGACCAAGAATACCTGGGAACACTGGAGAAGGCGGCAGAGGGGAAGGGGCAGAGCCGAGAGAGGAAGTCGGCTGACCTCTGCCAATGTTAGGGAGCGGACCAAGGACCCCCGCGGAGGGTGTCCTGAAGACTCAAGAGCTGACAGCTGTACAACCACGTTGGTACTGCCTAGGCTGCGCCCAGAAGACTCCCCCAAGTGAGGCGACCGGGGCTGTAAAGATCCAGAAGTACGGTCTCCTGCCTCCAAAGAATGGGACTCCCTCAAGGAACCAGAAGGGGAAGGGCGGAAGTCCGCGCTTCGGCTTCGGCCAGGGCCCGGGTGGGTCCCAGAGAAAGGTCGACGCACCGACCCCACACCCCTCGAACCCTCCGAGTCCGAGAGAGTCCTAGTCCTCGAAAGGGCCAGCCTAGGAAGCTGGCAGCTCTGGGCTGCCCCCGAAGGGGAGAACCAGGGAGCAGCACCCTCCCCTCCTGTGGGCTTCCTGATAGGCCCCAAAGTTGGGCGATCGAGACACACCACCGGAGGGGGTACCACCGCCAAGGGGTCAAGGAACCCCCCCAAGGCCAGGTTGCATGGCAATGGTGGCACGCACCACAGCCCCCAACCTCGGGGGGAACCAGATGCACCTCAGAAGGGGGCTGACCGAGACCCGTCGTGGAGGCCACCGGCTCGTCCTCCTCTGCAGACAACCCCGAAGGGTGTGACTGCCCGCTCGACTCCGAGCCCGACTCCGAAGAGGTAGAGTCTGAGGCCCTAAGCCAGACGGTAGGAGGGCAACCTTACCAAAGGGCCCAGAAGTCCAAGCAGTGGCCAAGGCGGCACCTGCACCCTCCACAGCCCCACAAGCGGCGCTGGCAGAAGGCGACAGGGCAGCACAGGCCAAAGGTCCTGAACTAGGGCCAGCTGCGGCACCGTCAAGTCCACCGGCACCAGGGGTGGTACCAGTAACAGAGACGGCACCGACAGAAACCCCAGCCACAGCCTCGGCGCAGATGCTGACACCAGGCCCTTTGGTGCCGCTCGCGGCACCGAGGACTGAAGCGGCGCCGACGACCCGGTGGACTCGGTGCCGAACACGGCACCGTCAGACCCAGCGCACGAGCGGCACCGACGGACGACTCCAAAGGCCCCACGCTCGTGCTCAACCTCGGCGCCGAGAGCGGTGCCGAGGCGAGACATGGCAAAAGGCGACATCGATTCCAGGGTCACGGCGCCATGAGCAGGGTCGGCACCGCGAACGGCGACAAGGCCCACGGCACCGAAAGACGCAGTCGGCACCGACAGGACCCACTGCGCCGTGAATGGCGCCCGGGCGGCCCCGAGCGATGGCGCCGAGGACAGCGTCGACCGGCCTTCGACCGCAGGAGCGACACTGGGAGCTTCACCCCGAAGGGGTGATTGCTATAATCGCACCTCCCGCCCGCTCCCCGGAGGAAACGGACGGGCCTCCTGCGGCTGGAAGGAGCCTCGCCAAGGCTAGGCTATGAGAGGCGAGGCTCCCTCCTCCTCGGTCCGTATAGAACCGGGAGGGACCCGAGGAGAGGCCGAGAGCGCGGTTAGCCCAACGAAAGTGAGACCTACCCTCGAAAGTCGGCCGGAGCTCAGCCTTTACTTTAAATGCGTCATGTTCGAGGGACCCAGTGGTCCATGGAGAAGCAGGCGCCGCATGAATCCATGTCGCGGAAGCGGGCCAAGACACAGAGACACCGGTCATGCTGGTCAGTAACGGAGTACTTGCGGCCGCACGGGTACCGACGCATGGGGGCCGCCCGCCTTAGACAACTTCTTGCCCTCCGACCGCGACATGATCTACGGAAAAAACCACCAAAAACAGACTCTACGTTGCTAAATGTAAAATAAATGGAAAGCTCTTACCAGCGAATGCTGAGTAGGGCAGACTAGAACTAGCAGGAACCGACGGACTGTCGACGACAAAGGCTAAGGCCTAAAACTCTGAAAATCTCTTCAGAGCTTCCCATGAGGCGACCTCAATGGCGGGAGACGAAGAACTGGTAGGCAGGCGGAGTTGACACAGCTTAATGGCTAATCCTCGAGCGCCACGTAGTATGTCGGCCTCGAGGGCGGCGCCGATGCTGCGTCAGCTCCGCCTATCCTTTAAAAAAAAAAAAAAAAAAGCTCCCCCGGGGTCCTGATCTCCAGCCAGTACCCATCTGTGATGAATGGTGAAGACTGACACAGATAAGATCTAATAGTGTCAAAGACATGTACTAATCTAATGTAAAGGACCTCAGGAACTGCAAGAGCCAGAGGTAAAGTCTACAGGTTCAGGGTAGACCAAAATGCAGACACGGAACCCCCACTACCAAGTATGGCTGATCTGCAACAACAGGTCCAGTGGCACTTGAACCCTTTACTTGGTGAGTAAAAGAAGGTCCAGGTGGGGTTAGCTCATCAAGGAAAATGGTTTTCACTAAGTCACTGAAAACTTCCGGATGGAAGGCGGAGCTCAACTTAGAAGCCTCTTGTGGTGGTCTAGTAGAATCAAATCCTAGTCACTGCATACTCCAAAAGGGAATTATCCTGCCCCTGTGTGTATAGCTGTAGCAGCAGTCTCTGAACTCAGGGAAAAGTGTACAGGAGGACATGTCGACTCTGGAAAAAAACATTTCAACAGAAAAAACGGGCTAGACTTGTAAGGCAAATAGAGGCAGATGTGCATCGAGGAGGGACACAGCAGGACCAAGTTAAGGCTAACCCATTCGTTGAAGTGACTGAATAGCGGCAGAAGTGGCTCAGTGCGGTGAGACACTACTTACTCCAGTCTCCCTGAAGAGAGTAGGAAGGACTCTAGTTTGCTTTGTTGGAAGAAACAAACATCACTGCTCCGTCGCGCAGTTGGAGAGCATAGCTTCGTGTGCTACTGGCATGGAACCAGTGCACAGGAACTGAAGGTGTGAATATTTGAGAAGCTACCTCAGAAAAAGACCTACTTGACCTATGGTCAAGAAAGGAGCAAGTCGTCTGTTAAGTCGAAGCAAGCATGGAAGTAGGAATCTAAGTTCCGACTCGCTGAAGAGTCACTTCTGTTGCTGCGAGGCTCTGATCAAGAGAAGAAAGCCTGATTAAAAAAAAAAAGGAAGGGACTAACAGACTGATTAGATGCCTAGGTTTTGGAAATATCTCGGAACAGAAAATTCTCTAGAGAAAAGAGGTGAGCTATACCACCACTGGATCGGACTATCCCTAGGGGTAGAAGAAATCGGGTACTCTTTACTTAAGTTTAGAGACGACCGCCTCAGGGTTGAGGCGGAACCTGACCAGATCCAAAGTGTGGTATCAGGAAATTCCAACTAGGCCCTGTGCTGTGATAATTCTGACCCCACCTTTTTTTTTGTGCATTAATTATCATTACTCCGAGCCTGACAAGGTTGCAGGCTGCTATTTGGCAAGGATTGCCCGATACAGAAATAACAAGGATGTCATCCCTCTGAGGAGCAGGAGGAGCCTGAGGATCCATAACTGAACTCTTGAGTGGACTAATACTAGCTAGACAGGTGTTAACCACCACTGCCGAAGCAGCCATCAGGGGGGCAGCATCAAAAGAGGGTTGTATACACCTATCAAAGGAGTGGAACAGTCCATGCGGCTCCCGACCATTGAATTAGAATGTTCCACACAGCGTAATTGTCTTGACGACTGAAAGAGTGTAGTCGCAGAGGTAAATGGTCCACAGATTCAGTCTGAACACTACGGTGGACCCCATAAATGAAGAACTACTGAAAGGAGCTTCCATCACAGACTCTGATCATAGAGAGGGCATGTCTTTCAGTATATAAAAATGAGTCATCCGCTGTATCACTGACCAGAAGGACAGGGAGAGACTCATCTAGATGCCCTTCTACCACAGGCCCACCCCAAAAAGAGGTCTAGGTCAGAGCCACTAGAGACTCCGCCACCAGGAAGGGTGTCAAGGAGTTTGGCACCATGTAGGGAGCTGAGAAAGTGCTGAGCAGAATGAGAGATTCCGCTGACAGAACAGAAGAGTCCCATCAGCGGAAAACCGCTGGATGATGAGACCCGACGCAGACCGCCACCCATTAAGATGCGTGGAAAAATAATCTGCAGAACAGGACTTCATTCTGCGGAATCATCCCGCCACAAGTCCTGCGGAAGAGAGGTTCGCAAACGGAGATCTTTCCCTAGTTCTGTCAGACAGCACCAACTGGCACCCCTACGGCACCAGCATCACTCGTGGCACAGGAAGGCACCAAGCAGTACCTATGCCAACCTGGGAGACACCTGAGGGCACCCACAGCGGAACCTGCAGGTATCCTTGGCACCAATGGCAGTAATGGCACCCACGACTCCCATGGCACCCATGGTACCATAGCACCCAAGAAACCCATGGCAGCAATGGCACCCATGGCACCCAAGACACCCGCGGCACTCATGGCACCCGCGGGTGCCAGGTACCGCCCACAGCACCCGCAGGTGCCCAGTGCCACCCGTGGGTGCCCAGCACCACCCACAGGTGCCTGCAACACTCACGAGCACTCCGTGGGCATCTGTGGCACCGTGAAAGACCCAGAGCACAGCTAGCGGCGCCGGCAACGAAGGCAACAATGACAGCACCCATGGCACTGCACAGAGCCACAGCACTGAGTGCGTCACAGAACCATGGCGCCGATCCACAGCACCGACCCAAACACCAGCGGCACCGCCTACAGCACCAATGCTAAGCTAGTGGCACAGTGCCGGACCTGTGGTGCCACCAAGGTGCTGGGCACAGCGCCAGGAAAAACACCATGGAAAAGCCAATGGAAAAGATGGGAAGAAGGAGAAAGGTGGTGCCCGTGCCGGCCCCAGCATGGAAAAGGAAGAGGGGGGTAGGCATGAGGGGTCGACATGATGGCGAAGGCACCAAGAGAGCACCGCGCTCATTCTGATCCAACTGACCTGGCTCCAGTCCAACAGCTCCGAGGCCCGGAGGCCCCGAAAACAGGAACACAATGAGGAAAAAAGGAAAGTCAAACCCCCTGCTCCACAGGAGCGGCCCAGAGGTGAAACTGCTCACCGGAACTCCAACAAGGACAGAGATGGAGTCCGGAGTCGAGTATGCGGCCGTTAGGAGCGGGGTCAAGGGGAACCCACAAAAGTCAGTTCAGACCTATCGCCCCTACCAATGAATAATCCTCGTGCAGACGTACCAACAGGCAACCTCGAGAGGCACAGACTCTTCTTCCCCAAATGAGGAGGAAGAGCTCAAGGCTAAGCGGAGCCGGATTCCCGGCACTGCCAGATTTGTGCTTCGGTGGACTGTCCTCCCTCCTGAGCACAGGACTGTCCATAGTCAGACCCTCCCCCATTACTTAAAGATGGTGGACCGGGCACAGCCCCTCTGCCATAATTTTCAAACGAAGTCTTCCTACCGCCACCGATACCGTCTAAGGATGACTCCGTTGTTGGCAGGAAAGAATTTCTTTTTCTTCATAATCTTCTTTTCTTGTTCGTAAAATAAGAAATTCCTACTAAATAGTTAAATTAAACAGTTAAATTAAACACAAAAAGCTGTTGTCGTATAGACAAAACTTTGACTCCGGTAGCGGCGTCGCCATCAAGCGCACTCAGCGGGAGAAAAGGAACTGAGGCAGTTGGAGGTCGACGCCGAGATAGCCTATACAGGCGTGAGTCAGTCTCGCGGTGCCGCGCATGCACGGTCCTACCTCGGCGCCGACCCTTCAGAAAATGTTTGGCTCCCGCTTGGTCCTAGCTCCTCCGGCACTATCCCACTAATGTGAATGAGTGATGGAGACTTAGTCCACGAAGATCCCATCTTTTCTCCCATAGGGTGAGGCGGCATCTGTCAGGGCAACCTCCTCCCTCCTCCGGGGTCCCCATCTCACTCTCCCGACCCGTGAAGGTTCTTTCTCTCTCGGTGTGCCACCCACTGAGAGCTAAGGGACTAAGTCCTTTAGGGTCCAGGGCCTTCGAGGGGGGGCTCTGCACTCACCCAAAGGTGATGAATGGTGAAGATTGACAAAGATAAGATATGAAAATTACGTACCTACCGTAATTCCTGATCTTTCTGTGTATCTTCGCCATTCATCACAATCCCACTCTCCATCCCCCTGGGGCCTCAGTCTCTGGGTCCCCCTTCCTCTGTGTGCCTTCCTCTTCCCCCCCTTCCTTTCCATTGGTCAGGAGTGTGGTGATCTTGGGCACACAGGGGATGTTTACATCTCGAAGGGGTAGAGTGATCAGGATGGAGGCACTTTTCCTCAGTGCTCGGCCCACCCCTGTGGGTGGGGGTTGGTGGTTGCCTCTTCTGTTCTCTACCTCCCCTTTCAGCTATTCTCCTTGTTTTTGTCCCTGAAGGGCTCAACCTCAAATTAACTTAAGAAACTAGTTTTAGCACCAAACTTGGCTCGGGATACCTGTCTTTTCTTCCAAAATAGCCGCTCTGCTTATGTTGCAGTTTATTGCCAGCGATTATGTGCCTTGAATTCTGGCAGTGTAGCCTTCTGCCTACCTTCATAGTTCCTATACAATCTGGAGACAGGTCAAGGCTTCAGGGTATGTTTCCTTACCGCCCCCTCATATCCTTACTTCTAATTCCCCCCCCCATCTCTTCTACTTCCAGAGATTGGGGCCCCTTCCCAATCCCCTTAGATTTCTAGCTCTCTTTCTGTCCTCGCAGTCATTTATTTCTCCTTTTAGTTTGTATATCTTTTCCTTTATCTGTCCCTTGGACTCCTGTCCCTCCTCCCAACCTTTTCCTACTCTCCGGCGACTCAGAACTGGGCGGGAGGGGGTCAATGACTCCTAACAACCAACCCATGGGCGCCACGCCGGTGGTGCTTCGACTCTGCCCATCCCAAAAAAAAAAAAGAAAAAAAACAGAGCTCCTACAGGGTCGTGACCTCTGGCCACATTACCCAAAGGTGATGAATGGTGAAGACTGACACAGATAAGATCAAAACCTTTCACCTTTATTTTGTTAAAAAAAAGAATAAAGTGTACCATGCAGTAATTCAGAACACTCCCGTGTTACTCCTTATTACAATCACAGACGTAAAGGGTGCTTTACTTGCTGACAGGGAACAGCGGGACTCAGACACAGGAAGAGCGAGTGGTGATTTTGTTTTTTAAACAACTGATAGCGAGAGAGGCCGCATGGCAAGAACAAAATTTTGTTAGTGGCCCCTTTAACATCACTGTTACAGTCTGTTTTCTGTACTGACAAGAGTTTTTTCTGACCGCTCCCAAAGTCAACCCCCAGCATCGAATGGCTCCACCCTGCAGCTTCATTTAT
The DNA here is from genome assembly GCA_016271365.2 of Neoceratodus forsteri. NCBI lineage: Eukaryota > Metazoa > Chordata > Ceratodontiformes > Ceratodontidae > Neoceratodus > Neoceratodus forsteri. The sequence continues at coordinate 1,096,669,470 of CM057453.1, forward strand.
GCTGCCGAACGCACGCATCTCCCAAGCAACACAGATACCATTTTTTCTGGTGCTGCAATAAATTCTATAAAAGTAACTAAAAAGCAAAAAACATAAACAAGCTTTTTTTTGTCACAAAAATAAGGGGGACGTTGGGTAATTGCAATAAACCACTCCAGGTTGTCGATTATGCTGCCATTTACCCACTTCTGGTGTGGTTTGGTCACTTCGGCCTGTAAATCCCAGCATACCCCACACCCTATTGAAATTTATTACTTCAGCAGGTGTAGTACTACAAACAGCAATAAGCAGGCACGCATCATGTTTCAAAGACCAAAGGTTTACTGGTATCTCCTAACACTTACCCCTCAGGCGTTTTGCCAAGTGTCCCACCCTGAAACACCTCCGTCTCTTCTGTAACCATGTGTTTTGCCCTAAAACAGTAAAGGAGCTGTCAGAGTTTTTATAACAGACTTGTTCCCAGCTTTGTTTTCATTACTTTTTTCTCATACACATGCCCTTAAGGGAATGAGTAGAGAGAGAGAAAAATAACCCTCTCCATGTCACTACTAAGGTATACTGCCAACACAGTGAGCAGTGGTCAGCACAGCACCAACCTTTACTGTAAGTGACCTGAATATAAATGTAAGGCATCATTTCTGAAGTATCAATAGTGCCTCAGCTTTCTTCAGCATTAAATGTAACCCATAATATACAGGTAGTCAGAAAATGTAAGTCAAAATGTACAACTAGGAGCTGCAAGAGTACCATACCTTTTGCCAGTCATGAGAGTCTCCACCAGAATGGATACCAGCTCCTGTTGATCCTGTTCACTTCCCAGCTCATACACCAGACCAAGACCCTTGGAAGCAACATCTTGGCTCAGTTCTAAAACCAAATACAGAAGTTAACAGGACACTGGGATATGTCTCTCATGGTATAAGACTCACTTTAAGCAAGGTTGGGTGTGTACAGTTCTGGTTACCCAAACATTTTTATTTATTTAGTTTCTGTTTACCGGGTGAGTGCACTAGCCACAAAGTGACTATTTTCAGGCACGACCTGGGAGGTTACAACATTGGGCTAAACAGGGAATACAACAGCATACCATTATGTACAAGGTGAACAACATTTACACAATGAATTGAGAAACACTTTACAGTCAAAATGTATAGCAGTAAACAGGAAATGAAAATTACGTACCTACCGTAATTCTTGATCTTTCTTGTATCTTCACCATTCATTACTTCCTGGGTGTAAGCGGGCGCGCACCCGCCATGGGAACTTTTTTCTCTTTTTTTTAAAAGCTAGCTTCTAACGCGCCTCGAGACCGACGCCATGCTGAGGGCCAAGCAGAAGCATCGATTCTCCTCCAACTCAGTTCTGTGAGCGGAGAGGCAAAAACTTAAATTATGGAAAAAGAGAAAGCGAGGCAAGATAGCCAAGGGATAGCAAAGTAAGGAAGAATGAACTGAAAAGGAATAAACCGATGGAGAATAGACAGAGGAGAGAGAGTATATTCTGCCCTAGGGATCGTGAGGGCCTCCTGCACGGGCGACTCTAGGAGGAGTAGATAGAAAGGGAAGGAGAAGGAATGAAGAAGAGAGAAGAAGAAGAAAGATGGGATGTTGAGGAGACCAGAATGCCCAACGAGCATAGTTAGCTGGAGAGGCTTAAGGCTCGATTTAATAAGGGAGCAAGAATCCCCACTGGCAGAGCTGAAGAGAAGGTTCACCAACCTGCTAGACAGACTAAGGAGGGCATAGTCTTTGACCTCAACATGCCATGGTCCCGATCCTAGCTGCGGGCCCTGGCCGGAGAGTAGGCCTTTCGCCTGGAGGACACCCGCTAGGAAAAGGATAATTCCCAGGCAGCATGTAAGTGCTGCCAAGGGTTTAGGGAAGAAAATTTCAGCCTTCCAGGCGGTTTGTAGGTATATAATGGAACTCAACCGACTTGTTATGGCAAGGCAAAGAGACTTGAAGCTGGCAAGAACCAGTCATGGTTGGCACTGCTTTTCTGCAACACTGTCCTAGAAGGACCCTTGAAAAGGGAAAATTTCAAGACAGAGCATAACTCGAGGCTTATGGGAGAAAACATGACCTGAGAAGCCAGGGGTTGCCTTCAAGCAGTCGGAGAGAGTTCCCTCAATTTTAAAGAGAAGGAAATAACTGCACTGCCCTCCTGCTCTGCAAGAAAAATACAAAAGGGGTTGATTCTAGGGCTTAGTAATTGATTAGCAGAATATTAGGGATCAAACTGCACAGACAGAGTCAGGCAAGGTCCTAGGAGTGCCTCGCCAGAGAATATGGCGGAGGGATAGTCGTGTAGCTTACTCACAACTCAGCACTCCTGCAACAAAAGCCCATGAATCTTAGAATAAATAATTTTCCTGGATTTTTTTTTTTTTTTTTGGAAAAACAGGAAAGGACAGAGAGATCCCCTTTTTTTTTTTTTTTTAGCAAGAGGGAGGAACGAGACGGGAGGGGGAGACGCCACAGAAGGAGGCCACTGAGGGGATGGTGGGAGGGAGTCAGTAATGAATGGTGAAGATACAAGAGAAGATCAAGAATTACGGTAGGTACGTAATTTTCATATCTTCTCTTGTCAATCTTCACCATTCATTACTTCCTGGGTGAGTACCAAGCTCCTCTTCCCCCAGAAGGGGGAAGGGGTAAAGACCCTGAGGGAACAAGACCCCCAGCCTCCTGTTGGTGAGAAACAGAAGGGGAAGACCCTGGCTAATTCACAGAAGCCTAAGTGGGAGAAGAGCTAGGAGGTGCCTCCCGAGGACGGGGAGACGGAGAAAGCCCCTGCAAAAGTCTCCTAGCTCTAGAGGAAAAGAGACGGGTCCCCCGGAAGGCAGAGCGAATCACCCTACGCCGGGCCAGGGGTGACAACCTTGAGAGACGAAGGCATGCCGTCCGCCTAATGCAGATCGCTGTCCCCGCAAGCCTGGAAGCCACCTCACTGGCGTCATAAGATGCCCTTGCCTGGTGTCTTGCCAGCTCCAGGCCTACAGCGGAGAGGGCAACAGCTTGTCTGGTTTGCTCCATATCAGGCATCGACGCTAGGAGTTGAGAAAGCATCGACCACAGATGCCGGTTGTAGGCAGCGTGGTGAGCCTGATGTGATGCTATACAAGCAGCCGCACGAGAAGAAGAGAACACTCTTCGCCCCCAACAGCTGAACTGAAGAGAGTCCGGATCCGGTGGGCGGTCGTGCGCCAGGCAGCGGCACCCAGAAGGAGTGTCAAGGTAGACCAAACCAGAAGGGGGGTTGGGAAGGGTACCTAGAGACTCTGAGGGGGCACAATACCTACGCTGACAGTCAGCCGGGGCTGGAGAAGAAGCGGCTGGTGACTGCCAGGACCGGATAGACGCCTCCTGGAAGGGGATAGGCCAGGAAGGTACCACCAAATGTTGGGCACTGAATTCCCCAAGGAATTCACGTGTCTCCCGTTCAGTATTGTCTCTTCGAATATAGGAGATCCGAAGGTCCCTCACCATCCTCAAAAGGAATCGCTGATATTCCGTGAAATCAGCATTGAGGAGAGATGAGCAGGGGGTTCCTCCCCCTCAGAGGAGGGAGACGCGGATGATGGGGAACTGGAATGCCCAGAAGACTCCTGCGGCGGTGGGGAGAGTCGAAAGACCCACTCATGCATATATCCAACATATGAGGGGAAGGCCACCGCAGAACCTCTGAACTGCTCCCAGGATAACGGACCCGTAGGACCGACATGGCCCGGGAGCGGGGGTGGAGGAGGCAGAGAGATGGGAGAGGGGCACCTACGAGGAGGCAACAGATCTCTGCCAGGGCTCTGGAATCCGGGGAACGGAGCCCGAGCTGGCGGGGTCCCGGACAGCAAACCAGGCCGCAAGACGGAACCCTGGGGAAGCGGAGCCTGGAAGAGCCCAGGGGGAGAACCTCCCCTGGCACGAAGTCGGGACTGCATGGATCCAGAAGGGCAGCCCGCAACAACGCCACCGGAGGGCACCCTAGAGCCCCGGAGGGAAGGGCGGGTTCGCACTGCGCCCTGGCCACCCCTGAGGTGGCCAAAGACGCACCGAGGCCTGTCTCCCTGCCCTCAACCCCTCGGACTCCGAGAGCCCTCCTCCTCACCTGCAGCGCTCCCACCCCTCCAGAGGGAGCAACCGCACCTCGGAGGGTAGCTGCCACCGTCCCCAGAGGGGAGCCCCTCAGTCACCCCCACGCCCTCCTGGGACCCACGGCCACCCCAGCCGGGGAGCCCTCAGGAGAGGACGGAAGGGGGGACAGAGGGAGAGGCCTGCTGCGCCACCTGGTACCTCAAGCCACAGGGGACCCCGACTCCAAAGAGTGGGGGTGCCAGGATGGGTCCACATCCGAGTCATCGGCCTCCGAGGAGGATGAGACCAGCAGGACCTCAATGCTGGCTACCCCGGGGGTCCCAGAGGCAATGGGGCCGCGAACGGCACCGGTACCAGAGACGGCGCAGCTCGCCCCCCGAACGCTGGCAACAGCCAGACCCGATCCCAGATCCTCCACGGCGCCAGTGGGGCTAACGTATTGCTCCCGCGCCGGAAACCGAAGCCGCGCCAGGAGGCGAACGGCTAACGGCGTTGAACGCGGCGGCTTATGATCACCGGCGCTGCTGGACGGCACTGATCCAAAGCGGCGCCGCTAATGGCACCATCTCGATCACCGGCCGCAAACGGGCGCCGGATCCGAACGGTGCTACTGAACGGTACTGGCCAATCACCGCACCGCATGGCGCCGATCCGAGCGGCGCCAAAGGCGGCGCTGAGGGTCCGCTGTGCTCTGGCCCAGAAATCGAGGGCCTCGACACTGGGGAGCCTGCACCTCCAAGGAGGTGACTGCCGAGGCGGTGTCGGCACCGCGGCCCCGGAAGAGACCGCGACGCTCCCCCGACACCGCAGAAGGGACCTCCTCTTCGCAAGAAGAGATGAGGAGCCCTCCTCCTCGGACTGAGAGGCCCGGAGACGGGCCTAGAGACCTTACCTGGGAGTCCTGCGAACGACGCCGCCCGAAGTCGGGCGGGTCTGCCGAGCTTGAACGCTGTGGACTTGAGGACGCGACGGTCCATGGAAAAGCAGGCATTGTACCAAATCCATATCATGGTTGGGTCCCAGGCAACGAAGACACACGCTGCCGGTCCGAGACGGAGAAATGCCGCCACAGGAGCACCGACGATAGGGCCCGCCCGCCTTCAAACGCTCGCTTCCAGAACCGGACATAACGCCAAACTATTGAGGAAAAACACAGTAGGAAAACACACCCGACGTCGCATAATAGAAAAAGGAACAGTCTTACCATGGCGCCGAAAAGGACATAAATGGAGGAGTCGGCTGAAAACTAAAGAAGTTGAAAAATGCTCCAGCGAAGCAGGTGCTGCCTCGACGCGGGAGAAACAGAACTGAGTTGGAGGAGGAGTCGGTAGCTACTAAGCGGCCGCCCCTCGTAGACGTCGGTCTCGGGGGCGGGCGCAGATAGAGCTAGCTTTAAAAATAAAAAAGCTCTGTAGGTGCGCCCGGCTTACACCCAGGAAGTAATGAATGGTGAAGATTGACAAGGGAAGATTACAGATTACAACCAGAGGCAGCATGTATGTAAAAATAGTAAGAAAATAGGTACACGTCAGACAATGCAAGACAGTATTCAATATGTTGACGGGAGGATGCAATGAAACAAAGGTATATATAGGAAACAGATAAAATGCTAGGACAAAGAGAAGATGGGATGATGTGAAAAAGGAGCAGTGAGCTGGTATATGGAAGGAGTGTAAGGGTGCAAAGTGTGTGAGTCAAGGGGGGGTCAAAGCAAGTGCAGTGGTCTGCTGAGGACAGGAAGTGCCGAAAATTTGTTTTAAAAGTAGCATGGGAAGGTGACAGGCAGACAGCAAGTGGAAGGGAGTTCCAATATTGTGGAGCAGAGTGCACTTTTCACCCTCTCCCCACCCTTCCTACATTCCTTCTCCCCCCCTTCCCTCTCCCTATGACTCTGGCACTTCTTATCTGTTGTCTATTTTCTCTGACAAATGCCACTGGCTGCCTTGTGACAATGCTAGCCTTGAATTGTATTAACTGCTACTCTGTTTGCAATGTCCACATTGTTGTAATGTCTGTCTTGATGTTCCCCTATATTTGTATTTCTCTGACGTGGAACTTTTGTAAAAGAGCCAAGGCTCAAAGGTATTTGTAATCCTAGACTTGATAAACAAAAAAAATAGAAGTCACACATATCTTTAGTGGTATTGCACCTAGGAACGTGGAGGAAAGTCTTATCCGCTGAGCACAGGCCATAGGAAGTGGGTTGAGGAGTCAGCATAAAAGAAAGAGCTGATGGAATCTGTGACCTGACCACATTATCTACCAAAGTTCCGAAAGAGAGGAGTCTGGCGGCAGAGGGGGAAGACACAGTTTCGGTCAGAGTATAGCTGGCAGTGATGTTGAAGCCTGTGAGACGATGAGGCATACCTGCAGATATTATTATAAGTGGTGTACCACTTGCAGAGCATCGACTTAGGCACTGCTGCATAGGCAGGAATGCCATAGGTCAGAATAGAGAGAAGGATGTCATGGGCTACAGCCAGTCAAGCAGAGGAGTCTAAAACATAGCTTGTCTTGTAGGCAATACCAAGTTTAACGGCTTTGCATACGTACTGAGTATGGAGGTCAAAATCCAAGGACTAGTCCAGGACAACATCCAAGTGTTTGAATGAGGAGACACTTTCTATCAAGAGAACCATCTGAGCCGGATACCAAGAGCTGGTTTTGGCAGTGTCTGTGTCTGGCACCAGTACCAAAGAGCATAGCCTGGGTTTTGCTAGCATTTAAGACCAGTTTGTGTTTATGTAGCCAGGATTGAATAGAGATGAACTAAGAGGAGAGCTGCTCACTGATGTCGCATATAGACATAGTACAAAAGCTGTTATACAAGACATCATGATCAGCACATAAAAGGGTGGAACAGTAGGAGGTGCCTGTGGTGATGCCACTGATGAAAACTGAGAAAAAGAGGAGCCCCAGGATGGAGCCCTACAGGACTCCAATGTTGATGGTGGCAGGCCCTGAGAGTGCAGAGTTAAACTTGACCACCTGGACCCTATCTGATAAAAAAACTGCTGAACCAAGCTATGGCCGGTGAGTAGAAACCCATAGCTTGAAGCAAAGCCAGGAGCAGCGTGTGGTCTACAAGGTCAAACGCCTTTGTTAAATCAATAAAGAGGGCCCCAGTCAGGAGTCCGGCATCCACAGCAGAGATAGTATCTGAGGTAAATTTAAGCAGGGCAGTAGATGTGCTGTGCCCTTTATGGAAGCCATGCTCAGCCTCCAAAGGAGGTTATTTTTGGGAAGGTGTTCAGTTATTTGGTTGGCTACTAACTTTTCTAGGATCTTTCCCAACACAGAGAGGATGGCAATGGACTGGTAATTTGAGAGCTCTTTGGGATCTCCTTTAAGACTGGCATGACATGGGCAATTTTCCAGACTTCTGAACTTGACTGTGGCAAAGGGACAGTGTGAAAACCAAGCCAGAGGGAAGCAATGATAAGGGTGGCAAGTTTTAATAGTTTTGGTTCAAGACCACCAGCACCAGGTGTAGTGTTCACAGAGACAGCTCTCACTTGGAAAACGGCCTTCCTGGTGGCCATCATCTCGGCACGCAGGGTTTCGAAATGCATGCTTTGGTTACAGACCCTCTGTACACTGTATTTCATAAGGACAAAGTCGTTCTTAGGACTCATCCTAAGTTTCTCCTAAGGTTGTCTCAGAGTTCCATCTAAACCAATCTTTAGTCCTACCTACTTACTTTGTAAACTTCCAGAATGAAGGAGAGTGTACCTTCATTCTTTAGATGTCAAAAGAGCTCTATGCTTCTATTTCGATAGAACAAAGGAGATTTGCAAAGCTCAACAACTGTTTGTTTCTTCAGCAAGACCTGGCTAGGTCAACCTGTCGCTATCAGATGTATTTCAGCGTGGCTGATGGCCATGCCTTCGCCACTGTTATTTCATGGCGCAGGTTAATCTGGAAGCAGAGTGCATGCTCACTTACTAGAGCAGTCGCTGCATCCCTGATGGAAATCTGCAACGCTCCATTGCAGACATTTGAATGCGGCTACCTGAGCTCAGTGCATACTTTCGCAAGCACTATGCCTTGGACGCCCATGCCAGGTGACATCTGTTGTTTTGCAAGACTATCCTTAACGGACTTCTGTCCTGAATTGTGAGCTCTTGGTTCTCCTGCTGCCTTCTCAGAGGATTATTTGCTTGGTACTCTCCCACCAGTGTGAATGAGTGGCGGAGCTTTATGTCCAGGAAGATGTGGAAATTATATATCTACGTAATTCTCAATCTTCTTAAATGAGTCTCCACCACTCATTCCATGCCCTCACATCCCCTGAGCTCACCTCTGTTGTTGGTCTTCACTCCCTCAATCTTCAGGCCTTGCAGACTTCTTTATTGACCCTTCTTATACGGGTCGTCTGGACTATCTTATGTCCAGTTTTTGTTAGGCTATCCTTCTAGATTAGTTACACTGCACCTCCTCGGGGATAAAAAGGTACTGAGGCGGTTGGAGGGTCGACACTGAGATAGTCATTGCTGTACAAGCCGAGGCTCGCAGCTCATCTCTGGCGCCGGCCCTCTTGCAAAAAGTTTGCTCCCGTTAGGTCCTAGCGCCTCCGGCGTAGTTCCCATCAGTGTGAATGAGTGGTGGAGACTTAATCCAAGAAGATCAAGAATTACGGTAGGTACGTGATATTCCATTTTGGCAGCTTGCAACCACCCTTCAGTGGTCCCAGCCATTACCAGGCTTCTATTGATCATCCCTTTCCACTAGCCCTGAGTCTGACTTGATAGTGATTACAGAGGCTCATGATCATACTAAACGCACTAAAGCACATGAGCTCATTACTCCCAGATAAGGAGTCCCACTGACTTGACTTCCTAGGAGGAAGGTGTTCCAAGGGTACTATGAATCTTAGAATTTAAATTGTACTGGACACATGGTTAAATGCCAACGCACTCCTCTGGTCCTCTGCTATAGAAATAGTCAATAAACTCCCTCCATCCCAGGAGAAGGACCAATTATTGGCACAGTTTCTCACTGGCAATTCCATATCTCGACATCTGCTCCAATCAGGTTATGATGTGGTGGATACTTCGCCTTTAACAGCCACGGGGTTACCTCACAGACGCCACGCTTTGTCTCTGTGTATCAGGTTTCACACTGATCTACAACATAAGGTGGTAAATGCACCTTTAGTGGATCTAAGCTGTTTGGTCCAGGTACCCAAACACTTCTAGATGATCTCCAGGCTTCAGGGACGGACTTAGCAGACAGTACATGGCATGTATCATACCCACAGCCACCTTACCAGTACCGCCTTCTGTCTTTTCTTTTTTTTTTTTTTAAACTCTTTACTTATAGTATTTTGATATACAAGCACATATATACTTATTGCCTGATCAGGTATTTAAGTATCCATAGCAGTAATACATTACATAGGATGAAGACTATCTGTTTGGCTGATACATCAGTAGGGAGATGCATCATCCTTAGCAAATTCAACATCCATAAAAATTTCAGGAGCTATACATGCAACCAATGCCCCAATTAATTTTTTAGTAATTTAAGACATCATATTTAACCGACCAAAGGTCTAATAGTAATTTTAACATTTTTCAAATAAAGAGAAGTCTCCATTCTGGAGCGCCCCCCTGTGTATCGAGGAGAGTATTGGTGCTCTCTACCGTCGGCTGGGATGATGCCTACGGATTTACATACCATAGGTCGGAAAGTACTCCTAATATAAACTCTGGTGCTTAATTAGAGAACAATTTCAAGACTAAAACTAGCTTGCGCCTTTGAAATGCTACATAACGAGCACCCGATTGCATATAAACAAATTACCTAGCTTACCAGCACAAGCCATTCTACTGATTATATTAAAAGAGATGAAGGCATACGGCATCTCTCACTCCTTCATATACTGAACATAGAACTGTACAATGCTAATAAAGCACGTAACTAAACAGCCGTGTTATTGATTCAAAAAAATTTTAAAGGTTCAAACCATTTAAATTTTAGAAAGTCCTGTCCAACATTTATCAAGTCCATGCTTTTATTAATACTAGTTCATATTTGGAATAGAAAACTTTCAGAAGGCACATGGTACTTATTTTATTTTCAAAGCTCACTGTCTCTGCAAGTGATTTAGTCCCCTTTAAACAACATGAAGTCTTGCTATATTCTGACATATGCAGTGAGTCCCAACCTTCGAACTGCCCCGGAGATGAAAGAGTTAACTTTCCATGCCAGGCATGGAATGCTGGACTCGAGCTCGGTTGAGACTCTGTCTGTTGTTCTTCAAACTCAAACCGTCAGATTCTTTAATCCGCCTCACTGAACAGTCGCTCCGGAGATTTCTCCTTCTGCTCGGTTCATTTTGTGGTTAAAGTACCGTTTCTAGGTTTTCGACTGAAATTAAACCGTAACCTGTCGGTTCAGTCTCTGTCTGTGGTATTTGTGAGTACTAGATAGGTTATATTTTATCTATTCTGTGTGGAACTTGTAAACGGTTCATCGGTTCGGTTTGAACCGATCAAGTTGTTTAAAAAATCTTAAATTGTGCTTTTAGAGTGTGGTTACCGGTTCTTATCGGTTCTAAAAAAAACAGATTTTATTACGTTTTTTTCCACGACTCGTGACACAGTTGGGAACCGATAAGATGGTCTTGCCTGGCGGATTGCCATAAACAGGTAAGTTTGGATAGGACTGGCACTATGTCTGAGAAACCCAAAAGAAAAACCGGGCCCACTGGGTTTCAACACTGTAGTGTGTGTGGGGAAGTCTTTGCCAAGGCTGATCCCCACACCACCTGTGTTTACTGTCTGGGGTTTGACCACCTCAATGCAGACTGCCAGATTTGTAAAAATTTTCCTGCAGCTACCCTGAAAAAGAAGTTGGTAGGCTCAGGAAAGGGAGGCCAAAATGTCCGCTGAACCGGATGGCCAGCCGGTTGAGTTCGACCGAACAGAAGAGTGCCCTCTGACCAGGGCGAGACTTATTTGGGCAAAGGAGATCCGACTCTGAGGAGTCGGTTCCAGCAAAAGGACTGGAAAATCAACTGGTGTGGAGCTAAAACTTTCCTCTCCAACCGCTGAAGAAATAGCCAAAGCGATCAAAATTGTCCAGTCGCTTTCCTCAATTCCACCGAACCGGCACTGGCCAGGTAGGCTCGGTTCGCCAGTTCCACCGGGTTCAAGAGTATGATTTAGAGAATATTATGAACTGGAAGAGGGGGAAGAGGAGTATGAGGAGAGTGAATGTGGATTTGAAAGTCTGGATGTGCCCATTGACCCGGACATCTCCCCAGACAGACCTTCAGGAGTGTCTCCTCCTAGGCTTTCTGAGTCCCCTTCTCATTTTATGTTTTATAAAAAAGTGGCTGAAACCCTCCAGCTCCCTATGGAGGAAGCTGTGGATGATCAAGAGGAGCCTGACTATGTAGAAATGATGGATATCCCAGAGTCTAGGAGGCTGTCTATTCCCTTGCATAAATCTTTTGGGAAACAGACATTTAAAATTCTAAAAACTCCTCACACTATACCTCCTGTGGATAAGAGAATGGACAAGAGGTACACATTGTCAGGCTCTGATACGGAGTTCCTTACACAACAATGCAGCCATGTTGGGGTAGTGCAGGCTGCAGCCTGTGACAAGGCAAATATTCCTTGGCTTCACACCCCTGACAAGGACTCAGGAGGATTGATGCCATGGCAATAGTTTATATGGCAGCATCCTTGGGACTCAGACAGGCGTAATTATATGGCTTATGTGGCTAGATATTAGAAATCCAGATGGGACACTGTCATGGCTTTAGCAAAACAGGTCACTGGCCAGTTTGCCAAGGAGCTGGAGCAGGTGGCTGCTGATGGTATTGAGGCATCCAAGGTGCAATTCCATGCTGCAGTGGACTCAAATGATGTGTCATCAAGAGTCATGGCTACATCTGTGGCACCTTGAAGAAAGGCTTGGCTCAGATGTACTAGCCTGTCACAGGATACCCAGACTAAGGCCATAGATTTTCCTGTTGTGGGTAATTCTCTGTGGGAGCAGACAGAGAATTACATGAAGAAATGGATGAGTATAGGACCACCTATAGGAGTGCACAGGCCAAGGAAAGGCAGGCCACTCCTCAAAGGCAGCTTCCCAGGGGCAGGGGCAGGCCTTTCAAGGCCTTTTACCAAGCCCAGGCCCCTCTTCTGCTTATGCCCAGAGGGGTTCTTTAGAGGAGAGGCAGACGGGTACAAGCAGGCCTGCTTCACCCCTCAGCCCAAAGCCCTGCCAAGCAGGCACCCTGATGGAGTTGCCAGGCCGATTCTCAGCTATCTGTGGGAAGGCTGGCTTACTTTGTCCAGGACTGGGAGTCTCTGACATCAGACAAATGGGTCCTGGAAGTAGTAAGCCAGGGACTGGTTCTCAGCTTCAGAAGTTTCCAAAGATGAGAACCAGGTCCTTTCCACCTGCAAATCCATCAGAGGCACTTGCCTTAGAGGCAGAGGTCTCTTCCCTCCTAGCTCTTAGAGCTCTGGAAAGGGTTCCACCCCTACACCAGGGCAAAGGATTGTATTCCAGGTACTTCCTTACCCCAAAAAGACAGGAGAATGGCGCCCATCCTGATCTCAGATACTTAAACAAGCACCTTTAAAACCAAAATTCAAAATGGTGACTTGGGAATTATTCTACCTCTCTAAGGCCAGGAGACTGTCTAGTGTCCCTGGACCTCAAGGATGCCTACTTCATATTCTCATCAGAAGCTCCCATCAAAGTACACCGGGTTCAAGCTGCCTCAGGCCATTACCAGTTCAGAGTAATACCCTTGGCCTCACCTCTGCTCCAAGAGTATTCACCAAATGCCTGGCAGTAGTGGTTGCTTCTCTAAGAAGGCAGAAAATTGCCATCTTCCCTTACCTGGACAACTGGCTCATAGTAGGCCAGTCCCCAGACCAAGTCAAGTTACACTTACAGATAACTCAGCAACTGCTCACTTCTTTGGGTTTCCTTCTAAATCTTTCAAAGTCCGTTCTAGAGCCTGTCCAGCTCCTCACCTTCATTGGCGCAGAGCTAGACACAGAGAAGGCCAGAACCTTCCTTCCCCTGGACAGGGGAAGGACCCTGGTCTCTCTGGCCTCCTCATTCACCCTGCAGGTGTCTCAACCAGCAAGGCATTTTCTACAGCTCCTGGGGCACATGGCTGCTTCTACAGCAGTAGTGCAGGGAGCAAGATTTCAGATGAGGGACATTCAGTTCCACTTGAGAGCCTTTTGGTCTCAAAGGAAGGACCCTCTGACCAAACTGATCCCAGTAATTCAACCCTGATCCAGGCCCTACAGTGGTGGCAGGATCAGAACAATTTGAGACAAGGGGTTCCTTTGTCACCAGTCTCACTCTTTAATCCTTACTACAGATGCCTACCTCTTGGGGTGGGGCTCACATGGGCGACCTCACCACCCAGGGGTTGTGGTCCCTCAGAAATCTCTGCCCATATCAATCTGTTGGAACTCAGAGCAGTATTTCTAGCACTTCAAGCTTTTCCAGATCTGTTCAGAACAAAGTTGTACAGGTCAGAACAGACAACACCACCACATGTGTGGTACATCATCAAGTAAGAGGCACTTGATTCACCACCTTGTGCACCAAGCAATGAAGGTGTGGTCTCTGGCTACTCCCTGAGCACCTCCCTCATGGCAGTTCACTCCCAGGAAAGGACAATGTCCTGGCAGATGCTCTCAGCAGGATTTCCCAGGGCCATCACTAATGGTCACTGGATCCCCTGGTCTTTGAGGTGATATTTTCCAGATGGGCACCCCGTAGATAGATCTTTTGCAGCCCCAGACAATCACCAACTTCCCTTTTTGCTGCAGACGCCCAGTGTTAGGCTCCGTCCCTGGATGCCTTAGTTCTCAATTGAGAAGGAAGTTTCTCTGTCTTTCCCCTTCCCTCTCCTGTTCAAAGTGCTAATCAAAATCAGATCTCAACCCTGCAAGATGATCCTGATTGCTCCAGACTGGCCAGACAGCCCTGGTATCCACTCCTACTGTCCTTAGCAGTCCATCTTCCCTGTGTCTTCCCAGGAATTACAACGTGTTAACCTGTGCTCAGGGAGGGTTTGTACCAACCTCAAATCTCTCAATCTCAAGGCCTGGCTCTTGAAGAGTTAGACTTTGCTGATTTACACCTCTCCAAGGTGTAATGGATATCCTGAAGGCTTCTAGAAAACCTTCCACCAGGGCTACTTATAATTCAAAATGGAAAGATTTTCCATATGGTGCTCTGGAAGCATATTTCCCCAGAATCTGCTGATCTGCCCACAGTCCTTGATTATATGGTTCTTTAATAGCTTGGGCTGAGACCAGCTACACTGAAAGTGCATTTGGCAGCTGTGTCTGCTTTTATTTCAGCAGGTAAGCCCTGTTTCTCTTAGCTCACCCTGTTTTTCCAAGTTTTCAAGGGATTGCTTCACACCAACCTCCATTCAGGACCCTGCCCTTGCTTGGGACCTCAATGTTTCGTTGCTCAGCTTATGCAACCTCCTTTGAGCCTTTATCTTCAGCAGAGCTAAGTACTTGACTTGGAAGACTGTGTTTCTGGTAGCCATCATTTCTGCCAGGACGATAAGGAATTACACGTTTTGCTGTAGAGCCTGATTTTATCTCCTTTCATAGAGATAAGGTGGTCCTCAGGACTAACAGGAAGATCTTCCTGACATAAGTCTCCACCACTCATTCACACTAGTGGGTTCTGCGCCGAGGCACTAGGACCCATCGGGAGCAACCTTTTGCTGGAGGTCGGCGAGAGATGGCGTCAGTGAGCATGGGCCGCTATGTGTGGCTCGCGCTGCACGACTATCTTGGCGACGACCTCCAACCGCCTTTAGTTCCTTTTTTTCCCTACCGCCGAGTGCGCTTCAGTGACAACGTCGCCGCTTGTCGAGTCAAACTTCAAACCATGCATAGTTTTCAGTTTATTTTTTGTATATTATCTCGATAGTAGTATCGCTTAATTTTATTCTATTTCATTATATTTCTGTTTATTTTAAAATTTAACTTATAGAAAAGAAGTCTCGCCTACTGGACGGAGCGCACCATGAGCAGGTCAGGTGACGGTAGGGAGACTTTCTGATGAAAGCTGTTCAGCCAGTCGGGCTGGGTCCGTCAGCCCCTTCTCCTCAGCGGGTTCCGACACGGTCAGTCCGATGCCCGGGGGGATGGGCGGTCCCCCCGCCGGCATAAAAATAAACGGTCGCATTCTCGGCACCGTTCGGCCTCGAGCTCTTCTTCGGCCCACAGGTCAAAAAAGAGAAGGCATCACTCGAGGTCGCCCTCTGATACGTCTGCGCGTCGACGGTCGGTTATCGTCGCTAGTTGCCGGTCTCCTCCTTCGGAGTCGCCAACTTCCGGTTTCCGCCGTCTTCGACATCGGAGCCCCACCCCACCTATAGGTAGGGCTCCAGATGAGCAGTTTCATCAGTGGGCCGCTCTTATGGAGCGATGGGCTCGGAGGTTGGTTCTTCTGCCTGGCTCAGTTGCCCCGGAGCCTTCGGGCTCGTCGGGCGATCAGGTAGGGCGGTTGGACCTTCCAGTCGCTAGGGCGCCCTGTGCCAGCGACCTGCGCTTAGGTGTTTCCCTCACATGGCTGCGGGCGCAGGGGCCACACCGATGCCCTTATCTCCTGTTTTTTCCCTTCTCTTGCTTTCCAGGTTTCAGGGGTGTCCTCGCGCGTCGAGGCCTTGCGGGCGCCATCCGGTGGCGCTGCTGGGTCTTGTGTGCCCCTGTGCCGGCGCTGGTCTCAAGGGCGCCCGCTTGTGGTGCTGCAGGTTCGCTGGCGCTCGCTGACGCGTGACGTGCCGCTTATGTGTCACAGGTTTCTCTCGGGCGCCTGCCACTCCTCTCATTTCCTCGGCGCTTGGGGGCCCTGAACTCTCCCTTTCTATCTGCTCTTTCCTCCTCTCCTATTTTCACTCCTTTCCTGTCCAAACAGTCCTTCCTGGACTATCAGGAGATGATGTTGAGCCCAACCTAGACCTTCGTTGGGTGATGAAGTGGAGAAACGGATCTTTCACTGCTACAGAGCCTGTGGTCGAGGACCTATCCTTTAAGTCTCTGTTGAAGAACCTGAGATCCACTCTTTCCTCCAGACTACAGACATCGATCCTGGGAAAATATTAAGACTCCAGTATCTTCATGCTGGAGATCCCTACGGATTTGACTCCTCCGATTCAACCTTCCTTCAGACGCTGTCTCAAATGGTATGGAATAATCCTGCTCTTATTCCTCGGTGGCTAAATCCATTGATAAGAAATATTCAGCTCCCAAGGATCGCCATTTTGGCATCCCAAGCCTTTGCGGATCCTATTGTAGTCCTGGCAGAGAATGACAAGGTCGTTTCTTCCTCAAGCTACTACAGCTCGACCTTATTAACAAAGAGTCTCGTAAAATTGATACATTAGGTAAGAGAGTCTTTGCTGCCTCCACTTTAAGTATGCGTATTGCCAGCTATCAAGGCTATTTTTCTCAGTGTGAGTATATCCTGTGGCACTCTATGAAACGAATGGTTGAAGCTCTTCCAGATTCCGACTCCAAGTCAGAGCTTCTTCTAACCGTTATCAGAGGTATTGAGTCCAGTAACCAACAGGTCAAAGCCACCATGGGCGCTTCGACACTGCTTCATCGTTCAGCAACGCAGGTATTTGTACTCGACGCCATTCCTGGCCGCGCTATCTGGCTTTACGAATGATGCTCAGCAGGTAATGGCGCTGCCTTTGATGGCCTGATCTTTCGGTCCTCAGGTAGAGCAAGCCCTAGAGGCCACTCAGAAGACTAGGTCGGCCATTGTTGGCTAGACCTCCGCCTCACTCCTCTCGGGGCATGTAGGTAAACATCAGTTTCATAGTCGCCAGTCCTCTCGAGGCAGAGGAAGCTTCATAAAAGCCAACCTGCCCAACCTCAAAAGAAGACTTATAGAGTTTAGGGCCTAAAGCCCCAGCGCTACCTTATGAATTGCCGGCCCAAGTTCCATCCACACTGCCCGAGGTGGAACTTTCTCCTCCGGTGGGAGGTCGTCTGATGTACTTCTACAACCAGTGGAAGTCCATAACCTCGGACAAATGGGTCCTTCGGATAATTCGCGAGGGTTGTTCTCTCAATTTCTTGGAAACCCCCCCGAATTGTCCTCTCAAACGACAACCCAGGTTGTCGACCTCTCAGTCAGACCTCATCACCGCCGAGATCCAGGGCCTTCTAAACAACAGGGCAATAGAACTGGTGCCCCCGCATCAGCGAAACACAGGGTTCTACTCCCATTACTTTCTGGTTCCAAAGAAATCTGGGGGGATGCGCCCCATTCTAGACTTAAGAAAGTTAAACAAATTCCTCCCCAAGGAGAAATTCAAAATGATTTCACTAGGTACCCTGTTACCTTTGCTGCATCAGCACGACTGGCTGGCCTCCCTGGATATGCAGGACGCTTACCAGCATATCCCCATCCACCCGACCCATCGCAGATTCCTGAGGTTTGATGCTCTGGGTCAGCATTATCAGTTCAGAGTCCTGCCTTTTGGGCTATCCTCGGCCATGAGTTTTACAAGTGTTGTGCAGTTCTGCTGGCGCATCTCAGGAAGCTCGGACTCAGTGTTTCCTACCTGGGCGATTGGCTCTAGCAAGCCCTTCCAGCCAAGGGACTCTGGAAGCCGTTCAAGCGGCCTCTCGCCTTCTTCGTCCATGGGAGTTCTGCTGAATCTGAAGAAGTCACAACTGCAGCCCTCCCAGAGGCTCCTTTTCATAGGGACTCTTCTGGACACCTCTTCATGAGGCTTTCCTTCCAGAGGACAGAAGACTCGACATCCTTCAGATGGCCCGTTACATCGGGAGAACCGATCGGTCACAGCTCTCTCGATGCAACGTATGTTGGGTCTCATGTGCCTCAGTGTTCACTGTACCTAAGCTCGGTTACACATGAGGACCACCCATGGATACTCTCCACCAGTGGTCACGACCTCTCACCCCAGTCTTATCCCATCAAGGTGACGGAGCCCCTACGAAGGTCTCTCACCTGGTGGTCTCAAGAGAGCAATCTCCTGGAAGGATTCCCCTTTGCTCCTCTGGATCATCAGATCTCCATCACCACAGATGCATCGCTAATGGGATGGGGAGCTCACTGTCGCTCTCTCCACACTCAAGGTGTATGGACTCAGCTCGAAACTCAGCTCCACATAAATGTCCTGGAGATGAGAGCAGTCCTCTATGCGATCCGAGCATTGAAGGATGTTCTTTGTCACAAGAACATTCTCCTTCAAACGGACAACAAAGCTGTGATGTATTACATCAACAAGCAAGGCGGTGCTCATTCTTATCCCCTTTGCAGGGAAGCAATGAGAGTGTGGGAGTGGTGCTTGGAGCACAAGTCTCTAATTCAAGCGTATATCTGCCGGGTGTACAAACGACTTAGCAGATCACCCAGCAGAACGGAAGCAGACCCTCACGAGTGGTCTCTCGATCCAGCCGTAGCTCGGTCACTGTTCAAGAGTGGGGACTTCAGACCTGGACCTTTGCATCCCCACCAACGAAACTGCCTGTCTTCAACTCCAGAAATCCAGGGCCTGGCATTTTCTGTCAGGATGCGTTCAGGCTGCGGTGGACAAAACGCTTTCTTACGCCTTTCCACCGCCTCTAATTCAGAGAGACTCCTCAAATTGAGTCTCAGGGACCAAGATGATTCTCATTGCTCCTCCTGGCCTCGGCAACTATGGTTTCCTCTACTCAACAGTATGTCGGCAGCCTCTCCGAGACCACTTCCCTTGCAAATCAATCTTTTGACTCAGGGTTCGTTGGTCCATCCCAACCTGAGGTCACTTCACCTTCATGCTTGGCTCCTGAAGAGTAGAAGTGAATCGGTTCAACGTCTCTCAGAGAGTCTCAGACATCCTTCTGGCTGCTTGAAGCCAGCTACCAAAACTTACGCTTCTAAGTGGAAACGCTTCTCTGGTGTGCTAAGTCCTCTTGAATCCTTTTCCTGTCCTCCAGACAAGGTTCTAGAGTACCTTTGGACCTATCAAACTCAGGTCTCCAGTGTATCTACAGTTAAAGTTCACCTTAGTGCCATTTCAGCGCACTATGAGCCGGTTTCTTCCTTGTCTCTGGCTCAGTTACCTATGGTGAGAGATTTCTTAAGGGAATTTGCATACTGGACCCCTGTTAGACGTCCGTCGCAGCCTGGGACATTAACCTTGTGCTAGACATGCTCACTGGAAGCCTTTCGAACCCCTAGCTACCTGTGAGCTAAAATTTCTTACCTGGAAGACAGCCTTCCTAGTCGCCATTACCTCAGCCCGCAGGGTCTCTGAGATACATGCCCTGGTTACGGACCCTCCGTATACTGTGTTCCATAGGGACAAAGTAGTTCTTCGTACTCATCCTAAATTTCTTCCCAAGATTGTGTCAGAATTCCATCTAAACCAACCTCTGGTGCTTCCCTCTTACTTCGCGAACTTCCAAAATGAAGGAGAACGGTCTCTTCATTCCTTGGATGTTAAGAGAGCCTTGAGGTTCTACTTAGATAGAACCAAGAATTTTCAAGACTCAGCAATTGTTTGTTTCCTTCAGCGAGACCCGGCTGGGTCAGTCTGTCGCTATCAGATGCATCTCATCATGGTTAGTGGCATGTTTCGACATTGCTATTCCATGGCACAGGTTAAATTAGAAGGTAGAGTGTCGCTCACTCTACTAGGCGATTCATGGCATCCTAACGAAATTGCATGTTCCAATTGCAGATATCTGCAATGCCGCCACCTGGAGCTCAGTGCATACCTTCAGAAGCATTATGCGCTGGATGTTCATGCCAGGTGTCATTCCGCCTTTGGCAGAACTATCCTTAATGGACTCCTGTCCTGGGCGTGTGAGCTCTGGCTCCCTGCCGCCCTTTGGGGATTATCAGCTGGTACTCTCCACTGAGTGTGAATGGTGGTGGAGACTTATGTCAGGAAGATATGAAAAGTGCGGTACCTACCGTAATTCTTGATCTCTTGGGCGATCTCCACCACTCATTCCTGCACACTCCATCCCGAGCTCACGCTGTGTTGGTCTTCACTCCCTCAGATCTTTAGGCCGTAGAGACTTCTTTGCTGACCCTTCTTACGCGGTCGTCCGGACTATCTTATATCCGTTTTTAGGGATTAGTTTACTCTTTCGTTAGTTGCGCTGCACCTCATTGGTAAAAGTGCTGAAGGCGGTTGGAGGGTCGTCGCCCGAGATAGTCATTACATGAGCCACTCCTGCGGCGCCATCTCTCGGCTGACCTCCAGCAAAAGTTTGCTCCCGATGGGTCCTAGGTGTCCAAGCAGATCCCACTAGTGTGAATGGTGGTGGAGACTCGTCCAAGAAGATCAAGAATTACGGTAGATGTAATTTTCATTTCTTGCCTAAAGTGGTTTCAGATTTCCACCTTAATCAATCTATGTCTCTTCCAGTGTACTTCACTCACCATTCCTCCTCTGGCGAGAGGAGACTGCACAGTTTAGATGTGAAAAGAGCCCTTAGTTACTACATAGAGCGTACCAAGGGTCACAGGTTTGACTCCCTCCAACTGTTCCTCACTTATGGTGAGGTTGGTAAAGGGAAACCTGCCACTAAAAGATCCATTGCCAGGTGGATTGTCTCTTGCATCCAATTTTGCTATGAAAAACTGGGTATGGTTCCTCCCTCAGGCCTGAGGGCTCACTCTACCAGAGGTACAGCTGCTTCCCTGGCTGCTGCCAGGGACATCCTTATTCTAGAGATATGTCAAGCAGCTACCTGGAAAACAGTTCACACTTTTAGCAAGCATTACTTCCTGGACATCCAGGCTAGGAGTGATGCTCGGTTTGGCACAGCTGTGCTTCAGAGCCTATTTCCTAAGTAGGTTCTGTCCCTCCTCCATGGAGGTACTGCTTTGTAGTCTGCATATGTCAGAATATAGCAAGACTTCATGTTGTGAAAAAAATTACTCGCCTTAGTAATGTTGTTTCTTCTAATGGAAGCAGTGAGTAGGAAATATCCATCTCTCGAAGGCGCTGCTGTACTCCATCAGAGGCCGTCCTCCTCATGTGAGTGGCATATGAGATATCTGGGAAGAATAATGTCTGGGCCTCGTTCGTATATTGGACCTTTATTTCTCAGGGCCCCAACAGTAGATCTCTCTCACCGGGAGTGCAGTGTTAAGAGAACCGTAAGCAGGATTTGCCAGTCCACCAGAAAGGTCATCTAGGATTAACATGGTAAGCCTAGGTAATTTTAAACTCTGTTAACTCAGTCAGACCTTCCATCCAGGATTGTAGATAGTGTAGTAAGGACTCTCCTTCAGTCTTCTCGGGCGAACCAAGAACTCGAACATTTGCTGCCCGTATTGAGTTTTCCAGTTGCTCCACGTGGCTTCTAAGAGCAGCCTGTTCTTTAAGAGATGTCGCCGTGGCGGCAAGGGCCTTCCCTGCAGTGGCTTCCGATAATTTTGTAGCTTCCCCCAGTGCATCCATTCTGTGCTCCATAGTCATGAATTTTTTGGTAAAGTTGTCCAACTACTGGTCCATCTGTTGGACCATTTTGGTAAGCACTTGCACCGCTGTTTGAAGAGTCAACAGTGTGGCTCCATTTACATCAGAGCTCGAGGGTTTTGTTAGGCCTGGTGAATCATCTGGCAGTTTAGTAGATGAGATTTGTGGTAAGAAGAAATCCTGCTTATTTGTTTTTGTACGCTCAACTGTAGCCTTCAAAATTCGCCATCCCGCTGCAGAGTATTCTCTTCTACAACTATTCTGTGGCTGTTGGTAGTTCTAGGCTCAGAAAATTATGTCTTTTATAGTTTTATTATTCAGCGATAGGGAGCTCCAGAAAAATGCTGCTGCTGGCTGGGCTGCTACCCCCCCCCCTCAGTCTTCTTTTCAATCAAAAGAAGGTAAGCACAGAGGTACCTACAGAGGTAGAGTCTTTGGTCACTCCAGCCTTCTTCCAGGACCGCCACTTCTGCCTCAAGGGCTTCCGCCCCCAATTGGGCAGTCAGCCCTCCCTCAGTGACCGACTAGGGCTTTGCCTAGGCTTCCTTCACCAGGCCTTGGAAGCTGTGGGCGTTGCTTTGCCCTCCACTTAGAGGCCTGGCAGACGATTACATCAGATGAGGGTACTTCAGATCATATGGATGGGACACATGCTGGAACTCACCTCAGTGCCTCCCCCTTATCCCCCTACTCTGTCTGTTACCCACCCAACCATATTCCTATTCTCCAGGAGGAACTTCAGGCACTTCTTCACAAGAATGCTGTTCATCTGGTCCCTCAGCCAGAGTACCATCAGGGATTTTACTCCCATTTCTTTTTGGTACCAAAACGCACTGGAGATCTCAGACCTATACTAGATCTCAGACAACTGAATCTTCACATTCAGTACAAAAGCGTTCAGGTGGTCGCATAACATCTACAATGTCAATGTTAAAACAAAGGGGATTGGCTATCGCATTAGACATAAGAAGATACCTACTTACATATCCTCATCCACCTCGCCCACCACACAGTTCCTTCGCTTTTACCCTCTAGGACAGCATACCAATTTTGGGCACTCCCATTCAGTCTCTCATCAGCCCGAGAGTCTTTACAAGTGCTTAGCAGTTGTGGAGCAGCTGCCCTATTTGGGATGGACATTTTGTCTTCCTGTACCTGGACAATTGGCTATAGAGCTTGAGTGCGACGATTGGGGGCTTAAACAGGCCTTGAAAACATATCTTTGGCCCCAAGCCTCTTCTGTCTTATTTTACTGAATTCTTGGAATTTTATTGCTATCAGTATTTAATTGTGTTTTTACTGTATCCTGTTTTATCTTTATATTGTTAAAGTGCCTTGATATTTTGAAAGGCGCTGTACAAATAGTTATTGTTATAATTATATAAGCATACTCCGAAACCACTCTGCTTTCATCCCTTCAGGCAGCCCTTACCATGTTCCAGTCCTTGGGTATTACAGTCAACTGGCCAAATCCAATCCAACCCCTACCTAGTCACTCCAATATATATGAGCCGTTCTGGACACTGCCTTCGACCATGTCTTACCACCCGGCTGCCAGGCAAGACAAACTTCTGTCTCTGGCTTTCCAGATACAAACTCAACAATTCATCACAGCCAGACGTCTCTTGTGTCTTCTGGGGCACATGGCCGCAGCCATCCCCACAGTGGCTTTTGCCCACCTACATATGAGATCAGTCCAGTGGACTCTTCAGAATCAGTGTCAGCAGAAGACTGGGAATTTCAGACAAAGTCCGATATCTTCCTTGTCAGTCTTCACCATTCAGTACTGCTTGGGTGTCAGCGGAACGCACCCACCACGGAGATTTTTTTTGAGTCGGCTCCAAGGCGCCGCCTCACAAAGCGATCGCTGCATCATGCGCGAGGGGCAGCCATTAGGCACCGCAGACTGCTCCTCCATCTCAGTTCTGTTTCTCCCGCCATTGAGGCTACACCTGCTGCGCAGTCAGATTCAGTTTTAGGCCTACCTGCGTCATCGACTTTCCAGACTCTTTCTCCTGTTTTTTCTCGACGCTGTCACCGGTAAGACCATTCTTTTTCTCACTTTCTTCGACGGCACTGAGAGCTTTGCTGTTTTAGTCTTAATATTTTCGCATCATGTCAGGTTCGGGGGCAAAATGTAAGTCGAAGGCGGGCCGCGCCCCTATGCGTTGGTGCTCCTGTGGCCGTCATTTTTCCGTCACAGACCAGCATGATGTTTGTCTCCATTGCCTGGGACTCAACCACATTATGGATGCGTGCGATGCCTGTTTTTCGATGGACCGTCGCGTCCTGGAAGTCCGCGCATTTAAGATCGGCAAGGCCTCGCCGACTTTCGGAGGATGGCGCCACTCCAAGGATTCCCGGGTAAGGTATCCAGACCCTTCCTCCAGGTCCTCTCTCAGGCCTATACGGTCTGTAGAGGAGGAGGCTTCCTCATCTTCTCTTGCCGAAGAGGAAGCTTCTTTTGTGGTGTCAGAGGAGCGCTGAGGTCCCTCCCGGGAGGCTGCGGCAGGACACCGCCTCGGCAGTCACCTCCTCGGAAGTGCAGGCTCCCCAGTGTTGAGGCCCAGGTCTGCTGGGCCCAGCATCAGTGGACCTTGATGCCGCCTTGGGCGCCATTTCAGATCGGTGGCTACCGGCGTCAGCCGGGCTGATCGGTTCTGGCGTGCTGGAGTCAGGTCCCGGTAGCGGAAATGATGCCCGTGGGTCTGGCTGGCGCCGGGTCTAGGTGTTGCAGGGGGGTCCAGGGTCGTCCAGCGCCACCTCCGGCACCAGCACCGTCTGCGGCGCCATTCACTGGAGATCCCGTGGTTACCAGTATTGTGGTCCATCTGGTCTCTTCCTCCGAGAAGGAGGATGATTCAGATGTGGACCCGTCCTGACACCCTGACTCTTCGGAGTCAGGGTCTCCAGTGGGACGAGGTGCTGGGCGGCCCAACGCACCTATTCCTCTGTCTCCACTGCTGTCCTCCCCTGAGGCCTTCCAGGCTGGGGGTGGTCTGGGGTCCTGGGGGCGATGGAGCGGAGGTGGACGGAGGGGCTCTCCCTTCTGAGGGGGTCGTGGCAGCTGCCGTTCCTGTTTCTGCACCCCCTCGGTGTAGGGTTTGCTGGGGTGGGGAGGGTGTTCTCTCAGAGTCTGGGGTTGAGAGACAGGGTTCAGGCGCCCAGTCTTCACCTGCCACCCCTCGGGGGGCGGGTAGGAGCTGTAGCGCTGGGCCCCTTCTTTCTCTTGAGCCCCAGGGACTCCTCTGGTGGTGTTGCTGTGGGCTGCGCTTCTGGATCCCATGCAGCCCCAGGTTCGTCACAGGGGAGGATCCCCTTCTAGGCTCTTCCAGGCTTCACATCCCCAGGGTTCCGTTCTGCGACCTGGTTTGTTGTCCGGGATTCCACCAGCTCGGGCTCTGTTCCCCGGATTCCAGAGCCTCAGCAGAGGACAGTTGCCTCGCCGTAGGTGCCCCTCTCCCATTCCTCTGCAGCCACCCCCCTCTCTCCCAGGCCACGTCGGTCCCACGGGCCCGTTATCCTGGGAGACGTTCAGAGATTTTGTGGCAGCCTTCCCTTCATATGTTAGTTACATGCATGAGCGGGTTTTTCGCCTATCCCCACCGCCGCAGGAGTCCTCTGGACATTCGAGCTCTCCATCATCCTTGTCTTCTTCCTCTGAGGGAGAGGAACCCACTGCTCATCTCTCCTCCGATGCTGATTTTACTGAATATCAGCAATTCCTTTCGAGGATGGTGAGGGATCTTCGTATCTCCTATGTTGGCGAGACAATCGAATGGAGAACCGCATTGGGTCCTCAGTGAATTCAGTGCCCAGCATTTGGTGGTACTATCCTGCCTATCCCTTCCAGGAGGTGTCTATCCGTTCCTGGCAGTCGCCAGCGACCCTTTCTCCAGCCCGGCAGACTGTCGTCGAAGGTACTGTGCCCCATCGAATTTCGTGCTCTCCCCAACCCACCTTTGGGATTGGCGTACCTAGAAACTCCCTCCGGCCTTCATGGCCTTGCGATCATCCACCAGACTCAGATTCTCTACAGTTGAACGGTGGTGATGAAAGTATTCTCTTCCTCGTCGATGGTTATGCATTGCATCACATCAGGCTCACCATGCTGCCTACAGTAGGCATTTGTGGTTGATGCTCTCCCAGATCTTAGCATCAATGTCTGATATGGAACAAACCAGACAAGCTATTGCCCTCTCTGCTCTAGGCCTGGAGCTGGCAAGACCCAAGCAAGGGCATGTTATGGCGCCAGTGAGGTGGCTTCCAGGCTTGCAGGGACAGCGATCTGTGAGGCAGACGGACGCATGGCTTCATCTGTCAAGGTTATCACCCCTGGCCTGGCGTAGGGTGATTCGCTCCACTTTCTGGGGACCCATCTCTTTCCTCCAGAGCTAGTAGACTACTGCAGGGGCTTCCTCCGTCTCCCCGTCCTGGGGACACCTCTAACTCTCCCCACCATGGCTTCTCACTTGATTAGCCATAGGTCTTCCCCTTCTGTTTCTCACCAATGGGAGGCTGGGGATCTTGCTCCCTCAGGGTTTCTTATCCCACCTCGGGGGGAGCTTGGTACTCACCCAAGCAGTAATGAATGGTGAAGACTGACAAAGGAAGATATGAAAATTACATACCTACCGTAATTCTTGATCTTCTCTTGTATCTTCACCATTCATTACTGATACCTACCCACCTTCCCCTCAGTGGCCTCCTACTGCGGCGTCTCCCCCTCCCGTCTCGTTCCTCTCCCTTCCTTTTGCCTTTATGCGCCCCCCCAAAAAAAAAATCATTCTGGTTTCCGTTCTTGAACGGATCTTTTTTCCTCAAGGTAAAGAGGAACGAGTAGGGTTTTTCACCTATTCTGAGGGAACTCTTTCTGACTGCCCCTAGGGGTGACCTCTGGGTTCTTTAGCCATGATACTCAGCTCACAGCTCAAGAGACCATCCCTTTTGGCTTGGCCTCAAAATTAAGGTTCCCCCTTGCAGGCATTATTAGTCAGCTCATTCTAGTTGGTGCTTCTGCACTTCTTAACCTAAGAGCTGCTGCCCTAGCCTTGCCTTCTGGCAATCTGATCGAGTTCCCACTCTATCCTTCATACAAAGCTGTCTCTTGTAGGGCCTAACCCCTACCCACACACTTCAGTGTTAGCACTTAACAAGGTGCTAAGTGGCTTACCCCTCTCCTCATAGTTGGGCGCTCCTTTTCCGGAACAGTTTCTGTCCGGGCAGTCTATAAGCTCTCAGCTAGAGTGTAGGGGGTTAGGATGATGAGATTATAGAGAACCTGCCCTTTGTGTCCAGTCTTACAAGTGGTTCACTTGAACCTTTCTCAATCCTATTAGAAGGGATTCTTGCTCCCTTGGTTTTTGGTTCCGAGCTTATAACTCTCTCAACCAGTATACCTATGGGCAGTGTTCTCCCCTCTGAACATCCCTTCTCTTTTCTCTTTCTTCTGCTTCCTCTTCCTTTTCTCTTTATTTGTTCCTCCCTTAGAGCCGCCCCAGATGGGAGGCCATGCGGTCCCCTAGGGTAGGTATTCTCCCTCTTCTATCTGTCCTTTACCGGCTTATTCCTTTTTCAGTTTATATCTTTTCCTTTTCTATCCTCGGCTCTCTTGCCTGCTCTCCTCTTTTTCCTTTAACCTTTTTCTGGCCTCTATGGCTACCAGAACTGAGATGGAGGAGGAGTCTGCGGCGCCTAACGGCCGCCCCTCGCGTATGACGGAACACGTTGCTCTTGTGGGCGGTGCCATTGGAGCCGACTCAAAAAAAAAAAAAATCTCCCGTGGCGGGTGCACGCCTCTGGCTGACACCCAATCAGTAATGAATGGTGAAGATACAAGAGAAGATCAAGAATTACGGTAGGTACGTAATTTTCATTTTCTCCTACTCTCCACTCGGCCCTGCATTGGTGGACCCAGCGTGTCAACCTATCTCAAGGCATGCCCTTCCACTCCCCTCCTCCCCAGCAGATGTTGGCCGGATGTTTTTCTTGACGGCTGGGGGCACACCTGGGTCCCCTCGGGGCCTTGGGGCAGGTAGCCTCATTTTCCATTTCACCCCATATAAATCTGCTAGAAATGAGGCTGTCCACCTCACCCTTCAGGCTTTTCGCCATCACCTGTCTCGGGGCTCTACTAATCCAGTCAGAGACAACACTTCAGTGGTGTATTACCTGAACAAGGAGGTACCAATCCTGAGCACTCTGCATAGAGGCGATGGCGGTTTGGCAGGAGGCCATACTTCAACACCTATTGTTGATAGTGTCCATCTACCGGGACACCACAACTCCCTGGCTGACTTTCTCAGTTGCCAGTCCTCCACACATGAGTGGACACTTCACCAAGAAGTCCTTCAGATGGTATTTCGATTGTGGGGGACCCCGCACCTCGATCTTTTTGCCTCCTGCCACAATCACTGACTTCCCAAATACTATTCCGTTATCCCAAACAGAAAGGGACATTCTATAGATTCCCTGTCTGAACTGTAGACAGGACCCTTCTTATATGTCTCCCCAGGTCCCTCTCCTGCAAGCGGACTCTACTGAAACAGCAACTCTAACCTGCCACCATGAACCTCATCGCCTCCTCTGGCCCTGGCAGGTGTGGTTTCCCTACTTCAACAGTTCTCAGTAGCAGACCCCATTTGTTCCCGATCAGGTCAGATGTGTTGACACAAGATCAAGGGACCCTTCTTCACCCCAACCTGAAGTCACTACACCTTCATGCTTGTCTCCTGAGGATGCTTTCATAGCCCAGCTTCAAGTCTTCTCTCTTGTGGCCAGTATTTTATTGGCTTCACATAAGCCATCTACCAGGTAACATAATTCCAAGTGGAAACACTTCTCCATGTGGGCCGCTTCATGGTCATTGGGCTCTTTTTCCTGTCCACTGACTAAAGTGTTAGGACTACCTGGCCTCGCTTGCCGGAACTGGTTTGAGCTGCTCCTCTGTTAAAGTTCATTTGGCCTCTATCTCAGCCGTTCATGAGCCCTTGGAAGGGAGACTACAGTATTAACAACTTCCTGCCAAAATGTTTCTAAGAGGCATGTTACATATCACACCTCCCATTAGACGGCCCACCCCTCTGTGGGATCTGAATTTCCTTTTGGAAAATCGGAGTCTCTAGTACTCTCCCCAACCCGCCTTGGGTTGGCATACCTAGAAAACTCCCTCGGGCCGCCGCTGGCGTCACAACCGTCCACCGGACTCAAATTCCCTACAGTTTGACCAGTGGGGGCGAAGAGTGTTCTCTTTCTCTCTTGCAATGTTATGCATTGCATCACATCAGGCTCACCATGCTGCCTATAGTAGGCATTTGTGGTCGATGCTCTCCCAAATCTTAGCATCAATGCCTGTCACAGAGCAATCCAGACAAGCTATTGCCCTCTTTGCTATAGGCCTGGAGCTGGCAAGACACCAAGCAAGGGCATCTTATGGCCAATGAGGTGGCTTCCAGGCTTCAAGGGGACAGCGATCTGTATTAGTCAGACGGCATGGCTTCATCTATCAAGGTTGTCACCCTGGTCCGGTGTAGGGTGATTCCTCCACTTTCAGGGACCCGTTTTTTCATCCAGACCTAGGGAGACTTCTGCAGGGCTTCCTCCATCTCCCTGTCTTTGGGGACACCTCCTAGCTGTCCTCCACCACTAGGCTTCTCACCTGATTAGCCCAGGTCTTCCCCTCCTGTTTCCCACAACAGGAGTCTGGGGTCTTGTTCCCTCAGGTTCTTATTACCCCTTGCGGAAACCTCACCCAAGCAGTAAGAATGGTGAAGATTGACAGGGAAGATATGGAAATTACGTACCTACTGTAATTCTTGATCTTCTCCATTCATTACTGATACCCGGCCACCTTCCCCTCAGTGGTCTCCTACTGTGGCGTCTCTCCCTCCCTTCTTGTTCCACTCCTTTCGCCTTTATGCCAAAAAAAAAAAACACTATCCTGGTTTCCGTTCTTCTATGGACAAATCTTTTTTCCTCAAGGTAAAGGGGAACGAGTAGGACTTTTATCCTATCCTGAGGGAACTCTTTCTGACTGCCCCCAAGGGTGACCTCTTGGCTTCTTAGCCACATTGTTCAGTTCACAGCTGAAGAGACCGTCCCTCTAGGGCTTGGCCTCAAATTTCAGATTCCCACTGGCAGGCATTATTTAATTGTCAGCTTCTTCTGGTTGGTGCTTCTGCACTTTTTTAACCTTGGACTGTTGTCCTTGCCTTGCCTTCAGGGAGTCCGATTGAGTTCCCACTCTATCCTTCATACAAAGCTGCCTTTGTAGGGCCTAACCCCTACCACACACTCTGTGTTAGCACTTAACAAGGTGCTAAGGGGCTTATCCCCTCATAGTTGGGCGCCTCCTTCTGGAACAGATTCTGCCTCGGCAGTCTGTGAGCTCTCAGCTAGAGTGTAGGGGTTGAGATTATGAGAAGTTAGAGAATCTGCCCTTTGTGTCCAATCGATACAAGCAGTTCAGTTGAACCTTTCTCAGTCCTATCAGGAAGGATTCTTGCTCCTTGTTTTGGTTCCAGCTTATAACCCTCTTAACCAATGTATCTATGGGCAGTGTTCTCCCCTCTCAGCATCCCTTCTTTTTCTTCTCTTTCTTCTTCTTCCTTTACTCTTTATCTGTCCCTCCCTTGGAGCCACCCCAGAAGGGAGGGCCTGCGGTCCCTTAGGGTAGGTATTCTCCCTCTTCTATCTGTCCTCTACTGGTTTATTCCTTCTTCAGTTTATATCCTTTCCTTTTTCTGTCCCTCGGCTCTCTTGCCTTGCTCTCCCTTTTTTCTCTTTACCCTTTATTTTGCCTCTCCGGCTACCAGAACTGAGATGATGGAGTCTGCGACACCTAACAGCCGCCCCTCGCGCATGACACAGTGCGTCGATCTCATAAGCGGCGACGTTGGAGCCGACTCCAAAAAAAAAAGAAAAGAAAAATCTCCCGTAGTGGGTGCGTGCCTCCAGCACTAACCCAAGCAGTAATGAATGGTGAAGATACAAGAGAAGATCAAGAATTACGGTAGGTAAGTAATTTCCATTTTCTTCCAGTGTATTCTTCTATATTCATAACTCTCCACCTACCTCCCTACCAGAACCAGAGCCTCAGTTCTTGGATTTTAATATGTATGTACACATTACTGGAGTACATTTTTAACTTTGGTAGGATTCATCATCTTTTCTTTGGTTACCTGCGTTTCCAGGATGAAAGCTTTACTTATTTAGTATTGTAATTGAATAGCCACTAGGGCTTATATTTGGATTTTAGGAGTAGGTTCCTTTCTATTTCATTGGTAGTATTAGATAGCTATGTAGTTCTTCTGCCTTGTAGGCTGTTATCGAAATCTGAGACGTTGATGGAGCGTTGCAAAGATAAGGGCAGCAGTTTGAATATGTGTCTCGAGCAATGATAGGTTCTATAATTTGCATATAGTTCCATTTCTCTCTGGGCAGTTCTACTTAGAGGCAGACTGCTTACAGTTATGAATGTGAAGAATACACTGGAAGAAATAATATTACTAAGATGAGTAATTTTTATTCTGGTTGCAGTTACTTCAGCTAGAAAACTCGGTGAACTCCAAGCCCTGTGTGTTGAGAAGGACTATCTTTCCTCCATAACGACAAAGTGGTGCTGGAACAAATAGGAAATTCCTCCCCAAGGTGGTTTCCGATTTTTACTTAAACCAGTCCATTACATTGCCAGTTTTCTTTACTGAACATACTAGTTCAGGTGAGCGTAGACTCCATAGTCCTGATGTCAAAAGGGCATTAAGCTACTATATGACCCACACTAGGGATCATAGACATGACAAACAGCTATTTCAAACAACATGAAGTCTTGCTGTATTCTGACAAATGCAGTTAGCCCCAGCCTTTAAAACTGCCCATGAGAACAATGGGTTAACTTTCTATGCAGAGCATAGAACGCTGAGTTCGAGCTTGGTTGATGTCTCTGTCTAGAGCCCTTTGAAATCCAACCGTCAGATTCTTTACTGTGCCTCACTGAACAGTCGCTTCGGATATTTCTCCTACAGCTCAGTTCGAAAGCCGGTTAAAGTGTCGGTTTTTAACCGAAATTTATTTCCTCATAGTCGGTTCAGCCTCTGTCTGTGGTGCCGTGAGTACTAGATAGGTTTTGTGCTGATTTTCTGTGTGGAACTTGTGAAAGTGTAGATTGGTTCGGCTGAACCGATGATTTGTGGTGATTACTTGTATCTTTCTTTAGTGTGTAGTTACTGTTTCTTATCGGTTCTAAAAAAAAAAAAAAGTGGTTCGTGCGTTTTTTTCCAATACCCATGACACAGTTAGGAACTGATAAGGGAGCCTTGCCTGGCGGTTGCCATAAAAAGGGTAAGTTTGTTAGGTTGGCTGTGTCTGAGAAACTCAAGAAAAAAAACGGGCCCACTGGGTTTCAACACTGCAGTGAGTGTGGGGAAGTCTTTGCTAAGGCCAATCCCCACACCACCTGTGTTTATTGTCTGGGGTTTGAACACCTCGATTCAGACTGCCAGATATGTAAAAATTTTCCCAAATCTACCCTAGAAAAGAGATTAGGTAGACTGAGGGAAAAGGAGGCCGAGAAGTCTGCTAACCCGGATGGCCAGCCCGGTTCAGTTCTGACCAAACCAGAAGGAGTGCCCTCTGACCAGGGCGATACTTCTTCGGGCCAAAGGAGAGCTGATCCCGAGGGATCGGTTCCAACAAAAAGAAAATGCAAAGAGAAATCAACCAGTTCGGATCCAGAAGTTCATGTTCCGACCGCCGAAGAAATAGCCAGAGCGATTCGGATTGTGGAATCACTTGGCCCGGTTCCGACTTATCCGGCACCTTTTGGCAGGGGTTCAGTTCAGTCAGTTCCCCGGTTCACCATTATACCCTGAAGAATTTTATGAACCGAGTTTGAGGAGGAGGAGAAATTTGAAGATGATGATGGTGAAAGTCTGATGTGCCTGTGGAACTGAGATTTCTCAGACAGACCTTCGATTGTATCCCTCCCTAGGCTTTCTGAGTCCCTTCCCACTTTATGTTTTACAGAAAAGTGGCTGAAACCTCCAGCTTCCTATGGAGGAGGCAACAGAGGATCAGGAGGAGTCTGATTATGTGGAAATGATGGACATCCCAGAGTCCAGGAGACTGTCTGTTCCCCTTCACAAATCTTTTGGGAAGCAGACACAAAAAATCCTAAAGTCTCCCAATTCTATACCTCCTGTTGATAGAAGAATGGACAAGAGGTATACACTATCAGGCTCAGATACAGAGTTTTTATACCAGCAATGTATCCATGTTGGGGTTGTGCAGGCTACTGCCTGTGATAAGGCAAACATTCCCTTGGCTTCACACCCCCCAGACAAAGACTCCAGGAAGATTGATGCCATTGCAAAAAAACAGTACATGGCATCTTCCTTGGGACTTAGGCAGGCAAATTATATGGCCTATACAGCCAGGTACCAGAAGTCCAGGTGGGACACTGTACTGGCACTGGATAAACAGGCCTCCCCCCAGCTAGCCAAGGAGCTGGAGGAGGTGGCTGCAGCTGGGATTGAGGCATCAAAAGTACAGTTTCATGCTGCTGTGGACTCCAGTGATGTGTCAAGAGTCATGGCTACATCTGTGGCTCTTTGGAGAATGGCTTGGCTCAGATGTACTAGCATCTCGCAGATACCCAGGCTAAGGCCATGGATTTTCCTGTAGTGGGTAATTCTCTGTTTGGGGAGCAGACAGAGAATTACATGAAGAAAATGGACGAGTACAAGACCACTTACAGGAGTGCTCAGGCCAAGGAGAGGCAGGCAACTCCTCAAAGGCAGCAGTCTGAGGGCAGGGACAGGCGTTTTCATAGGCCTTTTTACCAAGCACAGACCTCTTCTCCCTTTTCACAGATGGGGTTCTTCAGAGGGAGACTTAGAAGGGGGATGAGCAGGGCTGCATCCACTCCTCAGCCTAAGGCCCCTACCAAGCAGACACCCTGATGGGCCTGCCCGGGTCGACTCTCCTATTCCAATAGGGGGGGCAGGCTGGCTTACTGTCCAGGACTGGATGTCTATTACATCAGACAAGTTGGTCCTGGAAGTAGTAAGCCAGGGACTGGTTCTCAGCTTCAGAAAATTTCCAAAGATGAGAACCAGATCTTTTCCACCTGCAGGTCTCTCAGAAACCCTTGCCCTAGAGGCAGAGGTTTCATCTCTTCTGGCTTTAGAGCCTATAGAGAGTGCTCACCTACACTGGGGCAAAGGTCTGTACTCCAGGTACTTCCTTACCCCAAAAAGACAGGGCAGTGGCGATCCATCCTAGACCTAAGATACCTAAACAAACATCTTTTGAAACCAAAGTTCAAGATGGTAACTCTGGGAATAATTCTTCCCTCTCTAAGGCCAGGGGACTGGCTAGCCTCCCTGGACCTCAAAGATGCCTATTTTCACATTCCCATCAGGTGCTCCCACAGAAAGTACCTCAGGTTCGAGTTGCCCTCAGGCCACTATCAGTTTAGAGCAATGCCCTTTGGTCTAACATCAGCCCCAAGGGTTTTCACAAAGTGCTTGGCAGTACTAGTTGTTTTTCTAAGGAATCAAAAGATTTTAATTTTTCCATATTTGAACGATTGGCTAATAGTGGGCCAGTCTCCAGACCAAGTCAAGTCAGACCTGCAGTTTGACCCAGCAAGTGCTCACTTCTCTAGGATTCCTTCTCAGCCTTCCCAAGTCAGTTCTCAAGCCAGTCCAGCTTCTTACCTTTATAGGCGCAGAGCTGGATACTGTCAAAGCAAGAGCCTTTCTTCCCCTGGAAAGGGCAAGAGTTCCTATAGAACTAGCTTCTTCCTTCAGACTTCAGGTGTGTCGACCAGCAAGGCATTTCCTCCCGGCTCTTGGGCCACATGGCAGCTTCTACAGAAGTGGTCCAAGGGCAGGATTCAGATGAGGGACATTCAGTTCTATCTGAGAGCCTTTTGGTCCCAGAGAAAGGATTCCTTACCAGACTGATTCCAGTGACTGGACCTTGATCCAAGCCCTTCAGTGGTGGCAGGAGCAGGACAATTTAAGGCAAGGGGTCCCATTTGCCACCTCAGTCTCATTCAGTGGTCCTTACCACGGATGCTCCTTGACTGGGGAGCCCATCTGGGGCCCTTACTGCCCAGGGACTGTGGTTCCCTCAGGAATCCCTTCTTCACATCAATCTCCTAGAGCTCAGGGCAGTTTTTGTGGCCCTGCAAGCTTTCTCTCAGTCAGTGCAGAACAAGGTGGTTCAAGTCAGAACAGACAGCACCACCACCATGTGGTACATCAGCAAGCAGGGAGGCACTCGGTCTATGGCCTTGTGCACAGAAGCCATGAAGTTGTAGTCCCTGGCTTATTCCCTGCAGACCTCTCTGATAGCAGTTCACCTTCCAGGGAAGGACAATGTGCTAGCAGATGCACTGAGCAGGATCTCACAGGGCCATCACAAATGATCCCTGGACCCTCTGGTATTGAAGGTGATTTTTTCAAGGTGGGGCACTCCAGAGATAGATCTTCCAACAATCACCAACTTCCTCTCTTTTGTTGCAGACCCCCAGTCTTGGGCTCGGTCCCCCTTGATGCTCTGATTCTGAACTAGGACGGGAAATTTGTGTATGCCTTCCCTCCCTTCCCTCTTCTGTTCAAAGTTTTAGTCAAGATAAGGTCACAACCTTGCAAAGTGATTCTGATTGCTCCAGACTGGGCCAGACAGCCTTGGTACCCTCTGTTGCTGTCCCTAACAGTCCATCTTCCCTGCTCTTCCCAGAATTACAACCTGTTAACCTCCTCTCAGGGAGGATTTGGTACTCCAATCTTCAGTCTCTCAATCTTAAGGCATGGCTCTTGAGTTAAGAGTTTGCATATTTACATCTGTCTCAGGGGGTTCTGGATATTTTCAAAGCTTCTCGAAAGCCCTCCACCAGAAAGACTTATAACTCCAAATGGAAGAGATTCAGCATTTGGTGTTCCAAGAAGCATATTTCTCCAGATACTGCTGAATTGCCTACAGTTCTGGATTATGTGGTCCATCTTAATGGCCTAGGCCTCAGACCAGCTACTCTCAAGGTTCACTTGTCAGCTGTTTCTGCTTTCCTGTCAGTGGGGAAGTCTTCCTCACTATCATCTCACCCTGTGTTCTGTAAATTTTTTAAAGGATTACTTCATATCAATCCTCCCTTTAGAGACCCTGCCCCTGCCTGGGATTTAAATGTTTGCATTGCTCAACTTATGCAACCTCCCTTTGAACCTGTGTCCTCAGCAGAGCTAAAGTACGTTACTTGGAAAACTGTTTTTAGTAGCCATGACCTCTGCCAGACGTATCAGTGAACTGCAAGCCCTGTCAGTGGAACCTGATTTTATCTCCTTTCACAGGGGTAAAGTGGTCCTTAGAACCAATAGAAGGTTCTTGCCCAAAGTGGTTTCAGACTTCCATTTGAATCAGTCTGTGTCTCTTCCTGTTTTCTTCACTGATCATTCATCCTCAGGAGAGAGGAGACTACACAGTTTAGATGTTAAAAAGCCCTTAGCTACTACATAGAGCGTACCAAGGGTCACAGGTTTGATTCCCTCCAGTTATTCCTCACTTATGGAGAAGTGGGAAAGGGCAAACCTGCCACCAAGAGAACTATTGCCAGGTGGATTGTGTCTTGTATACAATTCTGCTATGAAAACTGGGAAAGATTCCACCCTCAGGCCTGTGGGCTAACTCTACAAGAGGTATAGCTGCTTCCTGGCTGCTGCCAGGGACATCCTCTCTTAGAAATTTCTCAAGCAGCCAACTGAAAATCCATACCTTTACCAAACATTACTCCTGGATATCCAGGCTAGGAGTGATGCTCGTTTGGCACAGCAGTACTTAGAGCCTATTCCCAAAGTAGGTTCTGTCCCTCCTCCATGGAGGTACTGCTTGGTAGTCAGTATTTGTCAGAATACAGCAAGACTTCATGTTGTTTGAAGAAAAATTACTCACCTTAGTAATTATGTTTCTTCTATTGAGTCTTGTTGTATTCTGACCTCCCTCCCTACCTCCTCTCAGAACCTGGTTTTGGGAAGTGGGTGGGCAGGCGATGTTGCACCTCATGGGTGCTCCTTTTACCATACTTTCTTTTGTTGTTTGGGTGTTTGTTTTATTATTATTATTATTTGATTGGGTTTTATGCTTTCCTGACTTGAGTCTTCCTTTGGGAATCCAAAACTTTTGTTGCCAGTTGGCTAGTAAAAATTTTACAATTTCCACATAGGATAGTTAGTGAGTTTTGCTCGTAAGAATCTGACGTTGGATTTCAAATGGCTCCAGACAGAGACATCAGCTGAGCTCGATCTCAGCATTCTATGCTCTGCATAGAAAGTTAACCCTTTGTTCTCCGGGCAGTTTAAAGGCTGGGGCTAACTGCATTTTCAGAATACAGCAAGACTCAATAGAAGAAACATAATTACTGAGGTGAGTAATTTTTCTTCTTACCTATGGGGATGTAGGTAAGGGCACCCCAGCTTCTAAGAAGTCAGTCTGTCGCTGGATAGTCCAATGTATTGTTTTGCTATTTGAAAGTTGGCAAGGAACCCCAGCAGGGCTGAGGGCTCATTCAACCAGGGGCACAGCTGCTACTATAGCAGCATCCAGAGATATTCCTTTAGTGGAGATCTGTAAAGCAGCTACCTGGAGGACAGTACAACATTTACTAAACACTACAGCTTGGACACACAGTTCAGAAGTTATGCCAGATTTGGCACAGCAGTCCTGCAGAGCCTCTTTCCTAAGTAGGTTCTCTGCCCACCTCCATGAGGTAGTGCTTCAAAGTCTGCAGAGAGTTAGGATATAGAATACCTGGGTTAGAAGAAAAATTACTCACCTTAGTAATCTTGTTTCTTTCAAGGTATTCTTCTGTATTCATAACTCTCCCACCCTGCTGCCCCTTCCAGAACCAAAGCCTCTGCACTCCTGACCGGTTTTCTACTGAAAGTTCCAAACACTGGCATGCATAGTTTTTAGCCCTAGTGGGAAATATTTAATTCCTTCTTTTCTAGGTGATTCTGGTATTCGGTTAGGATTACAATAATATTAAGAATGTTTCATGCTGTCATGGACAGCTTAGTTGTGTTACATTAGATAAGTATATTAGATAGTCTTAGTATAGGTTGCCTTGTAGGCTCCTTAGAAATCTGATACATTGGTGGAATAAGGCTGATAAGGGCAGCAGTTTGAATATGTGGCACAAGCCAATGATGGTTCTGTCATTAGCATAAAGTTCTGTTATCTCCGGGCAGCTCTGCTTAGGAGGCTGCTGCAGAGAGTTATGAATATAGAAGAATACCTTGGAAGAAACAAGATTACTAAGGTGAGTAATTTTTTCTTTCTTTAAACCCGTCCGAGACATTTTCTCATTTTGAGTGTGAATGGTGGAACAGTCTTAATATTCTAACACAGCTGTTAAATGCTTATTGTGTCACCTTATGCAGCCACGCTAACAAGGATCTGTGTAAAGATCCAGCAATGTAAGAAAAATACCAGCATCTCAATTGAGTCGAAAGGGGGTTGTGAATCAGGTTGGTTGTATGCCCGCTGGGTCAAGTATATTGCACTGCTTTCCCTGAAGAGAGTGTGATATTCAGACCTGTTACCTGGGTGTGCTAGCTAAAAAGGGTTCATAATTGACCCCAGGACTCTAAACTGGTAGTTGCTCAGACCCAAAACGAACAGGAGGGTATCCCTGTTTGTCCCCTGTTTACTAATCGCACTTCAAAGGTCAGGCACTGTGGTGGTAGAGGGCCTGACCTCAGGAGTGGGTTTGTAGACAGTTACCACCCAGGTGGGTGGAGGAGCCAGCTTGAAGATATTTTGGCAAGTTTTAAGGGGAAAGGAACACTGCCAGAAGTGTGGATGTACACCATACACCACTCCTAGAACTACTGATCTTCTTGTACTAAAAGTCTCCACTACTCATTCACAGTAATAGGACTACACCGGAGGTGCTAGGACCCAGTGGGAGCCAAAAATCTTAAGGAGGGCTGAGGTAGGACCACGCATGCAAGGTACTGCGAGGCCGACTCACGCCCATATAGGCTATCTCTACAACAACCCTCCAATCATCTCATTTTCTTTTTCCCCGCCATTGAGTGCATGTCGGTCGTCCGCCAGGAGTCAAATCTTCATGTCCATACGACAGCAGCTATAGTCGTTCAGTTTCAATTAATTAGTTGTAGTTTTATTTAAAAAAAAAAAAAAAAGTAAAGAACAAGAAGAATTCTCTCAGCCTGCCATCGACGGAATCGACCATGAACAGTGTCGGTGATGGTAGGCAGACTTCATTTGAAAGCTTTTCTGGCAGCGGGCTGGGTCTGGTCCACTGCCTTTACGGAGGGGGGGATCTGACGACGGGCAGTCCAGTGCTCAGGAGGAAGGGCAGTCCTCTCAGAAGCACAAAAAGAAGCAGACCCATTCCCAGTCGCAGTCAGGGACCCAGCGCTGCTCGACCTCAGGCTCTTCTTCCTCCCACCGGTCGAAGAAGTGATACCTCATGAGGTCACCCTCTGGCATGTCTGCGTGGGGGTCGTCAGTAGCGGGAGATGGTAGACCGACTCTGACTTCTTCGGGGTCTCTTGTGGTCTCCGTTCTTCGTGGCCATGATCCTCAGCTCTGGAGCCCCTTTCTGCCCTCTGGTGGAGCTTCCGGCGAGCAGTTTCATCATTGGGTCACTCTTATGAAGCAGTGGGTTCAGTGTCTGTCCTGGCTGCCCTTACTAGCGGACACGGTGCAGGGGCCTTCGGGCCTAGGGACCATTGGACCGCAGCCAGGCTGGTTGGGTCAAGATGAGCGTGCGGTGCCTTCCCCAGTGCTGGCGCTATTGTCGCCGACCCCTTGTGCTTTCCCCCTCACTCTGTCTCTTCGCAAGGGCCGTCACAGGTACTGCATTCTCCTCCTCTTCCTTTCAGCACCTGTTGAAAGTCTCCGGTGGTGCTGCGGCCTTCAAGTGTCTTGGTGGCAGCATTTGGGGCCTCAGTTCCTCATCCGGTGATGGCCTTGGCATCATGTGCGATGCCGTTGCCCCACTCGGTGCCAGGGCCGAGTCGGGTGCTGGGGTCCTCAACGCCGATTCCGGGGGTGGCGCCTCCGGTACTCACTCCCCTCTATTTCTGTCTTTACTGATCCCTCTGGGTAGAGGTGGAGATTGATGAGTCTTATCCTGATCTACTTTTGTCAGATGATGTAGACAAGGACTCGTTTTACGGGCCGGAGAGTAAGCCCTCTATATCAGCTGAGCCTGTGGTAGAATATCTTTCCTTTAAGTCTCTGCTCAAAAACATGGGATCCACCTTAGCCCTTCAGACTTCTGCTGTGGACCCAGGAAAACTTTTGCGCCTGCAATATCTGCATGCCCCTGATATTCTCTAGATACTTATCCGCTCGTCACCCTCTGATGCTGTTGTTGACAAGGCCCAAGTGGCCACACTGTGAGTCTATTTTAAGCTTAATAACAAGTCAAAATGTACTATAAACACACTATTTATTTCTTCTCCCTGTAATCAAATGCCCTCACTTACAATTGTAATGTAAATTGAGGTAAAATTTGCCTGTACCCTTATGTCTGTAATTGTTGGTCACTGATCTAACGGAACCCTTGAATCAAATTACTGGCACTTTGCCATTTTATTCTTACTGATGTTATACCTGTATCCTTATGTCTTTTCTGTTTAACTGTTTTTAATGTGGAACCTTCGTAAAGAGCTTGTGCTCAAAGGTGTTGCCATCATAAAATAAATAAATAAATTTCCTGTAGACCTAACACACGTAGTGCAGCCCTCTTTTGAGACCCTTTCACAAGTCATATGGGACAGGCCCATGCTTATCCCTGCTGTGGCTAAGTCCATAGATAAGAAGTATGCGCCTCTTAAAAAGACGGGACAATCCTAGCCTCCTAGCTTTTTGGGGATGCCCTGGTGTTGCTTGCGGAGAACAACAAAGCCGTGCTCCCTCAGGAATCCATGGTGCGCCCCGTGAATAGAGTCTTATTAGATCGACACTCTGGGGAAACGGGTTACTTTGGGTTTGCGCATTGCTAGTTACCAGGGCCATTTCTCTTAGTATGAGTATATCCTCTGGCTCTCACTCAAATCAAAGGTCAAGAACCTCCTGGAATCTGACGCCAAAGTGGAGCTTCTGCAGACCATTACCAGAGGCATAGAGTCCAACAATCAGCAGCTGAAAACTGCCATGGATGCCTTTGACGTGGCCTCTAGGGCAGCAGTGACCAGGATTTGTACATGACAGCATTCCTGGCTCAGAACTTCGAGCTTCTCAAATGACGCTCAGCAGAGAGTTATGAACTTCCCCTTTGATGGTGTTTATCTGTTCAGCCCGCAGGTGGAGCAAGCACTGTAGGCCACTCAGAAAACCAGGACTGCCATTAAAACAGCCAGACCAGCTCCTGCTGCCTCAGAGGGGTGGGAACCGCTGACAGTTACCTAACAGGCAGTCCTTTCGAGGTAAGGGATGATGAGCCTTTAACGGGAACTAAGCCCCTCAGCCACAAAAGAAAACACAGCAGAAGGCACAGGGCCTGAAAGCGCCCAGTGCCACCCTCTGAAAACCCAGCCCAGGTCCCACCTTAGCTGCCCAAGGTGGATACCACTGTGGCAGTAGGAGATCATCTGACTCAGTTTTACAATCAGTGGAAATCCATTACAACAGACAAATGGATCCTCAGGATTGTACAAGAGAGATACTCTCTCAGTTTCACAGAGACCCACCAGATCTTCCACCCAAGCAGCAGCCCAGACTGTCTACCACTCAGTCAGACCTCCTTACTTCCGAGATTCAGGGCCTTCTGAAAAACAGGGCAGTAGAAGTAGTTCCGCAGGCAGAACGGAACACTGGATTCTACTCCCATTACTTAGGGTTCCAAAGAAAACTGGCAGTATGTACCCATTCTCGACCTAAGGAAGTTGAACAAATACCTGTTCAAGGAGAAGTTCAAGATGATCCTCTGGGAGCATTACTTCCACTGATTCGACTGATTGGCATCCCTGGACAAGCAGGATGCCCATCAACGCTCCAGTGCACCCAAGCCACAAGTACCTCTGTTTTGTGACTCTGGGTCAGCACTACCAGTTCAGAGTCCTGCCCTTTGGTTCTCCTTGGTGCCATGAGTCTTACAAGTGCTTCACAGTACTCATGGCACATCTCAGAAAAACTCAGCATTCAGGTGTACCTGCATTTGGATGATTGGCTCCTTGCAAGCCCATCCAGACAGGAGACACAGGAAGCAATTCCACAGCTTCCA
The DNA here is from genome assembly GCA_016271365.2 of Neoceratodus forsteri. Taxonomy (NCBI): domain Eukaryota; kingdom Metazoa; phylum Chordata; order Ceratodontiformes; family Ceratodontidae; genus Neoceratodus; species Neoceratodus forsteri. The sequence continues at coordinate 1,096,711,297 of CM057453.1, forward strand.
AATTCTCACCTCCACTGGGGTGCTTCCAAACCTGAAGAATCACAGCTTTGGCCTCCCAGCAGCTTCTCTTCATAGGAGCTCTCCTGGACACCTCCAGAGCATGGGCTTTTCTTCCAGAGGACAGAAGGAATGACATTCTTCAAATGGCTCTTTACATCAGGGAGAACAGCTCAGTTCGAGCTCTCGCGATGCAGTGGATGTTAGGTCTCATGGCATCGTCCGTCTTCACAGTGCCTCTAGCCCACCTACACATGAGGACCGCACAGTGGATGCTCAGCACAAAGTGGTCACTGACCCGCTTCTACAATCCTTCCACATAAAGGTGACAGAGCCTTTGACAAGGTCACTTGCATGGTGGACTCAAGAAGACAAGCTTTTCTAAGGTCTACCCTTTGCCCTGTGGGAATCTCAGATCACCATCACCATGGATGCAGCTCTGATCAGTTGGGGTCTTACTGTCAGGACCTCCACACTCTAGGAGTATGGAGCCAGGAGTCTCATCTACATATAAAAATGCCTTGGAGATGAGAGCAGTCCTATACACAGTCTGAGCTTTGGAGGATGTCCTCTGTTGCAAGGTAATTCTTCTTCAGATGAACAACAAGGCTGAGATGTATTACATCAACAAGCAGGGTGGAGCACACTCATACCCCCATGCTAGGAGGCCATGAGGGTATAGGAATGGTGCCTCGAATGTGGCGCCTTCATTCAGGCAGCCTACCTGCCAGAAATTGAATAATGTAGTGGATTGCCTCAGCAGAACAGAGGCAGATCCACATGGATAGTCGCTTGCGTCGTGCAATTGCTATTCGACAAGTGGGACAGTCCAGAACTAGACCTTTTGTGTCCCCACTCAGACGCAAAACTGCCTCTATTCTGCTCCAGAAATCCAGAACCAGGCATTTTCTGTCAGGATGCATTCAGACTGTGGTGGACAAGATGCTTTCTGACACATTTCATCCTCTTCCATTAATTCAAAAGGGTGCTGCTCAAGCTGGAGGCTCAGGGAGGCAGGATGATTCTCATCGCGGTTTTCTGGCCTCATCAGATATGGTTTCCATTGATCAACAAGTTGTCGGAAGTCCCTCCGAAGCTGCTTCCTCTATGAATTGACCTCCTGATACAGGGACCCCTAGCCCATCCCAACCTGCGTTCCCTCCATCTCCTTGCCTGGCTCCTGAGGAGATAGAGGTGGGTAGGTTTAAGGTCTCTCCTAGAATCTCAGAAATCCTCTTGGCAGTGCATAAGTCCTCCATTAGGAAAACATACGTGGCAAAGTGGAAATGCTTTTCCATTTGGTGCGCAAAGTCCACGTTGGACCCATTTGTTTGCCCACCAAATAAAGTGTTGGAGTACCTCTTAGACCTGTCAAATACAGGACTGCAATACTTGACAGTGAAGGTACACTGCTATGTGATTTCCGCCTACCGTGAACCAGTGCAGAATGTGTTCCTGGCTCAGTTACTGCTAGTCAAGAGATTCCTCAAAGGCATCCTACATACTAGGCCCTGGTCAGAAAACCGGTGGCCGTGTGGGATATCAGCCTCATGCTGGACATGCTCACCCATAAGCCCTTCAAGCCTCAGCCACTCAGACTTGAAGTTTCTGACCTGAAGACTGCCTTCTTAGTGGCCATTACCTCCACCCGCAGAGTCTCTGAAATACATACCTTGGTCACAGACCCCCACACACACACACAAACACACTGTATTTCACAAGGAAAATGTGGTTCTTAGGACTCACCCCACATTCCTACCCAAGGTGGTCTCAGAATTTCACCTTAACTAGCCATTGGTCCTTCTGACCTATTTTGCACTTCAAAAATGAAGGGATCGCACCCTTCACTCACTGGATGTCAAGAGGGTTTTGCGATTCTACATCGACAGAGCGAAAGACATTCTAAATCCAAGCAACTCTTTGTAGCATTCAGCATGGCCTGACTGGATCAGCCTGTTTCCATCAGATGCATATCTTCCTGGACATAGTCTCCACCACTCATTTACACTGATGGGATCTACACCCGGTGCAAGGACCCAGCAGGGCCAACATTTTCAGAAAGGCTGGCGCCGAGGTAGGGCTACGAGTAGACTGGGCTTGCGCTGTATAGAGTACCTCAATGCGACCCTCCAACCACCTCAGTTCTTTTTCCCCGCAGCTGAGTGCGCTCAGTGATGACGATGCTCGTCTGGCCAGGAGTCAAACCCACAGCAGCTACAGTTTTCAGTTTTGTTCTACTTATTTTAATTTATTGTTTTCTAGAGAGTGATAAAGTAAACAATTAATTTTAATTACAAGAAGAAGTCTTCAGCCTCCATTGGTGGAGTTGACCATGAGTCAGGCAGGTGACAGTAGGGAGACTTTGCATGACTGTTCAGTCAGCTGGTGTGAGTCTGGTCCATGCGCCCCCTACCCCGGGGGGGGGATCTGACTACAGAGCAGTCCAGTGCTTATGGGATGGGCGGTCTCCTCGAGCACAAAAGTGGTCATTCTCGGCACCAGCTCGACCTCGAGCTCTTCTTCGGCCTCCTGGTCAAAAAAGAAATGGCACCACTCGAGGTCGCCTTCTGGTAGGTCTGCGCATTGAGCGTCAGTTATCGGGGATGGGGGCCACTCTCCGGCTTCTGTTCCTGATGCCAGGCATCCTCGAATCCAGAGCCCCTCCCTGCCTGATGGGAGGGTCTTCTGGAGAGCAGTTTCACCATTGGGCCACTCTTATGGAGCAGTAGGTGCAGAGGTTGTCCCAGCTACCTGAGCTGGTTAGTCCGTCGCCGGGGCCTTCAGGCCTCGGACTGGCAGGCCGGGCGGTTGGGACTCCCTAGTCATGTGGCACCTTCTTCAGTGCCGCCGACACTGTGTCCTGGTGTCTATCCCTCTCACATGGTTGCGGTGCATGGGGTCCACACCAGTGCCTTTATCTCTTGATGAATTTCTTCTCGGAGGTTGTAAACTTCTGCTGCGACACCACTGCCTGCAGTGCCAGCCTCCCCAGCATGTGCGCCGCACACAGCGTCACGTCCCTTGCTGGTGCTGTGCTCAGTGCCATTTCCCATGCTTCCTGTGCCGGTGCCACCTGTGTTCTTGGCCCGCCCCCCCAAGGTGGCACCAGGGGCTTTTGCGGTGCCACATGGGGGTCAGAGGTTCTCTACGACGATTCTCTCTGCTCCTCCTCCTTCTTCCTCTTTTCATCACTTTCCTATCTATGCAGTCCTTCGTGGGCTGGCAGGGGATGATGTTGAACCTGATCCTGATCTTCGATTGGAGGATGACGGAGATGATGACTTCACCCTTGGGGCGGGGAATAAACCCCTTTCTACAGAGCCTTTGGTGGAGGACCTTTCTTTAAGTCTCTGCTCAGAAATTTAAATTCTCTCTCTCTCTCTCTCTCTCAGCCTTTGAGATCGATCCTGGGAAACTGCTGCATCTGCAGTATCTACACGTTCCGGATATTCCTGTGGAACTAGCCCCTCTGGTGCAGCCCTTTTTCGAGACTCTTTCACAGATGGTGTGGGATAAACCGGTGCTTATTCCTTCTGTGGCCACGCCCATAGATAGGAAATATGCTCCTCATAAGGATTGACCTATTCTGGCCTCTCAAGTCTTTGCTGATGCCATCGTAGTTCTGGCAGAGAATGACAAGGCTGTTGTTCTACAAGAGTGGACAGCATGCCCCATTAACAAAGAATCTCGCAGGATCGACACCTTGGGTAAGCGAGTCTTTGCTGCTTCCACCTTATGCATGCACATTGCTAGTTACCAGGGCTATTTCTCTCAGTATGAGTATACACTCTGGCATTTGCTCAAGACTATGGTAGAAGCCCTTGCTGACTCAGAGCTTAATTCAGAGCTCCTCCAGACTATCACTAGAGGCATTGAATTCCAATAATCAATAGATTAAGGCTGCTATGGATGCCTTTGATACTGCCTCCAGAGCAGCAGTGGCTGGTATCTGTACTCGTCGCCATTCTTGGTTACGCACCTCGGGTTTCACCAATGATGCCCAACAAAGAGTTATGGCCTTGCCTTTTGATGGTGTGTATCTGTTTGGCCTCCAGGTTGAGCAAGCGCTGAGGCCACTCAGAAGATAGGTCAGCCATTAAAATGACTAGACCCCCCCCGCTAGCAGCTCTTTCAAAGGGGCGGAGGTTGGCATCAGTTTCAAAACCATCAGTCTTTTTAGTAGTAAGGGCAGAGGAGGCTTTAACAAAAACAAACTCCTCAGCCGCAGAAGAAAACGCAGCAGAAGGCACGGACCCTAAAGCCCTGGTGCCACCCTCTGAGATTCAGGCCCAAGTCCCTCCTCAACTGTCTGAGGGGACCCTTCCTCGCACACAGGAGTATGTTTGACACTGTTCTACTACCAGTGGTAATTGATCACTTCAGACAAATGGGTGCTGAGGATTATCCGCATGGGTACTCCTTAAATCTTCTGGAAACACCTCTGTATCATCCACCCAAATGACAGCCCAGGCTGTCTGTCTCTCAGTCAGACCTTCTTGCTTCCAAAATCCAAGGCCTTCTGAATAACACGACAGTAGAGGTAGTTCCGCTGGAACAGTGAAACACAGCTTTTACTCTCATTACTTTCTGGTTCCAAAGAGAACAGGCGGTATGCGCCCAATTCTCGACCTCAGAAAGTTGAACCGGTTCCTTTACAAGGAAAAGTTCAAGATGATTTCACTCGGTACTCTGCTACCTCTGATTCATCAACACGCATTGGCTAGCCTCCTGGACATGCAGGACACCTGTCAACACATTCCTGTGCATCCAAATCACCACAGATACCTCAGATTTGTGGCATTGGGTTAACACTACCAATTCCGAGTCCTGCCTTTTTGGCTGTCCTTGGCACCTCGAGTTTTTACAAAGTGCTTTGCAGTTCTTGTGGTGCACCTGAGAAAACTTCGGTATTCAGGTATTTCTGTATCTGGACGACTGGCTTCTTGCGAGCCCTCCAGACAACTAACTATGGAAGCCGCTACAGAGTTCAAATTCCTCACGTCCCATGGGAGTCCTACTAAACTTGGGAAAGTCACAGCTACAGCCCTCCCAGAAGTTCTTCTTCATAGGAGCCCTCTTGGATACCTCCAGTGCGAAAGTCTTCCTTTCAGAGGATAGATGGAGCGACATCCTTCTGATGGCCCACTCAGTCAGAGAACACAGCTCAGTTCGGGCTCTCTCTATGCAGCAGATGCTGGGTCTCATGGCAGCCTCAGTGTTTACTGTTCCTCTGGCTCAACTTCACATGAGAACTGCCCAGTGGATGCTCAGCGCTCAGTGGTCGCCAACCACACAACTTCATTCTTTTCGCATGCGGGTGACGGAACCGTTGAAATGGTCACTCACCTGGTGGTCTCGAGGACAACCTTCGGGTTGGCTATTCCTTCGCCCCTCCAGACCCCCAGATCTCCATCACAATGGATGCATCCCTGTTGGGATGGGGAGCTCATTGTGAGGGTCTCCACACGCAAGGTTGTTGGAGTCAGGACGAATCTCAGCTTCACATAAATGTTTTGGAAATAAGAGCTGTCCTTTATGCTGTTCGGACCCTGGAGGACATACTCTGTCGCAAGACCATTCTCCTTCAGACGGACAACAAAGCAGTGATGTACTACATCAACAAGCAGGGTGGAACACACTCTTACCCCTTGTGCAGGGAAGCAATGAGTGTGGGACTGGTGCCTGGAGCATGAAGCCCTGATCCAAGCGATTTACCTGCCGGGAGTTCAGAATAACTTGGCAGACTGTCTCAACAGAACGAAGGCAGATCCGCATGAGTGGTCCCTCAACACAGTCGTCGTACAATCACTCTTACAGGAGTGTGGAACTCCAGACCTGCACCTTTTTGCGTCCCCACTCAATGCAAAACAGCCTCTCTTCTGCTCCAGAAATCCAGGACCTGGCATTTTTTGTCAGGATGCATTCAGTCTGCAGTGGCCAAAATGCTTTCTGTATGCATTCCCACCTCTTCCCTTAGTTCAGAGGGTGCTGCTCAAACTGGAGGCAATGGGGGGCAGAATGATTCTCATTGCTCTGTTCTGGCCTCGTCAGATCTGGTTTCCGCTGATCAACAAATTGTCAGAAACTTCACCGAAACCGCTTCCACTTCAGACGAACCTCAACAGACCTACACGGCTAAATGGAAGCGTTTCTACGTCTGGTGTGCAAAATCCTCTTGGTACCCCTTTTCCTGCCCACCTAACAGGGTGCTGGAGTATCTCCTAGACCTGTCAAACACAGGTCTCCAATACTCCACCATTAAGGTTCACCTTTGCTCAATTTCAGCTTACCATGAGCCCATACACTCCATGTTCCTGGCTCAACTTCCTGTAGTCGAGAGATTTCTTAAGGGCATTCTGCATACCAGGCCACCAGTCAGACGACCGGTTGCAGTCTGGGACATTAACCTTGTGTTAGACATGCTCACCAATAAACCTTTCAAGCCCTTGGCTACGTGTGATCTTAAATTTCTGTCTTGGAAGACCGCCTTTCTTGTGGCCATCACTTCCACCCGCAGAGTGTCGGAATTACACGCTTTGGTCATGGACCCTCCATATACTGCATTTCACAGAGACAAGGTGGTTCTCAGAACCCACCCTAAATTTCTTCCCAAGGTTGTCTCAGAATTTCATCTGAATCAGCCCTTGATCCTTCCTACTTATTTCATAAACTTCCAGAATGAGGGAGAGCGTGCTCTGCATTCACTGGATGTGAAGAGAGCCTTGAGGTTCTACTTAGACAGGAAAAAGGAATTCCGTAAATCTAAACAACTGTTTGTCACCTTTAGGCGCAGCCCAGCTGGGCCAGCCTGTAGCCATCCAATGTATTTGTGCATGGACAGTAGCTTGCCTTTGCCACTGCTACTCCATGGCACAGGTCAAGCTAGAAGGCAGAGTATATGCTCATTCTACCAGAGCAGTTGCGGCCTCTGTGGCAGAACTCCATAAAGTTCCCATTGCAGACATTTGCAATGCAGCTACCTGGAGCTCTGTGCATACTTGGCCATGCACTATGCCTTGGATGTCCATGCCAGACAGCACCAGTCCTTTGGCAGGACACCTTAATGGACTTCTATCCTAAAGTGAGCTCTCTTCTTTCCTGCCTCCCACCTCGAGGATTATTTAGCTCGGTACTCTTCCATCAGTGTGAATGAGTAGTGGAGACTTTATGTCCAGGAAGATATGGAAATTACGTACCTACTGTAATTCTTGATCTTCTTGAACAAAGTCCCCACCATCCCCCGAGCTCACTTATCTGTGTCTTGGTCTTCACTCCCTCGATGCTTGGGCTGTGAAGACTGTTGTGTTGATTCTTCTTAAACAGGTCTTTCGGACTGTCTTATGTCTGCCATAGTTTGGGTTTTACTAGGTTAATTTATGCTGCTTCTTGGGGCGAGTATTGAGGCGTTTGGAGGTCGATGCTGAGGTAGTCTGTACAGCAGGCCCTAGCTCATGATTGCCGCTTCCTTGGCTCTACCCAGGCGCCAGCCTTCACAAAGAATTTTGGCTTCCACTTTGTGCACGCCCGAGCGAGATCCCATCAGTATGAATGAGTGGTGAGACTTCATCCAATAACATCAAGAATTATGGTAGGTACGTAATTTACATTATTAAGTTGGTAGCATGTCTTCGCCATTGCTACTCGATGACACAGAGTAAAACTGGAAGGATGGGGTTTATGCCCACTCTGCCAGAGCAGTCGTGCTTCCCTGGCAGAGATTCGTAACATACCCATTACAGATATTTGCAAGGTGACTACTTGGAGCTCATTGCACACTTTTGTAGCAACCATGCTCTGGATGTTCATGCCAGACAACACACTTCTTCAGCAGGACAGTACTTAATGGACACCTGTCCTAAGTGAGCTCCATCTCTTGTCGCCCTGTTCAGGGATTGATTTTAGCTCAGTACTCTCTCATAAGTGTGAATGAGGTGGAGACTTTTAGTCCAAGAAGATATGGAAATTACGCATCTACCATAATTTTTTTTGAATACTCTGTTTATTAAGAATTTTCTTACAAACAGCACATACAGAACATATACATCAACAGACAATAAAGCAAATAGTCAGACAGACATCCTAAATACACTGAAAATACATATCCTATGTTAACACATAACACAAATAATCATGTATCATCTTTTGACTCATTTAGTTTCTCATTTAGATGCAGTCGAGTGTGTATTGCAATCCATGCTGTCATATATAATCAAGTATTTACCATGCCATGAAATATCCAGGTAGACTATTTCATCCTATACACAGTACAAGTGTCAGATAGCACATCTCTAGGGATAGCAAGTCAATATCTAGTAAAAAAGAGCCTATTCTGGGGCCTAAATGTTGAGCCCTGTGCGAAGCATCAGATTTTCAGGCATACTCAGGGATGCCAGAAAGGGGGTCCACTCTCTCAGGAACAGCTCCTCTTTATCTCTTACAGCCCATGTGAGTCTCTCTAGTGCAAGAGAGCGGATAACCATTCTCCGCCATTCCGTTACCATAGGCCCATTTCCCGTGACCCAAGTATTCTGTATGCAGTGCCTTGCCATTACAAACAGAACTCATCCGTCTTGCCAACGGCAGCCACTCCTCCTCCCCTTCCACTACCTCTACTCCAAACAAGCAAACCAATGGATCCCGACTCAGCCATCCCCCTGCTACCTTGTTCACCTCCTGCACTACCCCCCAAAATTTGACCAGGACCGACATGTCCAGAAGCAGGAAGAAGGTGCCCAATCCTCTGTTACACCTCCGCACAGAGGTGTGACAATGCTGACGCGCCATGGACCACCACCCGGGACCAGTATATCCTATGCAAAAATTTATAGAAAGCCTCCTTAAACTTATTACACACCATAATCCTTCCGGCATCCCTAAGACTATCTTCCAGTTCTGCTTCAATATTTGTTGCCCCAAATCCCTCTCCCAGAGAACCCTTGTGGCCTCCGTCAGATCCGGTAAGTTCTGTTTATCTTGTTTAGACACTTTTCCAGTAAATCCTTTGGGATCTTTCTTGGCCTGACATACCATCTGCTCTGTCCTGTTTCGGTGCAGTCCTCCCCTCTCTCCCATTCCCAGCTTTCCTACAGATGCTTTCACCTGCAGGTACCGAAACAATTGAGATGTCCCCAACCTCATATCCCGCTTGATCCTATCAAACTCACTTAGCTCTCATTTCTCCACCAGAGTCCCTATATATGTCACTTCTCCCGTTCTAGAAACCCCTTGTCTTCCATCCCTGGCACGAAAAAAGGGTTCCGCGCTATTGGGAGTAGCACAGTCTCCCTCCGAGCCAATCCTCCCCGCTTCCACAAGCGGTCCCAAGCCTCTAACGTTTCCCTAACTAACGGGTTCCCACCCCCCAAAGTCCTGTATGCCTGTAATCTCCTGCTATGGAGGTAGCTGTAAGCCTCCTGGGGTCCCTCCCTGTTCCAGGCTCACCCAGCTAGCCACGCCTGGTCTATGAACCCAGTCTGCTATCCTCTAAGCTGCACCGCCCCTGTAATAAGTACCTAGGTCTGGGAAATTCAAGCCTCCCTTAGTCCTATCCGCCTTAAGCCTTTTCAGACTAATTCTGGCTTCTTGCCTTGCCAGATAAAATTCGAGAACCCCTCTCTAACTAGCCATCGTCCTCATTGTCAATCTCAAGTGAAGCATTTGCATGGATATATAATGCGGGCATAATATTCATTTTATGAGATTGATCCTCCCTATCCAGGATACAGGAAGCGTTCCAGCACTTGAGATCTGCTAGGATCATTTTATCAGGGATAATAGTTTAGCTTATATAGCTCCTCCCATCATCACCTATCCGGACCCCCCAGATATTTAAAATCTGTCTGAGCCACCTTGAATCCCATACGCTGCACCTGTTGGCTCACATCTGGGAATCCCATAATTTCAGATTTCCTGATATTGATCTTATACCCGGAGAAATCAGCAAATCTCTCGATAATATTCATCAAGTGCCCCATGGAACTATGCAAGTCTCCCAAAAATAGCAGCATATCATCCGTGTATAGCGCCACCTTATGCTCCCTCCCTTCAAGATCTCTAACACTTACCACACCTGTATGCTGGCGTATAGCTGCCGCCAAGGGTTCGATCGCCAAAGCGAACAATAGGGGGGACAACGGGCACACCTTGCCTCAATGCACCCTCCCAGGGCTTAATTTCGGACAGGCATCCATTAACTGTAACTCAGGCACTGCCTGAGGTACATAGCCTAACCCAGCCTATGAACGAGTCTCAGACCAAACGGCCATCACTCAAAGAGATACTCTCATTCCACCCTATCAAACGCTTTTCAGCGCCCAAGATCATCACCCTATCCTCCTCTTTCTGTTCTGGCTCACCATATGACGCTTAGCAGTCTCCTCACATTATGATAAGACTGACACCCTCGATGAACCCGGTCTGGTCTGGGTGGACCACCCCGCAGAATATTTTCTAATCTGGTGGCCAAAACCTTGGCCAAAATTTTCATATCTACATTAAGGAGGAAATAGGCGGTATGCTGTGCAATCCAACTCATTCTGTCCCCTATGCTATTAAGCAAATGTTTGCCTCATAACAGGAGTCAGGTAGCTCGTGACTCACCTCCCTCTCCCTAATTACCTTACTCAGAGTGTCTGCCATCTGTCTCCCCAGAATCCTGTGGTTCTCGGCAGGGAAACCATCCGACCCACTGGCCTTACCCTCCTGCAGTTTCTGTATGGCTCTTAAAATTTCCACTCTTGAGATGGGTTGGCCTAGCAGCCCTCTGTTCTGCCTGTGAGACCTTTGCAGGCACTTCATCCAGAAACTCCCAGATGCATTCTTCCTTCCCACTATACTCCGCTTATAGTGCCTCATAAAAGCTCCTAAAACAATCTGCTATATCCTCGAGCTATTGAAAACCTGTCCTGCCACTCCCTTAACCTCAGTATCCGTGTGGGCACCCACCCCTTTCATTAACTTTACTAACATAGGTCCTGACTTATTCCCCATTCGACCACCCTTCTTTGCAGTAAAACCATGCCTTCCCAGCCTCCTCCTTAACAAGGCATTAAGAGCCTCCTCACTGTTACTAAAGATCCAGCAACTTCCCCACCCACCCGCTTTCTCCAATTCTTTCACTTCGCCTCTCCAGTTCCTCCTCTTACTCTACTCTGTTTCTTGATTTTAGCTACGAGGCTATGATAGCTCCCCTCATGAAAGCTTTCCCTGCCTCCCAAAGGGTAATACTAGAGATCTCATTCATGGAGTTCATCTCCACATATAGCTTCCACTGTTCTGCTGGATATTCCTTAAATGTCCGGTCCTTGATCAGGTATGTAGGGAACTTCCAAGTGCCTGGTCTGCTCTCCACCCCCCTCCCGGATATCTTTAAAACAACCATAGCATGGTCTGAGATGAAAATGGGACTGTGGGTTATCTCTTCAATCCTATCCACCCATCCTCTGGGTAGGAAAACGTAGTCCAGACGGGACCGAGTCTTATGGGGGTTGGAATAAAATGTATATTCTCTTGCACTGGGATTAACCGCTCTCCAGCTATCCACCATGTCTAGATCTGCCATCCCCACCAACCAGTGGCTCATAGCCTCTGTCACCCGCCCCTTCCCAGCAGAGTGATCCATGGATGCATCCATGGTCCAATTGAAGTCCCCTCCTAAAATAAGCCCGGGGAATTGCTCCCTGACAAGCAGGCCCAGCAAAGAGGTATAAAACTGCGGGTCGTGCACCTCCGGCGCATACACACAGCCAAACGTAAGTGTCTCCCCCTGCCACGTTCCTGTGACAAAGATGTATCTACCCTCCTTTGGGTCTCTCACCACCCTCCTCACTTCAAACAGTAGGCCCTTGTGCAGAAATATTGCTACTCCCCGCTAATGGGAGGAGTAAGAGGCCGCAAAACACTTTCCCACCCAATTTCGCACCAGCTTAGCGTGCTCTACAGCCGTCAGATGGGTCTCTTGCAGCATCGCCACCTGTGCCCCCGCCTCTGCCTCAGTGCAGTCAGAACACTGTCCTCTTTACTGGGCTCGTATACCTTTTACATTCCAAGAAATTACATTAAGATTTACTGCAGCCCCATCCTTCGCAGCGCCTTTCCAGGCTCCAGCCAATTCCCATTTAATGTCCCTGCACCTTCCATCTTCTCATAGCATTTGAAAACAGGCTTGCATATTATCTTTGGTTTCCACACAGTCGACTGCATCCAAAAAAAAATAACCAGACATCTACAGTAACAACAACAATAATAATCCTATCAAGAATAATATTTTAAGTTTACAGCACTGACATAACTCCTCCTCCCGCCACCCTCCCTCCCTCCTTAGTCCTTTTTCTTCCTCCCCACTCAACCTTCCCACGACATTCCTCCTCCAGTTACACTAATTGCTAACATAGCACAAGTGTTTATCCTAAAGAAACAGATGAACAAATACTCTCCTCCTCAACTGAGATCGTGTCCCGCTGCTCCTCCCAACAGCCAAGTTCCTTTACCCTAGAGTCCTCCCCATGCGGCCTCATCAGCAGCTCCCAGGCTCAGGCCACCTGCCTATCTTCACCACCCTCTTTCTCCAATCTGCTCCCTCTCCCTCCGACTCCTGCCTGCCTCCCACCCCCACTTTAAGAAACAGTCATGGATCCCTTCCTTTCTTCTAAGCCCCATTTTCACGCCACAGCCATAGGTCCTCCCCACTCCCCGTACTACCCACCCTATATCTCTTCCTGTACCATGGCCTATTTACCCCAGAGAGTTCTAACACTTTTACACTCTCTCTCCCCTCTAAGAGAGGCAAGGGCAACATCCCACTCCAGAAAGGCAAGGGCAGCTTCCCACTCTTCAGGCTATCTCATTCCCCAACTTACCGCTGTATCTTGAGTCTATCTCCCACTCCCCCCACTTCTAAACCACCCAAACGAGAGGATACACTATCTGTGCCTCCCTCCCACTCCTCTATCGATGCCTGCTAATATAGGCACTGCGCTCCAACTCATGTCCCAAGCGGGTTAATCTGCGCCCTATACTCTTGATCCTCCACTTAACCCCTTCCCTCGCTCGAGAGAGCAACATCGTACGTGACAACACACAGCATCCCAAGACATCCAGGGCAACAAAGGCCGACCCCAGGCCATGTCGTCTACTAGGATGTGCTTAACCCGCTCCCCTCCCATATATAGCCGACCTCCCGCTCCAGGCCCCTCGCTCCACGATTTCATCTCCCTGTAACACCCCAAAGCCCATATGCCAGCGAGGGGACCTTGGAAGCCCAGCAGCCCCCAGATGCATCCACCCCACCCCCACACCCATCCCGCCCAGCTTCCCCCCCTCCATCACCCCCAGTTCTACCCCCAGGCTCTCCCCCAGGCATACTGGTACCCACCTCTAAATTTCAGCATAACACAGGTAACTATAAGGGAAAAAGAACAAAAGAAGAAAATGAGGCACAGAGGATCATCTGGGACACGAGGGCGAGGCCGCGCCATCTGATTACACGTGCTAGGCCTGCCCCCGCTCCTACCTTGCAGTACCAGTCCATAGACTCAAGGCCTCTCTCTCTACAGCCCCAGCCTTCTGACGAATTCACAAAGTTCACGTATCAGCCACAATCAGAGAGTCGATAAAAAAGACCAAGGCAGAGGGAGACCCAATCGAATCCCACCTTCAGCACTCATTGTCCCCCACTGCACGATGGGTACTGGCAGCAATCGGGCTAGCGGCCATTTCTTCTTCCTCGTGGATCCCCCAGGTGAATAAGGTGCAACAGCACCAACAACTCAAACACAAAACCAGTTTCCAACTTTAAACAGGAACCAACATTCATATAACCCCACCAGAGGCAAGTTCCAGTCACCTCGAACATCCGATTCCTCCCAGCTCACCAGCAGTCCCTCAGCTCACTCTTCTCCTTAGGGCCTTCACAAATTCCTCCACTTTTTCAAGCTCCCAAAAGAGTATGTTGCCCTTCATGCTTGATTTTAAGTGTGGCAGGGTACACAAGAAAGTTTTCCACCTTAAATTCCTCAACTGGGCCATAAGCCCGTTAAACGCCTTTCTCCTCTTTAACAAGTGCACTGAGTAGTCCTGTGAGAGAAACAGCCTATGACCTTCAAAGCTCAGGGACCCCTTCACACGATATTCTTTCAGGAATGCCTCCCGGTCTTGGAAGTTATGAAAGCGCATGATGATCTGGCGGGGAGGCTGATCCGCCGGTGGCCGTGGGATAACCGCTCGGTGCGCTCTTTCCATTTTTACTCTTCCATTTTTCACATTCATGCCTAGCAACTCTGGTAGCACCCTGCTACAGAAATCCAGGGCATCCTTCCCTTCCATCCCCTCTGGCAGTCCTCTCAGGCGCAAATTCAATCGCCGTGATAATTTTCTTGGTAATCGAATGCCTCCTTAAATTCCTCCAGCTCCTTCTGGGCTGGCGACTGCCCAGGGACCATTAGTACCTCATCCTCCAGTCTTGAAATTCTTCCTCCACCTCCGCTAACCTGACTCCATGCTGTGCTTGCTGCCAGAATCTCCTGCAGCCTGCCGTCTAGCTTATCCTCCAGCTTTGTTAATCGCGGCTTTAGGGCTGCAATCACTGTCAGTTAGCACCTTTCCAAGCACCGCAGCCGAAAGCAAGACCAGGCCTGCATTCTCCTCGCCCGCCGATTTAATTCTTCTTTCTGTCACCAAGGGTTTTTGAGGGCATCGGGTTAGAAATTCATCCATCCTGCCCTCCTCCACCACCGATACAATTTTTCGCCGCTCTGGGGTGAGAGACTCTATAAATTTTTCCTTTTATTAATGACTGTCCGGACGGAGCAGGCGGGAAACGCAACTGCTCAGTTAGCTGCTCATTAGCGCCCCCCTACCATAATTCTTGATCTTCTTGGATGAAGTCTCCACCACTCATTCACACACCCACACACCATCCCCCAAGCTCACTCACTCTGTTTCCGGTCTTCACTCCCTCATTGGCTTGGGCTGTGAAGTCATTGTTAGGTTGATCCTTCTTACACGGGTCATATGGACTATCATATGTCCAGATTAGGTTAGTTTGCGCTGCACCTCCTCGGTCGAAAGAAACTGAGGCGGTTGGAGCATTGATGTTGAGATAGCCTATACGGGAGGAGCCAATCTCAGGTGCGCAGCATGAGTCCTGCCTCGCGCCTGCTTTCCTGAAGATTTTGCCTCCACTGGGTCCTAGCGCCTCCAGCGTAGTCCCATTAGTGTGAATGAGTGGTGGAGACTCGTCCAAGAAGATTAAGAATTATGGTAGGTACGTAATTTCCATTTACAGGTGAGTAACTTGTTTTTCTATTCCAGATTCTTCCTGGTCCTCAAGAGAACAGGGGACTTGAGGCCCATTCTAGACCTCAAGGACAAAAAGTTCCAGATGGTCTCTTTGCACGGTCTTGTACTGCTGCCCAAGCAGGGCAACTGGCTGCGTTCCCACGTATATGCAGGATGCCTATTCACATATCATGGTTTGCCCTCCTCACAGTCGTTACCTG
This sequence comes from Neoceratodus forsteri, assembly GCA_016271365.2. Classification (NCBI taxonomy): domain Eukaryota; kingdom Metazoa; phylum Chordata; order Ceratodontiformes; family Ceratodontidae; genus Neoceratodus; species Neoceratodus forsteri. Next base: position 1,096,726,791 of record CM057453.1, read on the forward strand.
CGGTTTCTGTTCCAGGGGGAGCATTACCAGTTCAGGGTATTGCCCTTTGGTGTCTCCTCTGCACCACTGGTCTTTACCAAGTGCTTAGTGGCTATAGCAGTGGCACGAAGGCCTGTATGTGTTTACATATCTGGATGACTGGTTACTGAAAGCTCAGTTCAGGGAGCTCTTGTTGTTCACTCTTGAATGCACCCTGCAGTTGCTGCACTCCTTGGGCATCACGGTCAATTGACCCAAGTCTGTGCTGACCCCTTCTCAGAGATTACAGATACATAGGGGCAGTTCTGGACTCTTCCTGGGGCGAGGCCTTCCTTCCTCAAGACAGGTTGGACCACCTTATTACGCAGGCCCAGGAGGTGGCTTAGAGTTGGCATGTTCCAGCCGGAACATTCCTCAGGCTACTTGGCCTCATAGCCGCAGCCATTGTGACGTTCCTTCTGGCCAGGCTACACATGAGGATCCTGCAGTGATCCCTCAGGGTTCAGTGGGATCAGCGTTCAGACGATCTAGATCAGCTGGTCCTTGTCTCCTTGCCAGTTTGCGCAGTGCTTCACTGGTGGATGAACTTGGCCAATCTCTTAACTAATTCTCTCCCGGTGGTCATTTTGGGTCAGGTTCAGCAATGTATAGTACTGATGCCATATGGCAGCTATGGGACCGAAGGAGGGAGTCACTTTCTTATCACCACTCCTCATCAGATCCTCACCACGGATGCTTTGGGTCAGGGTTGGGGAGCTCATCTTGCCCCAGGGCCTCTGGTCCTGCGGGGAGACTCATCTCCACATAAACGTTCTAGAAATGAGGGCAGTTCTGTATGCTATACAGGCCTTCCAGAACCAGCTGTACCCAGGTCCTTTGTTGGTGCAATTGGAGAATCTCTGTGTAATGTATTACATCAGCAAGCAGCGGGGTCCCATTCCTACCTCTGTGTTGGGAGCAATGAGGGTCCGATACAGGGCTCTAGATCACAGTCTTAAACTGTCAGCAGTCCAGGTGCCCAAAACACTTTGGCAGACGGCCTTAGATCTGTCACAGTCCAAAATGCATGAGTGGGAGCTGCTGACCTCTGTCACAGAAGACCTGTTTGACAGGTGGGGTCGTCCAGAGTTGGACCTTTATCGTCCCCACTCAACACAAAACTGCCGTGTTTCTGCTAGCTAGATCCAGGGCCTGGAGTTTTCTTGCACGGGGACAGAACCTGGCAGCTAGGAGGAGATGGGGGGGACAGAGGGGGAGAAAAGGGGGCAGGAGGAAGACAGGCAAGTCAGGAACTATACTCCTTCAGGATGCTGAGAACCCTGCAAGTGGATAGGGCCCGCAAATGGGAGGGGGTCAGGGGAGAAGTGGGCAGAGGGCCACCAGGAGGTAGTCTAGAGCTGAGATGGAAGGCACACCTTTTAGAAGGTATGGGAGGGTAGGGGTTAGCGATAAGAAAATTAGTAGTAAGGTATTGGTGTAGTTACAGCGGTGAACAGTGTGCTTCTGGAGGAGGAGTGAGAGGCGGGGAACTTATTTAAGAAGGTGGAGTGGCCAGAGGAGATGTGCCATGATGGGAGGGCAAGTGTTTTATGTGTGGAGGTGCAGAGGAGATAGCAGGAGTGGAGGGGGGTTGATAGGAGGGAGGAGAGATAGGGCGGCAAAGAACCATGCCAGAACTTCCCAACTAAGTTGGCAGTGTGAGACAGATGCCTGGCATGGAGTGAAGGGAAGGAGAGAGAGGAATAAAGGTGTCCAGTGGTGAGTACGAGGGGGGCAACCAAGTATGAAGTGGCAAATAGAATTGAAGAGTGTGTCCAGTCTTGATAGGGTGGTTTTGGGGCAGAGATGTAGACAATGTCCCAAAGTCGAGGACTGGGAGAATCATCTTGGACAATATCTCTCCTGGCTTGCTGTGGCAGGCAGCCATGTGTCTGTACAGAGCACTGAGTCTAGGGAGTAATTTTTGTGAATGGCGTCAATGTGTACTCAAGTCTAGATGTTTGCCTAGCCATTGGCCAAGGTACTTGAATGAGGCTACATCATGAGTGTTGAGCCAGAGAGGGTGTGGAAGGTGGGGTGTGAAATGAAGCCTGACCTGTTTTTCTCTGGAACCAAAGATCATAGGAACTATTTTTTTAATGTTCATAACAAGTTGATTTGCATTAAACCAGCGTTGGACATTGTTGAAGTCCAGCAGAAGGCTGGTAGCCACCTCTGAGGGGAGTTCCTGGAGGAGAACACCACGGTGTCGCTCATGTGACATGTGGATACATGAAGATGTGTAGGCGTTAGGGAGGTTGTTAAGGAAAATTGAAAATAGTATAGGACCAAGCACTGAGCCTTGGGGGACACTTGTGTTGATTGGGAAGGGCCGGGAGAGGGAGTTGCCTGTTCTTACAGACTGAGACTGGCCTGCTAGGTAGGACCTGAACCAGTTGGTGGCAGAATCAGAGAGGCCGGCTACAGTCAGCTTACTGAGGAGTAGGGAGTGAGAGACGGTGTCAAAGGCTTTGGCCAAGTCGACAAAGATGGCAGAGGTAATGCATCCCTGATCCATGCCTGAGAGAATGGAGTCAGCGAGCTATAGTAAGGAGGTGGTGGTTGGGTGGTCTTTGCGGAATCCCAACAGGAAAGGTGAAAAAGGAGGAGGAGGAGTTGAGAAAGGAGGAGAGTTGTTCCAGGGCCAGATGCTTCTGAAGTTTAGACAGAGTAAGGAGGAGAGAGATGGGGCGAAGTTGCAGAAGTTGAGGTGTCCCCACCTTTTAGGGAAAGGAATCACGGTGGCAGACTTCCAAGCATCAGGAACTGTAGTGTGTTGAAAGGACAGGTTTCGAAGAATAGTTAGCGGATAAGCTATAGAGCAGGCAGAGAGGTGAAGTAGCTGTGTACTCCTTAGAAGACAGGAGGGAACAGGGGGATAGGATAGACGCATTCAAGTACCTCACAGGAATAAACAAGGTACGGGAAGGGAGCATTTTCCAAAGGAAAAGATGCTGAAGGACAAGGGGTCATAATATGAAGCTGGAGGGGGAAGGCTCAGAGAAAATGTGAGTAAGTACTTCTTCACTGAAGGGATGGTGGATGCTTGGAACGGCCTCCCAGAGGGGATAGTGGAGGCTAAAACAGTCACAGGATTTAAGACTGCATGGGATCGAAACAAGGGAATACTGTATTCAAACAACATGAAGTCTTGCTGTATTCAGACATAATGCAGTTAGCCTCAGCACTTGAACTGCCCCAGAGAGGAAAGAGTTAACTCCATGCAGAAGCATGGAACGTTGAGCTCGAGTTCAGTTTTCAAACCTCTGCCTGTGGTACTTCCCAGTGTAACCGGCTAGGTTCTTTACTACGCCTAACAGTGAAGTCGCTCTGGAGATTTCCTCTGCTTGGTTCGGTATAGTAAAGCTGCTCGGTTTTAAAAAATATTTTTTGTTGTTTTTGGATTTCAGCCTCTGTCTACGTTACAGATAGTGTTGTAGATTGGTAGTGAGACTGTTTTTATTTATTTAACTGTGGAAATTGTTTGTCTCTTCGGCTTCTTTTCGGTCGGTCCGGTTGGGAACTGACCTTGTGAATTCTCTAATTTTAAATAACATCTTTCTGGGATTAGTGTGGTTTTCCAGTACCGATTGGTTTCAAAAGAACCAGGTTTTTTCTCGGTTCTTTTCCAAACCCATGACACGGTTGTTACCGATTGGTTGGTATTACCTGGCTTGAAAGCTTCTATAGGGTAATTTTGGTAGGTTGGCCATGTCTGAGAAACCCAAAAAGAAAACCAGTCCCACTGGGTTTCAACACTGTACTGAGTGTGGGGAGGCCTTTGCCAAGGCTGACCCCCACCTCATCTGTGTTTATTGTCTGGGGTTTGACCACCTCCAGTCAGACTGCCAAATTTGCAAAAACTTTCACAAAACCACTCTAGAAAAAAGACTGAGTAGGTTGAGGGAAAGGGAGGCTGAGAAGTCCGTGGATCCGGATGGCCAGCCCGGTTCGGTTGCTGCCGAACCTGAGGAGGTGCCTACTAACCTGGGCGATACCTCCTCGGGCAAAAGGAGAGCTGACTCTGAGGGGTCGGTTCCGTCAAAAAAGAAATGAAAATCTGCTGGTTCAGATCCAGTACCGCATACTCCAACCACGGATAAGATGGCCAAAGTGATTAGTATTGTCCAATCGCTTCGCCCAGTTCCGTCGGAACCAGCACTGCCGGTTAGGCAGTCGGTTTGGTCGGAACCAGCTCCTTCGGATTACGATCCGGATGCTTTCTATGAGAAGTGGGAGGGAGACGAAGATTATCCCTACGATGATGATGACCAGGGGTGTCTGGATGTGCCCATTGAACCGGACATCTCCCCAGACAGACCCTCTGATATCTATCTTCCCAGGCTCTCTGAGTCCTCTCACATCTTGTTTTACAAGAAGGTGGTCCAAACCCTCCAGCCCTCTATGGTTGAAGCTGCTGAGGAGGAAGAAGATCCTGATTTTGTGGAACTGATGGATATCCCAGAGTCCAAAAGGTTGTCTATCCCCCTTCATAAGTCCTTGGGGAAACAGACACAAAAGATTCTACTGACTCCTAACTCTTTACCCCTTGTAGATAAAAGAATGGACAGGAGGTATATGTTATCAGGCTCAGCTGCGGAGTTCCTTTATTCACTTTGCAGCCATGTTGGAGTAGTGCAGGCTACAGCCTGTCACAGGGCAAACATTCATTTGGCTTCACCCCCCCCCCAAAGACAAGGACTCCAGGAAAGTTGATGCCATGGCCAAAAAACTATACTTGGCATCCTCTTTCGGACTCAGGCAGGCAAATTATATGGCCTATACAGCCAGGTACCAGAAGTCCAGGTGGGATACGGTTCTGAAACTGGCTCAACAGGCCTCTCCCCAGCTAGCCAAAGAGCTGGAGGAGGAGGTGGCTGCAGATGGAATTGAGGTATCCAAAGTACAATTTCACGTTGCTGTGGACTCCAGCGATGTGGCATCCAGAGTCATGGCTACATCTGTGTCTCTCAGGAGGCATGCTTGGCTCAGATGTACTAGCCTATCACAGGACACCCAGTCTAAGGCTATGGATTTTCCTATAGTTGATAACTCTCTGTTTGGGGAGCAGACAGAGGCTTACATGAACAAAATGGATGAATACAGGGCAACTTGCAGGAGTGCACAGTCCAAGGAAAGGCAAGCCACTCCTCAAAAGCAGCAGTCCAGGGGTAGGCCTTTTCACAGGCCTTTTTACCAGGCCCAGGCCTCCTCTTCTTACCCACAAAGGGGGATTTTCCGAGGGAGGGGCAGGAGGGGGGGGTGAGCATGGCTGCTTCCTCCTCCCAGTCTAAGGCTTCTGCCAAGCAGACACCCTGAGGTGTCAGCCCGGGTCGACGCCCCAATCCCAGTAGGAGGCAGGCTGGCTTACTACTTTCAGGCCTGGAAGTCTGTTACCTCAGACAAGTGGGTCCTGGAAGTAGTAAGCCAGGGACTGGCCCTCAGTTTCAAAAGGTACCCAAAAAGGAGAGCTAAGTATTTTCCACCTGTATCAGTCTCAGAAACCCTTGCCCTGGAGGCAGAGGTTTCCTCTCTCCTAGCTCTCAGAGCCATAGAGAAGGTTCCAACTCAACACAGGTGAAAAGGCCTGTACTCCAGGTGCTTCCTTACCTCAAAGAAAACAGGAGAGTGGCGACCCATCTTGGATCTAAGGTACTTGAACAAACACATATCAAAACCCAAATTCAAAATGGTAACTCTGGGAATAATCCTTCCCTCTTTAAGGCCAGGAGATTGGCTAGCATCACTGGACCTCAAGGATGCCTACTTCCATATCCCTATAAGGTGCTCCCACAGAAAATACCTCAGGTTCAGGTTGCCTTCAGGCCACTATCAGTTCATGCCTTTTGGCCTAACGTCAGCTCCAAGGGTGTTCACAGAGTGCCTTGCAGTAGTGGTGGCTTACCTCAGAAGACAGGGTATCACCATTTTTCCATATCTGGATGACTGGCTGCTGGTAGGGCAGTCATCAGATCAGGTCAGGGTAGCTCTGCAAACCACCCAGGACTTGCTTAGTTCTCTGGGGTTTTTTTTCTAAATCTGCCAAAATCAGTCCTTGAACCAGTACAGCTTCTCACTTTCGTAGGGGTGGAATTGGATACTGTTCAAGCAAAAGCCTTCCTTCCTCTGGCAAGTGTGAAGGCCTTAGTAGACCTAGCTTCCTCCTTTCGGCCTTAGGTTTCTCTTCCAGCGAGACAGTTGCTCCAACTCTTGGGCCACATGGCAGTCTCCACTGCAGTGGTTCAGGGAGCCAGATTTCAGATGCAGGACATTCAGTTCCATCTAAGGTCCTTTTGGTCACAGAAAAGGGACACTCTCTCCAAATTGATTCCAGTGACCCAAACTCTGGTACAAGCTCTCCAGTGGTGGCTGGACCAGGACAACCTCAGACAAGGGGTTCCATTTCTCCCTCAAGTTCCAGCAGTAGTACTGACTATGGATGCTTCTCTCCTAGGCTGGGGAGCCCACCTGGGAGCCCTAACAGCTCAGGGAATCTGGGAATCTGGTCCCCGCAGGAGTCTCTTCTTCATATCAATCTCCTGGAACTCAGAGCAGTTTTTCTAGCCCTTCAGACCTTCTCAGATTCAGTCAAGGGCAAGGTGGTCCAAATCAGGACGGACAACACTACCACAATGTGGTACATCAACAAGCAGGGAGGCACTCGGTCCACAGCCTTGTGCACGGAGGCCATGAATATTTGGTCTCTGGCCTATTTCCTTCAGACTTCCCTGGTAGCGGTTCATCTTCCAGGGAAAGACAATGTGTTAGCAGATGCCCTGAGCAGGATTTCACAGGGACATCACGAGTGGTCCCTGAATCCTCACATTCTGAGGATCATTTTCTCCAGGTGGGGCATCCCAGAGATAGATCTGTTTGCAGCACCAGACAATCATCAACTTCCTCTGTTTTGTTGCAGACCTCCAGTCGTGGGGACAGTTCCGCAGGGATGCCCTCATTCTGGACTGGAAGGGCAGGTTTCTCTATGCCTTCCCTCCTTTCCCTCTCCTGTTCAGAGTTCTGATCAAGATAAGAACTCAACCCTGCACAGTGATTTTGGTGGCTCCAGATTGGGCCAGACAGCCCTGGTATCCTCTGCTGTTGTCCTTGGCTGTGTCACGTCCCCTGTGTCTTCCCAGGAGATAGTCTTCTCTCCTCCTCCCAGGGGCGGATCTGGGTTCCCCAATCTCCAGTCCCTCAACCTCAAGGCCTGGCTCTTGAAGAGTTAGAATATGCAGCACTTCATCTCTCTCAGGGAGTTCTGGATATTCTAAAGGTCTCCAGGAAACCTTCCACTAGAAAAACTTACAATTCCAAATGGAAGAGGTTCAGTATTTGGTGCTCTCAGAAAGGCATCCTGCCTGATTCTGCAGACATTTCCACAACCTTAGACTATCTAGTTCATCTGAATAGTCTAGGCCTTAGGCCTGCCACTCTGGAGGTTCATCTAGCAGCTGTCTCTGCATTCCTCTCAGCAGGGAAGGGCTCTTCCTGGCATCTCATCCTGTTTTTAGAAAGTTTTTCAAAGGTCTGCTCCACATTAACCCTCCCTTTAGGGAGCCTACTCCGCCTTGGGATCTTAATGTCTGCATTGCTCAGCTGATGCAGCCACCCTTTGAGCCTATGGCTTCGGCCTTAATTGAAGTACTTGACCTGGAAAACTTTGTTTCTGGTAGCTATTACTTCTAGGCAGATTACTGAATTACAGGCCCTGTCAGTTGAACCAGACTTCATATCCTTCCATAGGGATAAAGTGGACCTAAGAACTAATAGTAAGTTCTTGCTTAAAGTGGTATCGGATTTCCACCTAAACCAGTCCATATCGCTCTCTGTGTTTTTCACTGACCATTCTTCTTCAGGGGAAAGAAGACGACACAGTTTGGATGTTAAAAGGGCTCTTAGCTACTACATAGAGCATACTAAGGCACACAGAGATGACTGTCTTCAGTTGTTTCTCACTTATGGTGAAGTGGGGAAAGGTAAGCCTGCCACTAAAAGATCTATTGCCAGGTGGATTATTTCTTGTATACAATTATGCTATGACAAATTGGGTAGAACACCCCCATTTAGGCCTGAGGACTCACTCCACTAGGGGTACAGCTGCCTCTCTAGCTGCGGCCAGAGATATTCCCTTGTTAGAGATCTGTAAAGCAGCCACCTGGAAAACAGTACATACATTCACCAAGCATTACTCCCTGGACATCCAGGCTAGGAGTGATGCTAGGTTTGGCACAGCAGTACTGTAGAGCCTGTTCCCAAAGTAGGTTCTGCATTCCCTCCTCCATAGGGAACTGCTTGGTAGTCTGCATTATGTCTGAGTACAGCAAGTCTTCATGTTGTTTGAAGAAAAAAATTACTCACCATAGTAATGTTGTTTCTTCCAGTGGAGTCTTGCTGTATTCAGACCTCCCCCCTGCCTCCCCTCTGAGAACCTATTTTTGGGAAGTGGGCTGGCAGATACAGTGTTGCACCTCAGGGGTGTACCTTGTACCTTCCTCTTGGTGGGTAGCTGTTATGTGTATTATTCTTATGTTCATAGCCTAAATTGTCACTACCTTGTTTCTTCTTGGTTCTCGACTTGAGTCTTTTGGACCCCAAAACTATTTTTTGCCTTTGGCTATATGTTTCAAACAATTTCCATATTTTAGTGCCTAGTTAGTTAGTTGCTCGAAGAATCTGACGGTTACACTGGGAAGTACCACAGACAGAGGTTTGAAACCGAGTTCGAGCTCAACGCTCCATGCTTCTGCATGGAGTTAACGCTTCCTCTCCGGGCAGTTCAAGTGCTGAGGCTAACTGCATTTTGTCTGAATACAGCAAGACTCATTAGAAGAAACAACACTACTATGGTGAGTAATTTTTCTTAGAAGCAAAGTGGGGGAGGGGAGCCAGACTCCAAATAGGTTCTCCGTGACACTATAGGTAGGGAATTTGGGGCAGACTCAAGGGCCAAGTGGTTGTTTTCGCCGACAACTTGTTTCTGTGTTTCGCTTTATGTTGTGACTGATGAAAGAGATATCCTCAAAGAAGATAGAATAGTTACATGCATTTGCCACAATAGTAGATCTTGGGAGAATCTCTTATCAGGCCATTCCATCCAACCATCTGTCCCCTTGGATTCAAACCTCTGTAGCTCCTGTCTCTTTCTCCAGGACGGTATGCCTGCTGTTTCCAGCCTTTCCTGGTAGGTAGAATCATGAGTTCTCTCCTGGTTTCCTAGAGAGTCATCTGAGCATGATCTCTGGTGGGAAACTGAGGAGGGAAGGGGCTGCCCACGTTTATATGGGGTGCCAGCGTAAGACATTGTCATGGGCGTCCCCTAGCAGATAACTTGCAAAATGTTTTCACGTGGTCCTAGTGTCTGGTGGCTGTAGTTCCATAGGTGTGGCCTGATTAAAGAGATTCTCTCGAAGATCTACTGTTATGGTAAGTATGTAACTGTTCTTTCTACTATTGTACTCTGTAGCTGAGCAGGAAATAAACTACATAATACAGTTCTTGAATGACATGTAATACCATAGTGTAAATCAGACACCACTGAGGTTACTAATAGGCAAGTATACATGGAAAAATAATAGAATTATAACTAGTATTTAAAAAGCAGCTGCTGCTGGAAAAAAATTACTTTCGGGTTCCGTGCAGTTAACATTTAAAAATGGTAGTTTACTACATTTAAAAGCTAAAATTAATTTCGGGCAGTGTACTAGCTCTTTATAGGTGTATTGATAAGAGATCAGTGAAGAGCTAGAGAGAGGTCCAGGCTCTGCAGCTGGATTAGGTTGACCAGTCAGAAATGTGCAGGGACCAGTCCCACCCACCACACTCTGACACTAACCAGCACAGGACTGGCCGAATGATTGCTCTGCATGCTTCTGTATTAGAATTCTTAGTGTCACCAGTGACAAGATTTTACCCCCTCTGTAAGGCTGTGTATTCCTGCCCACACTGCTCCTTTCCCCGGGTCACCAGGAGGCAGTTGTGTGCAGATGCAGGAGCCACCTACCTTCGCTGAGAAGGATGCTCAGCACAATCTCTGCCACCTGGATCACGTTTCAATAGCAGTGTCATTTCTTGTGTTCACACAGAAACAACCTCTGGTCCTAAAAGTATGTTGCAGAACCTATATACTACGTGACACAGTGAATGTTTGCTAAATATTTTCTCTCTACTTTTTAGGTAAATTAATGAGTGCTCTACTGAATGGATTAAATGATCGTAACACCGTTTTGCAGAAGTCTTATGCAGTTGCTATGGGCCATTTAGTTCGGGTGAGTTTATTTAATTTAGTTCCATTTTGTTATTAACAGGCCTTTTGCCATTATATAAACATAAGATATCTAGGAGAAACTGCTTGAATATAAGAAATCTTCAACGAGTGGTCAGATCTACGAACCAAATAGTATCTTTTTATTCCCTCATATTAACTGATCTTCCTTGTCAGTCTTCACCATTCATTACTTCCTGGGTGTAAGCCGAGATGTGCCCGTCCTGCGAAGGCTTTTTTTTTTTTTTAATTTTCAATGGCCGCCCTCGAGGCGACATCATGCGCGAGGGCGTCACGTTAGTAGCGCACTCAACCCTCCTCCAACTCAGTTCTGTTTCTCCCGCCGCCGAGGCAGCACCTGTTCACGGTAGCTAACCGGTAGTGCGATCCGACTCCTTTTTCTACACTCGACGCCTACGGTAAGACTGTTCCTTTTTCTTTCCTTTGTACGGCGCCGGGTGTATTTCCGACTGTGTTTAATCTTGTTTATTTCGCATTATGTCCGGTTCTGGAGCGAAACGTTCTTCTAAGACGGGCCGTGCCCCTATGCGTCGGTGCTCCTGCGGCCGGCATTTCTCCGTCTCGACCGGCATGACGCCTGTCTGCTTGCCTGGGACCCAACCATAATATGGATCTGCATGACGCTTGTTTCTCGATGGACCGTCCGTCCTCGAAGTCGCTCTACAAGCTCGGCAAGGCCCCCCGACTTTGGGACGGCTCATGGGAATCTCAGGGCGAGATCCTAGGCTTTCCCCGGTCCCTCCGGGCCTATACGGTCCGAGGAGGAGGGGTCTCTCTCTTCCTTCTTGCCGAGGGGAGGCCCTTCCGTGTGTTGGGGAGCGTCGAGCCCCTCCGGGCCGCAGAGCGCTGACACCGCCGCAGTCACCTCTTGAGGTGCAGGCTCCCGTGTCGAGGCCCTTGGCTGGGCCCGCCTGGTGACTGGACGTTGCTCGCGGGCGCTGCTTGATCCCGCGCCGCTCGCTGTGCCGGTGGATCGAGCGGCGCTTGCATCACGGGCTCGCTTTTGATCCCGCGCCGGTATCGGGCGGCCTAGCGATGGTGTTGCTTGGCCTCGGGCGCTGTTCAATGGTGCCGGCGAGTTTGGCGCGCTGGCCAACGGTGCCACTGAGTTTCCCGACGCCGCCTGGCGGGCGCCGGGCTTCCCTCCTCCGGGCGGTGCTGGTCTGCCGGAGCGCTGGGGTGTGGGTTAGCCTTCATGCTGCCGGGCGCAGGGGGCGAGCGGCGTCAAGATCTCCGGTACCGGGCCGTCGAGGCCCCTGTGGCCTCGGGACCCCTGGGGTGGCCAGCATCGAGGTCCTGCTGGTCTCGCCCTCCTGGAGGACGATGACTCAGATGTGGACTCATCCTGGCACCCCCATTCTTCGGAATCTGGGTCCCTCGGTATAGGTACCAGGCGGCGCAGCGGCCCTCCTCTGTCCCCTTGCTGCGTCTCCTGAGGGTTCCTCGGCTGGGGTGGCCGAGGTCCCGGGGGCAGACGTGGGGTGACGGAGGGGAGGCTCCTCTCTGAGGCCCGGTGACAGCTACCCCGGGTGCTGTTACCTCTAGGGTTAGGGGAACGCGCAGTCGGGAGGAGGGCCCTCGAACTGAGGGGTTGAGGGTGGCGCCCTGCTGCTCGGGTCTCTTTGGCCACCTCAGGGGTTGGCCAGAGCAGAGGCAGAGCCCCGCCCTCCCCAGGGTTCTAGGGTGTCCTCTGGCGGCGCGAGCGGACTGCCCTTCTGGATCCATGCAGTCCCAAGGGCTGGCCACAGGGGAGTTTCTCCCCAGGCTCTTCCAGGTTCCGCTTCCCCAGAGTTCCTGCCTCTGGCCTGGTTTGATATCCAGGATCCTCCTACTAGAGCTCCTTCCCTGATTCCAGAGCCCTCGCAGAGCAGTTGCCTCCTGGAGGTGCCCTCTCCCATCTCTCTGCTCTCACACCCCGCCCCAGGCCATGTCGGTCCCACGGGTCCGTTATCCTGGGAGCAGTTCAGGGTTCTTGCGCGGCCTTCCTCATATGTTAGTTACATGCATGAGCTGGTCTTCGACTCTCCCACCGCCGCAGGAATCCTCTGACATTCCAGTTCCCCATCATCTCGCCTCCTCCTCTGAGGGAGAGGAACCCCTGCTCATCTGTCCTCCGATGCTGATTTCACAGAATATCAGCGTTTCTCCCGAGGATGGTGAGGATCTTCGGATTTCCTATGTCTCGGAGAGACACTTTCCGAACGGGTGACGCGTGGAATTCCTTGGTGAATTCAGTGCCTAGCATCTGGTGGTACCTTCCTGGCCTATCCTTCCAGGAGGTGTCTATCCGGTCCTGCAGTTCCCTGCCGCTTTTCCCAGCCCCGCGGACTGCCAGCGTAGGTATTGTGCCCTCTGAGTCTCTAGGTTCCTTCCCAACCGGTCCTCAGGTTTGATATACCTGGATATCTCTTCTGGGCTGCTGTTTGGCGACGACCGCCCACCGATTCGGACTTTCCAGTTCGACCGCTAGCTAAGAGTGTTTTCTTCTTTCGTGCGAAGTGCATGTATTGCATCACATCAGGCTCACCACGCTGCCTACAACCGCATCTGTGGTCGATGATGTCCCAGCTGCTGGCATCTATGCCTGACACGGAGCAAACCAGACAAGCCGCTGTCTCTCAAGGTAGTCCTGGAGCTGGCAAGACACCAAGCAAGGGCATCTTATGACGCCAATGAGGTGGCTTCCAGGCTTTGCGGGACAGCGATCTGCATCAGGCGGACGGCATGGCTTGCCTCTCCAGGTTGTCACCCCTGGCCCGCGAGGGTGATGCGCCCGCCTCCGGGACCCGCTTCTCATCCAGAGCTAGGAGACTTTACAGGGCTCCATCCGCCTCCTCGCCCTCGGGAGGCACCTCCTAGCTCTTCTCCCACTTAGGCTTTCTGGAATAAGCCAGGGTCTTCCTTCTGTTTCTCACCAGCAGAAGGCTGGGGTCTTGTTCTCTCAGGGTATGGCCTCTTCTCTCCTGGGGAAGAGGAGCTATATTTCACTCAGGAAGTAATGAATGGTGAAGATTGACAAGGGAAGATAGGAAAATTACGCATCCTACCATAATTCTTGATCTTCTTGTATCTTCAACATTCATTACTTACACCCACCCACCATCCCTCAGTGGCCTCCTCCTGTGGCTTCTCCACCTCCCGCCTCCTTCCTCTCTCTGCATTTTCTCTTTGTTTATAAAATATAGGAAAATTCTTTAATTTTTCCAAAAAAAAAATATATATATAAATATAAAAAAAAAAAGTTCTTTCTTAAGGGGGGAGGGTCCTACACCCAGAAAAATTACTTACTCTAAGATTCATGGGCCATCTCGTGGATTGCATTGGCGATCAGACTGCACTACTTCTCTTGCTATTCTTCTGGCAAGATACCTCTGGGGTTTTTTGGTCTGGCTCAGGCTATTCAGTTTTGATCCTGCAATCCCGTGTTCAGATAGTTGCCCTGAAATCTTTCCCCCCCTCTGTTCTTGCCTTGCAGAGCAGAGGAATGAGTACGTCTGTTCCTTTCTTCTTTAAAAAAAAAAAATGCTGAGGGAACTCTCTCCGACTGCTATAGGCATCTTGGTATCTGGGTCATGCATCTAGTCAAAAAGGAGAAATCAAACAAGAAGGCAAATGAGAAGGTAGGCTTTCCTTCTCGCTGTTTTGCTATTGGTTTCTCCCTTTAAGTGTCCTCCTGGGCAATTTTTACAATAGAGCTCTGCTGACCATATCCAATCCTAACCAGCCTAAGCCTTGGCCTGCCTTAGCCAGTCAGTCTGAGTCCCATTTCTGTCTTGAAACGCCTGAAAGGCTTGCATTTTCCATTTCTAAACCCCTGAGCAGCACTCTCATGCTGCTGGGGTTTTATTCTTCCCTCCTCGGGTGTCCTCCAGTTAAAGGCCTTCCGCGGCCAGGAGCCCGAGGCGGGTGTTATGAACAATGGCATGTTGAAGATGAGGACTATGCCCTCCTGAGTCTGTCTAGCGGGTTCCGGTGAACCTTCTCTTCAGCTCTATCTACACGGGACTTTGCTTCCCCTTGGTCGAGCCTTCAGCTACAAGCCAACTATGCTCTGGGGCATTCTTGTCCCTTCAACATCCCATCTCTCTCTTTCTTCTTCTTCTTCTTCTTTTCTCATTTCCTTACTCATCTCTCCTCCCAGAGTCGCCCAGGTAAGGAGGCCCTGCAGTCCCTAGACTAGGATGTTTTATCTCCTCTGTCCTTCCTCCATCGGCTTATTCCTTTTCAGTTCATTCTTCCTTGCTTTTGCTATCCCTGCTATCTTGCCTCGCTATCTATATTTTCTGCTTTCTCTTTTGCCTCTCGGCTCACAGAACTGAGTTGGAGGAGGGTAGGTGTCCCAATAGCAGCCCCTCGCGCATGACGCATGGCATTAACTTTATCTGAGGGTTACAAGGCAATTTAAAAAAAAAAAGTTTCGGTGATCGGTGCGCTCCGCTTACACCCAGTAAGTAATGAATGGTGAAGATACAAGAGAAGATCAAGAATTACGGTAGGTACGTAATTTTCCTTTATGGTCAGTGGTGGATATTTAATAGAAACACAGTCTCTGACTGAATTCCTTCTGTGTTGTCACACCTGTGCTGTTTATGGACATGTTTGAAGTACTTGGGAAGTCCACTGGTTAGAACTCAAGCCCTTCCTCTATCTCACATCCTCCTCCCCTCCACACATCAGATGTTCCTTTCAGCTGGAAACCTGAAGTCACCCTTGGTAGCTCTACCTAAGGTCCATTTCTCAGTTTCTTCAGTCAGTTTGCTGATATCTTCCACACAATCAACCTTCTCCATGAAGTCCAACTTATGAGTTTAAGCCAGAAGCGCCAAGACCCCGCTGGAGCAAATCTTTTGACCAGGTCGGTAGTAGCCACTGGCTATGGTGCCTGCATGACACCACGTGGTGCCGTGCACCCGCCAATAACTATTGCCAACTCCCTCACCTACGTCAGTTCTGATCTTCCAAGAATCAGTCTTCAGTGTTCATTCCCACATATGGGTGTATGCCAGAGGTGCTAGGACCCTTCAGGAACAAAGTCTTTTGCAGCCTACAGCTTAGGGGACTGACATCGGTGCCGGTGCTGCCCATGAGACATATGTAGTGACGTGGCACTCATGGGCTGGCCAGCAATGAAAGCCAGTTCCCTACCTTACTCAGTTCTTTTTTTTTCCTGCTGTCGCGTGCACACCGTGGGAGTACTAGTCATTTATGTGTTGCTGCATTGCAACTCATTTCTTGGCTTGTTGCCATCTGTTTGATGCCATACTCCTTGGCACAGTCCTCTCCCTGTGCCGTTGATTATCTGTAGTGTGGTGACAAATCTTTGCTTTACAGTTTTTTGTTGTTTTTTCCTTATAGTGCCATGTCCTGTTCTGAGGAGCGTAGGAAAGAGGCCCCCAAGCAAAAGAGGAAGCAGAAGGATGACCCCTAATGTATCTGTGCTCCTGTGGGGGGCACATCACTGTCCAGGACCAGCATGATGCGTGTTGGACCTGCCTCGGCGCTGACCACAGTGTGGGTAGGTGCAGTGCCTGCATTTCCATGGACTATCCCACTTTAGAGATCCGGACGTTAAAGTGGTGTCACAAGACCCCACTTTCGGAGGCAGGCATCGCACCTGGGAAGCCAAGGTGTCTTTTGGCTGTTCCCTTGAGCCCCTTCATAATACTACATGTACTGAGGAAGACGAGGCCTCTCCATGTGCTCTCTCCACTGAGATTTTGGAGAGCCTGGAGGAGAGGTCTGGTGAACAATCGGTCTCCCCCGGGGGACAGGCTGAACACGTCTCCAAATCTGTCAGCCATTCAGGGCAGCGGATGTCCCTGGTGGTGAGGCTGAAGCTAAATGCTGAGTCTACACTGGTAGCGACCTTGGTGTTGCGGCCTTGGCTTCTACTTCTCAGGTTGATACCGATGAGTGAGGCGGTGCCAACTGCAAGACTAGGCCTCCTTCCGGTGCCTCTCATGGTGCTGGGAGAGAGGCGGCCTCTGGAGCTGGTCCTTCTGGGACCCATTAGATGGTCATCATATCTTCCTCCAAGCAGTTGGATGACCTGGGAGAAAACTTAAGTGAAGACCTCAGGCCTATAGAGCAAGCTGGTGAGGTTGGGGGTCTTCCTGTGTCTGGTTCTGGGCCTAGCTCGGGGCCAGGAGATCTTCTTCAAAGATATCTGTCATCAGGCCACACTTTTTGAATTATACCCATGTCATCACTAGGATCAACACGGAAATGTTTGCAAGCCAGGGGCTGCCCACGATGACGTCGTGCATCAGCATCTACATAAATGTGGGCAGCTCCATCTCTTCTTGGTTCCTTTCCTGCTTTCATAATTGTCAGATCTGCATACAAACATTAACAGTTAGCCGTCGTCATTATTTTTCTAAATAGTTAAGAATAACTATTTTAGTGATTTTTGGGTCTCTTATATGCTACTGAAGGAGCCTCCGAAATCATTTCGGTATTGCAAGTGCAGAGAGAAGATTTATAAGGATGATACACATGAAGTGTGTCTGCTGTTTGGGCCTCTCTCACAATGTCCAAAACTGTGAGATTTGTCAGGCTTCAACTCTGCTACCGGGCAACACAGAAAAATGGGTGCTGGAAAAGCTTCTACTAAAGAAAACTTTGGCAGAGTTAGAAAAACAGATGCAGAAGAAATTGCATTGACTGCCCCTTTGACCGAATCCCGGTCATTGAAATCCAAGGAAAAGGCTGCCTGACAATCCAGCTAACTACCGACCTGTCTCTAACCTTCCTTTTGTGGGGAACGTTATTGAGAAGGTGGTTGCGTTGCAGCTGGATGATCACCTTGTAACTCACAGTATCTATGAAATTCTCCAGTCTGGTTTTAGGAAGAGGCATAGCACAGAGACTACCCTTGTTCGGGTACTAAATGACCTCCTAATGGTGAGAGATCGAAAGGCTCGTAGCATCTTGGTCCTTCTTGATCTCTCAGCAGCCTTTGACACTGTGAACCATTGGGTGCTTTTGGAGACCCTGCGGTTCCTTTGTGGACTGTTGGGTACAGTACTCAAATGGTTTTGATCTTTCCTCGTAGGCAGGTCTCAGAGGGTGGTCACTGGAATTTATTCCTCTGACATCCTCCCCTGTCCTGTGGGGTGCCGCAGGGCTCCATATTGGCGCCCGTGTTGTTCGCAGTGTATATGCTGCCATTGGGGCATATCATTAGGTGATACGGCTTGAGTTTTCACTGCTATGCAGATGATACTCAGCTGTATATGTCTTTGTGCCTGGACAGGTTGATGCGTCTCTGTAAGTAAATAGTTGCTCTCCGCGATCAGACTGGATGAACTCCTAGCTGGTTGAGACTGAATCCAGATAAGACTAAAGTGTTGGTTGTGGACCGGGTCTCTCCCGGGGCAGGTTTGAGGGCTGGATACATGTTCGGCCTATGAAGCGATGGGTTGTCCAAGCTCCTACCTCAGACCGTGTACATAACCTGGGCGTTATTTTTGACGACGGTCTGACCCTGAAATCTCAGGTGTCGGCTGTGGTTAAATCCTCATTCTACCATCTGAGGAATATCGCCCAGGTGAAACACCTGGTTCCTCCGGGTGACCTTCGAACATTGATCCACGCCTTCATTACTACCCGTCTTGACTACTTCAATGCCTCTACCTAGGGCTATCTGGGGTTGATATCTGCTGCTTGCAGCTAGTGCAGAATGCTGCGGCCAGGCTGTTGACTGGTACTTCCAGGACCAGTCACATTATGCCTGTGCTGCGTGAGCTGCACTGGCTGCCAGTTCAGTGGCAGATCACCTGTGAGGTAGGCTTGCTTACCTTTAAGACCCTACATGAACAGGGACCTGACTACCTGAAAGATCTCTTGACTCCCTACTCCCCCAATCGTCCTCTCCGATCCACCAACGAGGGATTGCTAGAGGTTCCCAGGGTTCATTTAAAACTTTGGGTACTTGTGCTTTTTCATTTGCAGCACCAACCCTGTGGAATTCTCTACCTCGTCGGTTAAGAGAGTACCTGACCGTCAGTAGTTTTAAAATTATGTTGAAAACTTATCTGTTTTCTCAGGTTTGTCCAGACTGATTTTTATAATTTATACTGTTGTTTTTATATACTGTGGCTTATGTCTGTACAGTGCCTTGATTTCAAAAGGCGCTTTTTAAATAATGTGTTGGTTGGTTAAACATAAGCGTCAAGACAAGGTTAAAAATAATTTCTCCTCGATGCACTCTAGGTTGCTGCTACAGACAGCAGGTATATCTTCGGCTGCGTCCTTGTCTGCTACAGTGTCAATGACCACAGGCCCCAGACCATTGACCAGACATCAAGGTCGGGGCTTGGCTTAGGCACTACCAGGCCTGTGATGGCTAGTACGATGCTGCTGTCACTGGGTCTTCACCCGCTATTGACCATTATAGTCACAACTCTTACTACAGGCGTCGCCAATGCACAAACAGTGCTGGTATCATTTTTGGAAGTGATACAACACCTGTTGCCAGGCTTGCCTGATCAGCCTCTTCTTGCACTGATGGGGCCTCCTGCTTCCCAGCACCCTTCGTGGAAGAAGGAACCTACTCGGTCACAACCAGCATTGCCGGGCGAGGTCCTCTATTCTTGTCATCGAGGGGGACGATGATGAGGTGGAGTATAACCCATCCTCATAGTGGAAGGAAGATTATGAGGAGAGTTGTACTGATGACCAGTACTTACTTGGAACTAGCTCCACTTTATCCTCGTCCAGTAAGGAATCAGTGGTGAATACTCAAAGACCACCAGCAGAGAAGGACCTTTCTTTCCAAGCAATGATATAAAAGATGCAAGCTGCCATGGGGTTCACTCTGGAAGAGGAAGACTCCACAAAGAAAAATTTGCTGGAGTTCCTAGAGGTGCCAGAGTCACCCTCTATAGTCATTTCTCCGCTTATACCCAGCTTTGGAGGATGCCACCTGTGTAGCTTGGTATAGGCCTAATGTCATTCTAGCTGTTCCTAGAAAGACTGACAAGATGTACCCTGCACATCTAACAAGCCTTACTATGCCAACCAGCCTGAAACCGACTTGGTGGTGATCACAGCTGCTCATGACGGGTCCTGGATGCCTAAACACATAAAATCCCTCCCTCCTGATAAGGAATCTAGGAGGTTAGACATTATGGGCAAAAGGACTTGTACATGTGCTTCATTGGCATTGTGTATTGCAGTCTACCAGGCCCGTATGATTAAATTTCAGAACACCTTCTGGAGAAGTGCCAAGGCTACAGCACAGACCTTACCCAAGAGTACTGCCAAAACAGAGTTAATGAAAACACTCACTGCAGGGGCTGAAGTGGATAAGCATTTAATCTGTTCAGCCTGTGACATCATTTGCATGAAGAGGGACTCTTGGCTCAGAGTGACTGGGTTTGCCAATGATGTGCAACAGGCAGTATTAAAGACACCGTTTAGAGGCACTAAACTATTTGGCTATGATGTGGAATAGGCACTAAGAGGCCTTCAGTCATCTCGGATGAGCTTAAAGTTAGCTAAGTCCCTTTAACCCACACCAAGCAGGGGTAAGCGTAGGAGTCTGTTTTGTCCACCAGCTGCAAGAGCTGGTAGACAGGCCTACAGGCATCCTGATAAAGGAAAAAGGCGCTGGAATCATGCCAACCAAACTCCTCCCAGGTGCCTATTCCAAAGCAGTTAGAGGAGGTGGAGCCGATGGCATTGGCCTGCTGGTTCAGCGTGGCTTGCAGAACCTACACTCCCCAACTACCATTGTCCCAGGGGTGATTGTGGGGGGTCATCTCCCCCTTCATCTGATGCAATGGAGGGAGATTACTACATTTAAATAGATTCTGGATATCATTGTACAGGGGCATGCATTAGAGCTGTTAAATACCTTCCAGATCATCTGCCATAGACTTCAACTTATCCTCCCGGGACACCTGCCCCTGTTGAAAGAAGAGGTGCAGGCCTTACTACAGAAAAGGGCCATGGAACCAATCCCTGTCAGGCAAAGGAACAGAGGCTTTTATTCCAGATGCTTCCTCGTCCCCAAGTGCAGGAAGTTCAGGATGGTCTCTCTACAGACTCTGATTCCCGTTTTACAAACGAGACTGGATATGTTCTGTAGACACGAATGATGCCTGTCTTCAGATAAAATCGACGGAATCACAGAAAATATCTGAGATTCATGTTGGACGGTGAACATTACCAGTTCAGAGTCTTGCCCTTTGACTTGTCTTTTGCTTCAAGAGTCTTCACCAAATACTTAGCAGTGATAGCTGCAGTCCTTCGCAGGGAAGACCTGTATGTGTTTCCTTACTTGGATGATTGGCTGTTGAAGGTGCACTCCAGGGAACCTCTGCAGCTTACCCTTAGCTCGTACCAAGAAGTTGTTCAGTGATCTGATGGTGACAGTCTGCCAAGTCAGTCCTGACCCCATGTCAAAGGTTGCAGTATATAGGGGCAATACTGGACATAGCTCAAGGCCATGTGTTCTTACCCTGGACAGGGCCAAACGCTTTACAGCTCAGTCACCTGGTGCACAACAGCCAGTATGTCCCAGCAAAGACTCTACTGTGCCTTCAAGGCCTGATGGCAGAAGCTATAGTAACAGTGCCATTTACCCGCCTGCATATGTGGATCCCCCACTGATCCCTAAGAGTTCAATGGGACCAGGCCACAGGCGTACTCTAGACAAACAAGTGCTAGTTGCCTCTCCTTTGAGGAAAGGAGGAAAGCACTGATGTGGTGGAGGGACCACACCAATATACTGAAGGCGCTCCATTTGTGATGCCAAATCCAGTATGAATTCTCACCCAGATGCCTCGGCTCTGTGACAGGGTTGAATAAGGCCCTACCCCATTTGTTATGCAGAAAAGAATTTAAACACAATGGTCTGTTCTAACCTCTCTTTTTTGTCTCTTCTGGTTACATAACAAATTTTCTTGTGAGACCTAGGAACTGATCACTCCCAACTGTTTCACAATTCTCCACCTCTCACCATCTCTGCCTTCCCTTGCTGTTTCTGTTTTTCTTCCCCTTGCATATCTGCAGTTATAAAATAATATGTGAATCTGTGTAAAACTGTAAGTGAAACTGGGATCCCTTTATTTAAAACTGTATATAGTTATACTGTTGAAATGATTGCAAAAACGGTTTGGAACTCAAGGGGTTAACCTGAGATGCAGTTTTAAGCCCTTTGCAGAGCTGTCAACAAGAGGTCAGTTCTGGGTCACCATGTACTGTTTTGCTGCACTTGCAAGAATGAAACTGACAGGAACATTCTGTGAGAAGCAGGATGTCAACAAGGCAAAGTCTTGTTATAAAAAGGCCAGCAATGCTTTTGCTAGAGAGACAAGGAGAGTGAGAGACTGAAACTTGGAATTAAGAGATACCTCAGAAGAAGGAATTTGTTTCTCTGTACTGCCTTTGTAAATAGGTATACTGAACACATTTTTATTTTGCTGTTATTGAGAAAAATAAATGCTATTTGTGAATTTTAAACTGCTCCTGGTTTTTCTATGCTTCCTGACCTGTGCCTCGACAACAGATGGTGTCAGCCTCAGTGGGATTTACACCGTGCATACTCTGAGCCAGGAGTTTTGTGCCTGGGTACTAGACTTAGTTACAGGGAAGCATAGAAGAAAGGTATGGATTCTGCAGCAGCAAGTCCAGGAGTCATTATCCGAAGAATGGTAGCCAAAGTAGAAGCAGAAACAAACGTCCAAACTGAGACTGTTCAGCCAGCACCAGAGATGGGGAGAAAAAGAACAAGCAGTGACAGAACCTGAAAGCCTGACTGCCTTTTTCCAATAGAAACACAGAAATTGTCAGCAGATAAGGACCGCCAGGCCCATCCAGTCTGCCTGGAATCCCTACACTAGTTTGTTTCCACTGACCCTACCTAGTCAATGGCTCCCTCCCCCCTTCCCACCACCAATGTACCCTATGCCTGTCCCATGCATGTTTAAAATCCTCCACTGTGTTTGCCCCCACCACCTCCTGTGGCAGTTTATTTCATGCGTCCACCACCCTCTTTGTGAAGAAAACTTTCTCACATTTCCCTCAGTCTGCCGCCTTCAATTTCTTGTCATGCCCCCTTGTTCTTGTACATTACAGTTCAATCCTCGCTTATCCGACCCGCTTGGGAGACATCCGATATGGTCGGATAATCGGGGGGTCGGATAAACGGGATTCCATCATTAAATCAGTCATCATTCTTTCATTAACACACTCATGTTGCAGTAATATGTAATCATTTTATTGCCGGTGCAAAATGTGCAAAATACAGTACAAATCTTTATTTCATTTTAGTGCTTGGTGCTTACTTTAAAAATGTACAATAGTTTATGTACTGTGCAGTAGTTTAGTTTAGCTTTTAAAATAGTCAGCATGGTGGTTTTGTGTAGTGTGAGCTGAGAGCATGAGTGAAGGGAGCCGCGGAGCTTGTCAGCTTACTTCTTGCAGTTTTGGACTAGCTTTGCGGTTTCTATTTTAATTATTTTTTTCCATTTTGTTTTTGTGCCTCGGAATCAGTATGTCTGTTTTTTTGGGGTTACTGCAGCAAGGAGAGAGCATGAGGTAAGAGAGCTGGGGAGCCGATCTGGTGGCAAGACATAGGTTCGGGCAGGATTTCTTGTGTTTAAAAAAATGCAGTTTTAGAGGGTATTAATTGGTGTCTGGCTTGAGGGTTTCTGATGGAAGGTCAGAGCATGGGCGAAAGCAGCTGAGGAGTTGATTTGGTGGCATCTTGTGGGTTAACAGAAGGGTTCTCCTTTCCATGGCCCTAATGACAGCTTTTGACAGCAAAGCTCTGGCGCTCAGATAAACATAGGATGAACATATGAAACAGTGGGGGACACATATCAGGTTCGTTAAATTAGGGAGGTTCGTAGTACGGGGTCGGATAAACGGGTTTGACTGTATCTTATGTAGGAAGATGTCTCCCTCTGCACCTTGTTTATGCCCCTAAGGTACTGGAATGTTTCTGTCATGTCCCCCTGATCACTCCTCTCCTCCAGTGAGTAGTACATACTGAGATCCTTTAGTCTCTCCTCATATGTATTCTGGTGCAATCCTTGTACCATCTTAGTTGCCCTTTTCTGGACTGCCTCCACCCTGTCAATGTCCTTACGAAGGTGCGGCCTCCAGACCTGCACACAATACTCTAGGTGAGGCCTCACTAGCATTTTGTACAATGGCATAACCACCTCCTGCCTTCTGCTTGTGGTACCTCTACCTATGCATCCCAGCATGCCACTGCCCTCCCTGCAGCCTTTGTACTCTGCTTAGACACCTTTAGGTCATCAGAAATGATAACCCCCAGGTCCTTTTCTTCCTTTGTAATAGTCAGCAACTCTCCCCCCATCCTGTAGCACTCCCCAGAGTTCCTCTTCCCAGGTGCATTATTTTGCACTTCTTGAATTGAATCTTAGTTGGCTACACTCAGACCATTTTTCAAACTTCTCCAGGTCCCTCCTCATTCTCTCTACTCTCTCCAGAGTATCCACCTTGTTGCAGATCTTGGTGTCATCTGCAAACAGGCAGACCTTTCCCTCCAGTCCTACCGCAGTGTCACTGATGAAGACATTAAAAGGGACTGGCCCAAGGACTAATCCCTGAGGTACCCTGCTGGTCATCTCCCTCTCCCCTGATTGGATCCCATTTACCACCACTCTCTGCTTCCTGTCTGTAAGCCAGTTCCTAACCCAGTTTACCACCATGTGCCCCATGCCCAGACTGCTAATTATGTTGACCAGCCTTTTGAGTGTGACGGTGTCGAAGGCTTTGCTGAAATCATGGTAGGCGACATCCTTGGCCCCCCTACATTTACCTCCTTTGTAACCCAATTAAAAAAGTCCATCAGATTCGTCTGACACAACCTTCCTGCAGTGAATCCATGCTGCCTCGGATCATGGACTACAGATGCTCTACTATCCTTTCTTTAAGCAGTGCCTCCATGATCTTGCCCACTACTTAGGTGAGGCTGATGGGTCTGTAGTTCCCCGCATCCTCCCTACTACCACTTTTGTGTACAGGGACTACATGTGCCCTCTCCAGTCCTCTGGAACCACACCTGTGTTAAGTGACTCGGTGAACAAAGCTGCCAGTGGCGCCACTAGCTTCCCTCTCAATTCCCTTAATATCCTGGGATGTATGCCATCTGGCCCCATTGCCTTGTCCATCCTTAGTTTTGTGAGCTCCTTCAGGACTCTGTCCACCGTGAATGGACTAGTGTTTACCTTTCCTCCCTTTGTTCCTGCTCCTCAGTTGTGATCCGTGACCGTCACCCTCCTCAGTGAATATTGAGCAGAAATATTTGTTCAGTATTTTGCCTTTTCTAGGTCTCCTCTTTGCACTCTCCAGTCTCCCCTCTGAGCCTTACAATCCCTCCCAGCCTTCCTTCTTTTCGCTGAAGTACCTAAAAAAGTCTTGTCCCTTTCTTCACTGACTGCACCAATCTTTCTTCAGTCTACACTCTTTCTCCTTACAGCCTTTCCTGCTTCTCTAAGATTCCTTAGGTACTCCTCCCTATCTGGTTGCCTTTGAGTTTCCTTGTATTTCCTGAAACTCGCTCTTTAGCCCTTACTTTGCCTGCTACCTCTCTCAAGAACCATATTGCTTTCCTCCTTTTCCTGCCTTTGCTTACCACCTTGATGCACTGGTTCGTCACCTCCTGTATGCCCCCCTTCAGGCATTCCCACTGCTCCTTGACTCTCCCTCCTATCTCTCATCCACACCAGGGCCTCTTTGATACATCTCCCATTTTCTCAAAATCTGCCATTCTAAAATCCAGAACTCTTGCCTTAGTGTGTCTAGACAGTGTTTCTGTCTCCGTGTTAAATCACACCATGTTGTGGTCGCTGAATCCCATCTGCCTTCCACCCGGATGTCAGAGATACTGTCCCCATTGGTCAGTACCAGGTCCAGAATCACCCTTCTCTTGTGAGATCTCCTACCAGCTGTCTGAATCCTGCCCCTGCAGTGAATACAGGATGTTCACTGCTCCTGGTTGAAGCAGCTGCTGGGATGGTCCGGTCAACGTCTGGGATATTGAAGTCACCCAGCAGTAATACCTCACCCTTTGTTGACATCTCCTGAATTTGATCCACTAGATCCCTGTCCATCTCCTCCCCTTGAGCTGAAGGTTTGTAGATCACCCTTGTTCAAATTGTTGTGCCATTTCTTGGCTCAAGGGTGACCCACAATGCCTCAGTCTCCCCCTGTCCACCCTGCACCTCTGTTGCTTTTCTGCCCTCCCTTACGTACAGGGCCACTCCCCCCTCCCTTTTTTGCTCCCCCATCTCTCCTGTATAGGGCATACCTTGGAACACTTGTTTCTCAGTTATGACTTGCTGTAACCCAAGTCTCTGTAATTGCCACTATATCCAGTTCTGTCTGTACTAACAGTGCCTCCAGGTCTGGGATTTTATTTCCCAGGCTGTGGGTATTTGTCACCATTGCCTTCCATGGTTTGCTGGCTGTCCCCCTCCCAGCTCTGTGTTTACCATCCTGTTCCTTCCCTTCATCTCTTTTTCTCTGCTACTTTTCAGCCTCCACATTCCCTTTGTATTCTAAACCGATGTTCCTCTCCTCATCCTGCCATCATTTTCATTTCCAGCTGCATATACATTTGTGTCCTCCATGCAGGCTGCATTTACATGTTGTGGGAGTGGACAGCATGGTTTACTTTGCTTATCTTCTCTCCCCATGGCTAGTTTAAATGCTTGCCTATGAAGCATTCAGACCTTTCACTAAGGACCCGTGCCCTTTACTGAAAGATGCAGCCATCAGCCCCATACAGGTCTGCATCCCTCCAGGTGGGTCCCCATTCCTCAATGAAACCAAATCCTGTTCTATGCACCAGTTCTTCAGCCACATTGTTTATTTATTTATTTGAGAATTCAGAAAGTACCTTTGAGTCAAGGACTGATTTACAAAGGTTCCACGTCACAGAAAGGTGCATTACAACAATATAACAGGGCTATACAACAAAAGAGAAGGAGAAACAGAGAAAGAAGAGATGCAGCGACAGGAGCAGCAGAGAAAGAAGAGATGCAGTGACTGGAGCAGTGATGGCTGGATGCCTTGCATGTTATAAAAGCTGGAGGATCTGGCACAGGTTCAGCAGAGCAATAAAACACCAAGAACTTAAAAGACCTTAAACTTACAAAGTTGTGTCCCTAGGATGATATTGAAGCATACCTGACAACTTCTGAAAGGGTTTCCGTAGCCTGCCGGTGGCCAAAGCAGCGATGAGCAATCAGACTTGTACCTTACCTGACAAGTAAAGTCCAACTTGCCTACAGCAATATGGACATTGCACAGTCAGAAAACCATCACCTGGTGAAAAGAGTGGTCCTTAAAAGATATGCCATCTCAGGAGAGATCTACAGACAGAGATTTTGGTCTCTGAAGTACAACTCCATTGACAATCCTCAAGAACCCTTCACCTAACTCAGAGAACTCCTTATAAAATGGCTCCAACCAGAGGGCAAAACAGTCCCACAGCTCATCGACGCACTTGCAGTGGTGCAGTTCATCAGCATCCTGCCTGCAGATGTGCAGCTTTGGGTAAAGAACACCACCAGTAAGTGACTAAAAGACTGTTTCTTTGACTGAAGCTACCAAATGGCCAGACAGATGCCACAGCAACACGGTAACAGCCAAGCACCGTAAGACACTCTTTTCCCATTTAAACTCCAAGTCTGATAAGAACTCTGTGGGGTAACAAATCTGCACCCAAAGACTTTATTTGCTGTAACTGTAATAAGCCAAGTCCTAGTGCAAGAAATTGCCATAGAAAGAAGAGTAACACTGGAGCAGATTTGTCCTTGGCAAACTGGGGCAAGTACTTAATATGTGAAGGTGGGAGATAAGACTGTGAAGGGACTTATAGATTCAGGAAGCAGACAGACCCTAGTGCATATTGAAGTGCTGAGAAAACACTGTCCAAAAGGACCAGGTACTGGTGTCACTTACATCCACGGGACACTGATACTTTCCCATCAGCCAAGTGACTCTGACTATTAAGGTGTGTCGCATCAAATGAAAGTGGGGTAATACCTAAGTTACTTGTACCTGTGATTATTGGAAATGACTTTAAAGGATTTACCGAGTAATTCCTGATGTTTCAGCAGCTGTGGTGACAAGAGCTCAGGCAAAGAAAATCTCAAATGGTGGGGACTCTTCCTTTCGCTGATTTTGATTTGGACTTGTTTGAGCACAGCTGCAAGATCCAGAAGTCCAGGAAAGAAAGACGACACCTGAAGAAACAGTGGTAAAAAAAGACTGATGGACATACTGTAAGGGGTTAACATATGAAAATGCTGAATCTAAACTGATCGGTGATTGTGATTTTCTTTCAGAACAAGCTAACAATATTTCTCTTCAGGATTATTTTAAGCAGCTGGGGTGAAACCAAAACAGGGTGAACCTATATTTAAAAAATGTAATGGGCTAGCCGGCCCAGTGGTGCTGAGGGTTGAGGTGCTGGACGCCACACCTCGCCGGCGACCCGGGTTCAGGAATCGACTCGGGCCGCCAGGGGCTGGCAGGGGAGAGGAAGGATTGAGCATCCCACCACTGCTCTCCTTCCTCTGGGGTGGGTGAGGGTCCTGTGCCGCACTGCAGTGGCACATGGCGGAAGCTGTGTGCACTACAGTTGTGGGCACGATAAGGGGGTGGAGCGCGGCGGGTGTCTACACATAAGTGGGCTGATGCCATTGCACGTCCGGCTCCTCGGGGTGAAGAACCTGGAGGAAAAATGGTAGGGCGACCACTTCCGCTGATGGTCGAGTCCCGCGCCCCTGACTTATGAGGCTCTAGCCACCGAGTGTCTGTGCCGCAGGTCCCGGGGTTCCTGTCATTGGCTATAGTTAGTGGGTAGACTGATGGACATTGCGGTCCTTATCTGCCCAACTTCTATGTTTCTATGTAGCCTGTGTGGATGGGCGTATAAATCTGCATGCCAGACCTGGTCCGGGGGTGCCAGCGGACTGAATTGTTGGGGGGCAGCTCTGCCCGGAGGTGGAAAAACTGTTAAATGATGGAGAAAAAAAAATGTAATAAGCTACTGTAAAGACTTTGGGTTAAACCTCAGACACAGGACCAGATAGAACAATTGGTTATACCACAAAAGTATATATCTGAGTTGTTACAGATAGCACATGATAGTCCTATGACTGATCACTGAGGATCGCACCTTGCCAGATTGCTATACAAATTTTACTGGCCTGGAATTCATGAAGATGTTGCTGCCTATTGCAGTTCTTGTCCTAAGTGTCAGAAAGTAGCCCCAGTGAAAGACAAGGTACCTCTTGTGTCCCTACCTTTGATAGATGTGCCTTTTGAGAGAATTGCAATGGATATGGTTAGCCTCTTAGGCAAAAGTAAAAAGAGTAATCGATTCATTTTGGTAGTATGTGACTATGCTACATGATACCCAGAAGCAGTTCCACTGCATGCTGTCACAGCCCCAAAAGTGGCAGCAGAGCTTGCAAACATTTTCAGTAGGGTGGGCATACCTAAAGAGATTATTACTGATCAGGGTAGTAATTTCGGTGCTGCATTACTAAATGAGCTGTACCGACTACTAGGTATCACTGCCATAAGTACCTCCGACTTATCACCCTCAGACAGAGGGTCTTGTTGAGCATTTTAATCAAACCCTAAAACACATATTAAAAGGTTTGTAAAAGGGGAAGGGAAAGATTGGGACCAATACTTACCTTACCTGCTTTTTGCTTTCAGAGAAGTGCCACAGCCATCAACAGGTTTTTCACCATTTGAAATGCTATATGGTAGACAACCTAGAGGGCCACTAGATTTAATAAAAGAAATGGGAAGATAACCACCGTCAGAAACTCTCTATTGCATCTTATATTAGTGCTCTGAGAAAGAAGCTGGCAAAAAATGTAGAAATCGCCCATAGTAATCAGGAAGAGGCCCAAAACCATCAGAAGGTTTAATGTGACCATGGGGTAAAAGAAAAAGTTTTTGAGCCAGATGAAAAGGTCTTGCTATTGTTACCCACTACAGAAAATAAACTATTGGTGAAGTGGCAAGGGCCTTATAAAGTGCTTAGACACACTGGCACAGTTAACTATGAGACTGAGACCCCGGATAAGAAAAATCCTAGCAAGTTATACCATGCTAACCTCCTGAAGAAATGTGTTGGAAAAAAAACACCAAAGACTGCTTTTCTAGTTTAACCAGAAACTGACAAAGAAGATATTGGTATAGCTTATGACAGACTCTAACAAACTGTGACTGCTGCTGCTGTAAAGGTGAATGTTTCCTTAACCTCCGAACAAACTGCAGAAATTCATAACTTATTAAAGGCATTTAACAGTACTTTTACCACAGTGCCAGGCCAACGAAAAGGTGTTGAGCATGTAAAAGTGACAGGGAATGCTCGCCCTATTAGACAAAAGACGTACAGATTTCCAGAGCGGTTATGAGCAGATGTAGTTAGGGAAATAAAAAATATGAAAGAGTTGGGTATCATAGAAGACTCAAGAAGTGCTCGATCATCACCAATGGTGATTGTAAATAAAAAAGAAGGGGGTGTAAGAATATGCCATGATTTTAGGAAACTTAATCGGGTGACCAAATTTGACAGCTATCCTATGCCAAGGATAGATGATTTGGTGGATAAATTGGGAAGTGCCAAGTACATCAGTCCCCTCAATCTCACCAAGGGTTACTGGCAGATTCCCCTAGCTAACGAATCCAGAGACAAAACTGCATTTGCCACTCCAGTTGGATTCTGTCAGTTCACCACCATGCCAATTAGTTTACATGATGCACCACTACATTCCGCGTACATGGATGTAATTTTAGCTACTCACACTGGTTATTGTGCTGCGTTCCTGGATGCGTCCATGATGTACAGTCCAGACCGGAAAGCCATCTGGAATACCTACAAAGTTATCCAAGCTATCAAAAATGCAGGTCTGACCATTAATCCTACCAAATGTGCATTGGGCATGCAGGAAACCAGATACTTAGGATACGTTTTGGGAAATGGAGAAATAAAACAAGAGATTTCTAAGACAGAAGCTGTAGCTACAGTCCTATCCCTAAAACAAAGAAACGTGTTAGGTCATTTTTAGGGCTGGCTGGTTACTTTGGAATTTTGTTCCTAACTTTGCCCAGTTAGCTACTCCCTCACTGAACTCACAATACCCAATACTGTGAAATGGAGTGTGATGAGTCTTTAGAGCCATCAAGGCTGCATTACGCTCAGCCCCTGCTATAAGAAGTCCAGACTTTGAGAAACCATTTTGTTACAGACAGATGCATCAGAGGCAGGCCTAGGTGCAGTTCCAAGTCAAAACATAGATGGGAAGGAACATCCCATTCTGTATATCATTAGAAGTTGCACAACAGAGAAAACAAGGTACTCTACCAATGAAAAGAAATGCTTGCAGAAAAGTGGGTCATGGAGTCCCTTAAGTTTTATTTGTTAGAGCTGACTTTGTACTTCTAACCAATCATAGTCCTCTTTTGGCTTAACCAAATGAAGGATAACATTTCTAGAATCACAAGGTGGTACCTGGTACTACTGCCATTTAAATTCAAGGTGTTGCACACATCTGAAAAGAGAATGTCAATGCTGATTTTCTGTCAAGATATGGATCAGGAATTGAGAATTTTGAAGGTTGAAAAATGTGTGAGTTTAAACTTCACTGTTTGCTGTACTGGTTGTTATGGAGAAAAGGGACACTGCATATACAGAGAACTGTAAATATAAGCTAACGTTAAAGGAGGCTTTAAAGAAAATTTTGGAAACCTTATTTTTTTAAAACAGGTTGCCTCTTAAAGAGGGGGTATGTGACAAGGTTGAATAAGACCCTGTCCCATTTGTTATATAGAAAGATTGGTTATGTAGAAGGAGTTAAACGCAGGGATCCATTTTATCCTCTTCTGTTCTGTCTCTCGTCTGTCTGACTGCGCAGTCAAATTTTCTTGTGAGACCTAGGAAATGGCCACTCCAGTGGTCTCGCTGTTCCCTTCCTTCCACTAGTTCTCTGCCTTCACTTGCTGTTTCTATCTTTTCTACCCCCCCCCCGTGTATCTGCAGTTATAAAATATGTGTGAATCTTTATGTGGAAGTGGGATCCCTTGGTTTGAAAATGTATAGGGTTATAGTGTTGAAATAATTGCAGAAAGCTATTTGGAGCTCAAGGGGTTAACTGGAGATGCTGGTTTGCAAACTCCTTGCAGAGCTGTAAACAGGAGGTCAGTTCTGGGACATGATCACTGTTGTGTTGCACCTGCATGGAAGGAAACTGACAAGAACATTTTCTAAAAAACATGATGTTCTCCTTAACGAGTTCCCAGACAAAGACTTATAAAAAAAAAAAAGCAGCAATATTTTAGCTAGGGAGAAAGGAGACTTGAGATTTGAAATTGAGAAGAAACCCACAGAAGAAGGACTTTGTTTTCTGTGTTTGGACTCCCTTTGTAAATAGCTATACTGAAAAATTTTATTTTTTATTTTAATGTTATTGGAAAAAGTAAAATGCTACTTGCAAATTTTAATCTAATCTATGTCAGTCTTCACCATTCATCACTAGTGGGTATCTTGTCAGAGCTAGGACCCTGTGGGAGACTTTTTTTTTTCCCCTAAGTCGACACGGCGGCACACCTCGAGGATGACATAATACATGGCACTTGTGGTTGGCTGTTAACTGCCATCGATCACCGCCTCAGTTCTTCTTCTCTCCCGAGTAGTGAGGACTGTGGAGCTTCAAGCAACTGTGTGTTTTCGCCCAGTCCATCGGTTGGTTGTTTATCGACAGAATGAGGTCTGTCACCAAAGGCCGCTTTCTTCGGGACTCCAGTAAGGTCGTTTCCTTTTTTCTTCAAAAGTGACGCTAAGTACTGTTTTGTATTCTTTTCCATCTGGTCATGCCTCATCCTGGGGACAAGAAAAGTCAGAAGGCACAAGAAAGTCAGAAGGCGAGGCAGCCTCCTATGCATCAGTGTCCCTGCAGCTGCCTTTACTCCGGCCATGGGCCAGCGTGACTGGTGCTCTCCTGCCTCAGCCCAGCCCATGATATGGACAACTGCAATACCTGCTTTTCCATGGACTGCTGGGATCTAGAAGTGCTGCTTAAAGTTGGACATGCCGCTGACTTCAAGGGTTCGTCGGCAGGTCAAGGCGAGGACTCTTGACCTTCCTCCGGGTCCCTCCTGGTCTTATACAGCCCCTGGAGGAGGGGGCTTCCACCAGTTCTAGCCTCGCCACAGTGGGGGCCCCTTCCACGGTGTAGAAGACCCAGTCTGGCTGTCTCGGGGGCCAGGCGGGAGGCACCATATTGGCAATCGCTTCCTCAGAAGCAAAGGCTCCCCAGTGTCGAGCTCTGGGCCCCACAGGCCGGCTGGCACCATTCTCTACA
This sequence comes from Neoceratodus forsteri, assembly GCA_016271365.2. Taxonomy (NCBI): domain Eukaryota; kingdom Metazoa; phylum Chordata; order Ceratodontiformes; family Ceratodontidae; genus Neoceratodus; species Neoceratodus forsteri. The sequence goes on from CM057453.1 coordinate 1,096,759,464, forward strand.
CTGTCTCGTTGGTCCGCCTTGGCTCTGGGTGTCGCCAGGCACCAGGGACCTGGATGGCACCGCGACGACGCTGGCCATCCTCAGCCGCTTTCTCCTCTGGCACCATTCACAGTGCTGAGGAGGGAATGGTGCCGCGACGGTGTGGGACCCGTTGCTGCTTTGGTTTTCGCACCGCCCACGGTGCAAAGATGGGGCCTGGCGCCGTCTGTCTCTGGTGCTGTTTGTGGTGCTGGGGACAGGTGCGGTGCCGCCTTAGACTCTGGTGCCGTTCGCGGCAGGGGCGTGGTGCCACGGTCGGTGCCACCTTTGACTCTGGGGTTGTTCTACAGTGCCAGAGAGGTTGACATCGGCGCGGGCCACAAGGCTGCTGGGGTGGAGGCGTGTTGGCTCGCAGTCCCGGAACTGGTGGGGACCGGGAGTGGTCTGGCTCGGGCCTCTCAGTCCTCCTCCTTGGCTTCAGGCCTCTCAGTCCTCCTCCTCCTCAGAGGTCTGATCCGAACTGGTTCAGATTCTTGTGAAACCTCTGATCCCTCAGTGTCCATCATCTCGGCCCCCACTCAGCCTCCCTTTATGGGTCAAGGGGGTCTACTGGTTCTGGTGTCAGTGGGACTGACCAGCTGGTGGCAGTCCAGGTGGCTGCTGCTGTGCAGCCTGGAGCCACTGATATGTCTGTCCCCTCAGTTGAGGTACCCCCCTCCTTGGTGTGCCTGGACAGTCCAAGTTTTGGACAGCCTGGGGTACCCCAGGAGGGGGAGGTTACTGTACCCTGGGCAGACTCCTAGGTGTTGGCTAGGGGTTGCCAGCTACCTAGGCTGGTGGTCACAAGGAAGAGGGCCCTTTCAGAGTTGGAGTGGCTGAGGGAACAAGGTTTAGCACAGCGGCCTCTCCTTGGGCCCCACCCGGGTTCTGGGAGGAGTCGTAGTGCGGATCATTGCCCCTCCCCTGGACACTCCTTGAGAGGGACTCTAGTTTGAGGTCAATGCCATCCATCTGGGCTCACACGGTCCCAGTCAACTCATGGGGGAACTTTTCCTCATGGGCACAGCTCCAGCTGTTCTGACCCAGTTAAACAGCTTCTGTCTGCTGGGACCACTGGGTCTCCTCCCTGTTGGGAGCATCCGCTGGTCCTCCTGCTCTGGTAGAGACAGTGCTCCTTCTCTGAGGTGCTTGGCCCCGTGCCTCTACCTCCTCTTCCTCTCCCAGATGTTCCCAGCCCTAGGGGCCCCTGACCTGGGAGCAGTTCAGGGCTTCAGCTGCACATTTCCCTACCTATTTTAGAGCTATGGATGAGCAGGTTTTCCACCGCGGCCCCAGTGCCTGACCTGAATCTCCGGACTGGCCGGCTTCCCTGCCTTCCTTCTGAGAGGGAGAGGAACCTCCATCCATCTTTCCCAGCAACTGATCTCACTTCTTAACAGCGCTTCCTTTTTGGATGCTAGGTGAGCTCACATCACCCTTGTCTCTGAAAGCAATCCAGACTTGGTGACACACGCCTTTTAGGCAAGTTCAGTGCAGCCAACCTTGCGGTTCCCGCCTGGCCTGCTCCCTTCCAGGAAGTGTCACACCGAGTCTGGCGGCATCCCTCTCCTCTGTCCCAGCCCCAAGGGACCTCCACCAGAGGTGTTGCGGTCCTCTCGGCTCTGCCTCGCCTCCTTCAGGTGTGATGTGCCTGACACCCTCTGGGCTTCAACCCCAGCCCGTGACCGACCCCCAGACTCAGACTCTTCAGATTTTGAATTTTGGGGAGGAGAACTTTCTCTCGACGCAGAGATTCTGCTTTGCATAGCAGCTCATCAGGCCCACTATGCTACCTACAATAGGTTCTTGTGGTCCAGGCTAGGACAGCTTCTAGCCTTCATGTCTGATCTCGGGGAAACCAGTGCATACTCGCCTTCCTGCACAGGGCCTGGAGCTTGCAAGGCACCAGGCAAGGGTGTCTTAAGATGCCAGTGAGGTAGCCTCCAGGACTGTGGGGACAGTGAGCTGCACTAGGCAGACGGCATGGCTTTGCCTTTCCCGGGTTGGCACGCCTGGCCCGGCATAGGGTGATTTCCTCTGCTTTTTGGAAAACCCATCTTTTCTCCCGTAGGGTGACACGGCGGCTTCAGGGGTGCCTTCCTTCTCCCGCTGGGAGTTCCCTCTCACCCGGACCAGTCTCAAGCCTCACCAGGCCTGTAGGGGTTCTCCCATCCGATGTCTCTCCACTGGAGACTAAGGGACTGTCCCTAGGGACATATTGGCCCTTCGGGGTTGGTATCACCACTGAGATGAATGGTGAAGATTGACACAGATAAGATATGAAAATTACGCACTACCATAATTCTTGATCTTTCTGTGTATCTTCACCGCTCATCACTAAATCCTGCCCACCTTCCCTCTTGGGCCTCAGTCTCTGTGCAGTCCCCCTCCCTGTGTCTCGCTGTTGCACTCCAGCTTTCCTCCTCTCTTCCTTTTCCTTGTGGCTAGGAGGAAGAGGACTCTTTGAGGCACGTGGGGAGAGTTGTTTCTAGGGTGTCTCCTTCTGTCTCTCTCCCTTGCCTTTGGCTCAGTCTCCACCCCATTTGGGGTCCGAGGTAGAGGGGGGACTGGGGAGACTCCTGAGTACCCCCTTTTTCAGTCCCTGTTATTATTATTTAAGTGTCCCCTTGAGACTACTCTTCTCCTTCTTGAGTTTATCGGGATTTTTCCCCCTTTTGGAGTTTTTTCCTCCTTAATTTTTTGGGGGGGGATGGACCTGCCGCCTTGTCTACCCTGTTCAGCCTTGATAATCTTCTAAAGGTGTTGGTTCCTGTGGGACTATCCGACTGCTTGAGACAGTTCGTGCCTTCTGCTTTATCTAGGGGTGGTGTCCTTCCCTAACCCCATCTCTTTTTCCTCTTCTACCCTCCCTTTCCCATCCCTTCTTCTTTCTTCCAGAGATTGGGGCCTCCTTTTTCCCCAATCCTTTAGGCTGTTCCTCTCTCTTTTCCTGTCCTCTTTATCATTTATTTCTCCTTTTAGTTATTATATCCCTTCCTTTTGTCTATCTCTTGGGCTCCCTTGCCCCACCCTCCAGCCTTCCTCTCTCTCCAGTGTTTCAGAACTGGGGGAAGGCAAGTCCACAGCAGTTAATGGCCAACCACAGCGCCATGTAGTACTGCCCTTGAGGGAGGCACTGCCTCTAAGGCCAACTCTGTCTCAGAAAAAAAAAGTCTCCTCGGGGTCCTAGCTCTGGCAGCATACCCACTAGTGATGAATGGTGAAAATACACAGAAAGATAAAGAATTATGGTAGGTACGTAATTTTCATTTCCTGCTCCTGGTCTTCCTATGCTTCCTGACCTGTGCCTCAATGACAATCCGCGAGAGCCATGTAATACATCTGCCTTGTGGGTGGCACTGTCTCTGACATCGGCTTCCCTGATTCCAAAATTTTTAAAGAAACATGCTCCCGTGAGAGTCCAGTCTTCCAGCCTAGACCCAGTCATGAAGAATGGTGAAGATACCTGGTAAGATCAAGAATTACGGTGAGTACATAATTTTCATTTTTGGTTACCATTACTTATGCTTGAAGGATTTCAGAGCTACAGGCCCTAATGTGTGAGCTTCCTTATTTGATTTTGTATGGGGGCACGGGGTTGGCAGGCCGGTAACTGCATAACATGTAGTTAAACAAAAAAAAAAGACAGTGTGTCTTTACCACCAATGCTAAATTTTTTGCTAAAGGTGGTGTTTGAATTTACTTTAACTCAAACCATCCACCTTCAAGTGTACTACCCAGAGTATGTTAATCCAGGAATGCATTACTCCATACTTTGGTTGTCCACAGAATAATCAGGTGTTCTAGGGATGTGGATATGTTGTTCAGTCCACACTGTCTGGCAGATACCTTGCTGCTTTAAGATGGGCCGATAGGTGGCTGGCTCCTCCCACCCACCTGCGTGGTAAAACCCTCGGCTCTGCCCTATGACGCCAGATCTTCCTTACCGCTTGGAAGCTCAGGTTCCCTCCTTAGCGCTCCTGCATTTTGTAGGCCCTGGATCTTAAATCTTCGGATTTTCTCCTAAAACTTCCCCTTAGACTCACTCGAGTTCGGTCTTCACCTCATTCCCCCGGGTTCCGATGGTGCCCTTGCGGACAGAAGATATCTCACACTGACCCACACGCCATGTGTGTTCACTGTCTCGGGCATGACCACGATCCACAGGCTTGCGATCTCTGTCTGTCATTCTCTCCATCGGTGCTTGAGGACTGCGCTGCCAGACTGCAGCTGGGGCAACCAGAGAAACGGTACCCGTTGGTCAAATCGAAGGAGGCCCGTTGAGTGGTGTCCATGGTGGGCGGGCTCCACGGAACAGCTCGAACAGTTCATGGCTCTCGAGGAGGAGGCGACCCAGACTGCGACGAGTTCCTCCTCGGCTTCAGCCTTCATCCTGCTCCAACTGGGTTCTTCCTACATGGCTTCCTTTTGGGAGCTCTGCCAGTCCCTCTCGACTAAAGGAGAGGGTCCTTCTGTCCCATACCTCTCGGTCCAAAGAGAAGGATCCAAAGAAAGGTAAGACCAAGCGTCGACATTTTTGGGAGCGGAAAGATCCTCATTTCCCACATCGCCTCCTTTCTCGGCTTTAGTCGAGGTTGCGCCTGGTTTCACGGAGTCCCCCGCCAAACCAACTGTCCGAGACTCCTGTCGACAAGGCCGAGATTTTTCTTGAGCCCACCGACAGGTTGTCAACCGAGGAGGCCGACAACTCTCTTTCTCGGACACCGTGCTCCCGTGCCGCTCTGAGGACTTGGCTGAGCTTGCTGAGCTGACGCCCCAGGTCAAGGACCCTGAAGCGGAGGGGCAGTGGGTTTCCTGCTCATTCCTCGCCCACTGCTGGCACCACCGACGGTCAAGATCGCGGTCTTGGTCCTCCTCCTCCGCTTTAGGGAGGTTTTGCTAACGTCGGCGGTCCTGGCCCTGACACCGCGGTAATCATCCTCTTCGGCCAAGGAGAGGCTCCGGCGCAAGTTGCATTGGCACTACGAGGACCTTACGTGGCAGCAACTTCTTTTGGCCGGCAGCAAGCCAGCAGTTAAGTGGCTGTAGCCTGAATGGCCAAAGCAGTCTCATGCCGCCGGTTCCTCGGTCGAGGATACGGTTTTGGCGCTGACTGCTCAGCCAAAACCGGCTGCTCCACCCATTGTGGTGGAACCACCACTTCCTCAGCCAAAGATTAAGGCACCGACCGAGGATTCTCGGTCGGCTCAAGGTTTTCCCCATCAGTTGTCGCTCACTCTCGCCCCCAATTGCCCTCGGCATGTGGAGAGTGGCTCAGGCGATCAGCAGCTGTACACGGAGTCTGAGGACTCCTCGCTGCATTCCCGCCCAATTGACCTGAACTGTGGTCTGTCCGTGGACGTGAGCCCCAACCTGCTCCTGGGTATTCTTTGACTCATCTCAGTGTCCACCGGGATGCTGCTCAAACTGTGCAAAAGCGGACAGATATCCCTTACAGAGATTCTGGGCAAGGGGGATTCCCCCACAGTGGCCTTCCCTGTGGCCGAGGCCATTGTGGGTCTGGCTCTGGCAGCGCCCGGCCTCCTGCCCTGTGCCTTCAGCCTGGATGGCCCGCAAGTATGCGGTCCCTACTGACTCCCTTGCTGGCTAATCAGAGCACCCCTCGGCTGAGGGGGTTGGTGGAGGATTCTGTTTTCAGGCACTCAGGCATCATCAGGGATGTGGACAAGCCTCCAGATGATGAATCCAAAAAGCTGGACTGTTCTGGGAGGAAGGTGTATGCTGCTGACTCTTTGGGCCTTAGTCAGGCTAGCTCAGCCATTCTGATAGCACATTTCCTCACGTCCTGTTGGGCTCCTGGATGAGGTGCTCCTCATCTCTGGCTGACCTCTAGACCATGGTCAAGCAGGTTCGGGACTAGGGAAGGCAGTGGCTAAACAACAGCTCCAGACAGCTCTGGACATCAGAGACTCCAGTGCCTGGTCAGTTCGGATCTCGACCTTTACAGCAGACACCCAACACAAGCTAGCAGATGTCCCCTTTCTGGGCACCGACCTGTTTGGGCCTGGGGTGGAGGGCCACCTCCAGTGCATTGAGAAGTCCAATGCCACCTTAGACTCAGTTGCATCTGCTCAGGGGGACAGAGGTTGCCATCAGCAGCGTAAGCCCTTTCGTCCCCCCACTCCTGCGGCAAGACCCACCCAGCAGGGCCAGCAGGCTCATGCTTGGCGCCCTAAAGCCAAGTCCATCACTTCCTCGGTCAGTAAGCCCAGGGGAAGGGCTGGGCGCCCTCAGCTGGTTCCTCCTCCTCCAAGCCTGCCCAGTGATGGACTGCGGGTGCCGCCCCAACCCCGCCTCGCCACCCCTGGTCTCCTTCTGGGAAATACTCAGCTATTTCTTTCCACCAGGTCCACTATCACCACGGACTGCTGGGTGCTGGAGGTGGTCAGCAAGAGCCTGCCTCTGAGAAATTCAAGCAGGTCCCTCCCTTTTGAGCCCCAGCGCTCCATGAGGCTACGGATCCGTAGCCTCTCTAGGCTCTCCAATATGACATAGTCCTGCTCCTTCTAAGGGGGCAATCAGCAAGGTGGTGGATCCTCCTCCGTGCCCATGGTTTGTTTCCAGGTACTTCCTGGTTCCAAACGGATGGGGGCTGGCTCTCATTCTCAATCTGCACAACCTGAACAAGTTCTTAAGGCCGCGAACCTTCCGGATGGTGACTCTGGCTCAGATCATACCACCCCTGGAGCAGGGCATGTGATTCTGCTCCCTGGACATTCAGGACATGTTCTTTCACATCCCAATCCATCCATCTCATCAGCGATTCCTCCGCTTTCGGGCAGAGGGAACTCTCTACGAGTTCTGGGCCATGCCCTTCAGCCTTTCATCAGCTCCCAGGGTCTTCACCAAATGCATGGCAGTAGTGGCAGCATTCCTGCGGCGCCAAAGGGTCCGGGTCTACCCTTACCTGGACGATTGGCTGATAGCAGACCCCTCCAGGTTGGAGGTGGAGCGGTCCAGAGACCTGGCCCTCGGGTTTGCTCTCAACTCGGCCTCCTCCATCAGCAGGCAGAGTCGGAACTTCCGTGCCGTCATAGTGATTCAGTTCATCAGTGGGAGCTCGTCTCAAGTCAGAGCTTGGCTCCTGGTGGACAGGGCCAGGTCCTTTCCTCCTTTGCCCAATCATTTCAGGTTGGGCAATTCGCCCTACCTGGGACTTCTCTTCTGGGTCTCATGGCGGCCTGCACCAGCGTGGTCCGTTGGGCCCACTGGCATATGTGTCCCTGCAGTGGGGCTGGCCTGCCAGTGGTCTCAGCGCTCGGGTCTTCAGACCAGCCAGTCTCCATGACCCAGAAGATGTGAGACAGCCTGCAGTGGTGGCTCATCCCAACTCATCTGCAGGAGGGTATCCTGCTTGTCCGGTCCAAAGCAGACGGTCATTTTGATGACCAACGCGCTTCTGATGGGTTGGGGTGCCTCATCTGGGGAGCACAAAGCCTATGGACTCTGGTCCCCTCAGGAGTCCCGATGGCACAGCAACCTGCTGGAGCTCCATCGGTCAGCTAGCCTGTCGCCCGCTCCATTCGTTTGGAGTCAAGTGGTCCAGGTCCAGACGGACAACACCACGAACATGTACTATCTCAACCGATAGGGCGGGATGCACTCCTTGCCTCTGTGCAAGGAGGCTGTTCGAATTTGGTCTCTTGTGCTCAGCCTGGAGGCGGATCTCCTAGCCATTCATGTGGCCAGAGCCTCGAACAGTCTTGCCGATACCCTCAGCTGGGTAGGCGATGCATCGCATGAGTGGTCTCTCCTGCCGGAGGTAGTACAAAACCTGATCTTATCTGTGTCAATCTTCACAATTCATCACAGATGGGTTATCTGGCCGGAGGTCAGGACCACATGGGAGCTTTTTTTTTTAAAAAGGGGTAGGCGGAGCCGACACACCATCGGCGCCGCTCTCGAGGCCGACATACTGCGTGGCGCTCGAGGGTTGGCCGTTAGGCTGTGTCGACTCTACCTGCTTGCCAGTTCTTCGTCTCCCGCTGTTGAGGTCACCTCGTGGAAGTTTGAAGAAGATTGTAGGCCTGATTGCATCCTTTTCCTTCGCGTTAAGTCCGGCGGGTTTCCTGCCGGTTCTGTTTTCTGCCTCTACTCGACGCCGCCTGTAAGATCTTTCCTTATTTTTGAATTTTGCCATGTCGAGTCTGTTTTGGTGTTTTTTTTCCGTGGGTCATGTCTCCGGTCGGGGCAAGAGTCTTCGAGGTGGTCCGGCCCCCCCATCGCGTGCCCATTGCAGCCAAAAATTCTCCGCCACTGACCAGCACAACCGTGTCTTGCGGTCTTGGCCCGCTTCACAACATGGACTCGTGATGCCTGCTTCTCCATGGACCGCGGGTCCTTGAACAGCGCACGTTGATAAGTGGGCGAGCTCCGCCCGACTTCGAGCAGTGGTTACTTGTATCGGGCCAAGCCCGCTCTCGCGCCTTTCCTCCGGTCCCCTCCCGGTTCTATACGGATCGAGGAGGAGGGAGCCTGGCTACTTGTAGCCAGCTATTGCTAAGGCTCCTTCCGAGCGCAGGAGGCCCGCCCGCTCCTTCCGGGAGGCGGGCGTGAAAGCCGCCATGGCAATCACCCCTTCGGGGTGAGGCTCCGCCGGTGTTGTTCCTGTGGCTCGGAAGGCCTGGGTCGGCGCCGTCCTCGACGCCGTTGGTCGGCGCTGTTCGCGGCGCCGTGGGCCCTGGCAGGGCCGTCGTCGGCGCTGATTTGTCGCTCGGCGCTGTGGGCTCGGTCAGTGCCAGTAGCGGCGCCGACACTGTTCACGGTGCCATGAGACCCACTCCAACGTCGTCCTTCGCCATGTCTCGCCTAGGCGCCGTCCTCGGCGCCGAGGTTGAGCACGGCACCGTGTCCTCGAGGCTCGGCGCCATGGGGCCTTCGACTCCATCTGTTGGTGCTGTCCGCGGCGCCATCCACACTTCCAGCCGCCGGCACCGAGGAGCTGGGCGGCACAGTGTTTGTGCAGCTGGGTCGCCTTGAGGAGGCGGCGGCAGCGCTACCATGGCACCGGGAACCTGGGCGGTGTCGACGTCCGGCGCCAAGGGTGCTGCCGAGGCTGCTCGTCCAGCCGGGCCCCTGTCCTGGTGCCCCGGTGCCGGTGGATAGGATGGTACCGCGACTGGTCCTGGCATTGGACCTCAGGCTCGGTTGGGGCCGTGCTCTCCTCGGATCTCGCCCGGGTTGTGGGAGGCTCTTTCACCGACTCGCACAACGGTGGCTTCGGGCCCGGTGGTAGGATAGTTCTGCCCGCCCTTCTACGATTTGGCTCAGAGCCTCGGACTCTACCTCTTTGGAGAGAGTCAAGCTCCGTTGGACGTGCAGTCGCACCCTCGGGTTGGCTGCAGACGGGCAGGATGGTGTTCTCATTGACGAGTCTGAGCCAGCTCCCGCCTGAGGAGAGGTCGTGGCCCCGAGACTAGTGTCAGTGGTGCTGGCCAGCAGGCAGTGGTGTGTGCCACCATAGCTCTGCAGCCTGGTCTTGGGGTTTCATCGATCCTCAGTTGTGGTACCCCCTCCAGTGGTGTGTCTTGATCGCTCACTTTGGGGCCCATCGAGGCACCTGCGGGGGGGGGAAGGTACTGCTCCCTGGGTATCCCCTTCGGGGGCTGCCCAGAGATGCCAGCTACCTAGGCTGGCCCTCTCGAGGAGGAGGACTCTTTCGGACTCTGAGGGGTCGAGGGGTGTGGGATCGGCGCGTCGGCCTTTTTCTGGGGTCTACCCTGCCCTGGGAGGAGCCGTAGTGCAGATTTCCACTCTTCCCCCTCGGTTTCTTTCAGGGAGTCCCGTTCTTTTGAGGTAGGGGACCGTCCTTCTGGATCTTTACGGCACCAGTCGCCTCACTGGGGGGATTCTTCCGGGTGCAGCCAAGGCAGTACCAATGTGGTTGTGCAGCTGTCAGCTGTGGGGTCTTCCGGGCACCTTCTTCCATGGGTACCCATGGTCCGCCTCCCAGCTCTGGCGGAGGTCAGCCGACATCTCTTCTCGCTCTGTCCCCATCCCTCTGCCATTTCTCCTGCGCCCCAGGCATCCTCGGTCCTAGCGGCCTCTCACCTGGGAGCAGTTCAGAGCTGTAGCTGCCCGGTTCCCTGCTTACGTTAGGGCAATGGACAGCCAGGTTTTTCAACCTTCCCCCGTGCAGCCACCCTCTGAGCACATGGTGACCTCCAGCTCCTCATCCCCCTCTTCAGGAGGAGAGGAACAGTCTGTCCACATCTCTCCGGCTGCTGATCTCTCGGAGTATCAGCGATTCCTCGTGAGGATGTTGGAGGATTTGCACCTTTCACCCTCCACTATCAGCAATCCTGAGCATGCGGCGCACGCCTTTCTAGGCGATTTTGGCGAGGCCACTCTTGTGGTGCCACCCTGGCCGGCTCCCTTTCGGGAGGCGTCGTTGTGTTTCTGGCAGAGGCCCTTCTCCGGAGTTCCTGCCCCAAGGGATCTCAGCCAGAGGTATTGTGCACCGCCGGAGTCTCCAGGTTCCATGCCTCATCCACAGTCTGGTTTGACGCACTTGGATACTCCTGATGGGCTTCGCGCCCTTCACCGTGACCGGCCCCCAGATTACGATCTGGATTTTGATTTCTGGGGAAGAGGACCTTCTACTCGGCATGGTTACTCTTCTATTTCTGCTCATCAGGCCCACTATGCAGCCTCACAACAGGTTCTTGTGGTTCAAGCTAGGTCAGCTCCTAGCCTCATTGCCTGACTCGAGCAAACCAGACAAGCCATCGACTCTGCACGTGGCCTGGAGCTAGCAAGGCACCAAGCGAGGGCATCTTATGACGCCAACGAGGTAGCTACCAGGGTCGAGGGACAACGATCTGCACTAGGCAGTCGCATGTGGCTACGCCTTTTCCTGTTGTCACCCTTGGCTGGCGGGGGTGATTAGCCCGCCCACCAGGAACCTACCTTTCTTCCATAGAGTGACACGGTGCTTGTCGGGCAATCTCCTTCTCTCTCGGGAACTCCCTGCCTCTCTCCAGGCCCTGGAAGGTTCCTCTTAGTGTGTCACCCACTGAGGGCTAAGGGACTTTGTCCCTTAGGGTGTAAGAAACAACCCCTTTGGGGGCTTGATATCACTTATCTGTGATGAATTGTGAAGATTGACACAGATAAGATACATGAAAATTACGCACCTACTGTAATTATAGGATCTTCTATGTATCTTCACCATTCATCACAACCCCACCCACCATCCCCTGGGGCCTCAGTCTCTGGGTCCCTCCCTCTCTCAGACCCCTCTCTCCTTAGGAGTGGGGTAATGTAAGGACACACAGGGAGTATTTTCATGAGAGTGAGCAGCCTGAGCTGCACTCCTTCTCTACTACTTTGTCTCCAGCCCTGTGGGGTGGGAGTTGGTAGTTGCCCTCCTTCTGTCCTCCTCCTGGTTTCCATCCAACTATTTCTCCTAAAAAAAAAACCTTTTTTCGCCAAACATCTTTTCTTGAGAGAGTACTGAATGCCTGTACCCTGTCCTTCTTCTAGAATAGCCGACTCTGCTTTCTGGAGTATTTGCCAGTTATTCCGTGCCTTGAATTCTGGCAGACAGCTTTGCTACTCCTTGCAGTTCCTATACAATCTGGTGACGGACAAGGGTCTTGGATATCTTAATACCTCTCCCTCTCTCCTAAATTCTTTCCCCACCCTACGCTTTCCTTCTTCTGCTTCCAAAGATTGGGGCCCCTCCCAATCCCCTTAGTCTGACCTCTTCTTTGCTGTCCTCTCAGTCGTTATTTCTCCTTTTAGTTCAGACATCCTTTCCTTTTCTGTCCTTGGAATCTCTTGTCCCACCCTCTATCCCTTCCTCTTACCTCTCCGGCGACTCCAGAACTGGCAGGCGGGCGAGTCGACACATCTAACGGCCAACCCTCGAGTGCCACGCAGTACGTCGGCCTCGAGGGCGGTGCCGATGGTGTGTCGGCTCCGCCTACCCCTAAAAAAAAAAAAAAAAAACTCCAGCGGGGTCCTGACCTCCGACCAGATAACCCATCTGTGATGAATGGTGAAGATACACAGAAAGATCATAATTACGGTAGAGTGCGTAATTTTCATTTCTCCCACTGGGGTACACCTCAGGTGGACCTGTTACGCCTCAGGAGAACACAGCTACTGGACGTATCACGCCCCCAAGTAGGGCTTGCTGAGGGAATGCCTTCTGAGCCGTGGACCCCAGGCCTCTTTTATGCCTTCTTTCCATTTCCCTTGATCCACAGGTGCTTCTCAAGGTGAGGAGGGACAAGCGCAGGTGATTCTGGTAGCCCTGGAATGGCCCCCAGTTCTGGTATTCAGATCTCTTCAGCCTCAGCTCCAGGCTCCTGAGGCGGCTTCTAGCCCACCTGGACCTGCTGTCCATCAACAAGGGAAGGTACTCCATCTGGACCTTCAGTCCCTGCACCTGATGGCCTGGTTCCTGAGCTGACAGAGTTCCAGGCCTTGGGTCTTTCGGCGAGGTCCTCAACGTCATTGGGCGTCCCATAAGGAGTTGACCAGAAAATGTTATGCCTTTAAATGGAAGAGATTCTCCATTTGGTGTCAGGGCAAGAGGTTGGACCCTTGTGCTGCCTGTTGGCTAGTATTTGGACTACCAGTGGTCCCTTTCTCAGCAAGGGCTTCAGTCGATGACCCTTAAGGTGCCTGGCGGCCATCTCTGCTTACTAGGCGCCAGGAGAGGTGGCTTTTCAAGGGCCCTAGATCACATATCCCCTCTGGTGCATGAACCTCCACCTCTGTGGGATTTACTGTTGGTATTGGCCAAGCTCATGGGCAAGCCAATCGAACTGATGCACAGGGAGGGGTGACATCTCCCACCTGTCGTGGAAGACCGCCTTTTTGGTGGCTGTCATGTCAGCCAGATGGATTGAGGAGCTCCAGGCACTTTACATCAAATCTCCCTACCTGGTCTTCAACAGGGACAAGGTTGTCCTGTGCCCCTATACGAAATTTCTTCCGAAGGTGGTGTTGGAGTTTCACCTGAATCAGGTGCTGACACTGCCAGTGTTCTACCCGAATCACACCTCTGAGGGCCAGTACTGGCTCCATACTTTGGACCTGAGAAGAGCACTCGCCTACTATATAGAGCGTATGGCGGAAGTTCGGGGAGAGGTTTGCTAGCTGTTTGTCACCTATGCTGAAGATACACCTGGCAGACCTGCAGCCAAGCAGATGATTGGCAGATGGATCACTTCCTGCATTGATCCCTGCTATAGGTTGGCAGGCAGGAGCCTCCGTGGAGTAAGAGCTCATTCCACCCAACATACTGCTGCATCGGTGGCTGCTTCTAGGGCTGTCCCTATCCAGGAAATCTGCAGGGCTGCTACCTGGAAGTCAGCACACCTTTATTTCCTTACCACATCGACCTCGAGTCACACCAGGATGCTGGTTTTGGGACCTCAGTTTTCCAGTCCCTGTTTCCTATATGAGGGGTTCACGCTTGCCTCCCTCCTCCCAGAGAACCGCAAGAGTCTGCCAGACAGTGTGGATCGAGCGACATATCCACGTCCCTAGAAATACAGGTTGCTCACCTGTAACAGGAGTTCTAGGAGTGGTATATGTTGTTCATCCACACGGACCCATCACCGGCAGCACAACCTGGTTTCCCAGCGGCTAGATCTGACGTTATGGGGCGGAGCAGAGGGTTTTACCACCCAGTTGGGTCGGAGCCAGCTTGAAGACCTACTGGCCAATCTTAAAGCAGCAAGGTACCTGCCAGACAGTGTGGATGAACAACATATACCACTCCTAGAACTCCTGTTACAGGTGAGTAACCTGTATTCATCAAGCAGCACCAACTACTGTGGTCCTCTCAGCTTTTGTTTGTTCTCCCCTGGGAAAGAGGGCACTCCTGTATTTACACAGTGCCTGTCCAAATAGTTGCACAGTATTACGTTTTGTTATAGGAAATGCAGTGTAAGAACTTTCTGGTGTGGTTCATGCTCATTCTGCAGAGGCATGGTGGCCACTTGGGTGCTTGTTTCCGCAGTGATTCAGCCACTGAAATCTGTGCATTTGCCACATGGAACACTGTCCACATCTTCACTGAGCATTACAGTCTGGACATTGTGCCCCGTAGATGAGCAGGTTTTGGCCTTACTGTCTTACAGAGTCTGCTTTCATAAATCTGTTTTTCCCCATTCCCCGAGACTAACTTGTTGGTACTACTTGGGACTCATTCCAAAGGTGTAGCCAGATGAAAGAGGTATCCTCGAAGAAGATAGAACAATTCACGTGCTACCGTCTGCAGTAGATCTTTGAAAATCTCTCATCAGGCCATGCCGACCCGTCGTCCTACCCTCTTCAGGAGTAGGACACCCGATTTCCTGCACTGAGTCATTTCATCACTGCCTTTTCAGCACCCATTGTTGCCTGATTTTTCTGGGTGCTGCCCTTATCTCCTGGTTCCCCAGAGAGAGGTCCTCCAAGCATAATCTCTGGTGGGGAACTGAGAAGAGACTGGGCCACCCATGTTTATGTAGATTCTGACGCATGACATCTTTGTGGGCAGCCCCTGGCTTGCAGAAGTTTCCGTGTAGTCCTAGTGCTGATGTGGATGTAGTTCCAAAGGTGTGGCCTGATGAGAGAGTCTCTCAAAGATCTACTGTTCCAGTAAGTATGTAACAGTTCTTTTCTGGTGCAGTGATGTTTGTGGCTGGTGCCAGGGCGGCACCAGGTAGTACTTCTTGCGCCATTTGCAGTGCCGGTTTGGATCCCAGTGCCATTCCTGGTGCTGACCCTGTTCCTGGCACTGTTCGTGGTGCCAGGGACGGAGCTGGTGCCATTTGCAAGGTCATTTCTGGCACATGTTCCCCTCGAGGCCCCAGGTTAGAGCCTGGGCCTAGCCCAAGGGCAGAGCTGGCTCTGGTGAGGGGAGGATTTTGGGGTCTGGGCCTGTGGCTCGCTCCCTGGTTAAAGTGAAAGGCAGTTCTAGCAGGAGTTGCAGCACTGGTTTGTACCCATCTTTCTCCTTGTAACTGACTGTCTGTGTCACTGGTAGGGATCGGGGCTGCCCCGTGGGATCTCCATGGTTTCTCTCCACACCTGGGGGGCTCACCCCACCCCACAAGCACTGTCTCGACTGGTCCTCAGTTGATCATGTACTGACAGGAGAATTTGTCAGGTCCTCTACTGGAGAGAGGTCCCCTGAGCATTCTTGCAGCCCTGGCAGAAGACCTAGCCTGGTCTCCCATGGCCCTCCTCCTCTGCCCCTTCTCCTCCTGTTCCAGTCATTTTCTTTTTTCTTTTTTTTTCTTTATATTTTTAATAGTTTTTTTACCCTTATTTTCGCACACCCCCACCCCAGGTGTGCACACACGCGTGTGGAGGCACCTGTATGCCGAGCTTCGAGACGACCTCCCTACATGACACCCCCCCTCCTCGCCTGCGCCACCACTGGACCTCCACCTGGTGTCAGCAGAACCATGGGGGGGGTGATAGCCTCCCCAGGAGAGAAGAGCTGCCTTTAGGCTGCTCAGTCCTGCTCCTCCCCTCCCCCTCCTCCCATGCTGGCTCCCCAGTGACCCGAGGTCATTCCCAAACCCGGGTCGCCGGCATGACATGAGATGAGGCAGAATGCCTCAGCCTTCTGCGCCACCGGGTCAGCATGTCCCAGTCATTTTCAACCCTGTTAGACCTCTGACCTGGGATCAGTTCAGGATAACATCTGGTGTGTTTTTTCCTTTACCAACTTACAGCTCACCAAGTCCTCTTCAGGCCTGAAGCCCCTGTACCTATGCCTCCTCACTCCAGCTCCTCTTCCTCTCCCACTTCCTCCTTTGAGGAGAGTATACCTCTGTCCACCTTTCCTCTGACATTCAGCTAATCCTGATGGGGAAAAGATGCAAGAGCTAGGTCATTAGCACTTCATAGGTCACAGTATTGCTACCTTTACTGGCATTCCTTGGAGAATACAGCAAAGACTCAGCAGTCATCCATCCCTGGTCTCCAGCCTTTCACAGAGGCATCTAGGAATGTCTGGTTCTATCCCTCTTCCCCCTCTCCAGCCCTGAGGGAAGTCAAGTGTAGATACTGTGCTCCTGTGGGTTCTCCAGGGGCCATGCCTCATCTCTCTTCCAGGATTCTGGTCCTGCATACCCCATCTGGCTGTAGGTGCCCAGTGCGTACCCCCCGCCCCCGACATTGAATCTGCATAGTTTGATGTCTGGGGCAGACTGTTTTTTTTGGCGGCATGCACCATAAGTGCATTTCTGTATATCAGGCTCATCAGGCAGCCTGTGACAGGTGCCTGTGGATGACGTTAGGTCAACTCATAGCATCCCTGCCAGATGACTGACTCTACGTTTTTCTACCCAGGCCCTGGAGCTTGTGAGGCACCAAATGAGGGCATTGTATGATGCCATTGAGGTAACTTCAGGCTGGTGGGAACCACAGTCTGTGTTTGGAGGACATGGCTTCACTTTCTTGGTTGGCACCCTGGCCCGGCATAGGGTGCTTGCTTTCGTGCTACGGACTCATTTTTCTCTGCGGGGTTAGGTGTGAGTTGTTGAGATGCCCATCTGCTCCCAGGCCACAAGAGCCTCTGCCTGCCCCTGACCAGTCTCAGATCTCACCAGACCTGTGAGGAGTCCCTGCCCTTCTGTGGTCACCACCCACAGAGGGCTGAGGGAGCAGCCATTTCCCTAGTCAACTCTGCCCTTTTGGGTGGAAAGTTTGGTACTCTGACCCATACAGTATGTGGGAATGAACTGTAAAGACCGAGTCTTGGAAGATATGACAATTGTGTACTCACCGCAAATCTTGATCTTCCAGAATTTATCTTTACCATTCATTCACATGCCCACCCACCATAGAAACATAGAAGTTAATGACAGATAAGGACATAAGGCCCATCAATTTGCCCATTTATTTTTCTACCTTATAATGTGCCATCAGCCTTTGCTCTTTCAATGGCCTATCTATTCATACTCATCTGTATTGCTCCCTTAAGCCTATCCTATACCTGTGTGAAGCCCTGCACTGTATTCATATCAACCACTTCCTGAGGTAGGCCGTTCCATGCATCCACTACCCTTTCTGTAAAAGAAATTCCTCACATTACCCCTTAATTGGCCTCCCTCTAATCTCATGCTGTGTCCTCTTGTCCTGCTATTTTTCTTATACTGAAACATGTTAGACTCTTTCACCTTGTTAATGCCCTTAAGGTGTTTGAATGTTTCGATCATATCTCTCTCTCCCTCCTTTGCTCTCTAGGGTATACATATTGAGCTCCGTTAATCCGTCCTCATATGTTTTCTGATGCAGTCCCTGCACTATTTTAGTTGCCCTTCTCTGGACTACCTCAATTTGGTTAATGTCCTTGTGAAGGTGTGGCCTCAGTACTGCACACAGTACTCCAGATGAGCCTAACCAGTGTCTTGTAAAGAGGATTATTACCTCCTCTTCGATTTGTGATACCCCTACCACAGTAATACACCCCAACATCCCCTAGCCTTATCTACTGCTTTAGTGGTCTTCTTGGATGATTTCAGGTCATTGGTGATGATGATGCCCAAGTCTCTTTCTTCTCTTGTAACTGCCAGCAACTCCCCTCCCAGCCTATACGTGGCTTCAGGGTGTCTCTTCCCTATGTGCATGATCTTGCACTTCTTTGGATTAAACCCCAGTTGTCACTCTTCCAATAATTTTTCCAGTTTATCCAGATCTCCTCTTATTCTGCCCACCCCATCTGGATCATCTACTCAGTTGCAAATCTTGGTGTCGTCTGCAAACAGACAAACCTTACCATCCAGTCCATCTGCAATGTCAGTGATGAAGATATTGAAGAGGACTGGCCCCAGGACTGATCCCTGAGGTACCCCACTTGTGACTTGCATCTCTTCTGACTGTATACCGTTTACCACCACTCTCTGTTTTCTGCCCATCAACCAGTTTGCCACCCAGTTGACCAACTTCGGATCCACCCTGAGCCTACCCAGCTTATTAATCAATCTTCTATGTGGAACAGTATCGAAAGTTTTGCTGAAGTCAAGGTGGGTGACATCAACTGCTCCCCCTTGGTCCACCACTCTGGTTACCCAGACAAAGAAATCTATGAGATTAGTTTGACAAGACCTTCCTTTTGTAAACCCATGCTGTCTTGGATCCTGTGCGCCTATGGATTCCAGGTGTTGCACTATCCTTTTCTTAGAGTGCCTCCATAATCTTGCCCACTACTGAAGTAAGACTGACCTGTGGTGGTTCCTCCTCCCTGCTACCACTCTTGTGGGCAGAGGGATCACATGAACCCTTCTCGCGTCTTTTGGGACCTCTCCGTGCTCAGAGACTCACTAAGCAGTTCTGATAATGGCTTGCTAGTTCCACCCTTAGCTCCTTTAGTACCCTGGGATGTATGCCATCAGGTCCCATTGCCTTGTCCACCCTGAGCTTATTGAGCTCTTGTAGGACCCTTTCTTTTGTGGAGGAGTTGTGCACCCCGTGTCCATGGTGCTGAGTTGTGGGCCCTGCCCTACCTTCTGTTTAGTAAATACTGAACAGGAGTATCTATTTAGGATAGGTGCTTTTACATGGTCCTCCTCCTCACACGCTTCCTTATCTCCTTCGATCTTAGCAATAACCCCTCTGGACTTTCTCCTTTCACTAATGTATCTATAGAAAGTCTTGTCACCTTCTTTTGCTGTTTGTGCTAGTGTTTCCTCAGTTTGGGCCTTTGCCTGCCTTATTGCCTTCCCTGCTTCCCTTAGGGAAGTTTGGTATGCCTCCCTGTCTTCATCCCGCGGTGTTCCCTTATATTTCCTGAAGGCCAACCTTTTGACTGTGACCTTTTCTGCTACTGTTTTTGAGAACCAAGGTGGTTTCCTTCTTCTTTTACACTTCCTTTTCTCTCTAACACAATGGAATGTTGCTTCAAGTATTGCATCCTTAATGCTTGCCCACTTTGCCTGTACCTCCTCACCTGTATTTCTTTTTGCCAGGGCTAGCTTAACTCTGTTAACACCATCCCCTGCTCAGTTGACAGCCAGGGCCTCTGGGCGGCTCACTGTGTCTCTCTTTTTCTGTCCTCTTGCTGCTCCCTTATACTTCTCCTTGGGGTCTCCCTGCACTTCTTGAACAGAGACCCTTCACCTCCCCAACCACCGTTTTAAAAGGAAAAAAAATTGGGGTAAGGGAGAATTATCCCGGTTTTGTGATTCCAATCCCTACAAAAAATAAAAGTTTTTCATTAAGGGAATGTTTATTTCCTCCTCCTTCCTTCCCTTGTATTCTTCCTCATTTATAGCTATATCTTCCTCGACTTAAGTCTTCACCATTTATTCATGCTGCTGGGTTCAATCCGGAGGTGCTGAGACCCCGCGGGAGCCCAAAATCTTCAGGAGGGCCAATGCGGTAGGACCATGCATGTATGGCACCGTGAGGCTGGTATTTTCCTCAGTAACAAAAAAAGAATAAAGAAAATAAGAAGTCATAGTTTGAACTGCAGTTTTCATCAGATCTTGGTCCTACTGAACAACGGAGTTGACCATGGATAGGTGACGGCTGAGTCTTCTTTGGAGGCTGCTCTGGCAGCTGGGCTGGGTTTTGTGGCTGCCCTCCAGAGGGTGGTCTGACCACGGGCAGTTCAGGAGGAGGACAGTCCTCCGTAAACAGAAAAAGTGGTCCTGTTACCAGTCCAGTTCGGGACTCTGCATTGCTCGACCTCGGGTTTTTCCTGTTCCTTTCGGAACGGAAGAAATGGTACCACTCGAGGTTGCCCTCTGGTATGTCTGCTAAGAGGGTTTCTGTGTCCTTGAGCAGGAAGCCCTCCCCAGCATCGATGGCTTCTGCTCGCGGTTGTTCAAGATCTCGGGCCCGGAGCCCTTCTCTGTCTTCTTGTGGGGCCTTGGGTGGGCAGAGTCACCACTGGGCAGCTCTTATGGAGCAATGGTACAGCGTCTGGCCTGGTTGCCCTTCCTGTGGATCGGTACCAGGGCCTTTGGGCCTAGGTGTCTCAGGACAGCAGTTGGGGCCTTCAGACCAGGTAGAGCATTGGGCTGTGCCGACGGATCCTGATCTCTTGATGGTGACCATGCCACTGACGCAAGTTCCACATGCCTACCTCTACCTCCCTGTTTCTTTGCAGGGACCAGCACAGGTACCCTCTGCAGTCAAATTGGTGCCAGTTACACCTTCTAGGCCTGGTCTGGGTTCTCAGGAGGGGCGGCAATGCCTGGTCTGGTGCGGCTCCTTTGGGCCAGCACTGGCACCATCTCCAGTGCTGCTTCCGGTGCCGGCTCCTTTGGGCCAACGCACGCCTCTGTTTGAAAGTCCCCTCCAGTCCCAGTGCCAGTCTACCCACTTCTAGGCCCGGACTCTGGCTTGCTGGGTCCACACCCCTTCCACCTTCCCCTTCCGAGGGGGATTTGGAGGGAACGAGTCTGACCCTGACCTCCTCATTGGTGAGGATGATGATGACAACACTTTTTACAACCTGGACAGTCGATCTACGGTTCCTGCTTCTGTTCCTCAGGAACACCTCTCTCTTCAGTTATTACTTAGAATCATGCAGGCACATCTGGCTCTTGAGATTTACGCCCTTGACCTCGGTAAGCGGATGCGTCTTGAGTGGCTCCGTGTTCCTAACATTTCAGTTAATCTCATGCCTCCTGTACCCTCAGCCTTTGAAACCCTATCTGAGGCTGTGTGGGCTAGGCCTGCATCTGTTCCCTCAGTATGCAAGTCGTCCATGGGTTGGACATATGTTCCTCCTAAGGAGAGACCCATTCTAGCCTCCCAGCCTATTGTGGATCCTATAGTCATTCTTGCAGTGAATGACAAAGCTGTCCTACCTCAAGAGGTTACAGCACATCCTATCAATGAGGATTCTTGTAAGATTTACACCATGGGAAAGGGGCTTTTGCAGCCGCCACTTTGGCCTTACGTATGGCCAGTTATCAGGACACTTCTCTCAGTGTGATGTCCTTTGCACCTTCCTTAAGTCTCTCACTGAGTCTTTCCCAGAGTCTGATTCTAAACATAAAATTCTTCAGACTGTTACGCGTGGAACAGAATCCAACAGTCATCAGCTGAAGGTGGCTATCGATGCATATGATACTGCTTTTTGAGCTGCCACTGCTGGAATCTGTATCAGAAAACATTCCTGGCTGCGGACCTCAGGATTTTCCTCGGATGTCCAGCAGCAGATGATGAGTGTTCCTTTTGATGGCATTAACCTGTTCGGCCAACAGGTTGAGCCATCCCTGGAGGCCTCTCAAAAACCCAGAACAACCATCAAGTCAGCCAGACCAGCTCCTTCACACCCACAGAGGGGCAAAAATGGTCAGTTTTTTCATAACTGACAACCCTTTCATGGAAGAGGCAGAGAAGCCCCAAACAAGCATCAGCCTCAGGCGTGGCCAAGATGGCAGCATAATCTTGGAGCTCCGCTATAGTCCTGCATATTTTCTCTGCATCCTGCTTTCAGAAACGAATTTAAGCAGTGGTACCTCGTCTGGAGGTTGCCTTAGCCCCTAGGGTGCCATCATGTCAAAAATGCAGTGTCAAATTTTAAACCGACTGGTGAAGTTCGATCATAGGTCAAAAGCTACCGACCATGCATGCTGCTTCAAAGGTCGTGGCAGAAGACCAAGGCCACCAGGTCGATACTCAGTACCTGAAACGGAGCTACCACTAATTCACTGGAAAACTGATAGCTGATCTTGTATAAAATTTAACTACTTGCATGACCTCAGGTTTTGAAAATATTGCAGATCAATTATCACATCTCCAGCAGACCTTTAATTCACTCAGGGAAACAGTCGAACTCCATACTGCTGGGCACGGGGAGCTGGAAGAAAGTTTGAGCACACAGGAGGATACCATTCATAGACTAGAATCTTCACTGAGCATGGCCCTCAAAAGACATCGAGAAACTCAAGACAGCACTGGACAATCACGAAAATAGGGAGCGCCGGTGTAATGTCCGCGGTGTTGGCCACCCAGAAGGTGCAGAGGGAAACGACTGTGCCAACTATATTCAGCAGTGACTTTTTCAGCATCTGTAACTCTCTGGCACCTCTACTCTCGAATTCCAGAGAGCCCATAGATCTCCGGGCAACAAACCGGGTCCTGAGGAGCATCCTAGGCACTTAATCATTAAGTTTCTACAGTACCAGGACCATCAATTGGTTTTGGAGGCTGCCAGAAAAAAAGGCCCGATCATGATACAAAAGAGCCGTATGAGTATCTTCCCCAATTATTCCCGTCAGTTGCAAAATGAGTGTCTGGCATTTCAAGAAGTTAAGAAGAAGCTCCATGCTCTGCAATGGTAGTTTGCCTTGATTTACTCAGCACATTTAATCATTCGCAGACAGGGTAAGGGGCCAGATCGTTTACCTGTCCAGATGCTGCTATGGAGTTCATTACTCAGGAAGAACAACTGCTGCAAACTCAGGCCTTTCATCAGGAAGATGCTATACAGACCTGAAAATAATTAAAGTATCGTGCTGCTACTTATTTAATGGAACCGAGGAGTGGGGCTTCGGGGCAGGGGTGGAGGGGGAACCAAGAGTCTCCGTGGTCCGTAACTCCATCAGGGCCTATAAGGCAGGACTACGGTTACCCCACTCATGCCTTAGGCCCCGGGAGCACTCCCCACATACAACCCCGCAGAGGTCTGTGATCACCATTGTAAGGGTCCAGCTTTACCCTTGCTCCTAATTGGAACACTCATTTTTACCGTGGTTCAATGATGATATGTTGCTCGTGGTTTTGCCTTGCCGAGTTTTATATGTGGACTGACCTGAACTATGATCCTGGCTTCGGAACTACTTTATCTGATCCACCAGACTACTGACTCATTACAGGCCTCGTGTCTGGAATGGAATGTATTGTGCTGTAATACCTTTCTATTCCCTTTGTTATAGACCTTTATCGACTGCTTACTTTGCTATGAGGGTCCATAGCATTCCCCTGAGGGTATATAGTAATCATAATAAGCACCGTATAACTTTGAGATGCGACTTTCAATAGGCTGCAACTCAGACATAGCTATCTAGAGGCAGGTATGGTATGATAAGGGTGGGATGGAGAAGAACATGACAAATTAACAAGACGGATGTTTTCTGAGAGTAGGTTCTATTATGAGGCTAACAGGAGCCGGACTGAAGGGATTGAGGGGGGTTTGTATCCCTCTAATGGGGCTTACTTCAATTTTGGGTCATCATTTCATTTCCCAGTAGACTATTTCGACTCCACTTGGATGAGAGACTGGCTCCACTTCCTCCTCCCGCATCTGTGGGAGGGATGAGAACAACAGCCAGGCTTTGGCAACTCATAGCTTGGTCATAAGAGCTATTACGGGTTAATCTGAAGCATATAAGAGGGAGGCATGGGGAAGGAGGCACTTCTCAAATCTTATCTGTGTCAGTTTCACCATTCATCACAGATGGGTACTGGAGAGATCAGGACCCGGGAGCCTTTTTTTAAAAAGGATAGGCGAACCGATGCAGCATCGGCACCGCCCTCGAGGTCAACGATACTCGTGGGCGCTCGAGATTAGCCCGTTAAGCTGTGTTGACGCTGCCTGCCTACCAGTTCTTCCGTCTCGCCGTCGGTGCCGCCTCGTGGGAAGCCTGTGGAGATTTTCAATAATTTTAGGCCTTAGCCTTTGTCGTCGACAGTCCGTCGGTTCCTGCTAGTTCTAGTCTGCCATGCTCGGCGTCGCTGGTAAGATCTTTCCATTTATTTTACAGTTTAGCGACGTCGAGTCTGTTTTTTGGTGTTTTTTTTCCGTTAGGTCATGTCGTGATCGGAGGCAAAATCGTCTAAGGCGGGCCCCCATGCGTCAGTGCCAGTGCGGCGCAAGTACTCCGTTACCGACCAGCATGACGGTGTCTCTCGTGTCTTGGCCGCTTCACGACATGGATTCGATACAGCGCCTGCTTCTCAGTGGACGCCGGCGTCCTCGACAGCAGCGTTTAAAGTAGGGTGAGCTCCGCCCGACTTTCGGAGTAGGTCTCGCTTTCGTTAGGCCAAGCCGCGCTCTCTTGGCCTTTCCTCCGGGTCCCCTCCGGTTCTATACGGACCAGGAGGAGGAGCCTCAGCCTTCGTAGCCTAGCCTTGGCGAGGACTCTTTCAGCGGCGGAGGCCCGTCCCGCTTCCTCCCGGGAGGCGGGCGGGAGGCGCCCCCATGCAATCACCCCTCCGGGGTGAGGCTCCCCAGTGTCGCTCCCGCGGTCCGGAAGGCCGAGGTCGACACCGTTCTTAACGCTGTAAACGCTTTTGTGGCGCCGTGGGTCCTGTCGGCGACTGGTCTTTCGGCGCCGTGGGCGCTGTTGGCACCATTAGCGGTGCTGACCCGCTCGCTGCACCGTGACTCCGAATCGGCGTCACCTTTTTGCCATGTCTCGCCTCGGCGCGCGTCGGTAGCCGTGGGACTTCAGAGTCTTCCGTCCGTGCTGTCCTCGGCGCTGTTGGTGCTCTCGGTGCGCTCCTGGGCGCCGAGGGTCTGGCGTTGCCGTGTTCGGCGCTGAGTCCACGCCTTCAGAGTCGTCAGCGCGGCTTGATCATCGGTGCCGCTTGCGGCGCCGAGACTGGCGGCGTCGTTAGCGCGCGGCGAGTTGCTGAAACTTCTGTCGGCGCCGTCTCTGTTCCTGGTACGCCCCTGGTGCGGTGGACTTAGCGGTGCGCGGCTGGCCCTACTTCAGGACCTTTGGCCGTGCTGCCCTGCCACCTTTGCCAGCGCCGCTGCGGGGCTGTGGAGAATAAGGTGCGCCAGCCACTGCTTGAACTTCTGGGCCCTTTGTTGAGTCGCCTCCTCGCCTCCTACCATCTGGCAGGGCCTCAGACTCTACCTCTTTGGAGTCGGGTCAGGCTGGTCGGCGGGCAGTCCACCCTTGGGTTGTCTGCAGAGGGAGGAGCCCGGCAGTGGTCTCCATGGCGGGTCTCAGTCGGCCCCTCAGAGTGCGTCTGGTTCCCCGAGGTTAGGGTCAGTGGTACTGACCAGCAGGCTGTGGTGCGTGCCACCATTGCCATGCAACTGGCCTTGGGGTTCATGACCCCTCGGCAGTGGTACCCCTCCGGTGGTGTGTCTCGGTTGCCCAACTTTGGGGCCCTATCGAGAAGCCCACAGGAGGGAAGTGCTCTCCTGGGTCTGCCCTTCAGGAGCAGCCCAGGCTGCCAGCTTCCTAGGCCAGCCCTTTGGGGACTAGGACTCCAGGGGTCGAGGGTGGGGGTCAGTGCGTCGACCTTTCTCTGGGACCCACCGGGCCCTGGGCGAAGCCGAAGCGTGGACTTCCGCCCTTCCCCTTCTGGTTCCTTGAGGGGGTCCCATTCTTTGGAGGCAGGGGACCGTCCTTCTGGATCTATCCGGCCCCGGTCGCCTCACTTGGGGGATTCTTTTGGGCGCAGCCTAGGCAGTACCAACGTGGTTGTACAGCTGTCGGCTGCGGAGTCTTCCAGGACACCCTCCGCGGGGGTCCATGGTCCGCTCCCTAGCCCTGGCAGAGGTCAGCCGACTTCCTCTCTCGGCTCTGCCCCCTCCCCTCTGCCGCCTTCTCCAGCGTTCCCAGGTATTCTTGGTCCTAGCGGTCCTCTCACCTGGGAACAGTTCAGAGCAGTGGCTGCTCGGTTCCCTGCCTACGTTAGGGCCATGGACAGCCAGGTTTTTCAACCTCCCCCCGAGCAGCCACTCTCAGAGCGCATGGTGACCTCCAGCTCCTCATCCCCCTCTTCAGGGGAGAGGAACCGTCTGTCCATATCTCTCCTGTCGCTGATCTCTCCGAGTATCAGCGTTTCCTCGTGAGGATGCTGGAGGACCTTCACCTCTCTCCCCTCTCCATGAGCAATCCTGAGCATGCGGCGCACGCCTGTCTAGGCGATTTCGGTGTGGCCACCCTTGTGATGCCGCCCTGGCCTGCTCCCTTTCGGGAGGCATCCATGCGTTTCTGGCAGAGGCCCTTCTCCGGCGTTCCTGCCCCTAGGGACCTCAGCCAGAGGTATTGCGCTCCCCCAGAGTCTCCAGGTTCTGTGCCTCATCCACAGTCCAGACTGACACACCTGGACACTCCTGATGGGCTTGGCCCTCCACCTGATGACCGGCCCCAGATCAGGACTCTTGGTTTTGATTTCTGGGGAGGAGGACTCTTCTCTACACGGTTGCTTCTCCATCTCCGCTCATCAGGCCCACTATGCAGCCTACAACAGGTTCTTGTGGTCAGCGCTGGGTCAGTTCATAGCTGCTTTGCCTGACTCGGAGCAAACCAGGCAAGCCATCACTCTCTCTGCACGTGGCCTGGAGCTAGCAAGGCACCAAGCAAGGGCATCTTATGATGCCAGTGAGGTAGCTACCAGGGTAGTAGGGACAGCGATCTGCACCAGGAGATCGGCGTGGCTTCGCCTTTCCTGGTTGTCACCCTTGGCCCGGCGTAGGGTGATTTGCTCCGCTCACCAGGGAACCTATCTCTTTTCCCGTGAGCGAGGCGGCGTTTGTCGGGGCAAATTCCTTCCTCCTCCGGGGACCCGGTCTCGCTTTCCCTCTCGGGCCTCCTCAGGCCGGAAGATCTCCCATAGTGTGTCACCCACTGAGGGCTAGGACACTGTCCCTTAGGGTGCATTAATCAACCCCCTTGGGGCTTGGTACTCACCCATCTGTGATGAATGGTGAAGATTGACACAGATAAGATATAGAAATTACGTACCTACCGTAATTATGATCTTTCTGTGTATCTTCACCATTCATCACAATCCCGCTCGCCATCCCCCTGGGGCTCCAGTCTCTGGATCCTCCTCCCTCTGTGCCTACCCCTCTTTTTGAGAGTGGTAAAGTTGGGACACACAGGGGGGTAATTTCTTCCCCAAGGGGTACAGCTCGAGTGGCACTTCCTCTCTACTATTATCTACACCCCTACAGGGTGAGAACTGGTGGTTGCCCTCCTTCTGTTATCCTTCCTTTAAAAAAAAAAAAAAAAAAAAAGACCCTTTTTTTTACCAAATGTCTTTACAGAGAGAGTACTGAGTCCCTGTACCCTGTCCTTTTCCAGAATAACCTGACTCTGCTTTGGGGTTTGCCAGTTATTCTGTGCCTTGAACTCTGGCAGGTGAGTTTGCCACTCCTTGCAGTTCCTATACAGTCTGGTGACGGACAAGGGTCCTGGATCCTTGTTACCTCTCACTCTCTCCTAAATTCTCTCTCCCCTCCTCCTTTTCCAGAGATTGGGGCCCCTACCCAATCCCTAAGTTTTACTTCTTATATGCTGTCCTCTCAGTCGTTATTTCTCCTTTTAGTTCAGTTTCTCTTCCTTTTCTGTCCTTGGACTCTCTTGTCCCACCCTCCATCCCTTCCTCTTACCTCTCCGGCGACTCAGAACTGGTAGGCAGGCGGGTGGAACTAACCATGCGGCTAATCCTCGGCGCCACGTAATGCGTCGGCCTCGAGGGCAAGCGCCCGATGTAACGTCGGCTCCGCCTGTCCTTTAAAAAAAAAAGGCTCCTGAAGTCTGATCTCCGGCCAGTACCCATCTGTGATGAATGGTGAAGATACACAGAAAGATCATAATTACGATAGGTACGTAATTTCTATTTCTGGCCTCTTGATTGCTCCCTGCCCTCCCCTGGCATGTTTGCGTTCTGGGGATCCATTTGGAGTGCACTACACTCCTAGCCCTTCCAGTGGGTCTTCTCTGATAGGAAGTCTCCTAGCTCATATTGCGTAAGTGGGCCCATTGCTGGGGTTCTACTGGGGATATCTCCCTGGGCGTTTTCCCCACGCCTTGCCACAAGTTAACAGACGATATAACCATGTCTCACTAACATGTTAGACAGATGGGACTGGGTGACTGGCATGATCCATGAAGAGTAGTGGGTAGGTTGCCTCTTTCTTTCAGGGAGAGTGTTTTTGGGGGAGGGGATTAATACTATTGAGTTTAACACTGTTTAGGTTAGTGCCAGTTGCACTCTTCTTTTACTTTTGCTTACTAAGGTGGGCATATGGTCGAGTAAGTGGGAGGTCAGTTTATTCATGGGGATAATGTTTATTGTGGGAACCTTTTTCTGGCGGATGGTGGGGGGTTTATGGGGTTGTTCAGTTTAAAATTAAGCCAGCTAAACAATGTTTGATTTTAAGAAGTCAACTGATCAAGATTTTTACAAGGTGTACAGAGTAATCTATTTAAGTATGCATCATGGGGTCCTTAAACATAGTGACATGGAATGTTTACTGTTGTAAAGTGGAAAAGGGTATGGTCTTATATCAAGCGGGTTAGGGGAGACGTAACCCTCCTTCAAGAACTACATATGACAAAACAAGAATCAGATAAGCTGGCCTCCTTTTTGGGGGACACTGATAGTGGCCCCTTCTCATCCAAAGCAAGAGGGGTTGCTATATGGTTTCGACCGGCATTACGGGTGAAAATTTACTCCTTGAAATCAGATGCACAGGGCAGGCACCTAATTGTGTATGCCACGGTGGAGGAAAAAAGGTACACTTTTATATCACTCTGTGGCCCGAATTATGACTGCCCCGACTTTTCCCACCATGTGGCGGTAACACTAGCCCCTTTCCAGGACAGCATAGTCATGGGGGGGTGACTTCAACACATATTGGGACCCGATCTTAGACTATTCTGGAACGAAAGCCCACCCACCACCCAAGAGTTCTCTTAAACATTAAACATTTGGCCACAGAGAGAGCATTGTTGGAGGCTTGGAGATACTGACACCCAACTGAACAAGAGTACTCATTTTTTTCACATGCCACAGTTATTCACGAGGCTTGACTATCTTTTTCTCTCCCCCTCTAGTGAGAAAGGGAATGGCGCCTCATATGCTCATGTGCTCCTATTCTAATGTCCAATCGCACCCCTATGATGGTCACCAACCCCGCCAGTGGAGACTGGACTTCACACTACTGGGAGACCCTCAGTTTGTCAGGCACATATCTAAAAGCCTAAATGACTTTTTAACAAACAATAGGACATCAGATACCTCTATCCCTAACACATGGGATGCTCTAAAAGCTTACATCCAAGGAGAAATTATCTCCTGTGCAGCGTTTAGGGGAAACTGGAGCAAAAGGAAGAGATGGACCTAGAGGGTAAAATAAATGAGTTAGAAAAACACATGATGCAGGAAGAGAAGGATGTTGACGTGGGGGTTCTAAAGGGTATGAAGGGCACTTTAAATCAGTTAGCATCAAGGCATAGAATGAGCCCTTTTGACTACTAGAGCATGCACCTATTTCAGAGGGACAAATCTGGAAAATGGCTCTCATGGCAGCTTAAAAGAAGCAGTCAGACAGAATAACTCTTTAAATTAGTAACACCTTCTGTCAATTCTACCAGCTATTATACACCTACATAAGCCCCGGAATGTATCCCATGAGGAGTTTCTGAAAGATATACATCTTCCAACCCTGGACACAGAGGCAAGGAGAGCCTAGAACAATCAGTAACAAGAGAGGAAATAAAGGGGCCATATGGTCATCTAGGACCGGACGACCCCCAGGCCCAGATGGCCTGCCAACTGAATTTTATGAAGCTTTCTGGGACGACTTGAAGGAAATTATGTACCAAATGGTCTGGGAGGCCCTGGAAGGGGACGGCTGTCCCAGTCTCAACTCCTGGCTACCATCACAGTGTTGCCCAAGCTGGGGAAGGACCCCAGGAAATGCGGCTGTTTTAGACCCGTATCCTTGTTAAACGTAGATTATAAGATCTTGGCCAAAATACTGTCAGGCAGACTTGATGTGGTGCTCCTGGCTTGGTACACCTGGACCAGGGTGATTTTATTAGGGGGTAGGCAGACCAAGCATAATATACATTGTACATTGAGCATCATGCAGTGCTGGGCGCAGGGCCGGGGTGGCAGCAATTGGGGCCTCCTTGCATTTGACGCGGAAAAAACTTTTGACCATGTGGAATGGCCCTTTATGTTTGTGGTTTTAGCTAAATACAGTTCTGAGAGCGTGGATACGTTGTTCATCCACACTCTTTGGCATGTCCCTTTCCCCTTTAAAGGTCACCGAAGTCTTCAAGCTGGCTTCTCCCACCCACCTGGGTGGTATATACCTCGGCTCCATGCAGCGCCGTCTTCCTTTCCGTGAAGATTCAGGTTGCCTCCCTCGTGCTCACGCCGCTCGTGAGCCCTGGCTTTCAGAGCCCTTCCTTGGGACCGACTTGTTCAGCCCGGGAGTGACGGTCACCTTCAGCGCATTGAGCAGTCCAGTGCCACCTTGGATGCTACCTCTGCCAAGAGTTCTTTGGGCAAGAACTAGCAGAGGAAAAAGAAAAGTCCTTTGGCATTCTGCCCTCGCGACTCATCAGTCCTCCTTTCAGGAAGCAGCACCAGCAACAGCAGCAGGCTCAAGCTTGGCCCTCGGCCTGAGCAGGGTCCCCAACAGGCCCGTAAAGGAGGCCGAGATTCAGGTCCTGGATCCTCCTCCAAGCCTGCTCAGTGATGGGGCGGGGCTGCCATCCCGCTCCTGTCCATCAGCTCTGGGTCTCCGGGGAGGCCGTCTCCGCCACTTTCCGCCTGGTCCGTTGTCACCATGGACAGGTGGGTTCTGGAAGTGGTCAGTCAGGGACTGCCTCTGGAATTCAAGCAGTACCCTCCAAGCCAAGCCCACGCCCCTCGGGAGAAATGAATATCCACTCAGACCCAGTCGGCTCTCAAGAGACGACATTGCTCAGCTTCTCCTCAAGGAGGCAGTAGTTCCAGTGGTGGATCCTCCAGCAGACCCAGGCTCTGTCTCCAGGTACTTCCTGGTGCCCAAGCGGACGGGGGCTGGCACCCCATTCTAGATCTTCACGACCCAAATCAATATCTCAGGTCACACACCTTTTGGATGGTTACTCTGTCCCAGATCATACCATCCTTGGGGTGAAACATGTGGTTTTGTTCACTGGATCTGCAGGATGTGTTCTTTCACATCCCAATTTGTCTGTCCCATCAGCAGTTCCTCTGCTTCAAGGTCAAAGGGACCCTATACGAGTTCCAGGCCATGCTGTTCGGCCTGTCATCAACCCCACAGGTCTTCACCAAATGCACTGCAGTGGTGGCAGCCTATCTCCAGCGCCGGGGGGTCAGAATTTACCCTACCTCGATGATTGGCTTCTAACAGGTTCCACCCAACAGGAGGTGGGGAGGTCCAGGGATCTGGCCCTCCAGACCTGCTCTCAACTCGACCTCACCGATGAGCGAGGCCAAGTGGAACTCATGCCTTCTCAGGTGATGGGTTTCATCGGGGCAGAGCTCGACTCTTGTCAAGTCAGAGCTTGGCTCCCGGTGAACAAGGTGGAGATTCTTTCCTCCTTTGCCCAATCATTTCTGGTTGGGCACTTGCGCCCTGCCCGGGACTTTCTGCACCTTCTGTGTCACATGGTGACATGCACCTCAGTGGTCCATTGGCCCAGCTGCACATGCGCCCCCTTCAATGGGAGTTGGCCGCCCTGTGGACTCAGCGCCACAGTCACATCGACCAGCTGGTCACTGTAACCCAGAAGATGTGGGACGCTCTCCAATGGTGGACCGTCCCAGACCAGTTGCAGGAAGGGATCCCATTTGTCCACCCCGAGCCGACGGTCGTCCT
This sequence comes from Neoceratodus forsteri, assembly GCA_016271365.2. Classification (NCBI taxonomy): domain Eukaryota; kingdom Metazoa; phylum Chordata; order Ceratodontiformes; family Ceratodontidae; genus Neoceratodus; species Neoceratodus forsteri. Next base: position 1,096,791,013 of record CM057453.1, read on the forward strand.
CATGATTGATGCGCCTCTCATGAGCTGGGGAACCCACATGGGGGACGAAAGGGCCCACAGACTCTGGACCCTCGAGGAGTCCCGATGCCACATTAACCTGTTGGAGCTCAGAGCAGTCAGACTGGCACTGTCAGCTTTCACTCCTCAGTTCCGGGGTCCAGTGGTTCAAGTCCAGATGGACAATACCACGACCATATACTACCTCAACAAACAGGGTGGTGTGCTCTCTCGTTTGCTGTGCAAGGAGGCAATCTGCATCTGGACCCTTGTGAGTCAGTTGGAGGCAGATCTCCTAGCCATCCATGTGGCAGTAGCCTTAAACCATCTGGCGGATGCTCTCAGCCACTTAGGCCAGACATCCCACGAGTGGTCTCTCCATCTAGAAGTAGCTTACAGCCCGTTCTCTTGTTGGGGCAAACCGATGGTGGACCTGTTTGCCTCCAGGGAAAACTACACTAAGGCTGTTTATGCCCGCCTCAGCAGGGCTCGCTGCAGGGGGTTGCCTTCTCGAGGACGTGGACCCCAGGCATCCTGTACACCTTTCCTCCATTTCCCTTGATCCACAAGGTGCTTCTCAAGGTGGGGAATGACAAGGCGAAGGTGTTCCTGGTAGCCCCAGACTGGCCGTGCCAGTTCTGGTATCCAGATCTCCTCAGCCTCAGCTGCAGGCACCCGGAGCGGCTTTGCACACGCCTGGACCTGATACCACTCAATCAGGGGAAGGTATTCCATCCGGACCTTCAATCCCTGCACCTCACAGCCTGGTACCTGAGCGGCTAGGGTTCCAGGCTTTGGGTCTTTCCGAGGATGTCTACACCGTGATGGAGGCATCCAGAAAGGAATCGACCAGGAAATGTTTTGCCTTCAAATGGAAAAGGTTTTCCATTTAGTGTCAGTGTAAGGGCCTGGACCCTTTATCCTGTTTAGTGGCTAACATTCTTGACTGCCTTTGGTCTCTCTGCAAGGAGGTCTCCGATCATCGACCATTAGGGTGCACCTGGCAGCCATTTCTGCTTACCGGGCGCGGGCCGGTCAGCCAACATTGGCGCAGGAGACAGTGGTCAGGTGCTTTTTCAAAGGCCTGGATCACATATTCCCTCTGGTGCGTGAACCTCCACCTCCATGGATCTACTGCTGGTACTGGCAAAGCTCATGGGCAAGCCATTCGAACCTTGCCTTGCTTCCCTCCTCCCAGAGAACTGCTAGGAGTCTGCCAAAGAGTGTGGATGAACAACATATCCAGACTCCTAGAACAGGTTACTCACCTGTAACAGTAGTTCTAGGAGTAATATATGTTGTTCATCCACACAGACCCACCCGACCTCCCCAGCTGCGGACGCACATAACTTGGCTTCCAGCGGGCTACGATCTGGCGTCATGGGGCAGAGCCAAGGTACATACCACCGAGGTGGGTGGGAGGAGCCAGCTTGAAGACTTCCAGTGATCCTTAAAGGGGAAAGGAGCATGCCAAAGAGTGTGGATGAACAACATATACCACTCCTAAAGCTACTGTTACAGGTGAATAAACTGTTCTTTTGGCCTCCGTTTCAGTTCCTGGATTTCTAGTTTATACCACTCCCCCCCCCAGGCCCAAATACTCACTAATGACACTATATCCCCTTCCTTCCAATTAACCGATTGCACTAGACTGGGTTGCCTCCTTCCCCCCTTTTATATGTGCTGACTATAGAGGCCTTGGCTGCCACCATCCGAGCACACCTGGACATTGAGGGTTTCCGAAAGGGAGACACAGAACATGTTATATCATTATTTGCGGACGATGTACTGCTCTTCCTGGCCCACCCTGATAAAGCATTAGTCACTTTAACTAAATTATGTGACTGATATGGGCCATTGTCAGGACATAAAAACTGGGGCAAGTGTGATGGTTACCACTTGGGGATAGGAAATCGCATATCAGGGTGGCAGGGATGGATATTCCTCCCTCTAGTGAGATCAAATACCTGAGTATACACCTCCCCCAAAAACTATCTAAGTTAAAAGAAATAAACTACAAACTTCTACTCAGTAAAATACAGGAGGATTGCAAGAGTTGGCAAACACTACCCCTGACCTTCTTAGGACGTGTTAAGATGAATATTTTACCTCAGTTCTTGTACTTATTCCAAACGCTGCCTATACCTATTCCAAATACATACATCAAAGTAATTGAAGGGGCCATAACATCTTTAATATGGCAAGGCCATAGACCACAAATAAAGATATTCTGTGGAGACCTGTAAGTAAGGGAGTCTGGGCTTACCTAACATGAAATTATAATACCTAGCTGCACAACTTGCCCACATCCAAGACCTTATGTCTGCAGAGCTCCCCAGGAGAGCTTTGGTGGAACTGGAAACACTAGAGGAGGGTGGTCCCCTCTACAGCCAGAGATTTTTGCTCCCACACTCCTGAAAAATGAGCTGGGAAGTCCAAAATCTCTTTAGCTGCTCTTCTGTTAAGGCCTGGATTCAGGCTCATAGCATATTCAACTACCAGGCCGCACTATCATGCAGAAGCATCCCTTATACATGTACTCTGGACTCCATTCAAGGTCCCATCCATGATTCAAAGGACTCTGTCAGTTTGGCACCAAAAAGGGATATAACGCATATCTCAATTATATAGAGGGGGTGATATAATAGACTTCCAGACCCGGGCTAAAGAGTTTGGCCTTCATAGCTCCCATTATTATATTTATTTGAGGGCCAAATCTAGACTACTGGCTTTAATTAACGACCAGCTAGTCCCTGGGCTATTCGGGTACTCCCCATTAGAAGAGGTTTTCTTATGTCCGACACATAGAGGCCCCTCAAAACCTTTGCGACAGTGCTACCGATTGCTACTGGGTGCTCTCCTGGATCCTTCTGTACAGCTAAAGCGAAGGTGGGCAGCGAACCTAGTGCTGGATAATTTGACCGAGGAGATTGGGATTTAATTTTGAAGAGGAATGTCCTGTTCTGTCAATAATAGGCTAAGACTATTCATTACAATATTCTGACTAGGACTTACTTCACCATAGTTTTGGCTCATAAGTTAGACTCTAACACCTCATATATATGCCCAAAATGCAAAGTGGTACCAGGCACTTTTTTCATTTGTTTGGTCCTGCCCAAAGTGTATCCCTTTTGGGAAGAAATCATAATACTGTTAACTAAAATATTAGGATGCACCCATTTGGTGGACCCTATAGATGTACTCTTGAGCCTACCCTTAGGGGTGTCGTCGAGGCACAGGTCAGGAAGCGTAGAAAAACCAGGAGCAGTTGTAAAATTCGCAACAAGTGATTTATTATTATAACAGTAAAATAAAAAAATGTTCAGTATAACTATTTGCAAAGGCAGTATAAACAGAGAAATTCCATCTGGATTTCTTCTCAATTTCCAATCTCAGTCTCTATGTTTCCCTCTTGCAAGCAATTGCAGCTGTTTTTTTATAAGTGTTTGCAACCCCCGCTCGTTAAGAAAACAGCATGTTTCTCACAGTGTTGTTGTAAGTTTCAAGTGCAGCAGAAAGAACATTGTGACCCAGAACTGACCTCTTGCTTACAGCTTCTCAGAGAGTTTGCAAACTAGCTTCTCATGTTAACCCTTGAGTTCCAAACAGCTTTTGCAATCATTTCAACAGTATAACTATATACATTTCAACAGTAAAACTATATACATTTCTAAACAAAGGGATCCCAGTATCCGTTACATTTCCACGTAATGATTAGCATGTATTTTATACCAGCAGATATGGGGGGACAGCAAGTGCGGATAGAGAGATAGCGAGAGGCAGAGAATTGCAAGACCATCGGGGTGATCAGTCCTAGGTCTCACGAGAAAATCTGGTTGTGCAACCAGACAGAGAAGAGACAGAAAATGAGAGGATAGAACAGAGCCTTGCATTTAAACTCCTTCTCCATAACAACTGGGACAGGGCCATATTCAACTCTGTCACAAGGGGGTCATGGGGAAAAATCACTGAATCATCCCCTATGACAGCAGGGCATTGTGGTCGGCAAACAGGGTTTAGCGCAGTATTGGAGATCTGAATCTGTCCCCCCAATAGCTCACTGGGTAAAGTCCTCCTACAGTGAATGAAATTAGAGCACACACAGTACCTAGCAAGGAACCAGATCCACAACTACCTCCAGATTTGGGCACCCCACCCCCACCACCCCGGAGAAGGCAGTGAGTTCACCCTGGTTCCCAACATTCTGATAATACTGGATGACCCGGGAACATCACTGAAGTTTGGCAGACCTTTGACATTTCATTGGGTGGAGACCTGATTCTTATTCCTCTCTTAAAAATGAGACAAAAGTTTAACCATAAATTGTGTAATTATGAAAGTTAATATCATATTACAAAACATAAATATTTGGTAACGGTGATTTGTTATTGAGTTGGGGTCCTAATGAAGGCAACTCTGGAATTACCTCTTAGTATGGGTTATGTGCCTCTGTAACAACTGCAATCTTTCCATTTTGTTATGATAAGATCAGCTTTTTACCGATACTGTTGAAATGCTTTTAAATAAAGTTTAAAAAAAAATCAGTCTTCTGAGCATAAAAGAAATGTAGCAGAAGGCACAGGCCTGAAAGTACCCAATGCCACCCTCTGAGACCAGGACCCGGTTTCATCTCAGCTGCCAGTGGACCTCTCCCGGGGGAGGGCACATCTGCATCTGTTGTACAGGTAGTGGAAGTTTGTCACCACAGACAAGTGTGCTGTTAGTATCATTCAAGAGGATGATCTCTTAATTTTCAGAGATCTCCCAGATTATCTTGGCGCAACACACACTGTCAGCTGCTCACTCAAACCTCCTCACTTCAGAGATAACTGGTATCTGAACAAACATGGAGGAACCTATTCATATCCTCTTTGCAGAGAAGCAATGAGGGTGTGGTACTGGGCGATTCAGCACAGCCTTTACTTGACAGCAGTCCACGTCCCGGGCGTAAACAGTGTCCTGGCTGACAGCCTCAGTCAATCAGTGGCCAGGGCCCACGAGTGGGAGTTAAAGTCAGAGGTGGTCGAAGATCTCTTTCTTCGCTGGGGTTGGCCAGAGATGGATCTGTTTGCCTTCCCATACAACACCAAACTACCCGTCTTCTGCTTACTTGTTCCCGGGCATGGTTCTTTTTGGCAAGACGCGCTGTCTCTTTCATGGACAGGGAGGTTTCTGTACGCCTTTCCTCCCTTTCCTCTCATTCAGAAGGTCTTGGTGAAACTACAACAGGAGGAGCTCATGCCATCCTCATTGCCCCACTTTGGTCGCGCCAAATTTAGTATCCTCTGCTGCAACATTTGGCACTAGAACCTCCGGTTCTTTGCCCATTCCCACGACCTTCTGACTCAGGAGCAGGGCACCCTGATGCATCCGAGCCTTCAGTCTCTCCACTTTCATCGTGGCACCTGTGGACATAGTGATTTCTTGTTATGGGTATCTTGAGTTGCGCATATTCTAGCGGAGGCTAGAAAACCCTCCACCAGGTCTACTTACGCAATGAAGTGGAAGAGATTCACGATATGGGCCCAAGCAAGGCACTGGGGTCCATTTTCGTGCTCTGCTTCCCAGGATCTAGAGTACCTTGCACGTGATTCTGAGGTGGGCCTTAGCTACTCCTCCATTAAGGTCCATCTTTCTGCGTTGTCGGCCTACCACCTCCCGGTAGAGGGCAAAACCTTGGCTCAGCTGGAGGTTGCCAAAACCTTCCTGAAAGGCATCCTTCATTTGAAACCTCCGATCCGGAATCCTTGTCCCTGCTGGGACCTAAATTTCATGCTTGAGAAGCTTACCTTACCCCCGTTCGAACCAGCTTCTTCCTGCGACTTATGCTTCCTCTCCTGGAAGACCTCATTTTAATCGCAGTTACTTTGGCTAGAAGGGTTTCAATTACAGGCTTTTGTCTGTAAAGAATCTTATTTGATTTTTTTTGTATTATTTATTTATAATTTTGCAGTAAAAGCACTTACAAAATCATACATCATAGGAGGATTACATACAATATCCGTAAAGAGATTATTACAATTCCATAATGTCAAGTGCCTCCAGGATAGCCATCTCATTGCGGGGAAAAACCTCACATCACCCATAGCATGCAGCTAAGGAAATGTAAAAGGGGAACCAGAGATTACCCCACATTATAATATCAAAACCAATGACAACTGGCCAAATATACTGGCCTATATGGTTCTCCTAATAGCTATCCTTTAATACACTTATACCATATAATCCCCCAACCTTCCAGGTGTCTCTGTTTACCTTTAAGCATATATTTCTATACCAACAAGACATTAAGTAGTTATCTTAACATTGTAACACAAGTATAATAAGTAGAAGAGCTGTAAAACACGACTGATTATTTCAAAAAGTCCCGTTTTAATGCAGTGCAACTCCAAGTCCATGCCCTGAGCCATGGCACACACGTGAAGTTTAAAGGGCTCTAAAATTAATTCCCTTCCATTCCAGGGTGGGTTAAAACAGTAGTAGTACAGAGCAAGTTGCCCTCAAAAACATTGCCTGGCTAATGTTAAAGCCTTAAACTAGCATAACAATTTTAGGCATCAAAACCCAGCCCCTTAATGGCGAGGACATTGCCCCAACCCACCCCTAGCAACGTCATTGATTTTTGGGTCAAAACAAGCTCAGGGCACTTCTTCATCCGAGGAGACAGCCTCCTCCTCTCTCTCATCCAATTCCTTCTCGATGGTCTGCAGCATCTTTTCCACATCCTTCGGTTCCTGGAACTGATATTGTCGTCCCTGCCAGGTTAGCCTCAGACGAGAGGGAAACAGTAATTGGTGACTGATTTTGTAATGCCGCCACTTACTGAACCCCATCAAAGCCCTTTCTCGCTGCCGCTGCCATATGCGAGATCTGGGAAGATTTGTAAAGAGTTCCTCCAGATTGTAGAGAGCATTTCCTTCTTGCCAGGGAAGGCACATGGTCACGATCACCAATGCCAGTACACACTACTAAAAGAATCCGTGGTGTCTCCATGTCCAAAGTAGCACGCCTCAGTGTAACACAGTATGCCTTTTCGATCAACAGCGGGGAGTCCCCCTCTGAGAGTCCCAGAATCTTTGGCAATACATTTCTGGCAAAATCTAAAGGGTCATCTCTTTCTGCCGACTCCATCAGCCCCAAAATACGCAGGTTCTGCTCCCAAGCCTGGTTCTCCACTAGTTCCAGTCACTGTCGGAGCACTGTGTTTTCTTTTATCAGCTTGGTGGTAACGTCATAGGCCTTGGCAACGAGTTGTTCGGATTTCTGCGGATGCTTCACATTCGTCATTCTGGATTCCAACTCTGTCACCCATGGTGTGAGAGAGTCCAGTTTTTGTCCATCTCTTGGACTGACGGACCAGCTGGTTCAAAGTCATTTGAATAGTGACCAAAGATGCACCCTCCGATGCGGAGGCTTTCAGTCTGTGGCTTCTGGTAATGTTGAAGGCCTTTCCTCATGCTGCCATAGTGACTTTTAATGCAAAGAATCCGAAGAGGAGGCAGCGGTCCCCGATTAGTCTCCATACCTGTAGCTCAAAACAAACTACTAGGTACCTGAAGTGTCTTGTGGTCAGATAACTACTCAAAAAATAAAAAGTATTTTAATCACTTTAGAGATCGAGACCCAGGAGCTCAGGAAATATGCTGCTTTCCTGCAAGCTGCTCAGCAGGCCCCCACCCCGATTTTCATAAGGACCGAGTAGTCCTTGGGACTAATCCTTCTTACCCAAAGTGGTTTTGGAAACCACTTTGAACCAGTGTGTGGAATTACCAGTGTACTGTCCACAATATTCCAACAGGAGGGAACACCTTCTGCACACCCTTGATGTGCACCGGATTCTGAGATACTACACGAACAGGACTAAAGAGGTTCGGAAATCGAGCCAACTGTTCGTAGCCTTTGCTTCACAGTGCCAGGGCAAGGCAATATCCAAGCAGACCATCTCTCGATGGCTCAGTAACTGCATCCATTTTTCGTATATGAAATATGGGAAGTCCCTTCCAGGGGCAGTAAAAGGCCATTCCACCCGTAGTGTGGCGACCTCTGCCTTTTTTTAGGAATGTGTCAGCAGCGAGATCTGGCAATGGCCACATGGTCGCCTGTTCACACTTTCGCTAAGCATTATAGTCTGGACATTGCCCTCTGCGCAGAACTGGCTTTTGGTCTTGCAGTCTGCAAGGCCTTGTCGTGATTTCTCATGGCGACTTCTCCTCCTCCCAGATGCACCCATGTTTTTGTTTTCTCTGGGACTTGGTATTCAGTCCTATATGTGAAGACCTACTGCAGGAACCCTCTCAAGTAAGATATTGCAGTTACATAAGAACTTACCATAACAGTAGATCTTTGAGAGGTTCCTGCAATAGGTCTAGTTCCCTCCTTCCCCAGTTTTTGGATGTTCTATCCTTATTTTCCATCCTTTCTAGCCCTTCAGGACTAGAGGAGGCAGGGTCTGAGGAGTTTTACTCGGTCTCATCTTTACCTTTCTATAGGTCTCCATTGGAAAGAACTGGAGAGCAGGCGTGGGACCGCCCTTTTATAGTCGGGCTGGCGTCCTAGCGCCTGACGGGCGGTCCCTGCTGATGATTGCTATCTACAAGTTTGCCGTGTGGCACTGACGCAGGGGCGCAGTCCTATATGTGAAGACCTACTGCAGGAACCTCTCAAGATCTACTGTTACTGTAAGATCTTCCTGGACATAATTCTCCACCACTCATTCACACTATTGGGATTCTGCGCCGGAGACACTAGGACCCATCGGGGAGCAAACTTTTGCTGGGAGTCTCGCCAGAGATGGCGCCCCGCGAGGAAGCGGCGCCCATGACTTCTTCGTATGGCAATGACTATCTGGCGTTGACTCCCCAACCGCCTCAGTTCCTTTTTTCCTGCCGTCGAGTGCGCTTCAGTGACGACGTCGCTCGCCTGTCGGGAGTCAAACTTCAAACTAGCAGCATAGTTTTCAGTTTTTATTATTTTGTAGTATTATCTCAATACAGTATCGCTTAAGTTATTCTTATTTTTTAATAAAATTGATAAGAAGTCTCAGCCTACTCTGACGGGGTCGACCATGAGCAGGTCAGGTGACGGTAGGGAGACTTTGTATGAAAGCTGTTCAGCCAGTCAGGCTAGGTCCGGTCCGCCACCTTCTCCGGAAGGGGGGTCTGACAACAGTCAGTCAATGCCGGGGGATGGGGCGGTCCCAGCAGGCTTATAAACCAAGCGGTGCATTCTCGGCACCGTTCGCCTCGAGCTCTTCTTCGGCCCACAGGTCTAAAAAGAGAAGGCATCACTCGCGGTCGCCCTCTGATACATTTGCGCGTAGACGCTCGGTTATCGGGGCTAGTTGCCGGTCTCCTCCTTCGGAGTCGCCGGCAGCGGCTTCTGGTAGCCAAAGTCTTCAACATCGGAGTCCTACCCCGCCCGCAGGTAGGTCTTCAGATGAGCAGTTTCATCAGTGGGCCGCTCTTTTGGAGCAATGGGCTCGGAGGTTGGTTCGGCTACCTGGCTCGGTCGTTCGTGAGCCTTCGGGCTCTCTGGGCGACCAGGTAGGGCAGTTGGACTTTCCTGGTGGCAGGTACCTTCTTGAGTGCCGTCGACTCATGCTTAGGTGTCCCCCCATGGCTTGGCGCGGGGGGCCACCGATGCCCTTATCTCCTGCTCTTTCCTTCAAAACCTGTTTTTCGGTCTCTGGGAGTGCCTTGGCGCCGTGCGGCCTTGCAGGCGCGCCCGTTCTCGGCGTCCCTCGCGGCGTCGCAGCAGCACCTGCAGCCATTCGGCACCGTCCTCGGCGTTGCGGCTTCTCAGCGCGCTTTGCGGGCGCCAGGTGGTTCCTCGGCGTCCGTTCGGCACTGCGGCGCCTCCTACGCGGGGCCCCGGAGATTCTTCCTTTGTCTTTTTCTCCTTCCTCTTCTGGCTTTCATCCCTTTCCTGTCCATACAGTCCCTCCTGGACTGTCAGGAGATGACGTTGAGCCTGACCCAGACCTTCGGCTGGGCGATGAGGTGGACGAAGCAGTATCTTTTACTGCTGCAGAGCCTGTGGTCGAGGACCTGTCATATAAGTCTCTGCTGAAGAATATGATTTCCACACTTTCTCTCCCGACTACAGACATCGATCCTGGGAAATTGCTCAGACTCCAGTACCTATAATCCTGCTCTCTCTTCATCGGTGGCTAAATCCATTGATAGAAAATATTCAGCCCCCAAGGATCGTCCCATTTTGACATCCCAAGCTTTTGCGGATCCTATTGTAGTCCTGGCAGAGAATGATAAGGTCGTCCTTCCTCAAACCACTACTGCTCGACCTATTAACAAGGAATCTCGTAAGATAGATACCTTAGGTAAGAGAGTCTTGCTGCTTCTACCCTAAGTATGTGTATTGCCAGTTATCAGGGCTATTTTTCTCAGTACGAGTATATCCTGTGGCACTCTCTCAAGCAAATGGTTGAAGCTCTTCCGGACTCTGATTCAAAACCAGAGCTTCTCCAAACCATTACCAGGGGTATTGAATCTAACAACCAACAGGTTAAAGCAGCCATGGACGCTTTCGACTCCGCTTCCCGTTCAGCAGCTGCTGGTATTTGCACCCGCCGCCATTCCTGGCTGCGCACTTCAGGCTTCACCAATGATGCGCAACAGCAGGTAATGGCATTGCCCTTTGATGGTGCATATCTTTTTGGTCCTTAGGTCGAGCAAGCTCTAGAAGCTACACAAAAGACTAGATCAGCCATTAAGTTGGCTAGACCCCCTCCTGCCCCCTCTAGAGGGCATGCCAGTAGATGTCAGTTTCATAACCGTCAGTCCTTTCGAGGCAGAGGCCGAGGTAGTTTCCATAAGAACCAACCTGCCCAACCTCAAAAGAAGGCGGGTGAGCAGAAAGCGCAAGGGCCCGAGCCCAGCGCCATTACTTTATGAAGTGTTGGCCTCAAGTCCCACCTCAACTGCCCGAGGTGGACTTTTCCTCTCCAGTGGGAGGTCGTGATGCACTTCTACGGCCAATGAAGTCCATAACCTCAGACAAATGGGTCCTTCGGATAATCCAGAGAGGTACTCACTCAATTTTGTGGAAACTCCTCCGATTGTCCTCCCAAATGACAGCCCAGGCTGTCGGCCCTTCAGTCAGACCTTCTCACACCGAGATTCAGGGCCTTCTAAACAACAGGGCAGTAGAACTTGTGCCGCTCGTCAGCGAAACATGGGTTCTACTCATTACTTTCTGGTTCCAAAAGTCTGGCGGAATCGCCCCATTCTGGATCTCAGAAAGCTAAACAAATTTCTCCCCAAGGAGAAATTCAAAATGATTTCTCTAGGAACTCTGTTACCCTTGCTTCATCAGCATGACTGGTTAGCTTCCCTAGACATGCAGGATGCTTACCAGCACATTCCCATTCACCCGAGACATCACAAATTCCTGAGGTTTGTGGCTCTGGGACAACATTACCAGTTCAGAGTCCTGCCCTTTGGGCTATCCTCGGCGCCGCAAGTTTTTACAAAGTGTTGTGCAGTTCTCGCAGCGCACCTCAGAAAACTCGGAATACAGGTGTTCCCTTATCTGGACGATTGGCTTCTGGCAACTCCTTCCAGGCAAGGGACTCTGGACGCCGTAGAGACGGCCTCTCACCTCCTTACGTCCATGGGAGTCCTGCTGAACCTCAAGAAATCACAGCTGCAGCCCTCCCAGAGGCTCCTTTTCATAGGGACCCTTCTGGACACATCCTGTGCGATGGCTTTTCTCCCAGAGGACAGAAGGAACGATATCCTTCTGATGGCCTGTTACATCGGAGAGAACAGGTCAGTTACAGCGCTCTCGATGCAATGGATGCTGGACCTCATGGCATCCTCAGTGTTCACTGTACCTCTGGCCCGTCTGCACATGAGAACCACCCAGTGGATGCTCAGTACTCAGTGGTCTCCAACCACTCACCCACAGTCCTATCTCGTCAAGGTGACAGAACCCCTACGGAGGTCTCTCACCTGGTGGTCTCAAGAGGACAATCTCCTGCAAGGATACCCCTTTGCCCCTCTGGACCATCAGATCTCCATTACCACAGACGCCTCACTTATGGGGTGGGGAGCTCACTGTCAGGCTCTCCACACTCAGGGTGTGTGGACTCAACTCGAGTCTCAGCTTCACATAAATGTCCTAGAAATGAGAGCCGTCCTTTATGCGGTCCGAGCTTTGAAGGACATTCTTTGTCACAAGAATATTCTCCTCCAAACGGACAACAAAGCAGTGATGTATTACATCAACAAGCAGGGCGGTGCTCATTCTTACCCCTTATGCAGAGAAGCGATGAGGATCTGGGAATGGTGCTTGGAGCACAAGGCTCTAATTCAAGCAATCTACCTGCCAGGTGTACAGAGCGACTTGGCAGACCGTCTCAAGCAGAACAGAGACAGATCCTCACGAGTGGTCTCGACTCAACCATAGTTCAGTCACTATTTGAAGAGTGGGGAACTCTGGACCTGGACCTTTTGCATCCCCACTCAACATAAAACTGCCTCTTCTGCTCCAGAAATCCAGGGCCTGGCATTTTTGTCAGGATGTGTTCAGGCTGCGGTGGACAAAACGCTTTCTTTCCGCCTTTCCGCCTCTTCCTCTAATTCAGAAGTACTCCTCAAGTTCAAGTCTCAGGAGACAAGATGATTCTCATTGCTCCTTTTGGCCTCGACAACTGTGGTTTCACTTCTCAACAGTATGTTGGCAGTTCCTCGAGACTACTTCCCTGCAGATGAACCTTTTAACTCAGGGACCGTGGTCCATCCAATCTGAGATCTCTTCACCTTCACGCTTGGCTCCTGAAGAGGTAGAAATAATCGGTTCAATGTCTCTCGAAGAGTTTGGATATCCTTCTGGCTGCGAGACCAGCCACTGGGAAAACTTACACAGCTAAGTGGGCGTTTTCCCTCTGGTGTGCAAGTCCTCTTTGAATCCTTTTCCTGCCCTCCAGATAAAGTTTTAGAGTACCTTTTGGACCTCTCAAATTCAGGTCTCAGTACTCTACATAAGTTAAGGTTCACCTTAGTGCCATTTCAGCGTATCATGAGCCGTTTTTTCTCTTTCACTGGCTCAGTTACCCATGGTTAAGAGATTTCTTAAGGGCATTCTGCACACCAGACCCCCTACAAGACGTCCGGTTGCAGCCTGGGACATTAATCTTGTGCTAGACATGCTCACCCGGAAACCCTTTGAGCCTCTAGCTACCTGTGAACTAAAGTTCCTCACCTGGAAGACTGCCTTCCTAGTGGCCATTACCTCAGCTCGTAGGGTCTCTGAGATACATGCCCTGGTCACAGACCCTCCGTATACTGTGTTCCATAAGGACAAAGTAGTCCTTCGTACTCATCCTAAATTTCTTCCTAAGGTTGTGTCAGAATTTCATCTTAACCAACCTTTGGTCCTTCCCTCTTATTTTGCGGACTTCCAAAATGAAGGGGAACGCTCTCTTCATTCTCTGGATGTTAAGAGGGCCTTGCGTTTCTACTTAGATAGAACCAAGGATTTTCGTAAAGCCCAGCAACTGTTCATTTCCTTCAGTGAGGCCCGGCTGGGTCAACCTGTCGCTATTAGATGTATCTCAACATGGCTAGTGGCGTGCCTTGGTCACTGCTATTCCATGGCGCAGGTTAAGTTGGAGGGTAGAGTTTACGCTCACTCTACCAGAGCGGTAGCGGCATCCCTAGAGGAAATCCGCAACGTGCCCATTGCAGACATCTGCAATGCAGCCACCTGGAGCTCAGTGCATACTTTCGTTAAGCATTATGCACTCGATGTCCATGCCAGACGACATTCTTCCTTTGGCAGAGCCATCCTTAATGGACTTCTGTCTTAAGAAACGTGAGCTCTTGGTTTCTCCTGCCGCCCTCTCGGGGGATTATTAGCTCGGTACTCTCCCAATAGTGTGACTGAGTGGTGGAGACTTCGTCCAGGAAGATATGAAAGTGCGTACCTACAGTAATTCTTGATCATCTTGGACGAGTCTCCACCACTCATTCTAAACCCACCCTCCATCCCCGAGCTCACCTCTCTTGTTGGTCTTACTCCCTCAAATCTTTAGGCCTTGAAGACTTCTTTGTTGACCCTTCTTACAGGTCGTCGGACTATCTTATGTCTGGTTTTAGGTTAAGCTACCCTTCTAGGTTAGTTACGCTGCACCTCCCTGGTAAAAAGGTACTGAGGTGGTTGTGGAGTCGACGCCGAGATAGTCATTGTCACAGTGAGTTAGGGTTCTCACAAGGCCTATCTCTGGCGGCCGACTCCCAGCAAAACGCTTTGCTCTCGATGGGTCCTAGTGCCTCCGGCGCAGATCCCAATAGTGTGAATGAGTGGTGGAGACTCGTCCAAGAAGATCAAGAATTACGGTAGGTACGTAATTTTCATTTCTTACATAACTGCAATTTCTAAGAGTGGTATATGTTGTTCATCCACACGAGCCACCCGACCTCCCCGGCTTTGATGCACAACCTGGCTTCCAACAGGCTAGATCTGGCATCATTGGGCGGAGCCGAGGGTTTTACCACCTGGGTGGGTGGGAAGAGCCAGCTTGAAGACCTTCCGTCAAGAATTAAAGCGGCAAGGAAGCTGCCAGACAGTGTGGATGAACAACATATACCACTCCTAGAACTCCTGTTACAGGTGAGTAACCTGTATTTCATCACCTGCTGCTGGGCATCCAAGGAAAATCCTGAGGTCTGCAGCCAGAAATGCCTTTTGATACAGATTCCAGCAGTGGCAGCTCGAGAAGCAGTATCATAGCGTCCATACCACGTTCAACTGATGGCTGCTGAATTTAGTTCCACGCTTAACAGTCTGAAGAATTTTGAGCTTGGAATCAGATTCTGGTAAAGACTCAGTGAGAGACTGGAGGGAAGTCCAAAGGCCATACTCATACAGAGAAGTACCCTGATAGCTGGCTATACCTATGCCCACATTGGGCTACGAAAGCCCTCTTTCCCATGGTGTCAGTCTTAAGAGATTCCTCATTGATAGGACATGCTGTGACCTCTTGAGGTAGGACAGCTTTTTCATTCTCTGTAAGAATGACCAGTGCATCTGCAATAGGCTGGGAGGCTAGAATAGGTCTCTTCTTAAGAGGAACCTATTTCCAATACATGGACTTGCATACCGAGGGAATAGAAGCAGGCCTAGCCCACGCGGCCTCAGATAGGGTTTCAAAGGTTGGGGGTACAGGAGGCATGAGGTTAACTGGAATGTTAGGAACATGGAGCCACTCAAGACACATCTGCTTACTGGGGTCAAGAGTGGAAGTTTCAAGAGCCAGAGTTGCCTGCATGTTTCTGAGTAATGACTGAAAGGAAAGGTCCTCCTGAGGGACAGAAGCATGACCTGAAGGTTGATTCTCTAGGCTATAAAAAGTATCGTCATTGTCGTCCACAGCAGTGATGCGGTCGGGGTCAGACTCATCCCCCTCAGAAGGGGAAGCTGGAAGAGGTGTGGACCCAGTAAGTCAGAGTCCAGGCCTAGGGAGTGGGTAGACAGGCGACACCAGGACCAGAACCGGAACTGGCACCGGAGGTGGCGCCAGCCCCTAAGGAGCTGGTACCAGAAGTGACACGAGCCCTCACGGCATCTGCTCCGCTGGAGTCCGAGACGGTGCCGCCCAAGAACCCAGACCAGGCCTAGAAGGTGCAACTGGTACCAAAATGACTGGAGAAGGTACCTGTGCTGGTCTCTGCGAAGAAACGGAGGTAGGGATGTCGGCACATGGAACCGGTGGCGCAGTCACTGTCAAGTGACCAGGATCCTTTGGAGGAGCCAAACGCTAGACATGATCTGAAGGCCTCAACCGCGGCCCCAAGACACCTAGGCCCGAAGGCCCGAATACCGGATCCACAGGGAGAGGCAATCAGGCTAAACGCTGTACCCACTGCTCCATAAGAGCTGACTAGTGGTGAAACTGCCACTGAGGCCCCACAAAGGACAAAGAGGGCTCCGGGCCCAAGATCTCAAAAGACCATGAGCAGAAGCCATCAGGGAAACCAGCGGTGCCGGGGAAGGCCTCCTGCTAACGAATATAGAAAAACTCTTAGCAGATTTACCAGAGGGCGACCTCGAATGATACTGTTTCTTCCTCCTCCCGATTGGAAGAGGAAGAACCCAAGGTTGAATGGTGCCAAGACCCTGACCTGGCTTGGGAATGGGACCACTTCTTTTTGTGTTTATGGGAGGACTGGCCTCCCTCTCAAACACCGAACTGCCCATGGTCGAACCACCCTTCCGCAGAGGGCAGCCAAACAGACTCAGCCCAGCTGCCAGAGTAGCCCTCCAAAGGAGACTTCCTACCATCACCATCCATGGTCAACTCCATTGTTCAGTAGGGCCGAAGATCTGATGAAAACTGAATTCGAAAAGATTACTTTTTTTTTACTGAGGAAAATAAGAAAAACACTAGCTAAATGAAATGAAACTAAACACTGTTGTTGCATAGACATGAAAGTCTGACTCCCGGCAGGCAATTGATGTCGTCACTGAGGCATGCTTGACAGCGGGGAAAAAAGGAACTGAGGCAGTCAAAGGGTCAATGCTGAGAAAGCCTATACGGCGCGAGCCAGACTTGCCGCGCATGCATGGTCGTACCTCGCCCCCGGCCCTCCTGAAGATTACTGGCTTCTGCGGTGTCCCAGCGCCTCCAGCTTGAATCCAGCAATATGAATAAATGGTGAAGACTTGTCCAAGAAGATAAAGAATTATAGTCAGTACTTCATTTTAATATCTTCCAAGAATCCGTCTTCACCATTTATTACCACCTATAGGTCTATGCCAGAGGCACTAAGAACTCAGAGCAAACTCTTTCAGAGGTAAAGAAAATCAGACTCTGGTTTTGCCTCCCAGGCAGGAATGTCTTTTTTTATCTTACAGAAGCAGTCCGGTGGACAAGCAAGATTGGCATGTATCAGGTAGGGATAGAGGGTCGTTACTCATTCACTTGGAACACGGCTGCTGGAGCAAGGAGGATCTGTTGGCCATCTATAATCAGTGGGGAACTCTGACTTCAGTGGGTTCTGTACTGCCTAGGTAGTGCATTTCTTATGAGTTTTGGAAGTAGACCTGTCAGGAGTATATGAGGACAGTGTGTGGGTGTGGTGAAAACATTTGGTCACCCTGGTAGCATGCCCCAGGCATTGTTTACCTCATTATTTGATCTAAATGAAAGCAAAGTGCGACCCCTTCCTACTTACTGCCCAAAAATGTGTTTTTAACCCTTTTTCCCTTGGAAGCTCTCTCACCCCCTTGTGGATACATGCTAAGATTCACCCCCTGGCAGCTGTCAACCAGTTTTCCTATCCTATACTCCGAGGCTCTGCCATTTGGCAGTCTCAAAACCTTGCACAGGTGTAGCCTCACTCCAAGCTAGGGAGAGACAGATGCAGCGGGATTTGTTTCTCTGTTTTCTCAACCTGCGGGCGGGCTGTTTTTTCCTACACCCTTCTGGATTCTTCTCCTTTCAGTGCTTCTGCACTCTCTGGATTGGCAAGAAGACTTCTGTCTTGTACCTTTTAATTTTTTCTAAGTTGCTTTGTCTCTGTTCCCTGGAGCTTTGAGCTTCTCCCCTAAATTCTTGTCCTGTGTTAAGTACAAGATACTGGGTTAAGTTGGCATCAGCATTCCTAACTGCGCTGGGGTCTTCTGGACCTCTTGCACCAGCCAGAGCTCTATGCCAGGGCTGCTGCCCCTCCTCTCCACTTTCCTTTCTAGGTGGCTGAGATAGGCTCTGGCTCTTACACCCGCTACCCCTGTGCCACTCAGGCCCAACCCTTTTTTTGTTCTAGTTGGTAGTCAGGTTTTATTATTTGTATTGTTCTATATCCCATATCCTTTTCCTATCCCTTTAGGCTAGGAGCCTATAGCCCTCTGTCTTCTTTTTCTCTCCCACATGTTTTCTCTCCTGGTAAACAGAACTGAGGAAGGCAGGGGGCCGGTGTCAGTTACTGGCCAACCCACGAGTTAAACGTCACTACATCTGCCTCATAGACAGTGCTGACACCAATGTAGGTCTCTCCTAGGCTGCAAAAGACTTTGCTCCCACTGTTTCCTAGCTTCTTCAGCTTAGACCTATATATGTGACTGAACAGGAATGTGGTGAGTGATAGTATGTAATTTTAATTTCCTCACCTGCAACTATTTCTTGTACCACCAGTATTCTTTCTAGTTACACTAACCAGCCTGACCTCTCTTGGCTACTAGCCCTTATTGGTTACATGTTCATATAGCCTTCCATTTCTTGCAGTTCCTGTCTGAATATCTGAGGAATGGAGGGGTGAGGATGTGAGACATATAGAGGAGGAGCTTGAGTTCTTGCCAGGGGCATTCTGAGGACTTCGCACATGCTCAGTATACTACACAAGTGTATCTGTAGAAGGAATGCCAGTAACAAAACAGTAGTTATAGATGAGTAACTTTGACATATTCATGTTATTAACTGAATTTATTGAATTTATTAACAGACTGCACGTGACAGTAGCACTGAAAAGCTGCTTCAGAAGCTTAGTGCCTGGTACATGGAGAAGGAAGGTAAGATGTGGTATGGGGTACCTGGCTTGGAGTCTGCCCCTAAGAGCAGTGCATTAATGGATCACTGCTGGTTTTAGCTCCACCTTCACTGACTTGCTTGTATGTTTACAAGTTTTTTGAGTTCATGGGTCAGACATCCATTTCCTCCCCTTTTCCCATCCCTGATGTTGGGTTTGCTTTGGTTCCACTATATCCACTGAGTGGGAAAACAGCTGCCTTTACAAAAGTGCCACTCCATTATCAACCAGTAAGTAATGTGCAGATGGTAGGTACTGTTGCCTGCTCCACCCTGGGAGCTGAGCATCTCATCCCAGCAACATACTTTGCACTCCTCAAGTTCCAGAACAGGCAGCCCATGCCTGCTAGTGAACCAGATACTCCCGTGAGGTGGTGCATTGCCTCCATGCCAGCTGGCCAGCAGTGGAGACTGCTTGCGTTATAGAGCTGAAGGCTGCATTGCCACCTAGAAGACAAGGATTTAGATGTGAGCAGGGAATCTCACACAGGGGCTAGCTGGGGGCATGTTGCATTGCAGATGTGAGGCACTCTGCTCCCAGGGAGGGAGGGAACAGGTTTCCCAGAATTCCCCAACACCACTAGAGCAGTATTTTGTCTGCTGTGTGGTCAGCCACTAACCTGCCCTTCAAACTACAGGAAGGGTGCAACCACAGTGACCCCATAGTTGGGACGGGGATTCAAAAGACATGTATAGGTATATCCACCATCTATGAGGAATGTCAACTTTAGTTTGTAAAATGTGTTAAAATGTCCTACTTCCTGACTGGTTAATTAAGTTCCGAGACCCATGGATTAGTCCACCAGAAATGCACAGGTTGGAACAAGTTCAGGCAACTGGGTTTGGAATTTGGGTAAATCACATACAGAATTCATTACCCACTTCACTCATCCCTTACTGTCATCCACATGACTGCCACTTTCACTTACCAAATACTTTCAACAAGGCCTTAAAAGTAAAACTCCTTTAAATTTAAAAAATAAAATATTAAGTTTAAATTAAATTATGATCTTCCTGCCGGCTCGGTGGCACAGAGGGTTGAGGCGTGGGCACCTTACCTCACCATGCCTGCGACCCGGGTTCAGGAACGGACTCGGGTGCCGGGGGTTGGCAGGGGAAGGATTGAGCGTCCATAAGACAGCTCTCCTCCCCTGGGGTGGGTTGGGGATGCATGGTCACTCTGCAGCAGCACCGGTGGAGACCAGGAGCATTGCAGAGGGATCATTACAAGGGGAACACCAGAAAATTGGAAATACTGCTCTGGAGACTGGCCAGATGATGGCTGCCAACCCACGACACTCGAAGACTTCCAGGGTCCACGTAAAGCCTCAGCAGCACCTGGGACCAAGGAAAGAAATAGTGTGCTGGTTTCCTCCTGCCGTGCCTTCCCCTCGGAGGAGAGGGACTCACCGGTACAGGGTTACACTGGGCTATTCCAAGGCTGGCTGTGGATTTGAGGTAAGGTGGCTTGTGTGGGAAATAGTAGGAGGAACGTCTGGGGGGTCATGGCAGCCCGAAAGAGAGGCAGCTCCTGAGCACGACGGGATAAAAAAAAAAAATATGATCTTCCTGGACATAAAGTCTCCACCACTCATTCACAATAATGGGATCTATGCCGGAGGCGCTAGGACCCAGCGGGAGCAAACTTTTTTCAACAGGATCGGCGCCAGAGGTGGAGCCACGAGGAAGCAGCATCACGAGCCGTGGCTCGTGCGGTAAAGACTACCTCTGCGTCAACCCTCCAACCACCTCAGTTCCTTTTTTCCCCGCCGACGAGTGCGCTTCAGTGACTACATCGCTCGACCATGGGTAGTCAAACTTCAAACTAGCAGCATAGTTTTCAGTTTATTGTTTTATATTTTATCTTCGAAAATAAGTACCAATTACATTTAATTTTATTGAGTATAAAAGTCTTCAACCCTCCATTGATGGAGTTGACCATGGCGGGTCAGGTGATGGTAGGAGACTTCGTATGAAAGCTATTAAGTCTGCCAGGCTGGGTCCGGTCCGTTGCCCTCTCCAGAGGGTGGGTCTGACAAGGACGGTCCAATGCTCAGGGTGATGGGTGGTCCCCTAAAAGCAAAAAGGAAGCGGTCCCATTCTCAGCACCGTTCGACCTCAAGCTCTTCTTGCACACAAGTCGAAAAGAGAATGCATCACTCGAGGTTGCCTTCTGTGGTATGTCTGCGTTGACGGTTGGTCATTGGGGCCAGGCGGCATTCTCCTCCTCTTGAGTCGCCGGGTTTCAGTCCCGGTGGCCGACCTTTTCGATATTGAAGCCCGTTCCCACCTATTGGAGGTGAGAAGTTTCACCAGTAGGCTTCTCTTACGGAGCAGTGGGCTCGGAGGTTGGTCCAGCTGCCTGACCCGGTCACTCCGAAGCCTTTGGGCCGTTCGAGGGGAGCGGGTAGGGCGGTTGGACCTTCCTAGTCACGTGGCACCTCCTTTGGTGTCGTCGACTCCATGCTCAGGTGTTTACCCCCCTCACATGGCTGCGGCGCAGGAGTTCTCACTGATGCCTGTATCTCCTGCCAGTGTTCCTTCTTTTCCCTCAAATTGCAGTTTTCTTAACCTTGGGACACTCTCGGTGCCATCTGCAGTGTCGGGGGGGGCTCTGTTGGTGCCATCCTCAGCGCCGTGGGCTCTGTCGGCACCAGCCGTGGCACTGGGGACTCTGTTGATGCCGTCCGCAGTGCTGGGGGCTCTGTTAGCGCCGCGTGCAGTGCCATGGGCTCTGTCAGCACTGTGGGCTCCTTCAGCGCTGTGGCCTGTGTCGGCGCCCGGGTACTGGGCTGTTTCCGATGGTGCTGACTTCCTTGTGTTCAGCGCTGTGTTCTCCGAGCGCGATACTTGATCTGGTGGCACCGTCCAGCCTCCAAGGCTTTTTGACTCTGATTCTTTCCTTTTCTATTTTCCTTCTGATTTTCATTTCTTTCCTGTCCATACAGTACCCCCCGGACTGTCAGATGATTTTGAGCCTGACCCAGGTCTTCGACTGGGTGGTAATGTTGAAGGAGCAGGGATCAATCCTGCTGCAGAGCCTGTGATCAAAGACCTTTCCTTTAAGTCTCTGCTGAAAAATTTAAATTCTACTCTTTCTCTCCAGACTACAGAAATCGATCCTGGGAAGCTTTTAAGACTCTGATACCTGCATGTCCCGGAGATCCCTATGGATTTAACTCCTCTGGTACAACCATCTTTCAAGATCCTCTCTCAGATGGCATGGAACAATTCTGCTCTCATCCCTTCCGTGGCTAAGTCCATAGATGAGAAATATGCTCCTCCCAAGGATCGACCCATATTAGCCTCACAAGCCTTTGCTGATCCCATTGTAGTCTTAGCAGAGAATGATAAGGCCGTCCTCCCTCAGGCATCTACAGCCCGGCCTATAAATAAAGAATCTCGTAAGATAGACACCTTAGGTAAGAGAGTCTTTGCTGCCTCCACCCTGTGTATACGTATTGCCAGCTACCAGGGCTATTTTTCTCAGTATGAGTATGCCCTTTGGCATTCGCTCAAACAAATGGTAGAAGCTCTGCCTGAGTCAGAAACTAATTCAGAGCTACTTCAGACCATTACCAGGGGTATGGAGTCCAATAACCAACAGGTTAAAGCTGCAGTGGATGCTTTCAATGCTGCTTCCCGGGTGGCAGCGGGCATTTGTACCCATCGCCACTCTTGGCTACGTACTTGGGCTTCACGAAAGATGCCCAGCAGCAGGACATGGCTTTACCCTTCGACGGTATGTATCTGTTTGGGCCCCAGGTGGAGCAAGCTCTGGAGGCCACACAAAAGACTAGGTCAGCCATTAAGACACCTCGACCTGCACCCGCCTCCTCTCGGGGGGGGGGGTGCCAACAAACGTCGATTTCACAACCGTCAGTCTTTTTGGGGCAAAGGCAACAACTCACAGCCACAAAAGAAAATGCAGCAGAAGGCACAAGGCCCCAAGGTGCCCAGTGCCACCTTCTGAGTTTCTGCCCAGGTCCCGCCTCATCTTTCTGAGGAACTCTTCCTCAGCAGTGGGAGCCGTCTGACTCAGTTCTACAACCAGTGGAAGTCTATAACTTCAGACAAATGGGTCCTCTGGATAATCCACGAGGGATACTTGCTCAATCTTTCAGAAACCCCCTCCAGCTCATCCCCCCAAACGATAGCCCAGGCTGTCGACAGTACAGTCAGATTTTCTTGCTTCCGAGGTACAAGGCCTTCTGAACAACAGGGCAGTAGAAGTAGTTCCGCTGGATCAATGAAACACAGGATTCTACTCCCATTACTTTCTGGTTCCGAAGAAAACTGGCGGCATGCGCCCCATTCTGGATCTCAGAAAGTTAAACAAATTCCTTCACAAGGAGAAGTTCAAGATGATATCTCTAGGTAACCTTCTACCTCTGCTTCATCAACATGACTGGCTAACCTCCTGGATATGCAGGATGCCTACCAACACATTCTTATACATCCAAAGCACCACAAATACCTAAGGTTTGTGGTGTTGAGTCCTCATTATCAGTTCAAAGTCCTGCCCTTTGGGCTATCCTCAGCGCCGCAATTTTACAAAGTGTGTGCAATTCTCTGAGTACATCTCAGGAAAATCAGAATTCCAATGTTCCCATATCTGGACGACTGGCTCCTAGCAAGTCCCTCCAGACAAGAAACTCTGAACACTGTAGCCATGGCTTCAGACTTCCTCACATCTATGGAGTCCTACAATCTCAACAAATCACAGTTGCAGCCTCCCAGAAACTCCTCTTCATAGGAACTTTTCTGGACACCTCCTGTCTGAAGGCTTTTCTCGCAGAGGACAGAAGGAATGATTTCCTACAGATGGCCCGGTACATCAGAGAAAACAGCTTGGTTCGAGCTATCTCGATGCAGTGTATGCTGGGTCTCATGGCATCCTCGGTGTTCACTGAACCTCTCAGTGGTTGCTCAGTACTCAGTGGTCCCCAACCACTCACCCTCAGTCCTTTCCCATCAAGGTGACAGAACCTCTAAAGAGGTCACTCACCTGGTGGTTGCAGGAGGACAACCTTCTGGAAGGGTATCCCTTTGCTCCTCTGGATCATCAGATCTCCATTACCATGGATGCGTCCTTGATGGGGTGGGGAGCTCACTGCCAGGATCTCCACACCCAAGGTAGGTGGACTCAGGACGAGTCCCAGCTTCACATAAACATCCTGGAAATGAGAGCTGTCCTCTATGCAGTCCGGGCCTTGAAGGACATACTCTGTCACAAGAACATTCTCCTTCAAACGGACAACAAAGCAGTGATGTGTTACATCAACAAGCAGGGTGCCACTCTACCCATTATGTAGGGATGCTGAGAGTATGGAATGGTGCCTGGAGCACAAGGCTCTAATCCATGCGGTTTACCTGCCAGGAGTGCAGAAGGAACTGGCAGACCGTCTCAGCAGAATGGAGACTGATCTCACAAGTGGTCTCTCGACCTACCTGTCACTCAGTCACTCTCAAAGACTGGGGAACTGCAGACCTGGACCTTTTGCATCCCCACCACGCATAAACTGCCTCTCTTCTGCTCCAGTAATCCAGGACCTGGCATTTTCTGTCAGGATGCGTTCAGGCTGCAGAGGACAAAATGCTTTCTATACACCTTCCTCCTCTTCCGCTAATTGAGGGTAATCCTCAAATTCGAGTCTCGGGGACAAATGATTCTCATTGTTCAAACACCATGAAGTCTTGCTATATTATGACAATTAGCAGTTAGCCACAGCACTTGAACTGCCCCGAGAGGAAGGAGTTACACCCAGGCTGACTGGAGTTCAGCCAGCGCTTTGCTGAAAGCTCTATCTGGCTAGTTTCAAACTGAAACTGTCAGATTCTTTACTCCGCTTCACTGAACAGTCGCTCGGGAGATCTGCTCCTTCAGCTCGGTTCATTTTCGGTTCAAACGAGTGCTTTCGGTTCATTTTAACCGGCAATAAGTATTTATTTTACCGCATTTCGGTTCAAAGCTCTATCTGGTAAACCGTAAGTACAGGATTTTAAAGTCTGTGTGGAAATTAATTATCGGTTCGGTTTTGAACCGATCGGTTTGCTAAAAAAACAATTTTAAATAATAGCTTGGGCTTTTAGAGTGCGGTTCCCAGTTCTTATCGGTTCTAAAAAAACCTATCTCTTAAATTGGTTTTCAAATACCCATGTGACACGGTTAGGAACCGATAAGGGTGTCTTGCCTGGCACTGCCATAAAAGGGCAAGTTTTTATAGGCTGGCATTATGTCTGAGAAACCCAAGAAAAACCGGCCCACTGTTTCAACACTGTGATGTTTGTGGGAAGCTTTGCCAAGGCTAACCCACACACCACATGTGTTTATTGTCTGGGCTGACCACCTCCTGTCAGACTGCCAGGTGTGTAAGAACTTCCTGCAGCCACCCTGAGAAAAGATTGGGCCGGCTCAGGGAACGAGGAGGCCAAAAGTCCGCTGACCCGATGGCCAGCCCGGTCCAGCACCCACTGGACCAGAGGAGTGCCTCTGACCAGGCGAGACTTCTCGGCAAAGGAAGGCTGGTTCTGAGGAACCAGTCCCAGTAAAAAAATCTAAGAAATCAGCAGGTCTGGGTGCAAGATTGCCTCCAACTGCTGCAGAGATAGCTAAAGCTATACAGATTGTCCAGTCACTGTCTCAGGATCGCCGAACCACCAACAGCTGGCAAAAGGTTGGTTGCTGCGGTTCCAGTGGTTCAAGAGTATGATGTTGAGGAATTTTATGAACTACAGGAGGGGAGGAAGATTTGATCATTATGTATGTGGCTGGGAGGGTCTGGACGTGCCCATTGAACCGACATTTCTCCAGACAGACCATTAGAATCTCCCCTATGCTGTCTGAGTCCCTTCTCATTTTATGTTTTACAAAAGGTTGCAGAAACCTCCAGCTTCCCTTGGAAGAGGCTGTGGATGAGCAAGAGGAGCCTGATTATGTTGAGATGATGGATATCCTAGAGTCTAGAGGTTGTCTATTCCTTTGCATAAGTCATTTAGGAAGCAAACAACAAAAATTTTAAAAATCCTCATTCTGTCCCTCCTGTAGATAAAAAATGGACAGAAGGTATACTTATCAGGCCTGATACAGACTTCTCTCACTGAGCAGTGTAGTCATGTAGGTGTGGTAAGCTGCAGCCTGTGACAGACAGTAATATCCCCTGGCCTCACATCCTCCTGATAAGGATTCCAGGAAGATTGATGCCATGATAAAAAACAGTATTGGCAGTTTCTTTGGGACTCAGGTAGGCAAATTATATGGCTTATGTGGTTAGATATCAGAAATCTAAATGGGATACAGTGTTGTAGTTAGCTAAGCAGGCCCATGGCCAGCTGGCTAGTGAATTGAACAGGTGGCTGCTGATGGCATTGAAGCCTCTAAAGTTCAATTTCATACTGCTGTAGACGTTAATGATGTTTCCTCTAGGTCATGGCCACTTCTGTAGCTCAGTAGGTTGGCATGGCTCAGGTGCACTAATCTGTCACAGGATACTCAGTCAAAGGCTATGGATTTTCCTGTGGTGGGAAATTCTCTGTTTGGAGAGCAAACGAAAATTATATGAAAAAGATGGATGAATACAGAACTACCTACAAAAGTGCTCTGGACAAGGAGCGGCATGCCACTCCACAGAGGCACACTCCCAGAGGTAGGGGCAGGCCTTTCCACAGGCCTTTTATCAATCCCAAGCCTCCTCTGCTTTTGCACGGAGGGTTTTTTTCAGAGACAGAGGTACGGGCGGAGGTATGCAACTGTCCCCACCCCTCAGCCTAAGGTTGCTGGCAGGCACCTGATGGTGGTGCCCAGGGCCTGTCTCCTGTACCAGTTGTAGGCAGGTTTATTTCAGCCAGAATTCAGTGTCCTTAACTTCGACAAATGGGTTCTGGAGGTAGTTTGAGGGTCTGTCTCAGCTTCAAACAGTTTCCAAAGATGAGAACCAGACATTTTCCACCTGCAAGCCCTTCAGAGGCCCTTTGTTTGGAAGCAGAGGTCTCTTCCTCCTAGACTGCAAAAGCAGTGAGGGGTTCCTCCTGTCACCAGGGCAAGGGCATACTCCAGATACTTTCTTACCCCAAAAAGACAGGAGAATGGCGGCCCATTCTAGACTTAAGGTACTAGAACAAGGATCTTTTGAAACCAAAGTTCAAAATGTTAACTCTGGCAATGATTTTGTTCCTCCCTCAGGCCAGGGGACTGGCTATTCCTGGACCTCAAGGATGCCTATTTTCATGTCCTGATCAGGGCCTTCTCACCTAGAAATACCTCTGGTCTGAACTGCCCTCAGGTCACTACCAGTTCAGAGCAATGCCCTTCGGTCTCACCTCTGCTCCAAGGGTATTCACAATGTCTAGCTGTGGTAGTGGCTCATTTTGACTGCAAGGGTTGCTGTGTTTCCTACCTGGACCACTGGCTCATTGTGGGTCAGTCCCCAGATCAGGTAAAATCCCACTCTGCAAGTCACCTTAGCAGTCACCTCCTGGGATTCCTGCTGAATTTACCAAAGTCTGTTCTAGAACCAGTTCAGGTATTAACTTTCTAGGTGCGAATTGGATGAAGTTGGCTAGGCATTTCTCCCCGGAAAGGGTAGAGGAGCTTGATTGCCCTGGCATCCTCTTTCACCCTGGTCTCTGACCAGCAAGGCACTTTCTGCAACTTCTAGGCACATGGCTGCCTCCATAGCTGTAGTGCAAGGAGCAAGATTCCAGATGAGAGACATTCAGTTTCATTTGAGGGCCTATTGGTCCCAAAGGAGGGACCCCTTACCAAATTGGTCCCAGTGACCCCAACTCTGATTCTAGCTCTTCAGTGGTGGCAGGATCAGAGCAACTAAGACAAGGGGTCTCATTCCCATTTCTCATTCCCTCACCTCACCACGGATGCCCTCCTTGTTGGGTGGGCGACACTCTGGGCTTTACCTTTCCACCAGGGAGTGTGGTCCCCCAGGAAATCTCTGCTCCACATCAACTCTATTGGAACTCAGAGCTGTCTTTTAGCTCTTCAGGTTTTCTCAGCATCTGTCCAGAACAAAGTAGTTCAGGTCAGGATAGACAATACCAAACAATGTGGTACATCATCAAGCAGGGGGCACTCGGTCATCAGCTTCCTAGCAATCAAGCAATGAAGTTGTGGTCTCTGGCTTACCCCTGAACACCCTCCCTAGTAGCAGTTCATCTTCCAGGGAGGACAATGATCCTAGCGGATGCCCTCAGCATGTTCTCGGGGTCATCACGAATGGTCTTTGAACTCTAGTGCTGGGGTGGTCTTTTGCCAGATGGGGTCTCCTCGGATAGATTTTGCAGCCCCAGTTAACTACCAACTTCCTCTGTTCTGTTGCAGGCCTGGTAATGGGTCCATCCCCCTGGATGCCTTCTGTTGGATTGGGAAGGGAGGTTCCTGTATGCCTTTTCCCTTCTCTCTTCAGGGTGTTAGTAAAAATCAGATCCCAGCCCTGCAAAGTGATTCTGATTGCACCAGACTGGGCCAGGCAACCCTGGTACCCACTGCTTCTGTCCCTGACAGTCCGCCTCCCTGGACCTTCCCAGGGTCCACAACCTGCTGACTTGTGCCCAGGGAGAGTTTGGTATCCGGACCTCAAATCCCTCCACCTCAAGGCTTGGCTCTTGAGGAGTTAGAATTTGCTGATTTACACCTTTCTCAAGGTGTCCTTGATATTTTAAGGCCTCAGGAAGCCTTCCACTAGGGCCACTTATAATTCCAAATGGAAGAGGTTCTCCATCTGGTGTTCTGGGAAGCAAATTTTCCCAGAATCTGCTGATTTGCCCATTTTGCTGGACTACTTGGTCCATCTTAATTCCTTAGGCCTCAGGCCAGCTACCTTAAAGGTTCATTTGGCAGCTGTCTCTGCTTTTATATCAGCAGGAAAGCCTGCCTCCCTTTCTTCTCACCCTTTGTTTTCCAAGTTTTTTTAAGGGGTTACTTCACACTAACCCTCCTTTTTGGGACCCAGCCCCTGCCTGGGACCTTAATGTTTGCATTGCTCAGTTAATGCAACCCCCCTTTGAACCTCTGTCTTCAGCAGACCTTAAGTTCCTAACTTGGAAAACTGTTTTCCTAGTGGCCATCACTTCTGCCAGACGCATAAGTGAGTTACAAGCCCTGTCAGTAGAAAAGGATTTTATTTCTTTTCACAGAGATAAGGTAGTCCTCAGGACTAACAGAAAGTTTTTACCTAAAGTGGTTTCAGATTTCCATCTTAACCAATCCATCTCCCTTCCAGTATTTTTCACTGAGCATTCTTCCTGGGTGAGAGGAGATTGCACAGTTTGACGCCAAAAGAGCTTTTAAGCTACTATTTGGAACGCACCAAGGGTCACAGGTTCGAATCCTCCAACTCTTCCTTACCTATGGCGAGGTTGGCAAGGAAACCTGCCACTAAGAGGACAGTTGCCAGGTGGATTGTCTCTTGTATCCAATTTGCTACCAGAAACTAGGTAGAGAACCCCTCAGGACTGAGGGCCCATTCCACCAGGGGTACAGCTGCATCTCTAGCGGCTGCTGGAGATATTCCCATTCTGGAAATCTGTCAAGCTGCTACCGAAAACAGTTCACACCTTACTGCATTACCCCTGGATGTCCAGCCCAGGAGAGATGTTCGGTTTGGCACAGCCGTGCTTCAGAGCCTATTTCCTAAGTAGGTTCTGGCCCTCCTCCATGGAGGTACTGCTGTGTAATCTGTTAATTGTCATAATATAGCAAGACTTCATGGTGTTTGAAGAAAAAATTACTCACCTTAGTAATTGCTTTTCTTCTCATGGAGTCTTGCTATATTATGACCACCCCCCCAACCTGCCCCTCTCAGAACTTCTACTTGGGTAAGGGGTTGGCAAATTAGTGCAAGCACTGTGTCATGCCGTTATAGCTCTTTTTCCCTTTTCCCCTTTTCTTTAGGATTAGGAAAACTAGGTATTTCTGTTTTTGGTTGTATGTTTGGCCCCCCTCCTGGACTTCTGTCTTTGGGGGGGGCCTAATAGTGCTTGTTAGGGGTGATGTTGTTGTTGTTGTTGTTGTTATTGTTATTCTACTAGTAGGTAGCCATCTGGCTGGTGTAGGGTTTTTCCACACAGACCTTTGCTTAGTGTTGGCTCAGAAGATCTGACAGTTTCAGTTTGAAACTAGCCAGATAGAGCTTTCAGCAAAGCTGGCTTGGAACTCCAGTCAGCCTGGAGTTAACTCCTTCCTCTCGGGGCAGTTCAAGTGCTGTGGCTAACTGCTAATTGTCATAATATAGCAAGACTCCATGAGAAGAAAAGCAATTACTAAGGTGAGTAATTTTTTCTTCTCTTCTGGCCTCGACAGATATGATTCCCACTGCTCAACAGTCTGTCGGAACCCCTCTCTCCCCCCCCCCCGAAGACACTTCTTCTTCAGGACGAACCTTCTGACCCAGGGTCCCGTGGTCCATCCCAATCTGAAGGCGCTTCACCTTCACACTTGTCTCCTGAAAAGATACAGGTGAATAGGTTTGATATTTCCCGTAGGGTTTCAGATATTCTCTTGGCTACCCGTCAGCCAGCCACTAGAAAAATCTACACAGCCAAATGGAAGCGTTTCTTTCTCTGGTGTGCAAAATCCTCTTCGAACCCCTTTTCCTGCCCACCAGATAAAGTCTTGGAGTACCTTTTAGACCTCTCAAATTCAGGCCTGCAGTACTCTACAGTCAAAGTTCATCTCGGTGCCATTTCAGCTTATCATGAGCCGGTACATTCCTTGTCTCTGGCTCAGTTACCTTTAGTTAACAGGTTTCTTAATGGTATTTGCATACCAGACCTCCTATCAGACATCCAGTCACAGCCTGGGACATTAACCTTGTGCTAGACATGCTCACTGGAAAACTTTCGAGCCTCTAGCTACCTCAAGTTGAAGTTCCTCACTTGGAAAATGGCTCTCTGGTGGCCATCACTTCGGCCCGTAGAGTTTCTGAAATAAACACTCTTGTCACAGAACCCCCATACACTATATTTCACAAGGACAAAGTTCTTAGGACTCAACCTAAGTTTCTCCCTAAGGTTGTCTCAGAATTTCATCTAAACTAACCTTTAGTCCTGCCTGCCTACTTTGCTAACTTTCAGAATGATGGGGAACATACCCTTCATTCTTTGGATGTTGAGAGCGCTGCTGTTCTTTCTGGATAGAACAAAAGAAATTCACAAGGCTCAACAACTGTTTATTTCCTTCAGCGAGACCCGGCTCGGTCAGCCTGTCACTATTAGGTGCATTTCAGCGTAGCTGGTAGCATGTCTCCGCCACTGCTATTCTACGGTACAGGTTAAGCTGGAAGGCAGAGTGTACGCTCATTCTACTAGAGCAGTCATGGCATCTCTGGCAGAAATCTGCAATGTGCCCGTTGCAGACATTTGCAATGCGGCTACATGGAGCTCAGTGCATACTTTCGTTAAGCAAAGTATGCTTTGCTTACTTTGGTAAGCAAAACATACTTTGCTTACCAAAGTATGCTTTGGATGCCCATGCCAGGTGACATCTGTCATTTGGTAGGACTATTCTTAACGGACTTCTGTCCTAAGTATGTGAGCTCTTAGTTTTCCTGCCGCCTGTCTTGGGGGATCAGTAGCCTGGTACTCTCCCATTAGTGTGAATGAGTGGTGGAGACTTTATGTCCAGGAAGATATGGAAATTACATATCTACGTAATTTTGATCTTCTTGGACAAAGTCTCCACCACTCATTCACATGCCCACCCACCATCCCCGTGAGCTCACATCTCTGTTTTTGGTCTTCACTCCCTCAATGACTGGGCTGTGAAGACTTTATTGTTGACCTTTCTCACACAGGTCATTCGGACTATCTTATGTCCAATTTTGTTAGGTTAGTCCCTCTAGGTTAGTTACACTGCAACTCCTCGGAAAAAAAGGTACTGAGGCGGCTGGAGGGTCAACACCAAGGTATTCTTTACCGCACGAGCCACGGCTCGCGGTGCCGCTTCCTTGCAGCTCCACCTCTGGTGCTGACCCTCTTGAAAAGTTTGCTCCTGCTTGGTCCTAGCACCTCTAGCGTAGATCCCATTAGTGTGACTGAGTGGTGGAGACTTCGTCCAAGAAGATCAAGAATTACGGGAGGTCACGTAATTTCCATATATATTCTGGAGCCCAGTGTGCTAGCCATGTTTATTCAGAGCTCTGCACAGCTAGACAAATAAAATGTAATGTTAAACTTGATTTAAAATCACCTAAATCTGTTGTTTCTTGGAGAAAGGTAAACCTTAGCACTAGAGATCTGTCTATACCAAAAGATTCAGGAGCGATGTCAGGAAGTACTTATTCACAGAAAGAGTGGTGGATTCCTGAAACAGCCTTCCAGCAGAGGTGGTGGGGACAAAAACAGTGGTGGGATTCAGGAATGCATGGGATAAGCACAAAGGAATCATAGTGAAAAGGAAGGCAGAGAGAAAGTGCTGTAGATCGGGCATGGTCTGATGTAATAGTGTAGGTAGGAGAAATGAGCAGACTGGATAGACCTATCGGTCCTTATCTGTTGTCAAATTCTATGTTAAAAGAGAAATTGGTGCATCTAAAACATGTTGCTAAAACAGATCTTCTAGGATCGTGAATATGTTGTTCATCCACACTCTTTGGCAGGTACCTTGCCGCTTTAAGAATCGCCGGAAATCTTCAAGCTGGCTCCTCCCACCCACCCACCGGGTGGTATAACCCTCAGCTCCGCCTGTGGACGCCAGATCTTCCTTTCTGCTGGAAGATACAGGTTGACTCCCTCGTGCTCACGCATTTTGTAGGCCCTGGCTCAAAAACCTTAGGTTATTCCGAAAATCCGTCTAGTTCGCGATCGCGACTACTTGCCTTTACATTATGGAAGACAAGTCTTCCTCAGATTTAAATCTGTGCCCGTCGTGCCCAGAAGATGTCGTAGCGCCGATCCCCACGCCACGTGCATGTATTGTCTCGGTGTTGACCATGACACCTCAAAATGCGAATTGTGGCTCACTTTCCACCCTAAAGTCCTCGACGACCGTCTCGCATGCCTGAAGATCTTCCTGGACATAAGTCTCCACCACTCATTCACACTATTGGGATCTGCGCCGGAGGCACTAGGACCCATCGGGAGCAAACTTTTTGCTGGAGGGTCGGCGCCAGAGATGGAGCCGTGAGGAACGGCACCGCGAGCCCCAGCTCGCGCGGTAATGACTATCTCGGCGTCGACCCTCCAACCAGCTTAGTTCCTTTTTTCCCGCCGTCGAGTGCGCATCAGTGACTATGTCGCCGCCTTGCGAGTCAAACTTCAAACTAGCAGCATAGTTTTCAGTTTTGTTATTTTGTAGTATTATCTCGATAAAGTATCGCTTAGTTTATTCTTATTTAAAATTAAAGAAGTCTCAGCCTGCTTTTGATGGAGTCGACCATGAGCAGGTCAGGTGAGGTAGGGAGACTTCAGATGAAAGCTGTTCAGTCAGTCGGGCTGGGTCCGGTCCGCCTTCTCCGGGGCCTGACAACGGTCAGTCCAATGCCCAGGGGATGGAGGTCCTCAGGAAGCATAAAATAAACGGTCAAGGATTCTCATAGGAAAGTTAGGGAAGATTTGTTGCTGCTCTTGGAAAGAGCATTAGGATTTTATATCTCCAGAAACATGGTGGAGTCCATAAAGTTATATGGAGATCCTGAGCCCACAACACAGATTTATATTACATTTAAAAATCCTCATACAGCCAGCAGCTTGCTTTCTCTGGCCAGCAAGCTGGATTGTTTAGGAATACATTTAGTTAACCCTTTAGACTTGGGTGAAGTCTTTTCATGGTTTAAACAGACTAAGGATAGTCCAGAATCAATCTTAGAGGCAGATAACCCCCTGACTGACTTTGGAAACCTAATTGACCCTAATACCTACTTGCCTCTGACGGTTAGTGATTCAGCCTGACAAATGCAGCCTGTAGATAATATCAAACAAATGAACTCCGAATGCCAGCTAGATTTGGATAAGGGAGCTGGGGCTCGAGATGTGGATGCCCTTTCTATACTTTCATGGAATATTGAGGGCATCCATCCTGAAATAATTGACCCTGAAGTAGTAAGATTTCTGGATAATTTTGATATTATTGGACTGCAAGAAACATGGTGTACAGAAAATGTAACTCCCAAATTGGCTGGATATTCTGTCTTTACTCTGCCAGCAACTAAAGATAAAAAGTTTGGAAGGTTTAAAGGGGGTATTTCCTTTTTTTATCAAAACTTTGCTACATTTTCAGATCACTAACATTTCTACTAAGTCAGATTGTATTTTGGCTCTAACGATTAGCAAGGGACAAGAGAAGATCATTCTCTGCAATATATACTTGTCCGCTTGCAATAGAGCTACTGATCCCGCTGACCTTTTCGTACAGGATCTGAAAATGGCACTTGACGAATTGTCAGATAAGAGTATACCTTGTCCTGTAATTATTTTGGGAGACTTTAATGCCAGAATTTCTTCTCATTTCCTGGAGGATGTATATTTATATTTGATCCACACAATATCTATAATTAATCCAAATATCTCATATCTAGAGGACTGCCCAGGATCTAAAATCGAACCTCAGAGGTAGAGAATTCCTAGCAGGCTTGGCCAGTAGAAATTTCTGTATTTTAAATGGTAGAACTCAGGTCGATCTAGTCAGATCCTTAACGTGTAGAGGACCTACTGGCTCTTCAACCCCTGATCAGTTTTGGACCAATTTGGAAGCAGTAAAGCTGATCCAAAAGTTAGAGGTCATGGATAGATTGGAATCGGCACACTGTGCTATTGTAATTAACATCAAATGCCCTTTTGGAACTTTAGGGAGTGAGACACAACAGGAAGAGAGTCTGGAAGTCATAAACAAGAGAAGGATTGGATGGGAGCTGATTCATCAAGCTAGTTTCAAAGAAATTCTTAGTACAGGAGTCTAAGGTGATATTCACGAGTTGGTCCTGGACAAAAGCAAGGCCTTTAATATTTTGGAGAATTGGGAAACTATTCATTTTTACTTTTTTTTTATTTATTTTTATTTATTGAATCTCGGAATTATTACCTTTGAGCCATGGCTCTTTTACAATGGTTCCACGTCGTTAGTGTACAAACAAGGCAAAATTACATAGGAAAACAATCAAATTATGAAACAGCATAAAGCAGTATAATGCAGTACAGTAATGTCAACTTCGAACAAAAATACCTGAGTAAACACATACTGGTTGATTGGAGGAATACAATAGAGAAAGAACAATGGAGGGGGAAGAGAATGGAGAGGCAGACATAGGGAGACTACTACCACTCAAATGCCTTTGTCAAAAAATGAATCAGAGGTGGGAGGTTAAGCAAGAAACAGACAAGGGGAACATTAATCAAAGCAGTCACAGGAGCTGGAGGCTGTGAGATGAAGCTGTATCCTAGATTTGAAAACTCCTAGAGAGGTGGAGGAGGTGATGTGAGTGCTGAGGGCATTATACCAGCTGGAACACGGTAGGCAAGGATCTTTGGCCCTGGGTGGTGCGGCATCAGGGGATCTGGAGAAGCTGATGTTCCGAACTTCTGGTGAAGTGAGGGTTGGTATTCGGGCATAGTAGGTCTTGGATGCACGGTGGAGTGAGGCCCATGGTAGATTTTTTTGCCATCAAGCAGTAAAGGTACTTTATGCAATTGGAGAGCTGTAACCATCCTGTTTCAGTGTAGAGCTCACATGTATGAATGTGTCTTTGGGCACCAGTGAGCAGTCGACAGGCCTTGTTAAGGGAGGTTGTAATCGCCTGAGTCGCGTAGTTGAGCAGAGCCATAGATAATTAAGCCATAGTCGATGATAGAGATGACAGAGCTTTGGATAACAATCCTCATCATGATTGGGTAAGAAACTGTCTGTTTGAGTATAGGATACCAATCGTTGATTCACAGTTTTCACAATACTATCAATGTGAGTCGTAAAGGTTAGGCAGGGATCAAAGGTGATTCCAAGGTATTTAAATGATGTCACTTGTTAGAGTATTTCCTGTATGCGTATTGACAGCAAGTGGAATTTGCCTTTTCTTGTTTTATGAGCTTGAGAAGAGCATGGATTTAGTTTTTTGTGGTTTAGGACCAGTTTGTGCTCTAAGAACCATTTCTCAACCATGGGGAAAGCAACTGCAGGCTATGGAGTAAGGGTTTCGGATCCTTATGAGAGGAGAGAATTACGGCATCGTCAGCATAGAGGATTATTTGTTCTGGGCAAGATTGAGGGAGGGAGTTTAGGAATAGGCTGAAGAGAAGAGGGCCTAAGATGGACCTAGATGTAAAACAACGTACCATCCTAGGTCCCTTTATAAAAAGTCTTAGTTTAATTCGGTATGCCTACAGGCAAAGACAGAGTTTGGAGGAAAACTAAGACAGCATAAGAAGAAAAGAAATAAGTCTGCAGCAGATTTTAAATTGCTAAAGACTGAAAGAGAAAAATATAGGAAAATTCTCGAACGGGAGAGACATAAACATACTCAGAGACTTTGGGAAAAACTGAGGCAGGCTGTTTTGGATAGGGATGGAAGGCGATTTTGGAATATTGTTGCCCAGGGATATAATAGATATGCCAATAGGATTGAAACCTATATTACACCTGAAGTTTGGGCATCTCATTTCTCCAAGCTCTATTATTCTCATGAAGAGCAGGAGACACCTTATACTTTCAAAATACAGGAGGATGACATTTTTCCAAGACCTATCTTGATCACAGAGGACGAAATCCGGATGGCACTGATTGATCGTAAGGCAAATAAAGCACCAGGGTCAGATGGGGTCCTAGGTGATCTCTATAAGGTTTTACCAACTGATGGATTCCTTTTCTTCTTTTACTGTTTATTATCCTGTTTCAGGGTACTCTTACCCTGCCAGTTGGGCAGGTAGTGTTATCGTCCCAATTTTTAAAAGAGGATCTGAATGACCCAAGGATGTATAGGCCTATTAGTTTGATAGATGTTTCACAGAAGATTTCTCTAGGATAATTTTGGGCAAATTGCTGTCATGGGTCAAGGAGAACTCAGTATTGAATGAGGCACTGAACGGTTTCCGGACGGTCTGTTCTACAGTACAACACTATTATGTGCTTCAGCACATGATCTGGAAGTATACTAAAGTGAGAAAAAACAGATTATATTCCTGTTTTGTGGACTTCTCCTCTGCCTTCGACAGCATTGGTAGAAAAATCCTTTGGGCTACATTAAGGGATCTGAAGTTGGAGGCCTCACTTCTTGATGTTATTAATAGACTCTGTGAAAATATGTGGGCAAGGGTCTAGTGTAATCAATGTGGTCATCTGACAGATTTGAGACAAATGTGGGGGGCAGACAGGGGTGTATTTTGGCCCCCACTCTATTTAACATCTATATTAATACAGTCTTGGATCAGCTGGGTAACTCAGATTTTCATATTCCAAAAATTAATGATCAAAGGATTGAATGTTTAGCATATGCAGACAATTTAGTCTTGCTCTCTACTTCAGTCCTAGGTCTTAAAAGAAAACTGGCTTACTTTGAATCTCTATGTTCTCAAAGGAAACGAAAAGTTAATCTCGGCAAGACCAACATTGTAGTTTTTGGCTCTCAAACCAAGAATACGGTAGGCTTTAGGCTAAATGGTAACCATATAGACACTGTTAAGTGTTGTGACTGTTTAGGTGACCGTTTGCCTATAGCCTATCTTGACCAAACATTTGGAGGCTATTCAATTTAAAATGGGATCTTCTGTAAATGCCCTAAAAATATTTAACAGCAAGATGAGGAAGTCATCGGTGAGCGGGTGTGAGAGTTGTTAATGCCAAAATAAGAACAGCATGTTATATGCCCCTGAAATCTGGGGTTATGCTAAGGTTAGAGAATTAGAAATAATTCTGAATAAACTCTATAGATACATCTTAATATTTTAAATGGAACTCCAAGCTGTATTCTTGCCTTGGAGGTAGGACAACGTTCCTTGACTTCTCTCATCTGTGAACGACAGATTCTCTTTCTGTTGAAACTTTTCTTTGCCCCAACAAGGATATCCCATAATATGTGTAGTGGAAGCCATCAAATTGGCCAGCATGGGATATGTACATCCCTTTATTCAACTTATTAAGAAAACAATAATGCCGGCCGGATTGGGTCACCTCTTATAAAAAATTTACACAAGACCATTTGAGGAGATTAGGCAGGATGTCAAATTGAGACTTATTGACTTAAGACATAAATTCTTTCTATGTTCAACTCTCCAAGCTTAAGCTATATGGATTTTATAAAAAAAGTAAAGATTTCATAGGGATATGAGCCATATCTCTCTTTTTAACCTGTCCTAAACAAAGAAGAATCTATACAAGATTCTGAACTGAAAACTATAATGCTCAATGCATTCATTTCAGACAAAAGAGAGGGGGTACTTTTTCCATATTGTAAATGTGGAGTGAGGACTATAGATTATCTCAAACATGTGGTACTCTTGTGTCCTAGGTACGAATCAACTAGGAAAAAACTGCTGGGGGATCTCGGCCTCCCCCTGGACAATCTTTGGAATATTTGCTTATTATGAAACACAAGAACATGGAAGAGATCTTTGCAAGATTTTTAACCTCAACTCATTTGTGAAGTTTATTAGGGGACTTGAAGTTCTGTGGAGTTTTTATCTGAAAAGATACTCTGTTAAATTGAATTGCACTGTAAATATATTTAAGTTCCTTGTTGATTTATTTGTCTATTTATCTTTACTACATATTTGTCCTGATTTTAGTATATTGTAACTGCTTTATGCTGAAGAATAAATTGTACTACTACTACATTCCAAGCTTCTGGTGCTGACTGTGAAAGAGGCTTCAGCCTCATGAACTGCATTAAGAGCAAACAAAGAAACTGCTGGAAGAAAGCCATTTAGATAGCTGATGCAACAAAATTGTTTTTAACGTCTGGTGGAAAAATGGATCTTAATAAAATATAAGTCCACTGGATGAATGGGAAAGACAGGAGAAAAACAGTAAATGTTGATTTCTTAGTAATCGTAAGCAACAGCACCCTTTTACTATAGATGCATGCAAGACTCTTTAAAATGTCGTAGTTACACGTTTCCAGTTCATATTGTTATGGTGCGCAATGCACATCCAAGCTTCAGACTGTCAGAATGTATATTTATACTTTTCATTGAGCATTTGGTTATATTTTCTGCTGTTTACTGGCAATAAAATATATCACTTGTTTGGGCAGCCCAATCTGCGCACATGAATCAATTTTTACACAAAGTGCTGCACACACATATCAGTTGCCCACCCACAGAGACTTAAAATTAGAGAGAACATTGCTCGTAACACAGTCATTTTATGGAGTTTTGTCACCAAATTTTCAACATAGCCATTTTAAGACCTCTGCTCATGACCAGTGTCACTGTGATTTTCTTAATCTGTCCCAAACATTGTTTTCATAAACCGACTGTACCATTATGCGCTACATATGCGGAAACACATTTTG